>PYHX02000413.1:56427880-59035824 GCA_004302925.2 Cochliomyia hominivorax
AATAAAATATATACCAATTTAAGGAATTCCAGTTGTAGAAAGTTATCAAGAGAACCGAACCGAACCGAACTCCATATACTAATGGCCATGTTATTTCTATATATTTCTATTTTTACATAAAAAAGACCAAAATAGTTTCCTGTACAATTTTTATTTTTAGCTTTTTTTTACTACATGAAAATCCTTTAAATGTATTTAATCCTGCTAGAAAAATAAAAAAGGAAATAAGTATATATATGCTACATTTTTGGTAATGTCTTGATGCTGACTTTCTATTTACATAGAATTATAAATATAGAAACATGTGTATATGTGTATGTTAAATATATAATACATTTATATAACGTTAAGTCTGAAATGGTATCATAAAATGGAATTTTCTTATTTCTTAAATGAAAACTATTACAGACAACCATCGTCGTCTTCCCTCCCCAGCAAAGAAGAAAGAACTTCTTCCTCAAGGATGACAATGATTTATGTGTTTGTTTGATAGAGGCAATTTATGGGGGGGGGGGTTGTAAATACAAATTTATAAGGATATTTAAGGAAGTCAGCCAATGAACAGGAGAGCCTCTTTAAAAAAGATATACACAAAGAAATATGGTTGTGATAACCTTAATCCTGAGGCAACTTGTTATGGTTAATTATTATGTTTGTTGCACTACCAACCATTTTGAAAAAAACCATCTTATGGTTAATATCTATGTTTTTATTATAACATGGTTGTGGCCAAACCAAAATATGGTTGTCCTCCTACAAATGTTGTTGGCACCCACATATTGTGCATTTAATGAGAATATTTTTTTGCGCAACAAAATTATTCTCAGTATAAATTCAACAATTGACATGTTTGTGATAAAAAAATATTTTCTAAAATTATGTTTTCGGAAATATGTTGTTCTTAATTTTAAGGCACACTGTTCTTTTTTCCCCTAATTTCATTTTTATTTCATAATTTTAAATTTAAATGTCTGAACCACAGTCTTCTGGTTCAGACATTTAAGTCAACTTCTGCAGATGCAGAAGTTTACTTAATTCATACTTTACCTCAAAACCAGATCAGTTGTTACCAGAAAGAGGGAAAAAATTGTGTCTAAAAAGGACTACAATCCCGAGTGGTCCAAATAGCATATCTTTAAGTCGAGCATCCCAGGTTCGAAACTTGGTGGACGACAATATGATAATAAATCTACTTCTTGGTTTATATGGCTTTATCCCCTCCAAAAAAAACGATCCAAAAAACTCCTCATCCCCTGGAAAGTTGACAACGTCGCAGGAAGACCAGGAAGTGCCTCCTCCAATTAAGCTGTGAAAAATGCATTAATCTTAGATTCCCACTACTATAACACAAAAGAAGGAGGATGTTGTTTCTATACAACGACAAATGGCAGCCCCAACATCCTGGAACCTCCTAAACAGTAGGAACAGAGCAAGGACACAAGACAGAAAGGCGTAAAAATAACTATATATAAAATGTTTGCGAAACTCATATGTCCAAGAGGGGAATGGAAAAAAATTATGAGATCGAAATAAATTTGGATTTAATTCCCTTTTCATGTAAAGTGATTTAACAATAAAAACGGACAATAGTATATACATACATAAATAAATATTTAAGTAGGTAAAAAACTTGATATCATGATCAATATCGTTTATTAACCTCTTTCGAATTAATTCTCCAAGTTTTCTGTAGCTTATGCCGGTTGAAAGGTTTTGTTGCTTAACAAGAGCGTGCCAAAGTGCAAAAATATTAAAAAGGGATTTACACACGCAGAGAAATGTCATTTCTTAATATGTTCGTCGCAAACACTGATATTCGCCTCAAACATTTATTATTATCACCAACATGTTAATTGTTGAATTAATTTGATTTTAATAAAAAATTTTGTTATAATAAAATTATTTTTATTAAATAAAAAATATTATGATCGCAACATGTTTGATCGATCGCAATTTTATTGTTATTAAACAAGCTGTTTTAAAAAAACTATTGTTATAAGGACAAAATATTATTTTTAGTTTACTGTCAACTGAATGTGAACAAATATTTTTAAAAAATTTTTAACATGGAAAATAATACATATTTGAATTAATATTTTATATTATTATTATTTATAAATAAAAATTAGACAATTAAAATAAATAAAATTATATGACGAAAACATTTTCAAATAATTTAAGTTAATTATATATAAATGAGAAGTATATTAAAATATTTCATACCAAAATATTTTTATTTAATAACAAAATAATGCGAACAAACAAATATTTCATTGAACTAACAATATTTATTATAATAATAATTAATAATAATATTTTTGTGACGATTATTATAATTTAAGTGGCGATAACAATATTTTTAGTGGTGACAATAATATTTTAAATGGCGATAGCAATAAATTTAGTTGTCATAATAATATTTTTTGTGACGATAACAATAACTATTGTTATTAATTCAAAATCACATTGCGAATAAACAAATGTTTTAGTTACGGCAACAATATCTGATAACAATAGTATTTTTTTCTCTTTTTTGCTTAACGCAAACATATATCTTCAAATCTGCTCCAAAAGAGTGCTTGCTTTAGTAATTATTGGTTTGCACCTAAAGGATTTCAATTCACCGTTGATCTGTGATATTAATTACAGATCAAATAAGATTTAGCGTTTCATAATAATTCAGTGTTACAAATTAAAATTGTTTTTTTTTCTCTCGCTTCTTATAAAAATTGTCTTTGAATAAATCCACTATATACGTATCCAGATCCATAACTTTTTATTAAACTTGATGCTGAAGAATAAGGCTGCTCATTTCTGTTAAAAGGACAAAACTCTTTCCTTATTTTATATGACCAATTTTATATTCCAATATTTGTTCCTTTTCATCTCTTTTAGTAGTTTTAAAACTTATTTCCCCTTATAAATATGATTTTTAAATAAAAATTTTCTTTTTTTGACACTAAAGGTCACATAGGAAAATGTTTAGAACCACAGCAAAACATTAAAATTTTCTCTCAACAAGACAAACATTTTTAAATATTTTCAAAGATAAACATGTCCACAGTTCTTTCTTTCTTCTTTTTTGGAAATAAAACTCTCAAACTCAGCCAACTTCTCATAGACGATTGTCAAAGTTTAAATTTTTTTGGTACAAAAACGAGAAGAAAACGATGTAAATGGAAGAGGTCAAAAATAGTTTTAAAACCAAACCAAACAAAACAAAACTGAATAAAAATCTTTTCATTTTTTCCACTTTTTTCTTTAAATTTTATAGAGTTTTCAGTTTCGGCTACGAAAAAATGTTTGTGTGTATGGGTGTGAGAGGCCATGACCAACAAATGGCAGAAGTTGGTGTGAATTTATGCAACTAGAAATAATTTGTTGTTTTTAAATAGGAAAACTATTCTTCTTCTTCTTTTTAAGGGTTTAAAGAATAGGAAATAATGTCTATCTGTGAAACCATAACTAAAAGTATTGACCACGAGAGATGACACCTAAAGCAGGGAATTTATAAAATGTACTTGAAAACTTTTATCCATAACCTTCTATGGGAGATCTTTATTTCATAGTAGTAACCGTCACATAGTAACTGTGGCACGAATGAAACAGCTGAGAGCATGGTCAGACTAGGAGCAATGCTAAGACACGAATACATTCTTCGAAGACCTAATTAGGTTTCAAGAAAACATTTCGGTCTTGGCGCATTGAGTGTTTGAATTTATTTTTATAAAGTTTTGAAGATATGGTCTCTTTAACTTTTTTCTTAAAATTCCAAAAATTTACTATTTGGAATGTGGGATCCAAGATTTATAAACATGCACTTCAAAATGATTATCCGGGATTTTGAGAGCACCTGTCCCAGGATGATGAGTTTGCATCTATCAATGTCTAAACAGGCGAAAAACTTTATTGATAATTTATTCTTGGCGATTAATGACAACTTCCATCAATATCTGATTATCCTGTGAATTGTTTCTATTGACAAAATGTAACCGAATATTGTCATAAAGGAATATTATGGTCTCCTGCTTAATAAAACATATATTGTTAGAGTCTCTGTTAAACATATCGCTGGTCTTCGTGGATAATCCGAAATAGAGAATGAATCAATTCAAATTCTAATGCCTTATATGAAGTGAAGCGTAATCCCGGTGCTTTTTGCTTCGATCGTTACAAATGGTAATAAAAAAGAGCCAAATGTGAGCTATAAATCAGGTGAACGACATATGATCGTGCATTGTTTTGGCCCTCGTGTTTAGTGGAATATTTTGCTTATTTCTCACTGACTGCTTTCTTCAAATGGTTCGGTTATCTGTTCTGTAGGCAGATGCTAAAGATGAAGAATGATTCCAAATTAAGAATGAATCAACCAGCGTATTGTAAACAGAAGAGACATGATTTGCGCTATTCAGCGCAACGGTCTTACAAAATGTAGTCGCACGTTGTCGTAATGGAATATTATCAACTAATTATTTTGCTCATGTTTCATTGTCATTCTCCTCAATCGAATCGTTTAGTATAGAACCCCTGTGTTCATCTGAGCCGGGGTAATACACTTACACAAAACAAATTGAATCAGAAGGGACAAAATCTGGTCCATTAATTATAGATTATTTTTGAACCGTCTAACAACATGTGACCGAACGTTGTCTACATGGAAAATTATGGTCTCGTGTTTAGTCGTACATTTTGCTTATTTTTAGTTGATTCCTCGTCTTACTTCTCTCGGCTTTAATTTATATGGGATCCAATCTTCTTGTTTTTGGAAGAATCCTAGTGTTTTTAATGCTAAGGGAATGTCATTTCTTGCGACTTTAATCCTTCATATATAAAAGTTTAAGCCGATCAGACCTCTACTTATATTTTTTTTTTCGAATTTAATAATTTTGTATAGTGAAAGGGATTATTCAGAAATACTTTTCCAACAAATTAGTAGATTATCGAACTGTGTCGATAATTTAAATTCTATAACGTACTGGATTTTTTACCCTCTCAAAACCATATTGATTGTGGCTGACGCAAGCAATAGTGATCATTCACTATTTCAAAAACAGGTTTCAAATACACGATGAAGATAAAAATCCTAATGGTTATCGAAATTTCATTTTCGTCTATAGTTTTGGAGTGGCTTCCAATATTTTCCCAGCAACAAGAAGTTCAATTTCAAACAAACAATTGATTTTTATTTTCTTGCAACAAAAACTGTTACAGAATATTAATTGTTTGAACTGTCAGTGGTAGCTGATTCGATTCTCTTTTACATCACTACAATAGGCTTTTATCACCACAAGAGTTGCAAGAAATTCATTCTGGGGCCGAGTATGTCCATGATGGGTATAATATAGCAGAGTTATATAAAAAGAATCCAGCTAAACAAACAACCAAACTGTTGGTGGTTGGCATAAATGGAATATTTGTTTGTCTCTCTCTCTTTCTCTCCTTGTCTTTTGGACATTTCTTTGACTTGGTCAGAAGAATGTATACAATGTTGCACAACATACATTATACTTATTGTATGGAATTGTTATTGCTCTTATTGTAGAACTTGTAATGGTAATATTTATCAACATAAAATGGCAACAACAACAACAACTACAATACTTGACAATTTTGCAGTTTAAAATATTGTTTGATATTGTTGTTGTTGTTCTTGTACAATAATCCTTGTAAATGCATTTTGCTAAAAGAACAACAAAATTTATTTTTTTTCAAAAAGGATACAGAAAACAGACAAATATTTTGGAAAAAATAAAACCAGCATCATTTTACTGCAGACATTTTGTCATTTTGTCTAGTTATATTTATATATATCTATGTATATGTATATATATCTCCATTAGTATTAGTATAAGTGTCTATGAGATTGTCTGATACTTTTCTCTCCCCCAAAAAAATATAAATATTCTTAAAGGATTATTTAAAAAATAATAACAGTTTATAATACAAATTTTTTATTTCTCTCATTTTTAGTTTTAGTTCATAATTGTTATTAATTATCCAGAAAATAATTATTTATATTTTTTTGTTGAATTGTCCAATTATGGCCAGAGATTTGAGGAGCTTAAAAAGAAAATTGTTGAAAATTTGTTTTTGTTGAGTTTTTTTTTACTTTCCATAGAGATAAAAAGCTTAAAATTAATTTTAGAGTTTAATTTCATTTAATATTTGATAAATATTTTATGGTTGTCTTAACTAAACTTAGTATACATGACAGATTATGAGTTTAATGCTAAAAATTTAACTATGGTTTACGTAATTTATGGTTGGATTGGGTTCAAGTATTTTGAGTAAAAAGAAAGATAAACAATCAAGAATATGAGTCGATTTGGTTGCAGTTTAAAACTTTTGATTGGCATCATCATGTTTGCAGTAGCTATATCAGTTTTGGAATATCAGAGAACGAATTATATGTCTTGCCAAATTTGAAGTCGGTGATAAAAAATGCGCCTAAATTACTTACTAAAACAAAAAACTGTTTGTTATTAAAACCATAATGCAAATAACCTCAGATAAATATGGTATATGGTGCGATTTGAGGATTTACTTCTCTTGGTACAAATTGTTCTTTATAACACTCAATTGGTTGTTTACCATGGTGACAGGATGCCTGGCCAGACCAGAAATAAGTAAAGACATTATGAAGTCTTACGAATGGGTGCAGCCTTTTTGTAAATTTCGGTATTTATAGAACATATGATTGGCTTATTTTGTCACAACTACATATTGTTTGTCATGCCAAAAACTTTTTGAAAATGTTATTGTTTTTGGGTCCTTAATATTTCTTCAATATTCTCTCGAGCATTAGCAACATAAAATTTTTGAGCAGGAATTTGTGAAAAATCCGCCAGAACATACGTTTGATCATCCATTATGTAGCAAAAATGTTTTTTTTTGTTAGAAAACTTGATATCAATTTCTTTGCTATGCTTTTTGATCCAAAAAATTTAGCAGCGTTACCGACAGAGACTTTTTGAGCCTTGTGTGTTTTTAGACCTGCATTAGCCTTAAATTTTTGTACCAAATAGTCCGAGCACTGAGCTAACCGGTCAGTTTGACCCCAAGACCATAATTTTCCATCATGAAAAAGGTCGTCAGCGAATTGCCAAAACTATTGATTACTATCTGTTTCGATTTATGTTGAACACCTTACTGGAATTACCATAAAGGTGGTAGAAAGTAATGGCTAAGGATGGGCAATGTTTTGGATAAATGTATTTATTAAAACGACCTACTTTGAAGTCATGTAGCTATAGTACAAGACAAACAGATTTAATCCATTTTTATCTTGTCCTTATTGCAGTTTCAAAAAGCTTTAAGTGTTTTTAATCATATGATAATGTATTTCTTGGGACTTCCAATAAATTTGGACTCTATATTCAAAATTCAAAAATTGTAATTTTGGGATTTTTTCCCACATAAGAATACCAGAAAGTTCCTATACTAAATGAAAAAGCGTGCCAGGCTTTTGAAAAAGTTTAAGTCCGATGTACCCCACTTTGCACCCTATAATTCTGACCAAGGAGGTCCTATGACGTCCAAGAACATGCTACACTTCTCTGCTATTTATTGCCAAAAAAGTCGATTCTGTGCCACTGTGCATTATGAATTTGGATACACAGTGATCGCAAATGATAGAGATAATTTATAACGAACATTATTTAATAAAAAAATTTAATTATGCTGAGACCCTGATTTGATTTTACACTCATAATGTGAATCATTTTGTTCATATTCGATGTAATTACTTTTCTAGTCCTCTTTTATATGCTATACCGAATTGCGAATATTGGCCCATATTTTGTTAAAGCGTTCATTTAAGGCCCTTATGAAACGTTTAACTGTGAACTAATTCTATTTAAATTCGTCATAATTTTTTTGTCTGTCCTCAACATATGCAACAACTCTCGGTTCAGATTTTTCTATAGCTACCTTCTCGGAATAGAGTT
Organism: Cochliomyia hominivorax; assembly: GCA_004302925.2. Lineage (NCBI taxonomy): Eukaryota > Metazoa > Arthropoda > Insecta > Diptera > Calliphoridae > Cochliomyia > Cochliomyia hominivorax. The sequence continues at coordinate 56,435,827 of PYHX02000413.1, forward strand.
TCTATCTTCCAAAACTTTCAAATATGAATCAATTCCACTGAAATTTAGCACTATTATTTTTTAAAATATCTAAAAAAGTCGATTCTGCGCCACAGTGCATTATGAAAACAATTACATTCAATTAGATTTACGTTCACGCAATAAAAGTTTCAAATGCTGTTGCAAGTTAATATACTTTCTTCTTCTTCCATTTTTATGAGTCAAAGTCGTTTTTTACACTCGACTCAAAAAGTAATAATAAAAAGCAAATATTAATATAAGAAATATTTACAATAAATAAAACGAAGAAATTATTTGCCATTAAAACATGGTTTAGTTTAGTTTAGTTTAGTTTAGTTTAGTTTAGTTTAGTTTAATAACTTGTTGTACAAAAAGAAATGTTAAAATAAAAAAAAGTACAAGAAATTGTCCTTAGAAAATTATATTGATGTCAGTTGCAAACATGCAATTAACTGTCATTGTTCTGGCTGTCGTTACTTGTATTGTTGTTCTTGTTTCTTTAACAAGAGAACTATTTCCGGTACTTATCCTTATTTAAGCGCATTTTTTCAACAACACTTATATTATTTGTCAAGTCTTAATATTTCTTTACAATTCTTTTCTTGCTATTACTTGTATTTTATGCATTACAAACATTTCTGCTGCCCTGCCAAAGTTGCGTTCATCTATAGGAAGTAAGAAAAAAAATACAAAAACAAGTAAGAATTCTAAATTCGGTTACGGCGAATCTTCAATACCCTCCACCACAAATGTATGTGAATTAAAAACGTTATATTTTGTACATACACACTCACAGCGGTATACAATATATACAAGTTTTCATAAATTCGTCACAGAACACTTAACGAGTCATAAAATTAGTTATATTTTTGTCTACAACTTTTTTTCATCTAAACCGATTTTATGATGGTAATAAAGTGAGACTTTGCCTAAAATTAAACTATAATTTTAGGCAAAGTCTCATTTTAATTTGTCGATTTGTAATTGACAATTTTACAAAAGTTTCTTGCGTGAACTTAGAGGTTCCCTCAGATATTGGTCTTTATCTTTTAATATATTAAACCGATTTTGCTGGTTTTAAATAGGAAACTTCTCCGGACTATAACAAATATTCGGGCCAAATTTCATTGAGCTCTGCCAATTATTTTTATTAGATAGATAGACAGACGGACGGACATATCTAAATCGACTCAGATTTTGATTTGAAGCAAGAGTCTGAGTTAATTCCTTCTTAGTGTTACACACGGAATGACCAAGATACTATACCCACTTGTGGGGTGAAATAATGAAAATATGCCAAACAGTTTAAAAGTCAAACAATTTGTTGGTTAGAAGGCCAAACAGGCAGACAGACCAAACGACACTCTTACAGATGGCGCAACTGACAAACAGCAGTTTTTTCCTTCACAATAAAATGTTAACCAATAAATTGTTATTTAAAATAGTAACGGAAGAATAAAAAGGATTTTTGTATTGCAATTTAATAAAATGTCTCTGTATGTGTGTGTTTAATACATAAATTACGCAATATTTTTACACGTTTATGTTTTCACTTCTTTCTTTTCATTCTTTGAACAACAATTGGTATTCATTTCACATTTACCGCTGGTAGTAAATAAGCTCTTTGGTATTATTCTCACCCGATATATGGTTTATTCATATGCACAGAGAATAACTAAACAAAATACCAAATGCTTCCTTTTTGCTGTTGTTGTAATTGGTCGATTGGGTTGTAAAATAAGCAAATAATACTTCCATGATATCGTTGTGGTCCCAACAAAATATGTATTAAATATTGATTATTGATTCTGAAATAGAAAGTACAATTTGAAAATGCAATGTAATCGCAAAATTGAAGACTTCACAAACAAAGAAACTGGATTTTCATTTTTTTAAATCGTGTCAAATTTCCATTTAAATGGACTTTAAAGCTTCGAAAGATAAAAGATTTAAAAAACTTTTATAAAACAAATATGGGATACTTTTTGCCCCGACATGAGTATATGTTTTGGGCCAGACTAAATAGTCCTTGTTCGGCAGACCTTTTAAAAACCTCCACCATCACTTGTGCTAAAGGTGGGTATATTGAGTTATTCATTATACTTGTAACACCAAGAAAGTGTCATTTAAAAACCCCACGATTATGCATCAAACCAAAATCTGTTTGTCCTTCTGTTGGGAAATTCTCACGTTCACCCTAATGATTTGATAATAAAATTTGACCTGAAAATTTAGTCCTTAAAATCGGCAATATAGTTCAGCTGCAAATCAACAAAAAACAAAAAAAACTATTCTAAAAATTAAATTTTAAACAAGTTCAGCCTTAATATATGAATGTATGCTTTTCATCATCGTCCCAATTTGCGAATATTGGCTCATGTTTTGTTAAAACTTTCATTAAAGGCCCTTATGAAACGTTTAACTGTGAACTAATTCTATTTGAAATCGTCACAACTTTTTGTAACTGTCTTCAACATATGTAACAACTCTCTGCTCAGATTTTTCTATAGCCACCTTCTCAGAAACGATATTAAAGTATTAATGGGTGAAAGTGGATTTATGTTGTGTAATCCTTATGGGGATTTTCGCGTTTTTCCCAATTTTGCCTGAACCCATTACTTAGTTCCTAGGAAACGATTTTGTCTTGTTGTTGCTGTTAGTTTTGGTGGTTTAAAGTGTTTGTTCTTAATACAATTTATTTCAGTTTTCGCTTTTTATCTTCCAATTTTTTTGTGTTCTTTTCAACACTTTTATTCTGTTGTTCCATGTGTATTTTTGTATTTCGCTTAAATGCATTCTTTTGTTAAGTGTTATCGAAATATTTTTCTAGTTATTTTACAATCAACAATTTATACATTTGTTTGGGTGGTACAATTGATCAGTTAAAAGAAAGAATTTGAATCTCTAATAAAACCATATTTATTAAATCACAATACTCTTTCTTTCTATATCTATTTCGATTTTTTAATCTTCTTCCTGAAATTTTCTATTTTATATACATTTTATGAGAAAAACCGATGCGAACAGATTTAAAAACTATTTTCCAGAGATTTTTGAATTTCAAAATTTACCCACCTTAAATCCGTTAGTATTAAAAATGTATATGTATGTTAGTGTAATTCTATATGTTGTATCTTGCTTTTAGAATATTTTATTTCGTGTACAAATAACATTCTCTTTGTTCTCATACCCATCATTCCATTCTATATTCTTTTCAATTCACAGTGGAGCAGAAAAGAAATAATATTTCCAATAATATTTATTTCAGATTTTCTTCGTAGATCTTCATAGATCCTCTTATTAACTTCCTAGGAAAAAATTTAATTTCAAATACGCTTCACAAGAAAAATGTTTGGAAAATAATTTTGAAACTCTCGCTACAATAGTTTTTTGAATTTTGATATTATTTCAAATGGAAGTGATGGAGTTTCTCTCTTACCTTTGGTCCATACCCGTTCTGTTCTATGTTATAGCAAAGTGATTTACACAAAATTATGTATTCTATCAATATCTGCTCTGTATAAAAGGCTACTTCTCTTACCGGTCCTACTTCAAAATAATTTGCTTTGGGACTGGAACTATCTTTACCGACTTTTTACTTTTTTTATTTTAGATTTTTAGAACATTTGCTCACTGTATCAATGTAATTTTTAGTTAAAAATTCACTTTTTACGACAAAGTGAGTTTGTATATTCAAGATGTAGTCCAATATCTCATCTTTTTATTAGCAACCGTGCAACCTTCACTTAAGAAGAGCTTCGATTTCTATGTAAAGAATTAATCAAGCAAATTTCAGAAATGAAACGTGATTTGGGCGATCTTAAGCATTTCATTTACCTTTCTCCAAAAAAAACTTTACAGTATACGATCTAGCGTTGCCATGATTGATCTTTCTTTTAAAAGGAATAAAATGTGGTTTGTACTGTCCTTATGTGATTTTTAAACCTGATCCCATCAAATAGAAAACTTTGCATTAACTCTTATCCAAATATATTCGCTGCTTGTGACCGAACGTTTTAATGAATGTTATGGCCTCCGATCAGGTAGAATATTCTGTTTGTTTTTCATTAATCTTTCTCTTTAAACTTATCTGATTTGACCCGATTTCAACATCTTATAATACAAATCACCAAATAAATGCATTCTAATAGTTGCAAAGAACCTGAACAATGCTTTGGTTCACTCTTGACCAAGAAGTCGAGGAACCTTTAAAGAACGTATCCCTAGTTAATCAGCACTAAGTGAGGTAGGATTGGACTGGCAGTTGAATAAATGTCATAGGAGGCCATAGGTTTGGGACGGCACGATCCATATAAGACCAGTAAGCATTGAGCCTATTACTCCATCTATCAGTTAAGCCAGAACTACTCCAAAATTTCTTCACTGTACGTAACTTAAAACTTTCACTAGTGAAATCAACCGAAGAAGCGTTTAATTTCCATGTATGGCGGTTCCTTACAAGTCTTTTATAGATCATAATTGTGGACATAATGTGGACAATCGCATTTCATAACTTTACGTCATATGATTTTAAAAGTATAGAAATTGATTGTTTTGTAACTTCTAATGTTATGCGTTTTCTTTTTGTGATTGACAGAATATTAATGAGTTAATGCATAGAATTCCTCATATTCAAACATGTTCATCTGATCAGGCTTCCAGGTATATTTTGTATAAAAATCACTTTTGAGGCACACACATCAACGTTCAAGTTTTTGAGTTGGTGCATATCGATCTTAAGTTTTAACAAATTGATTCTTTGTGAAAATTGAATGTAGAGCAGGACCTTTTCTTGACCCATGTACGAGATACCTTAATTATAGTCCCCATAGCTCTTTTACTGATCAAAACCTTTACCCTTCTGTCCAATATTTCATATATTCAATTTATAGATTTAATACCAAAATTTTTATCACTTTTAGCCCACTATGCAATCATAGATTCACATATGCACACACATACATATATTTTTTAAATACATATATATATACGAACAACAAAGTTTTGTGTAAATTTGCATTCATTACGAGTTTTATTTACAATTTTTCATTGCGTTTTAAATACAAAAAATATTGTATTTTTATTTGTTCACTATTTTTTTATTATTTTATTCTTTCTATTCTTTAATTGTATCCATTAGAAACGTTTGTCTATATAGATGTATATGCACACACTCACATTCATATATTTATTTATTTATATTTTGATAGCACTATAAACCCGCTTTTCGTAATGGCAGATTGTAGATTTCTATTTCTAAGAATTTATTAATTGATGAAGTTTTAACACACTCGGACCATAAAACGTATTCCATGAGTGTAAAATCTACTCCTCCTGTTCATATTAAAACCACTCACCGCCCCATCACTTCTCACTTTATTAGAAATGAGGAATAATAATATGATTTTTAATTGATGTTGAAAACATGAAAATGTATTTTAATTGGATTTTTATTATTTTTGGTTTTTAGTGTAAAATATTGTATTACAACATTAACTGGATCCATTAAAATATAATGAAAAGTAATTTAAATAATGCGAGAAATGACTATAAAGTTAAGAATTTTGAAAATTTATGAAATTTTACACTTAAATGAACAATTTAGATTTTACAAGGAATTTTGAAAGTGAAATTAGACGAATTATTAAAAAAGTCTAAATTCCCCAAAAAAAATGGTTCTAATGTGAAGCGTATAACGTTTTGGAATTTTATTATCAGTTAGATACAAATTCATAGTGCTTTAGAGAAAAAGAGAATTGTGGCAAAAAGTTGATAAGTTAATTAATAAGTAACAAAACTTTAATATTTTAAAGCCTTCAAAAAATTTCCCAAGTTCCATTACTACACAATATACTTATGTATATTTATAAAATTGAACCTGTACAATTCCTTTTATATATAAACAGGAGTCGAAAACAATTTTTATTGACCCACTTTTTCATATTTCCCAGTTTTTAGAGTTTTTTTAAATATTTTTGTACTATAAAATCCAGATGTTCAGATGTATTGGACCTTGTTCTACACATTTCACTTCTTATTTTGTGAATTCCAGTCTATAGTCCTTCTGGTAACGTTTTTGAACTTCTCCATTTTAATTGTTGGGTTTGTGCTTTTCCAAAAGGTATGGTTGTATATGATTCGCAGCCTCAATACATATAATATTTTGCCAATGTCTATGGTCTCGTGAAGCTTTCAATTTTTACATTTTTTAGAAGCAGCATTGAAAATTGTGCACCTCATTCGCATTGAGAATTGCATGACGACTTTTCGTTCTCAAATAAAATGTTTTCATTATAGCAGCACTGGGTGACAACTATTTAGTTTTCTCTGATTTCACTACGTAATTTTGAAACAAGATCTGAGTTGCTGTGAGCCGGAACACAAATATGTGCTCCAGCAACCGTCATAAGATAACAAACTTATGTGACACCTTATATTTTCTTTGCTAAATCAGGGGTTCGCTCCCACGCTACCATACATTTTGTTTGTGTGAGTGAAACAGCAAGAAATTACATTGAAAGAATACCAGCTCTGTCAATTTGTTGAGAGAAAAACAGTGGTTTAAAGGGTGGAATAAACAGAATTCTTAGGCAATTTATCGCGTGTCAAAACAAATTTGTATTTTATATCCCACTGTGCTGAATTACTTCGAAACGAAAAGTCAAATATGAAAATCGTCATCTCGTAGTCCCCACACTATCCATCTGCCCTTACTGTAAGCTATTCTGAGAGTTATGTCGCAAAGCATATCAAATAGAAATGGTGAAGGAATCCTATTCCTGCTTTTCTTTTCTATAATTTACAAAATGAGCTTTGCGCAGTGACAAACAGTAATTTCCGAAAATTCTTAAACTCGGATGTGGTTCAGAGATGGACAACGCCAGATTGGGTTAGTTTTTTTGAAAAAAAAATTAAAAAATAAAAAGGGTTTCAAATAAAAGAGAAATGGAAATAAATCGGTAACGAATTGAATGAAATTTCACATAGTGAAAGTAGGAAAGTATTAGTTTTGAGTGTGGACTTTGTGGTCTTGAAGGGGGTCGGTCCAGTGAAGACTTCAAACATTAAAATCTTTACTTTTTAACCAATCTTGTCATACTTTCTGCGCTCTAGTGTAGAAAGTACTTAATATATCGATCATTACTTATGAAACATGGAAAAGTAAAGTTGGACAAATTATATATCAATGTATCGGAAATTAACTTTTTAAATATTTTTTATGACCCAAGGTTATTAACGTTTGGAGCCCCCATTAGGTCCACAAACCCATAGCTTATACTCGACTACACTTCCACTATCACTTTGTGAAATTTAGAAGTTTGGAAGTTGCAGATTTATTTCCCTTACATTTTTCATTCGAAACACTGTGCAACATCTAACTCTTATTTATTCGCTTAATTTATTAAAGCGAAAAACAAAAACAATAAACAACATATTTTATATTTATTATGTATTTATTTATTTATTGTTTTATTGATATAATAAATATTAAATAAGATAAATTTTTGGCAATAAATTTAAATATAAATAGAGTAATAACCCCCAAAAAACAACCACACAATTACATATACATTAATATATATGTACATATACATATGTATTTTCTTAATGTAGACAAAGAGAACAAAAATATAATATAAAACATTAACTCATTATAATCGGAACAATTGTTAATATAATGTGACCTCAATTGTATGACAGTAATAATAGTTTTTGTAGTTTTTTTTTTTTTTTTTGAATTTCCAACAAAAACTAAATGAAAAAAGCTTACAGCAACAAAAAATTATACAAAAGCTTGTTTTATTGGCGATTGTGAAAATTATAAAGTTTGAAAGCGAATGGGGTTATTTGAAAAGTTTCAATTGATTTTAGGCTGATTCTTAATTTTCGTGATAAAGCCTTTAGGCCTCAATTCATTGTATAATAGGTGACCATCCTCTTTCGGTTTTTTTTCTTGATGATCGGATTATTATTCAAAGACAGTTGCATCTATGTTTTATTTTTGACATATTTTTGCATGCGATAGATTTCAAACCTCAGGGGCTTGAATTATTTATTTTTTGGACAGGCATTTTAAATGAACACCCCCAAACCGTTCCCACAATTTACCTATGACACTGCATTTAATCAAATTCTAAACTGATTTAGCTAAGTTCGGCTAAGAGTTAGACTTCATGGTCCAACCGATAATACAATATGATTTAACCTACAGCAGACTTTAAAAGATTCAAAGAAATAAAATTAAAGAATTTCCAAATTTATTTCAAAATTAAAAATAATAATAATTAAAACAAAAATAAAAATATCGTTCTCGGTTTAAAAGTTAATCAAAGATTTTGAACCAGTGAATATTTGATTATATAGAAGTTATCATTTTTATAGGTCTATCTTCGAAAGTGTACATCAACCATGTAACAGTCAATCCTATATCTAACGATATAAGTAGTGAAATCGAAAAATTCTGTATAGTCCATCTTCGTTAAGAGTCTATCACACTTTTGGACAAATTTTTTGCGCTCTTTAATTTATATTTAACAAGAGTCCAATATCTCTCCATTGGCCTTAGCTCCAGGCAGTTTGGAGGATTTGCCTCCCTTAGAACAAATACCACATTATTATTGCTGTACCACTTAGGGGCTTATTTACCATAGTGACAGTATAACAACTCAGACCATAATTAAGTAGACACATTACGAAGTCTTATGAATGGAAGCAGCCTTCTTTGTAAACATTCCTTGTAATGTAAATTTCGGTATTAAAAAGTTCTTTGTAACAATTGATTGGCGCCTTTTCTCGCATCTAGATACCGCTAGTGATATCAAAAACTTTTCTAGAAACTTCCCTCGAGCATCAGCACACTATGAAGTTGTGAAAACCTGTTCTGGCAGGTACATTTTGTCATCCATTATGCAGCAAGAATGTTTTTTTACAAAAATTGGCTTCAATTTCCGTGCTCTGTTTTTTGTCATTTAAATTTTTAGCAGCGTCTCTGTGAGGAACTTTTAGACCTCCATTATTACTGGATGGGATCTCTTTTGAAAATGTTTTCTATTTATTGGCCTTAGAAACAGCATGTGGATCACTCCTTCTATCTGTACCAGATTTTCTATCAATGAACAAGTTCGTTTGGTGATTTTGGTTATTTACATTGGAAACAGTTTGACGACAGTCCTTTGAATGTTTGGCCAACTTTTTGTAGGACCAAATTGAGTTTTCTTGAAAATATTTAATAATTTTAGTATGCACTTTTTTCTGTTCAATCATTCAGTAATATACTCATTTGTTTGACATTAATTTTAATAACTGACATATTTCACAAAGGTTACTTCATCAAAGACGAAATCAAATAATTCTTGTGTTAAAAATTTAAATGAAAAACGCAAGTTAAGAATTTTTCGATCTCACCTAAGTGTTAAGGTGCAATTTTTAACCAATAATATGGTGTGGGGCATAGTCGGGTTTGACCGGCTGTAGCTTTCTCACTTGTTTATAAATATAATAATTTTATAAACATAAATCAATTAAAATTTGATTTTTATTTTAAATATTTATAGAATTTTCCACTTAATAACATTTTAGCTGTTTTTTCTAATTTATATTCTATTAAACTCCAATTTATTACAAAACTAATAAAAAATGTATGATAATATAAAAATGACGTTAATACCTTAATAACCAAAAAAAAATGTTAATAAAATAAAAAATAAATCAAATAAATATTTTTCTAATATAAAAATATGTTTTTCTATTTGTTAACAAACAAAAATTCGTTGTAACATTTAAAAAACGTTTAAAAAAGCATAATTTTATTGCCATAAAAAACAACACTACAACAATAAAACAATAACAAAAATATATATATTTTATAGCAATTTTATTACTAGTTATTATTATTTTTGTTTTGTTGTTTTGCTGTTTTTATAGTATTTATTGTTGTTTTCGTTGTTATTGTGGAAGAGTGTTAATAATAATAATAAAAATAAAAAACTACAACAACAACATTTATTTATTTTCCATATTTTGCAGTTTTATACAACGTGATACAAGACCCACTCCCATAATCAATTGTCGTATGGGCAGCGGGAAACATACAAGAAATGCATCACCAGCACCTGATCATCGGACTGAGGCACGTTTACGTATCGATCCAAAAGTGTTGGTATTTGTGGAGACAACATATTCAGGATTGGGACGTGATATAGCAGAATTACTTGTTTACAATAGAATAAAGTGAGTACAACAAAATATTTATTCATTTATTTATTTTTTTTAGATTTTTTTTTGTATTTTATTTTTATTTCATTTATTTTTAATTGAGTTTTAAAATCTTAATTTGTTGTGGATGTGAAGTTATATATTTTTCCAAAAAAAAAAGTAGGGGGATCCAGTTAAATTATTTGGAAAATAAATGTATATTTAAAGGTTCAGATTAATCGAAAATTAAACTAATTCAATTAACTTATGAAAATTTAATAAAATGTAATGGAAAATGTAGACTTAAGACTTCTACATGGGATTGCACAGCGAGTCAGAATCGATTACTATAACTTTTGATTCTGGCTTCTGAAATTCACATTAAATTGGACACAACGTTTAGTTGAAAAGTTTAGCTTAATGACGATGAAGTTTAGAACGTCCATGGGTGAAGTTATAGACCCTAAGGAAAGAGCATTTCGGAAATCAACTTTTTTTCAACAGCATAACAAATTTTCGATTCCAAAAATGGACTTCTTATGGCTCACGGTGATACCTTCAAACATCTTGTTTGTGAGTGTAAATTCTCTGTTATAGTTATTTGAATTTAAATTTTAACTTTCAGCATTTTGAGGTTTTCTGGCAAAGTTTTTTATACCCTACAATACCGTAGATAATTGGAGTATTCTGGGTTTGTGAAGAAGTGTCTAACGATGTCCGTCTACTTGACTGACTTTCCATGTAAACCTTATGAAGAAAATTCAGCTCTCAATTCCTGAAAATCTTCATGAAACTTGGTATATGCCACTCTTTTTTGCCTCAAGGAGGATGCCTATTGAAATTGTTGGTGATGAATCCATTATTTCATATAAAAAAGTCATAAAAGCCCTTAATAATGAAGTGTGGCACAAATAACACTTGTTACATTTTATAACGATGCACCAAACTATACGAGAATCGGTCTATTATTAATTATGGGTCTCATAGAACGACAATTCCAAATATCACTTTGAAGGGCTTAAATCTCATATTTACGTTGGAATTGTAATAAAAATGATAAGGAGTAACATAAGCAAAAATCGACGGTCGATTTTTTTCATTTCTTCAAAATTCACAAAAAGAGTCCAAATTTTCGATTATTTCTAAATAGAGTAAACTGAAACATCTACAGAAGGGCTCAAGTTAATACCTCTCCACTCTTTTAAGTTTGAATTGATATAAAAAGGTCGTTAAAAATGCTGATAGTAATTTCTGAGGACCCATATCTCTTACCATGCACCCCCAATGATTTCGAAGCTTTGAATATTATAATTATGCCCTTCTCTGCTATCAACGTGTTATGTTTTAGATAAACCTAACCAGCCGATCAAAAATTACAATATTCTTTAGAAAAAATTTACCCTGTCCCACTGTGTAATGGTCCCTCTCTTCGCATTTTCGATATTATTAGGCACCTACGTGACCAATGGACTTAATTATGGCGCTAAAAGATTAAAAAATTTTTCTACGAAAATAAATGAAAATGGAATGACTCAATACATTTTCATGAAATTTGGCACATTAATATTGTTTTTAGTAAATAAATTACAATGCGACGCGGGGTAGTGGTAGCACCCTTACAAACGATATTTTTAATAATGTTCCTGCAATTTATTGTGGTGGATGGTACTTAACTTTCCGCATAGCCGAATATACCGTTCTTACTTGTACAAACGTTTTCACTTTGTTCCGATTTGTACAATTTTATATTTCGAAATCACATGAAAGCCTTTTTGAGAAAGAATTCAGGTCAACTCTTGATATTTATTTGTATTAACGATGTTTTATTGACCATATGTTTGTTTATATGTGTTAGTATTTGTATAATAAATTTCAAAGGATTTATTGAAATAATTATTTTGTGGCTTCATTTTGAGAGGGTAACGTGAATTGATATATATGCTGTCACTGTGTGTGTGCGTGTTTGTGTGAATGCATTAATTTAACTGGGTCTGTGGTTCAAAAATCAAAGATATTTACAGGTGGCTGACCTCCATATACATTCAAAAATGTGTTTGATATTCTAATTGTTGGAACAGTGATAAAAACGACCACAATTAAACATCAAGTTATAAATGTTAAAACATTTGTTATGGTCCAAAGAAGAAAACAAAATGTTTGAGAATTAAACAAATAAAATTACGGCAAATATAGTGAATCTGACATTATTACAATTTTCTGTGATTTTAAGTTTAATTAAAAGTCATTAAACTTCTAAATTTTTATTTTTATTCAAAATTTCACTTTGTCTCATGTTACTGTTGTGGATTTATTTTGCCTATAAAAATTCAAAATTTGATTCGATAAATCTGTGAAGGGTTATCACCTTTTTTGTTATCGACATGATGGGGAAAAAATGCCAACAATTTAACTGGAAAACATTGTACAAATTGTGTAACGCCATGTGATACTGTTGTAATGACATGATATTTAACATTTTACAACTTGTTTAACAGACGCACAGTCAAAATGCATGAACCCCCTCCAGAAAAGAATAAATGAAAGAAAATTAACTCATTCCATAAAATGCCCTGCAGCACAGAATGATTCCTTAAAAGAGTTCACAAAGTGTTTGTTAACTGATGTTAATCAGATAGAAAATCCTTATGTTTTGTAAAGGTTGCTGCAGTGACACCAAATGGTTTTACATATACACAGACACAGTTTTTAAAGGACTAAAGTTGTAGGAAATTATACATAATTGGACACTTGCACCTGAGATTATTATTGATTTTTATTCAGAGTGTAACGGCAACGTAAAAGTCATCAATTCAAGTTGTATTCTAACCATTTGATTTCCAACGAATCTCCCACAGATTTTTGCACCGATACAAGGAATAAGGTTTGTGATGTAGAGCGCGTGAGGCAAAACATCTCATTTACTTGTTTCCAAAAAAATTAAAGTCTATATGGATTTCGCCAGATCTGTCCTTGTTTGCTTTTAAATCGCATTAAACTAGAAAAAGAATTATGTGTTTGGGTTCGTAAAAACCGTGGGATTGTGACAACAAACAAAAACTTTAATGTACCGGAAATCAGCTTTTTCTGGCACAAAATTCGATACTATTTACCTTGATCATTAATCTTCTAGAAGTCTCTCCTCTTTTAACATGTTACCAGTCACCTTTATCATCACCAGTCACTGGCAGATTGCTCCTGTATTTAATATATAGATTTAGTCACAAATAAAGTGATATTCTACGAAGTATCAGGACTGATTTACAATATTGATCCTATCACATTACCTTTTATAACTAATCCCTTCTTCCTTCGCATCGATGTAAGCTTCTCCATTGCAGCCCTTTTCATAACAACATTCTTTAAGCTTTGGGGTTCCATTGCTTTAGATTCAAGCTTCACTTTTTTTTAAACATCGAGGATAAGTTCGGATAAGCCATTAAATTATTGTCTTCATCCAGTATTTAGGTCATAACCCCGTGCGACTTCATAATTTTGTAATTTTTATTCATATTACGGTTTTTAGACGAATGTTTCCAATTTTCAAGAAAGAGCTCTAATTTGTAAGATTTTACTCAACTAAAATTTATCGCATAATTTATATTATTTTATGATGTTTGAATTCAAAACATTAATCAAAATCAGATTTTGTCCATACATTTTAAAATGAACACCGCCTAATTTGTAGAACACTTATAAATCCCCCCCCTGTAGGACATTTTCTAATCGTCTAATTTCTTTTTGAAGTTTAAAACATTTTAATTTTTTCCACTTTTTCCTGTTGATTTCATAATTAGGATTTTGAATATTTCCGTATGTTTCAATATAATTTTAACTTTATATGTATATACATTTTATATATGTGTGTATTAGTTTCACGTACACAAACTCCATTCGTAAGCGTAGCATAACCCTTTCAGAACTTTCAGAGCTTTATTTTGTGAATAAAATTCATAATTTTTTTCGGAACAGAAACAGAGAAGATTTGTTAAGCATATGATATACCTGCTTTATAGGTGTTGTCCTGTTGCCATTTTTCATATCAAGGACAAAGCGCAATTGTATGGTCTGGGTTATTAGCTGCAAATAATTTCAAAGGAATAGATAAATTATTTCAAACTTTCATTGAAAAATTAAATTAATCATATTAACGGGTGTTTTAAATAAAACTGTACTTAAATCCATTTTGAATGTTAAACACGACTTAATTTGTGATTTTGGTGACCCGATAAATTGAAAATATTTTCTATATTCCATGCAAGATTCGTCAGATCAACGAAATTGGATTGGTCGTATTCTAAAAGCATTGTTGTTTTGGACAACTGCTGGTACTTGGTAAATTTTTAACTTGTCTAATTGTTATTGACGATTCATGTCCAAGAACACAATCGTTAGTTGTTTAAATTACTTAGAAATCGACTTCTATAACTTGGGAAGTTGTGCACACCATATTTTTGAAGCCAACAGGATATGGTTTGGATCTTATCATATTACTTGAAGTGTTGGTTATTTTCCCGCAAAAGGTTCATCAAAATAGTTGGTTATGTCAGTTGCTAATTCATTACAACTCTTTCATACCATATAAATGAATGATTGTAGTCTCCATAGTTTCATTGAGGTATTTGGTGAAGAGCACTCTTCAAAATGTATATCTGATATCTGACATCCGGAATTAATAAAAAATTCTATATTTTGGAATGATATATGACAAAATACACATATCTGGCCTATGAAAAGTTTTAGTTTTGCGGATCGATGGAAAATGTGTAACTACTTCTTCAATGCAGTTTGATTGATCAATTAATGGTCTTAATTGATCAGATGAGAGAATATCTTTACTGGATTTGATATTGTTACTGTTATTTGCGTATATATCGCAGCATTATCATCATCACAGAAGTCAGCATCAGATTGATCCAAAAATATCCAGAACTTCTTCAAAGTCGACATTAACGATCAAATCGTGGTATGATAGAACAAATATGAATACAAATATATGAACCTTATGTTGTGCCTGATGCTCACTAGTGTGAAAACCGTAATTTATTCCACTAAAGTCCTAATAAGTTATGACATTAAAAATTTTTAAGAGGAAACAGTTAAACAGAGGAGAGGAGACAGTTATATAGACCAAAGGAAACTGTTATACAGGAGAGGAAAAAGGTTATACAAATTCATAATATTAAGTTAAACAAACAAAAAATTCTTTTTAATATAATTTTTATTAAAAAAAGGGGCAGATATCACAATTGATACTGCCGGGTCTGAAAGGGATAAAAAAAATCTGTGTTTTTGTGTATTAAAATTGTACATATGTAGGTATGTATGTGTGTATACATATATATAATTCTGTCGTTTCAATATAATTAGGTTGCCGTTTTACATTTTAATTAGGTAAATTAGTTAAAAGCATTTTTTCTTCACACTCTTTCTTCCCGTGAACGTTACTATTTTTTCCATATTCTGGTTTTCTTTTTATACAAAAAAAAATGGTTTTGTTATTAAAGTCATTTTATGTTTTCATTGTTGTCGGAAAATATGAATTTTCTTGTTGGTTGGTTGCGTATTTTCTGCAACAACAAAATTGCTGAAGTTTTGTTTACAGCAAATATTTTCTGTTCCTACGATTTTCAAACTGAAGGCGTTTGTTGGTTGGTTGTTTGTTTGCATTTAAACTTGTCCCAAATTTTACAGTCAACTTAATGTAGACATTTGTAAATGTGTGTGTGTTGGTTTGCTAGAGTTCTCTTCTATTTTTTTCTCGTTCATTACAATTTCTTAATTTCAGATTGTGGTCTTAGATGTTAATTGAACTAGAGAATTTTCCTGACTTAAACGAGTCACTATTCGCGCGTTTTTTTTTTTTGTAATGAAATAACAGTGTGTTTCATGTGAAAGTTTTTTTTTCGATTTTTAAAAGGGAGTAAAATTAAAGTTTTGATTTATAGTTGTGTTAAAATATTTATGGAATTAAGGAAATTAGTTTTAAGGCTTTTCGCAAGGACTGACATTTTCTTACTACAAGCAAGTGATTATAATGGTAGATTATTTCCCTTTGTTATCACCTTAATCCTTAGATACAACGACAATTTCTTATTTTAGTTTATTCACATACATATATCAAGTTTTCCTAAAAGTGTTTAAAATTTTATTAATAACATTAATTTTTTGCACAAAGTACAGCTTCAGACTGCTGCTCATTAAATATTTTGTACAATAATGACATAAAATATTTCACTTCCTCATCAAACATTCCTCCTCCTGCTGGTGCTTCATCAGTAAATTACAAATATAAATCTTAATTCTAAGTGCGCTACCCAGCAGCTTTGATAATTATCCTTTTAGGGGGAGAAATCTTTGAAAAAATAAGTTCTAACTGATATTTTTCCTCCCAAACAGAGTTCAGAAGCCAAGTTATTTCACAAAAATATCAGTATGAGTCCTTAGGATTCCTATTTACTCTATTTGAGTTTTTTAGTCCTTCTCTGGTCCACGTATTCTTCTAAAGCCGTTAAATAATTAAGTTGATTTGTATGTCCCATCCAAATAGTTCAGCCGTATATTAAGGAATGTCTTATGAAAACCAACGACTATTGAAATTGTCAGAAGACTTCAAGTGTTTAGTGAATTGAATTTGTAATCGGGTCATTAAGTCTCTATTTAAGAGTTGGACGCAATAGTGATAAGACGAGTAAGGGGTAGCGGCACCTCAGATTCGCTATTGCCAAAAAAATACGCACAGTACTTCGTCTTTTGCTCGTATTTGTCCATTTATTTATATAACAAATTCGAATTGATGTTGAATAATTGAAGTTCTCTGACATCAGGCATGTCTAAAGTCAAATCAATTCATTTCCTAATGGTTTCTTGTTTTATTTCCCAAGTCTTGTAGAGTGAGAAATGGAAACTTCAGTGGTAAATAGATCGAAGTTTCTTTAAATGTTTCCTTTCAAGAAATTTTCGGACAACTTTATTTGAAAAGTTAGCACTTGAGTACATCTCAATGCTGCTCATTGAAATATTCAAACTCTCTTGTAAAACTTCTAATCGTAGAGGATTTAAGCACAGATTTTCAAAAGGCCGATATACTATCCCGATAATGTGAGGACCGATCACCCAACTTATTCTCTCCTTGGACGGGAAATAGATTTAGTATGAGATTTTAGGATTTTCTTAGAGGTATCGCTGTTGTATCGTTAATTTTGGTTGCTGTTAAAACTTTTCCAGTATTAATTGGTATAATCTTCCTATTTCTTTCTTTCTTCTGTAATTTCCAATTAACTGGGTTCTGAAAATTATGTGTACATTCCTAACTTAACCCAGCATTCAGCAATGTTTTGTCATTCACAAAATATTTGCACAATTTTTTCACTTTCAAACTACAATTGAAGGGAATCGATTTATTTTCTTTGCTGCTATGACTTCGTCGTACATTTTTTCTTAGCAATCAAATATTTTATTTTCCTCCTCTTTATTTTAAAGGGGTCTTCACTGAGACCATCTGCTTCTAGTCTTAAATGATGTGGACATTGTTTGAGTTTTCTGTTCCTTCTTCTTAATTTGGATCTTATTGCCGAGACCATTTCATAACATATTTTCCTCTTTTTCATTCTAAACTGGTATAGACAACGTTCTATACTTGTCCGATAGCTTGACATGAATTCTTCCAACTGGTTAACATAACTACTAAATCAGGCTTTTATAGAAGCCTGATTCAATTAAATTGATAGTTTTCAAAGATATTCTAGGACTTACCTGGCCTTATAATAACAGAGACAGATTAATCTGATCCGATTTCCGCAAAACTACGCTCTGTAAAATTACCAAATAGCCAAAGTACCAATTCTGTCAGTTTATGAATCATCTGTCTATAATCTCTTCTTAATATCTTTACCACCCCACAAAACTGCTGGGCCTCTCAACACAAACCCACCCTCGCTCCCATATATTCATAAAATATTCGCGTATTTTGGTAAATTAACAAGGTTTTTTGTTGAAAATCTTAAGAAATTTTCTTTATCATCCCCCCAGATTCTTAAGAAAAACACTTAATTTTCTTTTGCCTCTATAACTAGAGAACAAGTAGAAAAAAATATTCAATTTCCTTATTTTTTTCGCAAAAGATAACGTTGAAAAGCGTTAAAGTGTCGTTTGGCGTTGCGTATGAAATATTTTGTTGTAGCAAAAAAATTACAACAAATGCAGAAGAAGCAAAAAATTACAAGTTTCTATTGATGTCATAAAAATAAAAAAATAGGGTAACAGCTGGTAAAGGAGAGAGAAGATTACTTAGTGCCACCACTCCCCTTGGTAGAGTGTTCTACAGCACAGTGTGTTGATTATCGTCAATTCAAATGACATCAATAATAAGGGAAAATTGTATAAAATTGATTAGCTCGCAATCATCAATTTTTGATCAGGCAACAAAAATAACAAAAATAAATTTGCCAAAAAAAAAAAAAAAATTGGAAAGTCAACACTTTCGCAGTGGGTTACTTGATAGAATTAATAGATGGAGCGTGTTTGTTTTAATAAAATATAGTTTAACAAAGGGGTTGGATACTAATTTTTTCTTCTTGTGGTAAGAAGATACCAAGTAGAGATTTTGTAAATATTGAAACTTGTTAAAGCTAATGAAAAAATCGACTATTCGGTGCTTTTTTGAGCAATCATGAAGAAAGTACTTCAAACGCTGAAATCCGTTCTCTCCCCAAGTCAAAATAGTGCGAGTTTTGTAAACTGTGAAATAGTAAAATTTTTTTAAACAAAAAGCTATTGAAAATTTTCGCATAAAAATCGGATGGAATAAGTTAAAGTCACTACAAATATGATGAAATGGGTTGAAGGATCTAAAGCTATTCATTGCATTTTTTCAATTCAAAAGTTGTTATTAAATTTTTGTCCATATTTGCATATTTTATTCCCCAATGTAGACATGTGCCTTTATATCCATTCTGAAACAACTCTCTTCAACTTACAATTTTCATTGTATTATACTCGGCAACGTCCAAATTGTATTCAGTTATTTGGGTATTGACAAAATCTTCAACCTTTCATTTTTTTGTGTTGAGTTTTGTTATTTAAAAATGGGGTTTAAGTCCCGCCATTCCATCTAATGTATTCAACGTAACCTTTAATCATTTCTCACCCACTTTCCACGTAGAAATCAGCTTCCTAATTTAATCTCATTTTAAGAATAAAACTTAATCTAATTCCTGTACTTGTACTTGTTAAGAACTTTATTGTTTTAAGTTATTTCTCTGCAGTTCCATCTTTCCAGATTTAAATGGGGTTGAAGTGGGAAGACTTTACATAATATGTTGTCGATGCAACTTTGCAAGACGATGTACAGTGCGTGACTCTATGTTATATCATAATTCACTACCAGTTTGGACATCTTTATGCCCTGATTTATTTAACTCCATTTGTGCTTTATTGTTAAATGGTTGTAGGTTTGCGAGCAGTTTTTTTCCCATAGTGGGTGATCAATATTGTTAATAGTTGGAAGTGTATTAACATCTTCTGTTCAGGTGATGAAGAGCCTTGTGAAAGTTTCAAATTATTTATTAACTTTTTTCTTTCTTATCGAGATCTGCTACCATTCCTTAAAAGCTCCCGATTTTTCAGAAATAGTCTGGTTTTTTCACGTTTATAATAATGCTTCATCTTGATCATTGATTTTGATTAAAATCGCAACACAAAAATTTCGAAAAAATTATGTGAAGAATTTTCGGTCTCATTCCTTATTTGCTAAAAATGTCTTAATTTCTTGAACAATATTTATTTACAACTTCATTTCTTACAAAACAAAAACTTTATTTTGCAAAACATGCAAAACTTTAAATAAATTGTTGTCATTAAATTCATTTGTTCCCAAACTTCAACTTCATTATTATTCCTACTGGGGTGTCTTCCTCGAACGCACATCAAAAACCATAAAAGACCGAAAAAAAGGTTTAAATTTTACACGCAAATATTTCTTACTTCAATGGAAAACTTTAATCCAGATACATGTACATATACGTATGTCGAAACACCAATACAAACATAAGAAACTACTCATACACACTCACATATTCATGGTTAAACTAACTTTGTTGAAAGAGTAAAATGTTTATTTTTCACTTTTTACCCCTTTTTTTGTACATATTTTGGCCTCACGTTACTCATATCCCTTTTATGTACACACAGACTTACACACACATACATACTCACTCAAAATATATATGAAATCTATAGAAATTTGGTTAAATTTTGTCACACAACCAAAACCAAAAGAATGAAAAAATACATGAAAAATATTGGTAGAAAGAAAAAAATGTCGTTAAATTGTGATTGCTTTATTGGGTGGAAAATTGTAAGCTGGTAACAAATTTTACTATGATTTTTCTTATGTTTTCAATTTTTTCACAATTTTTTATGTTTTGCCGATAAAAAAGAGGAAAATATAATTTTGAAATCGACATTCGATTTCTTGGTAGAATTTCTTTTTCTGCGAAAGAGATTTAAAGTAGTAAAAATAGAGGCATCGCAGGCAGCATATCACTTGTAATTTGTAGTGACTGTTACAGATAAATATTTAATGGAGTTGTTATTTATATATTCGCTTGAAAGGTTGTTGTTTTTGTCTTTTGTAATCTATATATTTATTTTTTTTAGTATCAATATTGAGACTTTATGGCAGACAGTTTGGTTTTTCCTTCGTTTATTTAAATTTTAAAAGATGCTTTTGGGTTTGATAGCAGCGAACATGATTTAAAATCAAATAAAGATTGGTTCAACCAAAATGCATGATCTCTAGTGATGTGTTTTGAAATGTTTGGTGTGCTGAACCTGAAAAGGGTGTTAGCGTCTATTGTTGTCCTCTATAACGAGTCGTGAATCTTCTTACGCTATCGTGAATAACAACTAATTTGACCAGCATACACAGGTATTTTCCCATTTCCATTTTTTTGTCAAATTAGTTGCATATATTTAAGAGAGCTAGAGAGGGTATAAAATTTCATGGAAATGGATCCTATTAAGAGTTGGTTGGTATATCAAAACTTTGCATATTTTGACCTAAACATTTTTTTCTATTAGGCCAACTACAATGAGTTTTGAAATGATGTAGTGCCTGTTTAAAAATTTGTAAATGGTTTTTTTAGAAATTTTAAGATTGTCACAGATAACAGTCATTAATTTTATTCTATTGGACCGATCTCCCAGTTTTTAAATAGCAAGCTTCATAGAAAAATTACACATCTGGCCAAATTTCATTAAACTAAAAAAACTATTCTGAGCTTGAGAATATTTTCAACATCGAGTCGCACAGATGATTAAGACATCAACAAACAATTATGTATATTTAATTGGTATAAAACTTTTGTTTATATACGGAACAAGTTAATTATTTTTGTTTTGTAAAAACTACATACCTAATTGAATATAGTTATAAAAATAGGGCGATCCACATTTACAATTTCTCAAAGTTGTCACTTGATATAAATTTTACAAATTGTCTAATTTAAAAATATTAAAATTTATTTTGTAAACTTTTCTCATTCTCAAAAATTCTAAATTATTCTTGTTGTTGATAACGAAAAAAAAATTGATTTAAACACTTTTCATTCTTCAAAATTTCTATTTCAAGATAATATAACATTTTAGTGGATCTACGTAGATAAATGATTCTATCTACGTAGATCCACTCAAATGTTATATTATTTTAAAATGGAAATTTTGAAGAGAAATATTGTTTCCAAAAATGAAGATTATATTTTCACTTTAAAGTCCGATATTTTCCTCAAACTAGAATTTTCTTCGTAATTCAAAAAGAATAAATCCCCTCATAATTTGTGAATTTTAATTTTTTCTAAGGTTTTTAAAGAGAAAAAAATGCCAAAGCTTAAATTAAAGAAAAAGTACCTTTGTCATATACTAATGTTTGTGTGATATCTACCTGGAACCTAGAATGGGTCAAACCCCTTTTGAAAGAAGTTTTTTCTGAATGGAAATTTTGGATATTTCAAAGTATATATAGTGTAGGAATCTGCTTATGCTTCGATAAAAAAGATAATGTTTCATGTTTAACGTTAAGTTTTAAAATAAAATCAATGAAAATGCCCACTGTTATGGAATTTAGAATTAAAAGGTGTATAATTCATGTAAAAATACATCCGGTATCTAAAAATGCATCTGTTTAAATGTTTAAAATTTTAATAGCTTTATAGTATAACGTTTTAATCGTTTATTAATTATCAAAGTATGAAAAAGATTGGAGCAAAATCTTTATTTTCAAATGATCGTAATTTTTAATCTTCATTTGCGAAGATTAAAAAAAAATGAAAATTTTTAAGTTCAAAATTTTTATCAAGAAAAAAAGACTTAATTTACTTTTCCTTCAGTTGGGAAAAAAAGAGGATTAAAAAAACAAAATATACACAAACAAATTTCTTGTCGCAGTATAACTAACTGTAGTTGTTATACAATAAAATATGCAATAACAAAAACACACAAAAATTCATGCGAATAATTCATTTTGAACTCATTTTTGGATTTTGATCTTTTTTTATTTTATCCTTTTTTTAATTATTTAGAATTAAACTCTTTTCGAAGAGCAAAAACATAGAACTATTTTTTTAATTAAAATTAAACTCTCCGATCAAATGAAGAGAAAAAAGTATCGAAAACCGTAACTTGATTGTTTTAAATAATTTAGTTTATAAATTTAAATTAAACATTTTATTATTAATTTAAAATAAATCTAATATTAAAATGCATTTTCAAATATTTATAATCTCTCACTTGAAAATTTTATAAAAATCATTTAAAGTATTAGAAATTACTCGAAAATTTCCAAATATTTAATGTAAATTACTTTCCCCTTCTCTTTTCTAAAGGAGTTAATACATCATTTATTTAAATTTTTAAATAATAATTAATATTTACTTTTAAATACATACACACACACACAAAAAACACTCAAATATATAAATAAAATTACTTAATTTAAAGATATTTTGCCTTTAGACTTCCGTTTCCGTTATGTCTTAATTACTTTTTAAGTTTTTTTTTCGGGGGGCCTATTTAACATTAAATGTTAACTAAAAATCTGTGCATATAAACAAACATGGTGTGAGCATAAACTATTTACAATATGTATACAATATACATACATATAAACATACATATACATATATATTTAGGCATATATTTAATTTGTTATGTAAAGAAACAACATAATTACAAAAACCCATACATGTATGTTCATAAATATATGTATGCATATATTTATAAATATGTATTGGTAATTGCATATTATTATATATGTATTAAGTTCCTTTGAATGTATTTATTATTCTTCTTTTATATACATAATTATATATAAAGTACGAAATACACACACATACACATGTATAAAGAATATAACATTAGCAATTGTGTAAATGTTTCCTCTTGTAGCACTTATTTGTATGCAAAACGTCTCAGCTAATAATTGTTGCTGCTACATGTGGAACATCAACTCCTTCTTTGGCCCTTTTCTTGTTTGCTTTCAAAGTATTTTGTGGGTTTTAAACTTAAAAAAGAGTTTTTGTTATCTTTTATAATTAAAAACCCGCAACTTCGATTATTAAAAAATGTGTTATCTCCCCTCTTGGGAAAATAGAATAACTGAGAGTTTTTCAATACTACATCACATATAGAGGGCGTTGTTCCAGTTAACTATAGATTCTAATCTGTATTATCCTGGAAGTAAAAATTTATATACTCTCTTTCACCACTTGTGATGAGGTATTAAAAACGATAAAAGAACTTAAAGAAAACTGTTTAATAAACGCCAACAGCAGGTTTTGTTGAGGTCCTATGCTCCTTATAAGAACAACGGAGAAACTATTAAACTGATAAAATAGATTACAAAAAATAACTGTGAAATCAAAAATTTCATTAAAATTAACTCTCTACAACCTCATGTGGTTAATGTTGTTAACTTTGACATTCTATGAGTAACGTTTAGAAAGAACGTTTAGAAAACCTCATATAGTGTAAATATTCCTACATCATATCGAAATCTGTCTATTTAGCTATGTGTGTCCATCTGTCTGTCGACCCAATCAATGATTTTTAGTGTTTATATTAAATTAAACAGAGCGTCCACTTTTTTTAAGAAACAATTTAATTTGTGAGTATTGAAGTACATTACATGGGTAGAGCTGAATACAGCATTCTTAATTTACTGCTACAGAAAAATTATTCATTTCAAAAAAATCTAAAAATTTGAAAATGAATTCACAAATATATAACAAAAATCATTAAACTTTATTTCTTTTGAAATCAAATTCAAAAGATAGTGGTACCCCACGCAGTTGATCCATAAAATATTACACACAGTACACAGTACAAATATTGACAATTTACTGTAAAATTAACCTTAAATAGTTAAAACTTCATTAAGTAGCATATATAACCTATGTCATTCCTCATGTAATGCTCGTCTACTCATACATTTCATTTTACATTCGGTTTCAGTTCCAAATAAGTATTAAATCACATATATAAACAAGATGTTTTTCTACTTGTAGAACTCCTTTAAAGAGCATTGGAACCTTTTTATCCTTTCCGAAAATTTGGCTGCGAGGTCCTACAAAATTAAAATTTCCGCTTTTTTTATGACTTCGCTAAGAATTTGGACTCTTTCTAATGAACTCGAAAATATCAGCACTACAGAATTTTTATTTTTATCATAATATTTTGTCCTACAGGCGAAAATGTTTAATTCAAATATTATTTACAGTAATTGAATGTTAATGTTAGGCGGTCAGATCGGACTATAAAATACCCTACACCACATTTTTTGTTAGTATAATTGGGATAATGCCAAAGAGTTTTATTAATTATAACAATACAAGTTGTGTGAGGTTTTTAATTTCTCAAATGCCAACTGCGAGAAATTATATATATTTTTCATATCGAATATAGATTTTCTTTTTATTTTAATACCAACGTGTAAATGTGAGAATTTCATCCAATTTGGCTCCAAATAATTTTACAGGTATTTTTAAAAATGTTGGTAGGACTATTTCTTCTGCTCGTTACAAACATCTGCATAAACGCTTAATCCTGCGGTGGTGTACTGTATAAAGGGAACTTTTTATTTAAGACATTTAATCCATTTCTTACGCATTAATAGAAAATCCAATATTAAAGTCATTTTAAATGCCTTAAATATATGCATTTTTATTAAATCCCAAATAAATAACTATTTCCCTCCATTCGCTTACTTCTAATTTATGTCATTTTCATACAGTTGCAACTCCTACTTAAATATTTTATAACTTTTTTGTAATATTTCATTTCAAAATCACTCCCTATTTTCGCTATTTTATATAAAACATAAAATATTTTACAAATAACGGGAAAGAGGAGGTAAAATGTGAATTCTTGCAAGTTTCTGTTTTTTTATTTATCTATAAAAATAGTTACGCTACAAAATATATTATTTTACTTTTGCATATTTCGGGTTTTTCACTAAGTTCTCTTTTTTTACCAAAAAAAAATAAATACACTTACATAAAAATTATTATTATAGTAAAAGATACAGAAAACAACAACATCTATAAACATTTAAAAATATTTAAAAACTTTATAAATTAATGTAAAGTTTAGGTGCAAGTTTTTGGTAACCAACAGACAAATTTATGAATATTTATATATTTTATTTTTCGAAACAAAAAATTTCTCCAAGTACATAAATATGATATAGAAAATTTATGTTGTCTCTACCTAAAACTATGCAATATAAAGTTAATTTTTTTTATAACTCTTATCGCCCAATTTTATATGCTACAATATTTAGTTTCTTTTTATTATACCCTCCATCACCATAAGTGGTGAAGAGGGTATTTTAATATTGTCATTCCTGGCGTAACGCTGAGAAGGAATTATGTTAAATCAATATCTAATCTAAGAAATGAGAATGAAATTTTGCCATAATATGAAGCCATATGTACTTCACTACCATTCCAAAACTTATCAAAATCGGCTCAGTAAAAAATTGTTGTAGGAAAAAATATAACTTATTTTATGACTCATGAATTGTTAAGAAAAACTTGCGTTTTGCAAGTTACAAATCACAACGTGTATCAAAAAAATGTACCTCTTTCACTCATCTCATGGGGCTGCCTTCCCCCTGATTCTATCCACCCCACGTTTTGTCTTTTTGTCAAGTAAAACAGTTCCTTGAAAAAGTGATTGAAACAAAATTTGAAAATTCTCGCTGTTATATTTCTTTAGATATTCGATAATCAATATTTACTTTGTATGGGGGTTACCACTCCCCTTGGTCCTATCGAAACTTTTTATAGCCTTTGTGAAAATTTCAGCAAAATCGCTCCAATAGATTAGCTGTCTATAAGACCCCAACAAACTCATTTATATAAATATATAAGTCTGTGAGTGTATGTGTGGTGGAGGGCATTGAACAGTCGGAATAGCCGAATACAGCATTCTTACTTGTTTTATTTTTAGTTTAGTGTAGGGGGATTATAATATGGCAAATCAGCATAAAGAGAGGGAGTGGGAAACATGGGAAAAGGAATGGGAGAAGTTTGCAAGAAAAGAAAAACCTTGTAATTTTTTTTTGTTCAGTTATGGTTCGTTTTAGGTTTATTTTACATTTATTTTTGGAATTTATTGTAACAAATATTCACTTTACATACATTTTTTTTCCTTTAATACCCACATTTTACTTAAAAAATTATACATTTTAACATAAAATATGTATTAAAAATATTTAGTGGAAAGAAAAAAAATTTATTCCACCAGATGACTTCTCTTGTCAGAATAGTAAAAGTTTTTTATATATAAAAAACAGAATATGTCTGTTTATTACTTTTTATATGATGTATTAAATAATTTCTCGGATGATGTAGGTGGGAATGAACAGTGGAATGGAAACAAGTATTTTTTGGAATTTAAAAGCTCAATTATGCTAAACGAAGCTTAGTATAAGTTGGATTATAAATTTATAAATTTATCTTGAAGTCTAATTTATGTTAGATTTCAGTCAATGCTATAAACTTCATATAGAAGTTGTTGGTATCTATGAAAGAAAGAAAATTCCAAATATTCCCACTTTGCAATACGGAAACATCCAAAATCCCAATCCGCAGAAAAAAATGTTTAAAAATTAAACTTTTTTCATTGTAATTATTACCCAGTGACCTCGGTAAGAAATATCTTAGGAGTGATTATCTTACATATATAGCTTTATAATAACGATAATGTAAAAATCTTTCCAATTTCCAGCCAATTTGAGAAGTCAATAAAAAAAGTAAGTTTTTTCAAAATTTATCTTTTTTAGATTGGGCTCGTAGGCCGATCTTTGTACCATTTTGGGTTTTACTTTGAATACTGCCTTCTTTATAAATACCTTCACAAGGTATTTCGCTTAATCCACAAAAATCCTTAACAAAGCTCTTAAAATATTTTTACGCTTTTTGCTATATCCTTCCAACTAATATCGGTCTGTCCAACATATCTATCAAGAGAAATTTTAAGACACATCACGCTACGCAAAAAACATAACGGGGAAAATTCCATCTTTGCGGTCTAAAAAATTAAGCAGAAAATGTGTTATGAAAAAATAGATCGAAGTCGGGAACTCTAGTTCTCCCAATATTAAAGTTTCTGAATTTTTTTTGCATCACACAGATGCCTATAAAGTAGACTTTCAGAGGAATATAAATATGCTATTGGTTATTTAAGAAAAAAATCGAAATTTTGATATATTCAAATTTAAAGGCCCATAATTTCATATTCCATAAAAATATTTTTAAAATATTTGTTTTATTAAGTTTTTTTTATAAGTTCTTAATGAAATTTGAAAAAATCACATATAATATATTTTAGGTATAGAATAAAACTGTGCCAAGACCTTTGATAAAGTAAAATTTAATATCTTATGCTATAAGAGTTATATCCTCATATGACCAGTTTGTAAGTCCTCACTAGTAGAATTCACTCATATAAAAATTTTGAATATCGGTTCAAATTTTTTTGAATAATTGTATAAGTGTGTATAAGAGTTTAACTGTATAAGAGTATACGTGTTTTTTTTTTTTTTTTTTTTTTTTTTTTTTTTTGAAAAAAAAAAAAAAAAAAAAAAGCGTCTGTACTCGCCTCTCAGCGGTTACCATTTTAGATTTATCACTTCTGTTTGATATTCGCAACACGACAAGTTGAGTGCCCTTCTATCAAACTTTTGCCAACAACATCAATATTTTCCCCAGAAGAAGATAGGAAAGCATGCGCAGGTGTTTTGACATTTTCACCAAACAAGATTCGATGAAACCTGCGCACAATTCTCTTCATTATGAACATATTTGATCGATTATTCTCTCATATATTGGAACAAAGAAATATAAAATTTATTTGGATGATAAGATATTGCACCCAATTATAATCATCGTGCCATATAGTTGGACCACTCTTTATATAATTTTAATTTTATAAATTCATTTGAGCATCTCTGCTTAAACTAATATTTTATGCCAAAAATTCCAAAAAAAATGCAAAGCTGTTGCAATACACCCCCATTATATTCTTTTATATTTTTGTACACTATTAGTGGAACCCCAAAAACGGTATTATTGCTTAATATTTCTTTTGGATTCCATAAAATGTTCCATTTAGGTCCACCCTATTATGCAAAAAATTAATTCGTTTTTTTTGTTTTGTCTCTGGCTTTTTGCAACAATTCACTAGCAACATTTGCTGTTGACAAATTGCAATAAATATTCAGACAACAATATTGTTATGTATGTATGCGTTGCTCTGAAAAGAAAATACATAGACAATTTTAAGGATTGAAAGTTTAAAGAGAAAAAAAACATATTTTAAATTTTTATGAGCTTTCAGTTGGTAAAATCTCATAAAATATAAAAATTCCATTACACACACCCCCCCCACCCCAAAAATAATTATTATTAAAATAATAAACATAATTTTTAGATGCATCCAGATGAAAAACAAACATGAGTAAATTGTTTTTAAGGTTATTTTATAGCTGGAACTAATTGATCTAGTTTGTTCTTTATAACAGATAATACTTTTCATTGCGATTTATTTAACACCGCCCCCCAAATTGATGTCCAAATCGTTTCGAAATATATATTTTTGCATATGATATAAAATTATAAATTCCGTTGTTTGGAAAATGTTGTGTCATTTAAGGGATTTTGATGAAATTCAATTTATTTCCATTGCGATACATTATTTAATTTCATTGATTTATATTTAAGTAAATTTCGGAGCAAACCCTGTTCAAAGTGGTTAAAATATATTAAACTTTTTAATTCTGTATTCTATTTTAAAAATTTAAGTGGGTCTATAGTAGTTAGTGGTAGTTAGGCACGAAGCTTTAGAGTAGTTAAGAATCACTTCAGTCCTCGAGGTCTTATTGTGAAGATAATATATACAAAGGAAAGCATACTCATATAGTTCTCTTCTGCAAGTAAAATGTGTTTAATCCCTGTTAATCCATAAAAATTATATTCCATCCATTTTTTAAATTTGGTTAGATTCAATAGCACCATAAATGACACGGGATAAAATTTTCAATTGTAAGAGTAAATCTCTAAGAAGCATGCCACAATAACAAATACTGTTATCTAATTTTTCAGTTATCTCAATATCAATATTTTTAAAATTGAATGGCATAAAAAATCTGATCAAATAGTTCTTTCAACTCTTCTTGCTGAGAAAAAGTATGGTTATAATAACTTTAATTTAGAGGAAACAAATTATTGGTTTGTGCCATCACAAAATATTGTTGTCCCAAAACTATATTATGTTTGGCAACGATGACACACCCATGTAATTGACTCTAATATAGTTGTGATGCAACATAATAAAGTGTTGTATAAATAAAGTATGGAACAACCATACTTTATTTGTACCGCACTATAACCATGTTATGGTTACGCTGCATTGCATTCTTAATTCATAGTAAATAAATTGTTTTTTATTTTCAAGACACTAAATTATTTTCAAATACACATCAATATAGGATTTATTTTGCTTTTGGTTTTTAGAATTTATTATGGTTTTATTTTGTCATTCATCAAATCAATATCTGAGACGATTAAGTTGTGACCGTGTGTCTTTCTGTCTGTTGTTGAGACGCTCACATCCACAAAAATTGACAGACCTCAATGTAATTCGACCTAAGTAATTGTTATAGTCCTGAAAAGTTTCCTATTTAAAACCAACAAAATCGGTTAAGTATATTAAAAGATATAGATCGATATCTGAGTTCAAGCGAAGAAGTTATAAATCGACAAATTAAAAATTTTGCCATATTATTAAGTTATGTGAACACCATTACAATTCTAAAAATATTCAAAATCGGTTCAGTAGATAAATGAGCTTGTTGTGGAGGGTACTGAAAATTTGGCTCTATCGTTACAAAGGAAATCCGACAGAAAATACTTCTGTCAGATTTCCTCTGGGGTAAAAATCTATTTTCACTTAGATAAGCTTATTTTTATAGAGACAAGGATTATCTGTATTAAAATTATCTTTTATCCTAATTCATAGAAGTAATTTTGACGATTGTTTAAAAATATGTATACCTCAGGGGACTTATTATGGAGGATCAACAACTACCAGTTGGGAGCTTGTACTCCTTTAAATCAATTTAAAAATACCTCAACTCTAACCAAGTGAAATTTTTGTAATATATCTCTAGCAGTTACAGAATTATATCTGAAAAATTGTTTTGGAACCATTGTATATCGATGTTTCTATTATATAAAATTTAATGAAATTGGGCTCTATTTAATACAACAATTTTGATTGTAAGAATCATATTTTTTAATATCACATGTCTCTAAAACATATGTTTTAAAGTTTTTTCTATCTCCTTCCTTATAATATTTCTTAATACTCTTTAAGTTATTTTAACTTGTTTTTTTTTTTCATTCCAAAATCTTAAGAATGTTAATATTACTTCTTCACTTTTTTATCTCCCGTGACACATACTCACTTATGCATACTTGTGTATTTTTGGCATAAATGCCAAAAGTCACAAGGTGGCCACTTGAAAACAGTTTGTTTTATAAGAGATTTTATTTTATTATTTTCTTGTTTTTGTTTTTTAGTTGTATCTTTCTAAGAGCACAACAAGTGCAAGTTGAAAATATAAAATAACAAGATACAAGAACTTTTTTTGTTTTTTGTTTTTATTTTATTTCATTTTATACATTTGAAAAATATCATTTTTATTATTGTAATTGACATGTAGACAATGTTATAAACATCTGTTACACTTACATTTGTTACAACAGCAGCAGCAACAAAAAAAGGAGTATATTTCATAAGACAATCATAAAACCAACTAGTGAGTGAACACTCAGGTTGATTTGAGTAAATAAATACAGAGTTCCTTTAACAGAATGAAAAACGAGGGTCTACTATAGAGGAAGGTTATCTTAACTGAAATTGAAAGATCGAAAATTTAATAGATAAAATTATCTATATTAAATTATCTACAATTAATTATATGTTAACGACTTTAAATATTTCAAATTCCAGTTCCTTTTTGCCTCTCAGTGTTTTACCATACATGTATACAATTGTAAGAAATCTCCCTTCTCTTACCCATAAATTGTTTACAATATAACATTCACATCTTATCTATAACAACCTTAAAATTCCGGTTACATAAATATTTGCAAGATTATTTCAAGTGCTAAAACATATAATAAGAAACAGGTGCTATAGACCCCCTCTTCACCTCTGATGCTCCACAAACAAAACATATGTTTTATATATCAATTGTTGTTTCCTTTTGTGTCCGTTTCGTATATTTCATTTTACACATGTAGTTTTGTGTAAAATTTTTATGACATTGGTTGTAAAAATCATACCTTATCTCTTGGAGCGATACAAATACATTTATGAGTTGGTAAAAATGATACCAACACATGTTTAAAATTGTATTGCATGCCTCACAGAAATTCAGCATGTATTGTATGAAAAGGTAACAAATTTGTGAGACACCTATTGTTATGATTTTTATTATCAAAATGTTCAATATTAATTTCTTACACATATGGGAGTTACGTTAAAGAAAATATTTAAGAATTTCAATTAAATTTATCACTTTCAATTACCAAAATATTTAGCAAGAAGTATTAAAGTTGTTTGTTTAGTTTTCTAATACCTGAACTTAAATTTCTATTATATCATAAAAAATTAATGGAGAATTCGACTATTGACTGCAAATTTTTTTTCGTAGTAATTAAATCAATCAAACATCTAAGACTTTTAGTTCATATAGAATGGAAAGCATAAATCTACACTGAACCAAAAAAGGTAGTAAATATAAGGAAAAAAGGTATAGAATTGCAGAAAAGTAGGTTAAATATCAGCCTTTATTCATCATAACGATATTTTTCGAAAATTCTTCAAATTGATGAAAAATCATCAGTATGAATATGTTCATATGCAATGGAAAGCTTATATCTACACTGAACCAAAAAATTTAGGAAATGTAATGAAGAAGAGTATAGAATTGAAGAAAAATTAAGAAAAATTTCCTTAATTTTTTTCAAATTGACGAAAAATATTCAATATTATTATTTGAAATCGTTAATAAAAAATCGCTTATTTTGAATATGTTTTATTCATTTTGACTAATACATTATTTAGATTGACAAAAATAAATTATTTATATTGATAAATTATTATTCAATTTAAATACCATATTTAAGTTAAATTTACGAAATTTTAGTAGAATTGAGTAAATAATTTCGTTAAATTGATGAAATATATTAATTGAATATCTTAAGAACTACAACAGCAAGAATTTCCAAATCTGGTACTAATAACATCCTCAAGGAACTGTTTCACTGGACAAAAAGTAAGACAAATGGGATCAGGGAAGAAATAGCTCCCAAGCAAAGCAAATATGAATTATCGAATTTTATTTTTCATTTTTTATTCTATTTTAGCTGAAGTATTTGCTTCCTTATTTCTATCTTAGACTCCAGACTATCAAGTACTGCATAACATTCCATTCTTGATGAATTCTTTTATCGCGGTTTTATAATTCAGTTGCGTTTATAATTTTGTGTCCCTAAATGCTACTGAATAGCTTCATGTTGGCTTGATTCAGATTACGACCAGGACTTACTAGGCCGGCAATAGTAAGGGTAAAATTATGTATAAGAGCTCTAACTCAGTTCTAACCCCTTCTTTAAGGTCATGCAAAAACTAGTTCCAAAGGGATGCAATCTTATGTCATCTTCACACAATTATATTTAATTCATTTTCCAGATATTCTATCATACATTTCCAAGTTTGTGAGTATCCCTCTAACTTTTCAGATAGCAGCCTTTTTGGAAACATTCTTTGATGTAAGTTTCGATATTTATAGAGTCCGTTGTAACAAATCGCTATCTTCTTTTGGCCAACTGCATATTACTTGTGAAATTTTGACTGCTTTTGGGTCCTAAACTTTTCTTTAACATTCCCTAGAGCATCAGTAACATACAGTTTTTAGCCAGGAAGTTGTGAAAAATCTGCCAGAACATACGTTTCGTTATAATTCAAAATTTTACTTCGATTTTCATGCTCTGTTTTTGGCCTCTAAATTTAAACTTCGTTTTCTCCTGGTTAATCATTTTAATCAGATTAACATTGGCGTGTTTTACAGATTAAAATTAGTAAAATAATAATGGATTAAAAAGCTTTAATGAAAATCGGTTTAGTAAAGAAATTTATGGTTTTACTCTAAATGCTAGAAAATATTTATTTATTTATCGCTTATGTGATGTGAATTAATGTATATTATAGTAATATGAAAACTGCTATGGTATTGAAAACGCTGGCAGTTGTAACCCCATTTTAAAAGATATATTTATTGTCATGAAATTTCGACTATTTTTCAAAATTCTCTTGCAGGTCCATGGTATTTAAAATTTGACATTAGACAAATACATTCTCTTCGTGCTTATTACAATATTTTTTTTTCAAATTTGACAACCATACAAAACAACAAGTCTCATTGATAAATAATGCTTATTTAAAACCACACATTCCTAATCAAAATCCTGTCATATTTTCCAAATTCCCTATCAAATGTTGTTGTTGTACATTTTCAATAGACAACAAAATTTGTGTATTTTTATTTTTCATAAATTTATTTTCGTAAAATATTATTTAAAGAAAAACAAAACAATATTGCTGACAGACCAAAATACTCCAGCAACCCAACAACGACAGCAACAACAATTCCAACAAATACAACCATAGCAACAACAAAACCTATAAAATAGTGACTGTAAAAATAAAATTCATATTTATTTATGTAAATTTTTCGACAAAATTTTTCGGCAATGTCCTGACTATTTTTTGCTCTCTCTCTCTCTCTCTCTCATTTTTATACTGTTGAAATAATGTCAAAACCAGAGAAAAAATATCCATATGTGAGTGTGTTTATGTGTTTAAAATAAAAAAAAATATTAAATTTAAAATTATGACATCTGCATGTTGTTTACAAATGCTGCAGCAACATATAAAAGATTATGAAAAAAAATAAATATCAACAATAAATTTTTGTCGAAATACAAAAGTGAATGGACATGTGAACGCGTTTTTGTTGTTGTATGGAACACTGTTGTTATTTGAAAGGTTTTATGGCATGAAAATTGTTTGGTTGGCTGTTTCAGTTTTAGGCGTTTTAAAGCCGCACAGATTAAAGGATCTAGATTAGAGAGAACTGGACAGTTTTAAAGCTTTTATTTATTTAATTTGATATGTAAATAAAAATTTGTTTGAAAAGGATACACTACTTTGTCAAAGCTACATGGTCACAAGTAAGAGGCACTATATTCAGCTGTGCCGAATTTTAAATATCCTCCACCAAGATTTTGCCCAAAAAAGCTGATAATCATTCATCAGCTTAAAAAACAATTACGGAAAAACGTCTTTATAAGAACTACAGAGAAAAATATATATATTGGTATCGAGCTATAGATTTTAATGGCCGATTTTTTTAAATAATGGCAAAGAATGAATTTTCCTTCTTGAGAGCCAATATTCCAGAAATTAGATAAGTATTTTGAAGTTGTTTGAATTGCGATGAAAATTTATGAAACTTTTAACCCTGAAGCTAAATTCCGGGAAGTAGGATTATAAAGTTGTGATTACTGTAATTATTGCAAAAATTATTTATTGTAAAAAATTGGATCAAACTTAAAACCTTTTTCTGGGCAAGAATATTAAGTAGTTACAATAATAATAATTGTGCTAAATTTCAGTCGATTTCTTTTAAGATTAAAAGTCTTTTAAGTTTAAATTTTTTTTCGGGAACGAGACTTAGATGTCAGCTGTAGCAAAATATCAACCGATATGCGCCAAAAGAGTACCAGATATTCCAGAAAGTTAGAAAATAATCGTGTCGATTTTGAATTAAATTGGTTCATAATTATATAAGAGTTTTAGAAGTTCAAACCCATTTTTCCGAGCTATAGCAATATGTGAACCGAAATTGGACAAATTGATAACTTTTATTCAAGACGAATTTCAAAAGAATTGTTTTTATTTAATGGTTTTTATATGGGTGCTAGAGCAAAAATTGGACTGAGGTTTTTCAAATTTATAATATAAATTAAAATATATAATTTTAAGTTAAACGCTTTTTCCGGAACAACGCGATATATTGGAACTATATCAAAATCAGGATAAATATATCATCATTTTGCATATTTCAGTTAATAACTTTTGTCCATAAAGGACATATTACAGTTACATTTTTGTCTTAAAAATTAGAAAAGTTTGTTTCGGAATTTTGAGATTTTCTCAGAAATCGGCTTATAACGTCTTTTCAAAAAATGTTATAGCTTCTGTGAACAATAACAAACAACGCTTCCAAATTTCATTTAATTCGGACAATTATTTTATTCCTGAGAATGTTTCCAACAGACAGACCGACGGACAGTCGGACATAACTAAAATATATATTTTATGGGGTTTGTTTGTTGTTACATGCGGAATGACAAATTCAATATAACCTCAATATCACTTGTAGTGATGGAGGTAATTTTTAGCACAATTATTTAAACAAGCAAATAATCAGGTTTAATGTAGTCTTTTGGAGAATTAATGATACTTTAATTATGCCGAAACAAAATTAAATAAACTAGAAAATAATTTGGTCACTAATAAACCAAATTTCAGTATTTAAAAAGAATTCTTTTCGACATCCTTAAAATGTACACCATAATTTCCTCTTGCTTTTTTATTTCCTGTTAACATTTTGTATTTCCTAAATTTGATAAAATTCAACAGTTACATTTATTTATTATTTTCTTTTTTTTTTTCATTTGACCTCTTTTATTTCTTTTGGTGTATTTACACAAAAATTCGCAATTAATCACTCGACTAATTATTTTAAAAGCCCTAAAACACACACACATTCACACAATCATAATAAAATACTTCAAATATAAAAACCCAACAAACCATAAGACTTTAAAATAAGTTTCTAACAAACTTACTAGCATAAGCGTTAGGCTTGCAAAAGTGTTATGAAAATTATTGTGAAACACTTGTAAAGAATTAGTTTATTAAGAAAATTGAATCCTTGCGGTAATATTTTTAGTTAAAGTATACAAGAAGCTTAGAAGTTCAATTATAAAATAAGCTTACATTGAAATCTCATCGATTAGTAACTTTCGCCAGTAGTTTTTAAATAAATTTGCAGTTTTTGCAACAACTTGGGGCTTGTTTACCTGTGAATACAAAATAAATGAACATAAGAGATTAATAACTCTATTTAACTTATAAATGAATCCGAAAAGTTTTGTCAGAAACCACATTATCTTCAGAACTAGAAATCTGGTTTTCACTTGTATCCAAATTTGCATCGCTTATTTGGAAAATAATCTGACTGGAGCTGGTTTGAACTTCATTCAAATTACTTATTTTTATTTTTCTTTTTTTCTTTTGATTCCTTACGGACAATGAATTTTATTTTAATTCTCATTTAATATTTTAAATTACACGTCAAAGACGGGACTTTTTATACAGAAACACTTACAAAACTATTGCGAACATTAAACTTTTACAATCACATTTGTAAATATTGTTATTCCAACAAGTGTATAGCAAATATTATTACAAACTCTGTTGTTATAGGAAATATTTTTAAATCATTATTTTAAAATTATTTATAATTTTAATTAAAATAAACCTATAATAAGTATGCTTATGAAATTTTGTCGAAAATTCTTTATGTTAAGTTTATTTCAGGATATATTGACATTTTGTTTATGACATGGTTTGTTGGGAAATTCATACACACACACTCACATACAAATATAATTTGTGGTCATTAAAATGTTATTTGCAATTCATCTTTGTGCCACTTTTATGTGTATTTGTGTAAATATTTGAAATACAGTTTTTTATGATTTAATCTAATTGAAAAAACAGCAAATTTTATTTAAATTTCTAATATGAAGAGTGATTATTTCATAAATTGTTTAAATAGTTGAGTAAATTGATAAAATTTAATTAAATATAAAAATATTGGGACACATAAAAGTATCTGGGGTTTGTTGGTTTATTGTTTGTCTATTACGGCCTGAAATTAAAAAATTCTCAACAAAAATTTTTCGGGAAAACTTTTGCCGCAAGTAAATCATTGAGATCATTTGAAAGAAAAATCCAACAAAATTGATTCTACAAACAGTTGGCCAAATATGCTTTCAGTGTAATTAAACACACCATGAGAACTTGTCCGTTGATAGAAAACCTAGTTCAGGTAAAAGGCATGTTTCTAAAGCCAAAAAAATCAAAAGAGCTCCTAACATATTCGGTTGGGAAGCAGCCCGGTTAGCTCGTACTATTTGATACGAAAAATTTAAAACTAATGCAGGTTTAAAAATATACAAGACTCAAAAGGCCATAAGCTGGACACGGACTCTTAAATAACATCAAGGAGAGTTTACGAAAAAAGGTTGCTCCCATTCATAAGACTTCATAATGTGTCACTTTTTTCAGGCTGATTTGCCATACTGTCACTATGTTAAATAGGCGACATAGTGACAGTACAAGAATAAGAGAGTCAAATCCTTCAAACTGCCCGATAATTTATAGCTTTTCGATTTGATTTGAAGGATTACATGTCCTCAGATAGTCGAGATTTTTAAAATTATGTTAAAAACATCAATGCGCAAACATTCGGATGGCATTGTTGGTGTATAAATAGCAGCAACCTTAACTCGAGATTGGTAGTTTACGTGGAACATTCGTTATTTCAATATGGATAAGAAGCATGTCAATATACGTTGTCCAATCAGTAGTTTCCTTAATAAACGTTAATTATCAAATAACGCTTTCTACCATAAAGCGCCAGACCATAATAATCACACTTGTCAGTTAAAGTATCATTTTTATAGAGAAAATTCTTGTTAGATTTCTCCCGCACTTGATTAATCCATTTAAAAAAGGAATGAAAATGCCAATTCTTTGATACCTTCCACCGTGAAAATTCCGGCAACACCATTCAAAATTTTGGAGCTAATTCCAGAGGTTCTGGACTAATCGCTATATATATTTGATGATAGTTTAAAGATTTTTTGGATGGAACAAAGTTTAAGTGATTAACAAAAAGTTGAGACGCTATTAAAAAAATGTCCATGGTACCACTTGCCCATGATGGCCCTTTGGAATCCAAATTCCCATTATGATAATGCCTAAATCTTCTGCTAATATTATGTAAAATTGCTTTCATCCAGTCGATCAAAAGTAACAGATTAAAATCAATTCTGATACACTGTACACAGGTAGGAAAAGCATAAGAACTTTTTATTCATCTCATTTTAACAAATTGAATATAAATATATTTTTTAACAAATCGTAAAAATTGATCGTATGTATACTTTAATGAGCCTGTGTACTCACACGTATAATTAATATTTAACAAATAAATTAATTATACGCCACCGAAACTTGGTAATAATTCTTACTAAATTTAGTCATAAAATAAAAAGATAAATGTAGATAAATAAAGTCATTAAACATTTATGAGCATTAGTTTTCCAAATACTTCTTTGACCTATAAAAACGACACCTTCAACAAAAAGAAGCAAAAAATAAATTACCGCTTTATATTATTTACGAACTAGAAATCACAATTTTCCTCCTTTTTTATAGTTTTTCTAGTCTATAGAATATAAATGTCCAGATTTTTAACAAAAAATCCTAATCCTTGTTTGCTAAACAAAATGGTCGAAATTAAAACCCAAAAAAAAAACGTAAATTTTTTACATGTTGCAACAATGCAAAACGTTATAGAAATTTTGCAAAAAACACTGAAAAGTTTTATTTTGTGGTTGCAACAAACAACATTTTTCCATTTAACGCGAATTATTTAGTTTCTATTTAGAATTTTAGTATTTTTTGTTTATTTCTCTCTTTGATATTTCATTTTGTTTTTGTTTTTTTTTTTTTGGTCGGTTGGTCTGTCATTCGTTCGTTTATACATTCATTCATTCGGTCGATTGCAGTTTTTTATGTTGGGCATTTTGAGGGCGGAAATAGGCGACACAATTGTATCCGGTGTCACATCAAAAATACTATATAAAGAGAGAGTTTTGTTGTGATTAGAACAAAAACAACAACATAGAAAAAAAGTAAAACAGATTGGTTCCTGTAAAAATACTATTTATATGTAATAACAACCATTTTAAAATATTGTGTCGAAAATAAATAAAATTCACGCCATGACATGAATATTTGTGGCTGTAAAAGGAAAAAAACAGAAACGAATAAATATATTCATTTTTTCATTATTTATGTTCAAATATATTTATTTTCAAATAAAACTAAAGGAAAAAAACGAAAATTGTAATATCAGCATTTTATTTGGGGAAAAAAAAACTAAATATAAAATATCACTAAACTGCAGTAAAAATATTGTAAGTTTGTAATATGTGTATGTGTTTGTTTGTTTTTTTTTTTTGGGAAAATTATGTCAAAAGGAAGTAATTTAAGATTTCCAGGATATTGAAAACAGGTTTATTTTATTTTCTTTTTTCAATTTTATTCAGTTTTTTACAAAAATAAAATCCAGTATTTTTTCACGAAATCGATTTGTGGTGGAAAATGAAGATGGAAAGCGTCTAGAAACGACTTTCGATATCCAAAAACCTTAAATTAAAAACATGATTGATGTATCATTTATTGTTCTATTATACTCTTATCGAATATCTTCATTCGAATATCTTGTTTATCGGATGTCCTTGTGGAATATCTAATCACGAGAAGCAAGGATTAATGCTGGTCCTTGATGAAATAATTGCTCCAATGTTGACAAACAGGTAGATTTGTCAACTTTGGTAGGACTGTGCTTCATCAACTATCTTTTTTCCAATTTTCTGTTGTCAAATGAATTTCGCATCGAAAACTACTCTGGTTTCGAGGCACAGAATGAGTGAAACCAATTTCAATCACCCTGCTCTAAGTCATCCTGTTTTGATCGAAATCAATGCTAGTTAGGACGGTGATTAATAGTTTTCTATCAATCCAATTTCTGTTAGTGATTTGTAAAGCACTTAAGTCGTAATCCATTGATCGTAAGAAATGGTGGACAGAAGGAGCAAGTTTTGGGCTTTCATTTCCTAATAGTTGTTAACCAAACATATGTCAAACCAGTTTAATGATTACGATTCTGACCCGATTTAAATGCCAATCTGACTCCAACATCTTCAGAGCATTGTTTTAGCATCATGTATATTTGTTTTGGGCGTTGATTTGCTGGCTGATCGAGGAATATTTATGATATTAATTCGATCTCCATTTTGAAACGACCCAAGTAGACTCATCAAAATATTGTCTACCTAGTGACAGTTGTAACCTCGGAAATTTTCCCTTACGATACCAAAAACATATATAAACACTTTATGGACCGGAACATTCTGAGATATTAGTGGCAGTTTCACAAAGGGACAAAGTCTACGGAATAGTTTTGTCATATTTTGTCTAAAAGTCATTCTTAACTTTTATATCGAAAAAATTATCTTCCATACATAAATTTAACTTTACCATCACACTTTGACTCCTTCGACCGAAACCAACTCCTCCTACAAATTGTTCTTTAATCTCTATGGAATAAAATGTATAACATTTTCTTGGCAACTCTTCTAGAAAATGTTCAGGTAGTTGAGTTAAACAATATGTTTTACTTGATAAGCAACCAGCAGCAATTGCAACAACAACAACCAACAAAATATCAACAATTCTGGTAAATACAAAAAAATTAAACTTAAGGGAAAACAAAGGAAAATAAGAGAGAATTTGGCAAAAGATACAAGTAGAAGTAACTAATAAATATGTTATTCGTAAGTCATAAAATTGCTCATGGTTTTATTGTTGCAACAACTAAACTTATGTGGCACAATCATCCTACTGCTGATGACGATGATAATGATGATTTTATTGTAATAAAATGATTATGGTTTTTTTTTGATGCTAAAGACGACGATGTTGGGTTTATTAGAATCAGCATCGTTCTAGTGGTTTTAGAACATTTTTTCATTAATGTTTAGAAGACTCCGATAGTATAAAAGACAAGTTGTGTTGTGGTTATATCCCTACCCAGTATTTGATAAATCATCACGTTCAAATGAGTATATATTACTTCTCACTACTTTCTAAGTCGGTGTCCGTTCGTCTGTCCTGCTGGCTGTGCATAAAAGTTTGTTAACTCTAAAGTTTGCAATTTTTGAAACATGTTGATAAAATTTAGAACGTAATATTATTTTGAATGAAGTCAATTGAATTGAGCCCTACTCCAATATTTATGATAGCTCCCATACAAATGTCCTCCCGGAATTAAATTTTAAACTCATAAAACTTATGAATATTAAATTTGTCA
The DNA here is from genome assembly GCA_004302925.2 of Cochliomyia hominivorax. Taxonomy (NCBI): domain Eukaryota; kingdom Metazoa; phylum Arthropoda; class Insecta; order Diptera; family Calliphoridae; genus Cochliomyia; species Cochliomyia hominivorax. The sequence goes on from PYHX02000413.1 coordinate 56,477,945, forward strand.
CAAATAAATTCTATATTAATCCAAATTAACAGGCCAGATTTCAAGACTATCGGTCACAAAATACCGTACAGTCCCTCTTCCAACAATCACTTTAAAGTTTAGAAATCCAAAAATTATTGGTGTGTGGTAATATTTTGCAACTAGAAAGTACCGTACCTATTTTTTGGGGATCGGTTTCCTACAAACCTAATAGAATCCCCGGAAATCAAATTCTACGATCCATATCCATAAATATCGATCCATAAATAAATTCCCAAAAATGTAAAGAAAAATTACAAAATTTGGATTTTTTAAGTTACTGGTAAATAGAATATATATTGGAGATCTGAAAAAGCTATCACCAAACAATTGCTTTGAGCCTTCTAAAACAATATTCCGTTTTATTGTAATTTTTATGATTTTATTGTAATTTTTATGATTTTAAAAAATGTATATCGCAAACTTATTATTTTAGTAACGCTTGCCAGTTCAGTTCGTCCTGCATAAAACAATATATTATGAAGGTAATCGCTATAGTGTTCTATATAAGTGACGGAAAAAAGTTACCTCGAAAACCTTCATATATGTGTTCTTTTTTTAATTTCGTGTCATGAAATTTCTGTATTCCGATAAAAAAAACCTCAATTAATTCTAGAAACTTCCTTCTAAAAACATCTTTAAAGACAACCGTGGTAATTTTAATTGTGACAACATGTGACAGAGTTCTTTCTTTTTTTTAATACTACTGCTGATATTCCATTTAGTTCACATCTTCCATACTCTTCAACAACACCCCCCCCCCTCCCCTAAGTTACATATATTCACAATAACAAATTATTTCAAAAGTACAAACATCATGATTCAGTATTTCTATTCAGCTGCAACTTTATACAGGTTTCCTATTTACCTATAAAACCATTCACTCACTCATTTACTCATATTTCCATTATAACCGTCATAAATCCTGCAACCAACCAACCAACTGTTCTACATTCTCGTTCGTTCGTTCATTCATTTCGTTGCAATAATGAAAAATCCTGACAAAAGCAGACTTAAAAATAAATCGCGGTATAGATGGTCATTGATGTGAGAAAATTGCATATGAAATTTAAAAGTTTGCATTCGTCGCTGTTGTTAACACAATTCTTCCTCTTCTATAACGATATTAAGTACAATTTTTGCTTTTGATTTTGTTTTTAAATTTTTTTTTGTTAAAAAAAATATATAAAATATTTTTACACTAAAAAAGAACAAAATCCTGGATTGTTGTTGTTGTTGCTTGGTTTGAAGTCTGTTGTTGTTGCTGTTGTTTGGCAGTTTGATATGAATATGAAAAAAAATTATTAATAGTGAAATTCAAATCGTATATGCCAATGCTGAAGGAGTACAAAGAAACATACATTTAAAGCTTTTAATTATAGTTGGGTTAAGGCGAATATTGGGGTACAATATTTACTACTAAATTACAACTCTTAGATTAGATAATACTTGTAGTGATATAAATAGATATGAATGTCCAATATCCTCTAGTTCAGAAATTTAAAATTTTTCTCAAATCTCCTTTCGTTGACTTAAGGTCATGACAATTGAATAATTGTTATTACTTCAATTTCGGTTACTTTTTGGATCTAAAATTTCAAAATTTCTTGAAGCATTTGCAACATAAAAATTTGGACCACGTTGCAGCATTGTGTTCGTTTCACCTTTTAAAAAAGACCTTTGGCCATCTCAAGATTTTAAGTTTCTTATCAATGCTCAAGTCAAGCAAGTCGAAGCTTTAGTGGATGAAAGAATATTGCTAACATTTCACAAATATAGTTGTTATGCCACGTAGTCTTCTTGAACTCATACCGAGTAGAGGGATGTTGATGGATTTGGAAATAAATATAGCAAATACGAGTGCTCAAAAGAACTATCGGAAATTTATTGTAAATCGAATTAATTTATATTGCGGTAGAACCATTTGAAATTTATCGCGTTTGCATTTATGTTAGAAAGTTACCTGAAAATCTAAAAACCTACATCGACCGAATTAAAAAGGCTTCATAAACCTAATATGCAGTAATTAGATTGAGAATGAGAAATAAGGAGTAGATTTTGGGTAAATATTAAATTATGCATCCCTATTTAAACAACCTTTGACTACTAGTAAGAGTTTCACATTAGAATCAGTTTCACATAGAATGAACCGATCGAATTTGTAATAATCCAAAGTTAAACATAACCCAGTCCAAATAATTATGAAGAGATAAAGTCACTTAACGCCAATAATTACTGTAAATGCTTGGTTTAGTAAATGATTTCCTTTCCGCCAAAGTGAATACCACAGTACCACCCAATTCTACACCACTTTATATCTTTTAAAAAAGTGCCAACTATTTTGATGGCGAAATAGCTCTCCTGCTAAGAAGGCTTACATCTGGTACTGCATCAAAGAACTATCTTCCTCGATCATCTGACCTTGCTTCCTCTCATAATTGAAAATATCCTTCTGTTCCTATCGATGCGAAGTATTCCATTAACGTCCTGTATATTTAACTTCGACTTTGATTTGTTTCATTTTTGTAAGTCGGGTACAATTTCCTTTCATTTGAATATATCCCAATGCTTTTATTCATATGGAATGGCTTTTTATGAGACTCTATTGCAAATGAAAGTTTCTCTTTTGCCCGACAGTTATCCTCCCTGTGTAATTTTATTAAATTGATCTCCATTTTATATACTTCTCCAGGGTCTCATTTTCGTCCCATTACTCCTGAGTCTTACAAAACATCATACACAAGTTGTTTGAGTCAATACAAGCTGACTGTTAACTATAACCAACCGTCTGGTTTATCGAAATTTGAAGATAAAATATAACAATCGAAATTACCGTTTAAATCTAACTCGTGCTATAGCGTACAACCGCAATAATTGAACAGTGAAAAAACGAAGCAAAAGTGATCATAAATTTCATTATTACAACTGACAGCTTTTGAAGAGTTTCATGCAGAAAATTGTGCAAAAATATTAAATGTTATTTTAACAAAACGTTCAACTATGATGCGAACCTTTTTACATTTACATTCAAACATACAAACAATCATACATACATATACAAATACATACATACACACATACATTCATATTTGTATTATTTATTCACTAGTTAAAATATTAAAATTTTTAACAACTCAAAATGAATTTAAACATGGTTGAACACCTAAAAATGCAGAACGTAGATAAAAGTGATTGTGATTGTACAACACATTCTACATAAATGTTGCAAAGATAACCTATGAATTTTTTGACAGTTAATGGATGAAAAAACAATCGTTTTACAATATTTACATGTATGAAATTATTTATTAAATGTAAATTGGACTTGCTTTACATGCAAGAGATTTTGATTTAAAAAACAAATGTAAAAACATTTATCTAATGATTTTTTTTTTTAAATATCTCATGGAATAATTAAGTTCCAAAGCTTTCATAAAGATACACTAACTTCATTTTTCATCAGTCATGTAACTAATTTTTCTCTTTCTCCCTCTTTTCTTGTTTTAGGTACAAAATCGAAGTAGCTGGCAAGAGTCTTCCCTCCTTAACCAATTTGGATAAGGGTCGTTATGGCGTTATAGTCTTTGAAAATCTCGATAAGTATCTGCATATGGATAAATGGAATCGTGAATTGCTGGACAAATATTGTCGTGAATACTCTGTTGGCATTGTGGGCTTTGTTAGTCCAAGCGAAGAAACCCTGGTAGCGGCTCAACTGAAAGGATTTCCGCTCTTTGTACATACAAATCTAAGGCTAAGAGATGCTAGTTTAAATCCAGCTTCACCAGTTTTACGTTTAACGAGAGCCGGTGAAACAGCTTGGGGTGCCTTACCCGGTGATGATTGGACTGTGTTCCAACATAATCATTCCACTTATGAACCCATCGAATGGGCTCAACGCAACAGTCAAGATTATCCCTCCGATGCAGGAGGCCAAGTTCACCTGCCTTTGACCACTGTTCTGCAGGATCATGGTCAATACGATGGCATTAAACGTATATTCTTTGGTAGTAGTTTGAAATTTTGGTTACATCGTTTATTATTTTTGGATGCCCTGTCATACCTCAGTCATGGCCAACTAAGTTTAAATTTGGAGCGCATGATTTTGGTGGACATTGATGACATCTTCGTGGGTGAAAAAGGTACACGCTTAAGGCCCGATGATGTTAGAGCTTTAATAGCTACACAAAAAATAATAGCTGGCATGGTGCCTGGTTTTCGTTTTAATTTAGGCTTCTCAGGGAAATATTATCATCATGGTACTAGAGAGGAAAATCTAGGTGATGATTTTCTATTACAAAATGTACAAGAATTCAATTGGTTTTCACACATGTGGAAACATCAGCAACCACATTTGTATGATAATGTCACATTGCTCATATCGGAGATGCAACTTAATCATGCCTTTGCCGTGGAACATAATATACCCACGGACTCAGGCTACTCGATATCGCCACATCACTCAGGTGTTTACCCCGCCCATGAAATTTTATATGAAGCCTGGAAAAAGGTGTGGCATATTAAGGTTACCTCTACAGAGGAGTATCCGCATTTAAGGCCGGCACGCTTAAGAAGAGGTTTTATACACCGTAATATAATGGTTTTGCCGCGTCAAACGTGTGGCCTCTTCACCCATACCATGTACATAGATCGTTATCCGGGAGGACGTGATAAGCTGGATGAATCCATCCAGGGTGGTGAGCTGTTCCAGACTATTGTGTATAATCCTATAAATATATTTATGACCCACATGTCAAATTATGGCTCCGATCGTTTGGCTCTGTACACCTTCCAGTCGGTAATTAAGTTTTTACAATGTTGGACCAACCTCAAATTGGCCTCAGCTCCACCCATCCAGTTAGCTGAAATGTACTTTCGCCTGCATCCAGAGGAAGTGGATCCCATTTGGGGTAATCCCTGTGATGATCCCAGACATCGTAAAATCTGGTCGAAGACCAAAAGTTGTGATTCCCTGCCAAAGTTCTTAGTTATTGGTCCTCAGAAAACAGGCACCACTGCTTTGTATACATTCCTTTCAATGCACTCAGGCATTGTTAGCAACATACCCAGTCCAGATACTTATGAAGAGGTTCAGTTCTTCAATGGCAATAATTACTATAAAGGCTTAGATTGGTATATGGATTTCTTTCCCGCCGAAGTGAATACGACAGTAGCGCCCAATTCCACGCCACGTTATATCTTCGAAAAAGTGCCACCTATTTTGATGGCGAAATGGTGCCGAAGAGAGCTCATGCTTTACTACCACATTCAAAAATTGTTACGATTTTAATATCACCTGCGAAGAGAGCTTACTCCTGGTATCAGCATCAAAGGGCTCATGGTGATACTATTGCTAATAATTATAGTTTTTATCAGGTATGTAAACTTTAATACCTTCTAAAGCTTTTGTTTTTGTCTACCGAAATTGATAAAGTTTCCTTTCCATCCCTCCACAAAAAGAGTTGTGTAAATGTAATTTGACACATAATGGACAAGAGCTAAAGGAATGTTGTGAAACAGAAAAAACAAAACAACAAAAATCTCATTTTAATTATTTGAAATTTCTCTTGTTTATTATTGTTACTTTACACCCAAAAGTCTGGACAAATATTTACGAAATATTTGGGGAAAAATGTGTAAATAGAAAATAAAAATGGAAACAAGTAGAAAATAAAATAGTTAATAAAAGAGAACAAGAATTTAATAATGATACTTACAAACATTTTTGAAACGTTTTTGTTACAAGGATTTTGGAAGGAGGAAAGAAGGAGCAATAATAGTAATTAAATAGTAGCTGTTGACAGCTCTCGAACTCTTTTATTGTTTTTGTTATTTTCGAAATAAAAAAATCTATTAGGAGAGTTTTTATTGGGTCAGTTTTTGAATTAAAAATTATATATTAACATTCTCCTTAACGATAAAAATGTAGATTTCCGAAATTGGATATCACACTGATTACTTGAGGAATAAGAATCTGTTTGGTGTCAATGATAGTAATACTCAATTGGGGATCTCTGAATATTTAAATATATAGAATTAAGTGTGTTCTCATATATTAGTGCCACTGTAATTTAATTAATATCTGAAAAGAGTCTTCTCTCCTTAATCAATTTGGATTGTTGGATTGTTACAACGTTATCATCTTTGAAAATCTCGACAAATATCTGTATATGAATAAATGGAATCGTCAATTATTAAATAGATATTGTCATGAGTGCTCTGTTGACATTGTGGTCTTTGTTAGACCGATTAAGAAACCCATGTTTTAATACCTTATATAACTCACTTGTACTTAGTAGGGACATAAGTACTGTTCAGCAGTCCTGCTGAAGTTGTCAAATTGGAAATTTATCTTACGATTCAAGTCTACTTTAAGAGAGTCTATTTAAAGGATACTCTTTTGCGATAAACTATGTCCTTATGGAATATCCACAATATGTCCAATCTTTATATATAAATTACTACTTCCGAAATGTGTCCTAGAGATATTCAAAACGAGAAGAATAAAAAATCTAGTAATGTAAAGGTGTTAGTGTGTATATACATTATAAAAACATGCGGCATCGCCCAGTTTCCTGTGTAATACCCGAACAAATGAATATTCTGGTATACTGTTCTGTCTGGATTAAACAATTCGTTCCACAAAACAAGATTGTATTGATTTGTTAACGACTTATTCTAATATTTTGATTGTTTCAATATTTCCATTGTGTTTTGTTCAAATTATTTGCTTTCTGGTGCCTTCTTTTTTAATGCAATTTTTATTGGTTTTGGTTCCTTTGACCACATTCCAGAATATTCCATTATTCGAACTTCATTTAAATTTGATTTAGTTGTATATTTGGATCCTCATAATGCTGAAATGTAACAAAGCCCTATTGATATGTTTATCTTCTCACAAATTCTGGAATATTGGGTTCGTTTCATCGAACCTATAACCCTATGTTCAATTGCCAGCTTGTTTATGTAGGAAGCAGCCTGTTTTGGTGTAACTTATCGCCCAATAATGCTGACTTGTTTTTAGTGTATTTGCTCGCTTCTTGCTAAAGCTTAATATCTCTGTACTGTTCTTAACTCTGGAGAATTTATATTTCAATCCCTCTTGATAGAGAAACTTTATTAACATTATACGTGTTACACTTATAAGTATACCGATCGGCTCAGAATCACACTTTTTTACAATTGTCTTCCTGGAATGGAATTTTTAGCTGATAAAATTTAAAATTACAAGGATAATTCTATTCTCAACCTGTTCTGTTCCGTTCCAAAGTCACAAATTTATTACCGTCTCATTTTTCATTTGTGTGACAGTAGGGCATTAACTATTCGTATTCGACCTAAAACGCTCTTCTTAAAACTGTATCTGATTATCCAACAATTCCAACATTTTTTTCCATGGAAATATTTCATCGTTAAAGATGTTATTTCTAAAACAATCATCATTCCGATTTAATTCATTAATTTACTTAAAATGTTTTTAAAATGGATCTTGTTGTTTTCTTTTCCACATTTCATTCACATTGATGAATTCCAACAAAACAGAAGAGAATGGAATCGAATGGAATAGAATAGAATAATGTTTGCCACAAATTTGTGGAATAATTGAGAAAACTTTGTTACAACAAAACCGCAGTAGCAGAACAACAAGAAGTAAAATCGTATAGAGAATGAAGAATGAAAAACAAAGTGAAAAAGAAGAAAAACAACAACAAAAACATGGTCAAGTGTATACTTTAGGATGAATAATCTTAAACCTCTCAAAGGTGGAAAAGTGGTGTGTTAGTGGGGCGTATAACAAGAGGTTTTTGTGTTTTTTCTATTTCTATTTGTATTTGTTGGTTTTTGTAACTACATACACATACATATGTCGAGGGATAACATAACATGAGGTGATATGAGTTGTTGTAGTTAAACTTTCCTAAAGATAAATGAAGAAGAGATTTCATTTGTCCCTGTAACTGAATGACATCTAATGAAGGACTGAATATGTAATTTGTAGATAATGTGAATGTGTGTGTGTGTAAGTATAAGTGTTTTGAAGCTGGGTAACAAACATTTCTAATACTCCATATGAAAGTAAGAAATATTTTATAGAAAAATTTTCTTCTTGGATAAAATTAAATAAGAGGAAAATATAACAAGCATTTCTAAGGTAGAAAAAAATAGTAGATGAAGAAGAATAAGAGGAGGAGAATGAAAATGAAACATACTTAAACCAGAAAATTTAAATGTTTTTTGTTGTTCAAACAGGTCATATAATCTAACATCCTGTTGCTCGAATGATAGACCAAGTTTTAAATGACACATGGAATGTCTGAGGAGTTGAAAAGATTTAAAGCTAAAAATAATAGAAATTCTTAAGCATATATTTATTTTTACATTATTAGCGACCCTCGTATGTATATTATCTTTTGTTACAGTTATGTTATTTCTCTATGAAATGAAAACAAAAACACTTACTAACACCCACATCCAGAACAGATGACAAGAAGATTTTAGATTCATTTATTCATTCATTCAATAATTTTGTAAAAATCTGCTCAATATAAAAAAGAAGAATTGTTTTCGAAACAATCAAATTGTAACATTTAATGTATTTATAACTTTACTAAGAGAATCGACTTGATTACATTAAATAATGGGGCAGATCAAAAAAAAATTACCATTTAAATCTATAACTTTAGATAGATTGGTTAAGACTATAATTAATTATATGGATATAAAGGATGTGTGTATCAATAAAAGTTCCACAGCTCATACCGCTACATCCCGATAACAGGGTCTTAAAATAAGCTGTCTAAGACATGTACAATTGTAATAAAAATCCGTTTAAGACCTTTGAAAGTTGATTTAGAAACATGTCAACGGTACCCTTTTCTAAAACTTAATATCTGTTTCCCAGGACCATTAAACAGGCGTCATTACAAATCTTGTAATGCTCGTTTTCTTTTTCGCTTTAGTCCTTATATGCATTTTTATTTCCCATTTTTTTTTTATCCTGCCCCACTATTCATTAACACTAAACCAAACACTAGAGGAGACCATAATACTTTGGACAACATTCTCCTAAACATAAAACAATCACACACTCCTCACATGTTATGTCATAGTTAATGATTTTGTGAAAATTCTATTCATTACCCACAAACTTAATCTCATCATACGGATGATGATGGTGATTTTGTCAATGATTTATAACAGGATTTAAACTTGGAAGTATGTTTTTGGAAAAGGTTTTTCTTTTGTTTTTTTTATTGTTGGTTTTGTGTCCCCAACATTTACATTTTGTTTATTTGTTAATTCGTTTGAGAGACAGAAAAGAAGAATTTTAAAATCATTTAAACAGTAAGAGAAAAAAGTCTTATTGGAAATAATTTTTTGATGAATAAACTCCTCTGAGTGGTTTAACCAAAAATTGTCTTTAATTTTTTACTGGGTCATAGACCCTAAAGATTACCAGGTGAATTATAAGCATGATTTTTATTGCCAACAGGTGTATTGCGGGTAATCAGTTAAAAACTTGTGTGTGTCCCACTTTATCAAGTGTGTCGAAAGGACCCTGTGCAGACTGTTAAAAAAATAGATGTCAATTCTTTTAAAAATATGCGGTATTGTCGGATCGCAAATCCCCATTAAGAAATTGGTTTTGGACTTTAAAGTTTATTAATAAAAACATGTGTTCACGAAATTTGGCTCAATTTAGCATTATAATATTACCGTTAGAAATACCTGTATGCAATAACTTGTTCTTTATTCCAACGGAAGTCAATTTGGATTCATCAAATCAAAATTGATATACATTTTTATTAATTAAAAAAGACGTCAGTTCCAAAATATTAGAATTTTATGTGTATTAAGTCTTCTTAAATTTCTGTCCTTATCTATTCTTCAAACTATCCAATTTAACTCTTCCTTTATAAAAAAATAATTTTTTAAATTACATTTACATTCTTCTGAGTGTAAATGAATGAAACTTAAACAAAAGTTTTACATCTTCTTCTCCTTTTAAATGCATTCATGTCTGTTGTCTAAAAGGAATGTTTCCTTAACACAAACACAGACTCATACACACGCACACACACACTTTTAAACTCCTCATACATTATTGTTTACATGTATTCATTTATAGTTGTAGAAATAAATATTTTTAAATGCTGAGTAAAAAGGAACATGTTGGTTTTATGCATGAACACCAAAGAATGTCCTTTTTTTGTATAAAACGAAGACCAGAAAAAACAACCAACAACAAAAACAACAACATCGACAATATCATGTTGTTGTTACTTAAGTTTGTAACCATTTTGGATTATGAAACGATTTATTTTGTGGTCATTTAATTCATTTTTAAGCCAAGTTAAGTGGTCTCAATTAAACCGCAAAATATTGAGAGTTTATATTTAAATGTTTGTAACATGTGTGTATGTGTGTAACACATACATATTTATATAAATGTATTTAATGTTTTTTTCTTGCTGTTGTTTTAAAGTAGAGAAGGAAGAAGGATTGAAAATTGTTGTGGTAAAATTGTGTAGATTCATCCATTTAATTTGCATCACAATTTAAATTCAGAAAATTATCAATAAAATTCTTTTGAAACACAAATAGAGATATTAAAGTGTTATTTATGAATTTGATTATTTAATTAAAAAATTGTATTAGGGGAATGTTATTGTTGTTCCTGTTCTTGTTTTTACAATTTAAATGTCTTCAATTATTTCTTTGTAACCGCAGGATAGTGGTGAAAGCCATTCTTAGGAACAATCTGTGTCAGAGAAGATACACACACCTACGACACAGAATTTTTGATTTCAGTTTGGAAGACATATTGATGAAATTTTATAGGTGTATTTTCCTATAACGCTAAGAAGAAATCATCTAAGATCCCATAATGTGTATTGTATATTCTTTTATCAAATCAAAATCTGAGTCGATTTTGCTATGTCACATCCGTAATAATTTATACAGCTGAATGATATTTGACCTTAATATTTATTATTGTCCTAAGAAATTTCCTATTTAAAATCAACAAAATCGGTTCTGCATGTTATGAGATATAGACCGATATCTTTAACAACCTCTTAATTAAAGCGAACAACTTTCGAAAAATTATCAATTATAAATCGACAAATTAGAATAAATGTTTGCATTAATATCAAGAAATATATACCTCATTACTGTCCCAAAAATTATTGAAATCGGTTCAGTAGAAAAAGGTTATAGAGATTTAAGAAACTCGTATAGTTTGTGTTTATGAGTGTATAATGTACATGTACATGTGTATAATGTACATGTACGAAACAATGTATTTTTCTTAGGCAATTGTAGTGGAGGGTATTGAAGATTCGGAAAAGCATTTCTTTGTCCAAGACCAGAGCCTACTGATATTTGAATAAATGGGTCTTATTAGACTCCAAAACAATGTACTAAATTTTTCGTAAATAGAGTTGACTTGAAAGATTGTAGTTGTAACAACAGCAAAAAATCTATTTTATAAATTTTATTGGTTCATTTTGTGGTTTAACTCCAGACGAAGAATTTGCCCAACCTCCATTTGGCAAGTCTTTACATCATTTAGGACTGGGAAAGAATGTGACTGGTAGTTCAATGTCATGTATTATGTGTTCCTTATCTAAATGCAGGACATAGGATTGGGACGACATTGTCAATACTAAGAAGAAGATCATTCCGAAGGCGTTAAGATCTTCGTCTCCTCATGTAGATAGTGCATTCAACCTTTTACGATTCTTAAGGTTGTGCTTTGACAACTTTGAATATTCTTCACTGATTTTTTTAATCGTTTTATATGTTGCTAATCGACTAGTGCTTTGAGGACCTTCGCCAGAGCTTATGCGTGATTGTAGTGACACGAACTGAGGATATACTCGAGATTTTAAAAGTCGGTACTCCAACGATTACGATCCCTAGTATTTGTATTTATCTATTTTCTCCAGGTTGTGAAGGAAGTTGCTGTCGTCTTCGTTCATGAAATTTTAAATTAAGCGCAGTGGATATATTTCGTGAATAGAATTTCTCTGTGAAGACCATTCATAAGACCTCATAGATCAACAACACTATGACCTGTAGCCGTAAAACAAAATAATAGTTTATCACGTTAATTCCAGTTAAAGGCGCAAGGAGTAGTTAGCAACAAGAGTTGTGGCAGGACGCTACCTAGATTTTAATCTTCGGTCTCGAAATTCAATCGATGATTGACGGCCATTCAAACGGTCTACTATCCACCAATTCATGTTGTGTGGCAATGCGAACGCAGAATGCCCTGGATGAGAATTTTGTTTCTGACTTTTATGGGTTAAGTCCTACAAGAGGAGTTAAATCGGATATAAAGTTATCTTTAAAGGTCTTCGGTTGATAAACGGTTATTACGTCAATTCCAAGAGAAGACGAGGTAGCAGTTAAACATAAGATCTGACGCCGCGCTGTGAAATTCCATCGAAACCTAACGAACGAATGACGTTCACTCAAACAATTCACAATGCATCTCTTTGTGTTGTTTGACAATGAGCACTGCAGGAAGATATCTTTGTTGTTTACAGTATCAAAAGATTTCGACAGGTCAAGTACCACGTGATTTGCTTGTTTCACTTTCTTTACTGGTCAAATTTGAAAGGGTATTGATTTAGTCCTATAGAATTTTGAAGTGAAGTAATGAAACCCTTCTGAATAATGTAAATTGTTTGTTGTTGACTCAAGATCTTGCAAAATTATGAAAGTTGAAAATTTAAATGAAAATAACTCGAAAACTGTGAGGAATAAATTAAATTAAATGAGAAGGAAAGTTTGCCACTCGTTTCAGAAAATTAAATGGCCGAAGTAGCAAAAGCGATGGTTAAATTGTAAAGTAACTTAATGTTTCTAAAACAGAATTTATCGCCGCTTAAAATAAAGCTGATAATTCAAAAATCATACATTAGTTTTTTGCTAAACTTTTCTTTAAGTGTTTTTAAGAAATTATCCGTCAAAACCACCTCACAAGAGACTAATTGAATTTAAAAATATGTTACATCACGTAGGTGTAAAAAACAAAAGAGAGAAACACACATGGATTCTGCTCCACTGTGTACTGTGCATCGGTTTAAAATTCCACAAAATTATAAAAGAATCATTTTGGATCCACTAAGAGGTGTATATCGATATTCTGATGTTTTAATGCGATTGATGTTCTTATTATATTAAATTTGTATGGATTTTTAGTCTCAATCTCTTCTCGGAGTGAAACATCTTCGTTTCATTTATTCATGTCATCAATTATTTAAAAAAAAGTATCAACCTATTTCGTGTAAAACTTTTCTCCCATTAAACATTTTTCTTAATCCGCTTAAATGTATTTCTTACAAACTTTTTAATTTCATTATATTTCTTCCATTTTGTTTTTTTTTCTTCTTATTTTACAAGAATCAATTACTTAATCAGCAATTCCGTAAACAGATCTTAAAATTAAAAGAGGTAAAATCATTTTTGCAAAAAGGCGTTTAAACCACAATAAAGTGCTTTCGCAATATTATAATGGTGCAAATAAATGCAAGTGTTTTAGTGTCTTCAACAATTGTGTTTTTTTTACAAAAGACTTTAGTTAGAGATTAAATTACGTTTTATCCGTCATTAAAATCAGCTTTAAAAAAGTATAAAAATTATTTTATGCAAAAAATGAAAAAACAACTGAAAAGTTCAAATAAAAAAAGTAAAAATCTCACTTAACTTTTGTTCCAAACTGTTATTTCTACAACGACGATTATTATTATTTTCTAGTGTTTTACTCACCGGGTCTTCTTTCTTGATACTTAAATATATTTTATGAACTTCAACAAGTTAATCTTTTTCACATTTCACCGGCTCTAGGTTTCTCTTTTTTTCACTTTTAGTTGTTTTCTTCTTTAGTAGTTTGTTTTTTTTTTCAGATCAAAAGAAAAATATATAAAACGACTTTCTTTTTATGCATTTTTAACGTTTCATATATTTTTCCATTTTCACACTTTTCTATTTGTTTTTTTGTTTTTGCAGGTCATAACGGCTTCTGATTCGGCACCAAAAGCACTCAGGGATTTACGTAATCGTTGCCTTAATCCTGGTAAATATGCACAACACTTGGAACGTTGGCTCTCCTATTATCCGGCCCAACAATTGCACATCATTGATGGTGAACAATTGCGTCTCAATCCAGTTGATGTGATGAATGATTTGCAACGTTTTTTGAAAATACAACCGGCCTTTGATTACTCAAATCAATTGCGTTACGATGTGAAAAAAGGTTTCTTTTGTCAGGTGGTGAGTGAGAAACGCAATAAATGTTTGGGCAAATCAAAGGGTCGTCAATATCCGCCCATGGATGAACGTAGTGCTAAATTGTTACAAAGGTAAGTTGTTAAATGTGAGTGTTGAACAATTGAAAATGTAAAAACATATACACACATACACATGTGAATGTTAAATACGAATTTAAAGATAAAGCAATTTGAAGATGGAATATGGCATAGTGGATTAGAATTGAATATTAGGAAAAAAATTGTATGGATCGGATTTACATAATATTAACATGGCTGAGGCAATTCTTTATTACAAGCTTCGAAAGCAGATTTCTTTCGAACCGATAAATTTCACAAGTTTAGAGCTGAATTGTTTGCGAGTTGATTTTGAGAAGTACGGTCCTCTATCTGATAAGGGTATGACCCTTATTCGGTACAAGTGTAAGTGATCGTAAATCCAGACTTTATCAGTTCATAATACATTTATAAAAGATTTCTGGTTGTTTGTTGTTATCAGTGATCGTTCAACCCAATTTTAATAGATTTCAGGCCAATATAGCACATTACCTCAGTATTTTCAATTGTTTGAATTGTGGACTTCGACTTTGATTTGATCGTCTGATCTTTTTTCAACAAAACGTTGATCTTTCACATAAAAAGCAGAGCATAACATCGGCGTAATATATATTTGACTTAACGGCTTCGTGTATGGTCGAATCTTCTGGTCGTTTTCGTTTATTACTCTTTTCAATCGAATCGAATGCATTCGGTAGATAGTAATTTTGATCATCGGACCCGATTTCAATATATCTTACCACCAAACACCTTCAAATCATATAGAAAATCCCACAAGTCCTTCACTAATTTCAAATTCATTTCAAAATTTTTTCTTTCTATTCCCATTGTGCAAAATGAATTAAACTTTTCATTTTTTTGCAATTTCATTTCAATGTTACCTAAAGAAAGAGAACGTAATAAATGGGAACAAACAGAACACAACAAAACAAAAGAAAGAAAAAAGCATTTTATAAAGTTTTCATCGTTAACTGTCTGACAGATGATGATGTTGTCTTCATCTCTTCCTGCTCTATTCCCAATTCCACCACCTACAAAACCATCAACCGAACCGAACCAAACCAAACCAAACAACCACATCTTCATTTAATCTACTTTCACATCATAAAATGTGGGTATTTGTGTTACTTGTACAACGACTACTACAAATACGAGACATTGTCGTTTTTATTGTTTTTTCGTCTTTCTCTCAAGTTGTTGTTTAGTTGGACAACAGCGATGAACTAACACCACCATCACAAACTTTAGTGTCATCAACAACATCATATCCCTGACTGACTGCGACTGCTTGTTTTAGTTTGTGCGATCCAAAAATGATGGATGTGTCTACGTTTTTTTTTAATAGAAAAATCTTTTCATTACTTTCCTTTTTTGCTTGCACACTTCACCATTATGGGCTGGAGGTTTCATATAAATAAATTTCGAATTGTATTTGTTATTGGTGTTGGATTCACTCATTTTGTGGAATTGAATGGACATAAAGATATGAGAGTTCAAATGTGGTTTTCGCTGTAATTTACTCTTAAAAATTTGTCTTAAAAATATTTCATTAAGGACAACAACTGCCAAAAATATCTCCGTAACATGCTAGAGATATGAGATACTTTAAAAAGTTCATTCATTTTGGTAAATTAAGGATGTTATGACATGAACAAGTTACCTTATACGATACCTTAGCGGCAGACGAATATTACAATTATAAGGAATACAGAATCGTATGAAAGTTATGGATTAATGCAGATAATAACTATTTTCCTCATTGTGAAATTGAATATTGGAAAGACGGCTGTTTGCATGAAAATTTGTATTTTTCCCGTATTTTCACACGTAGGAAGTTTTTCAGATTATACTTGAAGACTTTGCGCTTCGTCGATCCATCTCACCTTATCAAGACGAGCACTACGCTTTGATTTTCTTTCTACTTCGGTACATCGTGAGTGTAAACGTAGACTATCACTACGAGTCGGAGTTATATTCATTTCATCATTCATCATCCTTCACTCCCCCCAATAGTGCGTACAACTGCTCCAACATTTTTTCTGATCATAATGATATATGAATATTATGAATTTATGCGTGTTAAAGGGCATCTTCAAATTCATCACCACCCAACTAAAACCAATTCTAATTTATTTTTCTTTATTTTTCTCAGTTTATTTTTTCGAAACTTTTTTCTCTGCCAGATGCATGTTAAATTTATCTTCATGTCGAATATATTGCAAAAGGGTTAAAAGGGGAATTAAGGCGAAAAATACTTTCATTAACGAAACTACACAATGACGAATGATGAGTTGGAAAATATTTTTTAATTTATTCATGGTGTTGGAAATGATTTCTATTAATGATTTTTTTAAGTTTCCAAGGATTTTAAGGAGTTTTTTGCTTTTTTGAGAAAATTATTATTTGTGGTTGTGGTTAGCAGAGGAAAATTTTTGTTAACGCGATAATTATAAATTAAATTAGACTGTGGTGAATAAGTAATCATGATAACAGAATGTAGAAAATTTATATAAGAATTTGTTGTATTTGACAATGACAAAAATTGTCCACCGTAAAAAATTTGGACTTTGGAAAATTATGTTTGGTAGACTCAAATAGTTATTTGTATTTGAATTTTAAAGGACTCTTTATAGATGAACCAAAAACTAGAATAAGTTTCCAATTACCAAATCATAATACGATCATGTAGGGTGAGGTATGTGCGGTCAGGTAGTGTATTGTCTTAATCAGGGAAAACTTTGTTGATTTTAATATCTTAACCAAGAACATAAGGACAATCCGAGCATCGGAATCCACTTATACGATTTGCGGACCGTCTGGAATTGCAAGAATGCCTGATTATGAAAGAGTAATTGCAAATGTAGAGGCAGACAAATTATTTTACTAGAGCAGCTTTTTGTTAATTGTGAGTTTGTGAAACTGATGCCTGTTATCACATTAAAAAGTGGGACAGAGTCACATAGAACTAGAAACCGCTGTAAAACAGTCAGTCGAAAGCGCTGTATAAAACAGTCAGCCGATAGCAAACGTATTTCTGGACTATCTACAAAAGGATTCTATCCGACTGCGAATATCACGCCTGTAATTTCAGTTTTAAAAAAACATAGCTCCCACTACAATTCTTTATGTGTATCGATATCAAATCAGTTTTCATTAAATTATTGTATAATTTTATTTTCCGTTAAAATTCAATATTTTGAAAATAAAATCATCCAGATATTTTGCTAAATTAAATCTCGAAAATCCCTTAGTTTAGAATTTCAAAGGTATTGCTAATTTGAAATTTAAATTCTTTTTTCATTATGTCTCCTTTTCTAATCATTTTGTTTCATTTTAGTATTTATATCATTTTTCCTTTTAGTTACCTTCGTTTTGGGGCTTTTGTAATCATTATTTTCATTTTACATTTTTAATATGAATTTTTTAAAGGTTTTATTTAGTTTACATACTTGTATGACTAAACACAAGACAAAAGTAAAGGAAATTTGCATATTTTCTTTTTCTTCTTTTTGATTTTTTTTTGTTTTTTTTTTTTTTTTTGCAACGTCCATCCCATCATCACATCAAGGCTGTCATTCTATCCTAGCAATTCTTCTTCCTCTCTCTCTTTCTCTGTTTCTCTTCATTGTGATTTTCACTTGTTTCCGTTCTATTTTGTTTTTCTTTAGTTTGGTTACAAGAGGTGAAATAGAGGTGTATTAAGTTTTTCATTTCATTTGTAACATCACTGTACATATGATATCAGGAACTTCATAATAAGTCCATTTGCAGTGTTTTTCATATCGGTTAGATTTCTCTTTAAATTGGTTAAAGAGATCCAGGATAATATCAATATTTTTTTAGAGTTTTTAAGCTCAGTATCGTTAAAATATTTTAATATAGATTTCACGAAAAATTACCAGAATGTCGACCTAAAACTTTGAAAATCAATTTGCAAGAATATCTGTCCCGATATGGAAGGATTGAAAACAGAGTTTTTGGAATTGCAGACTGCTGGTTCTTCTATGAATATTTTCAATAGTTTAATGACAAAATATACATTATTATTGGAATTATATATGTTTCGTTTTATGTATAATGTGCTTTCAAATCGCTTTTAGGAGTAATTCAACAATTTTGAAATCCCCAGATATTTTTAAATTAAATTACACATGGAGATGCTTTCTAACTTATTTGAAACTGCACAAGTTATAAGTGGATTCAGGGGATGAGGAGGAAAATAACAATTTTTCAAAAATCCCTTTTCACTCTTCAGGCAAGATCTAGTCCGTTGGAAGAGCTACTAGGAGACTTAAGTACTTTGGGTTAATCGAGAAGGTCATACGAATCTACCCCAGATCTACTGGCTACTATAGTGCCAACTCATGGTGACGATAAAATAGTGAGCGAACCGCTTACCTTCTACATATCTCTTCAACTGATCTACCTTCTAGACATCAAGGCAAATTTGACCCCTATATGACTTAAAACAATCATTAATCATTGAGTAATAGATACGCGTGGTAGAAGATTGAAGATTTCTTTCAGCGACTTCTGTAGAATACATTTTCTTTTCTATTACCCCTCACTCACCGTCTTAAGAAAGTCAGTTTTTGAAAGTTCTGCATGTCCATTAACAAAGTTCTAAACCCACACACAGGTACACTCATTATGAACAGCTGCTTAATTGTCATCGATAATTTGAGATCAATATATAAAAATATTTTTTACTCCACCAAGTCAACTCAAAAACACGTTCGCTTTGACCGTGTGAAATTTCATTTCTTTATCTCTAACGATTTTAATTTTACAGAATTATTTCCAAAAAATCGATCGTATTCCGAAATACAGTTTGGTGATTAACGATTAAAAACGAAGTTATATGGATATAATAATTCTTAAATCTTATACCGCATAAATGTTTTCAATTCGGCTTTGCCGTATCAAAAAAAAAAATTCCCCTTATTTTTTAATTTCTGTGTTTATTTTATTTTTTGGTTGAAAAACCCTTAAATGTTCTACAAAACAATTTCAATCAGTTTGCCACATAATACGGGTTGACATTAACTCACAAAAAAAAACAACAACAATGACGGATGTTGCTGCTGCTCCAAAAAAAAAAAATGGAGAAAAAAGTGAAATATTTTGTATTCTATCTTTTAGATTGAGTTCTTGCATTTTTTTTCGTTGTTCTCTGTCTCTTTATTAGCATTTTTTAAATATTCGTTTGTTTACTCTCATCTGCATAAAGTAAATTTAAATTACGAACAAAAAAAAAAAAAAGAACGTTTCGTTCGCTTTTCCCTTCAAAATATAAAAAAATGGAAAAAGTTTAAAGTAAATTTGGTTTCAGTGTTTTTGTGATCGACTGACTGTGTGTGTGTGAGTGAAATGAGTGTTTGTATGTTGATGGCATTTTAGTTGTTGTGATTTGATTGTTGTTGTCAGTTTATGTCCCATAAATCATTATCGCTCATAAGTTACGAACGAGTGCCTGACATGTCAATAGATGGTGATGAGTTTGAAAAGTGCGAAATCGTGTCATAATGTCTGACATCAGACACGCAAGAAAATATTTTTCATTTCATTTTCATGTTTTTCATCATTTTTTTCTTTTTATTTTTACAGTTTTTTATTGAAAACTTTTATCTCTACAATTTCGAAATGTTTTACTACTCAACTATATAGAGTTTATTGTTATTGTTGTTTTCAAGTGTGTGCATGTGTGTATGTGTGTGTGCGAGTGTATAATACTAAATTTGTAAATTATCGGAAACTTTAAGTTTAAAGGAGTTTTATTATTATTTTTAAGTTAAAGGATTTATATTGATTATAAGTCAAAAGTTAAAAGTTTTGTTTAAACTTTTGAAAGGCGTTAAATTGAAAATAAAAATGTTGAACTATTGTAGGAGGACAATTTTAGAATTTTGTTAATCTATATTCCATGTTCAAGATCTGAGACGACACTCCTAATTAAATATTTATTTTTCGCAATAAATTCTTAAACACTTTATAGTCTTAAATATAAGCATATTTTAATGAACCTAATCACTTATATGAGGTGTGACAAAAATTTACTCTATAAGTCCATAATTTCCTTATGAATCTGATGTACACAACCCAACTTGGTTCTATAAAAATTTTGTTTCCAATTTTACTAAACAATTTTACGTAACAGTAATTCAGGTAGAAGAAATAGTTCACATGATGTTTCTAAAGCCAAAAAAATAGAAAGTATTTTCAAACTGGAACCTGGTCAGCTCAGTGCTCGGACTTTTTGGTTACGACAAGCTGAAGCTAATGCAGGTTTAAAAACAAACAAGGCTCGAAGAATTCCTGACAGAAACGCTGCATAATACATGACAGATACTTCGCAACTTTCTGTTCAAAAATTTAATGTTGCTGATAATCGGGGAAATGTTGTATAGAAATTTAGGACCCAAAAGCAGTCACAATTTCCCAAAAAGTTCTTAGCATGTCAAGCAATATGTAGTTGTTACATTAAGGTTTATTTTCAAAGAAGGCTGCTTCCGTTCATAAGACTTCCTATCACTAAGATAAACAAGCCCTTGAGTGTTACAAGAACAATAATATGGTATTTGTACAAAGAGAGGCAAATCCTCTAACTGCCCGCTGTTAAGGAAAGTGGAGAGATATTAGATCCTTGTAATACAAGCAATGAGAAGCACAAAAGAGTTGTCTAAACGGGTGGTAGATTTTGAACGGAGCAAAGTGACAGAAAACATTAATTGAAGAGTTTCCGAAAAAGGTTAAAAATTTCAATACTCATAATTTTTTCTTTACTAGAAAATTAAATTAATTTTGATTTTGATGACAAACTTTAAATGTACACCCCTCGTAAAAATTACAGAATTATATTTAAAAATAAAAATACTGTCAAGTTCGACTATGTGATATTCTTAACCGCATTGTTTGCTGTAAATAACAGTTGTGAAGAAATTATGAACGACCCTCGTATAATTCGAATATAGAATTACATTTATGAGAAATTTTTGCGCTTAAAAGAATTTTTTCTAGTAACTTATATGGGAACCAAAACTATGGAAATTTTGCAATCTTAATTTACTTTTATGAGCTTAAATTACCATTCCAGCGGCACATTTGCATAGGGGCTAATAGATTAGTCATAACCAATTTGAATAATCACTGTCCTGTGCCAAAGCAATGACATGCGCCTAGTTTCATCCAAATATTTTTAAAACTGCGACCTGCATTTGGTTCGCAAAATTTACAGAAACAGCCAGATGGATGAACGGACGAACATATTAATACGGTAAACTTACAAGAACTCTGAAAAAGATCATTTTGCTACCACAGTGCAACTATGTTCTTCATGCTTGCTTTACATAACAAACGTATGATTAATAATTTATTAAATTACATTCCATCAATATTACTCATACGCAGCGAAATCATGCAAACTTTTAAACAAATATTTTTCTATTGTTTTTTGTTATTTTTTTATTTGTTAAATAAACAAAATACTGTAATTAAATAATTATTAAAATGAGCTCTGTTTTTTATCTTCTCTGTTTTCATAAATTCTTAGAATTTATTATTATAATTTTTTTATTAATAAAATTTAGGTTGATGAGTTGGAGGTGAAAGATCCAGTGGAAAATAAAGAAAATTGTAGAACAGATGTGGGAAATTTAACGGTTGCATAATCTTTGATATTCAAAATAGATTATTTTCTGAATATAAATTTGAAATAATGAGATAAAAATGAAAATCAAACTAGATTCTCTAATAAGCACGTTTTGTTTAAAATATGAATCTAGTTGAACCTCCACTTTTAAAGTTATTTTCATATTTTATTTCAATGATTGTCTGCAATTGAATGGTTAATGAGGAAAAGTGGACTATTGAGAGGTTTAACAAATGCATAAAGACGATAGTTGAAGGATTATAAAGTTGAAGGAATGAGAGGAAGTATATTTTATGGGTCAATAATCAAATAATTTATAAAGTAGGAAAATTCTATTTATTATTTTTTCCCCTTTTTTACCACATTTTTCAATTTTTATTATAGTTGTTTTGAGAATAAAATGCAAATGAATATGGAAAGATCTTTTTTATGAAGTAGTGAAATTGAAAAATTCTTAACAAAGTTACAGTTTTGATTTTGATTTATTTGAATCAAATTATTTAAACAATTTACAGAAAAAAACTATAGTTTTAATCACTGGTGTGAAATATTTAGTGTATTCTGTCACTTTGCACGAATTGGTAGTCCATCTCAGGTTAAAACCTAACACAGTTTTGGACTCCTTTATCTAATATCTTTCCGCTGGCTTTAGCTCCGGGCAGTTTGAAGTATTTGCCTCTATTGTTACCTCATTATTGTCTTTGTTTCAGTCAAGGTTCATCCTAGTTACAGGATGCCTGGTGAGACCAAAAACAAGGACACATTATGAAGTCTTATGAATAGAAGCAGCCTTTTTTGTAAACATTTCTTCAAGCATCAGCAACATTAAATTGTTGACCGGGAAGTATGAAAATATCTGCGAAAACATATGTTTCGTCATTCATTATGCAGCAAGAATATTTTTTAGGAAACTTGGCTTCATTTTTTTAAGGATTCCTGTCAGGACCTTTTGAACCTTGTATGATTTTAAACCTGCATTAGCTTTAACTATTCGTACCAAATAGTTCAAACACTTACCTGATCTCCTGGCTGATATGTAAGGAGCTTTTTTGAAAAAGCTTTCTAAACATCATGTGGACTTGTAGCTCTACCTGAGCCATTTTGTCTTTCAACGGACAAGTTTTCCTGATACTGTTTAATAACATTGAAAACAGTTGGTCGAATGGTTGGCCAACTTTTTGTTACAACAAGTTGGTTTTTTTGATGGAAATATTAAATAATTTTAGTACGCACTTTTTTCTGGTCACTCTTTTTAGTCAGACTAACATAATATTCATTTATTTGACATTAAACATGTCAACTGACATGTTTTACAAAAGTAACAAAACAAACGAACAAAAAAACATCAAATAATACTTCCGTTAAAAGTTTTATCGTAAGACGTGTGTTAAGAATTTTTCAATCTCACTCCTTATTTGCTTGTTATTTTTATTATTTGCTTTTTTATAGTTACAGAAACAATTGTAAGTAAAACATAAAGAAAGAAAACAAAAGATAATAAACAAAAGTATTTCTTTTATTGAAATTCATTACGTGTTTAAAATTTTTTATTTGTTGTTGGTTTATTTTAAATTATTTTCTGCTTCTTCTTTTCCTAATAAAAAAATAATAATAAATAATTTTCTTGGTCATAAAACATTTTCGCATGAAACAATTTCTATTAGAAAATTTTAATTATATTTTATAACGTGACACTAATTATGACACTGAAATAATGATTCATTTAAATAAAAAGATAGAAAATATGATTAAATGTGGTGAACATTTTAATTACTGCAAATTTATATTATTTTATAAAATTTCTTGTAAAATCGCTTATTGAAAAATAAGCTAAATTCGGCGAGAAGAAGCCTCATTTTGTTGTTTTTTAACCATTTTTTAGAATTTTTGGTATTTTTAAGAATAAAACTTTTCCTTAAGCAAATTCGCCTAAAAAGAGTTCAGAAATTTGACTTTTTATTGAAATGATTACCCTTTCTTTACAAGGGAGTGATTTCTTCAGTTTTTTCTGTTACTGGGTAAACATCCCTTGGCCAATGACTTTCGGTTCATTCCGGCCTATCGAACCGCCTATCGTGGTAAAAACGAAACACTTTACAAACTGACCCGTCCCGTATCACACCCGGCCAAATATTGTCAACCCAGTGACAGCTGTACCAAACGAATTTTTTTCCCAAGTAAAGAACTATCGGATACATTCGAACTGTTACTAAACTAACCAACCGGTCTCATTCCCACAATAATTGGATCCCCTTCGAAACGATCCGACCTATAATTAGCAAAAGATAATTAGTTCAGTGACAGTTGCATCAACTGGAAGGTTTTATCTTCTATACAACAACAACCAACTGGTCTGAGGAGGTTAATACAAGTTTAGCCATCTTAGTCGATGGAATCCACAATAAGAATTTGTTGGAAAACATTTGATAGCATAATTACCTCCTCAAGTCAGGTCACTGCAAACTCCTATAATTTCATTCAAATTCATTAAGACGATCAAAACTTACATATTTATTTCCAGGAAATTAATCTATTAATATATTAATCCCACTGTACATTGATCTCATAGCAATAAAAGGCGATGTGAACCACTTTTAATCAAATTATATTGTCAACTTCTATTAAAACTTTTTTTAATTTTATATTTTCGTCTTATGTCTCTTTCCAGATATTATTTAAGTCATAATACAGCTTTAGTGAAACTTTTAAAGAAACTTGGAGCACGTCCTATTCCACAGTGGCTTAAAGATGACCTGTCAACGGGTACGTGATAGCACCAGCACAAATTACGTAAGTTGCGTGCAAGATTGAGAAAACAATTGCAACGATTGTTAATCTTTAAGCCAACATTAAAATTACAACAATACCGCCAGCAGCAGCTGCAACAACAACAACAACATCTTCAAGACGATTCAATTCATCAACAAAAGTCATACAACAAACACCACAACCAACATTTACATCATTACCAGCAGCAAGACGAACATAAAGCACCAGAAGATGATGAAGAAAATCAATATGAACAACAGCAACAGGAACTGTCAAATAATCATTTTCATCATCAACTTGATTATGACCATCAGAAACAACAACAACAGCAGCAGCAACAGCAGGAGAATGATGAGGAAAATAAGCATCAGCAACATCATCATTATCATTTAAATCGTGAGGAATATACAAAAAGTTTATTTCAACAACCTGAAACGAATACTAATGACTTGTTGTCGCCAGAGCAACAGTCATCGCCATCACCACCAACAGCACCAGCTTCACCATCACGACCACTGTCATCTGGAATATTGAATAAAATGACACAGTCTATGACAATGTTGATGTTGCCAATGCAACAACCATTTCCACCTCAACAACCAACAACAATAAAACCAACATCTATATTTTATCGACGACATCACAATAAAAATAACAACAACAACAATAACAAATATAGAACCGGATATACGACACTATTTTAGCAGGAATTATAGAATAAAACAAAATATCAAATAAAAACAACCATTCGAATTTTGACATTCAATTGAAACTTAGAAATTTTGAATGAAATTTGTAAAAAGCGCAGTGAAAATTATTAGATGAATATTTTTTTTATCGTTTGAATGACATTTTTTTTTGTTAAATAATAATAAATAATTAAAATTTTTTTAATTCCCTTTTTACTTTAATTAACTTTTATTTTAGCTTTCTATTCCCTGTTTAATATTTTCTTTAAAACTTTATATTTCCTTAATTTCTGTCTTCTTTTAACTTTTAGACAAAATTGTTAGTAATTTATTATTAAGCTTGATTAATTAATTATATTTTAATTTTAATTTCAATTACTAAAGAATGTTTTTATAAGAGATTTTAATTAATATTTTTATTTTGTTAAAATTAAGGTTAATTTTTTTAATAAAATTATGCCAAAATTATACTTAACTGTAAATGAAAAGATATTTTTTTTAACATTTCTAAACCAAAAAATACAGTTGACCCCCCTAAAACGCGAAAGATTTGATACGCATTATAAGAGAAACCCTCTATAAGAAGTCGTTACAAACAGCGAACTCTTACGTTCCCAAATAATAATTTTGAAAACGTGTTTATTGACATGACATGGGACAAATGACGAAGCTTACTGAAATTGATCATATTTGGTCCAATATATCAGGTAGTTCCCATACATTATCTTCTATCTTATATATTTATAAAATAGGAGGTGTGTATATATCTATGTGTGTATGTATGTATGTATGTATGTATGTATGTATGTATGTATGTATGTATGTATGTATGTATGTATGTATGTATGTATATATGTATGTACCGTATAGACTCCAAAATGGCTGGACCAATTTTGTTGAAATTTACACAGAAAGAAACATAAGCTATGAAGAATTCCAATAGGTTGTCGAATATATAAAGAACTTAAACAGCGAGAGTCTTTAGAGTTGGTCCAAACAACTTTTTTTAAGGAACTGTTTTACTGGATAAAACGTAGAAATGATAGCATCAGGGGGAAGGATATCGCTCATACAAAGCAAATGTTTTTTTTTTTTTTTGGTAAAACGAAGTTTGCCGAGTCTGCTAGTTTCCGATAATCCTCATATTACCAAACATCCGAAATTATCGTCTCTCATTGTTTCTATATAGAATGTGAGAACCTCATCGATATAGAGATATTTTCCTCGCCCTTGCTACGTTCAACTAACCAGCTAAAGAAAGAATCTGTACTTCTAATTTTGCCTTCAAAAAACGAGGAGGTTGATTTCCTATGCCCGAACTTGTTTATTCTAGCATTAGAAGTAATACGCCAATACTTAATGCTTTTGGTATTGGCGTATTACTGCTAAACATTTGTTACGAAGCACACTTTGAGGCAAGTGATAGAACAATTAAGCTTTATATTTTCGTTGATCAAAATATATATTCGTTGGATCAAAAATTTCTATTCTGCATTTTTTAAAACTCCGATTTTTAAAGTCATTTGTTGAATACATTTTTGTAGCATTCATCACCGCAAGTGATTTATCAAATCAAAACGCTCATACCCAAACAAATTTCATAAAGATATTTATAATAGCGCGTTTATATAGATATCCAAGATCTATTTATATATCTAAAAGAAAGACATATATTTGCAGAAAAGCCTATAAAGTAGACTTGCAGAAGAATATAAAAATTATCTTATTCCAACAAAAGAGTTAAATACTAAAACTTCATATTGTTTTATATCAAATATATACTTTTAGATATTTTACAAAATTGTGTCGTCATTAGTTTTCAATAAAATGAAACAAATTTGATAAAATCGGATGAAACTTGAATTCGTTATAACACAAAAACTGCACTTAGGTCGGTCAAAAAGTAAAATTTTAAGGTTTTGATAACCTTTTTGTAAAAGATAACCTCATATAATATTTAAAATTGGTCCAGATAAAAGAAATCTGGATCATTTTAAATATTTTTATAACCCGCGGTGTCCAACCATGTTGTGTGACATCCGTAAGGTTCACAAAGTCTAAACTCAAAACTCTGCTATCAATGTGCGAAATTTGAAATCGATCTTACGGTTCGTAAATATAAAATTCCTCATTTGGTTTAAGAAAACATTTTATTAACAAAAATGTTTTTCAATTTATTTTCTCAATTATAAAAATAAAAATATTTCATTATTCGTTAATAATTATTTTGCTCATCTTATTTCTTAAATAATAACTATTTTAATCACACATATATAACCGATTACTTACAAACAAACAATTATAGAATCACTCGCATTTAAATATTCACCTCAATGTCATTTACAATTTAATTGTTATAAAAAAAATTAAATTAATTCATTCACAAAACAGAAAAAAATATTCTCCTGCTGAATTAGTTTAAATATAAATAAAAAACATGCCAACCGATACTTACAACACATTTACACACACACCAACATTTAAATAAACAAAAAAGTGTAGAATGTATAAATAAAATAGTTATAAATAAATGTACGTATGTCTGTATATGTTTAGACGTTTAAACAAACAAACAAACAAACAAACAAACATATGTATGTAAGTATGTATGTAGTAAGTAAATAAAAACAACAACAAGAAAAAAATTAGTTTTAATTTAGTTTTAAATTCTGCCTCATTAAATAATCTCTAAGTTGTATTACTTTCTTTACACTTTTAACTCTTACGCACAGTGGTTCGAAAACGCTTTTTTTTTTGGGAAATAATTCTGTAATTTTGAAACAATTGAATATTTTTTAACAGAATTTTAAATTGACATTCTAAGAAGTTTTCCAACCGATTTGGAGATGAACTTGTTAGCAATGGGTGCTGGGGTCTGAAAGTAGTTCTCTAAAGCTGGTCACCTCGGATAAAGTTAAGCAACATTATAAGTGCTCACTTATTACATACAATACGGCAGCACATATTTCCATGGGAAATCTGCAAATTTCTGGGGAGGGATTCAAGTTACAGTTAATTTTTTAAAGGTGATGTACAGTTTTTATATAAGTGTTTAGTATCGTTGGAAAGGTAATTACTTGAAAAATAATAATATTTACATAACAAATAACTTGAGAGAAATATCTTTAATTAATTTATCGAAAATTCAAAAAGTTTTATTTTCGATGACAAGTTATAAAAAAATTTTTAATATTTGACATTGAATAAATTCTCTAAAAATTAAAATATTATTCTGAAATTTGAATATATTGTGGACAAAGGTGTCCATAATGTAGGACTATTAAAAATTGTCCCACTTTTTAATAGCAAATACCCAAAATTACAATCCGGGGGAAACTTGTTAAAAAATACATTTTTCCGTAAATTGTTTACCTTGTCATTATAAGAGATTTAGGTCATTTAAAATTTCTTGAGTGGGTAGCATGGTATCATAGGTCACATAGGTATCTTGCAAAAAAAAGGTATTTTGTAAAGAATATAGACAATATTGGCTCCCGCCAAGATCTAAAAAAAAAAAAAAACAGTTTAAAAATGATACAAAACTTTATTTTGTTCTAAATATCTCTTAAACTATAAGAGTTATTCCACATATATAAGCGTATTTTTGTATATATGTTTGTAAAATATTTTTCAGTCAAATCATAAATAAAATTTTGGCGACTTTAGTGGCCAACTTTGGAGATCCACATCCCGAGCCTAGGACTTGCTAACAACATGTTCTTTTCCAAGTCAATTGGAAAACACCTTAAAAATTTCCATGTAAAATTTCGTTAAAAAGTATACAATAGTTTCAAAGTTACCGAATTATTTTCAAATACTTGGGTTTTGAGACCACTGTGTTACGCCTAAATGTCCTCTACGCTTTCTACGCTATTAATTTCCCTCTCTCTTTCTCTCTCTTGCTGTGTATCACACACTTTCTTCTCTCATACTCTTAAAAAAGTCTTTAAATATATATGTGTAAAAAAAACAAAAAACAATAAAATAAGAAAACGTAAATTAAAATAAAAAATAACTGTAATTATAATTCGTCTGTATGAATGTAAGAATGTATTTAGGCAACAATAAGAAAAAAACAAAAACAACCACAAACAAAAATATTTAAAAATAAATAAAACTAAAATAAAACAACAACAAAAAGCTTACAAGTGGCTGATATTAAAAAAAACTTATTAAAAAGCAACAACACACTGTTTTAAATCAAAAATTTAATGGAAATAAATCTGTATTTTCCGAACGATTAGCAAAATTTTAATAAAATTTCATATAGTTATAGTAGAAGTGTAGGGGAGTTTAAGTTGTGAGCTTTGTAAATCTAACGATCGTCGATCCACATTGTCACAAAATTTTTAACATCAGGTCATAAAAATATTTGAAGAATCTGGATCGTTTCAAATGTTTTTATGACCCGAGGTGACCAATTTTGGAATACTCTTCTTCCATCCCTGTTAGGTCCACAAAGTGTAAGTTCAAAATTTAAACTCACCTACACCTCTACTATCACTATGTAAAATTTCAAAATCGGATTTGCCGTTTGGAAGTTACAGATATATTTCCATTTCATTTTCCATTTGGAACACTGTGCAACAGCAACAAATTAAAAACAAATGCTTAAAATAAAAACAAAAAATAAATATAAATTAAATTAAAATGAGATTAAAATAATAACAATAAAAGAACTAAATAAAAATTTTAAGTAATAATAATTATTGTAGATTAATGCTTGTAAATAGTAATTGAAAATGTACGTATGTATATGTAGCATATTAAAAACAATAACAATAACAAAAACAAACACTTAAAATAAAAAAAAAACAAACAAATATGTAATAATTATAATTAATAAAACAAGAAAACAACCACAAAACAAAAAAAGTAAATATATAAATATAAATAAAAAAAGAAAAAGAAATAAAAACAATAAAAAATACATTATAAATGCAAATAAAATTACAGTTGTGTTTACATTTATTTAATAATTTTAATCGTAATTAAAATGCGTAAATACGTAGAAACGTATGTAGAAAATTTAATGAGACGTAAGTACAGTGGGTGTGAATTCATATGTAATAAAAAAAAAAAAAAAAACAAAACAATGTCAAAATGAAATAAAAGTTAAATCTAAATATTTCACATTTGGGTGACGTATGATTAATAAGCAAAAATAACTCACATTACTCATACGCAGCATAAGACAGAATTTTGGCAACTTTGAATATTTCTTCATTGAGTATTTCTCAGCGAAAGAGTCGAAACAGGAGCAGCATCATTCATTAATGTTTATATTTATATCCCAGGTACTGCCTCACAGCGCGCATAGTGGGGCAACATCGTCTTTTTGGAAATAAATCTGTAACTTTTGATCGGCAACATGGATTTGCATGAAAAAGGTTAATTTATTATATGAATTTTCTTGTATTTTCAAAAATGTGAGTAGAAATCGTAAAAATGTGATTTTTTGGTTTTTGACCTATAGAGTCCACAATTTTAGGTGGTCTGGAAAAAGCCATTACCAAGCAAATTATTTACACTTTAAGGTTGGGATTTTATATGTATTTTTTATATAATTTTTTTTAAGTGTCACAATCGAGAGGGTGAAGACTTAGCTGTTCTCGATGCAAAGGTTAGAAAAATATAAATTTTATATCTGTTTTTGACAAGAAAATATTTTAGGTGAAAATAAGTGAAACCATCCCTTGCGACCAGAAAAAAACGTAGAAATTCGTAAGTTTACAAAATTTCAAATTAAAAAATAACTCGAAAACTAAATAACTTGAAAAAAGGTCCCATCAAGGGTTATGAGGCAGTAAAGAATTTTTGAAATTGATAGTGAAACAAAAATTCGGTCCGCGTTAGAAAACAGGTACCTCAATTTGAGCACCTCTGCTTACATGGCCTCAATGAAACCCGAACTGCCGAAGTTATAATGTCACATTTCTCTACCGTCGTTGTGTTAAATTTCATGCAAAACCATTCCGCCGATCAAAATTTGCAGATTTATTTCCAAAATTTCGAATTCTCTCCCACTGTACAGTGTATTTAATTTGATTTTTTTGAAATAATTAATTAATATTTGAACCTTTCGAAATATCTTAATTAAATTTAACATCATTTTAGCTGGAGTCTTTTCAAGTTGATTAGAAGTACAAGCTTTTGGTTACCTGGGGTAAGTAAATATTTGAAAATTCAGTGAAAATTCAATTATGAATCGAGGCAAAAGAACTTTTGTTGATAGTTATTCCTTGTCTCTATAAAAGATATGCTTACATGTGTGTGTTATATCTTATAAAGTCACACTCTTACCATTGTTTCGTAGTTTCTTTCAATTAGGGGGCTGAATTACTTACATGCGAATTTTTTTTAATATATGCAGGACTTGCAATAAAATGTAGATACATAATATTGTTGCAATAACCATAAAAAAGATGAATCCTTGAAACTTCCAAAAATTAATTGTTGAATTTATTTTCAAAAAAGGTGGTAACATTTATTCACAAATAACACGTCACAATACTATCCAAGGACGATACCTAAGGAAATTTGTAGTTCCCATGAAAATGTCATCTCGGAATGTAGTTCTAATTCATTAAACTTGCATATATAAAAATATTTCAATTAAATTTCTGTGAAAATAAACTTTCAGTTAGAACAAATTTACATATCATCAAGTAACTAAAAGATCAGTTAATAAAAGATCGTAGCTCCCATAAAGAACTCCTCCAGCAAATAAGTTTAAAGTGTATAAGACACAATAAAATGTTAGTATGGCAATGATATTTTGTATGCCTAAATTTATATAATCAGGAAATATCAAATCAACATTTGCTATATTCGATCCATAATATTCTATAACCTTCACCACCAAAAATCATCACACAAAAAGAAGGAAATATTTTACATATCAATGTTCTACTGTACATTATCCTACCTTGGCCAAGCTTGGCTTTTGTATTACTTAAATTTATCAAAATTTTGTGACATGTAACAATTCAATGAGATTTGGGTACAATTCCTTATGTAACTCGGACTTAACATGGCCTAATCATTCTTTTTACACTGGTTGCTATTTAATACCTACAAAATCGGTTCAGTTGATAAATATTTAAATAGCAATATCTTAGTTAATCCCATTAAAACCATTGTTACAACACACATGTATATCTCTGGTGGAGAATATTATAGATTGGAGACTGCAGAATATAACGTTCTTTCTGATTTATAGCCGATTCACTCTATTTTCTTATGATTTTGTTCAACGAATGAAAGAAATTGCTTTTAATATAGAGAAGTACAACCAAATTCCAAATTGAATAAAAATTTTATAGAAATCATAACTGCTGCTGCAAATACAGTCACCCAATTATAATGCACACACACATGATAATATGCACACTTTTGGTCTTAAATCTTTTTATTTAAACATGAGTAAATCCCAAAAAATAGCCTTCTGGTCATTAGGCCACACTTTAAAACAGTAAATACAATTTCAATTATTTTATAATTTTTTGTCATTTTAAATGTTCTCTAATTACAATTACTTTAGGACATAGTTTATTGATAATTTACAACTACTAACACAACTACATCCACATAGCCAGTGGGGTATATAGCCAACAGGATATGACGAGAGTGCTGCAACTGTTAAGGCCATAATTTTTAAAAACCATTTTTCAATTTCTTTTGTAAAAACTCATGTTAATTTTTAACGTAGAGTCATTAGAGTGAATGCGTTGCTCTTTCCCTTGCAATAAAAGGAAAATGGAAAGCCTTGTCATCATCGCATATGGTTTGAATAAGTAATTGATAATGTTTTTTAAACTGTCCATGAAGATGTTAATTATACCCAATATACAGAAGAAGGCTCATAAGTCCTTTCTCCTCTCGCAGATAAACAGTCATCTTACAACTGATTATCAGCAGCATAAATTTCGTAAAATGCATAGTACAACAACAGCATTAACAGTATTAATTTCTGATCACACATGGCTTCACCCAACAGAGATTATATGAACGTTTACACGACAATCCCAATTCCGGAACGACTCGGCCAGAGATTGTCATTCCAGCGACAGCTGTACCAAACGAAAGTTTTTTCCCAAGAATTATCGGGTATAGCCAAGAAGTTACAACAACATAACACTTGAGTTATCCAAAGTCTGTCGGTTTAAAAGTTCTGTTCCTGACATATTTTAGTCCTCATTGCCGAACAACATGAATTTTTTTGAGTGGACGTCAGATGTTCATTGAGTTTCGAGAACGGTATTAACATCTACGTCTCGAAACTCCCAACGTCTTTACCCACAACTGACGTGATAACATATGCGAACAAATATTACGTACTTTTACAGTATAAACTCATAGAGTTGATGACCTAGAACACTTTTATCTTGAAACTTTCACCAATGAAGGCAACAGCAACACAATTCACTACATAGACAAAAGAGGTAAATACAAATTCTTCATTGGATATTCGTATATACGAGCAGAGCATACTTAGACCACTGATTAGTTAAAAGAAAGAAAGAAAGAGAGAAAAAATTACAGCATGACCACGTCCGGTCACATGTTGCCAGACGTGCTTAATCGGATCATACATTTACAGACAACAATTTAATAGCAATAAAAGACCAGATCGGTCAAAAACAATTTTGAAAAAAAGTATAAGAAGACTTGCTTTACACTTCTTATAGTGAGTAAAAAAATTCTAATAATGCGATCGAAGATCTCCTTTGACAAGACCGCAATAAAAGGGAAATATATATATATTCCATTCTAAAAGGCCTTAAAGAACTAATTCATTTAAATTCACCTTAAAACATTGAGTGTCATTTAATAAATATTTCCTGGTTTACAATCCAGGACCAAGTAAACAGTGTCGTCTAGCTTTTATGACC
Source organism: Cochliomyia hominivorax (assembly GCA_004302925.2). Lineage (NCBI taxonomy): Eukaryota > Metazoa > Arthropoda > Insecta > Diptera > Calliphoridae > Cochliomyia > Cochliomyia hominivorax. The sequence goes on from PYHX02000413.1 coordinate 56,512,299, forward strand.
GTACAGCGGTTTTATTACATTTGCGGCGAGTGTTTAAATAATTCGTGTAAATATGATTCGTTACCAGTGATTTTAACATTCTAACTTTATTTTTATATAATTAAACAAATAATTAAATATAAAACAACATGAATTGGTTTTATTTTGGCGGTGTAAAATATTCCTCAAAGCATTTTTGTAATATTTTGGATTTTATTCTATAAAAAAAAAATTTCAAAAGTTTGTTGAAATGTTGATGTAACTGCATGTGTGTAGGTGTTTGTGAATGTGCATTGCATTTAATAATTAAGTTCAGATTATTTTATTTATATTATTACCAAAATACACTGAAAGAAATATTAATTAAACTCATAATTATAAATTATTAAATAGTTTTTTATAAAACTTGTTTTTTTAACTCCATGTGAATTTATTATAATTTTTTTGAATTTAAATTTTTGTTAATTAATTTTTCACCGTGTAATAATAACTGCTGGTGAGTTCATTTAAATTACAATTATATACATATAATTTTTGCATGCTACATACATTCATTTGTATGTAATGAAATAATTTAAATAAATAAATAAAATATTTTATAAACAATTTTGTTGTAAATTTTCTAAGTTTTTTTAATTTATAATCACAATTTGTTTATGGTTTTAGTAGTAATTTTGAAAAAATATATAGAGTGAGATCAAAAAAATTCTTAACACACATATATGAAAGTGAAAATAAAAGTTATTTTTATAATTAAAAAAAATTGTTTTATATTTTAATCACTATTAATGAAATTTTTAATCCTTTGCAACAAAATTTTCCACTACATATTTTTCATCATCCATTACGCAACTTGGTGCTTTGTTTTTGGCCTCTAAATACCAAAAACAGGATCTTTTTGAGCTTTGTATGCTTGTAAACGTGCATTAGCTTTAATTTTTCCTACCAAATAGTCCGACCACTGAGATGCTTTCCTACCGAATGTGTCCTTTCGAAAATACTTTGTAGCTTTTGTCTTTAGAAATACCTTTTACCTGAACCAGGTTTTCTATCAACCGTAAGATCTTCAGGTATTGTTTAATAACATTGGAAACAGCTTGATGACATACCTTTGATTGTTTGGCCGACTTTTTTTTGGACCAAATTGGGTTTTGTTTTCTGGTCAGATTAACTTAATATTCATTTGTTTGACATTAAACTTAATAACTGACATGTTACGTCAAATGATACTTGAGTTAAAAGCATTAATGAAAAATGTGTGTTAAGAATTTTTCGATCTCAGTCCTTAATATAAAAATAAAATAATAAAAATAATATTTAAAATGAATGTATTTAATTTAATAATAAATATTTATTTTCATAAATTATAAAAATCAATAAAATAAAAAGAAAACACAAACTTTAATTACATATTGTTAAAAGGGAATGAATGTGGGATTATAATGAGGTACTTAATTAAAATAACTAAAATATTAAAAAAAAACTTTATTTGAAATTTTATATTTTTAATTCAAAGAAAAATGTTATAAATTAGCATTCGATATGTATTGGGTATACAAATTAATAATAAACGATTAATTGAAAATAGTTTTGTTACATTTGAATCGTTGAAGGTACATAAATAATATTCGATATGGTTACAGTAGAGCTGTTTTCGAATTGATTAAATGAGAATGGGATCTCCTTTCTGATCTTCTGCTGAATTTTCAAACGTCAGCATACCGAATTACAGAATTATTTGCAAATAACAAACTGATTTTCTTGTACCCACTGTTGAGACCCTCTAGAACGGCTCCCATTAGGTTCACAAGGAACAAACTTAAACTCGCCTACACCTCTGCTTTTCCTGCGTAAAATTTCATTAAGTCAGAATAACTGTTCGGAAGTTATAGTTTCATTTACATTCCCTTTTTCTTATGAAACATTATGAATCATTGAGTTAACTTTCATGCAAATCCATCCATCGTGTAAGGACTTAAAATCTTCATAACGAGGTGCATTATACCCAATGTCTGGAAGTGGGAAGAAACATCTCAGTACATAAACGTAGGAAAGACACAAATGGAGGACAATCCTATAGGCAGAACACATGTAAACGAACAATCCTTGAAGCACTTTACCTATCAAAAGTCTTTGATACGGTCAACCACAAAGTTCTATTCCAAGAAATCTTGTAGTTCTCATTGACAAACAACGTGAAGAGATGAATTGTGAGCTATTTGATTGGCCGTCAGCCGTTCGCAGAGTCGTAGATCAAAATCTCGTAGAGTTAAGCAAAGGATTTCAGGACGTCTCGTCACTGCTCTTTTTAAGTTCTATCTTTTAAGTTTCACAGCGACGAAATGAGAAACAGGGAAACTACTCCTCATCTTTTCGTCACTACTCTGCATTCGGGGTCCTACAGTCGTGTTTCTTTGGTTGCAGCACTCTTCCGTTCTTCTATTTCAACACCAGAAATCAATTTACCTACTTCTACTTTTATGCTTCTCTCCTCCTCACATCTTTAGTTTCTCTTCATCTTTACTTTTTCTGTTTTTATGTTTTTCCTATTCATTCCCTTTTCAGATAACACGAAGAAACCGTCAGAAAGAATGTGAACCACAGCCTTCACTTTTTTTCGTGGCAGCCTGATGACGTAACCTCATATATGTATGAAGTTGTTTAGTTGTTTTATACAAAGACAAATCATAACACAAGTAGTGATGTTTTAGTCGGTCAAGACAGACTTTGTAATACCCTACACCATAATGTTAATTATAAATGGTAGTTACGAAAAAGTAAATAACGACTCTCGTATAATTTTATTTTCTGATTTATTCTTAAGTGTGCGGTACTAATTGTGAAACTAAGTTTATGTGAATGATTTTTTTGTGGGGGTTAAATGGGGGATACAAGAAATTATAGACCGACTGTCGCATTATTTTGCCAATCGATTTTTCCTTATATTTATCTTAATTTGACCAAATATTACAATACCAACTTATATGTGATATTAATGCCCCTCAAAGTGATATTTTGAAGGGGCCTTGTACTGGACCTATGAGGAATAATGGAACGATCCTCGCATAATTTGTTATATCGGTTTAGAATATCATAAGACTTACTTCTGTCAAATTACATTAAAATCGCTTTATATTTATTGGTCTGATCATGGCTAGTTTCAAAAGGCTTCGTCCTTGGGTCAAAATAATAATTTGTACCAAATTTCATCAAGATATCTCAAAAACTGCGACCTGTTGAGTGTTTACAACGTTTATATGGACATTCTGCCGGATGGACGGATTGACACAGAAAGTGATCCTTAGTCGAACGGTATATAGCATCTACGGTGGTGTAGGGCAAAATGAAATTCTACTATGTTTGGTTGATTTTATATTATAATGTAGGGGTAACGCCAACTATTACTATTTTTAGTAGAAAAATTTTACAAATAAAACTTGGAATGTCGGTAACATTAATTTAAAGGTAAGAAAGCTATATTCGGCACCACCCTCCTGCACAAATGTGTGTGAAGTAAATACGTTATGTTTCTCACATATACACTCACACATACACTCGCAGATGTATACAACATAACATTAAATGGGTCATAAAGTTATTTATAGATTTGGCGCTAACTTTTTTCTCCATAACCGATTTTGATTATTTTTGAAATGGTAATGAAGCACATATAACTTCATATTATGGCAAAAAAGCATTCTAGTTTTCTCGATTTATAACTGACCAATTTACAAAAGTTCTCCATTTGAACTTAGAGATTGCTTTTGATATCAGTTTATATCTATTAATATACGATTTTGCTGGTTTTAAATAGGAAACTTCTCAGGACTATAAGAAATGTTTCGGGCAAATTTCTCCATCGATTATTGTGGATGTGAACAGACAGACAGACAGACAGACAGACATAGCTAAATTAGCTGAGATTTTGATTTGATGATAAATACATTATAGAGTCTTAGATGATTGACAAAGTTAATATACCCACTATACCACTTGGTTGGTATAAATAATTGATCCTCTGTCTCTGTACAAGTTGTTAGTGGGTTCTAAAAGAAATCACAGTATTGAAAACTCGTGAAAATATCTGTAGTTGTTGTTTTTTTTTTTTGTAAAACAAAAAAAATATATATAAATTTTATTAAATATTTTAATGTAAATTTAAATATTTAATATTTTATGAAAATTAAATAACAGTTCTATTTTTGTTTTAATAAATACAAATTGTAAATATTTTTGTAAACCAATAATATAATTATAATCTTTCCTTTTTTTGTTGTTGTTTTCATATATAAATATTTAAATATTTTGTTTATTTATTTGTTTGTTTATTTATATATAAAAACATTTAATTAATTTTAATTAAATATTTTTCAAAATGATACAAATAATCTGTTGATATGTTTGTTGTTGTCAAATTCATATATTTTATAAAATAGAAATTATAAATAAATTTTTGTGTCTCTTTGGATTTAAAATAGAGTTATTAAGAATTATGATTTATTGGAATTATTTATGTATAAAATAAATACGAGATTTTCTATTTTTTTTTTTTCAAAATAATAATAATTTTATTAATATTTAAAGAGTTTAAATAAGCGAATTCAATGAAATTAAAGGTGAATTTGATCACTTTAACATAAAATCTGGGATAGAAGAATTCTTAACAAACGTTATTCATTAAAGCTTTTAATCCAAATATTATTTGATATTTTTTAACAAGTTACTTGTAAAACACGTCAGTTATTGTGTCAAATGTCAAGCAAATAATTTTATTGTTACGAAGTATATTTGAATTCAACGGTCTGTAGCGGCTATGCAACGATATTTGATAATGTAGTATGTGTCTGGATATGTCATTGATGTTGCTAGAATCTTCTTAAAGATGGCAGCTGAGTATAAATAGTAGTGACCATCGCCTAAGTTAGTTTGTCTTGTATTATGAAAAGTGATATAGTGAAGAAAAACAAAACCTAAATTGGTCCTAAGTGTGTCAAGCCCTCAAAGGTCTGACGTATGTTGTTAAACAGTACTATGAGAACTTGTTCGATTATAGATATAATAGAGAAAGGGAACCCCAAAAATAGAATTCATTTCGCTCCTGGTGAATACATAAACGAATACATTTAAAAAATTAACAAAAATCATGACTTTGAACATACAGTATTCTTAAAAATTATTAAACGTTTGAAAAGTTTTCTGTATATAAGTCCACGTCGCTCAGATTTAAATTTAATTCTCTTTAAATCACAAATTTTTATGTTCTTTATATTTTAAAAGTGTATCGAAATAATTGTCATGAATGGCAACATTTTCTTTAATTCTGTTATAAAAAAAATCCCATAGTGGAAATTTTAATTTAATAACATTCAGGTGAATATGCAAAGTGGTAGGTTTTAACAGATGGTTTAGATCTATGCTAAACTTATTGTTTTCCCGAATTTCTCAGCATATTGATAATGCAGTGTGCAATATTTATTTGAAAAAGTAAATTAGAATTAATGTTTGGCTTTTTTATAAAACGAGTTCCTATAACAACATTCACAGTCGAGTCCTTTTAAAAAGCAAAAATTCCTTCTTTTCCTTTTTTAAGGTAAACATTTTCATTCTATAAAGCTGCTTCAACACGGCTAGAAAATAACGTTTACAACCTGAACTCTTATTGTGAATAAATGTTTAGTTATATACACAACCATTTAGCGGATTTTTGAACCTGAAAGTCAATTTTATGTAAAAAATTGTTGTAGAACATTTTGTCATTCATAACACACGAGGCTTTTAAACTTTACTCCATAAGAATAAAGTAAGAATTGAATAGTGGGGTAATATATATTATCTAATACCCTACATCAAAATGCAGTATGGGCTGAACAATGAATCTGATTTTGTGATTTATGCTTGTATGAATCAAACTTATAAAAATATTTTATTATACTTAAATATTTAAGAGAGTTATAGCATTTTAGGTGTTTTTGAAGGAAGTGGTTACTTAAGGGCAATAGGAAATCCTTGATGGTTAATGTACAGTATTATCCGCATTTATAAATCTAAAATATTAAATATTATCACGATTTAAACATTTTTGATATATAATCACTTTAAAGTGGTTTTCGGAAGTGGATCTATATAGAAGCTTTAATAATTTTTGAACCAATCATCTAAATATATGAGATGTGGATAGAAATTGTTTGTTACCAATTTAATTAAAGCTCCTGCGTCTTTTATGAACTTAAAACTTCAGGACTATTACATGAAAACTGCCCTGAAATATCACCAGTTATTTAACTCACATAGTTCTTGACCCATAAAAATCTTCTGTTATTTTGAAAATTGTGATATTTTAAAGACGTTACTTGTTTAGTTAGTCTAAGCCAACTACCCAGATCCAGTGGTGAAAGTCGTAAATACCACTCAGAAATTGATTCTAAATTAATCGATATATTCATAGGATCTGTATTACATTTGTACAAAATCTTGTTTAAACATTTTCCGATTTTATTAATTTTTAAAATTTCATTAATTTTATTTGTTTACATGTTTTAGATATTGGTCCATAACATTTTCATCTGTGTACTGCTCCAAGTATCTTGTAAATCGAATAAGTAGAAAAATGTTTCAAGAATCTTGATTATAATTATTTTCATGTTCCCAATTATATATAAAAAAGTGACCCCCGGTTTTTATACATTTATATATATTTTTGTGATATAAATACAGCATTTGGAAGACTTAAACACTTTGATATTAAAATAAAAAACTCTAAACAATAAAAAAATAAATATTCCGTTAATTTATTCGAATTGCAATTTTTAATCTTCTATGTTCCGTATTTATATTGTGGAGGTACGAATCAGTCAGTCTCTCGCAACATAAATCACTATTTCAACTAAATAACAGTAAATTGCCAAAAAGTACCTCCCATCACTATTTACATTTATTGTTTACATTTAATTTGCTCAACACTGATAAAAATGACTAAAGCTTTTGACATTGTCAAGTTTGTCGCCGCCTTCGCCACAAATATACAACGCTGTGCTGTCAAAATAAGTAGTATTATGACTTGTTGTTTGTATCGTAAACGTTGTTGTTGCTGCTGCTGCTTTTGTGTTTTGCTATTTTATTTTGTTAAAAGACGTGAATAACTTGCGCCGTGAGAATAAAAACAACATATTTTCTTGCTAAAAAAAAACAACAATAAACATAAGATAAAGAACATTGTTTTAAACTCACGCAGTTGGGAGAATCTCAGACATTTTTTGTCACGAAAAGAAATATTTGAGAATATTAAAGTTAAATTAATTGAATTTTTTTAGTGCTTGTCTAGTTGTTCGTTGGTACAAACCATTTTCTTCTATCTGTCCGTGTCGTGTCGTCTGTGCCGAAAATTCGAACGTACTCCTAAAAGTGTTTCTTGTTGTTGTTTTTGTGTATGGTAATTTCCCTAGAAAAGAATAAAATAAAAGAAGAAAAAAATACAAGAATTGGTGTTGTTCACACGGTGCCCTGTTTGTTGTTGTTTTTTTGCAAAAATTCTGTTGAAGTGAATATTAAATGTTGTTGTTTCTATTGTAAGATTTACGGTATTAATAAAATTACAACAACAGCAACAATTAAGCGGTCGACACTTGTTTCTGAATCTTATTGGAATTTGTTTGCCGCATACTTCGTTTAAGAAAAAAAATTATAAGGAAAGAGAAAAAACAACAATAAGAAAAAAGATTTTAAGAAAATTTTGTGATTTTTTTGTATAAAAAAAGAAAAAGTGAAAATATTAGATTAAAATTTTGGTGGAAATCAAAAAAAGGAAAACAAGTTATTAAAAAAGAAAGAGGAGAGCAAAAAAAAAATAATAATAATCGTTGATTTTAAGAGCAAAAGTTAAATTGTCTCCTCCGTCATCTCTCCCCCACAATCAAAACAAAAAAAATTAAAGAAAAGCAAAAAGTGCGTGAGTGAGAGAGTTTGTGTGTGTGCGTTTTTTGGAGTTGTGTATTTTTGTTCTTCTGCACTAATTTTTGTTAGTGTTTTCCATTTTAAATTATATTTTTATTTTGTGTGTGTGTTTATTTTTAGCAAAATCTTATAAAATTTATTAAAAATAAAAAAAAAAATTAAATAAATTAATTTATTTTTAAACAAAATTATTTACACAAAAGAATATTCAAATTTTAGGTGTGGTAAATCGGAGTATATCTCTTTTTATTTTTTGTTTATTTGTAAAACGTTTTTAAAAGCAAAATATTGCAAAAAAAATTAAAATAAAGTGATAAAGTTTATTTTCTCTGTAACAAAAAAGTGAATCAACAAATAAAAATATAAAAACTCAAAAATACCAACACATTTGCTAAACATTATTATTAGCAGCATTAAAATTATCAAAGTCACCCATTGTGGCAGATCGCCGTTACAGAGCAGCAGCCGCTAAAGTTAAAGTGCAGTAACCGCAGAAATAACAAACAAACATTTATTCAAATAACCCAACAAACAATCATAAAAACTTAACCATTAACACGAGGGAAAATAAGTTGTATTAAATATTTATCATGGCAGCGGGAGTTTGTGCAACAACAAGTATCCGCATGTTTATGCGGCGTTCGAGGGATTTTACACTTTACACACGTCGCAGTTCTGCTCTACGCATTTTGCCTTTAACAGCAAATATTAATATGGTGAGTGTCATTTTCTTCTTTTCTTTAGGGATTTCTATGTTTCTTTTGTTTTTTGGAGTTTTATTATTTATATATAAGGTGTGAGATCAAAGAATTCTTAACACACATATAAGTAACTATTAAGTTTAATAGTTTCAATTTAGTTTCAATTTAACTTAGTTCTCTATGCATCACAGTATGTGGTTGTGGTATTATGCGTTTGGGCAGATGATTGTAATCGACAGAAAAATAGTCTTACCACCTCTATTAAGTTAAACCTTTGATTATATCCGAGATCATTTTTGAGGAGATAACTAATTGATATTTGGCACTTACTAGTATTTTGGCCCAAGGACGATACCTATTGAAATTGGTAATCATCGATCCATTATTGCATACAGGTTACATACAAATGTATCTTCACTGCGCGTAATTATAAGAGGGTCGGTCTATAATGTTTTTAATTCCCTTAAAAGACTCCAAAAAAAGACTCTGTTGTACACAAAATCAGAAATAAGAAAAGCAATTTGTACGAGGGTCGTTTAGAAATGTTCTGTCATTTGCAATCAACATTGTGGTGTAGGATATGGCCTTGGCCGACTATAAAATTTGCATTGTTTTTTGATTGAAATGTATATTTTTTTTAAGTGTTCATCGCTACTAAGAAAACCTTCTTCGGAAAGTCTTCCATTAACTTTTTTATAGAGCTTTCTAACACATTTTTTTAAACATAGTTTTTTTTTGTAAATTTCGGCTTTTATAGAGCTCCTTGTATCAAATTATTGGTTAGTACTCTGTTTTTCTTTAAATAAAAATAATTAGGGTTTCTTCGGGTTTTTATCTGGAAAATTCAGTTTTGTAAATCCCGAGAATTTTCTCTCGGGAATTTTTGGGAAGTAATTAGATAAAGAATGTATGTTGTTCGGTCAGATTGTTAAATCGCTGCAATAGAAAAATAGTTATAGACTGATATCTGAAACAAAATTCAATTGAACTATATTACTTAAAAAAACATCTAAGTTGGATTAATTGTGTTAAATAAATTCCAATTTGAAAGATTTTTGAAATTTTCCTATGTAAATTTACTTTAGTAAAAGAATATAACCTCAAAAATGTGTAGTTGTTTAATTTAGCATCAATACAAGAACCTAAATCGGAATAATTTTTTAAGCATTTAAAACTATTATTTGTGGAAAAGTTCCATTTAAATTCGGTAAAATTATTTTCTCGCTGTCTTCAACATATTAGTTCGATATATGGTTATAGACCCCACATTTGGCCCTATTCCTAGTTCCCTATTTGGGGTTTATTATATTTTCATAAAATAACATAAAATTAAAATATTTTAATAAAATCCGAAAATAATATATTCGACTCAGAATTTCATGAATATCGAATCATATTAGACTGGAGGATATTCAAGATACGGGAGATTTTTTCTATAATTAAAGCATTTTTCCATTGGAAAACTATTTAAAATATTTGTTTTATAGAATATATGTTAATGAAAGACGTGTGTTAAGAATTTTTCGATCTCACTCAATAACTTTGTATATAGATACATGTATCTACATACCTTTTATAGGGTTATGAACATACATATATAATAAGCATATTTTTCTATATATAAAATATGTCGATTTTTTTCGTATAAACACATGTTTTAGCTAAATTTATCCTCACACACAGTCATACAAATGATGTCTTCTTGTACGTATGTATTTATATATATATAATTTTTGTGTGTTTTTCTTTATATAAAAACAAATTTAACCTCATGCGTAGATGTCTGATAACAACAAATTCATATCGTTTTAATAACAACAACAACAACAACACCCAACAAAAAAGACCGCAAAATATAAAAGTTGTAAAAAAATCATGAATATTTTTGGGAGTATTTACAACAACAAATAATACAAATATTTACAACAACATAAATAAAAAAGTATATAAAAAATATAAAATTAAATTATCGTCCAAATGATATAAATTTGTATACGTGTGGAATATTAAAATTTATAATTTTATTTGAATTTAGTTAATTGATGTAAATGTGTATTTTAAGACAGATAACTGGTTTTTTAAAAAATTTCAGTCAGAGCAATCATACACTGAACCAAAAACAAAGGTGGTAAATATTAAAAAAAAGGGTGCAGAATTGAAGAAAAGTAGGTTCTTTACAGTCAACGAAATCTTTATTCATCATAATGGAAAGTTTCGTTAACTTTTCGTTAATTCTTTAAATTGAGGAAAAATTGTTAATATGACTATTTGAATTTGTTAGTAAAAATGCGTTTAATTTGAATAAATATCATTCAATTTGAATAAAACATTATTTAAATTAACAAAAATTAATTCTTTAAATTGATTAATTTTAGTCAATTTAAATACCATATTTAAATTTAATTATAAAATTTTAGTTGTATTGACGAAATAAATTGTTATTTTAAATTAATACATAAAATTTATTGTAATTGTTTTTCTGATGAAATATAATTTCCATGTTTGTTGATCAGCTAATCTTCCATTTGTATTTTCATGAATTTTCAAAATATGTCTTTAATTTCAAATAACGTATCTATATTCAGAATGAATTTGTCATACACTCTAAAAAATTTCATGTAAATTTACTCTATTTATAGTAGATAATTTGACTCCTATTTAAAATAGGGTAAAATTACACATTGATTTTTGTTTCATTTTCATGTAAAAAATTTAAAAAATAAACATCCATTATTAAATATTATTCAAAATTTAAAAATTTTTACATACAATATAATTAATTTTAAATGAAAATGTTCATAATTCCTACTACAACATTTATACTTCTATATTTCGTGTGTATTTTTGTAGACAAAATTCTGTAAAAATTATTTCCATCATTTTTATGCTCATTTTTACGCACATTAAGTAATTTTACATGAAATCTTACTCATTGTATTGGAGTAATTTTACATACATTTTGTAGAGTGTATTTTATTTAATATGACAAACAAAATATTTGATGAAAAATTATTTGACGAAAAAATAGTGAAGTAAACAATTTTTTTAGATTAAATCATTAACTCGTTAAATTATTTTATTGCGGTGAATTGAATAATTTTTGTGTTATTTTACTTACGAGACGTTACTATCGATATTACCAGATATCTGTTTATATAATATATTATTCTTTAATTTCTTAAAGAAATTTTATTCAATTTAACATCTTTTACTAAAAAATTCTGATTTAATGTTAATGTGTGTGATGATAAATATGTTTCGACGTAACACGTTACGTCATAACGCATTTAGCAGTGAATATTTATCTGTTAAAAGAAACTCAAATAGAAGTAAAAATAAATTTTTAACTATATTGGCTGATTTTGACTTGTGACCAAATGAGACCATCACATTAAATCCAAACATATGGTGAATGTTTTCCAGGAATAAAGCTTTCATCTCTTACACATGGAATTACTGAATTGAGTTTGTGAGTTTTAAATTTTTAACATTAAATTTTATCTTTATTTACACTTAACTGCTGTGATGATTTTAAATTTATAAAACTTTTTCGAAAACATTTTATATTTTTAAATAAATTCAAAATATATTTTATAACTTTTGTATTATAAATATTTAATTAAATAAATAGTTTTAGATATGTTGATTTTTTTGGGCTTTCAACCTTTTTAATTAATCAATTATTGATCACTAAATATTCTAGTTTTATTTGTTGGTTGATAAAAATACAACAAAAAAAAATAATTTTCAAAAATTTAAATATTTTGGGAATTGTTAGTAATTTCAAAATAACAACAACAAGTTAAAGTGTTAAATTCGATAGTGCCGAATTTTCTATACCCTTCACCTTTGTTTATATGGAATTTTTTGTTTAAGCAACGGACTTAACATTTAACGCTAAGTCCATGTTATAAATGAGCTTTCATAAGGGGAAAATGGAGAAGGAGCAATAAAGTCATTATATGAGTCAATATAGATTCTCTATAGCACTCAGTATGAATGCACAATTTAATTAACGAGTAGTTTTTGTTTTCACTAAAAAAATACTGGTAAAAATATATATGAGTAATTAATAACTTATCTATTCATGGGCCGATTTCGAAAATTTAAAAAAAAATTAGCTTTGATTTTTTTGTCCATATAACTTATAAGAGGTAAAAATTTTGGAAAATGGATTTTTGTATATAACTCGGAAACTAATGGTCCAATCGAGTTTATGTTTTCAGATGAAAAATCCACAAAATTATTTCTGATCCAATAGGAAAACATTTAAATTTCTAGCATTAATAAAATGGCAAAAATCTCAAAAATATTACTTTAAATGTTGTTGTTGTTTTCCTATAGTTATAAATAACAACAAAAAAAAATTGACCACATCTCGGTGGTTTATGAACCGATTTTGAAAAATGAAAAATATTAAATTTGTGAATAAATTTGTAATCAGTTAGTGCCATAATCAAGTCCATATTTCTCATAGGAGATTCAAAATAAAGGAAAATATGTTTTTGCCTATAAATCAGGAAGTAATGATCAGATTCATTTCATGTCTTGAACATGAAATCGTTAAATCGTTATATTTATTGAAATTTATCTGAAAAAAATTAAGTCTCTCACTTTTGTAGATTTTTTGAAAAATATAAAAAACGCGAATAAAACTTGAGCTACCTTCAGTTTTTTGCTAATATCTAAGCCATTTATGAACCAATTTCCTTGGATTTCAATAGCAAAATTCTCGAAAGCATTTTCAATCGTTTGATATACATGTTATATATGTCAACTTTAGGCCGGCTTCATAAACTTAATTTCAACCGACAATCAATAACTCAATCAATTTCTTTATTCATACCGATCCAGAATATATATACTTTTGTGGAAATTACAAACGGAATAACAAACTTATATATACCCCTTCTGACCTAGTCAGGTGAATGGTATATAAAACAAAAAATGATAATTTTATTTATTTTTATTTATTTTTTGTTGAGTTTAGAAAAATTTATCAATTCAAAAAACCTTCATTCATATCGATGTCTGTCTTCAAATAACGTTAAAAGTAATTTTAAACATTTTTTTTAAATTCTTATTTATTAACTTTTAATTTTGTTTAAAAAATGAAGAATGTGACTTGTATTTTTTCAAGTTTTGTTTTGCTTTTAAATTTCGCGTTTCTTTAACAGGTTTTTTTTAATATTTAAATTTGTTTATAAACAATTTTAATCATAAAAACTTTGAGTTTTTTTTTGTATTTTATAAATTGAGTCTTTAACTTTCTTAAATGTTTTTTTTTTTTGTAAATATTTTTTTCTAATTTATTTTTGTTGTATTTTTTCTTTACGTTTGAATGGCTCATAAATTTAAACTTTTTCCACAGTTGTTGTTCAATTATCTGTTATCTGTTTCTTTTTTCATTTCGTTTATTATCGAACCGCACTAAACTTGAACTTTTGTGTGCATAACTTCAAAAAATTCGTGGTCTTGGTCTCTTTAAAATGCTTATTTGGACAATTGCAAAATATAAATGAATCCTATAAAATATTGGGTGGGTGAAAAGTATATTTCTGCCGTGAATTGTTTTTATTACAAAATCATTTCAATAGAAGAATTAATTGCATTTCGCCACTAATAAGGAGGGAGATTGAAAAATTCTTAACATACATATATGTTAATAATAACGAAACTGCTTAACTTCTTGTTTTAATTTTCGAATGAATTAAAACTTTTACAATGAAAATTTTAATTCATTTTTCGGAAACCTTTTATTAACGTTTTTATACTACTTTCTCTTAGTTTACTCGAACTGGTTTTCCATCTCCGTTTAAATCTATCTCATTTTTGAACATTTTGTACTCTTCCATTCTCTTTTAATAAGAGCCCAATATTTCTCCACTGGTCTAAGCTCCGGTCAGCTAAGAGTATATGCCTTTCATGCAAAAAAACCATATTATTGTTTTTTTTTTTTTTACCATAGAAACAGGATCCTAAGTCCTTCAAGTAAATTTCGATATTTAGAGAGCCCGTTTTAAGAAATTATTAGATTCTTTTAAGGCAAATGTATCATCTTGCTTGCCATATCAAGATTCTGTGGGTCCTAACTTTTCTTCAACATTCCCTCGAGCACCAGCAACATAAAACATTTGATAAGAAGATTGCGAAAAATCTTCCAGAACATACACTTCGTCAAGAAGAATATTTTTTTAAAAACTTGACTTTAAATTCCCTGCTCTGTTTTGGACTCAGTGTTTTGAACCTTATATGTTGCTAAACCTGCATTTGCTTTAACTCTTCGTACCAAATTGTACAAGCATTGAGCTAACGGAGTTGCTTTTATACCAAACGGTTGGGAGCACTTTTGAAAAAGCTTTCTATCATGTGGACCATTTTTTCTATCAACGAAAATGTTCTCATGGTACTGTTTAATAATATTGGAAATAGCCAGACCTTTGAATGCTTGACCAACTTCTTGTAGGATCAAGGTGGCCTTTATAAAAAAATATTTCATTATTTTATTACACATTTTTTTTCTGGTCACTCATTTTAATCAGATTTTTCTATCTCACTCCTTAATAACGAAACCACTCAGTAAAACAGTTTTTTTCAGTTTTTCCTTTTTCGGGCAGATTTCGTTTTAATAGACTTTTAAATTTAAAACGATATCCAACATTTGAAAATTTAAATAATTTCAATATACACTTGTGCATATTCCTATAAACGTAGATATTTTTTAAGAATTATAAAAAAAAATTATTAGGCAAATTATATGATCTGAAATGGTGCCAATAACATGAGTATGGGTTTGGACGGCATAAATTTATTATATTTTCGTCAGAAAAAATTGTCTTCCACTCTTCTGTCCATTTTATGCATTTTCATGAGAATTTCTGACAATTTTATATTTTGGCTTCTTCCATTTTATGTTTTCATCTCTTCCTAAAATGTGAGCAACGTTTATGGAACTCACAGTAAAATTAGGTTTGTCCATTTTTTCTGGTAGGCTTTCGAACGCCATAATTGTGTCTTTTCCACCACACTTTCGGGATTTCAAATTTAACCGACAGTTTCTCTTTTGCAACATCTTTGGTAATAAAGAAATCAATTTAGTTCTAACTTGATCAGTTATGAAATTTTTCTGCGCTTATAGAAATGTTCCACATAAAATAGCACCAAGAATATTTGATCGCATGAATAAGGCACACACGATATTAAACACTTTGTTTACCTTTCTAATCAAAAAACGTTGCTTAAGATGCGGTTCGAAGGACCGAAAATCTCATTAAAATTAGCTTAAATATGCGGTTCGAAGAATCATCAACAAAGTACTGTAACTTTATTTTTATTATAATTGCAAGCACTTTTTGAAGAGATTTTAAAATTTTCTTGTACATGATATTCCCCTTTATTTCCATTATAACTTTTACTCCTCCCTAACATTTTATCCCTTTCGTCTTTTAATCATATAATTATGTTTGTTGGCCAACTGCCAAAAATGATATAATTTTCTTTCTTCCTTTTTTCAATTTTTCTTCTTCTTTTCTTTTTTTTTTTGTTGTTTTCTATTTTCATTTTGTGTGAAAAATTATACTTTATTGTTATAAAGATTCATTCGAGGCCAAGACCCTTTAACAATTTCTTCCTTTAAACATTTTTAATGTTGGAATTAAAATTTAAAATTTATTTTTATATTTTATGGGCTCAATGACAAAAAAGTCTTAATAAATTCCTAATAATTTTATTATCTTAATGGGGCCAGGAAAATTCTAAAAGATTTAAATATTTGAAGCAGGAAATTGAAATCCTTTGCCAAAAGGATTAAAAAGGTTTTTTTTAATTAATTAACAAATATTAATTAAGTTTTAATTACACACGGTATTTAGGAAATATTTTAAATTGGATAATTTGTATAAAAATATATTTAACTTTATACACTGATGCATTTTTCTATAAACGCATTTTTATCTTTGTTTTTCTCAACCAAAAGAATTCTAACGAAAATACATAAAATGGACAGAGGAATGGAAAAAGGCAAGAAAATAAATTAATTTAGACGGCCCTGACTTCTGCTTTTTTAGTGAAACGATTTGAGCTAAAACGATGTTCGAATATCAAAGTTTAATTATTTCCGTAGTTGGCAAATCTAACAAAAATTATAACGACTTTCTGAAAGATGCTCTTTTCTCTTTTAATGGATGAAAAAATGAATGAAGATTGCATATTCCAGCAAGGTTGCGGTAAATTTTTCAAAGCAATCTCAAGATACCTTTGTAGTACTGGTCGGTTTACAGTCCGGACTTAAACCCAACAGAGAACTTGTGAGGATACATGGCCGTGAAAATTATTCCGATCTTCCAAGAAATTAGAAAGGATTATTAATAAAGCTATAGAGACTGATAAAGTTTAGTACGTTTGTAGGAAAATACCATTTAAAATTGCAGTTAAAATTGATTAACAAAATAAATTAAACACAAATAATGTTTTTAGTTAACAATATTTTTCGGCTAAAATATTTTCTAGTTTAATTTTTCTAATTATTTAAAAACTGTTATGTGCATTAATAGGAATATGCGTCAGTGTACATCTGTCATAATCTCTTTAGGTTTTATATTTCAAACATTTTCATATTCAAACACAAATCAGTCATGAGCATCAAAAACTTGATGACAGATGCTGTTCATCAATAGGAATTTTTTCTCATTCTCTGTCTCTTTCTCTCTCTTTATTTAAAATAATTTCAAGTGACAATTACAGCTGACATTTATCATCACATTTATGTTATATTTATAGATGTATAGTGATATATAGATTATATATATGTATATTGATATATTCATTGCCGCCAATCTTAATGAATATTTTTTTCGTACATGTTTGAGTACTCAAATAAATGAAAATCGATTTAATATTAACTGAATACAAGTGTTTTTAATAATAATAATTTTTTTCCATCGTAAATTAACATTCACTTGTTAACCGAGAGAAAAATTGCAATAAATTATTTAAATTATAGAAAATGTATGAAAGAGGAATGTAAACAAATGTATTTCTAATGAATGAAAAGCAAATTGTGTTAGAGTTCATATGGGCAAAAGTATATTTTTCAATTTTAGAAAATAATTAATTTCATTTTGATTAATTTATGTATTTTGTTAAGGTTGTAATAATTAAAGATAAATTTAGTAACCTTTTTTATTTAAATTATAAAATATATTTAATGAAACTATTTTAATTATTATTAAAATTTTATTAAAATTTACCCAAAAAGTAATATTTTAATAGTTTTAATCACAAGTGATGAAATTTCGGTATTTATAGAATTTGGCTTCTTTTGCCGCAACTGTATATTGCTTGCCAAACCAAGAAATTTTTGAGAAAATTTTTACATATTTTTAATGGTCCTAAACAGTTTTAATTAACATTCTCTTGAGCATTAGCAACATAAAATTTTTACCAGGACGTTGCGAAAAATCTTCCAGTTTCAACGTTTCGTCATCTTTCAGCAGCGAAAATATTTTACAGAAAACTTAACTTGACTTTTTCAACAACATTCGGAAACTTTTCGAGCCTTATATGTTTTGAGACCTGCACCAGCTTTAACTTTTCGAATCAAATCAGAAAGTAGCGGACAGTAAAGGTTACCAACCCTGCATACAATGCTTTAAAATCCATACTGATGACAAACATAGTTATCGTGATTACTTCTTTAAGTTAAAAGGCATTTTGCCGTGATTGAACTAAATAATCTGGTGAAAGGTAAGGGCAGTATCTCATTTAAGTCCATATACATCTGGTCCCACTGCGTTAGTCTATAGAACAGTCAACTGCAACTCAGCGACCTACATTGTAGCTTCTCCAAATCTGCCAGTACCTGAAAGAAAGGTAAGTAGCGAAGTCAGATTTACATTCAAAAATCATTTTGCTCAAGAGTGTAGGTTCCAAACACGGTATTCCTAAGTTGTCTGATGCTCGACGGTGACACAATAGGTAAAGCTGTTTCTTATTTCCTTCGTCACCTAAATTTTGACAGAACCCATTGTGGCGAGAAATATACTTTCTGCACAGTGTACAGTTATAAAACCTGTTTTCATTAGTAGATCCATGCAGTTATCACCAAACAACGCTCCATGTCTGGTTTGATCATCTGTTCTATCATTCCCGGAACAATTACTGTGGACAGGAAACTAAATCAGTCTCGCTATCTTCTTCAAAGATATCCAGCATTCAGTCGTTAATATAGATATTGATGCCGGAAATCTTTGAACAAGAGATCGAGACATTCCTTTGTTAGGCTAATTTGTATTCCTGGTCACAATAATTTTCTTTATTGATTACAGAAATAAAGTCATAATGAAAGAGCAACTATATTCAATTGAATCAATAGAGTATTAATAATGATTTTCAGTAAATAAATTGAAGTCCAAATCTTCTAATCTTAATAATCTGTAATTAATGAAGGAGAGAGATTGAAAATTCTTAACACACATTTTTCATTAAGACTTTTAACTCAAGCATTGTTTGATATCTTCCTACATCTATAAAATAAAAATGAGGGAAGAGAAAAAAGTCCATATTAAAATTATTTAAAGACCTGTCACGAAACTATTTCCAATTTTATGCGGGAATTTGTCCGTTGATAGGTAGAAGGAATGATCCACATTGTGTGTGTTAAGGAAAGCAACCTGGTTAGCTTAGTGCTCAAGCTTTTTTGGGACGAAAAGTTAAAAATAATGCCGGTTTACAAACATACAAGGCTCAAAAAGTTGCTGACAGGAACGTTGCTAAAAGATTATAGTTCAAAAACCGAGTATTTTCCATACTCTGAAATGAAGTTAAGTTTTCTGAAAAAAATATTTTTGCTACATAATAGATGACGAGAACATAAGTTTTCTCGAATTTTTCGCAACTTCCAAGTCAAAAATTTAATGTTTCTGATGCAAGACGAAATGTTGAAGAAAACCCAAAAGTAGTTAAAAATTTCCGAAAATCTCTTGGTAATACGCAGTTACCGCAAAAGAAGTCAATCATTTGTTACAATGGGCTCTATAATTATCGAAATTTACATCAAGGGATGATTACAAATATCTTTGCTTCCATTTAAAAGACTTGATAATGTGTCCAGTAATTTTTGGCCCAATTTGGCATTCTGGCATTATGGTAAACAAGCTTTTGAGTGCAAATCCTCTAAACTGCTTGGAGCTAAAGCCAGTCTGTTGTTAAATGAGAATTAAAGATAATAAAAGAGGTGTCCAAAAGTGTGGTAGATTTTAAACAGAGATGGACAACAAGTTCGAGCAACATGACAGAAAGTATTAAAAAAATGTTAAGAATTTTTCGATCTCACTCCTTTAGTAAATGAAATTTAAGTCCAAATATTTTAATCTAAATTATCTTTAATCAATTAATACTAAATTAGATAAACTAAAGTTTTCTACTTAAAAATTAGCAAACAGAGCAAATTCAGTACAAAGTCAACAAGTTTAGAACCTTTTGAACCGATTCATTCAATTTGTTTTTGCATAAATAACTACTACTGAGATGTTTCAACATATACATGTACACATACATAGATAAATATTTGTATCTCAATTCTGTTAAGGTATTTCGATATTTTTATTCTTTTTAAGTATAAATAAAAATGAAAACAAATATTATTCGTTCGTTCGTACGTTCGTTCATTCATTTCTTCATTCATTAATTTGTTCATTTATTAATTTGTTAATTTGTTTACTCTGCTGAAACTTCTCATGCAAAACAAGTTTATTTTTCTTTATTTGTTTACATTTTTAATAACAACAAATACAACAACACTAACAACAAGAATAAAATGAAATAGAATAAATCTTAATTCTCTTACTAAATTTCAAATAAACTTAAGATACAAAATTGTTGTACAAAAAATCAAGATAAACGAAATACGAACGTGAAACCAGTGTTGACAGTTTAGCGATTTTTCCGCTAAAACTGGTGAATTTAAAGTGATAATTGCGATTTATGAACCTCCGATAAAAATTTTGTGCAAATTAAAAAGAGAATAAAAATAAATCTTTAACTTTGTTGGATTCATTCGAAATTTGATGTACCGTTAGCAGGCAAGTGTAGCTTTATAACCTGGAATTAGATCAGGATCTGTAAGAGGATGCAAAATTTTGAATTTTGTGGTTATTATGGTCTTCAGAATTACATAATATAAGCTGCACCCCTCCAATTTAATGAAATCGAATCTGAGCTTTTTGCGAATTTTAGCGTTCTTTAGATGCGAAAACCCGCTAAATTGACCATAATAGTTAGAGAAAAATTAAAAAAAAACAGCGTGAAACATAACATAAAGTCTTTTTTAAAAGGTTTTCAAATATAATTATATTTGTTTTTGCACATTAACGTTGTTTTAACGCTCTCGTATTACGATTCTTTGAATTACAGCGGCGACAACGACGACGACGTTGATGTATGAGAAATGAATACTACGAAATAAATATAAATATTTAAAATGAGTCATTATCTTCTCATGGAGAAAGTCAATAATTAAAAAATGTATAAAGTGATTTAGAAAATGTCAATAGATATTATCAGGAGTAACAATCATTATTCTATTTAAAAAAAAAATTGACAAAACGGACTTAAATGTCATGATAAGAAAATAATACAAAAGGTAAAAAATTGTTTGAAATACATTTAAACGACTTTCAATTCTAACGTTTTTAAATACTTTTCATAACCTTCAGCACCACAGGTGATAAATCGGCCGATATTAGATTTGTCGTTTCGGGTATGGCATCAAGAAACTATAATCCACCATATAAAGTTAAAAAGGACTGAGATTGAAAATTCTTAATGTTAATTAAAAAGAAACCACTAGGAAATATATCGCTCTAATAAAAATCTTTTATATCGGATTAATAGAATATAAGTGTGTAATAAAGATCGCAATTTGAGAGACGATTTTCTGAATTTTTCGATATTTATTTATTGAAGTAAAATAATATAACCTCAAATGTTGGTAGCTTTTTAATTAAGCACCAATAGAATAGAAGCACCTTGTTCGATCCTTGTTTTACTCGATCCTATTATTTATGGAATAATTCTATTTAAATTCGCCTTAATTTTTTCTTTTTAACGGAAATTAGTTCCGAATTTCTTTATAGGTCCCACATTAGGCCCTATTCCCGAAAAAAACTTTAAGTGTTGAAAAATTTATTCCAAAATTCAACATAATTTTGTTCTAATTGTTTTAAATATAATAATTTCATGAATATCGGAACCAATTAGACTATAATAAATTAGTATTTCAGTGGAATCTGGCTAAATATCGTTAGGAACATCACATTCCCATATAATTAGGCTTTTGCCTTGCATAGAGTTACAGGTTCATAAAATTATTTAAAATTTAAGTATTTTAATAAAATCCAAAAAATATATTCGACTCGGAAATTCATAAATATCGAATCATATTTGGCTGGAGGATATTCAAGATTCGCCAGAACCGATAAAGGACGTACGTTTTTACTATAATTTAAGCATTTTTTATTTCCTTTCATAAAATATATGATATTTTAATTTATTCCTGAGAATTTCAGAGAATGACAACAATTCTTCCTAAATTTCCGGGAACCAAAAAGCCCGCAAAAGATAAACACTAGAATTCCTTAAACTTACAGTTTAATTTTTTTATTTGATGCACATTTTTATAATAATTTACAAATATTATTTTTATAGTTTTAATCGTTAGTAATGGAATTTTGGTTCTTTTTGAGAAACCCTACGAATCATTTTTGGTGCTCCTTTTCCTTTGCTTGAACAGGTAGTGCATCTCCTTTTAAAATCTATCACACTTTATGACACCTCTTTTATGCTTTTCAATTCTCTTATAACAAGAGCCCAATATTCTCTCCACTGGCATTTGCTACGGATAGTTTCGGGGATTTGCCTCTTTTGGTACAAATACCATACAAGGGCTTGTTTACCATTGTAACAGGATGCCAAGTCAAGTCAAAAATATGTAGACACATTATAAAGTAAAAAATGATTGACTTCTTGTTCTTGGTATAGCATATTTGCTCGCCATACCAAGAACTTTTTGGGAAATTTTTACTACTTTTGGGTCCTGAACTTTGCTCTGACATTCCCCCAAGCATCAGCAACATAAAATATTTGACCAGGAAATTGCAAAAAATCTGCCAGAATATACATTTCGTTATCCATTTGCAGCAAGAATACTTTTTTTAGAAAACTTGACTTAAATTTCTGTGGTCTGTTTCTAGCAGCGTTTCTGTCAGAATTTTTTAAGACTTGTATGTTTTTAGTCCGAGCACTGAGCTGAGCGGGTTGCTTTCATTCTTGATGTGTTAGGAGCTCTTTTGGAAATGCTTTTTATTTTTTGGCTTTAAGACCATCATTTGCACTCTTCCTTCTACCTGACAATTTTTCTCGTTTTTTTTGCAAACTTGAATCATTAATTAATTAAAGCAAAACTTACTTTATCATTGGGGGTCACAAAACATTGCCTTGGGTTACATTCGAAACCAAAGAAATCGAGTTCCATAAAAATTAAATTGAAATCATACAATTTTAATATGCAAGAATTTAATCTAAAATTCGATCAACCACCCAAATCGACTACGATACGAAATATTTGTAACGACAAGTTAGAAATCTATATTTGGAGAGTTATGAAGGGTGTTTTATAACATGAGCTGTTAAAATCGAGTCAGATAATCATGGGGGATCTGCAGAATTTAGATTTATTCTAAAAAAGTAATCAATAAAAATCGACTGGATCATTCATCATAATATGTTGCAAGATCCTACTGGAATACACATCACTTGCGATTAGAGTATTGTTGTCGAAAATGTTAAAACTTTCGATGGCCTCTTTTTTATTATTAATTTGCAAAACATGACCTGACACATATGTGATATTAAACTCAAGATAGAAAAAATTATTAATTAACTTTCATAGTTAAACATATTTCATTATCTATGATATCAAATATTGCACAATGGGATTAAAAGTACGAATTTCTGATAAAAACTAAGTGACTGGGAGGTATTCCGTATCTAAGTAATAGTATCTGTATCTGTATCTGTATCTGTATCTATGTCGGCAACGCTTAAAATTTAGCTCACATCGAAAATCGCTTTTAGGGCAAAAATGTCAAATCGGGCATATGGATATATAATGCTCTCTTTAAACCTTAAGAGTCTTACCAGTCGTCAACATTTTGTGGTCCTCTTTAATAACAGTTTGGAGAAATAACCGTCATATAAACTGGTCATATTTTTAATTCTATCCCATTGTGCTACCGTAAATATGTTAACTTAATTAATTTTGTTTACTTCATAAAAATACATACACAAATAATTTCTAATTTATTTTTTATACAGTCTCGAACAAAACTATTGACACAACAAATATATTTTTGTATTTCCAATATTTATTTATTTAAAAACTTTTCACATGAATAAAAATGTGTTTGGAATTACCTTCATCAACGTAGTAAATAACGCTTTTTTCAAAAACAATTTTAATTAATTAATTAATTAGGATGCATTTAAAATCATTCTAACTCGATTTAGCCCAACAAAAGTGTTGGTACGCGTAATAAAAAATGTTTTTCACTATATTTATGTTATTCTTTAGTAATTAGTGGGTAACTCTGTTTGTTTAATAACTTAATCCAACGCTTTTGCAATTTCATTCTTCCTTAAACTCCTTTTGATGGTCAGACTTATTTGAATATGTTCGCTTTTTTAACCGTCTGTCAAGTTCTTTCCACAAATGCTCAATTGAATGGAAGTCGGGAGACTGTGGTGGGTGCATAGGGTACTGACATATACATTTGGATCGTTGCCTTGTTGCACCTGATTCGAAAATGTAAAAGGTTTACTTTTAAAACTCTTGTGCATATTCTAATCGCTTTATTTCGTTTATCGAAGACATAAGTGGTTAACGTCGAGCAACTCGAGCTTCCTAAACCAGTCTCATGCAGCAGTCAAGGGACAGTAATGGGGTGAATATTTGTATTTTCCTCTTGAATTTAAGCTGCAATTAGGGCAAATGTGTTTAGGGCAATTTAGTTACTTTCATGGGGCGTTAAAATCTTAGATTTATTCGAAATTTGGAATCCGGTTTACACCTTGAAACGTTTCACTACGCTTCTAATAGTGAAATGACTTCGTTCCATTATTTGTCCTATCTGGGCATATGACTTTCTTTGTTATGCAGGTGCTGTATATTATTATATTTTACGTTCATATTCGCTAAATTCCTTTTTTTTTGTTTTGGGCTCATTATTGGTTTTACAGAGTTTTTTTTTTTAATTGACATCAACTAATTGTCACTTTAACCAGTTGGAACAGACACATTTTGATGTTAAAAATTATTTCATGGTTGCAGATTTAAGTGTGCCAATACTTTTGTTCGGCGAATTGATGGCTTTTTTAGCAGTATTAACGATTTTTTCTTCAAAAGTTTGGTTGTAATCGCAGAAAAATTAAGATAAAACATAAAATGCTTACTGTGCTTATAGTTTTGTTCGGGACTGTACACATTTTCTTTTAATTGTTTACAATATTTAACCAAAAAAATTTATTACCTTTAATCAGACCACCATTTCCACCATTAAAATCTCCACAATTTATGCCTTTTTTTCAAATGACGCACAGTGTTTGAGTTTTTTTGTAAGCTTTCAAGGTCATTCGTTCAAAATCTTCATCTTAAAGACATTTTCCTTTCTTTTGTTTTCAACATCAAATGGATTTTTCTTAAATATATTTATATGTATGTACGTATGTGTATTTGTATTGTATATTTTCATCACAGACTTTTGTATTTTCTTGTTGATGCCATTAAAAAATTCTTATTTTGGTAAAATATTCACAAAAAGAATAATAATACAAGATTAGAATTGGATTTATTCTTGTTTTATTTTTATTTTATTGTCAAAAAGGTATTTTTTTCTTATTTTTGTTTCTTTAAAGAAAAAAATTGTTGAAAAAATAAATAAATCAAAGTTCTTCTTTGGGATTTTTTTGTGTTATTTTGATTTACGTTGTGTTTATTGTACGGTAAATTTTAGGTTATGATTTTAATGAAATGAATCTTTTATATCGACATTTTTATTATTTTTTAGTGAAAAAGTTTAATGAGATTGTCACAAAATATCTGCCACAGAGAAATACAAGGAAGTGGAATAAAAAAGGAGTGAGATGGAAAATTTTGAAACATTTTTTATCTCTTAACTTTTTTGAAAAAAAGATTTCCAGAAAATAGAAATCGTCTTCAATTATATTAATCACCATTTTGGTGAGATTAACATGACTGTTGGTATCAGGAAAGCTGCTCCATTTGAATTGTATAAACCAAGATAAATATGTAGATCAGCCAATGAATCTAATATGTATAATAAAATATAGAAAATTCGGTTCAAAACCATTTGATCCATTATAGAAATCTTCCAGCCCATTCGATTCCCTATATTTAAGCTATTAAATCATTTAATCGGATTTCTTCAGAGGTGACGATCCACGAACATTAAATGCCCAAATATTTCCACTTTAAGATTTGAAAAGTAGGAAAGTGACATTAATTGTGATCCCTTTGTTTCGTCGATGCATAAGCTACAGAAATCAGAGATATATGATACTTCAATGCTCGAGGAAATAAAAGAATTATAGAAGATAAGATCTACTTAAATTCCCTATAAATCTACATGAAAAAATGTAGAAAATTTCCTTTTTAGAATTTCCGATGAATACGATGTCACATATTAAATTCTTCAATCTAAAGTTTAAAGCTGTTACGATTCACTAGATCCACAAAGAATCATCAAGCAAACCATATCAACTTATGGTCTTGAAAATTAGGAAAGTGGCATAAAATATGATCAAGACAATCGATCATAACCTACAAAAATGATGCGTTTAGGCGTTAATTAAGATAGATATGATATAAACAAATATGCTATAAATGAAATTCGAATAAAATCCATTAAAGTCATGATAATGTTAATAAGTTTCGATCTCTAGAGATTGGACCATTGGGTCAGCAAATATTTCATTTGAAAAATCTCTCCTTAATCAAGGAAAAATTCTATTTATACTCCCCTATATCTCTGTAAAATCACTCTGGAATAGAACGAAAAGAATATAAGTTCTTGTATCAGGGGTTGCAAATTGTCCAAAAAGCCGTAACTAAAATCAGCGAGAGATGAATATCGTGCATTTAAGAGAGTTGAAAGTACAAAATTTGCAACCCCGAAATGATCACATGAAATTATGACTCATTCAGTGACTCACGAATTTAACTCATTAATCGTAAAATATCTTTAATATTTTTTATATTTAAAATTTCTTCAAACTCATTCCTTATTTGTTTATTTGTTTTTATTAAATTGAAAACATTTTTTACAATCCTGAAATTTGACCTATTTCTCTCTACATACACAGTTGCAAAAATGTTAATTTCTCATCAGAATTGCAACAACAGCAATTAAATCTTTAATTAAAATTATGTTTGTTCTTCCTTTATGGACTATAATGAGCTTATTTCCCTCTTATTTCTCTTGACTTAATAAGGCATTTCAATATATGAAGGTATTGCAATTTTGCAAATTGTCTTCATCTTTATGCCGTAAAAGGCTCCAATATTAATAACATTATTTTAATCAGATTCAAGGTGGCTTGAAACTATTTATATTCGTGTTCATTTGTATCAGATAAATAAAATATTAAAGGTATTCAAAAATGAAAATTTAATTGTTCTAAAATTTATTTATCTTCGAAGTCCAAACAATCGGAAAACATCGATTGTCAATGGTTCAAATTAAGTTTAAAGTAGAGGTCGTTTTTGTTTTCACGTTTTTAATATAAAATTTCTTTCTAACAATTTCCAATTTTCCACTGATGTTTATTTTGTTTCTGGAATCCAAATATTGATTTTTATTTTGTAGTTTCCGCTGTGAATACCTTTATTGTATTTATTCCTCAATATTTGATTTCAACAATATTTCATTTATACAAATTTTATTTTCATCTTATTCATCTTTACTTTTCCGCTTCACTTTAAAAATGTAAATAAACAACTTCAACGTTTCGGAAAAAAAAACGTAAAATATTGGTTTCCAGAAAAAGTATCTGTCCAAATAATGCAGATATTGGTAAAAATACTTTGACGAGTGTAACTATTTTCAAAACTTTACAAAACTGCAAAACAGTTCATATATTTGAATAAGGAGTTAGATCGAAAATTTCTTAACTAACATATCTATACATATCTGTCTATCTATCTATCAATCAATCTATCTATCTATCTATCTATCTATCTATCTATCTATCTATCTATCTATCTATCTATCTAATTTTATATAATAAGATGGGTGTATATATGTAAGGTATAGACTCCAAAACGGCTGGGAAAATTTTGATGAAATGATCCCAATATACCTGAAAGTAATATAGGCCATATAAAATTCCGATTGGACCAGGAAGAGGGGTTCCCCTATACAAAACAAACATTGATTATCGATGATCTAAAGAACATTAATAGCGATTGCTTTTAAATTTGGTCCCAACAACGTTCTCAGGCAATTGTTTAACTGTACAAAACATAGGAAGAATAAGACTAGCGGGGAGGGGTATCGCCCATACAAGGCAAATATTGATTATCGAATATCTACAGAACTTTAATAGCAAGAGTTCTCAAATTTGGTCAAGGAACTGTCTTACTGGACAAAACGTAGGAAGTATAAAATCAGGAGGAAGGATATGGTCCATACAATGCAACAAATTTTTTTTTGGCAAAACAGTCCTTAACTTATAGCGCCTTTACAGTTCACTGTAGTCCGAAATACAAGTTGTATTGTCATTCTCATTCAAGAGCAATACGGTGTATTTGCATATATCCGGCCTTGAGTTCAGACCACTTTTTTAAATTCGCAAATCACTTAGATTGCAAAAATTCCTTGCGGACATTTTATGAGGTTGATAATGTGTTAAAGAAAAACAGTGTAAACAATTTATGTTACCCAATACAAACAATCAGACATCGGAAAAATATATGTATGTATGTATGTATGTATGTATGTATGTATGTATGTATGTATGTATGTATGTATGTATGTATGTATGTATGTATGTATGTATATGAATAATATAAATAAAAATTTTAACATTTCATTTAAATAAAATGGAAATGGAAATGGAAATAATGTTTTTAATAAAAGTACATACTCAAGATAAAGTTTTTCTCGTTGCTTTTTTAGTTCACACGGAGAAAACAAAAAAACTTTATTTCTCATAAATCCAAAACCAATCAGACTCAAGATAAATGTATTTTTCATATGTTGCTCAAGATAATAATGATGATGCTGGGCAACATGATGATGTTGATGATAATGTTGTTTTTGTAGTATTTTTGCTATTGTTGTCGTTTCCCCTGTTACAGACAACTGACTGGCGCCTTGAAGTCTGTGGTTGACGTTTGTATCCTCTTTATTCAAACACACATACAGATACATACAGAGTTGTACACTAATACAGAATGGCTTTTGTTTTTTTCATCCTTTATTTTCATTTTTTTGCTTTCATTATGTTGTTAAATATTGATTTTTTTCATTTTCATACACCCGATTTCTTATTTCTTCTTGGTTTTAATATTTGTGTGTGTGTGTGTGTCTGCCAACTGACAGATTGCCTGTCAGCCGAAAATAAACTAAATATATCTTTATGGTTCATATAAAGGCTCGTTCAATATATTCCACATCTGGTTTGCCACATACAACATTTATTCGCATAAATACATTAAATATCGACACATACATACATACACTTACATACATATTTTTTCCTGCAATCTTATTTCATTTCAATAAAAACCGAGATATTCATGGGAGAATAATTCATATTTTGCATTATGAATGCGAGACAACACCTTCATTGTTGATCTTTATTTATGGTCTCTTTTTATGGAATAAAGAATATTGATGAACATTTATTTCCAAATAATATGAATGAATACCGTTAATAGGAAAACTATTTTACCGGCCATTTGATATTTGTATGAATTTATAAATAAGAGATGAAATAGAACCAGAGAGTGCACGTATTTGGAACAAATTGATTGTATTTAAATGAAATGGAACATTTTGTACATGACTGAATTTTGCCATTAAATTTGTGTTTGAATAAAATTTGCCTTAAAGGATGAACAAATTAAGGTTAAATTCGTTTTGTTTGAAAGGGAATATATTAATAACTTATATCGAAAATACCCTAATTTTGGAATCTAATGCCCTATTTTTGGGTAAACTATGGAATTCCATTAGTCAGTTATTATGTTTCATGTCAATCGAATTAATTTATTGTTAATCTAATTAGAATGTATGACTGGAAAAATTGTTTACTTAAATTATTAAATATTCGCAACATAATCCAACTTGATCCTACAAAAAATCCAAAGCCAAATATTCATGTTAAAGCAGGTTCAAAAAGATACCAGGCTCAAAAAGTTCCTGACAGTAATGCTGCTGAAAATGTAGAGACCAAGTCAAGTTTTCTAAAAAAATATTCTTGCTGCATAAAAGATGTCGATATATATGCTCTGGAAGATTTTTCGCAACTTCCTGGTCAATAATTGTTTCTAATGCTTGAGAAAATTTTGAGGAAAAATTTAGGACCCAAAACGTTCTACAATATGCTCTATAAATACAAAAATTTACAACAAGGAATGTTTACTAACACTTCGTAATGAGTCCATTTACTTTTTTCCGACTGGGTACAAGAACAATTATGTGGTATTTGTGCTAAGAGAGGTAAATCTTCTGAACTGCCCGTTGCTAAGGTCAGTGGAAAGATATTGGGCTCTTGTTAAAAGAGGATTGAAATGCACAAAAAGGTGTTATAAACTCTGGTAGATTTTAAACGGTAATGACCCAACTGTTCGAAAAAGTGACAGAAAGCACTATAAAAATTTTTATGGAAGGGTTTCCGAAAATGGTTCAAAATTTCAGTGATGTTATTTTAATCTAATTTTTAATTGTATTTATAATTTTAATCAAATAAAAGATTAAACTCTACATTTGCTGGATTCGTTTTTTATGCGAGTGTATGTATGTTAAGAATGTTTTGATCTCACTTTTTTACTCCGGTAATATTTGTTGCCATTCGGTCATAAGCAAGTTTTCAATTGATTTCTGTTTGAAATTTAGTTTGGAACATGAGTTTTCAATTTACCGTTGTCAATTTTTATAAATTTTCAAAGTTGCCGTTTTAGTAAAATATTTTAGGGTTACCCTCACTTTTGCGATGCCAAAATATAAAATATTATTTTGCTAAATTAATATGAAATAATAATGAATTTATAAAAAAATATTATAAATTTCAATAAAAACGAATAATATGGGGTGCCAATACTTTTGTTTTACACTGTACATTTTTACAGAAATTTTTATTTTAGAAAAACTCTTTATAAAATATGAAAACTGATTTCATTCTCTTATAATTATGCAATAATTGCCATATATAAATTTATTGTTCCTCCTCGTATAAAATTTCACTTATTTTTCAAATAAATCTTATATAACATTTTATCATTTCGGCAATCTTTCACTTTTTAATAAACACACACTTAGAAAAGTTTTACAAAACTCTTCTTTATCTTTAAGTGCTCATAAATTTATCTTTTCTATCCAAAATATACATCTTTTTCCTAAGATAACGTAAAATAATAATAATAAAAGAAGTCATATATTTGGCGCACACTTTTGTGCATAAAATGCAAATTTAATTTGAACAATAGAAAAAAGAAATGTAATAAAATATGTTTAATTTCAAAATCTATCTTTCTTAAGGATGTAAGTATGAGTGTAAGTATATATATGTATTGTAATAATATATGAATAAGTATTAGGGAATGAGATCGACAAATTCTTAACACTCGTTTTTAATTAAAACTTTTAAATTAAGTAGAATTGGGACCTGAAAAAAAGTTCTAGGATCAGCTTGGTCCTAGAAAAACTTGGCCAAGCATTCAAAGGTCAAAAAGTAACTGGCAAGAACTCTGTTTAAAAAATTAGAGGTCAAAAACGAAGCATGAAAATCGAAGTCAAGTCCTCTAAAAGATATTCCTGTTGCATAATGGATGATGTTCTGACAGATATTTCGTAACTTCCTGGTCAAAAAAATTGTTGCTTATGGTCGAGAGAATGTTGAAAGACTTAAAGCCTTCAAAGTTCTTGGTATGACAAGCAAAATGCAGTGGCGACAAGAAGGCATTGATTACAACGGGCTTCATAATTTATTTATTTATTATCCTCACTTGCACCTTATCACTATGGTGAACAAGCTCTTGAGTGGTACAAAAACAATAATTTATTGTCTGTACCAAGAGAGGCAAAGCTAAGGTCAGTGAACTCTTGTTGAAAAATAATTGAAGAGCACAAAAAGGTGTCCAAAAGAGTGGTAGATTTAAACGAGCAAAATGATAGAATGCGTTAAACTCTAAGTTCAGTATGATTTGGTTTTATTAATATATTTGAGTGTTAAGAATTTTTCGATCTCACTAATTATGCAAAAACTTTTTCCTTAGTTCCGTTAAATTTTTCTTTCTCTCTTCCTTTTTCTTCATTTTACTCTTAATGAATTACTTTCATTTCACTTTTATGACGTTCTTAATATTCTTCTTCTTTTTGCACCTTTTCACCGTTTTCCGTAACGTGAATGGTAGAAGAACTTGGAGAATTTTTTTGGAGATGTTTTTCTTGTAAAATGAACAAACATTTAAATGGCTGAAAGGAGTAGGAACTAGCAGCAGCAGAATCTATAGCGCCTAAAAGCATATCATATTAAGAAGACTCAAGGATAATGGCATTTTATAGTAAAGGAAGAAAATATAGTTTAGATATTTTTTTAAAGTAACAAGACTTTCATAAAGAAATTTAAAGAAAGGAACGATATGTGTCTGGATTGTTACCCTAAAAATTTTATCATATTTAAATCTACAAAATGGTTTAATAGCTCCTTTGCATGTCCTTTCGTTCTTAATTCCTGTGCTCTTTATGTTTACACATCTAAGATGGTTGTTGTTGTTGTTGTTGTTGGAGTGCTTTAACAACTATATATCTATCCTTGTATAAACACATACCAGAATATTTTATTATATATAAACATATGTTCGTATGTTCGTTTGTATGTCTGTTGTTGAAATAAATGAACGCCTCGAGATAAAAACTATTTTTAATATTAATGTTTTCTATACTTAATTCTACTCATATGAGTACAACAACTACAACAACAAGTAAGAATGCTATATTCGGCTATGCCGAATCTCGAATACCCTCCACCACAAATATGTATGAAGTAAATGCGTTTCGTTTCGCACATACACACTCAGATTTTGATTCTGATTTGTAGATTTATAATTGATAATTTTACGTTACGTTATTTGCTTGAATATTGAGGTTGCTCTAGATATCGGTCTATATGTATTAATATATGGAACCGATTTTGCAGGTTTTAAATAAGTAACTTCTCAGGGCTAAAAAAATACTCAGGCGAAATTTCAACAAGAGACAGAGAGACAGACAGACATACACACAGACAGACGGACAAAGCTAAATCGACTCAGATTTTGATTTGATGCAGGAATAAATATACATTAGAGATGATTTCTCCTTAACTTTTCACACGGAATGACAAGGTTAATATACCCTCATCAACACTTGTGGTGGTGGAGGGTATAAACACTAACATAAAGTAGAATAAGTAGAAGTTGATATTTTTGCTCTTAATTAAAATCCTTCGAAAAAGTTTAAAAATCGGTGGACCACGCACATGCTTAGTATATTAAAAAATGGCACTTGCAAACTGATTGAAAGGACAGTAACTAAAAATACGAAAGCTAAAGCGCAGTATTGTCAAAAATGTTCTTTAGATCGGAAGCCTTTTAAGTGATAAAGTTCATTAATTATTAAAACAAAATTTTCTTCCACGCATGTTAGAACACGATTACTGGAAACAAATAAAATTATTTATTTTCTTCTACAGAAATCAAGGGACTGTCATTTGCCATGACATTTCAAATTGCAAGTACACACAGAGAAAACACATGATCCAAAATCAACGTTGAACATAGTTGATTTAAGATTGAATACATTTTTTTCATTTAGTTTAAATTTAAAGTTTTTACGTTTGTGGTGAAATAACATTGTAGATATCAGAATCTTTCGATATTAATATATTAAATTATATAAAGATAAATTCTTAAAATTACTTTTAAGTACTAAAATTTCAAGTAGTAAAAATTCAAAAATTTTCTCTGTATTTACTGTGAAACAATGTTTAATAAACAATTTTGTCTATGAAGCAAAATCATAACTGAAATAAGTTAAACTGTTTATATTTTAATTGATTTAATATTGATTTTTTTCTAAGTGTACATTAAAGCTTGTCGGTACAACCACTTTGATGTCCTAACGTACACAAAATAATACAATAATCTAAAATTTGTATTTTATTGTCCAACGATCCTGCATAAAAATATTTTACCATCAATTAAAATTTTACCGAGAAATTATGGAAAACTTATAGCAAATAAGTTTGACCCTATTTTTTGGTCATAACTGCAATGTGAATCTGGTCATAAAAGGAAAAATTTTGGAATCTTCTGGACTTTTTACTTTTATTTGTATTTTACTATTCTTCTTCTTTTTATTCTAAAACAAAAACTACTTTTATACTTCTTCGATCAATAAGTTGATCAAATTAAAATTTATCTGTAAATCAGGGCCTAAATTACAATACGATTTAAGTCTCTTTCCTGTCGCATGTGTATTCATGTACTTCGTTCTGGAGCAGTTTTTTTAAAGTCGAGTCTTCGTCACATGGGTCTCATATATTTTATAAAATATATTTGGCTTCAAATATTTAATTTCTTTGACTTTTACATAATTTAGGA
Organism: Cochliomyia hominivorax; assembly: GCA_004302925.2. Classification (NCBI taxonomy): domain Eukaryota; kingdom Metazoa; phylum Arthropoda; class Insecta; order Diptera; family Calliphoridae; genus Cochliomyia; species Cochliomyia hominivorax. Next base: position 56,546,868 of record PYHX02000413.1, read on the forward strand.
AGTTTTTAGAGTAATAAAGTATCCGTCTTTAATGCTTTTGCGATCCGAAGCTTTGAAACTTAGGACTCAATGGGTAAACAATCTCAGATCCATTAGGTTCATACTTAAAGCTTTATCTCTCTAATCTCATCATGAGACTATGTTTTGACTTTATTAAATTCATTTAATTCCAACTGGTGGATTAGGACCTAAATCGGAAAAAAGTTTTTTACTGGATTTTTAAAGTTTTTTTTATTGAAAATCATTCAGGTTTTATGAATTAATTCATCAAAATGTCTGTAAAATATTTTCTGATTCATGAATAATTGAACAAAATGAATATGTAGAAAAAGAAGAAAAAATTATGATAAAACAAACATCTCCTTCATCTAATCAGTTGCTGAAGAATTTGCTGAATTTGTAGTTTGTCAACAACAAACTAAATACAACAAATTTAACAAAAATTTATTGCAAACAACAGAAGAAAACAAACAACTAAACAAGCAATTTAAACTCGAGTGAAATTAAGCACCTGCAAAAATATACACGTGTATGCATGTATGTATGTGTGTGTGTGTGAGTTTTTCACAAAAATATGCCTAAAAATCTAACAGAATATAAAATCACCCAGACCACCCACATTGGAACAACAATGAAATTTTTATTTCGAAAAAAAAACATTGTTCGCATGAAAGATCGTTTGGTTTTGATATCTCCATTAGAACAACAACAACAACATAAATCCTGCTACAGTGGGGAGAAATCAAATTAGGTCTATACAATAAATCTGTCAAAGCATGTTGAACTTTATTGAAGCACAATAATTCATTATCGCACATTTAACTTGAAAGGAATTGAAGGAACTTTTGTATTGAACGTTTTATTGATTGATGACTAAAATGTGAGTTAATATTACTTTTATTCTCCATTACATTCCATTGGGTTTTGCTCCCACTGATAGAAATACAAGTAGATATTTGGAGATGAACATCTAAAAGTTCTCCCTCATAACAGTTCTTTATTATTTAATATTTCAATACCAGATTGTTTTCGTCATTTGGGAGTAACAAAAAGGAGTGAGATCCAAATTTCTCACTGTTTACCCCCGGGAGAAAAAATACACTACACTTCTCTAGGTGATTTTGGTATTAAATTATGAAAGACCCACCTCTAAGTGCAAAGATCGACTTTGAATCACATTCTGATTAAATTAAATGAAGTCTGTCCGTATGTCTGTCCACTTAGCTGTTCATGTAGTTTGAAAGAAACCAAAAGTTGATAATGGTTGGTCCATTATTTTAACTGGCTCCCTTATAAGACATTATTGTATTTCTAAAACGCAAATATCGGTCCATAATTTTTCATAACCACCGTGTTCGATTCATCATAAAATATAACTTAAAATTCCTTTACTCTGTACATTTAAAGATGAATCTATGTTTGTTTGTTTGTCTGTTTGGGACTTACAGACCGATTTTTCTGAAATTTTCACAGATCCACATATACCCTAAAGTAACCTATGCTATAAGAAATATTAATTATCGAATATCTAAAGAACTGTAAAAGAGGGAGTATTAACATTGGTTCCAGTTACTTTCCAAGGGATTTTTATTACTGGCCAAAACGTAGGACGTAATATACCAGGGGGAGTGATACCCCCATTACATAACAAATAATGATTATCAAATATCTAAAGAACTATTACAGCGAGTGTTCTCAAATTTGGGTCCAATTACTTTCTCAAGGAACTATTTTAGTGAACAAATATTAACCCGATAGGAACAGGGGAAGGGATAACCCCATACAAAGGAAATAATGATTATCGAATATCTAAAGAACTAAAAGAGAGAATGTTCTAAAATTTGATTCTAAATAGTTTTACTGGACAAAATGTAAGACGGTTAGGATTATGGGAAGAGGTAACTCCCATGCAAAACAAATATTAAATAAAATTTTGGAACGGACAAGCCCAGGGGCACTTGGCAAACTGTTCGTTGCATTAATTTTTTTAACACACGTTGTGATTTGTGAAAGTTCTTTCGAGATCTTGGACTGAGGAGAATGTTTGCGCAGCAAAGCGCAACGGGTAACAACTAGTATCATATCATACACTTTAAGATAATTTTGTACACAATTAAAAATCGCAATTAAAGTTAAGGAACAAAACTTTGTGTTATATAGTTGACTTTAACTGACATTGACATTTTTTTATTTAGAAATACAATTTTGGCCCGGTTTTTTCTGGTTTAATTAAAGGATTCCTGAATACCCAAAAATCTAAAGAAAAATCATAAAAAAAGGATTCTTATACTTACGTATATGAGTCCACATTCATTGAAGATCTGAAAAAAATCGTTATCGTTAATATTGTTCCTATTCTTACAGTTTTCACAACTGCATTCAGATTCAGTCTTTGGGATTTTTTATAGTTTCAAATCAAATCCTAATTAAATATGTGTCAAATTGGAGGGAGGGGGTGTGGACCTAGGAATATGAATCATGGGATTTTAAATTAAAGTGTTGCAATTATATTGATTTAATAAAAAAAATTCATTGAATTCCCTAGAAAAAAATGAAAAAAATTTCTAAAAGACGAGGTTTTTGAACTTTTATCTTTCCTGACCTTCATTGTGGACTATTATGGACCCTATAATAAATAAATTATCAGAAACACAAAAAGGTCTTCAAAACTGCATGCTTTTTCTAGGTTCAGGATTTTAGAACCTAAAGCTTTATTAAAGTTAAAATTTTGATTAAAAGTGTATCAAATTCGACAGGGTCTGCACTTAGTCCAATGAAGGTTTAGATAAAAATATTAAATTATAACTTTCTTTCAGGAAAATGTGTCATCTATGTTTAAGAAAAATTTAATTTGGATGAAAATAAACTTTCATGCACACTAGAGGCTTCATCGGGGGCCATAAAATGGTAAAGGAATTTCAATCCAAAGTTACAGATTAGTTTATTATCTAAAGCGTCTGAAACGTTGGACAAATATTTAGCTCTCGTTGTAAACAGATAACTGAAGGGTACAAAAAATTCTCTAAAATCGATATTAATAAAATACACATTCAATTGAGGAAAAAGCTTCCTAAAATGTATTACACACTCTTAAAATAATGTTGTCATTATCACATTAATTTCTATAATTCACTTAATTGTATTTATCAATTTTTATAATCACTTGTACTATTTAAAAAACCTCCCACTAAACACTTGAAAATGAATGAATATTTTCATATACTTTTGCTTGAGTTCAAACTCATTTAGAATTAAAAAACAAAAATTTGATTTTATTTAATTAAATTGTTTATAAACATTTTTTTACTGATAAGATAATAAATTAAAGTGTTAATCCGTTGACATTGATATGAGATACAAGATACTTTACTTATGAATTAAATAATTCGCCATGAGTGTGTGAGTGAGTGAGAGAGTGATTATTTGGTTTTATTCTATTATTTGCGTTTGAGAATTAATTTAATGATAAAGTGGTTCTATACTAAATATAAAATTATACTTGATTAGCGTTTAGAAGTCTGTGATTCATGCTTTTGAGTTTATTTTAATAAACCTCCCTAAATAATTAGGATCATCTGTTCTTAAGCGTATTCCAGTAAAGGCGTTCTAAGTCGATTAGAACATATCGTGGTAAGTTGGAATAAGACCGCCTGTTTTCCAAATAGTTCTTGAGCGTTGTATGAAAATTTGGACTCATGTCTGGTCAAAAATTCTTATTATTTCCTTCGGAAGATTTTCACGCGAAATCCTCGGTATATGTCCTCTGTGATCGTGTAAACTTATTGCAGCAGAACCCAATATAAAACTTTTATCTCAAGATCATAAAGGACAAGTTTTCGTAACATGTATCTCAATGATTTAAATCGGAAGGGACTTGTAGTGTAATCCCAATGATAATACAAATTCATTTTACGTTTGACGAGAGTCTTCATCGATTAGATGATCGGCCATCTACATCTGTATTAGGATCCTGTGGGTCAGACGGAGACTTATTCGTGAGAAGAATCTGTGATAAGGGCAATTTTATTCTGCGATGAGAAGAGCATTTGAAAAATGTACTGGGTTGGGTGCATGGAAAAGGATAACCTAGAGGCAGTTACCTTGTCGAACATCATGTCTATTTACGATCTCAAGAACACTCTGAAGGGACACAGTTTCTGCTGCAACTGAACATCGTTGCCTTGGAATGCATGCAACGGGAAAGGGTCTTCCTTCGAACGGCCGGAGTTTACAGCATGAGGAAGCAAAAAGAATTTCCTACCTTTTCTGCCACTGACTTGTCTTTGGGAGCCTATGTTGGCGTTTTTTTGGCTGCAGTTCATTGCAATCTCTGCCAGATTTGGCGACTGGATATATGACGAGATTACTCCTTAGGCTTTACACAGGATTTTGCGATACTGATTGATTCTTTTAAAAGTTCTTTTTCATACAGGACTCTCTAATGTGTGAATTCCATGGTGTAGGGCATTATGCAACGACTCTTACTTGTTATTTTTTTGCATTTCCTATTAAGTTTAATTAAACATTTTGTTAAAAAAGTAAATATTCAATTAAGTCCAGTCTTAAAAATGTTCTTAAATTATTCAGATATGTTTACTTACTTCTCATCTATTTGTCTGTACATATTTGCATAACTGCATACGTTTATTTCCAAAAAAAGAGAGTAAACCATGACCTCGAAAATGTCATGCATCAAAGTTGAGCATATTTAGCCATTTTGGCTTTAAGGTAAATCCATTTTTTTCTCAGTTTTACCGAAAAAAAGTAAAGAGAATTTAAATGAAATTAAATTTAGAAAACTGAGACAGAAAGTTACAATTTGCTGACATGAAACAATTTTAAGAGAAAATGAAATTCCTTTTCTTAAATACAAGACATTTTCACAGAATAAAAAGTATTTCTGTGGTATATAAACGTTTTTTATTACATTTATATGTAACTGAAACTTTTTTAGTTTTTAAATTAACTTCACTTTTAGTCAATATATACAGATATGCTCAAAATAATAGATACACATTGAAGTTTGACATTTGAACGTTCTTAATTTTTAAAATATGATAACAAATAAGAAATGTATTCGTAACCATTTCGTAATTTAAATATATGATCATTAATATCACTTAACTCTCAAAAATCGGAAAATATTGCACCACATGTCAATTAAAAAAAGCGTTTAATTTGAATGTCAGAAAATGACTTGTTCATAATAATAGATACATTTCACTAATTTGTATTTTTTTGGTATTAAATTAAACTTTTGTGCAGTTTTTTTTACTGATTTTTCGTTAAAATGTAAAGTATTATGTAATTTTAAGCAAAAAGAATTTTTCACAATTTTCACTTTTCCTTTATCGAAGAGGGAAATTCTGTTGAAATCCTTAGAAGTCATGAAAAATCGTTACGAGAAATGCAAAATATGCATTCAAATTCTTTTAAGTTTATCCATTATGAATTATCCTAAATTCTTACTACAAGGTCTATCTATTATTTTCAGCATATGTGTACATGTATAAACCCATTTTTTATTCTATCGAATGTTGGTTAATTGTGTTGGTTATTTGTATTTATAATTTTACTGCATTTAATCTGCATCCATAAATTATGTTCTTGGTAATTTTGTTGAAAATATTAATTATGAAAAATTGTGAAACACTTAATACTTACAAATACAGCTGCGGTCAAAATAATAGCACCACTCATATGTCAGATCTAATTTGTGCTTGTGTTCATGAATATTTTTATCCCCAATTTTGTAGTCCCATTATTCGAATTAACACGATATTTTCAATAAAATTGACTAGAAAGAGAAAATATTAGATTGGGACCTCTCAAAATAATAGCACTATTTCTATAATATTTGAAAAAAATATAGAACGTACAACATTTAGTGTAAACGAGTGTGTAGTTGCTTCTTTAATTTATAATTAACAGATTTTTCAAGCAGCGTGTTATTAGAATTTAAAAAATGCGTTGGTCTAGACACTGTACTTTAGAAAATCAAGAACTCATTAAAAAAACATGGTTCTGATGAACAAACATATGCTGAAAAATATTATTATCGTATATTTAATCAAATAAAGAAGTTGGCATTTATCTCTGCTGCGAGGATTAAAAAAGAATTAAATCTGTCAATTAGTACTGAAATTGTATCAGAAGGCTTAAGGAATAAAATTAAATTGTCCATAGACTATGAAAAGTGCCCCTCATAACTGCTACGCATGTCTCAAATAGATTAGAGTTTGCTAAAACGAACTTGATTTGGTATATTTAAAAAGGGGAGTAATATTCAGTAGGCCGATGGGTGTAAAACATCTTTTATTTGTAAAAAGGCCCCTTATCAAGAAATATTACAAAAAATTACAACAAAAACTTTCAAACCCAACGGTTCTAATGTTGTGGTATAAAGGTGCTTTTCGAAACTGTGGTGTTGAACCTATTTACCGTATTAAAATTATTATCAGCAGAATATATGGAAGTTTTAAGCGAAGTAATGCTACAGTATGCATCTGAAAAAATTACACTGATTTGGGCCATGCAACAAGGCAAAGCCCCGAAAAATACCAGCAAAATAGCTAAAAAGTGGTTTCAGAATAATGAAGTCACTGTAATGAAATGGCCTTCCCAAATTTCCAATGTAAATCCAATCGATAATTTGTGTACATACGTACATAAACTACAATAGAGCGTGGGAATCTGTGATCCTTGGAAGGTGCCAGAATGTAATAAATTAATATAGGAACTTAATAAAGAAGACTTACATATGTGGTGCTATTATTTTTACCTCTGCTGTATATATGTGTATGTGTTTAGTATTGGAGTATTATAAATATTTGTAGTTAACTAGTGGTTATTTCGAATGAATTTATAATTATTGCGCATTTATTACACTTTTTATAAGTGCAAACACCTGCATGGTATCTGCTTATATGTCCAATTATCATAAATTATCATTGTGCAATATTAGTTTGACTATTCTTAATGTTAGTTTATATATGTGCAATGTTATTTTAACATGTATAAATTTTAATTTTATTGAAATTTATAAAATCAACATTGTTCGAAAGCAGACATTTTAGTATTAATTTTACATTTGATTGATCTTTTAAAATAATAAAAAAATATAATTGATAAACTCTTGTAAAAAAACTTTTTTTAATAATAATTTTTATATCTTTTCTTTTCAGGTATGTTTCTACTAAATAACGGTAATATTTCATAAATAACCCATTTTATTCAAGTTGTTAATTAACTGTAATTAAGTTAATTATGATTATATTGATTGATTATAAAAGAAGGATTCGGTAAACCTTTAGCGAATGACTGTTTAATATATATTTTATTAGTAGGAAATGCTAATATCAGTGTATACCGGCACATTTAGTAAAACTATTTTTGAATTATTTGAAAAATGAACTTTTTATTGTAATAGTTCTTCAGATATTCGATTACTAATACTTGCTTTGGATAGAGGGTAAATCACTTCTCTGTGCTGACAGTTCTAAGCAATTTCAGAAAGACATTTAATAGAAAATTTAAAATTTCATTTTTTCCCTCGACTTTATCTTCCATCCATTTTCATAAGTAAATCTGTTTCAGAAAAAATGATTGGATCTAAATTAAGAAATTCTAATTGTTAAAGTACAATAAATATTCGCAAGATATGGTCCTATCTGGCATATTTTTTCCCTACAGCAGAGTGATTGGAACAAAAATTTTGTAACTCTCGCTGCAATTGTTCTACAAAAAAAATACGATAATTAATATTTGCACGTATGAAAGCAACCTCTCCCTCTGAATTCATTCATCCAACATTTGTTTTTGTATGGAGACTACGTGTTCTCCTGATCCCAACCGTCCTACATTCCCAGTAAAACAGTTCCTTGAGAAAATGATTGGAATCAAGTTTTAAAACTCTTTCTGTAATAATAAAAATAATAATGTATGTGAAGATAAATACGTATTTAACTAGCAAAGACAAAAACCACATTTTTTAACAGAGCTGATTTTGCAGTTAACAGCGCGCTGTTAAGCATTTAACAGAATTTCTTAAAATGACTAGTATACTAAAATGGACAATGTGAGCAACAGGAACCATGTTCCAAACATTTATATCATGGAAATGGCTCTCCAAGGTGCTAGCCATTGGTCCATGACAACAAACTACCAAAAATATAATTGGTATGCAATATATCGCTCTTTTAAAATATATCAAATTATTTAACATTTTTTGGAAGGATTGGTCAGTATGGAAAAATGTTGCGTGGTACACATATCACGCTATATAGGTATGATAGTCCTAGGTACTCCTAATGGAGCACGCTTAGTGGGATATCTGAAATAATTTTGGAATTTGAGAAAAATCGAGTTGAAAATCTTGAAATTTCTCGAGAGGATTTGTGAACCATGTGGGAAAATAGACGTGGTACACGTTCCAGGACATATAGAAATGGTGCTCCAAAGGGTCTTTAATAGATCTATAATAGTGGAATAGGTGAAATAATTTCCAAATAATTTTAATTATTTTTTGAAAAAGTGAGTTTTTTGAAAATTTTCTAAAATTGACAATATTGGATGTGGTCAGTATGGAAAAATGGTGCGTGGTACACATATCACGTTATATAGGTTGGATAGTCCTAGGTACTCCTAATACCAAAATTATTTCAGATATCCCACTAAGCGTGCTCCATTAGGAGTACCTAGGACTATCATACCTATATAGCGTGATATGTGTACCACGCACCATTTTTCCATACTGACCACATCCAATTTTGTCAATTTTAGAAAATTTTCAAAAAACTCACTTTTTCAAAAAATAATTAAAATTATTTGGAAATTATTTCACCTATTCCACTATTATATATCTATTAAAGACCCTTTGGAGCACCATTTCTATATGTCCTGGAACGTGTACCACGTCTATTTTCCCACATGGTTCACAAATCCTCTCGAGAAATTTCAAGATTTTCAACTCGATTTTTCTCAAATTCCAAAATTATTTCAGATATCCCACTAAGCGTGCTCCATTAGGAGTACCTAGGACTATCATACCTATATAGCGTGATATGTGTACCACGCACCATTTTTCCATACTGACCACATCCAATATTGTCAATTTTAGAAAATTTTCAAAAAACTCACTTTTTCAAAAAATAATTAAAATTATTTGGAAATTATTTCACCTATTCCACTATTATAGATCTATTAAAGACCCTTTGGAGCACCATTTCTATATGTCCTGTAACGTGTACCACGTCTAATTTCCCACATGGTTCACAAATCCTCTCGAGAAATTTCAAGATTTTCAACTCGATTTTTCTCAAATTCCAAAATTATTTCAGATATCCCACTAAGCGTGCTCCATTAGGAGTACCTAGGACTATCATACCTATATAGCGTGATATGTGTACCACGCACCATTTTTCCATACTGACCAATCCTTCCAAAAAATGTTAAGTAATTTCATATATTTTAAAAGAGCGATATATTGCATACCAATTATATTTTTGGTAGTTTGTTGTTATGGACCAATGGCTAGCACCTTGGAGAGCCATTTCCATGATATAAGTGTTTGGAACATGGTTCCTGTTGCTCACATTGTCCATTTTAGTATACTAGTCATTTTAAGAACTTCTGTTAAATTCTTAACAGCGCGCTGTTAACTGCAAAATCAGCTCTGTTAAAAAATGTGGTTTTTGTCTGTGCTAGTTAAATACGTATTTATCTTCACATACATAAAATAATAAATAATTATTAAAATTTTAAATTAAATTGAATTAATTAAATTAAATAATAATAAAAATTGTCTTTTTATGCGAAATGCTAAAAGTTGCTTAAGTTTCGAACAGAGAATCTTTAAGTTGATGTTGTTTTTGTATTATTATAATTTCATTGGCAGTGGATATTAATTTTTGGATAATTTTTGATAATATTATGAAAAATTCAATTAAAGAAATATTTTTCATAAATCTATTTAAGGTGATCATAAAACACAAGACGTACTTACTGACGTAAAACTATAAGAGATAATTAAAAGGTGTAAAATATCTTTTGTGTAACTTCATAAATTCATTCCAAAGTTGACCAACTTAAGAGGCCATCGACTACGCCTCTGGCCAGATTATGTTCAGTTCCCCCAATCAAGTCCATTACAGTTTAATTCTAAGACTTCTATTACGTTTCAAGAGTTACAGAATTATAAAAAATCGATTTTTACACACTGCGTAACGTAAAAAATACTCATTATATTAGGGACTCATCTGTATCCGTTGAAAATTGAATATGATACGAGAAAAAGAAACTTAAATTATTATCTTTATAGTTACTAATGGAAGGACAATTTTAAAATGTCCTCTATTACCTCATGTAGTTATGGATATCAGTTAATTATCTTCGGAGCGAAAACTCTGATTTCTTTTAAAAACATCCAAAATATTTGATGCTTAAAAATAGTTTTCTCTTAACGAATTTTTTACAACAAAAAAAAAAAAAAACTGTGTTATTTCAACTTCTTTAAAATAGTTTTTTAAATAATTAAAACTTTTTTCGTACACTTGTTATAAGTGTGCGTGTGTGTGTGGCTCCACATAACCATAAAATATTTGAAAACTATTAAATACTTATGTATGTGAAGATAAATACGTATTTAACTAGCAAAGACAAAAACCACATTTTTTAACAGAGCTGATTTTGCAGTTAACAGCGCGCTGTTAAGCATTTAACAGAATTTCTTAAAATGACTAGTATACTAAAATGGACAATGTGAGCAACAGGAACCATGTTCCAAACATTTATATCATGGAAATGGCTCTCCAAGGTGCTAGCCATTGGTCCATGACAACAAACTACCAAAAATATAATTGGTATGCAATATATCGCTCTTTTAAAATATATGAAATTACTTAACATTTTTTGGAAGGATTGGTCAGTATGGAAAAATGGTGCGTGGTACACATATCACGCTATATAGGTATGATAGTCCTAGGTACTCCTAATGGAGCACGCTTAGTGGGATATCTGAAATAATTTTGGAATTTGAGAAAAATCGAGTTGAAAATCTTGAAATTTCTCGAGAGGATTTGTGAACCATGTGGGAAATTAGACGTGGTACACGTTACAGGACATATAGAAATGGTGCTCCAAAGGGTCTTTAATAGATCTATAATAGTGGAATAGGTGAAATAATTTCCAAATAATTTTAATTATTTTTTGAAAAAGTGAGTTTTTTGAAAATTTTCTAAAATTGACAATATTGGATGTGGTCAGTATGGAAAAATGGTGCGTGGTACACATATCACGTTATATAGGTTGGATAGTCCTAGGTACTCCTAATACCAAAATTATTTCAGATATCCCACTAAGCGTGCTCCATTAGGAGTACCTAGGACTATCATACCTATATAGCGTGATATGTGTACCACGCACCATTTTTCCATACTGACCAATCCTTCCAAAAAATGTTAAGTAATTTCATATATTTTAAAAGAGCGATATATTGCATACCAATTATATTTTTGGTAGTTTGTTGTTATGGACCAATGGCTAGCACCTTGGAGAGCCATTTCCATGATATAAGTGTTTGGAACATGGTTCCTGTTGCTCACATTGTCCATTTTAGTATACTAGTCATTTTAAGAACTTCTGTTAAATTCTTAACAGCGCGCTGTTAACTGCAAAATCAGCTCTGTTAAAAAATGTGGTTTTTGTCTGTGCTAGTTAAATACGTATTTATCTTCACATACATAAAATAATAAATAATTATTAAAATTTTAAATTAAATTGAATTAATTAAATTAAATAATAATAAAAATTGTCTTTTTATGCGAAATGCTAAAAGTTGCTTAAGTTTCGAACAGAGAATCTTTAAGTTGATGTTGTTTTTGTATTATTATAATTTCATTGGCAGTGGATATTAATTTTTGGATCATTTTGGATAATATTATGAAAATTAAATTAAAGAAATATTTTTCATAAATCTATTTAAGGTGATCATATAACACAAGACGTACTCACTGGAAAAACATTGCTTAGGTTTCGAACAATATTGTTTACTTAAATAATATACGCGTTAAAAATAAAATAAATAAAAAACGCTGGATATGTTTGTGAAAAACTTAACATATCCGCTGAAAACCGTTAAACCGATTAAAAAAAACCGGCATGTCGAATAATTCAAATATCGATAATTCTTTCTAAAGTTGACCAACTTTAGAGGGCCACTGACTACGCCTCTGGCCAGATTATGTTCAGTTCCCCCAATCAATTCCATTACAGTTTAATTCTAACATGATTAAGATTTCTCTTTCAAGAGTTACAGAATTATAAAAAAATCGATTTGTACACACTGCGTAACGTAAAAAATACTCATTATATTAGGGACTCATCTGTATCCTTTGAATATTTAATATGATACGAGAAAAAGAAACTTAAATTATTATCTTTATAGTTACTAATGGAAGGACAATTTTAAAATGTCCTCTATTACCTCATGTAGTTATGGATATCAGTTAATTATCTTCGGAGCGAAAACTCTGATTTCTTTTAAAAACATCAAATATATTTGATGCTTAAAAATAGTTTTCTCTTAACGAATTTTTTACAACAAAAAAAAACTGTGTTATTTCAACTTCTTTAAAATAGTTTTTTAAATAATTAAAACTTTTTTCGTACACTTGTTATAAGTGTGCGTGTGTGTGTGGCTCCACATAACCATAAAATATTTGAAAACTATTAAATACTTATGTATGTGAAGATAAATACGTATTTAACTAGCAAAGACAAAAACCACATTTTTTAACAGAGCTGATTTTGCAGTTAACAGCGCGCTGTTAAGCATTTAACAGAATTTCTTAAAATAACTAGTGTACTAAAATGGACAATGTGAGCAACAGGAACCATGTTCCAAACATTTATATCATGGAAATGGCTCTCCAAGGTGCTAGTCATTGGTCCATGACAACAAACTACCAAAAATATAATTGGTATGCAATATATCGCTCTTTTAAAATATATCAAATTATTTAACATTTTTTGGAAGGATTGGTCAGTATGGAAAAATGGTGCGTGGTACACATATCACGCTATATAGGTATGATAGTCCTAGGTACTCCTAATGGAGCACGCTTAGTGGGATATCTGAAATAATTTTGGAATTTGAGAAAAATCGAGTTGAAAATCTTGAAATTTCTCGAGAGGATTTGTGAACCATGTGGAAAAATAGACGTGGTACACGTTCCAGGACATATAGAAATGGTGCTCCAAAGGGTCTTTAATAGATCTATAATAGTGGAATAGGTGAAATAATTTCCAAATAATTTTAATTATTTTTTGAAAAAGTGAATTTTTTAAAAATAATTTTTCAAATAATTTTTTTTTCAAATAATTTTTCCAAATAATTAAAATTATTTGGAAATTATTTCACCTATTCCACTATTATAGATCTATTAAAGACCCTTTGGAGCACCATTTCTATATGTCCTGGAACGTGTACCACGTCTATTTTTCCACATGGTTCACAAATCCTCTCGAGAAATTTCAAGATTTTCAACTCGATTTTTCTCAAATTCCAAAATTATTTCAGATATCCCACTAAGCGTGCTCCATTAGGAGTACCTAGGACTATCAAACCTATATAGTGTGATATGTGTACCACGCACCATTTTTCCATACTGACCACATCCAATTTTGTCAATTTTAGAAAATTTTCAAAAAATTCACTTTTTCAAAAAATAATTAAAATTATTTGGAAATTATTTCACCTATTCCACTATTATAGATCTATTAAAGACCCTTTGGAGCACCATTTCTATATGTCCTGGAACGTGTACCACTTCTATTTTCCCACATGGTTCACAAATCCTCTCGAGAAATTTCAAGATTTTCAACTCGATTTTTCTCAAATTCCAAAATTATTTCAGATATCCCACTAAGCGTGCTCCATTAGGAGTACCTAGGACTATCATACCTATATAGCGTGATATGTGTACCACGCACCATTTTTCCATACTGACCAATCCTTCCAAAAAATGTTAAATAATTTGATATATTTTAAAAGAGCGATATATTGCATACCAATTATATTTTTGGTAGTTTGTTGTCATGGACCAATGACTAGCACCTTGGAGAGCCATTTCCATGATATAAATGTTTGGAACATGGTTCCTGTTGCTCACATTGTCCATTTTAGTACACTAGTTATTTTAAGAAATTCTGTTAAATGCTTAACAGCGCGCTGTTAACTACAAAATCAGCTCTGTTAAAAAATGTGGTTTTTGTCTTTGCTAGTTAAATACGTATTTATCTTCACATACATTAAATACTTGTACTTTGTGTAATTAAAATTTATAAAAAAAAACATTTACAACTTCTAATTTGTTGGTTTATTTATAATAATAAAAATAATAATTATAATAATAATGTCATAGAGAAGACAAACAACTAAAATAATATCAGCAAAATTTTTCAAAAATATTTACAGTGAGCAAGAAAATTGGAGACATGGTAACTTAAAAAGGAAAGAATATTTATCTGAGATAATAAAAATTAAATATATTTTTTTTGAATTTTCAAAGTTTTTTATTTAAAAATTTTGTTTAAATTGTTTTAATAGCATTTGCTGCCCAACTTTTGTTCTCGACTGTATGCTGCCTTTACATGTAAACATAATTGGAGGTCATAAATATTTTAAAAAAACTTAAATAACAACCATCATAAAATTTTGTACTCGTTTCCAGATCTAAAAACGTTTAAAATTTTCTGTTAAAAAAAACAAGAAAACTTCAATGAAAATAGTAAATTGAAGGATAAAACAACAAAAATTGTGACATTTTCCTTGACCTTTAAAAGTTTTAGTTTTCCAAAGGATTCTTCTTGTTATTTTTCTTTTAAGAAGATTTAATTTTTGAAGGTAATTAAAATAATTAAATAGACATTTTATTGGTTGATTTCAATGTCACCTGTTTAAGGAAGAACGGAAACGGAAAAGTTTTGTATTAGAAATTTGGAAATGTTCTTTTCTTTTAATTCTTGAAGATGTGCCAAATTATTTTAGAAAAGTGATACAAAAATGTTGTAATTTGAAGACTCATTTAAGTGATTTAAAACCCGAAAAATATTTTCTTGTCACAAATCTTATTTTTTTAGAAAATCCTTAAAAATGTTTGCCTTAAACATTTGTGTAAAGCTTGAAAGCCTAAACTCTTTTAAATGTTCTACCCAAAAACCCATAAAATTAAATATAACATTTTTAAAATCGTGTAAAACAAAAAAAAACAACAATATTATCTCTTTTTCTTTAGGGTGCATAGCACATAGGGGCAAAATTTAAATAATTGTAGAAATACATCAATATCATGTGCAGTGTAAAGCTTATGTCCAGGTACCATAATTTGAGTAAAAAATTCTTTGAGGGAATGAGATCGAAAAAAGTCTTAATAAAATACTTTAATAAAAACTTACAATTTTAATTTTTGTTTAATTAAAATTTTCATTAAAACTAACAAAAAATATTTAAAATATTTAATATTTAAAAAACGTTTTTATAGCGCTTCCTACCACTTTGCTCGAATAGGTAGTCACTGTTTTTGTGCTCTTAAATTCTCTTTTTAACAAGAGCCCAATATCACTTCATTGGCTTTAATTGGTGCAAAAAACATTATTATTCTTATACCTGTCAACGGCTTATTTACCATAGTGACAGCATGTCAAGTCAAAGCAAAAATAAGTGTACACTTTATGAAATCATATGAATGGAATCAGCCTTTTTTGTAAATATTCCATAGTGTAAACTTCGGTATTTTGAGAGCCCATGTTAACAAATGATCGAAATTTTGACCAAAAATCTGCCAGAACGTTTGTTTCGTCATGCATGTTGAAGCAAGAACATATTTTTTATTAAACTCTACCTCAATTTCCGTGCGCTGCTTTCGGCGTCCCTGTCAGGAGTTTTTTGAGCCATGTATGTTTTTAAGCCTTCATTTTCCTAACAAATAGTCCAAGCACTGAGCTAAACGGCCAGCGTTCTTATCGGATGTGCTTGGAACTCTATTGAAAATAGTTACTATTTTTTGGACTTTAGAAACATCATGTGGATCATGGTATTGATTAACAAGAGTTTGATGGCAGACCTTCGATTGATTGGTCAACTTTTTGTAGGACAAAAAAGTCTCGATACAGTCTCGATATGAATACACAATCGTTCAATCATCGATATGGATTGAATGATTGTGTACCCAGCAAATTTTAAACCAGAATCAAACTTAGTATTAGGTCTAAGATTGTAATACACTGGGGTTTCTATTTAAAATTTATTTTATTTTCTTTGTAGATGGTACCTACACTTTTGCAGTGGAAAAATTCAGAGTTATAAGAAAGTTTTTCTTATTTTTATTTTATTTTATTTTATTGAACACATTTATATTTTTTATTCTTTAAAAGTTTGGAATAATTTTATAAATTAAAAAAAATTTAATTGAAATTCATAAAATTGTTTTTTCAAACTAGGGTACCTACACTTGTGCTTTACACCGTATATAAAAAGTAGCGTTACTGTCTGGCTGATTAACATTCTACAGTATAAAAATTCTGAAAGCTGATCTGAGGATTTTAGAAAAGAAAATATTTGAAAATTGGGAAAAGAAAAGTAGATCCGACAGGTTTAAGTATCAGACCATTATTCAAGTTCCATTAAATAAGGAATTTGAGAGTGGACTATAATCGTCCCTCTATTGTTAAAATGATATTCGGCAACTATCGACATTTTTGGTTCAAAATGATATTAAACCGCTATAAATTCAATCATTGAAGTACTCTCTCCTTTAAAGTTAATTTAAAAAGTTCCAGATTTATGTTCCGAAAATTATTGATTCTATCCCACAGTACCTCCTTTATGGCCTTAATAATTTTATTTTAACCACGTTTTTTTCATTCTTTCTTTCATTGTTTCACTTTCTTTTCAACTCTCTTGTGTTGCATGCAATATGCTGCATCCACAAAGACCCTGTGTGTGTGTATATGTGTGTCTGTGATACAAATCTTTGTTTAAAGCTTAAATTAAATGTAAAAGAATGATAAGAATTAAATGAATTTAAGATTTCTTTTGTGTCTCTTCTATTCTTGTGTTCTTGTATTGTTGAATGGAGAACAAAATGAAAAACAACTGGAATTATATTTATTTAAATTATATTCTTCCTTAGATCCTGACAAGAACATACATTACAACTGCCTCACTGACAATTGCAGTTGTATTTTGGGAGATACAAGTTTTGCAGACTTCCAGTTTACAACTTTGTAACTTTATTGTGTTTTTTGTTGTTTTAAAGTTCCATTTTTGTTTTTGGGTTAATGTTTCTTTGGTGTTTTCAGTTCCATTTTTTTTAAATAAATATTTGTTAAAAGAAAATTTACCAGGGAGAAAATGAAGAAAATCTTAACTGTTTTCTTTTCTTTAAAGTTTACGTTTTCACTAAAGGGATTTTTTAAAAGGATAATAAAAGAATTCTTTGGAAATGCGAGGTGTGACATTTGTAATTTCAGAAAACTGAAAGTAAAGTAAATACTCGGAATCACTAATGGATTTAAAGTTGTTATCTCGATTATCCTGTTTTGACAGTAGAAATGGCTGTAGACAATAGATGATTTTTTTCGACCGTCATCCGAACTGAAGGACTCTCTTCTCTGTGATAATTAAAGCGGCTTTCACTAAAAAGTTATTCTACACATTTGGGTTAATTTATCATTTTAGCATGTCGACATTTTAAATAACAAACAGATAAAACAATTTTAACACCGCCAAATCCTGTTGCGTATAAATGTATTTCATATCAGTGGTTCTATTTAAACCGAAACAATTTCGTCAACACATTTTAATTGTCCGAGAATTTACGAAAACTTAAATATGAAATTATCACCTGAAAGAAGAAAAATATCTGTCGCGATCTTGAATTCTAAGTAATGCACTTAACATTCTATGAGAATTGTTATCAACTTTCCAGTTCTTGAAGTTGAATAAATATTTCTTCAATGCCAAGGACAGAGACTTCCGAGTTTGTCCACAGGTACAATATTGGTAATCAATTGGAAGCTTGTTGGAAACATACTGCTTTTGATTTCACTAATACTATCTGGTTCTAAGAAGGAAAGCATTTTATATCTTGACCTTGTAAATATCGGAATTGGTAAAAAAGGACCTGCTTTTGATGTGGTATCGTTCTGCGACAGATGATATGAAATTGGTTATATCAAACACATAAGCAAGGAGATTCCTAATGGTGACTTGCATGTGAGAAAATTGTGCAACATCTGTTAGGTGAGTCTTCCTAAATGAGAGTAGTAGCATCGTGTATCATGTGGGTTTTGGTCTATTGTAAGGCATAGCTTTAGGAAGGCTCGTTCAATACCAAACCAGATTGCTCGATCCCGTTATAATTTTGCCAGAACTATTTTTGTAGACTATGGCAGATTTTGTTTTGATTTTGCCTCCATGTACGACAATGTCGTAATGTGAATGTCGTTCAAAGCTGCCATAAACTTCCACATACCTGAGTGTACTTCGTTCGTATGTTCGAAAGTTTTTTCTAGCATTCCTCGGGGAAACTCATTTAAATGAGGCACTAATATGCTAGGAAATATAATCCCAAAGGTCATTGGGCGGTTAACATCGAAATTTAGACTCCATCGACTATGACGCTAAAAGTTGTGTTTACCTTTTTGGTCTAACAAATCAATGACGGTCACTCAAATAATTGAAGTTCCATCTCTTGGAATTGTTTGGTAATGTGGTCTGCATCATGTCCTTGAAGATAACTTTGTGGCTGACAGTTTCAAATACTTTTGACAGGTCAAGTGTCACATGGATCGTACGTTCGCATGGGTTCTGGTGGTTAAAGCCATGTGCGATTTGAAGATGGTAATTTGGTCCTTCATTCTAGGCTTTTTTACTGGAATGACTCTATCAATTATCTATTAACAGATTAAAAAACATTGTCAGGAACTCATATCTCTGCATGCCAATCTTCTTCATCATCAGCGCAAATATTTTATCAGGGCCCCATTGTGAGCCTTTGAAATTTCGTGTGAGATGTATACTTGTGTTGCGCCCACGGCGGGAAGGTTGTGAAGATTACGAAGTTTACTACTTTTCATCTTATCTCTCTCAAAATGTTCAAAATTAATCGCCATCCTATCATCCTTATTGTTCGAGTTGGAGAAAGATCAGATAATCGACCATAATTTATTTAGAGGAGCATTCATGTTGCTGTTGATTTCAGGTTTGCTGTGGATGGTATTAAGGTTCTCCTTATATCCATCTACGTGTTTCGCTGTTTCGGCAGGGAATGCAAGTGCATTTGCGATATTCTTCCAGCTGTTATAAAGAAGCTGCTGCGTTGATGGTTTCTAGATTTTCTTTTAGCGATATGGAGGAGAACGGATGATCTTAAAAACGGCAGTTCCCACGACAACCGGTTTTTTACACCGAAATGGTACAATTCAACAAACTTCCTCTTGTGCCAGTTCTAATTAAAGTGCTTGACCTAAATCCAACTGATGTTTGTTATTATTTTCGATAACCAGTAAAATCATTGTGATATTTTCATTTATTTAATAAAATTCAAATATTTATTATTCAATAGAAACTGAAAACAAATAAAATTTAATTTTATTAATTCAAATTCTAAAATATAAAATTAGCAATTTCAATATCACGTGTTTATAATAAAACTGAAACCGCAAAACAATTTAACGATTTGTGGTTAAATTTAATTTCTATATTAAAATGGATTTTTACTCTAAAAAATGAGGAAAAATACTCTTAAACATGGAAAACCATCAAATACTTATACATGAACATATGTGTGTGTTCGTTCTACTTATGGATTTTAATCATAGAATTTTTAAAAGTTCCTTTTTTCAACAAACGTCTATTAAAAAAAAAGATCTGCATTATAAGAGCAAAAAAAATCTCTGTTACAAACTTTCAGTTGTTGAGCAACTTCATCAAAAAATGTGTTCCAGTCTGGTGACCATTTGATGGGATTTTTAAGTATTTTTCTTTCATGTTTTGTTGTTGCTGTTGTAGTTTAGTATGCAGTTTGTGAAAAAGATGGTAATATGTGCAGATATTTTACTCTTGGTTAATTATAACATGTCAGTCTCTAATGTTATTTCCCTTATGGTTTTTATTTCTCCTCTTCTTTTTTTTGCTGACCACAAATTTATAGGATTATTTAAGGAAAAGATAAAAACTGAAAACTCTGAAATGAAAATTAAGTTCTAAAAAATATTTAAGCTTAAAATAACTTAAAATGGCAGGTTATCGCTTTATATGAACTTAAGCATGATTTTTTTTTTTTGATTTGATTTTAAAGGAAAAAAATTATTAAATTGTGTGACTGGTTTTACCAAATGATTTGGTTGCTTTATGTGGAAGAGTCTTCCGAAACCATATTAAATTGTTCGGAAATTTAAGTATTTACCTCTCCAGATACGGTCCATTTATTAAAAATGTTGAAACAATAACGGCGAATCTGAACGGAATGAAAAACCTTCCAAATTCTGTAGTCATCAGTCAGAAACTTAAAATGAAAACTTTTAAAGGAGGAGCTGATTTTTTAAATAATCTGCAAAAAATGAGGTATCTAAAGAACGCGTATTTAATAGTCTGGTATTTACTTCTCCAAATAACGTCTGCTAATGTAGCAGTTGGCAAAGCAAAAGTCAGAGTAATTAGACACAAGTGAATTCCTTATTAAATAGTTGATTCAGTTTTTATCCGACTGAATGTCCAGTATTTTTTTCATATTTCTCTCATCCGAATCAGCATAAATGGGAAGTCTTCCAAAATCCATAATTAGTCCTCCAGATCTTAAAGTCGTCGACTTGCATAAACTATAAAACAAATAAAATATTGAGCTTTTTAATAAACTCGTCTTTTAAGTTGTCGAAAAAGAAGAGAGAATATAATATTTTGCAGCAGGTTCTTTCGGTTCTGTAAGTCACTTTGGTACCTGAAAATAAAGAGCAATGATAGAATTGTCCTAGGTTGCAGAGATCCATTCGATGTTTTTTTTAGGTCTCTTTATATTTGAAATTTAAAATATAAATATATATAAAGAATCTTATTCGTTTTAGATATTTTTATGGTCCGAAGTGTCCAAATTTAGTGAGTTCATCCCATTTTATGATCACAAAAACCAAACTAACATCAATTCTCTTAGACCTTGGCTATCACTGTGTTTAGAAGTCTCAGATTTATTTCCATTTTATTTTTCGTTTGAAACACTCCGCGTCGTATTATTTTAATCAAAGGTCCAAAAAGGCAGGATATAAATAGCATATCATTTCGTCCTCTAAGTTTCGTCACTATAAAAATCATTCACGGAAGCCCTTTTCTTCTTGAATGTATCCAAAAACGATGAAGCTTGAAGCTGCGACAGTATTTTTAAGATTGTGTTCAAAATATGTATCTATACAGTTACAATCATTTAATGGCAGACACTTCCTTTATCATGCTTCGAAAACTCTTCTATTTCTTTAAGTAATTTCAAGGTATCGGAAGCGAATCTTTTTTATTTTACGGTCTAAACTGTAAGATCCAAATCCTTTGTGGAATAGATGGCTTTTATACTTCTTTTATGACAGCTATAATCTTTAAGCAGAGATCTCGACTAGTGAGACGTTTGTACCGACAGTCTAGTAGCATTGAAATTGAAATCGCTTTGTAGATACTGGAAGTCTCTTCTAACTACTACACAAATCCTTTTCAAATTTGTCTATTTTTAAGACAGTCTGAACTTGAGACTCTTTGTGATGCATAAATGTCGCCTTTAACGAGTTCTGTAGAAATTACGCCCATAAGAAAGAACAGAGATGGTTAGACATATTCTGTGCAGCTGTACGTTTCGAGAAATTCCATGTTAGTCTCAATGTTAACGAATGACAGAAATGTTGGGTCGTAGATCTTAGTTTAAATTAATTTTCAATCGGTTCTACAAAAACGATTTGGGCCTACATTTAAGTAACACATGGGATCATCTACAGATTGAAGTAAACTGCACTACTCTTATATAATACGACTATAAACGATATATTATATGTATTATAGAAAGATAATGCAAATACCGAGATCAATACACAGTTTCTACATTCGGTCTGCTGTATTCGTTAAGGTGAGATCTCGAATAGGGAGATATCTGTTAAATGTAAAACAGAATGTTTGTCAAGAACATTACATTTATAAAGACAATCTATTGATCGATTAATGAGGGAACTAATTGTCATTTTATGACCTCGATCCTTTGAGTAGAAAAAATATATCACAAGTCATTGAATTGCAATCTCTCTCGAATTTTTAGTGTAAAACACTGAAATTCTCCTTTAGAATCATTTTGAGACCCCTTCCAACATCATTTTCCAAAATAAATCTAAAAGAAAATTATCTAAAAAACTAAATCAAACGAAAATTATTTATTTTCTTTGTGGTTTTGCGAAATTAAGTACTTCTAACTAATTCCTGACTAAAATACACAAAAGAGATAATTAAAAATTAAAATTCATGAATAATAACGTGTTTTAAAAAATTAGTCCCAAAGGTATTTTAAAGCAAAAATATATTACAAATGCTCAAATTAAAGACGTTAGAGATGAATATCTACGAATTCCATCCAAAGTCTTAGAAAAAGAAAACCAAAATGTAAATAAAACAACTTTAAAATTTTAAATATTTCGTTTTCCTAAATGGTGGCGTTATTCCGCGTACATTTAAATTATTGTTGCTCTAAAATGTGTGGTGGACGATATAAATATTTAGCATTTTTTCTAGGTGTGTGAGGCATGATGCCTGCCCTCTATACATTATAATGTAATCTGATGATTTTCCAGCATCATTTTATAATCCATTAGAAGAAGCTACAGTATCAAATAGTGAAAAAAATACTCAACGTAAAACAAACTTTATTTTTGGTGGAAGAAAATAATACTTATTTAGGTAGATTTTATGTAATCTTCTTTAGAAAAGTTTATTTGTGGCTTTAATTAGCCTGCATTTGGGGGTTAATATGTTTTAAAATTTGATAGAAAATGCCAACAAAGTATATATATTTTATAATACTTTGAATGTTGGAGGGAAGGTGAAGGGATTTAAGGTCAGGGTTTAATATGATGTATACAGTTTTTGTAAAAGTGTATTTTGAGACTTTCTGGTGTGTAACGTTGAGATAGAAAAGTGTTTGCATATTCCTTAACAGAATCCTTCGCAGGATCTAAACTCAATAAGGAATCTTCAAATCTTTGTTGTTAGTAGTCCAAAACTTAAAATGAAAACTCTTAAAGAAAGTGCAGACTTTTAAAGAATCTGTAGGGAATGAGGTGTCTTCAAAAACTTTATATAATCGTCCAATATTTACCTCGCCAAATAGCATCTCTTAGTTGTAGTAGTGATCAAAGCGACTCAAGTGATTTCTTCATTGAATTGTAGTTTTAGTTTTTATCCAACTGAACGACCATTAAAGAGATGCAAATAACCATCTCTCATCCAATTCATAATGTTCTAAAACCAAACTCTCGTCAATCATGTTCATTAAAAAAAGGCGAAATATTGTGGATTTTTGAAATTCAGCAATCATCATATGATGGACTAATCCGATCATTATACAATCAATTAAGCAGAGCAATTTCTTAGAAAATCATAAATATTAAAATTAGGCGTTTTTATCATTCCTGTTGTTCTGTCACATTTATGATTTGATCGTACAGAGTTAGAGGATGAAAAAGCTTTTGACACTGTTTCATTCCTTCCCCTAACCAAAGATTCGCTACCAGTTCTCAATATTAGGCAAATACAGATAAATGAATATTATCTCATTACATGAATATATTGAAGATCAAGCAATTCAGTTTAAGATCAGTTTTAAATGATGACTATATTCGGTTGACATGGGTCCAACCTAGTTAATGAAAAGGCAGACTAATTCGTTGTGAATTAAACTCCAATCGATATATTTTAACACAACAGTTACCGCCTGATAAGTGAATGATCACTGAGTAAAAGGCATATATGAAAACTTGATTCAGATTCTAAATGGTGGGTTTAGCCTAACATAAAGTTTTTCCCAAACTTGCACTTCTTGATTTTCTTGGTCAACATAAATGACAATCTAGTTGGGTCGAAATCTCTTTTGGATTTCTGCCACACATTCTAACGTTTGCACCCGGAAGAAGATCAATGAATGCTCAATATTGTAAATTCTTACTATTTTTAATATAGAGTTTTTCTTTATCCTCTTTGTGATATTTGACTACTTCTGTAGCATTTTCAGCCATGAGGATTCAGAGAGAATTCCATGGTTGGTTTCAAACAATGAATCTTAATATTTATTAAAAGATCATAGAAATTTAAATCGTATTGTATCTGGTAATAAGATGGCCAATGCCCTAACTTTTTTATGTGGAAAGCCAATGGAAGTTCAAGGCATAATATCAAGTTCAAGAATATAATATCATTCAGGTACCAGATTTGCGTACTTATGATGTTAAAGAGTATGTTTGAGACCCCAAATCAACGTAAAGATCAGTAGTGAAAATGAGTCTTCCATTGGAGACAACTTGTCGGTGTGATAAAAGAACAACAGACCAGAACAGATAGAGGACAATCCAAATTTAAGGACTGAGATCGAAACATTCTAAACACACGTTTTTCAATGATCAAGTCTACTTTTGCAAAAAATGTCAGTTATTATGTTTAATGTCAAACAAATTATTATATTGTTGATCCGACAGAAATCAGTAACCAGCAAAATTTTGTACTAAAATTACTAAACTTTTTCAACAAAATATTCGTCCTACAAAAAATTCTGCGTTTATTTTATTAAACAATACCGGGAGAACATGTCCGTTGATAGAAAAGGAATGACCCACATAATATTTCTAAAGCTGAAAAATAAAAATCATGTTTAAGAGAGCTCTCTACACTACCGGAAGGAAAGCAGTGCGGTAAGCTCAGTGTTCGGACTATTTGTTTCGAAAAGTTAACACTAATGCAGGTTTAAAAACGCTGCTAAAAATTTAGAGGTCAAAAACAGAACATGGAAATTGAAGTCAAGTTTTAAGAAATTTTCGATCTCACTCCTTAATCCTACAGTCAATGTACCTGTTATTGTATGCTAAACTCATCATGTTTGCGATTAGTCATAAAGATCGTCGGGTATTTAGTTGCTCAGGAATCTTAGCTTATTATTTGCCATTGCTAGACCAGATAGGAAAATGTACTCTTTAAGATAAATTCCAAAATACCTCGAACCATGTGAAATTTCATTGAAGTATCTCTAATGGTTCAAGTTACTAGATTATTTAATAAAATCGATTTGGATCGATTTTGAAATTTTTTGTTGTTCATTTAAAACGAGTTTAAGCGTTTAAAAGGTCATATATCTTCTTTGTAATAAATCTGATTTATCGGAAATGAGAAAAATTAATTTTCTTTTAAAACAAAAAATTTTCTTTGGAAAAATAAATTCAAAAATTATTTACAATAAATAAAAGTAAAATCATTTTCTCAAACTACTAAATTTGGATTTTCAGAAGCTTTAACCAGAGAAAATGTCACCCAAAAAATATCAATTTGTTTGTGTTTCTTCCATCAAGTCAGAAATTGTCTTAAGGAAAATTTACATAAAATCAGCGTTATTGTCTATTTGTATGTCGGTCTCTCCATTTGTGTGACTGTTTGCCTATAAATACTGAAAGCAAAATTGTCATCTCTGTTGTCATTATTACACCCTACACCACCACAAGTGGTGAAGAGGGTATATTAACTTTGTCAGTCAGTGTGTTATGCTTAGGAGGAATCATATCAGACCCCATAATGTATATATCTGTCTCTCTGTTGTTGATACGCTCACATCCACAAAAATTGACTGAGGTTAATCAAATTTGGCGTATGTATTTGTTATACTCCTGAGAAGTTTCCTGTTTAATATAGCCAATATAGCTTTGGTGATGGAGTGTATTAATGATTCGGCATAGACGAATTTAGCATTCTTATTTTTTTTTTTTTTTCATTTTTCGTTTTGGCAAAATGACAAGAATGATTTTTGTTATTTATTTTTATTTCTTTGTCGTTTATTTAGCTCTTCGCTCGTGTTTTTACCAGGTTCTTCTGCATAGAATTTTTGTTTTCCTTTGATTTGTTTTTGTTGTTCATATGGTGACGGTGGTGGTGGCGTTAATATCTTTGGTGTTTGGTTGTTGTCACGAGAATTTATTCTTAAATGTTTATTATTGTATTTCACGTCAACGCAAAATTAAAAGAAACAAATTTAAACGAATTTCACTAAATTCACTGAAAATTATCATAAAAATGAGAACAGAAAAAATATTTATGGATTCAAAAAAAAAAAAAAAAAGGAAAATTAAAATAAAAATGAAAACAAACAAAAAATTTGTCATTAATTAATTATAAAAATGAAACGTCAGATAGAAAATGTTACATTAAATGTTAAATGGAACATAAATTGCTTTGTATCCTCCGCCACCTCAAGTGAAAACATACATGATACATTATGATTATTATTTCATATGAAACACTGAGAATCATTCAAGGTAATAAACTATATATATGTATGTGTATCGTTTAATTGAAGCTATTAAGATATAATTAATCTTCATCATCACATATTATTGATGATCATCGACAAATTCACAACGAAATCACATTATCATTATACAGGACCTTGAACTTGATTTTGTTCTGTTTTACTCAAGGTCAAGAAATTATGCAACTTCTAATATAAGTTCAAAGATATTTTGTTTTATGAAAGGTATATGACAAGGCAGTCGTGTGTAGTCCTTGTTCACATGCAGGACATAGTTTTGGGACGGACGATCAATAGGAGACCATTAGGCGTACAACTTCATTCCTACCTCGATTGTACCAGAACTGCTCTTGTAGTCCGCGGAAGGTTTTGTTCAATATCTACAATGCGAAGTGGGCGGCCTCCACCCATTAAAGATATTCTATATAATTGTCTTTCAAAGCTATCATATACGAATACCGATCAAAAGGATTTTGTACATACCTGAATATGCTCTATAAGTTCATTCAAAAATCTTCTCTAACATGCTTCTAGAAAGACTCCAATTGCATGATTTTGAAGTTAGTTTAGTGCCTCCAAGAAGGTGCTGTTTAATTATCAATTCCTATATCTTATATAGATCGTGTACAGTTACTGTTCCTAAGATTGCATTTTTGCAACTCTGCATATTTCTTCACTTCGTTTGTTCTGTAAGTTGCTAATAATTTTTCTTCCATACCCGAATTAAGTTTTAAATGAATGCTTTTAATGCGATAGCATTGTCAAACCTTTTCAAATCTTTAGGTTGCTGAGTCTAAATTTGCTCTTACCGCCTTTATCATAGGTTTTGAAAGTTTAAAGTTACATGCAGTAAAGAAATTGTGGACTCTTTCATTATAACTATTCCCATAACTACCGGCTTTTCTTAACGAAATGACCCGAAATTCATTCAAGCCACATGAAAGAGATATAAGAGATTATAATTTAAGAGATGCTTAGACTACAGTAAAATTTGTATCCATTTTTTAACTTGTTTTTATACACGATACTCTAGATCCAGTTCTGTCTTTCTGTAGATTATTTTCTATAATTCTCAGGCATCGTCCATTTTCGAAAATCGCAACAAAAGGTTTTTTCATTAATTTGTTAATGTCGGCTTCTGTGACAAAAGATATTTTCATTAAGTTTTTGATAGTTCAAAACCTTTATAATTATTTCCAGAACCATCGTACGGATTTGTCTGTCCTTCTTTTTTTAAATCGTTACCCCAGAAATGGGAGGGAGGAACAACAGAATAATGTCACTTGTTTTACATTCAAATAAAAAAAGAGTGTCATTCGGTGTGTAACGCTAAGAAGGAATCATCTCAGACCTCATAATGTATATATTTGCTTGCATCAAATCAAAATCTAATTCGATTTAGCTATGCCTGTCTGTATGTCTGTTGTTGGTACACTCACATTCACAATAATTGACTGACTGTTATAGTCCTAAAAACCAGCAAAATCGGTACAGTATATCAAATGAAATAGACCGATGTCTGGGGAACATCTAAGTTGCAGCGAAGAATTTTCTTAAAACTGTCAACTAGAAATCGACAAATTAGAATAAGATTTTGGAATAATATAAAGTTATATGTACTTCATGATCATTCCAAAAATTATCAAAATCGGTTCAGTAGAAAAAAGTTATAACAAAAGATATAACTATATTTATAACTCATTAAGTGTTCCTGTGTTGTATATAAGAAAACCGGTTATATATTATACACGTTTGTATGTGTAAGAATGTATGTAAGAAACATAAGGAATTTACTCTACACGCATTTTTGGTAGAGGGCATTGAAGATTCGGCATAGCCGAATATAGCATTCTTAGTTGTTTTTTATCATTTTGTATTTTTGGTTTTCAATTTCGCCATATTTTAACTTTCAATATTTTTATTTTTGTTTTTATTTCAATTTATATTATGACTTAATGACAATTTTAATTATTATTACGAATATGAAATTTATTATTTCAATTTATTGTAAATTGATATCTGATAGATAAAATGTTATATAAATTAATATTTCAACTTAAAATAATTTGTTAATTTCGAGAGTATTTTAAATTTTAATTATTTCAATATTAAATATTATTTGTTGCAATATTGTCTACTGGAAAATTAAATAATTTGAAATCACTTAAATTAAAAAAATAATAATGAAAATTGTGGTTTCTTAAATTTAATAAATATTTAGAAAAATTAAGTTACATAAATGTAAGTAGAAATTAAAACTCTAAATTTACAGTTCTAATATGGATTTTATTAGTCGGTTAACCGGTTTATAATGGAAGTTACTTTTAAACTTTTCACTTCTATATATTCAACTTAATTTTTGTATATTCTGCCATGACTGAGTAAATATATAAAATTTTTCATTCCGTATGATACACGAGCAAAGTATTGTGTGAATTATTGGACATCATATTCTGAATTAATTTTGCTTTGTTTTGGTTTAATTATTTTGTTAATAATATAAACAAGATTCTGCAAGTTTTTTTTTATTCAACAATAATTTTTTTAGGAAAAGAGATAATTTAGACATATTGAGAATATAAAGAAAAAGTTTCTCTAAATCAAAAATAATGGTATCTCGATATCGACACTAACAAAATAACTTTTATCCCATTAATTTAAGGATAATTTGATGAAATTTGTTACAAATGGTTACTATGATAAAGGTCATTACACGAGATATGTTTTTATTGATTAAACTCTAGATTTCTATTAAATAATATTTTTTTTCTATAGATTTTTGATAATCACACAAAAGCGGTTAACCGGTTTTTTAACATATTTAACATCTTATTTTTCGAATAACCCGAAAACTGGTTTTCTGAAAATGTCTTTTTTCGAATACACTATTTCTGTCCCATTGTTCGAATAAGTTGTCTATCTCACCAATTGTTTTTTTCCAAGAGCAAAAAAAATCTCTACGTTAGATTTTCCTCCGAACAGTTTGAAGGATTTGCCTCTCTTGACAAACATACCACATTATTGTTCTTGTACGATTCAAGGGCTTATTTACCACAGTGACAGTACAAATATAAGTGGACACATTGTGAAGTCTTACGAATAGAACCAGCCTATTTTGAAAATATTTCATGATGTAAATTTCGTTATTTATAGATTCCGTTGTAGCTAATGATTGGTTTCTTTTGACGCCGCTTCATATTGTTTGCCGTACCAAGAACTTTTTGGGAAATTTTCACTGCTTTTGGAACCTAAAATTTTCTTCAATATTCCCTCAAACATCAGCACCATTAAATTTTTACCAGGAAGTTGCAAAAAATTTGCCATATCATACGTTTCGTCATCTATTATGGTGCATGAATATTTTTTAAGAAAACTTAACTTCAATTTCCTTGATTTTTTTTTGCCTCTAAATTTTTAGCAGCGTTCCAGTCAGGAACTTTTTGAGCACTGTTTTTTTTTTATTATTTTAGAAGCTCTTTATTTTTGGGCTTTAGAAACATCATGTGGACTGTTCTTTCTACCTGAACAGAGCTTTTTATCAGCGTTATTGTTTTATAATTTTCTTATTACTTTGACGGAAGACCTTTGACCAAATTTTTGTAGAACCAAGTTGGGTTTTGCTAAAAATAATGAAAAATGTGTGTTAATAAATTTTCCATTTCACTCCTTAATATCAAATTTAAAATCAACAATTTTAAATATAAATTTTCTTCTGGATATAAAATTTCTTTATCTTCAGCAGATTTTTTTAAAAAATATCGATATATAATGTTACTAACATTTTATTGAAACTCTTGTTTATTAATATTTTTTATATCTTCTTATTTCAGGTATGTGTCTAATAAATAACGGTAATAATATTTTATTAATAATCTATTTTAGTCACGTTCTGTTTCATCATAATTTATAATTAATAAACAATTTGCCAAATCGAAAATACATCCCAACCGCCACAATTCAGACTTTATGTTGGTGCAAAAAATATTTCATGAATAAAGAATAATAGATCCAAAGGTTATATATATAGATTTTTACAGTATTCGTATTAAAGATCAATTTCTTGAATTTCTTTAGAAATCGTGTTAATTCTTAAATATTTTTTCAAAGGAGTGAGATCGAATAAAATCTGTAAAATCGACTTCGTTTATATCAGATGACAGAATCCGTTTTTGAAAATAAATGTGTGACTTTAAATCGGCATTTTGGATTCATATGAAATTGGACATGCCAATAGAAGAGGAGTTAAGCTTTATAAATTTGCACTTTGAAATTAACGAATCACGTATGCTAATTTTTCCGGATGATAAATTTTTGTCCAAAAAAACCAATAGTCGAAAGTATTCGGTAAATCCATTAAAAAATAATTCTGAAATCTGCGAATTGCCAATTTCAATGAACTGGATCCACTTTTATAAAAATCTTTAAAATTGGTTGATATATAACGAATCTGAATTCTTTTGATTACTTTTATGACCTGATGTGTTCAGGTTTATCAAGTCCGTAGATGCCAATACAAAAAGTAAAACTCATTTACACAAATCGGTTAAGATATAACGAATCTGGATAGTTTTAAATATTTTTTATAACCCGAAGTGTCTAAATCTGTTAGTTCTAAATTTAAACTCTCATGCACCACTTCTATCACGGTGTAAAATTGGGC
Organism: Cochliomyia hominivorax; assembly: GCA_004302925.2. NCBI lineage: Eukaryota > Metazoa > Arthropoda > Insecta > Diptera > Calliphoridae > Cochliomyia > Cochliomyia hominivorax. The sequence goes on from PYHX02000413.1 coordinate 56,578,110, forward strand.
GAAGGAAATTCACCGAATTATTTCCATTTCCCCATCTTAAAGTAAATCAATCGAGGCGATTTAAGAATATCCAACATCTAGCAAGCTGTATCTCCATGTAACGTTGTAAAAGTTCTACAAGTTGCAAGTTTAGGGATATCTCGATGCGACTCCTCCTATAAAAATGTCCTTCCGAAACAGGGTTTTGATCTCGAAGAAAATCTTTCATACACATGTGATGCAGATATGAAAAATCTGTAGGACTTTATAAAGTCGCTCTTAACCAACCTTTACACTTTGACAAAATTTGTTTTAACAGCCCATTACAGTCTGCTTAGTACATTTTCCACACGAAAATGTGAAAATAATTTCTTCTGTTGCAAATTTATTGATTATTTCTCTGGATACTTAGTACAGAGATCTCTAACACAACATTGTTTTCAACGAAACCAGTTAATCCTTTGAGGCATTTTTTCGTTTTGTTTTTGCATAACTTTGGTTATTTGTTGCACATACATTATGTACATTCACACACACACTACTACACTTGTAAAGTTTAATTATCAGAGTTTGTAATAAGAACATGTGTTGATTACAGAGATTATACACGTTCCTTTGAATACCAAATTTTTCTGACTTCTCTTCTACATTCATTTCTCCACTCTCTCACTAATACACTCATACTCACAATGGAATCAAAGGATATGAAAATATTTTGTTAAAGGTTTTCTGCATGAGCCTGTTGTTTAAGTCTCATAATATAATCACCTGATAACTGGGATTTAAAATTAAGCGCAACATTTTCCTCTGCCAAACACTTCGATGTTGATGACAAACAGCGGAGAAATGAGAATCATAAGTTTGGAATCATTTCATGATAAACAAAATCTTTTGCAACAAAGAAAATTTAATAAACGTTATTTTTTCATTTTAAACAAATGTCTACCAACACAATTTAATATTCATTATTTATTATTCTTTATTTCATTTTTATAATCAATTTTATTTTAATAAAAAAGTCTTTTTCATAAAAATGTGTCTAAAATTGTATTTTGTTTGTGTTTTTCTGACCTCAAAAACATTTTAAAGAATTTAAAAAATATAAAATATAAAATTCATTATGGGAATTATTTAAAAATGTTTAATGGTCAACAGAATTTTTTGAGAAGAACATTATTTATACATAAATTTTGGCAAAGAACTCGTAGAAGAAAACATGAAATATTATTCATTTAAATGAAATGTAACATTAATGGCATCTTTTGGATATATTTTATCACAAAATTTACTTTTATCCAGTGTATGGAAAAACTCGGAACAAAATCTTTATTTTCAAATGATTTTAATTTTTACTCTTCTTGGCGAAGATTAAAAAAATAAAACACTTTTTTTAATTAATTTTTTTTTTTTTTCGAAAAAAGTTATATTACTTTTTCTTTTTTTATTTAATAATATTTTTAGAAATTTATTCTTTTTAAGGAGCGATAAACAAAGTGAAACTATTTTTTTTAACTTAAAATTAAATTCTTTGAAAGATCTGGTTTTACGAAGAATAATAAAAAGAGTCGAAAACCGTACCTTGATTTTATCACCGAAGGAAATGATGCCCATATAATGAACAGAAACTGTAGAATTTAACGAATCAAAAGTCTTTTGCACTAATTTTTTCTAGTGTTTAGTGGTGCAAAACCTTATTTTACTGGGATACGAAATTGCTGAATATCGAGAGTTGTACGACACAAAATCACTTTAATAGTAAATTCTGTCTGTTCAAGATGGAAGTCTAAAGAATTGGTGATGCTTATTCCACATTTTTTCAGATAGCTCCCATATAAATTCTGAGTACAAATGTACAAAACTCCCATAAAGACTCACTTTCGAAATTCACTTGATTATTCTAATCTGCATTAATCTAAATATATTATTGTGATTGTATTCCGACACCAGTTAAGAATAATATTATCAGAAGAGACTGTTTAAAATTGCACTATAATTAATCATAATATCTTAAGACTCACATACAGTTGCGGTCAGAATAATAGCATCACTCATATATTCGTTGCTCATTTGGTGTTCATTAGTATCTTTTCCACAATTTTGTAGACGAATTATTCAAAATGAATGCATTTCTTTTGATTTAACACGATTATTCTAATAAATTTTCTTATAAAGACAAAATATCAGATTGAAACCTCTCAAAATAATAGCACAATTTATATTATAGTTAAACTATAAACAATAAGAATAAAACAACATATTGTGTAGAGTGTACAATTGCTTCTGTATATATAATTAACAAAGTTTTCAAGAAGTGTGTTACTAGAATTATAATAATGGTTTGGTCTGAACACTGTACTTCAGAAAAACGAGAAGTCTGGTTCTGATTAACAAATTTATGCCGAAATGTTGGGAGTCGTGGATGAGAAACTACGGCGACACCTTAAATGGTTTATCGTATATAACGTCAAAGAAGACGACATTTATCTCACAGCAGAGATTAAAAATAATTAAATCTCTTAATGAGTATTGGAACTGTAACAGAAGGTTTTGGGAATATAATTTATAAACCCATAGACCATGAAAAGTGCCCCTCTCAACTGCTCCGCATGTTTCAAATAGATAAATGTTTGCTAAGACTTATGAGGTTTGACATATTGAAAAAGGGGAGTAGTATTCTGTAGTTCTGAAGTATTTTTTCTACTATGGCTTTGGACTCATTTTTCGCATTAGTAATGCTACAATATGTATCTCAAAAAATGCCACTGATTTTGGTCATGCAATAAGATAACGCACCGAAACATGTCAGAAAAATAGTTAAAAAGTGGTTTCAGAATCATTGAGCCACTGAAATTGGCCTACCCAATTTCTCGATGTAAATCCAATTGATAATAAGTCAACATACGTATAAAAGAAGGTGTCGGAAATTAGACCGATCAATAATAGCGACTTTGGACCTGGAAAGGTGCCAGAATGAAATTAAAGTACTACAAAAAGCTAAGAATAAATATTAAGGTCAATTCGATATAATTAACAAAAATTATTTATTTTTGACTTTTTGTTATAGTTAAAACAGGGTGGTGCTATTTTTTGACACCTTGTTTTGTCAATTCTTCTGAAAAGAAAATTAATTTAAAGAAAGATAATTAATAACTTTAACTTAGAAACAACTTTTAAGTTAAATGGATTTTATTACTTATTAAAGAATGCGTATGTTTGTGGTGCTATTATTTTGATCGCAACTGTATAACCCCAAACTTTCTAAAATCATCAAGCATGTGAAATGTAGGTCCTGTGGGGCTCAGTAAAAAATTACAGGTTTTATAAAAATTCCATGACTTGAAAAAACGGAACTTTCGATTTCATTTTCATTTTTCTTTTATTGTAGAAAAGTTCCTTCTCAATGTTGTTTTCCAAATATTAGTTTTTCACAAAAAAATCATAAAAAATTAAATTTATCGAATGTTTATATTTGCATAGCAATTTCGATTTGGGCGTAAAATAAATATTTACATTATTTACTCCATTACCTTTACACACACTTATGTTACATATGTTACATATCCCCATTTGACTTCATCCTGCTCCATACGATACAATACAGGCAGCCCTTAATATAAAAACGAAATATTTTTATTAAATTTTATAAATATGAAAAGGAAATGAATGTATTCGGTCATGTCGAATATGTGAATACTCTGCAATACAATTCGAATAAATTAACATAAATGATTTAATCAATCATGTCCTTAATCAGGACATAATGTCACTTGTGATGAACTTGAAATTTTAAAGTTTAAGGTGTTTAAATTAGTCCGAGTGATGGATTAAAGATAAGTGTTATAGTAAAACATGAACCGATAAGTTTATTTGTGTCAAATTTTATTTCTCTAAAAGTTTTGTTAGATCCTGCTTAAGTTGGTTCTCTTTATTTCAAATTAAGAAAAAATTTCGAAAAATTATACTTAAGTATTTCAAAGATATAAAAAACTTTATCAGTTTAAAGCATGATTGAAAAATATCCTGCATTTAGTCTTTAAATCGATATCAGAAAAAATCCGACAAAGATCTGATGACCTGGTTGCTGTCAATAAATATTCTGGTTATAAATTTATCCGATACTATTTTTATACTTAAGCCAGTTGGCCATCCTTACTGCCGAGTTCAAGACAGATTCATAAGCTCGAAATGTCGATAAGAACCACCGCAATTTATTTGTCTTCAGAGCATTCTTATCCATCGCATTCTATCACACTTAGATACACAAAAAATAATAAAGGCTTTACAACTGTCAAGAGATCATTGCATAAAAAAGTCATGTGTCCAATTTGTTCATTGCAACACTACTCGCCAACATGTTTATTATTGAATTTAATTTACTTTGAGAATAATTTTATTGCTGAAATCAAATTATTTTCAATAGATTTACAATAATATGTTGGTCGCAACACGTTTAGAAATATATCCAACTGACCAACATTTTGTTGTTGATAAATAATTAGTTTCAATACAACAATTGTTATTATACCAAAATATTATTTTAAACTTTTTTTAACAAACATACACATTTTGGGAATTTCAACAAAACTATTTTTGTTGGAGCAAAATAGTATTTTCAATTTATTTTTATAATCAGTCATCATCACGCTGATGTTTTTATTTAGTTCAGTGTGTTTTAAGTTTGACATTGGTTGTGTATCATATTTTGTTTGGCACAACCATATTTTGTTGTCCCGTTCACAACTGCCTCTTGGTTATGGTTACCACAATTATATTTTTTTCTCTGCTTCTAATGGTAAGAATATGTAGTCATAGTGGACTTGTCCGCCCTTTATTGTCCAGAAGTATATCCAAATAATTGACCCTATTTGGTTTTAGCCAAAATAATACTCATTCCACAGGTGACGCTCTAGCAACTAAGACTTCGCTTATCATTTGTTTTAGTAGAGGGTACAACAAAGACATGTTTATATTTCCATACATGTCATTTATATATCTTTAGTATCTACAAACTTTTAGTCCATATTTATGGACACCCTACTTGAACATAAAACATAACAAAAGAATAATTTTTATTGTAGAAAAAATAATAAACAAAAAAACCAGCAGCAACAATAAATGAAAATGAACTATAAAAACGTTTTTATGGACAAAAACAAGTAAAAGTTCTTTTCTTTTTATTTAGATACGATATCGTCCCTTTGCACTTGTATTGTGGACCGGTGTCCCCCCCCCAAAAGTAAATGAATAAAAAATTATGAAAAAAACATTCATAAAAATCCGCACGTGACACTTGTGTTAAAGGAACTTTCAAGTTGAGCGCTACAAACTGTAAATTGTTGGTTAAACAAAAAAACTATTTTGTTGTAATTACAGTCATCAAATTAAGTGAAACAAATTTACAAATTTATTTAGGTAATTTTACCCAAATTGACCTGCGTGTTATTATTATTACTTTTTTTGTACAAAATATTTAAATAACAATAATTTTCACTTGTCCCTTTTTTGTGTACTTTATGATAATTTAAATATTTTTTTCACACATTTACTGCTACTTGAATTCGACCCCTAACTACTGTAAACACTTCTTTTATATCCTGACAAAAGTCCATAAAAATGCTGAGAACAGCAGGACATCATCATCATCGTGCCAACAAAATATGAAATTTCTTTTATTTTTAATAGAAAATACAATGTAAAACAAGTAAGAACGTTTTTGTTGGTCAATCCCGACTAGTTAATACCCTACACCATATTGCTGATTCCAAATAAGCGCTTTCCTTATTATTCTTATGTGTGGAATATATTTTTGATGATACTAACATTTATGTCAAATTTTTAAGAAATAGAAAAAAATTATGGAGCGACCCTCGTTTGATTTCGCACAGTGGTTTTGTCTTCTATTTATCTCTTATTTGATTAAATATTTTTACAATGCGCACGTATATTTGCGATTTATGAGTTTTAAAGTGATATTTGGAATAGTGTTTGTATGGGAACTATAAGCAATAATGGACCGAATTTGACACATCGTTTTAGAACATAATAAGATTTAGTTTTTCAAAATATGATTAAAATCATTTTATATTTAGGAATTTTATGAACTAAAAACCCTATTCCGGGGGGACATTTATATGGTATCTATATGAAATAATTGATCGATCATAACCCATTTTAATAGGAATCGTCTTTGGTCCAAAATAATAGTATGTGCCAAATTTCATTAATGTATCTTCAAATCTGCAAATTGTATTTTGAGAACAAGCTTTACATGGACAGGCAGCCATACGGACGGACATGCTTAAATCGACGCAGGAAGTGATTCCGATTCGAACGGTATACTTAAAAGTGGTGGTAGGATTATTTTTTCTGTCCGTTACAAGCATCAGCACAAACTCATAATACCCCCATCACCTACGATGGTGTAGGGTATAAAGAGTGTGAAATGGAATGTTTTACTTCCTGTTAAATAAAAACAGGAAACTAAGAAAAATATTTTCCTGGTTTTAATTTAAATTGTTTGTAAACAATTACACGTGGTTTTGGGTAAAATAAAATTAAGCATTTTTATTTCCCTTTACCCCTTAGAATTAGAGAATGGAAAAGTGTTATGATCAGTATCTTAAATCTGATAATGCATATTATTGGTCCAATTGACAAAATCATTTCCGATCCGATAAATTCAGAGGTTATGTCAGCTGCTTAAAATATAATTCTTGTTTTAAATGTCAAAATAAGATGGGGAATATCAAAGAATGTTGTCAGATTTCATTGAAAATGGTTTGCCGTATGATTATAAGGAACAGCAATAGAGGATCTTTAGAGAGTGTGAGAGGTACTGTGCCAGATTATGCCAGTTGATATATACATATATGAAATCTTACAACGAGCATATAAGGTAAACGGCTTAACTTATACCCAACTCTCGCCATTACACTCCATTTCTGTCGAAATTTAATTTAATTTTAATTTAAGAGAGTAGAAATTTTGAAGGAACTATAAAAAGTGTGGATTTCGCATTCGTATCTTAATTTGAACTTTCTCAAGAGGATAAATGTGTTACGCTCCTTCGCCCAGCGACTCGCATAATATCTCGCTCGTATTTACAGTACTTTCCAAAGAGAAATGGAGACCACACCTGGAGGAAAGAACAACTAAGCCCACAGACGCATAATAAGGCCATTGCTTATTTACGCTTCAGTAGTCTAGTGGACTGTAATGGAAAAGAAATTCGAGTAAGAAATGAGGCTGCACTAACGGCCTATTGACTTCAGGCAATGTTTGATTCAAATCAATTATATAACACGGACTCTGGGTGAACAATTTCTAAGTGTTGAAACATCCGACAGTATACCTGGGAAGTTGGTTGAAGCCCATTGTGATAATCTGATAGCAGATCGTTGAATTTCGTATAGAACCATGGCACGTTTGAGCACGAGGACTTGCCTTTACAAATATGGTTTAAAAAATGGTAGAACGGGATATGAAAGCAGAAAGTCATTCCGATTAACGAACATCTGATTGTTTAAAACAATTCTTCAATGTAAACGTGTTATCAATTTTCCAAGGATGGAAGAGTACACAAACGATGGGGCAAATAATATAACAATTGTAACTAGAGAGCTTTGAGATATAAGCCCACAAATGAGTGGGTGAAAGCAACACATAGGACGCTGTGGAACAACAAAAGAGTTGCCAGTATTACAAAGAGATCAAAATAGAAGAAATTCCTTAAGTGTATAGGATTTGAAAAACGTGGGCGAATCAAGCTGATGGGTGTATATGCAGGATACTTTACTCCTGACTGCTTTTAATGTGGAAGAGGGGTATATATGATACGGAATTCCCTGACTGGGAGCGCACAACAAACCGAAATGATGGCTTATAGTGGATTGCACTTCTCTCTTCAATCTAACCTAAAAAAAAATATTTTCGTGAAATTTTCAGGAATGAGAGATCTTGCGATTTCAAATTAAAAATTCCTGGTATTTTCAAAAATTTGAGGACAAGTCTCAAAATTGAGATGTTATGGTTTTTGATTTAGTGTCCTTTGTATTTTTGGACTGGAACTCACTTTCTTTTATTTGAAAATAAAAAGGAGTGATACTATTTTAGAAAGATGGGGACAATATATTTGAGAAAATTAAAAAAGATAAAAAATCAAAATCCAAGACCTTAAAAACGTGCTTACGTGTGATATTTATAAGTATGTTTTTACGGTGTTGCCAAAGGCTAGAGAAGCAAAAATTTGAAAATCAGTTGGCTAAATACCTCTGATATCATTATGATTTCATGCAGCTCAGTTTAGCCGATCAAAAGTCATAAGTCTATTTCCAAGAAAACCGATTCTGCTCTACTGTAATGCGCTTTTCAGAAGAAACAGAGAACAAAATCTTTCGAGAGTCTAGAGTGTAGCGGAGTGAACAAATATATTGTAAGTTATTATAAAGTCGGTTTAAATTGACCGTAAGTTCTTATTTGCTTTTCCATGTGATTTTGTTAAGCCTTAAGATATGCTTTAGTTGTGTAACTATTATTAGTTTGTAATGAACAGTGGAGCTAATACAAAAAATTAGTGCAATATAAACAATAGTTATAGAACAAAGAAATAATTTATTTCAACTTTGTAAATTGTATCCTTGAAAAGTTTTAAGGATTTTTTATATCAGGATATTTGTGGTAAACATTTCTTTTCAAAAAAGTACAAATTAAAAAGTACATTGATAATGAGTGTTTTATAAATATTAGGTGTAAACATAATTTATGTTGGTACAAAAAACTATGTTTAAAAGATTAACGTTACTAACTGATCATCATGCCAAACAGGAAAATTTTGTTTGGACTCCTCTCCCCATTTCTATTAAATCTGTTTAAAAGGAATTTTTGGAAAATCATGTTTTATAAATAAGAGATAATAAATCAAGAATTGTTTGGTACTTTTAAAAATTTGGCCTATTTAAGGAGAATAAGGGTAAAATTACTTTGGTACTTTTTGTACTATAATTAGCTTTTAAAGCGGCATACATAAAACTAAAATTCTGATCACATTCGGAACATGTCGAAAAATGAAAAATGCAAATACAAATGGAATTTCGAATATTTAGCGGATAAAAACTTTACCCGTATTTGGTACTATTTTCGTAAGTAGTTTTTTTCTATCGAGAAACAAAATAATTCAAAGTTAATTCGATGTCTTATATAATATAAAAAATGAAATAAAGTATGTTTCTTGAACTACGGCCATAAATCCATTTTAGGGAATATTTTGGCAACCTCTTTCGATAGGAGTTTTCTGTTATAATCACGAGTGAACCAACTATATCGACTAATTCTCAAGGTTTATACGGACGGATCTAAATCCTTGAATGGGTTGGAATGTGGCTTTTATAACTCGATTAATGGTAAACATCTTTCCTTTAGACTACTAGACCACTGCAATATTCTTCAGGCAGAGGTCTCGGTCGTTAGTAGGGCGGTCAGGAAGAATTTGTTATCTGTACTGATTGTCTGGTTTCATTAAGGGTTCTCTCAGGTGTATACATTTCATGTATTTTGATTAGTGAATGCCAGACATCTGTAAATGAGATGGCGAGACTTTATAACCTGTAGTTAAACTTGGTAAAGTGACAAACCAATGTCCCCCGGAATATTGTTGTGGATGTACTAGGAAAGAATAGTGCTTGCCTCAATTGTGGGAATATAAACCATCTAATTTGTTCACTGCTTTCTTTTTGCATATCTAGTGTCTTGCTTCGTTTCCTAGATATTGCGCAAGTAAGATGGCCGAATAAGTCCAGTTGCTGCATCTCTAGGCAGATTTGGCGCCAATATTATAAGTTCAGTACAGATTTCATAACGGGGCTCTCAAGACATGGTTTTCATACTCTAATATCAGTTGCCACATGCTAAATTTTAATATGACTTCTGCAGTGGTTGCGAGGAGAAGAAAGAGAGGCACACTTCTTCTACCACTGTCCCTCTCTGCTAAATTTTAGGAATGCTAATCTATAACATTGATCGCCCTTTCATTCATGGGTCTGGATGCTGTGATAGGAATTTGGAATAGAATTTTTTGTATCCCCATACGAGCAACACAAAGAGATCGTCTAAGGACCCAAATGTGCTGTGCAATAGCTGTACTTTAGCTATGTGTATTAAAATATGAATTATTGGGACATATAAGCGGAAGTCAACGATGTTTGACAGACTTCAATGATATTTAGCTTAAGTATTTGGAGTTTTTTTTCTATTAAAAACCAGCAAAATCGGTTTAGTACATTTAAAGATACAGACCGATATCTGACGCATTCTTTGATCAAAAAATAATCAAAACATTTATGCATAGATTCTGGACGATTTTCCGCAACTTTCTGGTCAAAAATTTTATGCTAGTGATGCTGGAGAGAATGTTGTATCTTTTAGAAGATACAGACCGAAATCTGACGTATTCTTTCATCCAAAAATTATCAAAATCGGTTCAGTAGAAAAAAGTTATGGCTAAGAAAAACGTTAATAGAATATATACGTTTGTAAGTGTATGAATGAGTGTGCATAATGTATTTACTTCAAACGAATTTGTGGTGAAGTATATTGACGATTCGGTATGACTGAACGTAGTAGTTCTTACTTAATGTTTATTGTTTTCGAATGATATTTTACTTTGGTTCAATCTTTTGCTCACTTGGTGACATTTGCAAAAGTTGTAACAAAACAACAACAATATATAAGCAAATATTATATATACTACAACAAAAACTTAACCAATAATAACAACTAACAACAATCAAAAAGGACCTACATAAATACACATCCTTAGTTTTAAGTCTCTTTATAACCCAACATTTTACGAACCTAAATCCACTCTCACTTACATAATAGAACTACTTATTTGTTGTTGTTGCTCTTTGTTAGTTGTTGTTGGTTTTTTTCTTTAAAAAAAAAAAAAGCTTTATAATATTTGTTGTTTTTTTTGTTCTTGTTTCAAATACAGAAAAGTCACAATAAATGTGTGTAAGCTTATGTGTATGTGTATGTGTATATGTGTGTCTGTGTGTAAATTATCCTTTTTTCTATTGTCTAACAGCAGTGCAGCAAAAACAATTATTTGTTCTCTTCTTGTCCTTTCATTATTCGTTAACCTGCTTTTGACTTTGTGTTCTTTTCTTTTTGTTTTTGTTTTTGTGGTAAAAAATGTTCCTTTGTTGTTGCATCCTTTTTTGTTTTGTATGACTGTTGGAAGGAGGAGGAGGAGGATGGAGAGTATTAATGGATGTCAATGTAAATGTTTACAGATGAGTAAGTGGTGTAAGTTGTGTTAAGTTCCTTTATAAGCTTAATTTCATTCTTTTTTATTCTTGTTTTCCTTTCCTTTTGTACTCATGTTTTAGGTTAAATTCACCTTATAAAGTAAAATAAGAACATAATTTTACTTAAACTAAAAAAATTAATCCTCCATTTTAAAATCTAAAATAAATTTTAATTATTTTTCTTAAATATTTAATGTTTCTAGAGATCGTTTGTGTGGGTGAAATATTTCATATTCCCTAAAGGGAATTGGGTTATGTTTTGTTTCATTTTAATAAATATAAAGGCAGTGAGATCGAAAAATTCTTAACAGACGTTTTTCATTAAAACTCTTAAGTATTATTTGATTTTATTTGTAAAACATATCAGTTGTTATGTTTAATATCAAAGATATGAATTTATTCTTAATCTGATTAAATTGAGGGGACCAGAAAAGAGTGTCATTCAAAGGTCTCCCAGCAATGCCGGGAGAACTTGTCAGAACAACTGATTCAGGCCCACATAATATTTTTAAAACAAAAAAATAGAAAACATTTACCGAAGAGCTCTCAACAGGAAAGCAGACCGATTAGCTCAGTATTCTGACTATTTGTACGGAAGGTTAAAGTGAATGCAGGTTTAAAAACATACAAGTTCCTGAAAGGAACACTGGTTCAAATTTAGAGACCAAAAACAGAGTACGGATATTGAAGTTATCCACAAATTAACATGCTTTGTTTCTAGCAGATTTTTCGCAACTTCCAGGCCGAAAGTTTTATGCTGCTGAAAAAAGTTTTGAACCTCGAAGAACCAAAATTTTCCAAAAAGTTCTTGCTAATGCAAGCAATATGTAGTTGCGTCAAAGAAGCCAATCATTTTTTAGAACGGTTCTATCAATCCTGAAATTTTTATCACGGAATGTTTACATAAATTATTTACTTATTTTTGGCTTGACTTAGCATCCCGTCACTAAACAAGCTGCCGGAGTTAAAGTCAATAGAGATAAATTGCGATCTTGATAAAAGAGGATTGAAGAGCACAAAAAAGTGTCCAAAAGTGTGGCAGATTTTAAACGGAGGTGGACTACTTGTTCGAGCAAAGTGACAAAAAGCACTATAAGAATATTAAGAATTTTTCGATCTCACTCCTTACTTCTTCTTAAAGAATCATTTGGAGTTCGGTAGTTTGGTTTTCGGTTCTGCCACATGGCTTCATGGCCTCTTCTATCTTTGTTTTTCACTTTATTTTACAATCAGGCGTCATCTTGACGCAATTGTCTGCTATTGCTGTGTTAAGAACCTTTAAAAAAATCGTAATGAAGTCGCATCTTCAGATGACATGCGACTCTTGAGTTTTGGGATTTTTTCATAAATTTGTCAGTCAGAATTTGAAAAAAATAGCCAAAGTTGTTGTAGTTGTTTTTTCCAAAATGAATTCATTTTTAGCAATTGTAATAAACATTTTAAAAATTTTGAAAAGCTTCGTTAACGCCATTTTGGTCTCATAAAGTCGTCCAAATGACAATAAATCTTCAAATCTGTTCATACCTTCCAAGGAGCATTTGAGTGCGATGCAGTAATTAGTAATCATTTTTGAATGTTACCTTTCGATAATATTTCATTCTATTATCGCATTTCCATCTGTAGCAGTTTTTTCCTTTTAGAGGTTATGTTTTTGTTGCCATTTTATTTATCGATTTTCACACAATTCCTGTTCAATAATTGTTAAACACTTTACAAATAAGTGAACGGCAAATGATTCGTATGAACGGAGATGTTGATTCATTTAAATTTAAAATGTTACAAGTCCAATTACAAATTTATTTGAACAACATGTTAGACGAACACATACTTATACACAAGATGTATGTTTTTATATTTCCTTTTCCTCTTTAAATTGTTTTTACAAATTTCATTTCTTTCTAAACATTCAATTCAAGAAGAGTAAATGTTGTTTTCATGTCAAAATCTAAAAGACAAGAAGAAAAATAGTTTTGTAGAATTTTTAAAAAAGATTGAACTGAACTGCATATGAATCCAGGCCAACAACAACAAACAACATTTTATAGAAAATATGCTGCCAATTCCTAAGGAAAACACATGACAGTTTTTGGATAACCTGAGCAGGAGTTAAAAAAATTTTAGTTAATTAAAAAAACGTTTGATCTCTGGAACTAGTGAATTCCAAATGAGTGGAGAAACTTTTGTAGACTAAAAATTCGATTTGCTTTTGCCATTTGAAAATTGAATTAAATTTGAATGAAAATGAAAAGTTCGTTGTATTCAATAAATCAATGATTGAATAAATATTTATTCAATGAAGGAAATAAAATGAAAAGATTTCTTTGGGTTACGTTTTTCATGCCATAAAATTTTATAAAATTCTTGAAAGTAAATAACAGGAGAAGAGAAGATCATTAATCACTTACAGGATAAAGAAAAGGATGAATAAGGATTCACTTCTGACATATGTACGTGTTTTTTTGAACAGCAACAACAACAACATACAAATGTTTGTTGGAAATAAAGGATCAAAATAAAATAAGTTTAGAATTTTTCTTTACATGAATTGTGGAAAACAGTGGGACAAAATAGAAATATTTCGATTTTGTATTCAAGGTATTTAAACGGATCGTAGTGTGTTGGAAGTGCAACGAATGTCCTGCTTACTTTGTGTCCAACCTATCAAGATTTGATATGAAGCTGCTGTTACTGCGTACCAATTTAGGATGGATCAACAGGGGACACGAATTATATCAAAAAATAATATGGATGCTTTGCATTGATATCAGATTTATATGGAGATGATCGGAATATTATCAGGCAAACAAATAGAAAACAATTGTATCACTTAGATAACTGGCATACCGGGATACCTCCAAGCGAGATGATACATGAACTAGAATATGTATCCGATTAAAACACCATAATACTGTCAAATTAGTGGAGATACACGCGATTATTATGGAGTGTCAGACTGTGCACTTTGGGGATAACTTGATCGACACAACGATCTTTATATCTTTCCCAGCGTTGGAAAATAAACAACTTATGAACAATGGTTTGCGTGATTCCAAATGATGGTTTTAAAGAGGAATACATGGATTGAACTGGTCAGCTTAAGAAGTTAGAACATGGGGGATTGGAAGCATTACTCGACGAAGAATGCGATTGTACGTCAACAAGGCCGTATGTAAATCTCCATTAACCACCCAAACGATAACGGAGGCCTTTTCTGGAGACAATTGATTTATCCAAATAGAACAATAATTGACCAGAATATTGAATCAAACATGAGACCTTAATCTTCTATATCAACGCACAGATTTAGATACTTTTTGCAAGATCAGACAAAAACTATTTCAACCATTAAATGCGAAGTTTTGACTCATTCGCCTTATAGTCAAGAAGTTGCATCTTTGAATATCATTTGTTTCGACGAAATTAATTTAGTTCATTTCTTACATTAAAATTTGAGCAGTGTTTTTTGCTCGGTATCCATATGCTATCAGAATGATGCTTCCTTCTTGTTGTTCATATTTTTCTATTACATTTTCAGAAGCTCTTTAAATGTTCTTTATCGTGTCACTTTTTTCCGACTGTCTGATGTAGAATTCGAGTAAGATATCTTAAGATACATTTTGCCAGATCGGTCAAAAACTATTTCAGACACAGTAGCAAAACTGTGTTTTCAATATAATAAAGATCGATATCAATACGTTGTAATTGGTAGCAAAAGTTGCTAATCGAGTGCGTAGTACCCCCAACATAGTCAACTTAGGTTACATTTTTCTTCAGTTCTTCTATTGAAAACATTGATTTAGATCTCAAAAATATGGGAGAATAACCGTCAACTACGTTTAAAGAGCATTATCTACAAATCAAGCGTGCATTTTGCTTCGATCACAGGAGTTATTATCCTGAGGAAAAGTATAACAGACGATCTAATTGTGCAAATTTAAAGCTGATAGCATCTATCAGTAGTTAGATCTACCCCTCCTTTAATATTTAAGCATTTTCAATTTTAATTATTTACGAAAAGTTCAAAATATAAATTGAATTTCAGTACCTTCACTTTTCTACTGTGTGACAACAAAACATTTTAGCACTTGAATCCTTTAACACCTCCTCCAACCGTTTTTCACAGCCAAAAAATGTTATCAACTACAAAGGACTTGTAACACTTTAGGCCAATTTAAACATAAAAAATATAAAAGCAAATAAAAATAGATAATAATGGACCACTCCATTTAGCCATACACCCACCCATTCATTCCTAGGATCCCTAATAAAATATTAAAGAGCACGTTTTCCATAAAATTTAACACTACAGATGAGAGATTGTTTACATTAAAATATTTGTTTTGTGGCCCTTAAGAGTCGATAGAATTCAAAATAATTTAATAAGGATGTGCCTTTTTTGGTCGAAATCATATTTTTTATGATTTACGTATCTTTTATAGCTCTTTTTTATTTATAGCAAAATTTGTAATAATTTCTTTTCAATCTAGAAAAGAAGGTTTTATTTGGTTTTGATACAAAAGGACGAATTATTTGTCAGAAGTTTTAATTTGGGTTGAATTTGAAAATTCCCAATAAAATGCAGCAGCTGCAAATAAAGTTATGAAAAAATTGATTCTGAGACTCGATGTTGATCACTGTTTTTAAATCTCCTAAAACATAATAAACCGCTACATTAAAGAGGTTTTCAATTTATGGCCCATAATTGCTAAAATATGTTTCAAGTTTTAGCTGAGTAAATATTATTTATGGGCTTATTTTCTTTATGGAAGTTTACCAATTAAATTGGCATGCACATTACAAATCCTTCGTTAAAACTTGGTAATTCAGCGGTTTGCAGAAGTTAATCAATATATAGACACATATTTAGATAAAAATGGAAAAGACAGTGCACCAAAACTGGGGTTAAAACTTTTTACGACTTGAATAGTTAGCAGAATTTGGAGGATCATCGATTATGGGCCTGAACAGAAAGGGTCTGTACTCCCTAAAATAAACTTAGTCTGCAGTAAGTCCTTGATTCAATTTCAGTAAATATCTCCATGGTTCGAATCTTAGTATTTACGTTTTTAACGATCAATATCCAAAATGAATCGAATTATATTTATAAAAACTTACACGTATCATAAATTCCGTACGTGTTGGAAGAATTGAAAGGTCACCGATTTCGGCTCTAACCAGGTGGGGATTTGTACTCCTCCAAATGAACTCTTAAAGACCTCACTTCTAACCCATTTAGAATCATTTCCAAAAATTCGAAATTTATACAGTCAAAGAAACCTTAGAGTTTTTCCTGTTCAGGCATAGTACTTTGCTTGGGAAACCTATTTAGACCCAGAGTAGAAGATAGTAGGAATGCTAGATAAAACAAGTCGTTTAGAATAAAAATACTTATGAAGATTTGAGCGGAATTACCCCGTACAGATGTGTAAATTCCAAAAACATTACATTGAAGATGATACGTTTAACTATGATCAGTAAAATGGTTCGTCGTAATAAACTTTGAATCTGGATCGAATTTGGGAAAGAAAGGATTTATTACTTTCTGGAGATAAATATTTCCAATAAAATTGCATCTAATTAAATTATCAGACGATGAATTTACACTGATTTGTGGATTTTTTGATTAAAACTGAATTTCCGGGTAGCATATGAATTTCGCTGCGATAGAAGGTAAAGAATGGATTAAATCGTTTCTAGTACGTCGTTCTGAAGTAAAGAATTGATCGTTAGACCGGATTTCAATAGCCCATCTTACGATACACCCACCGTATACAAAATATTACCTCTGTTACAGAGATTTTCGGTTTCGACTTTGATTTAGTTCGTTGACCGGACTTACGATATATTCTGCATCAACTCATCTTTCAAAGCCTCTCGATTTAATTCAAATGGTATTCAATTTTCTTTTAAATGTGGAAAATGACATCTTGCTTCCAATGTGTCATGAAATGAGAAATTTTGAATTGAAAAAATCATTCTAAAGGTCTTTTAGTTGGTGCTTGATGATCGTAAGCTTTCATCAATAATCGGTTTTTTTTTTCAAAAGTCTTTATTTTTTAAACCAACAATGTTACCAGGCTTTCAGAGTCTAAGAAATTTTTAAACCACCTTCTGCTTTGTATATCCCCTTTCACTACTTATGATATATAATTATTATATAATTCTTTCATCAAATCAAAATCCAAGTCAATTTTTTTAGATTCTTTCGACCGTCCAAACGATTTTTTGAACCGCTAGAGATATTATTATGAAACATCACATGATTGGAGCTTAGTTGATTCGAATAGAATTGAAGAAGTTTCAAAGATGTCCATGTCGGGGTGAATTTATCAATCAAGACATCTGGATTGACAATATTGTGGATTGGTCACTGATTAGCCGTTACTTCTCTGAAACTCAGTTTGTTGTCGAGTTCGCTCGACTATTGACGCACATCGGCTTCGGTAGTCTGCTTTAAGACAGCATCTACTTGTCTGTTTGGTGTAACCAACGCTGTATGTTGTCATTTTAATCGTCCGTCTCATAATGGTTCCAAGTGCTTTTTTTAATAATTCTGTAGCTTTCGAACCGTTAGAGATATTTAAATGAAGTTTCACATGGTTAGACCTGAGGTATTTCGAATTGATTTGGAAGAGTAGAGGTCTTTTTCTGGTCAAGGGCGTAGTCGGCGCTTTTATGAATTGAGACAATAGACAGTTTTTGTTAGGAAGTTTTTGTAAATCTCTATGAAAATTATGTTTACAGGTGAAAGTTACCTCTTATAGTTTCAGATATCTTCCAGCGGTCTTGATAGAAAAAGGTTATAATTTTTACAACGATCCAGTAATTGTCGATTCCCCAACCGTTTCGCAGTAATTTTTGACAACCGATATCACCAGACGGTATTGGAACGCGTAGTAATCGATTAAATTTCTACAATCTTGCTAATCTTTATTTATTACCGTTAGTTGACCCTAGACGCAATGACTACAGAATAAAATACCTTAAGGCAAAGGTTGTGTTACATTTTATTTAATCTCATTCCTTATTTCCTTATTCTCATCATCTCAACTCCTTATTATGCAGTGAACTCTCATAGAAACCTCAATAAATTTAACATTTTATTATCAAAAATATTGTATAAACAACTTTGTCGTTATTGTTCAAGTTTTACTCTTAAATAGTTTCCGAAAATATTTTTCATAATTTTCTTCTTCTCGGAAAAATCTATTGTATTGAAATCAACTTACAATGAAAACTTTTTATGAATTTAAACCTCGTAAACTTTTTTTAGTACTGAAATAAACCAAAAACCTTAAATATTTACTTTTTTGTTCTTTGTTGTTGTTGTTCTCATTGAAAGTTCCAATGAAAAGCTGAAAATTTTGTGGAACCGAATCTGGTAGAAAAAAATATTAAATTTATAGTTTTGCTTTAGTTTGCTTTTTATATCAAATTAAAACCCGGTCGGGTCGGGGCACTTTTTTAAGCTCAATAAATCCCTGTTAGTTTTCATTCTGGGCGCATATTTGCCTTCTTCTTTCATTATTGTTAAAAAATATTAGTGGCACTTTTTTATTTATTCTTGTTTTTCTATTGTTTGTTTCATCTTTTACAGAATTCATGGAGCTTTGGAGGACGACAAAGTTATTGTACAAATAAAACTGAAGACTTAAACTCAGGTAAGTGAATTAAGAACGAACGAAAACAACATGGAAGAAGAAGATACATAATCTAAGAGAACTTGAGTAGATTGGGTGGTGAAGTGGGTGGTATGTAAGATACATTACATAAATACATCTATATTTCAGTTAAACGAGGTCTCACAGTGGTTCCACAACGATTTTTTTACATAATTCTGAAACTTTTGATCCATTAGAGATATTTCAATATGTTTATGGACTTGTCTATGAACTAGAGAATTTTAAAAATTCCCAATTTCCCATACGAAAATACCCAAAATCTCAATAAATTTTTTTTAATTGACATTTTTCACTTAAGTGATAACTCAGTCGTTGAAAAGGGCGTCTGGCAGAAAATACTTCGTGAGCATTTAACTTATATATGTAGTTATATATTAAGTATAATTAAAAGATCATTCCATCTTTGCGGTTTGAGAACTTAGCAAGAAAAACTTAAAATTATGTTTCTAAAATTAATAAAGCTTGGGTAGGGCGGAGGTTTTTGACCCTAGCTCGTCCGTATTTACACGCATTTCCGTTAAGTTTTCTTTATTTAACAATAAAGCATTAAAAAGGTCTCAACAAAACCATGATTTTATCAGAGAGTAAACGTTGCCACTTGTTTGGAGAAATTCCCAAAAAATTATAATTTTTCAAAGTTCCAACATCATATTTAAATAACTTTTTAACGGACTCAAATATTTGTATGGTTATTGCAGTAACGTTTTAAAAGGAATCTGATGCATACTTTTTAAAAATTGAAAATCAGACCGCTTCGAAAAAAACGTAGTCTGGCCCACTTTGATCTTCAAGATGCCATTATATGACCTTTAAAGATTAAACTTTACCACACTATCAGTAATCGTCAAATGCGAACAGCAGCAAACGAAGCGTGTCTGCAAACCCCCGAAAGCGGGAAAATGTTAGAAAAGATGAACACTGAAAAAAATATTGAATTAACGCTTGACAAAGTTAAATTGAATAAATAATGAATTATGCACAAAAAAAAAAAAATTTGGACCTGTAAACCCCAGTCTATAAGTTGCTAGCTAATATGTTTCAAGATCTTCTACTGATTTATTTTGTTTAGATTTTGTTCAACTGTTCACAGAATAATTCCGATATATCCGAAAGCAATATAGTCTGTCTAATTTCGATAGAATAAGGGGGTGAGGTAGCCCCCATACAAACCAAATATTAATTGTCTTATATCTGAAGAACTAATAGAACGACAGTTTTAAAAATTAGTCCCAATCACTTTCTCAAAAAACTGTTTAACTGAACTTCTTCAGATGTTGAGTTGAGAAAGATGACTTGACTCCATATAATCGGAATCATATCATTCTAGTAATCAAACATACTGATTCATTACTCCATCTATGTAGACCTGATGCTCTCCATGTCTCTTGCAGACTGAAAACTATACAGACTTTAGTCTTTATCTATGAGCTTTGCTTTTTTGCCATGACATCAGTCTCCAGGTTGTCTGGGTTTGTCCCATATTTATGCACCCAGATCAGTGTAATTTGCGGCATTCGAGGTTGGAAGCTATATTCACACATTCTATGGAACAAATTGCGACAATGTCTTATTACTGTTTCACAGTTAATTGGTCGTTTTTGGATTCAATCTTATCTTATTCTGGAAGTCTTAAAAATATTTGAGTGTTAAACTCTTTAATGAAGACACCTCCACCTACTTTATTTCCATTTTTAGGGCCATCATTGTAGATGCTCAGTACTCTCCCATGAGAGACAACAAATAGTCAGGCTATTCCATTTGATCTGCAAGGGCTGGGGGTCTGTACTCCTCAATTCAACTGAAAAGAAATAAAGATATTATAGTCGATCAAGCTCGTCTATCTAATACCTTACACCACTTTGTTCGCTGAAAATTTATGAAAGACCCTCGTATAATTTTTTTCTGATTTCTGCTTAAGTTACGTACCATACTAACAAATTTAAGCGGGATTGCATAAGAACTAAAATAAATTATGGACCGACCCTCGTACAATTTCATATACCAATTTTTGTTTATTCTAATTTGAACTATTGCTATTACAGTATCAACGTATATGTAAGATTTAAACCCTTCAAAGTGATATTTGGAAGAGGGAGTTCTATAATGAGAAATAATGAACCGATCCCCCTTATAATTTGGCCCATCGTTATATAATGCTATAAGACTTATTTCTGCGACATTTCCTTAAAGTCGCTTTATATTTAAACTTTTTTCAGGGAGGAACATTTGAATGGGCAAAATAGTGCCATATGTCAAGTTCTATCAAGATATTTCTAAAATTGCGATCTGCATTATGTTCACAAGGACAATCTGCCAGCCAGACAGACGAAAGAACATCGTTAAATCGACTCAGAAAATGAATCTAATAAACGGTATACTTGGAAGTGGTGTTAGCAATATTTTTTTCTGTCCGTTACAAACTTATGCACAAACGCATAATATCCCAACCACCTACGATGGTGTAGGGTATAAACACCTCAGTTCTAACCATATGAAAAGGATTCAGAATTATTCCCAAAAAAACTCATTTTTGAACCACTGTTTTGAGGATAATAAAAATGATGACAAAGTACTTGCCAAAGAGGAGGAGTAGGACTAATGTTTATAATGGGTGGGAAGGTGTTTGGTTAAATGTCTTTGTCTGAAATATTATTTTATTTAAGTTATCTTATTTTCGAACAATAAATTGTTTGTAAATACTTTCAAGTGAGTGTTTGTTTGTGTCGAGTGTTGAATCATGACTAAAGTTTATTTATTTTCATTATTATTTTTTGGTTACAAATTTAATTTAAGGATCTCTTTCTTCTTCTACTTCACTTTGTCCATTTCTTTGTGTGAAATCAACAAACCGTAGATGACAGCTAGACATATTTACAAAAGTATCTGTGTGTGTGTTTATATCTATGTATGTGGATAATAAATACATACATGAATTAATAGTTCACCATTCTCTTATTTTTAAATGAACCGAAAATACAAAAAAATATATTGATTTTCTTTATAAAGAATTTATTCTTTTATTTATTTTAACATTTATGTTAATTAACATTCTAAATGTTATAAATTACAAAAGTTTTATTAAAATGTCAATAAGAAATTTGGGAGTGACACTGTCTAAAAGAGAATGAAATGGAAACAAGTAAGTTTTCTATATACAGCTACACCGAAAATATAATACCCTCCCCACGATCAATTTTGAAATAATTATAGGAACATATTAAAACGGTTTTGTTTTAGTCGATTAACCGGTTTTTAATTTTTGTATATTCCGCCATGTTTGAGAATATAGTTAGTTAGTTTCATCAGTAAAGTACAGTTTGCATATTAGATAAGAGATTCTGAATCTTCATTTTTCATTTAAAGCTCAATACACGATATATATTTTTATTGGTTTCTATTAAATAATATTTTTTCCATAAATTTATAATAATCAATCGAAAACCGATTAACCGCTTCTTAACATTAAAATTGTATTCGAAACTTTTTTTTTTAATCCTATTTTTCGAATAACTCGAAAACCGGTTTTCTGAAAATATCAGTTTTTTGAATACACTAATTTTAAAGATTCCACCAAATACTGAGCATTTCCGGAGTTGGTTTGTTTAGTTGGCCAAGTTATTTAAACGTTTGCACATCTTCTATTCGTCGAACTACAAGGAAAACTTAGAAATTAATAGTTTAATATTCTTTTTATTGAAATATATTGATTTTGTATAAAGTTTTCCAAAATATAATAAAATTCTTCTTAATACTACGATTAAAATTAAATTAAAATAAGATTTTAATATTTAATTCGAATTTTATAGAAAATATTAGAAATTAATAACAACAATTTATGTTTGATTTTAAGATACAAAACAATAAAAATCCAATGAGCAAAATTTTACTTAATTCTTTTAATTACATATTTAATTAAAAACAATTAAATCCCTACACCAAAACATATACATACACACAATTATGTAATTAATATCGTTGCACCAAATTGAGAATTTTTTTGTTTGTTTGTTTGTCATAACAACTTTTTAATTATTTAACAAGTAAAAATGTTAGAGTCGGTCAAGATCGGCTATTTTATACCCTACACCACATTGCTGATTGTTAAATGTTGCTGGAAATTTGAACGATCCTCGTATAATTTTCTTTCCTTATTGTTCATAATTGTGGAAAATATTTTTATGATACAAACATTTATGTGAAATTCATACGTTTTAAAGGGCATTTTTTGTTTGTTGGGGTACGGGATTGAAATATGGACCGAACCTCGTTAATTTCGCACAGTGATTTTGGCTTATATTTATCTCCTATTTGCCTAAATATTTTTACAATGCGCGATTTATGAGTTTCAAAGTGATATATGGAAGGGTGGTTGTATGGGACCTATTAGAAATAATGGACCGTGTAATTTGGCACATCGTTTTAGAATATAATTAGACTTAGTTTTGCAAAATTTTGTTAAAATCGTTTCATATTTAGGAATTTTATGAGCTAAAAAACCCATTCCGGGGGGGTCATTTATATAGGACCTATATGAAATAATGGATCAATAAAGAATAAATTTCAATAGGCATCGTCCTTGGGCCAATATAATAGTATGTGCCAAATTTCATTACGAATCTTCAAAAATGGAACCCGTACTTTGCGAACATAGACAGCCAGCCGGATGAACGGACGGACATGCTTGAATCTACTCAAGAAGTTATACTGAGTCGAACAGTATACTTAAATATGGTGGTAGAACTATTTTTTCTACCCGGTACAAACAGTTTCACCAACGCATACAACTCCCACCAGCTATGTTGGTGTAGGGTATAAAAAAGAAGAAACGTTATTTTTTTGAAATAGTTGACACTGTTATACGAAAGTTTTTTTTATATATAACAGCATCAATAAATCAGTATATATATGTTATATAACAGATATCATTATAAGTTTTCTTTCCCATTTCCTATTTTTGTTTTTGTTTACTTTTCATTAGATTTATTATTTATAATTTATCATCTAGACTATCATAACAATCTGTTTCCGTTTCCGTTGAAATTATAGTTTGTTGACTCTTGGCCATCGATGATGTAGCCGAGACTTTTGATGTATTCGATGACAAGGAAGAAGTAGTTGAATGTTGCTGTGACTGTTGTTGGGACTCATCATAGTTATTAAAGTTTTGTTGCTGCTGCTCGTTATTATTACGTTTCTTTTCATCTTCAATTAACTTTTCAAAGTCTTTGGTTGGATCATAGATTTCGAATTCCTCAAATTCAATGTCATCATATTTACGCTTCTCATAGATACTTTTGTCATTGGCCACATAATGTTTGACAACTGTTTTATCAATAACGGATGTAACACTCGATGTGGTGCTCAGTGGCAAAAATGATTTTTCATCTGTAACAGTTTTGTTGCTTTGGGACGTGTTGGTGGAAATTACAGGAGTTGACGAGCAGGTAGTTGTTTTAATATTTTCCATTTGCTTTAGTTCAGCATTAGTTGCGGTATCAACACAATGTATTTCCACAGGCACAGTAATTTGTGAAGGTATTTTAGTATTGTGGATCGAGGCAGCGTTAGAGGAGGAGTTGGAGTTCAATTTATTTGAGGTTTCATCAATTTTTAAATCCCCCATTGACATTTTATTTGAATTCTTTATTCTTGTTGTTGCCGTTATTGTTGGCAACAATGTATTTTCATATGTCACCAATTTTTTATTCGTATTGTTGTCTTTATCCTTGTCTTCTTCTTTACTTTTTGTTGCTGAGGAATTGTTAGAATAAGATGTTTCTTTTTCCTTGTTATTTTTGGTAATTTCAACGTTAATCCCCGAGGATTTCGAAGCTGCTGCTATTGTTGTTGACGGTTGCTTAACAAAAGTAAATGCCAAATCGACATTTTTATTACGGCATATTTTCACACATGTTCCAGTATTAGCATTGCAACCATCTTTAGAGCTCCCACCACTACTACCTCCTTCATTATCCAAATGTATATCTTTAGCTTCCGTATGATACATTTTTGGCTCATCCATTTTCTTTACATTTTCATTCAACATCATCATCATCTGCCATTTCCTCTAATTCGCCCTTTAGTTGACGTTTTGTCATCTCATTTGCTGCCGTCGCCGCTGATGATGATGATGATGGGAACGTCATCGTTTCTGTAAAATTTCCTTTGGCAACGTTGATGTGATTATTTACGGTTACCAGTTTAATGTCACAATCACGATACTTTTCTTCAATCATCTGTCCTTCTCTATTAGCATTAGTTTGAACTGCACCACAAGTGTTAACTTCATTATTTTGTCTATCTGACAAACATGTTTGATTGTTTATGGTTAATGTTGTTTCATTGTTGGTAGTTTTTATTGTTGGTCGGGTATTAATGTTGTTGACATTATGGGTTTTTGTTGCCTCAAAATGATGAACCATTTTTCTTACAACTTCCGTTTCTTCTGGTTCATTATCTGTGGTTCCAGCTAATTCCAAACGGCTGCTACAGCTGTTTGATTTAACAAGTTTAAAAGTTATACCGCCGCCTAAAAGAAAAGGAGAAATTGTTGAATTTAGTTTGTTAATCACCGTTTATCGCACAAAAATGATTCGGAAATTATTTCGGCTTAAAGGAATTTGAAAATGAAGGAGATTAATGTCATACAGCTATAATGATGAAAAGGAATGGGTTATTTTAATCACGTTCTTTGTGGGAAACAATGACACTGAGGATCTTTTTATGAACGTACAAATTACTGATCAGTTTGATGATTTTGAAGGTCCATATGCAAAGCTACTGATATTCATTGGTACCGCAGATTCAGCCAAATAATAGGGATTACGAAAAATAACAGGGTTTTGGGTGCAATTTTATCATGCGTTACTACGGAGGTGAAATTGGTCAGATTATTTGAAATGAAGGCATTTTAAGAAGATGTGAATCGTGATATCTTGGGATTATTATAAGGAAGAATAGAAAGATCGGGTGAGTATATCGCTTGCGAAAAGAACCTCACTTATGTGGTTGTCAACAATTTTGGAAGTAAATCACATTTGGGCTTGCAAATTTCAGGGGAATTTGTATTCCGCACTATGACTGGATCGACTAAACGATCTTTATTATTAATGTTAAGGATTTAGTGACAAAATTAAATTGAAAACTTTAATGCGAATATAATGCGAATGGAACAGTATCACTTGAAACACGAGGATAAAACAACTTGTGGACCACAGATCCTAGGTTGTACTGAGCATGTAAAATCACCAAACAATTCTCTTTGGTAAAGAACAGCATAAAACATCCTGGGAATTGACAGATGGCAAAAGTTCTGCTGGTTCGGCCAAGGCTGTTGGCAAACTAATTATATAACTAGAAATGTTCATGCAAACATTGTTATATTTGTCGACAGTCTAATTACGCGTCTGGTATAAAACATCTATAAAACCACTAATGTAACGAAGAACTGACATTATGTGTGCTTCGCGGAGCGATTAGTATGTAATTGAACAAGCTGTTAAGATAGAAAGGACAGCTTCGGTTAACATTTTTCCGAGTAGATATGGTCAAATATAATATTTGGTTCTGTGAAATGCAGTTCACAAATCTTAGGCATAGAGTCACGACAGGATTGCTTCTGTAAAAGCTCTTGTTGAAGGGCATGCACTCTAGCAACTGTCTTTCTACAAGTTCTGTCGCAGCTACAAGTATTTGGAAAAGAAGAAACTGTCTACCAGCTTCTCTATGAATGTCCAGCCTTACATATTGTTGGTGGGAATGGCATTAGAAACTCACATCTTCAACTATTCATCTAGCTATCGACTGGTAAACAGTTATGTGACATGAATGAATTTATCAAAATGGGTTAAGACCAGCGTAGAAAACAGCAGGCTAGAGCGTCCTTTATTGAGAAAATGAGTCACAGACAGAAATTGAGCACAAGAACATTACGAAACAGTAATGTCAGATTAAGCAACTCTTGGAACTCTTAAGTGTGGAAATCCAATATCACTTGAGGTATTCATTTGCATTTGATGATGGTATGAACAACATCACAATGATTTGGATTAAGCAAATTTAAAATCGCTAACATGCGTAAATAACAAAAAAATCAAAAGACTACCGCCGAAATTTTCCTTCAAATTTAAAATCATAGTCATTTTGTTACAACTACTCCGCGCTACAAGGTCGAATATTTTAGGGAAAAATACTCAATCAAGTAAGAACTACATTCACATGACCACAATAAATGTGGTGATTTCTTATATTCTCACTAAAGCACTTAACATCAACAACGGATGTTTGAAACATTATAATTTAGGAACGCATTAATACGTAAATAAAAGGCTTCGAAATTGCGTTTTAATGGAATCTTTAAGGATTAAGACGTCGTAGCCAACTAAGAAACATAGAACGTTCGTTGCTATAAAGCTTGGACGGAGAAATCTTACATAGAAAGATATAAGATTGATTGAGACCAAACTGTTTTGTGGATGTTATATTACTCCCAAGGTGTTTGGTGGAAAATCAGAATATTTGTGACTGTTCCAAAAACTGTAGGACTGTTTTTCGATCTCATTCCTTTAAAAAAAGCCTTAACATTTATAATTAACCTTTGACAATATTCTTTACACTCTATAAAAAATTATATATTCAACATCACTTACCGGTGTTATAATCATCCTTAACATCATCACCTTTATAACCTTGAGTTTTATGTTTAACATTATTTTGTTTGAATTCACCTGCTGTTT
Source organism: Cochliomyia hominivorax (assembly GCA_004302925.2). Taxonomy (NCBI): domain Eukaryota; kingdom Metazoa; phylum Arthropoda; class Insecta; order Diptera; family Calliphoridae; genus Cochliomyia; species Cochliomyia hominivorax. The sequence continues at coordinate 56,605,809 of PYHX02000413.1, forward strand.
GATTGTGCGTTTTGACTCCAACATTCTTTGTCACATTTTCTTGTTTTATTAAGTGAAATTTCTTTTGTTCTAATTGTTTCCCTTGGAAATGATGAGGGCATTCATTATTATTGTTATTATTACCAGCTTTTATGGAACATATTGTTGGTGATTGTGCACCCACTACATCATGCACACTTGCATTTCTATTACAACAAGTTTCAATTTCACGAACTCGAGCTCTTGTTTGGGTTTGTGTCATCATTGTGGGTTTTTTTGTATTTGTATTGTTTGTAAATGTATTATTGAAATTGTTACCATTGTTGTGGCCACAACCATAACTTTCAAGTGTATTAGCTGGAGCAACGGATGTTGTAGATGTTGTTTGTACAACACGGCCACCATAATAAGTAACGGAAGAACCGCATTCACGTATTTTACGCAAAACATCCTGTTTGGAGAGAGAGTAAAGAGTTTATGATTTTAGTATGTTTAATTTATTAAATTATAAAAAATGTTGTGGTTATTATTTTTTTGAATCCTTAAACAAAATTTAATTATCCATTAAATCTCTTCTGTTTTATTCTCTGGGTTTTTTATGAAGCTGTTACATCATATTCTCGGCTTATCATTAAATTTTATGAGGACGATAATATTGTAGTCCTACTTGAGTTATTTTCAAACTACAATAGACAATTTATCTTTATATCTATTTTATGAATACAATTGAGTAAAAAGATTGATGTGTTTTGCTAAAGATCCTTTTAGGTTGTAAATAAAATCATAAAGTTTATGGAGGATAAAACCCTTTTTTTGTCATGGTAATAGCAAGTGGTGAATGAGGATGTCTAAAGTTTTGTATTACATGTGAAAACCAGAAAGTATTATATGATATTCTAAGAAGTATATGTTTTTAAAACATATCGACATCTGAATAGATTTGGAGTCAGAATAGATTTGGAGACTTTAAAATAAATCGGGTGAAAAACCCAGCTTTCTTAACAAATTGGAACTGCGTAGATCAAGTCAGTCATTCACTGTTCTCATTATTCATACATTTCAAGAGAGATTTCGATGCGTTTTTACGAACAAGACTGTAAAAAGCGTGAATGGAATTTTGTACCCCAAAGACTATACGAGCCAGTAGAGCTAAGTATGAGAACACATATCTCTTTGATCTTCACAACGAGAGAATCAGTCAACCAAATGCTGGAGAGAAAAAAGGTGCTTCATATTACCCTTTTCATTCACCTTAATTCCAGATGACAACATGATCCGAAAGAATATTCTTAACAACAATCTAAAATATAGAGATTTATTAGATGGACTCAATTAAGAAAAAATGATATATACAAGAATTATATATCTTTAAAAACATCTAAATCTGAATAGATTTCGGATCTAGAGTTGGGGCACACAGTTCTTAACGTAAAGAATGTCATAATTCTTTGTTTAAAAAACCATTTAGAATTTTATAAAACCGACATTTAATTCTGAGCGTGTTAAAGCTCGAATAACCCATTCGGAAGTCACTGATTTACTTCACAGGCGCCACAAAAAGCCAGTTCATATTACTAAAGATAACAGAAGCTGAAAACGAACATGGATTCTCGGCGAAGTTTATTTCAAACTAATGAAGATCTTTTATTATGATCAAGACATAACATCAAAACTTTTCTTTTCACGATACCGAAAGTCGAATTTTGTATTAAAAAATATTTTGAGAATGAAGTCCAAAAACCTTTTATTATCGATTGTGGGTAGAAAATCATAAAATTTTTAAAATACGTTTTTCGAGATTCAAAATCTCGACAAATAGAGTTGCTCAGCTGGATCAGCTGAAAAAATTTGAAAATGAGTAATCGAAATCTCTAGGAGTAAGATTCAAGTTTACCTTTCAAAGTCGAATTTTATTCTTTAAGAAGGTGTTTAGAGGGCGAAACCCAATTCTTTAAATATCGATTGTGGTAGAAAATCGAACATTTTATTAAACATTTTATATGCGCTATTCAAAATTGCTACACAGAAGAGAACTGTTCAGCCAAAGAATTAGAATACATATTATGTGAATTTCCTTCGTTTAATAACACTGGGACATACTCAAAAGCCAGGAAATTAGTCGTAATGTAGATAATTGAGATGTTTGAAGAGAGAAATCAACCCAAAAATCAATTAGAACATTCGATACTGTACTATTCGCTCGGTAACATGTCTTAATACCAAAAGTTTTTTGGAAACCAATGATTGAGAAGTTTCGGCTTTTAGACCACCAGATATTGTGTTTCAAAACATTTCCCGGACGGCCTTACTGGAAATGTTTTGAAATATTATTTACCTCAAAACCGAAACTATTACTTTAACGCTGAAGATATTGAAATTAATTTCGTATTCCAAAAGCATGTAAATTTCCGACAAATTCCTCAAAGGACAAGCTTTTAAAAATTATTAAAGTTGTGCAAAACCTTGATGTGAAAATGTGAATCTCAATTACGAAAAAATGATTTTTTCCTTCCATAAAAAACATAAAGGGTTCAAAAAAATTCGGTTTTATTTGACTTCATATCACTACGATAAAAAAACCCTCGAAAGAATACCGCAGTTACAACGTAGTAACATTTGAAAAAGAACGTTTGGACGAATGTGTCTTACTGCCAATGGCAACATTGATAACATTGCCTGATTTTCTAGTTACCAACTAGCGGAATTAACACTTTGCCTCCATATTATTAGCACATCTTTGAGTATTTTTTTTTTCTACTTACATTGCTGACATAATATGTATCACAAAGATCATCTTCATCGTCATCGATGTCACCAAATAAATCATTATCGTCCTCATCTTCATCGGCATCCCCATCATTGGCAGTAACATCATCTGGGTCATGATAGGCGTGCTTAATATGATATTCATAAATGTCACGATAATTGCTAGACTTGCTACTCTTATGAAGTGAACCATAGATAGCGCTACGCGGACGTATGCCAGATGAACGTACTGGTACACCATAAGCTGATGAACGTGTCTTTCTAAGCGTATTACAGCTATTGTGTTTTCTTACCACATCCTGAACATGTACAGGTTTGGGAACTTCTACACTTCCATCGCCATAATTTGCATTTGAATTGTTTTGTTTACTTTCAATATTTTGTTGTTGTTGTTGAACATCATTGATAGGGTTATCTGTCACAGTAGATTTTTGATTATTTTCCATGTCATTACATTCACAGGGCGATGACAAATCTCCACTTGAAATGCCACTTGAAAGACTGGCGGAATCCCATTTTCTTTGGGGTGAATTTGTTGACTGTTTGTTAGCTGCTGTTGCTGCATGTCCATATGATGTATCTATAGTTAGGTAACGATATTTTCTAGCTCTACGAGATTTGGGGCTTGTTTGTGTGGTTGTGGCGCCATTGTTATGCTGTTGAATTGTAGTGGCTTTTGTTAAAAGTCCTTGACCTGGTGTTGGTAAAATATGTTCTTCAAAAAATTTACGCACATTACGTACTGTATCTGGATTTGGCAATTCCTCTTCATATAATTCACGATTTACTCTTACGGGTTGATAGAAAAAATGCCGTTTTATGCCACCACCACTACCACCACAACTACTGCTGCCACCATTGCCTCCACTTCCGCTAGCACCATGAACATTTGAATTTATGTTACCATCACTAGTGTTACGTTGTTTTCGTTTGGCCTCGTTTTGTGAACATTGTGTTGTTGTTCTCATTGTACAGGCATCTTTTGCCAGACGACCGGTAATGATGTTGTTGCTACCAATTGGTCTTTCTATTTTTGTGCGCACTGGCTCCACAATGACTACATTGTTGTTAGACAATAACTCTTGGAAACTATATTCCTGCAAGTACTGTATGAGGCCATCGAATTGAGCCTCCTTTTTGTTACGTGCCAAAACATTGCTGCGCAATAGTTGTTGTGATTTTAAAACTTTATAACGTATATGATCGAATTGCGGTTCACTGGCGTCATCGATATCCGCATCGTTGGCATCGTTGCCTGCACCTAAAGACGTTAGATTTGAGGGTACTGCACTAACAATGGTGGCTTTTTTGTCTCCATCCAACTCAACTATTTCTATTGAGGGCATGAAACTACAATAATCATCTTGGTTAGGCAACGTCTTGCCGTGACTGTCACCTGGTGTTGCAGAAACATTTTTAAAAGGCACATGGTTGTCAGTTTCATCTGAAGACAAGTGCTTGGTTTGGGCTCCCAAAATAAATTGCTTTTTTTCTTCATAGCGTTGCTCCTGGTGTTGTTGCTGGCTCTGAATTTCATTCAAATTTTCCGTGTCATTTGTTTTCTTTGATTGTTTCATATAAAATATTTGCTCTTTAGGTTCTGGTGGTTGCTGCTCCTGCTGTTCATTTAACTCTTCGTTTTTATGGTTTAACAATTTATTTTCCTGTTGGCTGTTGGCTGTGTGCTCCTTTTCTTTTAATTCTTTTTCCTCTTCTTCTGTCGCTTGTGGTTGTTGCTGTTGTTCGCTGTTAACCAATTTGGACCAATAACAACGTACAGCATCCACCTTTTTCAAATATTCGTTTTCCACTTGATTGCCTTCTCCACCTGCAGTGTTTTGGAATATTTGGTTGCTATTAAATATGGAGTTTGACGTTGAGTTGCCAACTACCGTCAAACCGTTTTCTAATTTACGCTTGTTATCGATGACTTGTAAAATTTGTGGGCGCGACATTTTGTTGCTCTGATGTTTAATTTTATTACGTCGAAAGGAATCGGTGCTTGTGGTGGTTGTCGTGGTTGTTGTAGTTGTTATAACTTTAACCGGTCTGGCTCTGTAAATTTGATTGCTTAACACTCTTCTCTCTTTAGATTTGGGTGAAAGTAAAAGTTTTTTGGCTTCGGCTATACTCAAATGTTGATTTGGATTAGCTTGTGTATTGGAAATAGGATATTGTTGCCTTTTGTGTTTTGAGGGAACCCTTTTAAGAGAACCACTGGTTCTACTATTTACACTACTGGTTGTTAATTGCTTTTCCTTAATTCTTTCCCTGGAAAACTTCACCATTAACAACTCATTCGAGTTTTCAATGTGATTACTTTTTATCTTCGGTTTAATGTTTCCCGAATTGAAATTTTCTTTTTCCTCGTCGACTTTAAACTCTTTGGTTTCCAATCGTCTTTCTATGGAATCTTCTTCTATAATATTATTTTGAGCATCCGTTACCACTATGCGGAATAAGGAATTTTTGGTCGCTTGATTTTGTAATAATTTATTATTATTGTTGTTGTCGTTGTTATTTATGTTATATTTATTTTCTTTGGTTTCTTCTTGTATGTCTTCGTAGTGACTTAGTGTGTTTTCCAAACGAAATTTGGCTCGATTGGCAAATTCAATTTGTTGCAATTGTGTACGTCTACCACTTGCACGTATTTCTTTGGCTCTTCGTTCGATTAGTTGGCTGAAATTCTCAATTTCAATGCCAGGTGCCTCCTTGGGTTTTTCCAAACTATCGTAGTTTTGTGGCGAGGAATTTGTTGTGTTGGGCAATTTTATTGATTCCAAATGATGTTCGAAGGAAATTTCTATATTCTTGGTATTGTTCGTTGGGTAATTGTTATGTTTGAGTTGTGGGATTTGTTGTTCTTCTGTCTTGCTAATTTCAGGAGTTTCAGGTTGCGCTGAAAGGGTATTGGATTTATCTGAAAGATAAGGAATATTGTTGAATAATTTCTAGGTATTGAACATAATTTAAAATGAATAGTGAGATCGATCAAAAACATTATGAAATCATTATTCAATTTCCTTTCTCAAGAAGCTAACACATTTCGACTAGTCGTAGCTGCACAAAATTTGTAACATTGACTTCTTCAAATGTAGAAACTAGACTTTTTTGTCTAATATGAGGAAAGCTTACTATTAAGTTATTTTGTAAGAAACTACGAAAGATTTCGGTTACTAACTTTTTTGGCATTACCTCAGGCGTCGCAAGGAAAAACTTTTTAATTCAGAACTGTGAATACTCTATCTGTTAATTGGATCTAGCAATCTTGCGGCAATGTTTCGAAGTAAACATTTCATTCTGGATCAGCAAGAAGTGAACTGCCTACCTAATGACCTATTTCCTCAGGACCGAGGACGAATCCATTTCTATCCATTACGAAAGTATTAGCATTTCCATTCTAAATTAACTCTTGATTCGAAAGTCCCGGATCTCAGTAATCAGTTTGTATGATCTCAAAAAGAGATCATAATTCAGCCAGAGTATCTGTACGAATTTTGCACTGATCTTGTCATTTTAAGGAACAAATATTCCCATTATTCATTCTTTCTAAAACGGAAAACTTACTTAGTAAAATGAAAGTAAACAATGGTCTATGTAACTGAGGAATTTCATTTTAGTCTCTATGGGAAACGCATAACCCTTGTTTCTTCTTTACAATGCTCCGCCTATTATCTACCGATCAGCAATGAATAAATTTTGGAATATATATTTAAAGGACTTTTTAAGCGCCATTACTACTACGCATCGAACGTTTGGGTTAATGCAATCTTTGATTCCGAAGAATGTTATTAGGCAAAATCAACCATAATCTTCCCCTAATTCCTTACTTACCCCTCTCTTCAAATTCTAATGAATTATCTAAACTCCACGATTCTGGAATCTCAACTTGTTCCTGCTTCTGCTGTTGTTCCTCCTTTAATTCTTGACTTTCTTTCTGTTTAAATACTTGATGAGCTCGGCCAAAACGTTTTATAGAATCATAAATCTCTTCAGTTGTAACAACTTCCTCCTCACTCTGCTGACAATTACTTTTATTATTCTCACAATCGTGTTCATCAGCTACTGAAGTGATCGTGTCAATAGATTCGTGTTGCAAATTATAATCGTCGACGGTATCATCTAATGAACAATAATTATCTAAATTATATGATGACCTTAGTTGCGCATCAATGCTTTCGGAGACCTTAAGACATTGACCGATGTTGACGTCAGGTAAACTATGATATTGGTTGTCACTTAAGTTTGTTTTTAAAGGTATGTAAAGAGGTTCCGCCACTTGACGTTTCAGATGACTGCTTAACGCATAAACTGAAGAGCCAGATAATGATGACTCACTTGTTGATATTGTGGGTGGAGTTAGAGCTTTTTCAGATGAATCACTTACATTGGAGGAATAAGCTGAATCGGAATATCGCTTTAGCTTACGTTTTTCTACAACAGATAAAATCTTTGGTTTACTAGCTGCACTTGAGGTTACTCCAGCTGGAATAGTTGTAGTGTGATGCTGTTGAAGAGAACTGGAACTGGGAGTATGTTCAATTTTAAGTATTTGCGTGTAAATAGGTTTTATATCTTCTTCCACCAGATCGTCACAATGATCTAGAATTTCGATTTTGGTATTTACTGTCTCCACAAAACTTACAGATTCTGGTTGTGTTAATAAAGAGTCTTGGATCACTTCAAATTTATGTTGCTTAGCCTTAGGTTCATAAATAGCATCCTCTATGGAAATGTGTAGTAAAGTTTCTACCTCATCGATACAGGTACATAAACTGGCCACTTCTAGTGAAGTATCACAACCATCTACATCAATTAGTGTACTATCTGAACTTTCTTCGGAGGAGAGATAAACCGAGTCATAAGCTATTATCTTTTGCAAATTATCACTTACAGCCCGGGCTCTTTTCAGTGTACCCTCGACTTCTGTGTCAGTTGTGGTGTGTCTATTAGATTCTTCGGTATCTTCAACTTCTTCCCCTCCTTCACACACCTCTTGGGTTCTAACATTCGTTTTATTGAAAAATTTATGTCTATTTATTTGCTCCTCCAAAAGACAATCTCTTTCTTGTTCTCTATATTCTTCGTCTTCACAATATTCTCCTTCGTCTTCGGTTGTTTCAAATCGGGTACGTGTAGTTGTTGTTAAACTTATAATTTCATAATTTTCTTCATCTCCTGCCTCAACTTGAGTCTTCTGAAATATTTCTTCGATTTTGGTTATATCATATTCCTGTTCGGATAATGAAGCACTATCGGTTTGATCTTCTGAATTACTGGTAGTAGTTTCGGGAAATACACTACTTTGACTATTCTCAGGACACGATTCGCCTCCACTAACTGGTGTGGTGTTGGAAAACTTTTGAGATTTTTCCAAATTACTAGAACGCTTTTGTCTTCTCGATTGATAAATACGAGGTTTATCCTGAGCTAATAAATGAATTGATTGATCGTATGATTCAAATTCCAATTGTTGTTGATGAGGATGTTGATGTGAATGTTGCTGTTGATGATGCTGTTTCAAATCATTTGTTTGATGTAGAGAATTTTTAAAATAATCCGAATTTAAACTTTCCAAATCACTTTTATCGTTATGCCAAGGATGCAATTGTTCTGCAACAAGACCTAAAGCCAATTTATCTAAACGCTTTAAATGTTCGTAATAATCATTCGCTTGAGATGTTGCTCCCACCGATGATTGTTGTTCATGATAATGAGGATGATAATGTAAATGTTGCTGCTGCTGTTGTTGCTGCTGTTGTTGTTTATGGTGCAATAATTGTTGCTGATGGGAATCACAAGTTTCAGCTACACTTTCAGTACTTTGCTCATCTAGATCTTGACAATAGCAAACATTTACTTGTCCTGCTCCTCCTCCTCCTCCGCCTACTGCAGATGTTGTATTGCAACCACTACTATTGTTGCAATTGCAATTTGTTGTCAGTTTTTCTCTTGATGATGTGTGGTGATGATGATGATGTTTATTATTGTTGCCGCAAATTAATCTATTGGGAAAATAATGAAAAATATAAATAAGAAAATGTGAAAACAACTAAAATTCATTGTGTTTTGTTAACAATTTGTTTTAAGATGAAAACCTATAAATTATAGACGTTTTTACGTGTTGGGAACGACGACGTTTTCATTATTATCTTGATTCATTTTAAATTGTTGCGATGTTACGTTTGAATTGTTGCCCAGACCTTGGTCGTTTTAAAAAGTTATTGTAATCGCATAAAATCTATCATCTAATTAAAGTTGTATATTTTATGTAAATTTTATTCGATTATTATTTAGTACCTTTTTTATTAATTTGCACTTAATGTACGAATAAGTTTATTTTATTTGTTAGAATAATGAGAAAATTGAATTAATATAATTTTCTAGTGATTTTGAAAAGTAATTTAGAAATCGTAGTTACAGATAAAATATAAATTTTATGACTTTGGGAAATAAACCCCTCCCTTCATTAATGAATAAACGATATCGAATTGATAATAAACGATGTTAATCATGAGTCATATCTTAACCACCTTTGTACATCTCATTCACTTGACAAAAACTTTTCGTTGATAATACAATCACTTGCCAAATCTCTATCTGTTACATATTATTAACCTATATTTGGAACCATTGTTGCGATTATGATCCGTCAACAGCTTTATTATTAGTCGAATCGCAATATTTTATATTTGTAAATGTAGTTCGAGGTTAACAACAGAACAACGGATTGTGGTCCAAAATGGATTCATTACTGTGAGAGGTATTTGTCCAGAAATGACATCTGACATAGGAACTCCAACAATTTAATGCCACTGCTAATTAGAAAATATATCGTCAAATTAGCACCTCTCAAGTATACAGTAAAGGGAACATAAATTTTAATTTATATGTTTTACAAAGTAATAGATTCCGGATGAAAAAGCTTATATTACTTAATGGTTGTCGAAATATTAAAAATAGGATTATGAATCATGTCATCGTGGTATAAAGTAGGGTTGGACTGGTATCAAGGTACGTGTCTTTCGTACCAAGTTAGGTCCTTTCAAATTGAGCGATAGTTAGAATAGTCGAAAGATGTTGGAAAATGTTTCGAAAGAGAACAGAGAAAGTCACTTAAAATACTAAAGACAAATTATCAGAAGAGACTTACGAGATCGTAAAAGATGAAAAAAAAATCTCTTAGATTAGGTCTTTTTATTTCCAGTCCCTCATGAAAGGAAAGCTTATTTTGAAATACAAAAAACATTAATATTATTGGATCATAAAAATTGTCAATAGTTTTTTTGTAGCGGTTGAGTCAAAAAGCATGACCTAACCGAGACCAGTAACTGTTACAAAAATACGAAAGCAATAAAATGTTTTTTTGTACTAAGCGAGACGCTTTCAAATTGAGGGGTAATTAGACAAGTCCCTTAAAATATGAAAAGAAAGTGTCTGCAACCTAAAAAGTCTCGATATATCGTAAAAGACAAGAATCAAATCTCTACGATTAAACAATTTTAAATTATAAAATTAATATTTTTTTGTTCTCTCAGATAAGTAAAGCTCAGTGAGGACATAAAATGTGATAATACTAGACCATATTAGTCTTTGGAAACACACTGGATGGCACCATCTTAGTAGACATTAAGCATGTTGCTCCATTCTAATCTTCGGTGACAGTCGGTTCTACGTAAAGATATGTATATTAAATGTTATAAAATGTAAAATTTGTATCTTTTACAGAATTATTTTTGGAAAAGAAATTAGAATATTTTGCCCGTCTGTCTGTCTGTCTGTCTGTCTGTCTGTCTAAATCACATATTATTGTTATATTTAAAACCAGAAAAAATAGATTGGATTATAGAATGGATTATGACTAAATGACTTTATCAATTTTCATGAAATTTGACATGAAGATTTTTGCCGTTAGTGGAAAACGTAAGGCATGAAAAATAATGTTGGTTAGGGCACAGGAAAGTTGTGTATCCTTTACAAACAAAAAATGAAATATATACATCCAATTTCTTCAGATTTACAACATTTTTTGATGTGGAACGGCACTGAATCGCCCTTACAAACGAAATAAAAGAGGGTATTAATGATTCCACTTAGCTGCTCACTACAGCTTATATTAAATAATAATATCCTTTCTGTGATTTAAATTACTATTTCGTGCGGACAGTGTTAAAAACACATAAATGTTTACAATAAACGATGGCATCATGCAATAATTTTGATGACTCCACAAAGTCTACTAAAACAAGGAGGATTTGGGGAAATGTGTTAAATACAAAATATTTCAAAGTCACACAAAAGAAACAAAGTTTTCAAAGTTACAAAATTTTTAAATTCACTTTCAAAAATTATCCTTAAGATTCAAAATCATGGAAACTGACTTTTCAATTGATTCTCATCTTGTTTTTGATATTTTTAATTGCTCCGATAAGAGAAAATTTTGCTCTTTCCTTGATTTTCCTTTTTTAAAAATTAAACTCTTGTTCGAAGAGCGACGAAAAAATAAAACTCTTTTTTAAATATTAAAATTAAACTCATTGAAAGATTCGGTAGTTTGAAGAACAAAAAAAGAGTCAAAAACCATACTTTGGTTTAAATATATAAATAGAAGAAAATGTCTGTGGCTAAGAAAATGGCTAAGTGTTAATAAGAATGTCTTAAAAAAAAAGAATGTCCAAAAAATATTAAAATTAAATTTTCAGTGGCTAAACGAGATTTTAGCCACTAAATGGATAAATTGGCAACACTGGTAAATAGTCTTAAGATTGTGAAATTCTTAAATTTGAAAATTATGTTTAATAAATTAATTTTTTATTGGTCCAAATTTTCAAGACGATCGGTTCATAAATGGCCGCAGCACTTCCATGATTAGCCATGGTAGGGTATTAAGTGGTCGACCTTAACACACTCACTTGTTTTGCACTTGCCTTTATGAACTGTCAAATTAAAACCGATTTATTAGTAAAAATTACTTACAAAACAAGTTTCAAAATATTCAGATTGGGATTTCAAATCTGCAGCAGCTTCATCTTTATGACATCGAATCAAGTCAAGTTATTCACACACAAATTTGATTAATTGTCACCGTACGGAGATTTTTATTAAGTTGATTGTACACAAAAAAGTTCTTCGAAATATAATCTCGTTTGCTAAAAATATTATTTTTATATTTTTCTAGATTTCGATTTAATATTTTTTTAAGTTTTTTTTTTATTTTTTATTTTTTGTAGAACTTTAACATGTCAACGCCAATAACAACTGAATCAAAATTTTAGTGAACATTTTTAAAAAACCTGTAGATTTCACCGCATTTTTTTATTATTTATTCATTTTTTTTATTTTAACTGAATTCGATACTTTTTTTGCTCCACCAGTAAAAAAACTGAAATACAAACTTAAATTCTCATCGCGTCAGTGGTTGTGCGTCATCATTGTAAACAAGAGCACGCGATATTTTTTGTTTTGTATTTTCATCAGTCAAATTTAAGTTTTAGCTGATTTTTTTCAATAAACAAGTATTAATGCTATATTCGGCTACGCCGAATCTTCAATGCCTTTCACCACAAATCCGTGTGATGTAAACACGTTATGTTTCGTACTTCATACATTATGGAAAAATTTAATTTTTATTTGTCGTTTTATAATTGAAAATTTTACGAAAGTTTTTTGCTTGAATTTAGAAGTTGCCATGATTAGCCATGGTAGGGTATTAAGTGGTCGACCTTAACACACTCACTTGTTTTGCACTTGCCTTTATGAACTGTCAAATTAAAACCGATTTATTAGTAAAAATTACTTACAAAACAAGTTTCAAAATATTCAGATTGGGATTTCAAATCTGCAGCAGCTTCATCTTTATGACATCGAATCAAGTCAAGTTATTCACACACAAATTTGATTAATTGTCACCGTACGGAGATTTTTATTAAGTTGATTGTACACAAAAAAGTTCTTCGAAATATAATCTCGTTTGCTAAAAATATTATTTTTATATTTTTCTAGATTTCGATTTAATATTTTTTTAAGTTTTTTTTTTTATTTTTTATTTTTTGTAGAACTTTAACATGTCAACGCCAATAACAACTGAATCAAAATTTTAGTGAACATTTTTAAAAAACCTGTAGATTTCACCGCATTTTTTTATTATTTATTCATTTTTTTTATTTTAACTGAATTCGATACTTTTTTTGCTCCACCAGTAAAAAAACTGAAATACAAACTTAAATTCTCATCGCGTCAGTGGTTGTGCGTCATCATTGTAAACAAGAGCACGCGATATTTTTTGTTTTGTATTTTCATCAGTCAAATTTAAGTTTTAGCTGATTTTTTTCAATAAACAAGTATTAATGCTATATTCGGCTACGCCGAATCTTCAATGCCTTTCACCACAAATCCGTGTGATGTAAACACGTTATGTTTCGTACTTCATACATTATGGAAAAATTTAATTTTTATTTGTCGTTTTATAATTGAAAATTTTACGAAAGTTTTTTGCTTGAATTTAGAAGTTGCCTCAGATATCGGTCTATATCTTTTGTAATACTGAACCGATTTTGCTAGTTTTAAATAGGAAACTTCTCAGGACTTTAACTAATACTCAGGATAAATTTCATTAAGCTCTGTCAAGTATTGTGGATGTGAGCGTGCCAACAACGGACAGAGAGAAGAACAAAAAGACGGACATATCTAAATCGACTCAGATTTTGTTTCGATGCAAAAATATATATTTATACATTATAAGGTCTGAAATAATTCCTACTTAGCGTTACACACGGAATGACAATGTTAATATACCCTCTTCAACACTTGTGGTTGTGTAGGGTATAAAAATCTTCCCTTGTTTATCTGACACTTTGAAACTGGGATTTTTTTGCAAAATCGTATTTTTTATTATCGTAAAAATAAGCTAAAATGAATTAAAAAAATCAGAATTTTTCATGAATTGACAACAATTTTAGAAAGTTGATTTTTATTAACGTAATTTGTTAGTCATTTCTGTAATAAGGGATTTTTTGGAAATATGATCTTATATGATCTTTAGGTCATTGCCATTACAAGAAAGTTTTATTTATATAAAATACCCAAAAATAATCAGTCCATTTAATCTAAATCTATCTTAGCTAAGGAGTGAGATCGAAAATTTTTTCATTAAAACTTTTAACCCAAATATTATTTTTAACAAAACCCAACATGGTCCTACAAAATGTTAACCAAACATTCAAAGGTCTGCCGTCAGACTCTTTCCAATGTTGTTTAACAGTATCGGGATGACTTGTTGATTAAAAAATTGATTCAGGTAGAAGAAATGATTTACATGATATTTCTTAAGCCAAAAAATGTAAAGTCTTTTGAAAGGAGCTCCCATATCAGCCATGTTAGGTCAGAGCTTAGACTATTTAGTACGAAAAGTTAAAGCCAATGCAGCTTTAAAACATGCAAAGCTCAACAAGTTTCTGACGCGAAAATTGCTTAAAATTTGAGAGGCCAAAAAGAGAGCAAGCAAATTCAAGTCCAGTTTTCTAAGAAAACGTAAGTACTGGGAGTTTCTTCGCGACTTCCTGTTCAAAACCTTTTATTTTTGAGGGAATTTTGACAAAAAGTTTAGGACACAAAAGTAGTCAAAATTTCATAAAAGGCAATATGCTGCTTTTTTGTTACAACGATCTCTATAAATACCGAAATTTACATTAAGGAATCTTTACAAAAAAGACTGCTTCCATTTCATTTCATTACGTGATCACTTATTTTTTGCCAGACTTTGTAGCCTTTTGCTATAGTAATCTAGAACAATAATGTGGTATTTGTATCAATAGAGCCAAATCCTCCAAACTTCCCGGAGCTAAGGGCTCTTGTTGAGAGATAATTGAGGAGAACAAAAAAATGTCCAAATGTGTGGCTAATTTTAAACGGAGATGGACTATGTTTTCGAACAAAGTGTCAAAAGCACCGAAAAACGTTAATGAAAGGTTTTTTTTAACACAAATGTATGTTAAGAATTTTTCGAACTCACGCCTTTTTTAAGTGAATCGCTAAATCTAATGAACACTATAATGGTGTGGATGTTGTGAGTATGTATGTTGGCACAAGGTGTAGGCAATTTGAAGTTTATTGAAGAAACATTGAGCAAAACGTTTAATTAGTGATTATAACTTCCAACAGGACCATGATTTTTAACATACTGCCGCCATCATGTCCCGATATGCATCTTATTGAGCATTTGTGAAATCATTTGAAAAAAACCAAATTTCAAACAAATATCAGCTATAGAACTTGCTTAAGGATATCGTACAAAGTATTGGGTTTAATGTTATAACTCTGTTAGGATTTACTTTATTTTTTTATTTAAAAGGTACCTACACTTTTGCAGTGCAAAGTGTTTTCCTTACTTTTCACTTTATATTGTTGAACTGTTGTATAAAAATATTTTTAAAAAAATATTTATGAAAAAATATAGTTTTTAAAAAATTTTCCACTTAAAATTCATAAAATTGTTTATACAAATTTGGGTACCAAGACTTTTAATATATAATGTATGTGACAAATTGGATTATAAACATGTAACTTGAATGGGTCGTTCCTTCGAGCAATATAAAATTTTGGAATGTGATGTTCGTCTTTTTTGTTTATATTTGATTGAAATCTTATTATAATTTAAATGACCTACTTAGAGGTTCTATATGTTTTGGAACATAAACTTTTTAGACTTGTAAAATCGAAAGCTGTTTGAGAACCTCCTTCCACTTTTAAATGAATTAATTCTACTAACAATATTCCAAATTAAAATAGTTTCAAAAAGGAAGCTGTGAATTCGTGTTTATTATGTTCAATTTCGAAGATCAAACACCGAAAAACTTCTACTATCGTTACAGTATATATCCAAAAATATCGAATCAGTGGAAAGATGTATCCACACAAAATATTTTTATATCCGTTAAAGATAATTTTAGATTTCTTTTTTGAGAACTTATCTTGTCTTAAGGAAAAGATTTCCAAGTTTCAGACATTAATATTGCTGATCTTTATAATGATCTAAATTGCATACCGAATTAGACGTTTAACTACATTTTCATTCTAAAGTTTCTCCTCGTTTTTTAAAATTTATACTTCATATATAATTCATATATTTATTAATGATTCATAAATTAATGTTCATATCTCCCATTTAAATTATCACTTAATTTGTTTATTTTTAACACTTAATTAACCTTCACACTGATAAATTAATTCAAATTAAAACTATAAATTTTAATAAAGGAACTACATCGCTTTTTCTTGTAACTTAATTACAAAATCCCCTCAGAGGTCCATTGCAAAAAAAAAACTTACCTCTCACGTTCTCGAAAATAACCACGATTTACTAAACGAGCACGCGGTATCAGTTGTGATCGTCTACTACCATTTGAAGAACTAATTTGCAGGTCGCTAAATGTTTCCTCACGTATCACGGCTAAACTGCGCGATCGTCTTAAACTACACGAATCGCTGGCGAATTCAAATTGTTGTAGTTGTTGTTGTTGTTGCTGTGTTGGTATTGAGCCGTTGTTATTATTTGATTGATGATGCTGTTGTTGTTGTAGATTTTGCTGACGTGGTAGATGTTGTTGTTGTTGCTGCTGCTGTTGCAATTGTTGTTGCTGCTGTTGTTGTAGTTGTTGTGTAGATTGATAGATATTATTTGTAGAATGATAATTTTCATCAGCTGTTAATTAAGAGAATAATAAAAATTAAAATTAAAAAAAACGAGTTTAAGTTAAAATTGTTATTTAATTTAATTCTTCTTTTTTATTATTTTTGTGATTGAATGCAAAAGAAAAAGTGTAAAATTAAAGTTAAGCAAGTGAGAAAGGGAGAATCGGTGAAGATGAAGCTTAAATAGCCTCTACTACTAGGAAGACTTTCAAAAATAATTAAATTAAGATTAGAACAGACTCGTGATTAAGTAATTCTTGAACCTGCTAGATACTCCCGCTATAGAAGATCCAATGTTATTCCCGATCGAAATATATTACAGTTCGAAAGTTTTCTTTTATTCCGAATTTGGCTGGTTTTTCAAAGGTTTTGATGTAAATTTAGAAGTTTGGTTTCACAGAGTTTAGTTTTTCTGAACCGGTTTCGCCGGATTTCAATAGCGATCAGTTTTAGATCGATAACAGTCAGCTAAACATCATTTCGTTGAGATTAATCAAATTTCATTTTACTCACATTTAGATCAAATCGAAAACCCATTACATTTCAGAGTTAGAAACATTTATTAAAGAATACATGGTAAAGACGAAACCTACATAACCTCTACTAGGAAGACTGTGAACTAAAATAGATCCTTTATTATTACCGATCGAAACATTCAGACAAAATCATCCAAATATGAATAGCGTGGGGTATATGCTCATAGACCCCATTACATTTCAGAGTTGAAAACATTTTTCAAAAATACAAGTCACGGACTCTGAATTCATATTATTTCCACATAAAATTTCATGTTTTTATAACAAAATCTTAACATTTATTCGGAAACTTTTTAGTGTCACATATCATATAACAAACTGAGTACACCTATTTCCAATGTAGTTCCCGCAGTTAAATAATAAAACACTTGATAAAACATTAAATTCTATAAAAAAAAGCACATTTTTATCTATTTTCGTATTAAATGAAAACTTTTGTAAATAAATAAACAAATTACTTTTTATCTTTAATTGTTAACACACATATACACACACATTAACACTCCAAAGCTTAGACTAAACTTAACTTAACGATCAGATCTGAGACAACAAAACTTAATCATGTAATTTGTATGAGATGGGAAAAAATTAAATATAGAAACCGTTTAGTTCTTGATTAAATCTTCAAGGGGACTAATAAAATCCATAAAATACCCAGTTGGAATTTTAATATACAACTGAAGTTCAAGAATATTTACTTCGTTTTAGCTTAATTTTATGGCATTTAAAAATATGGGAAATTGTGGTCATTTTTTATGAATTTTAAAAAATAAAAATATCATTCTGGAGTTCATCAGAAATTGATCTGAAATTCATTAGAGTTGATCTTCTGATTCCTAAATGAATAGAATTTATTGATTTGATAAATTAGTTTTCGGTTTGTAGAATTCAAATACATTGGAGATCTCGAATAGGCCGTTACCATATGATTTGAAAAATTTTAGAGATTTTAAAACTTTTGTGATTCAGATTTTGAGATTATAAAACATATGGGATAAATTCAAAATTTTTTTAAAAAGGTTATCGAATTCCAAAGTTATAAGCCTTAACATTATGTTAAGTTATCTATTTTTTAAGTTAATGCGAATCCATCCAACCGATTAGAAGTTACAGTTTTTATCGATTTTGGCCCACTGGGCAATTGAAAAAAAGCTGCTGATAATTGATGTTTTTAAATCCCAGGATCCGGGATTTTAAAAATCAAATCCTGGGATTTTCGGGATTACGCTATTTTTAGGAATCCCGGGATTTTTTGGGTTTCGGTAATTTTCGGAATTTTTTAATTCTATAATGAAACACAGTAATTTGTTTTGTATTTTATTGTTAAGGACTTTATGGACCAATACTGACAGCTTCGGCTGAAGCATAAATTTTGGGGGAGTTTAGTCAATTTTGTAAGGTAAGTTTTTATTAGATTTGCCCCTAAATCCAATGTTGTGTCATTGCACTATTGGTTCTTCCCTATCCCTCCATTTTTGCTAATTACAGCTGCCATGAAGCGTAAGCCTTGTGTGTGAGAACTTGTTTATTTTGTATGTAATCAGTCCCAATCTGTTTGACAGGCAGCAGCGAATTTCGGCAAAAATGGCAACTTTAATTTGTAACCATTGAATTAAAAAGGGTTAAAAAGACATTGGTGGGGGTATTTCAAATAATAAAAAATATTTTGGTCTCTTTTGATTGAAGCATTTCCCATGAGTTGAATATGAAAAATAAAGTAGAAAACTCTTGAAGTGAAAATGAAAAGTTCTTCTCCGATTATACAATAATCCATAATGTCGTTTAGGTTTCCAATATTTACTCTATTTTCCTCTTTAATTCAATTTTAAAAGATCCCTCTGTCGAATTGTCTGAATTCAATGGAATTAGTTCAGCTTGTTTGTTTTATATTTAAAACTGGCAAAATCGGTTCAGTTAAAAAATTATCGGTCAACAGATTTCAACATTAAAGTGATAAACCTTTAGATGTATTAAATTTTTACTGCTTTGGTCTCCTTAAGTCCATTTTTAAAGATCTCTTTCTGTGATTAATGCTGAGGTGCTCAAAATACAAATTTCCTAAATCGCGAGGTGAGATTACAAATTTTGATTACTTCACATGTACACTACAAAGACTCCTTCTCTCTCATCTGTCTATGTATTTTTTGCTAATAGTGTGGGAGCGTAGCTCTGATTTAAAGCCAATTAATAGCATTCTCATTCTCTTTTTCTCTTCTAATCTCTCTCTCTCTCTCTATTTATTTACTTACCACATTTAAAATCTCTATAGTGTTGGGTCAAATGATGTTCGCTGACGTATTTCAATTGTTGTTGTTGTTGCTGCTGTTGTGGCCCTGAATGTCCTGCTTCTATAATTTCCTCTTCTTCCTCTTCGTCATAAATTTCGGGTTCCGGTTCTCCACGCCAATAATATTCTGCAATATCAAGTGCGTCTTTACAACGATCGATATGGTTATAGTCCAACGAACGCGAATGACGTAACTGATGATGACGTGTTTGATGTGATGATGACCAGTGACTTAAACAAGCAGCTGCACTGTGACAGCTGGTGGCTAAATCAAGATGTGATATAGATTTATTATGTCGCCAACCAGAACCTCGAGACGGACATTTATAATCAGGAAATGAACTTTCGGCAAAACGTACACGATCTACGTAATTGTAGATGTATTCTTTAGATTTTCTATAAAAGAGAGAAAGAGAGAAGGGGAAAATTAATATTGATTTTAAATAAATTTTTATTTTTATTAATTTAATTAAAATAAAACTCTTATCGGAATACAAGTGTTATTTTGGGATATTTTTTTTGGGTTGGGTTTTTATTTTTGGTTCAATCATTTAATCATTCGGAATAAAAACCTTAAATGTTGATTAGTTTTGTTTCCGGAATAAAATGTTTATGTTATTTATATCCTTTTTTTCCTTATTGTTATTGTTGTTGTCGTAAGTATTCTATAGAAAAGTTGAATTTTTAGTTTTTGAATCAAAAATAATCCACATACATACACAAATAATGCATTTGTATTTGTATTGTAATTCAATTATCATACAACATCGATTTGTGTTCACATTGAAAATATTCATATGTGTGTGTATATGTATACATGAGTGAGTGTAAAACCATAAAAATAAACATACGTCATTTTGTTACACTGAACAAAATAAAGAGGATTAAATATTTAAATGGATTTTTTTACGAAAACAAACAGCGAACAATTTAACAAAATGTTTTATTTAAGGAGCGAGATCAAAAAATTATTAACACACATATATGTTATTTCTTTTAAATTTGATTGAAATTATTACTACAATTTATCAAAAATATTATTGTAGTTTGAATCACTAGTGATGAAACTTTGAACCTTTTTCGGAAATTTGCTCAAACAGGCAGCCCATCTTCGTTTAAAAACTTCCACACTTTTGGACACTTTTTTGGGGCTCTTCCATTCTCTTTTAACAAGAGCCTAATATCCTACCGCTGGTCTTTGCTTCGAGCAGTTTGGGGGATTTGGCTCTCTTGGTATAAATACCGTATCTGGTATTGTTCTTGTACCGGTTGTTTTAGAAGCTTTTCTGAAAATGCTTTAAATTTGTTTACTTTAGATGGCCAATTTTTCAACCTCTACCAGGGTTTATTCTTTATAACTTTCTAAACAATTTGACTGCTGACCATTTAAATGATCCAACTTGACCAATATTTGGTAGGACCAATTTGGGCCATTTTACATTTACTCCAGCGTAATATAAAGTTTATTGTGAACTGTAAATATTCTGAAATTATTGTAGATTTCAACAAATATTAACTCAATTTCAAGTCACGTATTTGAACTCAAATCACATACAAATTTTTTTGTTCAATAAACTAAATGCTGAATGACACACACACACACACTGACACATATAAACTAAACAAATCAATATTGATTTGTTTTTATTTAGTCTTAAAAAAAAACTCTGCAACTGCAACATCAATAACCTCATCAAATATCAAAAACAAATTGTGGAAAAAAATAATCCTTCATAAATACCAAGACGATGTGACTCTTCTTTAGAAAGGAGTAAATGGAAAATTTATTACAATAAAATTAAAAATATTTTTAAGAAATTTTCACTTTAAAGTTGAACGAAAACGTACATAAGTTTTAATCATACCGTTCGACTGGGACTTACTTTCTGAGTTGACCTTGTCCATCTATCCGTCCGGTTCTATATATAATATTAACAAAATTTGGCAGAAATGAGTTAAGTTATATTATTAAACAATGTGTGCAAATTTTGTAAGGATCGGTTCATAATTTCTCATAGCTCTTTCCTAAGATCCACTTTTAAATATCACTTTAAAGTGCATAAATCTCACAAAAACAAATATATTGCGATTATATTTTGTTGAAGTATGATTTGGAATTGTTGTTCGAAATTATACGTGGGTCGATCCATAATTTCACACAGCGCTTGCATAACCCCTCCCCGGCAAAAAAGTGCTTTTAAAACGCATAAATCTTACATGTAACTCAAAAAAGAAATGTATTGAACTTTTAAACAGAAATCATCAAACCCAATTGTACGAGGGTTATTCCATAAGTTTGGTAGCTGCTATTTATTTATATATTAAGTGAGGCAGAATCGTCTTTTTTAATAAATTTGTAACTGTTATTCGTTTGGATGGAATTACATCATATTTAACATAACGTTAGCATATGGTATGGCATTATAACTTCGGCAGTTTGGGGCTCTATGGGCGAAAATATCTCCGACCTTCATTTTTTAATAATAAATATTCACATTAAAAATGTATTAAATATATTGCATTTATTGCAAGAATGTCATAACTTGAAAAATTCATGTTTTTTGTTCAATATCACAAGTTTAAAGAAAATAATCGAGAATTTCGCCTGATATATATTATGTCAATTTATTGATCAATTTGGAAAATTAAGCCTTATTCTAAGTGCACATCGATTGTAGTGCAGTTTACAATTACAGTCCTCATAAAGGGGTCAATGAAAATTAATCATATTTTTAGTTTTCATTCTTTAATTTCATTAAATACGTTTCTGTCTAAAATTTAAAAAATTATTTTTCGTAAAAAATGATTTTTTGAGTTATGATTTTCTTGCAGCAAATGAGCGATTTATAAAATTTTATTTTTTAATTTAAATTTTCTTTTTTCTTTTAATTTCATTACAGGTAATTAAATCAACTACAAAAAAATATTATAAAAAAATTCATAAAGAAATGTTGCTGTTAAATTTTTAAAGACATTAAATTATAATTAATACGACTGACTGACTGCCTTTCAAACTAAACTGATAATAAATGTATTACGAATTTTTATACCCTTCACCACAACAAGTGGTGAAGAGGGTATATTAACTTTGTCAAGTAGAGTGTAATGCTGAGAAGGAATTATATCAGAATACCTTAATGTATTCTTGCATCAAATCAAAATCTGAGTCGATTGCGCTTTGTCCGTCTGTCTGTTGTTGGCACGCTCACATCTCTTAAAATTACGGAATCCAATGAAACTTGTGCTGCGTATTTATTATAACCCTGAGAAGTTTCCTTATTAAACCAGTAAAATCGGTTCAGTATATTCAAAGGTAAAGACCGATATCTGTCAGCAGATTAGAATGAAAATTTGCCGTAATAACAAACTATATACACATACTTCATTATCATCCCAAAATCTATCAAAATCGGTTCAGTAAAAAAATATGTTAAAGCCAAAGAATTGTTCCTGTGATATATTGACTGAAGATTCACCATAGCCGATTATAGCATTCTTACTTGTTAATTTTTAAGTATCTATAAGTAGATACAGATACATTTTGTAAAGTATGTAAAAAATGTTATTTAAGAGTGTGTGTGTGTGTTTTTTTTAATTTGTTTACATACATTTTGTTGTACATATGTTGATGTGTCTAACAATTTTAAGCGATAATTATCAACAACTTGGTAATTATCATGGCTCATTGAAATTTTATAGCTTCATTAATGTCGACAACTTGAAAATGTTTTTGAAAAAAATAAAATAAAATATAAAATTAGCAAAACAAATACTAAATCCCAAGTAGAAAAAATGTATACAACGAAAACTTAATCGTTGAGAAATTTAAATGTGGTTTTACACTAAATCATGATAAATATTAAATATAGTGATTTGTTAGGGTTTTGATTAAAATAGTCATTTTTAAAATGGAGTTGGATGGGATTGATGAGAAATAAATATATCTTTTTACAGTCTGCAAAACGTGCCGGGTTTACATAAATACTAAAGTGTAAGTGAGTCTCCCTCTCTCTCTAATACAAACAAATAAAAACAATGAACAGAAAAAATCTAGAGTAAATATTTACATGTAGTAAAATTTGTATTTGAAAATGTTTAAAAATCAACAAATAACTGGAGGTTCTTGTTGATATAAATATGTGTGTTGTAGCACTAAAAATATGTTTTTCTTCCTAAAGAGGAGTAAATGTGCATGTATAGATTATATGATGTATGTATATGTAAAATATTAACTAATATGAATATGAATATTAATTTTTATGGTACAATTTTAGAAAAAATTGATATTTTTAAAGAGAAGAGGCAGCAAATTATTCACGTACTATGGGGTTTTCAGAGAAAATATATTTGAAGCTATTAAAATGATTCTAATTTAATTCATATCCATTAATTATATTATTTATCAAATAATAAATATTTTCATTTTAACACTTTGATTTTAACTTTACATTTAGATAATTTTAGGCGTCAAGGACGAGATCTATATAAATTTGTGATGATCGGTGCAATATTTCAGATATCTCTCTAGATAGACTCTTTCAGAATGGGCGTGACCTAAATATTGAAATGTTTCAAATTAATTTGGCACAATGAAATTTTGAACAGTCCTAATCCTCGTACAAGATTGATTGAAAATAACTGTTGAAGCTCTTAAAGTGTTTTTTACAATTATGAAAAATGTAACACTTTTTCGAATAACAACTTTATTTATGTTGACAACTTTTTGACGATTTCGAATGTAAATTTGATTTGATTTGATTTTTTCCTTTAAATTTGATGATCTTGGTCCAAATTAATCTGGCAAGTAAATAAATGTCTAAAAATAATAATTCTCATTTAGTTAACATAAATTTTAATACAAATGTTAAAGTTTATAAAAGCTTTTCAAATGGTACTACAATTTATCAGTTTTAAGAATTTTGATCATCAAGAATAACAGTTTTGGAGGAATTTTCTATGAAGTCACAAGTCACAGTAAATTGTCTATATCAAACCATTTTTTTGTTCAAAACTTTTTATAAATTATTCAATACGAAATTTTAATTTAAGCTTCGATACATTATCTTTGGTATATAATTTTCAAGGAAGGCTTTGTAGTTTATAGCTTTAAAATCTGACCCGATATGATTTTATAAGAGAATTTGAGACTTCTCTCATGGTTTACTATTTGTAATATGAGGTCTTACACTTTTAATCATATAAAAACTGTCTCATATTTATTTTTTTTATTTTTATATCATATTTAAGGTTCATTGTTAATTAAAGTTTAATAATATAAATATCAATAAATATAATTTCTAATTATTTAATTTCTAAATTTATTAAATTTATTATGCAAATAAATTTTCAAAACTCCTTTTTAACATAAACAATATTTCGTTCGACATCTCCTTTCTGGTTTCCTCTGGGTAAACTATAAATAGTTCCATTCGTTTGCATTAAAATTTATATTAAACTCTTAACTAAAAATGTCTACCCCTATTAAACACTACCCCTACACACACATACATAAACATAAAGTAAAAAATTTAAATGTATACAAATATATATTGAAATATTTATTTATATTTGTTATACCCTACACCATCGTAGGTGGTTGGGGTATTATATGTTTGTGCTGATGTTTGTAACATACAAAAAAATGGTGTTACAACTACTTTTAAATATACCATTCGACTCATAATCATTTTCTAAGTCAATGTCCGTCCGCACGTCTATCTGTCCAGCTGGTTAATATGTAAATATTGTGAACATATGGACCAGCTTGCAATTTTTGAATTATCTCGATGAAATTTGGTACATAATGTTATTTTGGCCCAGAGACAAAGCCTATTGAAATTGGCTATTTTCGACCCAAAATTTCGGGTATCTTCTATACAAATGTCCTTCTGGAATGAGGTTTTATGCTCACAAAAGTCCTAAATATAAAGTGATTTAAACGAAATTCGGCAAAAATAAGTCCTGTGATATTCTAAAATGATGTGGCAGTTTGTTATTTATGTGTATATGAAAAAGCAATTTTAACGAAATTTTAAACAATGTGCCAAATTATGCGAGGATCGTTCCATTCTCATAAAAGCTCCCTTCCAAATATCACATTTCATATGTATTTTAGTATTGTAATAATAACTGTTCATATTTAAATAAATATAAGAGAAAATTGTTATGCAAAATTATACGATGGTCGGTTCATAATTTCTTTTAGCTCCCATATAATCCCCCAGAAAAAATCATTTTAAAACTCCTCAATTTCACATAAATGTCATTTTTACAAATTTGTATTGTACGTTTTACAAAATAAAACTATACGAGGGTCGTTTATTAATTTTTCGTAACTACTATTTATAAAGAACATTGTGGTGGTGCACAGTATCACATAGTCGGGCTTGACCGATTATAACATTTTTACTTGTTTGTATATGTTTATGTGTATGAGTAAATAAGTGTATTTTATACTTGTTTATAATAATTATTGCTCTTGGGGGAGTCTTTGTAGAACTGAACATTATATCTGTATACAAAATGAATAAAGTAGGATATATTTACCACTACACTTATATTGTATGCACTAACACATTTATAAATATTTATATTTTATATATTTTAGTTTATTATTATTTGATGAGAATTTGCATATAAAAAAGAAATATGAAATAAGAGAGGAGAAATTAATGCACTTAAAAATTATCAAAATCTATAAAATGTCACTTAAAATAATATTTTATTTATACATAAATATTTGAAGATATAAATAATATATATGTCAAGAGAAATTGCATAATAATTTTATATGAAATCAGAGGTTTAATATTGATAAGTGATTATTTAAGACTCAATTAATAACAATATTTGTTAACAAAGACGAGTTAATACATTCTTCAAAATATTGTCCATTATTCTGAAAGCAGATTATTTCAAGCCAAAAGAACAGTAAAAATCAAATCAACCCAATTTATTACCCTGTTGTGAATTAAAGTGTATTTTAAATAACACGATCAGTATAGATCAGATCAACCAAAACTTCCCATTAACAGTTTTTCAAATAGTTTTTGACCTGTTTTGTAACTTGTGGCATGAAAGATTATTTCAACGTATCTGATCGTATATTCTCGAACTTTCTATAGTTTAAATTCCTAAAACTGATCGATAGTTTTCGGTAAGATCCTCTGTGATGGTCTGACCCAATTTCACTAGCTCCTAATAATAAACATTATTCTGATTTCACTACATATGAAATATTGCATTGGTGTAATGGATATTCAGATTCAATATTGAATTGGCTATTGATCAAGCTTTACATGACTGTACTTGGAATTATTAAATATTTTTTATCGACAGCAAGAAAAAAGATACCACTACCCTTCAGCTCTCATGCTTTTATGGAATGAAATTTCAATTGGACATCCTTAAGATTCTTTAAAATAATTTCGAAGAGCACAAGTTCTTAGTTGGTCAAATGGGCGGGGGTGGATCACCAAAGTTGGTCTTAAAAAAGTTGTATTTGTGAGATATCTCTTATAGTTTGGGAAATACTTAGATCTAATATAAATTTTTACCATTTTTGTGACATGATTTTTTTTACTTTTTTAACTTTGATGGCGAAATTCGGGTCAAAATCAATATCTAAAAATTTGTTTTAAATCTGTACAAAATTTTTAACTTATCATACACCTTTGTTGATCCATTTACAAGTTGTATTATTTTTATATAAAAATTTTGTAAAAATATTTAATTTTTTAATTTTTTTGTTCGCTTTAAGTGGGAATACCTCACCCACTAACCCTATCAGAATATTTCTAAGAAGATTCTCCAGGTCACACAATTTGATTTAATTAACATTTGACAAAATTATTAATTAATGTTCCAAGAAGTTTGCTTTTAATATCAGACCAAAAGCAAAGCATTTGTTGACCGATATCTGAGACAACTGCAGTATTCAGAGATATTTTTGTCAAATTTTTATATAAAATTTAATTATAATTAAATTTATATCAAAATGTATCTCATTGCGGTTCCAAGAATAATCGAAATCGGATAAGTAAAAATATTTTATGGTCAAAAATATGACTTATTTTTTGACTTCCAAGTACGTTCATATAAAATATAAATAAAACAGTTTGTTGTTATTAGTGTGTGTGTGTGTGAGAAAAAGTACCTGGATTTTATATTCCTGTTTCTTGGATATATATTCAAAATATCTGTAAAGGTCTAAGTCACTCAAATTTTGTGATCAATTTACTGTATAAAGTCAATTTTTGCCATAAGTTTTTTCGATTTTCAATTTTTGATATTTTGAAATAAAATTGGGATTTTCTTTTTCTGTTGTCTCCTCCATAGTGTCTTCATGATATACAATACACTTGTGCATACTTATGACGTACTCTTGAAGTAAAATTGTTAAACGCATTATATCTTATCATTTTCTGGCGACCACGCAAATTTTTCACTGTCTTTTTGCGATAACCTTGGTGGCGATGAAGTATATCGTGGGATATATACAAAATGTATATATATATATATATATATATTTAAAGTCCTGGAGATTAATATCTTCCAACTAAGGAAATTTACTTCAAAGTTACCAAAAAACTATAGGAATGTAATATAATGTTGTTCTTACTTCATATATGTATGAAATGGAGGGTATTAAAAATTTAAAACTGCCGAAATAATGAACACATTTGGATCTATCAACTAAGGGAACTTAGCTCAAGTTTCCTAAAAAGTATAGCGATGTAACATAATATTGTTCTTACTTCAAGTATGTATTTAAATGGCATTAAAATATCATTCTTATTGTTTCATAGCATTCACATAGTATAAGGTACCATATGGTCCATCATAACCTTCCTTCTCATTTAAATTGTATCTCTTACGTCTACAAAAATCAAATTTAATTGATTTTACATTAAACTCTGAGATTATTATCTGATTAATAATTTATTTAAATATTTGTAAAAATCTATATTTATTTAATAATCTCTGTTTGTATTTAATTAGAGTTCATTAACTTCTTAAGTAATTAATTATTCTCTTGTTTACTGTTGAGACATTGATAAGCAACATTAAAAAGCAAAAACCAACTTCAATTAAATTTTCATTTAAGTTTATTGATTGCAAAATGAAATTGAACTTTCTGTGGTGAAGATTAATTTAAAATAAAAAGAAAAATTACATGAAAATATGTGATGAATGTTTCAGATTTATTCTGTTCAATAGCAATTAAAGTCCAATAATCTATTAATAAAGTATGTTTACAGAGAGAGAATTAATATAAATCATGAGACGATAATCGAATAGTGACTTAAGAAAACGTACAATACACCGACTACGCCCCTGATAAGTGTGGAAATAGGGGCCTTTACTCATCGAAGTCAGAATCTCAGTTCTAAACAAATTACACACACAGTGCAATGTGTACAAGTCAGTAGACCATAACTCTTGAGCCGTTTGATCTCTATAATATTTATTTCAAAAAATTTGTGACTTTTTCATTTGTTGGATACACCAGCGTTAAACGTTCTTCTGGTATCGAAATATGTGCCCCTAAAACTGAAGACACAATTATACCCAACATAGTCTCAGCGTATAAACTAACATATTCATGTTCAAGGTTATTCAACTGTTGTTGTTGGTTTTTTAACTGAAATTGAGACCAATTCACAGCAATAGAATCTACATTACCTACACCACCATAGGTGGTGTTTGTAACTGGCAGTGGCCCTATCAACAATTCTAAGTATACCGTTCGACTCAGAATCACTTTTAGAGTCGATTTAAACATGTCTGTTTGGCTGGCTGTCCATGTTAAGCTTGTTGGTAATGTACAGGTCGCAGTTCTGAAGAGATCTAAATGAAATTTGATATGAGCTAAGGACAATGAAGGATATGAAATTCATAAGAGAATCGGTCCATTATTTCTTATAGCTCCCATACAACTTTAATGTATGTTGCTGATGCTCGAGGGAATGTTGAAGAAAAGTTTAGGACCCACAAGTAGTAAAAAATTCCTAAAAAATTCTTAATGTGGCAAGCAATATTCAGTCAAAAATGTGTCTTAAATTGTAGAAGATTTTAAACAGAGATGGACAACCTGTTCGAGTAAAGTGAAAGAAAGCACTATGAAAACGTTAATGGAAGGTTTTCTGAAAAATGTTCAAAATTTCATCACTATTGATTTAAAATATTTTTCTATTTTTGTAAATTTTAATAAAAATTTCAATCAATTAGAATAAACTAAAACTGTAAGTTTAGTAGTCTCGTTTTTATTAAGATAAATGTATGTTAAGAATTTTTCGATCTCACTTCTTGTTATTTTTTTTTTACAAAACTGTTTTTCGACTTTTCTTTGAGTGGCATTTTGCAGAGAATTTGATTTAATTTTAAAAATATAAAAATTTTATTCGCTCTTCGAAAAGAGTTTAATTCTAAAAAATTATAAAAATCCAAACTCTTTTTTGGATTGGATAAAGAAATTAAGAATTCTCATTTTAAGCTTAAAAGAAGATTTTTACATTTTCGCAAAAGATCTTTAAAATGAATATAATTTGAAAGTAAAGATTTTGCTCCGAGTTTTTTCATACTCTGGATTTTTTGTCTTAAGTTGAAATATTCCAAAATTTAGCTTTCACCTTCACTAATCAGGTTTAATGCTGCTAAAGCTTAGTTTTTTGAAAATTTGTATTATCTGCCAATAAGAAAACAGACTTAATAACAATTTTAATCACTTTCTTAAAATATATTAATTTTGCTATTTTAATAACGTTATTAAGTTAATTTTATAAGCTCTTTAACTATGATTGTGCTTGAAAAAAAGAGACATTTAACAGATTAATTATTTTTTAAAAAAAGTGAAAAAGAAATAAATAAACATGAAACATTTTTAATGAAAATGCTAATTTTATTATTATTTTAACCTAAAAATTGTTCAGCCAAATGATAATCACATTTTTAAGGTTGTTTGCGACTTTTTGACAAAAAAAGCAACAAAAAAAGAAAGAGAGAAGATACAAAAATAAATTATTATCATGACAGATTCATTTAATGCGAATTTTATTAAATATTTGTTTAACCCAAAAATAAAAATAAATAAATTAATAACAAGTTGGAATGTCATATTCGGCTGTGCCGAGTCTGCAATACCCTTCACCACAAATTCGTGTAAAGTAGATACGTTATGTTTTGTACATACACGATCATATATACGCTCACAGACGTATTGAATATATAAAAGTTTTTCTTTAACGGAATATTTAATGAGTTATAAAATGATTTATATTTTTGTTTATAACTTTTTTCTTTAACTGGACCGATTTTGATAATTTAGAAATCTCCGTTAATTATTAAGGATGTGAGCGTGACAACAATAGACAGAGATTATATTATGGGGTCTGAGATGATTTCTTTTTAGAGTTACACACGGACTGACTGACAACAATACCTTGTGTAGAACTAATGATGGTGTAGGGTATAATTAAAGGTTAAATAAAAAGTTTTACATAATTTTTAACAAAACACACGGAAGATGAAAAAGAAAGAAATATAAATAAATGAAACTGATTGTCAAATTTGGTTTAATAAATGTTTCAGAGGCAGAAAAAAACCCCAATAAAGTTTTAATTTTATACAAAATCTTTTTTCTTTTCTAAAAACCTTGAGAGTTTCAAATGCATTTCAATTATAATGTTTTTTTGGTTTCGATATCTGACTTCCTGAATAATTTAAATAAATATAAAACAAAATTGACATTTATGATTTGTCAAAAATTCTAAAAATAATAAAATTTTTATTGAATTTTAACAAAAAACAAGTCGATTCTTTAATGTAAAATCTGTAGCTGAATTGTTACATTTTTAGAAAATGTCAATTTCATATTGATTGATCAGCAAAAAAAAATATATAACATTTAAAATATTGTTATTGTATTTGTAACCATCACGAACAGTGTTTGTGCCAATGCGTCACAGTGTTTCAGATGAAAAACGAGATGGAAATAATTCTGTAACTTTCGTAACGATTTCAATGAAATTTCACACTGTGATTGTAGAAGTGTAGATTTAAGTTTTCTGTTTATGGACCTAAATGGAGTCGATCCACAGGGTCTTAAATGGTTTTAAAAATATTTAAAACCATCCAGATTCTTTACATCTAAACCGATATTTAAGTTGAACCCTGAACCCTCTTAAAAAACATTTATATGCGTAAATTCTGCTAGTAAAGATCTACAAAAGACCTCGTCGTATTGATATGTTATCTCTTATAGTTTAAGAGATATTTAGTTTCAAAAATTAAAAAAAAAATTAATTGTGGCCGATCTTGGCGTCTATTTATTTTCCTTTTTAAAAACTTTGGTTAATTTCCTTTTCTCTTGTAAATAAAAAGACATCAAACAGTGCCATCTAGATTTTTTTTGTAAACATTGGTACAAGTCCTGAGGCATGTTAAGTTTTTGGTTTTGATATTGTTGAAAAGGTAATTGTTTTTGAAATGTTGTTTCATGTATATAATAAAGTATTAAGGAGTGAGACCGCTAAATGCTAAAAAAAAAACGAAACCACTAGATTTACAGTTTTGATATTTTAAATTTGTTTGAAATTATTATTTCAATTTACAAATTTCGGAAACCCTTCTTTTAACGTTTAAAATCTACCAAACTTTTGAAAACGTTTTTCTGTGCTCTTCAGTTTTCTTTTAACAAGAGCCCAATATCTCCCCACTGGCCTTAGCTTCGGACAGTCTTGGTACAAATACCACATTATTGTCCCTGTTTCATTCAAAGGCTTTTTTGCCAAAGTGTTAGGATGCCAAGTTAGACCAAAATTAAGTGGTCACATTATAAAGTCTTATGAATGGAAGCAGCCTTTTTCGTATTAATTCCTTCAGTAAATTTCCGTATTTATAGATCCCTTTGTAACTAATGATTGGCTTCTTTTGTCGCAACAGCATATTGCTTGTCAAGAGAAGAACTTTTTAGGAAATATTGACTGCATTTGGGTTCTAAACTTTTCTCTAACATGGTCTCGAGCATTAGTAACCTACAATTTTTGAACAGGAAGTTGTGAAATATCTGCCAGAACATACCTTTCGTCATCGGTTATGCACCAAACTTATTTTTTAGAAAACTTGACTTCAAATTCCAAGCTCTGCTCTTGGCTATAAATTTTTTGCAGTGTAAAAGGAACACTACATGAGCTTTAACTTTTCGTACGAAATAGTTCGAGCACTGAACTAATCGGGCTTCATTCCTACCGCATGTGTTGGAATCTCTTTTGAACATGATTTCTATTTTCTTTGGCTTTACAAACTTCATGTGGACCATTCCTTCTACCTGAACCAGATTTTCTATCATTTAAAGTGATTTTAATCTAGTTTATAATAATTTCACTACTCCCCATCATTTTTGCAACACTAACTGTATTTGATGCGATTTGCTGTCTGTTGTTGTGGATTTAAATAAATAAAAATGCTGCCATAATTATAATTAAAAAGTCCATAATTTATTCAAACACCCGCTAATGTTCATATGAGAAATCATTTAAATCTATTAAAATGCATTAATGAATTTATAATCATTTAATTATAAATTAAATTTAATAAATAATTTATTAAATTTTGATTTGTACAAATAAAATATATTTTGTTTATTGGACCATAAATTTTACGAGGATTTTGCATTAATTTAATTATTTTATTATTATTTATTTTTTATTTATATTTTTTTATACCCTACACCACCATATGTGATTGATTTGTGTTGATGTTTGTAACATACAGAAAAAAAATGGCATTTAACTTATGCTTTAAGTGTACCGTTTGACTCAGAATCACTTTCTGAGTCAATTCAATGATGTCCGATCGTCCGTCTGTCTGTTGTTATGGTAACAACTGGAAATAAATAGTACATTTATCAATTTCGGTTCATGTTGTTGTTTAACTTCAGGCCAAGGAATCTGGCAACCTCGACTGATTGTGTCCATAGATCTTTAGGACAGAGTGAGGTTGGATTGGACTGGCAATTGAATAGATGTCATGTATCATGTGGTCCTTGACCACATGCAGGACATGTGGTCAAGGATATGTAACCAAAAGGCATTGATCCTGTTGCTCCATCCCGACCTACTTTTGTTGATTGCGGCAAAATCTGTACATTGTCTGCAATGGGCGGCCTCCTGGCACGACATTCATACGGCACCTTGAAACCTCGGAATTTAAGACGTCTCTGTGAATGTCGTTCAAAGCTGTCATATACGAATTCTGATTCAAAGGATCATGCACATATCTATGTAGCTATGTTCGTGTATACGAATATCCTTTCTTACATGCCTCGGCGGTAACTCCAATTGTGTAATATGGTTTCTCCGATGACATCCTAGAAGGATTTCTTCCTTTATTGGAAGAATCTTTGTTCCACATGTATACAGCCCGTTATGGTCCTTAAGGCTGCATTTTGACAGCTTTTTATATTTTTCCACAACGTATTACTTAGCGATGGTGTCCACACTGTAGCAGCATAATTCGCCACTGGCCGGCAAATCGTTTTATATGTGGCAAATAAGGTTTCTTTATCCATACCCAAAGTACTACTGGTGGCTAATGCCTTGAGGACCTTATTTCTACTTCCCACTTTGTGCATGATTGTATTAGCATGTACTGAAGAAGTGAATATGCTATCAAATGTAACTTCCAAAATTTATGAGTGGTTAACTGTCGGAATTTGTACGTCTGTATCTGTATGTCTGTCCGTCCGGCTGGCTGTTATAATAAAACATATAACATGTTATTATTTTGGGCCAATGAAGAAACTTGTTGAAATTGGGCATGTTCGGTCCAACATACAAATGTCCTCCCGGAATTATGTTTTAAGCTAATAAAAGTACTAAACATCAAGCGATTTTAACGAAATTTGTCAAAAATAAATCTTGTGATATTCTAAACCGATGAGTCAAATTAAGCAGGAGTCGGTCCATCATCACTTTGAAGAGCAAAAACCTCACATATACGTTGGTAAATAAATAAAGATAAATATGACCAAAAATCGATATGCAAAATCATACGAGAGTCGTTCCCCCAACAAAAATTCAAAACGTATACATTTCAAAGAAATGTTTGTTTTACAATAATGTACTGCATACTTAAGAATAAATCAGAAAATAAAATTTTACGAGGGTCGTTCAATACTACCATTTATAAACAGCATTGTGGTGTGGGGTATTACATAGTCGAAATTGACCGACTACAACATTTTGATGTTTTTTTCTTTTACAAATTTAATTAACGATTAAAAATTTGTTATATTTCTTTTACTTTTATTAACGAAACAAATCGTTTATTTATTTAAAAAAAAATTAACAAAAAAATATTAAAAAATATCAAAACTTTAAAAAAAAATATAAATTTTTTAATGCCTCAACAATTTCACACTTTTTTAATACTTTTTCATGGAAATTTCGGTGTTTTTTTATACTCCCTACCACAGCATGTGGTGAAGAGGGTATATTAACTTTTTCATTTCGTATGTAACGTTAGGAAGATATTAACACAGACTTAATAATGTGTATATATTCTTGCATGAAATCAAAATATGAATCGATATAGCTATGTCTGTCTGTCCGTCTGTTTGACTGTTGTTTGCACGCTCACTTCCACATTAATTGACAGAATGAATTTGAATGAAATTTGTCCTCAGTATTTGTTATAGTCTTGGGAAGTTTTCTGTTTAAAATCACCAAAATCGGTTCAGATTATTAATAGATATAGACTAAGTTCAAACAAAAACTTTCGTAAAATTGTCAATTATAAATCGACAATTTAGAATGAGTGAATGAATAATATGAAGCATTACATACTTCATTACCATTCCAAAAATTTTCAAAATCGGTTCAGTAGGAAAAAAGTTGTAGTCAAAAATATAACTTATTTTACGACTCATTAAGTGTTCAGTGTTTTATTTAAGAAAAACTTTTATATATTGAATACGTCTCTGTGTGTGTGTATGTATGAAATATATATACCTCACAAGCATTTGTGGTAAAGGGTATTGAAGATTCGTCATGACCTGATATACTTGTGAAACGTAAACATATGAATGAATTTAAACATTAATTTTTGAAAAAAAGTATTTCATTTTATTATTTTATTTTATTTCGTTTATTTTTTCGCTTTTAATTTCATTTCAAAAAAATTATAGTTTTTTTTTTTACCATAAAATAGAAAAAAATAACAACAACAAAAAAACTAAAAACAAATTTTATGTTAATGAAGAAACCTTTTGAGCGAACTGAATATTGAGCAAGACAACATTAATTTCAAATAATTATTAAATTATTTTTAAACCATTAAATCCGTTAAAAAAAAAAAAACTCTTTTTAACACAAAAACAAAGTTTAGCAAAGTTCAATTTAGTTTAACTAAAATTTCACAGAATAATTCATTTCACACGTAATCGAAATGAAAATAACTGTGTTACAGTTTCACAAATTGAGATTGTATAACAACAATTTAGTGAGAGATGAAAAGAAAGATGGAGTAGAGATCAATTCAATGTCATTTAGTAACATTAATTTAATTTAATTGAAATCAATAACTGTTATTATTATAATTGAATTCGTGATTAAAATTTCTTTTGTTGGTTGAAAAATTTTATAAATTTCAAAAAATTTTAAAATTTTTTAATTAGAAAACATATGCAGGACACAAAGTCAACCGATTAGAAGGAGGCTTGTGAATATGGATTTGAATGATAATGAATCAGTTCATTGTATATAAACATTTTATATATATTTAGATTCAATATGTGATATATATTGTAAACATTATCCATTTTTAAATATCCCGTCCGATATAAATAAACCAGCTCCAAAATTAACCTGAAAATCTTACTTTAAATGTGAATACAAAAGTTTTGACATTATAAAATAGGTAAACCGGTTTTCTAAGAAATATCGAAGAATCGATTAACTTTTTCAAAACACAAGTTTCATTTCAATTAATTACGAGGGTCGTTCATTTGACAGCTACAGCATTTATGGTCGTGGTGTAAGCCATTAAATAGTCTGTTTTGATCAACTTTTTTTTTTTTTTTTTTTTTTTTTTTTTGTAATTAGGTTCCCTGAACCGATTTAATGATCTTCGCCCAAATGTATAACATTTGTAGGGTCATCATGTTTCATCCAATCACAAATTATAAAATACAACTCTGCAAGTGTCTGCCCATTATATTTTTTGTATGCATTTTGATTTGGGATATTTGTTATGAGATATGAACAAAAACTACCAGTTGTGATAGTGAATTCCTGGCCCTTAAAGAAACATTGTTCTGGAATGGAGTTTTAAGCTCATAAAAATCATATGTCCGATTTTAATGACATTCAAAACCATTAAAAAGAAATTCAAGAATTTCAATAAAATTTGATTTCTTAGCACAGGTTCACATTTTGCAATAACTCTCCAATAAGGCCCTCAATTAAATGTGTTATGGCCAAAAGAATTTCAGATCCCGAACAGAAGTCTGATGATCTTGCAAAGCAGTTTGCTCCAAAATCTATTAATGACGGTTTAAGCTTTTTTTAAGACAAGCTTTTCGACTCAAAATTCAGCCGATAATTAGTTGTCAAAGATGAGAAGAGTTTGCAATATTATACAGATTTTTTATGTCTTAGGTGAAACTCGCTTCCGACATGTTCAAGATTTAAATGATACATGTCATGTCGGCCAAACCCCTGGTCATAACACAACCGTCGATCTAATCGATTTGTGTTTAAACTAATTGAAAACTATATAAATTTAAAATCCGCCTTAACTTATGAATTGAAAATAACCAATCTGTAAACACATTATTGATGACTACTGTACAACAGCATATCTAAAGTTGGACCTCCTCTCCTATTCATCATATTCCGAAGGTTGTAATCTCCTAATATTAATATCAGACTGTTAAGTGAATTGAAAGTTTTGATTTTGACCAACTATTATTTGATTCGATTGAGATATTTTTCCACGTGTTTCCTCTGGTTATAATAATTTTTGATATTTTCATATTGAAATGTTTTTATTTTTGAGCTCAGAAAAGACAATGACCTGAACTTTTTTTATTTGATAAATATTTTTTAATTTATTAGAAATGCGAACAAAATCGGGACAACACACACTCAAGATCTTACTTGAAAAGATTAACAGATAACTAACATATATAACCAAATTTTTAAATAGTTCCATTAAAAGCTATAAGATGAGAGATACCATATATTGCATTCCTATAACTTCGTCTCTATGGAGTCTCTATGGAGTACCAGTTATATTACTATAATGCTACACTCCTCTGTTATCATTGTATTCGGTTTCATGGAATTCCATTCTGCCGATTTAAAGTTAGAGATTTATTTCTGAAAAATTCGATTCTGCTTCACGGTGGACTTGGAGATTTTATACTGTTAAATCGCTGTTTATATATGTTTTTAGTATCTCAAATATTATTATTTAAAATTTTATATCATTTATGTTATTTAATATAATTAAATAATAACTAAAACATACCAAATTTAGAAAAATCAAAGATTATGATATATCAATTGAAAGCTTGTAAATTTAAAACTCCAATAATTTTTTACTAAGATTTATCTTTTAATCCACAGAATGTGCAAAATCAAGTATTAAAATTATTCCACTTTTTATTCACGATTTCACTTTATTTCTAGAAAATAAAACTAGAAAATTTTTCTAAAAGATTTTTTATTTAAATTCAATTATTTATTTTTTTATTTTATTTTATATCAAACTTGTTTAATTAAGAACATAAATGTTTAACCCAGTTTTAATAAAAAATTCAGGTTTCATTTACAAAAATAATCTATTTGACAATTTATGTCATAAACACAATTAAATATTTATCTCGTTACACATGTTGTTACCTTTTTTTAAATAAATTATTAAAACAACAATAAAAAAATATTTTTTTTTAATTTGTTTACACTAACAAAATATGGTTTAAACTATTTTAATTTTAATTGGTTGTTAATCCAAAGAAGGCTTTAATTAAAATTATTATTTTTTTCTCTTTAATTGAACACTACAGACCATAAGATTTTTAAATTTTTCAAAAGGAAAAAACGAAACAGAAACGGAAAATTGTTTTACAAAGAAATTATACACGCCGGCTGATCACAAACAAGCAAACACACGTACTTACGAACAATATTCTTAACTTGGCCAAAAGTATTTTTTTTTTCTTTTGAAGCCAAAGTTTTACACTTTGAAAAAATACCGCATGAAACGATTTGTTAATTAATAAATTTTCAATCTGTTCAATAGTTTTGTTTACAACCACTTTCCACTTGGGTTCTCTGATATTTCTGTAGAGGAAGTGTTTTGTTGTTAACGCGTTCGAGTTTCAGTTTAGACTGAAAATTTGTATGCGCCAGTTTCTTAATGAATAAATGAATGAATGAATGACGGACTGACTGGTTGATAATAGTGGAATGGTTAGTTATTTAGATGAATGAAATGCCTCACTGACTAAGTGACTCACTCAGACAGACACACAGTCTTTCTGTCTCTTTGTCTAACTGACTGTTACAGTGATGGTAATAATGTTTCATGAGAGTCATTTGTTTCAATGGTGTTTTGGTTTGTTGTTGTTTTTTTTTTAAATCTACATAAAACTTCAACTAAATACAAGTAAAAGTACGTTATTTTGAATATGTATTTTTTGTTTTTGTAAAAAAATATTTTCTGTTTGAGGAGTGAAATCGAAAAATGTTTTACAAACCTTTATTTTACTTAACAGTTTCAATGTTTTTTATTTAATTCGATTATTAAAATTTGGAAAAAATATAATTTTTTAAAGTTTTAATCACTGAAATTGTTGAACCTTTTTCGAAAGTCTTTCTATCAACGTTTTGATAGTGATTTCTGACACTTTGCTCGAACAGGTAGTCCATCTCCGTTTAAAGTTTACCACACTTTTGGAAAAACATTTTTGTGCTCTTCAATTCTTCTTTAACAAGAATCCAATATATCTTCACTGGCTTTAGTTCCGGGCAGTTTCGAGGACTTGACTCTCTTGGTATAAATATTCTTCTTGTACTACACAAGGGCTTGTTTACCATAGTGACAGGATACCAATTCTGGCCAAAAATAACCAGACATATTATGAAGTCTTTCGAAGCAGCCTTTTTCGTAAACATTCCTTGAAGTAAATTTCGGTATTTATAGAGTCCATTGTAAGAAATGTTTGACTTCTTTTGCCGCAACTGGTTGTTGCTTGCCATGTCAATAATCTCTTGGTATTTGACTGCTTTTGGTTCCTCAACTTTTCTTTAAAATTCCCTCGAGCATCAGTAACATACAATTTTGACCAGGAACATACGTTTCGTCATCCATATTGCAGTAAGGATATTTTTTTTTTAAATATGACTTGAATTTTTAGCAGCGTTCCTGTCAGGAACTTTTTTGAACTTTGTATGTTTTTAAATCTGCATTTGCTTTAACTTTTCATACCAAATAAACCGAACACTGAGCTAATCGGATTGCTTTCCTACCGGATGTGTTTGGAGTCCTTTAGAAAATACTTCCTTTTTTTTTTTTGCTATAAAAATATCATGTGGACCCTTCCTTTTAGCTGAACCAGTTTAAGCGTGTGAAAAAGTGTGTTAAGAATATATCGATTTCACTCTTTAAATACGACTGTATAGAAATTATTTTTAATACATATTTTATTTTGTTTTTGTAAAATAATATCTGCTGTTTATTACAAACTAAAACTCTCTCATATTTGTTTGAATTTATTTATTAACAAACAAAAATTTATCATCAACCACATAAACAAAATTGTCATTATATTTGTATCGGAGTTGAGTTAAGCAGAGTCATTGTTGGGGTTTTTAGTTTGCTACCAAGGAGAACATATAATGCATCTTTTATACATCCATCTATCCATCCTACTGTCATTCGTTGGTTAGTTTTGTTGTTGTTGTTTTGCATGTTTCTGTCATCAACAAACTAGAGACATTTTCTGTCAGAAATAAGTTTTTATTTTGGTTTTTAATTCAAACAACCAAAATGCCAAAATAAGTGAAAAACCACATACAAAAATACACATACATTCGCATAATATAGAAATGTGTTGTTAAATTTTATGCAGGCAAACTTAAATCATTTTTGCTTCGACACTCAACTGAAAATGTCAATTCAAAATTAGGAAATATATTATGCCCTCCACCATGCGATTAGACATGAGAGACATGAGAGACTTTGTCATTTTGTTTGTAACTCCATCTAAATATTTGTTTTGATTCTTGCATCAAGACAAAATCTCATTCGATTTAGCTATATCCGATCGTCTGTCTGTTGCTGGTTCTCACATCCACAAGAACTCAATTAAATGAATGAAATTTTGCCAAAATATATGCTGAGAAGTTCCTGATTTAAAATCAGCTAAATCGGTTCACTAGAAAATACGTTATAGACCGATACCTGAGTTAGGTCACAGGGTTGAGTTATAGCCTCCTTATAAACGAAATTTTTTATATGTTAATCGTTGCCTGACATTTTATCTTCCAAATTAATTTTATCGGGAAATAAAAGTTCTTTATTTCGCCCAGATTCTACCCACTCAAAGTTTTTAATGAATGAATTTTGACAAAATTATAACACTTTATATGATGCATCACCTTTTCTCTTTACTTCACCCGTTCTACTTTTTTAAATAACTGTCATTAGAGAATAATTTGGACAAAGCTCAAGGAACTCTCGCTGTAAAAGTTCTTGATCTATAGATAAAAACGTGGATCACGTTTTATTTCAGACATATAGGAACATGTTATAAAAATTTCTAAAATATTGGTTTATCCGCTCAACCGTCTATAAGGTACAAACAAATTTACATGCATATAAACAAACACACAGTTGTTATATTCAACCGATTCGGTCCAAAATTGAAATTACCTATATTTTTACATTTTTGAGGTTATTTATTGTTAACATTGCCGGTTGATATAAAAGGATTAAAAAATTGTTGGTTAACAAAATTTGTATTCCCGAGATACCATTTTTTAAAAGCCTTGTAACTCCATCTAAGGACCATATGTGGTATTCAAACTTCTCAACTTATAATGCTGAAACCCTCTGGTACGGCATTAAATTATCGATGTTAACCCATTGATGCTTTGATAAAATGTTTATATCTTTATTAATGTTTATACCGAACAATTACCGATTTTGACTCGGCCTATGACTTTCAATCAATGTTGGCGTTTTTATGACGAAATACAAAATAACTGTCCAAATATTATAGTTCAGTGGACCATTCAAAAGATGATAAATTCTTTCCAACTTCATAAAGTGCAGGTTAAGTTTACGACTGATTGATATAGGCCCTTGAAAGATTTGATGGTTTCAAACCAGCATCCCAAAATTTAGGAAATTTTAAAAAGAATTATCTCAAATGACTTGAGCCACTACAAATGGAAAGGTTACCAAAAAAGGCATTCGAACTTATGCATTTATAATATCTATAGTTTCAAGATTAAGTGTTCGGATCAGAGGTTCATTAAAAAATTACACAAAATAAAATGAGGCAAACTGTGCGGTTAATATTAAGAGAAGTTTTAAATTCTTATTGGAAATAGCAAAATTCCAACTGACAAAAGGAGCGGAACAGACCTTTTTTAAAATGTTTTCATATTCACTTATGAGGTTTTCATTATCTAGTGTCAATAAAGAAGTATCTAAGACCAATAAATTATATATATTCTTGCACCATATCTGAGGTAGACATCGGTCTGTATGTTGGAACCATTATCAAGCAAAAGCTTTAAGGAAATGGAGTGTAAAAATGAGAGTTGAATTTCAAAATATCAGTCCAGATATTACAAAAGCTTTTAGATAAGCTTCCATATCCCGAAATAGTGTCTTAAGTTTATAAAATATTATTCTTTCCACTCGATTCGGAAAATAATATAATATTCACATTCAGCTGCAGTTCTAAGGAAAAAATAACAGCTCATATTTTACAGTACATTTCATTAAAGTCCATTAAGAAAGATATTTCAGATTCTTCTCAGCGGAATAAAGTATTTATCGTAATATTTGCCCGACTGACCTTTTTTAGATAAATATTCCTGCCTTTCTATCTATCTTTCCAGATATTCGAAAAGAATTAATTTGTAGGTCCTATGTCAACGACTTTAAAACATTAAGAATAAATTTTTAGAGCCTGAAAAGTCGAGGCGTATTTTAACTATTAATGAAAATTTTAAATGGCTTTAATTAACAGTGATTGGAAGACTGGAAAAAAGCTATAGATCGGTTAAGCCTTAGTAGTTTAAAAAAACCAGCTTTCAATCAATTTTTTTTTCTTTGAGTGTAAAAAGTTTCTGTGTGATTTCACACATTCATACATCTTTTAGTTAACATCAAATATATGATCATCTGTTTTCTGCTCCCAACCTCGTCGTCCTCCTCCTCTTCCTCCTCTTTCGACTTTTGCACTATTTGTAACCACATACGTTGGTAAACCATTTTTTGTTTATATGTTTCATATCTGTTGGTGTTTGTTTGTATGTTTCGTTTCTTTTTTTTTTTCATTTATTTATTTTTATCATTATTTTACAATTTTAAAGTTCAAATTTGTTTTATTTATATATCAATGTTGTGTGGGTGTGTGGGTTGGGGTTACGGTGTTTGGGGGAGAAATTAAGGGATAAAGTGTAAAGTGGCAAAATGCATACGAATTCATTTGTTGTATTTATTTTTATTTTTTTTTAATAAAAGTTTTAGTTTAGACTTTTCTTTTGTAAAGTTTTTTGAAAACCTCATTATCATGATGATAATGATGTTGATCATCATCATCATTTGTCTGTATGAATTTTAGCAAAAAAAAATTTGAAGGAAGGAAAAAAAAGTAGGAACAAATTTATGTTTTTTTATTGTTTAGTGATTTAAAGACAATTAAATGTTGTAAAAACGACAACAAAATTGCAAATATTTGTTGTAGAATTTATTGTTTGTTTTATTGTTGTTTGCATTTTAGAAATTTTTTAAAAAGTTTGTGTATTTTTATTATTTTCCAAACTTAAACAAAAGAATTTGTATTTCTTTTGTATGTGAAAACAAAAAAGAAGAAGAGATAAATGCCAAGAATTTAGAAATAAAAAAAATTATATTATTTGTGTTGAACTCATAAGGGAGAAAGATACACATACGAGGGTTACATATCATAGATAAGAATGATAAGTAGATCATTCTTTTATGAAATTATTGCATTAGAAAAATTAGTTTGCATTTCATCAGCTTAAATCGCGATTTCGGAAAAAGGACATAAATGTCACAATTACAGTCAAATGTAAGCGGATATTCTTCAGAATTATTAAAAAGTTTATTATAATTTTCACAAGTTGTTAAAACACTTTGCTATTAAAAACATTTGTGAGATTTTTGTGGGAAGAAGCCCTATGTTGGCGGTACATTAATATTTGGACCGATGATCTTAAAGTTTGGCGTACACTGAATCAAAAATGTAATAATTAGAACGAAAAATGGTGTAGAATTGAAGAAAAGTATGTTTAATATCAGTCAACGAAACCTTTATTCATCATAATGTAATTTTTTCTTAATGTTTCGTAAATTCTTCAAATTGATGAAATTTTGTCAATATGAGTATTTGAATTCGTTAATAAAAATGAGGTTAATTTGAATAAAAATTACTCAATTTGAATAATACATTATTTAAATTTACAAAAATAAATTATTTTTATTGGTAAATTTTATTCAATTTAAATATCATTTTTATGTTAAATTTACGTCATTTAAGTTGAATTGAGAAAAGAATTGCGTTTAATTGTTGCAATGAATTAATACATAAGGACCAAGGAAAGGAGTACTCCCCATACAAAGCAAATATTGATTTTAAAATATTTTAAAAACTGTAACAGCGAGAATTTTCAAATTTACTCCCGATGAACTGTATTACTGGACAAAAAGCAAGACGTATAGGATCAGGGGAAAAGTAGCCCCCATACAGTGCAAATATTGTTTATCGAATATCTATAAATTTACTACAGTGAGAGAGCTTGGTCCCAATTACGTTTAATTCACGTCGCTTTGTGATTTGTTAAATTTTTTTTCGAGATCTAGAACTGAGGAAAAAAATTTTTTTGCAGCGAAGCGCACCGGGTAAAAACTAGTTTTAGATAATAATTAAAAAGTGTAGAAAACGTAACAAACAACTGAAAATTGTGAAATGTCAAAGGACCGGCTTGTATTTCTGATGAAAAGTTGCTTTGATGTTTGTTGATCAGCTGATCGATCTTCCATTAACATTTTTATGAGTTCATTTATTCCTTTAATTTCAATCGCATCAATTAGAATGTTCAATAAAATATTTTCCTCTTGTATGTAAATCTATATTTAGTTTTCCATTTCCTTTGTCATATTTCATTTAACTGAACCGATACTGCAATTTTTAAACATAAAGCTGATTAGTACAATAACAAATAATTCGATCAAATTTCATGTCTGGACGTGGAAATGTTTTCAACAGGCACATAGATACACATATTCGAATCGGCTCAGATTTTGATATATTCTATATAGAGACTTACATAATTCATTCGTACAAAAAAAAAGGAATTAAACTTAATTAACCTCTTTCATCACTTGTGATTGTAATGAAGTGTATGAAAATATTCCATTAAAA
Source organism: Cochliomyia hominivorax (assembly GCA_004302925.2). Lineage (NCBI taxonomy): Eukaryota > Metazoa > Arthropoda > Insecta > Diptera > Calliphoridae > Cochliomyia > Cochliomyia hominivorax. Next base: position 56,650,759 of record PYHX02000413.1, read on the forward strand.
AGTAAACAAGGAAAAAATCGAAATCTTTAAAAAAGTCACAAATTACTTTCATTTTCCAAACATTTTCCTAAAGTGCTCTTCAATGAAATTAGGCGAATTAGCAAATACTGTTATAATTTCATTTCCTTTCCATTTGATGAAATTATTTTGCCATAGAAAACAATAATTCTTGCATCATACTAAATCCATTAATTTTTTTCTGTGACCAATTTTCAATTTTCATCGAATGGATTTTCCTTGTTCTTGTATTTCAATTTAACCGATGTTTCCCCCCCCCCCCCCCCCTTTCCTTTTCGATGCCAAAACAAAACCATGGCAAACGCCATTCAAAATTGACCTGTTTATTTTCTTTCGTTCCTTAAGTTGGCTTTAGTGCCAATTACCCTTTAGTTTTATATTTCATTTCTTGTACAAGAGTATTTATTCCCAGATGTTCAGTTAACAACCATTTATGTTTGTATATGTATGTGTTACCTTAGTTGTATGCCTGTTTGTGTGTGTATGTGTTGAACTATTGTCCAGAGCCATACGTTTTCGAACACGTCTTTATGACTGTTTTCAATTTACTTGCCGACATTTAACTGTTTTCAGTCGGTAGTACAAACATACAAACATACAAAAACAAATATTATTGTTGCTATTTACTTGAGAGTTTGTTGTTTTGTTTTTTTGTTTGTTGACTTAACTTTATGATGTAACATTTAGTAACTGATGGCTGTGATGCTGCTCTATAGCGAAATCGGAAGCATTTTGAGACAGATGCTGGGTTGGTGAGTTTTTGCATTAATATGAATTTGAAATCAGAAAAGGAAAATATTTCAACTACAATTTTTTAATTAAGTTTTCAGAGCTCTGAAGCATTGGACTTTTATGGTTTTCCCAAAACCTTTGGTTTGTTAACTTTATCACTTGATTTTTCATTATCTTGTACGATTCTTTGTAAGTCGTTAATCATTATTTGTAATTTTGGATAGTTCGCGCTGTTGTTTCATTTTATTTGAAAAGATCTGGACATCTATATACCAAGCTTATAGAGTCTCAGACTATGCTCATTCTGAACACAAAAACTGCCACCTAAAAACGAAGAAAGTGTTCGGTAAAGAGAACGTCATGCTAAAAATTAAGCAAAACGAACAAGAATCGATTTGATAGTTCACTTCGTTTATTGAGATGTAATGCATATAACTCTTTTTTTGCGGAATGAATTATTCTGGCATTTCGAATGCGTTGTTAGCTGAAGTAGAGTGATTTTCGCATCATGTTAATAGTTCATTTTACAGGGCTTAGGCTGTACTATATCATTTCAAAATAAAACTAATGTCCTTTCAGAACCTATTTTTTTCGTGATTTATTGCTCCCTGTAACATTTGGCCTTTCAGCACTGATTTGACTCAATTTGGATTTTGGTTTTTAACTCATAGAAGGGTCTGAAGGCTCGACAGAGATCTAGTGGTACCATATCTGACAAATTCATTGTATTATCGATTAAGGGAATTTCAAAATAATTCACCCATGAATTAAATCATAATTTTTGAATTTAAATAATAAAATCCAAATTCATGAATTGTTCTTTCAGATCGTATATCTCTTTATTTAATGTTGCTAAAAATCAGGGACCGATTATAATATCTTTTCCCTTGTAGGGTACCAAATATATTCATCTTTATGTAGTTTTCTCTCTCTCTCTCTCTCATTAAATTTTATTAAATAATTTTATTAACTTTTTTGTGTTAATACTTTTTCGCTATTTTCCTTTTGTATGGCTTAACTGTTACATTTTTCACTTTTGATTCTTGTTATTACTCTTTTTACACAATTTTTTCTTTTATTTCTTATTTTATTTTCTGTTTATATTTTGGCTTTTAACTTTCGTTTGACATCCAATGCATTGACTTAAAACTGCTGTCATTGTGTTGTTCTTGTAAACTGACGTTATAACCCACATTTAAAGAGAGAAATAAATAAATGAACACCCTTCAAACTAAATGCTCTTCTCCTCATCACCAACTCCCATCATCACTTCTGGGTACACAACAATAATTTTGACATTTAAATATTTATATTTCATATTTTATTATTATTTTTTCTTTTTTGTTTTTTGCTTTTATTTTGATTTTTTTTTGTTTTTATTTTCTCACTTTTTTTATTGTTTTTTGTGCTTTGAGTTTTTATTTCGTATTTTAATATTTCTTCACACATTCAACTCAGTTGAGGGAATTTTATTTCATGTTTTTTTTAGTTTTGTTTCTTTCACAAATAAAAGTGAAAACAATGTGTCAAATGTCAGAATTATTATAACTGTTGTCAAAAGAAACATTTAGCACTTTGCTTAAGTTATTATAATAATTATATTTTTTACGAACTGGTAGAGAATTTTGTAATGTTTAATAAAAAAAGAAAAAGAAAAAGTGATTTAGTATTAAAGTTATGAGAAAATAAAGGTGAAATTTCTCGATGGATAAAATGAGAATGCTATAAAAAGGAGTCCAACAACTGGTTTTAATTAAAGTGATGGCATGATCAATATTTTTTTATAATATTTTATTTGAATCTTAAAACTAATAACTAAAAACTTAATTACTCTAAGTAGAACATTTCCTCATGCATACTGGTCTTACTAAAAGCGCGGTGAAAGATTGGATCTACGATGCCTTGAACTACTTTGGGTTTCAGAAATAAGTCTTGCAAGTGGATTTGGATGAAAATGCAGTCTTCGTATTAAAAAAAAATTAAATGGATCTCCTGTTATGGTAGAATCATCGATTGGGCCCTCTCTATAAGATCAATGTTAGCATTACTCGCTGATTCCCACAATTGGATACCATGGGCCCATATTAGTTTCAATATGGAATTATACAGAATGACTTTATTATTTATTATTGGTAATTCAATTTTTGATTCCATAATGGTAGTAAACGTTTTATCTTGTATATTAAACCTTCATGCCAGACTTTATAGAATATAAAAAAGATAGCGCAACTGTATTTTCATCTCAAGTGGTGATAGAGGGTATATTTATTTTGTCAGTCTGTGGGAATCATTCACATTACTAATTCGAGTTAATTAATAGTTGGCCAGATTATTTATTTCCAAAGAAGTTATAGAGCAATATCTGAGACAATCTATCAATCAGCGTTGTGAAGGTTGTTTTTAAAGAACAAAGACCGTAGTACCTACTGGTTTATTTTTATAGTGTCAGAAGGGACCAACCATAAATAATTCCTCTAATCAAATATTTCACTCAGTATTTAGCCAAACGCGACTTAGATCATTTCACGATCGTCAAATACGAAAATAGTATTACATTGAATTGAATTTATTTAATTTTGTTACTTTCAAAAGTAATAAAATATTGTCATCTTCGCAATTCACCAATCAAAATCAAAGCGTTTACTTCCTCTAGATGCTGTTAAGAGATTCCGTCCATGATCACTTCTTTATCAACAGATTTCCAAGATTCAGATCGCAATGACATTCTAAAAATATCATTACAATACGGCAAAAGTCCTTGAGATGTGTGAACTAACATGTCTCACAGGGAAAGCTTCCCTGTGTATGTTTTCCCACCATAGAAAATATATCGCATTTTATAAACAAACATGAAAAAACAAATCTGTGGTATCTCTAATGACTTTTTTTAATTCCTGCGATCATAAAGTTCCTAAATCAGTCATTCGGTGTTCTGATATTGTGTGCATTTTGTAAATGAATAGATTAAGAACCTTAGAGACCTATTTGTTTAATAGATCCTAATACAAATATAATATAAACCAACATATAATTCCCGAAAGGAATTTTGACAGTCTAATTTTAGCTTTAAGTCAAAAACAGGTATTTTTGGGTTTTGCATTGTATCGATATTCCATAGATAAGGAAGAAGAATCTACGATATACTGAATCTAGAAGATACCTTTCAGCAGCAATAAATTCAGGTAGAAAAGAACTGCGGGGAATGGAAGACGTAAAGACGTTTTCTTATTCAACCGGCAAATTCAATGAGTAGATAAATAGAGTCAGAACAGTAAAAACAGGTTAGAGAGACGTGAGCGCTTCGACCTACTTAAACTCGTAAATCACTCAATAAATGCAAAGATAAGTCAAATTGTCAGAGAAGAGAACAGCGACAAAATGAGGCGGAAGAAAACTGCAGTGTAAAGGGTCAAGTAGGAGTGAAGGCGTTGTACTAAAATACTATTGAGGATCTATGCTCCATGTATGAAAGATAGAAAGGAAACTTTAAAACAAAAATTGAAGATGTTGGAATTAGAAGCTTCGTCGAGAAAGAGTGTTGCCAATTGCCAGAAGAACTATAACATAGGCAAAATCACATTTGCCTACGTTTAAAAGCAGAGACATTGAAACATTGGACTGCCATTAGGTCCTGGTATAATACATTTAGAAATTGTCCATTTGACACGAAATTTTTTGGAAAACTTAAATTTTTTAACACAGGATGGTGTGACATTGCCATATGACCTAATGAAATGTATTCATTCATTTATTTAAACTTAAACTTTAAACTTACGTTAAGTCTTTTAAAGTCTTCAGTATAGGTGTTGCCCAGCTCAGGGGTTTGCTTAAGAGACAATCTAACTTCATATCTTTCACTTCGAGTTGTGGGTGTGCAATATTAGTCGTCCGCCATTTGATATTTAGCCGCTAAGGATGGCTTTTTACTAGTATCACCCAAAATTATCTTTGGGCTTTGTTAAGATACACAAGTAGCTGTCACAGTATTTGTCAAAACACAAGGCCATTCACTATTACCATTTATTCGATTTATGCACAGCGTTCCTACAGTTTCGTTTCAGAACTGGGTGTCAGAGATTGCACACTTTTTTACGGAACCAAATACAGTGAAAAAAGTAAAATCTAACGAGGTACAATTCTTTGGATAATGTATTAATTCATGATATTGTCGACATTATTATCTTTCATACCCAATATTTTCATATTTTTGCACACAAAGAATCCCAATTCACGTTAAATATATTTTTATATCGAATTACAATTATAAACTTTAAAAATTTAATCATACGATTTTGTTTTCAGTTTAAATAAAATAAATTTTTATATTTTCAACAATCAAACTGCAAGCAAACACATCAACACACACACTACTCACACACAGTGACAGAAAAAGTTCAACGGAAGTGCGTTTAAAAATAAAACAACTTAAACATTTACAAAATTTTTTTTCAAATATTCAATAACACGTGTCTCTGTGTTTTCAATACAAAAAAACACAAACACAACAACATTCATACATTCATACATACATACATCCATACATACATACATACATACATACATACATACATACATCCATAGATCTGTATTTATGAGTAAATCATAAATTTTAATAGAATTTGTGGTAGAATTCATTCAAACGTTTCTTTCTTCATTCACAGTTTATGAGTTCAGTCAATGTTTCAGTACCAAAAACAAAAACAAGAAAAAACAGTGTACAACACTGCGTTTGAATAAAAGAGGACCGGAAGTTGAATCATTCACATGTGAATGTTGGTTACAATTTAAATGAAAAATACTATTATTTGGGTACACAAAATAATGAACAAAAAGAGTTTTGTTTCGTTATTTTTTTATTTCATTTTGGAGTTAAAAATCAAAAAATATTATAAAATATTTTCAAGTTGCATAAGTGAACAATTATTTGTGTTTCTGAACAAAAAAAATAAAATCTGAAAAAAAACTTTTTAAAAATTGTTGCACTTTAGTGTTGAAAGGGATTTCGAGTAAATGAAACATTTTTAGATTCAGAGAACGGAGAACATTTCAAATATCATCAAATGTTTTCATATTCAATAATTTGTTACATATTTTCACATTTTAGAATCAAATATCTGTTAAGTGCTGAATACACTGAGAGAAATGATGAGAAATTTTTGATTGATTGTAATTTTTTATTTTAATTTTTATTGAAATATTTATTTTTAGCAGACCCGGAAAGCTTCGTTTAGCCAAAGAGAAATATTTATAATATATATAATAATATAATATAATATAATATAATATAATATAATATAATATAATATAATATAATATAATATAATATAATATAATATAATATAATATAATATAATATAATATAATATAATATAATATAATATAATATAATATAATATAATATAATATAATATAATATAATATAATATAATATAATATAATATAATATAATATAATATAATATAATATAATGTAATATATTCGATAATCATTATTTGTTTTGCAAAAGGGCTAACTCTCCTAACTACAGTTCTTAAAACAGTGTCTTGCAAAAAAAGTTGGGACCAAATTTGAGAACTCTCGCAATTATAGTTCTTTAGATATTCAATAATCAATTTTTGGGAGTTACCCCTACCCTTGGTCCTATCGATATTTTGTTTAGCCTATACATACATACATACATACATACATACATACATACATACATACATACATACATACACACATACATTCATACATATATAAATCACTAATATTATTTTATTTATTATGAATTAATTTTCATTTTTCAAATATTTCTCTCAGTGTAAGACTAAAGTTTTAGGAGATAATGGTTGTTTTAGTTGAAACTGATGTTATAAATGTAAAATTTATTTGCTGCTTTTAGAGCACTTATATATATGAGTATTGGAAATCATAATAATGTTGTTGTTGCAAAGACACTGTACTACCGAATATTTAGTTTGTATAGAAATAAAAGTGAAACAGCACCGAAACCCAATTCCATTTGTCTGTAATACTGAAGAAGTAATTAATTTTTTGTTGTTGTTTAGCCTATATTTTTTCTCATATTTCTGGAAGCGCAGGGATTTCGTGGCAAAGCAACTGCTCCGTGTTAGAGAATAAATAAAAAAAAAATTAAGGGTTTTTAAGTAAGAGAATCGTACACCAATCGAAACAAATGGTAGTCAGAAGAGCATGGTCATGGCACGTGATTTCAAACTTCACATCTTCTGTTTTTCAAATATTTTTTACCGATTTTGAAATTATTATTCTGCGTTGTCATTATAAAAGATTTTAATCATTTTTCGTAGAATGGTCTCTTTAAACGAATAAAATGACTTCGAGTGCAATGCAACCATGTCGTCCGATTTCAACAGCTCTTTTTAAAAAGTAAGCTGCTTCTTTTTCTCATATTTCTGGAAGAATATGGATTCCATGCAGAAGGAACTGCTCCCGGATTGAGGTAAAAAATGAATCAATCCAATTCCTTATATCCTGTTCAGTGAGAGCGTTGTGTGTCGATCGAAACAAATGTCAATCGAAAGAGCAATATCTAACCTGTAAGGTGGATGGAGACACTATCCCCCATTATCCAAATAGTTTAGTTTTAGGTTCTGTCTATTTTATGGTTGTTTCTGGTATTTGCTCTCTTTAAAGAAATAAATATTCACGGGAGCAAGTTTAACGTAACCATTCCATCCGGTTTCAACAACTTAGTTCAAAAAGGGAAGGCGAATGGTAAGTTCTGGGCTATAAGTAAGTCCATGCTTATCACCTACTGTTTTCGAAACAGTTTCTGAGTGGTTTGGGAAAATTTGGTCCATCGTTGTAATAATGAAAGATTATGGCCTCTTATCCGGTAGTCACTCGTTTATTATTCTATCAAATCAACTGCCATGGCTACAGATATCTTGTGACCGCCTGATTCGATTTCAACTTTAAGTGAGGGTTATAATGGGACCTGGAAGAAATTGTAGGCCGTCCATCATATAACTATTTTAACCGACTTTTGCTCTTATTTATCTTATTTTGACTAATTACTATTGCAACACCTACACACGTTGGTGTTTATGCCTTTCGTAGTGTTATTTGAAAGGGGACCTCTGATGAATAATGGACCGATTCTCATATAATTTTACACATCGTTTTAGAATATCATAGGAATTATTTTTGTTAAAATCGATTCATATTTAGATCTTTTATGACCTTAAAACAATTATATAGGGAGCCAATCATATTGGACTCATCATCATAGACGAAAATCGTAAAAACGACCCAGAAAGTGATTCTAAGTCGAACGGTGATAGCACAGTTCTTTCAGTCCTATAGAAAACTTCTGCACAAACGCATAATTTTCCAATCACCTGTGGTCAAGTCGTATACTAAACTAAACAACATTATTAAAAATGGATTTAAAGTTAATTTTCACTTAAATGTCTCGTAAACTTAAAGCATATTTTTATAGAGATTTCCAAGGAATAAATTCCTTAGTCTCAATAAATAAAATAATTTTTGGGATTTTTAAAAAATCAGTACTGTCAAAGGCCCTGTTTAGAAGAGGATCTATACTATTCCAAATCAATTGGAAAACAACTTAGTTTTCACCTTATAAGAAATTACGTTATCTCCAATTGTTCAGAACTATAACCCAAAAAACGCTTTATTTAAATTAATTAGCTTCGACACATGTAAAAGACTCAGTAGTATAAAGCCCAACATTCAATACATAATGATCGTAACAGTTAAACGACATATATCATCAGTCACATGCAACTGTTATTTAAACTCAAATCTTGAAAAAAATAACTCATGTTTATTTAAAGAAAAAGAGCATAATGTACAATGGTCCTTCGAACCGGAATTTAAATAAATTTCAAAAAAATAAATAACTAAATCTCTTAATTTGTATTGACATTAAATTATTCTCAACATTGTTAACTTTAATTACTGTTAATAACTACAGTTTAATTAAAAATAATGACTTTTAAACCACAAAAAAAGGAACCAAAAATATTCGGTTGGTCTCTAATATTTTGTACAATTATCCATTTGTTTATGGATCTATATATATTTCTATTTTTTGTTTATTTGTATTTATCAATGTTTCTCTTTTATGTCCATAAACTTTACAGTTCAGTGAAGTTCCACTCACAGTATCACTTGAAATAATTTGTTATTTGGCTCATGGAACTTGTTTTACCCAAAATTTATGATGATTTTTGCAAAATAAGAATTTCATCTTTTTTCCCCCGTTTGTTTATTATTTTGATGTTTTTTCCGTTTTGCCCACAATTAATTTCAGTCTTTTTTGGAATTTCCTAGATTCTTCTTGTAACATTTGAGGTTTATGGCTTCGAACAAGAGGAACTCTGGTTTTTGGCGTAGAAAAGGGCTTTTAACGTTTAATGTTTTCTTCTATTAAAATTTTTTTCTCCTTGTATGAATTTGAATCTTTCCTACATTTTTATGAACTTTATTTTTGTGTTATTTTTAGTATTTGGCCAATATTTGTGAACCTTGTTGTTTTTTTGGGGTGAAATAAATGTGAGCTGCTCCTATATTTAGTAGCTTTTCAGTCTGATTCAATTGTACAATAAAGTCTTTTGTTCATAGTCATCATGGAAAAAGTCATGAAAAATTTTTTTGGCTTTTTTGGTTTTTCACTTTAATATCTATAATTTATGCTTTTTTATATATTTGTAGTCTTTTGTTCGTTTGTTTCTTGTGTTTTTATGTTATTAACATTTTTTATGTATGACTTCATCATCATTCTTGATAAATATTGTTTTATTATTGGAATTCATATAGAGAGATAATAAAGTTCTAACTTAATTAAAGACTAAAACGGTTACGTATGGTACATATGGTACCATTATAAAGTATTAGGTATAATATTCGGTTAATTCCTTCTTCACCGAGGCATATTCCTATAAACGCATTTCATTTTTATACCCCATACCACAGTAGGTGTTTGGGGTAAAAAAATGGGGTAAAAAATGTACCTAACAGGAATGCTGCTCAAAATTTAGAGGCCAAAAACAGGGCACCCAAGTATTACAAAAAATATATTCTTGCTTCATAATGGATGACGAAACGTATATTCTGGCAAATTTTTCACAACTTCCTGGTCCAAAAATTTATGTTGCTGATGATCGAGGGAATGTTTTAGAATATCTTTGTACCCAGAAGCAGTCAAAATTTGCCAAAAAATTCTGGTTATTTCAAGCAATATGCAGTTGCTGCAAAAGAAGCCAATCATTTGTTAAAACGGGCTCAAAATATATCTAAAATTACAACAAAGAATGTTTCTAAAAAAGCTACATTGATTCCAAGACAGGTCACCTAATTTTGGACGGACTTGACATCTTGTCGATGTGGTAAACAAACCCTTAAGTGGTACAAGAATAATAATTTGTTATTTGCACCAAAAGAGGCAAGTCCAACAAACTTTCTGGAGGTAAGACTGGTGGAGAGAAATTGGGCTCTAAAAGAGATTTGAAGAGCACAAAAAAGGTGTCGAAAAATGTGGTAGATTTTAAACTACTGTTCCAGCGAATTTACGGTTAAGAAGTTGAAAATATATATTTTTTTGTAAATTTTATTAATAATTTCAATCAGATTAAAAATATGGATTTGTAAATAAAATATATTTATTGGCGACACATGTGGGACACCTAAAAATAATTTTCTGCCGGACGGCTCTTTTAATGACAGGGCGATCATTTAAGTGAAAAAAAGACAAATTTTAAAACAAGATTTAGATGGATTGAGATCGGGGGTATTTTCTTATAAAAAGTTAGGACCATTTTAATTCCTTATTCATGGTCAAATTCTCATACATCATATGGAAGTTTCATTATCGTTATTCGTTTCAATTTTATTAAAATTCGAAATTTTAAGGTTTTGATGAATTTTTGACATCAAATTAAAATCCACTTACATGTTCTTTAAAACTTCGGAATCTGAAAGTTCCAATGTTTGCACTTTGGCTGAAAAATCCAACCTTAAATAGGCTTCCTCAAGTCAAATTTAGTTATTTTTCAATATTTTGTTCTTTATTCACCTAAAAATGACGTGATTTAACTCTGGTGTTAAAGAGCTTAATTTTTAAATATTAATTGACAAAAATTATTTAATTTAATATTTTCATATTAAAGTTTTATTTATTCAATATTTTTCTTTTGATTTTACGCATAATGACTTCACAAAGCCCAATAACCCAACCGCTAGATAAATTTCATTTCACATAAAGCAAACAAATACCAACAAAAAAATTATTTTCATTTCACTAAATAATTTTCATTTCACTAAATAATTTTAGAAAATGAAATAAATTCATCAATTTCAAATTTCATTTTGTGATTTTAATCTCGTTTCGTTTCTGTGGCGAAAAATTGCACGAATTTTCAAATTAAATGAATTAAAAAGAAATTATGAACAAACATAAACACACACGGATACTCACACATACACAATACAGATGTTAAAATCTTTTTATACTCTACACCATCATTGGTGATGGAGGTATGTTGCGTTTATGCAGATGTTTGTAGGGGGTGGAAGAAATAGTCCTAACACCTTTTTTAAATATATCATTCATATCAGAATCACATCCTGAATCGATTTAAACATGTCCATCCATGCAAAGTACAGGTCGCAGTTTTGAATGTCTCAATGAGTTTGGCACGTCCTATTGTTTTGGCCCAAGTACGATGCTGATTGAAATTATTTATGATCGATTCAATTTTTTGTAGAGGCCCCAATAATATGGTGTAGCGTATAACATAGTCGGACTTGACTGACTATAAAATGTTTACTTGTTTTTGAAATGTTTCTCTTTTTGATTGCGGCAAATGAAACAAAAAATCTTATATTCATGGGAAATAAATAAAAACAAACAAAATTTGATTTTGAAATTTAATTCAATAATTTGAAATAACGCGATTTTGATTATAATGAAATGCGATGAATATTTAAGAAGCAAATAATTATTAAATAAAAATTTTAAATAAATTTTAAATTTATTAAAGAAACATTTAACGAAAATTTATACCCCAAGTCCGTCAGACAACTGTAATTTCGTCTTGTCTGAGCAAGACATGTGATCGAATTTAAGATTTTACAAGTTTACTAGAAGACCCAGCAAACATCGTTTTGCCAAAAAATGTTGCTTTGTATGGGCGATACCCCTCCCCCTGGTTTTATCTGTCCTACGTTTTATCCAGTAAAATAGTTCCTTGAGAAAGTTGCCGGGACCAAATTTGAGAACTCTCGCTTTTATAGTGCTTTAGATATTCGTTAATCAATATTTGCTTTGTATGGGGATACTTCTTCCCCTGGTCTTATCAAATTTTTATAGCCACATATACATACATACATACATACATACATACATACATACATACATACATACATACATACATACATACATACATACACATACATACATATATACATACATATATACATACATACATACATACATACATACATACATACATACATACATACATACATACATACATACATACAAAAATTCATACACACCTCCTATTTTGTGTATGTAGATTATTTGTTATCGTCATTCATTTTGGTTTATGTCTCAGATCTTTTAACATTATAATAATGCCAACATACAGCTGCGGTCAAAATAATAGCACAATTTTTAATTTTGCAGTATTTCCTTTTTTAGTAAAAACAGTCGAATATCGCCTTCCCATTGAATGTACTACATTTGGCACCTTTCCTTTGCCTGTTCAATTGTGGTCCTAAGTTCTCTATTATTGGTCAATTTAATTACTGACCCCTTATTTTGTACGTATGTATACAAATTATCGCGAGGATCTATATCGGGAGATTGGGCACATTACAGTGAACCCATTATTGCAAAAAAAAACCTTTTTTCTTTTATGCTGATATGGTTTCGGTTTTAAGCTTGTCTCGCATTAATTTCAAATTCTTTTTCTCACAAAATATACTTTGAATAACGGAACTACAAAATTGTGAATATAAATATTAATTAATAAAAATGCACAAATCATCAACGAAGATGTAACATGTAGGTGGTTCTATTATTTTGACCGCAGCTGTATTGTGAGATACTGCACTGTAAAGTGATATTAGGAAGTGGAAATATGGAAGCTATGATAGCAATGATCTGATTTTCGTATAGTTGGGAACATTGCTTTGCAATACAAGGTTTACATGAACAACCAACATGATTACGTAGAGAATATCGTCAAAATGCGATTCTGAGTCCAACGGTATAGCTAACAATAGTAACAAAATTATTATATTGCACCAACACCAGGAGTGACGCTGCCATTCGATGTGAAATACCGAAGAAAGAGTTATCTTATGGCCCAGAAAGTATATACAAATATGTATATTCATGGATCTAATCAAAGTCTATGTTGATTTAACTATATCCGTCAATCTAGTGGAAACAGTCTAATATGGAATATTTTTAAGAATTCAATCGAATACGAACAGATTTTTATTTTTCTAAGTATTTTGCATTTTAAAACCAACTTTATCGAACCTAAAAGTAATTCGCTTTATACAGAATTTAACAACAATTTACAACTATACAGCATATCGTCAAGATGGATTCATAGAAGATCCCATTATGTTTATATATCCCTGCATCAAATCAAAATCTGAGTCCATCGCGCTTTATCCTTCTGTCTGTTGGAAATATTCTTACAGGCCAAGAATTATTGTCCGAAATCAATGAAATTTAGCAGCATTGTCTGTTGTTATCCCAACCAGTTTTCTATATCGGGGCAATAGAAAAACAGTTATATACCGATATCTGAGAAAACCTTAAAATTCCGAGAAAGATTTTTTTAATATTTTAACAAAAGTAACTGAATTTAGACAGTATTTATACATCATCATTATCAACATTGGATCAACAGAAAAGGTTATAAGTTAAAATATTCAAAACTTGGTACACACCAAAATCAGAGTGTCATAGAAATTTGCAATTTTGAAGAAAATTTTCTGAAAATTACATTTACTTTACTTTGATTTAAAAATAAACTAGATTGCGCTGAGTCCATTATTTGGCATTAATCCCATATAGGGTCCCTTCCCGGAATATGGTTCAAGCTTACAAAACTCATTAAAAAAAGCCACTTCCTCCGAAATTCCGAACAATAATATTTATGTATCAAATAAATGTTGACCAATATCGCTCCATATTTTCTATATGTTATTGATTTGACCGATATAAGTCATATTTAGATAACAACATCAAAATAGAATATTTTCAATATGAGAAATTTTAAGATGAATATAAAATTCTTTTCGTCAATTTCGATGTTTCAAAACATCTACAAAATTTTACTGAATCGAATATTTTTTATACTGAGAAATTGTGGTAAATCCTCTAACAGAATTTCGGTATTAAATTATTTTGAAAACTTCCAAAATATTTTAGTAAAAATTCCGAAAAAAATAAACAATTAAATTCTCAAGTTTTCTTAAGTGTTATTTTGTTATTTCTTTCAATATTTTATTGTTTTTTATCAATTTTATCTATTTTTCCTTGAAATCTTATTTACACAATTACGTAAGAAAGGAAGAACTTAAGATTTTCAATTTGATGTAAGGGCATCTCTTCTTTTCATCGTTCAGTGTTTTTAGGAACAAAAAAAATTCCTTTACAAATTTTCACACAAAAGAGAATAAAATAAATAGAGGATACAATAAAATGTATTGATACTACAGACTATAATGACTATAATGATGATGTCTATAGTATTTGTATTGAGTCGAACAAAAACACATACATTTTGTGGGAATTCCCAGCAAACAATAAAATTATTAAAAATATGAATTTTCTAACGTAAATTAATAAACATCTTAAGTGATAAAGAGGGTAAATTTTATATTTGTCATTACGTGTGTAACTCCAAGAAGGACACATACAAGTTCCCGTAAAATATATGTTCATGTATCACATCAAAATCTGTGTCGTTTTATCTAAATTCGTCTTACGGTTGTTGACACAGTTGCATCTGTTTTATTTGTCGTAGCACAATGAAATTCGACATTACTGTTATTACTATTATTGTCCAACATGGATCCAACATTGCTATTTAAAACCAACAAAATTTTGTCTTCTTTGAAGAATTTTCTAACTTTTCCATACTGAAATGTCCGAAATCTCCAACCATAAAAGTCATGTTGAAAAATTTCATTTTTATCACAAAAGATCTCCTTATTATTATGCGGGCCTTCCGGCAGAAAACACTTATTTGGTATTTACCTTACATGTGTAGCTGTATTCTTGAAAAACTATAAAAAATAGATATATTTCCAAAGTCTGAAATTTTTATAACCTTTTAATGCATGTATTTTTATGGTTATTTCAGAAAATTCCTTTGGAGTTTAAAGGGAATCTGGTAATATATTTAAAAATTGTAGGACATATATTAAGTCCACTCACTTAAAGAGACTAAAAAACAAGGGTAAAAATAGGTTTAAAATGAATTTCTGCTTGAATATCTCGGAAACTGTAACCTACACATATGAACAATTTTTGGCAATTTTTTTTTAAAAATCAAAAATCCAAACTGCTTGACTTGGGAGGGTTACCGACTACAAAATACCTCGAGCCATATGAAATTTTATTAAAATGTCTCTGGCAGTTCAAAAGTTACAGAATTATTTCAAAAAATCAATTTGAACACATTGTGCATTGATAAAATCAAATGGTATTCCAAAAGGCTAAATAGTTTTTGACGGTCTTACATAATGTGCAGGTACAAGTCCGCTTAATTCCAATAGCCCCTAAGAAACAAATACCATTCTTATGTCACCAAATAAAAAGTAATGAAGCCGATTACTTACCTTAATGAAGCATACTTGAAGTCTTACATCGCGAGCCAATAAATCTCATCGTTCTTAATGTATCCCAATACTCTTAAACGTATTCTTACAATTTTTAAGTGATCAGATTTAAGGAATCCAATTGCTGAATATCACATTTTCTATTAATTAACTGATCTTTAACTTGACAGATTGAAAAAATATGTACTTCATCATCACAACTTAGAATTTTTGTATTGATTTATAAATGTGGAACACACCCCTGAATCTAAATAAATTCCTATATCAATTTCAATTTCTTATATCAATTTCAAGAATGCGTTTTTAAAATTTAAACTTTGGAATTTAAGAATATTTAGAATATAAATAATATTTTGATGAATAAAGTATCAAATTCGATCGAATCTGAATCGACGTGGTTTTTAAATGAAACCCTCAGAATACATTAAGAAAAATTATAATTTCTCATATGTTTATTATACCGATCGTCCCAGAATTACTTCCTGAGTCGTTTTAACAATGTTCCTTCGTCCTGACTGTCCAAATAAAGCTTGTGATAAAAGCTGTGGTTGTTTTGAAGATATTTTAATAAAATTTTACACTTGCGGTTAGTTTGCTGCAAGGACGAAGTCTATTGAAATTATCTATGATCGGTCTATTATAGCATATACATTTCCGGAAGCTTATAAAATTACTAAATATAAATGTACTGTAATGAAAATTCTTAGAAATAAATTGTGTAACTCTCCGAGATCATGTGACAAATTGGTTCATATTTTTTATAGCATTCAACTTCTGAACATTACTTTGAAGTGAAGATGTTATATCTTAGAATCATCTAAGATCCCATAAAATATATTCATGTTATTGATTCAAATCAATTGATCTTCAGAACTTAATGAATATTTTCATCATTATTTGATATTGTCTTGCGATTTTTTCTAATCATAAAAAGCTATAGCCCGATATCTTACTCAATCAAACGATCCGCGGAGGGAAATTTTGTATTTTTTTTTAACTTAAATATATTTAAACAAGAACATGAAAGACATAATGTCTACCTTAACATGTTCAACTTTTATAAGAGTGATAACAAAAGCGCGTTACATAGAAGTGTCAAATCTCTTCTGATATGTATGTGATGATTTCGTTATATTAACTTCACCAGAATTTATATAATTTTATCAATAATTTTACTTGTTTATTTCTCCTTTCGCCAATATCGTATGCTGGGTTATATAATACCTCCCCCCCCTTTTTCTCTCCTAAATGCATTTTAAAGAAATAAAAAAGCATTTTTATTGTATTATTACACCATTATTATTCTATATACGATATATATAATGTGTCATTGTAAATATATTAGAAAAATATGTTTCAAGTGTTAAATATTTATCTTTTTTATACTTTTTTTATATTTCGTTATATTTTTATACTTTCTTCGCATTGTTAACGTTAAGGTCTTTTTATATGCATTAAATTGACATTAACACGAGTCGTTTGATGCAAAATTTAAATTTCTAATGACTCAATTATAAACATATGTTTCCTTTTATCTGTTAAAGTATAAAAAAATCTATAAAATTATAATAAAAATGAAATTTCAGTCATTACTATAAAAAGCGTTTAATGAAAGAAGTATTTTTGAATGAAATAGGCTTTAAAGTGATTTTTAGTAATATCATACGATTTCAGCCGGCAACGATCGTTCTTTGTCATAATTTCCCACTTTTAATTTGGGCAGTTTTTCTCATCTTTTAAATCTGCCAAATATGTTTCCTATGGGATTCAAGTCCGCGGACTGGAGTTGTCAATCAAAGATTAAATGCTATAAACTAATTTCTAATCTGTAGGCAACTTTAATGAAGTGGCCGTGCTAAAACACCCATCGAAGTTCGGGCCTTGAATATAAAACGGTCCACTTTTGTTTGAATTACTACTAATAGAATAAAATGGTAACCACTTAGTGCACCTCGAATATATCTCTTGCTCTCCTTACATGACATACTAAAATTTAGAATTTCCTTTTAATCAAATTTAAACAAAACTTTCGAATACATTAAAAAAGCGTTGAAATCTAATATGCTTCAGGGACTTTTTGTAGACATATCTAATGACTCTAATTTAACTTTTTTGGTACAAAAAAATTATAAAAAAAATAATTTTCAGATTAAATGCTTTTCCGATACCAGTGTGCCTAATTTCCGATTTCTTAACTATTTAATTGCATAAGATCAACTAAATTAATTTTTTCCAATTTGGTTATAATGGAACAAATATTTGTCTATAAAATTTGTTTTTTTTTAATATTTAATTTTGTGCAGCAAATTAACAAGTTAAAGTTGCTTAGGATTCAAACAACAATTTTTGGAGTTAAGTTCATTTTTGTTGTAAAATTACTTTCAGAGAGGTAGAAATTTCAATAGAATTTCGTCCGAGTATTTATTATAGTCCTGAGAAATTTCCTATTGAAAACCAGCAAAATCGGTTCAGTATATTGAAAGATATAGACCAATATCTGAGGTAACCTCTAAGTTCAAGCAAACAACTTTCATAAAATTTTCAATTAAAAATCGACAAATAAGAATGAAATTTTTCCATAATGTGTGAGTGTGTATGTACGAAACATAATGTAAATACTTCCTCATACTTGTGTTGGAGGCCGAATATAGCATTATATATTATTAGAATGTATTTTATATTTATATGAATATGTAGAAACATTTCCCGAGACTTGTAGGCGGTTTTACATCGAATCCAATAAAATTAAATAATATTGTATTAAGAATATAAATTTGTGATTACTTATAAATGTAATAAACTTTCAAAAGCAATTTTTTTAATAATATTTTTAGCTTTAAGCCTTCCAAGCGCTTTTAGTTTCCAAGAAAGTCCGCAGTAGCACATAAAAAGCCTTTACCACAATGGCAGCATTTGCTTTGTTTACATTGATGTAACTTTGGTATTCTTATCGCCAGCATTTTTCCCACAAAATAATTTTTTTTATATAAAAATATTATGTTCGGACTCAGGTGTCTGTTTGTATGTATTTATTTTGATAGCTTCTTAAGTGTTATATTATGTCGATGCCTATATTTTGTTAAAACTTTTATAAAATTTTAAATAAAAAAAATTATTTTTCTATAAATAAGATGAAAATGTGTCCCTTTTTCTATTCTTCCTTCCTTACCTCCTTACCTCCTTACCTCCTTCCCTCTTTTAACTATTATAAGGTTGTAAAGTAAGTTTACAAAACCATATTTAAATATGTATAAAATGGTTGCCATTATGTATGTGTATGTATTTTTGTATTACAAAATTTATTACTGACTGCAAAACGTGTTTAAAATATTCATTTTATAGAGATATCGATTCTATAAAGAATTCATTCTTTAGTTAAAGATATCAACTAGATGTGGCAGATATGACACATGGTGACATATGTGGAATGAAAGATATTTATTTCGTTAAAAAATGTATGTAATACTTTGAGGGGGATACTATACTCCTTGAAAAAAGAATTTTCTTTTTTCAAGGAGTGGTTATTTCAGGTAAACGGGTTTTTTACTTTGCTTTAGAATAAAATAAAATTTTGATCCATTTTTAATTTGTAATTCCCTTTACCATCACACGTGGTGAAGAGGGTATATTGACTTTTTCATTCCGCTAAGTGGAAATCACCTAAGAATAATGTATTTATATTCTTGCATCAAAATCTGACTAGATTTAGCTATGTCCGTAAGTCTCTCTGTTTGCTCTTTAAAATTTGGCCTTAGTAGTTATTATCGTTTCATTGTAATAAATATATAGACCGATATCTGAGGAAATATCTAAATTTTAGCGATGAACACAAACATATCAATAATAAGAGGAGAATTTGGAATAAAATTTAATCATATTTTTATAATGCGCTCTACCTCATTCCAAAGTTAACAAAACCGGTTCAGTAATCATCATAGTGAAAATATGATTATTATTTTTATTTTTAATCTTTTGGGACTCGGCGAACATAATTTGGATCCAAACAGAATTCTAAAACATTGCTTAGATTCTGTACAAAATTTTAAACGATTCTTTATATAAATCGTATATCAATATGGATCCGATAAAAAGTTATATTATTTTGAAAGATCGTTTAAAAACAAACGTATCTTTTTTCAGTATTTTTCGTTTTTAGATCCACAAATTTTCTCTGGACTATAATTTTTTCTTCATAATTTTAAAAGAATTTTAAACGGAAATGCATGTATAGTAAGTCCAAAGGCCTTAGGGGAAATACTCTTCCCGCCTGCTTTATCAGAATTTTGTTAATTTAATTTTTAAAGGGAAATAAAAATGGCAAAGCTAAACTGAAGTACCTCCAATATAAAGCGATATATGTTTGCTATATATTCAAAAAATCTGCAGTGGATTAAAACTCTTAAAACGACAGCGTGACCAATTTCCTTAAAAAAGCAGGTTTTGAAACAATTTTTTTTTTTTGGAATTTTGGGTATTTTTGAATAAAAAGGTGGGAATATATTTATTGCATTGTATTAGTGACTATTTTGTTTATATTCGATTCAAATTATATAAAAATAACTTTATTTATATAGATTTTAATTGAGGTCAAATATTAACAATATTTTCACAAATTTTTACCAAAAATAAAAGTTTTAAGTTTAAGTTAAGCTTTTTGAAAAATGTTTAAAGACAATAAGTTCTAATATATGAAATATAATTGTTGTTAATGTAATTAGCTTTCTAACGATATAAAATTTTTATAAAAATACTTAACGCGATCAATTCCAATTTAACTAAAACCTGATTCCCTCCAGCAAAAAATTTCTATATATTTCTATGTTAAATAATAAAAACATCATTCTAATATTTAAGTAGATATTAGAAGGTCGTAGAATATATACTAAATGCTATAATTATTGATATAACTTTCATCTGTTTTACTTCCTTATTGATAAATCTAATTTATCGCCCATTCACTGCTAATCCCGCTGGAAGTTATAAAATTATGTCTACAATTTATATTTACTATAAATAATTATAGAGATCAAATTTTTCTCTTGATTATCCACTTAGACTTAATCCTATTAAATGTCTGTGATTACTTTTTTATGGCCTTTTTTCCTCTTTCTACTTAAATACATTTCATTACACTTGAAATGAAGCCTTAACTATAAATATTATGCGATATTTTTTTTGCAATATTTGTTATATCATATTTTATCTGTGTCTTTCATGTTAAAACAAAGTTATAGTGAAATATGAAAAAATTGCGCGGAAATATTATATTCTTCCAAGTCACTAGACAAAAAACATCATCAATATTTCAAGAAAAAAATAAAGAGGAAAAACATTTGTCTTTAAGGAGATATGGAGTTTATTAAAATGTTACAAAATGTGTGTTGTTGTTGTCGTTGTTGTTACATAGTTTAAAAGGAATTTTAGTTAATCTCAATATTTAGTCATATAATTGTGAAAACTAATTTTACAAATTCTTCCTGTATACAAATGCATTACATGTGCATACAGACAAATTTATTATATTTGTAATGGTATTTTGTAATCATTCCAGCAGTTGTTGTAACAGCATTGAAATAAATAAGGAAATGGACTCACTATATTGTATGAGTCCATAGATCTTTAGGAGTGAGAGGAGTAAGATTGGACTGACAGTTAAACAAATGTTGTGAATCATGTGATTCATGACCACATGTAAATCCCAGATGTAGGACGTCACTATCAATACTAAAACAAAAGGCATTGAGCTTATTCTATCTCAGTTCTGCTAGATCTACTCATGTATAATGCGGCAGGTGCTGTACCTTGTCTGCAATGAGGAGCATGTGGCGTCTCTATTAATGCCGCTCAAAACTTTTGTTTACGAATTTTGTTCTAAAGGAGCTTGTACATTTTAAATATGCTCTGTTCGTATAAACGAATATGCTTTCTTACATGTCTGCTTACCTATTTCCTCAGGTATTGAAACATCTGAACATAGCGTTTTACGGCCCTGACATCGCTCTACTAAATAGTGAAGTCAGCAATTATGTTAATGAAAACAAGCCGGTGAAATAGTTGCATCCTCAAAATCTATAACCTAAGTATTGGAGTAAATAAGTTGTGGTCAACCGTCCGATCTCTCTCCTACCCGAAGAAAGATGATATGGCGGTTAAATTTCAAAATACCCCTATTACCGACCCTAAAGATTGCTCGCAAGCATTTTGACAATTATCCTAAGAGAGATAATGCTAAAAGAAGTGTTGCAAACTGCACAATCTTCCATTCGTGGAGGCCATCAACGCTACTTAACCATTCCGTTACCACTCAAATCACATTCATTAGAGCGCTCCCAGTACTTTCACTTGATAACAAATAAGGAGTTGACATGACTGTTATGACTGTACTATTGTGCCAAGTCATAATGTTGATGACGTATACGGATATACGTTTATCTCAACGAAATCAAGAGTTTCTGAACTGTAACTATTAGAAGTCGACAACAACCCCAGTATTGTTGATTTTTTTAAAATCTACCCAAGTCATTTTGACATGGGCTTGTAACAGTACCACTTGTGCCCACTTAATGTTTCCCTACAATAAAACTTGTGGCGATGAGGTGGTTGGATACATTGTATATCACTTCACTAACTATCTTTGGGAATGGGGGACGATGAGTTCAAGCATTTGATCGCCACAAGATGTATCATAAAGAGAGAGAGAAAGTGCGCACAATGCACTTTTTGTATATCTTGAAGAGACTATGACATTTGTTAAGTCCATGGGCAATGACTAATGGTGGAACTGGTGGATAACTAATTTGGGACTGTCACCAAAAACTGCTGGGCGGTTATTTCTTATATTTACATAAATATGAAAGTGAAACATTAAGTGTGTATGTGTAAAAGTGTATGCTGATTATTGTCAAAACTTCAGTCCATTTAACTTTTGTAATAATGTATTTTATAGTTATTGTTGTTGTTGTTTGTTCTTAGACTTTAAGAACAAATCTATAAAATGCAAAATGTGGAACACAACACTAATGCATTTATGCAATTTTCATTACAATACAACAACGTGACATTGACAGAGAAAATGCATAAAAGATGAAATAATAAAAAATGGGAAGTAACTGAAGAAAAAAAACTATTTGAAATTTAAATTATGTTCCTTTTTGTTGCATAAAGTTTTTATAAGTTAAAATAAACTTTTGTTATTTTTTTAATAATTGTAATACATATCCCTACAGAAAAGGGGGCAGGTAACAACCCCAGAAAAAGGAGCTCCTGAAATTTTACAAAAATCTTGAAAATTTTATTTATTGCAATAATTAATCGGGAGCTCAGTAGTTTAGTTTTCTAAAATTCCTAGAAAAAAATTATTAAAATTATAAAGAATTCATTATGGCAAAAGGAGTTATACCAATAAATTACTGTTTGTTTGTGCCAGTCACCGCCTATAATGAAAGATTATAAGATCAGAAATGCAAAAAAATATTATTTTTCTGCTACGCCCCGCGTAAAAAAGAGCAAAAAGAGATGCATTAACTATTCTTTTATACTAGGCGGTGACTGAGACAACTCATTTTTCGACCTACCCTAATGTTCAGTAAGAAATACCACTTCAATAGATGTGGCAGCATGGCAATATTGCGAAGAGTTCATCAAAGTTTGTAAAATATTAGTTATCAGCTAATGAGATCCATGTCTTAAGTTTACCTCGCCAGTCTCCGGATTTGAATAAATAAAGAACCCCTTTTGCATTTTTAAAGCGATAGATTAAGTACGACGCTTCAGAAGTAATCCCGAACTACCTAATATCAGAGTCTAAAGCGAAAACCATCATGCCGAAAAAGTGTGCAGAGTTCAAAAGAAACGGGTTATATCATATGGAAATAAATGTTGCTCAGGTTTCGAACAGTTAATTTTCAAGGAATAGAATTTTTTTCGTTGTAATTTTTGGATGATTATCATTAAATAGTAAATATAATAAGAAGTTTTGATTAATTTATTTAAATAGAATATAAAAGACAACGAACGAGGTAGATTGTTTTTAACCTATAAAATTTTAGTTACCCTCGACAAATCTATCTCCAAGGGGTTTTGAGGTAACTGCCTTTGTATTGTCAGGAACCGCTTTTTTACTTAAAATACAAAATTTTTTTGCTCAGAAAATTTATCTCAATACAGATATCAATGTTTTCCGAACCAATAATTATCGTTATACCCTACACCACCGTAGGTGGTTGGGGTATTATGTGTTTATGCTGATGTTTGCAACATACAAAAAATGCTGTTAAGTACACCGTTCAACTAAGAATCGCTTTCTAAGCGATTTTACGATGTTTGTCCGGCAGGCTGTACATCGCAACATAGTGAACATTCTATAAATCGTTCGGTCCAATATTTAAGTTAGCTTTCATATAAATTCCCTCCTGGAATTGAGTTTTAATCTCTTGAAACTTAAGTGTGAAAATATTTAAATTTTTTCCTAAAGCTCTCATATAACTCTACTTTCGAAAATCACTTTAAACTGCCCAAATCTCTCAAATACATTTTTGAAAATGAAGAACATATTTTAATCATTTAATCAGATTCTATGAGTGTCGGCCCAAAATTTTTAAACTATTTCATTTGGAAAAGATAAAATTATTTTTGTAAAATTTCAAATCATAAAGCAAAATGTTCAATTCGACAAATCACCATGTTCTTAATATTTCATAAAATTTCTTCTCGAACATCCGTAGTTCCGTCCAGAGATATAAACAATTTAATAAAGATTTTAAAAAAAATTAGAATGCTGAAATTTTGAATGTAAATAACTCGAAAACTGTAAGAGATTTGGAGCACATAATATTAGTGTCCGAAAAAAACCTATTTTGAGAGCCGCCATAACTCCATCCGTGGAAACTTCGGGAAAATCTTTTCAACAAAACAAATCCTTAAAATATCAGCCAGTTTCTTTAATAATCCGTTTACACTAAAGTTATTCACATTCCCTTAAAATTGTTTTTTGGGACACCCTTTACCTGAGTGATGACTCCACATTAATGTTGACTTAAATTCAAATATAATCTGCATAATGTCATTTCCCCTATATTCCTCTGTCAGTCGCAGCAAAATTTTAGTTTGTGCCTTTAGTTAGTGACACAGTCATTCAGTGACAGTGAGTAAGCGTGTGATGAATTTCGACTTTAATGCGAATGTATGTAAAACAATGAAGATACGAAACAACATTCTTTAACACTAATCGTTGTTCTTGTTCAACTTAAAATTTGCAATACAGAGACATCAATTATGAAAGGATGCAATGAATGTATGTTCGAATATATGTGTGTACGTTCGTTATCCTTTAACATGCTGGCTGCTACATAATAAGATATTTGATAGAAATATTTGACAAAAAATACTTCAAATAGGAAATTTATTAGAATTTAAGTTTAAGATGAAATTAAATTTCTTTAAGTTTGGTTAGGCTTCGTTGAAGAGGGGAGATCAACTCTATAAGGATGCCTTATACCCTTTGGCATACACCTAAGCCGTTATTTCGGCTTGTTGTGCGCTCCCAGTGTGGAAAAAAAATTTCTTATCTTGTACGAACTTCCTCAGTTTCCTGCCCTTAGTTGGGTTATGTCCATTAGGATGTCATCTATAAAATTTTGGAATCGCAGTGAAATGACAAAGTAAATATTCCATCGCCTCAATGTCCTCCCCGCATGCCCTGTCTTGATTGTAATCGGTCGCTCCAATGCGCCATAAATGTGCCAGAAGAGTTGAGTGTCGTGTTAAGATACCCATCATCTTACTTAGCTTTCCTTTATGTAATTGTAAAATACTCATGGTCTTTCCCTCATCGGGGTCTCCCCAAATTACTCTTGTGAACACACTGACCCGTGTTTTGCTATCTCCCACTTCTTTAGCCTCATCCGTAATATAATTAAAGGCATTGGACCTCACATGCTTATATCTTGAATCCCTCTATCAATTATTGCTATGTTATTTGCCTCCTCATTTCCAATGTCTCCTTGGTGTTCAGGTGCCCAAGTTATGTGTACTCTCCCAACCTTGGATGGCGATTTTATACTCGAGGATAGTTTAAGCTTATTATCATTGGATCAAAAAGCCTTCATAGCCATTTGGTTATTAGTTAAGATGTTAATATCTTTGTATCGCAGGTTTGCCTTATTCGCCTATGTACCTTTGCTTGTGTAACAATCGAATTCTGATTCGGTAGTCTTAAGGACATTTTAGTTTCTTGCTTTTATATATAGAGACCCTGACCCGTTCTATCCCCATGTTTTGAGCCATCCATGTAGAAACAAGTCTCCGTACATTTCATGGTTACGTTTGACTAAATTCTTTAAGGATTTTCCTTTTTTTGGAAATTCTTCATTACAAATACAATGAAATTATTTTTTCCTTTCACACGTATAAAATGTATTTTTTTCGTTCTTTTAAAACTTAAAATTAAATAAAATTAATTTAGATAAAAAAACTGTATACAAACACACATAATAATTCAATTAGAAACACCTGCTAATAAAATAAATAATTTCATTTTTACCTTGTATGTGTGTGTAGGTATAGTGTATATATGTGTCTGTGTGTGCAGGAATTTTAAGTAATTTAATATCTACACTGTAAACGTGTTTGTTTGTTTGTTTAATAAGAATTTTTGTGAAAAGTTTTTCAATTTGAAAAATTTAATGTTTTTGACAAATGAATAAATTAATGAATTTTTCATTGAATTTCCCTTAAATTTCCTTTTATTTTGAGTCTGTTACATTTCTTGTGCTCTTTTTTTTATTCATTTTTAATTTATTTTCTTTAATTTTTTATTGTTTAATTCTTCTTTGAATTGTCTTTATCTCTAGATTCAATTGTTCTTGTTTTAAGCACCCAATTGACAAAGACATTGACAAAGAAAATTTTACATTATTTAAAGTGAAACAAGTAAAAAGTTAGAGTCGGTCATGTCCGACTGTTTAATAACTTACACCTCATTGTTGGTTATAAATTGTAGCGATCAGAATTAATGAACCATCCTCGCATAAAGGTATTTATTAAGCATATTATGATGGTACTAACATTCATGTGTGTTTGTGCATTTGAAAAGGATTTTTTTCTGGGCGGGATTATACGGGAGCTAGAGGAAAATGTGAACCGTTCATTTATTTATGTTTATTCGAATTTGGCCAATTTTTATCCAACCAACTTTAATGTGAGATTTAAGCCCTTTAAAGTGATATTTGTAAAATTAGTTGTATGGGGACCTATGAGAAATAATGGACTGAATTGGACACATCATTTTAGAATATTTAAAAAAATATTTGTGCCAAATTTGTCCAAAAATCGCTTTATATTTACCACGTTTATGACCTTTAAACCCCATTCCGGGAGGAATATTTGTATGGGGGCTAAGTGAAATAATGGACCCATCATCACCAATTTGTGAAGGCATCATCCTTGGCTCAAACTATGATACATGCCAATTTCCATCAGTATATTATTAAGATTGCGACCTGCATTTTATTCACAACAATACGGATGGACATCGTTATATCGACACAGGAAGTGATTCTGAGTCGAACGATGTACTAAAAAGTGGTGGTAGCAATATTTTTTTCTGTCCGTTACAAACTTATGCACAAACGCATAATACCCCAACCACCTATGGTGTAGGGTATAAAAATAAAAAATATATTAAAAAACTTATTTTACAAAAATAGAAAAAACTTCGAAAAATATTTTCTTCAAATAAGAAAATTGGGAAAATGTTTAAACTAATTGTAGGATTATTTAAGGCCACTAAGAACTTGAACAATAATTAAGTATTTATTGGATTGAAATTGTCAGAAAATTAAATTTAATGAACTTCTAAATGTTAATAATGTGAACAGATTATTTTTTGTTTTAAGAGAGAGATTTTAAATTCAACTTAAAATATTGAAGACATTAGAAATGAGGTTTAAATGACTGTTAAAGTGAACTCAGAAATTTTGATCCAAAATTTTTTGATTGTGTAAATCTTAAGTGGAAGGAATTTTATTATAATACAAAAATTCTTTTAGACTTATACACTTTAATGTGATTTTTTGGAAGTGAATCTATGTGGGAGCTACGTTCAGTTCTGTATTGATCTCCTAAAATGTTGCCATAGAGATTTAAACTTATACGCCAAAATAATTTTATGAACTTTGATCCCTTTTCGGAGGGAAAATTTCTAAGTGAAATATTAGTCCCATCATTACCAATTTCTATAGACTTCGTTCTTGAACTTAAATAAAATGTAATTTGTACCGAATTTCAAAATCTCATAAATTGTGTACTGTAGAGCGTTCATAACCTTACATAGCCAGACTGCCAGAGTGACGGACGGTAATTTTGAGTCTAACGGTATGTAAAGAATTGTGATAGCAAATTTTATGTCTTTGCGGTTGCCTGTTAGTTTGTTTGGTACTTATGGACAGTTTAACTATTGTCCCAATATTTCCAGAAGTAAGTTAGAGGTGTCTTTCACACAAATTATATATCAATTATCGATTATCTACTTCTACAACGGCAAATTAGAATTAAGTTTCATTCACTTTCTTTAAGAAACGATTTGCTGAAAGAATCTAGGAGTTATAGCTTAAGAGAAAGTTACCCCCTACAAAGTAAATATGAATTATCGGCTGTAAACTTATGCACTGAATGATTAAATGTTATATCTCCAACAAGCGTCTTCAAATGGTGTTCTAAAAAAAACTATGAATCTAGTTCTAACGTTATAATAGATATTAAAACGTTAAATAATCCAATTTTGACCACAAAATAATTTTCAAATATGTCTATATAAGCTTGGGAATAACCTATTCCAGAGCAAGCCCTATGCTGGATGAAATCCTATTATCGAGCAGTGGTATTAGAGTACATCATATACTTTAAGCAAATAATAATTAGTGGCAAAATTCATTGGAATATTGAGACATTTGCTCGTTTTATTAACTTAAAACTAAGTTACAGTCAAATATGGACCAATGTTCATGTCATTGTCAGTGGTTAATAAATCCCAACTCAAAACTTAAAAACACCAACACCTCTGCCATTTATTTTCATTTCTTTTTTACTCGAAACACTGTGTCGAACTTAATATGTCCTCATCCACCACTTGTGGTTGTATGAAATAAGAGGCATGCAGGCGTATGAGTTATGTACACTATATTAAGTATATTAAGTATACATCAATCCCTGTACAAGAAGGAATGTTTCGATATCCAAAGAAATCCAAAATGCTTTTTTATAAATGTCCTGAGTATGCAAATAGTTTTTAAAAAAGTTTTACCTGAAGTATTGCTATTTATGCCGCTTTATTCTACAAAACAAAAGTGATCGAAATCGGTATAAAGATTTATAATCAAAAATATACTATAATTTTTTTGTATTTAAAAAGATCAGAATTTTAAAATTTTTGTTGAACTAAAAATATTTTTTTATCGGAATTGCAATATTTTTAGTTACGATAACAATATTTTTAGTTGTAATTACAATATTTTTAGTGGTTTTAACAATAACTATTTTTACTAATACAAAATCTGATAACAATAGTATGTTGCTTCTCGTTTATGGTTACCGCAAACATATTTTTTTCTCTGCTTACATTTAACATATTTTTTCCATAATTAAAAAAATCTGATACTTGAGCAAAAAATGCTCGATATCAATTATTTTATTCAAAATTTTCAATGGCCAAAATTTTTGGATTTATGTGCAAAAACCAAATTTCTTTCAAAAAATTCATCTGTCAAACCAATTTGACAAATTCGTTAATAAAAATAATAAATTTATTATTTAAGTTAATTCTCTTTAAATTAAATCCTCTTTCAAATTTTGACAATTTTATTTGAACTCAAATCTTAAATGATTGACAGTGATTCAATAAATTCTATTTTAGCGCTTTATTTCTGCCGCATTTATTCATTTCCTGTTTTTATTCCTCTTTTTTCTATTTTCAGGTAAATAGAATTCTGGTTGTTTTATTGGCTAAAACGAAATCACAAACAGTTGTGACATTAAAGGACATGAAAGGAACTGAAAAATGAAAAACAGAAAATCCGAACTAAAGGGAAATTGTAAGAAATTTTTGTGTTCTATTAAAATCAATACAATTAAATGTGATTTCCTACACATATACTTATTTATGTAAATGTATGTGTGATTATATGTATTATTGTGTATGTATGTATGTATGTATGTATGTATGTATGTATGTATGTATGTATGTATGTATGTATGTGTGGATTATTATGATTATGTGGGTGTAAATATTTGAATGTGTATTGGTTTATAAGTCTATAAAGAAGAACATTTGGTTTATACTTTTATAGAAATTTTTGTATTTTTTTTTGTTAACTTTGATGTAAAAGTCTAACGAAACGTCTTAGAATGACATAACAAAATTTGAAATAAAAACAATTTGAAATTTAAAAACGAATACGCCCAAAATCAATTTTTGGAAATAAAACAAATAAAAACAAATATAATTTTCATGTTAATATAACTTTTGCCAAAAGTATTTAATTTGAAAGAAGTTAATGGACTCAGAGTTCAAAGACCTTTTGAAAGGTTTATTTCAAAATTTATTTAAAATGTTTGGGGGAATGAAATTTATATTAAGGAGTAAGATTGAAAATCGATAACTTGCAACAGAAGTTTTCTTCTTTTCTTTGAATTACAAAGAACTGTAAATACAAGTTTAGACATCGAAGTCGATGGAGTACAAACCCACCGATGATTTTGGGAACACATTTGACAGCCTTTTTACCTTCTCATGTCATACCACCACAATCCCACACACATTGCGAAATAGAAATCAGTATCTCAAAGCACTAATTGGATTATGACTCTTAGCAACATTTGACCGGTCAAATAGAGAAGTATTCAAAATTCCAAAATTCTTCCTTAAGAACCGTAACAGGCTGTACTCAAATAACCACAATTCATAATTTACATGAGAAAATGGAGAGTTTTTAGTTAAGGAACCTAATTAAATACTCAATAAGTAGTTCTCTCTAGGAAGTCATCGGAGGAATTATCCTAATTTCAATATTACACAATTGGAACCATCACAGAGGCATGTGCGAAAGGATATTCGAATATAAAAGCAGTGCATACTTAATATGTGCTAAATCCTTTAGATCAAAATTTGTACACGACTGAGAGTGACATTCACAAAGGCACCTAACGTTGAATTGTTGTTGTCGTTGTCTTAATGAAAATTATGATATCGTGAATGTTATTATATTCCAATCGTTGTTTGTTCACTCGACATTTGTTATTTCGAGCGAATCAAATATTTTCGATTGATTTCATCTTGATTTGACTGATTTGATAATCATTACATATGACTTTTGGTGATTGGAGTTATCGCAATGTTTCCATTTTTCATAACTTTTAACAATTTAATGAAAAAGTCATACGTTTTTATAGCGTTCAAATATAATTTTCAACATCTATCTATACCATTTCTATAACCCAATATTTTGCCCCCAAAGGAAATACAAAAATTTCAATATATTTTTTTAATTTTGGGAAAACTGAAACATTGAATTCCATTTTTCACTTGAATAAAAACAGCTTATTTCGTTGTATTTGTTTTTCTCAACATACACCATGTTATAATACACTTACACATACATGTATACGTCCAATAAAAATTAAAGTACACATATGTGTGTTTTTCTTTCCGAACAGAAAATGTAAACCCACAATTACGTCCAAAAAAACTCAAACAGTTGAGTGATTTAAGGAAAATCTTCAAAAAAATGAAGTAAATAAAATTGTGAACGTTTCAAATTTGTATTTTAAAAATTTAAAATAATGTTTAAATTTGTATATCAACGTTATTTACAATTAAAATCACTGTCTTTTTTTCATTTTTCAAACGACAAATTATATCCTCAAACACATTCCTTCACTCACTCACTCAAATAGACAAATAAAATGTCTAAATGTTTGTTTTTTTCTATTTTTTATAATTAACAGTTTACATCCGTATAAAAGTGTGTTTGTGTGTTCGTTTAGATATTTTCATTATTTTTTCGCTTTTTTCACATTTGTATGTGTAAATATTTATAGGCGGCAGAGAAACACATTTCCTTTTCCGTTTGTCAACCTTCATTTAAAACATGTTATAAATCCACCAGAAACACAAACAACAAATGACGCGAATTGTTAAGGAAGGAAGTTGTTTTACACTTTTCCAACACTAAATACCATACACTTTCATACTATTACATTTATATATATGTATTAATGTGTGTTTGAATGAATGCATTTGTGTAATTTTACACTTTAACTACAATCATCAAACTAACAGCAATTCGTTAGTTTTAATCCACAATTACAACAATTGCCACTACATTACAATCATTACAATAAAATAGCGCTTAAATAAAGCTCATATAAACACATACAAATAAAATACATTTGTGTGTGTGAAGCTGTGTGGGTATGTGTGTTTGTTGTATGATGCAAGTGTGAGTTGGAATTTTATTTGAAATATTTCGAACAAAAAAAAAATAAATAAATTCAAATATTTATTTGTATAACAAATACACTGACTGGTTGGTTGGGTTGTATGTAAACTTGAATGATGAAAAATAAAAATAAATTTCTAAAATAAATATTTTCTTTGTTTTTAGTTCTTTTATATTTAAAACATACAATTTGTTTGGATAAACGAGGGTTGTTTAAAAAATTAAGTTTTGTGTTCTTTCATCAGGTAATCGTAGAGTATGATTATTGTTGTCGAAAAATATTAATCATACGCCTTGCAAGCTATCGTAGAGAGCACATTGTGTATAATTCAAATTTTTGGAAATAATTCTGTAACTTTTGAACCCTTAAAGAATCTTAATAAAATTTCACAAGCTTAGAGTTTAAAGGCGTTTTTGAGTTCATTTTTAGGGAGTACAGTCCTATCTGTTTGGAAGTGTAGTCGGCGTTGCCCTTAATATTGTTTTCTTTTTTGAGTCGCCAAAAGTTCATTTAAGAATTGAGACATTTTTGATATAGATTATCTTTATAAATCTCTTTAAGGCATATGTCACCGCTTATAGTTTTAGAGATATTAAAGGCGAAATTACTAAACTATTTTTACTCTTATCTTTTTAGTTCAATCTAAAAAATTGTTTTTCAGTGATAAAACACGTTTTTAATTCCGAACTCGCTTTAATTATTTTATAAAGAAAACAGGAATGTATGTAAACTTAATTCTAAACTTGAGGCAAAGATCTGCCCATAAGCTCATTAAAAATATATATTTAATTTTTTTAAGTTCGTAAAACATTCATAAACTTTTTTCTAACGTCCCATATGGTGACATAGTGACCAATTCACAGAAAAAAATCAATAAGGTTTGGTGTTTTGGACATTCCCGCATAAAAAAGTTGGAATTTCTTTAATTCTCTTATTCATGGGCATCTTCGCATACACCATATTGAAATTTCAAAAAAAAAAAATCTTTACGATTGTGAATTTAAGGTGAATTTAAATTTCACTTGTTTTTTCTTCAGAAATTGTGAATCTTCTAGTTTGCGTTGATATCAAATACTCATGAGAGAGAAATTTAATTTAAATTTAATCTGATCTAAGGTTCCTCTAACAAACATCTCGGAAAAAACTCAGTTCTAATCGTGTGAAATTTGATTAAAATATCTGTAACGGTTCCAAAGTTACAAACTTGATCTGGATACCTTATGTAGCGTATGATTAATATTAAATATTAATCATACGCCCAATGTGGCTTATAATACTAGCAAAGCATTCAATAAAGTCAATAAAATAATTATAAGAAATATCGCCTTGATCATGATCAATAATTATCAGGTAAACATTCGATCAATAAATTTCTTGAAAATAACTCATTTAGTCTGAAGTGATGGTCAGCAAATTATTTGATTCTTTCTCTTAAATGCTTCCCCGCTTATCAGAAATAACAATTTGTTTCACTTTATAAATCTATATATTTTTATTAAAAGGCCCTCATAATATTCCGTAAATACCCAGTTACTACTATCAAACTCTTTTTCGCGAAACTTATAATAATCTAAAAGTTTAAAGTTAAAAAGTCACTTAATTCCAATGAAAATATGTAGCTGATGAATGTTTCTTCTGCCTCAGTATACATTTGGGCAGAATGTATGAGACTTTTGATCGGTGGAATAGATAAAATTTAATATAATTATAGCAGAGGAGTGTAAAATTATAATTGAGGTTTCATGAGCGGAGTTATAGGGGTACAGAATGGGGGACATCGAACACCACGTGCTTCCCATTCAATTTCAAAAAAATCAACCTGATAAAATATTTAAGAAAAACACGCTTTTATAAAAATTCTAAATATATTTTGAAATATTTTTTATTGAAAACCATCACATTTCCCTTTATTTCACCCTCAGAGTAAAAAATAATCCTTTAAGTTTATTTACTTTTTAATATTTCCTTGAGGTAAATAAAAATATAAACTTTTTACACCCTCCTCCTCCACAAGTGGTGAATTAAGTTTAACATTCCTTATGATTGAAAAATAATAAACTAAAATAACTGTACTATTAATACAAACACTACCTCATAAACCTTTTTCTTATGAATTACCTTTCTACCACCACAAGTAATAAATTTGGGTATTTTAGCTTTGTTATTCTATTAGACCCATGTCAAATTCTGAGTCGATGTAGGTAATAATACTATGGGTACTATTAGTTTTTTACGCCTGTGTTGTCACTAAATTTTCACACGATATAGTCAGCAAACCACACTTATTAAATCAGTTCGCAATAAAGACAATAAAAGTGTTTTGTGCTAATTTTTATATGCACGCAGAGAAAGGTTATTTCGTAATGTGTTCGTCGCAAACAATTATATATTCGCGGTAAACATCTATTGTTATCACCAACATGTTAATTGTTAATAACCTTTTATTACAATAATATTTTTTTGGAATAACAATACTTTTGTGGTGCTAACAATAACTATTGTTATTAATACAAAACCACTAAGCGAATAAACATATATTTTAGTTACGGCAACAATATCTAATAACAATTGTTTATGATTACCGCAAAAATATTTTTTGTTTGCGTGTACTTACAAACTTGTCCATGCCAGTTGTTCGTTCGACGTTTCTTCTCCAAATAATGGTTAAAATTTCCACATACTCTTTAACCCAATCAAGCGGAAAATGCTTACAAAGCATCGTGGGACGAAATCTTTTTTTTTAGAAATAAATCTGAATTTGCATGAAATTTATAAATTGAGATTTTTGGGATTTTGGTCATAACCAGAAAATTATAAAACTATTGAGGTTTCCAAAACTTTATATTATTTAAAAATTTAAGCTTTGGAATGTAACAGATGTAATCTAAATTTGAATAAAAAAATCGGTCGAAAATGTTGGGTCAGGATTTTGGCTTTGGCTTTGGACTTTCAGAACATTAAGGTTTAATGAGAAGATTGATAAAAAGTGGAAAAAATCGAAACGATCTTGGATACAAAATTAAAATTTAAATCCTCATTTATTTCTGTGAAGATATTGATCTCATTCTTTCATTTCAAGAATTAAAAAAATAAAAAATGAGATCTGTGTTATACTTTTAGATATCTGAGAACTGACTCAAAATAAAGAATATTTTTCAAGTTGAAAATTCAAATAAAAGTGATTCGAAATCTGTAAAAAATAAAAAAAACACGTTTAAGGATAATTTTAAAGTCTCGACTTTAAGACGAATATAAAATTAAAAAAAATAAATTAAACGAGAAAAATATTTTGAACGGTTACAAAAATCATGTGCGATGTACACCACGGCGTGGGCGTTGTGTAGTGGTCTAAAGGGCTTATCTACAAGTCGAGCATCCCGAGTTCGTATTCTGGTCGAGGACAAACTGAAGAAAATTGTCTTCATCAAGGTTTTCCGAACACTAAGTTAAGTGGTTCTCACCCACTGCATCCAAGAAATCACCCTGAGAGAAAAATAAATATTAAAGGAAGACCACTACACCCAGGTATACAAACAAAACGAAAAAAACTTAAAACAACTGCAGAACCCCGTATAAGACGAAGATGTTTTGTTTAAGTCATATGATGCCAGAAGGGCTAAAGAAAAAACCCACTTTGGACACCTTTGCATCCTCTCTGGTAGCCTCTATAGGATCCAAACTTCCAAAATTATAATGCTCCATTCCATCAAATTTTACAGGTTTATTAAAATAAATAATTTATTCTGTCCCACTGTGCATTGTGCTATGAAAAACTAATCAAATTTTAAGCTTTCATTTGTGAAGGAATTTCTGCAAAAAAAAATGACTCCAAAAATTTTTTTATATATAAAAATTGTCATTTTGTATGTAACGCAAGAAGGAATCATCTCAGACCTCAAACTGTTAATGTATATTCTTGCATTAAATCTTAATTTGGGTAGATTTAGCTATTTCCGTCTAACTGTTTGACTGTTGCTGGCACGTTCACATTCACAATAATTGACGGCGTTTAATGAAATTTGTCTTAAGTATTTCTTACAGTCCTTAAGAGTTAACGAATCACTGTATTAAAAGATATAGACCGATATCTGAAGCAACCTCTAAGTTCAGGCAAAGAACTTTCTCAAAATTATCAATTAAAAATCGTTCTAATTTGTCGATTTATAATTGAAAATTTTGAGAAAGTTTTTCACTAATTTTATGACACATTAAGTCTTCTTTTATATATCGAATACGTTTGTGAGTGTATGTGTGAGTGTGTATGTACGAAACATAACGTATTTACTTCACACGCATTTTACTGAAGATGTAGCATTCTTATTTGTTTGATTTATAAATATTTTTCTGCAAATGAGCGATATTTGCTTCCATTTTCAATTCGTTGAGAAGGGTCATTTTAGTTTCTCCATTGCCGAATACAATATGTTCTCTCTTTTTCTTATTCGAGTACCTTTCAATAACTTCAAAGAAATTGTTAAGTAATTTAAGAACCTCTTATAACAATAAATAAAATACTCTTTAGAATATTTATTATAATAACAATATTATTATTATTTTCTTATTTAATATTTTTATAACAAAATGTTTTGTATATATTTATATGTATGTGTGTGTGTATATATATTTATTTATGTAGTTAAAGTTCATTCTAAAAGCATTTTTATGTAAAAAAATACAACAATAATTTTCTTTAAGTATAAATATGAATATTTTTTTATTATTTATTTGGCATTTGGCCAACTCTGACAAAAACTTTAGAATATTTATACTTTTTTCTATAAACGAGAGCTATAAAATTATTTTTATATAATTTTTTTATAGAAATATTTTCTTAGATCAAAATATTTACAATGATTTATGATGAACATGCAATGCTGCATTTTATATACAGTTCTGAACAAAACTATTGGCACAGCAAGTGTATTATTCTTAATTTAAAATTTTTAGACGTTTACAGTTACCTTCACCGATTTAATTAATTTAAATTATTAAATTAATTAATCATTTTTCCTTTAACGCTCTTTGAAGATCATATTTATTTCAAATAGGTCACTTCTTGCACCGTCTGTTCAATTCTTTCCACAAATGCTCAGTAGGATTGAGGTCTGGATACTGTGCTGGGTCATAAGCCACATTGTAAATTAATTACATATGCACCTCATGGACAGAATATTTTAAATTGTTGTCTTGTTGGAGTGTGAAATCTATTTTAAAATTTAACTTTTCCGCTCATTTTCTTCAAAAACAGTGAAACCCGCAGATAACACACAGACCCACACAATTACGCCACCTTCGCCGTAGAAAGATTTTGATTTTCATATTCTGTATTGGGTTTTCTAAACGCGTTAATTCAGCCATCATTACGAAATATATCAAATATGCTTTCATCGGAGAATAGAACCTGGTTCAACGCTTAATTTGATTTATTCCAGAGATAAGTTGTTCATGTCAAGCAACTCGAGCATTGTAATCAGTCTCATGCAGCATTCTGTGAACAGTAATTGGGTAAATATTTTTTTATTCTTCCCATTAGGTACATGTTTTTTAATAATGTGTTTAATTTTTCCAACAATTTGGTTACTTTCGCGGGGAGTTAAAACTTAAGGTCGTCCAGTTCTATTCTAACTTTGGAAAGTTAACTTTTTTTAAAGCGATTGACTGAGCTTCTAATAGTGAAACGACTTCGTTTCTCTTACCTATCTGGGCATAAACCTTTGCCTTTGTTATTCAGATGCAATATTATTTTTTTGGCAAGATTCGTTACCTCCTTTATGTTTTGGACTCATTTTGAGTTTGTTTTGAATTTGAAGTTTGAAAACAAGCCGATTAGAACGGATATATAATGATGTACTATATGTAAATACTATACTTTCTACCACAGTTGCAAGACTTCTGAAATTTTAAAAATAATGAACATGCACGACTGTGTGTACCACTACTTTTGTACGGCAAAATGATGATTTTTTAAATAAATTATTCTATTTAAAGTTTTAGTCTAGAAATCAAACCACTTATGATTGTATTCAATTCAAATTTGTCTATAATAACAGAAAAATTAAGATACAATATAAAATGCTTACTGGGCCAATAATTTTGTACCGAACTGTATATGTTTCACTTACATGTTTAGTAAAAATGAAAAAAAAATAAAAGATGATTTTCACTCTATTAAAAGTGACAAAATAAAATAAATAAAGAACTCGTTTTTTTTGTCGTATATAAATTATTCATAAAGTATTTTTACACTTACCGTTTGTTATCCCGGCGTGTTTGTGACGTTCGTATATAACCGTTGCCCAATGTGCCGCCATTGCAAAAACTATGACTTTGACCGGATCCTATTTTGGCAACTCTTATAAAAATACTCCACTATGAGAGAAGACTTTAAAACTCACTCAAACACTTAAAAAAATGTAAATGTATTTTTTCTACTGTCAGTAAAAAAAAGTACACACAAGTGTGTGTGTGTGTATTTGGCTAAATGGTTGACTGAATGGCCGCCTAAAGTCTAACCGGAATGTTGGCCAATATAAATTGAATCTGAAATTAAATAAATGCAAAACTATTTTTGAGATTTGAATTAATTGAAAGAATTAAAATCATTATTGAAATAACAGAATTTGTTTGTTTTCTTTTTTTCTCACATTGAGAAATGTTAAATTGTTGTTGTTTTAACGTAAAATGAAACATTTTTTAATTAAAACTGCTATAAATTTGGTAAACGAATAAAATTAATTAAACACATAAAAGCAGAGAGATAAAGATAAATTGCAAAAAAACTGATATAAAATAAAGAATTAAATTATTTACAAATTATTGGAAAATCAATCAATCAATCAATCAATCAATCAATAAATAATGATACGATATAAAATCGGAAGCGGAAGGTATTAACTCGTTTCCGCTTTTGAGATTTTTGATAGTCATTCACTAAAAAGGTTAATGAAATTTTAAAGCCGTTAAATTAAGCAAACAGTCTACAACTATTAATCGTTTTAAATCGTTTTAGTAATAAAACATTTACGAGTGCTATATTCGACTGTGCGAATCTTAAAAACCCTCCTTCAATTACATCAAAAGGGGCCCTATATGTGAGCTATATTAAAATATTGTCCGATATTTGTCATAGTATTAGTATGGGAAAATATGGAACGATATATTTGAGACAGGAAAAATAAGAAGCTTAAAGTTTATTTTTAAAAGGGATTTTATTAGGAGCTAATTCAAATAATTGCCCCTGAGCAATCAAATTTTGTTAGGTTTTTTATTGTGTCCAAGTAAATATATGTAGCAAATATCAGAAAATTATCTTTAAAATTAAAACCTATTTGACCCATAACCCTTTTTTACTGATCCTTTTGAAATGGTCCTTTGTACGATATTGAATCGTCACATGTTTAGAACTGATGAAGCTTTCGAGTTGAATTAAAGGAGTAGAGCCCCGAACTGTCGGTGACCAACTCGGATGGCAAGTTTGCCAACAATTAACTAAGACAAAGGAAAATTCCATATTAATATATGAATTCTTAAAAAATTAAATTAATCTGAATTCTGAACTTTGAAAAAAGTTCGTATTTTTGCATTTTTTTCCAAAAAGGTGGCAACATTTATTTACGGATTCATATTTCTTTCTCCGTTATGTAATTCATTATGGTAATGAATGTAGAGTAAATCCAGATGACCTAGAGAATTAAAAATGTATAGAAAATAGCTAAATGTAACTATAGGAAGTCTTTTTAGGTTAGATTTTTTAGAAAAAGGTATAAATTTCGCACAGTGTTTTAAATGAAAAATGTAATGAAAAGAAATCTGTAGCTTCCGAACGGCAAGTCCGATTTCATTGATATTTCACATAGTGATAGTAGAAGTGTAGACGGGGTTAGGGTCCCAAAGTCTCCTCGGATCATAAAAATTTTTAAAATGATCCAGGCTATTCTTATAGTTTAAAAGATATTTAGGTTTAGAATTTTACTTTTTGACCGAGCTTGGCGAAGTTTTTATGCTATAGCGAGTCCGAATTTGGATTTTATTACAAAATTTATTTTAAAATGATAAAACTTTGTAAATAAAAATTTCTTAAAATATCTCCATAGAATTAAAAGTTATATGGACCCCGTTAAGTCCACAACGTCCAAACTTGAAACTTAAACTAGAACAAATGTGTCATTTCTATTTTCTACCAAATCCAATATTATTTCGAAAATGTTCATATCCGAAGTAGCTTTTGGTCCATTGGAGGTCTATTCCACCACTGGACTCACTAAAAACTT
This sequence comes from Cochliomyia hominivorax, assembly GCA_004302925.2. NCBI lineage: Eukaryota > Metazoa > Arthropoda > Insecta > Diptera > Calliphoridae > Cochliomyia > Cochliomyia hominivorax. Next base: position 56,691,132 of record PYHX02000413.1, read on the forward strand.
ATGCTGTTCCTAATAATTTAAAAAATATCTCAAGAACATCCATGTGAAATTTCTCTGAAAAATATTTAGCAGCTTCAAAATCAAAGATAATGTTTAGAAATTAATGTGCTTTAAAAGAAAATCTGACGCGATATGAAAAAAGAACTGAAAATATTGCTTTTATCTGAGAAATCTCTAAACTTATGCATCAACACAAAAATCCATAACTACATTTTATATGGCCTGATATTTAAAATCGCTTTAAATATTTCATTAAAATCAAAAAGAAAAAACTTTTATTATTTTTTTTTTTTTCACTTTTCCATTTTTAACCACAAGTGTAAATGTCATATTCTTCTGAGTATGTTTGCATGTATTTGTGTATGCGTTTTAATTATAACATTTACATACAAATTATTAAAGCCACTTAAAGTTCATTTTGTTTAAGCACGACCCCTTCATTTCAAGTACTCCTCGTTAAAAACCCCCCATTCACTTTTTCAAAGTGAAAAGTGAAATACAAGTTGAAAAGAATTCGATGAAGAATGCAAAACATCATCACTGTCATCTTTATTTTTCATGTTTATATGTTTCTTTTTAAAATGTGTATGTATATGTATGTGTATGTATTATATGAGTAGATTTTAAGTCCTTATAAATGTTATGTTATTATTTTTAGAAAAGCGCTACAAGCTTTTTGTTGATATATAATGATGGGTTCAAGTTTTTGATTCCAAAGCGGAGATCAGGAAAAAATTTATATGTTTTGCCACTGGTTTTAAGATCAAAAAATATTGAGTATATATCTGTTGGTATAGGAACTATATTATTGTCTTGTATACCCTCTAGAAGTGTCTTATTGTTGAAATATATCTATAAATTCCAAACGGTTTCTTTCAATGAACTTATAAATAGTGGTCTAAAATATCCGGTGTTATTAATAGCAACCGCAAAATCTGGAACCTTGGTTCCCTTAGTCTGAGATATATTACCCTTAAAAAATATATGACAAATCTAGAAAATGGGTAATATTGGATCCAAATTAAGGACCCTATGGATCCACTATTATTAAAAAATTATACTTCACCATAATTTCTTTTCCAGGAATAAATCCTTTCAAACATCTGTCCGAGTAAAACCCACAAGAATTTAAATTTTTATTTCTGTCTCAGTTTGTATAAAAGTTTGTTTGTGTTTGTATTTATATATGTATCTATGTGTGTAAGTACATCATGCATCATGCACAATAACATCAACCATTACCATCAAGAAACTTACACTTTTGTCTGTTCTGGGTGTCAGAGTCAGTGAAACTGACAGTTTCATGTTTTTTTTTTCTTTTCACATTTTTCCAGACGCTCTGTGGTTGAAATAAATACAAATTTAACTATTTGTTTTTGTAGAGCTGTGAGTCCTTTTTTTTCACCATGATACTTATATTTTACCTTTTTTTGCAGTCCTTTGTTCGAAAGAAGAACACGCACCAGCAAGATCGACAATTGCAAGTGTAACTTTATTTTAACTTTGTGAAAACGATTTCTATGGCAAAAAGAGGTGTAATAAATTTTTCAGAATGTTGGTAAATGTTATGAAATAAAATTTGTTCTGAAGAATTTCAAAAATTCTGAGATACTTGGAAAATGCATTCTTCAAGATCTAGCATATGCCTTCCCCATATTTTGTAAAAAATTACACATTTTAACATCAAATTTCTTCCATTTCGAACTGAATCTGAACGTTAACATATTTTGTAAAAATTACACATTTTAACATCAAATTTCTTCCATTTCGAACTGAATCTGAACGTTAAAAACTATATTTTAGAATCTAATGGTGATGGATTTCTAATCCGCTTTTTTCATTTATATCTCGACCTTTACAATTCCATGTTTTCTCATATTTTTCTAGCAAAAAGCTTAATTTATAATTGGATGTCAGTCATCTCCTACTAAACTCAGATGTAGAAATATGTATTTCTGGGATTTGCCATTTCATTTACTTCATTCATCTGGTGGAGCACATGTTAATTCCATATTTGCCAAATTTGTACAGTGAAATGCCACAATTTTCAAAATATTATTTCTTTCTCATCTTGGGCTCCACCTGTACGTTGAATCAATACTTTACCACTATTCTGTTCACGCCATTAAGGTGCGCCAGTTCTTTATTAAATACACTGAAAAAATTACATATTTTCAATTAGTTTTATAGATAAAAACTATAAAGACTGAATCTGAACGTAGAATATTGTGATAAGAAAGTATAACCCAATATAGAAAAACTGGAACCATTTACTCCGTGTAGTGTATAGTTTCAGATACCATCAACTCACTAGTATGATGTGTTCTCCCTGACTAAAAGGCTAAAGCTAGCAACATGAATGTTTAGAGGTATAAAACGTTTTGGTATGTTTTCGCAAATATATTTTTTTTATAATTATGGACAAAATGATTCCAATGTTAATCAAATCTTCTATATGAAATCTTGTAGGTATTTAATGTACTTTTTCAATTCTTTACCTAAAACCATGAAATAAAATATACATAGACTCATATGAATAGGAATGTGGTACTTTATGGATCTTCTTTTTACATAACAATTAATGAAAAGTACTGTATGGGAATTTGTGGTACATTTTGGATTTTTTTAAAAGTCAGAAAAAGGGATTTTATGGTACCATTTGAAATTTCCAATGGTACTTTTTGAATATTATAACATAATTAAATCTTCTGTAGGTACTATATGGACTTATTAAAGCCAAAATATGAAAATTAAGATATATAAAGTAAAATTAACAAAATTAATTATGTTTGGATCTTCTCAAAGCACTAAGAAGTGAGAAATTTTTCTTTTATTTTTTTCTATTTGGTAAAAATTATTATTAAAATTTAAGAAATATTATAAACAAATATAACAGTTTTAGAGTGCTTTCTGCCACCTTACTCGAACAGGTAGTATTCCGTTTAAAATTTTTCACAATTTTGGATACTTTTTTGAGCTCATCTATACTCTTTTAACAAGAGCCTTATGATTCTCACTGAGCTTAGCATCGGGCAGTTTGAAGGATTTGGCATGCAAAAACCACACTACTGTTCTTGTACCACCCAAGGACTTGTTTACAGAAGGCCAAGTCACGCAAATAATGAGTGGTAACTTTATGAAGCCTTATTAATGGAAATAGCCTTTCTTGTAGACATTCAATGAATTAAATTTCGGTATTTATAGAGTCCGTTGTAGCAAATAACTTTGGAAAATTTTGACTGCTATTGGATCCTGAACTTTTCTTCAATATTTTCTCAAAATGTTGCGAAAAGTCTGACAGTACATACGTTCGTCTTCATCATGCAGCAAGAATATATTTTTTTTAAACTTGACTTTAATTTGCGTACTCTGTGTTTTGGCCTTTAAATTTTTGGCAGCGTTTAGAACTCACATTTTATTCAGATTAACATAATATTCATTTGTTTGACATTAAGTATGACAACTGCCATCTTTCACAAAGGTAGTTTGATAAAAGAAAAATCAAATAATGCTTGGATTTAAGGTTTTAGTGAAAACCCACGTTAAGAATTTTACGATCTCATTCCTTAGTTGTTTTCGTTGTCATAATAATCAAGAAAAATCTTTACATTTAAGTATTACGCTGACGAACTACATGTAATATGCTGTTTGAATATATTTCAAAAATTTTTCCTACCTCACTCCTTTCAGCCATTTTTTCATTTTCATAAAAAAATATATAAAATTTTATTTGTTTTATTATTTTAAATAACCATATTTTTATTTCCTTCGAAAGAAAAAAACTTTTTTCTTTTATATAAAATTCTTTCTTTTTTCCACTTCAGTGTAAATATAACTTTTTTGTCTTTCAGATACAAAAAGAGAGATAAATGTATATAAAACTTTTTTTGTTTTTGCATTGTTAACAGTAACATATGCAATTTTTTTAGATTCTGTACTCAGATTGTCAACTTTTTAAATATTGTTGTGACATAAAGTCAAAAATCTCAAAAAAAAAGTCGGACAAAACATGCAACATTGATATAAAATATAATGGATTTTTTTTTTTGAGTTATCAAGTTTTGAAAGAAGTTTATTATTTAACTATATAATATTGAATAATAGTTTTTTAAGTCCATTGTAAAATTCCAGTGACTGTCAGTGTAGATTTTGTTTTCGAACATTAACAAGTTTGTGCTAAATATAGTGACAAATTGCATTTTCACATTTATTTAATAAAATGAAAATTCATAAAATTTTATACAAACTTTAAAGATCAGAAAGTTAAAGTTATGAAGAAATTTTCAAAATGTAATTAGTGTATTTCTGAAAAGCGATTTGCGAGTTATTCGTTATTGAAAAAATGCTTTCGAAGGTGTTTTTATGTAAAAAAAACCGGTTAACCGGTTTTTATTTATTCATAATATATTAATAACAAAAATACTTATTTAATAGAATTAAGAGTTTAACCAATAAAAAAAGAAGATATACCGTGAAATGGTCTTTATATGGAATGAAGTTGAAATAATGGTTCCGTCATAATCAAAATGTGTATATGATCTTATATTAAAATAACCATTTGTAACAAATTTCTTCAAATTATCCTTGCGCTGTATAATGCACTAAAAAGCAGATGAAGAATATAATGTCTTAGAATGCATACAAGTGATTTCCATTAAAAAACTGGTTAACCGGCTGAAAAAAAACCCGGCATATCGAATAATTCAAAAAATATAAAAGTATTCGAACATGATCGGTTTTCTGAAATGCAAAAAAACCCGGTTAACCAGTTATTGAATACACTAAATGCACATAAACTTAAATAATGTTCAATTTTATATTACTCATTCTCCTAGTGCTAAAAAAAATTAAAAATGTATTTCGCTTTCTACAGAATGAATCTAACTCTACACCCTTTAACTAATTTAATATTAATTTGCGCAATCAATTCAATATATATGAAAATGTCTTCCTGGAAAGAGCCTTTAAACTCATAGATATGAAAAATTTGGCCCACAATTAACCGTAGCTTACATATGAACAAACTTCAGAAAATCACTTTTAAAGTGCATGAACTGGAAAACTGGAAAGACATTGGAATTGTTACAATTTTCTCCCCAATTTTACCTACAGTGTAACGCATAAGTGGTGGCATACCAATGTAGTAAACACTTTTACAAATGTTAGGACAAAACGTACAAGTTTTGTATACTCCTTTAATATTTGCTCTTATTCTCTTTACTACGCATTAATTCTTCCAAAGGATCCCCGTTAAGTGTCATTCCATGTGTAACAACACTAATGTTTGCTTAGAGCCAGACCTAATTTTATTTTTATTTTTTTGCAAAACGAAGTTTACTGGGTCTGCTAGTATATATAAAATAGGATGTGTGTATGTATGTATGTATGTATGTATGTATGTATGTATGTATGTATGTATGTATGTATGTATGTATGTATATATGTATGAATGTAACGTATGACTCTAAAACGGCTGGGCCGATTTTGATGAAATTTCCACAAATTAATCCCAATATACCCGAAAGTAACATAAGCTATAAAAAATTCCAATGAGACTAAAGTGTACCACCCATGCAAAGAATATTGATAATCGAATATCTAAAACTATAACAGCGAGAGTCCCAATTTGATACCAACTACTTTGTCAAGGAACAGTTTTACTGGACAGATATGTATTTTTTTGCAAAACAAAGTTTGCCGGCTGTGCCAGTATTTTTAACAAAAATAGTAAAAATATACAAAAATACAAAAATAGTAAAAATAGTAAAAATATATAGCAAAAATATAACAATCCTCGTATAAAATTTTTATATATTTGTTCGTTATCCTTAATTTTCATCACTTGAAGTAAACTTATTAGTGGTTTTTATTATACCCTCCATCACCACAAATGGTGATAGAAGGTTTATTAAGTTTGTCATTTTGTGTGCAAGGAATAATCAGAGTCAATTTAGCCATCTGTCTGTCTGTCTGTCTGTCTGTCTGTCTGTCTGAAACATGCTCACAATAATAATCCGAATTCAATAAAATTTTACCAGATTATTTGTTATTGTCCTAAGCTATTTGCTATTTAACACCAGCAAAATCGGTCTAGTAACAAATAAATTATAAATCGACATCAGTAACTTACACATTAAATTCAGACAAAAAACGTCCGTCAATTTTGAATCGTATGCTATTCCAAGAATCATCAGATAAGTAAAAAAATATATCGAATTTTATGACTCCCAATATGAAATTTTGATATAAATAAAACACTTTGTTATTGGCTTGTAAGATGTATTAGAGTGTATTAGAGTGGTGGAGGGTATTATAGATTCGACGTAGCCGAATGTGACATTCTTTGTTTATAAATAACTTTATACCAAACATAATGTCCTTTAAAAAAAACTTAAAATAATATTGATAAATTACTCTGTCAGGTATTTGAACTAAATGACATTTAATTAACACCAATTTTTTAGTACTCCATTTGAGGTTTCATTTTTAGGCAGAGATTCTTAATCTCAATCTAAAAATCGGATTATATATAACAAATATTTTCTCAACTCTTGTTTATTTATTATTTATTAAACAATAATTGACAATGTGAGTTTCAAATATTTTTTGTTCGGTTCAAATAAACATTTTAAGAATTGCTGTCTTTGACAATTTCACGGTGGTTTGGGTGGAAGTAAAAAAATATATAAATTGTACTCATGTGTCTCATAGCATTAGTTTAGATTGTATATATTTCACCATGAAAACTATAAAGCTTAAAAAGAACATAAAAATTACACACAGAGTTAAAACATAAGCCTGATACACTTAAAGAAAATTGTAGTAATAAATATTCTCATAGTTACATGATAATAATTTAATCTGTAGTCAAAAGTTTTAGCAATTAGCAATTGCTTACATTATAGGATCCACTTTCAGAAAAATTAAATCAATAAGACTCTTCCCATAGTATCAACGGCTAAAAATATGATGAGCATAGAGGTCTTGAAGAATATTCCTATTACGAACTCTTTATACTTTATGATCAGTCCAGTTGGATCAAAACTATTTTACTTACTATTTTTTCCAAGTGTATATATTTTTGTCTTTTCTTAAATTACCTTCAACATCCATCAGTCATTTACACTTTGTGGCATAATATGTTCAACTCGTCCATTACACTCTTTCTTAATACAGAGTTTAATTAAAGTTTTCTCTTCGTATATCGGTTTTTCTATTTTACGTCGTTTCTTTTAGTCGTTCTTCCTGTTTTCCATTTAATCATCAATCAATTATATTCATCCCAACTGTAAGAAATCTATCAAAGTCATGTGTATAAAAGGATTTTTTCTAGCTCATTATGATTTAATTAAACAGAATTTAAGATGAAGAAGAAGGTGTGTGTGTGTGTGTAATGATGTAGGAGAGTATACGAAAGTATTAAGTATAAAATCTCTACAATATTTTTTAAATACTTCTGTCAATAGCACTTAACAGTAAGTTACTATTATTCAGGCCTTAACAAGTGCAAGAGAAATATTTTACAATTGTTCAAATTTTTCTAAATTCTTTCAAAAAATTTTCGAATATTAAAATGTGGATTTTTTGAAACTTCTCCCAAAGAGGTTAGAATCAAGGTTCGGAAACTTGAAGAAAGCCCTTCAAAATGGACCTTGTTCTAAAAATGTTCATAAGTTCTCCTAAAAATTTGAGTTATAACAAAAATGTGATTGTGCCTCAACCATGTTATGGTTATAAAACAGCAAACAAAAATGTCTCTCAATCGTACCACAATCATATTATGGTTATAAATTTAGTATAGGCATGTTATTAACTATATTATTATTTTATTCTTAATACATTCATGTGAATTCACGTAATATGATTGTGACACAACCATACTCATGTGATGGCAAATTCATAATATGATTCCACTCAATTTTGCTTACTACCTACCAATCATGTTTTTTTCTCTCTATGTTTGGTTACTTTTCTTCACATTTGCTATATATTACGTTCAATATTTCAACCTTGTCACTATACAAATGTCCTCTATTCGATTCGATTCCTTATTTCATTGCTCAGACTTTGTCCCAGCAAGCATTTTCAGGTTATGTATATCCTCACAATCTTACTATATCTGTGAATTGCATGCTTATTTACAGTACTTTCTGATAAATCAACTATCTTTTAAAATAATACCCTATTTTTACATTTTTGTAGAACTTATAGCCTCTGATAAGATCGCAATTGCAGATTTAAGAGACAACGTCAATCATAAAAGCATTGTAGAAATAGTCTTTGATCGTGACTTCGCGCATATCCCTACATTGCATAGGGAACTTAATAATAACAGTTTTACGATATCTAGTCATAAAGCTACATTGTGGTGGGTTTAATTTCGGAGTAATTTGCATAAAGTGTTCAGTACGAAAAAATTTCCGAAAGAAATTTTTCATATTTCACGTGTTATTATTTTCTGTAGCTTTTAACTCCGTCACTTGTACTACTAAAGTTAGAGTATCTATCACCAATCTTCAGTACTATGTGCATTTTCTTTTCCAAAAGCTTTCGCTGCTCAGAAGTCATCGAATATGGGGCGCCCCAAAGTATTTACATCCGTCAAATGATATTTATTTTAGAGAAGTATAATCTCGCCTAGACTTTTCATACTCATACGCCTCCTAAGCACACCCTCCACACTTGCCGCAACACTATTTACGCTTCATTTAAACTCTGTAACAATTTCGATCAAAATTCACTTTCATATACCAGAGGTCTAGAATATCACAGCCGAAAGACCATGTTTATACAATTTACTATAAATATTAAAAAATTTGATATTCAAGATATTACTGCGTTCGGTTATTGACGTTTTTCGGCTGTTATCTATAATTGATTGCATTAATGCTAAAATATCACAACTGTCACAGTATTGGTATTAGTCATTATGCTAATTGGCGATAGTTTTCATCATTTTATATCCAATCATTCGGAAATATCACAATTAAGACCAAACTGTATGTGATAATTACGCCTTTCGATTGAAAATCTTATCAATTATCTTGTCAATCTCAGAATAGGGTCTTTTATAAAGAAGAATAGATACGTTTGCGCGTGCTGCAGGTCTTCATAAAATAAAGTGATATTTTTAGCACGCTATCTACACTGTCGAAACTAAGGTCTAGAGGATCATTAAAACCATTTTCTCGATGGGGCATACCTTTGCAATATATCCATTCATCTTTTCTATTCATTATCATTACACATTGATCTTCAATTTCTCAGTCACAAGTCATCATAAACATTGCAATTTTTTGAACTTAACGATCTGATCAAATTAATTGGAACCGCTTGTAGAGTCTAGTGAAATTGGCCGATAACTTTTTTGAACTATTTTTTGCATAAGTATTCTGGCAAATTTTGTGTTCATGTACTTTAAAATCATCTGATCCTGATACCGATCAATAGATCAATGTCTTTCATTTTTCGACACAATTTGAAATCAGCTGAAATTAACAAAATAGTTCACAATTTATTATACCCTCCACCACTACAAATGATTATAAGAGTATATAACTATATAAATATATATTTACTTGCATCAAGTCAATTGATCTATGTCCTTCTGTCTATCTATTTTTGGCACGCTCCCACACAAGCTAATTGACAGAACGCAATAAAATTTATTGTTCTGAGAAACAGAAATAAAGATATAGACTGATATCTGAGACAACCTCATAAAACTAGCCAAATTTATAATGACTAAACGGTCACTTAAGTTTTCATGAAATTCGGCAGGCGGCAATATCAGCCTGACAAATTTCATTAAAATCATTATAAAGTTGTTGGATGGGGCACAGGTGAAGTGTATCCCTCATTTAATTTTGTATAATTCTGAAATTTTTAAAACTATTTTCTTGAAAAGCAAACAAAATATTAAATAAATACAAAATTTTGAAAAGGACATGGTGGAGTCGTCGCATGGGGAAAAGATATCCTCTTTACAAACGATATTTTTTAATATCGCGTTTCTCTGTTACAGAAAAGTTAATGATTGTGGTGGAGGGTATTAAAGGTTCTGCTTAAGGGAACATAGCATTCTCACTTGTAATTTGATTTTGCGAAAAAGGCCTCTTCAAAAAATCTGTACACCTCTAATACATGCAACTATTTTAAGAATTTTATCGATGATTCTGATTTAACGTTCACAATTTAGAAAGTTGATGTTAAACGGAAACAAATTGATGTCATTTGTAAATGAAATTATTTCACAAAAAAATATATATTTTTATTCTAAACTAATGAAAATGTCCTCGATAGAAATACAAAAATGCACAAAAAGTAAAAACAAGAACAAAACGACATTGTCATCATCAACATCACGATAAACTTGATGTTGAACTATAAATTTAATTTAAAAAAAATTTCGACCATTTTGGAAAATAACAACGACAACATAAAATTCGTCAGCAAAAATGTCGTTTTTATGGATAAAATGATGTGATCTCAATTTGTGAGGATTTTAGTTGAGAGATTTTAAATAAAAAATACAACAATCTTTAAATAATTATTTAAGGTTATGAAATGAATCTATTGTGAATTATTGAATTGTTCTGGTCTTGCAATGGAAGTTATGAAAATGGGGTTAAAATCCGGTTTTAGTGAAATAATAATCATGAATTCATTTCATTTAAAGTTCACGCTTTTAAGAGGTTTTTGGTTTTAATGCTGAAAATTTTTCCATTTCATAAATGCATTTTCTTTTATTTTATTAATCTTTTATACCCTCCACCACCACAAGTGGTGAAGAGGGTATATTAAATTTATCATTCCGTGTGTAACGCTAAGAACGAATCAACTCAGATCTCATAATATATAAATATGTACATCTGTCTGTTTGTATGTATGTCCGTCTGTCTGTTGTTGTCACACTCACATCCACAATAATTGACAGAGTTCAATGATGTTGATTCAGTACATTAAAAGATTAAGACCGATATCTGAGACAACCTCTAAATTTAAGCGAACAACTTTCGTAAAATTTTCGAAGTATATGTTATTGTCCTTAAAAGTTTCCTATCAAATCAAAATCTGAGTCGATATAACCATGTCTGTCTGTCTGTCTGTCTGTATGTCTGTTGGCACACTCGCATCCACAATAACAGACAATACTCAACGAAATTTGGCCTGAATATTGGTTTTAGTTCTGAGAAGCTTCGTATTTAAAACCAGCAAAATTGGTTCAGTACATTAAATGATATAGACCGATATCTGAAACAACCTTTAAATTCAATCAAACAACTTTCGTAAAATTTCCTATATTATTGTCCTCAAAAGTCTGTCTGTATGTCTTCTGTAGTTGGCAGATTCCCATCCACAATAACTGACAGAGCTCCTGAGGAGTTTCCTTTTTAAAACCAGCAAAATCGGTTCAGTACATTAAAATATATAGACTGATATCGACAAATTTGAGTAAAATTTTTTCCGTAATATAAAGTTGTATATACTTCATTGTCAAAAAGTTAAAAAAGTATTTACTTCGCACGCATTTATGGTAGAGGGTAACGAAGAATCGGCATAGCCGAATATTGAATTTATATTTCTTTGTTTTGCTTCTCTTCATTTGAAAACATTTTCTGTTCATTATTCATTGTTTTGTTTTGGAAAATATTATTTGCTTTTTGGCTTTTTTTAACATTTTTTTTTGTTTAAACCAACCAAAATTCTTTTTATTTCCTTTTTCTTTTATTTTTAAGGCAACATTACCACTACTGATACAACCACCAACACATCTATTCATAATAATAAAAAGGCTTCTTCTACTGCTTCTTGTTCTCCAACTCTTGCCACGACAGAGTCCTTTCCAAATAATGGAGAAATTAAAAATACCATTGTTGACAAAAACAATGGTGGAAGAGTTAAACAAAATAATAAAAATATTTCCTTAAATAATGAAATTAATTTAACAGGTACATAATAGTACTTCCGAGAAGATTTTAATATACATACAGTTGCGGTCAGTGAAATAGCACCTCCACTCTTTTATACTTCTTATTGAAGCGATCAAATGTAATACCGTCATGCAAAAGCGTCTTTTCAAGGGTTATTTTCTTGAATACTTAATTGAAAACGCTATATATTTTTCTATCTCCCTTAATTCCCAAAAAATCCTGCAATTATAAAACCATTAATATTTTTTCATTTTAATTATTTTTTAAACTCAGTTTGTTCCAAAATTTAAGCTTTTAAAACTTTTGTTACATTACACAATGGAACAGATCCGACCTCTTCTAAAAAGTATGTAACTTTTAAGAGAAAGAAGTTCACAACTCATAGGGAATCCATGGTAGATTTAATGGGACCTCAAAAGGGGTATCTCGGACATTAATTTTTTTTTTTCAAGTTAATATTTTTCATATAACCTCCAGTAAAATCTAAAGAAACATTTCTACATTCTGAGTTATTTGTATTTGAATTTACAACTTTCAGAGTTGTTAATTTTTTTAATAAACGGTTTAAGTCTTGGTACCCCAATTTGAGTAAACAATTTTATGAATTTGAAGTTTAAAAAAATATAAATATAAAAATATTAATCTATATAATTTATTAATTTATTTATATTAATAATATAAAAATATGAAGATGTTAAACAAAATAAAATTAAAATAAGGAAATATTTTTGCACTGTAAAAGTGTAGGTACATTACTGTTCTTGAAGCACTCAAAGGCTTGTTTACCACAAATAAGTGGACACATTATAAAGTCTAATGAATGGAAGGATCCTGTTTTAAAACATTTCATGATGTAAATTTCGGTATTTATAGAGCCCATAGTAACATATAATTGAATTCTTTCGTCACAACGGCATACTGCTTACCATACAAAGAACTTCTTGGGAGTTTTTGACTGCTTTTGGATCCTACACTTTTCTTCGACACTTCCTCTATTATAAGCAATATAAAAGTTTTGACTAGGAATTTGCGAAAAATCTGTCAGAACTTACGTTTCATAATCCATTATGCCGCAGATTTTTTTTTTAGAAAATTTGACTTCAAGTTCTGTGCTCTGTTTTTGGCCTCGACATTTTAAGTAGCGTCACTTTTTGAAACTTGTGTATTTTTAAACCTGCATAGGCTTAATATTTTCGTACCAGGTAGTCCAAGCACTGCGCTAGCCGGTCTGTTTTCCTACCGGGTATGTTGAGAGCCCTTTTGAAAATACTTTACATTTTTTTGGTTTAGAAACATCATGAGGACAATAAAAAATATTTATCATATCATTTTTAAAATATCTAATGGTGCTACTTTATTGATCGATATTAAATGTATGTATTTTTCGCTTCCTGTCAATAAACATATGTTTGCATAAAATTCATTAAATTTATTCCATTTTTGTATTTTAATTTTAACATTTTATGATCTTTATTATTTATTTCCTTCTTCTTAATACAAATTTCCCCCTTCCAACGGGAAATCCCCCTTAACCTTCTACACAGATTTAAATTTAATACAAATGAAGTTGACAGAATTGAAATTATTATGTCGCGGTTGTGGCCTAAAGGCAAGTGGTAAAAAATCCGTATTAATTAAACGTTTACAGGATTATATAGAGCAACAACAACATGAACTGTTACAACAACAACAATGTAACCATAATACCACAAATAACAGCAAGAACAATGATCAAATATCATTTACATCAATGTCGACAACAACGGATGATACAATGCCTACCACTACAACTACAACACCCCTCGACGCACCCTTGTTAGTCTCATCGTCCCCAACTGTTGGATTGCAACAACAAAATTCCCATCAAAATCACAAACCAGTTAAAAGTGATTCTATAGAAATTCTTAATAATATTGAAAATGCTAATAATGTTGGTATGTATCAAATTTTTATTTCTCTATCCTCATTCCCATTCCCATGGACTGTATGATAAGCATGCACTTAGATTATTTATAAGGATATAAATAGAGAGAAATGAAATTCATTTAATTGCATTAATAGTTAATGAATTTTGTCTCTATAGATGTATGTGTATTCGTATATGTATATTAAAAAGATTTAACACAAATTTGTTTCCATTTTAAGGCAGCAACAAATATTAGGTATTGCAAAAGTAAACATAACCTCTCTTTTAGATTTCTCAAAATAAAGTTTTAACAATTTTTAGAATATGGAATTATAAGATTAATATTTCAGTGAGATAAAGAAGATATTTTGATTTTGAATAAAATAAATACTTTTAGGCAGGTGTGTCCAATCACTACACAGTTAGAGTTAGATCTACATGAAATGTCAAATATTTAGAACTGAAATGTTTTCGAATTGGAGAAATGCATAGAAAAATAAGGAATTATCAATGGAGGAAGGTCAGTTTAGGGTGGGGTTTTAACCAAGATATAAACTTTTTACACATGTATTTGATATCTCTGAAAACGTTAGAAAAGTTTCTAAATTTTTAAATAAAACATAAGTGATATATAATTTTAAGTCCAAATTTTACGAAAAAGTAAAAATTTCATAAATATTTGAACTTAAATCAGGGAATTAAAATAATGTCTACTTTTCGATTTTCATATTAATTTTTATCTCTTTAACGCATGTAAATCGAAAATTTTTTGAAAAGCAGCTGCATTAATCAACACAAATGGTCGTCGAAAGAGGTAAGGTTAGGGCGGCAATTGGGAAAACCAAAACAAGTCTACATGGAAGATTATGTGTCATTTTGTGTTATATATTGAGATCTGTTTTACCTGGAGTGTTCACTCAAACGATAAATATTTCTTGTAATCGCCTGATCTGACATTAACAGTACCTAATCCCCCAGATACATATCTTCGGGAGATTTGTCTTCTTGGCCGATTTTTACCAGATCAAAATTTTTCATCTACAATAACAATGCGATTCAACAATAACATATCACGAGTCCCAAAACGCATTTTTGTATATAACTCTGTAATTTTGGAAGTACTGAATATTGTTAAAATATCACAAATATATAATTGACGTATTTTCCAATAGTTTACCAAAATATAGCCAAAATTTCATCTATGATTCTATAATTTTATACAAAAGCAATTAATAGTTTAAATACACAATGACGAAGTCATGAGAAATTATGGACTGATCCTCGTCGAATTTGATTTATTACAATATTTTAATGATACATGCAGTAATTAAAGATTTAATTGAAGATTTGGGATGATTTTCGGTGGTGGGAGGGTTGTATGAGGGTTGTAAAAATTATGCAAATTTTTTAGATAATTTCTGGTTGTTAAAATCCTCAAGGGAAGGAATATTATTGCAGTGCTGTCATTTTCTAAGATTTATATACTGAAGTGCGTCCGTATGGAAACTATGGCCATTTCTGAACCGATCTACATGAATTTTGGGGAATATGTTTCGACTGATTCGCGTAAATTTAATTAAAATATCTTCATATCTGTGAGTTTAATAAGCTTCACATCTCATTCCGTGATACCCGAAATATTGGACCGAATATGGCCAATTCAATAAAAATAATAATATGTACTAAATTTTATCAATATATTTCTAAAATTGCGAACTGAACACAACCAATACAACGATCAAAATGACAGCCATCCGCACGAACATTGATGGTGTAACAAAATGTTTTTACGTATATTACAAACATCAACACAAATTCATAATATCCTAACCTATGATGGTGTAGGGTATACATAGTTCAACAGATATTTATATACCAAAACGTAATTAACATATTTTCGGATAGAATTTTGTTCAGTTTTTATTTTTTTTGAACTTGGTAAACTCAATTTGGTTAATTCAAAAAATCTTAAACCATTATCGAGACTCTGTAAACAATTTTAAACTAATTTTGTTTAAGAATCGCGTTTTTAAGACCCATTGAATTTTGACTCCACCCAAAAGCGAGTCAATGAAATCCAAAAAGTCTTACAATTTTAAATTAAAGGATAAAATGATTGCATATTTCTTGTATCCTTGAATAATTCCGTTTACAAGTTTTACTTTTACAAATGAGATTTGGCCCCAAAGAATTGATATGTATGTATCCATATATAACATACACATATCCATATAGCCATACGTATCTTTCTCTTAAACATGAAAGTAACTTACATTATGAACATTAATTTCAACAATCCTTCAAAAAGGATACTTCCGTGTTGAAATTTATACGGTTTAATTAAAATTTTAAATAAAATTGTGCGTGTTTGCAATTTTACACACGTTTGGCACATGCATAATAAGATTATTTGACACACGTGACATGCAAAATTGAAAAAAAAACAGTGAAAATTGCATTCACTCTCTCTCTCTTTCACATGCCTTTCACTTTGTTAATCAAAAGGGGATAAATTCAAGGA
Source organism: Cochliomyia hominivorax (assembly GCA_004302925.2). Classification (NCBI taxonomy): domain Eukaryota; kingdom Metazoa; phylum Arthropoda; class Insecta; order Diptera; family Calliphoridae; genus Cochliomyia; species Cochliomyia hominivorax. Next base: position 56,707,492 of record PYHX02000413.1, read on the forward strand.
CAATTATTTAATAAAGAAAAACTCTCACTGAAATGACCCAATTTTTAATTGCATTTTTTGTTTTATTACGAAAGAAAATTAACACGCCGGCAAAAGTTTAAATAAATTTATTCACTTTTCTTCTTAATTAAAAAAAATATAAAACTTTATGTAAATAAAATTAAAAAAAAACGCGTGTCAAATTGTTAAAAAAATAAATAAGTTTATGTGTCAAGAGTTAAAATAACCGCAGGTTTAAAATGCAACACATTTACACGCACTCTAGCACCCTGTAAATTGCTTAGATTTGCACCTCATTTATGAGTTTATTATAGAATTTAAAGTGGATTCTAAATGATGCTGTTATTCGCTTTGTTTCATATTTAAAACCTCTTAAGCGCACTTGTTTTTACTTTCCTTTGGTCATAATCTCCAAGTAACCCATAAGGATACAATACCCATTTTTTTAAGGAGACAATTTTTTTATACACTTGACTAACTTCTTGAAAAGTGAGACAAAAAACAGAATAAATGTTAATACTTATAATACGGAATGTAATTCCATTTTGTCAGCTTACTGGTTTTGCAAACAGCATGACGAAAACGGGAAGAAAACTTCCTAAAGTAACAAACCCTTAAAGAGCGCATCGTATAATTTCACTTTGATGACTTGTAAAAGTGTTTTTCTTCTTAAAAACTATTTTACTTTTCTTTATAATATAAGTTGAAATTAGAAAAAGTATTAAATTAAAAAGAGAAAACTAAATATACTTAGTAAAGGCTAAAGAAGCTTTAACATGTATTGAATACAGTGTTGTTCGAAACCATAGCAACTATTTTCAGTAAATGTCTTTATATTTCTCTTACATGGATTAATGTAAAATATATTCTTGTATTTACTATTTCATCACATTAAGTTCTCTTTTCCTTAGAGTTTTTATAAAATGAAATTAACAATTTAATTAAAAATTCATTGTTCAAAACCTAAGCAACTTTTAATATTGCATTCCCTATGAACTCAGTACACTTTTTGGGCACAGATTGTATAACATTTAGTAGAATACATGTTAGCATCGCTTCTCACAATGATTTTAGGTAGTTCAATAGCTTCTAATTATTCCTGAAACGAAGTGTCCCAAGTCAGCGTTTTAAAATGCCAAAGAGGTTTCCTATGAGAATTAAAACCCGGGACTATGGTATTCAAACCACAAACTTGAATAACTTATCTTTGACCAACTTCAATGATTGTTTCAGATCAATTGTCGTGCTAAAACCACCCATCTTAGTTGTTTTTTCCGAACCAGCATGGTGTAATATATGGATGGCCAGCATTTTCCTGGATAATAAAACGGTCTATTTTATGTTTGAATTTATACAACTCTTCTTAAACAGATTTAAATTAAAACATTGCTACCCTCGTGTCATTGGAAGGCCTAGGACGTACTCGTGTTTCCTTTGATCTGCTCCATTCGAATCAAATTGGTTTAATTTAGATTCACCGCTATATGAAGCAGTTCTCCATATTGCAATAGTGTAATCGATATTTTTTACCAAATACAATGGACCTACAAAAATTTGTGGGCATGGGCTTCTAAGGTAGCTAGATGTTTCTTGAGAGTTCTTGGTAACTGCGGAAAATCTTATCTAAAAAGTTAATCTCATTGATTACATCTTTCCACGAAATAAAGGTTTTTTATATACGGAAAACTAAGCCCTTTTTGCTACCATTATAGGACCCAACTGTTTTTTCAGTGGCTTTCTTTTTATAATATGTCTCGAAAATATTAATTTAATATTACTTTAATCATTCTAATTAAATCATTCATCATTCATAATCAAATTGTACAATAAAGTTATGGCAAAAAGGCGAAATTTTAATCGAAATTTAATTCATGTAATACCGAAGTCACTTGCAATATGAAAAAAAAAAACATTTTACTTGTTTTCCTCTCATAAATCATTTGGATTCTAATCGATAACCATATCTAAAAATTTCCATGGGAAGGATGAAATCAAAATTAAAAAAAACGATTTCATGATTTCACGATTTTTGAATAAAGAACTATTTTTTTTAAAAAAGTAGTAACATTTATACTCAAATAAAAGCTTTATTTTATCTCAAAGGAATAAATCTTAACGGGAATGTTAGTAAACTAATTGCAGTATAGAACTGCCCACAAGCACTTTCCAAGTTTGGTCTATTAAAAAAAAATATTTTTTTTTTCATAAATTCTCAAATGTGAAAGCTGGAATAATCTGTAAATTATCCTTAATATATAAGGTAAGAAGTTTTTACCTTGGATGAAAATAAAACCTAAACTGGGCTTCATCTACTTAGATTTATCTATTTTCCCCACATTTCTATGTCAAATGATATAAACGTGAGATACTAAAACTCTACAGCTCTAACGATGTTAAATTTTATTAAGATCTCTCTAACGGTTCATCGGAAAAAGTTATCCACTGACAGCCCAGGTTTCAATGTATATTAATTTTTACTTTTCACCTTTTTAATTGGAATTAAAGGTGTAAAAGGATATTCTGAAATGCCCTATCGAACACTTATTTCTCTAAGCACAACACATTTCTTTTACTGCTCTCTTCATACCAAATGGATGAATTGTGAATGAGAAGAATGCAATGGAAGATGGTCTAATTATTTAAAGAACCAATTTCAGAAAAGGCATTAAAAATTGTTTCAGAAGACTTTTCCTGATAATAGACGAACTCGAAATAATAACAATTTTAAAAAATAAAATCTAAAATTCATTATAAATCAACATTATTATACCCTCCACTAATAAAAGGGATAAAAAAGCGTGTATTTAGTTTGTCATTCCGTCTATAATGCCAAAAAGGAATCCACTAAGAACCAATAAAGGACATTTTCTTTCTTTATATCAAAATCTATATCGATTTAGACGTCCACTTGTTGTACTTTTGTTATTGTCTTAAGCTATTTGCTCTTGACAACCATCAAAATCGGTATAGTAACAAGGAAACTATAGACCGATATCTGAGAAAATCTCAAAATTTCAACAAAAAAATGTTTGTCAATTTAAAAAAATGAGTTATCAGTTTAAAATGAAATTTAAGTACAATCTATAGGTAAATACAACTCATTACTGTTCCGAAAATCATCAAAATCGGATAAGTAAAAATAGTTGTAATTAAAAATATGTAAAATTTTATGACTTCCAGTTCAAGTACGAACATATGAAATTTCGCTTTATATCTAAACATTTTACTGTTTAAGTGTGTATGTGTATAAGGTGTCTTAGAGCGTATGTGTCCATCTTATAGGCTGTTCCAAATATATGAATTAAATTTAATTACTTTTTATTTCATTATTTGAAGAAGCATAATAAATAATTGTGCATTTTAACTTGCATTCAAATTTATCTTTAAAACTGAACAATAAATATCCATATAATGTTAATGTATCTATTATACATAATAGCATACATATGTATATATGTACATGTGTTTATAAAATAACTAGAATTTCTATTCATTTTAATTTAACAACAAAATAAACACTCATTCATTTTTATATCCCTCACCACCACAAATGCTGAAGAGGGTATATTAATTTTGTCATTCCGTGTGTAACGCTGAGAAGGAATCTTCTTGCATTCAAATCAAAATCTGAGTCGATTTAGCTATGTCTATCTGTGTCTCTCTTGTAAGCACGCTCACATTCACAATAATTGACAGTACTCAATGTAATTTAGCTAAAAATCGATTTTGTATACCCAAAAATATAGACCCATACCTGAGCAAACCTCTTAGTTTCAGCGATGACAAATTAGAATAGGATTTTGGTACTTCAATATCATTCCAAAAATTATCAAAATCGGTTCAGTAGAAAAAAGTTATAGTTGTAATATACCTTTGTAATGCATTTGTGGTGAAGGGTATTGAAGATTCGGCATAGCCGAATATTGCATTTTTACTTGTTATAAATTTTATTACTTTTCTTTTCAAGACTCATAATTTCTCTTCTTTTATTCTATTTTATAAATTCTTTTTTCTTTTCCTTTTTAATCTTTTTCTAAATTTTTAATTGTATAAAAGTGTTTATTTTATGATGTTTTAGTTCTTAATATACTTTTTGTTTATACAAAATAAAAATACAAATATACTGATCTTTTCATTTACACACATTCAAACAAATACATATAGTTCCGTTTCCGACCTTTTAAATCTGCATATATGTATGTAAATGTGTAAATGTATGTTTTACAATTCTTTGAGTATAAATTCAATGAAGGCTTACAGTGCCTCTTCCTCGTCTGTAGTCTTAAATAGACAACTATGTTGTAGGCTTTTTTTGTATCGCTGTATGGAAATGAACTAAAAATGTGGGGGAAAAACAAGAATTTATTTTTCAAGCAAACAACTTTGTTTGCCCAAAAGCTTTTCACGAGAAGAGAAAAATCTCTATTTAATACCAAATGAAAACATTTCATTCATTCATTCATTCATCCATTCACTAAGAGTTTAGTTTTCATTAGCTAAAAGAAAATATTGTAGTTTTGCTATTAGTTTCGAAGGAAAAAATAAGATTAAATAGTACACTGAAGGCAATATAAATAGATACTCTTGCTTAAAGTTTTGTAAAGTGGAATATTTATAATAAAATATTAATCTTACAAATAATATATTTGAATTCTAGAGGTTAAATATCCACGAAAGAAGTTTAGTCTGTACTCAACAGTGAATTTTCGCTATAATTTTAATTATCGTAATAAAAATTATATACTATATCATGGGTCATCCTAATTAATGGTTTAATTTGATGACATGCTAATGTGTTAATGTGTAACAATGTATGTGCTTAAGTTTGCCACATTTAATTCTTTAACACTTAAACATTATCTCAGTCTCTTACTCATCGCACTGTGAGGCGGAATTGAACAAAATATTTGACATTTTTATTTCACACAAACAATTTCACGTAAACTGTTATTAAATTAAAAATAAGCTATGCCGAATATTTAAAACCCTACACCACATGCACATATGTATTGTACACATACATACTAACAACAAAGTGTTTTATATATAAATAGTAATTTTATATGTGCGTACATTGGAACTCACATTTTGATTGGGGGAGTTTCGAAAATCAACAAAAGTTTTTTTTGTCTGAATTTCAAGGTTTTCTCAGGTATCGCTCTTTGTTACTAAACAGATTTTATTGATTGGAAATCGCAAACTACTTAGGATAATAATAAACAATAATTACATTCGGATTGTTAATGTGCCGGCGTGAATGTTTCCAACAGACAATTACACAAACCTACATGACTTAATCGACTCAGATTTAAGGCTGAATATACATATACTTTATAGTGTGTTACTTTGCATATAAAATAAGTGAGTTATAGTATGAGAGCTCTCTAATATATTTAAACAATTCTAATATATTTTATTATACTACTTTCTTAGGTCAACATATTATAAAAACCAACTCTGGAGGTGATCATGAATTAGTAGAAAAGTGATGCCAGATCAGTGAGTTATCTCAGACACATTTCACACATTGTGAAATCTTACGAATGGAAGCAGTCTTTTTTGTAAACATTCATTGATGTAAATTTCTAACCAAATAATTCAAACACTGTGCCAGCTGTTCTGCTTTCCTACCGGTAGTGAGCTCTTTTTAAAATGTTTTTCATATTAGAATCATCATGAGCACCATTACTTCTAACATTATCCAGGTTTTCTATTTGTGGATAATATCTCCCAGTATTGTTTAATAACATTGGAAACAGGTTGATGACAGACCTTTGAATGCCTGGCCATAGCCAACTTTTTGTAGGACCAAGTTGAATTTTGTTTAAAAATATTTAATAATTTTAGTAAGCACTTTTTTCTGAACACTCATTTCCATCAGATTTACATAATATTCCTTTGTTTGACATTAAACATAATAACTGACAGGTTTTACAAAGGTAACGTTTGTTAAGAAATTTTCGATCTCAGTCCTTACATTCCCCTTTTGCTATATAGCAAAAAATTATAAAATTCGAAACTTAAATCCGTCAATTCTTATATATATATCTTATTTCCATTAACAAATCGGTCAAAAATTATTTAAAAATCTTTTACAAAGAAAACTTGATATTCTGAAAAAATGTAAATTTAATTAAACTCCGCTTCAATCCATTTTAGACCATTGTGCATCGTCATAAATGTGCATTAATGTGTGCAAGGTTTTTTTGTTTCCACAACTGTGTTTATGTGAGCACAAGGATATTATTTACTTTTATCATGTTTCCGTTGTGTTTTTGTTTGTGTTTATTTGCATTTCGTTTTATAGTTTTGTTTCTTCATTTTTATGCGGTTTTTTTGTCACAAACTAAATTGTTTAACTCGTTCTTTACTTCAACCAAAAAAATTAAGCGAAACGGAAAATCAAATAATGTTAATTATTTATGAAAATTCAATTACATTTACAAATTGTGAATATTTAAAAGGAATTTTGTTAGTATGCTGCTGGTCATTATGACTACACTGAACCAAATTTTATCGAAAAAAAGTTTTGAATAAAGAGATTTTTATTCTAATTAACAGAATTTTTCTTCAAATTGAAGAGTTTTCTTCAATTATACTAAACAAATTTAAATACAAATTTTTTAGTAAAAGATGTTTAACTGAATAAAATTTCGTTAAAATATTTATGAAAAATATGTTACATCCACAGATATTTAGTAAAAACGGCTGTAACTCATCGTAAGTTAAATAACGCACAAATTTTTTCAATTCTACATACTGAAATGAATTCGTTTTGAATAAAATTTTTTGTCATATTGATTGAAATCTGTCAAAGAAAATGTAAACTGGATTTACATATAAAAACACGAGGAAAATATTTTATATAAAATTCTAATTAATATTTTTGAAATTTGCTTTGTATGGTGGCTACTCCTCCCCTAATCTTATCCATCTTACATTTTGTCCAGTAAAAGGAAGTCATTGGTATAAAATTTGAAAATTATATCTTCTTTTAATTAGAAGAAGAGAATGTGTTATGCAAAGCAATTGTAACTTCTAGAATCAGATGCTCTTCTCAAATGAGAATAATTTGAATATTTTCGAAACTGATGGACATTCTAGAGTAGGGAGAAGGCTGGTTATATAAAACAGTAAAATGTGGTGGCGAAGTAGAATTACTCTGGGGCTGTATGTCCGCTGTGGATTCCATTAACGTTTTTATGGTGCTTTCTTTTACTTTGTTCGAACAGGAAGCTTATCTCCGTTTAAAATCTATTAAACTATGTCCGTACGTCTGTATATCCGGCTGACTCTACATGTTAACGTTGTAAACAGTGTACAAGACTTAATTTTTAAAATATCGCAATGAATTTTGGTTCATATTAATATTTTGGCCTAAGGAAATTTGCCATGTTCGGTACAATATTTTAGTTACCTCCCATACAAATGTTCTTCTTAATTTAAACGAAATTTGATACAATTAAATCCTATAATCTTATAATATTATATGCGAGGGTCGGTTCATTATTTCTCATAGGTCCCATACAAACCACTAATATCATCTAAAGGACAAAAATCGCGCAGTATTTTAATAATAATTGGTCAAATTAAGATAAATATAAGCAAAAATTGTTATGCGAGTGTCGGTTTTTATAATTTCTTGTAGCCCTCATAAAACCCCCAGAAAAATTCATTCCAAACGCATAGATTTAACATAAAACTTAGTGTTACAATAAGGTACTTCACACTTTAGAATAAATCAGAAAATAAAATTATCGAGGATCTTTCACCAATTTTTCGTAACCATCTTTTTTAACCGATGTGGTGTTTTAGTATGCATTTCTTTCTGGTCACTTTAATACCTTGGACTACATGGATTAAAAATTTTAATAAAAAATGTGTGTTAAGAATTTTTCGATCTTTTTTTTAATATTTAACACATTTTTAAATTAATAAAACTTTTAACAAAAACCCTAAAATTCTTATACATTTCAAATTATAAAATGGGAATAAGTGATCATTTAAATCAGTTTAATTGCACAATATATGAGTAACAACTTTAATACTATTTATGTGATCCAATATTTTCGTACATTTAATAATGTTCGCAACAATCTTAACATTTGCATTAACACTTGTTCTTTTGAACACATAATTTTCTTAAAATTTAAGTTCTTTTATACTTATGACTTTTCACATATAAATTGTCTTTATTTCAAACATTTTTTTCTATTTTTTTTAATATTTCCAACAAATATTAAGTTCATTCCAGGAACATAATTTTAAAGATGTAAAGACAAATTTTATCTCATCATGAGCAGATGTTACATTACACTTTGTTGGAGGATTAAACACTCACTGATGCAAATACACTCAACACATATTTAATTTAAAAAAGAATGTTCATGTTTCAAAACATGATTGCGAATATATCTGAATATATATTTGACTAAATCTTTATATCTTTATATTTCTATATAATTTTTTTTGTTTCTTTTTTCACAATTTTTAAATATCATAAATCACACAAACATTTGTCAAATGTTTTACCAAAAGAATCAAGATATAAAAACTAAACTTTAGCAAATGTTTGAAAACACACACACACACACACATATGTAGAAAATATAAAATGCCCACGATTTACAGTGTTTCAAATGAAAAATGATATGAAAATAAATCTGTAATTTCCGAACGGTTATTCCGATTTCAATGAAATTCCATATAGTGATAATAGAAATAAGAGTTTAAGTTTTGAGTTTGCAACTAACGAGGGTCGGTCTAAGGGGTTTCAAAATTGTTTATCTCGAGTCATAATAATATTTACAACGATGCAGATTTATTATTTTTGGTCCGATTTTAAAGATTTTTATACTTTCGCCCTTTCATGTGTCATTTAAAATGATCGAAACATTGGTAAGTTATATATGTATGGATGGTTCTTCATAATAATTTGGTATCGTATTGACTTTTTATTTTTGTGATAATCTAAACATTCAAATATAATTTGCCATGAGATGTAGTGTCTGGATCATATTTGCGTATTATACTAGTGCATAAGAACTTCGCCAAGATCATATAAAATTTTTAATTTTTGAAACCAAATATCTCTTAAACAATAGGAGATAGCCTACCCTTCATCAAAATTGTTGTAGAATCCGAACCGATCTTTAAAATCGGTTTATGTATCCGGATCGTTTAAAATATTTTTATGACCCGAGGTGACCAACTTTAGGACTCTTGGACCGACACTCGTTAGGTCCAAAAGTCCAAACTCAAAACTTAAACTCGCCTACACTTCAATTACATTGAAATATTTTTTTTTTACCCGAGGTGACAAAATTTTGCACCCTTTGGACCAACTATCATTAGGTCGGCAAAGTCTAAACTCAAAACATAAACTCGCCTACACTTCTACTTTCACTATGTGACACCGAATAGCTATTCGGAAGTTACACATTTATTCCCATTTCATCATTTGAAACACTGTGCGATTGTTGGAAAAATGGCGGTTTGGAGAAAGGGGGAGACCTTGACAATTTTCTGAAAATTCACTCAACTAAATACAAGTTACACAGATTTTTTTCGGAGAATAGACTTTTTTAAACTTATTGAGAATTTCACAGACCAAGGACATTTTTATATTTTGGCTGTTTTTTTAAGTTGACATTGATTTTTTCTTTTGTTTGCCTTTTTTGTTTTTCTTGGAAAAAAACTTTATTTAGATGTTTTAGATAAATTTGATTTTATAACTTTTATTTTTATTTTTTTTTTTTTTTCAAAACACTTTTTTAATTCAATAAACTTTTATAAAATATTTTTTAATAAAAAAAGAAAATTTAATTTTTCTGTATAAAATTTACCATTAAAATTGAATTATTTTATTTTCGGAAGTTTTTTTTTCTAATATTTTATGAGTTTTTTCTTTCTTTTTGGAGTTTTTTTACTTCTTATTTGATTTTAAACCGGAATATAAAACATAAAATGTAAAAAGAATATAAATACTGGAAGTTATAAAACAAAAAACGTCTTTTAACGCGAAAATCAGAAAGTTAACTGAAAATAAAATAAAATATTTTCTTTTAATTTCAAAATTATAGAGTTTGTTTAAAAGTGTAGACCTTTTTTTGTTAAAATTTTAGAAAAATAAATAAAAAACAACAAAAAAAACATAATAAAATAACAAAACACATTTTCTTTGTTTTTTTTTTTTAATTTTTATTTTTTATTTTTTATTTTTATTATGGTTTCTTAAAATCCCAAAAAATCAAAATGCATGAAAATATTAATTACTCAGTAACACTTATATAAACATATAAATACAGCTGTGGTCAAAATAATAGCACCACATATCTGCCACTTCTTAATAAGTCATAAAAAATAAAAAAGTTGTTTTTAAATTACGGTTTAATAAAATCAAAATTAAGTTAAAAAGTTAATGAAGAAGAAACAAAAATGTTTGTATTCATTAACTTTATTTTAAGTAATTTTTCCAGAAGAATTGATAAAACTTGGTGTCAAATAATAGCACTACCCGATTTCAACTATAACAAAATTCCTTTGCTAATAATAACAGTCGAAATACGCCTTTCCAATGAATTCACTACATTCTGGCACCTTTGAAGGATAAAAGAGTTCCAAGCCTGCTAAATAGTGGTCCAAAGATTGCTAATTACCAAACCCCTTCATTTATACGTACGTACGTACTGGGCATTTCATTACAGTGACTCATACAAATCAGTGGCATTTCTTCAGATGCATACAGTACTACTACTTCGTCTATGGTTTCCAATATTCTGAAACATCCCTAATAGTTTTAATACAGAAAAATACGAAAAGCTCCTTCATACCATAACACTAGAACCGTAGTGTTTGAAAGTTTTTGTTGTAAATTTGGATTATATTCTTTGCAAGAACCAAACCAAATAAGTTTTAGCAATCTTTGATCTATTTGAGACATGAGAAGCAGTTAAGAGGGGGACATTGCATGGCCTGTAGGCTTTCAGATTATATTTCCTAAGTTTTTTGATACAGTTTCAGTACTTATTTACAGATTTATTTCTATTTTGATCTTTATTTAACGTTAAATACGATGAACCATTAAAGGTGTTATCATCCATGACTCCCTACTTTTAATTTGTAGGTTATGGTATTCTATATCATTTCATTTGATTATCTATTAAAATTTCTTATTTTGGCATAAGTTTGATCATTCGAACTATGTTTTTAATGAGTTCACGCTTTTCTGAAGTACAGTGTTTAGATCAACCCAATTTTTAAAATCAAATAATGCGCTTCTTGAAAACTCTGTTATTTATAAAGGGCAGAAGCAGCTATACACTCTTTTACACTTAATGTTATAACATTTGTCTGTACTGTTTTTGTTTTTTCCATGTATAATGGAAATGGTGCTCGAATTCTCATATTTTGTCTTTATAATCAAATTTATTGGAAAACACGTGTTAATTTAAAATTCATTTTCTCAGAGAATATACTTTGATACGCACAAAAAAACACAAATCAGCAGCGAAGATGTGACACGTGAGTGGTGCTATTACATTGACCGCAGCTGTATATGTGTTCATGTACTTTAAGTATTTATCTATCTAAGTAGTTCCAAATAAACACTTCTCTTCTTCTAATACAGTTGTAGTTACTTTTTGTTGTTGTTGTTGTTAGTAGCAGTCAGTTTGTTGTTAATAACATCAACTAGTTACCCACATTCCCAGTTTAAGTGCATAAGAAGAAGCGCTTGCAGCCAACCAATTCAGCCAGTCAGTTAGTCCGCCAACCAGCCAACCGTCTTATAAACGTTTCATTCAGCCAACATTCACTTGTATGTTTAACATGCGAAATACGATTAAAAATAATTAAAGAAAATGTTTGTTGTTGTTTTCATTATTTCTTCTTTTCAAAGTCAAACATTAAATTTTTTTGTACAACAAAAATTATTGTTCATTGCATTGAAGGGAACACAAGGAACCAATGAAAAATATTTTCATTAACTTTAATGTTTGTTTTGCAATTTAAGGTGAAATTGAGCTAAAAATAAATAAAAACGAATGATATTTGTTATTAAGAATTTGGTGGTCAAATGTGTGGTGTTACCTTTAATGGCTTAATATGTCTGTGTGTGTGTCTGTCTGTCTGTTGTTGTCACGCTCACATCAATAATAATTGGTTGATTACCAGCAAAATCGGTTTAGAAAAATATTATGGAACAATACCTAAGACAATATCCGCACAGTGTTTCATATAAAAAATAAAATGAAAATAAATTTGTAACTTTCGAACCGCTGCACAGTATAGTATTATGCCTGAAAAATTAACAAAAATGCTTTTGTAATAAATGGCTCGGTTTCTTTAAGTTTCTTTAAGGAAGTTGATCACTTCGAGTAAAATCACTTCCAGAGTCGATTTAATCACGTGAAATTGATTGTGATTGGTCAATTACTTCATATAGTCCCAATACAAATGTCCCTACGGAATGGAGTTGTTAGTCTATCAAATTTCTAACTATAATACTTTTTTATCCAAATGAGTCTTATTACGTTCTAAAACGATGTGCCAATTTATACGAGGATCGCTTCATTATTTCTCATATATAAACAATAAAAACACTAGTAAAAATGTTTTAGTCCGTCGAACCCGACTATGTAATACCCTACACCACATTGTTGTTTGTAAATGACTGCTTCGAAAAATTCATTAACGGTCCTCGTATGATTTGCGTTTCTTATTTATGCTTATGTGTACAATAGATTATTATGATACTAACATTTATGTGAAATTTATGCGTTTTTGGAGGATTAGATGAAAGTTATAAAAATTATGGACCTACCCTCGTATAATTTCGCACTGTAATTTTGGCTTATATTTATCTTAATTTGACTAAATATTTTTATTACGTCCACGTATGTGTGCAATTTTTGATGGGAAAATATGGGAAAATAGGGCCCGAACGATCCTCGTATAATTTGGCATATCGTTTTAACATATAATAAGACTTATTTCGCTAAATTTAGTATTAATCGTTTTATATTTTGGAATTTTGTGGACCCCATTTCGTGGGGATATTTGGGGCCTATATGAAATAATGGACCAATCATAACCAATTTCAATGGGCATCGTCCTTGGGCTAAAATAAAACTTTGTGCCAAATTTGATTAAGATATATTTAAACTTGCGATCTGCACTTTGCGAACAAACTTAACATGGACATCCAGTCGGACGGACGGATATGCTTGAGTCGACTCTGAAAGTGATTCTGAGTAGAACGGTATACTTAAAAGTAGTGGTAGGAGTTTTTTCTTCCCGTTACAAACATCTGCATAAACGCATAATACCTCTGCCACCCATGGTGGTGTAGGGTATAATAATTCAAATTCACCAAAAATCAAATCTGAATATTTTGTAAGAGTTGTCTGACTTTTTATATGAACCAATATTTCAAAAGTAAATATATATGCTTATATATTTTTATTAAAGCATTTTTATCTCAATGAACTTTTATCTAATCAAATCGAAACGTTAATAAATATTTAACAGCAAATTTTTGAAATAACAATAAATCTATTTTAATACACGATCTTGTTAATAATAATGAAAATTCATATTTTTATAATAAAATAAATTTTCACAATTTGTTGTTGTACCTCCCAAAACAAGTTCTTCTATTTTTTATTTGTTTTTGTATTTTCAAGTGAGTGAAAATTTTATTATAAATTGTTAAATTTTCTTCATTATTTTTCGGTTTTATTTAAAATTTTTATAATTTATTTTTTTCAGAAAAAAGATTCTCTGCAGTTTTATGCAGTTTTTGTTGTTTTGTTTAAGACTAAAGAAAAAAACGATGTTTTTATGTTTTTGACCGATTTATTTCGATACGCCTGATGACAGCGTAACAGTCTCGACACGAACATTATAAAAAAATTAAATACAGATGGATCTGTTTAGATACTTTTTTGTATTTTGTGTACTTTTTTTCTATTGCAATTTTATTTATTTATTTGCACAGTGATTTTGACAATGAAAATTTTATATTTGAACAGATGTTTTCTTTGTTAGAAATAATATTATCTCACCAAATACTAAGTACTTGATCATATTAACAAATAATTTATTTAATTCTATCTCATATCGGTATGGTAACGAACTAAACTATAGAATACTTACGAAGATCCAAATCCGAAGACGCGCCAAATAGTTATTAAAGTCCGATCGGACGATCATGGATTATCTCTATGGAAAACAATTGATTGATTGATTAATTTTTTATGGTAGTTTTCACTTCCTCATTCACAGTTTTGACTCACGGGGTCGAAATATATTTTTTAATATAAGCTGTTGAAAGCAATTAATTCGAAAATCCACCAGAATATTCAAACAGGTCCGAGACCAAAGTCTCACACTAAAATATCGACCAACATTTATTTGGAAAAAGAAGTGAATGGAAATTTTATTTTACCACTTTTAAAGCCTAAACCTTGCCAGCACTGGGATGCATTTTACTTTAAAACAAATATTAGGAGTTCTAGTGAGATGAAAAAAGGAAGAAGAACTTCAAGAGCTCTTGATTTTGAATATCGGAAATATCGGAAATGATGCTGAAAAGCTACAAAAGTAGTCATTGTGTGACCGCATTTTTCCAAGTGATAAAAAAATGAATACTCTACACAAAAAGTCATATGATAATCCAGGCTATTCAGCCAAATCCACTTCTAAGCCTAAAAATATAGATGACGCAAAGAGAATGTTCTGTATTGTTTGAAATCAGAAGCTGCTTTTTCACGAACAATTAGAAAAACAAAACCGAAAATAACTGTTTCATTTAAAGAGAACGATGTTGCAAGATTATTTGAAGGGTGGATGGGAAGATTCAATCCTTAGTCCTTAAAGACCAGGTCCTATCAACTACCATTAGTTATGATCGAAGCTGAACACTTTTACAAACTGAAATTTTTTATTGTACAGATGACAATATATTGAATAATGTATCAAATCGTTTTGTTATTACAATAAATGGCAAAAATCAATATTATTAACTTGAATACCCGATATTTTCAATCTCCTGCCATTTTCTCCACATAAATTCAAATCGAAGAGTCACTAAAAATTATATTTTATTCGAAAAAAATAATTTAACGCATCTACTGTTTTAATCATATTTTCATGTATCTGACAGATACTTACATGAATGTATCTCATACTCATAATCGTAACAAAGTATCTATGCGCATTTTTATTTATAGTTTAAATTGAACTGATGCGCTCTAATTAAAAACATCCAACTGATGTTGATGATGATCTGCTTTTCTTTAAAATTTGTTTTCTTAAAATTTATTCAAAATCTTATAAATAAAAATATAAAATTTAAAATTTAGTTGCATTCATATTTTTATACCGCCACAAGTGGGTATATTAATTTTGTCATTCTGTGTGTAATGTTAAATCAAAACCTGAGTCGATTTAGCTATGTTCGTCTGTCTGTTGTTGTTGGCTCAATTAAATTTCACCTGAGAAGTTTTTCGTTTAAAACCAGTTAAAATTTGTATAGTATATAGAAATATATAGACCAATATCTGATGCAGCCTCTAAATTCCAAAGATCATCTATAAAATTTTCATTTAAAATCTTCAAATTGATAAATTGGAATGAAATTTTTCTGTAATATTAAACTATATGTACCTCATTACTATTCCATAAATGTTCAAAATCGGTTCAGTTAAAAAGTTATAGGAAAAAAAATGTAATTTAATGGTCCATTAAGTCTTTCACGTATGGTGAAAGAAATTCGAACAAGCACAGCATAAATTTAACTTTTCCGGTAGTAGTAAAATAGGTCTCGTCGTCCATTACACATTTATACTCTGACGAGGAGGAACAGCAATTTCTGGAAAGCTACCGTAGTCAATGTTTAATTACCATTTACTGAGCTTCCGTTGACGTATTTTGACCGTATTTCGGAGTCTTGTAAATTGCATTTCCAGACAGTTCCACTTTTTCTTACAATTGCCATATTGTTCTCACATAAGTTTATAGTCTTGTAGACAAATCTTTTTCTTGAATCCCATCGGCCGTATCAAAAAAGCTTAACAAATCTTTATAAACCAAAATTCCTTAAACTTGTATTCAAAATAAAATTTTGTAATCGAATTCAACAACCAATTGTATGAACCTTTGATAAACCTACATTAAGGGAAATTCATGATATTTTTTAAATTTTTTGTATGTTTAGACACTATTTCTAGATCGGACCTCCTAAATTTGGAATTATTTATATAACTTTATGTTTAACTGATCCATAACTGATTCTGTTAAAATTGCAGTATATATTTCTTTGTAAATGTCACATGTCATTTTTAAATACAGAGTTGTACTTGTTCGTATTTTATATACCATACGTTTGTGTGTGTATGTATTTGCTTCATACGCATTTTTTGGTAGAGGGTCTTGAATGATTCGGCATAGCCGCATATAAGATTCTTACTTGTTTTTCATTGCAAATTTTTCTTAAATTTAATTATGAAAAATTTTAATTTAAAATTTATTTTATTTTGTTTTCATCTCTTTATTTTGTAATTTACAAAACGAAAAATAAATTTAGTTGTTTTATTCCATTTTAGTTTTTATTTCAACTTTTAAATATTATAAACTTAATAATTCAGTTTTTACTTTGTTATCATAAAGTTTTTTCTTGATTTGTGCTCTAATTTCAGCATGATTAAGTGTAAAATAAAAGTTTACAATTCATTCCCTTTCTATGGATTCTGGGCTTTTAAATTCACTATATGAATTGTTTGTTTGTTTGTTTGTGTGTTTGTAGATTATTAGATGTTGGTGAGTAAAATGTGTTTTTGATTAGGTTTACCTTCTGTAGAGTAGATGGATGCTGTGGGGATTCATTTCAATATTGATATAGAGAAATACAATTTTTATAGTCTATTGTGTCGTAATTATGAGAATGGAAGTAATGAACGAATGATCAGACAGTTTTAGACGATTGTGGAGGAAAATTTATTGAAAAAGCAATTCGGAATTTTGTATCCATTTTAGTGATTTGGTCAAGGTGAGATTTCCAATAATATAGTTCAATAAATGGAATTAGATGAAGAAATTTCTACGCAGGTCTTGTTTGAATCGTCTGTAATTTTTTTTATTCCCGGCCTCAAAAACTGACACGATTTTTAGGTGAATAATAAATAGAGCCAATTAACGATTTCCTATTTCCATAAATACTTACACGATATATCTTATCCACTTAATAAAACACGTTAGTACTCCAAAACGTTAATCGTTTTCTGTGTTGATTTGGCTGTTTGTTCAGATTAAACACATTCATTTTTTATCAGCAACGACAAACTTTTCTAGCGTTTAAGCATCTTTCCGTCATACGTAATCACCTTTCAACATATCTCGAATTAAAATTACAAATGACTCTTTGTGTTGTATAATGGGAACCATAATTTGTTCTTAATCATTTACAGATGTGGGCTCTTGCAATTATTTTTAGCTTGAATGATGAATATTTTCCGAATTTTTCAGTCGCATTTATTTTTTTTAAAATTTCTCGAAACTAAAAATAGTTGAATCAAACTGGAAAAATAATATGTTACGTACCTCGGTATTCATTTGGATAGCTGACTCTTATGACGTCGCCATATTGAAACTAGGAATCTTTATATGAAATTCAAAGTCATCCTGTTTAATACGGTTTTGAATCCAGTATGGGCACTAACATTAATTTTATATATAGAATATTCCCAGGACCATTACAGGAGCACCATGGCTGTACATGTAAAATCTATAGTATCCACAAAATCCGAAGAAATTCACAATTTACAAAAATCCTTTTCAGATCCCAATTAGAATCATACATTATAATTTATTATTTTATATACGAAAGAGACGATTTTACTTTCATTGCTATGATCTGAACACAAAAGCTAATCGCTTAAAAATCGGTCTAGACGTTAAAACGCTTCACTACATTATTAGGTCGTATCTACCCATTCTACGTTCTTCCAGTGGAATATTTTTTAAAGAAAGTAATTGGATCTAAATTGTAAATATTTCACGTGATAAATCTTTATATATTTTACAAATTAATATTACCGTTGACTCCAATATATGTTTCCGATTAAGAAATACAATCGGATTGCGATTAAGACTTAAGTTTAAAACTCTCTATATAAGTAAAAATCAATACTTTATTTATGTGGTTGATACTTCTCCCCTTGATTCTATTTTCTCCGCATTTTTTCATTCATTTTTGTTCTATATGTAGCGGTAACTGTAACCTGGCCCTATCCGCTCTACGTTTTTTTCAGTAATGCGATTCACTAGAAAAACAATTAAAAACTCTTACTGCAATAGTCCTATAGATAATCCATAATTAATATTCACTTTTTATGGGGTACCACAACCCCTGATCCTAGTTATTAAATAGTTAGACTTTTGGGAGTTTCATCAACCATAAATCTATTATCAACCCATAAATATTAAACAAAAAATTCTTTGGAATCCCTAAATTTTGATTACTTCCCATTTATGAACTCTTATTATGTAGAAAATTATTTCTTCACAATACTTTCATGAACAAATATATACTAACATAAATGTATGTATGTATATGTGTATAAAGTATCTATGTGTAATTGTGTTTATATGTGAAGTGGTGATACATTTGTTCAAACATTGTGACTAGTGTGTGCAGTGGAAAACTTATTCAGTCAGTTGAATCGTTAATATTGACTGAATGACAATATGAATGTATGAATGAATGTGATATATGTAGGAATAAATATATATGAACAGAGAATTCAAACAATATAAACGTTTTATAACAACCAAAAGTTATTTATTTGTTTGAAGCTCAAAATTCTTGTTAACACTCACACATCTATACAGACAATACATAAAGAGAAATTCATACAAACAAAAAAAGTGCAAATAATATTGTATGAATAGCACTACGACCATATGTAACCAGTGGGTAATAAACGGGTATATGAATATTATTAAAAGCCTTTAAAGGTCCTTACAATTTTACACAGTGTTAGAATAGAAATAAGACATTGCTTCCTTTTTTTCCAAAGCAAGAAAAAAAAATTATTTTGAATGTACTTAATAACGTACTGCCACCCAACACTTTTTATGGTGAAGAGTATAAAAATCAACCACGTCAACCATCTTTAATTTCTTGAACTTTAAGAACTTTCTAAAGAAATCACGAACAAAAAATAAGTTTTTAAAACTTTACAAGGTAATGCGGAAGCATCAGGATGGCAGTGTTTGTGTATATAAAGCTGTGATCCGCTACCTATTTGAAATCAGTGATGTCAGAGGGAGAGAATTTTTCCTTTATCTGAAGGGATATTTAACGGAAATTTCGTTTAGGGCGTAAAAGGAATTTTCTTTTTTCACCAAAAAGAGGTATTTTTCCAGCATACAACAACTACAAGTGATGATGAAGGTACTTTAAGTTTATCATTCTATGTGTAACGTAAAGATGGACTCATCCATCAAATCAAAATCTTAGTCGATTTTTCTATGTCCGCACATTCGTCCGTCTGTCTGTTGTTGGCATGCTTATATTTGATAAGATTTGGTCTAAATAGTTGTTATTGTCATAAGATTTTTTTTTAAAACAGTAAAATCGATTCATTAGAAAAAAATCATTAACCGATATCTGAGACAACTTCCTTAAAAAAGGTTAACCTTTAAGAAAAAAACGTTACATACCAAAAAAAATTGATAGGTCTCGCGGGTGGGTATCACTCTTACAAAAGAAACTGTTAATATCGCTTATCTCTATAATTGACATAGACAAACTCATGAATTTGCACTTCAATAGTGCTCAGATAACGGTTCTTTAGATTTTCAAATAGGACAAGGGGAAATTGATATCCCTCTAACAAATGAAACAACAACCATATTTTTGGATAGGACACGATGGAGTGGTCCCCTCTTATAAGCAGAATATTAAATATATTTTTGCAAATGATTTGTAAATCGATCGTGTTAGAGGGAAATAAGGGTAAAAAAGCATCATCTCTTTTTAAATAAAGACTTTTATACAAAAAATTCTAAAAAGTTTTTATGATGGAGGGAAAATGGAGGGATTTTTTTTGTAGATTCTATCTGCCAATACTGTTTGAAATTATTTTAAAAGGCCTCTACAGCTTAAACTTTCCTTCAATTCCCCCCGAGTATTTCCATAATATAATGCAAAACAATAAAGAGAAAAAAGAATACAAGTGTGTTTTTTTTTTTTGTGCAAATAGTTAGAAAGTTATTGTTATTAAGAATAATTAAACTTTTTTCTCTTTTTATTTTTACAACTGAAATTACAAACACTTTTTCTTCAATTAAATGACCTTGTTCGTTATTAGTTACAATATTTCACTCATACTAATTTATTCTCTCTTTACATTTCTTTTTTACATATATTTACAGGAGATGTTTCTGTGGAGTATATTCACGGTTTGCCTCATCTTACGATACCGCTTCCAAGTAGAAATGAAAAATGTCGTTTTGCTCTAAAACCTGTATCACATAGAGTGGGAGATTTAATTGAAATGCTAAAAACAGAAGATCGAGGTATCGATCGTGCCACTATATTGAATAATAGTGGCGTTAGAATAGCATCAACTTGTAATATAGAAAGTTTAATGGATGAACCATTTTGGTGAGTTTAAGAAAATGAAAATAATTTAAATTTCAAAAATTTGATTTTCTCTTTTTTCTAGGATACACATTAATGACCAAAAATATAAAGTAGTTCCTCCCAAAAGGGATAGAATTCAAATTGATGATCTTAGTAAATTAGGAGATATTAAAGCATTAGTAGCCCAGGTAAGTTTTATTTCGATTTAAACAAATATTTTTGAAAAATTAACAACTCTGATCACTTTTATTACAGTTATACGAAGCCTTACATGTAGGCGAATATCACATACAAAAGGAGCAAGAATTGACAACTAAATTAGAAGATTTAAAATATAAAATAGCACCACTGGAAAGGGTAAGTTGTATTTACATTATTTAACAATCAAAACTTTAAAAACTTCCGCTACAATAGTTCTGTAGACAAATCATATTCGCACTATAGTTTTCCCAGTAAAAAGATTCTTAATTAGTTCCTAAGGCGGTATCCTATTGCTCATTTGGGTGCATATATTAACTATTGTGTTACCTAAAAGAACAGTTAACTGATTCTTTTGATATTCAAAGGTCTGCATGATAAGTTCTCCAAAGCAACCAGAAAGGAAAGAAAGTTATTTACATTTCAAAGATCACCCTTCTTATAAATATATGATCCAAATACGATTCTTATTAGTTCTCTAAGTGCTGGGATGTGATGGTCTCGAAATGGAATAATTAAGATCCCATTCTTTATACGGATCACTAGTGATGTGTTGTCGTTTCATTCACATCAACATCTAGGGTACGAGAATGACCGTGATTCCATCCATTTCACGAATTACCAGCAAATAGCCTAAAAGAAGAATTGAGAGCAACATGCTGACACATGAGGTCCAGTGCCAGTCAATGTAGTATCATAAATAAGACCTTCGTCAGAGTCGACTCAAACACATATGTCATTAGGATGCCCATCAAGCTCAAGACACTTGCGAAAATCATCCCATGAGCATTTTACCATCACTTTAATTAACACAAGGATGCCATATAGTAATATGGCTTTTACAACCAAAACAAAGATACGTGTTAAGCACTTAATATTTAGCCCCCATGTGCATCTAATGACCTTCTTACAGAACAAATTCCAAGCCTATTGGCTTGAAATTCTATGGCTTGGTATGTGGTGGTTTAGATATATTGATATAAAGTTCATGCTACATGTCATCTACTTGGTAAGAACATGATCCTAATGCACGTCCTCTAAATGTTTACTTAAAAGAAATGATGATTTTTTGCCTCAATGATTTAAAAGGATAAAAACTATTGATCGTCTAATGGAATTTTCTTTCATTTAAAGCAAAAATTGTACTTTGATTGTACTGCTCGAAATACTCTAAGTAAACAAGTTTAGATTCTCATTTTTGCCAGGAAAATGAGTGTCTAACAACAGCTCCAGATTTCAACTGCCACATGGCCTCTGCATAAAGTTCGGAACAGCCGATAAGGTCGCTTAAACCCAAAAGGATTTTTCTATTTTTAAAATCTTCTCAAAGTCTTTTCGCATTATATAATTTTTTCTGCCATTTTTTATCTATTTATTTCCATCTCGTAGGTTTGTTGTCCGATCTTTTAGTCTCATTGGACAGTCTACTGCTCATATGTGTACCCTTTTGGGTGATGTATCATAATTTTTTCTTGTTTTAGTTTTGAGTTCTTACTTTCGAGACTCATTTTGATCAAACAAAACATATTTATGTTGAGAATATTTCGATCCCACTTTTGCGCTAACTGACAAAAATTTCTTTCATAATTTCGAATTTTCAATTATAATACCATTACAAAATATAATTTTCGAAATTATTCATTTTTTAATTTTATTACAGGAAAAATCAGAATTAAGCGCACAAGCTGAACGTAAAACAAACATCATGACATGGGTTGGTTTAGGTTTGATGTCGGTACAATTTGGCATCTTAGCAAGACTGACATGGTGGGAATATTCTTGGGATATTATGGAACCAGTTACATACTTTGTTACCTATGGCACGGCAATGGCCATGTATGCCTACTATTGCATAACTAAAACTGTAAGTTCTTATTGCGATATTTTAATTAAGTGATTAATAATTAATTATTTCCCATTCGTTAAAGGAATATAATATGCCCGAAGTTAAAGACCGCCAATACCTCATTACTTTGTATAAACGTGCCAAAAAGAAGAATTTCGATGTCGAAAGTTATAATCAATTGAAACGTCAAATAGCTGAAATTGAATATGATTTACGTCGTTTACGTGATCCTCTTAATTTGCAACTGCCACCTCATGTCGATCGTTCACAACAGAATCCACCCATCAATGCTGTTCCACCGTCTAGTGACTTAACCACTGAAATCTCTCCGAATACAGCAAAAAAGTCAGGATTTAAAATTCCCTTTTTAGATTCGAAAAATTAGAAAAGAATAAACACAAAGTGTACAAAAAAGAACTTGAAAAGGATGTTTTTAAGAAAAACAAAATAATGGAAGCGTTCGATTAACTTAATATTTTTAGTTTTATGTTTAATTTTTGTTTATTTTATGTTTTATCTCTTATAACTAATTTCATTTTACCTCACTTGAAAAAATGCTGTGTTAAATCTAAAGAAAACTAAAAAGGAAAAATCACGTAAAAAAATTGTACTCAAAGTACATAAAAATTTTATTTATTTATTGTGTATTAAGAAAAAAAGTATATATGTATTTTTTTGTTGTTGTAAATGAATAGCAAATTATATAGATTTCATTTGGAAATTATTGAAAAAATTAAATTTAAAAAAAAAATCGAATTATAAGGAAATTTTGCTATGTATGTACTACTCCATGTATATATACAAATAGATGTATATGTAGTAGTTATATACATACAAACAAACAAAATAAAATTGTTGTTAAGCTAATTATTTAAATATTCAGTTAAAATTTTCATTTTCGAATTCAATGCATTAATTTCAATTACATTTTCATTTTTATAGTTTATTTTAGCTTTTTTCTGTCTCTCTCTCTGTCTCTCTTTCCCTCTCATTATTTCTTAAGTTTATAATTATTTGTATTTGTTTTAAATATTGACTATATATTTGAAAAATAATATGTATGTTAAGTATATTTAAATTATTTTTACAATGTTTATACCCTACACCACCTTAGGTGGTTGGAATATTTGTTCTGATGTAACTCTCATATAAATGACCTTCCGTAATAAGGTTTAAAACCTTAAAGCTCATGAAAGTCCTTAATATAACGAGATTTTAACAAAATTTGTCAAAAATAAGTCAGTCCTTTGCTTCTCATAGTCCCATAGAAATATTCCTTTCAAATCTCATATATACGTTGGTGTTGTAATAATTATTAGACAAATTAAGATAAATATAAGCAAAAATCGATGTGCAATATTGTACGAAATTCGGTCCATAATTTCTTGTCGCTCCCATATAACCCCCCACAAAAAAATCATTTTAAAATGCATAAATTTCACATAAAAGTCAGTTTCACAATAATGAGCTACACACTAAAGAATAAATCAGAAAATCAAATAATACGAGGGTCGTACATTAATTTTTCGTATCTACCATTTCTAACCAACAATGTGGTGTAGGGCATTAAATAGTCGGGCTTGACCGACTGTATCTTTTTTACTTGTTTTTATTTGTTTAAGTTATTTTACTTTATTATTTAAATTGTAATTTTCCTTTTACGTACTTCATTAATTTATTTTATGCATTTAATTTAAAAGCTTATCACAATCATTAAAACAAATAATCTGTTTAGATTTAATTGAGTTAAAAAGTTTAATAAATATTTCTGATTTTAAAGTAGCAAATTTTTAATTTGTTTTATTTATTATTATTTTTTTTTTATTTTAATGTAAAGAATTAAAAAGTTAAAAGGAATTGTTTTAGCTGAATCCTTTTTAATATTATGAAAATAGAGTCATAATCATCGAAGTAAAATAATAAAATTTTAATTACAATTGACACTGTTACACTGTGCAACAATTTGAAAGGGTTGATATATAATGGAGTTACATTGCGTATTAGTTTTTCGTATTTGTAAATGAAATTTTTATTTTAAAAGAAACCAGGAAAATAAATAAAGAGTGAGATCGAAATACCCAAATATTATTGGATTGCGAAACGTTTCGCAAAGGTTGGAACAGAGCTTTGTGACGAGTTTATCACCAAAACCCAACTTGGTCTTACAGAACGTGGGTCGAGAGAATTTGTACTTGATAAAAAACCTGATTCAGTTAGAAGGAATGGTTCACATGATGTTTCAACTCATCCGGCAGGAAAGCAGCTCGGTTATCATACTGCTCGGACTATTTGGTACGAAAAGTTAAGGCTAACGTAGGTTAAAAAGCATACCAGACTTAAAAAATTTCCAAGAAGAACGATTCTAAAAATTTAGAGTCCAAAAAAGGAAATTAAAATAAGCTTTTCTAAAGAAAAATATTTTTGCTACATAAGATTTTACGCAACTTTCTGGCAAAAATTTTTATGTTGCTGATGCTCGCGAGAATGTTGAAGAAAAGTTTGGGACCCAAAAGCAATCAAAATTTGCCAGAGAGTTCTTAATATGACAAGTAATATTCAGTACCGAAGAAGCCAATCATTTGTTAGAACAGCATTTTAATCCCCAAA
Organism: Cochliomyia hominivorax; assembly: GCA_004302925.2. NCBI lineage: Eukaryota > Metazoa > Arthropoda > Insecta > Diptera > Calliphoridae > Cochliomyia > Cochliomyia hominivorax. The sequence continues at coordinate 56,732,793 of PYHX02000413.1, forward strand.
TTTAAGTCATAGAATGCTTCCTAAAAAGACTTCATAATGTGTCTACTTTATTTTGGCCTGACTTGTTATCTTGTCACTATGGTAAATAAGCCCTAGAATGTTACATGAACAAAAAGGTGGTATTTGTACCAAGAGAAGCTTATCCTCCAAACTCCACGGAGCAAAAGTCAGTGGATAGATATTGGGCTCTTGTCAAAATAGAATTGTGTTCACGAAAAGTATCCAAATAAATTTTAAACGGATATGGACTAACTGTTCGAGCAGAGTAAGAGATCATCACTAACTGACGTATTTTACAAAGGTAACATGATTTAAAAAATCAACTAATCTTGGCTTAAAAGTTTTAAAGTAAAACATGTGTTAAGAATTACTCGGTCTCACTCCTTAAATAATAGAAATTAAATTTATTAAAATTGTGTTGTCGGATTTTCAAAATTTAAAAGAAATTGTAAAATTAAATAAATCTAATGGAAATCAAACAGTGTCGTGCTACAGCATAAGTCTAGGTAACCAATTTTATGAATTTTAAGTGAAAATTTTAATTAGAAATTTTTATTAAATATTCATATTTGGATTATTCATTTATTTTGCAGATGTTGAAAATCGATTTCAAAAAAATCGAAAATACAATTTTTGTCTATTAAGTCTCTAATTCCATATGTTTATCAAATTTTTCCATAATTGTTGCACGGTATCAAAACATTTATTTTTATAAAAAATCATTTTAATATTTTCCATTATTTCAACTGTTTTCTATTTTTAACAAGAGATATTTTATATCTCATAATTTATTCATATTTTTTAATGTGTTTTCAATTTGTTAAATTGTTTACCATAAATTTTATTAAAAAAACATTTATAATTTTATATTAAAAATAAATTAAACTTAATGTAAATAAATTAACAAAACTCGCACCAATTAGTCATAATTTAAAAAATTTATACATAGAAAAATAAATGAAATTTTATTGACAATTAAAATGACAGATAAATAATTAAAAAAATGAGTAGTTAGACGTTTATTTAGAACATTTGTAATTAAAATAAATAAAAAATAATAAATATGTTTAATTTAATTTTATTATTTATTTTTTGTATATAAAATATGAGAAAAAAACAGCATCCAAAAGCAAATATTGTGTTTCATGACAACGTAATAAATAAAACATAAATTAAAAAATTAAAAAAAAAAAATAAACAAAACACTGTGCTACAAAAAATGTTTAATTTGTTTTAAGTTAAAATATGTTTTTTTTTTGCGATAAACCTTCCAATTTTTAAGATATATCCAAAAATACTCCAAATGATGTTAATATATTCTAATCGATAACTATAACAATAATTTAAATCTTGATCCAAATAATTTTTCTCTGTAGCACAGTGTTATTTTTTTAAATTTCATCCATAAATAAAATTAACTTAAAACAAATATATTTATCATTAAATAAAAATTAAGTCTTAAACTTTTGTAGAATATTTCCCAATTTGATAGTGTGAGGAATCCTGAAATCATTATTTTTAATGGGAAGTACTCTAACGCAATATATTTTGCATCTTTTCTGATTATTTCGGAAATTATTTTTATACCCTCCACCACCACAAATGGTTTAGAGGGTACATTAACTTTCATCTCAGACCCCACAATGTATCTAGTCAAAAACTGAGTCGATTTAGCTATTTTCATCTGTTGTTGGCACGCTGACATCCGCAATAATTGATCAAGTACAATGAAATTTGGCGTGAGTATTTTTTGCCCCATTTGAAACCAGCAAAGTCGGTTTAGCATTTAGAAAGATATAGACCAATCTGAGGCAACCTCTAAGTTTAAGCGAGGAACTTTTGTAAAATTGTCGTTTATAAATCGAAAAATTAGAAATTTTGCCATAACACAATTAATGTGTACTTCATTTCCGTTCCAAAAATTATCAAAATCGGTTCAGTAGAAAACAAGGTATAGATAAAAATATAATTTATTTTGTGACCCATTAAGTGTTCCCGTATTATATTTACGAGTGTTAGCGTGTATGTACGAAACATAACTTATCATGTATTAAAAATTCGGCATAGCCGAATATAACATTCTCACTTATTTAATATCTTATTTAACAAAATCAGATTAGATAATCTATAATTTTCGGAAAATTATATCTCAAAATCCATCAATTATTCTTGCATAAATTCGATATTATTCAAAAATTGATTTCGCTAAAATTATTTTCTAAAACCCGTCAAACAAATATAAATTTTATTACGTTGAATTTCCAATCTTAAATGCAAGTATTGTTCGAAACCTAAGCAAAAACAATGTCCTTTCATTTACAATTTAATATGTTCGAAACTTAAGCAACTTTTTTCATTTCGTATAATATCTTTCGTTTCTTTTAAACTCAGGCATACATTTATTAAGATGCGATGGAATAGATGTATGCATAGCGTTAGACTCTGATTATAGGCAGTTTATTAGTTTTTAATTACATCTGAAGCATCGTGCTCAATCTTTCCATTTTAAAGCGCCATAGAGTTTCTGTATGAAAAACCCAAGACTTGGGTTAGCTGATAACAAACCTTTGGCCAACATTGATGAATGTTTCGGACCATTAACATGCTGAAATATCCTTACTTTCTTCTCGATCTTCCTTCACCATATATATGCTAGGCAGCTGCTTCTTTTGTAACAATGAGTGTTCCACGCTATAGAATTTGTTAATCTCCCCCCGAACACTCAAATACCTACTAGAAATGGTGCTTTCAATAATTTCAAAAGATATTCCGTTAATAGATATTTAGTTCTCAATATATAACTGACTTTGCCTTCGGTCATTCTAATACAAATTTCGTTTGTTTTTTTTTCAAAAATTATCTGAAATGTTAAGAAGAAATCACCCTATACCCCATATGATTCGCTTATTATTATTGTGATCCTTATGGTCACAATAATAATCCGATTTCAAAAAAATTGGGCCAGAATCCTTTGAATGACTTTTGCAGAAGCTTCATTCATGCAGCATCTTTGCCACTGCCCTTACGTATGCGCTTCTATGAAAGTGGCTCAATACAATGGATTTTTCGTCTGCAGATGTGAGAGATATTTGCGTCTTTATCCGAAAATACTGCTAGTTTGACGATATGAATGCTCTCTAGACTTTATTACAGTTAATGTGGGGTGAAAGTCTGAACGAACTAAACAGCAACATTTTTTCTAAACTTTTATTTTTAATTCTTCTCTTTTAAGGTCACAATTTAGATGCAGAACCAGTATCTTCCTTATCAGGAAAATTTCTGGTACTTAACTATATTATCAAAGTGTTTAAAACTTTGAAAGAAAATAAAAGCACACTTTTAGAAAAATCCGGTTATTCGAGAACAAAAACGTTTCGTAACCGATTATTAAAAACCGGGGCTATCACGCCAGTATATATCTATGTTATTAATTTTCGATTTCTACACTAATTACAAAACATAATGCCATCCCACAATTTCCATTAAATTGTCCACAACTGAAAACGAATATTATTTATGCTTAGAATTTAATAATGGTTGTGTTTAATAGAAATAAATAAAAATAAAAATAATAATAAAATAATTAACTTTAAAAACGAATACCAAAAAAGTATTTTATCTATAATTTCTTTTGTAAACTAAAAAAATCTTGAAATATCCTCTTTAAAAAATACTAATAAGAATATAAAATATGATTAATATTTAATTTAAACTTTAACAAAATACTAAAAAATTAGTGCTAAAAATTGTAAAAAATTAGTGCTAAAATAATTTAAAGAAAAACTTGTTTAAATTTATTATTAAAAATAATAACAAATTAAAGCTTTTTAAATATTTTATATGCTAAATGACTTATTAAAAATCTTAAAGAAAAACTAACAAAAAATACGAATCATTTTATGGTAAAATTAATTTTCCCAAATTTATTTTTATAAAAATAATTAAAAAAAATACTAAACAAAAACAATGTATGTATGTAATACAACATATAATTAAGATATTTCTACAATTTATACTAAAACAAAAAAACTAAATATTAAATTTAAATGAAAACTGCACCAAAGAACAACAAAATCTTCACAAATCATCATTAAATATAAAAATAAAATTAAAAAAAAAAAACTATTTACACAAAAAACAAACAAAACAAAAAATTGCTCAAAATACTATTTTATCATCTTAAAATTAAAAAAAAATAACAATAAAAATAATACGCATTGTTAACACTAATTAATAATTAACTTTAAAACAATTTAACAAATAATTAATTTTAATCCCTCCTTTCTTATTCATAAAAAAATATCAAAATAACAAGTTAGAATGTATAGTCGGTCAAGCCCGACTATCTAATACTCTACACCACACCGTCGGTTAAAGATGGTAGTTACAAGAAATTAATGAACGACCCTCGTATAATTTGATTTCCTGATTTATTTTTAAGCGTGCATTACATTATTGTGACGCTAACATTTATGTTAAATTTATGCATTTTATAATTAAATTTTTGGGGGAGAAATTATGAACCGACCCTCGTATAATTTTTGCACAAGAATTTTTGCTTATCATTATTTGACCAGTTATTATTACAATACTAATGTATATGTGAGATGTTTGCACTTAAAAGTGATATTTGGAAGAGGTTTTGTATGGGACCTATGAGAAATAATAGACCGACCCTCAGATATTTTGACACATTTTTTTAGAATAATATAAGACTTACTGGTTCCAATTTTCGATTAAATCACTTTGTGTTTAGGACTTTTATAACCTTAAAATCCCATTCCGGGAAGAACATTTGTATGGGAGGTACCTGAAATCTTTTGGGCCAAAATAATAATATGTACCAAATTTCATCGAGATATTTCCAAAAATGCGACCTGTAGACTGTTCACAACGTTTACATGGACAGAAAGACGGACATCGCTAAATCAACTCAAAAAGTGATTCTGAGTCGAAAGATATACTTAAAGGTGGGACCATTTTTTGTATATTACAGCAACACAACCCCATCCACCTTCAGTGGTGCAGGGTATAAACATGTTTTTTTAATAAATTTTTATCCCCTAAAAAAGTTACAAACTTTTTTTAAAAATTTTGAAAGAAAAAAATCGATCTACAGTATTTCTTGGCCAAATTTAGAACAAAACTTTTGAAATATTTTTGTTTCTTCTTTTCTTTTATGGTAATCTTACAAGTACCTTTTAATTTTATAGAGAACTTAATTAAACAGCAAATTAAGACTGGATTGTATTCACTAAGATATTTTTCAAAAAATAACGATTTCAAAAATTTCAATCCTTTTCAATATTTGGAATAAAGAAAATTTATACGATTCGCTCGAATTTCCACTACCTTTAAAGTAGACCTCTTCATAGCATTATTTTGTGTTTTACAGTGGGATGGAAGAGAAATTTTGTGGACAAAATATATAAATGTAATAATATTTTTCTTAAGGCATCCTGGGTTTTACAGTTAGTCTACCTGTCAGTATATCTAATAAGTTGTTTAAGGTTTTTTAGTCGCATGGTAATGGAAACTAGATAATTTAGTATCTAAATTCTTAGACCTGACATAAACAGTTGTTATAAAAGCCTGTATTTTCCTACTTTATAGAGCCTCATAATTTTTAATGATGAGACCTGATGACCTTCTGAAGAACAAAATTTTTAACATTCCCAGGTTAATTATATATAGTGTTAGATAGTTCTCATATCTGGTTGATAATGTATCTACAAGCAAGGATCTTGTCACTTGATTACACTATATATTAATGTAATTTTCATTACCTACTCAGGAAAACTGTTCTCGAATTTGGGAGTCTGACAGATATATAGGTATCTTGTATAAAAATATTCGTTTATAGTGGAATCACCTTGTATTTTCTGTCTGTGCCATTCTCTTTATTCTCCAAAAAAAAATCCTAAAGCTAATTTTCAGCTCCTTATATCGAATATTGTCACAGATTTCCTGAGTCACGAGGTTAAACTACAACTTCCGCTTACTTCACACATACACTATTCATTTGCGCAGAGCGTACTTTTATTCAATGTATTTTTTCTTGCAGCTTCACTCACACAAAGATAAATGTATCGTGTGAGCACGAACAGAGCCATACTGGTTTTGTGCATCGACGAGAATATCTCAATAACCGATTCTGAGTAGTAACAAATGTTTATTTTACGTTACATATTTGTCATTGGTCTGATTAGCCAATGCTGGCAAATCCCAATGAAAATGGAACTTTTCCTTAATTTTTAAAAAGTCTCAGGTATGACATCCTTTTAATAGATTGGCGCCATATGTATGAAAAATTAATCAAATTATATTTGCATATAAATGTCCCTCAGAAACATGTATTTACAGATACTGACCATCTGTGTGGTTTGCTACTCACCGCCAGTAAGTAATGTTTAGAGGATGAGCTCTATATATAGCGCAGGATAGAAAAATTAACCAAAATGTCTGTTTATCAGAAGATTTGGACAAGATTGGATGGGGACAGAACATCATTCCAAATCAAGATCTCAAGAACTCTCTTGAGGGATCTGGACATTAATGCTGCAGCATCGATTTTTTTTGAACTTATCAGAATGATGAGGAGGAGGAAACGATTTCTTAACCTTTTCGGTGGCCTATGGATGACTTTCTTTGGCTTCGATTAGTTGTAATCTCTGACAGATATGACGACTGCTGATTTTTAGGATATCTGAAGTTTTATTCCCAATTGCGATTGGTTCCATTCAGTTAATACTGATTGCTGAACAAAATACAGCATTCACCCATCTTTCTTCTCTACTCCAACTCCAGACATAGATCTTCCTACTTCTTCTTTTATACCTCTCTACTAAGTCTTCTTAGCCAGGAAGAAGAGTGGTACGATTAACTTGAAAGTTAAACAAATGTCATCTATCCTTGGTTCTTGGCCACATGCTGTACACAGGTTTGGGACGGAATGATCAATACGCTACCAGTAGGCATCCTTAATAACATTTATGCGGTTGAAACCGCGGAATTTATAGAATTTCTGTGAATGTCGTTTTAAGCTGCCATATACGGATCCAGATGAAAATGATCTTGCACATACCTGGGTATACTCTCGTGTAATCCAAAACCTTTTCTAACATGTCTCATGAAAACTTCAATTGTGTTTTATTGAAGTTAGGATAATGACACCGATGACCTTTTGGGAACTGCTTACTCAGTATTTCATTGTTTTTACTAAATCTTTAAAATCTTCGCTTCCTCATGCGGATATTGTATTAAGGATATTTGAATACAACCTCTTACGGTGCATTTTAGCAAATTTGAATATTTTCCTATTGCGTATCACTTAGCGAGGGAGACCTCACGTGTGCAACATAATTTATCACTGATCGACCAATCGTTTTATATGAAGCCAATAAAGTTTATCCATACACCAATTACTGTCGGCTAGTGCTTCAAGGTCTTTATTCTTACTTCGCGGTTTTTGCGAGATTGCAGTAGCATAAACAGAAAAACTGTAGCATCATTTCCTTTTCTTTTGCATTCTGTAAGAAATCATTAGACCTGAAGATACTAAATAAGAATTTTTAACAGTTCTTATCTAATATTGTTCCCACAACAAGAGGTTCCAGCAAGTTTTCCCTAACGGATACACTTGAAATGTTATTACAACAATTATTAAATTCATAGTCTTAAATTCTTCCACTGTTTTATTAAGCAGAGAACTCTTTTAGATTTATAGTTACTAAATCCAAATAGATTTATTTTAGTATAAAACCCGATTCTGTCTCACTTTCCTTTTGAATTTAAGAGAAGAATAATAGAGAAAGAGAAATTTCACTTTTGTCCTTAGTCCTCTTTCACTAAATGAATACAAACTGTAATTTGCTGTTTATGATTTATTAGATTTAAACGAATTTAAACCAAAGAAACAAAAAAAACAAAATCAAAAATCAAATTATTATAATACTCTAAATAAAAAAACTATAAAAAGGTTGCTAATTTAAAAAAAACCTGAAATTTTTTCCATAACAGTTAAGTGCTTTAACCCTTATCTTATCTAATATAATCTAATCTAATCTATATAAATAAATATAATCTTATATAATTATATAAATTAAAATAATAAAATAATCCTTAAATAATTAAACTTGTGTTTTTTTATAAATTAATTAAATAATTTTTTATACCTGGCTAAATATTTAAGCAAAATAATTATAAACATAAACAAAATAACAAAAATAAATAAATAAATAATTAAATAGTAAAAGCGTATGTATTGTAATATTTATGATTAGATTAATTAGTTTAATAAATAGTTACATTAAATTAAGATCCAACAAACAAATAAACAACAACATCAACAAAGAAACAATCACAATTAAATAAATAATTTGTTAAAAAAATTAAGTAAACGAATTAAATGAAAAAAAAAAACATTTTCATAAAAATGTAATAATTAATTAATTTACTAAATAACTAATTAATTAAAAAGTCTTCATCAAATCTTAACAATTTTTTATTTAATTTTTGAAAAAATTGTCATTAAAACTTTTTAAAATCCCTTTAAAGAAAACATATTTTATTATTATTAATTATTTAAACAAATCTACTAAACTAAATTTTACTATGTTATAAACTTTTATATATATAGAAACAAACAAAAAAATTAATATTTATATTATTATTATTTTTAATTCCCCTTTCCATTTAACTTACTTTCAAAGTAATAAAACTAAAATAAATAAAATGAAAATTTCATTTTGAATAAATATTTAAATGAAAAACAATACATCGTTTGTTTTATAGAAATGAATTAAATTATTTAGTAAGTATTAAATAAATATTAATTTAGTATTGAATGCAAATATTCTCAAAATCTATTTAAATATTAAATATGTCTTTAAACATATTTCGATGTGTACAGTGGTTCCAAAACGACAATATAATTGTTTTGCTGGTCATCCAAAAATAAACTTTTTACTAACCATTTCAATGTTTTACTTAACCGGTAAAATCTTCGCTTCCTTTTGCACATGTTGTATTGAGAACAGTTGTATACAGCTTATTACAGTTCTTAAGGCTGAATTTTGGCAACTTTGATTATTTCTCCATTGTGTATCACTTAACGAAGGAGACCACACTGGAGCATCATAATTTATCACTAATCGATCAATGTTTTTGTATGTAGCTAATAAGGTCTCTTCATCCAAACCATAATAATTGCCGACATGTGTTTTGGACCTTATTCCTTCTTAGCGGTTTTTGCGTGAATGCAATGGCACGAACTTAACAAGCGTAGTATAATTTCCTCTTTTTCTGCATTCTCTCAAAATAGTCATTGAATATTAGGCAATATCTGTATATTACCGTATATATCAAAAATTCGATCTAGAGATTGATGAACAGTTCTTATCTAATTTTGTCAGATCGCTTTCGTCAACAACCACACCGATTCGCGATGCATTCGGTACTTCCAAAGTTGATGCATTCCGGATTCCCTATGAAATTTTAAATAAATACAAGAACCGTTGGCACAGACCTAAGCCTCTGTATCGCAGTTTCATAAATGACGTTAAATTCAGATTATTATTTTGCGAGAGCGTAAACTGACATCAACTTTGACTATCTAAGTTTCCAGGACATTGAACAAAACTGATATTTAATCATTATTAAACGTGTTAATAGTGTATATTATAGCAGATGATCATTTTAATATTGGAGCAAAAGGACACGATATCTAAAACCATTGTTGATTTGAAGTAGGCACAAGGACTTCCAAATATAAGTTTGGAAAGTCGTATATCTCTCAGTACACTTTTGTTTTTCATCTTCTTAAAATGGAGCAGTTTTAATGCGACAATCAAAAATTTGAAAAAGTCCTGCATTCGGTTCCAACGATTGTTATTGTATTGATTTACTTTTTTCTGAAGTCACATATAAAATCTATTTATTCATTTTATTTTACAAAAAAGTACAAAAAACATTTCTTAACACTAACATTCCAACAATTCGATGGCAATAAAGAAAAATTACATAAGTCAAAAATGTGCAAACAGTTATACAATTAAATAATTTTTCCTTGTCGTCACAGAATTATTATTTTCTTAACAATTAAAAAATCTATTATTAAGAACATTTAATTTCTAACCTTAAACATTTCTCTGAGTCTGTTGTATTCCAACGTACCAATTCCGCAATAGGACGGCTTGGCTTCACAAATAATGTAAATTCGTCATTTAAGTGCAAAGGCGAGAATCTATTTGCTATGACCGCTTTTGTAGGGGACCGATATCTACCCTCCAAAGGATCATTGCTAAATGAACGACCACGTTGATCTGGAGATTCTTTAGCGAATATCACATCATTAAGAGCATCATCGATAAGACGATAACTAGGTTGACGATATGGACTGTAACCTAATTTTTGACAAATCTGTCTTACCTCTGACATATCGGGTGGTGCAGATTTTGGAAAACATTTTGTATGCCAAACACCATAGCTTTGTTCGAGAAGTTGACCATATTGAGGCGGTCGTATGGTTTGTCTGAAATGATGGAGAGTTTTATAAAAGGATTCACTTATTTAAAGAAGGTTTTTAATTAATTACTTTTGTTGTAAATTATCGTATTGTTGTATGGGATGTTCAATGCCATAACAATACCGCTCATCTTCGCCATTTGGACAATCTCTTTCCTTGTCGCATACAAATTCCCGGGGAATACAATCTTGAGAGGATCTAATAATTAAAAAAGTAGAAATTGAAGAGGACAATAGCGAACATTTCGACCAAGTTTTAATAAAAGCGTTTAATTGGAGTAATCATGAGAGTTTGTACAACAAATTGACTTAACCAAAATGTTCAGATTTTAATATGATCCTGTTATAAGTATTTCATATAGTCTTAGATGATTCTTTATTTTACTTACAGTCCACATCTAAAACGTTCAGCAGTACAATTACATAAAGCAGGACTCTCATCACTTTTATCCCAGCAATTTCTAATGCCATCACAAATTTTTGAAGGATCAGTAGCTCTAAACAATTTAAAACTGCCATCAGTCTAAATAAATATATATTTACAATCACAAATACCTTAAATATGTAAAACAAGAACAAATAGTGGGCTCATCTGTTAGATCTTCACAATCCGCAACATGATCACAAAATTTAGTTTTGGATAAACATTTATTCGAAGAACGGCATTTCATTTCAGAAGAACTGCAATCTGAAAAAGAATGAAAAAATTATATATCAAAAATTTCTCACTGCAAAACACATTCTTCCAGTATTTACTGTCATTAAGCTTTGAGCACATTTTTGGATTTTCATCACTACCATCATGACAATCTAAGTGGCCATCACAAATTTGTGTGCCATTCAAACATAAACCCAAAGGACATCTAAAACCTGAACATAAAGGCTCATCATGGGCAAATTTACACTTTGAAGACTCTAAAATTAATAAGATTAATTAAATTGTATCCAATTAGAAATTACTATTTATCTTACCTAATATTTCATGTATCGCTTTATAGGCCTCTTCTAAAGTCCTTAAAGCAAATGCCTGTTTAAAACTATAACAATTCGTATTATTGTAGGAAAATAGAGCATTTGGATACCAACCCGTATCATTACTGCGACATACTAAAATACCTTGATCTATAGGTTGCAATCCGGTGGCATTTTCTAAATTTGCACCAAATTGAGAACATTTCGTATATTTTGAAATAACTTCATTCTCTTCAGAACTTTGAGAATCTCGAATTGTTATTTCTTCGGATATGTTAATTATATCTTCAGCACTAACGTTAGTTTCTCTTAATAATTTCATGGGAGGATTTTTCTCAACCAGGCGATAACAACTCATAGCTGTTCCATTGCATTGTTTATTGTTGTTTTCTTCCTTAAGTGAAACAGTTTTAATGCGACCATGAATATTTTCATGTAAGACCGCAATGCACTCATGTTTGGGATGTTTATCAAAGTGTGTGCTAGAAATTAAGAAAAGTGTATGATTTAACGTGAATTTCATATAAGAAGTGAGTCGGAATAATTTAAACACATGTTTTGTCTTCATAATTTTTGGTAAACAATAATTTACATTTTTGTATCATCGATAAGCACAGATGAGATGGTTAACAGAGTTAAAGTGTCGAAGAGTAGCAAAGATGTGAGCAGAATAGGCTTAAGGAAATTAGCAATGAAAGTAGTGTAGACTGAAATCTAAGTAAGAGTAAGAGTGGGAATGCTAGTTAAGGTGCACTGCAATTGTTTGTCAGTTTCACAGAAAATCTGTGAAGAGCCTAGGGAATAGATCCATACTGAAACATCCGCAATTTCGAATAAACCACCTTAAAATAAGTTTCTTTAACTGGAGAAGTAACGATATGCAATTAAAAAAATGCATTCGTAGTTCCCCGGGGGCAGAGCATCCTCCCCAATTCGACAAAGTTTGTATTCCAAAAGGAAAATGTGCAGAAACTATAGCAAATGTATTTCTTAAGAGAATTCTTGAGATCTGGAGTAGGAATGGTGCTCTAGCCCCTTGTAATCTAGGCTTTGCTATTCACTTGAATAAATCTTGCCCACTACAGCTTCTGTAGTGGTTGTCATGACAAACTAGGGGAAAAAACAGTTTTTCACTTAAAGTGTCTCTTAAGGAAAAAAAGTGATCTTTGTAATGTTTCCTCGATTATTATTATGTTTCCTCGATTATTATTATTAGTGACTATTATTTTAGTTTCTTCTGAGTTTGATTAAAATGATTGACGAAAAGAAGCAAGTGCAAAAATCTTGATTAGGAAAAAGATAACATAGGGGAGGTGAAGAAAAAATCAGATCGTTTTGAAAGCAGCTCCATTGCAGAAATGCAATTTAGTGCTCTTTCGGGAGGAAAGATAGTACCCATGCATGTTTGAAAACATTCGTAATGATCGTAATTACAGCCAAAATAAAGCATGAAAAATTATTAAGAGGAAGTTGGAATAAATACATTTTTGTATCATCGATAAGCACAGATGAGATGGTTAACAGAGTTAAAGTGTCGAAGAGTAGCAAAGATGTGAGCAGAATAGGCTTAAGGAAATTAGCAATGAAAGTAGTGTAGACTGAAATCTAAGTAAGAGTAAGAGTGGGAATGCTAGTTAAGGTGCACTGCAATTGTTTGTCAGTTTCACAGAAAATCTGTGAAGAGCCTAGTTCCAAAAGGAAAATGTGCAGAAACTATAGCAAATGTATTTCTAAGAGAATTCTTGAGATCTGGAGTAGGAATGGTGCTCTAGCCCCTTGTAATCTAGGCTTTGCTATTCACTTGAATAAATCTTGCCCACTACAGCTTCTGTAGTGGTTGTCATGACAAACTAGGGGAAAAAACAGTTTTTCACTTAAAGTGTCTCTTAGGAAAAAAAGTGATCTTTGTAATGTTTTCCTCGATTATTATTATGTTTCCTCGATTATTATTATTAGTGACTATTATTTTAGTTTCTTCTGAGTTTGATTAAAATGATTGACGAAAAGAAGCAAGTGCAAAAATCTTGATTAGGAAAAAGATAACATAGGGGAGGTGAAGAAAAAATCAGATCGTTTTGAAAGCAGCTCCAAAAACAAATTGCAGAAATGCAATTTAGTGCTCTTTCGGGAGGAAAGATAGTACCCATGCATGTTTGAAAACATTCGTAATGATCGTAATTACAGCCAAAATAAAGCATGAAAAATTATTAAGAGGAAGTTGGAATAAATGAATGAAAAGTTACAAAATCTCAAAAAATCTTGATTTAAACGAGATCGAAGTAAGCGAGCATTATAACTAAGCTTGCAGAAAATACGCTTTACATGTGGATGCCTTAATTCAAATGGAATGGTCGTAAACTTAACCTGAAGAGAACCATAGGAAAGAATGGTAACATAAAAAAGCGACTAAGACTTATATAAAATTAGATTAAATGTTGGATGTGAGTATAGAATATGTAGTTTTGAATTAATATAGAGAATCGATAGTAACAAAAGTAACACCTAAGTAAAACCTTTACAACCTCCTTTCTAATTGAGACATTGGAAAGTACTTTAAAGAAGGCTCTAAGAAGTGCAATTAGGCCATCAATAAAGTATTACTCCAAAAATGTAGAAAAAACATCAATATCTGTTCAATTGCAGTTCGACTATAGCGGAACTTCACTCCTGGGCATTGAATTACAGGGTATACGCTTGGATAACCCTATGATTTTTATGTTGTGCTCACATCAAGCCAACATATTAGCTTTGTATATGGTAATTATAAATAGGAACCAGAAAATTGTCGGTGTACTACAATTGATTAAAAAACAATAATCTAAGATTATTCATTTCTAAGATTATTCATTTCCAAATATAATGGTCAATTTTTTGCGGTCTCACTCCTTAAATACTACAAAAATCTTACTCATCCGGTATAAATGTTGGTAATATATGATGTGAAAAACGAAGAGGTTTTTCCAAGTGCATTAATATAACATCACTGTTAGGTACAACCTCAGAACAATCTATACGATGCGATTCCTCGTGATTGCTGCGATGCAATGTATGCTTTGACTTGCCGCCTCCAAATAAAGCCACAACATAATCAGAAATCAATCTAAATTTCAAAATTAGAAAGGAATGCAAAATAATTATTATACCAAGAATACATAATTATATATAATCAGATCTACCTTATACCAAAATTACAAGTTTCATGAACCATTATCCATTGTTTATCCATTAATACTCCCAAACACCATAGTTTACCGTTAGCATAAACATCAACCAACCAAGGCCAATGTAGTTCCTCTATTCCATCATGTAATTTTTTGTCTATCAAAATACTTATATTCTTTCTAGTATCAATAACTTTATCCAATTTCTGCAAGATTTCATCCTTCTTCTCCACTACCATTGTGGGCAAATGAGGCTTAACAAATACATTTGGTTTATTATGAGTTTGTACATCCGGTTGTATATGTGGAACTTTAGAATCATTTATAGGTTTCTTCTGTTGACCAGCACTTATAGTTTTCAACGGTTCAGTACGATTCGATTTGGCATGACATTCCACATAAAGACCCAAACATGTTTTCTTTGATTGTTCAATAGGTACAGATCTTGAGTTAAGATTTAAAGGAACGAATTCATTAGGTTTAAGAAATATATTCTTCATTTCTTCGGAAAAATGTAAATTATCGTCGATAGATGATAAAAGTTGTTCCCTTATTCTTGACTTGGAACGAATTTCTGGACTTATTGGTACTATGTGATCATGTTTGGGAACATCGGTTGTATTGTAGAATTTAAAACCTTTGAAACCCAATAAAGAACAAACTTCAGCGGCAGTTCTAGCATTATATTCATTAAATTTAGTCTCATGAGTACAAACGATACGCCAAATGCCATTAATGTTACGAGAAAATATACCAGCACTTTGTAGCTCTGGACGTTTATTTGAATCCAATTTAATTTCTTTGCCATTAGAGAGAGCAACTGAGAGGGAGTAAAAAAATAAATTAAATTTAAGAGTTGTTGCTGTTGCAAGAATACATTACATGAAATTTAGGTCACAAGATCTTAAGGCTGTTGGAATTGAATATCTGTTTTAACCACTAATTTATAATTTGATACTTACAACAATCTTGTTCATCTTCTTTAAATTTACAATCGATTATATTATTACATCTTTTTGTCGACGGCAAGCAAGTCTTCGATAGAGGGCACAGAAACTCATCAGTATTACAATTTCCTTAAAGAAATCAAAGACATAAATTAATTATAGTTGTTATGTCAGAAATTGGCATTACTAACCACAATTGTCCTCATCGGTTAAATCTTCACAATCGGATTTACCATCACAAATCAGAATACTTAATTGATCCTAAAAATATAAATACAATTTTATTCAAAAATTTACTAGAGCCGGGCCTCTTCGATTGTCAAATATTAACCATTTTAACCACTTTTCAAAAATCCAAATTGATTCAAGGTAAAATATTTGCATAAACATATTTTATATGGTATTTGTTGGCCAATAAAATTGGAAGCATCCGACAGATTACCATAATATTATTAACATTTAATTTTTTGTCAGTTTTATAAAGATAAAAAATAATGGAATATAAAAGATCATTTTATTTCTACAAGATTCTTCTGGAATGATATCATTAGCATTTTCCCAAAAGGTTTAATTAGGAGTGGCAACGTCGTGCCAATCAGTAACGATTCTTACTTTCATAAGAAATACGATACCATTATAATTACCATGTTTTTCAACATAACCTAATCTCAGAAAAATGTTTGAAATTAACGTTGGCATCTGCCATATTGGCCTAAAAAACCCATGGTGGTTTTAACACCGGATGAGTACGACAATACCGTGTAAATCTGGTCATCAGGAGACACTTGTTTCCGTACTAAAAGACTCTTTTGAAACTTTGAAGGTTGTTATATCCATTTTACGACACCAGACTACATTAGTATTGGTTTTCTTTACCTGTACTTATCTTTTTTCAACAATTAGACTACAATGAAGGTCTAAAAGATTCGTTGTAGAGGCTTCTTGCTTTAACATTTAGTCTAAAGGGGATCTATTGCCACCTTACTTATTGGACTCATTTAATTTAAGGTGGCAATAGATCCCGCCACCTTCCTCACATATCGTTCTATAACAAGTTAAGATTAATATCTAGAGAAGCCTGCAGTATACTACTGTTAGAACCATATGAAACACATCACTGTACGATAAACATAACATCCCCATTACTCCATGTTTTCAATCATACAACACAGCCATATTAGAATCAAAATTGACACTTAAAAATTTGACCTTTTCAGAAAGTTTTAGTTCGAAATCAATGAGTACCGGTTATCTAAATCTCTCTTGAACTAACTAGTGAATAAGATGAATAAATCAATATATTCCCCATTAGCCAAAGGGACAGCATAAGTCCATTCAACAATGAAGTATTAATTCACTCTTCCAGATAAAGTTGATGCTCTAGCAAATAAAAATCGATGAAAATGGTTCTTCTCATCATGACAGAACCAGGAGAAACTAAACTGTGTGAAAGAAAGACCAGAATGATTTAGAGTTCTTCTGAAGATCGAACAAAAGAAACCAAAAATATGCCCAAAACGATATGTACTGCCAAAAAACTGACTTAAATAGATATCAAATATCTTATAGAAGGGCTGAAAAACACTATTACTTGTTTATGGATATTATTGGCCAAATTGGCCAAAAGTGTCCAAAGGGCTTAGCATAGAGCATACTTCCTAAAATATTGTTGTCATATTGTATCCTTCTCAATACAAATCTGGTAGTGAGAATTCATAAAGTAAACAAATTAAATATGTATGTCTTATATAATATTAATAATTTTTACCTTTAAATAATCCCGACAACTGCAGTCTTCCTCATCAGTACCATCTTCGCAATCTACAATACGATCACAACGATGCGAAATATTAATTATTTGCGGCATTCTGAGAAAAATCAAAAATATAAATGACATTAAATTATTATAGTTTACTATCTTAACTTCAACGATAATACCAGATTTCATTTTTTATTTACTTACTTCTTACAATTAAATTTTTGAGGCTGATCCTTAAGCACTACCGGTGTGGTTGAACTTATTTCAGTAGTGGAATGGAAGGATGTTGTCGGCCCATCTGTAGTTCTTCTTGAAGTGAAAGTAGTATCACCTGTAGGCGTCATAACTGAAGTCAAAGGTATATCGGTTGTTGTACTATCATCAAAAAAATTTATTTTTATTTCCATAGTTGTTTCACCACCAAATTCTTGAGTACTGTTTTCCGTTGCCCGTGTAGTACTCTCAGTTAAAAAACTTCCAAAGGTTGTGTTTTCAAAGAGTTGCACCGCCAATGTAGTAAATTTCTCAAAGTCTTCTGTAGAAGTTGGTATCAGGGTGGTTATATTTAATGATGGCTCCTCGTTAACCGAGAATATTTCTAAAGGTTTCATAGTTTCATCCGTTGTTTCAAGTGATATTGTAGTATCTGTTATAATATCCGTAGATGTTAATAAACTTTCGCTATTGGTAGAACTTTCTCTGTCATCTTTTAAAGTAGTACTTTCATTTATTAAAGTTGTAAAATTATTAGGTTCCATAGTTGTAGAAGAGAAATCTAAATCTGTTGTTGTACTTTTATCCTCCTCGTTAACTTCCTCCTCTTCAAATACTCTTTCCAAATTGTTTTCTATTATACTTCCCGGCGTAGTTTCCATATTCTCCTCTAATGGATGATAATCACTTTCAGTTGTTGCTGTTAAATTTCTAGTACTTCCCAAATCGGGTATAAAATTATAAACACAACCAACTTCATCTTCACCACCCAAACAATTAACAATACGATCACAACGTTTTCTTTGTGGTATACAACGTTTTCCACCCCAGACACACACATAACCGGGACATATTTTTTGTGGCTGCAATTGTGGTAAAAATTCTGGCCGCACAGCCATTTCAATCCAATCCAAATATAAAGCAACTCTAGTATAAACACCAAATTCTTTTGGTCTGGCACATCCATTTCCATGACTAACAACACCAGCTAAATACCATTCATTGTCGTTACTAACACTGCGACAGAATAAAGGTCCCCCAGAATCACCTTGACATGCATCACGTCCACCACCTGGATCCCCGGCACATATATCTTCGGCTTCTTGATCGTCTTTTTCGGTACAACCTTTACGAATTGGTACCACTACTTGTCGTAAAGAATCACCTGGAGAATAGTTTATAAATTGTATTAAAGAGTTTTGAGATTCTTAAAGAAAGGATAAATGGTAATTTTAAATTTTTATATAGTTCATACTGAATTACAAATCGCAGCTCATGGGTATCTTTTGGTAACCTTTTCAATAAAGTCACATTTCAGTATGTTGAGAAGTGGAAGCATCCACTCCTTATGCAGAGTTCTTGAAGTATCTTCCATAAACATATGGTATAACAAAATTACAAAAACTATACTTTGTCTTTTTCGGACTTAGGAATGACTTATTATTTATAAGTCCAATGATAATTTTCCAAATTTCCAAAAAAAAAAACATTATTAAACTCACTTTCAGATCCAAAATTTCTTACAGATCTAGACTTTTCTTTCTACTACTTATTTTACAAAACCAGTTCCTAAAACTAAGTAATACTCACTTCCAGGTCCTTTCTCTCGAATAGCTCCCCAACCAACCGTGGTACACAAAGTATCCTCTTCTGGACCCCAAATCCAATCATCACCCATAGTCGTGCGTCCAATATCTGGTAAACAAATTGGTTTAACCCAACGATTAAAATGTAATGGTTTCGCCAAACGCAACATCGATAAATCATTACGCATGCTTCGACGTTCATAGGCTTGATGTACAATTATATGGGAGACTGGTTGTATTTGTGTGGATAAAGAAAAACTAGAACGTCTTAAGAGGCCAGCTCGAACTTCATAATAGTATTTATGATAATTTATAACACAATGGGCAGCACTAATGATCTATAAAAAATGATCGTAACTTAATATAAGTACTAGAAGATAGTTTTAATAATAAAAAACATACTCACCCACTGTGCTGAATAAATTGTACCACCACAATGAAAATTTCCATTTCTATAAAGCGCCACAACAAATGGCCATTCCATTGGCTTACTAAATGTTCCACCAACAATACGGCCACCATCGTTATCCACTTCTCTTTTCTTTTGCAACTCCAAAGCTGCCTGCAGTTTGGCAAAACGTTTGGATTTAGGTGGCAATGAACTTCTAGAACTTCTTTTTGTCATACCGCACTTAGTAGGTGTACATGTGACAAAGGCAACATGGTCACCCAATACATCTTGACTATCACGTTTCTGACAGGATTGTGGAAAATGAGCATTACCAATATTGGTGGGTTCAATAAAAGGACCGGGCAAAGATAATGGTCTAAATGTGATATTAGGTTTAGCAAAAAATCCACCCTCATTTTTACAAGCTTCCAAAGCCCATTGTTCACCATTGTTGCATACAGGATACCAATCACCACGATAGTTGCGATAAAGAAAGCCTTCTGAAGTTGAAACTGAATGGGACTGGAAAAGGAAAACTTTAAAAATTTTCAAAGCATTTTATTCGTGTAATTCACTTACCATATGATGGGCTACATCATTAACTATTAAACTGCATTCCATTTCATCTTTTCCATTTAAACAATTTGTGAAGCCATCACATTTTTCCAAAGCACTGTAACACATGGAGACCGTAGAACGATTATTCATTTCATATTCCATGGGATGATCATAGCATGAATACATAAATTCACCACAACCGAAACAACCTATCTCATCTTCCGCCATCGGACAATCGGCATAACCATCACAAACACGATCATCATCTATGCGCTGACGACAAGTACAGGCCGCTTCATCACTACCATCCGAACAATCAACAGAACCATCACACCACGAACTTTCTCGAATACATTCATTGCCACCATAACAGGCCAGTTGACCAGGTATTTCACATTTAAAATGATCTTTGTGACCCAAATGATTTGGTAAATCAACATAGGAAGCATAGATAATATCAGAAGATACAGAATTGTTAGAATGAGCTGTACGCATTTTGAAATTGGCATTTGAAAAGCCAATACTGCTTACAGCATTACCAGGTCCACTAACGCCTCCTCCACCCACACCTCCCACATTACCAAGATTACCATGATTTTGCATATATGTGCAAAATAATTGTTTTTGTTGTAGAGCCTGTTGTTGCTGCTGTTGTTGTTTTTGTGGAGAGGCATTTTTGGAGAATATATTTGGTATGTTTCCTTGACCCCTATCAAATTTGAAAGACCTTTACTTTTTTCTAAAAACATTTTCTTCCTGTATTCAAATTGTATAAAAGTTAAACTTACCCTTGAGCGGTACCGGATGTATGGCCAAAGAAATTACCAGTTGTACCAAAATTTTGAGGTACAAAGAATATACCACCTGGTCCTCCGCCTCCACCCATAACACCGCCACTCGATCCACCAAATCCTCCCGGCATACCAAAGTAAGAGGGTGTCCACAAAGGAACTTGATTCATCACCCGCAGATTGGCGGGCGAAACATAAAAGCAAACGGGTATTGTGGGCATTCCAAAATTGGGATTAAACATAAATTGTGCAGAAGCTTTCATTGTTTCACCAGTCACCGGAAAAACTCCACCAGGACCACGGCTAGTAAACTGCACAGTTGATGATTGGGTATACGATTCGGGTTCAGCTTCAGGTTGAGGTTGAGGTTGAGGTCCAGCTGGTAATGAGCCCTTATCGCGCATTTTCTTGGCCATATGTTCGCACATTGTCATAAATTGGTTATCGGCTTGTTTGGGTATTAAAAAAGTATATTAATATCATAGACTATAACTAAACAGCCGACACTTAATTCAACTGTTAGAAAACCCTAACTTCTGTAAATTAATCAAAGGGATAAGTTCATTATCTAGCACTTTGTGTCACGTTCAATAACAATTAAACTCGATTCTACAATTTCTAAAACAGCTAAAACAACACATTAATGAATTATTTTAGCCAACATTTTATACACTTTAGTAGCAAATTTAACTAATAAATTTACGCCAGTAAAAGTGACAAAAAATTTCCTCAAAAGTTATGAATCATGTCCTTAAGCTATCATACACAGAAAAAGTTGAATCTCTTTTTTTTCACTTACCCCCAAAATTGTTTGGATTAATGGGATTTAATTTCGGACCAAATTTTGCTACATGTTTAGCATCTATATCACCAAATGTATCCATTATTTCATGTTGATTAATCAAAGTTCCCTGTTGGAATGTCTTTTCCCATTCGGTGCGATCTAAAGGATCAAATGTTTTATTAGTTCTTTCGGTAACTGTTGCAATACGTTCCAGACTCTCTAGCATATTTTCCAAACTACTTGGATTATCTAAAGGATGTTCCCTTTCATTGTCAAAGCGTTGCTTCTCCTCCGTAGAAGTTAACTGACAAGTACTATTACTCATGGTAGCATTACATTTTCCGCTTTCCTCGTTTAGCACACGATCTTGAGGCTGAGTTGTTAAAGGCTTCTTTGTAGTATTCAATTCAGCACTAACATCACTATCTATAATCCAACTATATTTTATAGGTTTTGGTTTCGTAGGATATTGTATAGTGGTGGTGTTTATAGGAATTTCGGTGGTGGAGGCAGTGCTGTTAGAGGATTCCGTTATTTCAGCCGTTAATTCTTCACCATCTAAAATCCAATCGAATTGTAATTTTCGTTCCAATTCGTTGTCAGTAGTGGTAATGATTTTATCTGTAGTTGCAGCTGTACTTAAAGATGTTGTAGCTTTTGTCGCCAGGGTAGTTGTACTAATAGTTGTTGATGTACTCATAGCTACAGTTGTATGGCGAACATCCTCGAAGTAATCTTTAGTAATCACCAAAGTTTCCGAATTATCATTACCATCCAATATCCAACTTATTTTGTCAAATCTATCTTCTTTAACATTTGAAGAAGTCGAAGGTGCATCATCATTACCATCCAATATCCAACTGATTTTTTCATTTGATTCTTCTTTGACTTTAGTTGTGGATGTTATGGGTCAATCTGTAGTAACATTGACATTAGTACTATTTAAATGTTCTGTAGTATGTTCCATTTCTTTAATAAGTTTGGAGTCGGTAGTAGTATCTTCAGGATTTGTTATACTAATCGTTTCTGAACTCTCATAACCATCTAATATCCAACTGATTTTATCAAATTTTTCTTCATCAGCTTTGGTTGAGGACTTTAAGGGACCCTCTGTAGTTTCAGTATTATTTTGGTTTAAGGGAACAGCTGTGCTTAAAGCTGTGGTTTAATGGTAGTGGAAGGAAAGGTTTTAAATGACTTGCTCCTATCATCCATTATAGTATTTTCTATACTATGAATAATTTCGGTTGTCGTTATTTCGGTAGAACTGTGGATTTCTGCTTTCGGTTTCTCCGTAGTATTATCCTCATTTTTTTCAGGCATTATAGCAAATTCTTCAGAACTCTTTTCACTGCCATCCAAAATCCAACTTATTTTACTTGGCTTTATTTTTTCAGCTTTAGCAATTTGACTAGTGCTATTATCCACTATAGTTGAAGATTCCAATGTTGTTGTATCAATAGGCTGAGTGGTAACAGTTATGCGTTCAGTTGTGGTTCTTTCATCCACATCTTTTGTTTCCTCACTACTTGAACTTGAATTGGCTTGTAATAAATGTTCACTATCTTTAAAAATTGCTTTCATTTTTTCCATTTTCTCATGAACCTCTCGGGCCAAGTTATACATGCGCATAAAGGCCACCATACAATCTTTGTTATTATCCGATTCTTTTTTACAGCGTTTATATTCTTTTTCCAATTTGCTAATAGCCTGTTTAGTACGTTTATTTCTTACTTTCGCATATAGACTTTTTAAATCCAGAGAATTCTTTTCTATTCTTATGGGATCTATTGAATCCAAATCCGGTGGTATTTCTAAGGGATCTAAAGCATCAAAATTGTCCATTTCCTCTTTCTGTTCTCTTTTAAATCTTCGATTCATAAAACGGAATTTTTTATGTTGTATATGTAATCGTCTACCATCTCCATCATTAATATCGAAATCGTGAAAAAGTTCCATATTATTCAATTGGGAATCATCTACTTGCAGTTGCAAATGTTGAGGTAATTTAAGTTCCACATTTGTGGGATTCTTCATTTGATAGTGTTTCATATTTAAGGCTATAATTTGCCGTATCTTATCTGTATGGAAAAATTTAAATATATTTCTCTTTCTTACCATTCTTTTTTCTTTAAAAAACTTACCCATTCGTTCCAATACAATTCCATGATATATAATTGATGTAAGAATTATTAAAAACACTATAACGGACAAGGCAAATAATTTAGTTAATATCAGACGGCTACATTTTCGATGTGATCTAGTGCGGGGATTTTCAAGTTCTATATAAAGAATTATAAAAAATTAATTTCCATGAGTAATTTTAAGTTATTTTATATTTTTTAATTTTGGAAACTTAAAATGATAATGTTTATATTGTATGATAAGAGTATTTATATTTTATTGTAAGAGTATATCTGTCAAAATGATCCATCTGAAGTAACATGACGCATTGGCGTATTGTGGTTGGATAAATACAAGATCGGTTACGAATACTGTAAGAAAACACTGCACACTATGTATATTTTCACTTAGGTCTACAATAAAGTAAAAAATTTAAATTATATAATAAAAATGATCTGTTTTAACCAAATTTTTTATTACCTTTATAAAACATGTCTGATAAAATAAATTAGCGACCAGAAAAAAGTGCGTACTAAAATTATTAAATTCATATTTTCAACAAAACCCAACTTGTTCCTACAATAAGTTGATCAACCATTCAAAGTTCTACCGTCAAACTGTTTCCAATGTTATTAAACATTACCGGGAGATATTCACTATTAGATCATAAAACAATCAGATAGGACCAGGGGGAAGGATGTCCCATACCAAGCAAATAATTAGTGAATATCTAAAGATCTAAAACAGCTAAACAGCTAAAGTTCCCAAACGAACTGTTTTAGTGTACAAAATGTAGGGCAAATATCAATTGAGGAGCGGTACAAAGCAAATCAAACGATCTATTTTATTGGACAAAATGTACAATGGATAGGACCAGGGGGAGAGGAACCGCCACCTACAAGACAAATATTAATAATCGAATATCTTATGAACTATAAAAGCGAGAGTTCCAAATTTTCCAAGAACCTGTATTAGTGGTCGAAATGTAGGGCGGATATAGATTGGTGAGCGATACCCCCAATATAAAGAACTATAACAGCAAAAGTTCTCAACTTTAGTCTCAATAACTTTCTCTGCTTTGTTTGACAAAATGTAGGACGGATATGACCAGGGGGAGAGATACCCCCCATACAAAGCAAATGTTGATTATAGAATATCTAAAGAACTAAAGAGCAAGAGTTCTCAAATTTGGTGCCAATTACTTTATCAATTAATCAGTTTTACTGGACAAAATGTAGAGCAGTTAGGATCAATTTAGGGTTTGCCCTTAAAAGTTGTATTTAAAAGGGGTTTTGTATAGGACCTATGAGAAATAATGAACTGACCCTCGCATATTTTGGCACATCGTTTTAGAATATTATAAGACTTACTTGTGCCAAATTTCGTTTAAATCGCTTTGTATTTAGTACTTTTATGACCTTAAACCCCATTCCGGGAAGAACATTTATATGCGAGGTAACTGAAATACCAGACAGGCATCGTAAAAGCAACTCAGAATGTGATTTCGAGTCGAACGGAACCTGTTACGAACTTTGCACAAATGCTTAATACTCCAACCACCCACAGTGGTGTAGGGTGCAAAAATATAGATTTCTTCATGTTAAAACTATAGTTTTTTAATTGTTATTAACCACAAATTGGAAATGTTTTCTCGATATCTATAAATAGAGGACGATTTGTAATATACAGTTCTTCCTTCTCAAGAATGTTTATTTGAAATAGTTTTATAGTCTGATTTGTGATTTTTTAACACCAGTTTTCTATAAAGACAATTATAATTAATTAATTAATCCAAAAATTATCAAAAATCCGTATATAATTATATTTCATTCATACACTAGTATATATTCTCACAATTTTCCCGTATAACTTGAAAGGATATTTTTTATCTAGATGAGGTTATGTTAAAATTAATGTTTAAAATTTTCTAAACAAAAAAACATCCACACATATATAATATTTAAAGGATTTTTGTAATTTATCCTTATATCGTAACTATTAAAAAAAAAAGAATTTGATAATTCCATTGAATATATTATCCTTTAACAAAATATTCTTATTTAGAAATCCTTTCATTTTCTTTATTAAATATTTAACAATTTGTTTTTTGTTTATTTCCGCATTAAATAATTTCACATGTTTTAAGTCACTTAATATTTGATGTGAATGTTTTTATTTACACGCTTTATACGTGTGCATTTTAATTTAAATAACTTTGTTTTTTATTTAAATTTAATTTCTTATTATTTTTTTTAATTTAGTTTTTTTAATTATCCTATTTTATTCCCGATTACTTATTAAACATTTTAATTGTCAAGAATTTCTTTCTTGACTGTCACTCAGTCACTTTCTCATTATCACTCAGTCACTCACATGTTATCCTGTCTAGTTGAAAATGGACATTTAATATTTATAATATTTGTTTGTATCTTTTCACATTTGAATTAATATTTTAAATAGAAAATCAGAAAAGGATATATGAAATAAATTTTATTATTTACCATCACTTGTAAGTTTAAATTTTGTTGACATTTCTTTTGTATAAAAGATATTTATCCTTTATAATTTAAATTTTTTATTATCCTTTTGATATTATCCTTGTTATGAAATTTTTAAAACATATTAATTTCTTATTTTTTAATTCAATTTTTAATGAGCCTGAATTTTTTCCAGGATTAAATTTCACTTTTCACATTCACAACACATTATCCTTAGGAAAGGCTGCTAATCCACAATAAATGCCTGGTAATCCAATATAGGCAATAAGGAACTAAAGCTGTTGCACCATTCAAAACCGTTTATTATTCACACCCGCTTATACGTTTAAAATACTTCCGTTCGCGTAATACCACGTAAGTTAACTGAACCTGTTGAGGGCCATTTGCTCGGTTTATGAAGCATTTCAAAAGTGGGACGACGCTGCAATTTTTGTTGTACTTTCAATGTCTGTACAACAACAAAATTAACAAAAACAAGCAAGAATATTATAGACGGTCAAGACTTAACTATGTAATACCCTACACCACAATGTTGTTTATAAATGTTTAAGTTACCCTCGTATAATTTGATCTTCGGATTTAATCTTTAATGTGCGGAACATAATTGTGACGTTTACATTTATGTGAAATTAATGCGTTTTATAATTACTTTTTCTGAGGAGTCACACACGTATAATTTTGCACATCGATATTTACCTATATTATCTTAATTTGACCAATAATTATTTTATAATACCAATGTATATGTGAGATTTATTGATATTTGTATGGGACCTATGAGAAGCAATGGACTGACATTCTTATTAGACTTATTTCTGTTAAAATCTCTTTATGATACGGTGATAATTAGAACCCACGCAAGGCATCTAGACAATTGGATTCATATTTCCAATCTTTTCAAAAATGCCTAAGCCTGTGTAGAATATGTGTCAATGAATTAACATAACTTTCATAATTCAAACGAATTACATAACATATTTATTTGGATAGACGACTTACATGGTGTCGTCAAAGTGAAGCCAAGAGACTTCACTGGCTAATTATTAGCTTTGAAAATAAAGCCATCTTGTATAATACCGTGCCAAAGTCAATCTGTACATATAGCATCCACATGTGGGGAGTGGCCAGTAACACGAGTATCGACATTATACAGGGAGCACAGTCGAAAGTTCTAGCACAGTGATACATTAGAAATGAGAATATTCACAGAGATTTTAAAATTTCACTGATAATGAGAGGACCAACTACCTACTTAATCTCTCCTTAGAGATAATATAGATTTAGTTTTAGATTTTAAGATTTGAATACTTAGTGTAGGGTCCAAATAGATCAGATACAGTAAATAAAATAAAAATTAATGTTAAAAAATCGCTTTATATTTAGGATTTTTTAAGATACTCATTCCAGGAGTACATTTGTATGGGAGGTACCTAATATATTGGATCGATCATGGACAATTTCAATTGTCTTCGTCCTTGGGCCAAAACAATATTAAGCACAAAATTTCTTTAAAATATCTAAAAAATTGCGACCTTTGGAGTCTTCACAACATTTAAATGAACAGCCAGCCGAACAGGCAGACCGAGGAGCGGACGGGCATTGTTAAAAAGTGATTATTAGTCGCATGGTAAACCTAAAGGTGGGTGTTACGTATGTTACAAACATCAGCACAAAAATATAATACTACAACCTCCTCCAGTGGTGTAGGGTATACATATCCACAGTTAAAACGACCCAAATAATTTTAATATTATTGCAAATATTATTTATGCTTTTATAAGTATTTTTCCCCTAAAAAAAGCAAAATATATAAAATTATTATATTAATGAAAATATTCGATTGCCTGCATTTAATTGCTGACTAAACTTAAAAACAATAAAAATGTTGGCTGCAAAAAAATTAGGGCGCTGACATTTTAAGACACAGAAGTCAAGTCTAAGGTAAATAAAATTTTCAATAAAAATAAAACTTAAACGTTTTAAATGTATATTAAAATAAAAAATTAAGCTTAGACTAGGAAAATATTGAAATAAATATTGAAATTTAGCTTAAGTTTGTAGTTTTTAAATTTTCATTATTATTTTCTATATAAAAAAATTTTGCTTAAATGTGCGTGAGGGAGTTCGTTAATAGCAAATAAATGAAAGAGGTCACTAAACTCTTGTTTAAGGTGTTTTTAAATCATTGAACTTTATAGAAAAGTTTTTAATCAATTAAATTTTAATTAAAATTATTAACAAATTTTAACTGTAAAAATCTGGACACAAAAAAACTATTGGGTTATAAATGACACAACATGCTAAAGCATAGTCCAGGATTTATCCCAATTCCAACAAGGATCAAAAGGATTCAGAGCAGTGTTGCCAGAAAGTCTTGCTTGGAAGCAAAAACCATTAGGAGTAAGAAAGGAATTATAGACAGCTAAACTATTGAAATTTTTACAATATATGATCCATATATTCCCAATAAAGGCTATAAAAAATTCCTATAGAACCAGGAGGAAGGGAAGCCCCCATACAAAATAAATATTGATTATCGAATTTTAAAATTGTATACCAATCACTTTCTCAAGAAACTGTTTTACTGAACAAAATGTAGGACGTATAGGATAAAGGAAAGAGGTAGCCTTTATACAAAACAAATATTAATTATTGAGTTTCTTAAGAAATACTACAGTGAGAAAATTCAAATTTGGTCCCAATTACTTTCTGACGGAACTGTTTCACTAGACAAATGTAGGACGGTTAGGTTCAGGGGGATAGGTTGCCCCATAAAAAGCAATTTTTAATTATCGAATATCTATAGAACTGAGGGTAATAAGAAAGAAAAACAGTTTTACTGTCAAAATATAGAAAGAATAGGATCTCCCCTTGAGCTCCGATAAAAAATAAATATTAGTTATCGAATATCAAGGGTATCAAGGGTATCAAGGCGAGAGTCCATACCAATTACTTTCTCAAGGAAACAAAGTGGTAGTTTTAATGCAATGTAAATATAAAATATCTATTATCTGTTGAATTACTACATCTAGAGTAAAAAATAAGTTTCTATCACATCAATCATATATTTAGCACCAATAATTATCCTTAAAACAGTTTTACGTAAGAAAATGGATGTAAGATGTGGTCATATATCTACTCTATATCTATATCTACTATTTCATTTCGAGAGTCCAAATTTTGACAGTTTCTATGAAACGTTTTTATTGGAAAATTTTAGAATGGACTGGGTCAGGAGTATTCCCCGTCGCATGATTTTTTATATGTCGCGATTTGTTAAATTTCTTTTGAGATCTAAGTCTGAAGAGAATTTGTGTGCAGCTAAGATATCCGGGTAAACTGCTTTTGCTTGTTTTTGGTATAAACTTTTTGGGAAATTTTTAACAGCATTTGGGCCTTAAACTTTTCTTCAACATTCTTTCGAGCATCAGCAACTTTTTGACCAGAAAGTTATGAAAAGTCCATTATAGAGCAAGAATACTTTTTACAGAAAACCTGACTTCAATTTCGGTGTTTTGTTTTTGGCTAAATGTTTAACACCGTTCCAGACATTTTTAAAATTTTCATACCAAATAGTTCGTTCCAGATGTGTTGAGAGCTTTTTGAAAACACTATTTTTTAACTTTAGAAATATCTTTTTAATATCATTGGAAACAGCCAACTTTTTGTAGGACCAAGTTTGGTTTTGTTAAAAATATTATATTTTTCTGGTCACATATTTTAATCAGATTAACAATATATATTCATTTGTTTGAAATTTAACATAATAACTGACAAGTTTTACAAAAATAACTTGATCAAAAAAAGGATCCAATTATACTTGGATTCAAAATTTTTATGAAAACACATGTTTAGAATTATTCGATCTTACTTATTTTATAACAAAAGCTTAGTAAATTAAATTAATGGATTTCAAATTCATAATAAATTAAAAACAAAACTTGAATTTTCTTATTTTATATGCAAAAAAATGCAAAATTTTATTTTCATTAAATATTTGTTCAAAAATAATTCATTTAAAAATAACTTAGATCAATTCAAAATACATGAACTGTTATATAGCGAAGATATATAAAATATATCTAGTTAAAATAAAAATAAGAAATTCAAAAACTTAGTCGATTTAATACATAAATTTAAATAAAGTTCAATTCAGATTAACAAATATCGAAATTATACAAGAAATGAAAACGAAAATTTTAATTTTTGTTTCTTCAATTAAATCGTATACATCAAAATGTATGTATATATATGTAGTATTCAATATTCAATAATGCGTCTATATTTTAAGGCATTTTACAACTTATAAAACTATGCAATAGTAGGAACTAATACAAATTAATAGAGTCTATACAAATAATATTCAAGAGATCATTTGGATGATTTTGATTTTAACATAAGGCAATTTTTGTTGAATTCCGAAAACAGGAATATGATAAGAATTAAATTTATCATTATAAAATCAAACCGTAAATCCTATGGATGATTTTTTATGATTACGATTTTCATAAAGTTCTTTCATTAGATCACGAAATAATATAGGATTTATATTGGAACTAACTTTGAAAAGCATAAACCAATCACCATAACTCATACCCTCAATGGCACTACGCACATGAGACTTTGGCATAATGCGTAATTTTGTATGTAATATTTGTAAACGAAAGGCTTCATTAAATATCAACATACCACGATAAACCAGATTCAAACCGGCCAATATACACATGATCAAAAACCAACACCAAAGGAAAGCAAATAATTTCTCATTTAAAATGTTTAACGGTAAAATGCAAAGTATATCCAAAGAAGTCGTAGAACCAGAATAACCATATTTTACCATATGACATTTGGCAATTTTTGGAAATACACGTGATGTCAGTACATTCCATTTTGCCCAATCATAACTGGGTATGGCAGCTATAACTTGTATATATTTAGACCAAAAACCATTGAGAAATACTTCCAACATTAAAATGTTTAAAACACTAATTAGAAAATTCAAAGTTTCACAAAATAGATAACGGGCATTATAGCAAAAATGTATATCACTATAATCGGAAGTGAAATATTTCACTAACAATTTGGAACGTGATATATAAATATCCTCCGGTACCAGGGCATCACCTGGGAAATAAAGGAAAATGTTTGGATTATTGTTACTAAAGAAGAATGAATGATAATACTTACCAACTTCAGAACAAAGTTGCTTTAAACGTTGACCCTCCCAGACTTTCCACAAAAATGAAGGAAAATAAAAAACTAAAGATTGTAGTAGTAGAATTAATATAATCCATTGATAATAACGCAAATAAACTCGTTCAGTTATGCCAGGTCTTTCTGGGCCAACACCTATTAAAAATAATAAGAAGAAAAGAAATTAGAGTGTGATAATCGTTTAGACCGACCATATAAAACTCTACACCATCACACAGGTATGAAAAACAAGTTATAATCGATCACGTCCGACTATGAAATACCATACACCATATTGTAAGTTATATAAAGCATAGATGGGGGTAATTCATAACATGAAACTTCCACCATTGAAATCGATTAAAGAACTCTTTACAAACCAAATACAAAGCTCTAAATACAAGTATAGGAATCATAATCAATTGAGTCAAAATATATTTCCTTCTCAGCACATTTTACTGAAGTCACGCTTAGACTGCGAAGAAAAAAACTTTTAAGCACAAGTCCTATTTTATAAGAAGAATATTCAAAGATACCAAAACCAAACCTTAAGAAAATTAACAATACACCATTTACATTAGGAGATAAAGACCTTTCCGTTTAAGGGATATAATGAAATGAAAGCCCAAAAGGAACTGCTAACTAAGTTCCTTTTGGCCTTTCATCAAAGAAATCATCCTAACTTTAATATTATACAATTCAATTCTCCCTCAAGGTATGTCAGAAAGTCTAATCTTTTCTCTCTCAGTCCTGAAGATCTATGGTCTCATCCAAAATAGGTTGACTAATTTCTTAGCCACGAACCAACATAAGAAGCTTTCTTTGGAACTGTTACAGCGACTTAAAAAAGATTTTCACCAATCCAAAACATACCAAACTTCTATGGTGGTGTATAGTATAACAATCGCAAAATGATCGCATAACCTCAAAATTTAATGATTTTTACCTTCAGCCACCGCATAACCCTTATCACGTATACGATCATTCGAACTACTGGTCATATTTCTCACTTCACTAAGTTGTACATTTAAATCATAATAGTTTAATATGTATGTTCCTAGTGTCCAGCAATAGGAATTAACATATTCATTATTTTTCTCATCACTAATGCACATTATGGGATCACCAAAATATTGTTTGGCCGACAGTAGAAATGAACATGTCAATAATATGACCACAGTACATTTCGAATGGAGGGTAAATATCAGATCATAAATATGCACCGATTTGAATTTTAAATATTTTGACAATGGTTTTACCGCCGCGTACATTGTTTTAACTTGAGGTGATAAATTTAATTCCAAAAGATTTTTGATAATTTTATGAATTTTTCTTTCTTTGTTTTTTATATTTCTTTTGTTAAAACACAAATAATACTATTAATCAAATATAAATTATTTTCAATCTATTTTTCGTTAATTCTTATATTTATATTTAATTTATTTTCTTAAAAAAATACCAAAAAAACGTGTTTGAGCTGATATCAAATCTATTTTTTATTTTTGCTTTTGTAAATAGAAATAAAGGAACAAAAACTACAATTATAACGGAACTATAAAAAATATTAATTTGAAGTAAGCCTGAAAATATGCTCATATTTTTAAGCAAACAGAAAAACAAATATAATTTTATTAAAGTTTAAATGTGAATTTTATAAAAGAATGAAATTTGAAGTTATTCCGTTCCATTTTCTTTTTCCTTCAAATATAAAGAGTTTGCAAAACTAACTAAACTTACTAACTATTATCCATATATGTCTACAAAAAATGTGTTCAGTTTAAAAAATGCTTGTTATATAACATACACAATTTCATATTTTGGCCGCTGCCCCGATTTTAAAAATGTGTTTCATATTGCTATATTACGTCCAAAAAATATTTATATTCGTTTACTGTTAATTTAAAAGTTAACAAATGTTCACTTGAATTATGAGATTGTTTCGAATATGATTTTAAATTGGAGACTTTTCTATCTGAACATTTATTACGGTGGGAAATTTTGTTTAAAACAAACGTATCATAAAGAATCATTGTCCAAATTAATAAGGATAATATTATTAAAGAGAGAGATGTATAAATCTGAAATTTAAATCATTTTGAATATATGACAATTTAAAAACATGAAAAATAACGTTATGTTTTTAGTCGGTCCTAATAAGGTACCTTAAGAAAAAGGAATCAAAACACGCTACTACATATTTTTACAACACTGTTCATAAACAAACTGGAACGTAAACAATGTTGATACTTTATTTTAATTTGAAAACATTTATTTCTAAAAATCGCTTTAAAGATAGTATTAATGGTAGAAAATTTTCGACATTTGCAGGATAACGTTCAAAACTACTTTTCGAACGATTATGTCTCGATCTTTCTCGAAATTTAGTCTTATAAAGTCCCATATTTGGTTATACCTCTAACATAAGGCCCTTCCCGGTACAAGAGAGCAGATCTACATTACTATCCTTTATCTACTTTGGGATTGACGACAAAAAGGCAATGACATAACATTTATATAAAAACTTTTAGACAACACTTCATGTTTTCATATGATTAGTATTGTACCATTAACCCATTAAATACTATTAATATTAAATCTTTTAAAAACAATTTCTTCAAAACTATGAGAGAGGGTTAAAAAATGTCTAATTTGTTTTATCTCTTTTTAAAACTTTTAAATTCAGTAATGCACAATATAGTAAATTACCCTTTATGTGACTTTGGGATTTTTTCAAATTTAAAAGTTTTATTTCAGATGTCACAAACTGGTTCGTGATAAATTTTATCATACTTCTCTAACGACAATTAAGCTAAATAGCACGGGAAACTGGATATATAGGACGTATTGTCATGCGAGTATTTTGGGAATGATTGATGTTATTGCAGAACTTGTTATATATATCGCAACCCTTACCCGCTCACACATAGAGCATTTACCCACCATTTGGGAGAAACATTGCATTCCCCTCAATTAGGTGACAAAGAATAGAGGAATTCAACATCCATATCTTGGGAATGTTCCCCGCAGTTTATATGATGTCAAAGGCTGGATGTACTACACAGCGACTATTAATCTCTCTTTTCTTCTAACGTAATTTTTTCAACTTTCAACATTCTACTTCATTGATACACTTTCCTTAATTTTCAATTCTTCTCTTTTCAGATAACACAAAGGGACCATCAGGACTCAAATGTGTCATATCCGTTCATGTAATCTTTAATGGCAAATTGATGACCTAACCTAACGTTTCTTAAGGGAAACTTTTTGTAGACTAACTACCTAATTAAAAATATTAGAAAATACAGATTTTTATTGCAAAAATGGTTCTAGTAACGTTGATTTTTCGGCTAGTTTAGCTTAAATAATTTTATAAAATTTGTACGTATGACCATTTTGATATAAGAACAAACCATACACACATCGATTATGATAACACAATGAATTTTTTATTAATCAAATTCTAAAAACAGTCATGTCCTATAAATTTATAAAAAAATTAAAGCATTTGTTATTCTTACGCTCTTGAGTGCATTATTTTTCTCCACTTTGTTATAACTAAAATCACTACAACTTTAGAGAAAATCGCTGGATAATCAACACTAAACGCAACAACACTTGTCTCGTGCATCCATTATTCTACATTCTGTCATTGCCTACGGTTTTGCCAAAAAGAGAAAGAAAAGTGCGAATTTAATTGTGTTTTATTTTATTTGTAATAAATTTTCTTAATATTTTTTATACAAAAAAGAAAAAATAATGCTAACAACATCATTAAATATAAATTATCATAAAAATATTATGAAATAATATTTTATATATAAAATAATTTGACACAAATTAAATGGAAAAATAAGTGTGTGTTTGTATGTAACGCAAAAATTTAATAAAAAGCAGAAAAGAAACCGAGTAGAAGAAGAAACAAATTCATGTGAAATTTGAAAAAATCGTATATATAATGGAAATTGTAATTTAATTCGTGCGTGGTCTAGGGTTTTTCATTAAATTAAAAATCTATTAAATTTATTTTAATACGTGTTAAATGAATAAAAATAAAACCTAATATAGTTTAACTGCGGCAGAAGAATAACAACAACATTAGTAGCAGCAGCAAGAAAAAACAGTACAACAACAGCAACAAGAACAACATTAACTAAATAAAGAACTACAACAACTATAACAATATTTGTGTTAAAAAAATAACTGCACACACAACTTTGCTAGATCGGCATTTAGCCAAAAATCACAAAAAATTAAAGAAAAATATTAGTTCTGTTTTGTTTTTTTTTTTTTTTTTGATAGTAGCTTAAAAACACACACATAGCCATACATACAAATACAAACGAACGAACAAAATTATACATTAAAGTTTGGGTTCTGAAGTGGCAATGACTTCTACTTCAAATTCGAATTCATCATCATCTTCTACAACATCATCATCGTCGTCGACTTCTTCTTCTTCAACTGGAGTAAGTGATACAAATAATAGTACAGATATTAGCAGCAATTCAATAAACAGAATAGCTAACATGATGTCAGGTGATGGTAATAGCAACAATACTACTCCTCCCTTAGAATCATCATTAACACCCAACAATATAGAATTGGAATATAAAAAAATTACAGGAGATCGTAATGGATGGCAACGTTTATATCAAGTAAGTATTTGACATAAATAAGAATTGATATATTTATATATTAATAATTCCTGTTTTGATCTAAAAAAATTAGATTTGATGGTTTAACTTCAATAAACTACTAAATTAATACAAATAAATATCCATCTGTCCTGTCGTCTATCTACCTAACTGATATTTTCATTTGATGAATTTTGTTTTTGTTGTTGCTTGTTGTCTGGCTGTTTTGTAGAATGTTTCGTATAGAAGACGTATGTTTGTTGCTTTGGCTTTTGCTCCTTTCGTTTTAAGAAGAAGTTTAATTTCCACGAAAACCTGATGAGTGCGCATACAAAGGCATCACTTACTCAAAAACAAAAAATCTTTCTGACAATACACATAGACATACATTTGTACGTATATACATAGACAGCGTTTTGTATCTTAATTTACCATTTCCACTTAAACAAAATCCCTCTTCGCATTTATTCTAGCCGAAATAACAAACTATTTGTAAATTCTTATTTTTAATATTAAATTATTTTTAGTGGAAATTGTTTCGATTTTGAGAATCGAGTATTATTTTGTTGTTGTATGAAAACCTTGTTCTAACTAAAATTTCATTATAGTTTCCAATTACAATTTAATTCTTCTAAATACTAGGGAGTTAAATTTAATTTTTTCAACATTATTAAAAAAAAAAACATAAAAAGTAAGATCATTTTATCACTTTTATCCATATTGAATCCGTTCAGGAAACATATAAATTTATTTTTAGAAAAGAAAATAAACTTATTAGATCATGAAGCTTATTAATCGTTAGATGCCTCCTTTCTTTAGCAAACGTACTAATTGTTATAATTATTTTTGTAAATGGAGTTACTTTATTTGCAAAGCGTATTAAAATAAAAGATGTGTATTCTGATCACAAATATGAAATATATCTCGAACTGTTCCTTATCATTACACATTCTACAAAAAACGGATATCAATTTTCCTTAGACAGCCTCTATTCATACTCAGGAGATAATCAATGTGAATTGGGTCAAAAACCGGCCATAAGGCTTTAAACACAACTCCCACTCCTCCATTAGAGGAATCTTATTGATGGATGGAATCAATGATTGGCAGTTCTGTGCTATTTTGGTTTGGTTGTTGAGTACCCGCAGAAGATCAATATCCACTTCTGAGAAGGGTTAGTGGTACGTTCTCTAGGACTATCCAAGGCCTAGCGAGATTATGAAATACTAGCACAGCTTTGAACCAATCTTAGGTTCTTTCGAACTGTTGATATTTTACGGATACTTCCTTATTTCCCTACTAGAGAACAATGGGTCTCCAGGTCTTCTGTGGTATTTCTCTTAGAGTGCTTCCGCCTCTTGCTAAATAAGTTTGGAGCGATTTTGAGCTGCTGAACCGATGTTTCTGTCTTTTTTTTTTTTTTTTTTTTTTTTTTTTTTTGTTAGAATTAAGTCAAAGGAAGGAACGTTTCCACAAATGAGTTCTTTAATAAACCCTAATTGCGAAAATTTCCTAATTGACCAGAGATCCCATAAAAGTTAAAGCGTCAGGAACTTTTGAGTCTGTTATATTTTTAAACCTTCTGGGCTGAGTTAACTGGGATGCTTTTCTACCGAATGTGATGGAAGCTCTTTTGAAAATGCTTTCTATTTTCTGATTAAAAAACATTTCTTCTACATGAAACAGGTTTTCTTTCAACGGTCAAGTTCTTCCGGTACTAATTAATAACATTAAAACAGATCTGTCAGGTGCTTGGGCAACTTTTTGTAGGACCAAGTTAGGTTTTCTTAAAATTCTTTAAAAATTTCAGTGCATCCTTTTTTCTGATCACTTATATTCATTTATTAATTTGTTTCGCATTATACATAATAACTGACATGTTCAACAAACAAATCTCCGTTCCGGAACGACCTGAATCATACTCGACCAAGCATTGTTTACCACAGTGAAAGATGTATCAATTGGATTTTTTCCACAAGAGAGAACTACCAGATGCAGCCGAAATTTTACAACAACACACAAATAAAAGTTGTAATGAAAAACTTGTTTAAATATGGAAATTATGTATATCCTATCAGGTTCATCTCTAGTATTTTGTTTTATTATTAATTTTAAATTATTTTATTATAATACAAAGTGTATTTATGTATGTATGTATGTATGTATGTATGTATGTATGTATGTATGTATGTATGTATGTATGTATGTATGATTATAATCGAAGAAGTTAAGATTTTGATATTAAATCAAAACTTCTAATGGCCCTATTAATGAAAAACTCTTTCCAAACGGTATTATTTTTAATTAACAAATCAATTTTATTGATATAAAAAATTTCTTTTTATTAACTATTATTTTTTTGTGAAACTCGTTGCATGTTAAATGAAAATAATTACAAACCTAAAATACTTTTTACTTGAACGTATAGTCATACAAATGTACAGTAGCGTTCAAAACGTATGCAAAAATTCCCTAATAAGCACTCATTGTGTTATATTTTATCTTTAAATATATTTCGTAATATGCTTATAATC
Source organism: Cochliomyia hominivorax (assembly GCA_004302925.2). Classification (NCBI taxonomy): domain Eukaryota; kingdom Metazoa; phylum Arthropoda; class Insecta; order Diptera; family Calliphoridae; genus Cochliomyia; species Cochliomyia hominivorax. The sequence continues at coordinate 56,771,462 of PYHX02000413.1, forward strand.
TAAAAATATATTAAATACTTTTTCTTGCAATTTGAGCGTATATTCTATGGGTTTCGTTAGAATAGATATTTGGATACCATAGGCTGATAACTAATCTTTAACCAACTTCGATGAATACTTCGAGTCTATAAAAGTCCTACCTTTTGTTTTAGTACAATCTATATGGGCATTAATCAAATCTAAAACATAAAATTAAGAAATCAAGAGAATGCTATTGTTGCTACAGTTCACTTGAATGCACTATTTCTTTGCTGGGGAAAAAAGTCCTAGCGATATAGCTGTCATTGGCACTGACTCGTATCCTTCCGTAGAATGCTTTAATCAGTTGAGCTTTTAATAAAGCGTGAAGCTTCCTATCTTTTTTCCAATATACGTTTTCTTACTGTGGAACAACAACAATCTATAGTTTAAGATTATTTCTTACATCTTCCGATTGTTTTATCTTTACTATTTTATCTATATGAAATTGTTCATTAAAGAGGACTGCAGGGTATCCTGAAAAAGACCTATATGGTGACAATGTGAAAAGCTTTAAATAGATCATCCGTCATTGCCAGAAAGGTATTATTTAAAATTCCATAGAGTATTATTGCACTTAATCAAAATCTGAGTGAGGTTGATTAGCTAAAGGGTTATAGACTAATATCTGAAACAATCTCAAAAATCTGAAGAAGATCTTTTCTTTTCAACAAAAGGCAATTGGATTAAAACGGAGTGAAACCACAGCATACATTCACTATCGTCCAAATTCAGTGTGTTAAATAGGTTGTAGTTTTGAATATAACATTCTGAAATTTTCCACATGTAGTTATTTTGATATAAAAATCCCAATAAAAATTAAATTGTGTTATTTTCCTTTTTTGTTCTATCTGTCAAAAAAATATCCTCCTTTCCTGAATAGTGGTTTGAGATTATAAAATTCATATATGAATATTAAACAAATTTATTTAATTTTTTTTTTAATTATTTACAGTAAATATGAAACAATACCATTGATCTCATATAGAAAATTCATTCCTTAACATTAACATTACTATAGCTTTCTAAAGAAATATCTAATTTTTTGTATAATAAAAGTTGTGGAGGCTATTTAAGATTTGGCATAGTTGATATACCATTCTTAATTGTTCATTTATCTATTTTAATATTATAAATACTTACTGTGGAAACGTTGCTTTGTTTAAGAACAACACTGTACATACCGTTCATATATAAAGTAATTATATTCATACATTTGTTATTTTGATTTAAATTGTATTTAAGCTTATTCATAAATGTAAGTGGGTAAAGAATAAAATTATTTTGACATATTTTACTTCTGCAACTTAAAAGTTTTGTACTAAAATAGTAATTTACTAACATCATATTGGATGTCTTCTCTTCCATTTATTCAGCTATTTTAAACGTGTGTTTAACATGCTAAAATTGATATTAACATATAAAATCATCTAAATATTTATTTCTAAAAATTTTTGTTGCACTTTTCTGTTTTTCTATTTTATACAAAATTTAAATTTATACATTTTTCTAATAGTGAGAATAATAAAAAAACAATCTTAAGTACTTCTTCCTTATTTTTCTATACATAAATAATATCTATTCATACATATATTCATGTATATATGTATATATTCATACATGTTTTCATAACTTAAAAAAAGTAATAACAAATGAGAAAAAAGTCACCTTATTAACTATGAAGCATGAAGCAAGACAAAAATAAAACGATCTTGTTATTATTATGTTGCATTATGAATTAACATTTATGAATTTTACTACACTTACAACTATGTTTGTGTATATAAATTCATATTTTTATTACTATTATACTGGGAGATAAAAAAGATGTAACATATCTATAAGAAAACTTACATTTTATTTCAGTAATAAATATTAATAAAGAAGCGATGAGTATTCAATATTTTCTCTCTGAAGTTCTTTGCGATTTCACTTGTAGGTCCTAAGTTCCATTTATAATAGGCCAAAGTTATTATTAATTTTTTCAAATCTCAAATCTGAAATACCACCATATGCGAGCTATAGGTTTAACGTAATGAATCGATGTTATTGCTGAGAAATAACCATAAAGGTGCCACTTTCAGACACATTTGAATCACTATGATCCCTTCAAATAATTTCCCTATAAATATAACACATTGTGTGGAATTTTCTTGTTTTATTCCCATTAATACTGTAACATGTGAATTATATCCGATCTTGAAATCCTGAGAAATACCTGCATGCCAATCGTAATTGGAATTCTTTAAGGTGGTTAATACATAAAGAAACAGATGGCTCCAATGATTGATTGTATGACTAAGCCGTACACCATCACTGTGCGAGATTGTCGATTTTTTACTTGCTTACTTGTGGGACCTGAATGGGAGAAGAAAAGAAATGTACTATAGAAAACGTAAATTTAGATGAAGAACCTTGCAATGGAGCTGACATTCCGAGGGATTTTTTGTTATTCTTCCAACACGGTATTGATGTAAGCATCATTTGCCGCAATGTTTAAATATTTAAATATCCCTCGACAAGAGCATCCACGTCAAAGGCTATTAACTACTATTAGTGTGGTAAATGATGATTGTATCAACACCGCATTGGAAGGATTATATGAGCCAGTCTAATGACTCATTTCTTGAAATTAGCACGACAAGGCTTTTTAATTTATACTGACGAGAATAATAGTGATTATTTCTGCCAGCAGACGGGACAAGTAAAGTGCAAAACGTTAATAACTATACAGTCAAAGTTAAGTTACAAACAGACTCTTTGGTCCGGAGAACAAATCCCCTCATTAGAATGGACAAAAAGAGGGGAATGTTCGGTTTACTGGATATAGCAGCTCCAGCCAAGCTCTTTGGTTTAAGTTAAATAATCTACGTAAAACAAATTCCCTCATTAGAATGAACAAAAGAGGGAGATGTTTGGTTATCTGAATGTAGCAGCTCCAGCCAAGCACGGACTCACGGCGGATGGTGCTACGAAAGTGACTGCAAATGAGCGTAAAGCTGACTAAATCAGCTGAACAAACTAGTTCAATCAAAAGGGATACTACAACAGAAGTCTGATCCGGTAGAAGCCAGACTTGTGTACAAATGTCCTCCTAAGGAGAACATTGAAGGGAAAGGTCTGGAGAAACGCATCAAACGTGCAAGGGAACTGTTGATCAAAAGTATACTGCGCTCCTAAAATTAGTTTAGAATATGATTAGTTTTTCCCTGTCGCAAATAGTGACCATCACCCAAAAAGATCATCATTATGCTGTAAAATTATTAAACTTCTTAAAAATCTGATTTTGATTCGATGCAAAAATATCTATACTTTGCGGGGTCTTAGATAATGTCTAAATTAGAAATAGGTTAAATGGACGTTCAGATACAAAAGTAATAAAACTAAGAAACTTTTATTATTAAAGTTCTCCTAGCTAGTAGATGCTATTCTCGAAATATATATAATTCTTCCAAACTATAGTCTATGATATCTAAGATTTCTCTAATAATTTGACTATCTAACTACTTCTTTCTGAGTGCTTGCAGATTTGGAATAAGTCGAGATATCTCTATTTCCGATATATCCCTTTAGCATTTCTACATATTACTCTAACTTTTGTTGAACTCCCTCATGATGAAAACTTTAAGGTTTAGCTATAAGATCCTCACGAATCAGGAAAATCATCCCTCGCATCCAGATTTACTTTAAACGCTTTCCCATTAAGATTTCTTTATAAAAGAAAAACAAACAAAATAAACAATTAAATTAATTAATTAATTATTAATAATTTTAAATCAAAAAATGGTTTTATTAGTAAAACCACTTTTTGCCAGATTAAGAACGAGTTTGCAAGGGAGGGGTCAGGGATGGTTCTGGTGGGAGGCGATAAGTTGACAAGGCTACCTATTGGTTTGCTTTTTGCTTAGATTGGTAAGAGGCTTCAGACTCAAGTAAACCATGAATGGGGTAAACGGTTTGACTGCAGACCTTATGGCCAAAGTTAAACTCTAAGGGTACGGATATAAATAGGGTTCGTAAATAGTATCGATTGGCTAGGAGATTCATAAAGGCACGATTCTTTCTATGACTTTTGTTTCTACAGTTTCTTTCCTTCTTTGTATTTACTCATTTAATTTCGCAGATCTTTAACTTGAAGGAATCACAGTGGAACATAAGGGGCTTCGAGTTGCGGCGTTAAGATGTATTTTTAATTAAACAAGGATTTTTATTTAACGTATCCTAAAATAAACTATGGCATTTTATGGATAATCTGACAATTATTTAATAAAGAAATTCTCTTACTTGAAATGACAAACTTTGATCGGTTCCAGAAAAATCTAAACATCCCTGTTATATTTTTCAATCAATGTATATGCAACGGCATGTAACAGCTGAAAATCAAGTTATTCGAAAAATTTATTTAAAAAGGGAAAAATTTATTTAAAAAGGGAAATTTTATCCGAAAAATTATGAAGGAAAACTATAAAATCGACAAAAGTTTAATTAATATAAAATAATTAAATATTTGTTTAATCTTGTTGCAAAAAAGTACGTAAATATGATTTGGATTCTTGGAAAATATTTCTGTCCTTTAACCTTTAGAATTTGAATTTTTTAAACATGATTTTGTAAAATGTCAAAATAGAAACTGAAGCTTGCAACCCCATTTTACATCCAATTTAAAGAGAAAAATATGCAAAACCATTTATTTATTATTTAAATTGAATTATAAGAAAAATGCAATGAAGCATTATTTGATTTATAACATTAACAACTTTATTTGTTTAAAATATTTAATTATTAAAAAATATATTTTGTAATATATAATTACAACTTCAATTTCATAAAAATTTTCCAGGAAATTCGAGAAAAATGTGAACGTGAGGCAAATGAAAAACATTTTGGTACAATTGAATCAGAGAAACCTCAAAATCGTTGTTTAAATAGATATCGAGATGTTAATCCATATGATCATTCAAGAATTATTATACACAGAGGCGGTGTGGACTATATTAATGCCAACTTAGTAAAGGTGAAATTTAAAATCAGTGATTTTATTTTAAATATAAATTAATAATTTTTATAATTTTTCAGCTCGAACGTGCGGAACGTAAATATATTTTAACACAAGGACCACTTGGTGATACAGTTGGACATTTTTGGTTAATGGTTTGGGAACAGAAAACAAAAGCCATACTTATGTTAAATAAATTAATGGAAAAGAAACAAGTAAAGTGTCACTTATATTGGCCAGAACGCAAAGGTTTAGAAAATGCTTTGAAATTGAGTGAAGTTAAACTGACTATTGAATTTTTGCGTTGTGAAGAATATAAAAACTTTTGTGTGCGATGGTTTAAGTAAGATTTTTTCTTGATCATAATAGAAAATTTATCATTAAAATTATATATAATTTTTTTAGATTAACTGATAATGAATCGAATCAAAGTCGTGAAATCATACAATTCCATTATACAACATGGCCAGATTTTGGCATTCCTAGTTCACCTGTGGCTTTTTTGCAATTCCTTAAACAAGTACGCGATTCTGGAGCTTTAGATCCAGATGTTGGTCCAGCTGTTGTGCATTGTAGTGCTGGTATCGGTCGTTCGGGTACATTCTGTTTAGTTGATTGTTGTTTAGTTTTGGTATGACTTTTGAGAATTACAAATTTTAATTGTTCGTGATTAAGTTTATCGCTTCGTTTTATTCATTAGGTTGACAAGGAAGGCGTTCAAAATGTATCTGTACAAGATGTTTTATATGAATTGCGTAGATATCGTATGGGTCTTATACAAACCGCCGATCAATTGTATTTTTCATATCAAGCCATTATTGAAGGCATAAAATTACTTAAAGATCCGGTTTGTATTAATATTTTTTTTTTACAATTTTCATTTGTATATACCACGAAGGGACATAACTATTGTCTTAAAATTTATTACATTTATAATAGAATATTTGTTATTATATAATGCTAACATAAATGTTGAAATCGTCAAGAAGTTAGCAAACAGTAAGGACCTGTCGAAACTATCTCTACCCAGGTGAACCCTGGTTAGGTATTATTCCCCGCTCCGGGAAAAAACTAGATTATTTCAAAGCTATCATATGTAGATATGCAAAAGAGACTAGCAGTATTTTGGACCCTCTCTGTTTTTGTTCTTCCGATTCAGGAGTAACAGGGCGATAATGTAGTCCTCCAACTAAGTTCGTAACTGTCCCAGCTGATGGATAATACATCTGTATCCCACAAATGTGTACATCAAGTGCGTACGATGTACGCAGACTAGGCAATAAACTTTCGACCAAGCTGTCCTATAAGGGAAACCTTATAACAAACTCCCCCTTTATGCCAACTGGGAAGCGTCCGATAGAAGTAAATAAGGACAAAAGACTATAAGCGGATAAGCATTTGTGAACTATCATCTTAAAAGTTTAGAGGGTGATTCTTAAATAATTACTATCAGACATTGTAATTTAGCTAAACCTATAGTTTATGATTTACCAGTAAATCTTATCCAATATAATTAACCTTAAACATAAATTTATATAACAATATTTATGTTCCTTTTAGCTAATTTAATTTTTTTATGCGAATCCTTTCATGTAATGATTTTGGAAAAATTTTCCCTTTAAATGGAAATAAACTGGTCTTGTTAGATCATAAAGAGTTTTTAATAACTCATTTTATTTTTTCATCGAATTTGGTTTTTTTCCAGGAAAAAGATAAACACAAAATTAGTTCCTTAAATATAATTTTAATTAACAAGAACAGAACATAAACAACTATATGTACAAGTTAACTTGTACCCACTCAAGCAAAAATTGTTTTAATAAATTCTAATTAAATTTTTCCTCTTTTTATTTTTGTATTTAAATTCGAAGAAATTCATTGATTACAATGAATCGCCTATTGTTACCAGTGATGATAGCCAACATCGTGAACAATATATTATAGATGAAACTCCACCGCCTTTACCACCGCGTACCCATTCTCTTTTACCCATGGCTGGTAGTGGAACTGATGGCATTTTAAGGCTGAATTTGGCTGGTTCACAGAGTAAACCATTGCCAAAAATACCAGCCAGTGTTAGTTTTAATGATGACCTATATGCGCCCGACAATGACAACACCAATAAAGACGCTTTAAATAATTTCATTAATAATGAACGGAGTTCGGAAAATAATACAAACATGACAAATCGACCACTTCCACCACTGCCAACACAAAATAATTCATTAAATCGCGTACACGAATCGGATAGTGATGATAACGAATATTTTGAGAATGATGATAGTGAAGAGGATGATATTGATGATAATGATGAAGATAATAATGAACACGAAGAAGATAAGGATAATGCTAACTATAATAAATCGAGAAATATAGAAAAATATAATCATCATACTCAACAGCAGCAGCAACATAATAATGTGACAACAACGAACGAACAAAATGAACATGATTCCATGAAATTAAATGGTATTGAAACTGCTACCAGTGGTTCAAAAAGGTAAGAAAGTTATTTTATTTCAGAATTATTTTAATAAATAAAACATGTGTTTTTCGTTTATAGTCCTGATACTGAAATACGACGCAGAAAACGTGCCGAACGCCAGGCGAATATTGAACAAAAAGTTAATGAAATCAAGAGAAAACAGCGTGAGAATGAGGACAACAAACAGGCGGCGAAAAAACGAAGGTCATTAATTACTTATATAACAGCAGGTGTTATTGTGGGTGTTATCTGTGTTTATGCCTATTCAAAATGGGCTTAAACTAATTTTTAATTCATTACCACCACAACTATACATACATGAATACATAAATACATATTATTATATTTTCTCTCTACTTTAGAAATTTCCATTTTGCAGATCACATTATTTTTTTTTTATTAATTTTATAAATGTGTTCGAATAGTAAAATGCAAAAAAAGGCTTAATCTAAAAGAAGAAAACATAACAAATAACGATAAAAGAACAAAAAGTTTTAAAAGAAAATAAAAAGTAACATAAACAAACACACATATTAATGAGAACATAGAAGAGTGAGAATATGGTAACGAACAATCAAACGATTATGTTTATACCACGATTTTTTTTTATAATTTATACATATATATTTCTAAATGATAACATCGACTAAATGAATTTTTTTTCTATAAATAATGAAATGAATAACGTAAAATAATAATGATATATTTAACAAAAAAGGAAAGAAAAAGTAAAATAATAATTTAAAAGGAAAATTGAAGAAAGTGAGAATATCAAATAAAAACAAATATTTTTAAGTTTTATTTGTGAAAACATAGTTTTTACAAATATAAATATTTAATAATAATATTATTTTTAATAAGAACACACGCACACAAAACTATACACTAATTACAGTGTGTTACATATTGAGAAAAATTGCATTTACTTGGATAGAAAGCTAATTTAATTTATAGCTATTGATGAGTAGATAAAAAACACCTAAATAAAATTTTCATTATAACTATAAAGCGAAGGTAGGGAAAGGTGACATTCGAAGCTATTACAATGGTCCATCAAGAGGCAATCTGATACGGTCTCTATCTCAATCCATATCGAATGTTATATAAATCAATCGGGATTTGTATATATTTTCTGATTTTTGGATAATATTGAAAATTTTATGTATAAGGGTTCATCTACATATCAATACTAACAACTTAAAACAGGTCTTGATCCCAGTATTTTTCGCCGTAACACAGTGTTATTAAAAATCAAAAAATACAATTAAAATTTAGGCCTGTAACTACAAGATAGAGTGTTTGTAAAAAGAAAACATACAATATACAGACATTAACAAAATTTTAATATTATAATTTTTTTATTGAATTATTTTTTTATTAAGAGGTTTTTATTTATTAAAATAGAATTTTTTATAAAAAATTCTTCTTGTTTTCAAAATTTCACAAAAATTTATATTCTCCATTCGAATGTCTAAAACTTGTAGTTATATCACATAATTATAAATACACACTCCTACTTCTCTCTCTATCTATATATCTAACTCTCTTACAGTTTCACTTACACAAACACAGCGCCACACATTTAAACACATGTTAACACTTGTAATCAGCATATGAGTTAATATTTTAAATTAAATTAAATTTTTAGTTTGTTTATTATTATTACAATTCTTATTTTATCTTAGTTTAAATAATAGTTTCTTCATTAATTATAATTTAATTAATTTCAAGAAAAAAAGAAAATAACATTTTTTCACAATTAAAAAACAGAAAAAAATGTTTTATTTTTTTTATAAACATTTTTCCATTTTCGAAATATCGTATTGTGTTTCAAATGGAAAGTGACATGGGAATAAATCTGTAACAAATGGTTAGTCTGATTACAATGAAATTTCACACAGTTATAGTCAATGTGTAGTTTTAGGATACCTTTAAGTATTCTAAAGATGAAAAAAAATTATAACTTCTGTAACCCCCATACAAAGCAAATATTATTTATCAAATATCTAAAGAACTACCACATCGGGTATTTTCAAATTTAGTCCAAATCACTTTCTCAAGGAAATCTTTTACCTGGCAAAATGTAGGACGGATAGGATCAGGAGAGTGGTAGCCCTCAAACAAAGCAAATATTGATTATTGAATATCGAAAGAACTACTGATTTGTCAAATTTCTTTTGAGATCTAGAACTGAGGACAATTTTTGTGCAGCAAAGAGCACCAGATGAGAGTTATATGTCTATTATCTAACATTTTGACAATTTATTGCTCGCGCTCCCGCAATAAATTGTCAAATTGTTTCCTAATTAAAAAGGTGTAATTAGGTTACAGTGAAGTGCCTCAAATCATCTGCAACTTGTTATGTACTTTTTGAAACTTTAAACATTTTCTCGAAATAAGAAATTGATATGGAGCCTCTCTTGTAAATTTCATAGCCTGACTTTCATAGATTTTCACTACATTAAATTGAACTAATATGATTGACAGATGATTTGTTTGGTTTTAAGATTTAGCGAGATATAAAAATACGTCTGATTTGCTGACGCTGTAAACTTTATGGACAAGACACAAATAACTGTCTTAAAGGTATCTCTATAAAATTTGGCATATTTCCAGCAAAAATTTTTTTAAAATTTATTTTTACATGATAAAAGGAGTTCTTTGCATTCCCACAATTATATAATTAATTATATAATTGATTTTGGTTCATAGGCGGACTCTTAAAGGTCTCTACTAGAGACTATAAGAATCTTTAAAATCAGTTCAGATATATGAAATTTGGATGTTTTTTAATATTTTTATGACCCGAGTCCAACATTGACAACCTGTGAAGCGTTAGATTGCCTCTAACTGTGTGATATTTGATTGGATATGGAAGAGCCGTGCGAATGTTAAAGATTTATTTCCATTTAATTTTTAATATGAAACACTGTTTAACGTTCATAATAAATCAATTTTGTTTCTCAAATTATATTAACAATACACAGATGTTCCAAAACGATTTTTTGGAATTCTTTCTGTATCATTTGAACTGATGAAAACACCTCAACTCTAAACATTTGAAATTTTATTAAGATATCTTAAACTGTTTAAAAGTTACATAATTATTTCCAAACAAAATTATTTTGGAACCACTGTGCATTTTTTTAGAATTTTATTAGATTAACTTGCAATAAACTGAATGACTGACTGAAATTTCTATTAAATTATAGAACAAAAATTATCTAAAATATTATGATGATACAAAAGAAAAGAAAGTTATATATATTATAGAAAAAAATAACAAATTGTAAACAAATTTATTAACTTATTAATATTCAAAAAATAGACAAGTGATTTTTTTTAATTTATCATAAGAAATCGGTCTATTATTTCATATATATGTTTTTTTAATAATTGCTTTCATTAACAAAGTGTTTTTATCATTTTTATAAGATAAAATATAATAAAATCTGTATACAAATTTTTGTTATATAAATTTTTGAAAATATTTTAAAATTTTCAAATGATTGCATGATAAATATTGAAAAGTTAATCTTCGCTAGGGTTTGAATTGTTGTAATATTTGAAAAACAAATATGTTTAATTATTACAATATTTTGCTTATGGCTTAACTCCTGGCCAGGAAATTAGACACCATCTACTGATTGACTTGCAACAATATCAGCAATTTGAAATTATTTTCGAATTTTTTCTTTTTTTTTTCTTTAATTCTTTAGGTAGTAGTACATTTCTAACTTTAAATACACCTTCACCCGGTCCATTATGAACCCTTCAACTACCTTAAGCAGAGTTGAAATCCTGTAGAGAAGGAAAAGAAAGAGAAATAGAAGATAAATTGGTAAAGGTTAAAAAGAGAAAAAATGTGAGAAAAGAGAGAGAAAGATAAATACACCTCCCTTTTGACGCGACTGTGAAGATTGAATATCCAGCTAATTTGCTATCCGACCCCAACCAGCGGTCCCTTCGCGGAATGATCATTTTCGGAATCTTTCTTAAATAAAGTTCAGTGACAATTTAGCAATCGCCTATCCACGTTCACCGAGTTATAATTTTCTAAGATACGCAGTATTCCTCCTTCAGTCTAATTCCTTAAAGTCATACAAAATCAGATAGAATTTCTCAAATTCTCCGCAAATTTACACATTTTTTCCTGTAATACAGTATTATTCGAAGTCATGATATCCAGCACTTTTATTATATAAGAAAAGTTAGAATAGATATTGACATGAATTCCTCCTCTAAATAAAGGAAATAAAAACAAAGTTAACATTTTAATAAATTTTAAGGCTTTTTCGTAACCACCTTTTAAATGTCATGAAACATCCTAAGTTTTGTTGTAATTAAAGTATTCTATTATGGAAGTATAAACCTGAAACTTAAGCTCATTCGTTACATTTTTCGAGGAAATAAAGTGATTCTCATGTAACTATACTGAAAATATTAAGGTCTGTTCGTTCAAAATATTGGTTTCTACTGTTTTCCCAGAAGTTTTGGTTAGGAAGGATTAGGCATCATAGGTGACTTTTTAATAATTGGACGAAAGTTCCTAAAGTTTCGGACAACTATTTTCAGAGCACATATAATGCTACATTGGGAAAAATATGACTTGGCTACAAACAATATTATAAACATATTAACGTTAAAATCAATGCAATTTATTTATGTAATGTATTTTGAAATATGTTCAAAATCTTTTAAATCGTAATTATTTATCGATGGGTACATATAACCTATTCGAAAATATTAATAGAGAATAATTTACACAGATCGATAAAATCACAAATGTTCACAACGTTTAATTGCGATGGAATTAATAAAGACTGATTAAATTAATATAAGAAATTTAAAATTCAAATTTGTAAGAGCCCACTGGTCAGAAAAGCATCTAAATTCATTTAAAGATGTATAGGATTTTGTAACTTTTGGCATCTCATAGTATTACATGTTAGTATGTTTTTTTTGATGATATCACCGGTGGCTATACGATGTATGTTTTAAGAAACCGATAAGGCTATAGGATGCTGAGATAACTGACCTTTGCTGATGACAAAGAAACCTTATTGGCAACATATAAAAAGGTTGGCTGATCAGTGATGAATTAAGTCGCTTCATTGTGGACTGCTTCGCTTAGTGATACGCGATAGAAAAATTATTCATAACAGACTGTATACAAATCTCCTCAATTCACCATATACATGAGGAAATGAAGATTCTTCCCATTAAGGGACATAATAAAATGCTTAGTAAACAGTTACAGTCATAGCAGGAATCATCCTAACTTCAATATTAAGGATAATCGTTTATATTTAGAGATGTACTTTGAACGACTCTCACTGAGATACCACACATCCCGTGGTTCAAGTTACTTATATGCTGCAGAACCTATATCCTGTATGTAACCAAGAACCACATGATACACAACAATTGTTCAACTGAAGATCTATGAACAGGAAAATTAAAAAAAGTGTAGGATCAAAAAATGTGCAGGATCCTGTAGAATCGTATATAACAGCTTTCAGCAATTCACAGAGACACCACATATGCCGTAGTTTCAAGTTACCTTATGAGTGTCGTGTTTGAAGGCCGCCAACCACCCTTTGCAGATAATAAACAGAATTTGCCGCTGTCTACATGAGTAGTTATGACACAGCTGAATGCGGTATGAAACAATGTCGTCCGAAATCCTATGTATGTCCTGTATGTAAACAAGGACCACATGATACATGATATTTAATCAACTGAAGAGTTTTGGATTCGTTCAATAGAGGTTGTCAGATTTTTGACCCGTGGAATGGAAATTATACGAGAGTCATTCTGTTATTTTATGTAGCTACCGTTTATAACCGACAAAAATGTATTGGATCTTAGATAGTCGGTCTTAACCGACTATTACATTTCTACTTAATTATAAAATTTTCGCTTATTTTTCAAACTTAATCATAATGAAATTTTATTAATTTTCTTTTTTTAGTAAAATATTTCACATCTGCATATAACATTTACATACTTAATTACCACATATAACCTATAATATATTCCCCATTTTGGATAATAACGCAAAACTTACTTATATATACATATATACAAAAAAAACAACTTATAATAATGTGAAAATAAAATGGAGATAATTTATTTTTATAATTGTAACCTTATATATTAAAAAACAAATCAATAAAACAAAAGAAATCCTAAAATCCAATCAAATTTAAGAAGATGAAACAAAAATAAAACTTATAAAAAATGCAATAAAAAATAATGCCCATAATTCCTATTATACGAGTTCATACTTATACATATAAAAGAAAAAAACATAAATGGAAAAAAGAAATAACTTAATATTTTAGAAAAGATTTTTTGTAGATCTTAAAAATAAAACAGAATTGATATGTGTACTAAATATACAAAAAAACATTTAAAAATAAATTAAACAAATCAAGCATAATTTAGTTTCTTTGTATTTGTAATTTTCGAACTTTAAGGTCTGAATGTGAACTCTTTTGTTTTGTAAAGATTTTATAGTCAGGATATAAATAAATATATACGTATATTTATTATAATATAAAATATACATACTAATACCGGGAGAACTTGTCCGCTGATAGAAAACCTGGTTCAGGTAGAAGGAATAGTACACCTGATATTTCTAAAGCCAAAAAAATAGAAAGCATTTTCAAAGGAGCTCCCAAAGCAGCCCGGTTAGCTCAGGGTTTAAAAACATAAAAGGCTCAAAAAGCAGCTTAAAATTTAATGGCCAAAAACAGAGCACGGAATTGTTCGAAGAGTTTCCGAACAAGTCCGAAATTTCATTGCTAGTGATTAAAGCAATAAAAATGTATTTTAGCAAATTATATTACAATTAAATTTTAATCAAATAATTAAAATTAAAACCACTAAACTTGTGTTTCGTTTTTATAACATTCAATGCGAAGTTTTGAACACTTTTATAAAATTTATCCTTAAGGACATTTAAATAAATACAATTGGCTTAATGAGTTTTTCTTGCAAAGCCTCTCCCTTCTTTCTTCATGTCAAAACACATCCGTCAGATTTATATATACAAAATTAGCTTTTATCAGATAATATTACCTTAACGCTAAAACCTATTCCTTTAATTTGGCTCGCCTTGCTAATCTGCGAGTTTTTCCTGCGAACTCTGACATTATACCTAGCAGAAGTTAGCACTCGACGTACAACACGGAAGTGTACACCTGTACCAGTATTTTCCTTTAATATTGCGAAAATGCGGAAAAAGAAGTTTTAGACTGTTTTCGAATTGTTTTTATTAGTGCTTCTAGTCTGATACTCACATGTTAGGTCGTACTAAAAACGTTTTATAGTTCACATGGTAGTCTGTTAACCACTGTGCATTTTTCCCGGATCGTGTTAATTTGTTTATGCGATGACGGTGACTTTTCTTCACAAAAAATATGAGCTGCAATTAATTATTTATTTTTGTTAATAAGTTTAATGAAAGAAATATTAATTTAACTAAAAAAAACAATATTTTTTAAAATTAAGCTTCTTTTTATATATTATTTGTCTTGTAAACTTAAATGACAGTGACTTCTGTCCATTAGTGTATGTAAATGCTATAATTAAGGAAGTCATGAAAGGGAAATAAGGATAAATTTATACAGAGGATCATGAGATCAATGAACAATAGACTATTTGTTGTTATAAAACAATATATACACAGGTGAACGGTATACAAAATTCGGCATAATTAAATTTACTAATTTAACTTGGTTTTTATATGTTATTTAATTGATTCTATGAAAAATTCTTTAAATTTTATTTCCTAAATAAATGTTTTAATTTTTATTCTATTCTAGCAATTTATTTTAATAATAATGCTTATATTAATTATTTTCTATATTTTCTTGCAGACATTCTAAGAAATTAAAAAAATAATTATGTTTGTGCACAATTCGACCTCTCCAAAAAACACACACACACAATTTAATATCATCCTAAATAAACCAATAAATATGTTTGTTAAACTTCGAAAACCCATCCATATATATAACAACAACTGCTACTACCACTATCAACACCAAAAAATAATACTTTCGCTAATATTAGTTTAATATGAAAACATACTGACAAACCATTTGTAAATCTCAAACAATTTTAATATAAATCGAATATATTTTCTTTTTGTTTTAATTTTCTTTAGGGACATTCCATAAACTTTAGAACGAAAAAAATGGAATTCGATACACGTATTATCTACATCAATTGGATTTTATAGCTATTAATAGCTGTTCAACTTTTTTCGAGGATTTCTCGAAATGCACTTATTTCGTTTTGATATAATTTATTTTTCTAACTATGCGATTTAACTGAAGTTAATTCTCGAAATGTTAATAATTTCAGAACATATTCGTACTTTTAATATATGTTATTAATAATGATAGTCCATCATTACACACTGCATTCTGAACGATTTTTTTGGGGAATAATTCTAAAACTTTGAAAACGTTAGAAATATCTTAATGAAATGACACGTTTAGAGCTGAAGTGTTTTTGAGTTCATTGGACGTGTGAAGAACCCTTACATGTTCTGAATGGTAATTTGTTAACCTCTTAAAATGGACGTTTCGTGAATTTTTTACGAATTCGCCAAAAATTCATTTATGTATTGAGACAAAAAAGATTTTGTATAAGATAGTCCCTGTCAATCTTTACAAAACATATGCTTACATGTGTTGGTTATCTCTTTTCAGATTATTTATCCATTGCTCTTCTTTTTTTTAAGTTAGTAGTCTTAGTATAGATTCTGAAATGATTCAAAAAATATATAACAAATTCTAAATTAATACATGAATCTGTTAAAAAGTTATATTAATCTTAAGTTGGAACTTTTAAAAAATTTTGTAATTATTAAACAAAAGTTTGCACCGGAAAGAACAAATATTGCAACAATAACTTTTAAATATACCGTTCGAATCAGAATCACTTTCTGAGTTAATTTAACGATGTCCGTACGTTTGGATAGCTTGTAAACAAAATTGGTTCAAAGACGATGTCTGTTGAAATTGGTGATAATGATTCCATTATTTCCAGGAATAAGTTTTTAAGGTTATAAAAAACCTAAAAATAATGCGATTGCAATGAAATTTGGCACAAATAAGTCTTATTGCATTATATGAACCAAATTATACGAGGATCGGTTCATTCATTTCCCATAGGTCCCATACAACTCCCCTTTCACATATCACTTTGAAGGGCACATATACGTTGTTATTGTGATGAAAATTGTTCAAGTCAGAATAAACAAAAACAAAAAGTGATGTATGAAATTGTAAAAGGGTCGGTCCATATTTTATTAAAGTTCCCATATAATCCTTAAGAAAAAACATATAAAAACGTTTAAATTTGTTAGTATTATGTACAGCACACATAAGCATAACTCAAAAAATAATTATACGAAGGTCGTCCATAAATTTTGCAATGAACAATTTGGTAAAGAGTATTTCATAGGCGGGCTTAATCGATTATAACATCTTTACCTGTTTTTCTATTGTTTAATAAAATCATCTTAATGGGAATGTGTGCCAACGCAAAGATCTGCCTTCAAGCTCTATCCAAAGTTATGTTAAATTTTTATAGCTACCTATATAAGGATAACACCCAAAAATGATTATGTGCTGGATGGCCATTGAAAGACAAGGCGATATAATTAAGAATCTTCAAGTTCCAACGTTTTCATAGATATCAAATACTTTTATAAAAACATTAAAGCCTGACTGAAAATCCAACTTCAATTAGTCTATAATCAATGTAGCTATTTTCTATTATCCAAGTGAGTTACAAATCTTCAAGTTTCAAAGATAAGAAGTTTATAGCCTGGCTGAAAATCTGACCATATCTTGTCTCTAGTCTCTAATAAAATTTAGCTATTTTCTAAGTCTTTAACTACGCCTCTGATCAGATAGAAGTTTGTACTATTCCAAATCAACTCGAAAAAATCCTAATCATACATAGTTTTATTAAGATATCTCTAACGTTTCCAAAGTTGCAGAACTACTCAAAAAAAAACGTTTTGCATCTACTATTGTTAAAAAAACATTCATTTGGGTAAAATATTATTTTTTTAATCACATTAAAAGTTAAGAAAAAAAAAATAAAATAAAATCTAATCTATTTTTTTTTAATATCGAACTTTGAATAGTGATTAAATCCAAAGAAAGATGAACCCCAAATGTTGTATTGCTATAAAGAATACGTGTACCGAATTTCATTCAAATCGAAGGCGATAAATTTGAACATTATTGGAATGTCCTTTTATTCCTGTTTAATAAAATTTAATTAACCTTATTTTATAGAATTATAAATATTATTTAAATAATACAATTTTCCATTATACATAATAATTTTATGTTCAGCTATTTTTTTAAATTAATTAATAAATTTCATTTGACTTGTACAAAATACCAAGATATTTTAATAAAAATTCATGAATACTTTAATTGGCTTTTTATTTCTTCGTATATTTATATATAGTTTTAATAAATTAATCATTAATAATAAAATTGTTTAAAATTTTTTTAAATCTTTCTAATAATCTTTTATCTTTTACATTTTTTATATTTAAAAATAACATTTGATTTTCAATATCGCGAGTTATATATAATAATATTCTATTATAATGGGTTGGGTTTTCGAATCTTTAAACATTATAAATTCCTGAATATATGTTATTATGTTTTAATTTTATTTAAATTAATTAATTTAAGTATTAAATTAGTGAAATGTTAAAAAGTGTTTATGGAGAAGGTCGATAAAACAATTGCTGTGCTGAACTTATTATTGCTGCTGAGGTAGTTCAGTCGCATCCAGGGTCGACACAATTCTGGGGGTTAATATATACGAAGTTATCTTTATTTGATTTGTTTGAGTTTATTATATTAATATTACTATAAATTTACCGAGAGGACTTGTATGTTCACTACTTATAATGTTCAAATTTAGTAAGTGAAACAGTCAGATGAAGCCGCTCTCTGCAAACAGTCAACCGATGTTGCTGTATTAAAACGGTTAACTGAAGTCTTGTTTGCAAACAGTCAACCCACACATTTCGCAGTATCAATTGAATCTCATTAACCACTAATGTGAAAATGCCTCTAATATGTATCGGATTACTGTGAGATCTTACGTCTTCGACAGCTCTAACCGCTATAATGTTGACCTGACATGTAGATACAAGACCGTCGAACTCTGGTAATGTTGAGTCTTGAAGTTATACCAGTGTGTTCCTTACAAATTCGAAAATATGACAATCTATAGAAGTCAATGGAGATAACAAATCCTGTGGGTGTGCCTAAATTTGATCATTCAAAAGCGGGACTAAAGGACACATAACCAGTGTGATGTGATGTAACTGTACACCATGCGGAATATCTTAATCATCTTAATTACCTATGTTAGTTCACATGCCGGTGTAAAACAGAGAATGTTAAGGACCTGTCTAAGATGTGGGCGTTCAGTAATTTGTATAAACCTATGGTGATTACCAATGTGCGTGGTCTCTTGCCGAAACGGATTGCTTAGGAATTCATTTGATTGAAAGAAAAATCTACTCTTCCACGTTCCCTTGAGAAGTTCAATAATAACCCCAACTGATGATCATAAAGTCATCAATCCCTTGATCTTTACTGATACAATACCTAAATATATAATCCAGTCCCTTAAGAATTTGTGCAAACATTGGATGATATGTCCCGAACAACATCATACCAGCCACCACATTGATTTCCCTCCATGAGTTGGTATTTTTCATCCGGTACATTAGGTTATTTATGTTTTTTAACCCATTCGGCTTATCTTCTATAAAATCCTTAACGAAATCACATTTCTACGATTAACTGAATCTAATGTATGATTGATTTAATCATTTGAATCGTACATTGATCAATTCAATGTTTCCGATGGGAACAACGTTGGATATGTAGTTCGTATCTTTTAATAAGCGCCAGTTTATCCCACATATATGCTGTAAACAAATCGGATAAGAAAGAATCTGTCTACCAATTTGTTTAAAACGAACAGTTTTATATCACCTTTAATACATTCTTCCGAATTTTATGTGCGTGGCACATAAATCTATGTTTGTTTATTTGGGAGTAATAGGCAGCAAAACGACTGTACCGAATTAATATAGCATCAAATTAGTAGTCCTAATTAGAGTATTATCATATCATCCCAATAACTTTCACATGGAATAGTGGTACTAGACAAAATATATGACGGATATTTTCAGGGCCCCAAAAAGTGCAATTATCGATTATCTGCAGAACCATTAGCAAGAGATAAAAATGTAGTCCTACTCATTTTCTAAGAGAATTGCTGTTTTTAATACAATATAAAGCGGATAGGACCCTCCATACAAGACGAATATTAATCAGCGAATATGTTTAGAATTTTTGCAGCTATAATTCTTAAATTTTAAAACAAAATTTAAATTTAAAGCAAATATTAATAGTCGAATATCTAAGGAACCATTACGGCGAATTCTTAAATTTCCGATTAATGAAATTTCTTCTTAATTTAGGACATTGGATAATTTTATGAAACAAAAAAATACGATTAACTCCGTGTTATATTTTAATAGTTTTTACCAGGCGCGCTTTCCTGTACAAAAATTCTTCGCCGCCATTTGATAAATCGATAAGTATATAAAAAATTTCATGTAACGGACATTTGCCCAAATTGGACGATTTTCGCCTTAATACTTTTTCAGATATTCGATTATCTGCTTTGAATACAGGATACATCTCCACCCTGACCCTATCCATTCCAATTTTGTCCTCATAAATTGGTTGAAGAGAGTGATTGAGAAAAAATGTTAAATTGTTTTTAAGTGTTTCTTGAGAAAGCGGTTGGGATGGAATCTTAATATTCCTACTTAGGAGTACTTTAGGCATTCGATAATTAATATTCTTTTTGTATAGACTTATCCCTTTCCCTGATCTTTAGCTTTTCTTGGAAAAGTAATTTTAATGAAATCTTAATACCCCCAATTCAATAGTTCTTTAGATGTTCGTTATTAATGTTTGCTTTTTATTGGGGGTTCTTCATTTCTGACCCTATCTCTATTACATTTTGTCCAGTAAAATAGCTATTTGGGTAATGATTATCAATTATTTTAAAACACTCGCTGTAATATTTCTTTAGATATTCGATATTTAAAATTGGCTTTGTTTGGGGTTGTACTTCACCTCCTGATTCTAACAGTTTTAAATATTTTCCAGTACTGCAATTCCTTGAGAAAGTTGTTGGTATCATTTTTAAAGCTGTAGATATTATAGTTTTAAAGATAGTCAATAATACAAATAGTTTTTGTATGGGTAGTACCTCTCCCCCTGAAAATACCGTAATTTTTAATATCCTATGTTACTTTTAGATATATAGGGATCACTTTGTAAAAAATCTCATCAAAATCTGTCCAGTAGTTTATAAGTCCCAAGCAAACACAAATTCATTTCCATAGAAGATTTAATTTATCGCCGACAAATTTTAACAAATTCGTCGCCGTTAAAACTCTCCGGCTTAGGTCTCTGATTACTCATCGAAGAAACGTCAAAAAACTTAATATAGAAAAAGAAAAACTTGCAGAGGAAATTTATTATAATTGTTTTATATATGATCGAACAAAATAAATAAAAGAACGTAGTTATAGTTTTTATTTTTATAAAAATCACAGCATTAAACAAATAAAATGATACCAGCAGCAGAAGAGGCACAAATTGCAAAATTACTTTCCAAGGTACAATAAAACAAACAAAAAAAATACCAACAAAATAACAGAACAAAGACAAATGGGTGTATGTCTCATGGAATTAATATGTTTATATCTCGTATATTAGTGTTCAGCAATTGTGCTTATTAATATTATTATGTTAATAAATTTATTAATGAATTTAAATATTTCCGTAATGTAATATATTTTCAGTATAAGCATGTTAATGCCACCAAAAAAGATGTTATTGATGTGTTAGCAAATTATCGCAGTTTATCATACAATTTACAAAAATTTGGTAAGAGAAAAAAATACAGAATAAAAAATTGTGTACTTATTTAATTTTTTTAATTATCAGTTTTTAATGACGGCAATTCAAAGGATTTGTTTCACCTTCAGGGCACCATACCGGTGGTATTTAAAAGTAAATAATTTTGTATTTTATTTTCAAAGTATTATTTTTAATATACTATGTAACCTACTTAATAGACAATACCTATTACATTCCTATTTCTATTACACTAATGGATACTCATCCCATGAATGCTCCTATGTGTTTTGTTAAGCCTACACCAAATATGCTGATTAAAGTTTCAATGTATGTGGATCATAATGGTAGGATCTATTTGCCATACTTACACGATTGGCAACCTGTAAGTACAACTCAAAATTATTCCAATATTTGTTACATAACGTATTTAATTTAATTATTTTAGCATTCTAGTGATTTACTATCATTGATTCAAGTTATGATAGTTACTTTTGGAGAACATCCACCCGTTTATTCTGTACGTAAAGACCAACAACAAACGACGACACCATATCCAACAGGATGTAAGTAATATTTTATAGTATGCCTCTTTCCAATAACAGTACATTAAAGATGTAAGGGATACAAAAACTATTTTACGAAATATATATTTAAAAATGTTGACTGCAATTTTCTTGCCCTCTTTTTGGCCTCTAAATTTGTTAGTGTCAGGAAATTTTTAGCATTGAATTATTCTTTCTTCCTGAACCAGGTATTATGTCAACACACAAGTTCTTCGGCCATTGTTTTATAAAATTGATAACAGTTTGACGGCAGACCTTTAATGGTTGGACAACAATTTGTAGGGCTAAGTTGGGATTTGTTGAAAATATTTAATAATTTTCGTACGCACTTTTTTCTGGTCACTTATTTTAGCCATATTAACAATATATTCATATGTTTGATATTAAACATTATACCTGACATGCTTTATAAAGGTGACTTGATCCAAAAAATAAAAATTCAAATAATAATGGGTCCAACAGTTTAAATAAAAAAACGTAAAATTAATGCTTACTTCTTGGTTACCCCTTGTTGTTTTCATTACTCTTTCTTAAGAAAGTTTTCCCTATCAAACGTTTGAATTTTTAAAAATTCTCTTAAAACTTCAATGTCTCTATTTTAGTTTTCAACCAACAACCTGGAGGAGTGCCTAATCCAACTACAAACTCAGCAACTGGTGGTTCATATCCTCTACCATATCCAACCGCAGGTGGAGCATTTCCGCCATATCCAGGTTCATATATGCCATATCCCTCCTCATCGGGTAATGCTATGCCGCAGCCTACTCCAGGTGGTGGTGGTTATCCACCATATATGCCTACTCCACCAATGCCGGGTTACAATTCAGGATATGTAAGATATACTTAACAAAAAAGTTAATATCAAATAACGATGTATAATCTCAATATTCTTTAGAATCCCACAAATCCCAGTTCAACTGGTACAATAACTGAGGAACATATTAAAGCTTCTCTTATAAGTGCTGTTGAAGATAAATTACGTCGACGTCTACAGGAAAAAGTTAATCAATACCAAGCTGAAATCGATACACTAAATCGTACCAAACAAGAATTGGTAGAAGGTAGCACTAAAATTGATTCTATTATTGCTCGTTTACAAAGAGAAGAGGTTAGTTATAAATTATTTTCAAATACTTGATTCATAAACGATTTATTTGGTTTAGGTTGAATTACAAAAAAATATAAATATTTTACGTGATAAAGAACAAGAATTAGAAAAAAGTTTAGAAACTTTAGAAAATTCTGAAGGTATTGATCCAGATGAAGCTGTTACCACAACAGCACCTTTATACAAACAGTAAGTTGACATTTTAAAATAAAATAAATGTAAATTAAATATAAAATAAAATTTCTTTACATTTTTACAGACTGCTTAACGCTTACGCCGATGAAGCCGCCACCGAAGATGCCATTTACTATTTAGGTGAAGCCTTACGTAGTGGTGTCATTGATTTGGAAATCTTTTTAAAGCATGTACGCCAGTTATCACGTAAACAATTTATATTACGTGCCATTATGCAAAAGTGCAGACAAAAGGCTGGTCTAGCTGGTTAAGTGTAGAGATATAGAATCTATAAACAAATTCTAAAATGATCTAATGTTAATGTCATTGCCGTTAATAGCGTAAATGAAATGTATTAAATTTTATAAAAGTTATCACAAAATAAGGAATTAAAATACGAAGCGTTAAGTGTGAAATTATAAAATGGTATTTAAATATAGTTATACATAATTATCGAATCAAATTATATACATATAACAAAAAAAAAAACAAAACATATTTAATATTATAGAAATTTCATTATTATACGTATATAAAGAAAAAACAAATCCCAAAATTAAATTTAAAAAAAAAGGAAAAAAAAAACATTTAAAGAAAAATTTTAATTGTTTATTTACTGTGCATCACTTTTAGTGCCCGTACATTATGTTGTTCATTTGCACATACCATGTTGCACATGCTTTTAACTTGCAAACGTCACATTTAATATATTGTGATTATCAGGTTTTAATATTTTTATATATAATTTGAATGAGATTAAAAAATAAATTTTATTAAATTATAATCAATTACATTTTTTGATTCAATCAGCGCTACACTTACTATACCGTGTTCTTATATAGAAGATAAGAAAATGTTTGGTTCTAGTCTCGTAAAATTTTACTTTATGATTTATATTTATAAAACTTGTGCAAGAAATTTTGATAAACATTTATGTGAGATTTATGTTATAGACTTATAATCCAAGCTGATCCTCGTAACCAAATATTAATACCTCTTACGCGTACCTACGACAATTGGATTTCCGTTTAATACGATCCGAGTTACATTTGACCAAAGGCTCAGAAACAGCTTTATCAAAAAGGAAGTATCACAAAAACAACAATACCTGCGTACAGTATTATTCAAAATTTTTGTTTTCCAACTAATTAGGTATGTAGGTAGAGAGTGTGTCTTAAAATCCACGATTTTACCCGAATAGGTTCTATTCACACTAAGGAGAATATCTGTGTGCATAACTCAAAAACTTATTATAAGGTCTTTCACACTCTATAATCACTTCTAATGCATAATTTATGATCTCTCCAAGATATCGAACTAAATCTTTTGTTGAAGAACCCTATCAGTGGCTTAATGTTCTCACAATGATCGGATCAGTTGAGTGTTAAACCTCCTGGTATCCAACAGATTCTTTGTAATCATCCATAAGCCAATGAAATGTTCTACTACATTCCATGGCATACAATGAAGAAATTATATGACCTCCCTTCAGTACAGCCTGACTGTCAACATAAATGCTGTTGTCCTGTTCCTCTCCACGTGCTCTCCTACTACCATTGTTGCCATTAAACACATTGTACTCGCATATACCGATATTGTCACTGACCAGATAGGACCTATGTTTACCTCCTTCCTTGAACCATCCGTGAAGATCGAATAGCCGCTTAAAACGTTATTTCCTTCCTGAGTCTTTCCTCTGTGTCCCCCTTTCAAATGAATTTACTGCCAAGAAAACACGCAAGTACTCCACCTAATGTGGGAGACTTGGTACTTTCTAGTGAAAAAAACCAACTGTATGATAACAGATCATCAAGCGAAATTGAATGACGTCTATGATTGTAGACAGATACTTCCCGGTAATTAGAATCATTATATTGATATATTTTTGAGATATTGCCTTATCTCTTAATGGGTAAATAATATAAATGCTACCCATATTGTCCACATATTATACGGGTTTTATATGACTTTTTACAAAAAAGTAAAACCATAAACCACGAATGCAACTCTTCAACCTTTCATTTAATACCCATATCATACTTTTAACATACTTAATACCAAGGATATGGAATTACAAAAATAAATATATATATAACTCGAAACTGTGGCATACTATATCATGGCAACTATGTGAGAGCGGAATCTTGGGTTATTTTTTAAATTCTACAGTTGAGTGATCTAGACTTAAGATAAATCACCTTAATAAGTGTCTACAAAATAATAAATCACATAAACTTTATTAATTAAATTAATCTTGTTTATTTAATATAAATTGGAATTGCAAAAATGTGTTTTTGGGAATAATTTATAGCATAATTAAAATGCCGGTCAATATTTTGTTTTGTTATTGCAACACTTTCATCCTTAATTGGTTCGAAACAATCCTAATAATGCGTGTTTATGTGTGGTGTTGTTTTAATTCTAATTTTTTCCAGTCCAGGTTTTTTTAAATGTAGATACCAACTGCTAACATTAAAAACATTATACCAAAACCCAAAAATACTGAAGCACATAAACTAATAGCCAATTCTTTGAATAGAGTCTTCTCTTTGGTGTTTTTCGGTCTTGATACTACATAGATAAAAAACCAAGCGGTAAAGAATGTACCAATGATCAGCAATACTGTGGCGAGATGAGGAAATACAGCTGGATTAATGGGCGATATATAACGTTGCATTGTGGACTCCATTCTACAAGAAATTATTATTAAATGTATTCTATTAATTAAATACTGATTTCACTCACTTGTCTTTTAATTTGTGTATATTTGCCAAAAATTTTAACAAAAAATCTTGTTAATTCTACGTGGCCCGGCTTGCTAAGAAAAAACACAATATTAATTTGACAATGAAATGTCAAAACTGCTAGAATAAAATTTGTATAGCAACAAACATGTTGCCAGATGAGAGTGTTTCAAGTGTTAACAATTAAGCGTTTAAATTATCTTTTATGAAGCTAATTCAATGTATCGGAGTATTCAACCGAACAGCCAATCATATTGTATATAGCGAAAAAGGTTTCTTTACCGATACTACAAGTACTGCCGACTTGTGCTTTGAATATTTTATTCCCACTTCGCAATTTAAGCGTGGTAGCAGTTGACTGAGCTAAGAAGTAAGCAGACAATCAAATGTAACCCACTAGATGATCGGGCATTGAAGTCCACCGAAAATTATGTACAAAGTTTTTAATATTGTGTTTCTGTCGATTTTGCTAGCAAAAGTTTCAAGTTATACCCAGTGAAGGAATTGCGAATATCCCTGAAATAACTGTGTCAATAACCTATATCAACTGTATGGCCCATCGTCGTAAAAACTTTCGTTTGATAAAATTGTGGCTGGGTTGAGAATTATTGGCCGAGTGTAACTATATTTTTTTAGGTTATAATCACTGGTGATGAAATTTTGAATCATTTTTGGAAACCCTTGCATTATAGTTTTTATAGCGCTTTCTGTTACTTTGCTCGGGAAGTAGTCTTTAAAATCTCACTCCTTTCATATAAGTTATAATCATTTTTCGTAACGAAAAAATTTTATTTCATTTGCTCCCAAAATAATATCCCACATTTAAATGAAATTCCAATCTGGCATCATTATTACAAAACCACATGAGAGGAGTTTAAGTAGAAAAAGACATTTCAAAGAGAACAGAAATTATTTCAATTTCTTTGTGCTACAGTTCTTTTTTAGAAAATATTATTAATTCTTTTGCATAGAAAAAAGTTTACATTCTTTAATTTAATGTAAACGAATTCATTAAAATCAATATGGATGAAGTAAGTAAATTTATAATAAAATCGTCTTTAGAAAAAAAACATTAAAAAATATTGTAAACAATAATTTCTAAATACTACAGGTCGATATTGATAATGTTGAAGATATCAATGAATTGGAGGCACGTTTATATGCTCAAATACACCATGAGACAACAGATGAAGTAAATGAGGAATTAGGATTGGAACATGAACAAAATGGTGATAATATTATAAATAACGCAGGTAGTAATGAAGAAAATTATGAAACGTCATCGAAAACGAATAGGATTTTGTCAAGACGTTATTGGGCAAGTGGTGAACATTCTGTTAAACAACATCAACAATCACTACATCAGCAACAACAACAAAAACAACAAGATACACAAAATAAACAACGTTTCATACGAAATCCTTTTAAAACACCAAATCAACAACATGTTCAAAATAAAAACGATTTCAATAAACATAATGAAAATTGTTTGAATACGATTTCAAATACAACAAAAACAAATGATAAAACTACACAAAATAATAATAATAATAATAGGAATTCATGTACAGGTATGTATAGCTTTATGTTTATTGTAATACTTTTGATTTTAAGTTTAAATTATTAGTAAAGTATTGTCTTTGGCTGTAATATAAGTACTTACGTTGCGTAGAATTGTACGAGACCAAAAAAATGTCCCCAGTGATATCCTACACCACATTAGTTGTTTGGGGTATTATACGTTTGTGATAATGTTTGTAAAATACAGAAAAAATGTTGTTACATCCGTTTGGCTCAGATTCATTATCTGAGTCGATTAGACGATTTCCGTCCGTGAACACTCTGTAGTTCGCAATTTTTGATGAAGTTTGGAACATAATATTATGTTGGCATATGGACGAATTCTATGTTGGGTCCAATATTTCAAATGTCCTCTCGAAATGAGGTTTTGAGCTGATAGAAACCCTCAATATAAAGTGGTTTTAATAAAATTTACATCACACTTAAAAATAAATCAGCAAATCAAATTATACGAGGCTTGTTAATTGTTTTTCGTAACTGCCATTTATTACCAATTTTGTAATGTGACAAGATCTCTTTAAATAGATTAATAAAGAAGTACGAATGAATGTAATAGCTGTTTAAGTAATACCCTACACCGCGATATAGGTATAAAAAATTATGTCAAATTTTGTTATTGTAACAGCTCAAAAAAAAAGAAGTTTGTTAGTTATATTGAAAAGAAATTGGGCAACCTTTATTTGGGGAGTCCATAATTTTTGGGACTGAGAGAAATAGGTTTGGAGTTTACTTATCCACATGCTGGAAATATCGCTACATCCCGAACTAAGGAGTGAGATCAACAAAATTTTAACATATATATATGGTTATAAAATGAAACCATTAACTTGATTGCAAAAAATCATACTCTGTTTTTAACTTCTAAATTTTTAGCATCGTCTCTGTAAGAAACTTTATTAGTCTCATTGCGTTTTTAAATCTTCTTACCTTCAATTTTTCGTATCAATATGCCCAAGCACAGAGCTAATCGAACTGCTTTCCCTCTGGATGTTTTAGGATCTCTTTTAAAAATGCTTTTTTTTTACTTTAAAAACTTCATGTGAAACATCCTTCTAATTGAACCCGGTTTCCTATCAACGGACAAGTACTCCCGGTACTGTTTAATAACTTTGGAAACAGTTTGTCGGCAGACTTTGAAAGCTCGGCCAAATTTTGTAGGACCAAGTTGGGGTTTGTTTTATATAAAAAATCAAAATTTCTTTCATATAACTCCCTCCTCCGAAATCGCATCAAATAATTAATCTGACTTAAATGTTGTCTCTTAAACTTTTATTATCTTTAAAATAAAATTTAATTACAATTTAACTTTTACTTAAAAAATTAAAAAATGGTTAATCTTCCAAAACTTTTATTGATATAGAAAAGAATACAACACCATCTACTGCCAGAGTAACAACATCATCTACACCATCTATATTGGAAAATCAAACATCTGCAACACCAACAACTTCAAATGAAAATAAGAAAAATAATAAAAATTCAAAAACAGATCAACAGCAACAAAATACAAAACAAAAGCCGCCAGGTGAAAAATCAAATTTAAAATTAAATCCAGTTGCTGATTGGATGGAAAAAAATAAAACTCATAATAACAGCAATAAAAAACAGAATAACAACAATAACAATGGAAACGTAAAAAATTCGAAAAATTCCGGCGGCAACAATAAACAAGGTCCCTTTTCAAAGCAGCAACAAAAATTACAAAAAGCTAAACGTTTGGAGGATAAGAAACAAAAATCCAAAAAAGCTAAAAATAATGCGGCTTCTTTGGCAAATAAAATAAAACCAAATGAAATAATAAATTTAGATACCGATGATGAATCGGATAGTAGTGATGTTATAATTTTACCAGTAGAACCACCACCCACATACACTGTGGACGATAGTGGCGATGAGGATGTTAAGGGTGAGGATCTTAAAGATAAAGTGTCCGTAATAATTGCCCAAGAGGAAAATGCTTTGGATTCTACGGATGTACAAATGTCTTCAACGTCTTCGAGTTTTATAAAACCACAACAAATTACCACACAATCTATGGCTGGTTCAGAAAGTGCAGAAAAACGTTTAGAGAATTCTTCACGTTGTACATCTCCTTGTTCCATACAGTCATCAGATGATTTTATAGGGCAAAACGATCGAAGTCGTTTATTGGCTGGTGCCAGTGGTATGGCTGATGATGAAGATCTGTTAGTGCTTACGAGTGATATGAACAGTTTATTAGAAGTTCCCGAAAATAAAAAACAACAAGATGAAAATAATAAGAGGAGTTTAGAGGAAATCGAAGAAAACCCTCTAGATTCTAGTGTAGACTTGGTACAAGAAGAAAATCTAGAAACTAATGATTCTTTAGAGTTTGCTACACCAAAAACATCTAAAACTGTGGCAAAACCCAAAGATTATCGCGTAGATCAGAGTCAATTTAGAGCATTAGATGTTTATGAAAGTGAATCGGATATAACAGATAGTGTATATTCCAAGGGAGCCAATAAATCCACGGTTATAAGGCAAATTGATACTAGTTCCGATGAAGTAGAGGATATTAGCACATGTTGCCAAAGAACCAAACGTTTGCGAAAACGTAGAGCGTCTAGCAGTAATAAGGAATCAGATCCTAATAATGAAAACTCTGCTTCTAGTACCGATAAAGAAGATGAGGATGAAGAGCAAGATGATAATAAATTATTAAGAACAAATATACCTTATATAGCTAAAGGACCTGCAGTAGAACGTAAACCCAGGAAACGCAGTCGCACATTATCAACTTGTTCACCCATTGTACAAAAACGTAAAGCAGCTAAAACAGCACAGACATCGGGTCATATGTCGGATACTGAATTTATAGCCACCTTAAATAATTTGGTACAGGGACAAGAGGATGAATTGAAAGAACAAACGGAACAGGAATTAGAAGAGGGCGATGAAAGTGAAACAGAAAATGTACCCACAGCACGTGACATTGCTGAGAAGATATTAGCTCAACACAATGATAAAGAAACTGCACAAAGTTCAGAAGCTGATGACATGGCTGTACCTGAGGATGTGCTAAATGACTTAGATAAAGTTTTCGAGACTATTGATCAGCTAGATAAAAAAGATGGCAAAAGGATCCAATTTTCTTCACCTGATCAAACGGTCCAAATATCTGATTCGTCTGATAGTGATCGAGAAAAACATTTTGTATACAAATCATTACCCAATGAAGATGCACAAATTATTGAGTATTCACCCGATACGACATCCAAACAAAAACACCAGCCAAAAACTCATGACGAAAATGGCTCCCCTGTTTATAATGTAATCTACAGCCGTGGACAAAGAAAAGCGGGAGGTTTAGGATGGAATGATGAAATGCGTAAATTCTATATAGATTCCTGGAATGGAGAACACTTCACCTTAAATAAAGTTTTCCAAAAAATGAATCGTAAGTAATTGAAATCAAAAGAAATTTGGAATTGTGTTTTAAGATTTTTATTTCTTTTCTAAAGCCGATAAAAATTTGTGGAGAATCTGTAGTGAGGATCGTTTTAATACCAAATCGAATAAACGTCATAACAATATGAAGTGTACCAATTGTTGTGAATTTGGTCATATGCGTTCTAAATGCAAAAGACCTAAGAAACCTATGATTTGTTATATGTGTGGAGATAGTGGTCATCATGAACCCAGATGTCCCAATACAATATGTTTAAGGGTAAGTGTAACTAATTTTCTGAAACAATAATAAATTGAAAAATATTATAAATTCTCTTGTTTATTTTGTTTTTATAGTGTGGTAATAAGACCCAAGTATTTACCAAAAGTTGTAATGCTTGTTCTTATCAAAATCGTCTAATATGTCCTATATGCAAAGTACGAGGACATTCTTTAGATTATTGTCCCGATAAATGGCGCCGTTACCATTCCACGGTAAGTTTCGTTTTCTATTATTGTCTCATAAAGAAATTATTTTCATTTTATTTTTCTTAAGACTGAACCAAATACTTATCCCAATAGTACTATTGACTATAATCCTCGCAAATATTGTTGCATTTGTGGTGGACGTGGTCATTTATCGGATAATTGTCGCAGTGCTGTACGTTTTATGGAATATCCAACTATTATTAGTACTGTAAAATCTCATCAAAAATCGTATGGTGATGTTGTGACTAAAACTCCCCACAATGGTATTGCTCTTAATTTGATGTATGAACCTTGTAAAGAATACAAATTCGATTTAGTTGATCGTACTTCATTGCATAAATATTATGGACGCTTTTTAAAGGCTGTAAATTTAGGTTATATGCTTAAACGTAAACGTAATGTTTGCGCTGCAACAACTACGGAAGAGACTCCTGATTCTAGCGTTAAAAAAGCTAAACGTCTTTCGAAGAAGTATGAAGCAAATCCATATTCTAAAATTGGTACAGCTAATCAAAAAAGTGGCGATGCTGAGGATAGTGCTCCAAATCAGGTAATTCAAAAGTGCACTTTGAATACTTTTTGCGATGGTTTGTAACGGGGAGGGAAAGCAGGAATGTAGTGTAATTTTTTAGAAATTACTTTAAGAATGTCTGAAAGTGCATAAATCTCATATAAACGTGCGTATTTCCATTTGCTTCAAATAAGATAAAAATAAGCAGTAATCAATGTTCGACATTTAACAAGCGTAATTAGAAAATTTCCCATAACTTTCCCCTAGAAAGAAATCCTTTGATAATTTATAAAACTTGCACAAATTTTTGTAAGAAGTGAGATCGTGTCCAAGTATTATTTAATTTCTTTTTTGATCATGTTACCTTTAATGTTATTGTTACTCCTACCACGACCTTTATACGGTAAGTTGAAACCGCGGAATTTGAGGCGTCTCTGTGAATGCAGTTCAAAGCTGTCATATACGAATTCTTATCCAAAGGATCTTGTACATATTTATGAATGCTATGATCGTATATACGAATATCCTTTCTTTCGTGCCTCGGCGGTAACTTCAATTGTGTAATATTGAAGTTGGGATGGTTTCTCCGATGACATCCTAGAAGGAACTGTTTACTTAGCATTTCATTATGTTCCTATATTGGAAGGATTTTTATCTATATCTGGTTGTTCCTTTTATTGATACAGCTTTCACTGGGTTGACAATTACTGGCCAAGAGTGACTCGGGTCGTTCCGGAACGGAATATCGTGGGAATGAAAACGTGTTAATCTGATTAAAATGAGTAACCAGAAAAAAGTGTGTGCTAAAATTATAAAATAGTTTTAACAAACCCCAACTTGGCTCAACAAAGAGTTGGCCAAGCATTCGAAGATCTGCCGTTAAAATGTTTCTAATGTTATGGAACAGTATGTTGATAAAAAACCTTCGTTCTGGTAAAAAGCATGGTCCACATTATGTTTTTCAAGCTAAAAAATAAAAACCAAAATATCAGATAAGAAGGCAACCGGGTTAGTTCAGTTTAGACATATTTGTATATTCAGAATTTTTGATCTCACTTCTTATCATAATAATGAATTGAACTCTTTAGTAGAAATCAGAAAACAAAAATATACGAGGATAGTTCCAAAAATGTTCATAACAACCATTTTTAAACAAAAATGTGGTTGTTGATTGACTATAACTATGGTTATGACTCCGATCCAAATTCAGTTTAAATATAAAAATATTTTTTATTTTTAAATAGCAAAATGATAATAATAATAATCATAAAGATAAATATTTATATTTTTTTCTTTTTCAAAGGTACAGGAAATCTCTGAAAGTGGCAATACCGATGAAGCAGAGCATGAAGTAAATGTTGAGGAACAAATAATCAATTTAGAAGATAATGGTGTTGACACTGCTGGTAGTGACAATGAAGTTGATTTGGTACAAAGTACAGTTGAAGATGTTGACATGACAAATATTCAACTTAATGTAATAAAAGAAACATCATCGATTAATACTCAACAGAATGAAGATAATTTCAAATCGCCCAAAATAGTAACTTCAACTTCAGCGACCCCAACTTCTAGAAATCAAACTGAACCGCCGTTGGTATTAGATTCGGATTCAAATTATAGTTTTTCAGAACATTTTGATGTACCAGCAACATTGGATGGCAATGAAGAAGCTTCAGAAGATGCATCAACTCCTGAAATGGTTACATCGGCAGCAAACAGTACAGCAACAAAGTCTCATGAAATAGATGTTTTGCCAGATTTTATACCTTTAATCGATTCAACAGAGGATCAAAATGAAGAAAATAATGATGATGTGAATATTGTAGAGGGTATTTCTAGACGATTTGTACCTGCTGAGTCAGACGACGATGATGAAATGGACGAGAATAATAGAATTTTAAGTCCATTACCAGAATTACCCTGTGAAGCTAAAATCTATTTGACACATATGCATAGCAAATATTTATTATCTCCTGTGGGTAATGCATTTTTGGTTAAAACTTCTAAGGCCCATAAGTTAAAGGCACGTTTGGATTTCACATCTGTTGGTCATGTTTTAGTTATTTTCGGTTTACCTACCGATCAGGATAAATTCCAACGAGAACTTCTATTAAAATATCGTGAACTCTCTGATGAAATTAATCAAAAACAAACACAAAGTAATCTAAATGTCCCTAAACGTACTGATGTCTTAATTAGGTTTTTGCGTGAAAATATCACACAGTTGCTAAATAATTTAGGAAATGTTAATCAGCTACTTAAGCGTTTACAATTCCTAGAGAGGCAGCAATCAAAATCGGGCTATAAATTAGCGGAGAAAGTACGAAGATCTTTAAATATGATCCTGGTGGGACAGGCCGGCTTACAAGATGGCACAATGCATTTGGATAAACTCTTAATGAGTTTAAAAACTTTAATGAATGACTACAATAGTGAAGATGTTACACCGCCACAATTGCGTTCGGAAATAACAGATCATTGGAAAGTAATATTTACGCCGTACCGTCATGAAAATTATCAGCAATTGGTAAATGCTTACAATAGATTAATATCGAAAAATCGTATGCCTAAATTGGTAATCGATCCCATATTATTGGGTCAAAAAGTGTTGGATACCAGTCTGACAGAAGAACAAAAACGTAAATTGGAACAACCAAATCCTCAAGTTGTGGCAAATAGCACGAATGCAAGTGCAGAAACAACAAAACATATTGTACCTAATCCATTAAATCAAAAAAATACAAAACTTTTAAAACGTAAACAAATTACAGGGCCAATATCTCCATCCCCTAGCGCTACTACCACCCATGCAACAGTGAATAAAACAAAATCCAATTCACGACCTGTTTCTCCAGTTAAAACTTTACAGACAACATCCTCACCACGTGGTGACAACGCAAATGTGGTTAAAACAAAATCGAATTCCAATACTTCATCACCTGCCCACCTTAAATCCAATAAAACACCTCATAACACACCCACATCGACTAAAACAAAAATATCTACTACTACAACTCCAACAGCAAATAAATCGAAACAAAGTACAAGTTCTACAACATGTACAGCAGCCACAAACTCTACAGAAACGCCTACAGGAGTTACGAAAAAACAAATATCAAAAATAATGCCTCCACCACCTTTTGCTAATCCCGAAAATCGTTCAACTGTTACAACAGCAATTCAAGCAGTAAACGATAAATGGAAAAGTACTTGTGATACAATATTAACACAAATTAGTTCCGATAAACCAATTGGGCAAAAAGATGGCAGAACTTTAGATTCCAAATTACCCTCCACATTTTGGTCACGTGAATCAATGCGTTATTTAGATGATTGTGTACGTTTAGTTGCTGCCAGACCAGCAATAATAGAAAAATTAAATCGTGTACAAAATAAATCGAAAAATGGACAACTCTCGTATAATGATTATCTTGCTGTAATTAAACTGCATACGGCATTAAATGGTAAATGAGAGGACCGACATACTCATACATACAAAAACACACAATCACACATATTCAAAATAGACTGTAAATAGAGAATATTTATGTTTTATGATTTTGATATGGTAAACAAATCAAACAAACAAAGAAAAAAGCAAAAGATATATTTATTTTTGATATATCAAAACACACTCGCAAATGTACAAATATTATGCTTTGTACTGCAAAAACAAATAGCAAAACTCTATTTCTTAAAAAGAAATAATTTTGTAAATAAATACTTATTATTTTGACTAAATATAATTTTATCAATTGTTTTAATCTTTATTTTAGATTTTTTTTAGAAAGCATGTCCGTCCGACTGTCTGTTCTTGGATTGTTCCAAATCCAAATACTATATTTTAAAAAGATCCGTTCACAAATTACTGTAGCTTTCATAATGTTTTGGTTCATGTTGTTGAACTCCAGGCCAAGGAATGTGGCAACCTCGATAGGTTGGATGTATAGATCTTTAGGATAAAGTGAGGTTGGATTGAACTGGCAGTTGAATGGTCCTTCACCACATGAAGGACATAGGTTGGGAGGGTACGGTCGATACGAGACCAAAAGGCATTGAGCTTGTTGCTTCATCCCGATCTCAGTTGTACCAGAACTACTCTTGTTGACCGCATCAAAATCTGGTCCTTCTCCGTTCAAAGCTATCATATACGAATTCTGATCCAAAGGATCTTGCATATATCAATATATGCTATGATCGTATATACGAATATCCTTTCTTATATGCCTCGGCGGTAACTCCAATTGTGTAATATTGAAATGGTTTCTTCTATGATGCTTACTTAGCATTTCATTATTTTCCTTTATTGGAAGGATTTTTGTTTCCTCATGTTGATGGTGAATTGAGAACATTTGTATACAGCCCGTTATGGTTCTTCAGGCTTCATTTTGACAGCTTTGAATATTTTTCCAGTTTTATTTTGTCAGCTTTGAATATTTTCCCACTGTGTAGCGATGGATCCCACTCTGGAACAACATAATTCGCCGCTGGCCGGCAAATCGTATTATATGTAGCCAATAAGGTTTACTTCGCATTTTGTGCGTGATTGTGGTGGCATATGCTGAAGAGGTGGTTAAGTGTTAGAATTTGCACTACATCGACCATAATGCTTAAATTCAAGTTCACCTCTTTTGCCCAGGTGATGATTTCGCTGGTGAAAGTTTCATGTTTCGTGCAGTGAAGAAGTTGCGGCCAAGGGCTGACACCCCAGCAACGGAATAGAGAAGTATCATATCCGGTAGGATAGCTCAGCGCTCGGACTATTTGTAACGAAAAGTAAAAGTTAATGCAGTTTAAAAAACATATAGATCCCACAAAGTTATTGACAGGAACGTTGCTAAAAATTTAGAGGTAAAAAACAGAGGAAATATTCTTGCTGCTTAACGAGTGGCGAAATGTATTTTCTGACAGATTTTTCGTAACATCCTGGTCATAACATTTGATGCTCGAAGGAATGTTGAAGAACAGTTTAGGACCCAAAAGCAGTCAAAATTTTCTAAAAAGTTCTTGGTATGGCAAGTAATACGCAGTTGCGGGAAATGTAGCCAATCAGTTCTTACAGCTGCTCTTTAATTTACATCAAAGAATTTTTACAAAAAAGGCTGCCTACATTCCTAAGGCTTCATAATGTATGCACTTAATTTTATCCTATCACTATGGTAATAAAGGCCTTGAGTGATATAAGAACAATAATGTGATATTTATACCAAGAGAGGCAAATCCTCCAAACTGCCCGAAGCCAATGCTAGTATAGATATATTGGGCTCTTGTTAAAAAAGAACTGAAGAGCACAAAAAAGGTATTCAAAAATCTGGTAGATTCTAAACGGAGAATGGTATATAACATAAATAAATGTTAATTTATATACTTATACATTATTGGAAATTAAAACTGTAAGTTAAGTGTTCCGTTTATACATGTATGTTAAGAACTTTTCGTTTTCACTCCTAAATTATTACAATTGTCTGAATCCATCTTCTTATATAAGTGTACCTGTTGAGTTAAAAATGCAATTAAAAAATACCGAAGTAACCCAGAAAAAGAAAGATTGCGTCGCGTCTGCTTATCTCCAATTTCGTTGTCAAGATTGTCGCAATAGCTAGGCACACAGCGCAAGTCTTCAAAATACTAGAATTAGGATTAGACACAGTCTCAAAAACCTAAAATGTTTAAATTTCATATTTTCTTCAAGCTATAATTTTTAAGTATAAGCAGGCACAGTTTAAACAATCCTCTAGAGAAAGAAATAGATAATGGTGTCATGAGCTGCCCCAGGTACCAGTCGCACCATAAGAAGGTGTCTATTGAGCCTTGTCTTCACCCTAAATTTTACCTTCGAAGCCTTCTTCTAGTAGCGAACTGTTAGTTTTAAATTCTCATATTTTGAAAATGAAATAGAAGCAACTCTAGTTCGATTTCACACAGTTATAGCAATGGTGGATGGAGGCTTCTCTACAGGGTGTCAAAGTTGAACACCTCAAGTGATAAAAATATATGAAACGATTCAGATTAGAATAGATATTATCTTTTTTCTTTGTTTTTGTTTTTTTTTTCTGGGTCATTTGATGAATTTTCGAAAATTTTCATTGAATATGCAATAATTTCTATTTATTTAACATTAGTAAAATCCAGTTTTGGACTTAAAATAAAAAAACTACAACTCAAAATATAAATACATTTTCAAACACTTTCATAAGTGTTATAATTATTAAATATGACTTAAAACTGTCATATTTAAATATCTTCATTGGAATCATAAAATCATTAAGCAGTCCATAGTACATAATAAAATCGGTCAATCAGCCTCGTATGGTTAAAATCTTAAGCATAAGCCTTGATACGATAAGAGTCGTCATCATTAGTCCAATAACTTATATATAGTATTATATATAACCTTAAATTTATTACATTTAACTTAAACTACAGAATATTAAAATTGTAATTTTCTCAAGCCGCTGTGGTTTGTTGCTGATTTTGTTCCGGTTGTGGTGCCGTGCTTGATGACGAAACTGTACTTGATGATTCGGGTGCCTTTTCATTTATTGCCAACCAGGGTAAACGTTTTTGCAATTCTAAACGATATTTTGGATGACTTATAGCATACACGAATGGATCTATGCAGGCAACCATTTTACAGGCACAGGCTGGTATCATTGTAACACCTGGTGTTAATAGACTTTTATCACCAAATGCTCCTATAAGAGACATTACACCATATGGTGTCCACGACACAAAGAATAGAAAACATATTGTGATGGCTGCTTTTGCAATACGAATTTCTGCGGTATCTTTATTTTTATCTACATTCGATCGTAGTGATTCCACATTCATTTTTTTGGCTTGATCCCTTAGTGCCTTTTCATGACTGAAAACATGACCCACAATTTGACTGTAATAGTAAATAATCATGCAGGTGGGACATACAAAACTGAAGAAGAAAATAGTGCCAACAAAGAGTCGTGTATCGAAATTATCAGTTAAATAATCAAAAGTGCAGGATGTTAAATAGCCCTCTGAAAATAAAGAATATAATTGTTATTTTTGCGTTCGACCAATTAAATATGTTTAGTATATCAATTAAATTAATTAAAGCAATTCAAATTATATATCGTTAAATAGCTAAAATGTATAACTTTCTATGGATGTTTTTCTAACAATTGTCCTAAAGAATCGAACGATCAACCAAGAACATTGTTGTTATTTATGATTACAAAGTTAAACTCAATAAAATCTTAGTAGGGACCTAAATCTCATAAAATCGCAAAATTTGTAGCGTTTTTGTAATCGTCGTTCAAAGCTGCCATATTCGAATCCCCATCAAACACTCTTGAACAAACATGTTCTTTCCACACCTATTTGATATGTTTGGGAGAAAATTCAATTGTAATTTCTCCACACTCATACCTTAGTAGCTGCCAGCTATAGAGACCCTATTAAAAATTCAAATTACGCGTTATTGCGGTGATATGAACTTAGAAAATAGGCTAACAGATGAACATCCAAGGATTGTCCGTTTGCATTACATCTCTCCATTTCAGATTGTTAATACTGTTCATATGATAATACTGTTATTGCTCTACACAACAACCTCTCTTATTTTAGACAATGAATTCTACTCTTGCCGTGGTTTGAAATTGCAGTAGTGGAGCAATAAGTTTAAAGTCTACACTGCCAAGCTAATCTCACCTCTCTAAGTTCAGAAGATCTGGAATTTTTGAGCCCTTAAAATTGTTAATATTAACAATGCCTAAGTTGGTTTAGGTTATGCCAATGGGCATAAACAACCGCTATATCGGCTTGTGGTGCGCTCCGAGTCTAAATAAGTGCTTGGTTATCAAGGAAATTCCGAATCATGTATGTATCTTCTAGTCCACTCCCCTAAGTTGGATTGCGTCTGTTTAGGTGTCATTCATAAAATTCTCAAACTCGAGGTTGTGAAGGCTTAGCAACAACAAAGATAATGTTCCATCGTTTCAGTGTTGGGGTAGAATGTTCTGTAAACCTATCAGCTTATTCATCTCACTTTTATTCAAATTCAATATACTTTTCTCCTCGTTTGAATCACCCTAAAGTATCTTTGAAGTTCTGGCAATTGTTTCTTTATTCCACATCGACTTGTGTGTTGCTTACGCCACTATTGAGCTTCGTTCTTATTGTACTAAATTTCATTGAATTTTGTATATCTTGGAGCACTCATACTTCAAGACTATCTGTACACTTCCGTCCTTGGAGTAATCGTTGATAGGGATTTTACAATCCAGTATTTTTCTTGATTGTCATTTGGCTAATAGTAAAGATATTAAATTCCTTATATCGTAGACTTGCCTGATTCGTCTCCGCCAAAAGGTTCGAAGAATACAGTAACTATTAATCTTTCTTTTTCACTCTTCTTCAACATAAACCTACTTCCGAACTATTTTCGATCTTTTAACTTCTAAGAATATTATCTACACTTTCCTTTCTTTCAAATTCTTATTTTTTCAGGTAACACTAAGGAACCTATTTAAACAAAATCCTATTTCACTTGTAATATTTCTCTCAGTGCTTTATGTATTTATTTATTAGAGCTTACAGACATGTTCTTATATGGTTTCCTATTTGTAGTTATTTATTTATGTCTTTACGTTATTTTTTTGTTAATGTTTTGTTTAACTTTTAAACAATATCTTCAACTATTTTATTTTTTTAAGTATTTCTTTTTATTTGAAAAATATAAAACAGTGTTGTTTAACAAATGAAAAAAACAGTGTTGTATAATATACAACACTGATTGTTGGTTACTCTTAAGCATTTGTGAATGAGTACTTCATAACCAAATATTTTGTACTTGATTATCACTAACATTTAGTAGTAATAAAAAAGTATCATTGCAACTTCGACTATAATTTATTTTGTAGATAAAAGTCAAGGAAAGAAATTTAAAATTATTTAAGGAAAATCTCAAATAAATAAACATTATTTAAATATAAATTTTTTAAGTGGTGTTAAACATTTAAAATATTAAAATACAAATGAATGAAATATCAAAAGAAGTAATTTGAAAGAATTTTTATTAAGAAGACAGCCTGTAACCACCAACATTAACACGATTAACTACGACTACCATTACAAATACGACGAAAATAGAAATACAGCAAATAATAAAAAGAAAACAGCTATAACTTTTCAATTGAATTAAAAATAATATATAATACTATTATTTTCCAAATTAAAATAGTTTTCAAATAATTGTCATCTAAAGTGAATAATAAAATAAATAAAATAAAGTTGGTGAAATATTAATTGAATTAATAAGAACAACTTAAAAAATCTAAACGCTGTTTTTATTACGAAAGCAGCGACGTTGACGTTTTATACAAAGAATAAAAAAGTATGACAACAACATTGCACCACCACCATAAATAATAAATGAAAAAAAAACAAAAAACAACAACATATTTTTTCATATGAAACGTCAGCGTAAAACAGATGATGCTGCTTGTCTAATATAAAAAAGAAGAAATTTCAACGTCGCCGTCGTCTCGAACGTGTTTATACGAATAGAGTGTGTGAGTGTTAAATAAAAAATAAAATACTTCTACAAAAAAAGGAACATAAATTTACAGAGGAAATGAAATATATAACAAGAAAAACAAATATAAATAATAATGAAGATAAAAAATAAAGGTGATTAGAAAATTATACCACATATGAAAGAGAGTTATTGTAAAAATCCTTAACATTTAGATTTTTTGTTATCAATCAAAAAAAGTGTGATTACTCACAAAT
This sequence comes from Cochliomyia hominivorax, assembly GCA_004302925.2. Classification (NCBI taxonomy): domain Eukaryota; kingdom Metazoa; phylum Arthropoda; class Insecta; order Diptera; family Calliphoridae; genus Cochliomyia; species Cochliomyia hominivorax. The sequence goes on from PYHX02000413.1 coordinate 56,813,328, forward strand.
ATTCTTAAACAAAAAGGTCAATTATAACGTGTTTTTTTACTCATATGCATATATGTACATATGTTTGTTGTTTTCTCCCCTCTACCGTTAGTTAGTTTTTGATGATACCACTATCTTTATTATTTCTTCAAACATAAACACAAATATATTGTAGCTAGTATGTACGTATATAATCGTGTACATACAAACACAATATTCAAGTAAATTTTTTATTGTACAATAAACGCAATTTTGTGTTTGACTTATTACCGTTGTTTTTTTTTTTCGACAGGGTAAAATAGTTGTTAGACACCAAAACAAAATACAAAAAAAAAAAATAAATAATAAATATAATAAAATAAAAACAAAGATTTACCATTATATTGCTTTTGCAACCACCTGAATTCCACAAAACTCACACATTTACATTCTCAAATAAAAATAAAAAATATACTATTCATATGAATGTAACCAACCAGTCAACCAATAAAAAATTCATTGTACAAACATTCATTCATACAGACTTACATATGTACGTACATACATAAACTCTGCTGCAGTAAATAATAATAGTTTTTTTGGGTTTTAGTTGCTACTTAAATATATAAATTAAAAAAAATCATTAACATTTTAGCTTTTTGTATGTACCCTATATGAACTATGGAGCGATATTTTGAATTTTAGCTTGATGTTTGTAACTTGTATTTAAATAAAGGTTTTTATATTTTTCAATTTAAATATTTTTCACATTTGATGAAAACTATTCATAATACAGTAGTTTCCCGGTTTAACAAATAATCAGTTTAGCGTATACGCAGTATAACGAACGGCCATACTTTTTTTCATTGTTTACTTAATATTACAAACAAAACAAATAAGTCAGTATTCGTTATAACGATTTTTTTTAAAAACATTCATAAAAACCATAAAGCGAAATAAAAATATGCGAAAATAATATCACAAGAACATTATTACCAAGTTGCCAGATAAATTTGAACAAAAATTTTCAAATTTGAATACAAATTTTAAGAGTTTTTGTTCTTCATGGAATGTGGCTTTAAAGGCACAAAAAGACCTAAATATAATGCCATTTGAATGAAATTTGGCACAGGTTAGTACTATAATATTCTTAAACCATGTTTCAAATTATACAAAGACCGGTGCATTATTTTTCATAGGTCCCATACCAACCCTGTTCCAAATATTACTTTGAAGAGCTTTAATCTCACAAATACGTTGGAATTGTAAACAGAATAGGTCAAATCAAAACAAACATAAGCAAAAACCTATGTGCTTAGTTTTACGTGGGTTGGTCCCTGATATCTTCTTGCTTTCATATAGAGGCTAAAGACAAAATCCTTTCAGAATGCACTAATCCCACATGAATGTTAATACCATTATTAAAAAGTTAAATTGAAAAATACCTTCATATGAGGGTGGTTTGTTAATTTTTGGTAGCTACTAAAAACATGTGGTGTAGGGTATTAATAGTCAAATTGAGTTTATTAAAAGCGGACAAATATGGGTTATATAAAATCCTTAGATAACAAATATAAAATACAAAATTTTATGTTAGTGGAAAATGTAAAATTTGGAGCATAAATGATCAAATACTCATTAAATCTTCAAAATGGCAATAAATCGTCAAGTTTTTCAACAGTTTTTGCAACATTTTTAAAGACTATTACAGGACATGGAAAAATAAATTTCGAATCAAAGAGCAATTAAGCAATTTTGTTATGAAATAAAGGGTATATTGTCTTTCTTGATTAAAAAAATACTCTATTTAACGATTTTTTATTTTACGAATTAGACTAATATTATATCATTCGTTAGACCGGAAACCACTGTACTATTAAGCGATGCTAAGCACCCGGCCATTGTAATGTTCCTGGCTAAAAAGTTGCAGAGAAACATGCAAGGACTAGATCTAGAATGGTCTTGGTCACAGAGGGAGAGTTGACAAATACACTTCTCTCATTCTTTTGGGAGATTGTTAGTTGACTTCATACTCAGGAGAATTATGCTTGTGATGAAACTAGTGCAGATTTCAGATTTCGATATGAGCGGTTTTAACGGGAATAGAGACATCCCTGTCTTTTGCAGATTGTGTAGAAGGTTAAAAGAGACGGTTGATCACATTCTGTCTCACTGTCCAGGAGTGAAAAGCCAGTCGGTAATTTGAAGAACTAGTAGATCTTACTGGCCGTAGGTTGGAGGATCTAATAGGGTTTTTTAGTAGCATAGAATAACTAGGTAGATTCCTGGCAAAAATTTGTGGCTTATAGATCTGCAACTTTCCATATCTTCTGATCTGATTTTTCACTAACTATCATTTGATATTAAAAACATAACTCTTATCTATATTTTCTATTTAATATTTATATTTATAGGCAGTTGCACTCATCTGGTTACAAAAACTTTTTTGGGAAACTGACAAAGATATCTTGATCAAAAAATAAATGAAATAATACTTGGATTGTTAAAAGTTTTAATGAAAAACGTGTGCTAAGAATGTTTCAATCTCAATAATTCAATAGATGGGATTAATATAGATACCCCAAGTTTATTTGGATTTAGCTTTGTAGTAAGAGAGTTTTAAAGGACCATAACAGTATAGTAATTTATATAAATTTATTTAAACTTTATAAATTTAATTTAATATTTTAAAGTCTTGCATATTTAAAATAATTATGTGTAGGGTATTTATTAGTCTAACTTACTTAACTTGGTCTCTTTGTTGTTAATTATGTATGTACATTATATATGTTATTTTTTTTAGTGTGACTATATAATCACATACATTTTATTTATGTTCATACATACGTACATACTAAGAGTATTTTCATATACATATTTAGTTTCTGCAGCAAGATTTTATTTTGTTTAAATTTTTTTTAGTGATTTTCTTTCTGTCCAACTGTCTGTTGCCATAAAATTTGCAAATTCATTAAGAAAACAGGAAAATTCAAGAAATTTATTTGTTTAAAATAAAAATTTAAATTAAAAAAAAACTCATTCGGGTGTTATTCATGTTTCGGTTAAATGTTTTTTTAATGTTTCTTTTCTTTTAATATTTTTAACTTAATAAAAACTAATTATTACGCTTGTGGCAAGTGGTGCAAAAATCGTTCATTTTGTTAACTGTTTTAAATTATTATGATAATTTGATAATGAACTCTTGATTTGTATATAAAGAAATGCCAAATGCGTTTGAATATGTTTTGTAAACATCAGATAAATTTCAAAATGTTTAATTATTGAACAACAAAAAAAAACCCACCTTGTTAAAGTTGTTAATTTTGTTTTAGAGGTTTCCGAAAAACAAGGTTCCTTTATGAATGAAACTATTTAGTTACAAGTCGTCTTTAAACGCAGTTGGTGGGTTGAAAAAACTTTGCCAAGTAGTAGAATCAGATATAAAGTGAAATACTTTCAGTGTCTACGAAAAAGCATCAGAAAAATTCAATTTACCGGCATTTTATTTCTTCGAAGGTATTTAGAGTATTGAAAGAATTTTAATAATATTAGATTCATGAAATAAAAGTGTTTGTATTTTAAATCTAACATTTTGTCATATTCATTAAGGAAGAACTGTAGGTCAGTTTGAAAATGTAACCTCAAGAATAAGGAATAAAATAAAGTAGAGAGTATTTGCAAGGGACAGAAAAATTCCTTTAGTATCTTTTCTTGCTGTTGAAGAATTTCTCTATGTACATAAATGTATTTTGAAACCGAAACAGGTTAAACGTTTTTTATTGCATTTTAAAAAACCGACCAAACAAAAAACTTTAAATCACATCCTTTTAGGACATTATAAAGTAAAATTTGTAAAAAATTATTATTTTGATATGGAACCATTATTTTAACTTCATTTCATATAAAGGCTATAACACAGTATATGTTTTTATAGGTTAAACTCTAAATTTTTATTAAATAATATTTTTTCTATAAATTTATAATAATCAAACAAAAGCCGGTTAACCGGTTTTTTGACATAAAACCGTTTGCGAAACCGTTTTGTTTTTAACCCCACTTTTCGAATAACTAGAAAGCTGGCTTTCTGAAAATGTCGGTTGTTTAATATACTATTGTAAATTCAACCGCTCAATGTCTTCGTCTAACCCAACTTCAGGGACTTTCGGTCCTACTGTCAAACATTCGTAGTCCGACTACCTTCCTAATTAGCTGCTCAACGTCTGTGTTATTATTAAATACAAATAGGACTTATAAGCAACCCCTGCTCTGGCGTTTGGGTCAGCTGTTAGCGATTAGATTTTTAGCACCATCTAGTCAATCGGGATCTTGGCACTGCCACCTTTCGCCGTATTCTTAAAGTCTGTAGGAGAACAACACCCACAGAAACCCACATGTATTACCGTGAACTTCCAACAGGCTCTCTCTATATGCCACCGGGGCATACAGTAAAATAAGATAAAAGGCTCCACACATTCCATATATATTTAATTAAAAATATTATAAACTACAGAAAGTATCTCTGAGCAATACAGATATAAAAATCGAAATATAATAACCATGAAAAAACGTGTCTCGGACCCTTTATGCGCAGGATGCATGTATTGAATAGGGAAAAATCTGACTTCTGCATATTGTGTGGAGAGGAAGGGGAGACAGTTAGTTGTTCATGTTCTCTGTCATTTTGAGGAACTAGTTTAACTCACTGTAGCTTATAGTTCGGTAACTATCAACATTTTTGTTTTCTTTATCTCTTCCAACATTTTCTTTCAAGCCCTAAAGATTTCTATAACTTTCTTCTCCTAATCCTTCATTTTCAGGTTTTTGCCTTGATGTCCTTTTTTAATTATCACGCATCTTGACGTCCAACCTTCCCATCAGTTCCATAAAGAGACCAACAAGTTTTTTAGTTTAATTATATCCTTAAATGCTTTAACTCTTAAACATTATAATCCGATGTCGGAATTACTTCTTAAATCGATTTAAAGATGACCCTCAGTTTGTCCGGTTGGCTGTCCATATAAAGCTTGTGATCAAAGTAAAGATCGCAGTTTTGTAGATAGTTTTCCGAATAGATATTCCGATTTAAATAAAAATATATTTTATTATTTAAAAAAAAAGACTAAATGAGATATAAGGAGAGAGATCGAAGATGTTTTTCATTAAAACTTTTAACCCACGAATTACTATGTTTTATGAAGTAACATTTGTAAAACATGCCAAGCAAAAGAATATATTGTTAATCTGCTTGAAATGTGTGACCAGAAAAAATGTGCGTATTAAAATTATTATATATTTTTAACAAAACCCAACGTGGTCCTACAAAAAAATTGGCTAAGCATTTAAAGGTCTGCCGTCAAATGTTATTAAACACTACCGAGTACGTAAAGTTAAAGGTTTAAAAATTCCTAACAAAAAATTAGTGGCTAAAATCATATCATGGATATTGAAGTCAAGTTTTTAAAAACTATTCTTGCTGCATAATGGATGACGAAATGTATAGTCTGGCGAATTTTGCAACTTCCTGGCCAACAATTTTTGATTGCTTATGCTCGGAGCCAAAAAAAATTAAAATTTTCCAAAAAGTTTTTGGCATGGGAATGAGGAATAAGCGATTTTTTTAAGATTGTGATTAAATCACTTTGATTGGTAAATCACTGGTAACAACAGTGACTGAAATTATTAAATAACGTTCTTTCTTCTTTGTTGCATAGTCAAATGTATTCATATTTATAAGTGCAGATGCGTAAAAATATGATTTATTTGATTTTATTTTGAGCCAGCAAAATTATTTAGATATGGAGCGCTGAGCATAAATTCTAAACACTTGTTTTTATTATTTGCACTTGTACAAAATTTCGTGATTTAACTAGAATGAAAGCAATCCATTTCTTACGCTGTACAGTATAAACTCCAGTAGAGACTCCCAGTTGCAAACAAAACAATGACGCCTATTTATGAACTCTTTCATGTTCCGAGTTTTTTTTTCTAACTTTAAAAAAACGTCCTTTATTTTCATTTGAAAAACTGCGATCATAAGACACTTTCACTGGTAAGGACGTTATTCAAAAATCACGTTATCGCTCATCTCTAATGGCAAGTAATATGAAGTTGCGGATTCTATATGTTTGATTACTGTTCAATATTTACCTACAAATCTGAAAAATCTTTTATTATTATTTTTAATATAATTTTTTATAGAAGGGATAAGCAGAGCTTAAAATTATAAAAATCTAAATGAATGATATAGAAAAACATAGTAATTGCTTTGCAAATTTACTCATAAGTTTGAGTGCTATTTATATATAAATTGACCAACAGTAAAATTGGAAATGTTATTGGTGAAATGGATTTTCCAAATTATGTTGTAAAGTTTAGTTATCGGGTTGCTCGTGTCTAATTCTTATACAATTGATCTTTTATTTTATATAGTTTAATTTCGAAATTATCTTATTGAAGTCTTAATTAATTAGACCTCTATGAGTTCACAAACATTAGCACAAATGCATAATACCGTATTGTCACTTCAAAATTCGATATAAGTGAATGCTAATAAAAGTGAATTACTTCAAGAGGTTCTGATAGTTTTAAAAAAATAACAAAGAATTTCAAAAACTAGTATAAAAACAAGTAAAATGTTTAGTCGGTTAAGACCGACTGCTTTATATCTGCTATACCACATTGTTGGTGGTAAATGACAGGTACGAAAAATTTATGAACGACCCTCGTATAATTAGCTTTTCTGATTTATGTTAAGTGTTAAGTATATTATTATGCTACTAACATTTATGTGAAATGTGTGTGTTTGAAAAGGATTGTTCTGGGTACTTATATCGGGGCCAGAAAAAGTGATGAACCGACATTTTTATAATTTCGATGATCGATTTTAAATTATATTTATCTTAATTTGACCAGTAATTATTATACAAAAGTTTATGTGAGTCTTAGGCCATTCAAAGTGATATTTGGAAAGGGTTTGTATGGGAACTATGAAAAGTAATGGGTCGACCCATAATTTGGTACATCGATTTCAAATACTATACGATTTACCTGTGTTGAATTTCGTTGAAATCGCTTTATATTTAGGTTTTTATGATCTAATTTCGGGATTACATTGGTATGTAAATATTGGACCGATTATGACCGATTTCAATATACCGAATTTCTTACCATTTACATGGATAGCCAGTCAGACAGACAGACGGACGAACATTGTTACATCGACTTAGAAATTGATTCTCTGTTGAATGGTATACTTAAAAGTGGGTATTATCCAATTTTTTCTGTATGTTACAAACATCTGCACAAACGCATAATACCCCAACCAACTCCGGTGGTGTAGGATATAAAAAAATGTCCAGACTACAAGTGTTCACTAACTTTTGTATTTGTTTCCATGTGTGTACGTAGGTGTTAAATAATTACGATATATTCGTATATAAATACAAAAAAATATATGAGATATAAATTGTTTAATCAATAAAATTAATAGATGTTCTTTTATTTACGCTCTTTTTTATTTTCAGATTACAATAACGCCATTTAAATGTAAAAAACACTAAATAAGACTTTACAATTAGTTAACAAGAGTTTCATTTTATATTCTTTATTATTATTTTTTGTTGTTGTCTTTTTTTTAATTTTCTACGTCACCATCAACAACCAAACAACCAATCAACCAACCAACCAACCAACCAATAAAATAAAATAATTAGCCACAATAATAAATAATTATTACATGTTTTTTTTTTTAATTTGAGAAAAAAACTGCCAATAATATTTACAACATAAAGTTTTTCTACATAAAACGTATCGGAGAGATTTTAATAAAGAGAAATTATTAAAGGTCCAATGTCTAATAAAATAAATCCTAAACGACGTGAAACACCAACTGGTACTGCTACTGGCAACACAAGTACTAGCAATACTTCAGCGAATACATCGTCATCGTCTAGTTCTTCATTGTCGTCGGCCGGTGGTGGTGATGTCGGTATGTCGACCGATCTAACATCATTGTTTGAATGTCCGGTGTGCTTTGATTATGTTCTGCCACCCATACTACAATGCTCGAGTGGTCACTTAGTGTGTGTATCATGCCGCTCCAAGCTTACCTGCTGTCCAACATGTCGTGGTCCTTTGGCTAATATACGTAATTTGGCCATGGAAAAAGTGGCCTCGAATGTTAAATTTCCTTGTAAACATTCGGGTTATGGTTGTACAGCATCATTGCTTTATACGGAAAAAACAGAACATGAAGAGACCTGCGAATGCCGACCCTATTTGTGCCCTTGCCCAGGTGCCTCCTGCAAATGGCAGGGGCCCCTCGATCTAGTCATGCAACATTTAATGATGTCCCACAAAAGTATAACAACCCTACAAGGAGAGGATATTGTATTCTTAGCCACAGATATTAATTTACCCGGTGCCGTCGATTGGGTAATGATGCAATCCTGCTTTGGTCATCATTTTATGTTGGTGCTAGAGAAACAAGAAAAATATGATGGCCATCAACAATTCTTTGCCATTGTACAGCTTATTGGCTCACGCAAAGAAGCTGAAAATTTTGTTTATCGTTTGGAATTGAATGGTAATCGTAGACGTTTAACCTGGGAAGCTATGCCACGTTCCATACATGAAGGTGTTGCCTCAGCCATACATAATTCAGATTGTCTGGTTTTTGATACATCGATTGCCCAACTATTTGCCGATAATGGTAATTTGGGTATAAATGTTACCATTTCAATTGTATAATAACAATAATAATAACAACAACAACAACAACAACAATATTAAGTGTAATTGTGATTGCGGAAGAATTTAATTTAATGAAAATAAATTTAATTCAACAATTTTAGTGGAGAGAGATAAATGAGAAGTAAATATATAAATATATAATAGAAATATGAAGTAAAAAACAAAAAAATTTAAATATAAAATTATAAAATTATAATAATTAATATTTCATGCTTGGCTCATGGATTATATAAGACATAAAAACAAGAAAAACAAAACACATACATACATAAAATAAAATAAATTATATACATATATAAATAATATTTATAAAAAAACATACATACATACAAACATATATTAAAGAAAAACAAGAAAATAAGAAAACAAATATAATTGTAACTAAAAACGTACATACATACATACATACAACATGATATTATGAATGTTTATAATTATAATTATGTATGAAACTCGAAACAAAATAAGTAATGAAAAATGAAGAAAAAATAATCATCTAATTTTATACACTTTTTTCTTGTCTCAAAAAAAAAAACAACATTTTATTAAACAAAATTCTTTAATATTTAATGTAGAAATTAGAAAGGTTTTTAAAACTTTTCATTATTTTTTAGTTTAATTATTTTTTATTTTTCTAATTTATGTTTATTTTTTAATATACTTTATTACAATAATGATTTAAAAGAAAGAAACTGTTTTTTTCTCGTTTTTTAATTCAGACACCATCATCAAAAAGCAGCAAATATCAATTAAATCTTCAATGAAAAGTTTTACTTAAAAAAATAACACAACAACGACTTTGTTATTGAAGGTTCTTTTTATGGGAAATGTATTTTTTCCATTAAATTCGAAAATATTCAAAAATGATACTTAGCAGAGTAAAAAATACTGGAAAAGTTTGCAACTTTTTGTGGCTTCTTTTATTCCTCAAAATTTTTGGGACGAAGTCATTTTGAATGATTCTAATTTCAATTAGATACCATATTATTGCAGTTACTTCACCCCCATCTTCATCAGTCAGTGGGAAATTTAAGGTATAAAGTAGTATTCCTAAAAGCCTTTAATTTTATACTCATAAATTCTTTAATACGATTTTAAAAGGATTTGAAGTTTTAAAGCTGTCAAAAATAATTTCTAGCTGGTTCTGGTTTTACCTACAATGTCCAAAATAGTCATTCTGACTTTATAGAAATAAATGCACGACAATTGGGATCCTTAACAACAAATCGGCCAAAGATCGTTACATCAAAAACAGCTATATCAACCGTAAACGAATCCCAACAATTGCAGCAAATGTTATAATAAATCTGAAAAGCAAACCTTAATACCTATTTTTATACCATACAGATGTAAAAAATAGTCTTTCCACCACTTCCGAAATTGATTAACCATGTCCACCCGTTCGGCTGGCAGTTCATGTAAGTCTTGTTCGTAAAGTACAGTTCATAGTTTTGACAATATCTTTATATTATAATGTTGCGCATGGTATTTTTTGGCCGAAGAATAATGCCAATTAATTGGTCGATTATTTCATTTTTATTTGATATAAATGTCTTCCCGGAATGGGATTTCTGGCCCATAATTATTATCCATTATTTCTTGTAGATCTTATAGAAACCACTCCTTTCAAATATAACTTTTAAACTCATAAATCGCACATATATTGTAATAACATTTGGCAACATTAAGATAAATATAAGCAAAAAGTGATTTGTGAAATTATACGAGGGTCAATCCATAATTTTTTCTATCGCCTATATAAACCTCCAAAGAATTCACTTTAAAACTTATAAATTTCACGTAAATGTTAATAATCTTCTTAAGCATAAAGAGGAAATGTAAATTAAACGAGGGTCGTTCATAAATTTTCGTATTAGCCATTTATCATCAACGATGATCGGCATTCCATTGTTTCAAGTTATCCATCATCATCAAAATAATTGAACGACCTCCGTATAAATTAATTTTCTAAGTTATGCTTAAGAGTAAAGTATATTATGATGCTAACATTTATGTGAGATTTGTGTACTTTAAAGGGACATTTTCTGGGGGAATTATACGGGAGCTATAGGAAATTATGGATAGACTCTCCTAAAATTTCATACATCGATTGTTTAATCTAATTTAATCAATTCTTATTATGATACCAACGTATATATGAGATTTAAACTTTTCAAAGTGATATTCTGGAAGGAACATTTGTATGGTATCTAAGATCCATCATCATCATCAATTTCAATAGGTATCGTCCTTGGGTCAAAATAATAATTGTTAACTTGGACAGACAGCCAGACGGGCGAACATCATTAAACCTATTCAGAAACTGATTTTGAGTCAAACAGTATATTCATAAGTGGTGGTAGCAAATTTTTTCTGCCCATTGCAAACGCATAATACCCACGGAGATGTAGAGTATACAAATATTTGATTGTAAAAAAAAACATTTTAAGGTTAAATTATTTTCGAAAATTTAAAACACATTAATCATTTTAAATTTGCATAGCAAACTTCCTAAAATATAACTAAATTCTGTATATATTTTTTCTTGCTCCGAAAATGTTTAAAATTAGAAAAAAATTTTAATGAATTTCATTTTACGATTTCGAAAACATTTCGAATATATAAAAACATATTAATTGGTATAAATCATATATAAATCATATGTTTATATTCCTAAAGAATTGAAGCGAATATTTAATTCCGTAATATTTAATAAAAAAGAATATGAATATTAAAAATATTTTAATATAAATTTTTAATGTTTTTAAATAAATTTGATAAAATGAATATTTAAATATAAAAATAATTAAATACAAAAATATAACAATTAATTTCTCAAAATTTATAGAAACTTTGTACATATTAAAAAAATATAGTTTAGAAAAATTTTGAATTTGTTTTAAAAGAATTTAATGACTCGATTACGTATGGCAACCGAACGTCAGTTGCGTTGCCTGTTCATAACGTAAAAAACGTATTATGTGGTAGCTGATGCCAGTTGCCATTTTGACAGTTTTTGTCGATGGAAGCTTTCAAAAATTTCACAGCAATGGTTTTAATTTGATTTAATTTGAACTAATTCCTTGTACTTAATCTATTAATGCAGTTAATAGAACAAAAAATTTATCCTCAACGGATTGTTTCCAATATAACCAAGAAAGGCATAAGTAAAATAGAAAACTATTTTCTACGAAAAACAAACGTACGCTTTATGGGGCCTAAAGATAATATTCAACATTTGTATCTATTATCTCAGTCCGAACCCATGACAAATATTTGGATTTCATTTCTTCAAAAGCAAGTTTAACAATTTTGTACGTTATAATTGGAAAAATAGTGCATAAGTTTTTAAATAAAACAAAAATCCTATTTTTTATTTAAAAAATAAGTGCGTAAAATATGCTTTGCAACCAGAAAAACGCTACTGCCAAATTATTTACTATTTGGCAACTGAAATTGACAACTTCAGTTGTCAGTTGCCATCTATAATATAATTTTGGCAACTGACAACGCAACTGAGGTTTGATTGTCATACCTAATCGATCTTTTTTTCTTTTTTTTTTAATTAAATAATCCACTTTGTCGTTTTGTGTTATAAAATTCCTAATATTTATATAATTTATTTACTTTCGAATATTTTTAGATTTGAAATTAAACTGCCAGTTTCTAGCAAAATATGTGAAATATTTTAAATAATTTAAATTATTTTCTTTTATTACTATTATTTTTTTAATTATAAGTTTAATTAAAATTTAAACAATTTTAATTTTTAAAATATTTTTAAAACCCCCTTAAAATGGTTTCTAATAAATCTAAGATTTAGAAAATTTTAAATGTTTTTTTAATAGTGAATTTATTTTTATAATTTTTTTCGATTTGTTTTTATTTTATAAGTTTAATAGATTTCTTGCTATATATACACACATGTCTGTTTTCGGATTAGCTTTTTTGGAAGGTTTTTTAGTTAGAAAAAAAAGAGTTTTTCAATAACTTTTTTTTAAGAGTTTGAAAAATGATAAAAAAGATTTGAAAATTATTTAAATATTATTTTTGTCGACATCTTGATTTTCTTATCGAAAAATGTTCATTAATTTTATTCATATTTTCATTCATCATGCTAATGAATTGTAAACTCTGTTTCAAGATTTAATTTCTTTTTGGTAAAATTTTATTAAATTAATTTTTAATTTAAAACAAGAATATATTTTTTGTTTGCTATTAATATAAGGAGTGAGATCCTTTTATGTTTAGTGTCAATTAAATGAACTGAACTTGTTAATCTTAATTAGTGACCAGAAAAAACTGCGTACTAAAAGTAATAAATATTTTCAACAAACCTTACTTATTCCCACAAATAGTTGGTCAAACATTCAAAGATCTGCTGTCAAACTGTGTCCAATGTTTTTAAACAGTACCGGAAAACTTGTTCATTGATACAAACTCTGGTTTAGGAAGAAGAAATGCTACACCTGATGTTTCCAAAGCCAAAGAAAAAAATAGAATTTTCAAAAGAGCTTCCAACACATCGTAGGATAGCAGCCCAGTTAGCTCTGTGTTCGGATAATTTGGTACGAAATTTTAAAGCTAATGCAGGTTTAAAAGCATAAAAGGCTCAAAAAGTTTCGACAGAACTGCTGCTAAAAATTTAGAGACCAGAAGTAGATCACGCAAATTGAAATCAAGTTTTTCTTGCTGAGTAATGGACGACGAAAAGTAGAATGAAATAATGTTGCTAATGATCGAGGGAATGTTGAAGAAAAAATCAGGACCTAAAATGAGTCAACAATTTTCTAAAAAATTTTGCAGTTGTGGCAATAGAATTCAATCATTTGTTATAAAGGAGATTTATAAAACGGAAAGAGATGAACACAATAACGGTCACCAAAAATGTGGTAGGATTTAAAGGGAGGTAAACTACTTGTAAAAGTGTTAGGGAATGGTTTCCAAAAACTATTAAAAATTTCATCTTTAGTGATTAAAACTGTAAAAAGATTTTTATACCCTCCATCACCACAACATTGTCATTCCGTGTGTAATGCTAAGAAGGAATCATTTCAGACCACGATCAAATCATAATCCCAGACGATTTAGCTATGTCCGTCTGTCTGTTGTTGGCACTCTTACATCGACAATAATTGACAGAGGTCAATGAAATTTTGGCCTGAGTATTTGTTATAGTCCTGAGAAGTTTCCTATTGAAAATCAGCAAAATCTGTTCAATATATGAAAAAATATAGAACGATATCTGAGGCAACCTTTTAGTTCTAGCAAAGTATTTTCGTAAAAATTGTTATTAAATATGGACAAATAAAACAAGAATAAGATTCCGGCATAATATAATGTTATATGTACATCATTATCATTCCAAAAATGTTCAAAATCGGTTCAGTGGAACAAAAGTTATAGACAAAAATATAGCTTATTTTATGACTCATTTCAATGTTGTATTTAAGAAAAATGGATATATATTAAATACGTTGGTGAGTGTAGGTGTGAATGTGTACGTAACATAACATATTTACTTACAGGCATTTGTGGTGAAGGGTATTAAAGATTCGGCATTGCCGAAAAAAAAACATTCTTACTTGTTTTATTTGTAAATTGTAATAATCATTTCAATCAAATGAAAAAATAAAAACCATAAGTTTAGTGGTCTCGTTTTTTTTTAAATGTATGTATGTTAAGAATTTTCGATCTCACTCCTTATAAATTAAAAAATTATATAAAATATATACAAAAAATATTCCTTTTTTAATATTTACATACAATTCATATAATGTTTTTTTCTATTTTTTTCAAAATTTACACTGTAAGAAAAATTTGTAAATATTTGTGTCGATAACCGTTTTGGTGATTAGTTTTGTCTGTTCATATTAATCTTGTGAACAAGGCACGGTTCTTAATTCTAAAGACATTTGTAGTTTATTTAGTAGAATAGTGAACATAAAGTCAGGTCAGTTACAGAGTTTCTTTTTTTACTTAGAAATTTAAATTATTTTCTACTAAATTAATAAATTATAATATAAATTATTATTTTAATTTAGTAGAAAGAAACTAAACATAACCTTAATTAATATTTAAAATTATTGTTTTAAACTCAAAAATTGATTATTTTTAATGGGTCGTTTACGTATGACAATTGAACTGTGTAAAAAAAAACATATTATGTGTGGCAACTGGTGTCAGTTGCCATTTTAACAGTTCGACGAACTGTGTGTGTCTGAATTTAAAATTATTTTTTTTTAATAAAAAATATAATTTTAAAAAATAATTTACGTCTTCCGAATGGCACAGTGTTGTATTTAATTGACGCCCTTTACAAAGACCACAATGGATTGTTCCCAAAATAAGGAAGGAAGGAAGGAACAAGTAAAATTGAAAACTATTTGATAAGGAAAACAAACATAAGCATCATGGTACGCAAGCCCGGATACCACGATCAATATTTTGTTCCAAAAGTGGTTCAGATTCTTTTCTTGTTATATTTTTAATAATTGTGACCTTTTAATTAGAAAATTATAGCATAATTCTAAAAAAAGTGCATAAAATATTTTGCCAAAATGTTTGCTATTTAGCAACTGAAATTTACAACTCTTGCTGCCAGTTGCCATCTATAATATAATTTTGGCAACTGCAACTGAAGTTCGATTGCCATACGTAATCGATCCATAAATATATTGAATTTTGTTTCTTTTTTTCCATTAGTTAACAATTTATTTGAATATTTGTTAAACTATTTAAGTTGTTTTTCCATTACAGCGTCGAATACCTAAATTAACTAAATATAATTGATTTAATTTTTCAAATTTCTTAAAAAATAAAATTAAAAAAATAATATTTTTTTAACTAATTCAACACACGATAAAATTATGTTTATAAAACAAATTTTAAATTTAAATTAAATAATTAAAACTTAATAAAAAAAAGTAAAAAAAAAACATATTTGCTACAAAATGTTGAACATCTAGCGAAATATTGTAGAAATGAAATTTATTTTTTTAATAAAAATATTTTCTATCTGCTGTATTTTGTTGCAAAATCTTGAAATACTTAATCCCAAATGAGGTTAAGTTGAAATCATAAAAATAATGCAAAAAATTTGATTGAAAATTATCCGGAAAATGGATAATTGAAAAAGTATTTAGAATTAAACTTAAAGAGAAAATCTTAATACACACACATACACATAAAAATATATAGAAATATATAAATGAAAATATATATACATAAATATGTATGTAACTACTTATATACATACATAAGTGCATATATATATAACTGCATATATATTCTACTTAGGTTAATAGATCTCTAAATAATAATGATAATTAAAATACATGATAAATAAAAAAGAATATAAAATAAAATAATACGACAATTTGTGTTTTATTTCAATGCTTCCTGAGACGCTTTGTTGCACATAAATTCCTCTCGGTCCTGGATTCAGAAAAAATCATGATTTTTGGAAACAAACAATTTGGCAATAAATTTTTGGAATTTGAATTATTATTGTGACCTTGAGAACATATTCAACAGACAGACAAAAAATTACGGCTAAATCGACTCAGATTATCTTAGATGATTTCATCCTGGAGCTACACACGGAATGACAAAATGTATGTACCCTCTATCACCACTTGTTATTAGAATACATGTATATGAACTGTTTTCCTAATAAATAAAACTGTTTTCTTATTATTTCTGGCGAAATAATATTTTCTCTAGAACCGGCCATTATTTCAAATCGTAATCGAAACCGGTTTATATTAAATCACAATTTTTTGCAGAAACTGAAACTGGTTTCTAAAAAATTTCAAAGAATCGAACACCCCAGTAGGTACTTTTCCCGCCCCAGCTTTTTCGATTTCTTCTAAAATATGTACCAACTTAATTGTTCGAAAAAAACAGGACGCTTTTGCCGAGGATTGACTCCTGCTGAATACTGAGAGACATTCAAAGTTCTGCTGTCAAACCAAACTAATTGAAGTGCACGGAGGCAGTAGCAGTTACAGCATTTGAGAATAACCTTATTTATCTCTTAAATTCTTTGAAACTAACAGGGACTAAGGAGAAAATAATTATACTTTTTCTGGGTTCCGACAAAGAGTATGAACTAAGAAAGATCTTACACTTAGATCTTAGGAGAAGGCACTCTTCCTGGTTTCCAATCAGGAGGAAAGGGAGAGAGAACCAAACAGTGTTCAACAGTGATGGGCACCACCCGATAGAGCTCCTTTATTTGATGATTCATTAAGTGCTAGTGCTTTGAGGACCTTTACAGTTTTTTGTGATTACAGTGACATGAAAAGCTTAAAAACCTATTAAATGTAAACCTTAATATCTTCGGGTGGTTGACAGTCGGAATTTGAACTCCATCGGCTTCGATGCCTAAATTTGTGTTTAGCTTTTTAGTCCAGATTGTGAAGAATATTGCTCTCGACTTCGCTAGTGAAAGTTTTCAGTTACTGGAAGTGAATAAAGTGGGGTTTTCAGTGGTATTGATATCAGTTACATGTTAGCATTGGTATCAGTATTGGTTTCAGTAATTAAGGTCAGCTTTACTCTTTCAGAAATGCTAGTTAAGCTGTAATAGCATGGAAAAACCACTACCTAACTCCCTTAATAAGACAGTGAAATTTCCAACTATGAAGAAGGTTGATTCCTCTGCATCTGGACCTGAATCCCAAAAGGAAATTATAAAGACAGATTGAGTTGAAAATGACCAACTCTCTGTTCCAAAAAGGGGAAAATGTCGTTAAACTCTGATTGAAACGTTAGAATCAGTACGAAATTGTGCTAAATTTAGAAGGTAATTTCAATCGATATAAAAAACTGAGAAACAGAACAGAATTATGTTCTTTTTATCGGGGAATCTGTATCGATATTAAAAACCAAGAACATAGTTTTACCCAGTATAAACTCCATATTTATTGACTTACATGCACACATTTTTTAATCATTTGAATACCGCAAATGAAATCTATTTAGTCACTCTTTTATAACATCTAATTATATATGGAAATATATACTCACCCGGTACAAATCTTCCCCAACTTTCTGTGGCACAAGCCACCACAAAAGGCGTTGCATACATATAAATAAATATAATCATAACAATCGCTTTGCCATGAGTCATTTTACCCTCCAATGGTCGCGTAATAACATTATAACGATCATAGGCTATAAAAGCGTTAGTAGTCGAAGCTCCAATACCGGTATATGAGCCCACAATAGCAAATATCTGACAGCCAAAATTGCCAAGTGCAAAACCACGTTTAAAACTGTTATAAATAAATATCGGAGTTTTGGCCATCATAAAGAAATCACAAATAGCCAAGTTAATAACCAAAATGTTAGAAGGCGTACGCAAAGATTTGGCACTAAAGCAGAGATAATACGGATTCAAATAAAAATTTTAATGTTGGCAAGAATTACTTACGCTGTAAATACCCATATAACAAGACCATTTCCGGTTAGCGAGAGAATGGTAAAAAATATGTATAACATGGCTAAAAGATAATGCATCGATTCGGGTGGCTCTTGAAATTGTAACCAATGTTCGGGTATATGACGTATTTCATCTGGTGGTACATTCCAGCCCAATAAACGTCCTTCGGCTGAAAGTCTGAAATTTTTAAAACAAAGGTAAATTAAGGTTCAGAAATAGGAGATAACCGAAGAGTTGAGAAGCATAGTTTAATGTGGATAATCAAGGACTTCTGGTCCGTTATGCTTTATTACAAGTTTACTTTTATTCCAATACTAATTTTATCTCTTGAGCATAAGTAGAAAAAAGCTTTGATCCATTTCCTTTTTAACACGAAATCATTTTATAAGGACTCACCTAGCATCTGGTCGTAATACAGTCGAGACATTTCCGTAGAGATTTTCTGGACCGTATGTTCTATTATCCATAATTTAACTCAATCACCAGAAACATAAAATACTTTCGTTGAATTTTCCGTTTTTCTTTTTTCTTTTTTTGTGGAAATATTTTTTAAAGGTACCACTTTCCAATACCGGTCACTGACGACAAAATAATTTGGCCAACAGTTAAAGGTTTTTATACAAGAATTCCACGTTGAGATTTAATTATTTCTAATGAGCACATTTACACACATACAAATGTAATTAAATGACTTTAGCAAATAGTTGTAAAGGTTTGGGATTAACCGCCGATTTCTCAAAGCTTAACAAGGTATTTTATGGGATTAAAAGAAATATTTACGTAGTGAATTAGTGACTTTGATTTGTTAATTTTATTTTTACTTTTTAGCAATTTTATTTTAAGAATCGTACTTGAACTAGTTTTTGGATATTCAGGGGCGTAATAAAAGGTTAAAATGCTAAAAGTTAGATTTAACAGTGAAATTAGTGATATTTTAATACCAGAGGATAATTAGTTAGCGTCGTCTCCTCACTTCACACCAACGGCAGTCGGGCACCAGCAACGAAAATGTTTTTTCTTTCTGAAGCAATAACTTCCTATAATGCTGGTCCGAGTCGAAATTGAAGAAAATCCCGGACCTTGGTTTTGCACTATGTGCCAGATCAGACTGTTTCATATGTCCACCTAACTAAGTTGCATTGATTGTATGGGCTGTATTACCTCAGGAAATGTTCCGGACTGAATCATTATGACAGCAATAACAACATCTTCAGCTGCTACAATCCAAGCACCTGAGGTGCAATTTGATAGCAACGGACTCCAGGCAAAAAATAGAAAGTCGCTGCGGTCCAGGAGAATTAACTGACGGGAAATTAAAGTCTTGTAAAAAAAGAACACTCTAGAAACAACAGTGGAAACATCGACATTATAATCCACAATTCTATTATAGAGCTCTCTTTCGCTTGATTTGAACTCCAGAGAATAAAATCTTCATATTTAAGGTATTGCGGTCTGAGCGGGAGATGATGGCTTTGAGCTCTATAATGCCTTTGTTCCGCCAGTAGCCAGCTGTCCAACAGCTACCGTCCTGATATTAGGGCTATTCTGGATCATCCTGAAATCATCCTGACTGAGGGAAGACCAAAAAGTGCCAAATAGACGAATCTACCTTTTGCACGTTGAATGAAAGTGCTCCTTTAAGGATTATGGATATTTGCGCGCTAGTTCGTTAGATATCACCAGAGCACTTTCACAAAATCGTTTCATTGGAGCAACCTAACGATATCCAAAATATGAATGTCATCGAAGCATCATCGTAACTTAAATATAAAAGAAATGGGGTTTACCTCGAGGTGTGTTAGAAAAGATCTTCGAATATATGAACAGAGCATACACAGGTATGTGCAAAATCCTTTTGAACGGGATTCATATTTAGCAGCTTTAAACGACATTCAAATAAATTCCGCGATTTCATGTATGAATGTCGTATTTGATTGCCGCCTACCACCTATGGTACATATTGAACCGAATTTGCCGATATCTTCAAGAGTATTTCTAACACTATTACGATCGGAATGGATCAATAGGCTCAATGCGTGCTGGTCTCGTATTGACTGTATCGTCTCTTATATTTATCCACCATGTGACAAGGATCACATGGTATGATAACTATGTCCAGGAGCAATTTTTAAATACTTTCACGAACAGTTTAAAACTGTCCGAAATTAAATTACTTTGTATACCACATTTTTTGCAACGGATTTGGGAAATATTTCTTGCATAATGATTTATTTTGATGGAAATTAAGTGAAGCATTTGAGGATCTAAACGGCCGTTCATAAAGTAATAGAAGTGCGGAGACGTTTATTAGAAACGTAAAAAATATTGTTAAACTTTTCTAACGATCTAACTTTCAACGAAATCTGCGAAAGTTGTCAGAAGGCTGATAATGTTATCATTTGTGCGACTGTCCGTCAGTGAAAAAGTTGAGGGAAATATTTTTTCGAACCAGTATCCACGTTACTAAAACATACAAGATATTACATTGGGAACGAACTGTAAGAATTTGGTTGTCAATAGGAATACTAATTTGGAAAAAAAGGAACCTTATATGAGGTAGGTCAAGAAAACTGAATATACGTTGCAAATAATCCCAAGTCGCTCAAGATCCTCTTAATAATATCCTACACCTTCTGGTGCAAATGAACAAAAACCAGAGAAATTGAATGTTGAGCTCCTTAGGAGCTTAAATCCAACCAACTTTTCAAAAACTTATGACCGAAACATGTACCAAAAGATCAATGTCTTCCAAATAAGGCGTATTCACAATACAATTGCTCTGAACATGGCAACATATTCCGACGCAGAAGAAGAAATAAGTGGTGATGCTAGTAAGTAGCGTTCCCACGACATTTGGATCTTCATTCCGAAACGACCCGAGTCACACTTGGCCAAGGATTGTCCCAAGAAACATTCGTTGGATACAGTCGAGCTGTTAGAATAATAAGCTAGAAATATTGCTAGAAGGTAATAATTTAGAATGTTACAAAACTTATTTGTGTCAAATTTAAAATCGTAGAGATATCTGAAAGAGTGGTTGTATGGAATCTATGAGAAATAATGGACCGATCTTCGCATAATTTGGTACATCAATTTAGAATATAATAAGACTTCTTTTTTGCAAAACTTGATTAAAATCGTTTTATATTTCGGAATTTTATAGACTAAGACCCCATTCCGAGGTTACATGTGTATGAGGCCTATGTGAAACAATGGACCGATCATAACGAATTTCAATAGGCATCTTTCTTAGGTCAAAATAATAGTACGTTCCAATTTTCATTAAAATATCTTTACAACTGTGACCTGTACTTTGAGAACAAACTTTAGATTGACAGCCAACCTGACGGACATGCATAAACCGACTCAGGAAGTGATTCTGAGTTGAACGGTATACTTAAAAGTGGTGATAACAAACATCAGCACCAGCAAACCACCACCTATGATTGTGTAGGGTATAAAGAATAAAAGTCAAGTGCAAATACTCAATCAGCGTATTTAATCAGATGTAAATTATTCACTAAAGAGCAAAACACAGTAAAACATAATTTAGAAAAAACCTTAGAATAGAGTCCAGCACGCTCTCATCACAATGATGAATTGATGAATTCATTTGTAACGTTTTTTTTTCTTCAAAAATTTAAGTGACGTAAAAAGTGAATTCACTTTCAAATTTCAATTCCATACAATTTTGGAGTGTTCTTTCCTGATAACCTGTTGACAGTCACTTTTATTAACAATATAATTTACGCATAACTGCAATTTGTGTCATTCATTAAACGTGAACGTTTCATTTCCATTGTTCAAACACATTCACTACGTTTTCAACACAAAAGGTTTATCACACACACTCGCTGTAACATTTCAGTTTCGCCAGAGAATGCAATTTTGATTTTTCATATAAAATGGTGGAGTTTCATAAATGACTTGCTAAGACCCGGAGCACCGTGACACCGCTATAAAGGGCGTGGTACCTCTCCCATGGTCCTTTGTCCTACATTTGTGTCAGTAAAAAATATCCTTGGAAAGAAATTGGAACCAATTTGAATGTTCCCAATTTAATAGTTCTATAAAATTCGATAATGAATCGACTTCCCCTCGATCCTACACGTCCTATATTTTGATCAGTAAAACAAATTTTTGAGAAATTGACCAAATTTGAAAATTCTCGCTGTTGTAGTTCTTTAGATATTCGATGATCAATATTTGCCCGGCTATGAAATACCCTACTCCACATGGTTGATTGTTAATGACAGCTAGGAAAAATATATAAACGACCCTCGTATAATTTGCTTTTCTGATTTATGATAGAGTGTTAATTACATTATTACGATACTAACATTGATGTGAAACTTATACGTTTGAAAAGAAGCATTTAGAAATGATGGACCGACCCTCGTATAATTTCAAATATCGATTTTAGATTATATTTATTTTAATTTAACCAGTTGTTATTACAATACCAAGGTCTCTGTGAGATTTATGCCCTTTAAAGTGATATTTAGAAGGGAGTTTGTTTGGAATCTATGAGAAGTAATGGACCGACCCCGACATAATTTGACACATCGATTTAAATTAATCTGCGACTTATTACTCTTGAATTTTGTTGAAATCGGGACTTTTATGATCTTAAAATATATGAAATATTGGAACGAATAAGACCAATTTCGTCGATAGGCCTAAAAATAACATGTATCAAAATTTCATCAAGATATCTCAAAAATGGCGACCTGCAGAATGTTCACAACGTTTACGTGGACAGCAAGCCGGACAGACGGACTCAAAAAGTGATTCTGAGTTAAAAGTGTGCCTTACACCATTTTATCTTTATGTTACAAACATCAGCATAAACGTATAATTACCCAACCACTTATGATGGTGTAGGGTATATTGACTGATTTTTTTTTATAGAAAAACTAATCATGAATTATTGCCCGTTTGGTTCTAACGATTCTAGTTTAGCGAGAAAATGCAATTTTAGCTTTACATATTCAACGTTCGATTTTTGATAGAAATACAAGTGATCATGGATTACTGACCATTTTGCTCTAACGCTTCTAGTTTAGCCAGAAAATGCAATTTTAAGTTATTTAATAAAATCAATCGATTTTCGTAAAAAATTTTCGATTTTTAATGAAATTACAATTGATCAAGGACTTTTGCTCCTTTGGCTTTATCACTTCTAGTTTAACCAGAAAACACAAATTTAGTTTTTTAAAATAAAACGATCAAATTTCATAAAAATTATCTCTTTTTGATGGAAAATAAAAGTGATCAGGGATAATTGCCCGTCTGGCTTTAACTCCTCTTTCATAAAAGATGATCGATTTGTGATAGAAATTCAAGAGATCATGGATAATTGTCCGTTTGGCCGAAAATTCAATTTTAGTTTTTCATATAAAATTACCGATTTTTGATAAGAAAACATGTGATCATGGATTATTGCCCGATTAGTTTTAACTCTTCTTTTTATATAGGAATACAAATGATCATGGATTAGTGTCCATTTTCTGTTATCCCTTGTAAATTTGATATATTTATATCATATTATAGTCATTTTATTAAAGCGTTATTGAATTTGTTATTTCTTACTGAATTCTGATCCGTTTTTTCCCCAATTTTCTTTTTAGTCTAGAATTAAGTCGATTTGACCTTCATAAAGAATGTGATTAAAAATTGTTTAGATTTTATTGAATCGGTTTATTATAGTTATTTTGGTGAACCGGTTATTGGTGCAATTCAAATCGTGTCCACAATGACAAACAAAAATATTTTATCGACTTCACGAATTGAAGTTGAAATTCTTTTATAACAATTCTAAAGTGATTGTTGTTTTTGAGGTTGTTGTTGTTGTTGACGCTTTTGTTTGCCAAGCATCCATTAATGTTTGTTAACTTTATTTGTTGTTGGTGACACAACAATTTGAAATAATTCTAAAATCAAATTAAAAAGAAAAGAATCCAATAAATATTGAGATCATCATCATCATCATCATTATCGTCGTCTTCACATAAACGAATAGTTTTTTTTACCTGCTTAAAAAACGCATTGAAGGTTCGTTAGTGAGACAAATAAATCGAAATCCAAATAAAATGATTTTAACTTTGGAAATTTTATTCCAATCACAAGAAATACGCTTAAATGGTGGATGGTAGAAAAGAGAGTTGAATTGAAATCAAATCAAAAATGCAATTTAAAAACTGTCTGTTTTTATTTGTTTTGTCATGTTGTGTTCATGATTACGTTTCCTTTTCCTCTTAATGTTGTTCATCAGAAGATGAGTTTTGAAAATTATTAAGAAAATGAGGGAGAAACAATTAAATTTTTTTCTTCAGATTTGTTTTTATTTTATTTGTCATTGTTTTTCAATGAATTATTAAAAATAGTGATATTGTATATTTATACCCTACACCAGCATAGGTGGTATTATGCGTTTCTGCAGATGTTTGTAACGGGCAAAGAAAATAGTCCTACCACCACTGTTAAGTGTACCGTTCGACTCAGAATCACTTTCTGAGTCGTTTTAAGCATGTCCTACCGTCCGTCCGATTGGCTGTCAATGTAAGCTTGTTCGCAAAGTACAGGGGGCCCTTAACAATGCCTATTGTAATTAGTTATGATCAGTTCATTATTTCATATAGGCACCATTCAAATGTCCCTCCAAATAGGGGTCTTGAGACCATAAAATTCCTAAATATATCTCGATCATCCAAATTTTGCGAAAATAAGTTTTGTTACATTCTAAAACAATGTGTCATATTATACGAGGATCGGTCCATTATTTCTTATAGCATCCATACAACCACCCTTCCAAACTTTAAAACTCATAAATCGCAAAAAAGAAAAATATAAACCAAAACCGCTTTGCGAAGCCATACGAGGGTCGGTCCATAATTTTTTCTAACTCCCATTTAATCATCCAGAATTTCTATTGCACACAGAAACATAATTAAGAAAAGCAAATTACACGAGGACCGTTCATAAAATTTTCGCAATCGTCATTTACAACCAATAACCTGGTGTAGGGTATAACAGAGTCGGGTTTGGCCTTGTTTTTACTTGTTTTTATTTGTTTAAGTTTGAAATATTTATAGTTTTTGGTTTTATTGTTTATTTAGAGCAATTTAATACTGCCCTCCCTATTTCTCTCAGTTTCTCTTTGACGTGGTAGGTAAATGGTGTAATATCGGTGATAAAAATTTTGATACGTTTGTATTTGTTACAGCACTATGGGGTTTAATTTTATTACCGGCTTTTTGTTTGGTATTTTACTCTCTCACAATTAAAAAAGGAAAAAAATAAAATGTTCTTTTTAATGATTTAAGAGAGTCGTCTTAAAGAGTAACAGTTTGTAGTACCCTACAAACTGCTAACCGGGGTCTTACATAATTCTGGTTAGATGTAACAGTTAACTATTTTTATACTCCCCTACCACCACAACTGGTGGTTCCATGTGTAACACTAAGAAGGAATAAACTAAGACCCCATAAGTATATATTCTTGCATCAATCAAAAACTGGATGGATTAAGTCCGTCTAACCAGCTATTTCGGTCCGTTAGCAAGACCGATAACCTCAAAATTCCATAGAAGAACTTTTCTATTTTTGCCAACAAAAGTAACTGGATTTATTTTTTCATCACACAAAAAAACCTGAACATCGGATCAATAGAATGAAGGTTATAGGCAAAATATGCAAAATTTGATACACCCCAGCACCTGTTTGTCGCAATTTTAAATATAATTTTCTGAAATTTGCCACATTATATTTGAATGTAATAATAAACATAAAGAAACTAGATGGTCCTGGAACCATTATTTGCTCTAGCTCCCATATAAGCCTCTTTTACGGAATATGATTAAATTCGGCACAATTATTTTTTAAACTGCTACGAATATGTGTTATTAATTTGACAAATATCGGACCATGTATAACCCTTTATGTAAGGCCCCTTCCCGGAAAGCGGTTTTAAGCTTTTAAAAATCTTTTTTTGAAATTTGGCACAACAGTCTGTTTACACGCAACTAATTTTGTAAATATAGGCCCATATTTTTATATTGGTCCAATAAAGATCCCTCTCGGAATATGAGGCAATTTTATAAAAAACTTCACAATAAAATTTCTAACAATAAACATCTGTATGTGTATTTCTGATAGATGAATCTAATGAATATCGACTCATGGCTTTGCTACAACTTTTATTTAAGGCACCTTTTTGTAATTTTTTTTATGCACTCTGTGACTTACTTTGGAGGTCCACTGCCCATTATTTTGACTACCAATATGCAACATCTTCAGAATGTACATGTATGATTTCGATAAAATATTCAGTAATTTCAAGGTTGCAGAATTATTTCAAAAAAAAGGTATTTTGTTACCACTGTACACAGTGCATTAAAGTTGGACTAACCTATGATAATGATTTGAAGCAGTAAGAATGCTTCACTATATTCGGGTAACGGTTGGATTAGGTTGACAGTCTGATACAAAGCGCAGAATGGAATTTCCCTTACTTAGTTCAATTTGTATTATCTGAACGTTAACTGGACAAAAGACAGTGGTAATTAAAAAAAACGAATAAAACTTAGTCCGTAATAAATCGGGTAAGACCTTAGAAAGGGGAAATGCACCGATATATGCTCAATTAATAGCTGAAATAAACATATTCAAGACAGTTAGAGGAATAATTTGGAATTGGTGTATTCTAAGAGTTTTGAAAACATAAACCCATATTCCGGGAAGAGACCTTGGACTTAATTTTTATATCAAAATAAATATATTTGGCAAATTTCAGAAAATACAAATTCTAAATTGCAACCTATCAAATTCTTGGTTTATCCAAATGCTGCATATTTTAGTCTTTTATATTTTTTATTGAACCGATTTTGATGATCGTTTAAACGATGATGAAGTCCATGTAGTATGTTGCGTTTAAAATCTGGCTAAATACAGTTACTTTTTGTTGTAAGCTTTTAGGAAGTTTTTCCAACTGACAGATGGACACTGCTAAACCGATTAAAATTTTGATTTTAACTTTATGGGATCTTATACAATTCCTTCTTAGCGTTACATACCGAATGACAAAGTTAATATGCCCCCATTGCCTCTCGTGATGTTAGGGGGTATAAAAACTTTAAAAACGCTTTTACTATTAAATCATCCGTATAATTTTCTTTACTTCCAAATAAATGTGGCTCATCCAACAAACCCATCTTATGACTTCCCTACCCTACACCACATCGTTGAAGGTAAATGACAGCAACGAAAATTTTATGAACGGCTCTCGTATAATTTGCTTGTCTTATTTTTGCTAATGTGTGCAATAGATTGTTGTGATACTAACATTTATGTGAAATTTATTCTTTAGGATTGTATGGACCCAATGGACCGACCCTCGTACAATTTTTCACAGCGGTTTTGACTTATATTTATCTTAATTTGATTTAATATTATTACAATACCCACGTAATGGGGTTGCATGGGACCAATGAGAAATATGGACCGATCATTGTATAAATTTGCACATCGTTTCAGAATATCGTAGAATTTATTTGTTCAAAATTTGGTTAAAATTCTTTTATATTACTGGACTAAAACCCCATTCCATGAGGACATTTTTATGTGATCTTTATGAAATTATGGACCCATCATAACCAATTTCAATAGTCATCGTTCTTGGCTCAAAATAAGAGTGCGTTCCAAATTGCATTAAGATGTGACCTGTACCTTGAGAACAGGCTTTACATGGTTAAACCGACTTAGGAAGTGAAGTTGTGGTGGGACTATTTTTTCTGCCCGTTACAAACATTTGCACTAATGCATAATACGCCAACCACATATGATGGTGTAGGGTGTAAAAACCTTCAAAAAAGCAATACTCTTAAAAAAGCATTTAAAAATCTCTTAAATGGCTAAAAACACACACACAAACATGTTTGCTACTCTTTCTTTTATTTTGGTCATAATGATGTTTGAAATAACTTCAAAGCAAAACAAAAACAAAACGAGGGAAAAATAACAACAAAAACAAACATTTAAAAAACACCGGTTTCTATTTAAGGGAGTGTAAATGACGATGATGACGACAACGACGACGAAATGTTAAATTCAATAAAAACAAAAACAAACAACGAACCAACTAAACCAACAATTTCAATGTGGCCAAAATGAAGGTCTAATGGAGTAAGTTGTTGTTGATGTTGGTTGTAGAGCTGCTACTGCTGCAGTTAAGCTATTGCTGTTAGTACTAACACTCATGTTGCTGTTAACGACAATGACGACGATGATAACAAAAACAAACGAAGAGTTTGTTTTGGTATGAGTGTGTTTGAAAGAGTACAATTTTCGTTAATGGTGAAGACGATGATGATGACAATAATAATAATGATGATAATTATGATGATGGTAATGACGTTTACGAAGTGTGTATGTTTGTTGGTTTTGCTGTGTTTGTGTTTTTGAATGTTCGTGTAAATGTGTTTTGTGTATTTGCGTTTGCGTTTGATTTTACGATTTCATTTCTTGCTCTGCAAAGTCGACTTCAGTCATACGGAAGCAATACGACCGACCGGCAAACTAACGCTTAACTAGTGCTACACAGTGTTTATAATTATTTTTTATTTGTGTTCCTCTTTTCGGAAATTCAGTTTAAAACGTGAAAAAAAGAAAGAAAGAAGAAAATAATTAAAATAAAGAATAAAAGAAAAAAACATCAAACAATTTTTAAAGCGCGTTTCTAATTTTTTTTTGGATAAAATTTCTAACGTTTTAGATTTTCCTTTAACGTGAGTGTTGGAAGTGTGAGTGTGTGAATTCTTTTGTTTTTGTCTGTCTTTCTACTTAATTGCATATGAAAGTGTTGTTTTTGTTTTCTGTTTTATTTTGATTCTAATTTTTTATAATAAAATTTTATTAAAAGGAAAAAAAGATTTAATTGTTAATTTTTCTTCCAAAAAAAAAAAGAGTGATAACAATTAAAAAAAAGAAAAGGAAAAAAGGAATAATAACAACAAAAAGAAGAAAAAGAAGGTGAAATAAATTCAAGGAAAATAAGATAAATATACAAATTATAGCAGCCAATAAGAAAACAACAACAACACCAATAACAATAACAACAGCCATAAATTCAAATAACCTGTTTTAGTGCCTTTTAACGTGTTTTTTTTCTCTCTCACTTGGTGAATTGAAACAAACGGAAAAAATTTTAAATCTAAAAAGTTTTAATTTCATTTTTTTTTTGCGATTCCAAACAATTTGAAAACGTAAAAAGTAAACTGCCCGAAAAGAAAATAATTCCAAAATTATTTTATTTGAAGAAAAAAGTGTAAGTTTTTTAATTATTTTTTTCTCATTTTTATTATTCCAAAATGGCCTTAAGATTTATGGGAATTTGTATCCCTCTTAAATCATTTCTAAACAAACACATACTGACACATCATACCGCAATGTTGTTTGACAACAAAAGCTTCTTCATCTTCATCTCCATCAGCATCAACATCTTCGTCATCATCATCATCTCAATTCCCAATATTATGCTTTTTTTTAATATTTTTGCAAGTGTTTGTGTGTCTATGAGTGTGTGCATATGTGTTGCATTTTTTTGTGTGAATAAGCATAATATGAGTGTTTGTATGTGTGTGTGCTTCAAATCAAAATACAGTAAGATCGATCGAATTCTATAGAGTCCTCATCGTTTAATTTCGTTAACTAAATTTTAAAATGACGATGATTTAAGTTAAAAGGAAGTGAATTTAAATTAATGGATTTTAATGAAACTTGGTATAATAATGGATCCAATGTAACGGATATTTATAATCACTCCACTGTGTATCCCCATTAATTTGTAGCTTTTGTAGCGTTAAAGATATCGTAATGAAATTGCACATAATTAGTGCTTAGGTGATGGTGACGATGAAGGTAATGATTTAAAAATATTTGGAGCTCCTGCAAATTTGTTGTTGATTTTTTTTTCCAAACGATTTAATTTACGAGTCGTAGATTCTTCAAAGTTGGTATTTTTATATCCTCCACCACCTCCATTATTCTTATATCAAAACAAAATCTGAGTCGATTTAGCCATGTCTTTCTGTATATCTGTTGTTGGCACGTTTATATCCAAAATAATTGACAGGACTCAATGAAATTTCTCCTGAGTATTTTTTATAGTCCTGAGAAGTTTCTTATTTAAAATTAGCAAAATCGATTTAGTAATATCAAAAGATATAGGCCGATATCTGAAGCAACCTTTAAGTGTTAGCGAAGTATTTTCGTAAAACTGTCAAATTAGAAATCGACAAATTAGAATAAGATTTGGGCATAATATAAAATCGGTTCAGTAGAAAAAGGGTATAGCCAACAATATAACTTATTTTATGACTCATTAAGTGTTCCGTGTTATATTCAAGAAAAACGATCATTTATAATATATCTTTGTGAGTGTATGTGTAAGTGTGTAGGTATGAAACATAACGTATTTACTTACACGTATTTGATGTGTAGGGCATTAAAGATTCTGCATGGCCGAATATATCATTTTTAATTGTTTTTTTCTGAATTCGCCAAAAAACTCATTTGCGATTTATTTAATCCATGTTGATCCTTCTTTCCTGAAGTTTGAACTTTAAAAATTTAATATTTCGGATTTTTCTCAAAAATGTGGCAACGTTTATTCATTAATAAAATCATTATTTGACTGGAGTAAGTCTAGTTTGGGGTGAGGTGTTTTCGAGTTATTTTGAGCGGTACAGGTGCCTTTTAGAGACAAGGGCATAGACTGTCTAAAGTTGGCCCATTCGAGTATGCAGATTTTTTTAAAATTCGTTAAAAAATCATTCATAAATAAAGACAAAAGAAATTTTTTATATATATTGACCATGTAAATCTCTATAAAAACGGGTCTAAACGTTTAGGTTATCTTATATAGTTTCAGAGATATTCATCGTCGAAATAAATGTTTAACCACTTTTCACCTTTGTGAAAGGTAGATTTTCCTTAGAGTTTTTACTATTCCCATAATCAAGTTGGGGTATCTTTTACTCCAAATGAATTTAAAAGCATAACAAGATTTTCTTTAGATTTTTGTATTACTCCCATCAAATATCTCTAATGGTTTGAAAATTACAGTATTATTTTCACAAAAATCTATATGGACTTAATGTGCGACTATGATGAATTTTATTGGAAGTGAAGGATTTATACAATCTAGAAAAAATATATAGTCCACACTTCGGGAAATCATCTCAAATGGCTTCATTCTCTTATAATTGAAAACATTACAATAAAATATAGTAGAATCTCACAAATTTGAACTGTCCAGAAAACGTTCGAAAATTTATATATTTTTTATTCATTAAAGTCTACATTTCCTTTACGTTTAAGTAAGTGATATTTAATAGCAACAGTTAAATGTTTGACTGACATATCTATTGCTATAATGATTGATTTAACCGGCATCGATCTTTATTCCGAAATCGAAAGCCGAAGGGTTAAAAAATATTTTAAATTTCTTTAAAAGAAGAAACGTCAAAAAATTTTAAACAATTCGGAAATTATAAATAAACCTGGTACAAGTGGGTCAAATTTCTGAGAATTAAACAGTTAAAATCGAAAAGTTTTTCTGTGAACTCAAGTTTAACTGATTCTGTTCTCTAAGCGATTAGTCACAAAAAAACCGTCTTCATCATTATTGAAAAAGACAGAGAAATTTATTAAGAAAATGCGCGAACGTCTCTTAACCCAAAAAGGAACTAAAATATCAACAATATGTACGTTGGAATTTTTCTGATTTAACGATAGACCCCATTAGTGAAACATTTATAATGCACCGAAATCGAATAAAATGTGAAATCAAGTAAAATAGGAGACCGAACAAAACTTTATCATGGTTTACGACAGTTGATCTTCTACAAAAGACTGCAATATAAGATTAACATTATCACCTGTCATTATAATTTTACACCGATTAGATGTAAACATATTATTTAGGGATTGGAGCTGGTCACTTCTGCTGCTATTCATCACTTGAAGTATAATTTCCAAACTAAAAATATACTAAAGATCTAGAACGATGTAACTGGTTGCGCCACTCCATATCTAAAACGGATTTTTTAACGGATACTTGAATATAGTTTTTTTTCAGCATCAATCCTCTGATCTACTTGAGAACAAGGTTTTGAGTTT
The DNA here is from genome assembly GCA_004302925.2 of Cochliomyia hominivorax. Taxonomy (NCBI): domain Eukaryota; kingdom Metazoa; phylum Arthropoda; class Insecta; order Diptera; family Calliphoridae; genus Cochliomyia; species Cochliomyia hominivorax. Next base: position 56,845,662 of record PYHX02000413.1, read on the forward strand.
GTCATGTCTACTTCCAAGAAGAAAATATGAAATCAATTTATTTAATAAATTAAAACTATTTCGCTTCGATGGCACATTCCATATGAAGAGTTCAATCTGCAACTCCAATCAAATACGCAAGTGCAACAGTGGAACATGTGTGCAGCCGGTAAAACGTGTTATCAATCGAAGTTCTGGAGTCAGTGTTATTTAAAGAAAACGATAACAAAGAAACAGAAAATAATAAACAAAAGAAAATAAGAAACAAGTTTCTTCTTCATTATTATTTTTTGTGAAAAGAATACAAAACAATAAATTAAATAACAAAATAAAATCACAATAATTTATAGACAACAGATACAGGAAAGATACAGATACAAATTATATAAAAAATATATATAAATTAAAATATTAGAAAGCTTTTATAGTTCCCACTTTTGATACAAAAAGTGTTGAAAAAAAACCTGGTTCATGATCTTTGAAGAAGATCACGTATTCAAGTAAATTGATGCTTCACAAAATTCCGCTCTTAACCAAGTTGAAGAACAGCCGGAAGAACAATACTTAATGAAGGAATTTATCTCAAATACCTCTTTCAAATAATAAGAAGACGAGGAAGAATAAAATACAAAAACAAGGCTTAATATCAAATGGAGAGCAGTTTTCGTGAAAAAGAATTAAAACGCTAATTTGCAAGGTCGTCATAAATCAAAAATTATATTTTAGCAGGAAATTCATTATGAAGTAGGGAATATTTTTTATCTTGAAAGAAGCAATGTAGTTCCTTACAAAATATACGATGAACGTCGGGAATAACGCTTTGTTCCAAATAATGATCAATATAAACATTATCATGTACAGCTGCTCATGTTATGTCGAAACTTAAGTTCTTTAAGTTATCAAGGTTTTGCAGCAAATGAGCGATATATGAATCAGTTTTAGAGCAAACAACAAGGTCAAAGCTTAAAATATAAAATTCAGTAATAACCATCACGGAGCAATATAACAGCCTTAGTTGTTCTTGTGTTTCAGATATAAATAGGGAGCTACATTCAGTTTGTCAATACCCAAATGGTCTGCCTTCGAAATTTGATCAGAGACTAAAACTTGGTGGCATGGAACCCGAACAACAATGAATTTGACGAACTTGTATTCAGGAAGAAAAAAATCAATCCAAAAACATTTCTAGGAAAACTTAAACGATTGTGCTAATATGCATTACATAAAGGGATTTGGTGACTTACGAAGATTTAGATGAAAATGTTTTGAAGGGATGGTATACATTACGATGGAAGATAACGAGAGTTAACTCTACAGTTCCAAATTATTAAGCTTGAAATAAACATATATCGAATGACGGAATTAAATGATACATAAACTTTCACAAGCTTTAAAGAATTGAAATGCAATAAAATTCCAAAAAAGGAGCGTCACAAATCGGATTAAGCAAAGTCTTAAGAAAATGAAAGCAATTTAAGTTAGGCGTTTGCCTTAGGAGAGTTCTGTTTATTTAGCATTGGGTAATTTCTGAAGATCTATCTATAGTTTTAGTTAACGCGTTCAGTTCTCCCTAACTGTTCCCACCATTTTTTACTTCAGTTTTTCTTCGTCGTTTAAGCGCAGGAATAGTTTGTTCCTGGAGTCATGTGCCACAGACCTCTCATTTGTGTTACCTTAGAGAACAATCTAGTGGTTTGACTGATATTCAGCGATTTGGATGACAGCTATTCCTAATCATCCAGTTCCTGAAAGGAAAAGAAAAGAAGGGAAAGAAAGGAGGAGATTTACAAAGATCAACTTGATCAAGGGTATAGAGTAAGCTGAACTGTGACAGAGTAAGTGAAACTGTTTATTCCTCTAACACTTTATGGCAACTACGATAGATAAAGGCGAAACTCAACTCATCAAGAGTTACATATATTTTTTTCCATAAAACAGATTCTATCCCACTGTGCACTGTTTAGACATTATTGCGGTCAAGCATTTCAATTTATGGTTGAGGACTATAAATTCAATCTTAAATAATTTTTCTTATAATTGTTTTCATCACGAATGTTTAATTAACAAATTAAATATTTCAGATTTGTAATGGAATCAACGATTGCACAGTGGGATAAAATGTGTGAAAATTTAGAAATATTGATGGATTGACATTTTACTTGCAGATATCAAAGAAGTATAGCATTATGAGTTTGGAAGGGAATGAGTCTCAGATGTTTTATAATAATTTCCTTAATTTCCGGCTTCGAAAACAGGAAATTAAAAAATTCTTAAATGTCGACTTTTTATATCTTTGAAATACAAACAGAATAAAGTCTTTTATCAGAATATGGAAATCAAACCAAAGAATTCAATTTAATAATTTCAATAATTTTTATGTAAATATCACCTAAGTCCACGTGCAATTCACCCATTTCTTGTCACTTATTTATATTAAATTTCCTAATTTATTTAAAATACTTTTTTTCTTTGGTTTTCATAAAATAAACTGGATTTTTATTAAATTAAATATTTAAATAGAAAATAAACAATAGAACCCGTTCCATATCCACGAACACACAGTAATGCACACATACTTATATCCAGGCAGGAACACACTTTTATACGATTCAATTGCCTCAACATTGTCGTAGTTTTCATTGTTGTTTACTTTTGTTGTTGTTGTCGTTGTCGTTGTTGTTTGTATTGTTTTTATTTTATTGTGTGGCACTCATACGAGTGAGTACTCTCGCACAACATTCTATGACACATTTCAACATTTTTACTTCTTAGTCCCCTCCTCTCGGCCTCCTTTCATATCCCGGCCCTTGTTGGTCAAGTTTTTTTTCTGTATGATTTTGTTTTTCACTTCATCTTTTCCACAATGAATGCGGCTGATTATTTGGATTTTAACTTGAATGTTTTTTCTTCTGTTAATTTTATTGTTGTTATTGTTGTTGGTATTTATATATGAGTTTGAGTATTTATGTGTGTGTGTGTGTGTGTATGTATACTGACCAGCGCCAACAAGAAACCGGCCGGCATTCCTGTTTAAGTTGTGTGTATTTTTTTTGCTTTCATTATGTTGTTGCTGCTATCTTAGTTATGTTGTTGTTGTTCTTGCAGTTGTTGTGTGTTCAGTGTTATCATGTGTAGAAAGCAGGCATGCAACACAGCATGCAACTTGCTTTGTCATCTCTTCAAATGTTTGTGGTTTCTATCACAAACAAACACTGCAATATTTGTTTTTGTTGTTTCTACTCCATCTTCTGGTTTTATGGTCATGGAATAGATTGTTACAGGTAATACTCGATTAAATCGTTTTTGTGGTTGGTTGGGTGGTTTCAGGTGGTTACTCTATTCCAAGTTATTAATATGATTTTAATTGGAAGGTAAAAAAGCAATTGAAATTGTCGCTGTTGATTTTAATAGGTGGTCCAAAAACAACGCTTAAATGTAGCGTAGGGTGAATACAATGCGTCTACCAGTGCCTCCAGGTGCAGCAGTCTGCCACGCTTGAGTACCAATTCAAAGTCATGTATTTGGACATGACTCCCCTTGGTTGAGAGCGTAGCCTATCCAAACTCTTGCCGTTTTTGTTGTAAATGCAACTCCACAGAAAGCCTAAAGATCTTAATACTCCATATTGGTTCGAACTACAGCCAGCACGATGTTCCAGATGCAACTGACTCTCGTGGTAACACAATTAAGTCTCCCGTCAGACTTCATAGCTTCAATAAACAATAGGCTTCAGCTCTATACCTAAACAAATCATGAAAGAGTTTAATTAAACAATTTCCTTCACAATTTTCATTAGTCAAGTTTGGCTGCACTTCCGTCTCACTATTGCGTCATCTCCTAATGTTTTCGGTTTAGTTGGCCTTTGACACGTTATTATCGAAACTCATATTCTTCGCTGATCGTATTGCTGATATTTTTGGAAGATCGATTGGCATGGCTTGGGACTTTCGTCTTAATTTGTGATATCAGTGATTCTGACTAGTGAGGTTAGACTACAAACTTCTTAATTCATACAAACAGCTGGTTCTTTCTCATTAATTTGAGCAAAGCCAGCATTTATTCAATGTTACTGTTTGCTGCTTCACCCATACATAGGCAAATGTATAGTAATATAGGTGCGCTATATCTCTGCATAATTTGGATCTCAATAATTGGGGGTATTTTCAATTCTCTTTAATAATCCACGTTCAGCAGAATATCAGTCCAATATAGAAAACATTATAAAGAAAAGAAGTAATTTAGAAGACAATTCGTATCATCAGAGGGTTTAGAACTCTCGGTTCTTCACAATGAAAAAATTATGACGCCTCTTAGTTACTTAACGTCGTGGATGAAACACAATTCAATCCAATCAGACCAATCGTGTATTTGGGCTTTGCGAATGATTTTGCATAAGATCTCTAATACGGAAGTAAAACTGGAAGAAGGCTGATGACATCGAATGCAATGCAAGTTCCTCTCCATTCCTATTTATTATGCATCTTGGGAGCATTGAATGGGATCTTCTATTTCTCTGAATGTGTTTGCTAATTGGTGCTAATTTCGACTTTAGTTAATAGTCCGCCATTACTAGAACTTTAGTCTGAGGAAGGGAGGCTAACTCCAACTTGGAAAAATTGGAAACTTGAAAGATTGAAACAACTTGAGGAGTTTGGATAGATTGAGAGCAATTACTCTGCTTAATATAACTGATAATTATCGAAAACGGAAAGAAACTCGTGGTAAAATTATTCCGATAGTTCGTTTGTCATATAAAAAGCATTGAAAAAAAAAATAACCTTAAGACCATTCCAGTTATCAAAGGGTACAAGACTCTCAGTTCCTTACAAAGATACGTCAAATATTTCACACAAATTCTGGACTAAAACAAGGATGCCTCCATTCATCTCAGTTACTCATTATTGTGGATGTTACAAAGAATTTTTCAGACTAATCAGACTTGCAAATGATCTTATACAAGATGACACCGAATGCAGTGCATGTAGCTGTGGAATTTCAAGTGCGTCACTGCCCAGCTTTCGTATGCAACGGATCTCGAACTATTACGATGGATACGTTACCATGTATGACTTACTGTAAATATTAACCGAAAAAGCATATGTGAAGGAGGATGAGACCTGCTTTCCTCACTAGTAAGTACCTACTTAGTAGGTCTAGCAACAAGTACCGACAACTTAAGCCAATCAGTCGAGTACGTAAAAAGCTTTAACAATTGATGTCGTCAAATACCAGATCCAATAAAGCAAGAGTTATATTCGGGCAATCGAAAATATTCTACCCTAAAGCATCATTAATAAAGATATCAGGAACAAGGAAAATAGAGATGGATCGGCTTTACTATTGTTAGTATAACAAGATTAGAACCAAGGTTAAGAAGTCGCTCTCACTGCGGAAAATTGAAGATGTTTGATACTTCAATTTCTAGAGCCATGTGAAGTGAACAAAAATAAAAGCAAGACACGAGGAGTAGAAATGTTTTGATGAAACCGTATGCTTTTAAAACAATGCGCTACAACAATTTTATAGAGATCAAAGAGAAGTAAATTACAATGATTTTCGGACCAGGGACCCTTTCAATATGGAGACAAATATTAACTGGAAATAAGGGGATAAGAATAGTGGATTATTGCCTTTACAGTCTTAAAAATAGTTCTACGGTACAATGCTACAATAGCCGTTTAGTCGTAATTCATGTTCGGTTTCGGTTTTTAATGTTGTTTCAGATATCGGTATATAACTTTATTTCTATCGAACCAATTTGACAGTTTTAAATTGGAAAATGAGAAATATTCAGACCAAATTCCATTCATTATTCTTAGGTGTCACCATCAAACAGTCAGATGGTTTCTCAAATGATTCCATCTTGGCGTCACAATGGAAATGACAAATTAATTTATCTCAGTCACCACTTATGGTGCTGGAATGTGAATTTAAAGCGTCACATATTTGAAATCATTAAAATAGTTTTCTTTCCCTTAAGCATCTAGAAATCTTGGCGAATTTATTAAACGCTTCCTTGTCTCTAAATTAGAGGTTCACCTGTAATTAATTTACATTTTTCTCATTGTTTATGACCGATCTCAAGTACGAGTTTATTTTATATGAATTGCAATGGTACGTGGCAATAAAATGCTTTATAAATCCTCTATCTATTCAACTGTATACATAAATTTACATACACATTTACATATAAGGAGTGAGATCGAAAAATGCAAAGAAAAAACTTAAAAACTTTAATTCTTTTAATTCTTCATTTCATTTCTTCATTGATTGAAATTATAATAATTTTATTTATGAGTGATGAAATTTTGAAACTTTTTCGAACAAAGAACTTTGGTCGAACAAAGAAGTTCGTTGGGAAATTTTGATTGTTCTTGGGACCTAAATTTCTCTTCATCATTAGAGCATCAACAAAATGTTTGACTTTGTAAAAATCTACCAGAACATACGTTTTGCCATCCATTATGCAGCAAATATATTTTTATACAAAACTTGACATTAATTTCCGTGCTCTGTTTTTGGCCTCTAAATTTTAGGCAGCATTCCAGTCGGGATCTTTTTGAGTCTTTTTAATTTTTATATCCTACACCACCGTAAATGGTAGGGGTATTATACGTTTGTTCGGATGTTTGTAACATGCAGAAAAATGGTGTTACATTCACCATTAAGTATACCTTTCCACTCAGAATTACTTACGATGTCCGTCCGCCCGGCTTACTGTCCGTGTTAACGTTGTGAACAATCTATAGGTCAGAATTTTTCATTTATCTCGATGAAGTTTGGTACATATCATTGTTTCGGCCTAATGACAAACGATATTGAAATTGAAAATATTCGATCCAATATTTCAGGTACCTCCCATACAAATGTTCCTCCCGGAATGATGTTTTAATGTCAAAAAGGTTCAAAATAAAAAGCAATTTTAACTCATTTAAATTTCTAAGATAATGTGCCAATATATGCGAGGGTCGGTCCATTATTTCCTTAAGAATAAATCAGAAAATCAAATTATACGAGGGTTGTTCGTTAATTTTTCGTAACTACCATTTTTAACCAACAATTTGGTGTAGGGTATTAGATAGTCGGGCCTTTACTTTTCGTACTTTCGTAGTACGAGCTGGAATCTCTTTTGAAAATGCTTTCTATTTTTCTAGTTTAGAAACATCTTGTGGACCATTCCTTCCACCTGAACGAGATTTTCTATTAGTGGAATAAAATTGGAAACAGTTTGACGGCAGATCTTTAACCGATTGATCAACTTTTTGTAGAACCGAGTTGGGTTTGTTGAAATAATCAGATTAACAAATAATACTTGAGTTAAAAGTTTTGATGAAAAACGTGTGTTAAGAATTTTTCGATCTCACTCCTTATATGAATGTATCTAAATCTCTATTTATCTCTATAACAAACTTAAAGTATAAATTTGAATTTAGTTTTTTTTTTTTTGTAACTGTTACTTCAGGTCAAGTAACTGCTTTCTATGGAAAGTTGGAATCAACAAATTTTTACAATTTCAAATTTTAACTGTAAAAAAAGGAGTTAAATGTAGAAACTCAATAGAAATGTTGATTTAACTTCGAAAAAGTTTAAAGATAAAAAATATTTCAAGGAGAAATTTAAGCGATTTCTTTTAATTTCATTTAAAATAAGCAAAAAGTTATACTCGGTCAAGCCCGACTGTTTAATACCCTACACCACATTATTGGTTTTATGTGGTAGCTACTAAAAATTAATTAACCACCCTCGTATAACGTATTTTTTTAATTTATGCTTAAGTGTACAGTATATTATAGTGGTACCAACTTCCATGTGGGATTCTACGTTTTTAAAGGATTTTATCTGTGGGCGTTATATGGGAGCTAAATCTAGACCCTCTTAAAATGTCACCTAATGATTATTGCATATGTTTGTCTTGATTTGAATAATTCTTATTACAATACCAACGTACTTGTGAGATTTAAACCCTTCAAAGTGATATTTGAAGGGTTTTAGGTTATTTGGACCTATGAAAAATAATGGACCGATTCTCATATAATTTTAGAATATTATAAAACTAATTTGTGTCAAATTACATAAAGCAATTTTATATTTAGCACTTTTGTGACCTTAACTACCCATTCCGGGATGAATGAGGTGAAATAATGGACCCATTTTCACCAATTTCAATAGGCCTTCCTTGGTCCTTGGGGCAAAATTAAGTTATCTTTAAAACTGCGACCTGCATTTTATTCACAAGGTTTATATGGACAGCCAGCCAGCCGGCCAGGCGGATGGACATCGTTAAATCGGCTCAGTATGTGATTCGGATAAATTTTTTTCTTTTCTTTAAAGATTTTAATCAATTATTAAATTTTTTATACCCTTCATCTGACTGAGTCAGAAGGGTGTATATAAGTTTGTCATTCCGTTTGTAATTTCCACAATTTTCGACGTAGACCCTCAAAAGTATATATATATATATATTCTGGTTCGGTAATTGATTGTGCTATATTCGTCCGTGTGTCGGTTGAAATAAAGTTTATGAAGCCGAACTATAGTTAACGTATATGATATGTATATCAAATGATTGGAATTGCCTTCGAGAATTTTGCTATTGAAGTCCAGGGAAATTGTTTCATAAATGGCTTAGATATTAGCAAAAAACTGAAGGTACCTCAAACTTTTTTCGGATTTTTTTCTATTTTTTGGAAGAATTTGCAAGTGTTAGAGATGTAATTTTATAGATTTCAATTAATTTAACGGATTTATGCTCTGAAAATATGAAATGAATCGGACCATTAGTTCCTGAGTTTTAGGCAAAAACTCATTTTCCTATATTTTTAACCTCCTATGAGAACTATGGTTTTGGTTATGACACTGAAATTTTTCCCAAATTGAATTTCTGTCATTTTTCAATATCGGTTCATAAACCACCGAGATATGGTTTATTTTTTCTTTAAAAATTTAGTCCCATGTGGTTGTTGTTGTTTATAACTATAGGAAAACAATAACAACATTAAAAATAAAATAATAATTTTAGAAATTTAATTTTTTTCTTAATGGGTCAGATATATTTTTGTGGATTTTTCATTTGAAGACATAAAATCGATTGGGCCTTTAGTTTCCGAGATATGGGCGAAAACTTATTCTGACGCTCCTAGGGCATCTATGGAATTAGTTTCCACACAGAAAAATAGCTAATATTTTCCTCTATTTTTGATTTTTTAAAATTTTCAAATTGGTTTACAAATAGCCGAGATATTAACAATTTTTTATTTGCGTTGTGGTTGTTGTTGGTTGTTGCATTGAAAACAAAAACAATGTAAGGCAAAGTAATGTTTTTGACTTTTTGAGCGCTCTATTTAAGCTGGAGATGTAATTTTTGTACGAATAGATCGGCAATAATTAGTAGAATTTTTAAGTTGAAAACATCACAGTAATCTGTTCATTAGTTTCCGAGTTATTGGCAAAAATGCATTTTCTGATATTATGAACCTCCTGTGCGATATATGGACAAAATTTTGATGCAGAAAAATTGCTAACTTTCTTTTCTAAATTTTGATTTATTAAATTTTCGAAATCGGCCCATAAAAAGCCGAATAATTAATTACTCTTTTATATATTTATACGAGTATTGTTTTAGCGAAACCGAAAACTATTCGTGAATAAAATTTTACATGCATATTGAGTCCTCTAGAGAATCTATGTTGACTCATATAAAAGCTTTAGTAGTGGCTGGTATTTTCTCCAATACAACAAGGACTTACGGTTAATGTTAAGTCCGTTGTTTAGAAAAAAACAATAAATTCCATATAAGAAAAGGTGAAGGGTATAGGAAATTCGGCAGGGCCGAATTTAACATTTAAAGTTGTTTAATTTTTAAATTGTTTATTCAAAACAAATTCACTAAATAAACATAAATATAAAAATATCTTCATTATTTTATTTAATTCTTGAATAAATTGTTTAAATTATTTCGTATTTTTTTGTTATTATTGTTGTTGTTGTTGTTTTTTTTTTTTGGTCTGAAATATATATATTAGTCATTCAGTTATTTGCTTTATTTAGTAAATAAAGTATTATTCTTATCTGATAAAAAAAATAACAAAATTTATAAAAATAACGTAAATGTTAATGTGTAGACTCAACAAGTATTTGCAATATTAACTGCTGCCAACCGCTACCAAAGTACACATACAGCTCTCCACATGGTCGGCTATAGGAAAATATTGTTATGAAAACGATATCGCTTGATATGCTCTAAATTCTTTGAATTTTTGGTTACCACATCATCTTTTTTTCAGATAACTTTTTTTAAGTATTTTTGTAGGAAAAAATAGTTTTCTGTTTGAAAACTTAAAGGATGGAAAGTGGGCCAACCATTGGCGTTTGGTTGTGAGCATATACATAAACTGATATGTTGGTCTCCTCTGAACTTACCATTACAGAGAAAACAACATCTTATACGAATTTTCTATCCTTAATACACTTCCTTAGTTTTTTCCGATCCACATCTCTGAGATTTGTTATGTCTGGAGAAAGATAATTCTTAAAGCTAAAGTATTTTGAAATTTTGATTTTCTTCCCATATGCTCCGTATTCGTCTTCAATGCGAGTGTTCGAAAAGTGACCAAAAATGACATTAACGTACTACTCAGTTTAGTAAAGGACACATGACTGTCCTGAGACTTAAGAAAGAACTACTGTGGTTCAAGTCCTAAATGTTATTTTGTGTTATCTTAATGGAAAATAGTTGGAACAGAGAAGAGAGAGGTAACCAGGCGGCTCTTCTGCCGGATGTGGTAGGATCTCTTTTGAAAATGTTACTATTTTTTTGTTGACTGGATCATTCCGTCTAACAGTTTTCTTCCAATGCAAAAGTTCTCCCTCCACTGTTCAATAAAATTGGAAACAGTTTGATGGCTGACTTTGAAATGTTTGGTCAACTTTTTGTAGAACCAAGTTGGGGTTTTGTTGAAAATATTTAAAAATTTTAGTACGCACTTTTTTCTGGTCACTCATTTAGAGTGAAGAGTTAACGAGCCTGAGGAGAGAGGTAGAGAAAAAGCAAATAGGTAAGAGTAGTTTAGAGGAAAGAAATAGGAAAGATGAGTGCTGTAATTAGACTTAGGAACAGTGAAAAAAGAAGTAGTCATATTATATCTGTGGTCACAAAATCCATCAAAAATTGCAGTAAGTCTTGTCATATAGGAATTAGTGGTTCTCGTGGTACAAACTTAGGCCCCTGAATGTTCTTATCTCCCAGTTTCGATACCAGAATATCTGGGTATTGGAAGTCTTTTAGATTCTTACTGAGGCTTCTTACTCTTCTACGTATAGTTATCGTCCAACTGCAGTGACAGAAAGGAAACGTTTCGCCTTTCTCTAGCTTCATGCACTTCCAAACCCGAATGTTCAAAAGATGTTGAGAAAGAATGACGTCTTGACATCATCTAATCTTGGTCATATCATCCTTCTAAGCAAGTACATTTGTTCGTTACTCCATCCGAGTTGCACTATTAAATAGAGCATTTTCTCCATAACAGACCATCCATGAGAGATAGGTAGCGACCATGTTACTTTCATGTGATCCAGGAGATGGGTGTAATAATCAATGGCTAGTCTAGAATTACGCTAGCCACTGCTATGATGCTCGCATATTCTTCACGACGTTTAGCTTAATTGCTGTTTGAAGAATAAATTCCTGATCATTATATCATCCGGTTACAAGTTAAGAATAGCAAAAATAGTCCTAATCAATGCGCTTCAGTGAAAAGCAGCCCCATTTTACGAAGAACTGAACCAAATTACGATCAGATTGAAGAGGTTTAAAGAGATTTTCACCCGAATACTTTGTCATAGAAAGAATTGGCTTAACTTCGTATATTCAATTCACATTTTTGAGATTCAGATAATAATAACATCTTATGTGTCAATATCAATTCAGTCCACAACTTTACTCCCATAATATAACTGCATTCATTTAAATGATTTCAGCCTTAATAACTTCACATATGCTTTCCGTGGCTAAAATCATGCTTTATGAAGAACTTATCGCATTTTAGATAGTTTTTATAATTAAAATTGGTATTGTAATCAGTTTATCCTAAAGCGCTTGTGGTCAAACCGTCTCCCAAGACTGGTATTCAGATTCTATTTTATAGAAGTGTTGACAGAATACAAACCTGTAAGACTTCACAAATTCTCTATCCATCACTTTTCTATATTTATTTTTTCGTTTTGTGTTAAACAATCTTGGTCGAACCAAAATTCTCGTTAATTGTGGACGATGCTTGTAATCATTTTTGAAATATTGATTATAAATCATCACTTCACATTAGAGATGAGCGATACCGTGATTTTTGAATAACGACGTTTCCAGTGAAAGTGATTTTAAAATCACTGTTTTTCAAAACAGTGACAGTGATCGCAACAAAAGAAAACAATACTGTTTTTTATGTTTATTAAAAAGCTTTCAGAATAAAAACGACAGAGGACATTGTTTTCTTTGAATACTGAATTCACACTGTGCACGGAAGCTCAGCATCACCTTTGAATAATTTTGCTGCTTAAAAACAAAAACAAATACATTTGAGTATGCAACAAATAAGAAAGAACTAAGAATGTAACTGTAATTTCAAAATTTCGACCCTGCAGTTACCAGTGCTTAACCAATCACAGTGATTAAATCACAAATCATAGTCGTGAAAATATCTCTCATCTCTATTTTACATTGAAACGTCTGTAATATAATTTAAAGTTGTGTCTATTTTCTCGTCTTTTTGCTTCAAAAATTAATGTGATTATGGCAAAGGTCATTCTATAGATAATTCCACAATGACAATTCTTAAGTTTGGTAGCGAAGATCGAAATCAACTGATAAGAAATTCTTTTTGGTAGGTGATCGTTTTCCTGGTACTTTTTTTCTTGTAATTTACAAAGAATTTTACCAAAAGAATCCTAAGTGACGTAAATTTTTCCTGAAGCTTAGAAATCTGTTCAAATCTCAAGTAATTACTTGGTTGTACTTAAGTTTCTCCTTATGGATATATGATTTTGATATGTGATGCACTTAAATTCAATTTATCGCGTTGAACGTATGATCTAATTTAACGGTTGTATAGAATTTTAAATGATTTTTTCAGATCTGATTTTATCGGCGACTTTTTTAAAAATTCCTTTATTTCTATAAGAATTAATGTTCAATAATGTTAAGTAGCCCTGCTGATAGGAAGAAATCGGATCTAAATAGAACTGTTAACTGTTAAAAAATATTGAATAGAAATTAGGGTTAAATTTTGTTTGTCTCAATTCAAAAATAAATTTTAGGCGATTTAAAAAAAATCAACATATCTGAAGTGGCCATCTTTGGAGGGTAAATGACTACATCCCAGACAAGATTGGGGTGTGTACTCCCCCCAGGAACAACTCGAAAACTTAACAGCTTTAACCATGTAAAATGTCACTATTTTTAAGATTTTTCTAACGGATCTGTTTTACAGATTTGTTTCGAAAACAAAATCGATTTGAAAATACTCTGTCACTGCAACGACAGACGCTTATTAGTTCTTAAATGACAACGTCATCAACAGAATATGAATCATCAGTCATTGTCTAACTTAAATTGTTTAACGAAAGTAGAAGTTGTAATTAGATATAGATTTAGCTCCCTCTTTCCATGATGGTTCCCGGTCATTTACTCTTTAAAAAATATCATAATTCATGATCCATATTATTAACTGTTATCAGTGCCAGTTGGCAACTCTTTATTTCTTACCGGCATAAATTTTTTTTATTTTATGATTTTTTGTTTCTAAAACGTTGGTGCTGTTGATACTGCAAGAATAGTTTTACTTTTTTTGTTGTTGTTGTGTTCTTTTTTTTTATTTCAATGAATGACTGACTGACGACTGACTGCGCCGTCTGATTTTGTCTGTGTGCTTCGGGCCAAATGGTGATTAAATTTCTAAAAATAATAAAAATAATAAAAAAAAATCAAAGGTTTTCTCGTTTTGTTCTCCATATATTTTTTTTTTTTTTTGTATTTTACACGCGGCCTTAACTCGTTTAGTTTTAAATTTTAACTTCATTCTAAATAACAACAAATACAAAACAGTATCTATAACAAAATAATAATAACAACAACAATAACATTTTCTAGTTATATCCCAGCATACCAAATGAATTTGAGAATAAACTTATCTTAAGCTTGCCAACACAAGTCTTAAGCTTGAAAAAGTCTTGAGAATTTGTTGAAAAATGTTATCGTAACTATTATAGAAAATATAATATTACATGTGCAAGCTTGATGTAGGCTTATTATTGTAATTGTAGAATAAGCATATAAATGTAATATTATATTAACTATTTGTCTCAAAATATTTATAATCACTTCAAGGATGCGTGTCAAGCATGGTAGATACGTGTGATATTTCTCTGATTCAATTATTATTATTGTAATTATTACATTTAAGTTACATAGTTTACATAGCTATTTTTAGGAAATTAGAAATATGATCTGGTATCTTTTATAAATTTATCCTGCATTATTCCAACGGATAATTATTAATTCCATAGATGCAGCTTTATCTATGGAATTAAGTTGTAAACTGTATTTTTCTAAAATGTTGTCGCTTTCGTTGGCCCCTGGTTTGGTTTCAAATTATTTACTTTTTTCCAGGATCTCTATGTGATCCTTTGCAGTCAATTGATGAAACATTGATAACATCCTGTCCAATGCTAAACAAATTTTTAGCAAAAGAAATTAATAAATATTTATTTTGAAGAAACGTTGTTGGTCATACATATACTTATCACCTGTAAGCCCAACAATTAGAGCATCTCTTGATGTATGTTTCAATGTTCTTGATGGTTATACTTCCGTCCGCGATCCTTAAAAAAACTTTACACTAAATTGACTAGAAAACAAGTTTAAATATGATAAAAAAATTCCAGTAAATTTTAATAACTCTCGTATGTTAAAGAGAGACAGCATGACTTTAGAAACTATTGAGAAAATAACGTTGTTTCAATCGTTAAATTTTCTTAAGCAAATTTTATTAGAAACAATATTTTCTCAAGCATTATTGAAAATTGCTTGTAGATTCATATTTTATTAATATTTTCATAAGCTTATTCTAAACTTGTATTACATTTTGATTGTTTAATTGTATGTTGGGATGTGTTTGTTATGGTAAACAACAATATAATAAATAACAGTTGATATTTTGATTAACTGTATTGTTGTTGTAGCTGTTGTTGTTGTAGCTTTGTCATTTGCATTATTATTGTTATTGTTATAGTTGTTGTTATTGTAGTCATTTGTTATCAAATAGATACCTACACTCATTTTCATTTAGTTAGATATACGCACTCTTTTTATATTAATATGTTTATATGTGTGTGTGTATGTGCATATGTATCTCCTCATATTCATATCTGTAATTGAAACTACAACAATATTAAATAACAGAATATTAGAATTTAGAAAAAAATATTAAATGAAAAATATATAAAAAAATGTGACATATTTCGCAAAATACGTAATAATTGTGAACACCAACTGAACTGATAGATAAAATGCAAAAAAAAAAAACAAGTAAAAGTCCAAGTCGGTCAAGTCCGACCATGTTATATCGTACACCATATTGTTGGTTATAAATGATTGTTACGAGAATTTTGTGTACGGCCCTCGCATGATTTGCTTACAATGATACTAACATTTATGTAAAATTAATGCGTTTTAAAAGGAATAATAACGCTACAGTTATATGGGAGTTAGAAAAAAATTATGGACCCACCTTCGTAAAATTACGCACAGTGTTTTTTATCTTTATTTGACTTTAAATTTTTACAATACCCACGTATATCTGCGAATTATAATGGGACCGATAAGAAATAATATACCGATCCTCGTATAATTTGACACATCGTTGTATAATATAATAAGACTTATTTTTTGCTAAATTTTGTTGACATCGTTTTATATTTAGTAATTTTATGGACTAAGAACCCAATTCCGGGGGGAGATTTGAATGGGGCCTATATGAAATTATGAAAAGATTATAACTAATTTCAAAACTGCGACCTGTACTTTACGAACAAGCTTAACAGGAAAAGCCTGCCGAACGATAGAGCATGCTTAAATCGATTTAGGAAGTGATTCTGAATCGATTTAAGCATGTTCGCTACAAACATCTGCATAACAGTCCCATCACCTATGGTGGTGTAGGGTATAACAAGTAAAAGTGTAAGAATCAGCTATGCCGAATCTTTAATACCCTCTACCAAGATCGATCGAAAATTAATGATGGGCAGCTTTTGCAAATTCTGCTTGTAAATGCATACCACTTCCCCGTGCGCTATTCCAAAAGTATGCTGCACAATATACACAGAAGTGTCAATAATGACAGTTCAATTATTTAAAATCAGCAATTTCTTCTGTTCATTTTCGTGTGTAAAAGAGACAGCATTACAAAAGATACATGTAAAATTAGCTTGTGATTAATTGTATGAAAGATAGTTTTAGAGATTTATTTGCCAAATTTCGTGAGATTTCTTGTATCAGTTACAGAGATACGGGATAAAAACTGTTTGTATGAGGGATATCCCTTCCTCCTTTAGCGTTTCTCGCTCATAGCAATATCAGGCTGCAAAATTTTCAGAGAAATTGAAGAAATCGTTAAGTCATAATCGTTGTCAACATATTTCAGTTTTAGGAGATTGTGTCAGATATCGATCCATAACTTTCTTCTACCAAACCGATTTTGCCGGTTTTAAAACTTTTTAGATATATAAACGGACAGACAGATATAGCTAAATTGGGATGACAAACTCATCATATGAGGGCTATGGGAAATGTTAGATTGATCCTCGTAAAGTTTGGTTTGGTATTTTCTAGTGTATAAATCTTAAACATTTGAAATATCATCGCAAATTAACTTTGACTTTGTTTAAATTTGACTACTTTAAAAAAAGTGTCTCAAAGGTTGCCTCAGATATCGCTCTATAGCTGTTTTCCTACTGAACTAAATTAATGTTTCCAACGAGCAATATACAGACAGACATGCGGATCAAGGACCAGGACTAAATCGACTTAATTTGTTTAATTCGATTTGATTACTTTTTGCGGTTTCACACTCTTCTTTCTTGGTGGTTATAAACGTAATGAAAAAATTAATAAACCATGTTCATCATTTAACATGGTGGAGGGTATAAAAATTGTAACAGATATTTGTACTCTCGATACGTTTGAATACGCGTCTACGTTTATAGGAATATGAGAGCAACTACTAATACGATTACAATATGAAATTGCTTTTTGTTTATTATCGCTCTTTCAACCACCTCCACCACCCACATTTTGAGTGTCATTTTAATTAACTTTCATTCACTATGATGTTGGTGAGTGCACTTAAAGAAATTATATTAGGAAATGGGATTAAGATTTAATCATTATTATTAATGAGGATTAAAAATAATCTAAATCTATAATTGTTTCTTTTCGATTGGAATCTATTATTTCGATAGACATTTGTGTAACTGACAAACCGATGTTACCACCATTATGTTTGGTTTTACCAATGCTACCATGTTGGATTGCAGGTAGACGATGGTTCACTTTCTATTCGTTAAAGTATAGATCCACCATTTGGGAATATTCATTAACCCAATACAGCAGATATCACACCAAAAACAAAGCAGAACGATATTGAGTGGGTTAAGGCGCTTGTCTAGAGAATTACATACATAAAGCGGCTGATCATAAGAGGTACTTCCCTCCTAAAATTTGTCTGGAATAACACTGATCAAGTAGCACAGTTCGCGGGTTATTTTTAGGTTTCAATTAACTTTAACTGTGGAACTCAGATGTATGTACTACACTGCGCCATCTAAATTTTCTTAGTAAACCCTGTAGAGTTCTTCCTAAAAAGAGACATTGTCACGTGATGTTTTATAAAACTTATGTTGAGTTATACATTCTGTTAGATGGCTTTGCAGCACCCTCAGCCTTTATAAAATGTTGAACCTTGATTTTTTTCTAAGTGTACTTGAAGTACACAACAGACAATTTCATTATTGTTCTACATAAATTTTGAAAAAAAACAATAAAATAAACATTTATTGTGCTAATTATTATGATAATGTTGATATGTAAATATGTATTTATGTTAATTATTTACATTTTATGAAATTTTACTTAACTTTTGATAAAAATAATTTACTTACACCACTCCCTCTTTTCTTCCTTATTTATTTTTAGATCTTTTGTGTAAAATCAACATTGAAATTCAATAAAAAAAAAACAAAAGTTTCGAAGGAAAAACAAAATAAAAGTTTTCAATTCTAATTAATAATTTAATTGTAAAAGTGTAATTAAGTTTTTGTTCAAAAATTAAACAAATGAAAAATATGTCACCTACAAAGGATAATATGAATCATCTTAATAATAATCATACAACTCTATCCAGGCGTCCAAGAGATGAATTCTCTGAAACGGTAAGTTTAAAGAAAATTTTAATTAAATATTTTAATTGATTTGAATATTCTGAGACCCTGATATTTTTGTAATTTCATTAATTAAGAAGTCAGAAATCTTAATTTTATTGAGTCATAATTTATTGAATTTATTTCTTGATTCTCTTTTGTTCTCATTCGTAAATAAACTAATCAAATACAAATTATCCATCAAATTAAGAAAAATTGTAAATTATTGACAGTTTTCGTCTTTTCTTTATTAAAAATTTAATTCATTTTGATTTTTTGTTATTTTTTTCAATTTTTCAATTTTTTAATATTCATCACTTGTCGCTTCAACAGCAATTTAATAATAAAGTTGTCACAGTGTCAGTTGTTATTTGTATTTTGTGGGTCGATTTATTTCTTTATTTATATTTTTATTTTTTCACCAGTTTTAAATCTGCCCCTACACTTAAGGGGAGATATTATACCTTCCGATATATCGGATAGAAATTGATCGGTACTCAAATTAGCAGAGTAGTATGTTGTCTTTACAAAGTCCTGTGGCTGATTGCTCTACGACTAGAATAGAGACATCGGTCCTCACATTATTGGGTTAGTAAATCAGCTTGACGAAGTCTCGTCTTGCAAGAGGGTTTGCCTGGTTCTGCCCTCTGTATAATGTCGATACTCGTTTTACTGGCCATAATTGTTGAGTAGTTGAATGCCATATGTCCAGATCGGTTTAAGTGTGGTCTTATACGAGATAACTTTACTGGAATTGCTGTTAATTTGCCACTGGATGTTTAATAATTTCAATTTCAATCAAAGTCTTCAAGATGATGTCGCCATGTAAGTCGTCTATCTATAAAGTATGGGTGGTAACTCCAATTGTGTAATATTAAAGTTAGAATGGTTTCTTCGATGACATCCTAGAAGGTTCTGCTTACTTAGCATTTCATTATGTTCCTTTATTGGAAGCATCTTTGTTTTCTCATGTAGATGGTGGATTAAGGACATTTGATTACAGACCGTTATAGTTCTTAAGGCTGCGTTTGGATATTTTTCAGCTTTGGATATTTTGCCATTGCGTATCACTTAGTGATGGTGTCCACACTGGAGCAGCATAATTCACCACCGATCGGCCAATCATTTCATAAGTAGCTAATAAGGTTTCTTGGTCCATACTCCAAGTACAGCCGGCTAATGCTTTGAGGATCTTATTCTTACTTCGTATCTAGTGCGTGATTGTAGTGGCATGCGCTGAATACGTGAATAGACTATCAAGTGTAACTCCCAAAATCTTTTAATGGTTAACTGTCGTAATTTGCACTCCATCGAAAATTATGCCTAAACTAATATTCATTTCTTTTGTCCAGCTGGTGAAGAGTGTTGTGGTTGAAAATCTTAATGTTGATTTTGTCAATAACTTTCGCTTAGCTACTTATGGTGTCGATGCTGGATTTATAGGGACTAAATCCAGCCTGTTTAACTAACTTATAGATCGATTTATTTTTTCAGACTTATTACTCCTAAACATAGCAAATTTTATACTGTTATTGGGGTCTCTGTTCCCCCTTTTTAAGATTTTTCTATTAATCCATCTTTCAGATTCTCATACACTCAGAAAATACGAACATTTGCTTTTAGCGATACTGGATTTATGTGATCTAAATCTTAATGATGGAACTGCGTTTTCAGATATTTAAGTACCAGATATTCTTATCTGAGATTAAAATCTGTGATCACCTATTTATTATGGATATTTCGGATAGCTTATCTTTCGAAATCCAAATCAAAGTCCGAGAACAACCTAAAACAAACGTTAATATATAAAATAAGCCCTCATAATACTGGACAAGATTTCAGAAACTTTCAGTTTATCATAAAATTATCAGAATTATAACTTCAGCACTTTTTTATCGGTCAGAGTTTTGAAGCTATGCTGAGATGTTACCTTTAATATTCAATGTTTTCTTAGCACATTTTCTTGACAGGCTCTTACAATACTCAAGTTGTTGGAATATTCTTTGTCTAACGTAATAAATGCTAACTTCCATTACTGGGTTCTCAATTTTTTGATCCGTAATGAAACGTCTCTTGCATACTTTAACTGTCGGTCCCATGACCACTCTTGCGTCTTATTACTGAAATTAAATGTTTGATCGCCAAAACAAAATTTAGCTTGAAGATACACATGGATAACATTTAGTTGACCAGGAGTTTAGTGGTTCGGAAAACGGTCAGGCATAGTTAACGATTTTAGAGTTAACACATGTTGAACTTCTCATTTTCAGTTTTATTTAACAGTTTTGATTGGTTTTGCAATATGTGATGTCATGAAGGAAGATTGTGGCCTTGTGTTTAGTCAAATATAATTGTTTTTCTTTGATTATTTTCTTTAAAGGGGATCTATTGCCTTCGGTACAGGTCCCCAGTGATCGTTTGACCCGACTCATTTTATTAGAATCCCAATCCTACAGAGTACAAGTTTAGTTCTTAAGGGATTTAGAGAGATCATCATCGATTTCTAAAGCGATTTTACAATCGCTAAGTAACTCTTGTATATCGAAAAATCATATTGAGAACATGATAAATATTTGCTGTTTACGGACTTTAATAATCGAATGTTTTATATCTGTTTAAGGGTTTTTAGCAAAGAGTATCATAAGTTGATTGGTCAGCATTCTAACGCTTAAAGGGGGAGGTCTTGTAAAAAAATGGGCCCAACAGGAATACACATTGTTAATTAGCAGCACTTAAAGTAGTCAGTAGTTTTAGGATCTTGAGTTAAATAAAATTTGTGACGTTGAAAATCCAAATCTTTATTCGGTAATCGCGTCAGTGTAATTCGTGATAATCACGATGATAATTTGAAATTAAAGTCTCCACATTATCTCGAATAACATTAATTTATTCTCCGAATGAAATTTTTGAAATGGACTTTAACTTGTGCATTTTAACAGTGAGACCACTAATTTAAAAATCTTTCGATCTCACTCCTTATTGAAAAACTAATCGAAGAATCCAATTAGTTAAATTCGAATAACAGTTCGATATAGTAACTGCGTTAATGATTCCTGTTACATATATTTTGACTCTTTTATGTGATCACCTATAGCTCCCTTGTGTTTTAAATAATAATCCACCATCATCAGCAACCGCAGCATAAATTCACTTATTTAAAGTTACAAATAAGTCGATATAATAAAAATATATGTATGTATGTGTGTATATGTGTGTTTCTTTTTAATATTTATTTCATTTTTGCAATGTCAATTATT
Organism: Cochliomyia hominivorax; assembly: GCA_004302925.2. NCBI lineage: Eukaryota > Metazoa > Arthropoda > Insecta > Diptera > Calliphoridae > Cochliomyia > Cochliomyia hominivorax. Next base: position 56,867,363 of record PYHX02000413.1, read on the forward strand.
TATTCGTTGTTGATTTTATTATTTCTGTCTCTTTTTTTTTGCAATAAACATGACGTAATTCCGACTTCAAATTTAAAAAAAAAAGACTCAAAATACCTTTTTTCAATTTATAACAAAAAAAAAGTTCAAAATATTTTAACGACGACAAATATGAACATTTTATCGTGGTTGAAGGTGTTTTTTATGTACTGATATTTTATACTTATTTGGATCTTCTTTTGTTAACATGACTTTAATGTATTTATGTCCATATAGAAATTTCAATAATCTTAAAAAACACTTAGGGGATAAATGTGGGAACTATTAAAGAATAATTTAAGCAGGAAAAGGGGAGAAATGAGAAATATTTTAATGATTAGAGTGATCTTTGATCGATTAGTCTGCAGTAATGTACAGTGGGTGATAATCGATTATTTGGGATATAATTCTGTAACTTCTGAACCGTTAGAAATATTTTAATGAAATTTCATGGGTTAGAACTGAGGAGTATAAAACGCTATTTGGTCAGGGGCGTATTCCTCCAAAATAGGCCAGAGTGTTTGTGTCATTCACTGAAAAAAATTATGGAAAATAGCTAAATTTAACTAGAAAAAGCCAAGTTTCTTTAGGATTTTCAGTCAAGGTATAAACTTTTTACACGATTATTTGGTTCGTTAGAACCTGAAGCTTCATAATTTTTAAAGAATTAGGAATACAATTCGATGTTAAAAATATATTAAAAAATAAAAAATTTGAATTTTTTTCTTTTTAAAAAAATAAATTTTATATTTCAACTTAAATAAAATCGAAAGGAATAACGGTATTTAATTGAAATTTCGCTATAATAAATATGAACTGGTCCATGAGTCGGAGACTTTAAAAAATTCCCACATTAATATGAGAAAATACCCTTAAACTCACTCCAAGTAAAATATTGAAAAAAGTTTGCATTTTCATTGAAATGATCAGCTTGTCATTATAAGGGCCGCCGAGTAGGAAATTCGTTTTGGGTGTTTGCCTTATATATAGCTTGTATATATATATTATAAAGTTCAGAAAAAAGTGGTTTTATCAGTGAATAGAAATTAACCCCTTTTTCAAAAAATTCCAAAGAAATCGATTTCTTCTCGAAAGTTTTAATCATAAATTGGAAATCTCTGAAACAATATGAGGTAACCTTCATTTGTAAGGATATATTTTATAGAAATTTAAAAAGGACAACATTTCTTTTGTCTCAATTCAAAAGTAAAGATACACGAGGTGATCAACTTTGAAGTGTCACTGACTACGCTCCTGACCACATAGCCTACTGTAACCCTCTAAATCCACTCAAAAACTCTTCAAGTCTAATCATGTGAAATTTCATTAAGATACCTCTAACGGTTCAAAAGTTATAAAATTATTTCCAAAAAATGCGATCATTACCCTGCTGATGGCATCTTGTTTTCGCTCTCTTAAAACTTTTTCTTTCAGTGTATTTATATAACTAATGGCGCTATATTCTATTTGCGAATTATTTTTATTTATGTAAATTATTTTGCATTTTCAATAAAGTAAAAAACAAAAAAAATCGAAATTTTATTTTCGTATTAATCGTTAGAACTCTGCACACAATTTCACATAATTTAATGCGAAAAATGCATTGAGAGATAAGAAGGGGTATTTTTAAATAAATAATAATGATTTCGTTGATAAAAACAAATTTCAATAAAAATTTTTTTGTTTATATTTATAAAATGTGAACTAATTCAATTTGTGAAAGATAACGAATATAAAATTTTGTTTTTGTGTTTCTGTTTGCGAAGTGAAATTTGTTGTTTATTGAATAAAAAGATAACGAAAAATGCTAAAATCAAAATTTTTAAAAAATTATCGGTGAACTTGTGATTGAGTTCTAAAAAGAACTTAATCAGATCAAAGCTTTAGATATTCTTATATAAAAACATATTAAAATGTTGCTTTGCTTATATGGATTTTTTAAGCAACGGACTTAACATTTACTGTTAAGTCTCTGTTATATATGGTTTTCATAATATCATTACTTGTGGATGCAGGAGAAAGTAGTCTTTGTATGAGTCAACATAGATTCTCTAGAGAATTCAATATGCTCAATTTCATTCACAATTAGATTTTCGATAATGAAAAGATTAAATCCGGGGAAAAAATTATAATCAATCAGTGCCATAACCAAGTCCATAGGTGTCTTAGGGGGTTAAAAATATAAGAAAATATGTTTTGCCTATAACTCAGTAACAAAGAGGCCTAAGTAGAAAATTGTGGAAATTACACACGGAATGACGAGCTTATATATATCCTTCTGACCTAGTCAGGTGAAGGGTATAAAAATAAACAAAGAATTTTCAGATATTAGATGTATAAGTTTCCCACCTGTTTGGTAACATATGGACTCCTTGAATGTCCTTTAGTGCGTCCGAAGATCGGTCGTGTAGATAGTTTAATCTTATCGGAATAATAAGTCACATTGCAATGAGTGAGTGAAATGAGCAAAACAAATCAAATCCATCGTGTTCTCATTCATTGATACAGGTAGCAATTCCTACTTTACATTCGGTGATTTCTGTTGCCAAACCACTCCCAGAAGGTCACCACCAACAATATGAGAAGTCCTAGTAAGTCCTGTCATATCAAGGGCTATTGGTTATCATGCTACCAGACTTTAGTCTCTGGCTAAACTCCGAAGGTTGTTATATCCTACTTTCGATACCAGACTGTGGATTCATCGTGTCTGTACCTCTCCGACTTCAATAATTAGACCACAATGGAAATCTAAATGGATCGTTGCAGAGACTTCTTACTCTTCCATGTATAGCTACTGCTAAATAAGGGATTTATCTCCAAGAAGGCCCGTGAGGGCTTTGATACTCAATAAGTTGATTTTTTCAACTAAATGAATCGATTAGCATTTATGTGCTTTAGAAAAGCTTGGAAACTTATCCGTTCACACTAATGATGTCGCCAAGACTAAATATACTTTAGAATTTTGCCTTTTTTTAGAAAAAAGTGATCTTTATAGTTTAAACTTCCGATTGAGTGTTTTCTTCCTCTTAGATGCTGGAAGATTTTACAAAAATCTGTAATGAATTTTATCAAGATAAGAAGAGACGAAGAGATGAATAGATTGGAGGAGAAATGTTCCTAATAAAAGAAATAAAATTTTTCCTCTTCCATTAATTATTTGATTAAATTGATCCAATTCATTCCCTACTCGCTCTTTTGGAAGAAAATTATAAAGTGGTTATTGTAAAAAAGAGTTTATTAAGGTTTTCAAAATATTCATTTATGGCATCCATTTTACATTGGACTTGTTTTTTTTTTTTGCAAATTCACCAAAAATTTGTTAAATTACAAAAAAAAAAAACGTTTTGGAACCACTGTGCAATGTGCAAAGCGCAATTATTACCATGTCTAGCAGTACCAGATATTTCTGAATATCATATTGGTCGTTATCCTTCGCTTTCATTTAATTTGATTCTCTTCCAACTCGCTTCTTTTGAAAGAAAATTTTGAAGTGAATATTGTAAAAAAGGAGTCAATTAGGGTTTTCAAAATATTGCCTTCCAATTCACACTGAATGGACTTGGTTTCTATGTATGACGAGAGTATAAAAGGAAGACATGAAAATAGTAGATGTCAAATGGTCAAGGACAATATGTGTAGATTTTAGAGGATTATTGTTTCGGGGAACGAGCAAATGTAATGCTTATTCCGCTTATTCTGTCATTATTATGAATTTTTATGTTTCCACCGCGATATTAAGTTAATTGAAAATACAGTAGAGGGAAAAAGTGAATCACTCCCTTTTGTAGTATTCGAAAAAAACGTTATCCTGTTTTAATTATAACCACAAACAATAACTTCAACTTAAAACAAAATCCACCGACAATTACCCTGACCCAATTAAAAAGACCCCCTTCCCCACATACATATGAATCGTTAACACTCACTCACACTAACACACTTAACAAAAAAATATATAATAAATAAAAAATTAAACCGAAGATTTATTAGTTTTTAAACTTCAATTTAGTGGTGCTTAACAAGAAGGTTAAAATGTTTATTTTCTTTTGTTGTTGTTGTCGGTGTTGTTGTAGTTGTTACACCACAAATAAAAATAAACAAAAAAATAAAAACCAAAATCTATATTAAAGTGAAATGAAGAATAAAAAAATTATTAATAAGAAAAAAAGAAAGAAAACATTTTATTTGATCACGGATCAATCAATTTGCCACACGCGTCATTGTTTATTTTATGCTGCTGTTGTTGCACAAAGACCAACCACAATATCAACAATATTTTGCTTAAAGAACAACAACAACAGCAGCAGCTAAAAAACATATAAAAATAATGTTGTTTCTTTATTATTTTAACAATAATATTGTTAAAAGTGGACAAATACTTTAGCAGTTATGGAAATGGAAATGGATCTAAACCCCTGAAACTTTCGAACATGAAATGTTAATAATCGACCAATTAAATGACAAATAAAAACCATGACGTTTGCAATTCTTTATATCCTTCAACTGACTGGGTCAGAAGGGTATATTTAAGTTTGTCATTCCGTTTGTTATTTCCATAATTTTCGATTTAGACCTCCGAAAGTGTATATATTCTGGATCGGTATAAAAAAATTGAGCTATGTCCGTCCGTGGGTCGCTTGAAATCAAGTTTATGATGTCGACCTATAGTTAACATATATGATATGTATATCAAACAATTGGAAATGCTTTCAAGAATTTTACTATTAAAATCCACGGAAATTGGTTCAAAAATGGTTTAGATATTAGCAAAAAACTGAAGGTATCTCAAGCTTTTTTCAAGTTTTTTCTATTTTTCGAAGAATTTTCAGGAGTTAGTGATTTCTGCGCTGAGGACATGAAATGAATCGGACCATTAGTTTCGGAGTTATAAGCAAGAACACAGTTTCCGATATTTTGAACCCCCTATGACACTTACGGACTTGTTTATAGCACTGAGTTAAAAACATCACAGTTTTCGGTCCATTAGTTTCCGAGTTATTGGCAAAACGTATTTTCCGATATTTCGAAACTCCTATTTTTTTCAAATCGGCCCATAAATAGTCGAATAATTATAATAACTCTATTACATTTATTCGAGTATTGCTTTAGTGAAAAAGAATACTACTCGTGATCTGAATAAAATTTTGCATGTATATTGAATGCTATGGAGAAAATTCGGCACAGCCGAATTTTACACTTCAACTTGTTTTAATTTTAATTTAATTAAAAGGTTGCAATTGTACGAAGAATTATAATAACAACAAAAAATTTATATTGAAATGAAGCCAAGAGTCAATATAGAAGTGAAACATTAAAATAAGAAAACAAATAAAGAAAATATCCTCATGTTAGCTATTGCACTACATTAGGGAAAGTTAAAAACGGAATCGTGTAAAGAGAAAACATGGTTGTGGTAGCCATAATTTAGTGGCAGCATACTCGCACCACAATATGTTTAGTTGAACAACGGAATATTATTGGTTAATTACAATAATAACATTACTGTCATGTTGTTAACTATAATATAGTTGCGTTCTAATCATAATAATTTTGCCACAAACAGCACTCACTATTCCATAGGTACATAATGGCGAGAACTCCCTTTAGTTGTGTTTTCTTTTGTAAGTTATTAAGATTCGTTTAAGATATTTTAGATTCAGTTAGTAAAGACATTTTTCTTGCTTACCCTAGAAGAGTAAGGACGTCTTTCAGTGCACAATGGGGAAAAATAGACCATTTTGGAAATAAATCTGTAATTTTTTGAATTTGAAATCCTTGGACGGAATTATAGGGGTACGAATTTAGGTACCTTGGACATTTAATTCAAATGTATAAACAATCTTCAGCCCTTTACGTTTCCTACTAAAAGAATTTTTCTTGTAATCTTAAGAATGAGAGGAGAAACCCAAAATTAAAAGTAGATTTTGGTCAATAGAATCAATATTTAAAGGAGGTCTAGAAAAAGCCGCTACCATGTGATCATAAACGCATCGAGGTTTTTAAACTATATTTAGTTTAGTTTAGTTTAAAAAATTAGGCTTTGATATTTAATTATAGTTCGGTTGAAGTCGAAATTTTGTTAAAAGTGGGTCAAATACGAAGTGTAGCTTCGTAGTATCGTATATTTTAAATTATAGTAAAGCGTTAAAGATCCAACATAATTCAATGGTATTTGTGAGCCAAAAATTTGTCGAAAATAAGTCTAATACATATATTACCTTTTCCAGGAGGTGAAATATTTTTAATAATTTTATTTTCTCTGAATTTATAAAACGGAATTTAAAAAGAAACATAAAAATATAAAATAAAATGGGATGGTCCCATATTAATTTGGAATTATAAGATTTGTGGACATTTAGTTATGAACAGGAATTAAAATACTTAGAATTTAAAGCTTCATTAACAACTCTTTTTTTTTCTGCTTCTTCTTACGAATCAAATTTCATGATGCAATCGCCAGTTGATGAGATCATCGACGAGAACTCCAAAAAAAAAAACTGATATCAAAAATAAATAAAATTAAAAGAAAAAATAAATAAATATTTTACATAATCGAAATAAAAAGAAGAATAAATAACATGAAAGACCTAAAGAAAGAATGAGAACGGCACAATAAATTAAAAAAATTTTATAGAAAAAAGCAAAAAAAAATTGCAAAGAAAACAAGTTGAGCATGTGTATGAATACTTATGTGAGTGTGTGTATAAAAAATGTACTACAATAACTTGGTTTTATTTCATTTAAAAAAATGAAAATAAAACAAATAAAAATGAGATATTCGCCTATGACGAATCTTCAATATCCTCTACCACAAATGTGTGTGAAGTAGATATGTTATGTTGCGTACATATGCAATCATACATATAATATGGTACACTTAATGAGTCATAAAATTGGTTAGTATTTTTGGCTATAACTTTTTTTCTACTGATCCGATTCTGATTATTGATTTGTAATGATAATGAAGTACATATAACTTTATATTACGGCAAAATTTCATTATAATTTGTGAATTTATAATTGACAATTTTAAGAAAGTTTTTTTCTTGAACATAAAGGTTACCTCAGATATCGGTTTATATCTTTTAATAAACTGAAGCAATTTTTCTGGTTTTAAATAGGAAAATTCTCAGGACTGTAATAAATACTTGGGCCGAATTTCATTGAGCCTTGTCAATTATTGTGAATGTGAGAGTATCAGTCCTACAGGCAGATGGACAGAAAGACAGACGGAGACAGACAGACATCGACTCAGATTTTGATCTGATGCAAAAAATATTACACACCGAATGATAAAGTTAATATACCCATTCCACTACTTGTGTTGGTGAAGGGAGGACAAATTAAAATAATACTCAAGACATGAAAATAAATTTATAGGATTATGAGTTTATAATTGCAGTTTAAAAAAAAATACAACAAAAATAATGAAAACAACAACAACAACAACAACAAAAATATTAAATTAATACAAATATGAGAATATATATTTATATATATTTATATAGAAAACTGAAAAGATGGCAAAAAAAATGTAAACAAAATTGTGTAATGGAATGAATTGAATTGAAAAAAATGTGTGTCATAAAAGAAAAGATGGAAGAAAAAGATGGATGAATTCATTACATTAATATTTAAATATTTTTTTTTTTACATAAAAAAAATATATTCAATTATTGCCATTTCAGTGCAAATGTTAAAATAATGAAAATTAAATTGTTTTCTTAATTTGAAACGCACAAATGTGCTTTAAACGCTTGAATTAAGCTTTAATAGCGGATCGATAATTCGTTTTGCCTTCTTGGCGTTATCTTTTGTAGAAGATTTGTCTCATAACTTTTTTAGTCAGTCAAAAGAGACCATAACATTTTTTATTCTCTGCACATGTTGAAGACCTTGAAAATGACTTATGTCTTCTGAATTATTCCATCAGTCCAAATGTTTCAGTGAGGTGGTATAGATCTGGTCGTAAAACAAGTGCTGAGTATCGTGTTGGTATACCCAAAGGACTGGTACGAGATGTGTTCCAAGTACCTTCATTCTTCATGCATGGAGCCTATTGTAAATTAAAGATAATGTCAATTAAAGATCCTGTGTTATTAGTTTTTCCAATAAGTACTTTTGAAATTTTTTTAAAAATCAGACTATGAAAAATATACAATTTTTTATAGTTTTCGAAGGATTTCATCACTGTTGAAAGTATTAGAACTACCAAGAAAATTGAAGCTTATGGATCCTACTAAAATCCTGCGTAATTAGTTTTTCCCAAAAGTATTTTTGAAATTAAATATAAATAATTTTCGAAGAATATAACCAATGTGGCCACATTATTCGTTCTCAGTGAAGAAATCCTAAAGAAAATTGAAGCCAAAAGATCCTTTTAAGAAACTGCATTTTATAAGGATGTTTGCCAGGATACCCAGGATACTTTGTATTGTAAGTTTAATTTTTTATTATTTATTCAAAATTTATTATTTTTTCTTATATACTAATTATTATAACAGCACTTAATTATTTAGTTATTAATTTAAACACCGTGACCTCCAGATTTCCAGACCAGACTCCTCGATTAAATCTAGATCCGGCCCTTATATAGAATATTATTTTGTAATTGTATTAGTAGTTCTACTACCATACCTATCACTATTACATTGCCTGGGATCTATGGTTGTAAAAACCAGTAGATTCCCTTTTGCCATACTATATTGTTTGGGATCTATGGCAGTAAACACCAGTAGAAACCCTAACACTACTATATTGTTTGGGATCTATTGCAGTAAATACCAGTAGAAACCCTAACACTACTACTAGGTTGGGACTGTTTTGCCTGTATACGGCTGCTATCGAAGCTATTACAAACTTGCGATAGCTGTCCGTCCACAACGGCAGCACAAGCCCAACTGAAGAAGTAGTGATGTTGATTATTAGTATTAGTGGTAATACAACAGTATCGTAGTAGTGATGCAACTATTTTGTATGTTGGGCATGTAATGTACTCATACTTAAATATGTTACTATATTCTCTTATACTACAACAATTTCTCTTATATTTACACTCTTAAAAATTAACAGTTATTTTACAAGAACAATTATAAAATAAGCAAGTACACTTTAAATTCATGTTAGCGAGTTAATTCATATCTGATTTTACAACAAAAAAATATGTAACGAATTACTTCGTTACAATTTTTAGTAATTCCAAAAATTATTTCAGACATTAAAAAAATGAAAGAATCAGAGTCAGAGGTTAAGTGTCATATAAATGATCTTCAAAGGATATGTTAAATCTGTTAAAACCTTTCGTTCTCAACGAATAGAACCAAGTGGAAGATAGAAGGTATTTTTGAAACGTTTTGTAAATTTCTTAAAATCAGTCTTCAAAGGATATGATCAGTGTGGCCACATCCTTCAAGCGTCTTCAAGAAAATATGAACACAGTTGCATATCCCTTGTTCTTAAAGAATCACATCTACTAGAAATTAAAGCAAATAGATGTCTTAAATCCTTCGAAATTACTCTTTCCGATATTAAAAAAATAATAAATTAGATTTAGTGCTAAATATAAATGATCTCCAAAAGATAAGACCGCTGTTGTCATATCCTTCGTTCTCAATGAATAGTACCAAGGGGAAATTGAAGCTAATGGGTCCTATTAGGATCGTGCTTAATTAGTTTTCCCACAAGTATTTTTTTATACATTTTCAATAATGACATTTATTGCAGAAATGCCGCATAAATGGTCTTTGAAGGATGTGACACAATATGTTCCAACGAATGAAGCCTCATGAGTTTTCTCATGTCCTCCAAATAACTTGCAACCGTAGAAATTCTTGCTAAGGCTCGAAGAAAATTCCAACTGTTTGATAGGCAGTTGTTATTGTTGTCTTGTAAAAAAAAACTTCAGATTGATTTAGTTGTCGCTAGATTGACCATCTTCGTCATGGAAAATGGAAATGGAAATCCAATTGTCGTGGAAACGTTAAATGATAGACGGTAGAAATTATCGGTTGAGTAGATTACACTGGAGCATTGTAACATTTTACTGATTGATCAATTGTTTTACTTTTTTAAAATTTTTTACATATTCCATGTGCCACCGACTAGCACTTTAGGGACCTGATTCTCTCTTTGCAATTTATGCAGGATAATTAAATTTGTGTTTATTTTCTTCGTTCAGATGCTTAAAAGTATTGCTGTCGTCATCGCTGGGGACTTGTAGGCAATCATGAGCTGATACTGAAGTTGAAAAGCAAGTGACACCCTCAAGAAGTTTTCAATATGAAACTCTTTCGATTCACTTTAAATCTTGAAGAACAACAGAACCTGACTGAAGGACAAAATTATTTGGCACATTAAGTTATTATCAAGCCCATCAAACTGATGGCGCACTGATATCCATTCTTTATAAAATTGCTCTAGAAAATCGTTGTGCTCTTTTTTGGAATAAATACTCGCTCTGCTCAAATTGATGAAACGACTGGCTTTTATAGAATACGTGTGAAGTAAAAAGAATTAGTAGTCTACACTGGACCAAGAAAGGTAGTAAATATAACGGAAAAAAGTAGATTAAATATCAGACAACGAAATCTTTATTCACATAACGAAAAGTTTCGTTAATTCTTCAAATTAACGAAAATTTGTCAATATGACTATTTGAATTTGTTAATAAAAATGGAGTTAATTTGAATAAATTTTATTCAATTTGAATAATACATTTTTCAAATTGACAAAATTATTAAATTTGAATACCAGATTCAAGTTAGATTAACGAAAATTTAAATAAATTGAGGAAGAATTTGCGTTAAATTGTTGTCATCAATTCAGACATAAAATATTAAGTACCATGGGAAGGAGTACACCCCGTAAAATGTAAATAATGACTATATAATATCTTAAGAACTATAACAGCAAGATTTTTCATATTTGTTCCCAATGACTTCTTCAAGGAACTGTTTCATTGGACAAAATTTAAGACGGACAGGATCAGGGTAGAAGTAGACCTCATACAAAGCAAATATTGTTATCAAATATCATTAAATCTACTACAGCGAGAATTTGGTCCCAATTACATTTTTGAATACACGTTGATTTGTGATTTGTGAAAATTTTTTCGAGGTTTAGGACACAGGAGAATTTTCGTGCAGCAAAGCGCACCGGGTAAAAGCTAGTTTTAAATAATAATTAAATAGTGTAGAAGACGTAATAGACAACTGAAAATAGTGTAATGTCAAAATCGGTGTCGAGCCGATCGACTTGTATTATTGATCAGCTGATCTTCCATTTGCATTTTCATGAATTTATGCAAAATATTCCTTTAACTTCAATCACAATAATTAGAATGTTTTATAAAATATTTTCCTCCAGTATGTAGATCTGTATTCAGTTTACATTTCCTTTGTCATATTTTATTTAATATGAAAAAGTAAAAATTATTTGACGAAAAAATTTGTTAAATAAACGAAAATTTTATTCAAATTAACTTTTTTTAATATGTAGAATTGAATAAATTTTGTGTGTTATTTCACTTACGATGCGTTACTGACATTTTTACTAAATATCTGTGGATGTAATATATTTTTCGTTAATTTTTTAACGAAATTTTATTCAATTTCAAATCTGAAGGAAATTCTTTTATTTTGAAGAAAAATTATTTAAGTAAAAATAAAAATCTGTTTATTTAACTCCTTTTTTTCGTTAAAATTTTACGAAAATCTTTCGTTATTATTATCAACGACTTTTGGTTCAGTGTAACCTCTTGAGTCAGAAAATCTGTTACCAGGAAAGAGTCAAATGATCATTATTAATTAAATTAATTAAAAAAAAATATTTTGAATGTTCGATCGGTGAGTTAGCGGAAGTATTTGGGGGAGTTAATTTATTTATTTTTTCAAAACTTTTTGAATAAAAATTTTCTCATTACATTTTGTTTAAGTGTACGAATTTTATGTTCCCTTTCCATTCCTTTTCCATTCATCAATTTATTTATATTCCCGATCTTATTCCGATTCATATTAATTTACAACAAACACACACAATAATCATTAAACACCAGACGTCACGCTCTCATTCTGTCTCAAATACGCAACACATATCAGTTGTAATCAAGATTTTGCATCATTTTCAAAGCTCCATTTGGAAAACCCTCTCTGTCAGAAATAAAATAAAGTCAACTGAATCTGTTGTCGTCTTCCATATCGTATTTCCAAAAGCACAAGTGTTTTTGTTTTTGTTTTTTCATTTTTATTCTTTGTTTTTGTATTTTCTTTAACCACATTTTTTAAATACTTTTTCATAAACGTTAATATTTGTAATATTTAAAAGCATTTTTTGTTTTTGTTTTACAATAAAAAAGTGTCAAACGATTTAGAGTATTTTAATTTTTTTTGTTTATACCCTACACCACCATAAGTGGTGAAGGGGGTATATTAAGTCAGTCATTCCGTGTGTAACAATCATCTCAGAACCCACAATTTATATAAATATTCTTAGATCAAATCAACATCTGAGTCAATTTAGTTTTGTCCATCTGTTGTCTGTCTGTCGATTAAGGTATGTCCGTCTGTCCGTCTTTTGTTCGCAATCTCACATCCATAATAATTAACAGAGTTCAATGAAATTTGCTCTGAGTATTTGTTATGGTTCTTAGAAGTTTTAGATTTAAAACCAGCAAAATCGGTTTAGTATATAAAGAGTTATAGACCGATATCCGGGATTATATTTTATATGTCTGTGAGTGTATGCGTGAGTATGCACGTACGAAGTGTAACGTATTTACTTCACATGTATTGTGGTGGAGGGTATTGAAGATTCGGCATAGTCGATTATAACATTCTATTTTTGTTGGTTTTTGTTTTTGTATCATGACACTTGTTTAACACTTTATTCGTGTGAAAGAAAAACCACAAAATATTTTATTAGACTTCAAACGACAAAAATGATGTATGAAATATTTTAGTCGGTGAATGAAAATTAAAAAAAAATGAAAAAAGGATGAAATGATGAAAATTTTGTAAACAATTTGGATGAATATTAATAGAAAATTCAATCGACTCTTTTAGGGGAGTGGTGAAGGATCCACAATGTTCTTGGACTGATTTCGGTCTAAACTCTTAAACCGATTTCAATGAAATTTCACTCGATTGATCTCTAAACAATTTATCCATTAGAAATGAATGAAAATTAACTAAATTTAACTACATGAGTCCTCTTTTAGTTTGTACTTTCATCCAAATTATAAACTTCTTACACAAGAATTTGGTATCGATAAAAATGTTGGAACCTGACCCTAAATAAAATGTCAAAAAATGTATGAAAGACTTAAAATTTTGAATTTCTGTAGTTTTTGTATCCTTCATCACCAGACGTGGTGGTCATTTCGTGTGTAACGCTAAGAAAGAATCATCTCAGACTCCATAATGTATATATATTCTTGCATTAAATCAACATCTGATTAAGTTATGTCCGTCTGTCTGTTGTTGGCACGTTCACATCGACGAAAATTGTCGGAGCTCAATTGAATTTGTTCTCAGTATTTGTTAAATTCCTGAGAAGTTTCCTATTTTAAACCAGCAAAATCCACTTAGTATATCAAAAGATATAGACCGATATCTGAGATAATCTCTAAGTTTTAGCGAAGAATTTTGGTAAATCTGTCAATTAGAAATCGCCAAATAAGACAAGAATAAGAAGGGGATTAAAAAGATTCCCACTTTTCCATATAAAAATACCCAAAATCCAGAACCGTTTAAATCAAATTTAAAAAATTTTACTCTTTTCACTAAAATGGTCATTATAAGCGACGTCCGGCAGAAAGTATTGTTTGGGTCTTTAGCTTACATATTTAGCTAAATATCCAGGATAATTTAAAGCTGATTTCAAGTTTGCGATTTAAGAAGTTAACAAATGAATTTAAATTATTAAAACAAATTAAGCAACTATGGAAAGGGCTTGTGGGCAGATCTTTGCCCCAGGTTTATCCGATTTTAGTTTTCACGTATTCCCATTAAGATTTCTTAAAAACTAAAAAAACAAGTGTAAAAATGGATTTAATTTTTTTTCGACTTAATTATCTCTGTAACTATAAGAGAACCTAATCTCACTTTTATAGAGATTTCAAGGACTTTCTATATAAAAAATTAGTTTTATTTTAATTTCTAAATTATCTTAGGGGATTTTTTAAGATATGGCCAAATCTAGTGGGTCAACGACAATTATGATGTCTCTAACGGTTAAAAAGTTACAAAATTGGACACACTGTGGAACGTTGAACATAATTAAGTAAATATTTCACAGTCAATGTTTTTAAATAGTTTTTGACTGATGCAACGTGTGACCGAGCGTTTCGGTCACATCGAATATTAAGATTGCCCTTCCTAGACCACTCGCTTTACACGAATCCATTGTGTTTGGTACAAATTCCTTTGTAATTATATGACCTGATTCCAATCACTCATCATACTCTGATCCCACCAAACACTTTGATCGTTTGAGCCGATTTTAACAATTTTTGATATAAAACACATTTCTGATCCCACGACATACAGTATTTTACTTTGGCACCATTTTGGCATAACTTAATTTGAAATTTTTGATTTTTGATTATTGTTATGTTTCAATTTGGGTCACGCGTGAGAACACAATGCAAAAATGGTTACTTTTTGTAGGGTTCAAGCATAATTGTAAAATCGGGTTTTCCGCGTCTCAACGCTGTGATTCATTTTCGTTGTTCTTAAAATTTTAAACATTGGGAAATGCTCTGAAGCGTTGCTCCCAATGGGAATACAAGTTTCACATAATTTCCCATTGATTATTTTCGAATTTATCATCCTACTGTTTTTCGGATTTCCAGATCTCTCATTGTGATGAAATCACAAATTTTTCCATTTGGTTCATGTTTCTCAAAAGGATCTGCAGAAATTGATACCTTTCAGGGATCAATTTTTGCAAATCAAAGAAGGTCATCAGACTTCAATGCAAAATTACACAATTTCCGATATTATAGTATTCACACTTCGACGACTTAAGCGACAGATGTCTCTTCAAACTGCCATTTTTTATTGACTCATTTTGATACCCTACACCATGTTTTAGATGGTTTGGAGTATAATACATTTTCTTGCTGATGTTTGTAACGTACAAAAAATGATTTCACCTCTACACATTTAAGTATAACGATCGAGTAAAAGTTATTATTTGAATCGATTTAACGAAGTCCGTCCTGCAAACCATGGAAACATTGTCAGCCCTCTACAGGTTGATATTTTAGCGATATCTTAGAGAATTTTGTATACAGATGATCTATGCTAAGACGGTTGACCTCAGTTGACCTCACAGAATCAGTTTTTAAACTCATAAAACACTTAGATAATTTAATTAAAACGAGCACCAATAAATATTGCTTAAGTCCAAAATTCACAGGGCAAATTTTAAGAATTTCGGTAACTGTTAATCCAATACAAATCATCTTCCGAAATTTATATTAAAATTTATACATTTCAAAAAAATGTAGTTTGAAATACTACTCCAGCTTTAACGGGAATCGCTTCATAACTCTCTATAGGCCCCATATAACATTCACTTCTGAAATGGCATAAATAAATGAGGGTATCATGTTTCAACGAACTATAAATAGTTTAAGGATGGATCGATAATTTTTCATGTCCGGGTCATGGTTAAGACGACAATCTACAATTCGAGCATAATGAACAACAAAATTACAAATATTCTGGGTAGGAATCTCAGCGATTAGCACAGTTCCCTACCACTACATGACAACCAAGGAGAAGGTTAGATTTCAACCCCATCATCCTATAATCTGCTACAGTAGATCTATCATATCTATAAAGGAAAAAAGTCGGTTTTTAACAAGCCATAACTTTGTATATAACAGTCTAAAACTGTTATATGGGTTTTTAGGAAATTTCCAAAAGGTCATATACAATATTTATAGTGGTGGGAGGTTATTTAAAAATCGGATCAGCTGAATGTATCATTGTTGTATTCAGCATTTAAAAAAAATATATATAATAATTAATTATCGCTTGTCGCCTTAATTATAATCTCACCAACCTTGTTGAACAAAAAAACAAAAAAAAAAAAAAATTTTAAATACTCATAAAAATTTAAACATAAATTTGAATTTATATTCACACCAAAACCTTTAAAAAAAGCTACAAATTGTGATTCATCAAAGCCTCGTTATTTTTTATTCTTATAATTTTTTTATTATCATTATTTTCTTAATGTCAAATTAAGTTGAAATACAACAAATAACTGTAATAAATGATAAATTCTAACAATTTGTGATTAATATTTAAAATAAACATTTATGATTTTTATATTTTTCTGAAATCCACTTCTTGAGGGGTAAAATTCCTGCTTCAAATTTCCTAAGAAATTGATGAGTAATTTGAACAAAACCCTTCGTATTTATACCCTACACCACCGTAGGTGATTGGGGTATTATGAGTTTTTGCTGATGTTTGTGACATACAAAAAGAAGAACCACCTTCTGAGTCATTTTAACTATGGCCGCTCTCCGGCTGGCTGTCCAAGTAAACTTTGTGAACACTCTACAGATGGCAATTTATATGGTATATTTAAATTGGTCGTGTTCTATCCAATATTTTAGGTACCTCCCATGCAAATGTATAACCGGAATAAGGTTTTAAGCTCATAAAAGATAAAATTTTACGGAAATAAGTCTTATGATATTCCAAAACGATGTGCCAAATAAAATAAGTCGGTCCATTGCTTTTTCACATAAATGTTAGTTTCACAATAATCTACCGCAAACTAAAGAATAAATCAAAAAATAAAATTATACGAGGGTCGTTCATTACTTTTCGCAATTACCATTTATAACTAACAATGTGATGTATGGTATTACAAAGTCGGGCTGGACCAACTATAACATTTTTACTTGTTTTTTTCTTTGTTTTCTTGGTTTTTATTAAGGAAATTAAAGAAATATTTAGGAAACGTTTCATTTAACGCTTAATTACTAGAATTCACGTGATCATAACTCTCCCTTTTAAAATGGGTTTATATGGTGGAATATAATATTTTTTTAATGTAAAGTGGAAAAAATTGTGAGGGATACATTTTGAGAAATGTTTATATGTTGACACGTGTGTTTGTTGTCTGGATAAGTTTGGAGGTCTTTTAGATAAATTTAACTGTAAATAAAACTGACCAACTGGTCAAAAGATAAAAATTGTATTTTAAGGTTTGGTCTTTGGCAAATGACCACAACTAATATGAGTTGTGTTATATAAAAAAAGTAATGCTAAAGTAGCGTTTTATTTTAGATTGTTATTGTTTTAAATAAATGTTTTAGATTAAAAATATATCATTATGAAACCAGTCATGGATCTTCAGGAGTAATAATAATTTAAGTGACTTGTACGAAATGAAAAAATGTTTAAAAGGTGTTATTTACGGTGAAAAATTAATGTACGAAAAATTGCCAAATTTGACCTGAGGAAGCTGAGTGGTTGGGTTTATAAGCAAAATATAAACTTGTTACATAAGTATTTGGTATCCAACATAGAGATTCACAATTGGTGCAGAAAAAAGAAACTTATAACGTTCAAAACAAAAATATGATGTTGCCACCTTTTTTGAAAAAAATCGCAGAAATTCATTTTTTAAGTGGCCAACTTTTAACGGTTACCGATTACGCTCATGACCAGATAGGGGTTTGTACTCCTCTAAATCAGCTCATAAACAAATCAGTTCTAATCATGAGAATCTTCTACAAAATACCTCAAAGACTTTAAAAGTTACAAAATTATTTTTAAAAATATCGATTTTGTTGGAATCAGAATTAAGTTTGTGAAATCGGGTTCTAATAATCACAATCGATATTTACCTCAATCAAATGATTTGTTTTATAATAAAACATCTTTACCAAAAATGTTCAGAATATTTGTTCTGAAATGGGGAAAATAATTTTTTTCATGCCGCAAGACTAAACGAAAATTATTATTTTATTTTAATTTAATGCCGAACTAATGCTCTGATTTGATGGCATTAGATTATGGGAGTTCTATAACAAATACGATTTCATATTG
The DNA here is from genome assembly GCA_004302925.2 of Cochliomyia hominivorax. Classification (NCBI taxonomy): domain Eukaryota; kingdom Metazoa; phylum Arthropoda; class Insecta; order Diptera; family Calliphoridae; genus Cochliomyia; species Cochliomyia hominivorax. The sequence goes on from PYHX02000413.1 coordinate 56,885,455, forward strand.
CAGATCTTGTCAAAAATTATTTGAAAAATAGCGAATTAGAAGTTTTCACATGCCCGCCTTAGGGTCCAGTTCTTGCTTTTTTTAAAATTTATATTGGATTTGATTGATGCAGAACGCCCTTAATAGAATATGCTTCACTTCAATCTAGGGTATCAGATAATATCTTGATTGTGGCATCACTCGTTTTGTTATCAAAATGAATGTCTTATAATATAAAATGTCTATTATGCAATGTCCATCGGTCTGAACGACTGGCTGGTGACCCGTCCATATAACGTTGTGGACATTCTTCAGGTCGCAGTTTTTTTGTTAGGTATCAGCTTTTTTTGCCAAAGACAAAACCTAATGTAAATAGCAATAATCGGTTCAATGTTTCAGGTAGTTTCCATACAAATAAGTCCTTATTTGGTTGTAAATTCCCTATAAAGTTCCTTCCCGGAATAAGAAGATGCATGTTGAATGTAGCTTTCTAACATGTTTTAGTTATATTTTATACGTCTAATCGCAGTGATCTTTTGTATCACTTCCAACCCTGTTATGTGAGCCCTTCTAATAACCTCCCTAATGATACCAAGTATGAGTATTTAACAAGTTACTGGCAAATTTATTTTAATTTTCATGTCATTCATAACAAAATTGTTAACAGTCTGATATCGCTCTCATGAAAGGTGTGTTGCATGGAATCCAAAAACAAAAATGAAAAAAAAACTAAAACAAAAGCACATATTTTTAAACAGAGCAAGGAAAACTTTATTAAATCAAGGGCCAGTTTTAGAATGGAAAATTCAAACTAAAATAAAATTCTCAAATATAATTTAAGTTTAAAATTTCCATCAATTTAAATTCAAAGAATAATAATTTAATCAAAAAGAAAAAAAATTAAGAGTGGCATCAAAAAATTCTTAACACACATATTTATTTTTATAGTTTTAATCACTAGTGATGAAATTTTGAACCTTTTTTTTTGGAAACCCTTCCATTAACGAAAGCACTATAATTTTCTGTCAGTTTGCTCTGTCATTTAGTCTGTTTCCGCTTAAAATCTACTACACATTTAGACATCTTTTTTGGGTTCTTCAATTCTCTTTTAACAAGAGTCCAATATCTGTCTACTGGCCTTAGCTCCGGGCAGTTTAGAGGATTTTCCTCTCTTTTTACAAATAACACATTATTGTTCTTGTATCACTCAAGGGCGTAACAGGATGCCAACTCAGACCAAAAAAGTTGACGTATTATGAAGTCTTAGGAATGGTAGCAGCCTTTTCAAAAATATCCCTTAATATTTTCTGTATTTATAGTGCCCGCTGTAACAAGTTTTTGGCTTCTTTTGCCCCAACTGTATATTGTTTTTCATACCCAGAACTTTTTAGGGAGTTTCGACAGCTTTTGAGTCCCAAACTTTTGTTCAACATTCCCTCGAAGTTGTGAAAGATCTGACAGCAGCGTTCCCATCATCAATTAGCTTTACCCTTTCCATTCAAAATAGTTCAAACACTGAACTAAACGGGCTGCTTTCTTTTCAGAACCCTTTTTGAAAATCCTTTCTATTTTCAGGCTTTAGTAAAATCATGTGAACCATTTCTTCTACCTGAACCATGTTTTCTCTCCTGGTACTGCTTAATAATATTGGAGACAGCTTGACAGCAGACTCTTGAATATTTGGCAAACTTTTTGTAGGACCAAGTTGGGTTTGTTTGAAAATATTTACTAATTTTAGTACGGACTTTTTTCTGGTCCATTGATTTTAATCAAAAAAATCAAATAATACTTGGGTTAAAAGTTCAAAGGAAAAACGTGTGTTAAGAATTTTTCGATCTCACTCCTTATGAATCTATAATCTATATGATGTAATAGATTTACCATATTATATTTCCGTATCAATCTTTTCCCCTTAATCTTCTCTCTCTTTTAAACACTTTTTCGCTTCTCTTCATTGTCATCGTGCTGTTTTGGGGTTAATGAACCGAATTTAATTTACCGAAAAAATGAACTTTATAAACAATAAAAATTATTTAAAAAGTACAAAATTTAATGTTAATAAAAATATTCTGTTCGAACTTTTATTTTATATTTTTTGCTTTTATATCCGTTTTGTATTTTTTGTTTTTATTTTTTTTTTTCATACAAAAAAATAAACAATAAAAATTAGAAAATTGGAAAGAAGAAAACATCATCATCATCTTCGTATAAACAATTATTTCCTCAATCCACCAGATTATTTGTTGTTCCAACAAAAGAATAAAATTTCAAAAATAGAAAAAAAAACATCTCCATCTTGAATTTTGCACAAAAATCGCAAAATATAAAAGAAGAAGAGAAACAAAAGAAAAAAATCATAATTTAATAAAAATTGAGTTTTTGTTTCAACAAATCAACATAAAATTTGTTTCCTCCAGGCCAATTTGATGAAACTGAATTTCGAAAAAGAAACATTTTTAATCGATTTAAATTTGAAAAATTGTTAACTTTAAGAGAAATTGATCATCAATTTTACTTAGAAATTTTCAAAAAAGACTTAATGATTAATCTCATCCCCCCTCCCCCTATATTTTATAAAACTGATATAAAGTTCATAACGTATGATCTTTTCTATAGAAAAGTTCATAACGTATGATCTTTTCTATAGAAAAGTTCATAACGTATGATCTTTTCTATAGAAAAGTTCATAACGTATGATCTTTTCTATAGAAAAGTTCATAACGTATGATCTTTTCTATAGAAAAGTTCATAACGTATGATCTTTTCTATAGAAAAGTTCATAACGTATGATCTTTTCTATAGAAAAGTTCATAACGTATGATCTTTTCTATAGAAAAGTTCATAACGTATGATTTTTTCTATAGAAAAGTTCATAACGTATGATCTTTTCTATAGAAAAGTTCATAACGTATGATTTTTTCTATAGAAAAGTTCATAACGTATGATCTTTTCTATAGAAAAGTTCATAACGTATGATCTTTTCTATAGAAAAGTTCATAACGTATGATTTTTTCTATAGAAAAGTTCATAACGTATGATCTTTTCTATAGAAAAGTTCATAACGTATGATTTTTTCTATAGAAAAGTTCATAACGTATGATCTTTTCTATAGAAAAGTTCATAACGTATGATCTTTTCTATAGAAAAGTTCATAACGTATGATCTTTTCTATAGAAAAGTTCATAACGTATGATCTTTTCTATAGAAAAGTTCATAACGTATGATCTTTTCTATAGAAAAGTTCATAACGTATGATCTTTTCTATAGAAAAGTTCATAACGTATGATCTTTTCTATAGAAAAGTTCATAACGTATGATCTTTTCTATAGAAAAGTTCATAACGTATGATCTTTTCTATAGAAAAGTTCATAACGTATGATCTTTTCTATAGAAAAGTTCATAACGTATGATCTTTTCTATAGAAAAGTTCATAACGTATGATCTTTTCTATAGAAAAGTTCATAACGTATGATCTTTTCTATAGAAAAGTTCATAACGTATGATCTTTTCTATAGAAAAGTTCATAACGTATGATCTTTTCTATAGAAAAGTTCATAACGTATGATCTTTTCTATAGAAAAGTTCATAACGTATGATCTTTTCTATAGAAAAGTTCATAACGTATGATCTTTTCTATATAAAAAAGTTCATAACGTATGATCTTTTCTATATAAAAAAGTTCATAACGTATGATCTTTTCTATAGAAAAGTTCATAACGTATGATCTTTTCTATATAAAAAAGTTCATAACGTATGATCTTTTCTATAGAAAAGTTCATAACGTATGATCTTTTCTATATAAAAAAGTTCATAACGTATGATCTTTTCTATATAAAAAAGTTCATAACGTATGATCTTTTCTATATAAAAAAGTTCATAACGTATGATCTTTTCTATATAAAAAAGTTCATAACGTATGATCTTTTCTATATAGAAAAGTTCATAACGTATGATCTTTTCTATATAAAAAAGTTCATAACGTATGATCTTTTCTATATAGAAAAGTTCATAACGTATGATCTTTTCTATATAAAAAAGTTCATAACGTATGATCTTTTCTATATAAAAAAGTTCATAACGTATGATCTTTTCTATATAAAAAAGTTCATAACGTATGATCTTTTCTATATAAAAAAGTTCATAACGTATGATCTTTTCTATATAAAAAAGTTCATAACGTATGATCTTTTCTATATAAAAAAGTTCATAACGTATGATCTTTTCTATATAAAAAAGTTCATAACGTATGATCTTTTCTATATAAAAAAGTTCATAACGTATGATCTTTTCTATATAAAAAAGTTCATAACGTATGATCTTTTCTATATAAAAAAGTTCATAACGTATGATCTTTTCTATATAAAAAAGTTCATAACGTATGATCTTTTCTATATAAAAAAGTTCATAACGTATGATCTTTTCTATATAAAAAAGTTCATAACGTATGATCTTTTCTATATAAAAAAGTTCATAACGTATGATCTTTTCTATATAAAAAAGTTCATAACGTATGATCTTTTCTATATAAAAAAGTTCATAACGTATGATCTTTTCTATATAAAAAAGTTCATAACGTATGATCTTTTCTATATAAAAAAGTTCATAACGTATGATCTTTTCTATATAAAAAAGTTCATAACGTATGATCTTTTCTATATAAAAAAGTTCATAACGTATGATCTTTTCTATATAAAAAAGTTCATAACGTATGATCTTTTCTATATAAAAAAGTTCATAACGTATGATCTTTTCTATTAAAAATTAAATATTAAAAATTAAAAATGAAGAAAACAAAATTTAAAAAGTTCATAACGTATGATCTTTTCTATAGAAAAGTTCATAACGTATGATCTTTTCTATATAAAAAAGTTCATAACGTATGATCTTTTCTATAGAAAAGTTCATAACGTATGATCTTTTCTATATAAAAAAGTTCATAACGTATGATCTTTTCTATATAAAAAAGTTCATAACGTATGATCTTTTCTATAGAAAAGTTCATAACGTATGATCTTTTCTATAGAAAAGTTCATAACGTATGATCTTTTCTATATAAAAAAGTTCATAACGTATGATCTTTTCTATAGAAAAGTTCATAACGTATGATCTTTTCTATATAAAAAAGTTCATAACGTATGATCTTTTCTATATAAAAAAGTTCATAACGTATGATCTTTTCTATATAAAAAAGTTCATAACGTATGATCTTTTCTATAGAAAAGTTCATAACGTATGATCTTTTCTATAGAAAAGTTCATAACGTATGATCTTTTCTATATAAAAAAGTTCATAACGTATGATCTTTTCTATATAAAAAAGTTCATAACGTATGATCTTTTCTATAGAAATGTACACAACGGATGATCTTTTCTATAGAAATGTACACAACGGATGATCTTTTCTATAGAAATGTTCACAAGTTTTTTATAAAAGAAAAGTTTCTAAAAGAAAATTTTTCATAAGAGACTTTTCCTTAAAAGAAAAGTTTCTCTTAAGGGATATTTTTCAAAGTTCTCTATAAGGCAGAAAAAATTCTCCATAAGAGACTTTTCTTTTAGAAAAGTTTTCTATAAGAGACTTTACTTTTAAAAAATTTCTCTGTAAGACATTTTTCTTTAAAAAAAAGTTTTCTATAAGAAACTTTTCTTTTAGAAAAGTTCTCTATAAGAGACTTTTCATAAGAAAAGTTCCTTATGAGAAACTTTTCTTTAGAAAAGTTCTTAATAAGATAAGATTTCTCTTTAACATACTTCTCTTTAGAAAACTTTTTAACTTTTCTTTTAGAAAAATTCCTTTTAAGAGATTTTTTTCAGAAAAATTCTTATTAAGAAACTTTTCTGTATGAAAAGTTCTCAATCTTGACTTTATTTCAGGAATTATTTTTCTTAATTTCTTCAATAAAATTTTATTAGTTTTTTTATGTAAATTTAATACTTTTTTTTTAAATAAAATATTTATTTTTTTATTAAAAATAATTTTATTTACACGAACTTAAATTCCTTCGACCATTAAAAAAAATAAACTTGAATTTTAATTATTTTTTTATTTATTTGTTTTAATATTAAAAATTAAATATTAAAAATTAAAAATGAAGAAAACAAAATTTAAGTGATTTTAGCAAACTGTCGAACAAATCAGCAGAAAACGATAATAAATTATTCATGATGTCTAATTTTTCTGTAATAAATTAATTAATAATTTCACGCTTCATTATAAAACATATTTTTTTTCTATTTTTCTTATCCAACGATATATTCTCACATGTCCGTCAGTCTGTCTGTTCGTTTGTTCGTCTGTCCAACCATCGATTTGCATGATAAATAATTATTTAGTCATGAGAAATAAAAAACAAACAAGTTAGAATGTTATAATCGGCTATGCCGAATTTTCAATACCCTTCACCATAAATACGTGTGAAGTAAATACCTTATTTTTCGTATATATGAAAGCTTTTCTTAAATATAATACGAAACACTTAAGGACTCGTAAAATTTTTTATATTTTTTGCTATAACTTTTTTTACTGAACCGATTTTGATAATTTTTGGAATGGTTATGAAGTATAACTTAATACTACAGCAAAAATTTGTTCTAATTAGTCGGTTTATAATTAAAATTTTACAAAAGTTCTTCGCTTGAATTTAGAGGTTGCCTCAGACATCGGTCTATATATATATATATATATATATATATATATATATATATTAATATACCGAACCGTTTTTGTTTGTTTAAAAAAAAAAACTTTAATTCTAATTTGTTGATTTATAATTGACAATTTTACGGTTTCCTTAGATTCTGGTCCATAAATATTGATATACTGAACCGATTTTGCTGGTTTTAAATGGGAAACTTCTCACGACTATAGCCAATACTCAGACTTATTGAGGTCTATAAATTATTATGGATTTTAATTTGATGCAAGAATATATATATGTTATGGGATCTGAGATGATTTCTTTTTAGCATTACAAACGAAATAACAAAGTTAATATACCCTTTTCACCACTTGTGTTGGTGTAGGGTATTAGAATACTGTTGACTTAATATGAACATAATTAAAATGAATAATTAATGTATAAATTTGTTAAAAAAAGAAGAGAAATCATAGAAATGTCAAGTTTTTGGAACTGTCATCAATTTCCTTTTAAATCATATTCGATGTCAAAAATTATTTAAAATTTAGAAAATAATTTTTTGAAAAGAATTCATTAGATAAAGTTTGAAGAAGAAGTTGAAGATGATGATTATGATGACCTGTTTTTAATAAAAATTTGGAAACACCGAAATATTAAGCGAATCTTATTTTTTTTATAACCTCCACCACCATATTTAGTGAAGAGAGTAACCCTTAGAAGAGATCATCTCAGATCTGAAAATGTTTATTCTTGTGCAAATAAATATCTGAGTGGATTTAGGTGAGTATTTGTTATAGACCTGAGAAGTTTTCTTTTTTTAAAATCAGTAAAATCGGTTCAGTATATTAAAAGATATAGAACGATAACTTTAGCATTATAAATCGACAAATGAGAAAAAGTTTTGCCCTAATATTGGGTTATACGTACTTCCCATTCCAAGAACGATCAAATCGTTTCAGTGGAAAGAAATTTATAGTCAAAAATATAACTAATTTTATAGCTCATTAAGTGCTCCGTGTTATATATGAGAATATGACGTTATGGTGGAGGGTATTGAAGATTCGGCACAGCCGAGTATAACATTCTTACTTGTTGTCTAAAAGTTTTGTTTTTTGTTTTCTTCACTTTAGTTTAGTTTAACGCCAACTTTAAAAATTTAAATTCCTGATTTCAATTGATTTTCGGTTTTTTATCATTCTGAAATTATGATTTCAATTTTATTCATTTTTCAAATTCGCTGATTTTAATTGAAATTTAATATTTTGCTTCGCAATTTGATTTTTTTGTTTAAAATCAAATCAATTTTTAAAATTCATGGTCAGATGTGTTAAAGCATTTTTTGATAAAAAGAAACAAATATTCTACTCTTTTGTGGTGCATTAAGGAAATAAAACATAAATAAGAACACGAGCTTTTTTTAAAGATTTTTAAAGATATACAACACCCTACTGCTCTTGAAAACTATTATTTGTGTAATGACAGGTATGCTACATATAAAATTGTTTAAGAAAACTTCAATTTAAGCTTTATATACAAAATAGCTTTTCTTGAAAAGTTGCTAAAAGGAAGTTCCTTGACAAGTTTTCTATAGAAAACTTTCTTCTCCGACAAGTTTTCTATAGAAAACTTTCTTCTCCGTCAAGTTTTCTATAGAAAACTTTCTTCTCCGTCAAGTTTTCTATAGAAAACTTTCTTCTCCGTCAAGTTTTCTATAGAAAACTTTCTTCTCCGTCAAGTTTTCTATAGAAAACTTTCTTCTCCGTCAAGTTTTCTATAGAAAACTTTCTTCTCCGTCAAGTTTTCTATAGAAAACTTTCTTCTCCGTCAAGTTTTCTATAGAAAACTTTCTTCTCCGTCAAGTTTTCTATAGAAAACTTTCTTCTCCGTCAAGTTTTCTATAGAAAACTTTCTTCTCCGTCAAGTTTTCTATAGAAAACTTTCTTCTCCGTCAAGTTTTCTATAGAAAAGATTGTTCTCTGACAAGTTTTCTATAGAAAAGATTGTTCTTTGACAAGTTTTCTATAGAAAAGATTGTTCTCTGACAAGTTTTCTATAGAAAAGATTGTTCTCTGACAAGTTTTCTATAGAAAAGATTGTTCTCTGACAAGTTTTCTATAGAAAAGATTGTTCTCTGACAAGTTTTCTATAGAAAAGATTGTTCTCTGACAAGTTTTCTATAGAAAAGATTGTTCTCTGACAAGTTTTCTATAGAAAAGATTGTTCTCTGACAAGTTTTCTATAGAAAAGATTGTTCTCTGACAAGTTTTCTATAGAAAAGATTGTTCTCTGACAAGTTTTCTATAGAAAAGATTGTTCTCTGACAAGTTTTCTATAGAAAAGATTGTTCTCTGACAAGTTTTCTATAGAAAAGATTGTTCTCTGACAAGTTTTCTATAGAAAAGATTGTTCTCTGACAAGTTTTCTATAGAAAAGATTGTTCTCTGACAAGTTTTCTATAGAAAAGATTGTTCTCTGACAAGTTTTCTATAGAAAAGATTGTTCTCTGACAAGTTTTCTATAGAAAAGATTGTTCTCTGACAAGTTTTCTATAGAAAAGATTGTTCTCTGACAAGTTTTCTATAGAAAAGATTGTTCTCTGACAAGTTTTCTATAGAAAAGATTGTTCTCTGACAAGTTTTCTATAGAAAAGATTGTAACTTTGTTCTCCGACAAGTTTTCTATAGAAAAGATTGTTCTCTGACAAGTTTTCTATAGAAAAGATTGTAACTTTGTTCTCCGACAAGTTTTCTATAGAAAAGATTGTTCTCTGACAAGTTTTCTATAGAAAAGATTGTAACTTTGTTCTCCGACAAGTTTTCTATAGAAAAGATTGTTCTCTGACAAGTTTTCTATAGAAAAAATTGTAACTTTGTTCTCCGACAAGTTTTCTATAGAAAACTTTGTTCTCCGACAAGTTTTCTATAGAAAACTTTGTTCTCCGACAAGTTTTCTATAGAAAACTTTGTTCTCCGACAAGTTTTCTATAGAAAACTTTGTTCTCCGACAAGTTTTCTATAGAAAACTTTGTTCTCCGACAAGTTTTCTATAGAAAACTTTGTTCTCCGACAAGTTTTCTATAGAAAACTTTGTTCTCCGACAAGTTTTCTATAGAAAACTTTGTTCTCCGACAAGTTTTCTATAGAAAACTTTTCCGAAGTTTTAAACTTTCTCCGACAAGTTTTCTATAGAAAACTTTGTTCTCCGACAAGTTTTCTATAGAAAACTTTGTTCTCCGACAAGTTTTCTATAGAAAACTTTGTTCTCCGACAAGTTTTCTATAGAAAACTTTGTTCTCCGACAAGTTTTCTATAGAAAACTTTGTTCTCCGACAAGTTTTCTATAGAAAACTTTGTTCTCCGACAAGTTTTCTATAGAAAACTTGTTCTCCGACAAGTTTTCTATAGAAAACTTTGTTCTCCGACAAGTTTTCTATAGAAAACTTTGTTCTCCGACAAGTTTCTATAGAAAACTTTGTTCTCCGACAAGTTTTCTATAGAAAAACTTTGTTCTCCGACAAGTTTTCTATAGAAAACTTTGTTCTCCGACAAGTTTTCTATAGAAAACTTTGTTCTCCGACAAGTTTTCTATAGAAAACTTTGTTCTCCGACAAGTTTTCTATAGAAAACTTTGTTCTCCGACAAGTTTTCTATAGAAAACTTTGTTCTCCGACAAGTTTTCTATAGAAAACTTTGTTCTCCGACAAGTTTTCTATAGAAAACTTTGTTCTCCGACAAGTTTTCTATAGAAAACTTTGTTCTCCGACAAGTTTTCTATAGAAAACTTTGTTCTCCGACAAGTTTTCTATAGAAAACTTTGTTCTCCGACAAGTTTTCTATAGAAAACTTTGTTCTCCGACAAGTTTTCTATAGACAAGTTTTCTATAGAAAACTTTGTTCTCCGACAAGTTTTCTATAGAAAACTTTGTTCTCCGACAAGTTTTCTATAGAAAACTTTGTTCTCCGACAAGTTTTCTATAGAAAACTTTGTTCTCCGACAAGTTTTCTATAGAAAACTTTGTTCTCCGACAAGTTTTCTATAGAAAACTTTGTTCTCCGACAAGTTTTCTATAGAAAACTTTGTTCTCCGACAAGTTTTCTATAGAAAACTTTGTTCTCCGACAAGTTTTCTATAGAAAACTTTGCTCTCCAACAAGTTTTCTATAGAAAACTTTGCTCTCCAACAAGTTTTCTATAGAAAACTTTGTTCTCCGACAAGTTTTCTATAGAAAACTTTGTTCTCCGACAAGTTTTCTATAGAAACTTTGTTCTCCGACAAGTTTTCTATAGAAAACTTTGTTCTCCGACAAGTTTTCTATAGAAAACTTTGCTCTCCAACAAGTTTTCTATAGAAAACTTTGTTCTCCGACAAGTTTTCTATAGAAAACTTTGTTCTCCGACAAGTTTTCTATAGAAAACTTTGTTCTCCGACAAGTTTTCTATAGAAAACTTTGTTCTCCGACAAGTTTTCTATAGAAAACTTTGTTCTCCGACAAGTTTTCTATAGAAAACTTTGTTCTCCGACAAGTTTTCTATAGAAAACTTTGTTCTCCGACAAGTTTTCTATAAAAAAACTTTGCTCTCCAACAATTTTTCTATAGAAAACTTTGCTCTCCAACAATTTTTCTATAGAAATCTTCTATAAACTTTGTGTCTATAAAACACATATTAGAGCAATTTTCTATAGAAAAGTTCTTATTCGAGAAGTTTTCTTTAAAAAAGTACACATTTTAAAAAGTTTTTTCTGCGAGTATTTTTCAATGGAACACTTTGTTCTCTTTTATTTTTCTATAGAAAATAAACTTTTCATGAAAGTTTTCTATAGAGAGTTTCCTCTCAAAGTATATTTAAGAAAGCTCTTTTTTATTGAAAGCTTTCTTCTAAAGTTAGTTTAAATAATATAAAGTTTAATTCTCAAGACTGAAGAAAAATTCCTTTCCCTTGTAGGGTACTGTTTAGTCGCCTACCAAAATAATTTTACAAAATCTCCTTAAAAGTTTATACAAAATTCCAGTTAAAAGCTTAAATCTCAAAAAATTTTGAAAAAAATGTTTCTTTTTTGGTCTTAAGCACCGAAAAAGCGTGGGTTTTAGATAATTATATCTGCTACTTTACCTCCCCTCCTCAATTTGGGTTAATTATGTACTGATTTGATTATTTCAAAATAATTCTGTTGGGCTTCATGCTTTAAGCTGTTTGTCTGACTGTCCGTCTGTCTGTCTATCTGTCTGAAAATGTTTTGGGGCGAAATTATGTGTCAGCAGAGCAAATCCAACTTGAATCTGACTAAAGAAATAAAATAAAAAAATAATTTGTTTGAATAAAAAAAAAACAAGATCGCCCACAGAAGTACAAACAGTATGAATGAATGAATGAACGAAATACATGATGAATTTCAAAATGTGTTTTTTTATTGTTTTTATTGTTGTTGTAAATAATGTTAATGAAAGTACACAATTTTATATTCATTTTTTTCTATAAATAAAAGTACAGATTTCTTAAATCTGGTTTATGAGTTGATGTTATTGCGCTTGCGTGTAGTCGTCTGATAGTCAGTCCCTCAGTCAGTCAGTCAGTCACTCACTCAGTCAGTCAATGATACAATTAAAATGTTTTTGTTTAAAATTTTAAACTTTTTTAATTGTGTTAAAAAACACGTGTGGGTATGAGTTGTTTGTCGGTCAAGTAGAGCAAGTGGAACCACTACATTCGTTACAAGACTTCAGTTGTTCACAATAATTTTAAGGAGTGAAAATAAATTCTGAAACTTTCTTCTTAAGGAAAGTTTTCTTTAGAAAAGTTTCTTGCTAAAGAAAGTTTTCTATAGAAAAGTTTCTTGCTAAAGAAAGTTTTCTATAGAAAAGTTTCTTGCTAAAGAAAGTTTTCTATAGAAAAGTTTCTTGCTAAAGAAAGTTTTCTATAGAAAAGTTTCTTGCTAAAGAAAGTTTTCTATAGAAAAGTTTCTTGCTAAAGAAAGTTTTCTATAGAAAAGTTTCTTGCTAAAGAAAGTTTTCTATAGAAAAGTTTCTTGCTAAAGAAAGTTTTCTATAGAAAAGTTTCTTGCTAAAGAAAGTTTTCTATAGAAAAGTTTCTTGCTAAAGAAAGTTTTCTATAGAAAAGTTTCTTGCTAAAGAAAGTTTTCTATAGAATAGTTTCTTGCTAAAGAAAGTTTTCTATAGAAAAGTTTCTTGCTAAAGAAAGTTTTCTATAGAAAAGTTTCTTGCTAAAGAAAGTTTTCTATAGAATAGTTTCTTGCTAAAGAAAGTTTTCTATAGAAAAGTTTCTTGCTAAAGAAAGTTTTCTATAGAATAGTTTCTTGCTAAAGAAAGTTTTCTATAGAATAGTTTCTTGCTAAAGAAAGTTTTCTATAGAAAAGTTTCTTGCTAAAGAAAGTTTTCTATAGAATAGTTTCTTGCTAAAGAAAGTTTTCTATAGAAAAGTTTCTTGCTAAAGAAAGTTTTCTATAGAATAGTTTCTTGCTAAAGAAAGTTTTCTATAGAAAAGTTTCTTGCTAAAGAAAGTTTTCTATAGAAAAGTTTCTTGCTAAAGAAAGTTTTCTATAGAAAAGTTTCTTGCTAAAGAAAGTTTTCTATAGAATAGTTTCTTGCTAAAGAAAGTTTTCTATAGAAAAGTTTCTTGCTAAAGAAAGTTTTCTATAGAAAAGTTTCTTGCTAAAGAAAGTTTTCTATAGAAAAGTTTCTTGCTAAAGAAAGTTTTCTATAGAAAAGTTTCTTGCTAAAGAAAGTTTTCTATAGAATTAAAAGTTTTCTAATTGCTAAAGAAAGTTTTCTATAGAAAAGTTCTTGCTAAGAAAGTTTTCTATAGAAAAGTTTCTTGCTAAAGAAAGTTTTCTATAGAAAAGTTTCTTGCTAAAGAAAGTTTTCTATAGAAAAGTTTCTTGCTAAAGAAAGTTTTCTATAGAAAAGTTTCTTGCTAAAGAAAGTTTTCTATAGAAAAGTTTCTTGCTAAAGAAAGTTTTCTATAGAATAGTTTCTTGCTAAAGAAAGTTTTCTATAGAAAAGTTTCTTGCTAAAGAAAGTTTTCTATAGAATAGTTTCTTGCTAAAGAAAGTTTTCTATAGAAAAGTTTCTTGCTAAAGAAAGTTTTCTATAGAATAGTTTCTTGCTAAAGAAAGTTTTCTATAGAAAGTTTCTTGCTAAAGAAAGTTTTCTATAGAATAGTTTCTTGCTAAAGAAAGTTTTCTATAGAAAAGTTTCTTGCTAAAGAAAGTTTTCTATAGAATAGTTTCTTGCTAAAGAAAGTTTTCTATAGAAAAGTTTCTTGCTAAAGAAAGTTTTCTATAGAATAGTTTCTTGCTAAAGAAAGTTTTCTATAGAAAAGTTTCTTGCTAAAGAAAGTTTTCTATAGAAAGTTTCTTGCTAAAGAAAGTTTTCTATAGAAAAGTTTCTTGCTAAAGAAAGTTTTCTATAGAAAAGTTTCTTGCTAAAGAAAGTTTTCTATAGAAAAGTTTCTTGCTAAAGAAAGTTTTCTATAGAAAAGTTTCTTGCTAAAGAAAGTTTTCTATAGAAAAGTTTCTTGCTAAAGAAAGTTTTCTATAGAAAAGTTTCTTGCTAAAGAAAGTTTTCTATAGAAAAGTTTCTTGCTAAAGAAAGTTTTCTATAGAAAAGTTTCTTGCTAAAGAAAGTTTTCTATAGAAAAGTTTCTTGCTAAAGAAAGTTTTCTATAGAAAAGTTTCTTGCTAAAGAAAGTTTTCTATAGAAAAGTTTCTTGCTAAAGAAAGTTTTCTATAGAAAAGTTTCTTGCCTTGCTAAAGAAAGTTTTCTATAGAAAAGTTTCTTGCTAAAGAAAGTTTTCTATAGAAAAGTTTCTTGCTAAAGAAAGTTTTCTATAGAAAAGTTTCTTGCTAAAGAAAGTTTTCTATAGAAAAGTTTCTTGCTAAAGAAAGTTTTCTATAGAAAAGTTTCTTGCTAAAGAAAGTTTTCTATAGAAAAGTTTCTTGCTAAAGAAAGTTTTCTATAGAAAAGTTTCTTGCTAAAGAAAGTTTTCTATAGAAAAGTTTCTTGCTAAAGAAAGTTTTCTATAGAAAAGTTTCTTGCTAAAGAAAGTTTTCTATAGAAAAGTTTCTTGCTAAAGAAAGTTTTCTATAGAAAGTTTCTTGCTAAAGAAAGTTTTCTATAGAAAAGTTTCTTGCTAAAGAAAGTTTTCTATAGAAAAGTTTCTTGCTAAAGAAAGTTTTCTATAGAAAAGTTTCTTGCTAAAGAAAGTTTTCTATAGAAAAGTTTCTTGCCTAAAGAAAGTTTTCTATAGAAAAGTTTCTTGCTAAAGAAAGTTTTCTATAGAAAAGTTTCTTGCTAAAGAAAGTTTTCTATAGAAAAGTTTCTTGCTAAAGAAAGTTTTCTATAGAAAAGTTTCTTGCTAAAGAAAGTTTTCTATAGAAAAGTTTCTTGCTAAAGAAAGTTTTCTATAGAAAAGTTTCTTGCTAAAGAAAGTTTTCTATAGAAAAGTTTCTTGCTAAAGAAAGTTTTCTATAGAAAAGTTTCTTGCTAAAGAAAGTTTTCTATAGAAAAGTTTCTTGCTAAAGAAAGTTTTCTATAGAAAAGTTTCTTGCTAAAGAAAGTTTTCTATAGAAAAGTTTCTTGCTAAAGAAAGTTTTCTATAGAAAAGTTCTTGCTAAAGAAAGTTTTCTATAGAAAGTTCTTGCTAAAGAAAGTTTTCTATAGAAAAGTTTCTTGCTAAAGAAAGTTTTCTATAGAAAAGTTTCTTGCTAAAGAAAGTTTTCTATAGAAAAGTTTCTTGCTAAAGAAAGTTTTCTATAGAAAAGTTTCTTGCTAAAGAAAGTTTTCTATAGAAAAGTTTCTTGCTAAAGAAAGTTTTCTATAGAAAAGTTTCTTGCTAAAGAAACTTTTCTATAGAAAAGTTTCTTGCTAAAGAAAGTTTTCTTTAGAAAAGTTTCTTGCTAAAGAAACTTTTCTATAGAAAAGTTTCTTGCTAAAGAAAGTTTTCTATAGAAAAGTTTCTTGCTAAAGAAAGTTTTCTATAGAAAAGTTTCTTGCTAAAGAAAGTTTTCTATAGAAAAGTTTCTTGCTAAAGAAAGTTTTCTATAGAAAAGTTTCTTGCTAAGAAAGTTTTCTATAGAAAGTTTCTTGCTAAAGAAAGTTTTCTTTAGAAAAGTTTCTTGCTAAAGAAAGTTTTCTATAGAAAAGTTTCTTGCTAAAGAAAGTTTTCTATAGAAAAGTTTCTTGCTAAAGAAAGTTTTCTTTAGAAAAGTTTCTTGCTAAAGAAAGTTTTCTATAGAAAAGTTTCTTCCTAAAGAAAGTTTTCTTTAGAAAAGTTTCTTGCTAAAGAAAGTTTTCTTTAGAAAAGTTTCTTGCTAAAGAAAGTTTTCTTTAGAAAAGTTTCTTGCTAAAGAAAGTTTTCTTTAGAAAAGTTTCTTGCTAAAGAAAGTTTTCTTTAGAAAAGTTTCTTGCTAAAGAAAGTTTTCTTTAGAAAAGTTTCTTGCTAAAGAAAGTTTTCTTTAGAAAAGTTTCTTGCTAAAGAAAGTTTTCTTTAGAAAAGTTTCTTGCTAAAGAAAGTTTTCTTTAGAAAAGTTTCTTGCTAAAGAAAGTTTTCTTTAGAAAAGTTTCTTGCTAAAGAAAGTTTTCTTTAGAAAAGTTTCTTGCTAAAGAAAGTTTTCTTTAGAAAAGTTTCTTGCTAAAGAAAGTTTTCTTTAGAAAAGTTTCTTGCTAAAGAAAGTTTTCTTTAGAAATTAGAAAAGTTTCTTGCTAAAGAAAGTTTTCTTTAGAAAAGTTTTTGCTAAAGAAAGTTTTCTTTAGAAAAGTTTCTTGCTAAAGAAAGTTTTCTATAGAAAAGTTTTTTGCTAAAGAAAGTTTTCTATAGAAAAGTTTCTTGCTAAAGAAAGTTTTCTATAGAAAAGTTTTTTGCTAAAGAAAGTTTTCTATAGAAAAGTTTTTTGCTAAAGAAAGTTTTCTATAGAAAAGTTTTTTGCTAAAGAAAGTTTTCTATAGAAAAGTTTTTTGCTAAAGAAAGTTTTCTATAGAAAAGTTTCTTGCTAAAGAAAGTTTTCTATAGAAAAGTTTCTTGCTAAAGAAAGTTTTCTATAGAAAAGTTTTTTGCTAAAGAAAGTTTTCTATAGAAAAGTTTCTTGCTAAAGAAAGTTTTCTATAGAAAAGTTTTTTGCTAAAGAAAGTTTTCTATAGAAAAGTTTCTTGCTAAAGAAAGTTTTCTATAGAAAAGTTTTTTGCTAAAGAAAGTTTTCTATAGAAAAGTTTTTTGCTAAAGAAAGTTTTCTATAGAAAAGTTTCTTGCTAAAGAAAGTTTTCTATAGAAAAGTTTCTTGCTAAAGAAAGTTTTCTATAGAAAAGTTTCTTGCTAAAGAAAGTTTTCTATAGAAAGTTTCTTGCTAAAGAAAGTTTTCTATAGAAAAGTTTCTTGCTAAAGAAAGTTTTCTATAGAAAAGTTTCTTGCTAAAGAAAGTTTTCTATAGAAAAGTTTCTTGCTAAAGAAAGTTTTCTATAGAAAAGTTTCTTGCTAAAGAAAGTTTTCTATAGAAAAGTTTCTTGCTAAAGAAAGTTTTCTATAGAAAAGTTTCTTGCTAAAGAAAGTTTTCTATAGAAAAGTTTCTTGCTAAAGAAAGTTTTCTATAGAAAAGTTTCTTGCTAAAGAAAGTTTTCTATAGAAAAGTTTCTTGCTAAAGAAAGTTTTCTATAGAAAAGTTTCTTGCTAAAGTTTAAAAGTTTTCTAAAGTTCTATAGAAAAGTTTCTTGCTAAAGAAAGTTTTCTATAGAAAAGTTTCTTGCTAAAGAAAGTTTTCTATAGAAAAGTTTCTTGCTAAAGAAAGTTTTCTATAGAAAAGTTTCTTGCTAAAGAAAGTTTTCTATAGAAAAGTTTCTTGCTAAAGAAAGTTTTCTATAGAAAAGTTTCTTGCTAAAGAAAGTTTTCTATAGAAAAGTTTCTTGCTAAAGAAAGTTTTCTATAGAAAGTTTCTTGCTAAAGAAAGTTTTCTATAGAAAAGTTTCTTGCTAAAGAAAAACTTTTCTATAGCAAGAAACTTTTCTATAGAAAACTTTCTTGCTAATGAAAGTTTTCTATAGAAAACTTTCTTGCTAATGAAAGTTTTCTATAGAAAAGTTTCTTGCTAATGAAAGTTTTCTATAGAAAAGTTTCTTGCTATAGAAAAGTTTCTAAAGTTACTTGCGAAAGACAAGTTTTTCTTCGAGAAAATTTAGTTTATAATAAATAAAGTCGTTCTTAACCGATTATAACTTGTTTGTTTTCAAATTGTTATCAGTTTAATTACAATTATATCACAAATTATTATTAAATAAAAATTACAAACAAGAATAATTCAAACACCTCAAAGGAGTTGGTTGAACACCCCGACAAACACTCGATCACATTCAGTCGCACTCTTCATATGTTTAGTCATACAGAACAAATGTTTATAATTTAATTGTTGTTGTTTGTTTTTTTTTTTCGCTTTTTATATAAAATAAATGTTAATAATGGCAGAAGTAATAACATTAAATATTTTTTACTTTTAATTACTTCCGTTAATTATAAACAATTTTAATTTATTATTGTTGCTAATGTTGTTGTTGTAACATTAACATTAAAAAATCACTAACACTCTGCTAATAATTTATAAATTTATTTAACAATTCCAAAAAGATATAATTTATCTTTTTAATTAAAAATAACTTTATTTTACTTAAAAAATATTTTATTTCACAGAAAAATTTTTTTAGTTTTAACAGAATTTAAATGTTGTTGCTGCTGCTGTTTACAGCGCAGTAAGCAGATGCTCTCTGCTGATGACTTTACATTTCTTCATAATCGTGATTGTCTCTGCCGCTACCGCTGGATGTTAAACTTCGCTAACTGTTGTCTTAGTGTTGTACATTTTCCAAAGCATACTTTCAGGCATTTATTTAACATTAAAGGGAAATTTAAACGAATTGAATTGAGGAAAATTTATTTCTATTTTAATTTGTTTTCATAATGATTTCTGTTCGAAACTAATAATTAATTTAATTATTTAATTTTGATTACTCATTGTGTCCCATTTTTACATATGAAAATAATGAAATGATGAAAATTATTCTAAATTATGAAACCAAAATTACTCAAGTGAAATAAATCATGTAAAATTTCTAATGTTACATTTTTACCGTTAGAATGGAAATGTTTAATTATTAACAACAGAAAATACGATTGTAAAACTTTCTAAGAGAATTCTTTAATAGAAAAACTTTTCTTTCTTGAAAAGACTTCATGGAGGACTTCGTTTTTTACAGAAAATTTCTCAGCAAAGTTTTTCTCTACACAATATTCTTAAGCAAACTTTTTCTCTTTAGAAAGATTTTCTGTAGAAGAGTTTCTTCTCTGCATAATTTTCTATAGAAAAGTTTATTTTCTGCATAGTTTTCTATAGAAAAGTTCTTCTCTGTATAGTTTTCTATAGAAAAGTTTATTCTCTGTATAGTTTTCTATAGAAAAGTTTATTCTCTGTATAGTTTTCTATAGAAAAGTTTATTCTCTGTATAGTTTTCTATAGAAAAGTTTATTCTCTGTATAGTTTTCTATAGAAAAGTTTATTCTCTGTATAGTTTTCTATAGAAAAGTTTCTTCTCTGGATAGTTTTCGATAGAAAGTTTCTTCTCTGGATAGTTTTCGATAGAAAAGTTTCTTCTCTGGATAGTTTTCGATAGAAAAGTTTCTTCTCTGGATAGTTTTCGATAGAAAAGTTTCTTCTCTGGATAGTTTTCGATAGAAAAGTTTCTTCTCTGGATAGTTTTCGATAGAAAAGTTTCTTCTCTGGATAGTTTTCGATAGAAAAGTTTCTTCTCTGTATACTTTTCTATAGAAAAGTTTCTTCTCTGTATACTTTTCTATAGAAAAATTTCTTCTCTGTATACTTTTCCATAGAAAAGTTTCTTCTCTGTATACTTTTCTATAGAAAAGTTTCTTCTCTGTATATTTTTCTATAGAAAAGTTTCTTCTCTGTATAGTTTTCTATAGAAAAATATCTTCTCTGTATAGTTTTCTATAGAAAAGTTTCTTTTCTGTATACTTTTCTATAGAAAAGTTTCTTTTCTGTATACTTTTCTATAGAAAAGTTTCTTCTCTGTATACTTTTCTATAGAAAAGTTTCTTCTCTATATACTTTTCTATAGAAAAGTTTCTTCTCTGTATACTTTTCTATAGAAAAGTTTCTTCTCTGTATACTTTTCTATAGAAAAGTTTCTTCTCTGTATACTTTTCTATAGAAAAGTTTCTTCTCTGTATACTTTTCTATAGAAAAGTTTCTTCTCTGTATACTTTTCTATAGAAAAGTTTCTTCTCTGTATACTTTTCTATAGAAAAGTTTCTTCTCTGTATACTTTTCTATAGAAAAGTTTCTTCTCTGTATACTTTTCTATAGAAAAGTTTCTTCTCTGTATACTTTTCTATAGAAAAGTTTCTTCTCTGTATACTTTTCTATAGAAAAGTTTCTTCTCTGTATACTTTTCTATAGAAAAGTTTCTTCTCTCTATACTTTTCTATAGAAAAGTTTCTTCT
This sequence comes from Cochliomyia hominivorax, assembly GCA_004302925.2. Lineage (NCBI taxonomy): Eukaryota > Metazoa > Arthropoda > Insecta > Diptera > Calliphoridae > Cochliomyia > Cochliomyia hominivorax. The sequence goes on from PYHX02000413.1 coordinate 56,905,585, forward strand.
CTGTATACTTTTCTATAGAAAAGTTTCTTCTCTGTATACTTTTCTATAGAAAAGTTTCTTCTCTGTATACTTTTCTATAGAAAAGTTTCTTCTCTGTATACTTTTCTATAGAAAAGTTTCTTCTCTGTATACTTTTCTATAGAAAAGTTTCTTCTCTGTATACTTTTCTATAGAAAAGTTTCTTCTCTGTATACTTTTCTATAGAAAAGTTTCTTCTCTGTATACTTTTCTATAGAAAAGTTTCTTCTCTGTATACTTTTCTATAGAAAAGTTTCTTCTCTGTATACTTTTCTATAGAAAAGTTTCTTCTCTGTATACTTTTCTATAGAAAAGTTTCTTCTCTGTATACTTTTCTATAGAAAAGTTTCTTCTCTGTATACTTTTCTATAGAAAAGTTTCTTCTCTGTATACTTTTCTATAGAAAAGTTTCTTCTCTGTATACTTTTCTATAGAAAAGTTTCTTCTCTGTATACTTTTCTATAGAAAAGTTTCTTCTCTGTATACTTTTCTATAGAAAAGTTTCTTCTCTGTATACTTTTCTATAGAAAAGTTTCTTCTCTGTATACTTTTCTATAGAAAAGTTTCTTCTCTGTATACTTTTCTATAGAAAAGTTTCTTCTCTGTATACTTTTCTATAGAAAAGTTCCTTCTCTGTATACTTTTCTATAGAAAAGTTTCTTCTCTGTATACTTTTCCATAGAAAAGTTTCTTCTCTGTATACTTTTCTATAGAAAAGTTTCTTCTCTGTATACTTTTCTATAGAAAAGTTTCTTCTCTGTATACTTTTCTATAGAAAAGTTTCTTCTCTGTATACTTTTCTATAGAAAAGTTTCTTCTCTGTATACTTTTCTATAGAAAAGTTTCTTCTCTGTATACTTTTCTATAGAAAAGTTTCTTCTCTGTATACTTTTCTATAGAAAAGTTTCTTCTCTGTATACTTTTCTATAGAAAAGTTTCTTCTCTGTATACTTTTCTATAGAAAAGTTTCTTCTCTGTATACTTTTCTATAGAAAAGTTCCTTCTCTGTATACTTTTCTATAGAAAAGTTTCTTCTCTGTATACTTTTCTATAGAAAAGTTTCTTCTCTGTATACTTTTCTATAGAAAAGTTTCTTCTCTGTATACTTTTCTATAGAAAAGTTTCTTCTCTGTATACTTTTCTATAGAAAAGTTTCTTCTCTGTATACTTTTCTATAGAAAAGTTTCTTCTCTGTATACTTTTCTATAGAAAAGTTTCTTCTCTGTATACTTTTCTATAGAAAAGTTTCTTCTCTGTATACTTTTCTATAGAAAAGTTTCTTCTCTGTATACTTTTCTATAGAAAAGTTTCTTCTCTGTATACTTTTCTATAGAAAAGTTTCTTCTTTGTATAGTTTTCTATAGAAAAGTTTCTTCTCTGTATACTTTTCTATAGAAAAGTTTCTTCTCTGTATACTTTTCTATAGAAAAGTTTCTTCTTTGTATAGTTTTCTATAGAAAAGTTTCTTCTCTGTATACTTTTCTATAGAAAAGTTTCTTCTCTGTATACTTTTCTATAGAAAAGTTTCTTCTCTGTATACTTTTCTATAGAAAAGTTTCTTCTCTGTATACTTTTCTATAGAAAAGTTTCTTCTCTGTATACTTTTCTATAGAAAAGTTTCTTCTCTGTATACTTTTCTATAGAAAAGTTTCTTCTCTGTATACTTTTCTATAGAAAAGTTTCTTCTCTGTATACTTTTCTATAGAAAAGTTTCTTCTCTGTATAGTTTTCTATAGAAAAATATCTTCTCTATATCATTTTCTTTAGAAAGGTTTCTACTCTAGATATTTTTATATAAAATTTCTTTTCTGAATAGTTTTATATAGAAAAGTATTCTTACGGAAAATTGTTCATCGGAAACTAATTATAATCAAAAAGGCCTCATTGAAGGAAGTCTTCATCTAAAACTTTAATTGAAAACTCTTAATCAGGAACTTTTTTATATAGAAAAGTTCGCATCGGAAAATTTCCTTTATAGAAATGCCTTTATTGAGAGCATTTCTTAATAGAAGAATTTTAATCGTGAACTGTGTTCATAGATAAGTTTTCCATAGAAAAGTACTGCATTGAAAACTTTTCAATTGAAAAGTACTGTCTAAAAAAAACTTTCTATAAACAAAACATTAAGAATTTTTCTAAAGAAGAAAACGTCTTTATTAAGAAAAAACGTCATTTTAAAGAATCTTTTTAGAAATCGAATTTTGAAGGAACTTTTCTTCAGAAAGAGTCTTTATTAAAAACTTTTTTATCGAAAATGTCTTTATTAAGAACTTTTGTAGAAAAGAAGTTTGTTGTTAGATAAAATCTTTTTTAATTAAACGCTTTATCTAACGTCACTTGAAATTTGTTTATTTGTTTCAAATTTGATTTTGATCAAAAAAAGAGTTCTATTGTTCGGTGGAAAAGTAAGTTAATTTGAGTAACAGAAACACAAAAAACTACTTTAATTCGAAGATTAATTTAAGCACCAAAAACAATGGCAAAATCTTAATGACTTTGATGGTTTTTATTTTCATTATTTTACCATAATCACTTGCATTTATGGAGATTCCACTCGAAACAATTGATGACGACAATAATCGAGACAAAGTAAAGAAGTCGAAAAATGACTGCTCATGTGGAATATTTATTTAGTTTGAGTCAATATGGAAATACTTGAACCAGACATGAGTTGATTTCTGCTTTACAAATTAACACCCAACATGTTCCAGTTAATCGTGCGAATTATGACTGAAATGTTAATAATTGTTTCAGTCTGATTTTGAAATTTTTATTGTGGTAACTAATATATGGTTACAAGACTAAAAAAAATAAAATGTGGTGAGAAAAGAGATCGAAAAGTATTTTAGAAAGTACTTTATAAAGAACTTTTCTATCGAAAAGTACTTTATGAAGAACTTTTCTATCGAAAAGTACTTTATGAAGAACTTTTCTATCGAAAAGAACTTTATGAAGAACTTTTCTATAGAAAAGTACTTTATGAAGAACTTTTCTACAGAAAAGTACTTTATGAAGAACTTTTCTATAGAAAAGAACCCAAGAAAAAAAACGAATAATAATTATTTTTATTCGGGTTTGATTGACTGGAATTAATTTTTTCTTTGATCTAAAAATGTTATGATTTGATCACGATTCAAAATAAAATTCAAATAATTAACACTTTTTTGTGTTACTTTTTCTTCTAATTGATCGCATAACAAACGTCTGAACATGAAATTATAGAAATAATGGATCGACAATTAAATCTGGTCTCCAAAAATAAATTTGAAAAAATAAGTGTTAAATAATTTATAGTGAAAACACAAATAAAAACTCGAATAAAAACAAGTTTATTTTTATTATTGCAAATCAAATTGAAAATGATCTCTTCAATCATTCACTTGATCAAGTAAATTTTTTATGATCTGCAGAACATGAAGTTTTCAAAATTTCAAACTAAAATTCGGACAGACGTATTATTGTCTTTTTTTAATTTTTATAAAATTTTTTTGTTTTTGTTTTTGCATGACGACAAACAAACAAAATTTAAATAATTTCGCTTAAAACGCCTCCACTTTTTTTCAGATCCATAAAAATTCAATATTAAACACAAAATTCACTTTAATCACAAATCAAGTTGCAAATGATTTTTCTTGAGTTAAATAATCGTGTTTAAATATTGTTATTTTCTGTTTAACACTTTAAAAACTTTAAAATCCATTTTATGGAAATTTATCACCAGAAGACTTCTTTTTGTACGAACAAGAATTTTTAAGATTTAAAGATTTTTATGGGGGCGGATTTAGAGTTTTATGTGTTATAAAATTTTGAATAAAATTTTATTTAATTGTTATACGGATCTTGGAAAAAAGCTGTGACTTGAAGTAATAAATTTTATTTATTTTAAAGAAAATTATTTTTGATAAAATTTCAAAAGACATAAATTGAAAGATCTTTAATTATTTTAATGCAAATTGTTGTAAAATTGTTATAAAATATATGTTCCCGATGTTCCCTACCAGAAAGGGAAAACTGTTATAAATCTGATAAGAAAATAGTTTTTCTGTAAAGAAGATCGATATAACATAAAACAGGTTATGTGAAAACGATCATGCTATTGACATGAGTGGATTAAATACTGGTTATTTCGATTCAAGTGACACGGTTGTATACCCATTAATATGAAATTGCCTTTTACCGGTATTATTTTATTCAGGAGCACTAATAGTTGAGTCAGAATAAGTTTTTGCCCATAATTCGGAAACTATTGGCCCAATTAAGTTTATGTCTTCAAATGAAAAATCCACAAAACTACTTCTGATCCATTAGTAAAAAGAGTAAATCTCTAACATTAATAGACTGGCCTAAAATCCCAAAAGCATTATTTTAAACGTTGTTATTGTTTTCCTAAAGTTATGGGACTAAATTTTTAAAGAAAAAAATTGACTTTATCTCAGTGGTTTTTGAACCGATTTTGAAAAATGAAAAAGATTAAATTCGGGGGAAAAATTTAAATCAATCAGTGCCATAACCAAGTCCATAGGTCTCATAGGGAGTTCAAAATTTAGGAAAATATGTTTTTGCCTATAACTCAGGAACTAATGGTCCGATTCTAAATAAAATAAAATAATACTCCACCATAAAAGAATACTCCTTTCGAAGGAAATATCTATTGCTATTTAGGTTATCAAGATCATTAAAATCGTCTAAATATCAGAGAATCAAAATGGTTTTTTTAATAAAAATTTTATATTTTTCGAAAGCATTCAAATTGTTAATGAATTTTTATTGAAACAAATTAACATTTAATTAACTTCAAATTAACCTCTAAAACTGTTAAAAGTGAATAAAATTCAAAAGATTCCTGAAAACAAACAAGTACTTTCTAGTTATTTCAAATGAATGACATCGAAGTTTCAGAAAAAATTTTTTATATATAAAATAAGTTGTCTGTATGTGTGTAACATATAGACTCCAAAATGAAGGGGCCAGTTTCCATGAAATTTTTGCAGAATGGTCCAAATATACCCGAATGTAACGTGGGTTAATAAAAATTCCAATAGGATCAGGGGGAGGATACCCCCCCATACAAAGCAGGTATTGATTATCGAATATCTAAAGTTCTATATTAAATTTGGTCCCAACTTCTTTCTCAAGAAACTGTTTTACTGGACAAAATGTAAGACAGATAGGACCAAAGGGAGGGGTATCCCCCATAGAAATCAAACACTCATTTCTTAATATTAAAAAAAACTGTAATAACGAGAGTTTTCGAATTTGGTCTCAAGCACTTTTTTAATAGATGTTGCGATTTGTGAAATTTCTTCCGAAATCTAGAACTGAGAGGAATTTTTCTGCAGTAAATCACACCAGGTTAAAACAAGTTAAATAAATAAAATTATAATTTCTTTGTTAAAATTTTGTTTATTGTTGTTGATTACGTATTTGTTTATAAAAGTTTTAATAATTTTTTTATTACGCAAAATATAAAAAAAGAAAACAAAATTTTAACTAAAAGAAAAATCTACAGAAAAAAAAACAACTCTGACACCGTCCAAACTGAAGTTCAAACTAAAAATGGTCAAAGCCAGATTTATATCCAAAAGATACAAACTAATTTAAACAATACGAAATATACTTTTTTAGCTTCAAAAAATCTACCATTAAAGCCGGTCCAATCATGTTTATAATAATAAAATAACAAAAACAAAAGAAAAAAAACTTCTATAATTTGAACTTCTAACAACAACAACATTTTGTTACTGGTATTTACTCACAAAAAAAGATACTTTTGTACTCTCATGACTGTTAAACTGTGAATTAGATAGAACAGTGGGGCAGAATTCTAAAATATTAGGAAATAATATCAGTACAAAAGTATCTTTTAATGTTTCAAATGACTTAAATTAAATTCTAATCGATTTAGGGTTAATTATAAGTACTATAGTAAATTATTACCCTAAAAAGTACCACAAAATTACTTTAGAAATCTGTAAGACTATTTCGCAAGATGAATGATATATATTCGTATTATATTATTTCAAATCAAATGTCATCTTTAGAAAATCTAAAAAGTACCTCAAAAGGTCTTAATATTGATTTATATTAAAATGTACCACTTACGTACTATTTTTTATTTTGAGTCGACTGTCGTATCAAAATAAAACAATAACAACAATGTTATTTAGTAGTTTTTCTACTCCTTTTCCAACATTTTTTTTTTAATCAACAAAAAAGTACCATCAAGTATCTCAATAAGCCAAGTTTTTAGGTAAATTGTTGCAATGAATTTAAAAAAGAACCATAAAATACCACATTTATTCACTTGTTTGGTAACATTGCCAAATAGTACTACAATATTGTACTTGATGAACTTTAGTGAAATTATTACAAAAGTACCATAATACGCAAAAAAGTATCAACTTTCATTTGACAAAAAGTACCAATTTGAAAATAAATTTATTACACAATTTACCCACCTTTTTGGTACTTTTTTCCACCAAAAAGGTGGATGTTACATATTACAATTTGAAAGCAGAGCTATGACTCCTTCATAAGATTAAATAATATTTGAAGAATAAGTACTTATTCGTGATGAATATGGGTATATTGACTTTGACATTATAGGAAACAAAAATCATAAGAATATAATTTAAGACCCCGTATTCATGCACCATATCAAAATCTGTATCGATTTAGCTATGACCGTCAGTGGAAATTAATCTTCTAGAGAAATTTATAAACCGAATTCCAAGAATTTTGACAAAAAAACATTTGCTCTTTAAATTAAATCTTAAAATAGTCGGTTCTGAATTTGATTCAATCTTATCTTTTATGGAGTTCGAAATTTTAGTTTTATTTATTTTTCATAACGGGTTCGCTTTTCTGTAAATATTATTTTTGAAGGTATAGCGTCTTCTTGAACATTTCGCCATTATATATCTTAAGAGAAAGAGGTCGCTCAATATTAATAATTTTGTCAAGAATTCCGGATAAAGGAACCACAATCAACGAGTATATTTTTGAAATTTGTCATTCCAGCGCCAAGAGGAAATCTTATATTCTTCTGTACCGTTTTAGATACGTCCATCTGCCTGTCTGTTGCAGACACGCTCTCCTCCACAATAATTATTAGAGCTTAAATTTGGCACAAGTATTTGCAATTGTCATTTGAAGTTTTCTATTTAAAATGGGCAAAATCGTTTCAGTAGAAAAAAGTTATAGACCTGAAATACTTTCTAAAATTGAAGGTTATCTCAGGTCTATAAATTTTTTATGAAATACTAGCGGACCCGTCAAACTTTGTTCTGCCAAAACAAATTTTTTTTAGGGCGTTGCTGATCCTTGAAGTCCTATATTTTTTCCGTGATAGTGTCTCACATATTCGAAGTTCATTGATGAAATAGTTGTGACCAAATTTGAGAACTCTCATATAGTTCTTTAGTTAATCAAAAATCAATATTTGTTTTGGTATCACTTTCCCCTGGTCCTATCCGTTCTACGTTTTGTCCAGTAAAACAGTTCCTTGAGAGTTCTTAGGATATTCGATAACCAATGGAGGTATCACTCCCCTTGGTCCTATCGGAATATGTAATGATGTAGATGACACGCTGATATTGCCTATAACGGAAATCGTTACGCATTATAAAACTTTCGTGTTGGGCACACGGATAGTGCATGAATAGGGTACGAGGGAATTGTTTCCCCCTAACAAACGAAATTTTAATATCGCTTAGTTCTAAAGCCTTGATATGGGGGAGAGGTATTCCCTTTACATCCAAATATTTTCAATTTAATCATGTTGAAGGTAGTTCAAGTCGAATATAGCATATTATAAGTATGAACGTTCTATTTCATTAAGCTTAACAAATCATTATAATCAAGAATCTTTTGTTTTGTCCCACTATGCATTGCAACTAGATACAAACACACACACTCGCGCACACACACCGCTTTAGATACAATCTCAGCTTCAGTTTTAATTTCAATTTTCAGCAATTTTTGTAGAGTAAAACACAATTCAGTTGCTCGTAAACGGTGGCCGCGTTAAGTCTAAAAGAACGCTCGAATAACTTTATTAAATTTTCATATAATTTTTTATTTTTAATTATTTTTTTTTAACGGGGAAATAATTTTTAATGGAAAAATTTGTTATTTTCGAATTTTTTTTGTTACTAATTTGGGAGGAAAAATAACAACAAGAAACCCTAAATGGGTGTGATTTATAAAACTTAAATAACTTACAACAACAAAATACAAAACACTAACAATAATATTAAAGTTATTAAAGCAACAACAACAACAACAATAATAACAAAAAATATATCTACTTAAATGAGAAGATCATTAAAGTCATTAGCTAAAGATACGAAGGTTAATTACACGAATCAAAGTGTTACAAAGTTAAAAACAAAAGTGAATTTAAAGCGAAAATTTTCCAAGAAACAAAATTTTTAAATCTATTTGTGGTGCGTGTTTATTGAATTAGAAAAAAAGTGAAGTGAAGTGGTAGACAGCACCCGCGCTACAATGTCATTCTTTCGTAATTTACGTTCATCTATAACGCGCGGTCGTTCAACATCACGCGATACCACTCCTGTTCGAAACTCGCGACCCGGCAGTGTTATAAGTTCTCTCAATAGTGGTAGCGGTAAACGTAGGGATTCCATAGAATCACGCACCGATTCTTTATTTAATCGTAGCGAGACTTTCATCTTAGATGATCCGGATGAAACACCCTGTCATTCGAATTGTTCTACGTTGGAGAAAAAATCCAAGAAATCTAAAGTTTTGGAAAAGTTTAGCACCTTTACAAAACGTAAAAAGACTCCCCCAACAGATAGTGCTGCCTTTGAGCATCATCCTAGTGATAATGCCACCAATACATATTACAAATGGCAGGCAGATGGTGTCAATAGTTTGGATTATGATTCCCAAAATGATCCCTTCAATTTTCTGTACGACCAACAGTCTTTGAAATCTTTACATCACAATAATGGCAACTCTGTTCAAGGGGACTCTTTAAAAACGATAACCACACCTTCAGCTTCCTCTACGCCTTTTGATTCTTCCACTTATCGTAAAGGCAAAATGTCGGCGGATTTGAAAAAACAATTAAAAGTTCTGAAAGATCAGGATTTAATTGACAAGGAAAATGATCATAAAAAGCTAAACAAACATGAGCCCGTTGAGGAGGATGACGAGGAGGAATGTACTTTGAAATCGGATAAATATAAAACTGTTACTCTCAATAGTTTTCGGAAATCATTTCGGGAAAAATTCCTTCAACAACAAAAAGATGCCGCCTATAATCCCGCCTGGTTTGTGGAAGTGGAACCCGCAGAAATGTCCAAAAACAAGCGAAATGAAAGAGAGTCTTCCAAGGAAAATCGTCGTGATTTATTGGTATTCGAAAATGATAATTATAGACCTGGTTCACGATCTCCCATTAGAGATTTAGGTAATCGTAAGAATGTAAGGACACCGACAAGATCTCCTGTGAAACGTAATGAAACTTTTAAAGTAGAACGTTTAAGTCGTTTAGATCAAATGGATTTGAAGTCAAAGCCCGAGGAATCTACTCCTTCTATACGTATAGAATTTAAGAATTCTATTACACCCCATATGCCAGGACGCATGGTTCCGGTAGGAGTAGCCAAACCCATGCCTTCACAAGTAAATAACTCTCAATATTATCACAAAACGGAAACTACCCCATTAAATACATCTTATACCATAAAATCTGGGAATACTACCTCGACAAGACTTAATACTCATTCACCCATAAGATCTCCCTGGGTTAAGGCCCAGTCCCCTGCTCGTAATCCAGTTAATAGCAACACAACACGTTCAGGAAAATATCAAACTTTAGTGCAAATCAAAAATGATAAAGGCCAACATTCTTCGCCCACAACAGTGCGTAATAGTAGACTTTCTACACGCATACAATTGGGTAACAATGGTCCTTTGAACCAGGAGAGAAAAACAAATATAACCTCACTTTCGCCCTCATTTAATAAACGTTATAATTCATCACACTTAATCACCAGCAATAGCAACACAAAAACCAGCCCTTCCCTAAAACAAACCTATTTTGGTGATTCAACTTCACCTGCTAGAATCCCTACCTCCTCTCATCACAACACTTCAATTAGCGGTTTAAGAACACGTTTTATGGCAACACCACCTGCCTATGGAGGTTATAAATATCAACAAACTCCATCATTATTCGCTTCGGCGACAACACTGACACCATCAATATCGACTTCAACATCATCTCGCACAACGCCTTCACGTTCTGTCAACAACATTCACAGCATTAGTAACAACAATCTTTCCTATCTTAAACACTACCAGCAGCAGCCACAGCCACTGCAACAACAACAACATCATCAGCATCAATCGCGTATTATGGTGGCTGGGCAGAGGCGTTCTCGTTCTCCAATTAAAATCCCCTGGCGGTAGGCGTTTGAAATTACACAGACAAAGTTGTATTTGTAGTTCTGAGTTATTTTTTTTATTATTTTTTTTATATAAAAAATATTTTATTTTATGGAACTAAAATTTGTTTTTGCACTAAATTATTTAAAATTTTTTATTTGTTATTAAAATTAAGTTTATGAGAAAAATTCTGCTAAAAAATATTTAACAAAATACGGGGCGTTAATTTAGTCATGATTTTTGTTATTTTTTAAGATTTGAATCAAGATACACTTTTAGGGTTGCCAAGTATATAACAAGTTGAAATTCTGCCGTGAAGACTTAACATTTAATGTTAAGTCCCTGTTCATAACATCATCACTTGTAGAAGAAATAGAAAATCACAGCCAACACTATAGAATTTATATGAGTCAACGTAGAGTCTCCAGAGTATTCAATATGCAGGCAAAAATTTTATTCACGAGTAGTTTTCGCTTCCACTAAAACAGTACTCGTATAAATATATAAAAGAGTAATTAATACTCGACTATTTATGGGACAATTTCGAAAATTTTCTGGCTCAAAATTTTGTCTATATATTCCACAGGAGGTTCAAAATAATGGAAAATGCATTTTTGCAGGAGCGTCAGAATAAGTTTTTCCCCATATCTCGGAAACTAATGGCCAAATCGTGTTTATGTCTTCAAATGAAAAATTCACAAAAATATTTCTGATCCATTAGTTGAACAAAATTTAAACAACATTATTTTGATCGTTGTTATTGTTTTCCTGCAGTTATAAGCAACAACAACTACATGGGACTAAATTCTTAAAGAAAGAATTGACCATATCTCGTTGGTTTATGAACCGATTTAGAAAAATGAAAAAAAGGAAAAAATTTGTAATCAATCAGTGCCATAATCAAGTTCTCAAGTCTCATAGGGGGTTCAAAATATAGGAAACTGTATTTTTTCCTATAACTCAGGAACTAGTGGCTCAATTTATTTCATATCTTCAGCGCATAAATCCGCTAAATTAATTGAAATCCGTCTGTGAAAAAAATTAAGTCTCCAAATTTTATAGATTCTTAAAATAATTGAAAGAAAACCCGAAAAAAGTTTGAGGTACCTTCAGTTTTTTTGTTAATATCTGAGCCATTTATGAACCAATTTTCCTTGATTTCAATAGCAAAATTCTCCAAAGCATACCCAATCGTTTGATATACATATAATATATGTTAACTGTAGGTCAGCTTTATAAACTTGTTTTTAACAAACACAGGGATGGACATAGTTCAATCAATCTATTTTTTATATCGATCCAGAATATATATACTTTCGAAAATTATGGACATAACAAACGGAATGATAAACTTATATATACCTTTCTGACCCAATCAGGTGAAGGGTATAAAAATAGCAAAATTAAGATGATGAATGAAAAAAATTTAAGTCGTAGAAGGCGTAACCGTAATTGAACCGTGACACAGTTAACGGAATTATATAATAAGAAATATTTTGTGATCACACGATCACAACAAACTTGAGTAGGAAAATAGAAAGAAGTTGAGTATTTGACTGCATTGCACAGTGGGACAGATGGATTCATAGGAAATTTAACATTATTATAGCAACACTCCTCTGGCTTTAGAATTTTGTCAGTTTGGACCGCAACGGGGCTCCATGGTGGGAGTTATAGAGGAGCAAAGTGGGTTAAATTTGTTTCCCATTCGATATACAAAAAATGTATTGCCTCATAGCTTTTGATTAGTCCTTTAAAAGGTGCATATATTTAATATACAGGTTTCCCGTTATTTTCAACTTTCAAATTTTAAAAAATTTCAAGATCTTGAAAACATATTTCGTTACACAAAATGCTTTAGTTTTAATTTTGTATCAAAAACTCTATATTGCTACGTCCAGTCCCTCTCGAATTTTGCCCTTTTTAAATAATAATTTTGAATTTTAACCTAAAAGTTCTAAAATCACAAGTCTGATCTCTAAAACGGTAAAAAAGTTTTGGAAACCTTAAAGTGTTTAGAATGGTCTTCTACAGACCTCCATAGACCAAAATCTAAAGAAAAACATTTTTGGGATTTTTCTATATTAAAATATTTCCGATTTTTTTATATAGTGAATGTTAAAAGTACAAATTAATGGAATCAATAATTTAAGTTTGTTTATTCATATTTGGTCATCAATTCCGTTATCCACTTTAAGCTTTTTCTTTGTTAGGGCAGAAAAGAGAGGAGTCTGTGACTTATTTTCTTTAGTTAAATTCAGGTTCTCAAAACTTCTACCAACCGACCTAAGTTTTATAAAAAATATTTGAATAGGAAATTGTGACAAAAATAAAAATATAACAGTTTGTCGTGTCAAATTATATAATAGAAAATATAGAAAAGGTAATAAATAGAATAGAAAGATAAGAAAAGGAAAATTTACATAAATATTCAGATCTCTTCTAAACCGATAGTTAATTTAGCTAAGTTTTAAACCACTGACATTGTGCTTGGTTCCAAGTTTTTATTATCCATACATTTTTAAAGATTTGCCAAGATCTTGCCTTATTTTTAGTTATAAAGATTTAAGTTATTTTATTTTAGTTAAATTTTTATATTTTTCATTCACTAATTCCTCATAATGGATTAATATAGAAAAATTTTATAGGGTCCAGTTTAAAAAAATGTTAATCTCCATATTTGGTTCCTTAAATTTTAATTTTTTCGACTTTACAAAGGGTTAATATCTTATAAGGATGGAAGATTATAGAATATATTTAATAAAAATTCTTAAAATCAGAATTTTCTACCATTTAAAATCTCTGTTTATTTTATAAAGAAAGTCATTTTGACTTCTTTTATTTCAATATTAAATAATGAATTCTTTTTTTTTTACTTGAAATTTAGATTTTTAAAAGATAAATATAAATAACATATTGTTTCTTACGATTTACTTGGTATTTTAAATTGAAGTCATTTTGACTGCTTTTGAGCAATATTAAGTTGGCTTATAAACTTTTAATAAATTTATATTTTTAATTTTTCTGATTTGAAAAATATTTTCTTAGTTTTGGGAAAACATTTTCAATTATTCAAAACAATTAAAAAAAAAATTAATAAGGTCAAAGGTCATAAAATGTAATCTTTGAGTATATAGTTTTGAATATATATTGCTGTTTGATCATTTATGTGATATTGAATTTCACACTAGAACTTTTAATTAATTTCATATCTGACAAACATTGTCAATGTAATTTTTCTTAGTTTAGCCATTTTTAATCCCCTGTTAAATTCCTAATTCCCTTTTCTTGGTAACCCTAAACGTTTTTTCATGTATCGTGTTTATTATTAAAAAAAAAAACATTTTGTTTGCGAAAAAAATAAATAAAAAAATAATTTAAATGTAATAAAAACTCAATTATAATGTCGTGGTGAATCATCGATAGAAACAGATTTTTATTTTGAAAGACCTGGGGGATTTCCATAAAAGATAAATTTAATAAAAATTAAGTTTAACGATTTGTGTAACAGGTTTATAAATATGGCAAACACTGAATGACAAAAGTAAAATTTAAGTTAAAATGCTTAAAAAAGCAATAAATCGGAATATTTAATTAATTTCCAAAAGATATTTTCAGAAAGTTTATTTAAGGAATAAAATTAAGATTAATAAAAAAAGGTTGAATTAAAGTCAGAGCCAACCAAACTATAATCCGGCTATTACATAGATGTTATACGAAAGAATACGAATAATAGCGAAATTCTCGTCTTAGTGAAAGAAAAGAAAGAAATTCTTCATTGTTGCTTGAAATAACATGTTTTTCAATTTATTTACACTGTAAAAATAATTGAAAATTACGAAAAATATGTGATTAATTTATACAAATTTATTTTTCATATATAAAGTTCTTTAATTTCTGACAGTGTAATATAGAGAATATTTCTAATTCATGAGCACAAGACACTACCACATTTAATATTTGTGTTCCACTCTTTCTGGTTGTCACTGTTTTAATCTGAAATTAAAGCTGAAAAAAAATTGCTGGATAATTTTAGCTTTAATTTCAGATTTAAGTCCATATTTATAAAGATCGGGTACATCAATAGAAATCTTATGAAAATATTTTTAGTCCATTGTTATTTGCTCAATATTGAGAGAAAATTTAATTAAGATGAACATGAGCCGGGATAATCATTGTACGACACGCAATTAAAATTATAGTTAATTCATTAAAGTATTGTGAAATTGTCAATAATTTAAGTTTATATTGTGCAATAATTTTTATTATTAATTTTAACAATTATTAAATTATTAAAATAATAAATTTTTTTTTATATTCTTTCCTTAACACAATAATTGTTGTCCAGTGTTTTATTCCATAATAACGAACTGTCAATTTTGTTTGACATTGTAGATTTTAAGTTTTTTTATTATTAAATTATTAAATCAGGACATTGAATCATTTAATTAAATTAATTTTAAGTTTATTACGTTTTACAAAAAACATTGTTTTTATTTATGAGTAAAAATTGTTATTTTGTAAACAAAATTTAATAAATTTAAAAAAATATTAAATTGTATTAAGTATTTTTTTCCTTGTGTACTTATAAAAATAAAAAAATTGTTAAATTTAAAAATTTAATAAAATACGATTTAAAAAAAATTTAAATTTGTGCATTTTTATAATTTTATATTTTTTTTAACTAAAAAAATCGATAGTACCGGGGGGGGGGGGAGAAGTACCCCCCATACAAAGCAAATATTGATCGTCGAATATTTATAGAACGACGAGAATTTTCGAATTTGGTCTCAACCACTTTATCAAGGACAAAATGAATGACGGAAAGGATCAGGGGGAAAAGTAGTCTCCATGCAAGGAAAATGTTGATAATTGAATATCTAATGAAACAACTACACTGAGAGTTTGGTCCCAATAAATTTTTCACATAACAGTTTTACTGGACAGAATGAAGGGCGGATAGGATCAAGAGGAAAGGTACTCCCATACAAAGCAAATATTAATAATCGAGTATCTAAAGTACAGTAAAAACGGAAGTAATCATACTGATTTCAATTACTTTGCCAACGATCTTTTTTATTAACCAACATGTAGGACGGTTAGAACCAGGGGAAGTGACCCCCATATAAAGCAAATAATTATAATTAAATAACTAAAGACCTATAACAATAAAAGTTCTCAAATTTGATCCCAATCACTTTCTCAAGGAACTATTTACGTGAATAGCATGTAGAACCGATAGGATCAGGGGGAAGGGATACCACCTATACAAAGGAAATAAGGAATATCGAATATCTAAATAACTATATCAGCGAAAGTTCTAAAATTTGATTCCAAATTGTCTTACTGGACAAAATGTTGGACGGTTAGGATCAAGGGAAGAGGTAAAATTTTTAACGGACAGGGCCAAGGGCATTTGGCAAAATGTCCTTGAGGAGAATGTTTGTGTCTTTTAATTTTAGGGGACCATTTCGATGCCACAAATTTAAAAGCCAGTGTTTTGAACGGGTTAAATTTTAATTTTGAATTGATTTTTTGTTTCATATCTTAAATTAATTTTTGAAAAATTTTCCGAACAACATAATCCAGTTGGTTAATTTTGGACTACCACTAACTTTCATCTGACCTGGCTTGGGAACTTTAGTCCAATACCTCAGCTATAATCTTTTCATTTCATATATTATTCAAATATTTCCAATGGTTTAAAAGTTTTAGATTTTTTTCAAAAAAATCGTTTTGGTACCCCATTTTGGTTCAAATATGAAAATAGTTAATTTTATATTGTTTTACAATAAAGAAGAACAATGTTAAATCAATATAAAAACAAGTTGATTTAATGTTATTATATATATTTCAGTCATTATATAAAACATGTCGAGCTTAAAATAAAAAAGAGAAATTTCCAAATATCGATTTTCTACTTCAGTAAAAAATCTTGGTGGCCAAGAGTAGAAGTATGCAAAGAGTAATCTAAATTTCGGAATTATTTGATGATTTTTCGATTGCAATAAAATAATGGCTACTAAAGATTTCAATAACTATCGGAGAATGTGGATATTATTTTCAGGTATTTTCATCCCGATCAATTTAGAAATCATGAAATCGTGAAATTATTTCCTTTAAAATACATTAATATCATTTGTTAGGGAGATATCACTCCTCCGCGCTCTATTAAAATTTTTTATATAATTTTTTTTGTTATAAAATTTGATCAAATTGTCCCAAACAGTTTCAGAGGTGTTATATATGTAAAGTTTGTTTGTAAGGGGATACTTCTTCCCGTGCCCTTTTTTAAACTTTGTAGCCTACAATAATGCATTATCACTATTTACGCTTCGAACTTTATGAGATTACGTGTTTTAATAACAGAAGCATGCAAATATTTCGTTTGTAGGGGGGATAAAACTTCCCCGTAACCTATCCAACATCTTCTGTGTGTAACGTTCTCACTAAATTCAATATCAGTGTGCTAAATTTCATGAAAATTCAATAGACCGATTATTGGAGTTAAATGATTATTCCGGTAGGACATATTTATGAAAGCTACCTGGCGAGCGCACACCACAATGTTCCAATCGATTTTGGAAGTGTTTCTGAGTCGGTTGGTACACTTTAAGGTGGAGGTAACATTACTTTCTCTGTGCGTACCAAATATCTTTGATAAAATAAGATGGACTTTAACTTCGAAATGGAAATAATTATACGAAATAATTAATATATCATGTTTAAGGGGGTTCAGCATCATCTAGGAGTATTGTTTCCTTTCTGAAGCTGGATTCTAAATTAAAGTGTTGAAAAGATTTGAGAAAAGAATTTTCTTGTATTCTCAAAAATGTTCTGAAAAAGTCTAAAGTCATTTGGTTTTTGTTCTATAGGACTCACATTCATTTTAGTTTTGGAAAAGGTCTTTACCATTAGGGTATCCAAAATTGCATTTTTATTTCAAATCTAGGCTTTGGGATTTAAGAACATAAAGAATAAAATCAACATTTTCACAAAAGGGTCGGAATTAGTCTTAGTCCTATAAAATTTTCGGATACATTTAAAAAACTAATTCAAGATATTGCAAAATTTTGAAAGTTAAAAATTCACTTGCAAGTAACTCGGAAAGGCCTTTTCAAGGGTTATTAAATTCTAGACTATTTTTAAGCTTTTTCTTACAGCATTTTAATAATGGAATTAGAAAATTTTCTTGGTCTAAATATCAAATCACTTCCCTCATTATTAATCCAAAAATTATGTTATAAATTTCCGTTATGGAACTTAAAAGTAAAAAAATATTTTATTTATTTCTAATTTTATTCAAATTTTGCTCAATTAATTTATGTGTTTTATTTAATCAGTTTAAACAATTTTTGTGGTTTTTCAATTAAATAAATAACAATTTACATTTTAATAAACAATTAAGATTTTTTTAATTATTTTGTTATTATTTTTTTCTTGATTTCCAAGAATTATACAACAGATCAGATGAATAATGAGTCTACATGTGTTTGTTTGTTTTTGTTGTAAACAACTTATTAAATAATTAAATCTAAAATGCATTTAATTAATAAGACATTTATTAGTTTTAATTGTATTTAGTACTAGCGGACCCGGTAAACTTTGTTTTGATAAAACAATTTGTTTGTTGTTTTATATGGGCGATACCGTCTTACGTTTATTCAAGTAAAACAGTTCCTAGAGGAGGATGTCGGGAACAAATTTGAGAACACACACTGTTATAGTTCTTTAGATATTCGATAATTAATATTTGCTTTGTAAGGGGGTACTTCTCCCCCTGGTCCTATCGAAATTTTTTATAGCCTATGTTTCGGATATTTTAGGATCATTTTGTGAAAATTTTGTGAAAATTTCATCAAATTTGGCCAAGCCGTTTTAGAGTCTATACGTTACAAACATACATACATACATACATACATACATACATACATACATACATACATACATACATACATACACATATACACACTTCCTATTTTATATATAGATAGATTTTTTATACCCTACACAACCGTAGGTGGTTGGGGTATTTGTAATGTTATTTGTAACACACAGAAAAAATAGCGTTACACCCATTTTTAAGTTTACCGTTCGACTCAGAGTGACTTTCTGAGTCGATTTAACTATGTATGTTCGTCTGTCTGTTTATCCGTCCGTCTGTCTGACTGTCCATGTAAACATTGTGAGTATTCTACATGTCGCAATTTTTGAAATATCTTCCAACGGCAAAGCCTATAAAAATTTACTATGTTCGGTTCAATATTTCCGGTACCTCCCATTCAAATTTCCTACCAGAATGGGGTTTTAAGCTCTTAAAGGTCCTAAATTTAATGTGATTTCGAAATTTAACAGAAATAATTCTTATGAAATTATATTATTAAACCGTTGTGCCAAATTATATGAGGGTCGATACCTAGCATAGGTCCCTTACAAGCCCCCCTCTGAACATCACTTTGAAGAGGGTAAATATCAAATATACGTTGGTATTGCAATAATAAGTGGCCAAATCAGGAACAATAAAAACACAAATTGATGTGCAAAATTATATGAGGGACGGTCCATTATTTCATTTAGCTCTCATTAAACCCCTTACAAAAATTATTCTTCAAGTACAACAATGTTAGTATCACAACAATGTAATAAATCAGAAAATAAAATTATACGAGAGTCGTTCATTACTTTTTTGTTGATTACGTTTGTAATCAACATTGTGGTGTAGAGTATTACATAGTCGGGCTTGACCAACTATAACACTCTTACTAATTTTAGTTTATTATTTAAGTTTATTTATTTTTGTATAAATAAATAATTGAAAGTTGTTTCACATTTTAGCGTTTTCTTCTATTAATGAAAATATTATGTCAATTTCAATATTAAGCAAAATAATTATAATTAAACATAAACTGTTATAAAATTATAACAACTAGAAATATTAATAAGAAATAATTTACATAAAGAAGTACTAAAAGTTTAACATTAAGGTTTATTAGTTGTTTTGAACTAAATTACTAAAAAGTATGGGTAAAAAAATTAGAAATAATTTGAGAATTATGAAAATTATAGTACGATATAAGATATTGTTGACCTTATTCAACGATAAATATGAAAATTCTAAAGTCATCGTAATTGGGATTAATTGAATATAAACATTTCTTAAATTAGGATTAATTGCGAACCATTTATTTTTAAATCAATCAGTCAATCAATTCCATTATCAATTTAAATTTAAATCAATCCGAGATTATGGGAAATTATGAATCGTCGTTCGTATAATTAGAAACTTCGATTTCTACTCGTATCTTTGTTATTATTATGAGAAATATACATTCTAAAATGATATTTGAAAGAGCGTCTTGTATTGAAACTATCAAAACTTTAAAACCCTTTTATAGTCAGGAATTTTATGAGCTTAAAGTCTCATTCATATAGGACATTTTCATGATGTCGATAACAAACATTACACGAATGGATGGAGAATCAGGCAGTCGGATGACATATCAAAAAATATTTAAATATTGCATAAACAAATTTTATATTACTCTAAATAGATCATATATCAAATTTTGTGAGATCCATTATATACCACACAATGTGTCCAAATCGATTTGTGTCTGTGTTAGAGAACCGTTATGTTAGATGTTTGGTACCTAAGAAACAATTTTTTTAGAAGTAACTAAAACATCATCCACAAATAATTTGTAAAGAACTCAAAATTAAAGAAATCGGACTCATTTTAGGACCTAATTTAAACCCTCTAACTTAAAAAAAGTAGTGAAACAAAAACAAGAGTTAAAATTTAATAAAACAAGATTTGAAATGGGTTAAAAATCTTTTATAAGAATTTAGAAGGATTATTTATATATAAAATTTCTTTTGTTTCAATTCATAAATGTGAAGTGATCAGATTTGGAGGGTCCTCGGATACGTCTCTGGCCAGAAAAGGCACTTTTCAAAATGAACTCAAAAATAATTTATCTTAAACTGTGTGAAATTTCATTAACATATCTCTATAGATTCTAGAATTATTTAAAAAAAAGGTTTGGACACACTGTGCACATTTTTGGACTTTGTCATCGTGTCACATTTAACAAAATTCATTGAGATAAAATAAATTAGAAAATTTTAGTCTCTAAAAAAGGTTTAAAAGGGAATCAACATATTACTTCAAAGTTTCACAACCTTAATACCTTGGATCTATATTACGTCGCCACTCCTGAAATACAGTTAAAATAAGTGAGAGTGCTATAGCCGGTTAAGTCCGACTATGAATTAATTCCGGATTCTGGTAATGGGCAATGGAATTTATTTCAGGCTTCGTTCTTTTGACCTAAAAAAATACTACGTTCCGTTTAACTGTCCACTAGACGATCATTGGTTTTGGACGAATCAATGGAATTATTCAATCTTTGACAAAATAATACTACTTCCGTTAGTCCAGAATCGTTAATGTAGGAATTATCTATTTTTTTTTTGCTCGTTACAAATAGTTATAACATGAACATTTTACTTTAATGTGTAATTAGCGAAGGCAATGGTTAGTCAAAGCATTATTGATGTATTACAATGTTAAATCAACATGATTCCATGTTAATTCAACATTCTTCGAATAACTATTTTCATCTTTAAATCAATGTTCGTAATTGAAAAGGAAATATTGCCCATATCTTATTTAATATTAAACATATACTATTTTAGAATATTTAATGTATAGAAAACTTTATCACTTTTATATTAAAATTAAATATTAAAAAAAATGTTAATATTTATTCTTTACAGTCTGTTTATTTTGTTTAATATTAAATTTAACTAAAAATTCCATTAATAATAATTTTATTTAAATTAAATAAATAAAAAATTATTATTAAAATTATGATACTTTAAATTGTGTTAATTAATTTAGCAATAATTTTAATGTGGTTTTCTGTATTTCTGTTATTTTTACGTTACTTTAACTAAAGTTATTTGTTTAAACAATAAGAAGTTAATTTTCATACCCTCCACCATCAGAAGTGGGGTAGAGGGTATATTAACTTTGTCATTCCATGTGTAACGCTACGAAGTAATTATGTCAGAACCCATAATGTATCATCAAATCCAAATCTGAATCGATTTAAAATCGGTTTAATAGAGAAAAAATTTAAAGCTAATTCAGTTACTTATTAACTGTTTCGTTTTATATTATAAATTCCCAAGAAACAATAACCTTTTACAATCACATTTGTAAATATTGTTATTCCAACAAGTGTATAGCAAGTATTATTACAAATACTGTTGCTATAGGAAACATTTTTAAAGAATCATTTTATAATAATTTATAATTTTTATTGAAATAAACCTATAGTAAGTATGCTTATTAAATGTTTTCGAAAACTCTTTTTATGATAAATTTATTTTAGAATATATTTATATCTTGTTTATGGGTTGTATACGTCTGTGAGTGTGTGTGTTTTATATGAAACATAATGTATTTACTTCACTCGCATTTGTGGTGAAGGTTATTGAAGATTCGGCATAGACGATTATAGCAGTTTAACTTTTTTTTACAAAAAATTTCCTTCAAAAAGCAAACAGAAATTGAAAAAATAAAGAATCTGAATGAATAAAAAAAGATTTTAATGTGAATTACTTAAAGGCAAAATTCTCATAAATGACTTCTAGCATTAGCAACAACAACAATGCCAAAAAAAAGAGGCCAAGTCTATGAAACTTAAAACCACATTAAAAGTAAAATCAAACAAACAAATAAACAAACAAACAAACAAACATAAAATAAAAACAAGTAAAAATGTTATAGTCGGTCAAGCCCGACTATTTAATACCCTAAACCACATTTTTGATTGTAGATATCTGCTACGAAAAATTTATGAACGACCCTCGTATAATTTGCTTTCCTTATTATGCTTATGTGTGCAAAATATTATTATGTTACAAACATTTATGTGAAATTTATGCGAAATTTTTCTATGAGATTATATGGGAATTAGAAGGAATTATGGATCGAACCTCGATCACACAGCCTGGATTATATTAATCTCATATATATGACTCAATAGTTTTACAATTCCCACGTACATGTGCGATTTATGAGTGATAATTGGAAGGGTGGTTTTATGGAACCTAAACGAAATAATAGACCAAGCTTCGTATAATTTGGCACATCGATTTAGAATAAAATAGGACTTAGTTGTGCAAAATTTGGTTAAAATCGTTTTACATTTAGTAATATTATGGGCTAAAAACCCCATTCTGGAGGGGACATTTGTATGGGACCTACATGAAATAATGTACCGATCAAAAAAAATTTCAATAGGCATCGTCCTTGGTCCAAAATAATAGTTTATGCCAAATTTCATTAAGGTATCTTCAAAATTGCTACCTGCACTTTGCGAAGAAGTTGAACAAGGACCGCCAGCCGGACGGAAGTACGGACATGCTTAAATCGACTCAGGAAGTGATTCTGAGCCAAACGGCATACTTAAAAGTGGTGGTAGGACTATTCCGTAACAAACATCTGCACAAACTCATAATACCCCCACCAGCTAATGGTGGTGCAGGGTATTAAATTATAAAAAAAACACACACAAAAGACACAAAAAAGTCTTTTTTTGCAAAATAACAAAAATTATAAACCACAAAATGTTTATTTGGTAACTGATGGCAGAATGAATGAATGAATTATGATTTTGTAATGAAGAAAAAAGAACCTAAATAAACTTTTTAATTGTTTTTTTTTTCTTTAATGACTTTATTACAACTGTTCAGAATAATTCTGAAATGGATAAAAATTCATTAGAATTTATTTTTCAGAAAAGTGGTCATGAAGCCAACATAAAGTCATGTAAAATCTTCAAGTACATGATATATATTTTTCTAATTCTAGTTAATTTGTTTTTATTGTCATAAAACCTGATTTAATAAACTAATAAAAGTGAAAAAATAAAAAAACCTGACATTAAACATTAAAATATAAATTAACAACTTAAATGCTGGCAAATTATTATGGGTTCAAGAATAACAATTATTTGTTTCATAAAGCCGCGCTCCTCTACTCATAGAGAAAGAAAATACACATAGAGAAAGAAAATGTTAAAACAACATTGAAAATTGTTGTTTAAATATTAAGCATTTAAGGAGTAACACCGAAAAATTCGTAACATACATACATGTTAATGAAAACAAAAATAATTATTACAATTAAATAATGTGTTTATTGCTTTAATCACAAGTGACAAAATTTTAAACCTTTTTCGGGAACCCTTCCATTAATGTTTTATAGTACTTTCTGTCACTTTGCTCGAATCTGTAGTCCATCTTCGTTTAAAATCTATCAAACTTTTGGACACTTTTTTTATTCTCTTCAATTCTCTTTTAACAGAAGCCGGCCAGCCATTTTTTGTAAACATTTCTTGATCCAAATTTCTGTATTTATATGGCCCGCTGTAACAAATTATTGGCTTCTTTTGTTCCAACTGCATATTGTTTGCCATACCAAGAAATTGTTGGGAAATTTTAATTGCTTTTGGTTCTTGAACTTTTCTTTAACTGTCCCTCGATTGTCAGTGACATAATAATTTGGACCAGGATTAAGAACATTGTTTCAATTTATTATTCGATTTCTGTGTTTTGTTTTAGGCCTTTGCTCTTTTTGTATTTTTAAATCTGAGCTTAACGGGTAAGTTTCCCGGTACTATTTACTAACATTGGAAACATTGGCACTTTTTTCTGGTCAATGTATTAATTTTTTTGACATTAAACATAATAACTGACATCAAGAAAGCAAAGGTGTGTGGTATTATAACTTGTAGTTTGGACCCCATTGAGGCCCTGTGGGCAGAGTTATAATTGCGTGCCAAATTTTTGTTTTTCATTTAATTTAAAAAAATTTTAAATCCCCTGATGAGACCTTCAAAAAATACTTTCATTTGATATTTATCTCTTATAGTTTTAGAGTCATTTGAAAGTTTTCTATAATTAAATTAAGCTCTTTTCCTTTTACATATCTACCAAAGCCTGCCAATTTTGGAGAGTCAATAACTACCCCCTGAGCAAAAAAGCTCTTGAACTCCTCCAGATTAACTCTATAATACCTCAGCTCTTAACATATGAAATTTCATTAAGATATCTTTAACGGTTTAAAAGTTACAGACATATTTCCCCTAAAAGCGAATTTGAATTTGAATTTTTAAAATGTTTTCGATTTTATTTATTACTAAGACCCGGTGCGCTTTGCTGCCCTTATAAAGTGGGTGGTACACCTCCTCATGGTTCTATCCATACTACAATTTGGTCAGTAAAAAATATTCTTGGAATCAATTTAAATTTTCCAATTTTTACAGTTTTTTATATTTTATAATTATTATTTGCTTTGTATGGGTGTACCTTTGTCCTTGATCTTGCCTGTCTTATATTTTGATCAGTAAAACAAATTCTTGAGAAAGTGGTTGAGGTCAAATTTAAAAATTATGCCTGTTTTTTAGATATTTGATAATCAATATTTTCTTTGGTGGGGAAATTCTCTTCCCATGATCCTATTCGCCCTTCATTCTGTCCAGTGTTACTGACAAATTTATTGTGACCAAATTTGAAAATTCTCGGTGTAGTGGTTCTTAATCTATTTGGTTATCAACATTAATATGGTAGTTACCTCTTTCTCTGATCCTATCCGTCTATTAATTTGTCTAGTAAAACTGTTCTTTGATTAAGTGGTTGAGACCAAATTCGAAAATTATCCCTGTTATTGCTCTTTATTCCATTATCCATCTTTGCCTTGTATGAGGGCTACCTTTTCCCCTGATTCTATCCATCTCACATTTTGCCCTGTAAGAAGTTCCTTGAAATATTATTGGGACCAAATTAGAAAATTCTAACTGTTATATTTCTTTAGATATATTTGTTTTGTATGGGGGCTACCTCTTCCTCTGATTCTATTTGCCCCACATTTTGTCTTCCAAAAATAGTTCCTTGAAAAAGTTATTGGGACCGAATTTGAAAAATCTCGCTGTTACAGTTCGATGATATTCGATGATCAATATTTCCTACGTATGGGGGATAACTCATCTCCTATCGAAATTTTTAATCTGTGAAAATTTTAGAAAAATCGGTCCAGTAGTTTAGCTGTCTATAAGTCCCAAAAACAAACAAACACAGATTCATTTTTATATATACAGATGTAGTCAATTTGGGCTAAGGTCCAGGTATCTTGCTCCAGTATATAGTTTTTGATATATGAAATATTTAGCTTTCCAAATATGTACTGCATTTAATTTAACACAAATATCAATCATGATCATTGGAATTTGACAAGATCATTAAACAAAATATTTCATTGATCAAATTCATAACATTTTTGCTCTAAAATTTTATTTCAAAAATATTTTACTTTTTTTAAATAATTTAACGACGTCATTAAATTATTTCTATAAAAATTAAATTTTCAAAAGTAGTTGACATTACTTTTTATTATTCCAAATTTAATTTAAATGAATTTTAGAAAAAAATTTCAAATTGTTGTTATTGACAAGTTTTTGTATGAAAAATTTTTTAAAATCCCAATCAGAATCATAATAAATCTTATAAACAATGTGTGTGTGTGTAGGCTTTAAATAACGGTGTCATAAATTTAGCCAATTTGGAGTTAAATTTTTTAAAATATTTTTATTGAAAATTAGATTTTTTAAATTATTTTTATTTATTTATTTATAATAATAATTTGTTATAAATAAATAAATAAATAAATAAAAATAATTTAAACCAACTTTAAAATTATCATCAAATATGAATGGAAACATAAGTTAAAGAAATTTATGATTCAATTTTTTTAAGAACAAATTTTGATATGAACAGTGGCGGTCAAAATAATAGCACCACGCTCATATCTCATCTTCCTCGCTGACTTGTTTTTTACTTTTGTTCATGAATATCTTTATCCACAATTTTGTAGTCTCGTTATTTAAAGTAAATTCATGGAGACAACGAATGCATTACTTTTAAATTCATACGAGTTTTCCAATAAATTTAACTGAAATGAAAAAAATATCAGATTGGGACCCCCCAAAATAATAGCACCATTTCTATTATACTTGAAAAAAAAAAACAATTGATTTGATATTTAATGTAAATGGTCTATAGTTACTTCTAAAAAATTATAATTAACGAAGTTTTCAAGAATTCGTGTTATTATAATTAAAATAATGGAGTTTTTCTAAACTCCGTACTCCAGAAAAACATGAACTCATTAAAAAGCGTGGTTGTCATGAACAAACTCATTCCGAAATAAGAAATTTTATTTTAACTTTTTATTCAAATGGATTCTATGACTTATTAAAGAGGACGTATGTATGTAGTGCTATTATTTTGAACGCAGCTGTATCCATCTCTCATATATTTTTAGATTCAATGTAAACAGTTTAAGACCTGCAAAGTATAATAACGAAAGTCAATGTTTAATCGGAGCAAATTGCCATATAAATTTGAACAAAACTCGTCGAATCGTCAAACTTACTTTGCGAAATCGGCAAAATCTCGTCAACATAAAAAATAACTTAAACCTTTTCTTCAAAAGGAATTAATTAAAGCAGGTTCCTATTTTGCTAAAAACAAACGTAATTTTGAAGACGGTTTTAAGATAATTCAAAACTTAATGAGGGAACGAAATGCCACAGCACAGTTCAAGGGGTCACCGATGTGTAAGTTGACTGTTACCAAAGCCATTATTATATATACTTTGAGTAAATTTTACTGAACTGAGTTTATTGTGGGCGGACAAAAAATTTCAAATAATTTTTAAATGATGGTGATGGATTCTATGAAAATTTTGTATAACAAATATAAAATTCCAAATTTTATGTTTGTAAAAATCTTTAAATTTGAGGCATTAATCGTCAAAACACTGATTTGAGCGATAAATCGAAAATCTGGCAACAGTGAAGAGAACATATTTCAAGAGAAATTTTTTTTTTTAAATAAGTAAACAGTCGTAAAGTAACTCTGGATTAGTAAACACCTATCGCGTCATCGTCGTTATCTCTTAAAGGTGGTCAGGCTGTACATTGTTTGCTTGCCTTCGAGAGTTTTGCGTCTCGCCTTTACGCAAGCGTCGCATAGCGATATTAATTTACCGTTGTCCGGGGTTTCACGCACTTACCACATGCAAAAGTTTTTAGTTGGAATACTACAGGTGAAGACCTTAAAAAACTTAATTTTTAGCGAAGGTTCAAGTTGTCATCAGACTTCAAAATTAAAAAAATAAGTAAAGTAATAAATGGCCATCCGGGTCACCTTCTATGCCATCGATGGCATAATGGCATAAATTGGTTCCTGAAGGTGTTCGTATCTTTGAAGCTTCATTAATGTTTCAAATATTAATAAGTTAAAATTTTTAGCTGATTCTCGGGCTGAATGGAAAGTTCTTGCATAATGAGATCTGACTTACTCAAGTTCTCAAATTATATAAATTTATCAAGTCTGTTCTAACTCCTACTCTAACTCGTGGGTATCCCCATTCCAAAAGAGAAATCTAACACTTAAAGGGCCAAAGACCCGTTTAGGCTCTTATCAAAGCTTTCAACCCTTTGCGTCCCATGTCAATGATAATGTCTGTACCTTTAGGGTAGTCCTTACCACACTACAGTCAGATCGTTCACACCATACATGGTTTACTCGAGTCTGAATCTTTTTATCAATCTCATCAAAAATAAAGCCTATAGGTGGCCTTGCCAACACAGCTCGTCTGCAATCTCTTTGTCATGAACACTGATGACAATACATGTCCCTACATGTGACTAAACCAACTCGGTCGAGCTATTTATCCCCAATACCTCCGCCTGGAAGACTCAATACCATTCCTAGGTCACAATCCTGGACAAACGCACCGGCACCAGTGCCCTTGTCCGTTTTCGATCCATCAGTTGAAACGGCACAGTCTGCAAGATACCTATCAATACCACTCCATGGATCTTTTTCGGGTATTATTAACTGTTAGAGATATCTTTATGAGGCTCAAAGCCCCTTGCGTAAGTCTGACGGCTCTAGGGCTCCTAATGCTTATTTGATGCCAAAAACTTAAATTAATTATATTTTGGACAAGACACAGGATAATTAAGCTGACTATAATAATATAACCGTTAGGCCCGAGGAAATTGAAAGGTTCTTAAAGGATAATATTAACTTGAGAAAATTGTCTGGTTTTGACTCCATTACAGCGTTTCAATTGAACTCCAAAAGAGCTTTTAGTCTTCACTTCTTGTTGATAATTTACTGATCCAAACTTAGATTTGATAACAAAGTCAATCCGTATAATACAGTGTCGATTCTAGTCTGGATGTATGCAATATAACTATGGGGAACTGCAGGTAACACTAGTATCGACATTAAACAGATCGTGTATTCAAGGTTATTGAGAAGTTTGATAGGTGCACCTTGATATATTAGCTACTGGTTCATGAATTTAATTGATATTCCGATTTGAAGATTTACTTGGATTTTAACATTTTAACAAAGAATAAATCATATGTAATGTTACGGTGCGAAAATGTAACAGTGGTCCAAAATGGGTTAAGATGTACCAGATATAATATATAGGATTTTTGGTAATAATTATTTTCACTATTAATCCGATTTTAATATTTTTTTGTACAATTTTGAAATGAGTTTTGTTTAAATTTTAGATTTTTATTGAAATTCTATTTAAACGTTTATTTTATCTTTGAATCGGTCTATAATTTATTTGCTTTATAGCAATGAATCAATATGAAATCATGTTTATTTTCGTCAATTTTATATATTTTTTAACAGGTTATTTATTCTCCAGCAAAATTAAATGATGAATTTAAATCCGCCATCATTATAAAAAATTATTATTTTTCTTTACAAAAAAGTAAAAAATAATAATTTTGTTTATCAATTTCATCATTAAATTTCTAATTTTATTTATTTATATAATTAATATTATTATTCTTTATTTTATTTTATTTTATTTTTGAGCCCCCACTTTTCATTTATATGAGATCATTTCAGTAGTATAAAATTCCACTTATTTTTTTTTTTTGCGTTTCATCTGGTTTAAACTTAAACGCAAAGTTTCGTTGACGTTTTATTTTTAATTATTTATTTATTTTTATACCCTTCACCTGATTGGGTCTGGAGGGTTTATATAAGTTTGTCATTCCGTTTGAAATTTGCACAATTTTCGACTTAGACCCCAATGTATATATCAGTATGAAAAAAGAAATTGATTGAGCTATGTCCGTCTGTCCATCCGTGTGTCGGTTGAAATCAAGTTTATAAAGCGGATCTACAGTTAACATATATGATATGTTATTATATGATATGATACGATATGATATGTATATCAAACGATTGAAAATGCTTTCGAGAATTTTGCTATTAAAATCCAGGGAAATTGGTTCATAAATTTGCGCCGAAGACATGAAATGAATCGGATCATCAGTTCCTAAGTTATAGGTAAAATATATTTTCCTATATTTTGAGACCTATGGACTTGGTTATGGCATTGATTGATTACAAAATTTTTCCCCCCAAATTTAATCTTTTTTCATTTTTCAAAATCGTTTCATAAACCACCGAGATATGGACAATTCTTTCTTTAAAAATTAAGTCTCATGTGGTTGTTGTTTTTCATAACTATAGGAAAACAATAACAACATACAAAATAATGTTTTTGAGATTTTGGCCTACTAATGGATCAGAAATTTTTTGTGGATTTTTTTCATTTGAAGACATAAACTCGATAAGGCCATTAGTTTCCGAGATATGGGCGAAAACTTATTCTGACGCTCCTAAGACATGTACGGACTTAGTTGCCACTAATAACTAATTTTTTCCTCGATTATTAATTTTCAAATCACTTCATAAGCAGCCGATATATTAACAATTCTTTATTTTCCTTGTGGTTGTTGTTGCTGGATTTAGTATTGAAAACAAAAACAATGTAAGGCAAAGTAATGTCTTCGACTTTTTGAGCGTTCTATTTAAGCTGGAGTCACAATTTTTGTACGAAAATAATTAGAAGAATTTTTGAGTTGAAAACATCACAGTAATCGGTTCATTAGTTTCCGACCGTATTTTCCGATATAATGAAAAATAGTTAATTTTTTTAAATTTTGATTTTTAAATTTTCAAAATCGGCCCATAAATAGTCCAGAAATAATTACTTTTTTACATTTATACGAGTATTGTTTTAGTGAAAGCGAAAAACTACTCGTGAATATAATTTGCATGCATATTGGGTGCTCTGTAGAATCAATGTTGACTCAAGTCTACAAGTGATGATATTATGAATGCCAATTCGGGGAGACTTGACGTTAAATGTTAAGTCCGTTGCTTAAAAAATCCATATAAGTAAAAGTGAAGGGTATAGAAAATTCGGCACGGCCGAATTTAACACTATAACTTGTTTTATTTTTGTATTTGTTTATACATATTCTTTTTTCGTTTAATAATTTTTGACAACAAACACGCTTTAAACTTTTGTTGTTGTCTTTTTGGATTAGAAGTCGGGGGTTTTTTATTGTTAAAAATTAAAGTCGTCTCATCATTTATTTATAAAGTTAATAGATGAATTTCTAAAAAAGGGAATAAATTATAAATTCTCCACCAATTAAAAACTTTCGCTATAAGACGAGACCAGACCAGACCTTTTAAGTGAAACATTTTGAAAGATTTGTTTTTGATTTGTTTTTCGATTTTTTCAAAACCAAATAAAGAATTTTTGCAAAATTTATAATTAACTAATAAATAAATTAATAAAGTTATTAACAAAATGCAAACAATTTAAAAATGGTAATAAAGATTTCTTAATATTTGACCCATAAACTTTTATTATTTTGAATGTTAAAAAAATACACTGAGAGAAAAAAAATTTATCAATCGTCTGTAATTTAATTTTTATTAGTCAACAGAGATCTTGAACTTCATTATTTTATTAACTTTGTCATTCTGTGCACTAAACCAAATGTTGTAGGTCTAATTAATCTGATTGAAATCAGAAAATGCAAATGGAAGATCAGCTGACCAACAAACGTGTAAGTAACTTTTCATTAGAAATACAAGTCGATTGGCTCGTCACCGATTTTGATATTACACTATTTTCAGTTGTCTATTACGTCTTCTACACTATTTAATTTTTATCTAAAACTAGCTTTTACCCGGTGCGCTTTGCTGCATAAAAAATTTTCCTGAGTCCCAGATCTCAAGGAGTATTAAAAAATGTAGTTGGGACCAAATTCTTGCTATGCTTCGTATGGGTGCTACTTCTCTCCTGATCCTATCCGTCTTACATTTTGTCTAAGAAACTGGTTATTCTTGAGGAAGTCATTTGGATAAAACTTGAAAATTCTCCCTCTATTCAAATCTCTCAATTCAATTAAAATTTAGATTAAATATGGTATTTAAATTAAATAATATTCATCAATATAAATAATAATTTATTTTTGTCAATTTGAAAATGGCTTATTATTTATTCAAATTTAAAGCATTTTTATTGACGAATTCAAATTCAAATAATCATATTGACAATTTTTCGTTAATTTGAAGAAAAATTAAAGAAAATTTTCGTTATGATGAATAAAGGTTTCGTTGGCTGATATTTAAACTACATTTCTTCAATTCAACACCCTTTTCGTTATATTTACTACCCTTTTTGGTTCAGTGTGTAACGCTAAGAAGGAATCATCTCAGACCCCATAATGTATATTAAAATTTAAGTCGTTTTAGCAATGTACGTCTGTCTGTTGTTGGCACGCTCACATCCATAGTAAGAGATAGATCTCCATGAATTAAGCCTGAGTATTTACTACAGTCCTACGAATTTTCCTATTTGAATTCAGTAAAATCGGCCCAGTATATCAAAAGATATAAACCGATATCTTAGCATCCTCTAAGCTCCAGCGAATAATTTTCATAAAACTGTCGACATATTAGAATAAGATTTTGGCATAATAAAAAGTTATATGTACATCATTATCATTCCAAAAATTATAAAAATCGGTTCAGTAGAAAAATATTTATAGCCAAATATATAACTAACTGTATGACTCATTAAGTGTTATATATACGTTTGTGAGTGTATGTTTGTGTTTATGTACGAAACATAACGTATTTACGTCACATTCATTTGTTGTGTAGGGTATTGAAGATTCGTCATTGCCGATTATAGTATTCTTACTTGTTTTTCCTTATTTTTTCTATTGTCATTTTTTACACGATTTTATACTTTTTCAATATTTTTGTAAAATTTCAAAATTATTTTCCCATTTGCAAAATCGTTTTCAACCTTTAACATTTAAAATATGTCGAAGCTTTTTTAAAGAATTTAATATTTTTTATTCTTGTGGTTTTTGTTTTTGCTCAAATATTGCTGCATAAGAGAATAATTAAAAAAGAATTAAAGTTCATTACACCATTTACGACACAAAAAACGGAAATAAACATTATTAAACTTCAAAATTAGTCGCATTATGGAGCAGTGGGACAAGAGTTGCTTTAACTTTACATAATGATAACAGAGGAGTGCACAGTAGGGCAGAATTGATTTTTAGGATAGCAGAAGATCCCATAACGGCTCCATGAGCGGAGTTATGGGGGTTCAAATGGTACCAATTCAAATTTTCTTAACTGCATGTCAAATTTTTGTTTCCAATCGAAGTTCCTTGATAAAACTTCTAAAAATATGATTCTATATCTCTTATAATTCTCCAGGTATTTGTATTTGAATTTTAAACTTTCCAAAATTTGACAAGATCTTGTATTGCTAAAGATTAGAAAGCTATAGAGATGAATCTTTCTGTAAAGAGTCCAGAAATTTGTCAGATTTTATACAAAATTTATTTGAAATAAACAAATTTAAGTTTTTTCAACTTTTTAAAGGAAACAAAATTTTGGACTTCTTCAAGGGGGATAATACGGGAGCTACATGAAATTATGTGTGGAAAATTTCATACATCGATTTATATTTATGTCAATTTGAACAATTCTTATCAAAATACTTGCGTATATATGAGATTTAAGCCCTTCAAAGTGTTATTTTTGAGGGGAGTTATATGGGAAATAATGGACCGATCCCTGTATAATTTGGCACATCCCTTTAGAATATTATTTATTTGGGTCAAATTTCGTTAAAAATGCTTTATATTCAGGACTTTCATGACCTTAAAAATGAAATAATGGATCTATCATCACCAATTTCAATAGACAGCGTCCTTGGACCAAAATAATGTCACATAACAAGTTTCATCGAGTTTTCTCAAAAATTGCGATCTATATTTTGTTCACAAGGTTTACATGAACAGTCAGCCAAACGGACGGACATCCAACCTATGGTGGTGAAGGGTATAAAATTTGGTCAAGCTAGAGAGGTTGGTCTTTGTCAAATAGGGTTCCTTCTATGCAAAGAATCCTTTCAGATAAATATAAATTTTGCATATTTTTTAAGAAAAAAAATTATTTTAGTTTTTGGACTAAATGAAGATTTTGACCTCAATCATCGGTAAAACGATAAAAATTAAAATGGTGAGAACTTGCAAACTTATAAAGTTAAATAACACAAGTATATTAAAAGGTCAAGGGTCATGATATGGTATTTTACCATACTCCCCCATAGAGTCGTATTATTTCTGGATTAAAATCACTTAACTCATTATGGTATTAATAACCTGGTATTATCATGATATTAACATTTTTGTAAGATGATGTATGGAAATGGGGGTTTATATGAGAGCTAAACGAAATTATGATACGATTTTTATAAATTTTAGAATTGTGATTTCAGGAGAAGTTATCACTTATCGTTATTATCAGTTTCTAATTTAAATTTTTATGTTCAGTTTTGTTTTTGGAAATGGTGTAGTAAATCTCTGCAATTTTCATCAACATATTTAAAAAAAGCGCAAAATATTATAGTGAACACATGTGTGATTACGTGCAATTGAGTGTAATGTTTTTATGGCCAATTTGGTCAAATTTTATTGCTTTTCAATAATTTATATTAAAATTTTCTAAAATCTGTTTTGTTTTATTTAGAAAAATAAATTTCATTAAGAGAAATTATAAAAGTGGGATCCAAAGAATGCGATTATTTCACTAAAAATGTAATATCAGATATCGAAATCTCTAGCGAAATAATTTCTTGGGTGATTACCATATATATTTAAGATAATTTACAGATGATCACGACTTTGCGATTTGAGGACATAACGAAAAAATTCAATTTTTTCCATTGACCAACTTTGGATAGAGTTTGAAGTCGGGTTTTGCTTCGAACACATTTTAGTTTACAATACAAAAATTATAAAGTGCAGAAATGATTTTATCAGTGCATAAATGTTCCCACCATTTTTAAGAAGCACAAAAAAATATTTTTTTTAAGATTCAGATTGATTTAATCTTTTAACGGATTTATAATGTTTATCGGGTTATTTTATCAGCACTTTTATATGGAATCTATCAGATATTTTAACAACTTAAAACAAGTAAGAATATAAAATTGACTATAAATGGTAGATACGAAAAATAAATGATCGACCCTCGTATAATTTGATATTCTGATTTATTCTTACGTGTATAGCACATTACTGTGACACTTCATATTCATGTGAATTTTATGCGTTTTAAAAAGAATTTTTCTGGGAGATTGGCAGCTTAAAGAAAATATGAACCGACCCTCGTATAACTTTGCACACCAATTTTCGCTTATATTTATCTCAGTTTGAGGAATACTAACGTATATATGAGAATTATGCCCTTTAAAATGATATTTGGAAGAGGGCTTGTATGGGACCTATGAGAAGCAATTGACCGCTCCTTCCATAATTTGGCAGATCGTTTTAAAATATGATAGGATAGGAAAAACATGCCAAATTACGTGGAAATCTCATTATGTTTAGGACTTTAATGATTTTAAAACCAGATTCCGGGAAAACATTTTTATTGTGGTACCGAAAATGGACAATTTTAAAAACGTTTACAAGGGCTGGATGAACAGATTGACATCGTTCAATTAATTTAGAAAGTGATTCTGAATCGAACGGTATACTTTAGGTGGGTGTTGCACTACCTTAAAGTATACCGTATGTTACATACATTAGCAAAAATGCATTATACCCTACACCATGTGTAAATACTAAGAAAAACAAGAGTCAAAAATGGGTTGAAACATTTTTTCGATTTGAATATCTCTGAAACTACAAGGGATAACCTATATTTTTTAAAAACATTTGCAAGGAGTATCTTTATACAAAAAAAAAATAAATTTTGAAAATCAATATACCCGATGTGGACAATGTTGGAGGATCACCAAATACAACCTGACCAAACAGGGGTCCCAACTATTTCAAATCAACTCGAAAATCATGTCTTATTACAGATGATGCCTTTAACTATTGTCGGTTTATTCAATGCACGAACTCTTACGGTTCAACAATTACAGACCTTTTCGTTCGTTTTACATACAATGTGCCTCCCTAATATATGTCCTTTTTTCCAAAATTATTTTTTTATAATAATTTCTCTTTTTTCTATAAATCTTTTGTTGGTTTTATAATGGAACGCATGTGTTTTTATACATTTTTATTATTTTTCTTCAGTTTTTGTAACTAAAATTTGTTATTTTCTGCTAAAAAAAAGCAAAAAACGTAAAAATAACGTAAAACACAGTTTTGAATTAAAATTTCAACTGCATTTGGCAGGATTCCAAAAATTTCGGAAAATTGCCAAAAAAAAAAAAATAAAAATAAAAAGGAAACAAAAATTGTGCATTCGGAATAAATGACATACATTTTGGTACCGTTATTTTTAAAAGTTTGTCATAGTGTTATGTGGTAGTGTGTGTGTTTGTGTGTAATTTTGTGTTAGTTTTCTTGTTCTAGAACTCCTTGTTATAAATAAATATTTTATGTAGGTTTGCTTTTTATACCCTACACCACCACAGGTGGTAAGTAAACCATTCGACTCGGAATCACTTCCTGAGTCGATTTAAGCATGTCCGTCCTTCCGTACGGCTGTCTGTGTATGTAAAGCTGGTTCGCAAAAAACAGGTCGCACTTTTGAAGTAATCTTGATAAAATTTGGCACTCACTATTACTTTGACCCAGAGACGATGTCTATTAAAATTGGTTATTATCGGTCCATTATTTCATGTAGGTCCCATACAAATGTTCCTTCCGAATGGGGTTTTTAAGCCATAAAATTCCTAAATATAAAGCGATTTTAACCAAATTTTGCATTATATTCTAAAACGATATGCTAAATTATACGAGGATCGGTCTATTATTTCTTATAGCTCCCATACATCCACCCTTCTAAATATTACTTTGAGACTCCTAAATCGCATATATACGTGGGTATTAGATAAATATAAGCCAAAACTACTGTGCGAAATTTTACGAGGGTCGGCCCATATTTTTTTCTAACTTTCATCTAATCCTCCAAAAAAATTCCTTTCAAAACGCATAACTTTCACAGACAAGTTTGTAATATAATAAAATATTGCACACATAAGCATATATAAGGAAAGCAAATTATACGATGGTCGTTCATTTCAACCAACAATGTGGTGTAGTGTATAACATAGTCGGGCTTGATTGACTATAACATTTTTACTTATTTCTTATATTTTTTGTTTTGTTGTTTTAAGGATTTCCAGCCGTAAAGACAGTTTTAAATCTTAACGCTTTTAAGTGCTGCTGTGATTTTGTTTTTCACTTTTTTTCACATGTTTTTGGTACTTTTGTCGAGTATCTGAGAACCACCCATTTTATTCATTATAATCATTATTATGAGAGTTAGTAACAATTTTATTTAGTTGTTGTCGTTTTTTTGTTTTTCTTCAACACCAACACACTCTCTCTATAAGAGTGTCCTCATGAGGGGTGTGTACAAAGGACGAGTCCATATAACTTAAAACTTAAGGCGTTATGATTATTTTCTCTTTTTATTTTTAAGTAACTTGATGATGTAAAAATGTTGAAAATTCATGTCGTTATTCGTGTCATACATGAAAATTATAATTTATATGAAAATGAATTAAGTTAAGTGTATTTAAGGACACTTTAGAGGACTTTTTTGAGTTTGAGGGGATTTTTTATTTTTGGAAAATAAATAATAATTGAAATAATTTATAAAGTTAAAGTTAAAAGTTTGAATTATTTTCAATTTAAATGAAATTTGGAAAATTTCTTCTGTTAAATTTTAAAATCCCTACACAACATCCATGTGAGGAGTGAGATGGATAAATTCTTAACACATGTTTTTTATTAAAACTTTTTGCGTACGAACAACAAAAAGTTTGCCGGACGTTCAACGGTCTGCGTCAAAATGTTTTCAATTTCATTGAACAGTACCGGGATAACTTGTCCGTTGATAGAAAAAACCTGGTTCAGGTAGAAGGAATGGGTCACAACATGTTTTTTAAACTAAAAAAATAGAAAACATTTTCAAGAGAGCTCCCAGCACATCCTGTAGGAAAGCAGCCCAGTAAGCTCAGTATTCGGCAATTTAAAGCTCAAAAGATACCTGACAGGAAAGCTGCAAAAAATCAGCTACCAAAACATAAAGTACGGAAATTGAAGTCAATGTATATAAAAATGGCGCATTTTCCGAAACTTTTTGGTCAAAAATTTTATGTTGCTGATGATCAAGGGAATATTAAATTAGAGTATAGAACCCAAAAGCAGTCACAAGTTCCCAAAAAGTTCTTGATATTGCAATCAATATGCAGTTGTGGCAAAAGAAGTTAATCATTTGTTACAAATATAAATACCGAGTTTTACATCAAGGAATGTTTACAAAATAGGCTGCTTCCATTCATAAGATTTTCATAAGACCTTTTTTTGGTTTGACTTGACATCTTGTTACTGTATTAAACAAGACCTTGATTGATACAAGACCATGAATGTGGTATTTGTTTCAATACACACAAATCCTTTAGACTGCCTGGAGCTAAGAAAAATTGAAAAATATCGGAATCTTATTAAACGAAAATTTAAGAAGCACAAAGAAGTGTCCAAAAGTGTGGTACATTTTAAACAGAGATTGTAAATAATAATTCTAATCTTAGAAAAGAATTAACACTCTAAGTTTAGTGGCTTCATTTTTATTTAAAAAATATGTGTATGTTAAGAATTTTTCAATTTCACTCCTAACATGTGTGAAGTGATAATAATGCTCTGAAGAGAAGTGCTTTCAGCAATGATTGGTACAAAAGGTAGTACAAGGGCGCAAGATCTGGGATATAATTTCTGAGAAATCTTGCAAGATATTTCCGAGAGTTGTAATTATGGAAGATTATCGGAGCGTTTTATGTATAAAACCTATATAAAATATATGCTTTAATGAGTTAGTTATCTCTTATAGTTTCAGAGATATTCAAGCTACAATAACTATAGAAATATATGAATCCATTAAAAAGTAATATTCATCTAAAGTTCCAGAAAGGTGGTAACATTTATTCACAGATGAAATCACTTGTTTGTTATAATTTTTATAATTTTTTAATTGTTTCATTAAAAAAAACGTAACGAGATTTCGTATAAACTAAAGTTGAGTGAATCTGGGACAAAAATCTGCCCACAAGCTCTATTCAAAATTAGTCAATGTTGTTTTTTATTTTTTTAGTTCTAAAGTCGAAAAGCACTATTTTTTATTGTCCATAATAAATTTCTAGATATATAAACTTCTTTCGTCGAAAGTCCCATATAATGATTGACTGATCGTTTTAATGAAAAAATTCAAATTCTTTTCTAAGTTTTAAAGTTTTGAATGAGAATGTTTTTGATTATTTGATTCAAAGACAAGTTCTCACAAAATTGAGATTTTACAAATATGAATTGTCCCGAAATAAGGTCCATCCCTTTCAATATATTGAACCGGTGGAATTATTTTTGGATATTTCTGGACATTTTTATTCATTATACATTCTACGGATAGCAAATTTAAAGATGTTTTGATGAAATAAGGAACCTATCATTCCTTAGGAAGAAGCCCTTTGAATTTGTTCAGTCCAATATTTCAGGTAGCTCCCATACAAATGTGCCGAAATGATGTTTTAAGCTCATCAAATTAACAGATATGAAGATATTTTAATTAAATCTTGAGCAAATAAATTTGATGCGAAATTCAATGTGGATTTGGATTGATGAAAAATATATATTCAAAATTTGCATTAACTCCCATATGTACCAACTTCCGAAAAACTTTAAAGTGTAAATCTCCCGAAAATGGTAGTATTGTAATGAAATCTCAATTGTTTAGGACTTATGCAAATGGAAAGCACTTTACCATTTTTTCATACAGTCTTCATATAAACCCCACATAGGAAAATCATCTTAAATTGTATAATTTTCTCATATTTGTGAGTTCTATGATGTTCGGTCCATAATTAGTGTAGTGTATCAGTTAGTCTTTCATCTCTAACGTTGTCTGATATCCAATCTAAATTTTGTTTCCATTTTTTCTGGCAGCACATAAAATCCGTATCAAATAAAAAGCACTGGGTTTGGACTTAATAATATAAATTTGTCTATACTGATGTGATGTCTATTCCAAGAAATATGGAAGATTTGTGATCTCGTATGAAGACAATTGTTGTGGATATTTTTAGCAGAATCTTCACTTCAGGCGAATTGAATGTTTTAGAATTTTACAAAATTTTATAATATTTTAGTGATTAAGAATTTTACCAATTGACCCTTTTAAGGCTAACGAAAACTGAATTATAATGACAGGTGTTTACCTTTTAAAATACCAATTTTTCGTTATCAATGACAAAATGAAATTATTAAGTTTTATTTAATTCATATTAAGCGTTAATTGGAGACTATTTTTAAAAAAGCTTTATTAACTTAATCCATTCTGGACATTATTACATCGATTTAGATTTGGTTTGCTCTAGGGCGGAACTATGTGTTGATCTCGGTGAGGATCGATCTTTGCATTCGGAAGATCAGTGTCAAAGCAATAAATGAGCCATCTAAAAAGAGTTTATTTCCCTGGAACGCAGATCAATAACTTCATTAGAATTTTATCTACTGGTTTTAAGGTGGAATAAGGAATAGGTGGACTGAGTCGCACGTAAGTACCAAAGGTGACCAAAACTCGACAAATAGGTTATGGAAAATTCTTCTTCAAAATTGTAGTGATGCAAGATTTTGTAAGATTTATGTTCCTGAGAAAATACCGTCCAAATATTTGTTACCATAATGAGTAGTGATTGAGGGAACTTTGACTTCACATGTGTAGCAGCAGGAAAACATCCTCAATCTCGATTTAAATCTTAATCAATTTAGCATTGGAAATAATATA
This sequence comes from Cochliomyia hominivorax, assembly GCA_004302925.2. Lineage (NCBI taxonomy): Eukaryota > Metazoa > Arthropoda > Insecta > Diptera > Calliphoridae > Cochliomyia > Cochliomyia hominivorax. The sequence goes on from PYHX02000413.1 coordinate 56,946,337, forward strand.
TGTAATATTGGAATTACGTTTTTCTAATTAACATTGTGGAGGGGAGTAGGGTGGACCTCCATTTTTTTATGTTTGGAAATGGAAAAAAATACTCATTAATAGTCCTTATCAAATTATAGATATTTCGCTTTTATGTGTGACTTAAATTTTATGGTTAAGGATTAAGTAAAATGGTATTCTTTTTTGAGTCTAATGATCATGTCGGTTTCATAAACAGTTCCAAAATATTTCTTGAAGTCTTTATATACCTATGAGGATCTGATAAAATGTTACATTTCTTTGAATAAGATATTTTGAAAAAAGTGCATTTTCCAAAAAAGTGATCATATTTTTCACTATTTTCATCTGTGCAGAATTTTATCCTTTAAATTGTGAGAAATTTAGAGGAAGTCATTCCCTAACAGGGAGACTGTAATAAACAAACTTTTGTTAAAATGACCGAAACTGCTGGGAGTTATTAATTGAAAAACTGTTAACGGAGAAGGGTATTTCAAATTCCACATTGCTTTTGACGAAAGCTTTCTCTCTACTTCTAATTTAATTCGACAATTCCTTCATTCTTGTCCACATTTTTTTTGTTTGCTTTGCAACTGACATGTTGACAGTTTACGTGTTATGGACTGCTGCTATGAAATCACACAGTGTCCTGATTTTTTCCGTCCTTTTTTTCTAGATTTTAATTTTATAATTGAGTTTAGTCTGTGTGAGGTCCTTAAAATAGTTATTTGTTTAAAGAGAATTGCAGCTTTTTTTGTTTTGTTTTTGGTTTTAATAAATTTAAGTCACGTTCTTTGCGGCTGGTTTGAACGTAAATTATGTGATGATGTCTTCGTATAAAAATTTTCCTTTGTAAAAAATCAAGTAAAAATGTTATAGTCAGTCAAGCCCGACTATGTAATACTCTACACCACATTCTTGACTGTAGATGTTTGCTATGAACATTTTATTAACGACTCTTTCCTTACTTATGGATTTTAAAGGGAATTTTATCTCGACGATTACATAGGAATTAGAAAAAATTATGTGCTGACCCTCGTTTAATTTATTTATCTTAATTTGAATAAATATTTTTACAATACCTATTTGTGTGATTTATAAGTATGAAAGTCATATTTAGAAGGGTGGTTGTATGGGATCTATGAGAAATAATGGACTGATCCTCGTATAATCTGTCACATCGTTTTAGAATATAAAAGGACTTAACTTTGCTAAATTTGGTTAAAATCTATTTATATTTGGAAATTTTATGGACTAATAACCCCATTCTGGGGGGACATTTGTATGGGGACTATATAAAATAATGGACCGATCATAACTAATTTTTGCGAACAAGCCGGACGGACATGCTTAACTCGACTCAGGAAGTGATAATGAGTCGAACGGCATACTTAAAAGTGGGAGTAGGACTTTTATTCTGCCCGTTACATACATCTGCACAAACGTATAATACCCCCTTCACCTATGGCGGTGTAGGGTATACAAAGAAAACACAAATAAAATTTCCCACATTTTCATTAAATCATAATAAATCAAAGTTTCTAGATAATTTTTATGAAATTAACTTTTTTTATTTCGATTCCTTTCGATCTGATATTTTCTTCTCAACTCATTTCAATGTGTGTTTCTCTAATGAATATTCATATATTCATATATTTGTATGTATTATGGATGTTGAAATGAATATGTGTTAATAAGTTTTTATCGTGCTTATTGACGGCACAATTTCCGTTCAAAGTTCATGCTAAAAATCGATGACCTACATCCGGTTAAATGGTTGACAATAAATGGTGCCGCTTTAACATAAAAACAATAACAACAAGAACAATAACAACAAGAACAACAACTATTAAAGACAAAGAGAAACATGTTGTCTTTCCTTTTATTCTTGTTTCTTTGCTAAAAATAAGAATAACAATAATTTTATTATTTCTTTGTGTTGGTATGAGTATGTGAGAGAGAGAGAGAGTTGTTTGCCTTTGAAATCAGGCATGGAAAGTTTGATACATATGAAAATTTAATGAAAAATAAAAAATATATATATTGGTCTATTATAAAGCGAAGGACCAAGAAAATTTTCGAACATTATTCTGTTCGAATATCATTAAAAGTAACCCTCTTGAATATGCATGTGGCAGTTAGTGTAGTTCTCGTAGTGATCGCTGATCCCTGAAAATGACTTAAATGTATTTTTCAAAAGAAATCGTATTCGTATAATTTTTTATCATTCCAGGTGTAGCACCAAAAACGAATCATCTAAGAATCCGTAAATTATACGAATTCAAATAGAAAATTTGAGTCGACAACTTTGTTATATAAAACAAAAAAAAACAAAATTGGTTCAGTGAATTAAAGGTTATAAACCGCTTAAAAATGTCTCTACATACAGTATATGTTAAAGTGATAAGATAAATTGAGTTCAATCACTTCTTCGCCACAAGGTCTACCGTTGAGAGATAATAAGTGCTCACAAGTATCTCCACTGTGCCATGGAAATGACAATACGATGCCTTTTGCGACAATCCCATGAAATGTAGTCGGAATGTATCTATCTCTTCCGATCTACTGAACTATTTATGGTCACATAAAAGTGTACCGTTATAGAATTTTAAGTTAAGGAAATAACGCAACATTGTTTTTGGTTGGTAGAAATGAATACAACTCAAATGCGTTTATTGTAATATGTGTCAGTGTTTTCTTTAAATATATTGTGGAATATACTAAATTATGCATCCCTGATGTATATCATATCGCTTTTTGGTACGTTTCAATAAATACAAGTACAAGTACAACTACAAGCACGAACTTACGCTTTTGAAAACATAAGTACGTTTCACAGCAACTTATTTTCTTGTGCATTTAAACGTAAGAAACCTTTTTTTGCTATTGAGATATTTTTTTAATAACATTTGTATACCCTACACCAAAGGTGGTTGGGTAAAAAATTTAATGGGCAGAAAAAATATGCGACCACCAATTTTAAGTATATTGTTTGACTCAGGATCATATTCTGTGTCGATTTAACGATTTTCGTTAGTACATCTGGCTGGCAGGTTATTATTGGTCCACTCTTCTATTTAGCTCCCATACAAATATTCCTCCCGTACTCTGGATTAAAGGTCAGAAAACACCTAAAGCGATTTTAATGAAATCTGGCACAAATTAGTTTTATGATATTTTAAAAAGATGTGGCAAATTATACGAGGATCGGTCCATTATTATTTCCATTATAGGTTCCATACAACCCCCCATCCAAATATCACTTTAAAGGGTTTAAATCTCACATAAATGTTGGTATTGTAATAAGAATTTAAATAAAAAAAATATAAACAAAAATCGATGTGCGATTTTTGACGAGGATCGGTCCATTATCGGTCCATGCCATGTTATGCCCAAAGAAATAAACCTCTCAAAGCAACTGCACCCTTAAGCATAAATTAAAAAAACAAATTTATACGAGGGTTAATTAATTTTTGATAACTACCACTTATAAACAACAATGTAGTGTTGGATGTTAAATAGTCGGACTTGATCGACTATAACTTCTTACTTGTTTTGCTTGATGTTCTGAACAGAATAAAATCAAAAAGTGTTTGCTGGAAGAAAAAAAGTCAACTGTCTGGTGGCTGCTGATGTTGTTTTGCTCGTTTTAGACATTCTGTCTTTGGCATTGAATGTTGGCAAAGAATTACGTTGTTACGCTCATGATTTGAGCCGCATTTAATAACGAGCAAAAAGCCAAGGAAATCAAGAATTAGGAATCTGACTACAAAAGACAAGACAAAGACAAAATGTGATTAAAATCGAAAAAAGAATAAATAAAAATAAAAGAATTTTCTAACGAAATTTTTTATTGTTTTTATTGATTTTGGAGATGAGTGAGAAGGAAATCAATGGAATGATATGGAAAAGAGAGAGAGAGAGAGAGGAGAGAAAAATATTTAGAAACGATTAATAAATAAAAGGAAAAATATGATTTAAATATACAAGAGGAATTAGAAGAATTGAATTAAATATTAAAGTCTTTAAATCCTTAAGGAAATAAAATATTTAAATACAATTTAATTTGAAAAGATCAGTAGTTGAAAGGGACCAATACAGTGGGTCACAAAACGCTTCTTTTGGGAATAGTTTTGTGTTACTTTAGAAATACTGAATATTTTTTTAAGAAATCGGAATTAATTTGAAAAACTTAAGAAATTAAGAAGTGAATAATCTACTTAGAGAATTTAACTGGATCCGTTAAGCCGTTTGTAAGAATTATTAAGAAACTTCGGGCGAATGGAAGATAAGAGTATACCAAATTTGACTCAAAAGACATACTTAAGAAGCATTTAAGTGATTTTTATGGAAATTGATGAATGTTTTCGAATAAATGTGAACAGTTCCAATGTCAATGGTAGAAATTATGAGGTCTTATAATTTCGAAAAGAACCTTAAGCGGCTGCTACCTTAGTTACTGTCCAGTTTATTTTTAATGCATTTGCCTATGACTTAAGCTGATCAACATTTCTGTAATCATAATTTGTTCCCACCCCTTCGCCATTTTTAGCATATTTTTTGAATGGACTTAAGTCAAATTAGAATGTCTAAATAAAATTGGGTGCCATTATATGGACTGTAATTTGGGAACTATTGAATAATTTATGATGAAATTTTTCATGGACATTCTTGAGGTGTTTTCCAATTATTTTGAAAGAGCATAAGTTCTTCGTGGGTCATAAGAACGGAGGTTGAAGCTTCAAATATTGGTCAACACGAGTATGGAATTTAAAACTCTTAACTGAATTTGACATAAATGAATATAAACAAATATAATCAAAAAAGGTTCAGTGCAAAAAAGTTATAGAACGATATCTGAGACAATATTCAAATTAAAACATAAAATATTTATTTTTGTTCGATTAAAAGCAAACAGTTTAAAGCATAATTAAATCATGATAATTAGTTATATATTCTCCAACATTTGTCCAAAAATTAATAAAATCGTTTCGCTAGAAAAAAAGTTATAGCCAAATATATAAAGTTATAGCCAAAAATTCAAAAAGGTGGTAACATTAGAAAACTTTAAAATCCACTATTTCTCTTTGGTCTATATTTTTTTCTTTTTAATTTTGATAGAGTTCCTAAGATTGAAGCATTTAAATTGAATTCGAAGGTTCTATAACTTTCCACGTTAGTCCTATCAAAACTTTGATATAATTTCCAAAAAGGTGGTAAAATTTTTTCTCTATTATTCTCCACTATTTTTCCCTAAATTATAATTTTTCCCCAATTTCAAAGGAGTTCTCATTTAAGAAAAATCGAGTGCACTATGGGAAAATAAGTTATTACTTTCAAAAATATGGTAACATTTTCTTCGCGTTAAAATCCTCTATTTTTTCTGGATTATAATTTTTTCTTTATATTGATGAAAGACTTCCTAACGTTAAGACATTTTAGGCAAATCCTAGTTCCGTCAAGGAAATACGTTCCCATTTTGTTCTTTAGTTTTTTAAGAGAAAATAAATGTCAAAGGCAGAATTAAAGAAAAAGTATCTGGATTATATACCAACATATATTTGCTATATATAATACAAAAAATTTGTAATGAATCAACCCTCTTTAAATAACAGAGTGACCAATTTTCTGGAAAAAGTACATGTTTGATGCAAGCTTTCCCCGAATGGGAGTTTTGGGAATTACGAAATAAAAATGTGGGAATCTCAACTCAACTCAAACTTGGTCGCCTCAAGAAAATTTTGCACATTTTCCTTATGCATTGGACCCACTGTGCTTTTCTTTAACGCCTTTAAAAAATACTTCAGCCATATTATACTTATTTAACCTTCAGTCAAGACCTTTTTTCGCGCGTTAAAAATTTTTAATTGACAATGACAGAATTTTGAAGCACTTAACACCCATTGTGCGGCCTTTGTTTTACATGCAACAACATTGTGTTTTCTGTAGCATGACAAGACAACATTTATTGTATTATTTCTTTAAATATAATTTAATTCCCTTTCTGTAAGATTCTATTTGTTGTTCTTCCTCTGCTTCTTCCATTACAAGAGAATTATATAATTTTTAAAATTATTTTGTTTAAACATTTATGAAGCTCCCCAACAACTACAACCTCTGTAATTATGTATCTGTAAATGTAAATGTATCTGTGTGTGTGTGTGTTCAAAAAATCCTGAAAGGACTCTTTTTAATTATGAGTAAAAGTTAAATAATTTAATTTTTGTATTTTTAATTTACAGGGTGTCATTATACGTGAAGTAGATGAAGGTGTACGATGTGAACAATGCATAACAAATTGTCCAGGTTTTGCTGCTCACGATTGGAGGTAAGTGCGCTGGAATGATAGCTTTTTTTTTGTATGTGACATAAAGAATTTTTTAAAAAGAAAAAATATTGTTTTCGCGTTATAAATACATACAGCAAAGATGGAAGACAGTGGAGCAAATTCACACAAAAATATTCCACAGTTTTTTCCATAATTCTTCAAATCTAAAAATGATAACAAAAATTAAATTATATTTTATATTTATTACAAATTTGCTGTTCAAAACATAAGCAACTTTTAATATTTCATATGAAAAATATTGTTACTTATGACCTCTGTGCACTCTGGGCACTGAATTGTTAAGTTGGGTGTTGGCAACGTTTCCTACTCTATGTTTACAGTTATGCTTCAAAAATTAACACTATGGGATGCAAGAATGCTTCGGAAGATTGTCGCGTCTAAACACAGATTGAAGTGATATTTCTCACTCAGCACGGTGTTACACATTGATGGCCAAAATATCCAAATTGGATTTGTACGAATACATCAATTCCACCGGTCAAAAAACAGATTTTAATCAAACGTTCTCCACTCTATTTGGTAGCTCTCGTATTTATTTATCCGCTATTCCCTCGTTCTTCTTATGCGCAGTTTGTTCATTTCGTTTGTATCATCCACATAACCAAAATCTTCGTATTATCGAGAAAAATAATTACTAATAACAAGGGGTACACTTGTAGGGGCTTTCCTTGTTTAACTTCGGAAAGGGTGATAAATGGTTTTCTCTTATGTTCCCATTGTGAAGAACTGAGTCTTCTGCATTATTTGTCTTTGAAAGAACTCCCTTTCCCCAAAATTCAATTCGTCTGAAGTCATTATTTTTTTTTTTCAAATCTAAGAATAACAACTACAGAGGAAGTACTCTATTCAAGATCTCTTGTTTAGCTGGATTCTGTATAATTATTTCCAATCTTCTTATAATATATTTCCCGTTGTACCTGCGAGGACCATTAAATATATCTCAATTCTGTGCCAACGTCTTCATTTCATCCCAACTCTTGTCATTCCCTTATACGTCCCCATCTTCTGTTTCCCTGCGGATTCCTGTCTATGTCGACAGTCTGCCTTCTTAGATTGTGTTCAGTCCAGTGACATTTCCATTTCTTTATTTCAGTCGCTACAGTTTGTTATCCAGTTTTTTCCAGTTAACCAGTTGCTTTTACAAAAAAATGCACTCCTCGATTTATAGAGTTCCAAATTCTTAGCCGTAAAGAAGGTTATGTCTAGAATTACGTCCAAAACTATATTAAATATGGGTCACAATCCTGACACACATCTATTTCAATTATTACTTTTTCACTCAATTATTTTCGTAATTTTAACCATTACAATATCAGATCTCTATTAAGCGGATTAATTAAAGAGGGGTTTCGAGTAGGAGTACCCCAAATCGTAATGTGATCGAATTTGTCAATTGTTTTCTCGAAATCAATAAAGCAATACTGTGGCGAATGTAACGCTACATTAAGACACGTAGGTGTTAGTGATGGTCGTTAGTGGACTTTGAGGGTATGAATCCTGTCTTAAATTTTTTTAATTTCCCTGATGGATATCATTTTCGAATTACCTGGAATGTTACCTTGTTTATTACGCCCAGCTGTGTAAAAGCGCCCAGTTGTTAGGGTGTGTTAAAACACCCTTATCGGGCATATTTATTATAACTCCTTCGATCGGCTTTAAATTCATATGTAAAGGTACGTAATTTCTCTTCAATTATTACTTTATTAACAATGACGCTTCTCTTCCAAATTGGAAGTATCTCTTCTTCTTTTCTGACCGATGTGGCTCCTTTGAAGTTCATCTCATAAAATTTTATAGAATAGGAAGGAAGAATGTGGAGATAAAGAGTCTGATGAGGGGGACAGAGAACTTTATCTGTCATGACATTAATGGTTTCGTAGAAATTTTCTCTCTCACTCTTTACTAGTAAGTGAATAATCTGGATATCTGCTAAGTGTGTTGCTCTTAGGATATCTGTTCAACTTTGAGATCCTGTAGAAGGTACTCCGTTAGGTTCACAAAGTCCAAACTTAAAACTTAAGCTCCTCATATCACACTCTGCTGTCAGAGTGTGAAATTTACAGATTTATTTTCATTTCATGTTTCATTTGAAACACAGTGTAGCGACTACAATTTTTTGAATAAGATTTATTTAGATTGTTTCCTTTTCGTCAATCATTTTGATCAAATTTGCAACAACTAAAAGTAAATCCAATTAAAGTTTTTTATATATAAAAATGAATCAGTGTTTGTTTGTTTGGGACTTATAGACAGTTAAACTAATGGACCGCTGTTGCTGAAATTTTCACAGAATGATCCCCATAGGCACAAAAAGTAACATAGGCACAAAATTTCGATAGGACCGGGGGAAGAGATAGCCTCCATACCAAAAAATGGAAAAATGGACGGGTAGGATCAAGGGGAAAGGTATTCCCATACAAAGCAAATATTAATTATCGAGAGAGAGAGAGAGAGAAAGAGAGATGTCACCATACAAAGCAAATAATGATTATTAAATACCTAAAGAACTATATCTCAAGGAACTATAACTCCAGGAACTATTTTAGTGAACAAAATATGGAACCGATAGGGTCAGGGGGTGGGAAACCCCCATAAAAAAGAAATCATGATTATTGAATATCTAAATATAGGACGGTTAGGATCATGGGAAGAGGTAGCTCCCATGCAATGAAAATATTAAATAAAATTTTAGGACGGACAGGGCCAGGGGCATTTAGCAAAATATCCATTGCACAACATTTTTTTAAACACGTGATATGTGAAATTTATTTTGAGATCTTGGACTAAGGAAAATGTTTGTGCAGCAAAGCCCAAGGGGAAAGTGTGTAACATATTAAAAAAAAGTAAATCACACCATTTTCAGTTGCTTCTAGCAAGGATGTCATTAGGCATTGCTTTTTGCATCATCCTGACCCACTGTGCACTAATGCTCTTAAGAAAGGCTGAGGTAAATTTGTTTACATTAAAATTACTTGTAAATGAGTTACAAAAGTGAGTGAGAACATTTTTTTTAAAACACAGAGAACGAAGTTCCATCGCATTTCATTATTCACTTACGTTTTTTCATTTTCATTCAAATTTTTTTGTGAAAATACAGATTTTAATTGAATTAATAACTGCGGATGTAATTTGTTTAAGATTAAAATAACTTTATTATATTGTTGTTGTAGGTAAATAAAAACAGTAGAAAATTAAAAAATAAAGAAAAGATTTTCATTTCGAATTCCAGAGAAAATTTCAAAAGTTCTAAAATTGAAAATTTTGATTAAATGAGAGAAACTAAATAATAAATATTTTTAATTTTTTTTTAATTTTGACCCCAAAAATCATATTTCGCTTTAAAATATTTATGATTTCAAAGCGAAATATTTTTTTATTATTTTTTATGTTAATAAATTTTTGCTTTGAAGTTGATTGCAAAACAAACAAAAAAAGAAGAAATAATTTCAGAAACCACAAAAAAGTTGTTTCTAAGAATGAAAATAATGAACGAACACTTTCAAATAAACACACAAACCAACAAACGACGAAATACCTTCGAACTCATTAATATAAAATATAAAGAACAAATAAATAAATAAAAGAAAGAAAGAAAGAAAGAAAGAAAGCAAAAGTTTTGAATGATATTTAATATTATTTTTTTTAAATCAAAACGATTTTCAAATACAAAAATCCACAAATTTCAAGTTCAGGGTTTCTTAAACTTTTTGAGAGGTGAAGGAAACAAATTAAAATGGAACGAAAGTATCACTTTAATTTGGGGACATAAAAAATATTAGATTTCATTACAGTGATTAAAACTAATATGCACTGAAATTAATAGAATATGTTCTGCTATTGCACAAGGATACCAAACCCATAATTCTGTAACCTCGGAACTACTGAATATTTCCGCTGAAATTTCATATGGACATTCTTGAGGTGCTTGTGTGTACCTTACACCATCGAAAGTGCTTGAGGTATTATGCGTTTGTGCTGATGTTTGTAACATACAGAAAAATGGTATAAAACCCACCTTTAAGTATACTGTTCGACTAAGATTCACTTTTGAGCCGACTTGACGATGTCCGTCCATCTGTGTGTCTGTTCGTCTGGCTGGCTTTCCATGTAAACGTTCTATGAACTCTACAGGTGGCAATTTTTGAAATATCTTGAAATGAAATTTATTAATTTGACCCTAAGACGAAGCCTATTAAAATAATATTTCAGGTACCTCCCATAAAAATGTTCCCCCGAAATAAGGTTTAAGCTCCTAAAAGTTCTAAATATAAAGCGATTAAAAAGAATGACAGAAATAGATATTATAAAACCATGTGGCATATTATGCGAGGGTCGGCCCATTGCTTCTCATAGGTCCCATACAAGCCCTTTCCAAATACAACTGTGAAGAGCATAAATGTCACATATACGTTAGTGTTGTAATATTTATTGGTAAAATCTAGTAGCAAAATATTTATGCACAAAATTATACGAGGATCGGTCCATTGGTTCTCATAGGTCCCATATAACTACCCCACCCCCCCCCCAAAAAAAAAAAAAAAATTATTTTTTAATTGGATACATTTCACATAAATGTTTGTGTCAAAAAAATGTACAGGACAACTAAGAATAAATAAGAAAATCAATTTAAACGAGGGTCCTTCATTAGTTTTTTGTAACTACCATTTTTAATCAACAATTTGATTTAGGGTATTAGACATTCGGGCTTGACCGGCTGTATTTAACCCTCTCAAGATAATATTGTACCTCTAGATTCCATCGCTTTTTGACTTTTCAATAAATCGACTCACTAAGATAAGAATATTTTTTGTAGTAAATTACTCCACCTGGATTTATTTGGTCTCATACCAGCAGGCATGCACTTAGCTCACTATTTTGTTCCCTTAACTAAAAGTGACTACAAGATTTCAGTATTAAATCAAGTTTGTAATAAAGCATCCCCCTTTAAAATTGAGGATTTTTCGGTCTTTTCTCTTATGCAGTGTATTTGTTGCCATCGATAACGACAATTCGATTATGACATTGCTGTAGAGTGAAATGTTCAGTGAGGACATCCACCATCCTGCTAGGAAATTTTTGCCAAGTTCAGTCAATTTTATCCGAAACGTCCCTTATTTTTCGCACTTAATTCTGCAAGTCCTTTCCATAAGTTGGTGTCTCCTTAAAACCTAAATCTTCGTATTAAGAATCGAGGATTGTCATATGTGACAATTTTCCTATTCCGTTTAAACAAACAATTTTCGATTTTGCTGGAATTGATATTCAGCCCTCTTTGTGATGCCAATTAAGTTCCAAGCTAAGAGTTTTTTCCGCTTTTCGACATAGGTAATTCAAATTCATCCCTTCAGAAGTATTAAATAAGAATTGGATTATTGTATCGGATGAAATATTGTTAAATTGTTTTGTGGGAACTGACCCTCTTAGAATGCGAGACTAGAATTTATAATTTCGCTTTTTTACAATATCGAGTTGTATAATTTTGACCCAAATCGTTTTGTAGGGAGAGGAGTTGTGTGCTCTCCTTTTTGCTTTGTATGGTAACTACATTTTTCCACTTTCTAGATAATCGAAAATTAATATTTGGATTTTATAGGTGCTTCATCTCGCTTTGATCCAATCCATCTTACATTTCGTCCAGTAAAGCTGTCCCTTAGGAATGAGATGGAATCTTAATAATCTGTCTTTATGAGTTTTTTAGATATTAGAAAGTCTCTGACTAAGTCAGAGGTACCAAATTCCATTTTTAAACATTTTCGAGATGGTTTCACTCACACAAGAGCAAATGTTTAGTAGTGTGGGTGGCATTGGTATCAGAAAGAGGGAATTTTCCCATTTAGAGGGAATTTTTAACGAAAATTTCAATTTTATTTTTACGCGAAAATGAGGAAATTCCTCTATATATTATTTTTTCATACCCTCCACTATCACAAGTGGTGAAGGGTATATTAAGTTTGTCATTCTGTATGTAACACCTAAAAGTAATCTTCCATGACCCCAAAAAGTTTATATATTCTTGTATCTTGCATAAATATGTGAATCTATTTTACTATGACCTTCTATCTGTTGTTGTTGTTGTTAAACGATGAAATATTTCTGCTTTAGGAGACTAAACGTTTAGAACTTAACAGCTTACTGAGTTTTCATGAAATTTCACATTAAAAAATGTGGATAGGGCACGAGGAGGTGATATTCCCCTAACAAACGAAACTTATAATGTCGCATATATCTAAAACTGGTTAAAGCGATAATGGTAAAATATTATAAATAACATAATTTTGGGATAGGACGCGGGGAAGTGTTGTCCTCTTAAAAGCAAAATGTTCAATGTGTTCTCACAATTATTTAAAGATTCGGCTTAGCTTAATACAGTATTCCTACATGTTATGTTTGCACCTAATGAACTTTAACTTTTTATCGGAAGGGGAAAAATGGAGAAATTTTTTAACTTCAGAAAATGGGAATAAATAATTTGTTCAACTAATTGAAGGTATTTTACGTCGATTTCATCTGGCAACACTGGTGGGAAGATACCTCTGACATTTACTAACGAGACACATTTTTAATTTATTCAAAACCAATTGAAGGTATTTTACGTCGATTTCATCTGGCAACACCGGTGGGAAGATACCTCTGACATAAAACAATTCTTAATAACGACACACATTTTTAATTTATTCAAAATTTACTTCATTTAGCAAAACTGTTTTGTGATTTAATCACTGTGATTGGTTAATCACTAGTTGACTGAAATTATGAAATAAAAGTTAAAAAAAAAAAAGTTTTTATTTTGAACCAGCAAAATTATCTAAAGGTGGTGCTGAGTATAAATTCGCGATTCGTTTAAAATGAAAATTATCCGTTAGCTAAGGTGCACAGTGTGAACTCTAGAAGACTATAGAGACTCCCGTATTCAAAGAAAACAATGACCTCTGTCTTTTTTCTGAACCGTTTTTAATAAACATAAAAAAAATCTTGTTTTAGTGATTTAAAAATCACTTTCACTGGGCACGACGTTATTCAAAAATCACGGTATCGCTCATCTCTAATATAGATTTTTAAAAACAACTGTTAATAACATTATAAAACCTGTTAATTTATTACTGTTAACATTAAAGCATTTAAATGTAAAACAACATGACAAAAAGCTTTCAATTAAAACAAAATGCCAACAGTAAACAATAGATGGCGCTAAAACACTAATTTCCGTTTGTTTGTTAACATGAAAATGTTTATAAATAAATTTCATTCTTTCTGCTTTTGTTTTTGTTTTTAATAAATAAACAAAACAAAAACCCAAAAACCTATAAAAATTAATTTTTATTTTTATTGTTCAATAAATTATTATTTTCTTTCTGGTTTTTGTTAATTTAAATGAAAAGAAAAAAGTGAAAATGTCGGTTAAACCCGACTATTTAATATGCTACACCATTGTTGATTGTCCGCTACGAAAATTTTATGAACGACCCTCGTATAATTTGCTTTCCTTATTATTATATTATGCGTGCAATATATTTTTTATGATTCTAACATTTATGTGAAATTTATGCATTTTTAAGGGAATTTTTACTGTAGAGCTCTATGGGAATAAGAAACAATTATGGACTGAAGCACAGTGGTTCTGGCTTATATTTATCACTTATTTGACTAATTTTCTTTTACAATACCCACCTTTTTGTGCGATTTATGAGTTTCGAAGTGATATTTGGAAGGGTGGTTATATGGGACCTATAGAAATAATATACCTCGTTTAATTTGGCATATGGTTTAGAATGTAATAAGACTTACTTTTGCAAAATTTAAAATTTGATTTTTTTGGGCTAGAAATCCCATGCCGGGGGACATTCATATGAGACCAATATGAACTAATATACTGATTATAACCAATTTCAATAGGCATCGTCCCTGGACCAAAATAATATAAAACCAAATTTAATTAAAATATTATCAAACTTGCGATCTGAACTTTACGAACAAACTTTACATGGGCAGCCAGCCGGACAGACGGACGGAGGGACATGCTTAAATCGACTCAGGCAGTGATTTTGAGTCTAATTGTATACTTAAAAGTGGTGGTAGGACTATTTTTTCTGCCCGTTACAAACATTTGCACTAACGCATAATGCCCCCATCATGTTGTAGGGTATAAAAAAACTAAAACATTTCAAATAAAAACTAAATTTCTACAAAAATTAATGTTTTTTTCTAAATATAATGTTTTTTATATCTCTATAAATATTTCTTTTTAAAGAATAATTAAAATTGTTTTTCTTTAAATATTAATTTGTGATCATTTATTATTAACCGGGAGCACTCATCTTTTTTATTATTAAAAAAAAAACAATTAAAATTAATTTTATTTAAATGTTTTGTAAAAATCGCAGACAGACAATTGTAGTTTATTTCTATTTGATGGGTGGTAAAAATGGGAAAAAACTGTAATGAATTGAAATTATATTCTAAACAAGTTGTTTGTTACAACCGAATACGTTTCCGTACGTGCAACATGTTTTCATTTGAATCTGTATTTTTTTTTTTTTTTTAATTTTTGTGCCAAAAACGTGTTTAGTTTTCCTAATAAAAATAATAATAATTATTATTATTATTTTTAATATTATTTGAATAATGAAATAAATCAAACGTAATTTAAATGTTGTTATAGTTTTTTGTTTTTGGAATTTTATTTTTGTTCAATTCTCAAAGGTGCAAAAATTTTAAATATCAAATGAAAATAAACAAATGGAATTTCTTTTTTTAATTTTAAATAAATAAATTAATGAAAAATAAATCATTTTGAAAATAAATAAATTTCATCTTTAAATTGAAACTTATTGGGAGCATAACTATTGCCACATTAGTTGGTGTTACTAAATCATATTCGGATGATATTCCCCATATTAACTTTATGTTTAATAACTAAATTAATATCCTCTGGACTAATGACAATTGTGCCATTACTTATCGATATTTGTTCAGGTATTTCTCCAATTACAAAGTCTTTTATAGGAGAATTCGGTTGGAAAACTTTACTTAAATAGTCCGCAAATAATTAAGCTTTTTTCCTCCGAACTACTCGCCCTGATACTGTCAGCTTTTCTTAATGGACCTGGTGCCTCTAGCGGTAGCTTAATATCATTATTTGCCTTCCATAATGAAAAGTTTGTATATTTGTTACTGGTACTGGTTTTATCATATTCCGTATCATCTTCCAACTGAATTACTTTTCTCAGTTTCGAACTCGCAACCGAAAGTCTCAACCTTACAGCTTGTTGTCATTCGTGTCTCAAATTCTTCTCTCACAAACAGGCTTTTCTCTATTACCACTTGAACCGATTCGGATTTAAAATGGTCGTATAAACGATAAACTATAAACCAGTTAGTTCGTCTGGTTTCTATTTTGGTTTAATTCCAGATTGCTAAATTGATTAACCATTATTGGATAAGTTCAAAGAGGTGGAAATGGACTGGTTTATTAAGTGTCACAAACTGATGACAAAGCATTAGGATCGTTTGGTCAGTACAATACAAGTAGACGTGTAGTCTTATGCGCCATCCTGGTCTCAGTTGTGTAAGAATTGCACAATTGTAGACCTCGTTAGAATTGTCGCTTCTCTGTTAATGTCGTTAAAAGTTTAAGATTGTGTTTTGTTGTTTAGCATGGAAGACTGCTGGATGTCCCAGAAGAGGACTTTGTATCAAAAATATGTAAATTGGCTTGTTAATTCGCAAGTCCTTTGCTGATTTAAGCCATGTGTGATTTGAGTGGTAAAGCTGTCATTGTTCTGTGTTTTATTTCCGGAGAGGAAGAGTTCAAGAGCTTTTTCGAAAGGTGTAAGGATAAAAATCGGCCTTTATGATTGTTCCTCATTCGCGTGAATGGGAATAAACCACTCTTAAATATTAGCGTAGATCTCTTTTAGGGCCAATTGCATTAAATGGGTTGATAACGTTGATGGCCCCTGCAACTTCCTATGGGGTGAATAATTTAAACATCGTTGGATGGTTTTAAAGTTCACGAACATTTGTTGGAAATCATTTTTTAATTCATATTTCGGTATTTATATTGAGTCCGCTGTATTAATTTAAACACTCGACTAATATGCCTTCTGAGGATGCCTGTGCTTAAGCTTTTCACTTTCATTAAATTCAGTAAATTTATAATTTTTAATATTTTTCTCTAAAAATTGCTTACTTTTCTCAACCACTGTATTTATATGTAAAAACAAACAAATCAGACAATTTTAAGTCGATAATCAAAAATTGCATGTTTATTGTAAAAATGTGGTATTTTTTTTTTTGAATAAAAAGTTTTACAAAAAATTTTCCAAATAAAATGGAAATTTTATAATTTTCACAATATTTTCGCTTTTATTTTTATTTTTATTATTATTTTTTTCAATATTTATTCAAACGTTTATTTGGTTTCAAAATTAAAATGGAAAATTATAAAAAAATATTTATGCAAAATTTAGAGAAAAGAGAATAAATGAATTTTTGACGTAGAAACCTGAACAGATAAACAGAATTTAATAGAAATCGAAATAAAATAAATATGGAAATAATAATGTGCTAATGAAATAAATTAAAAACGATTAATTAAGAACTGATAAGGAATATAGATAATTATACAATGCGCCCTGATTTTTGAGAAATTAATTTACTAAAAAATTCTTCTGACATGAAAGATATTTTTAATTTTGGGAATAGGGAATGATTATAGATACATTTTTATACATACATATATATACATACATACATACATACATACATACATACATACATACATACATACATACATTCATAATTTTTCGTATGGGACCAGCTTTTCTTTCAAATCGTCTTCAACGTCCATTGAAGATTTAACAAAATCGTGTTTTGGAAAGATCAAGTATAAGATCTTGATCTGATATAAATAATAATATTTGGTCTGAATCAAAGAATTATACAAATTCCTACATTTCCAGACAAAAACACACAAAATCCAAAGGAGGTTTAAAATATCGGAATATGTGTTTTTGTTTATAACTCGAAAACTACTGGACCGATTACTGTGATGTTTTCAACTCAAAAATTCTTCTAATTATTTCCGATCTGCTAGTACAAAACAAAACTTTGCCTTATACTTGTTATTGTTTTCAATGCTAAATCCAACAACAACCACAAGGAAAATAAAGAATTGTTAATATCTCGGCAATTTATAAACCGATTTGACAATTAAAAAAATTCTAGGAAAAAAATAGTAATTCTTCTGCGTGGCAACTATGTATGTAGCGGCAACAGGAGCTTCAGAATAAGTTTTTATCCATATCTCGGAAACTAATGGCATAATCGAGTTTATGTCTGTAAATAAAAAATCCAAAAAATATTTTTGATCCATTAAATTTAAAGTCTTCCATTAAATTTAAAGCGCATAAATTATTGAAAAAAAAAACGAAAAAAATTTTAGGTTTCAAAACAAAATTCTGGAAATTACAAACGGAATGACAAACTTATATATACCCTTCTGACGTAGATCAGGTGAAGAGTATTACAATAGAAATATTACAAAGTTTAGAACAAAGAATCATATCCGATGAGCCCTTCTATTCTTTTTTACTAAGTTTAAAATTTACTCGAATAGTCTCATCCAAAAATCATTGTTCCAGCAAGCAGAACCGTTTTATCCCACTTCTTTATATTCTGTACAGCTGCTAGTTTAACATGTAATAAATTATATTCAAAACGCTTACAGATTTTTTTTCATTATTTTCCCTGTAGGTAACACAAAATTCCTATTAATGTTTAATTTCCTAATTTTTTTTGGAGAAAAATAAATAAAAAAATCTTAAAAAATAAACAATTAAATTTTAAACCGACATTTATTATTTAATTTAATTATTTGTTTAGAAATGTTTGATGTATTTTATTTTGTATCTCAATTTTTTTCTAAACCAAACAATTTTTTGCATGAAATATTTTTTTAAGATTTTTTTTCAAAACTATTTTTTTTAATTACGTTAAATTTTTTACGATCTTTTTGGTGAAAATATTTTGTATTTGAACTGTAAATAAATAGAAAAATTTCATAAAATGTTCACTTTGAAAGAACCCAATTGGAAGCACACATTTAGTTACATTTAAGTTTAATAAAGACAATTAAAGGGAAGATCCGAACAAAAGGCATTACATGCTTTGACATTACTTAAAGTAGTGAGTGTATTTCAGTTCTCTGAATCGCTATTTGAAGTTCATATCTACAAAGTGCCTTTTTGGAAAAAAATCTATAACTTTGGAACTGAGGAATATTTTTAACGAAATTTCACTTGAACATTCTTGAGATATTTTCCAATTCATTTGGGTCCAGGAAGCAAACCAATAATACAAACAAGAAGCTAAAGTGTTGAATTCGGCCGTGCCAAAATCTCTAAAACATTATTTGAAACGTTGTTATTGTTTTCCTATTGTTATAAACAACAACAACCACATGAGACTTAATTTTGAAAGAAAGAATTGACCATATCTCGGTGGTTAATGAATCGATTAAGAAAAATGAAAAAGTGAAATTCGGGGAAAAAATTTGTAATCAATCAGTAACCATAACCAAGTCCATAGGTCTCATAGGGGTTTCAAAATAGAGGAACATATGTTCAGGAACTAATGGTCCGATTCATTTCATGTCTTCAGAGCATAAATCAGCTAAATGAATTGAAATCTATATGTGAAACTCTTCAAGATTCTATAAAAAAACGAAAAAAGTTGGAGGTACCTTCAGTTTTTTTCTTATATCTGAGCCGTTTATGAACCAATCTATATATACTTTTGGGGGTCTTAGTCGAAAATTGTAGAAATTACAAACGGAATGACAAACATATATATACCCTTCTGACATAGTCAGGTGTAGGGTATAAAAACAGGCATTATTTATCTGTTATGTATGACAAAATTTCAGCCAAGACATAATCGCCTTAAGAGTGCAGTATAGATGAAAATATGTACCAACCATCGTAAATTTGCGTATATGAGTTTCAAGCTCTTTAAAATGTTATTTTTAAGGGGTTTTTACGGGACCTATGAGAAATAATGGACGGTTTCTCGTATAATTTAACACATCACTTTAGAAAAGTATTAGATATTTCATTAAAATCGTTTATATTTATGACTTTTATGACCTTACAACCCAATTTCGGGAGGAATATTTGTATGACACATAACAAGTTTCATCGAGGTATCTCAAACAATTTTTCCAATCCATTTATCGTTAAAAGAACATTAATGTCTTTCACAGAACGAACCTCGCGATCATGCACAGGTGTTTTTTTTTTCTTAGTTCCCGTTAGCAGAATTATATGCCAAATTCTCTTGATCCATTTATTTTTTAAAATTGTTTATTAAATCAAACATTTTATCCATATAATTCGTCTAATTAAATGCCGTGACCCACTTTTTGCCAATAAAACTATGTGAACATTATTTTCCCATTTGGGTTTATAATTAAAATTCCTTTGAATTTCTAAAACAAATTGAAATTTCTCTGAATTGAATTATAAAACTTTTGTTTATTAAAAAAAGAAAGAAAAACTAAAAAAAATCATAAAATTTTAAGGAAATAAAGTCAATCGAAAAATAGCAAAATTTGTTTTTATTTATAAATTATAGTTTTTTCCTTCTATTTTCTTGATCTTTAATGAAAATGACGTTAATTGTGCATTTTATTAGTTTTGAAATTTGTTTGATTTTTTCTTTATATTTATTACTAACTTAGACCAGGTGCGCTTTGCAGCCCTTGTCAAGTGGGTGGTACCCCTTCCCATGGTCCTATGCGTTCTACTTTTTGGCCAATAAAAAGATCTTTGGGAAAGTTATTAACACCAATTTGAATACTCCCGCTTTTAAAGTTCTTTAGATATTCGATTATTAATATTTGCTTTGTAAGGGGGTGCCTCCTCCCTGGTCCTATAAAAAATTTTAATGGTCTTTCGGTTATATGGGGATTATTCTGTGAAAATTTTAGCAACATCGGTCCCTTAGTTAAGCTGTCTATAAGTCACAAACAAACAAAAAATAAATAAACAAACAAACAGACAAACATATATACAGATTCATTTATACATATACATATACATATACATATACATATACATATACATATACATATACATATACATATAGATTGTTGTATTTTTATAAAAATTGTTGGTCAATTAAACGGTCATAAATTGGTGGGAATACAAAATATTTTATTTAAGATTTAATTGTTGTATTTTTTATTATACCCTCCACCACAAGTGATGAAGAGGGTATATTAACTATGTCATTCTGTGTGTAACGTGTAAGAAGGTATCAGCTTAGACCCCGTTTATTTCTGCATCAAATTAAATTCTGAGTCGATTTAGCTATGTCCGTCCATCTGTCTGCTTTTGCCACGCTCACTTTACTTCACACTATTGTATTTGAAAACCGAAAACCAGTTAACAGCTTTTTTAAGAAAACCGACCAGTTTCGCATAATTTTTATTTTTAAATTATTCGACATGTCGCTTTTTTTCAGTCGGTTAACCGGTTTTTAATGGATGACACTTTTAAGCATTTTACTTGAATATTCAGCATCATTTTTATTTATTCGGCCCAGACTGAGTAAAAATATAAAATTTTTCATTCCGAGTGTTACATGAGTGAAGTATAGTTTGCATTCTTAGACATCATATTCTGAATCGATTTTGCTATGTCCGTCTGTTTTAGACATAATCAGATCAATAAAATCAATTAAATAACATTCTGCAGGATTTTTTATTCAGATATAGACCTATAATTTAGATATATTCAGAAATTAAAGAAAAAGTTTCTGTAAAGGAAAAATAATGGATTTAAATAAAATCATGGTGCCTAAACGCATTATTTTACGATGGAACCATTATTTTAACTTCATTCCATTATATTACACGATGTAGATTTTTTATTCGTTAAACTCTAAATTTCTATCAAATAATATTTTCTTTCGATTTATAATAATCAAATAAAAACCAGACATAAAACCGTATTTAAAACCGGTTTTTATGAATATCCCATTTATCGAATAAATCGAAAATGGTTTTCTTAAAATGTCGTATTTTTGAATACACTACTTCACACGCGTTTGTGGTAGCCGAATTGTTGTTTTTTTATTTTTAATTGAAAATAAATTTATTTGTAGGGCTTACGAATTTCATGGGTGCTTCTTCGATTTGTGAGAAATTGATTGAAATGTCAATGACTTTGCCACCTTTTTTTCAAATATTCGATAGAATAAAAACTATGAAAGTGAGAAAAGAAACTTTAATTACTTTTTATCATAACAATTTTTAACCATGAACTGTATTTTGGGATTTTTTTTTTAATTAAAAGAAAAATATTTGAAGGTTCTTTTAATATTTCAGCATTTTGGTATTTTGACTACAGAATTAAAAGAAAGTACCAAAGAAAGTTCAAATAGTACCAAAATTAATAACTTCTAGTTTAAAAAGTACCAAAAAATAGTACATAACCCAATAGGGCTGAATTGATTTTTTGGAAAAAAATCTTTAACTTTTGATCCGCTAGATAGGTTTTCATGACTTCATAACTTCATAACATTGGAATCTTAGACCTCATAAGAATTCCACGGACGTAGTTAGAAGTGTGCAAACTGGAGAATAATTTTTAACCGAGTGCCAATTTTGGTTCCTTTTTTAATTTCAAAAAATTTGCCACCTTATAGCTTTTTACACACCGTGCCTAAATGTGTTATTCATTTATTGTAGTTTTCGAGTTATTTGCATTTTAACTTTCAACTGACTTTAAGTTAGAGTTTTAAAGATAAATCCAAGAGTATTAGCTCGATCATTTAATTAAAATAAACAAAATTATTTATGAAATAAAAAAATATTCAGGTCAATATCTCTACTCAGTCCAAAAATAAAAAAATTTCAATTTGAAAATTTTAAAAAACTGTGAATTTTTTTTGTTTTTTTTTTATAGAAAAATTATTAAACAAATTTTCATTTAAAATATTTAAATTTATATTTTTCTGAAGGATTCTTCTCGTAGAAGGTTTAAATCTAAAAATTGTGGGTTGTACGGTTACGTCAAGCCTCTCCGAATTCAAAATTTCGACTTTAACCTAAATGTTCTAAAATGCCAAAGCTTAAATTTAAATTGGGAAACCTCAATATGTTTAAAATTATCTGATAAAGCTGTTTTCTAGACCTCCAAATGAATGTGGACTCTACGGACCAAAATCAAAAAATACCAATTACGAAATTTTTCTCACAGTTTACAATACAAATACAAAAAAATATCTTATCGAAATAGTAATTCCTTTCGACGAATCACTCGATTCTGATTTGCTGAAAATTTCCGAAGTATATCTCTGTTAATAAATATGTTATTACAAATGAAACATCTTTAATTTCTCCAAAATTCATAAAAACTGCCGAAATACCAGGTGGCAGACATATGATCCCATATGTAATGTATATTTTTTCTGTAGGTATCACAAGTTAGTACCCCCATGTTTGGCTACTAGTTCCGGCTGGGTTGGACGATTTGCCTCTCCTGGTACAATTACCACATTATTGTTCTAGTACCACTTAAAGTCTTGTATACCATAGTGACAGAATGCCAAGTCAGGCCAAAACAGGAGAACGCACTATGAAGTCTTATGAATGGAAGCAGCCGTTTTGGAGAACATTTCTTGATGTAAATTTAAACTGATTTTAGGTCCTTATCTTTCTTTCAATATTTCCTCGAAATTTTTGATCAGGGACTTGGGAAAATTTTCTACTAGAACATACGTTTCGTCATCCATTATGAAGCAAGAAAATTTTTCAGAGAACTTGACTTCAATTGCTGTGCTCTTTGTGACCTCTAAACTTTTAGCAGCGTTTTAATTAGGAATTTTTTGAACCTTGTATGTTTTTAAACCTTCATTATCTTCAACTTTTCGTAACACTTTCCGAGCACTGAGCTGAGCTAACCGGGTTGCTTTCCTACCGTTTGTATTTGGAGCTCTTTTGAAATTTTTTTGAATTTTTTGGCTTTAGAAACATCACGTGAACCATTCTTTTTAGCAGTTTGACAACAGACATCTGAATAAGTGGCCAATTTATTGTAGGACCAGGTTGGATTTTGTTGAGAATATTTAAAAATTTTTGTACTGACTTTTTTCTGGTCCCATATTTAAATCAGATTAACAATTTCAATTAAATAATAACTGACATGTTTTACAAAAAAATATAATCAAATGATATTTGAATTAAAAGTTTAATTGATCTCACTCCTTATATGTGTTAAGATTTATTCCATTTCACTACTCAAAATTTATAGAAAAGTCCAAAGATCCCTGAAACTTAACAATCAATTTGCTTTCAAATTAATTCCTCTGAAAATTATGTCACAAAATGTTATTTGTTGTTGTAACAATTAATAGAAGAACTGAACTCATTAATTCATCTGTGATCTCTATAAACTGACATTTTCCCGTTTTTCTCTAGTGTTTGTTCAAACATTACAAAAATCGTGTTCATTTGTCGTTTGTGCCCTGAATACAAATTAACTAAAATTTGCGGCTTCTTTTCAGCAGTTTAGCGAATTATTTATAGTCGTAAGCATAAAAAGACGCTTCAATTGAGTTGGGGGCAGCGTTTATTTAAATTTTTATTTTTTGTTTCTCTTCTTTTTTGTTGTTCGTTATTTATTTGTTTTTGTTTTATTTATTTTATATTATTTAATATTAACGTATTAATAATTATTATTGTTCTCCGATTTTAGTTTTTATTGTTAAATTAAAATATCAAACGACCTTGACTTAATTCGTTTTGTTTTGTTTTGTTTATTAACAAATTCATTTATTA
The DNA here is from genome assembly GCA_004302925.2 of Cochliomyia hominivorax. Lineage (NCBI taxonomy): Eukaryota > Metazoa > Arthropoda > Insecta > Diptera > Calliphoridae > Cochliomyia > Cochliomyia hominivorax. The sequence continues at coordinate 56,970,525 of PYHX02000413.1, forward strand.
ATATTTTGTTTTAAATTGATTTTCTTAAGTTTGAAGAGGCAAAAAAGAAATTATTATCATAATTTCTTTTAAGTGTTTGTGTACCCTACACCACCGCAAGTGGTGAAGAGGGTATATTAATTTTGTCATTCTGTATGTAACGCTAAGAAAGAATCATCTGAGACCCCATAATTTATTTTTATTCTTGGGTTTAATCAAAATCTGAGCCGATTAAGCTATGTCCGTCTGTCTATCTTTAGTAGGCAGGCTCACATCCACAATAATTGACAGAGCTCTAAGAAATATGGCCCGAGTATTTGTTACAAGTTTCTATTAAAAACCAGCATAATCGGTTCAGTATATTTAAAGTTATAGAAAGATATATATTTTTTTAAATTGTTGTTGCCGGTTTTTTGAAGTCGGTTAACTGGGTTTTAATGGATGACACTTTTAAGCATTTTACTAAAATATTCAGCTTCATTTTTATTTATTCAGCCCAGACTGAGTAAAAATATAAAATTTTTCATTCCGAGTGTTACATTAGTAAAGTACAGTATGAATTATCAGACATAATTTTCTGAATCGATTTTGCTATGTCCTTCTGTTTTAGACATAATCAGACCGGTAAAATCAATTATATGACATTCTGCAAGATTTTTTATTTAGATATAGACCAATAATTTAGATATATTCAGAAATTAAAGAAAAAAGTTTCTGTAAAGGAAAAATAATGGATTTAAATAAAATCATGGTATCGAAACATATTATATTAAATGCGATACCGAAAAACACATACACTCACAGTAAGTGTATGTGTGAGTGTGTATGTACGAATTAATTTTTTTGTGGAGTGTATCAAAGATTCGACTTAGCCGAATATAGCATTCTTACTTGATTAGTATTTCTTTTAAAAATTTCGCCAAAAAATAAGAAAAATATATTTATCTTTAAAAATATTGAATACCGAGGTACATCCAATCAGCGCTTCTATAACTTCGCCAATGAATATCCAATGGGGTTGGTTTTTGTATATGATCCAGAAATATATCTGCTATAATGGAACATTTCAAATTGTTTCGGATATTAAGAAATAAACGATTTGTACCACATTTTATGAATCGACGAAGAAAAACTCCATAATGGGATTTTTTGGTTTTTGGCCTATATAGTCCACATATAATTTTGTGTTCAGAAAAAATCAATTGCCATACTGATAACAATAGCAAACACTTTAAGGTTATAACTAAATCTATAATGCTTTGGAATTTACTTGGAATATAAATATTTAATTCAATATTTTTTATGAAAAAAGTTCAGATTCGAGAGGGTCTGGATAAAACCCGATATCAAATATAACTTTTATTAAAGTTTAGATCACAAAAGGGAAGAAAATTTTTCGACAAAAAAATCGTAATTTTTAAATATTCAATCTAAAAATTTATTATTTTACAACTGAGTGGAGATACTGACTCCAATATTTTTTGATTTGTTACATAAAAACCTAATCAAGATGTTGAATCAATTCTGAACGTTAAAAAAATTTAATGCGTTGTACACCAATTTGTGCTTCATGGGACCCCAATGGGATCCATATATGAAGTTAAAATGTCACACTTCTCAGCTACAATTATGCTAAATTTGATCTAAGTCCATCTTGCCTATAAGAAGTTATAGATTTGTTTCGAAAAAAAATCGATTCTGGCCCACTGTGCAACAAATCAAATGTGTCCTATAATACATTGTTATAAAAATTTTTTAATACTGTGCTAAACCCTGTTTAATCTTTTTTAATATTATCAGGAAAAATAACATTTTGTTGCTCCTTCCATAATTCCATTACAGTGCCCTATAAAATAGTTGGAGTACTTGGAGTAACCGCAATTTTCATTCTATTAATCATGGTTTCCTTCTGGAAAAGAAAACAAGTTTAGAAGTAACAGATGCTCGAATATCATGTACACGCACCAATTCAGAAGGAAAGCTGATGTCGCAATTCTACGCCGGTTTGTGATGTTTTATTAGGACCTGGGGTTGAGGTACTTCCCATACAAAGCATATATCAAGAACCAGTGGTTTAAAATATCTGTCCAATAATTTTTCTACTCAACTGCGTTACTGGAAAAAAACGTAGGGGTTATGGAATCAAAGGCTTTGGAACAAATATTAATCTATTAAATTATTTCTGCGAGAATTTTAAAATTTAGTTCCAATCACTCAAACTGAACTGTTTAGGCCAAAAAAGACGTATAAAAATGAATATGTTTAGCTTAAAAATATATTCTGGTTGTAAACTTTGCGTTGTGACGTGAAGTATTAAATAATCGGTTTTGAATAAAATCTAAATTTATAAAAGCAAACGATTAATATATAAACTTAATCTAAACAAAGGTGAATGTTATTAAAAAGTTTAAATTCGCTTGTTTCTTAATCCGGTATTAAAAAAATAATTCTATCGCAAAACTGATAACACTATAATGACCTTCTCTCTCAGTGTAATTAAAAAAGCAATTATTTTCTAATAATTGACCAACAGATTGTGCAGTTCACTATTCATTCACTATAAAGTACTCTTAATATTAAGACATAGCTGTATCACGACTATATTATGGTCCATGGTATACATTTTTTAAACGTGAAACTTTAATATGGTTGTGTCACAACTATTATTTTATAATAAAACAACCATAATATGATTATAATATTTAAGTAAGTGACTTTCAAAGTCATTAAAAAGATGATAAGTGATCGGGAGATTTTGCATCAAATCAAAATCTGAGTTGAATTTGCTTTGTCCATCTGTCTGTTGGAAACATTCTTACGTCCAAACTCATTGTCCAAATTCAATCAATATCAAAAAATTATATCCGAAACAACCCCAACTTCTCAACGGAAATCTTTTCTCATCATATAACATCTCACAGTCAGTGTGTCATAAAGCACGTTATTGCTTTTATATAAGCAGCACCTAAGCTTTGATCCCGTAGCTCCCACATAAGAATCGTTGTAAAAATTGCTTTAATACTAAAATCACAGAAAAATGTCATGACCGTAATTCAGCATTTACTGCTTCATAATTTGTATTGTCACAATGTGACGTAGAGTATTATATAATCGGTTTTACTATATAATTTTAATCTTAAAACAAAGGTGAATGTTATTAAACCCGGGTTTATAAAAATAATTCTATCGCAAAACTGATAACATTATTATGACCCCCTCTGTCAGCGTAATTAAAAAAGCACACAGATACGTATTTTGCCGGAACCTCTTAACAAAGTCCAGACCAGTTAAGTTGAGACTAAACTTTTGCCTTTTCTTCAGTTCAGTTGAACTCAAAATATTTGGTCAGTTGCCAATTTTTCTCTATGAAGTTCAAAACTCTCTTTTTTAATAACTTCGACTCTTTTGGGGCTTAAAACGTTTTAAGTTTTTTATTTAATTGTTTGTTTTTGTTTTTTTTATTTGTTGTTATTTTAATTTTTTATTGTTGTTGTTGTACAACTTAATGTGAACATTGTACTTGAAAAAATATAACAAAAACAACAAATAAAAACTCAATAAAAATATTTATTCAAATGTACTTTTTATACCCTCCACCACCATAAGTGGTGAAGAGGGTATATTAACTTTGTCATTACGAGTGTAACGCAAAGAAGGAATCATCACATCCACAATAATTGATAGATCTCAATGAAATTTGGCCTGAGTATTTGTTATAATCCTGAAAAGTTTCCTATTTAAAACAAGCAACAAAATCGATTCAATATATTAAAATATGTAGACCGATATCTGAGGCAATCACTAAATTCAATCAAAAAACTTTCGTAAAATTGTCAATTATAAATCGACAAATTAGAATGAAAACAATTAAAAATGTTATATTCCGCTAAGGCGAATCTTCAATACCCTTCTTAAATATAACACAGAAACACTTAATGAGTCATAAAATTAATTATATTTTCGGCTATAACTTTTTTTCTATTGAACCGTTTTGAACAGTAATGGAGTAGTAATGATGCTCACATAACTTAATATTATGGCAAAAGTTCATTCCAATTTAACGACTTATAATAGAGAATTTTTCTGAAGTTCATCGCTTGAACTTGGAGGTTGCATCAGATATTGGTCTATATCTTTTAATATACTGAACCGGTTTTACTAGTTTAAAAAAGAAAACTTCTCAGAACTGTTTTGAATACTTAGGCTAAATTTCATTGAGCTCTTTATTATTATTATTTTTTTGGATGTGAGCGTGCCAACAACAGAAGGGTATAGCTAAATCGAATCAGATTTTGATTTGATATAAGAATATATATAAAATGTCAAATTATATAAAATTTCATAACTGTATGCAATACATCTGTGGCTGCGTATGTACAAGACATAATGTGTATACTTCAAACATGTTTGTGGTGGAGGGTATTGAAGATTCGGCATTGCCAAATATAACATTCTTACTTATTTTAAAATACAAAAAAAATATTAAATATTTTTGTTTAACATTTTTAAAACCCCAAAACGTCAATTAGTCAGAGGGCCTGACGTTTAGTCATTATCATAAAAAAACAACAAACAATTTTAAATTTAAATAAACAAAAAAAAATCCGAAAAATTCATTAAATTCATATTTCACAAAGTGTTTTTTTTACAAAACCGAATTAAAACCGAAATATTTTTAAGTGTGAATGTGAATGTTTGTGCGTATTTCGTTTTGTATGAAATGAGAGCCAATTTGCGGTTGCTATTTAACGTTGTAGGGAGGGAAGAACCCAGCTTGCAGTTTGGCACAAAGCGACAGTTGGTTTTGAATTCAATTTTAAAATATTTTCAAAACAGTTGTTTTTAGACATTTAAACACGATTGTTATTATCTGAAAGTGGGTTTTGATTATTATTATTATTGTTATGCATTCTTTTTAAGAGAGAGTGACAAAGAGTGAGAGAGAGGAATAGAATTTGCCATTAAAATTTCAAAACAAAAGTAAAAACTAATAATTTAACATTGTATCACGTGTTAAAGTCAATAAATATAGAAAAAAATTTGCAAAATCCAAATTCAAATCATTTAAATTGAAATCATTTTACATTGAAGTCAGAAAATTAAATTATTAAACTAAAAAGAATAAATTAATAAAAAATTAATTAGAAAAAAATTATTAAAATTAATAAAAATTAAGATGATTACATAACAGCGTAAAATGAAGAAAATGAAGAAAATTGAAAATAGAAAATTATAATAAAATAATTAATAAATAATTGAAAAAAAAATAAATATATAATTTCAGTGCAGAGTAAAATTAACTAATTGACATTATTTTGGAAAAATATATTATACAAACATATATTTTTAAATATGGCAACACTGTGGTATATTCGAAAGATACAGGTTTTTATTCCCTCCACGAACACTAATAGTGAAAAGGGTATATTAAGGACTTTAACCTTTCTACAAATTCCCGGAACTTAGCCCTGAGAAAGGCAAAATATAAAGATCTTCTGAAAGGAGTTATATATAAAGAGTGCGATCGAACGAAACCACTCAACTTACAGTTTTAATTTTATATGATTAAAATTATTATTATAATTTATCTAGTGAATTTTGTACCTCTATTGAAAACTGTTTTTATAGTGCTTTCAGTCACTTTGTCGAACAGATGACCTGCCATCTCCGTTTTAAATCAACCACACTTTTGGACACCATTTTTTAAAACAAGAGCCCAATATCTCTCCAGTGGCCTTAGCTTCGGGCAGTTTGAAGGATTTACCTCTCTTGGTACAAATACCACATTATTGCTCTGTATGATTCTGGAGTGACAGGATGCCAAGTCAGGCAAAAAATAAGAGGAGACAAGAGGAGGAAGCCTTTTTTGAAAACATTACTTGATGTAAATTTTGCTATTAATAGAGCCCGTTGTAACAAATGATTGTCTTCTTTTACCACAACAACATGCCGTACCAACCCCTTTTTGGTTGGTTCTAAACTTCTTTCAGTATTCCCTCTAACGTCAGCAACATAATATTTTTGAGCGAAAAATCTGCCAGAACGTTTCGTTATCTGTTATGCAACGAAAATATTTTTTAGCATTCCTGCCAGGAACTTTTTGAGTCTTGTATGTATTTAAACCAGCGAATAGTCCGATCACCAAGCTTACCTAATTGCTTTCCTAGCGGATGTAGTAAAAGCCTTCTATCAAATTATGTATCCTTTATGATCACATTCTATTGTGGAACAAAAACAAGCTTCCATTTACAAATCTGAGTGATTAATAGTCACAAGAAACTTAAATTTTCTATTTAACGATTCTGAGCACTAAGGACTGTAAGCCAAATCTCATTAACATTATGATGATGCAATATTAGGATCTTATGTCTTGTCTCATTTCCTGACCATTTTTCTTCTATTTCTCTCTTGAAGGAATCAATTGTCTTCGACAACCAGTGATCGTCTAAGTCGATTTCAATTCATCAACACCATTCCGATCCCATCATGCCCAGGGGTTTTTGGGTAAGAAACTACTCATCGAATTTTTGATAGCCAGTTCTGATGTAGTTTATTTAAAAATTCTACATTGATGGAAATAAATAAAAGTCAAGGTCAAAGTCAAGTCTAAAAGCAAATATTCCTTCATTTTGACTCTTGTTTGTTTTTCGTAAATTGCTCTCTTTAAACGGTACATGTTTCCCGTCTTTGTCTGGTCCCATTTCATCAGCTCACCCTTCATGAAAACACCCTTCTAATTCTACCAAATACAGAAAATCAGTTTAATGTTGTGGATATTTAGTTTCGACTTTGATTAAGTTTGCCTGACATGTATATTCGATTATTAGTTAAATGCGATGCAAAATTAATTTTTGTATTTTTCACAAAACATCTTAAAATTATACGGTTTACTCAGTTGTTTTTGCATCTTGCCATTTAAGATTCTGTTGCTCTAGATCTTCATGAAACTTGGAGATTCCTTTCAAGTGACACTCTGGTTATTTCAGGGTTTTTTCTGATTCAGTTCATAAACTATTAAATTTCCTTTCCATTGATCACAGCAACAATGAAAGATGTTTTTGAGTTTTGTCTATAATATTCGTCGATTAATGCTTCTAATTCGACATTTTCAAACCTCTTCGATTGACCAGTTGTGTTCAGATTGTGTTCAATTGTTTCAGTTAGTGCGCATTGAACGTAAATTTCTACCAGCAATCGATAATGTTTTCTTTTATTTTGCTCTTTACTGTAACTTCTCTTGCACTCGCAATAACAACATTCTTCTTTACAACTCAACTTAAACTCTCCCATTAAACTCAAGGGTTGCTGTATTGACTAAATTACATATTAACACAAGTGTTGCCATAATGTCTTAAAAATGTCTAAATAGAATTAAAACAAAAATCTTATCGCTTTAAAATGTTATCAAAATAAATATTGAAAATTCAAAAAAAAAAATCAAATTTATCACGTTTTTTTTAAACCAAAAAAACTCATACTTTTGAAAAAAGTGTTCAATAGATAAAGACAGTAATATGTCAACAATTGGGTGTGTGTCACTCTAACAAAAAATACATATCGATAATAATGAGGGGCCTTTAAAAACTGAAATAAAGAAATTCAATTTATTTTTTCTTATCGCGAAGTTACAATTTCTTTATTGAGGAAATAAAAAAATTTAAAAGAAAATTATTTATTAAAATAAAAGAGAAAAATATGATCGAGTTTTAAATTCATTTTTTTTAATTATCATATTTTTTACAATTTAGTTCATTTTAAAAAACGTTTAAGTGAAGAAGTGAATGTAAAGTTTTAAGTCTGAATTATCAAAAAATCATATAAAATATAGAAAATTATAAAATTATATTATTTAAAGAAAAAATATATCGCAAATTATAATAATGCGCTCTCAAGTGCTTAATGAAAATATATCTAAACCGTTATATGTCATTGTTGATCATGATCAAGATGATAATAATAGTGATGTTTGTGTAAATTTGTGCAATGATTATGAAGTTCAACCAGTTTTAATACGTAAACAACCAAAATTTCCCACCCGTGAACGTAATCTGGCCATTCGACGCAAGAAATCATTTATCGACGGACCTCAATGCAGAATGGATTGTCATAGGTAAGTAAATGAGAATTTTGGATGTAAACAAAATATTGAGAATTGAACGAAAACATAAGTAAAATCTTTGAAATTTCCGAAAAATAAAGAGCATTAACTGAATTATCTAATTGAATTTTATTACGCTTCAGTTATTCTTTATTCATTAAATTTACATATATGTTTTGGTAGATAAGATGATCTCTGTAGGCGGAGAACTCCGATATCAAAAGGAGATCTAATTTGAGAGAGTATCAGTGATAGTTGTCATTTAGAACTTAAACACATGTCTGTATGACATCCAATTTATCATCACAATGCCAGTTGCCTCTAAACGGGAGTCATTTGAGAGTTAAGCTAATTTGTTATGCTGAAAGAGAGATAACTAAAACTTAGAGCCCCACACCACTGCACTAGATGATCCATGCAACATGAATTATGATCATGCAGTATGTAATATAGTTCTTGTCAAGCAAAAGTTCTAAAATAAAATATAACAGTCTGCAAAATTTGTACAGATTCTTTCGATTTCCACTATTTGATATTAAAAAGAATTAGACCAAAAAAGCTTTGGGAAATGGATTTCTGAAATTTAAAACTTCTTCTATTACCGATGGATTCTATTGTAAGCAAGCTGACTTCATAGTGTAAATGTTGATTTATTTAAATGTTGGATCTCCAGATCTACTCGAGTTATATTTTGCTAATGAGTGTCAACTCAACAACAACTGGAATTGTTCCCCCAAGAAAGAGCTACTCGATGGCTATAAGGCCTGGTTTTATAAATAACTTTTGATCGGTTTTGCGAATTGTCAAATTTACAGTGATTGTCTGAACACAAAACACCCTTTTGATTTTTATAGAACAATATCCTGCAATCAGTCAAATCAACGGCTAAGCTCTATAGCAATGGAGCTCAGCCGTTGATTTGACTGATTGCGATTTTAATATAACTTAATCATCAGTTTCTTGTGTTCGAGGTCATCTTTTTTTGCGCCACTCAAAAGTGACTTTGTTTTGTATAGTTCGAGCATCATTTCCAATATAATTGGAACAGAATACTTTTAAAATCGCTTTCCATTTGAATTCATATAATTTTCAATTTTCGGTATCGATAACCTACAATTTCTACAGTCATTTCCGCAGAAGTAGAATTTGATTCTACATAATTATAGCTATTGAAACCAAAAGGATTACACTTTGGTGCTCCACATTCTGAATTACAATGACAGATGTTTACCCTCCGAAATATTATATTTCGTTCTTTCACATGGTTGATTTGATGATCAGGACATTCACTCTTCAAACTGTAATTAAGTTGTATTCAAAAGCTGGAGATACCTGAGGTATGATGCGGGTATATTGGGTACATATATAGGAGACAGCCTCCTTTGGAGCGCACTGGGCATCTACACTGATGGCTTGAAAAAATCGATGCAATGTAGGAATCAACATCCGAATGTATTTTAAACATCAGATTTACGCAAATTCTGCAAGCCGAGATTGCAGCATTTCATAGAGCGACCAATTAGTGAAAGTATTATAGGATATACAGTCAAGACATCATGATTTTTACCGACACAAGGACACAATTCGGTCCGGGAATTTCGCACGTCAGAGCATTAAGACATTGCACTAGTCTGGGCGCATATCAATGGGACTAGTCAGTGGCTAGTGGCTGGTGGCCGATGCTCTGACGAATGGTGGGGCAAACCTAATGAATGAGAACACTACTCACCGTCTGTGTGGTTTACCACTCACCGCGTGTAAGAGACATGAACTCAATGTTATAGTGCAACAAAGATGGATAATAAAACGTTGTTTGATTACCAGATTGATAAGACCCAGATTAGATAGGGATTTCGTCCATGCTCAATATCAGATGTCGGTATAGAAGCGATATTTGTGATAGCAATTTGCAAAAAAGAATCCACCTTACATTGATAAATATATGAAATCAATACGCTAATGACAGTATTTCCTCCAATATTGATAGATAAAGTGTTGAGTCTTGTTTTCATAAATTCGCTCTGGCAACACTGTTTTCAAATAAAAATCACTTTTAAATTAACAACTAAATTCCATTATTTATACAATTTTTTCTTTTCAATTGACATTTTTCGCTTTGAAACAATAATTTTTTTTAATTTGACATTATTTTTTGTTAAAGATTTTGTAATTTGTGCCACATTTTTATGGTTGAACAATTAATTAATTAAGTCATTCGTTCATTCATTGAAATTATTGTTCGTCATAAATTTATGTAAATTTTATTTTAAACAAAATAAATTATTAAAATTTTGTATAAATAAAAAATAAAATTTGCAAAAATTAAAATATCAGACACACGAGAGAGGGAGAAAGAAAAAATGATAAATTAATTTATAAATAAAAAATAGAAAATAAGATTTACAGTCCCAAACAAAAGTATGGACACATTCAGTTGTGCGTGTTCATTTTTCTAAATTTTCAGAAATCTTGCAACCATTAAAGAAATTATAATGTTTTTTGACTGCAATAGATCTGTCGTAAAGCAGCTTTGGGTGAGAAAATACCTACCGCGTCATCGTTGTTATCTCTTAAAAATGATCAGGCTGTACTTGTTTGTTGTTTACCTTCGAAAGTTTTATGCCTCACACTTACGCAGTGGTTGATGTTGAGGCATCGCATAGTGATATTCGTTTACTGTTGTCCGTTTTACGTATTTACCACTCGATTTTGGTATATACGAAGGATTCAAGGGCCCCTCCTTCCTATACGAAAGTATAGGTCGTGATTTGGAGTAACCGAAATCACCATATTGGTGTTGGCATTTTATTACAGGCCAAATAAATCTCTGTCAAATAGAGTAACTTAAAGAAAACAAACAAACATTCTAACGAGATAACATTCAGGCCATGATGTGCATATGTGGTTAATTCACAATGTGGCTCATGATCTACCGCACCCATCACAGTCTCCAGACTCCAATCCAATTTAGCATTTTTTGAAAGAACTGAACAGATGGATCAAGAAGTGATCTAATTCAAATAAATCTGATCTCTAGAGGGGTTAGAATATTAAAGGAAGAATTGATAAAAATCGGGAAAGAAGTTACAAGGAAGTTAGTCCATTCAATGCCAACGTGTTTGGATAAAGTTATAAAGCTCAAAGGCTTGTTCACTAAGTACTGAAAACTTAAATAAATATAGCGTAAAATAGTTTTTTGAACAGGTGGGACCATACTTAAAAAAATACATTGGTGAAGGTGATTCCAAACACAATAAAGAAAAATACACTTGCTGTACTAATAATTTTGTTCGGCACTGTATATAAATAAATAAAAATAAATTTATATTTTATATTTAAATAAAAATTAAAATTTATTATATCAATAAATGTAGGTGGTGAATGGAGGTGAATGTGGTTGGTTTTGGAGCTGGAGGGGGTGGTGGCTGTGAAGGCGGTGTTGGTGGTGAATAAATAAATATTTTTACGAGAAAAATTTGTTATGTTCACCTTTCTTTTTTTTATTAATTTTGTAATTAAATTGAAAACAAACATACAAACTCGTAACCATCCAAATTCAAAGAACAAATTAAATGCGAAAAGAAAACGTCAGAATTTTATGTTTAAATTAAAAACAATGAATGAACGTGAAATTTCAAAATCGTTTTTCATATTTAAAATCAACGTGTGAAAAATATTTTACCGCAAAATGTTTTTTTTTGTATATTTTTGATTTGGTTTTGAATTTTTTTTTCAACGCTTCATAAAATTTATTATCATTTAAATTTTCTTATGAAAGTTCACTCCTCTCACACACTGTGCAATTGGTGGGTATGTGTTTTGTGTATGTGTGCAAGTATGTGTTTGCTGTTTTATATCGTTTTGGGCTTTGCACTGTAAACATGATAAAGTCAAAAATGATTGTCTGTATGTGCGAGTATTTATCAAATTTTATAAGGAAATTATTTAATTTAAAACTGTTGCTCTATTGGGTGAGGGTAAAAATAATTTCCTTTATATTTATCTATTAATCCATACAATAACAAGTAAAAATGCTATATTCGGCTATGACGAATCTTCAATACCCTCCACCATATATGCGTGTGAAATAATTTCGTATATACGCACTCACACATACGCTCACAGTCGTATAAAATATATAAAAGTTTTCTACTATTGGAATATTTAAGGTTCTTTGATCCTTAAGGATTCCACTTTAGTGCCATTCTTGTTATACTATCAATATGTCCAATTTAAATTTCTGTGTGATAACAAGGATTTCACTTCCATTTTACATATGCGCTAAGTATTCTACTTTTGGTTCTTCACAATTGAATTTTAGATATTCTTATAATCGTAATCCTTAAGTTGGTGTGGGAGGATCCTCGCTTTAAACAGTCCTCACGATGTACATAGTTCTTATGATTCGTATTACATTCTAGGACTCTCTTTCACTTCTCGAATGCCGAACTTCCATTCCATTAGGCAGTTTATCTGTTGATGTCGACAACTTTCTTGAAATCTATGAACATTAAGAAATGCGTAGGGTGTTGGTTTGTTGTATGCGCATTTTTATCAAATATTCTTTGCTGTATATTCCAGTTTAGATTAGACCATTTAGCTACTACAAAGAAGAAGTTGGAATGCTTTGCATCGCATTTAAAGAAATGCTGCATTCCCGTACAAGATTCAATGTCATGTAGATACCTGAAAGGGATCTAATCGAGGCCTTGCTATCTGTAAAAAATAATGATATATAGATCGTTTATCTTATAATACCTCAGTTAATTGGTCGCTCTTCGAAAGGCTGCAATCACATCCAGCAATATATTGCATTTATTCGGAAATATGAAAAACATCCGAATGTTGAATTAATGAATGAAGAAAATCTACACCAACAGTTTGGATCTCATTTTTAGAGCCATTAGTGTAGATTCACACTTTGCACTAAATATAATATGGACCTTTTCCTTTCTAAAACATTGTGCTCCGATACTTCATCATTCCTGCAAAATGATTGAATGACAATCCGGTTGTTTTGCATGATTCGTATTGCCTTCTTGGGAACTTATTTACTTCTCAATGCATTTACAGTTTGTCGGTTGATATCAAACTTTCGAAATCTATGAAGATTAAGAACAGAAGATATCATTTAGGAGATTTAAGTTTTTGACTCATTAGGCCTTGATCTTGCCTTTTCATCTCAAATTTTTTGTTGTATTAGAGTCATCCCTGTATGATGTTGCCTGAATCATCTAAATGACATTAAGCGGTAAATCCTCTCCAGTTATAGTAAACAATTTAGATTATATTCTTGCCGAATCACAATATAAAAATTATAACTTTTCCGACCTTTTCATTAACTAAGACACTGTGACTTAAGACCATTCAAAATCGGTTAAAGTTTCTATGATAAATATTCGAAACATAAGGTCCTCTTAAGCTAAGAGTACCCGAAACTTATCTGTACCACATTTTGATTTGGAAAATTTGAATTTTCATTCTCCCGCTGTTAGAGGCAATTAAAGAGCTTAATGTGTTAAAACATGGAATTGTTAGCATCAACTTTATCTGCATTTCCACTCCTGAAGTTTTCAGTTAAATTTCCTTAACGGTTGATGCCTTAACTGAAGTATTGGAATTTCGCAAAAATCAAATAAATACAGCGCAATGTCCAGGCCTTCTTTCGCAAAGAGTATTCGAAGGTTTTTTGGCAAATATTTCGAGAATAACACATTGATTTAGACAATTTTGATTGCCGAAATGCACAAGGATAACGTGCTCGGAAAACCTAATGTTAGATTTTATATTTTCCAATTTACCAAAACGGAATTGATGGTACCAATGCTACTTCCTCAGCTAACTAAATCAGTTCTTAGGGATGTAATACAAAAATTAGATTAATCTGCCAACCGAGGTTCTCTGTCAATCTTCAGCTACAATAGACTCTTACAGTAGTAATACCGCTAGTTCCCCTGGGTATATACTTCTTTGGCTACTTTGGAAGTTGAACTATCAACTACCACCGAGTGATGGTGGTTGCGTTTGGTATAGACACGCATGTCTGCATTTTAAGTAATTTGTAATTGTTCTTCCCTTTCCATACTCTGCGTCTGTGCTGATATTGGTAGCAAGCCGATATAATAGTGTTTCCATCGACTAAAAATCAATTTCTGAGACGATTTATCGATTTTGATCATGTCGCCAAGTTAAGGTTTAGATAAAAATATAACTCACGGTTTTAAAGATATATGGTTGACATTTGACACTTTGCGACGCAAGGACAAAGTCTACTGACTGTTATCGGACAGTTATTTTATATAACCTTTTACAAATGTCCTCCCGGAATAAGGGTTTCAGGTTATTAAAGTGCTTATAACAAATAAGATCACATCCAAACGTTTACTCAAACTTTAGCTTCGTTGAATTTTACCAAATTCAAACTGAGAAGTCGGACCAATCTTACAAAATCCATAAGGAACTCAGCAAATTTAGAATCGATAACACCCCTTTCTGATACTAGTGGTTATATGGAGCCCTCTTACATGGTTGCCAGATCAACTGCAAGGAAATTTTCACTAACTTCGTAAAGGGTTTTTTGTCTATTGTGTTTGTTATTGTTGTGATAACGTTGGGTGGTAAAATGGGAGTCTTCATGACTACCACCGTTTGTGGGCGAACGGTCTTAATTTGTCCTGGCAACTTATTTTCGTGCCCTATATAGTTCAGATGGAGCTCAGAATCATTTTCTGTGTCGATTTATCGATGTCCTTCTGTCTGGTTGTAAATGCAAAGCTTAAGAACCAAATACAACTTAAGATGCACGTGTATTTATATTGGTCCAATTCACCCATAAGTGAGCAAAAACAAAGTATCCGGTATTAGCAATAAGTAGTTGTTGGCTTATAACATTAATTTCACTACCACAATATGACTATTTAATTTCTCCTTGTGTATAATGTAATGTCAATTATTAATTTTATTTCTAAAAATCGAATCCCTAATGAAATCTTCTCATAAATCAAAACTTTACGATATTTGTCTCAAATAAATCTGTTTCAAATAAATTCTAGGTGTAACCTCCCATTCCATTTGTAATCCACAATTGCTCAACTTTTTATCTTTTCACTTTAACTTGGTGAAATTCAATTAAAGTCAATTCTAACTTTTGTAGTCGTAATAAATGTTCGCTTACTAAAACGAATACATTATTTAGGTTAAAAAGACTCAGCAAAAACAAAAATAAAAAAATAAAGTATCATGTTGAGTACTCCCGCAACCATTAAACAAATAAGCCAACCCTTTTTTCTTCCCTACAAAGCTCTATTATGGATACAAATAATGTTAACGTTTCTTTACTTGTGGTTCTTTTCTGCAAACTTGTTTACAACTCGCAAAAACTTAATAAATTTCAAGTAACAAAAGCAAATGCGAAGAAGGTAAAAGAAGTAAAGGACATGACACAGTCAACAGGTCTGATAAATGACAATTTTAAGTTATTTTTTTCAGTTTCTTCTTCTTCTTACTCTTTTTAAACACAACACCCGCATTTCTGTTAAATTGTGTTGATCCAAATGGCACAACCTTTTAATGTCATTAGGAGCTACAAAATACAAAAAGAGCAGCAACAACAACAATAACAAAAAGTGTCTTATAGTGTAAACAGGTTGACAAACATATAAAACGTGCTTTAATAAAATATTCACACAAACTTTATGTCATGACAATGTAACTGACATACGTATGAACATGAATACAAACATACATAACTATGACACAGTTTGAACTTGAAAATGTCACTATGTCACACATTTCATGCTACTGTCACTGTTGTTGTAGTTGCCATTATATTGTTGTTGTTTTTAATGGGGTAGCGTAAGGGGAGTGTTTTACGGTATTATGGAAGAGGGAGTTAGGAATCTGAAAAGTTAAGTACTGGAACAGTAATTAGGTTAATACGAATAAGAATTTACACATTCAAGTATAAAATTGATATATAATTTTTTCCACACTGTGAGATAAAGTTGTGGAGTTAAACTTGAATTTCAAATGTTTATGGGAAGCACGAAAGCCCAACATAAATATCAAAATAAATATTTGTTGCAAATTTTTGATAATTAGATTCAAAATTCCTACCTATATGACATACTGATTTTGGGGTGTATCAACATTTTTCACATTTAAACCTATAACTTCTTCTGTTGATCCAATTTTTATGTTTGTTTTAAGTATATAAAACAGTGTTTTAATCCTGTTAAGAATCAGTAACTTTTTGTTGAAAAATTTAGAAGAGATTCATTTCGAAATTTTGAAGTTGGTGTAAATGTCGTCCTATAACATTGCCCAATGGACCGATAAAGCTGGTTACAAAAGAAAAAACTACTAAGGTAAACAACTTGTTTTAGTTCCAACATTTATTTTAGGCGTGAGGTTGTTTCCAATACACAGACGATCAAAGCTTAATCGACTAAGGTTTTGATTTAATGCAAGAATATATATGCTTTTTTAATAGCCCTTTATCAGGACTGATACTTATAGTTCTTATACACTGAACCAAAAGAGTAGTAAATAATAGGGAAAATTATTTTAAATATCAGCCAATGAAAACCTTATCATAACGAAAATGTTCGTTAATTTTTCGTAAATTTTTCAATTTGACGAAAATGTTTCAATATGATTATTTGAATTCGTTAATAAAAATGGGTCTTATTTGAATAAATATTATTCAATTTGAATAATACATTATTCAAGTTGATAACAATTCTTTACATTGATGAATATTATACAATTTAAATACCAAATTTAAGTTAAATTAACGAAATTTTAGTAGAATTGAGGAGAGAATTACGTTAAATTAATAGATTAAATATTAAGGACCAAGGGAGAAAAAAATTGTTATGGAATATCTTAAGAACTGTAACAGCGAGAATTATCAAATTACATACAAATCATATATTGATTATCGATTATCTAAAGATCTACTACAGCGAGAATTTGTCCTTTTTTTATACACTTCGATTTCTGATTTCTGAAATTTCTTTCGAGATCTAGAATTAAGCAGAATTTTTGTGCAGCAAAGTGCACCGGGTAAAAGTTTTAGATAATAATTTAATAGTGCAGAAAACGTAATAGACAACTGAAAATAGTGCAGTGTCAACAGGACGGTGGTGAACCGACAGGTTTGTACATGTGATGAATTATGTTTGTTGATCTGCTGAACTACCATTTGCATTTTCACGAATTTATGCAAAATTTTCCGTTATTTCAATCATTTTAATTAGAATCTTCTATAAAATATTTTCCTCCTGTATTTATTTCTATATTCAGTTTACATTGTCTTTGTCAAATTTCATTTAATATGACAAAGAAAATTTACAAAATTATTTAACGAAAAAAATAGTTAAATGAAAAAAAATTTTATTCAAATTAACTTTATTTTAGTATTCAGAATTGAGTAAATTTTTGTGATTTATTTTACTTACGATGAGTTACTACCGGTTTTACTAAATATTTGTTAATATACTATATTTTTCGTTAATTTTTTAACGAAATTTTATTCAATTTAACATCTTTAAATTTTTTTAAATATTTTTTTAAGTGTATTAGAAGAAAATTCTTATGTTTGAAGAAAAATTGTTTTAACTAGAATAAACATCCGTTTATTTAACATCTTCTTTTCGTTAAAGTTCTACGAAATTTTTTCGTTAATATTACCTACGACATTTGGTTCAGTGTAGTCTTTAAATCCCAAATCTTCAATATAATGAAACTTCTTTAAAAATTCCTTTTGCTAAAAAATTTAATATTCTTTTAATTTATAAAATTTAGGATAAATTTAACAATTTTTGTGGTTTTTGCCACAATTTTCCTCAAGGGTTAATTTATGTGTCTGTGTTTGTGTGAATTTATATTTAGTTCATATTTTTATTTTTTTATATTTTCTTATTTTGTCATTCATTTTATATTATAAGTCGATTTCAAATAATGTGATTAGAAAGTTGCCAAAAGCATAAAACCACATCACATTTCATCTCATCTCATCCCATCGCATCTCGTAAAGAAGTTTATGTTTTTTAGGTTATAAAATTAACAAGAAAATTCATAAAATATTTATGGGCGGAATGTCAAAAAATATGTTTATGACATTTAAATTGGAGGTAAAATATAAATAAGAATAATTTAAAATTGGAAACAATTTTTTTTAGCACATACAAACACAAATACAGATACAGATACTGAAGAAATTTTAATAGGTTTCTAGGGAATATTTAGATATTTAAGCTATAAATTATAACGAATCATAAAAAATAAATTAAAGTGAATAATTTAAGAATATTTAAGACTTTAATTTATTAAAATTACTCTTTCTTGACAAATAGCCCATTGTGCAAAATTGTGACTTTAAGATTTTGAATTTAACTTAAAAAAGTTTTTCAAATATTTATTTAATATTTTATGCCTCAAAATAAATAAACAAAAAAACAAAAACAAATAAGTAATAATTCTATATACATTTACGGCGAATCTTCAACACCCTCTACAACAAATACGTGTAAAATAGTTATGTTTCGTACATACCCTGCAAACATTTTGTCTTCTAGAAGTTGAAATTCATCGCCAAAAGTATCCTCAAAGTATAATAAAAATCATCTTCTGTCGGAAAAAAGCTGTTCCTCGTCGGTGTGGCTTCCCGACGACTCTAAGAAGTGACTTATAAGACTTTTCTGTAAATGGCTTAAAAGAGACTTCTAGAAGATTCTCAGAAGCTGCTTCTAAGAAAGTTCCAGAAGTCACTTCTTAGGCAATGATTACCACTTGTGGTGGCGTAGGGTATACATAAGTTATATTCAAATATTAACAACTTAAAATGTTTATAATTAATTCCAAAACCAACAATAACAACAACAATAAGATACTTGTAAAATAATTTCTTTTTTAAAAAAAGTTGTCGAGTGAAAAGCAAATTAATTTGTATTATGAATGTGTATCGATTTGTGTTTACTTTTAAGATTAAAAACACTTTCGGTAACAAAAAAAAATTGAACCTGAAACTTCTTAGAGGCGGAGAAGGAAAAATAACAAATTTTACGTACAAAGACAGATAAACAAAATTACAGACAGACAGACAGACAGACAGTCACAAAGCTAAATAGACTTCCAATTAAAGATTAATTTAATTATTATTATATAAATGGAGGGTTCAAATAAGTTCAATGAACGAACACCCACAATTTATATTCAGCAATTTTTGAAACATTGAACTTCAAGATAAATTTTAATTTTCATATTCTTACACAAAATGATATGTAACTGAATTGAGTTATTCCATATCGAACCAGGGGTCTTTTTGACCCCCAACACATCTGATATAAAGGCAGCACAGTTAGCTCGGGCTATTAAGCAAGAAAAGTTAAACTAATGCGGGTTTAAAAACCTACAGGACTCAAAAAGTTCTAACAAGAACGCGGATAAAAATTTTGAGCTCAAAATCAGAGCACGAAAATTGAAGTCAAATTTTCTAAAAATATACCTGCTGCATAGCAAACGTATTTTCTATCACATTTTTCAAAACTTTTCAGAGAGTTTATTATTAAAAAAGCTATATAACGATATCTGACACAATCTCAAAATTGTTCAACAAAAAGTAATTAGATTAAACCATAACATACATCATCTATACGTACTTCAACATATTGAAAATCATCGAAATAGGATCAGTGAACAAAGAGAGTTAAAGGGTGAAATATGAAGCAAACTTTTGATAAAAGCTTTGATTATGTTGGAATCACCATTTGATGTAGCTTCCATATAAAATATGAACCGATTCTATTGAAATTTGTTTTTAATGATGCGTGTAACTAATTTGCCAAATAACGCTCAAATAAGGTACATTCCCGTAATAATGGTTTAAGCTTATTTAACCCTTAACTATGAACCGAAATAATTTTCTAACTGCCTTTAATGTTTGTAACTAATTTGATGAATATCGGAATGTATTTGGTTATAGATCCCATATAAAGTCCTATCTATTTAAGCTTATAAGACTTCTAATATTGACCATTTCTATTAAAATTCGGCTCATTAAAAAATCTGACGAACTTTTAGATAACTGGACTGTATTCAAATGTAGCTTAATTCGTAAAAATGTTTCTTAAATATATGTGATTGAGGGTATAAATGATTCGGCATAGACGAATTCAATAATTCATCAGACATTCAATAAATAATGTGGGGGAGGCAACCTCTCCCCCAGATTCTATCTGGCCTATTTTAAGCAACAATATTTCTCTAATCTTGATATGATTTCGTCAAAATTTAATGACTGTAAGAACTGTTTTAAATCATTACATATCATTATTTATTCGTACCGGGGAAACACTCCCTCTATTATATCGGCTGCTTTAAATGAAGAAAATCCTTAGCTTTGATCCTATAGGGTGGCTATTTTATGCTCAGCAATTTAAAATCAAACTTTTAAGATTTAAGTTTTAATAAATCATTAAATTAGCCAATGTTTTCTTTCAGACTCGTTTGAGCTATTTATCGGACTGTGTAAATATAGCCACTCTCTAGTAACTCTCTCTAGTTTATGGCTTCGGTTGCATTCGGTAAAAAGATTAATGCTCAGGCACCCCACTTTGCGCCCATGTGTATCGAAAGTTATAATGCCACACTCCTCGGCTATAATTACGTAATATAATTCATGCAAATCCATTTCACCGATCAAAAGTTAAAAATTTTTTTCCAAAGAAAATGATTCTGCCGTACTGTAAAAGGCAGTAATACCCTGTTCAGAAGTTAATCGTAATCCGTAAAGGATTTTCTGATTCGATCGCAACGGATGGGTGAGCTAAAATTTCCCTTTAATGATTGCTCTTAATGATTGCTCTTATTGCCTTACGACGATCGTATCTTATCACAATGCGGACGTGGTGGACAATTGTTTGCGCTCACATAGTCTTCACAGTCTCCTTACGATACACTTGGTGACGGTAAAATGGATGATAACATGGATCTGCTCACTTTCTATTTTATGATTGTGGGGACGCACATTAAAGACCTTTAAAATAATTTGAACATCGTTAAGTAATTTCTCTTGGTATTCTGTCACGTAGTCAAAACATTTGATCGTAAGTTTCTGCCAATAATCGGTAAGATTTATTAACCGTTTTCTGCAACTCTAAACATCATTTACAACTATTTTTTCGCAATCATTTTCCTATCAGGTTTCTTGGAGCAGTTTCTTATAATCAAACACTTTTGTTAGTTAAAATTTTTCAAATGTGAGAACATTTTAAGCGTCTCTCGCAATTTATAATCCATGTGAATAAAAAGACTCAACTCCATTTTGCAGAAATTAAAATTCTTTAATAAATTAAAAAAACAAAAGTAATAAACGATAGAAATCATTAATTTTGCATATTAAAGTCTTTTTCTCTTAATAACAAAGCTTTTAAACCTTAATTTTATCATTATCATCATTAACTCGCTAGATGACCTCAATGTGAGTTGTGCCGCCAGTAAAAGTATTATAAAAATATCAATCTTCTTCTGAAAAACAGTTTTAGACGTTTACACGATTTTTCGTTTTTAAAATTTATTTTTATAATTTTTTATGATTTTTTTTGCGATTTTTTAACATTTTTTCATTTATTCATATTTACGTACGAAATTCAGATGTTTTTTATGGAAGATTTCTTTCTTTTCGTTAATTTTATAAAAAAACAAACAAACAAACAAGAATGTTATATTCGGCTATGCCGAATCTTCAACCACCCTCCACAAGAAATGCGTGTGAAGTAAATACGTTATGTTTCTTAAATAAACATACATACACTCACAGACATATATATTGTGTGCAGTAGAGGTACTGGTTTTTCGAATCCCGGGATTCGGGATTTTCATAATCCTGATTCCGGAATTTTTCTGTATTACGGGATTTTTGGAGTTCCGGGATTTTTCGGGTTTTCGGTATTTTTCGGATTTTTTCTTTTTTTAGTCATCTCATATTTTGAACCATAAATGAACCTTAAGTAAATTCTTTTTAAACTTTTTTTACGGAAAAACTTCAAAAGTATTTTCTGTTGAATTTTTAGTAGAGATGAGCGATATTTTCACAACTTTAATCACTGTGATTGGTAAATCACTGGTCACTACAGGGACTGAAATTATGAAATAACAGTTACTAATAATGTCGTTCTTCCCGATTTTGTTGCATGAGGCAGAAAAATTACTCAAAGGTGGCGTTGAGCGTTTCCTACCTTGCACAGTGTAAGCTCAACAGAGACTTCCATATTCAAAGAAAATAATGTCCTCTGTCGTCTTTGGTGTTCCGTGGTTTCGAATTTTTTAATAAAAATAAAAAACATTCTTTTATTTTCTATTGAAATATTGCGATCACTGTCACTGTTTTAAAGAACAACGATTTAAAAATCACTTTCATTGGGAACGATGTTATTCACAAATCAGGGTATCGCACATCTCTAGTGTACAGTTATAAAGTTGTTCTTGAATAAAACATGGAACACTTAATGAATCACAAAATAAGTTATATTTTTGCCTTTAACTTTCATTCTACTGAACCGATTTATATAGTTTAATATAATGAAAAACTCTTTCTTCGCTTGAAGATATCGGTCTATATCCTTTAACATCCCGAACTGATTTTGCTAGTTTTAAATAGGAAACTTCTCAGGATTATAACAAAAACTCAGGCTAAATTTCATTGAGCCCTGTGGAAGAGAGCATGCCAACTACAGATAGACAGACAGACAGACGAACATAGCTAAATCGACTCAGATTTTAAGTTGATGCAAGAAAATATATACTGAGATGATTTCTTCTCAGCGTTGCATGTGGTATGACAAAGTCAATATACCTTCTTCACCACTTGCAGTGGGTATGAAAACGTAAATAAAGATCAACGAAATGTTGATATTTTACATTCTCAAGCAGTAACACGTAAAAAGACAATAATTGCTCATTTACTTTTTATTATATTCGAATAAAATTTACCTTTTTTTGTCCGTTTAATTAGTATTAAGTTATGATTTCTTTAATCGGAATAAAGTGTTAAATTTTTGTGAATTTAGAATGTTCTAATTTTGCATAATTAAGTTCATTAAATATGTAGAAGGTCATAATAATTAAAGACACGCTGAAAAGGCTTTCCAAGTCTGTGATTATTTAGTGCGAAAATTGAAACTCAAATCAAGCTTGACAAGGGTCCAATAGTGATGTCTATAAATTCCGAAATATTTGTCAAATAAGGTTTGCTGCTGATATTTTTAATCGTTATTTTTGTTATTTTCAAAATCCTGATTCCGGATTTTTTCTGTATTACGGAATTTTTGGAGTTCCCGGGATTTTTTGGGGTTTCGGTATTTTTTCTTTTTTAGTCATCTCATATTTTGAACCATAAATGAATCTTAAGTAAATTCTTTTTAAACTTTTTTTTACGGAAAAACTTCAAAAGTATTTTTTCTTGAATTTTTACGTTGCCTCAGATATCGGTTTATAACTTTTTATCTATGAAACCAATTTTAATAATTTTAAACAAACAATGCATCCATCCAGATGACTTGAAATATCTCAATAGATCGTTGAGCTTGTATTGCATGTTGTCTCAGAACTATTCCATATAGAAGATGGCCGATCGTTCCGTCTTTTCCCACATTCCTAAAGCTACGACTGTAGCCGTTAAAGTGTAACTTAGTATGTACATACATATATCTATCTTTTTTGCAAAGAATTACATCGGGAGCACTTATGCTACCTGTATTATCCAAATGCTATTTTCCTACTTTCACCTCTTCTCCTCTAAACATAACGCAAGTTTCACCAATAACCCTTGATGAAATCATCACGCTTATCATGTTATCCGCATCAACATTTGTTCCAATTTCACACTACAGTGTTCATCTTAATTTTCCAACTCTGGGACATCTAAATGCCACATTGACAGTATTCTCCATGTGGCATTCAAGACAAATTATATAGTTTGGAGTCTCATTATGTCCTATCATACAGATAGCTTCTGTATACTCAATGAATTAAAAGAAATAAGGTAATTTTAATTCACCTTCCCATCTCCACGTTCAACGTACGCTTTTATATCCGAAATTGAACGGTATGTACATCGTCTGGTTGAGGAATTTTGCCATCACGTTCGTTTACGTTGTTTCCTTAATCTTTAATTACCTTCAGGATGCATTTATTTCTCCTTCTATATCCTAAGAATTTTTTTGTAGTCTGGTCGAAAGGAATCATACCGGTTATTACACATGCATCTTCCAATGATATTGTCCTGTACTCACAACACACTCTTGGGTCGGTAAGAGTGATAACACATTCTTACTTGTTATATTCCTTGCGGACCTCTCCTAATTGGCGTCGATATTTATCTGGATATTTCCTTAAAACTGTGGTTCCTTAGCTATATATCACGGTAAACATTTCTCACCCACTCCCTACCAATCTTCCAAATTGTTTCTTTATTGTTCTTAAAATTAAATACCGTTATGAAATTATTTATTGACTTTTCTTTCTTATATTTTCGTTGTTCTTTACTCTAATAATAACAGTTGTATGTGTGCGTTTGTGTAAAGAGTGAGTCCATGTTTTTATATATTTTTATACCTTTTTTTTGTAACACACAAATAAAAATCTCTGCTTTTACCGTTATATTTATTCATTCGGTTCCACAATCATTAATTGTAGAAACAACAATAAACGTGTTAAAGTGTTTAATTCGGCAGTGCCGAATTTTCTATACCCTTCACCTTTGCTTATGAGGAATTTTTTATTGGATTTTTTAATAGGCTTTCATAATATCATCACTTGTAGAAGAAGGTGAAAATGACAGCTATTACAAAAGCCTTCATATGAGTCAAGAAAGATTCTCTAAAGCACTCAATATGCATGCAAAATTTTATTCACGAGTAGTTTTCGCATTCACTAAAACAATACTCGTAAAAATATTAAATAGTAATTAATGCTAATATTTGAGTCATTTATGAACCAATTTCTCGAAAGCATTTTCAATTGTTTGATATACATAACATATATGTCAACTATAGGTCGACTTTATAAACTTGATTTCAACCGACACACGGACAGACGAAAAGACTCTCTATCAATTTCTTTTTTCATACCGATCCAGAATTTATATACTTTTGGGAATCTAAGTCGAAAATTGTGAAAATTACAAACGGAATGACAAACTTATATATACCCTTCTGACCCAGTCAGATGAAGGGTACAAAAATAATCAAAACAAAAAAAAAAAGAAGACATGAATGAACATGTAAATATTTTGGGAAGAATATCGCGTTACACGTGATTCATAAATTTTATTTACAACAAAAAAAAAAAACAAATTTTTTTATTCTTTAAATATTTTTTTTTATATTTTGTTTTTCTTTCTTCTCTTTTCAGGTAAATAATTTTTGTTAAAAATTTAAATTTTATTTTGATTCATACGCTGATGCACAGTGGTCTCAAAACACCAGTTTCTGTTAAATGTTAATGGATGATGTTAATCATTTGTTTAAGTATTAAGTATCATTGGAAAGGTAATAACTTGATAAATAATATGAACCTGATCAGGTATCAGAACTAAATATTTTTAATAAAATTTTCAAAAATTCGAAAATTATTTTCGGTGTTCATTTCTGAAAAAATGTAAAATTGATATTAAATAAAATCTTCAAAAATAATGGTGTTATTATGGAACTTGAATATAATATGGCCAAAGTTGACCCTATGACTAAACAAATTACCAAAATTCTGATAGGACTAGCCATCGGTTTAGCTTTACATTAATTTGCGTTAGGAGTTCTTTGAAAATTAAAGAAATAAAGTAAAGCTCAGAGCATGTTTTGGCACTACTTCACTTTGGAAGAAAACAATTTTTTCTAAATTTCGATTTTATTGAAACCCGATTCTTTCACAAAATATTTTTAGAATTTTATACAAAATATGGATAATAATTTTGATTGTTTGAAAATCACCCAGTTTATGTTGAAAAAAGAAGTCAATCCGATAAGGAGGACTCATACTAATTGGTATTCATCAAAGACGCTATTTCGGCTTGTTGTAAACTACCAGCCTTTCTCAATACCCTCCAGTCCAATAAGTCCTTTAGTTTTGTTATATCTGTTAAGGTGTCATCTATGATATTCTTTGATCTCGGAGTCGTGAAGGCAATGAAAACAAGAAGTGTTCCATCGTTATCCAATGTTATTCCCACATGCGCTGCATTCACTGTAATTGACACTATTTTATTAGTGTGCCTGAAGAGTGTCTCTGCTCACTTTTTTTCATGTCCATTAAACTTAACCTTTTCCTCTCATCTGGATCTTCTCTTTCTTTGTAATTCTAGCAACTCTTTCGTTGTTTCACAGTGACCTGTGTGTTGCTTTCACTCACTCTTGTATCCACGCTAACTATGATTATTCAATCCACATTATGTGTACTCTTCCATTCATGAAGTATTCGTTGAAAGCAGATTAAATGGATTAAATGACCTCGATGGCCTTTTGATAAGCCTGAGATATCAATTCCTAAAATCATAGATTTGCCTGATTCGTCTTAGCCGAATTGATGTTTGTTAGTCGGTGGGAACCGTTCTATCTTAATGTTGTGAGCCATTCATTTGGACGCAAATTCCCACGAGCATAAATACCATGGTTCTGTTAGTCCAGGAGTCACGATCTGGTATTGGCGTATCGCAATTGGTGTCAAACCCCTTCGCAGCATATTTTGGCTTTCTGTAAATTTTCACCCAGAGTCCTTATTATATTCTGGTGAAATGATTTGTATCCACGCCAAATCATCTTTCCCGAATTTATATTGTTTCTAATACTTTAGTAGGTGCTGTTGTTATGGCACTGCTTATACCTTTGCAGCACATTATTTGAACCTTTTGTAGTATTTTGATGTAGCATCTTTTCCATTGAACTCCAACAGATTGCAGGAACGTAGGTAAATAATGGTCTAATTTCGTAGATCCATAATTTTTGAAGTGCACCCCCATTTAGATCCGAAGGCTTTTCTACATAATGACCAAAATATGTGAGCATTAGTTGCCCTTTCCTCAAGGTGTGGCCTTCATTTCAGTTTTCGGTGCAGGATGACATTGAAGTACTTCAATTTGATATATTAATTTCTTGTTCTGGAAACGATGTGGAAAATTTTGGTTTTTCTCACGAACAAATAAATATCCGTTTTATCCAGGTTTACGTTAAGAATTTGCGGATTTGTTCTGCTTATTGCTACATTTGGAGCAACAATGTGTATAAAATTTAATTTCCTTCAAATAAATTTCCTTCTTTTTTTAATTTCGTACCCGAGATAACCTATTCAGAGGTATAATCCTCGTCGCCAGGGTTCACTAGGAACATGTGCTCCTCCAAATCAATTGAAAAACAGATCATGAATGTCCTTGTGCAATTTTACTGCAAAATATTCAGTGGTTCCAAAATTGCAGAATTATATCCAAAAAGCGTTTTGACACCACTGTGTACAGACATCGAATGTAAAAGCAACAACCTGTTAAAACGGATAACTATGTTACCATTCCTCTATGAATGAATGTATTCTAGGATCTTCTTTTAAAGTTCTTATTAACCTTTGTAAATCATTTTTCCTCCAAAAATTTTCTTTTTTTTTCGTTCAACTTTTATTGTCATTTTCTTTGAAGTCATTTTTTCATATTTCATTTAATTGTCTGTCTGTTTTTGCGAAAAAAGCTTTATTTCTTCCTTATTTCTTCTTAAGAAAACATATTGAATTGATTCATCTCTGGAGGGCCATTAAATATTTTTTTTGCTGAATAAGAACAACAACAACAACAAAATAAAGATTTTTACACGAAAATACATCGTAAATCAAATTGAAATATAAATTAAACTAAAAACGGAAAATAAAAATTATACGTTAAAGTGATTTTTTCTTTTTCATTTGAACAGAAGAGGAGATTAACGGGAAAATTTATTTGGTAACTTGTAACTTAACGTTAAATAATTTCCCCTCTTACACTTCTTTTTGCTCTCTACAAACATAATTAGACTTCAAAATCAATGTCAGAGAAGGAAAAACAAAAACATTTCAATTATTAAAGAAAATATGTTTTGCAAATTAAAATATTAATTTTGTTCATTGTGCGGCTGACGGAGATTTGATTATTTGAAACATAACATAGTTAATGTTTTGGAATATGATAATTTTTTAAGAGTTATTTCATTTTTCTTGGGAGGAGTTACATAGTGACGTCATATTTATCGCCATATTTTTCGGTCTTATTTCAATTCCTACAGTAACGATTTATCTTTCCTAAAGTACCGTAAAACTAGGAAAAGTATTTAAATGCTTAATTACGAAAATAATTATTGTTGATTCTTAATTTGTCACTTCAAATATTGAACATAATCAACCGTTTCTCACACACGTGACAACCAAAAATTAATGAAATCCATGGAACTTGAACTGAAATTGAGATTAAATGAATTAAGATTTTAGTGAATTAAACTCCAAATTTGAATGACATCAAGCAAATGATTTCCTTCTTCATCCCATTTCCTTTAAATGGTCAAGATGCATAAAAAATATCTTATTTGCTCCCTTAAATTCGATAACGGTTTTTTTTTCACTTTATTTCCCTTAAAAACTATTTTTGGTCAACAAATCTTTGAATTGAAATGTCTCCAAAGAAGAGGGTAGAAATCACACATCGCAGAATTCTATATAATTCATTGATAGAAAACTTTAATATCCTTCCCTCCCCTCCCACTCCCAACAATTTAGTTACATATTTTTTTATTGTTCAGGTAAATTAGTTGTTGCCAGATTGAGTGAAAACCAAGTAAGAATGCTATTAATGAAGCTTTGGAGAATCACGAATATTCTACACAACAATTATATGCGAAATAAATACATTATGTTTCGTACATGCACAGTGCACATGTACAGTATACATATACACCTAGATTTTGATTTGATGCGAGAGTATTATTATGGGGTTTGAGATGTTTTCTTCTTAGCGTTACACTTGCATTAATATACCCTTCTTCACTACTTGTGGTGGTGTAGGGTATAACAAGGGAAAATGATACATTCGGCTATGCCGAATCTTTAACCACCCTCCACCACAAATACGTGTGAAGAAAATACTTTATCTTTCGTTCATACACACTCACATATACATTCAGAAACACATCTAAAAATAAAACTCAATCTGTGTTTGTTTATTTGTTCTGTACTTATTGTTCTGTACTTATAAATCACTGGATCGATTTTGCTGAAATTTTCATAGAATGATCCCCATGTACCCGAAAGTAACATAGAATATGGGTTTTCCCCATACAAAGCAAATATTGATTATCGAATATTTATAGAACGACTTTATTGAAAATTTTTAAATATGGTCCCAATAACTTTTTCAAGGAACTATTTTACAATACAAAATTTGGGATGGATAGGATCAGGGGAAGAGGGAGCTCCCATACAAAGAAAATTTTGATCATCGAATATCTGGAGAATTATAACAGCGAGAATTCTTCAAAATTTGGTTCCAATATTTTTTCAAAGAACTTTTTTACGAGCCAAAATATCAGACGGATTGTATTAGGGGATGAGAGAGCCCTCATATAAGGCAAATATAGATATTCGAAAATTTAAAGAACTATAACAGCGAGAAATTTTGAATTTGGTCTCAACCACTTTATCAAGGACAAAATGAAGGACGAACAGGATCAGAGGGAGAGGTGTCCCCCATACAAGAAATAATGATTATCGAATATCTAAAGAACTTTAAAAGCAGGAGTATTCAAATTGTTTCCAATTATTTTGCCAAAGATCTTTTTCACTGACCAAAATGTAGGATGGATAGGACCATTAGGGGGGTATCACGCAAATAAAAACTTTAGCTAGTACCTTAAAGTTTTTCTTAAATAAAACATTGGAACATTTAATGAGTCATAAATTAAGTTATATTTTTCTACTGAATCGGTTTTGACAATTTTTGAAGTTGTAATGAAGTACAAATAACTTAATATTATGACAAGATTTTATTTTAATTTATTGACATATAAGTTCTTCGGTTGAATTTAAAGGTTGCCTCAGATATTGGTCTATGTCTTTTAATATGCTTAACTGATTTTGTTGGTTTAGATGGGAAACTTCTCAAGACTGAGTCCAAATTTCATTGAGCTTTGTCAATTACTGTAGATGTGAACGTGCCAACCAGACAGACAGACATACATAGCCAATTCGACTAGTGGGGTCGGAGATGATTCCTTTTAAGCGTTACACACGGAATGACAAAGTTAATATACCCTCTTATGAAATAAATTCTGTTTATTCTTAAATAATTTTCTTATTATTAAAATACACGAACAAAATATTAGATTTTCTATATCTTTTCTTTTTCCCTGAGGTAAAATATGTTGTTGTTTTGTTGCATTTATAAATCATAATGACATCGATATTAATCTTATTTTTGTATTTGTAACTTTAATTAGATTTGTTAATTTATTTGTGTGAACAATACAAAGTATATTGTGTAAATGAAATGATTACACCGGGTAACAAATAAAAATAATAAAAATTAAATTTATTATAGGGGTTTGGAATTATCCAATTTGGAAAAACCTCCTCCCAGAGATTTTGTATTAATCGCGACAGCCAGCACGAAAACTCCCCAATGCACCTTACTAAGAATCAGTCCGAGCAGTCCTGTCTTAATAGTGGATACTGGTTCCCGTGCTACCAAACTTAAGTCACTGGTGAAACTTCGAGGGTCCAGATTATCTGTAAGTTTCGACACTAGACCGTCCTCCCTTACTTCAACAAACAGAGGCTTCTTGCTCTTATACGTGTAGCTATTGTCCAAACAGGGATTTATCTCCAAGAATGTTAAACCCTGTAGAAGAGTGTCGTGATACACAATTATGTCTAATATTTCGGACGTTTTCTGTTAAATTGCCTTTGGTACAGTTCGAAGGCTATTGTCTGACCAGATTTTGACAGCTCGTTCCAATTATAACATTCTACCAATTATAACATTACCTTCACATCATAAATGCTTCGATGTTAGTTTGACCAGTTGGATTAAAATATGATCTTTTACGCCACATCTTACGCTACGTTTTTCTTGTATCGAAACAAATGTTTGTCAGAAGGGTCAAAGCCTGTGCTATAAGACGGCTGATCAACTTTGGTTTTGAGTTAAAGAAATGACAAAACCAATTTCTTCAATAATTTCTGAAATGAATTCAAGTCTGCATTAAATTCGTAATGAATTTAGTGAGGGAGAATGTTTCCTCCTCTTCCTGGTTACCAGAACGTCTACAGAAGTCATTAAATGATCGCCAGTAATCGGTGGTAACTGAGACAAGAGCACGATGTTCCTCCAAAAAGAGACTAAAAATAAATATCACTTGTTTTTAATCACAAAAAAAACCTGATTGATTTCATCATCTTTCCTACTCAAATAACAGAAAGTTAGAAGATTTTCTAAATACAACCGGTTCGCCGTCTAGATAGTTTGTCTCCAGATTATCTCCAGGTTGGATTGTATTCACAAAACATTTCTAATGTTCTATAGACATCGCAAATAGCTGCCCGACAGTTAAAACCACCTTAAGGGTCATTCAATGGCTGAGATCTCCTCATTAACACATTTTTTAGTTAAAACAATTTTTTTGTTACCCAGTGTAAAATCTGCCATTAATCAGATTTATTTGAATGTCGTCTAACAGGAAGTGAGACGAAATACTAGTTTGCAGAGTACAAGCTGTTCACACACTAGATCTCAGTTCACGTCTTTATGACCGAAAGTTGATCCAACTGGAACTTTCCTTATGAGAATTTTTGATATTTGTGAACCAAACTTTCAGCAAAAATTTAAATATTCCGGGTGTATAAAGTATAGTATTTAAGCCAGCTAGAAGGTCTCCAAAGGCCAAGATTTTCACTTTGAGAAATTTGTTGAAATAAAAAATTATTTTGTTACTCAGTGTAAAATCTGCTTTAAATCAAAAACAAATTTGTACAAATATTTCACCATAAATCATGTGCCTCCTCCGAGTATTCTGAATAATAAAACGAAAATAAAATAATTTTCTAACAATTTAAACTGAAAAATATAAAAAATATTCTTCCATTCTAAACCCTTAAGAATAAATAAATATGATGTGATCAATTTCTGGTTCCCTCTTTCTCTCAGTGGATTACACAACTAGAACACAATAAATGCGACAGTGCACTACAAAATATAAAATATATGTACATATAGTGATGTAATATATATGTATATATACATCGATATCTGCATGTTTATTTTATGCTATTTGACACATTTGTTTTTATTCTATTTTGTAAATGTCAGGTTGACACATTGACATGTTTGTTTGTTGTCATCCCCCAATTAGGAGAGAATCAAATATAAAAAGAGCTTTAGTGTCGGTTAAAAAGTTATAAATGGATTTTAAAGAAAACGTTGTGCTTATTAAAATATTATGAGGTTTCTGTTTTCTATGGGTCCAGCATTTATTGATGGGTGCAACCTGTTGCAAATATACATTGTAGATGCATATATACACAGATCCATACATGCATTGGCTCTATAAATATTAATTCTCTTTAAATCATATAGACGTTTACATATATGACATATTCAAAAGCATGCGACCGACCACATCATGCTGTGCTCAAAATTTACATACAAACAAACATGTTTTTACTTGTGTATCTTTGGTGAGTAAAACATTGGATGTTTTTAGTGGGGATGCCATATGATGAGATTTTTATTCTTCTCTTTGGATAATTAAAAGTACCCAAAATTTTATTATGATAAAAGTTTTTAGCATCGCTTTAACCCATAAAAACCAAATTAGTGGAAGAAAGAGTAAGATGGAATCTTATCATACGTCTGTTTTTGTCTTTATGAGATTCAATTCATAAGGATACGTCTCCTTCTAAATTCTGAGAATTTGAATCAAGTTTGTAAAAGGACCGTAGTATTGGGATCCAAAAATCAACGGATCGATCCAGTATGTTAGCAAAAAATGGTCAAAATGAAGAAATTCCTCTAGAATGTATTGTGAAATCATGCCGAAGTACCAATAAGGATTATTTTAGTGTTATGTACAATTTTTGTTAAAATAAATATAAAATAAAGGTTCAGGCTTTCACCAAATCCGTGAATCTTGCTTTCTAATTTGAATTTATATCGTGCGATTTTTGAGTATTCGGCAGATCATAAAGAACACTACAGAGACACAGTTTAAATTTTATAAAATGCTGAAACGGAATCAATATAAAGGTCATAGAAAAATAGAGGTATTACTGTGACGAGAATAAAAAGGCGCATCTAATCACTTTTAATTTAGAGAGAGCTGTTTTTAGAGTGAATGGATCGTATTAAAGAGAATTTCATATCGTTTCATAATTTCCGAATTTGTACGCTGAAGTGGAACAGAGAGATTTGAACAAATTGAATCGTTATTAAAAAAATCGCATTTTCACT
This sequence comes from Cochliomyia hominivorax, assembly GCA_004302925.2. Classification (NCBI taxonomy): domain Eukaryota; kingdom Metazoa; phylum Arthropoda; class Insecta; order Diptera; family Calliphoridae; genus Cochliomyia; species Cochliomyia hominivorax. The sequence continues at coordinate 57,004,109 of PYHX02000413.1, forward strand.
GGGTTGATCAGTTCTGTGACTTGAGTCGTCCCGGAAAGGAGATCAAATTGTTGTGGGTATGTGGTGTTCTTTTTGATTTTAAATTGTTGGACATGGCGGCAATTTTGGCACATTATCTCAAGAACTTCAAAGTTTTTCGCAAGATTCTAAAATTTGCTCAAAATTCACATGAGTGTATGGTATGCATATCGATCTTAAGTTCAAACAATAAAATAGTTCACTCTTCTTTAGAGTAACGCAATGGAAACGGATGTGAGATGTCAAAAGGGCACTGCCCTTGGAATTAATTAGCTACTAAACACTACAACAGACTTGTCAAAATAAGTTGGTCAATAATTTGACGTTATTCATAACTAATATCGATTATTATGAATGGACCTACCTCAGAGTGAAAATAAAAATTAACACATGTACAATGAAACCTTGTCATGCTAAAAACTTCGAATCTAGTCTTTAGGTGAAAAATATATTTCCATTTTAAACGATCCCCCTGGCAACTCTAGTATGAGCAAAACATAAACATCATAGAATATCAACACAGCACGTGGTAAAACAAAAACAATAAATTCAATACAAAAACACTTCTGTAGTTCTACTTCTACACAAACAATGGAAGAAATGTTATTAAAACCAAAATAAACAGAGAGCGAGAGTCACTAAAGACTAAATTGAATTGATTGACTCAAGTTATCAGCTGTTTGATTCAGTCGTTTGTTAGTCACAGTGATTAGCATAGAAATACAATAACAACAAAATCTACTACAAGATATTATGTTGTTGTTGGTGTTTTTGATCTTATTAGGTTTGTGCGGTTTGTTTGTTTATTACAGTGACAAAAATGATTACAGAACCAATAATGGACACAAGACAACATTCATACGCACACACATACACACACATTCGCATACATATTCATAAAAAGGGGATTGTTTTTGAATGACGTTTAAAGCCTAAAAATACACACTCCCCTCATAATGACTTAAATGGTGAAATAAAAGAAGCTTTTTTTTCCAATTTATGTTTTGTAGTTTTCTATTAAAAATATTTGTCGTCATCACTTTTTTGGTCGTTGCTGTCGTTTCTATTTTTAAACTGAATCCCTTTTTGGTGAAAAGTGTGTCCCTTTTCGTGCGAAAAGAAAATATGAGATTAAACTAAAGAAATAAACAAACAAACAAACGAATAGCGAAAAATTTTTAGTAGAGAATTGATAATGATAGTTAAATTTTTATCTCTCTTCTCTCCCTAGTGTTTACAAACACTAACACATATACACATATTCTAAGCATAGTTGCCAGATTGTTAATCTTTAAAGCATTAACTTGAAAAGTTATTTCAAAAATATTCATTAGAAAAATGTAAGAAATCGTTATCGAATAATTAATCAAATATTACAGTTATTTCGCTGTGCAGCGAATTTTGCATCACGATTTGATTTCTATTGAGATAAAATTGTTACTTTTTTTTCTATTTCAATACCCAACCAATTCCAATATTTTTCAATCGTTCTCTTTACATGATTGCGATGCAGTTTTCAAGGGTTCACTTCAGGTGATATATTGATTTTTACTTATTGTTTAACTCAAATATTCATTTGACAAGATCTTCATTCTGATCTTGTCAAATGAAGTTAAATCCTAATCGGTTTCACAAATTATCATCACAAAGCTCCAAGTTCTAAGAATCATTTAAACTTAAAATTATAAATAGGTCGCTATTTTGAATAAATGCTTTCACTTCCATAGCGCTCATGAAGGATTTTCAGTCTATGTCATTCGTTTGACTTCTGAAGGATAAATCTGATTCAGCTTAAATTTAGTCGTTAATATCAAGCATATCAGCGACCAGCTGATATATATTTCCTTCTTATTTCAATCGACAGTATTTATTGGCCTGTTTTATTCCCAAGCTTATGTTTAGGTACAGGTCTCAACTAAAACATATTAGATCCTGCGAAGGGAATTATGCGCTATACTATTCTTTTGCAGAATTTATTTGTTAGTTCAAAGGGTAGCGTTCTGCTGACATCTCATTTGGGTTCAGAAACATAAATGATCACATTGTGGTATCTAGAACAGTAAACACTCGTAACAGATTTGATCGTAAGTTAATACTGCAAAGACAACGTTCCGGGAGGGTGTTAGCTCTTATAGCACTCTCTTTCTTTTGAATCTTGTACAAAGAATACCTGAAAGATATGATTTTGTGTCTGAAATAAAAGGGAAAATATATCCATGATGGGTTAGATTTAATCCACCTGAACAAAACTTTCTAATTTTAATAAAAACGCTTAAATCTTCCTAACTACATCAATCTGGCAACTCGCAATTATTGTAGAGATGATGAGAATTTGTTGCTACAATAGTAAAAATGTATCTTTGTGTAATATGTATGAATGTATGTAGGTATGTATGTATGTATGTATGTATGTATGTATGTATGTATGTATGTATGTATGTATGTATGTGTGGGTTGGTGTCGGTGTATATTTGCTCTTTATTTTCACTTTACCTTTTGAATTTATTAATTCAATCGCTTTATTGCTGTTGTAGTAGTCATCGACGTTGGCGTTGCTGCTGCTGCTTTTATTGCTGTCGTAGTCATTATTGTTTGCTGCCGATTTTGTTGTTGTTGTTGCTGATGATTTGTTTTTATATTTTCCTCCTTTTACGATTTTTCTGCTTTTATGTTGTTCGTTTTATAATTTTTTTATTTGTGTATTTTTGCAGTCACTCATTCATACAGTCAGTCAGTAAATAAACAAAACAACGGTTTTTTCTTCTTCTTCTCCTGATTTCTGTTTTGTGTATGAATTCTTGTTGTTTTTGTTGTTGTGTTTTGTTGCTTTTGTATTTTGTTGTATTTTGTGTGTTTGATTAAATTCATACAGAACAGTTTGAATTTGAAAGTTGGACTGATCACACACAATTTACTCAGAGGCAGAGAGTGAATTATTGTTTTGGTGTTTGTGTGCGTGTTACTATCGTCATTTTTAAACGTTATTTTGTAGTAATGATAGTTGTTTTTGTTGTTGTTCTTTAAATGGCGGTATCGCTTGAGGCGTATAAGTGTTATTGATAACAAATTTTACTATTTTGAAAAAGAAAAAAAAAACGAATTCAAATTACGCGCGCGTAAATTTCAAAGTTCTGGCGTATTTTGTAGCGTTTTAAGTGATTTTTGTTAAAAAAGCAAGAAATAAAGGAATTAAATTATTATTTCAGATTATTTGAAAATAAAGTTTATTAAAAAATTATTTTCTTAGAAAATTTTCAAAAAAATTTTCTGTCAATTTTTAAGAAAAATATTTCAAAATAAACAAAAAAATATAAAAAATAAATAAATAAATTTATTAATAAATGTGTTGACATAATTTGATTAATAAGTGCATTTTTATAAACTGTTTAAATAGTTTTTGTTGTTGCCGTTATTTTATTGTGACATTTAAATTTTTAATTTTGCTGTGTTGGGTAAATTTTGAAAATTAATAAGTTTTTGATATTTAAAAAAAAAAAATCGACAAAAATAAAAAAGCCATAAAATAGTTTTTACATATTTTAAAGTGTTTTAAATAAATTTTGCTAAATCTAAGAATCTTTGGTATTTGTTGTTGTTATGCCCTACACCCACCATAGGTGGTCGGGATATTATGCGTTTGTGCTTATGTTTCTCACGTAGAGAAGAGAATACGTTACACCCACTTTTAAGTATACCGCTCGATTTGGAATCATTTTCTAAGTCAATTTAACAATATTCGTCCGTCTGTCTTTCTGTTCGTTCACCCGACTGTAAACACAGGTTGCGATTTTTGAGTTGCCTTAATTAAATTCTGCATATATTATTATTTTGGACCAAAAACGAAGCCTTTCGAAATTGGCCATGTTCGGTCCAATATTTTAGGTACCTCTCATGTAAATGTCCTCTCTGAATGAGGTTTTAAGCTTATAACCGTTCTTAATATAAAGCGATCACTTTAAAGAGCTAAAATCTCACATGTACGTTAGCATTGTGATATTAATTGTATAATTTAAGATAAATATATATAAAAATCTATGTACAGAATTATACGAGGGTTGGTCTATATTATTTTAAAATGCATAAATTTCACCTGAATGTTAATGACACAATAATGAAATAAATCAGAAAATAAAATTATACGGGGGTCGTTCATTACCTTTTCGTAACTTCCATTTATAACCAACATTGCGTTGCCACGACAATTGAATCTCCGTTCCAGAACAATCCGAGACGTACTCGGACAAAGAATGCCAACCCAGTGCCAGCTGTATCATTCGGAAGTTTTTTCTCACAGAAAAAACAACCAGATACAGCTGAGCTGTAAAAACAACCTCAACAAAACCTAACATTGTGATGTAGGGTACTATATAGTCGGACTTGACCGACTTTAAAATTCTTGCTTGTTTTTATTTTCATTTCTAAAATTTTATGTTATTTTTATAGTTTTCTATTTTATTTTATCGTTATGCCCTCAAAAACGATTTAATTTTGTTAAATTTTGAAATCTTTTGCATCTCACGTGTTTTGTTTCAAATTTCGAATAACATTTGCAAAATGTTTGAATTTTTTTAATAAAATAAAAATTTATAAAAAAATCGAAATTTAACAAATTTACAGGTGAATTATAGAACAGAAAATTGGATTAAAAGCTAAAAATTATAATAAGAAATATTTTTTATTCGAATTAAAATTTAAAAATAAATAAAAATTTTAAATAAAAATTAATTATTAAGAAACAATTTTTAAAACTATATAATTTCCTGACGAGGAAAAATTTAAAGGAGAAGTAGTTCAAAATGGAGGAAAACGTTCTTTCCATAAAAATGAAATAAAAAATTTTTAGCACCATTGAGCTCTACCAAAATTGCAATTTAATGACTGGAAAAATTAATGTAATTTTGTTATTTATTATTAGGGAGTGAGATTGAAAAATTTTGAACATACATATTACAATTTTTTTGATGGGAATTGTTTACAAAAAAGTATTTTTAAAGTTATAATCAGTCGTAATGAAATGTTTAACCATTTTCGGAAATCCTTCCATTAAGGTTTTTATAGTGTTTTCTGTCAATTTCCTCTTACAACTAGTTCATCTTCGTTTAAAATCAACAACACTTTTGAAAACCTTTTTGTGCTCTTTTATTCTGTTTTAACAGAAGCCACTGGTCTTAGCTCCAGGCAGGATTTTCAAATACCACATTATTATGGTGATTTCAAGTCTTACGAAGATGCAGTTTTTGTAAACAATTCTTGATGTAAATTTCGATATTGATAGAGCCCCTTATAAAAAATGATTGCCTTTTTTGCAACTGAATATTGCTTGACAAACCAACAACTTCTTGGGAAATTTTGATTAATTTTGGATCCCAAACTTTTCTTCAACATTCTCTCGAGCATCAGCAACATAAAGTTTTTGGTCAAAAAGAGTTTTTTTAACTTGACTTTAGTTTTTGTCCTCTGCTTTTGACCTCTAAATTTTTAGCAGCATTCCCGTCAGGAACTATTTGAGCTTCGTTTTGCTTTAGAAGCATTATTCTTTCTATCTGAACCAGGTTTTCAACGGACAAGTTCTTTCCGTAAAGTTTAATAACATTGAAAAAAGTTTGGCGGCAGACAATTGAATGCTTCGTTAACTTTTTTGAAGGACCAAATTTGTTTGTTTGTTGAAAATATTTAATAACTTTCGTACACAATTTTTTCTGGTCCCTCATTTTAATCAGATTAACAATTGTCATTTGTTTGACGGAGATGGACTAGCAGTTTGACAGAAAGCAAATTGACAGAAAGCAATATGAAAACATTAATGGAAGAGTTCCCGAAAAAGGTTCAAAATTTCCTCTCTTGTAATTAAAACAAAAATATTTTTGTTTTGTAATTTGTTGTAATAATTGCAATCAATTTAAGGAAAATTTAAAATTGGTTTCATTTTTGTTAATAATTTAATTATAATAATTTAATTTCTTCTTAATATTCATAAGTTTCTTACTCAAATAAGGGTACCTATACTTAAGCTGTATTTGTTAAAAACATAATATAGGGAGTACCTTTTAAATAATTAGATAACAGAAAAAATTAAATATCGCTACCGGATTGTGGTAACAAAACATTTTCAAAAAATTTTTTGTAAAAAAAAATTTATTAAAATATTTGTTACTTTTTTTAATTCCTTCTATATTTAAAAAATTTTTTAATGTTTAATTTATTTTTCAATAAAAAGAACACATATTTTTCGAATTGGGTCAACACCCAATTTGTCACTTATCTTCACAGAAATGGCAATAAAACGCACTTTAACGCACATCTCCGTTGAAATTCGCACAATCTGATAGAGATTAAAAAATTTGATTTTATTTTTTAATGAAAAATTATCAAGAGTGCAACATAACATGTGTGGCATCATAAATAATTAACGAAATTTATTATTTATCGCAATTTGTTCTTGCTTGTCTTAAGTAATTTTTCTTCAAATCCCACTACAACAACGTTAAAATTACAGAAAAGATGATAATTTTAAAAGAAAATAAATTAAATCAAAAACTATAAAAATAAAATGAAAATAAATTGTTTTATGGTTTTGAAAAAAGAGCGCTACAATGGCAGTTTTCGATTATATATTTTATATGATCACTATTATATCGCTGAGTTCGAATTATGGTCATGATCAGCTAAAACCAAAAATATTTAAGGAAATTTACTCAAATATTTTGTTTTTATTCTGAACATATAAAACCAACAAAAATCGATCCGGCAATATAAAAATTTTATACCGATATCTGAACCAATCTGAAAATCAATTTAAAAAATTCGTATCACAGAAAATATAGAATAATTGGTGAATATTAAACATTCGATAGTTATTTAAATTCATATTATTCGACTTAAATTAAGACTCTTAATTTATTTAAAACCAAAAAACTATTCAGTTTTCTTTGTCAAAATCTTTCGATGTAAATGAATTTCTTCGTTTCTATTTTAAATATGAAATGACAAATAGTCATAAAATATTAATGACAGCTACTTAATTAGTGACTTGAATGATTCTTTTAAACTTTTTCTTTAATTTCTATAATTTAAATAAAAATCAAAAGAAAAAATCGAATCTCTTGATAATACTTTTTCCTAATTGTCTCCTACACCACCAAAGGTATTCTGATGTTTGTTACATACACAAAAAATGTTGTTACATCCATTTTTAGGTACATCGATCGATTCTGTATCACTTTAATTTAATTCCCACGTCCGCTAGCCTGTCTGTGCGTCCGGCTGTCCAAATATGTTCGGTCCAATATTTTCCATATTAGCTTCCTCCCGGGTATTTTAACTCTCTGAAACTCACAGATATAAAACTATTATAATTAAATTCTTCCAAATAAAAGTCCAAGAAAACTGGTTCACAATTGAACGTTGTTTCCATACAGACAAACTTCCGAAAATCACTTTAAATCTCAAAAAAATTACCTAAAATAGAAAATATTTTAAGGAGCTTGTTATATACGAATGAAATGAAAAATTTAATTTTACGAGGTTCGTTCCAATTTTTTTCTTCATAATTGTATTATTAGGCCTTTTTGAATCCGAAAAAACAGGAATAAACTACTTCGAACTATTTAATTTCTAATTGACTGCATTAGAACTTACAACTAGATTACAAGGATCTTTTCTTACATAATTTTATTGTATAGAGATCATATTTACCTTCATGTGAAACAGATATCCATTCGCGGAATGGTTCGGATTAGTGATAATTGCAAAATTTTAAAGGGCGAGTTCGAGGCAAAACGGTTCTTCAGTCATACTTTCTTAAATGGTTTCCTGGAAACAAAATAGATGAAATAAGCAAGTACCATTTCGCTTGTTACTAAGGACCGATGGTCGTTAATCTTTCATAAACTTATTATACACATTTGACAGAAATAGGAAATATATGTGAGGGTAGGGAATAACACCTATGCGATCCCTAACATCTTCTTTAAATATTTGTTCGGCATCTTTTCTAGCTCCTTTTCAACCATGAATAATTATCTATAATGGGAGACAAATCTCAGAAGATCTCAAATCCAAGTACATTAAATTATATCTATTCAAAACTGCTCCCAAAAGCTGCATTGCACGATCAGCTTACGTTCTTACAAAATCATTTATTCTTATAAAAAATAGAGATGGCAAATTTTTCATTTAAAATTCTGTGAAATTTTCCATTCATATGCTTTTATCACCTCACTCACGCACTCTACGTGAAGCCCTGATGTCCATACTCTCAGAGTTAAAGAACGATTCTGCCCCATTGTCGTATCGATAGAATTCTTGGCGCCATATTTATGGAATAAACTTATTTTTAATATCTTCTTAAACTTCTTCACTCAAATACTCATTTAATTATGCTGCATTTTCCACATTTCGATTCCTTTTAATCATTTCACTTATCTCAATTTCCCTCTTAATTAATTTTTACTTTTATAAAAAACATATTTCGCCTTGAAAAAATCTCTTTCCAATTAAAATTATTATGAAATAAAAACTCATCATATTTGTCAAACACTTGTCACTCTATCTCCCTCTCTCTCTTTCTCTCTCTCTCTCTGTCTGTCAGTCTAACAGATTAATTAATAAAATGAGATTATTTCACTCGGGCTTTTATTACTTACAATTGCATTATTGCTTATTATACAATAACAACAACAAACAAAAAAAAAAAAAAAAAAAACAAAATGCATTGTTGTATAATAAAAACAAACACAACAAACAAAAGAGAAATTATAACTGTAAAAACACTTAGATAAAAAACAGAAATCGAAACACTTTTTGCTTTATCATTAGTTTATCTCTGTATGTTTGATTTATTGAGTAAATCATGTATGCAACGGTGATTACAATAAATTGGATGAAGAAGCGTTAGAGATAAAGAGAGGGAGAGTGTGTACATTAATTGGAGTTGCCAAGTAAAAGGTGAATTTATTAAAATTAAGAACCGAGATCGATAATCTCCTAACACATGTTTTTCATTAAAACTTTTATCCCAAATATTCTTTGATTTATTATACTCTCCTCCATCACCAGAAGTGGTGAGGAGGGTATATAAAACTTGTCATTCCCTGTGTTAAGCTAAGAAGGAATAATCTAAGACCCCAAAATGTATATAAATTTTTGCATCAAATCAAAAACTGAGTCGATTTAGCTATATCCGTCTGTCAATTCGCCTGTCTCCTGTAAAGCTAAGTAGGAATAATCTAAGACCCCAATATATATCTCTTGTTGTTGTGGAATTTTCATCAATTAATGTTTATAAAAAAGGCTGCTTTTATTCATATCACTGTGGTAAACAATCCCTGGTACAAGAACAATAAAGTGGTATTTATACCAAGAAAAGTCAAATCCTCCAAAACGCTCGGAGCTAAGGTCAGTGAAGAGATAATGGGTTTTAGTTTAAAGAGATTTTAATAACACAAAAAGATGTCCATAAGTGTGGTGGTTTTAAACGGAGATAGACTTCCTGTTTAAGCAAAGTGATAGAAAGCTCTGTAAAAGCATTAATGAAAGAGTTTCCGAAAATCGGTTCAAAATATATTATTAAATTCAATCAAATAAAAAATAAATCTGTAATTTTAATGGTTTCGTTTTTATTAACATACTTGTTAAGAATTTAACGATCTCACTCCATAGTTGAGAGTGAAGAGGTTATATTTTTATTAAAACGAAATTTTTGAATTTGTTACTTTAAATTTGCCGCTAATGAAAAAATAGTTTACAGCGAATTAAATCTTAAATATTACACACTTCGCCTTTAAAGCTTCTTCTTATATTTTACACTTAATTGATATACTTTTTTACACTTTTTTTTAAATTCCTTGAAATACTATTAGGTTTCATGAGTAATTTGACCGACAAGTAGATCGACACACATTTGACTCTTAAGTACCCTCCATTTGGCAAACGCACTTACATTCGTTTAATATACACATTGTAGCACTTTAAAGCGAATATCAAGAGCAAAGTGATTACTCAATAAAGTACTTTTGTACGTATCTATAACTAAGTATCCATCTACAGCCATTAAACTTATTTTCTAAGATTTTCTATACAATTTGCAGCTTTTTTCTTTTATTCCCTTTATAATGACACTTTTTGTTTCAAGTGATTCTTTTATTGATGTTTTCCTGTGAATCGTTGTAGAAAAGCTCTTTTGCAGCTGTTACTGTAAGTTTGCATTAAGATTGTTTTATTGAGAATTTAAAAAAAAAATATTTTACAACATCTGGGGTGAAATTAGCTGGAATATTTGTGTCATGAAAGGATATTTTATTTGATGGAAATTTATGGAATTTAAATTTAATAAATCATTTTTATTTGCTAACGATAAAGTAGAAGAATAAGTTAAAATTATGTAGCAAATTAAACCCTGCTCTATATATGGCCCATTGTGTAGTGAGTTTTTAAACCAAAAACATATATTATTTTCTCCATTCAATCGCATTTTTGACTTTAATTCTGTAACTTTGAAACCTCTAAATATGTTTAAAAGAAAATTTACTTGAAGTTTCTTAAAGTGCTTAACAATTGATTTGGAGCAGCTCAAGGGTACAAAAAGTCGTGTCTGAAAATTAGTAAAATTTGGTTCAATTTGAGGTCCACTCTTTGTTCCCTGGAATTGTTTTCCTCCAAAGCTATTTGCAAACACCTCATGAATTATTTCATATTTTTTTAATTTTCAGATGTTCCAAAATTACATAATTATTTTCAGAAATAGGGATTTATTCATTAAAATATTATAATGTGTATGTAAAGCTATGTATCAGTGGTATAAGGTTTAAAGCCAATTTCTTTCGATCCACATAACCTCAAAAAAATATGAATAAATTTTATCATGAATACAGTTACAAGTAACCCATTACCGTTATACAAATATTAGTAAATGACACTTAATAAATATTTACCTATTTACAGTTATGTGTTTATGGATCCCCTTAACCCATTCACCACCACTTGACTTATTTTTAGTTATCTAATAAAATGTGTTCCACGATGTGTAACTAAATAAATATTAACACAACTATTTCCACAATCAACCATTCATTCATTTGTTCATTCAATCATTCAATCATTCATTCATTCATTCAATCATTCAATCTAATATTAATGTAACAAATATTTAAACATTTTATCTCAGCAAGAAGAAGACTAAAAAATGAACATAATGCTGACATTTTTGTAATGAAATTGATTCCATGTTGTTGTTGTTGTTGACTTTATCACAATCTGTGCAAAATGTTACAAATACCAGCAATAACAACAACAACTAATTTCATTTCATATCGACTTGTTAAAATTTCAGTTGAATGAATGAAATTTTGTCGTTTTTGCAAAAAATGGAAGAAAAAAATGGAAAAGAATCATAATTCAAAGTTCATTTAATTTAACGACGCCCCCTGATAATGATTTTATCGCTTAAATACAAAATCAGTTCAGATGGAAATAGAGAACATATTTAGATTAAAACACTTTAATTGCTAACGATTTCATTGTGTGTTTGTGTGCAAAATTTTGTGTGTTTGTATGAGTGTATGAGGTTGTTTAGGATTTAATTAGTTGTGAAAATTTAATTAAAGGATTTTATTTCATTTGTTTTATTCCTTTTTTCCTTATTGTTATTTGAAAGTGAATTTGTGTGTATGTATGTATCTGTGTATATACAATTTTAATCAGCTTTTAGAGGTTTAAAATAATAAAAACGGTTTTATTTTTGTGGACTTAATCACACGAATTAGACGAAATAACACTATACACATTAACCGTAAAAAAGAATTTAAATTATTTTCCAAAATATTACTTTTAATTAAGGTAACCCTGATTACAAAATAATTTCCCTGATTTCAATTAATTTCGAATAATATATATAAAAAGGTTTCCGAGATATCAGTTGTTGAAAAATCGGATTTAAAATAAAAAAATTAAAAAAAGTCTTTATAGGCCTACGTCGAAATTGGTGATTGTAACAACCTTCAATAACTGTACAGAAGCCATAGTTTAAATAATCGCTTTGTGATTCTCTAATTAGGGTTTTGTCTATTTTGAAAGAGAAGCTTTTGATACAAAAAATCCATAGAATTCATCTTAGCAAATTTGTTCATAGAGTTCTGTTGTAGGTCCAAAACTAGAAGTGTTCACTCTGGGTACGTGTTTTTCCCTACATTCAGTTCCTTATTTTATTTTTCAATGATGCTAAGTATTCGATTCGATTTGAATTTTCTGTATATTCTGTACAGAATGGCACAGAACCTTGGAGTTGATATACTAATGACCTATTTCATGCTTTCATTCGTTTTTGAGGATTTTTTTACTTCAGTACCCATATGAGCCATTTCTTGAAGTGAAGATTTAAAACTCGCCTTAAGAATGCATTTGATCTAAAAAATTTACGATTATAAGGGTTCAGGCCCAAAAAATATGCAACCCAATGTTACGACAAGAAAAAAAACTTGAAGCTAAATCAACACTGAACATAGTTGATTTAAGATTGAATATTTTTTTCATTTAATTTAAATTGAATGCTTTTACGTTTGTGATGAAATAATATTGTACATAATAAAATCTCTCGGTATTAATATATAAAATTATACATCGCCAAAAAATGTGTAAAACTACTTTTAAGAACTAAAATTTCAAGTAGTAAAAATTCAAGAAGTTTTATTTACTGTAAAACAAAGTTAAATAACTTTTTTGTCTATGAAGCAAAATCGAATACAGAGCTTAGGATTATGTGCTCTCCATACGACGCAGTTATTACTTGGCGAATGTTTAAAAAACTTTTACAATTAAAATTATTTATTCTAAAGCATTTTCCTTTGAAACGGTTTTACGCGAGAAGATAGATGAAAGATAGGGCCGGGGAAAATGTAATCGAATATATTATAAGTATTTGAATATCTGAAGAACTTTTCCAATTTGAGAATTTATGAACTTTTTTGGAAATCTAGGACTAAGGAAAATGCTTATGCGGAAAAGCGCACCGGGCAGCGGATAGTAGAAAATAAAATTACGGAATTGTGTTCTATAAGGTAATTTCGTAACTGTCAGGGAAACGTATTATATTACATACAGTCATTTTGACTGGTTTTGGCGAACAATGATGTCTTACAAATTTTCCAACGTTAATAAAATGCGAACGGATAATCTTAACAAGTAAAATACGATAATTAAACTTAAATTTAATTTTCTGATTTGAGAAATTTTTACAATTAATGTACATTTTAAAAAGGAGATAATTCGCTGTACTTTTATTAAAACAAATACTTCCGGAAAATATTGTCAATAATTTTCCATATTCGCAATAGTTTTTTTCAATACCAAATTTAAATGTCATTAACATTTACATTAACTCAATTATATAAATCTCTACAAATGTTATAATTTATTTCAGTATTCAAACATTTTTATATATCAATCAATTACCAAATAAAGTATAAAATGCGATAAAATAAATAAAGACTCTTTTAAGGAATTAAGAAAAACATACACGAATCAATTATTGGAACTGAAATAAAGTTTCAAAAAATTGTAATTGTGAATATTTTAAATGGAAATTACGTGTGGACAGGGTGGTTCAAAATATGATACTTTTGAAAAAAAGAATAATTACAATATAAAATTATTAAAAAGGGATATTAAATCGATCAAATTAAGATCTTTAGTTATGGAAATAAATTAATTATAATCCATATTTCAATACTTTTCACATGTTAAATATTTTCTTCAGTTTTAAAAATGTTAAAATGTTGCTCCAATTATGTAACCCTGTATTTTTATACATACACTGAACCAAATGTTGTAAGTAATATTAGCGATAAATTTTCGTAGAATTTTAATTAAAAAAGTTTTATTTAAAACATCTTTACAGATTAACAGGTTTTTTTCAAATCAACAGAATTTTCACTTAAATTAAAGAATTTTCTTCAAATATACTAAAAAATTTAATCAAAATTTTTTTAGTAAGAGATGTTAAATTGAATAAAATTTCTTTAAAAAATTAAGGAAAAATATTTTATATCAACAGATATTTAATAAAAATTGCAGTAACTCATCGTAAGGAAAATAGCACATAAATTAATTCAATTCTGCATGCAAAAAAATGAAGTTAATTTGAATAAAATTTTTATTAATTTAATTATTTTTTGGTCAAACAATTTTGTGTATTTTCTTTGTCATATTAAATAAAATTTGACAAAGAAGATGTAAACTTAAAATGCAAATGGAGGATCAGCTGATCAACCAACATGTAAACAACTTATCATCAGAAATACAAGCCGGTCGGCTCACCACCGTCCCATTGATATTGCACTATTTTCAGTTGTCTATTAGCTTTTCTACACTATTTAATTATTATCTGAAACAAGCTTTTACCCGATGCGCTTTACTACACAAAAATTTCCTCAGTCCTAGATCTTGAAAGAAATTTTAGAAATATTAAATCGACGCGTATTAAAAAATGTTATTGGTTCCAAATTTACCATGTAGAAGATCTTTAGATAATCGATAAACAATATTTGCTTTGTATGGGGTCTACTTCTCCCCTGATCCTATCCATCTTACATTTTGTTCAGTAAAACAGTTCCTTGAGAAACTCACAGATTTGAAATTTCTCGCTGTTACAGTTCTTAAGATATTTTATTATCAATATTTGCTTTGTGTGTGTCCATTTTTAGTTTATGTATTAATTTATTACAACAATTTAACGTAATTCTTTCCTCAATTCAACTAAAATTTCGTTAATTTAATATAAATATGGCACTTAAATTGAATAATATTCATCAATATAAAGAATTTATTTTTGTCAATTTGAATAATGTAGTATTCAAATTGAATAATATTTATTAAAATTAACCCCATCTTTATTAACAAATTCAAATAATCATATTGAGAATTGTTCGTCAGTTTGACGAATTTACAAAAATTAACGAAAATTTTTGTTATAATGAATAAAAATTTCGTTGGTTTATATTTAACCCACTTTTTGCAATTCTACATCCCTTTTCGTTATATTTACTACCTTTTTTCGGTTCAGTGTATACATATGCATATAAATCCTTACATACATATGTTCTCATTTCATTATTTTGTATCAAAATATTTGCATAAAATGTCAATATTTTTTAATTTTGTTTATAAATTTAACTCAAGTTCAAAAACGTTTTTGTAATTTTAATATTTTTTTTTGCAATTTTGCGGTTTAAATGTAGTTTTAAGTTTATTATGGCGTCCGTCTGTCCTTTATATGTCAATTTTATTAGTTTTATTTATAGTTTTTTTTTCTGAAACATCATCATCATCATCACCGTCATCATGAATCATTATTATTGATTTCATTTTGGTTTTCAATATTTATTTCCGGTTTTGACAGTTCGACGCCCGACAATTATTAACGTTTGATTTTAATTGAATTGAACATTTGTTTAATTGTTATTAATTGAGTTGTTTTCTATTTAGGATTTTTTCATTTTTTCTTTTTGCAAAATGCAAATAAATTTTGCATATAAAATATTTTATTTAAATTAGATTAATAAATTATTGCTAATGCACATTGGGACAGAATCGAAAAAATGTATGTAGTCATAACGAATGAGTATGAATTATATAAATTATTATAATTTGTTCAGCCATGAAAATTGTTCAACTTTCTGAGATCTAATGTGACGTAGTCTATTCGCAAGCAGCGTGTATTCTTTATCCTCATGTTCATAAAACAATATTATGGCAACTTTGTTAAGGAATAAGGTAATTTGTGGAAATAAATAAAGTATCTAAACTAACCTCTTCTAGGCTGATGTCTAATAAATTGTATGTATGAAACAATATCGTGTGGAGAATACAGCTCTTATAGCTACTTTTTGGCCACTTTGCTGACGGCTATCGCTTTAGGACCAGCATTCTTTCTTCGCAAATAATGTGCGATAGCAATGCTGTGAGCGGAGGAACTAAATAACAATAGAATTATCGTGTGATTCACAGTGGAATTTGACTTTCAATGACTTCTTGAATATTCTCTATGGATAACTTTCGTTACCTAAAACATCGCCATCTATGTGATTTGTAGTGGAATGGAACTTTCATAACTACCCATTCTTGTGATTTTATTCCGTCCTGTAGGATAGATTGCATTCCATCCTGACTCAAGCAAAGCTTATTGGTTGGATTGACAATCACTCAAATAGTTCACTATTCAACTCTTCATGTTGTTTGACAAGGTGGACAGCAGCGTTTTCCCGCAATCACTTTTCATGGCTGTTCTTCCAGATCTTAGTATTTTTAGGGATTACTCCATCAAGTCTCCAAGATCTTATCAATGAATTATCTAATTGGGATATAGTATTCTGAGCTTTCAATTTCTAGCATATTAATTCAATTTAAACAGGGTCACGAAGAACTGGTTTGAGATGGCTCATTATCGTGCTACAAACACTAAACTTGTATTGTCATAGTTAGTTCCAAGACATCTTAAATGGGACCTGTTGTTGTTGATCCAGTTGTGTTACCCAGTATAGTCACTACCCTTAATGCTACACTTTAGCCACATAACTCATTCATTGAACCGTAAGGAAAGAAAACAGTGATCTTATTTTCAATTGTATAGGTCATCTTGTCAAGGGAGTTACAGTCACACAAAAGTGAAGGAAAGCTCTTTTTTCTTTTGGTTCAACATTACGAAAGGCTGTCCCCACGGTTATGTTGGTCTGACCCCAAGGTGTTCTTACAATCGGGGAATATAATGCACAAATAAACGCGTTCAAATCCTTATTTTTGGATACATATTTGTCTCACCCCTGACGCACTATTGGGGACAATGCAACATTTTATAGAAAGCAGGAGCACTTTCTAGCAATTTTGGTCTAAACCATCG
This sequence comes from Cochliomyia hominivorax, assembly GCA_004302925.2. NCBI lineage: Eukaryota > Metazoa > Arthropoda > Insecta > Diptera > Calliphoridae > Cochliomyia > Cochliomyia hominivorax. Next base: position 57,021,015 of record PYHX02000413.1, read on the forward strand.
CCAACACCAAATTCCCCGAAGAGTCTCTTTAACAAACAGTCAAATATGACAAAACCAAATAAAACCTACCATCTCATGGGTAATTAATTTCTGTGTTACCTGATAAGAGTTTCTAGTTAAAGATTGTTATCATTGACTCTATATTTACATCTCTTACTTCATCAATTAGACTTCAATGGGAAGTCCAATATGGAGGATTTTCCTCTATTACGTACAGTCATTGTTTCAAAAAAAACGTCAAGAACCTTGGGGAAGTTACTTTGGTCATCATGCTCATTTTAAATAGGAAACTTCTCAGACCATAATAAATACTCATTGAGCTCTGCACTTATCGCGGATGAGAGCGTGCCAACAACAGACAGTCTGACGTATGGGCTCTTAGATGATTCCTTTTTACCGTTACACACGGAATGACAATGTTTATATAACCTCTGCACCACTTGTGTTGGTGTAGGTATAAAAAAAAATTGAAAATCGCAAAAAATTATTTAACATTTCAATTAAAACAAATCAAAGTCAAGAGCAAATAAATCGACCAAGAAATGATATAAAGAAAACCAAATTATATTCAATCCAAAATAAATATTCAATTCAAAAACAAATCAAATCACCTCCAGATAGTCAGACAAACGAACGATTTATATAAACAATAATAAAACAAAAACAAAATAAATAAAGTTTTATTTTTTTGATAAAAAAAAAATTCAAAAATTAAGCGAAAAAAATTAAATAAATAAATGAATTTAAAGACAAAAAACAAATGTTATTAAATACAAAACAATAAATATAATAAAATCGGAATTTAAAATAATCAAAAAAAATGAAAATAACAACAACAAATAATAATAAAAATGATTCCACTAACATTGACTGCCCTTGATTTCAATAAATCTAAAGTTCAATGTAGATGAAAAGTGAATAAATGAAAAGGCACAAGTATGAAATTTACATCTGTTGGAATGAAATTACATGTAGATACGAATATACATAGATACAAATATAAGGAGTGAGATAGAAAAATTCTTAACATACATATATATTAATAAAAATGAAATCACTAAACTTTCAACTTTTGGTGAAATTTAAAAACTGGTGATGAAATTTCGAACCTTTTTCCGAAAACTCTTCCACTAACATTTATATTGTGCTTTATGTCACTTTGCTCGAACAGGTAATCCATCTCTATGCTCTTAATTTCTGTTTTAACAAGAGCCCAATAAGCCTGCACTGGCCATAGCTCCGAGCACTTTGGAGGATGCCACAAATGTCTATTTAAGTGCCTTCTTACCATAGTGACAGGATGCCAAGTTAGGCCTAAATTAAGTGGACACATTATGAAGTCTAAGGAATGGAAGCAGACTTTTTGTTTACATTCCTTGATAAAAACTTCGGTATTCGTAGAGCCCGTTGTAATAAATAATTGGCTTCTTTTGTCGCAACTGCTTATTGCTTGACAAACCAAGAACTTTTTGAAAATGTTCACTGCTTTTGGGTCCCACACTTTTCTCCAAAATTCCCTCGGGCTTGATTTCCAGAAAATTTCCATTTTCCCTTCCATTATGCAGCAAGAATATTTTTTTTAGAAAACTTGATTTCAATTTCCGTGCTCCGTTTTTGAGCTCTAAATTTAAACCGCGTTCCTGTCAGAACTTTTTAAGCCTTTATGTTTCAAAACATAAACATTTCGTTCCAATTTGTTCGGGCAGTTTAGTGCTACCAGGTGAGTTGGGAGCTGTTTTAAAATTTCTATTTATTGGATTTAGAAACATCATGTGGGCTTTTCCTTCTACATGAACCGCGTTTGCTAACTACGGACAAGTTCTGCCTTTAAAAACTGAGTCTACTTTTAGTAGGACCAAATTGGGTTTTTATAACTTGATTAAAAAAGTCAAATAATACTTGAGTTAAAAGTTTTCATGAAAAATGTGTTTTAAACATTTTTCAATCGCACTCCTTACAGATGTATTTCTTTTATTCACTTTACTGTATTATTTACACACAAATTAAGATCATTTAGTTACATACAACAACAAAAAACAAACATCACGAATAATTGATAAAAAAAATCTTCATGAATGTTTGTATGTATGTATGTATGTATGTATGTATGTATGTATGTATGTATGTATGTATGTAAGTAAAAGTATTTGTATATAATCTCAAAAAAATAGACCGACCACTCGTCCATCTATTCTAAAACCATTCCATCCATTTGAAAAAAAGAGCTCTACGAATTGAATACAAATTGTTTTAATTGCAAAAAAACAAAAAAAATATTTATATTTGTAACAAACAATTTTATTTTGTTGAAGATAACGAACGGTAGCATATGTTGAGCAGCCAAAGTGTTAGATTATTTATAATTGATTGTTTTAATTATTTTCAAATTCACCATTTTTAGCACAAATTCATTTAATTGGGGAAATTTTTGCTATAAATAATGAAATATATTGTTGGTTTACTCCTACATTTCAAAATCAGAAGAGAAAACGACTTGGAATGGTATATTCGGCTGAACCGTTTCATAAATACCCTTCACCAGAAACAATTTTATGAATTAAACGTAAATTTAAGGAAAGAAGATCTATGCAGGAGCTACAAATATCTAGTTATCTACAGTTAGAAAACTAATTGTACTTAAAGCCAACAGAATCGGTCCATATTTAAAGGTTCTTCTACTGCGGGAAGAGGCTCTATATCGGAGCTATAGCAAGCAATATCAGAGCTTTTTATGAAGAATTTCAATAGAATCGGTTCATATTTAAGAGTTTTATATACATAACATGGTATTCCGTAAAGGGGCCTAATATGGAAGCGGTATGTAAAGTTAGGCATGTTATGGATCAAGTCTTTTACTAGTCGTTATTCAAGTGGTTATCACATATATCCATATTGGTTTTAATATAGTTGACTTTAATTGTCGAGGCTTAATTTTGTCCTATTATTATTTAAAGAATGTAGACTTGATGCCTAACTCCGAAATGCCGATCAGCAAAATACGACGAATGGAAGCATAATTTTATTAAAGAGACTATTCCATACTTTATCGAACAATACATACACAATTAACTAAATTTCAATAGAATCGCTCCATATTTAAGAGTTTTATTAGCTTAAACCCCTACTGCGGTTAGAGGTCCTATATCGGAGCTATAGCTAACAAAGCAATATCGGAGCTTTAACCTAAATTTGTTAAATTAATTACATTGTTTGCAGTTAGAAAATAATTATGAAGAATTTCAATAGAATTGATGTATATTTATTAGTTTAGAAACTTAAATCGCTATTCCGTAAGGGGCCTAATATGGAAGCTAGGTGAAGTAATGGTCCCTGCATAAACAATTTTGTTTAAGTTTTTTTTTTATATCAAAATAAATGTATAAAACAAATTTTCTGAAAATTATATATATAAAATTGCGCTGCACTAATAAAATTTTACACATTTTTGCTTATAACTCTTTAATCCAATTTCGATAATTTTATGTAAGATGATGAAATATATATAGCTGTCTATTAAGGTTGATTTTGTCTAAATTCTAAAAAATTTTATAAAAAAAAATAGATTGTTTAAGATCGTTTTTTGATATTGGATAACTTGGAGCAATATGAAATAACCTGATCAAATTTAATTGAATTCAGAAAATTATTTTGGGTGTGAAAATATTTCCAACCGACAAACAGACAGACATGGCTAAGTCGACTCATATTTTCTTTTATTGTCAGAATATTTATAAGATCATATGCGATTCCCTCATAGCGTTACTCACAGAATAACAAAGTTAAGGTACCCTCTTCACCACCTGTGTTGGTGTAGGGTATACAAAGAGAAAAAGAAAATAAAATTTAATTTAAAAACCTAATAACCTAAATAAAAACTAAAATAATGTTTAAATTTGAATTTGAATCATTCCAGTCATGTTAGTTAGTTCAGTGGAATCACTTTAACAAATCTGAAGTCAATTCGTGGTTTTGAACAGGTTCTTTTTTATAAAATGCTGAGAAATAAGATAATTAAAGAAATTAATCGATTTTTAAACATTTATCTCTTTTTGTTAGCAGATAAAAATTTACATAATCATGGTAGAGAGTGACGACATTTGAAAAGATCAGTGAACTGATCTATTCACTGATAACTGATGAATTGTTGGGCGAGTAGAAATTGGCTGCTTAACATCAATATTTTCTACAGAACAAATGAAGTACATTTTTCTCGATTAATGGCACGAAATTTATTTTGCTAATTTATTTATTTTGGATTTGTATATAATTCCATAATTTTTGATCTTTATTACGTGATATTTATAGTATCTGTTGTTTATTTAGGTCTACCAAAAAGTTCCTTTAAAAGCGGTATGTTAAGTTGGATATATTATGGTTAAAGTCTTTTACTTATACCTCTCGTATTACTTGCCATTATTCGTGTGGGTGTCATATATCCATATTGGTTTTTATACGGTTGACTTTGTTGTCAAGGCTTAATTTTGACCCCTTATTAGTTAAACAAGGTAGACTTGATACCTAATTCAGAAATTCCGATCAGCAATATACGAATCCAATAATGTATGATTACAAAGTAGTAGCAGAATTATATTGAAAATTCTATCAAATAATACATATACAATTAACGTGATTGTTTTTTAATCTCTCTTCTTAAACGATTATCTATTCAATCGTTTCGTGTTTTCACAAAAACGAAACTGGTGAATTAAGCTTAAATTTCCGTTATTCAGAAATTTTATAATTTTCTTTATAAAAAGTAATACAAACAATTATGTGAAGGAAAGTTTGTAAGAAATCTTTGATGTTGTAGCGATGTAGTGCCTTATGTATAAGGACGAGTGGTGGAGGAAATGCGATCCTGTGCCCCTCTGGCAAGTGTAATCCTTTGGTACCCATTTTAAAGAGGCGCACTTACAGCACAACTATGAGGAAAGGAAACATCAGTGTGGATTGGTCCGTTTGGTCCTATGGAACCTGAACTTTAATATGCGTGTCCGTTAGAATGCACATGCGTCTATCTCTCAGACTTGTGGTCTGTGTCCGTTTCCTGTGGGAAACATGACAACAAGTATAAAATGTAGTTAATTCTATGATCCGATGTTCGAGAAGAAGTCATGCGCCATGCATCCGGTGACTAACTAGTCAGGTGGCAATATCGGCCTGACTAATTCGAAGCTACTGGCATAGAATGAAGATCAATGCAGGTAAATTAAATTGGCCGACTGTAAGGTAACTGGACCCGAAGACGGTTGCTCTAATAAGAACAAAAGGGGCGAGGTACCACTGTCTTTGCTACCAAGTACCTCCAAAGCCTTCGAGGTCCCAATCGACAAGAAGTCTGTTAAAACCTCTACCCACGCGGCAGCTTCCAATGTGCGCATTGTACTGATGGGACTAGTGATGAAATCCGTCTGTCCCGATCTTGCATCTCCCCCACCGACCACGGCGACCTTTAAGCTACCCGGGCAATACAGCAGCTTGCAGGGTCTCAACGAAAAATGGTCGAAGACCTTACCAAGGAACAAAAAGGTTCCTGTTCCTTGGAATGGGCAAGACCCTATGCTTTGAAGTTTTTACAAAATTTGTCAATATTTTCGATTTGTCATTTAACATATTTCATTTACAATGACCAAATTATATTGCACTGTACAGTGTTTCAAGTAAAAATGAAATGGTAATAAAATCGAGAGAGATATTTAGCTTCAAAGTTATTACATTTCACTTTTTGACAGATTTTGGCGAAATTTTTATACTTTATATACTATAAGAGATAACCTCAGGAGAGTCACCAACTCCGCCCTCACCAGGTAGAAATTTTAAGTCCTTCAAATTAACTTCAAAACTCCTCAGCCCTTACACACCCTAATTAAGAGAAGAGCAAAAATTTCAATAACTCGTTCAGGAAGATGTGAATACAAAAATATTAATTTTTCTTCGATTAAATCTTTTTAGAGTTTTATCATTTTTAAGAATTCTACTCTGTCTTTATTTATGAATAAGAGCAAAATTCTTTACAAGGGTCGATTTCTAGTCTGCTGACAATATTATTAATTATAATATTTGATTTTTCTTATCGCTTTTTATATTTTCCACTCTTTTCAAATGCACTTTAATTTCAAATTAATTGTATCATTTGAATAAAAATATGAATCATTTGTTAAGAATTTTTAGTGTAAATAAAAATTTTTCATTCGAACTTTTCCGCCATGAATAGACATCTTTCATTAATGTATATATGTGTATATGTATATACATATGTGTTTATATGTATGAGTATGATTATTTAATTTATATGAGTAATCGGTGAATATTTTTATAATATTTGTTTTCTAAATATTTGATAAATTTGGTATTTAAAATAAGACTTTATTTAAAGAAATAAATTAAATTTTCTATAAATAAGAAAAATTTCATTTGGAAAACATGAAAAAAACTGATAATAAAAAGTGAATTCACGATTCAATAACCTTTTTTAATAGTTTTTGTTTCACTATCGAGTCATTGTCATTGCTGCTCAACTATTTTAGTAGTAAAGTAAATATTGTTATTAATGTCTGTGCGTAATAATAATTAATTTATTTAATTTAATCTTTGTTTATTTTTTTACACCCTACACCACCGTAGGTGATTGGAATATTATGCATTTGTGCTGATGTTTGTAACAGAAAGAACAGATTTTGTAACACCCGCCTTTAAGATTACCGTTCGATTTGGAATCACTTTCTGAATCAATTTAACAATGTTCGTCCGTTCGTGTTTCTACCTGCCTGTTCGTATGTCTGTACATGTAAAGGTTGTGAACGGTCTACAGGTCGTATTTATTTATTTCTTGATGAAATTTCATACATGTTGTTTATTTATTTAATTATTTTTGTCTCAAGAACGAATCTTTTTGAAACTGGTCATATTTGGTCCAATATTTCATGTAGCTCCCATACAAATATCCTCCCGAAATTCCTTAATAAAAATATAAAATCCTAAATGAAAAGTGATTTCAACAAAATCCAAAACTTATATATTTTATGATATTCTAAACCGATATGCGAAATAATGCTAGGCTCGGTCCAATACTTCTTATCGGTCTCATACAAGACCTCTTCTAAATATCACTTTGAAAGGCATAAATCTCACATATACGATGATATTGCAATAAACTGTCAATTATATAAAATGAATCTACGAAATTATACGAGGGTCGGTCCATCATTTCTTCAAGCTCCGGTATAACCCCTCCAGAAAAAACCTCATTTCAAACGTATAAATTTTACATAAATTTTAGTATCTTTTTAATGTACTTCACATTTAATCGTAAATCAGAAAAGCAAATTATACGAGGGTCATTCATAAATTTTTCGTAAATGTTTTTTTCAATCAACAATGTGGTATAGGATATTACATAGGTTGACCGACTCTAACTTTCTTGGGAAACCCTTAATGTAATTGTAATTTTGATTTTTCAAAAACAACCTTATTTAATCATTTGAGGCATTAGGACCAGTATTCATTATTAAAAGAATTTTGTGTGTGTGTGTGTGTGTTTGTTTTTTATTATTGACAAAATTTAATAATGACATAATAATATTAAAAACCTACAAAAATAAAAAATAGAAACAAATATTTATCTACTTTTTTCAGTTGAAAAAAAAACAGTTCTTTAAATAAAATTCTTCAACATTCGGAACAGTCTACTCACCTTTTTTTATAGCTTTTTAATCTTATCACCTAAAAAATAAAAATAATAAAACTGAAATGGGAAAAATTGCAAACATAAAAAATAGAAAACCTTAATTTTATTATTGTATACTCAAACTTAAACAGAATCTCTTAGAGATATGACAAATACAACAACAAATATAACAGAAGCACTTTAATACACACACACCTTCAGAAGCAGCTATACCGAGGGATAGATACATGGATGAATGTTAGTAGGAAGTAGAAAATATCTTAGTAGTCTTATATACGTCTATTTAGTAAAGTGGTATTAACCCAGCAAACATTTTAGATTGAAGTTATTGTACTCCAAAACACCGCAGGAGGTAAGAGTACATGGCTGAAGTTAATTTTACAAGATCTTCGGACAGTCAATCTACATATCTAAAATTTTTCCCAATCTTGAATTGTTTAAAAAAACTTAATTAAGCCAATTTTGTAAAAAGAACTTTTTTAAAGTTAGGGAGTCTAAAATTAAAAAAAATGGCTAAAACTTCTAATCCGCTGGTCTAGCAGTACATTGCTCGCTTAAAAAATAATCAATTCTTTTCGATATAACAAGCTGGTGAAATCAGTTTATCTGATTTTACCTGCGTTTAGTACAAAACACCTTTCTGATCCCACTAAACGATTTCGCTGCTTCTGGTCAAATTCGACATTACTAAAGCGATTGAAAAAAATTATGATTTTTACTTTGATGTCTATCAAATATGGAATTGAAGTCCAATAATATATATCCTAGAGGGTATTTAATGATTACTTTTTTAGCTCTTAATTAGAAGCCATTTTGACAGTTTGATTCTTTTATTTCAGTCTGAAAAATAACTCCGTAAACCAGGGTTATTATTTCTTACTTTCATCGTTAGTTTGTATTTTACGAAGCAGTCATTTTGACTGCTTTTGAACAATATAAAGAAGTTTCTATTGTTTATTTGCCTTCTTCAGCTAAATGAAACTCTTGTTTTAATAATAAATGTTTACTGGGTTACTAACAAATTGTTACTAATACAATTAGATTCCTATACGTTATAACACACTCACATATACATACATTCATATCCATGTGTGTACTTTCATAACTTCTTTATGAAAACACTTAAGATATTTTTTATTCCTCAGACATAAAATGCTCCAAGAACATTTTTTCTTTTTTTTGTTTCTTCCATTTTAAAATGTTTATTTAAAAATAATTGTATTTTATTATAAAAATGTTGTTTTCAATAATTTTGTTTCTAATTTTATTTGCAAAAAAAAAAATAATTTTGGAAAAATTTGTTTATCTTCGAAAAGGAACAAAATTCCCGTGGGTTACGAAATATTTAATTGTTTTTACTCCAGAAATGCCACATTTAACAAATAATTCCAAATTAAATCAATTTTCATTTTATATAATTAAATGTATTAATAATGAGGCACAGTGGTTTGTAAGGGAAAATAAGAATTTAATTTTTATTAAGTCAAATTCTAGGAATTGATGATCATTGAGGATCATAACATTTGTGGCCCTAAAGAGTTCGTAAATTTACAAAGTATACATTTTCATTCATGATGTATACTTTTTATATATGTTCATCATTATCTGCTGTTATTAAGTTCAGATTCAGATTCCACTCAACAATTTGCTATTTAAAATGAGCAGAATCGTTTCACCTAAAACATATAAAGTCAAATAAAAATATTATAATCGGTCAAGCTCGACTATGTAAAACCCTACACCACAATGTTGGTTATAAATAGTAGTTACGAAAAATTAATGAACGACCCTCGCATAATTTTATTCTTGCATTTAGTTTATTATGGTGAAACTAATATTTATACGAAATTTTGAAATTTTAAAAGGAATTTTTCTGTGGAATTATATGGTACCTAAAAGAAATTATGGACCGACCCTCGTATAATCTTGCACGTCAATATTTACTTTTATTTATATTAATTTCACCAGTTATTATTGCAATACGAGAGATTAATGCCCTTCAAAATGATATTTGGAAGGGATCTTGTATGGGACCTATGAGAATTAGTGGACCAACCCTCGCATGACTTGGCACATCGTTTAAGAATATCATAACACTTATTTTTGCTCAATTTCGCATTATATTTAGGAATTTTATGAACTTAAAATCTCATTTCGGGAAGATATTTGTATGGGAGGTATCAGAAGTATAGGTCTGATATTTCAAAAGGCTTCGTATTTGAGACAAAATAATAACATGTACCAAATTTTAGCGAAATATCTCAAAAACTACGACCTATAGAGTGTTCACAACGTTAACAAGTACAGCATCCGGACAGACAGTCGGACGGCTAAATCGACTCAGAAAATGATTCTGAGGCGAACGGTATACTTAAAGGTTGGTGTAACACCATTTTTTCTGTATGTTACAAACAACTGCACAAACGCATAATACCCCAACCGTCCACGGTAGTGGGTGGGTATACGGGTATAATGATATCTGAAGCCAACTTTACAACTAAAACATAATGATTAACTGAAGAAGTCATTTTGACTTATTTTAAAATTTCTATCAGTAAAATAAATCATAGAAATGCTTTGCTTTGCTTAAAGTGTAATTCACACCTATTTAAATCATTTTAAGTAATTTATAGTGCAGTCATTTTGACTGCTTTTTGGGTAATACGGTTATGAGGGAATTTGTAATTAAAAAATGTTTATGTTAATGTCGTAGTGTGGGAAACGATATCCTCTTTTAAAAGATCCCTTTTACTTCTCAATACAATAACAAAAAATCTCTAAAACTTTTATAGATCTCTGACCATTAGTTTAGATGTAATAAAATAACAGATATTTCAATTAAATCGGGTAAAATGTGTGCCCCCTATAGTCTAAAATCAATATGGACCAATGGTAAAAAATTAACAATATTTTTGAAGTCTAAATACCGCTTAAACTGTAGGAAATATACCACACATATGCGCGTGTTTTGGTTTATGAAGTCATTTTGAATTAGGGGATATCGACTTCAATCCGTTTTTCAACACCAATAAATATACGAAGACAAATTTATTTACTTTTGTCATTTTCGACAAGTGAAATAGCGTTTCTAAACGTCTTCCATTTTCAATTTATATGGAGCCCGATTTCTTAACTTTTTATTGTTTCCAAAATATTTTTAAACGTAAAGACATGTCTTGTTATGGGGCTTCCGATGACAAATTAAGATTTATTGCCTCTAGTTCCTTATTTTCAAAATTTGTTGTATATTCCTCCCCGTGTTCTATATCTCCACAATTGAATGTTTCAAAAGTTGTTTGAAATGCGGTATGTTGGCCGTTAGGTGTAGTCAAGAGTTGATATTGATCAGCCGCCGTTTTTTTTTTGTTTTTTATAAGATTAATATGACCATGTTCACTGAATTCATCTCCATTTTACCCAAAATTCGATATTAATATAGTGTTTGTCCATCAGAAATTGGTGAAATAATTTGCGAATTTGCGAGTAATGAATTGAATTCAATTAAATTGACATCCAGATCGATTAGATTGTCTTCGGCTGTAAGTGAGTTTAATTTTTGAGTTGGAACTTTTTAAAGCTAACGAATATCGGTATAAAACAATCCGAATAATTTCAATCTGAACCGATTTTCAAATGAATGAATTTAGCTATTGTAGAGATACAAGATATCTCGTGTGTTTTTTTAAATTAAAAAAATTAAAATTTTGACTTATGTTATCGAAGTTTATATGCTACAGTGGGACCATTTCTTTAAATTTGTTCAGATATCTTTTATTTTATTAAGAACTAAATACTAATTTTTATACTTCGTAGTATTTGTTTCATAACACTCCGATTTTCTCAAAGCTGGAATTTTTTATATTTCATTTGAAACACTGTGCTCTATTATTGTTCATAAACATCAACATCACAATTAACATTCAGAAACAACGAGACGATAATTAAATCGAATCGAATAGAATAATTTTTGTAGAGCGATAAAGATTTAATAAATTCTTAATGATGATGATGATATTGATGTTGATGATGATTCTGCTGATGACGTTGCAATTGATGAGGTGTTGATAGTGGGTGAGGTAAATTTCTTCCACCTCCTCAATGGTTAATTTTGTGCGAATTCTAAAAACAAATTGAAAACTCATAATAAAATGTTTTCTATTTATATTTGGAAAACGTAAGAGAAAAGAACATCAAACACATGTTAAAGTATATAAAATATATATATTTTTTTATGATTTCATCTATGAAAATTTCGATGTCAGGAAAATCATAAATAAGTCTTTTATGATCACGAGCAACATAAATATTAAATATTTTCTTTTTTATGTTTTTTTATTTTTTTTCATTTTTATTTTTGTCAAATTTAGTGTAAAAATATTTATGTAAATAATATTTTATGGCTTAAATGATTAAAATTATAAATAAATTTATTTTAAAAATAATATTTTTTAAATCGTTTTTTTTTTTTTTTTTTTTTTCAAAATAGTCACAAAACAATTCTAGTCAAATTATTTGGTGATTTCTTATAAGAAATAACTTTAATTACAAATGAATTTATTTATAACGAAAAATCATTAAATAAAAACTTTAAAGAAGTATTTTTTAATTAAAAAATTGTTCACAAAATAAAATGGTGAAAATGCTTGACATGGATCGTCATGCTGATTGCCCCTTATGGGAGGCATTAGCTTCAAATGAAGTTCCTTGGACTGGCATGCGTTATGCTTGTCTCAATGTTTTACACGCTTATTGTAAAGTCTTCGATAAAAAGGAAATTTATGATCTCATTGTAAGGTAAGTTATATAGAAAAAGACATAAATTTTAATAGAATTAATGTTCCTAAAGTGGAAATTGTGACAGATTTAAAAAAGTCTAAGAAAATCGAAAAAAATAAAACTCTTTTTCAAAAATCAAAAATTAAACTCGAATCAAATTTTTGATATGAATATTTCACAGTTGTTCCAAAACGTTTTTTTTTTTAATAATTCTTAACTTTGGAACATCCGCTCATATTTGAAAAATCTAAGAAGATCGATTCCTTTTTCGATTTTTTTTCGGCATTAAATTTTTATACCCTCCACCACCACAAGTGGTGAGGGTATATTAAGTTTGTCATTCTGTATGTAACGCCAAGAAGGAATCATCTCAGACCCAACAATGTATATATATTATTGCATCAAATCAAAAACTGAGTCGATTTAGCTATGTCCGTCTGTCTGTCTGTTGGAAACATTCTCACGCCTAGAATAATTGACCGAATTCAATAAAACTTGGCCACATTGTTTGTTATTGTCCTAAGCAGTTTGCTATTTAAAACCAGCTCTTAAACAAAAAATTAATTTTAGCATACAATTACACGTGTTTCATCATCGTGCCAAAAATTATCAAAATCTGATTAACCGGAAAAAAGTTATAGGCTATAATATGCAAAATTTTGATACACCCCAAACTCTTTGTGTCATATGGACCGCAATTTTTAAGATAATTTACTGAAATTTGTCACAACTAATTTTTAAACCATTATTAATATATGTTATAAATTTTATTCACATGGGTCCGTATTTTGATATAGCTCCCATATAAGGCCCCTTCCCGGAATATGATTTATAGCTTATAAAACTTTTAAATTTGAACTAATTCTTTTGAAATTTGGCACAATTATTGTTTCAACTATTTTAAATATATATTGCGAATTTTATTAATATGGATCCATATTTTGATATAGCTCCCATATAAGGCCCCTTCCCGGAATTTGATTTATAGCTCATAAAACTCTTTAATTTGAACCAATTCTTTTGAAATTTGGCACAATTAATCTCTTAAATATTTTAAATATATACTATAAATTTTATTCATATGGGTCCGTATTTTGATATGGCTCCCATATAAGGCCCCTTCCCGGAATATGATTTATAGCTTATAAAACTTTTAAATTTGAACTAATTCTTTTGAAATTTGGCACAATTATTGTTTCAACTATTTTAAATATATATTGCGAATTTTATTAATATGGATCCATATTTTGATATAGCTCCCATATAAGGCCCCTTCCCGGAATTTGATTTATAGCTCATAAAACTCTTAAATTGGAACCAATTTTATTGAAATTTGGCACAAATCATTTTTTAACCATTTTAAATATATACTATAAATTTTATTCACATGGGTCCGTATTTTGATATAGCTCCCATATAAGGCCCCTTCCCGGAATGTGATTTATAGCTCATAAAACTCTTTAATTTGAACCAATTCTTTTGAAATTTGGCACAATTAATCTCTTAAATATTTTAAATATATACTATAAATTTTATTCATATGGGTCCGTATTTTGATATGGCTCCCATATAAGGCCCCTTCCCGGAATGTGATTTATAGCTCATAAAACTCTTAAATTTGAACCAATTCTTTTGAAATTTGGCACAATTATTTTTTTAACTATTTTAAATATATGTTATAAATTATATTAAGATGGGTCCATATTTTGATATAGCTCCCATATAAGGACTTTCCCGGAATATGATTTATAGCTTATAAAACTTTTAAATTTGAACTAATTCTTTTGAAATGTGGCACAATTATTGTTTCAACTATTTTAAATATATATTGTGAATTTTATTAATATGGATCCATATTTTGATATAGCTCCCATATAAGGCCCCTTCCCGGAATTTGATTTATAGCTCATAAAACTCTTAAATTGCAACCAATTCTATTGAAATTTGGCACAAATAATTGTTTAACTATTTTAAATATATACTATAAATTTTATTCACATGGGTCCGTATTTTGATATAGCTCCCATATAAGGCCCCTTCCCGGAATGTGATTTATAGCTCATAAAACTCTTAAATTTGAACCAATTCTTTTGAAATTTGGCACAACTAATTTCCTAGCTATTTTAAATATATGTTATAAATTATATTAAGATGGGTCCATATTTTGATATAGCTCCCATATAAGGACTTTCCCGGAATATGATTTATAGCTTATAAAACTTTTAAATTTGAACTAATTCTTTTGAAATTTGGCACAATTATTGTTTCAACTATTTTAAATATATATTGTGAATTTTATTAATATGGATCCATATTTTGATATAGCTCCTATATAAGGCCCCTTCCCGGAATTTGATTTATAGCTCATAAAACTCTTAAATTTGAACCAATTCTTTTGAAATTTGGCACAATTAATCTCTTAATTATTTTAAATATATACTATAAATTTTATTTACATGGGTCCATATTTTGATATAGCTCCCATATAAGGCCTCTTCCCGGAATATGATTTATAGCTTATAAAACTCTTAAATTTGAACTAATTCTTTTGAAATGTGGCACAACTAATTTTCTAGCTTTTTTAAATATATGTTGTAAACTTTATTAAAATGGGTCTATATTTTGATATAGCTCCCATATAAGGCCCCTTCCCGGAATATGATTTACAGCTTATAATACTTTTAGATTTGAACCAATTCTATTGTATTGTGGGTCCATATTATGATATAGCTCCATTATAACGCCCCTTCCCGAGTAAATAAAGACCAATTCTACTGAAAGTCGACACAATTATTTTGCTAACTGTTCTGAAGATATTATATTAATTTGCCCTGTATCGGTCCAAATTTTCCTATAGCTCCCTTATAACGGGATTTTCCGGAAAACGGATTAGAGTTTATAAAACATTTAAATAAAGATCAATTCCATTAAAATTTAGCACAATGATTTTTCTAACTATAATAAAAGTATATTATAAATATGAACAATCTTGGTCCAAACTTCGGGAAGGGGTCTTATATGGGAGCTACATATAAGACCCCTTCCCGGAAACTAGTTTTGATCTTATAACAAGCATATTTTTTGTTTTTATACGCTCCACAGTACAAGTGGTAGAGAGAGAATATTAACTTTGTCATTCTGTGTGTAACGCTAAGAATGAATTATTTCAGACCCCATAATGTATATATTCTTGCATCAAGTCAAAATCTCAATCGATTTTCGTCAATCTCTTTGTCTGCTCACGTCCGCAAAAATTAACAGAGCTCAATGAAAATTGGTAGAAAAAAGGCAGTTAATAGAAAAATTTTATAGCTTAAATTGTAACTAATTTTATGACTAATTAAGTATTTCTGTGTTATATACATTTGTGAGTATATGTGTGTCTATGGAACCTAACGTATTAACTTTGCACGAATTTGTGGTGGAGGGTATTTAAGATTCGGCATAGCCGAATATAGCATTCTTACTTGTTGAATTTAATGAATTTGAATTTTATTTTTTAATCGACCTTTAAAAAGTAAAAATGTTAAAAGAAGAATGAAAAATTAATAATTATCAATTTTTTTTTTGTAAATCATGTTTGAAAATCTGTTTTTATTCAAATTAGATTATATTTTATTTTAATTTTTTCGATTTTACTCGCGAGCATAATCGAAAAAATATTATTCTCTTCTTTAAATGAAGATTAAAATATTTTTTAACTGATACACATGACTTCAAAACAATTTTTGTCAAATATTATTTTTTTAATTCTTATGTCTTCTTTATTTTCATAGTTTTTTTTTAACAAAATAAAACTCTTTTTCAAAAATTAAACTCAAAATCAGATCGAAAATAAGTGTCGAAAGCCTTATTCTGATATAAACACAGTTGCTCCAAAAAGTTTTCTTAATAATTCTTTAATTCTAGAACTATTGAATATTTATGCAATTTCACATGAACATTCTTGAGGTTTTTTCAAATTATTTGTACTAAATCATGTTCCTAAAGGGTTTTAGGGTCGGGAAGTGGACCTTAAAAGAAGCCATTTCGAGTGCTATTTTTTTAATCGGCAAAAGTGTATTGATTGAAAAATACATACATACATACATACATACATACATACATACATACATACATACATACATACATACATACATACATACCATACATACATGAAACTCTTATAGTTATCTACAAATATATACTAAAATGTGTGGAATATCTCTTATAGTTTAAGAAATAATTGAATGGCTTTTTTAGCTTTTTTTTTTAATTTATTAATATTTATTTGACCCCAAAAAGATTCTAAAAACTTATCTGGATCTTTTATAAATTTTCAAAGAATTCTTAACGAACATTCATGTAAAGCCAATTCGAAAGCATTAGGGAAAACCACATTCCCCGCTGTCAATATCTAAATTTTTCAAAAAAATTCTTTCATTTTTTGGGGAGAAAAAAATTTCAATACCTAAAAATGAAAAAATGATCTTGATTATGATTATATATATCAGCATTTTATTCAAAAAATCTGGTATTGATCAAACTTTTTATGGCGTCATTGTAAGCAATTTATGAAAAAAAGTCAATTTTTGAAACATGTTTTTTCCGGATTGGAATTTTGGTTAATTTCGAATTTTGATATTTAATAATATTTTATTTATTTTAATGTTTTTATTTAAGATCAAATATTACAAGTTTTTTCACAAAAAATATAACGGAAATTAACATTTTTAAAAATTTTATTAAAGAAATTTAGTTGTAATACTTTATTAAGTACTAAATATAATTTTTCAAGTAATTTCCTTTCCAGCGATACTAAATACTTAGATAAATGTTTTACACCACTCCTTATTTCGCTGAACTTTTCTATCAGTGTATTTTAAAAATTAGACGACTTTTAGAGTTTTTAAAACGGCTCAAGCCAGACTGTAAAAAAGCACATGTGCGTCTCTTTGCAGTCTATGGAACTAAGTACAGTCGAAATGTTACAACAATAACAACGCAAGTGGTGAAAGAAAGTACATTCCAGTTCCACTTTTCATTTATAAATTTTATTTTTAGCCAAAAATTAGCCAAATTATTATTAATTAAATGTTTTCATTTATTTATTCGAACTTTTTTAACAATTTCGAACAATTATCATGAATTAAAATCCATTCACATTTAATTAAAGTGAATGATGCCAATTAATTAAAAATGGAACATTTATTCGTTCCATTAACAAACAATTTCAAATCATTAAAATAATAACAGTATTTTATTTTCGATGTTGAAGTACATTTAAAAAAGCTTTTGCATGAAAGCTTTTCATAGAAATGTTATTAAGAGTGTACTTGCAGCAGGGATGGCAAATGTAAACTTTTAAATTTAATTAAAATTGTTATTTTTGCCACTTTTTATTAAATTAATTTAATTAATTAATTTTTTTCTTAAATAATTCTTTAATGTTCTAATTTCTTCACATAAATTAAAGAAAAAACAAACAAGTAAGAATGTTATATTCGGCTATGCCGAATCTTCAATACCCTTCACCACAAATGCCTAAGAAATAAATAAATGTTCACACTCGCATACAAACTCACATATACATCAAACCTTAATTAGTCATAAAATTAGTTATATTTTTGGTTTTAACTTTCTTTCTTCTGAACCGAGTTTGATGATTTTTTGGAATAGTAATGAGGTAAATATTTTTAGATATTATTGTAATTTATTTTAATTAATGGATTTATATATCTAAACATAATGAACCGATTTTGCTGGTTTTTGAATATTAAACTTCTCCAGATAATATTCAGGCCAAATTTCATTGAGCTCTGTCAATTATTGCGTATGTGAGCGTGCTAACAACATACATACAGATGGACATAACCAAATCGAATCAGATTTTGATGTGATGCAATAATATATATGTATTATGGGGTATCAGATGATTCGTTTTTAGCGTTACATACAGAATGATAAAGTTAATATACACTCTTCACCACATGTGGCGGTGGAGCACTTTGTTGCATCGTCGCAATCTGCTTCTGAGGATCCAACATTACTACGTTTTGCGTAGGATAGGATGTAGGATCCATCAGTAAAAACATCATCATTCCAATAAGAACCGCATGTTCGAATTCAAGGGATTTCAGTGAAATAAAATTAAAGGTCCTTATTAGTGGACAATTCGAATTTATGATATTTCTAATTTGTGAGATTCTACTGTAGGTGGAATTGGAGTTTGATCATATGGCATGATACTGAGAATATATTGGTCTACTGGTTCAGAATGGGAAGAGTTGCAGAAAATTTTTAACGACTTTTAAGAACTAATTTAAACTGAATAGTGTTCAAATTGCCAAAGAAAAAATCATGCAGCGTGCCTAAATGGATTTTTTAATTTTTGGACCGTTAGAGATTTCCTAATAAATAAAAATATTTCTGATCAGATGAGATAAGGTCCAAAGTTGTTGATATTTTAAAAACTCTCCAAAAAATAATTAATCACTTCAGACACATTAAAATTTGAATAAGAAAAGTCTTTGTTAATCCATATAAAAATTTGCTCTCTAGGGCAAATAGTTTCGGATTTCTTCATAAATTGTGGATCTTGGAGTTCTATAGGTTTTTAAAGATATATTATTTTCTAAAATCTTATACGTTGGCTGAAAATTCACACTAAACTGCGCTTTCTTTAGTTAAATTTAACTACTTTCTACACCAATGGATTTCATAAAAATATCTCTAACGGTTAAGTTTTCAAATTTGCTAGCGAAACATATGAGACATAAGATAACAGCGAATTTGCTTGTGGTATACAATTGTGTTGAATTTCCCAACCCTGCAATAATATAACATAACACCTCAACATGAAAAGAGCTTTTTAACAGTAGGAACTTAACAGACTGTTAATTAACATTGAAATCTTATTGTCGTGTGAAGCGTACACGATCAAGTTTCGAAGAGTGAAAAAATTAATTCGAAAATTTTACATTCAAATTTTTAACGATTTTTGTTTAAAACAAAATTTTGAATTTTTTTTAACTTTTTCATATATTTTTTTTAATGTCCATGAGTAATAGAAATTAATTTATTTCTTTTCAGAAAAACTTGCCAATCTTGTAAATGTCCCCGCGAAGCCCATGCCATATATCAACAACAAACCACATCCGTACACGAACGTTTGGGTTTCAAAGTTGTCTCACCCGCCGAATCCGGCGTTGAGCCACGTGATTTGGGCTATACTTGGGTACCGCCAGGTGTACGTGTCTCATCACGTATTAATCGCTATTTCGAACAATTGCCAACCGAAAAAGTGCCAAAAGTAGGAAGTGAGGGTGCACGTTATCGAGAACAACAGATCTCATATCAATTGCCCAAACAAGATTTATCCCTGGAACACTGTAAACATTTGGAGGAATTACATGAGGCCTCATATGAAGATTTTGTAACTGCACGTAATGAAATAGCACTAGATATAGGTGAGTTTTAGGGGATTTAGATGAAAAGGATTTTAATTAAAAAATTTTGTATTTTTCTGTTAAAAAGGTTATGTTAAAGATGCTCCCTATGATGAGCATTGTGCCCATTGTGATGGCGAAATCAATGTGGGCGATATGGTGGTAGCCGCACCTAAATTTGTGGAAAGTGTTATGTGGCATCCACGCTGTTTTACTTGCAACACTTGCAATGAATTGCTGGTCGATTTAACATATTGTGTTCACGAGGATAAAATCTATTGTGAACGTCATTATGCCGAACTATTAAAACCTCGTTGTGCAGGCTGTGATGAGGTAAGTTGTGACTGTTTTTTTTTATTATTTGAGATAAAAATGAGTGATAAAAAAGTTTGGTGAAATATTATAAATTTGTTTGTAAATGTGATGACCTAAGAAAATGAATTGAAGAGTTTTTACATTAAGTAAATTGTGTAAAAATGCATTAAATATAAAATCACATGATAACCTTCTTTGTAATTTCTTTGAGAGACCTTTTTTAAGTGATTAACTTTTATTGACCACAAACATGCCATTTAAATTACTTTACCTCTGTATAGAAATTCTACCTCACCTAATTAATATTATGTAATTTTAGTTCATTTTGTAAAAATCCCTTTCAAATCGAAGGTAAAAATAAAATTTTAGCTTTTTTATCTTTATGCATTTATTCTATCAATTTAATATTAACTAATTTTCAACATGAAATTCCTTCATTTTTTCTGAAATCGTTAAGGAGTGTCCCTAAGCGATTGATATGCCATCATTTTTATGGCCTTAAAAACACACATATAAGCGTATCCTTGTTTATTATTAAGAATTTTACTTTAGTTTCCGTTTTCCGTTATCATTCTGACATTGAACTTTGATTACTTTAAATACAATTAAAAAAATGTTTAGATGGTTTCATTTTTCTATTTTTATTTAACATTCTTTTACAAAATGTAAGGAATGAGGTAAACAACAACAAGGAATAAAAGTAAATACGGAAGAGGAAATGAACTAAAGGCAACACCGTTAGTTCTTTCATTTCACCATGTGTAGTTGTTGTGTAAAGTTCTATTATTAATGTTATTTTCTTTTAAATCATTTTATGTTTGTGTAAGTTTTAAGAAAAAAACGTGAAAAAATTATTTACGAAAAGTTAAAAATAAAATTAAAAAAAAAACACATTAAAAGACATTTTCAAAAATTTATTAATTTATTGTTTACCCATGTAAACAATCGGAAACAAAAGCAAAACTATTACAAAATTAATAAAATTAAAAATTGATAAAATTAAATACGTGTATTGTTTACTTTGTGTCAATAACATAAAGTAACAAAATTGTGTAAAGTTTTCATAAATTTTCTCTACATTCAAAAATGAAAATCATTTATGTAATCAAGTTTTCTACAAAAAGTAAAATTTATTTTTAGAAAATTATTACAACCATTTTTTAATGTTAAAATTAAAATTAATTCTGCTCAAAAAGATAAATTTTTTATGTATGTATACGAGATGACCAACTTTGAAGATCCTCTTCTCGACATCACGACTCACTAGGAACTTGTTCTTTTCCAAATAAATTGGAAGGCACCTTAAAAATGTTCATGTAAAATTTCGTTTAAAAATATCCATTAGTTCCAAAGTTGCAGAATTGTTTACAAACAAAGGGTTTTGGTACCACTGTCTATTGTTATCTTGGAAAATATTAAATTTTACTTAAATTTTAACAAAGTAAACAATAAGAAAAATCATGTTAAATCTTGCATAAATAAATAATAAACATGTAAAACAAAATTGCTACAATTTCAGTAAATATTCACATTTATTTACTTAATGTCAAAATCTTAACAATGTAAACAATATAGAAAAATATCATAAAATATAAAATTTTATGATATTTTATTAGTTACACCGCGTAAACAATTGGTAAAATAGTTATGTATATTTACATAATGTAATATGTAATATTATCAATAAATATCATGAATTTTTTATGGATATTTTACACAAGGTCAATAGTACCCAAAATACTTTAATTTTGTTCAAGTATTTACACCATGTAAACGATTCGTAAAATTTTACATCATTTAGTTATTAAAATTTTTAACAAAACTTGAATTTGGTATTCAGTGTCAATAATAAAAAAATAGTCAAGTAAGTGATTTAAAGGATTTTATAAAATTTTTATTTTATTATTTACACTATGTAAATAATATAATTTTATAAAATTATATGATTAAAAAATAATTTTTCATATGAAAAAATTTTCTAAATTCTGAAATTTATAATTTTCATCATGTAAACTTCTGCTTTATTGTTTACACCATGTAACTAGTATGTTCATACTATGAAAGCATTTTGTAAATCTCTAAAAATTATTTAATTACACCATGTAAACAATTATAGAAAATTTGTTTTACACAAAATACACAGAATTGTTTGTATGTTTACATTAAGTACATGATGTAAAATTCTTAACATTCGTGTATGTACTTAACATTTACTCAATTTTCAAAAAATATTAAAT
This sequence comes from Cochliomyia hominivorax, assembly GCA_004302925.2. NCBI lineage: Eukaryota > Metazoa > Arthropoda > Insecta > Diptera > Calliphoridae > Cochliomyia > Cochliomyia hominivorax. Next base: position 57,043,457 of record PYHX02000413.1, read on the forward strand.
AAATAACAAAATAAAAATATTAAATAATAAATAACGATTATCTACTAGAAATTAATTGTTTACTTTATATGTATATTTACTTAATTTTATATACAATATTAAAAAATAATAAAATTTACATTAATTGCAAGGAATTATTTATTTACATTGAAAGTAAATGATATAAAATTTAAAAATCCATGTAGAATGCAAATATTTATTCAATTTTGTATACAATGTTAGGTAAATAATATAAATTGTAAATATTCGCAAAAAGTTTATTATATACATTGAAGGTAAATAATGTAAAATTTAATAATCTCTGTTAAATGCCAATTTTACTTAGTTTTACATAGAGTATTAAGTAAGTTAGATAAAATCCCATTATTTTCAAGAAAAATAATAATTTACATTATGTGTTAACAATGTATAATATTCAAAATCACAACAAATTATCAATATTAATTAAATTCTATTAGTTGTGCAATAAATTAATTATTTACATTCTATGTAAATAATGTAAAATTGTAAAATTCATGTTATTCTTTAATACTACTTAATTTTTCAAACAATATGAATTAAAAATAAATTCCAATTTTTTGCAAGTAAATCAATTATTTACATTTACATATTGTGTAAATGTAAAATTTTTACATCCAATTAAATTGCTTATAATACAAAATTTTACTTACAATATTAGGAGAATTATATAAAGTGCAACTATTTGCAAGAAATTTATCATTTACATTGTATGTAAACAATGTAAAATTTGAATTAAAATAATAATTGAGTGTTAAAAATTTGTAAACAATTAAAATTTTGGTAAACGAAATTGGTAAACAAATAAAAATTCTAATAAAAGTTCTAATTCAGTTTTGGTTCAGTTCGAGTTTAGTTTAGTACTTGTTAAGTTCTAATTCTGTTTTAATTCAGTTCCAATTCAGCTCGAGTTCTGTTCTTGTTAAGTTCTAGTACAGTTCCAATTCAGTTCTAATTCAGTTCTAGTTCAGTTCAAATTCAGTTCCAATTCAGTTTTAGTTCAGTTCCAGTTCAGTTCTAATTCAGTTCCAATTCAGTTTTAGTTCAGTTCCAGTTCAGTTTTAGTTCAGTTCCAGTTCAGTTCGAGTTCTGTTCTTGTTAAGTTCTAGTTCAGTTCCAATTCAGTTCTAGTTCAGTTTAAATTCAGTTCCAATTCAGTTTTAGTTCAATTCCAGTTCAGTTCGAGTTTTGTTCTTGTTAAGTTCTAGTTCAGTTCCAATTCAGTTATTGTTCAGTTCTTTTAAAGTTCTAGTACAGTTCCAATTCTGTTCTAGTTCAGTTTTTGTTAAGTTCTAGTTCATTTGTAGCTAATTTTTCGAAAACATTAAAAAAACTGTTAATTTGTTTCTCCAAATCCCGCCAATATTCCTAAAACAAACCCCCTAATGCGTGAAATTCCAATTTGAAATACATATTCACCATGTTTGTGTGTATGTTTCCCTCAAAAAAGGACAAAATTAATTTCAAAAATATTTAAATTATTTGTCTAAATTTTGCTATTCGCTCGCCTTTTTTTTAATAATAAAATAAAATTAATGATGATGTCAAAAATACCGCAAAAATCACATAAAATAAAAGACATTTTCCTTAACCCACCACCTCTCTCCCCTTAAAAAGAAAACAATGCAAATTTTTTAATCATTCATCCCATTTTCACCCACACGGGAAATCCTTCACCATGATTTTTTTTTTTTCAAAATTAATAATTTTACTCAAAAAAGAAAAATTATTAATAAATTAATGATCAAATTAAAATAAATAATAAAAGATATGAAAAATGAAATAAAATTAAGAAAATATTGAAAATCTTTATTCTGTATTGTGTTGTTGTGAGTGCAATTAGCGAAATTAAATCTTAAAACTCACCACCGCACCCAACTAAATCGTATAAAAGAGAAGAAATCAAATATTTTTTTTTTTTTTGCGACATCAAATGCATCAGAAAATAAGCACACGTACTCAATACGTAACGAAATCAAAACAAAATCAAGAAAACTAAAGAAGAGAAGTGAAGGAAAACAGAAAAATCACAAAATTTCAAATATTTTCCCAAATGCGTGTTTAAGGTCAGTTTTTTATTTGATTTGAGAAAATCAAAGGAAAAGAAGAAAAAATATTTTATATATTTTGTTTTTGGTTTATTTTTTGGATTTGATTTGAAAAATGCCAAGTGTAAAGACAAACAAATAAAATAAAACAATAAACAAAAGCAACAAACAAAAAAAGTTGGGTGGAGGAAAAAATTAATTTCGTAAAGAAAATAAAATAGAGATCTGTAGAGATAAATATATTAATTGAGTTCTCTTTAAAGAATCGAAGAATTATTTCATTAAAAACATAAATCAAAATTCATAAAGGCGTATACTTCATATTTTTATAAAATATATTAAGTATACGTCTTTTTTATAAACTGCAGTGGTTGAAAACATTTTTTTAATTCTGTAATTCTTAAACCATTAAAGATATCTGAATAAAATTAAGCATGATCATAGCTGAGGTATTTTTCAACTGATATGGAGAAATGTAGACTCTGTAGGTAGTCTAGGTACAAGTTGGTAACCCTTCAAACTTGAACACATCGGATATTTATTATTTTATTTTTGAAAAATCGGTTAAAAATATGTAAGTGATCTGAAAGGTACATTACATGTAGATAGTCCATACAAATCTCTACAAAATATACGTTCACATGTGCAGGTTATCTTTTATAGTTTTAGAGATATTCAAAACTAAATAAATTTTTAAGGTATTTAAGAGTCTTATTTATTTTAATCTTTTCCAAGATAGAAGACTTATTATGCCCTCTAAAAAAGGAATAAAGATCTGTATTCAAACCCTATATAAAGTTTGTCACTTTTATTTTTTGAATTATTTGCTCAATGCGGATTGGAATTTTGGGTATTTTCATATACCCAGACGGACGGACATTGTTAAATAGACTCAAAAAGTGATTCTTATTCGAACGGTATACTTAAAGATCGGTGTAACACCATTCTTTTCATGTTACAAATATTTGCCCAAAAACACATTATGCCCCAAGCACCTACGGTGGTGTAGGGTATAACAATAAATTTATTAAAAAAATGTACAAATCGAAGTCCTTCAAGAAATTTTTAAGTCAGATAAAAAACTATATGAATTTTTAAAAATTACAACTTTTTTATACAAAATTATTATATAAAACTTTATTTTTTTATCGCTCTTCGAAAAGAGTGGAATTTCAAAAAAAGATCCAAATCCTAGAAATATCAAAAAAGAGCGAAAAATAAACAATAATTTGTAGGGCAAATAAAAACAATGTAATATCTCGAATTTATAGCCGTATATGTCCGCATATGGAACCTCTATTGAGTCCTACGTTATAATGCTACACTTCTCTGCTATCTTTATGTTAAATTTTATGCAAATCCATTCAGATGGTCAAAAGTTATAGAGTATAATCTAATTTGAAGTGTCTGTTAAAGACTAACAAATTATCCCGTTTTACAAACTTATATTTCCGTTCATGGATTTCTTGCAGAGTCCAGATTTGGCATAGTACATTTCTCTTCTATCGTTATATTTAATTTCAGTAAAATGATAGCAATCGATCAAAAGTTATTGCCTATTATCTATGTTTAATAATATAACATAAAAATTCGTGTACGAGGTTACACTATTTTGCTTCCCCATATTTACGTCCATGGACCCTTACAGGATCCGATTTTCAAAAGTAATAACGGTACACTCATTTGCTAAGATTTTGCAAAATTTTATGCAAATTCATCCCTTAAATTGAAACGTATAAAATATTATCTGAATTTAAATGATTCTAAAAAGCTAATCAAAAATATCTGTTACCCTCAACCAATAATTATTTGCTATAGTTTAGTATTTAAGTATAATGATATAGTATAACGGTGTATAAATATATCACATACGTAAACAAATGTTCTGTTTAAAGACCCACAATAATGACGTTTTTTTGGCATTTAACTGTAGTTTTTTTTCTCATTTAGGCAAAATATTTTCGGGGGAATAAGCGTGTTTATATAAAAATGAAAAATTGAAATATTCTTTCAACTTCTATATATACATACTAAATAACAAATATATATAAATATATTATAATTATATACATATTTACAAATGTATTTAATGAGTTTTTTGGTTAAAAAAGGAAAATAAACAAAAGAAAAATCGTCAAAATATGATTTTTCATTTTGGTGAATTTCAATAAAAAGAGGGAAAAAAATCAAGAAGGTGCAGCCAAAATATTTTTATTTAATATTCACTTTGCCATTTGTTAACGAGAAAACACGGCGTCTATACCTTTTTTTTTGAAAATATATATTAAACAATAGTTACGGTGTAACGACGTGCGGTGTTGATTTTCCTGATGTTTAAAATTTTGTTTGAAAATAACGTTTAGTGACTTATGGTCATCTTCACTCAATAACTGTTTAATGAGTTTTTTTTGGGGAAATTTTTAAAATTATTTGAATATTTCAAATTGCAAGAAACGACAACGACGAGTGGATTCAGCGATTCACTACGTGATTCATTTCTATCGGATGCCGCATAATTGTTTTATTTACAAATAAAAAAAAAATGTTTTTTTTATTTATTTTATTTTTAAGATGATTAAATGATTTCGACAAATTTCTAAAATTCTAATTAACAAAAAAATTAAGAAATTATACACAATTAAAACGAGAGTCTTTAATTAACGTTATAACAACGATTTGATTAGTTGCAAATCGATCGATTAACACGAAACATCTTCGAACTGTTTTTTTTTTTGTTATTATTTTGATTTGAAAACTATTTTATTTTTATTTATCTGCAATTTGTCGGTTCAATATTAAATTAAACGCAAAGTGGTCGTCGTTGCCTGCCAACCAAACAGCCAACATTTCGCCAATTTCAATTTAGTATTTGAGTAGCTGCTTGATAAACACAAACATACTTTAATTCGCCTTAGACCTTGAAAATAAATCTCCAGAGTTTTTTCTTTCTTTCTTTTCACATAAAATTATTAACAGAAATTAGGAAAAATAACACAAATATGTGATTAACATAATAATTAATAATTTTTCGTGACAGTGTATAAGAAATCAGCCGTTAATTTGAAAAATTTCTATAATTAATTGAAAAAAATGTGTTTTTGGTGAATTATCTAATCGTGGTGAATTTTATATAATATTGAAAAAATTAAAAGAAAATATTAAAAAATCTTGAAATTAGTGCATTTTCAAACACTCACAAGAAAGAAATTTAGAAAACGACAAAAATTATTATAAGTGATTTGAAAAAATAAAAAAATCCTTTTGAAAACCAAAAAAAAAATAAGCGATTACGCAAGTGAGTTTAGTACCAGAAGAATTTAAATATTTTACTCATTACGCGTTAAATACTTTTTTCATCAAATCAACCAACAACAAATATTTTCACATCAAAAGAAAACGAAAAAACAAAATTTATTTTTTATTTTTAATCACCAAAAAAGCAAACAAACGAGAACTAAATTTCACCTTAACTGCAGCAAACGCCAACAACAACAACAAAATTAAATTGCAAATAAAAAAATGGGTGAATTATTGTCAGAATTTGGTGATTTAGTATTTACCTTGGTCATCGGCTACATAAGTGCCATTGAATTTTTATATGTTGTACGTCATCTCTATCACTACTCATTCAATCATGACGATCAAGACGCCGAAAATTACGTCGAAAATTTGTCACAGCTACAGGAGAGTATGCGTAAACAGCTGGAGAAAGCCCGTGAGAAAGAAGCTGTTGCGGGTACAAAAGTAATGAAAGATGGTGTTCCCTATAAGGATGGTTATCGTCTGGAGGCTCAACAATCCGTTTTAGATCAACTCAAAGAGCAATTGAAGAATAAAGAGCTTTCCGATCTGAAACGTAAAGAATTGGAGCAGGAATTGTCTAAACAAATGAAAATAGCGGAAAAATTGCTTAAAGAATTGGCTGAAGCGGAAGCTAAATATCAACGCCAACAGAAACAAGAAGAAGAGGCTAAGGCTAAACAACTTTTGGAGGAACAAAAGAAACGTGAAAAGGAAGAAAAAGCCAAAAAGGAAGCTGAGGAACAAGCCCGCCAACTAATGGAAAAGGAAAAACAAAGAGAAGCCGAGCAAAGAAAACGTGAGGAAGCTGAAGAGCAAGCTAGAAAGGAAAAACAAAAACGTGAAGAACAAGAGCGTAAAGCGGCTGAAGAACAAGCACGTAAACTACAAGAAGCCGAAAAGCAAAGAGAAGCCGAACAAAGAGAACGTGAAAAGGCAGAAGAACAAGCACGTAAACTACATGAAGCCGAAAAGCGAAGAGAAGCCGAACAAAGAGAACGTGAAAAGGTAGAAGAACAAGCACGTAAACTACATGAAGCCGAAAAGCGAAGAGAAGCCGAACAACGTAAACGTGAAGAAGAGGAACAAGAAGCGGCAGAAACAATCACGCAAATTGGCTGAAGCTGAAAAACAAAGAGAACTCGAACAAAAACACCTTGAAGAACGGGAGGAAGCAGAACGCAAGGAAGCCGAAGAAAATTTAAAACGTTTACTTGCTCTAGAAAAAGCACAAGAAGAAAAACAAGCTGCCGAAGAAGCAGAGGCAGCTGCTGCTAAAAATATTCTAGATATTGAACATCGACTTGAGGAGCAATTAAGAGCCGCAGAAAAAGAAGCAGAGCTCACCGAAAAAGAACGACAACTTATAGAGTCCATTAAAAATCGTGATCTACCCGAAGGTAATGAACAAAAAGAAGCTGAACTGCTAAGGAAAATATTACAAGCGCGCGAACAATTGGGTGAGGAATCAGAGGAAGAACAAAGTCTTCGTTTAATACAACGCGAAAGGGATCAGGAGGCTAAACAGAAACGTATAGAAGAAAATGCTTTATTATTTATGGAAGCTGAAAAAGAAATGGCCGAATTACAGGCTAAAATGTTGGATGCGGTTGAAAAACGAGAATTTGCCTCCAATCTAGACAGTGCTCCTCAAACTCCCATTATAGAAGAACCTTGTATAAAAAGGACTTTATCTCCTCTGCTAGATAAAGAATCCGCACATCACACTGTGAAAACCCAATTGGGGCAAGATTTAGATGAACCCTATTCGGTGACCACAAAACCTTTGCTTTTCCCCGGCGTTTCCGATGATGCTTCTTCCATAGATCCCGCCTCAAGTCAACAATCTTCATTTAGTACCCAGCCTTCAGAAGAAATTACTACTGGCACTGATACACAATACCCCCAACAAGAACGTCAAGAACCCGATGGTGAGGATACGAATGTAACAAATCTACAATATTCGGATGATTATTTACGTTCCCTGGATGGCATTAAACAACGACCACTTATGCGCGAAGATGGTTCGGGACGTCGAAGAGCCTTTAAAAAGCGACGCTCTAGTAACAGTTCAAATTCATCACGTGAATCACGACATTCACGTGACGAAGAATTGAAAATGTTTACCTCTTTGGAGGAGGAAGAAATGAAAGACACTGCGGATTCAGAATTCACACCCATACGTTATACCAGTGAGCCTACACTCAAAGTAAAAGGTCACCATCGCCGCCATAAACGTAGTCCTGCTAAAGATATGCGCCACAGCGATGATAGTTTACGCAGTTCACTGGAACGTTTGGGTGAAGAATCTACTGACCCCTGGGGTGAGGTTAAACCGGAACATTATAAACATACGGAATTCTGGAAAAGAGAAAAAACTTTGTCCATAGATGAAGAGATGGAATATGAAAAACCCGCTTCAAGTGAAGAAGTGGCTTACGATACAGCTACTAACATGCCAAGTGCTTCATCATTTGAGGAAGCTACTCAAATGCAAAATGAAGAGGCATTAACGGCATTACAAAAACATTCGGCCAATTGGGATGGAAAGGTAAGTTAAAAATATGAGATTTTGGAAATTTTGGAAAAAGTTGGGATAATTATTTGACTTTAATTGTGTGTATGTCTGTTTAGGAAGGAGAAACACGTAAAAAGGCTACTGAAAAAGACGAATCTGCAAGAAGTGACAAAACAAATGTAAGTTGATTTCGCCATTTTGTTTTCACTTACTAAAAAATCCTATAAGAGGTTTTCAAGAGGAAATTCTAGGTTATTATTCCTGTGGATATATTTCCTAGTCTAAATTTTTAATCGATATAATAAATCCAACCAATGACTTATCTGAGAACATTAAGATCCATTGTGATGTTTAAGAAGATCTTGTAACCCAACAACTTTCAGATCTTCTAACACATGAAGAAATCGTTTAACTACTTCTCCCATGTATGTTGGCTCTGTTCATTCAGAGTAGATCGGTACCGGCAAGATCAAATTCTGGTCATTTCTAATTAGACGGTTCTATTGCTGAACCATTATGAGCAAATTTTTCGGAAATTGTGTTAACGATGAAGCCCAACAAAGTCTAACCTTGTAACTATTCATAAGCCCCCTATGAGCTCTTCTAACATCGCTAAGGGGACTGGTTTGCTTACTGTTCTCTAGTGGCCTTTAATGTCACCTAAGCGACAATATAAATGGTCACCCAGCCATATCGGTCTAGAACATAGAGTTTTTCAACTTTGCCTTAGAAATCTTCAAAACCTCTTAATAGAATTTCGGACATTCTAATTCTTAAACTAAAACTAATTAACTTGAACTGCAATAAGATAAGACGTTTCTAATATCGCTTTAACTCTCCACTACATTTCCATTTAATCAATCATTCCCAGCTTTTTTTGATAACCTCAATTTCTATTAATGCTTTCCCTAATTTTTATATGCTTTAATTATATTTACGCTTATGCTCGCTTTCAAATGCTCAGCTTCAAACTTCCCAAACTGCGGAAAAAGAAGCTTCACCTGCACGATCCTCAGCTTCGCCACGCTTACGACGTAGCCCACGTATAGAAGAAATGGATCAATATGAAGAACGTTGGAAAGAGAATAATAATCCCATAGATAAAAGCGTCCCAACATCTACACAAAATACTCCAACAATCAGTGTACAAACTCCTTTGGATTTTGGTCCCTGGCGTGACGAACATGGCCTCTTAATGGAGGGTTTAAGTGACTTTTATGATTTTACAGCGTCTGTGAATCCTTCACGTTCTCGATCAACTTCAAGAAATCCTTCACCGGCCAATACTGCTCCCAATACTCCTCTACCCAAAGATGTATCTTTTCAACTTGATATTGGAACTGTAGAAGAGGGTGATAGACCTGCTGTGGAAATATATGATGACACAGAAAATTTGGAGAATAATGAATTTAAAAAAGAAAATGTAATCAAATTTATTGAATCTATTAATGGAAATGAAAAAGGAGATGAAGAAAATGAGGAAAAAGAAACGGAGGAAAATGTTCACAATGAAACTGCAGAAGGTCTGAAAAATCAACTGCAATATGTGGCTGATGATCATAGCGATAAAACCAGTATAAATGTTACGACCATGGTTCCTTTGGTTAATGTAATTGATGAAAGTTCGGATAATGTTTCAGTAAGCTTAGAGGTTAACGAATCTAGTTATACTGAAATGAATTCTCTGGTTAGCAGTTTAAGATCACAACAATCCGGAAGATCTCGTTCACGTTCAAAATCTCCTTTGCCTACAGCCGATAATTTACAGCGTAGTTTGGAAAATCGCCGTTATAAAATGATCAAACATAACGAAGATATTTTAGAGAAACTCATAGAAACAAAATTACTACCGGAACTGACTCCGGAAGAGGTTGAGGATCAAAAGAATACAAATGAAGTGAAAAAAGCAGCTAAAGCTTTAGATGAGGTTGATAATACTTCTCAAGAAGAAATGAATTCTTTAGTTCAAACTTTACATGTGGATAGAAGAAGATCAAGATCTAAAAGTCCTATGCGATTGCCCACCGAAGAAAATCTAAGTAAAGGCTTAGAAAAACGACGCTCTAAATTAATAGAACGAAATGATGAATTGATAAAGCAATTGGAAGAGCGATCTCTAACTCCTGAGTCTCCAAAAATATCTATAGAATATGTTTATGAAATGGAAGACTCCCAAGCGACAAATATTACCTCAGGGAACGCTAATCCAAGTATAGCAATTGAATCGCCCGAAAATGAAATATCTCCCGTCTCTCCAGAAGATAATGATGATTGTTCAAGAGAAAAAATGGATTTATTGGTGCAATCATTGCGTGTAGCACAAAGCAGATCAAGATCAAAAAGTCCTATGCATCTTAAAGAGTCTATTGAATCCAAGACTTATTACGAATTTCAAAAAACTGAACAAAAGGAAATTTCCCAAATTATGGAACATATAAATGCTCCTCCTACAATTTCTATTAACTTCGCCGAAGCTGATTCGGAGTCCGAAACATCTCATAATGTAGAAGATAATGATTGTTCACGTGAACAAATGGAATCATTAGTACAATCTTTAAGGATAGCCAGAAGTAGATCTGCTTCTAAAAGTCCTATGCGTATGCTTACGACAGATGAACAACAGCAACGAGAACAAAGAGCTAAAACACCGGAACCGTCTTCACTGACAGTAGAATATGTTTATGAATTTGAAAAATCTGAAGAAATGAATACAGAACAAAATAGATATTCAAGATCTAGAACTCCTTCACGCTCACATTCACGATCAAGATCTCATTCATTGCCACCCAGAGAAGTTGAAATGGAACAGGCCGCATATCGCTCCAAAACTCCATCCCGATCAGTATCACCTCAAAAAGAGACACAAGATGATTTCAATGTTCTTTTGAATTTAGAAGGTTCTTTCAATAAAACTCTGTTGATATCATCGGAGGAGCAAGAGTCTGTAATTTTAGCTAATCGCCAAAGGCAAGTAGATGAAGAAGCTTTGACAAAGTTAATGAATGCATCTGAAGAAGTGGAACTAAGAACATTATCACCTTTAATTCTAGATAAGGATGAGTTAAGTGAGCAACAAGGTCAAGATTTATTGGCCGATTTACCTTTGACGGAGAAAGTTAAACTATTGCGCAAGTCTCCCACTACCCCAGATTATGATCGTACAATTTCCGAAGAAATGCGTGATGTAGAACGCATTAAACAAAATATGCTTGAAAAGGGCTTTAAACGTTCCACCTATGTGGGAGAATCCATGGATTTGGGTATCGAATTTGAACCCTTACGAAGAGAAACAGCAATGTTTCAACGTTCACGCTCACCATCACCCTCCCAGTCATTTATTGATGGGGAATTGGCCAAAAAACATGCCGAAGAACAACGTAAAATTCAAGATTTAATATTACAACAATTAACCACTACTGATAACGAATCCCAGCCGCCCAAAAGTACAGGGGCCATTCCCAAAACTGAACGTCCAAATACCTGTGAAATAGAGTTAACGTTGACCAATGAATGCTTGGATATTTCCCAAATTAAAGAGATACTAGAGGATAGATCTGAAGAATATGAAGAAATGCGTAGAAAAAATGCTGAATTTAGAAGATCTGGTAGTGCCAGTCGTTCTCCTTTACAAGAATCCCAATTGAAGGATTTGGCAAATATTGAGGCTGAAGCTGCTAAACGTGAATTAAAAGATAAAGTTCTCCATGAAATTTCTTGTAAATCGAATTTGAACTTCCAAGATTTTTCTCGCCATTTGAATTCGGATTTTTTTGAAAATGATAGACGAGCCTCAGATTCGGCATTAATACAGAAACCGGAAATTCTGGTACAACTTCATGAAGATTTGGATTTGGATCCCGAAGAATATCATCATTTTCGTAGATTTTCTTTGGCTCAAGAACAGCCTGAAGAGCAGTATCCAATTGATGATTATATTTTCATACAAGAAGTTGAGGTTAGAACCCGTAGTGGTTCGCGAACTTGGATAAGAGAGGATTATTATAGTGAAGAAGTTGATGGGTACTTGGCCAAAAATGAAAGCCAAGAAGAGTCTGAAGAAAATTTGGATGGAAAGGAAAGTACTAAAACTGAAGAAGCTGAAGCAGAAGAAGCTGAAGAGGATGATGAAGCTCTTAATAATAGTGATGATGAAAATAATGAAGAAAATGCGAATGAGGCGGATGAGGATGAAGATTATTCTAATGCTAGTGATGATGATCGTCAAACGGTGGTGGAAGTAGATGATGAAATTGATGAAGATATTTCGGATTTTAATGAACGAGGTCCGGCCGAGGAATCCCATCATGAAACTTCTGAATGTGAAGAGGCTGAACGTGAAATGGATCGCTATGCGGGACGTGAAGCCAGTGATTGGAATCATGTGGTAAATGTGGAAGATATTTTCCTTAACGAAAATCAAGTTAATGAATTAATAAACAGCGAAGAAGATGAAGGAGCTGTGGGAGGTCTTAGTAATTCCCCTTACGATTCTGATTCCTTTGCCATCGATCAAATTTATGACGAAGCCATTAAAAATCGCAAACAATCCGGAATTTTAAGGGAATACGATAGTATTCTTATGCAAATGTCCGTGGGCAGCGATATCGATGAACAATACCTATTGTGGTCCAAAACTCAGGGCAATCGAAAACACAAGAATAAAGAATTCAGTACACAATTACTCGATAGCGAACGTAAAGATTCGGAAATGCGTTATTTGGGTGATGCCAATCTTACTGCCCGACAATCCACACGTTTGCGTTCTCGTTATGGTTATAATCCGGTATTACAAAGCAAATGTGTAGAAGATGATTTGGAGGTGGATTTAAATTATAAACCCAAACGTGAATATAATTGGCGCAAAAATTTCAAATTGGACGAGGAAAATATCAAAGAAGATAAAGAAATCTCTTTTAAGGATGTAGATTTCAAGGAAGTTGAGGATAAAGAAAATATTGAGAATGAAAATGAATGGCTGGTTGAGAACGAAGAGAAGGAGCAGGAAAATATGATAATAGATAAACGTAAATATAGTTTAGGAGGAGAAAGTGTCACTTTATTCAGTCGCAGTCCAGAAAAAAGTTTAAGCGCAACGCAGGATTTTAAAGAAGAAAATGAAGATGTAAATAATGATTATCAGGTTAAAGAAGAGAGCAAAGTTAAAGAGGAGAAGGTAGAGAAACCCAAGAAAAGAAAAACCAAAAAGAAATTACATAAAGAAACAAAAGACAGCTTAGAGGAAACCATGAATAAAGAAGATGAAGAGGCCTATGACAATGAGGTGTACCAAAGACGCAGCAGTAGCTTGCAAATGGAAACCGATTCTCCCAAACGTAAATCACGCTCCAGACGTAGCTCCAAAAGTAGTGTAACAAATGAAGATACTTTGGGTTTATTTTCACCACGTAGCAGTGTAACTTATGCAGAATCTATTGTCGATATAACGGAAGAATTTACAGATGTGCCTAAAGAAACCGGCAGAACCAAGAAAATGAAAAAACGTAAAAAGGTTAAGGAAGCCATGACAAATGTCATTGAAAGTCCCATAGAGCAAAAAGAAGAATTAGATTACATTTTGGAACCTTTAAATGATATACCAGCAGTTTCAGCGGTTATAACCCCGGAATCGTCTAATGCTAATATACTTTCTATGCTTAGTCCTCAGAATAGTATTTGTGTTACTCCCGGTTCCATAGATACAGATATAAATCTTTCGGTGGAAGAATTAAGCGAAACCACTAAGGACACCACGGCATCAACAGCAAGTTCCTCTACCACAGCTAGTAGTCCTTCGGAAAAATTATCCAGAACTTCTTCAGTGGTAACAACACCCGTAGATACGTTTGATATAATTAAGGATGCAAGTTTTTATCCACTTTTCTAAGGAGGGGGAAGGAGCTGCAAAGAAGAAGAAGTAAATATTTTTTTGTGGGATGTTAAAAATGTCAAGTGGGAATTGTTGTATATGGATTCTTGGAATTTTTGGTTTTGTGCTTCCGTTACGTGTTTAGTTACGTTATTGTTTTACGTTTTTTTATGTGTGTGTGTGTGTTTTTTTAACTTACGTTTCTTATGGCTTTTTAGTATTTTATTTAATTTTTATTTCTTTTTTTATATTTTTTTTAGACTTGTTCATGAAATCTAAATAAATAAACAAATATTCCCAAGTAGCAAAATTGCAAAAACAAAAACAAAAACAAAAAAAGAATATTTTATATATAAATTTTGTTTGTTCGTATTATGCTTCCCGAACGTCTGTCCCATCCTGCCTGCATTGTGTCAACAGTATCTGCACTTGAGACTGTATATCAAAAATAAATTAAAAAATGTATCGCAAATTTTAAAACAACAACAACAACTACTACAAATATCATCATCATCATAATCACCAAAAACAATACGACACATGTTTTACGATCCGAACAAATTATATTTGAAAAGAAAAAAGAAAAGACACAAAATTTTTGCTCAAGTGTGGAATCAAACAAGCGTCAAGGTTTCATCTCCTTGAATGCGTGAAATTGAAACGCGTACACCACTTTACAGAGTGAAAAGCGAAAGAGCAAAAAAAAAAAAAAAGAAATAGTGATTTGAAAAGTTTATTAATGAATTGAATGAATTTTAATTGTTTAGTATAAATATTAAAATAAAATAAACTAAATATTTGTAGTCCATTCATTTTATTTTAGTTTTATAGTTTAAATTAAATAAATCTTTTATTTTGCAAATTTATAAAAAAATTAATTATTTTTATTTAAAAATAAAATGCTTTAAGCTTTTTTCTTGTTTTTTTTTTGTTTATGGTCCAAAATATTTCTATATATTCCTTTTGAGCTTATTTAAATTAAGTTATCATCACTTTTTTTCCTGCGATTTTATTTATAATTTGGAATGCGGACATATGGGATCCAAATGATTTGCGTATGTAATTTGCCCACTTAACTCGAAGCTACACAAAGAAATTCCCAGTCATTAAAAACAAGAAGAGGAATAAAAATATTTGGCATTTAACAATTCCAAATGTTTTAAATGTAAATTGTAAATTGTGCAAAAAGTATAAAATTAAAGGGGACAGTATGCCAAGCATAATGTTAAGAGGTTTTTCTAAAAAAAAACTTAAACTTTTTATACAACAAATATGGTAATTTAACTTTGTTTTACTATAAATAAAAATTAAACTCTTACAATGTTAAATCAATATAAAATCACAATGATTTAATATTGTTTTACATGTTAAAATAACCATTAAAACTTGATGATGAGAAGTTGAGTTTGTTATTTTTTTGGTATAAAATTCATTATTTTTATTAGTTTTCAACACAAATTGGGTTTTGAAATATGGAGTGAGATCGAAAATTTCTTAACATGCATATGGGTTATTATTAAAATTTACAAAAAAAAAAAAAAAAAAAAAAAAAAAAACACTAGTGATGAACTTTTATCACAAGTGATGAGATTTTTAACCGTTTTTTGGAAACCCTTCTATTTAACGTTTTTATAATGCTTTCTGTCACTTTGCACGAACAGTTAGTTCATTTCCGTTTAAAATCTACCACACTTTTGGACACCTTTTTTGTGCTCTTCAACTGTGTTTTAACAGAAGCTCAGTATCTCCCTCACTGGACCTAGCTCCAGTCAGTTTGGAGGATTTTCTAATACCACATTATTGTTCTTGTACTACTCAAGGGCTTGTTTACCGTAGTGACAAAATGCCAAGTTGGACTTTTGAAAGCTTGGCCAACTTTTTGTAGCACCAAGTTGAGTTAGCTCTTTTTATCTGGTCACTCATTTTAATCGGATTAAGGGCATATATTTGTTTGATATTAAACATAATAACTGACATAATTTACAGAGGTACCGTGATAAAATAAGAATGAAAATAATACTTGGGTTAAAAGTTTTAACGAACGACGTTATGTGTTAAGAATTTTTCGACCTCACTCTTTACGTGTGAAAATTCTTTGAAATTAATTACATATTTAATTTGTTGAAATACTTTTGCTACACTCTGTTCCAATATCTTGTGTACCACCTAAAAGTATGCTGCACATTTTATAGCATTTAAAGAAATACATGTTTACACTCAGAAATTTTAAACAGTTATTGAGGAATGTGCGGAATAATTAAATCCATTATTTTTGAAAAATCCAAATATTTAGTTGTTGTTGTTGTTGTCTATTTTCAAAAAACGCTTTGCCAAAAAGGAAAAAGTAAACAATTTTTCATTATTTGCCAACATCATTTTTCATCAAAAACAAAACACGTAGATTTTCTTAAAAAGAAAATATTTCTAAATGAAGGGAAAAAATTATGAACAACTTTTCATTTTTTTCAAATTTTGACATATTTTGCAAATTTCGAATAAAAATTGACATTGAACAAACAAAGTGTGTCATACAAAATAATTTATGTTTTTTATGACAAAAAAGAGGGACAGACAACTACAACAATTATAATAAATTAATATTTTTTCCATTTATTTTGTATTTTAAATTTAGTCGTGATGTTTTTCTTGTTTTTCGTAAAATTAGTAAATTCGAATATTTCATCTGATTCTTTTGTTTTAAAAATTATATAATCATTTGTGGATGTTTTCTTAAAAATATTTCATTCAAAATTATTTAAGTGTTTTTTTAATAAACTATACGAAGTAGGGTATGAGAGGTATATTGGACCTGTTAAAAGGTTTGAGATTAAAATTAATTCTAGATCTTTTTTAATTAAATATCATCATGTAAGAAGTTATACTCGGTCAAGTCCGACTATTTAATACCCTACATCACATTGTTGGTTTAAATGTACAGTATATAATACTGATACGAACTTCCATTACTAGAGTTTTTTTTAATGTGGGCGTTACATGGGAGCTAGGAGAAGTTATGGACCGACCCTCGTAAAATTTCGCAAATTGATTTTTGCTTTTATTTGTCTTGATTTGATTAATTCTTATTACAGTACCAACGTATTTGTGAGATTTAAGCTCTTAAAATTGATATTCTTGTGGGACCTATGAGAAATAATGGACCGATCCTCATATAATTTGGCACGTCGTTTTAGAATGTTATAAAACTAATTTATACCAAATTACATTCAAAATGCTTTATATTTGGGATTTTTTTGACCTTAAATACCCATTCCGGGATAAATACTTGTATGGGGGCTTGGTAAAATAATGGACCCATCATCACCAATTTCTATAGGCATCATCCTTGAGGCAACATAATGGCAAATGCTAAATTTTATTGACATATCTTAAAAATTGCAGCTAGCGTTAGTTCACAAGGTCTACATGGACAATCAACCTGGTAACCAGCCAGACGGACGGACGTACGTACATCGTTAAATCGACTCAGAAAGTGAGTTTGAGTCGAACGGTATACTTAAATGATAGTAATATTTTTTTTATGCGTTACAAACTTAAGCACAAACACACCTATGGGGATGTAGGGTATAAAAACAGACTTTAAATATTGTGTTCAAAACTGTTTTTTTTTTCACATATTTATTTTTTATGATTCCAACTTTTAATATAAACTTAATATAACTTCCACTTTCCTGTAGGGCATCAGTCACAAAATATTATTGAAAACATTATGGATCTTTTTGCTACTATTTGATCTACTAAATCTATAGATAAAATAGTTTTTCTACTTCATCAAAAAAAAATAAACATTCACATCTTGTCTGTAGACATCAATATATATTTTATATTTAATATTTAATAAATATATTAAATAATCGTTTATATATAACAAATTTATTTTTGATTTATTACTTAATTTTTGATGAGTTGTGTCTGATCATTGTAGCTTTTAAATAAAGTACCCTACACAAATACAGAAACTATATAAAGAACAATCGGACAATAATGTGAATGGAGATGAAAATAATGTACATTTTTTTAAATCCAACGAAAATGAATTCCAAATAATATTTTGAAATAGAAATTTAAAAATCGGAAAAATAATATGGATTGTTTGCAGGTTGAAAAGTTCATCTAAGTCCACCTATTTTTCTAATGGAATCAGGAGAAAATAGAAGGTCCAAAATAGCCTTTTTAAAGTGTTTATATACCTGAACTTTATATCAAACGTTCTCAAAATTCAGATTTTCCGACTCACAAGATATAGTGTATCCAAACCGATTTGTTTGTTTTGTTTTCTAAAGCTTTTAAACCTTTATCAATATCTTAGAGAAATTCAGGCCCCTTTCTGATCAGATACTCATTCGGTGACCCTTCAAATTTAGCCCCCCGATTATGATGATAATTTCAAAATTTGCTAAAAATTATTTATGAATTGAGTTCAAAGACATTCAAGTCAAAATAAATTTTAAACCTTTTTTACCTCTGATTTTCCTAGTTTTCTAGGTCATCAGGCTTAATACGGATTGCGATTTTTGGTGTTTCCACAAAAATTTGGGAATATTTTTATTTCTCTATTTAATGGACTTCAATATGGTGTACATATGTGTAGATATTGTTCTAGAACTCGCATGTGAGTCATCTTCATTAGCTCAGCTAGATTATCGAAATATATGATCTATTTCATTCTCTGGAATAATTTATACGTAACTCACATATATAATCAGTTCGATTTCTCAACCATACCACAAGTTCATCGTATACACCTTTTTCATGGCTCTCGAAATGTTGTATACCTCAATGATTAACTCATACCAATTCCCTTTTATATACCGGCGAGTATTATGTTTCACTATGGGCCTATAATGTTTTTACTTCAATGATATCGTATTTCATGCTACACTTTTCTCAAAATTTCACAGATTCGATAAATTACGTAATCCATTAGTTCCAATTACTTTTTAAGGCGTGATACGTCACGTATTTTCTCCGGTGATGAAAAATGGAGACATTAGGATAAATCCAAGAGAGAAGCATATAATTGCTTATCATCCGTCCAAAAACTAAGTATGGGAAGTTATTACTCATCGGGGTTTTATGAGGGATTTAGAAAATTATGGTCCGATTTCCTAAAAAACTAGATGGTATAAATCTTGAATAGATGGAATTCTATTTTTTGTTTCATACACTTTAATCTTCTTAAATTTTGTCATGTATATTTGGGCTTACAGAAGACCTATTTGTGTGAAATTTATTTCGGGAGGACATCTGCATGAGATCTAACTGTAATATTGGTCCAAACATAACCAGCCATAGGCTTGGCCCAAAATAATAATATTTTCTTAAGGATATCTATGGAATGTTCACTTGTATATTCAATATGTCCTGCACAGACCTCTACCTTAAATCTGAATAATTTCAAACCCGATACGCAAATAAATTATCACAAAAACAACTGAATCGAAAATAATGCGCTTTTTGGAATAAGTTTTTTTCGATATTGCCTAAAGAAGTTTTATTATAGTGATATACTTGGCTGGTTATTGTTGTAGGGTATTTCATATTCTTCACTACCACTAAAAACGCTTTAATTGATTTAAATCCCATAAATTCCTGTACATTATATTTTTATCTTATTTTTTTTCTTATTTTTGAAATTTTCAATAAATTTATCTTCTCCTCCAACAGTTATAAGGAAAAAAGAACACAATTTCTAGATTAATTTATGACAAATCCATTTGAATACAAATAATACAATTTTCACAATTTGGTTATTTTCATGATTTTTGATACGCATACAATATGTACGTACATACACACATGCACATATCGTCTCTGCGCTGGCAAAATTTCCTATGTAAATTTTTGAAATTTTTCAAAAGAGACAAAATAGAGTATAATTTATCTATTTATCCATCATTCTTTTTAATTCTTTCGCTTATGTGTAGATTTATTAACGTTGTAATATCTGGTTCGGGAATGAAAAACTTCCCACCTTATTGTGGAAGATATAAAGAAAGTTTACATAGGCAATTTCCTTCGAACAATTTTTATTTCAATAACTTTGGATAATTCCCAGCAAATTGCTAAGTTTTTGATAATAAAAGATTCAACTACACTGAACCAAAAAAGAGGGTAAATAAAACGAAAAAGGCTGTAGAATTGAAGAAAAGTAGATTCAATATCAGTCAACGAAACTTTTATTCAAATTTAAATTCAGTTTACATTTTCTTTGTCTAATTTCATTTAATATGATAATGAAAATATACAAAATTATTTGACGAAAAAAAAAATAGTAAAATAGACAAAATTTAAGAAAATTCTTAAATATGAAGAAAAATTTTATTAACTTGAATAAAAATCAGTTTATGTTACACCTTTTCGTAAAGTTCTATGAACATTTTTCGTTAATATTACCTATGACATTTTGTTCAGTGTATATAATATATGAAGTGCTTCGACATAATTTTAAATTCTTTTGAAATGGAAATGTGCTGGAAATCCCACATTTATTTAACACATACTATAAACACTATTTAACACCAAAATCAATACTTAATATATATAAATTAATTTTTAAATACTTCATATGAAAAATGGTTTCAATAGGAAATTTTGTTGAAACATTTTTCAAAACCAGTTAAGATTTTGGGCTGTAAAATGCATTAATAAAATTTTTTTTCGAAAATCTTTACATAGGAACTCCTGCCAGCGCATGGACGATATATATTAATATAAACATTTATATGCATTTTATAATAATTTGCTACTTAGATAAATATATATTTTTTATTTTTTATTTTTAATAAATAAAAAAAATATTAAACAAATGAAAAAAACCTGCAGAAAATAGAAAAATGTATGTTTTTGGACGTGTGCAAAGGATTTATGACTAAAATCAAATTAAATCTTTCTTTTTTTATATCTTATTTTATTTTTAAATAAATTTTTATATATATTTTGCCGATATTTTTGGAATATTTATATTTAACATGTTGTTGGTTATTAATAAAATAAAATTGAAATTTATATAAAATTATATATATAAACGATCTCAAAAATGATTAATAAATTGCTGCTTGAAACTATTAAATTTGTTCGTAATTTTCGTTAATGCAATTAAATGCCAATTTAATTATTTTGTTTAATTATTTTTCTTTTTTTTTAATTGATAAATGAATTGAAAAGAAATTTATTAATATTGAATGAAATATTGTTCAATTTTAATTAAATATTATTTG
Source organism: Cochliomyia hominivorax (assembly GCA_004302925.2). Taxonomy (NCBI): domain Eukaryota; kingdom Metazoa; phylum Arthropoda; class Insecta; order Diptera; family Calliphoridae; genus Cochliomyia; species Cochliomyia hominivorax. Next base: position 57,064,445 of record PYHX02000413.1, read on the forward strand.
CAAAAATTCATCTAAACGTTTACAATAATTAAAATATTAAATATTAAACCAATAAATCAATTAAGAGCATTTTCTTAAAGACGTTTGGAAAAGGAAATATTTTCTAGATAAATTATGAATCGTGAATTGAATTGAATGCATTCGTAGACATCGTACTCTGAATCAATTTTGCTATGTTCGTCTGTTTTTGACAAAATCAGCAATGTACATATTTTAGGTAAAGAGATATAGACCTATAATTTAGATATGTTCAGAACTTAAAGAAAAACTTTCTTCATTGGATTTTAATAAATTCATGGTATCTGGACACATTATTTTAAATACGATACCAGAAAACAAAAAAAAACTTTTATACCCCACCCATTTAGGCCATCGTACAGTTCCAGGATAAATTGATGAAATTTTTAACAAATACCCACTTTGATTATGATGAGAAATTCAATTATTTTTTGTCCAGGAAATAACCAAAAAATTATACACCTTTCAAACCAAAAGTTTTTAAATTTTTTAATTTGTAATTCAAATATTTGGAAAAGAGTGGTCCAAACAATAGTTGCCGAAAATCATTCGACAACTATTGATGTAAACTGTAAACTGTTCACAACGTTTTCAAGGACAACCAGCCGAACAGGTAGACAGACAGACGGAATAACATCGTTAAATCGACTCTGAGTCGAACGGTATGTTAAAAGTGGGTTTAACACCATTATTTCCGCATGTTACAAACATCAGCACAAACGCATAATACCCCAACCACCATCGGTTGTGTAGGGTAGAAAAATAATTTTGTTGCATAATGGATGTCGAAACGTATGTTCTGGCAGATATTTCACCACTTCCTCGAAAATTATTGAATCGAAATTTGCATCAGGGAATGTTTACAAAAAGGCGGCTTCCATTCATTAGACTTTAGAATGTATTCACTTATTTCTGGCCTGACTTGGCATCATGTCACTATGGTTAACAAACCCTTAAGTGGTACAAGAACAACATTGTGGTATTTTTACCAAGAGTGGGAAAAGCTCTCCGGAGCAAAATCTTAGCTAAACGGGCAGCTTTCTTACCGAAGTTTTCTTACTTTTTAGTTTTCTGTCCATGAAGGCAGACGTTTGAATGCTTGGACAAGTTTTTGTAGAACCCGGTTGGGTTTTTGTTGGAAATATGTAATAATCAGATTAACAATATATATACATATTTTACAAAGGTAACTTGATAAAAAAATTAAATAATATTTGGGTTAAAATGTTCTTAAACGTGTTAAGAATTTTTTGATCCCACCATCTATTAAGAACAAGTTAAAATTTTATAGTAGGTCAGTCCCGACTATTAAATAAATTACACCACATTATTGTTTGTAAATGTCTGGTGCGAAAAAATTTATCAACGACCCTCGTATAATTTGCTTTAACTATTTAACTATTTGTATGTGTGCAATATATTACTATGATTCAAACATTTATGTTAAATTTGTGCGTTTTAAAGAGAATTGTTTCTGTAGGATTATATGGGAATTAGAAAGAATTATGTGTAGACCCTCGTTTAATAATGGACTGCCAGCCGGATGGACAGACATGCCTAAATTGACTCAGGTGCATTGGAGCACCTCCTTTTCGTGTTGATATTTTGAATTTTTACCATTTAAGAATTTACGCTTTAATAACATTCGTTTCATAATGAATGTCATTTTAATTATACATCATTATATATATATCATTATTATATAATAATATAGACTACTAAAATTAAAATACCTTAAATATTACATGGCCCATTTTCTTTGACATATTTCTTGTAAAATTTAATTTCTATTTAATCTCATTATTTTAATTTTAATTTTGCATTTAATTTTCTATAAAAATAATTTTCTATTAAAAAAATTGAATGCAAATTTTATTCATTCAAATGATGAATCATTTAAAAACATTTTTGATTAAATGTAGTTTAAACAAACGATCTAATTAATTATTTTGCTCATATGAACATTTATTTAAATTTTATTTGTTCTTAACGGTCTCTATTAAATGATCGAATCATTAATTATTTGATTTAAATGTTTTAAATTGTTTTAACACCGAACAAGAACATAAAACAGAATTTAAGAAGATTAAAGAATTTTATTTGATGAAATAATATTTTATTTTATTTTATTTCCCTCTGTTTCTCTGTACTTTTGCAAAATATTGAATCACTGTTTAGAAAAATTATTTGACACAAGATGTTTTGACATTTATAAATTCTAAAAAATCAAAAGAGAAGACATTTCAAATTTAATGATCAGCCAAGAGATGAATTGTGGGGCAAAATATAAATATCTTTTTTTCAAAATTTGAATACTGTTTAATGGAAATCATATGAAAAATGGAATATGGGAAAATTATCGGTTTCCATGTGGTTTTTAAGAGATTCGATTATCATTTCGATTATTATCTTTGTATGAAGGCTACCTCTCCCCCTGACTCTATCCCTCCTTCATTTTGTCTAATCAAAATTGCCTCGTTTGAGGGCTACCTCTCCACCTGATTCTTACCGTTCCACATTTTGTCTCGTACAAAAGTTCTTTGAAAAAATTATTGACCAAAATTTAAAATTCTCCTCGTTATAGTTCTTTAAATATTCGATGATCAAAATTTGTTTTGTATGGGGCTTACGTCCTCCCATGATTCTAACCGTCATACATACATACATACATACATACATACATACATACATACATACATACATACATACATACATACTTATTATATTTTATGTATATGGATATGTATGTTAAGAATATTTGATCTTACTCCTTATTCAGCAATCAATATGGAAAAATAAAAGTTTCTAGTTGGTCTGATAACGTCCTTTGTTGATTGAAAAATTAACGTCATTTTAAGTTTCAACCATTAATTTTTTTTTTTTTAAATATTGATTTTTACGTTATGACTTTCTTACAGCAAACGGGCGTTATTAATAATAATTTGTATAGAAAATATTACATTTTAATAGAATTTCAAATTTACAAATTGTTATTACAAATTTGATGTTTAAAAGATTTCAAAATATTTTTTTCTTTTTTCAAAATCCTGTTTTAAATCTCGTAATAATTATTATTTTTTCGAACACAATACAACATTTTATATTATTTAATTTTTCATTTTAATGTTTTTGTAATTTTATTAGGTTGATTTTTTTCTCATTTTGAAAATAAATCTTCTCTGCAAATCATTTGTTCAGTATTTTTAGAAAATGATGTTAAATGCAAAATAGTTTTAAATTTTTTGTTGCTTTTGTATTAATAAAAATTGCATTTTCTATTTTATTAATAATTTTAAATGAAAGAAACGAAAAAAAATTACACAAAATATTATTCATAATGCAAAAATATTTATCACAACTTGTTCTAGATTTTTATTTAGCAAACAATTTTTATTTTATTTAATTTTAATTTTTCTATTCGGATTTTTAAAAAAAATTTCGTTGTGTAGGCATCAAAGCGAAAATTATCATAAAAAATTACAGTCATAGACATAAGTAAGGGCACAAAGTGAAATTTGATTAGAGTTGAGGTATTTTTGAAGTTTGAGTCTATCTATATCTCCATATCTCTATCAATCAATCTATCTATCTATCTATCTATCTATCTATCTATCTATCTATCTATCTATCTATCTATCTTTCTATCTATCCATCTATCTATCTCTTTTTAGATAAAATTAATATTAAAACTTTAATAAAATTGTAACGAAAAATGATATTATTTTTCAAACATGATATATGATGAATCAGAAAATTAATAAGATTCCTACTTTTCTATGCGAAAATACCCAATATACATATGTCCATATTGGATTCAAACTTTTTTGGAAGAAGATTTAGCTTTTAAAACATTAAAAGATCCAAAGATCCTTTTTAAATTTAGTTTATATAGCCAATAATAATGACAATTCATGACCGTTTGAATTAAATTTAATATAAAGAAAATCTGTCTCAAATAAAATACCATATAAACCCATTAATACCTTTTTTTGACAATAGTGTAGCTACAAGCAGCCCCTTTTCAAATTGATCTTGACTGATCGTTTTACACATAATTTTTTTGGCTGCATTATCGTCGCCTCCTTTCACTTCATGTAAAAATATTTTGTTTGTTTTTCATGTCAAGTATCAAGAATATTTATAAAAATAAACAGATCATCAGATTGAAAAATCATATTAAATGTTTGTGATAATAAAAAATATTATTTACCTTAAAATATATAATTTTTTTAATGAGTCAAGGTTTATTTTATATTGGTGCCACTTAAAAGATCCTTAATGAGTTTTTATTTATATAAATATTTTTTACTACAAAAAATAAATTATTAATTTTTTAAAAAGCTTAACAGATCTGAAAATCATCAACGAAATTGTTTAATTTTTTTTATTTAAAATAAATAACACCTAATTATGTTTAAATAATATAAATATTATTATAATTAATTTTTTTTGGACTCACCTGATGCGGTCATAACCTTGAAAATATTTGTTTTAAATTTTTGCCATAAAATACTTAATTTAATTCAGCAAAAAATGATTTCAATTTCATTTTTTATAATATAATATTAAAAGTATTTAAGAAAATTAATATCAACAGACATTTGGATTTTATATTATATAAAAATTTAATCCATTATGCAATTATCGCACAGATTTTTGTGCGATAATTGCACACACTATGCTATGGCATAGTGTGTGCAAATAAAATTTTTTTAGAGAAATAATTCTGTAAATTTTGAACCGTTAAAAGTCCTAATGAAATTTCTCACATTCAGAGCTGATATGTTTTTTTGAGTTCACTTGGGGGGTACAGATCCACTTAGCACAATGTGTTTTAATGAAATTTAACACCTTTAGAACTGAGTTGAGTTCATTTGGAGGATACCTGACTCATACCTGTCCAGGAGGGGGAGGGGGGTAGTTGGTGACCTTCAGATTTGACCACCAAACGTATGTTTATTTTTTAAAAATTCGCAAAAAATCAATTTATGAATTTTTATTATTATTATTATTTATTATGAAGTTTATGAAAAGAAATTTTGTATATATAAAATAAGGAGTGAGATTGAAACATTTTTGAAACCACTAAAATTAAAGTTTTAATTTTTTATTTTACTGAAATTTTAAATTTTTTGTTATCTTCAATTATCTATTAACAAGAGCCCAATATCTCTCTACTGGCTTTAGCTCTGGGAAATTTGGGGGATATAGCTCTCTTCATACAAAATACACATTAGTGATCTTGTTCCGCTCAAAGGTTGTTTACCATAGTGGCAGTATTTGAAGTCAGTTCAAAAATAAGTGTTCAAAAATCTCTTTATGGTCTTGTATTAAGGAGCATATTTTACTAACATTTTCAAAATATAACTTTATTTAAAGAGATTCTATTTAAATAAGACATTTGTGGTTACTATGAGTTGTTTTTTTTATTATTTTTGGAAGCCAGTTGACTGGTAATAAGTTCTGTTTCCAGAACTTTTCGAGAAGCTATAACTTTCCTGGTTCTAGTTTGTAGGGTTATCTGATATTTGCTGATCATTTAAAAGAATATATAAAGAAAAACCCACTAATGGAACCATTAAAAATAAAATTCCAAATGTTTCCTTTTTCATGTTTCCCCCATAAATCTTTGACATTATGTTCTTAAATCATTGATCTTTTTTAACTCCCAACATTTATTTTAATTTTATTCATCTCTCAACATCTTTAAAATCATCAAACTTATGAATGACAACATTTCAAATGGACGTCGTCATCACTAAGTTAAACATGTCGATTTGTGGCATCAGAAATCCCCTCAAAAAAATTACTTAAAATTAAAATGAAAATAAAACTCACCAAAAATAATTAAAATGCCAAAATTTCACAAGAAAAAAGAGAAAAAAGCTAAAATGATTAAAATGGCTAAAATGGAATTGAATGGCAAATAAGTATGAGTACAAGTACAAGTATATTAACGTGTGTTTCATGCGATCATAAATTCATTAGTTTTTATTTTAGTGATTTTTTCTTTCTTTTTTGCTCTCACATGGATCAGATTTTTCGTTAAAGACCAACAAACAATTTTTGTAGGAGAACGAGAAACGTAACAATTTGACTGAATGAATGAATCAATGACCGAAGTGAAATGAAATTAAATGAAAGAACAAGTGTGTCGTGTGCACAAAAGAAAATTAAAATTTTTAAGAAAAATAAATATTTTTTTTTAAAGAAAATTCTGTTTTTCTGCTTAAATTTCATTTAAAACATTTAAAACATGTAGAGTATGTACGATTGTGTAGTTGTGATTATTTTATGATTATTTTTCTTTTTTTTAATTTAAATAAAAAAATTCAATAAAAATTGTTCATTTGCGATAAAAAAATCGCATTAGAGGCAAAAATGAAGCTGTGAAGGTGTACGATGGAAATTTATAGTTTATTTTCCACATTTTTTATATAATTTTTGTCTAAAACTACAAAATCAACCATTTGCTACAAGGTGGTCATAACTCAAAAATTAAATTTTTTATAAAGACATATTTCTAATTTTTTTTGGACTAAAAACTAAAATTTGGAATTCTTGAATAAACATCTTACTTACGATTAATTTTACCTACGCACAATGGTCCAAAAACGATTTTTTTATAATTCTGTAATTTTGGAACTAGTGAATACCTTTTAATGAAACTATTTTGGAAAGAATTCTGTAATTCTGGAACTAATGAATATGTTTCAATATAATTCCGTAAAGATATTCTTTAGATATTTTCCAATTGATTAGAAAAAAACTTAAGCTCTTAGTAGTACCAAGGGAGGAATTGTAGATATCAAAAGATGATCACTTTGGGAATAAAAATTTTTCAAAAAATTCCCAAAACTTCATTAATAATGTGATTCAAAATCCATAATAAAACTTTCTTGAAAAAAAGCTCTTAATAGTTTCAGGGGATGGAGTGAAGACTTCCAAAGATGATCACTTTGGGAATTAAAATTTTTCAAAAAATTCCCAAAACATCATTAATAATTTGATTTAAAATCCCTTATAAAACTTTCTTAGAAACAATTCTGTAATTTTGAAAAAACCTCAAGTTCTTAGTAGGTCCGTAAGACAGCGTGAGGGCCTCCAAAGTGAATCACTGTGAAAATAAAAAATTGTCAATAAATCGTCCAAAAATCCTATTAAGGTGTTTTACCTTGAAAAAGTTAAGAATTTTATTGATTTTTTCTAAAAACGAGGTAATCAACTTTATATTTTAGCTCCAAACTGATTTATAAAATAAGGTCGGGATTATATACAAAATTTTAAACAATTTTGGTTTAAGACCTGTATATATATAATATTACGTTGAATTTTTTGGAATTTTTTTAAAGGTGGCAACATTTTTTTGCTTTTAAATCCACAAATTTACCTCAAACTACAATTTTTTATTAACTCCAAAAATATATTATTTTGTTGTTCAACTAATTACCTTTCCAATGATATCAAATACATAAATAAATACTTTACACTAGAGATGAGCGATATCGTGAATATTGAATAACTTCGTTCCCAGTGAAAATGATTTTAAAATCACTGTTCTTAAATACAGTGACAGAGATCGCAGTATTTCAAAGGAAAACAAGAAAAGTTTTATTAAAAAAAGAAATGAAAAAAATCACGGAAAACAAAAGTGTTCAAAAAAGACGACAAAGGACATTGTTTTCTTTGAATGTCGGAGTCTCTATTAGAATTCACACTATGGATCGTAGGGAACCGAATTTAGGCTCAGCATCATCTTTAAGTAATTTTGCTGGTAAAAAATAAAAAACAAGTTAATTTGAGTATCCAACAAAAGAGAAAAGAACGACATTATTAGCAACTGTTATTTCTTAATTTCAGTCACTGTAGTTACCAGTGTCATCTATAGTGATTAAAACACAGTTGTGAAAATATCGATCACCTCTACTTTACACAACATATTTAAAATTAACTGATTTTGGAGTTATGTAGATCTTGCAGTAAATGACCGTTATGACGTTTTTTATTAGTTATACTTCTTTAGTTAGTTTTGACTGTAATTTTAAAAAATTGCATTGTTTTTTATTTTATTTATTATTTCTTTTTTTTTCAATTATAATTTATTTTTTCACTTTATAATTATGTGCTAAACAATATATTGGCGAAAATTCTAAAATTTATTATTAAATTGTATTAATGACGTAAAATGTTTTAAGAATAAAACACAATCGATTTATTTATTTTTTTTCCACAATTAAATGAAAATACCTGAGTTTAACTATTTTTTTTTTTTCCTAAAAATTATTTAATTAAACATTTGACGCAAAAAGATTTATGTTTAATTTTTGAATTGAAGCCAATTTTTATTGAACATTTTGAGAATTATAAATGAACTCATAGTTTTAGATTAGATTTTTAAATAATTATTTAGAAATTATATAATTACTAAAATGAAACCATTAAAAATAATAGGGTGGTTCCACCAAAACATTCTTTACGTATTGAGGGAACTAGAAATGGTCTGAAGGTATTAGCTTCTGAGTAAAGATCTGGATTTTTTCTTTGGATTTACCCCTTTCACTTTTCTTGATAAAGTCATCTTTTGGAATTGGTTTCAAATTCTGCTATTCAGCTTCTATCTATCTATCTATCTATCTATCTATCTATCTATCTATCTATCTATCTATCTATAGAATATAAAACATGTATACATATATGTGTGTAAGGTATAGACTCTAAAACGGATGGGCAAATTTTGATGAAATTTTTACGGAATGGTCCAAACTACCTTTTCCAGGTACTGTTTTACTGGACAAAACTCATTTCTCAGACAAAACGATAACATCAGGGAGAGTGGTATCCCATACAAAGGAAATTTAAATGACTAATAATCTGTCTAAATCATATGACAATGCAACATTAATGTTTGCTTAGGGTCAGCAACGCCCTAAAAATTTCTTTTGGCAAAACGACGTTTTCCGGGTCTGCTCGTAATCCAAATGGAAGCAAAACGTTATCTATGAAAGGTCTCTTTAATACGCAAAATTTTCGCAGAACTGTATCGAATTAATTGTTAAAATTTCTCCCAAAAGATCGTTAAAAATTATGTTTTAAATATCTCAATAAATTTAGGAACTTTATAGATCGATCTCATCTTTTAGAAATTTTAAAGGCAAAACGTCAAACGTAAAATTAATAACGAAATTAAATTAAGTCAACGGTATTAGGGGTTTTAACAAAATGATCATAAAGTATGTATAACGGTGGAAACATTGAATGTTTCTCATAACACATGACACATATATTACATCGTCCTGTAACCTGATAATCGCAGGCAACTTTTATATATCGCTTTGGCTCTCTTTTAACCAATCTTTTGCCCAATATAGTATGTTTATTTCGGAGTTGATTTATATCAAATATTTCCTATAACTTTTCTGTAAGTTTAAAAAAATAGTCCAAAACTTTTATTATAAAATCTTCTGACTCGCGGGACCAAAGTTAAAACTCAGCTTACTTTACAAGTACACTGTAAAAATAATAATTTAAAAAGGAATAAATAAAAAACTTTATACAAGAATTTATTTATTTTTTTAATTTACCAAATTTGAATAGGGTTTTTGGGCAGATCTTTGCCCTAAAACGATCCAAATTTAGTTTACATACATTCCCGTTAATATTTCTTACAAGACAATAAAAAAATTATAAAGTTCTGAGCAAAAAATATTTTTATAACGATAAACAAGGGTTATTTAAGATGAACCAAAAAAGGTAGTAAATATAACAAAGAAGGGTGTAGAATTGAAGAAAAGTAGGTTAAATATCAGCCAATGAAACCTTTATTTATCATAACGAAAATTTTCGTTAATTTTTCGTAAATTCCTCAAATTGACAAAAAATTGTCAATATGACTATTTGTATTCGTTAATAAAAACGTTGTTAATTTGAATAATATATTATTCAAATTTACAAAAATAAATTCTTTATATTGATGTAAGTTATTCAATTTAAATACCATATTTAAGTTAAATTTACGAAATTTTAGTTGAACTGAGTAAAATATAACGTTAATTTTTGTAGTAAATTAATACATAAAATATTAAGGACCAAGGGAAGGTGTACTCCCGATAAAAAGCAAATATTGATTAAGTATCTTAAGAAATGTAACAGCGAAAATTTTCAAATTTGATCCCAATGACTTCCTCAAGGAACTGTTTAACTGGACATAAGGGTATAAGTAGCTCTCGTTCAAAGCAAATGATTATGATCAAATATCTATAGATCTACTACAATGGGAATTTGGTTCCAATTATATTTTTTAATACACGTCGACTTGTGATTTGTGAAATTTCTTTCGAGATCTAAAACTAAGGATAATTTTTATACTGCAAAGCTAAAAGCTAATTAGGTAAAAAAGCTAATTTTAGATAATAAAAAAGACAACTGAAAATAGTGCAATGTCAAAGGAAGAAGGTGAACTGACCGGTTTGTATTTCTGATGAAAACTTCTTACATGTTTATTGATCAGCTGATCATCCATTTGCATTTTCATGAACTTATGAAAAGTATATAATATATAAAATGTCCTATAAAATATTTTCCTCCTGTATGTATATCTACATTCTACATATAACAAAGAAAATACACAAAATTATTTGATGAAAAAAATAGTTAAATAAACGAATATTTTATTCAAACTAACTTCATTTTAGTATTTAGAATAAATTTGTGTGTTATTTTACTTACGAATCGTTACTGCCGTTTTTACTAAATATCTGTTGATGTAACATATTTTTCGTTAATTTTTTTACTAAAAAAATTTTTATTAAATTTTTTAGTATATTTGAAGAAAATTCCTCACTTTGAGGAAAAATTAATTAGAATAAAAGTTACAGAATTATTTCCCAAACAAACACATTGTAGCCAAGTGAATCGCCTAAACGCAAATTATTTTTGTAGCTCTGTGTTATTATTATATTTTATTACTTTTTCAAAATTTCGAATACTTTTGGTCAGCAAAAACTAAAGACAATATGATTTTATTTTTAATCGTTTTTGCTTTAGACCCCAAAATTTATTTTATTTACAATTTACATTATTATTGTTGTAATTAACATTATTTTTGGCTCGAGTATTTTCATAATAACAAATTTTCAGTTCCATTTTTATGCCAGTTATAAATTGTTTACATTTACAAAATAATAACAACAACTAAGAATACTATATTGGGCTATGCCGAATATTTAGTACCCTCCACCACAAATGCGTAAAGTTTTGTACATACACACTCACACATACACTCACAAAAGTACACATTATTTAAACGTTTTTCTTATACAAAGACAATACAAAAACATAAAATTAGTTATATTTTTAGCTATAACTTTTTTCCAACTGAACCGTTTTTGATAAATTGTAAAATTTATGGGCAAAATTGCATCCTAATTTGTCCTTTTATAGTTGACAATTTTCAGAAAATTCTTCACTTGAACTTAGAGGTTGCCTCCAATATCGGTCTATATCCTTTAATACATTGTCAATTATTGTGGTGTGAGCGTGCCAAAAACAGACAGATAGACAGATTTTCTTTTGATATATATACCTTATGAAGTTTAGAATAATTCCTTCTTATCGTTACACACGGAATGACAAAGTAAATATACCCTCTTCACCTTTTGTGGTGGTGCAAGTTATGAAAATGTTCTTTTCGACCTCAGCATGTTAACCGAATTTTATGAATTTTACGAATGTATTTAAAATGAATTTTTTATATTCGAATTTCGTATTTATTTTCTTGATTTTGGCTTTTATAGTTTTATAAACAAAAAACAATTTAAGTTTATTATTTTTAGTTTATTTCTTCTTCTTCTCTCTTCATTTAATATAAACAAATCGGATTTAAAGGTGAACGTCATGTTGTGTTGAATCGAAAGGAAAATAAATTTCAATATAATTTTGGAATTTTAAATTGCCGCAGTAAAATTTTTTTATATAAAAAAAATATTGAAAATTTATTTTGAAATTCATTTTTGGCCAACAACAACAATAAGTTTTTCAATGAATTAAATAAAAATTTAGTTTTGTATATTTACTTTTTGAAAAGAAATAATTTAATTGAACTAAAATAAAGTCTTTATTGAAAAAAGTGTATCTGTTTCTGAAAATAAAACAAATCAATTAATCCAGAATGGCTAAATCTGTGGCGGTAGTGAAAATGATAAAGAATGTTTTTTAAATCTCTAGAAAATTCACAGTAAGTGATTTTTGTGTAAAAAAAAGTTAAGAGAAAATAAAAAATAATAAAAATATATATAAAGATCAGGTAACAAAAGTTAATTTATCAATTTAGAGTGTAGCATTCGTTTAGGACCGATTATATGATACTTTACACCGCACAGTGTGTCCAAATCGATAGGTTTTGGAAATAATTCTATAAATTTTGAACTGTTAGTGGTATCGTAATTTGACTTAGTCAGAGCTGAGGTCCAGTTTGGTCAGGGGCCTCAGTTATTTTGAGTTTTTCGAAAATATTCAAGTCGAAATAAATTTTAAATCCATTTTCCCCATTTATTATCAGTTTTTTAAGATAGCGAACTTTCTATAGGTCCTATGTGTCATGGAAAATAGTTAAATTTGACCAAAGGCAGCCTAGTTAAGGATGGATTTTTAGCAAAGATGTAGACATCTAGTTTTTCTAAAAAAGATCGATTTGAACACACTGTGTGAGGTGGCCAACTTTGGAGGGTTAATGAATATATCTCTGACCAGATGGGATCCGCACTCCTATAAATCACCATGTCAAGTTTAATTAAGATATCTCAATCGGTTCGAAATTTTTAGAATTATTTTAATAAAGATCGTTTTTAACACACTGTGTGAGGTGGCCAACTTTGAAGGGTTACCGACTAAGTCTCTTTACTCCTCCAAATGAACTTAAAAATACCGGTAGCATTCCCCAAAAACTTCTACAGCCATATCATATTTTTAGAGTTATTCGGACTCTGTAATTAACCAAAAATTATTTCGCAATAAACCAATTAATGCAACTTATGCAATTTTTTACTTCAAAAAAAAAAAAAGGAACAAAACCAGCAATTATGGCCAAAACGATTAACCTTAAAGATCTTGTGAGAAAAACTAAAAAAACTTAATTGTTTATATTTTTCCCAAAATTTTTAAAATGACAAATTTAAAATTCCAACAAAGAAAAACAAGAAAATAATTTAATTCATTCAACCTTCACCTTCTAAAAAGGAAATCAAAAATAACAAAAAAAAAACACATTTATCTTGTCACATCGGGCGGCTAATGAACTATATATAAAATTGGATGAAAATGATTTCAAATGTTATTTCATTTGAAAATAAAATTAATTATTTTTTAAAGCCAACACTGAGATGAATTTTTAAATATTTTTTATTTTTATTTTTTTATATTTAAATTTAAGTTTCGAATAATCGAAGCAAAAACAAAATTAATCAAGAAAATCAACACTGTTTTTTAATTGTTACAATGATCTCGTTTCCAAATACAGAAGGAGCCAAAATAACAACAAAAGCTAACAAACAAATAAAAATCTAATGACGTTGACTAAAACACAAATATACAAACAAAAATAATATCAATAATAATAATATGCGGCGAATGGCCCTCGATCATTGCTCGCTCGATCATTTCTATTTTATTTCGCTTATAAACAGATGTTAGTTTCAACAAATCAAAAGGGGCAAAATAGCACGACATAAGAACCAAAATTCCCACTTGGTATAACAACAAACATTTATATTAAAATGCTATAAATGTTTATATGAATGTAATAAAATTTAATCAAAATAGAATAGACATAATTCTTGAGAGCAACAATCTGCCATTGATGTTCCATTTAAATAATTCACACGATTTTCCATTTTTTCTTTTTTTTTTGTATTTCTTGTTCAAATCGTAAATAATACGAACAAGAGTTTTCCATTCAATAACATGCAAAGAAAATCCATTAAAATTTCCCCCAAAACTAAGAAAAAAAAGGTGAATATTATTCGCCCCAGAACTAGAATCACAAAAATTAAATTTCTATTAATTACGCTCTCTATTTCTCGTTCACTCTCTTTTTCTCGCTGTTCAAAATTAATGTAATAACAAAAACACTTGATATTTTATATTAGATCTATAGAAGAGAGGAAATTTATATGTGCGTTATATTCCCACTTGATTTTATAGTTTTATTTATTGTGAATGTATGCGAAGATCATTTAATTTCCAACTGAGTGCCTAGATAACTCTAATAGCTAAAATGCATTTCACTCTCTTTTATTCTGTCAGTTACACTACAACATGAATAGAATTTTATTGTAGTAATTTGTATAGAATTATAGCTTGAGATCTCGCTTATTTTAAGGAAAGCGCTTATCTTGAAAATACTAAGAGATTTAATAATATAAAGAACATTTCGGAATTGCGTAAAATCGAAAGACACTTAACTTAGATTTTGCAGTTAAAGTCTTTCAATATTGTGATCGAATTAACAGAATCTAGATATTCCATTTGCTGCATCACCATAAATACTAAAAACCATTTTTCTGAACGTTGCGCGTGTAATAACAAACCTAATTAAGGCTTGAGGACAGGAAAGGCAAAAAGGCAACATTTATGGCTTCGTTTTTCTTTTAAAACGAATCAGTTGTCTTCGCTCCAGAACAACCTGAGTTATACACGCTCAAAGAGCTCAGCGATCATCCGGGAATTTTTTCAGAAAGAACTATTCAATACTATCGAACTAATGCGAGTCGTTTTTTTTTTTCAAATGAATGAACGAGATCAGTCTTTTCCTTTATTGATCTTTTCTAACCACGAAGTTCTATATCAATATAGCGATTGATAAAGCGTTTTGCCTAACGAATACTGAATTATACGGACAGGTATTTACCCTCTAAAAATATCTCTTTTTTTGTTATTAAGCCCCATTTTTTAACATGTTTATGAAATCACAAAGCTATATGACCTTTCTGAAAGTAGTGAAATGAATCCAAATCGATTCAAAACTTTACAAAATTATATTTTGTTTTAAAGTACCGTAAGTATAGGGACATTCAATCTGTTTTTTTCCGATTCACTTAAAATTCGGTACACTTATTCTCTACGTCAACACAAAAATTGAGCTGTTGACCCAGAAGCATCTGATTTTTTTTTCAAAATTATTGTCTAATTACATTCAGAAACCGACACACATAAATTTCAAATCCATTCCGCTCTTAGCGTACTTCCCATTCTACCACACTCCCATTAAAATATTCACCTCCCTTGATTTTAATTATAAGAAAATTTCAAAAAAGAAAAAAAAACTTCTGTCTGTTTCATTAAAAATACTTAGAATACAAATATCAATGCTGCGTATTCAGTATCTGTCTGTCCGTAGGATTGAAATTGTATTTTTATTTTAATCTGTTGTCTTGTCTTTTTGTTGTTTTTATTATATTTTTCTATATACAATTTCCTAAAAGTCATTTAAATTTGAAATAAACATACGGTCATACAGTTGAGTTTTTTCTTGAGGCGAGAAGAAAAAGCGAAAAATACTCAGTGCGTTCGTAAAAAAGTATTGAAATCAAGCAGATTTTCTTTTCAAGAAAAATTTCCAAGAGAAAGAGAGAAAATTTTGAGCAGACAAAAAGAAAGAAAGAAAAATTTCCCAAAAAAAGATTATTGGCCAAAATAGAAAATTCCAAGCAAAAAAGTTTAGTCGGTCAAACGCGGGCGGTTTACATACGTTAAACGGATAACTGAACAATTTTGAAGCCAAAAAAATCGAAATTAAGAAAATAATTTAATAAAATTCGTTAACTAACAATTGGATAATAAAAGTATTAAAAAATGGCGGATGTTGAAATTATCCAAAACGTATCGGAAGTTAAGAAAACAAAGAAAGTTAAGAAAACTTCAAAACGTCGCGAATCGGAAGTTCAAATAACCGAAGTTGAACAAACCAATGAAGAGAGGGGGTACGTGTCGTTTTAAAGTGTAACTTCTTCCATTTTTTTTATCGTGGAAGAAAACATAAACATAAAATTCATTTCAAGTTTTTGTGAAGAGAATTTTTTTCTTAATTTTGCAATTTTAATTTTTTTGGAAATTATTGGGATTTTAGGAGTTTTGAATATGTTTTTTCAAAAAAAAAAAATTAAATTATATTTGAAAAATTAGTGAAATAATTTCAAACATTTTCTGCAAAAAAATCTCCAGATTTTTTTATTTCAATAATTGTTTACGATTATTTTAAATTATGGAACGAATCAGTTAAAGTATTTATTGAAACCTCAATGAAATCAAATATTAATGGCAAAAATTCCTAACATCTTCTGAAAGAAAATAATTATTTATTTTTATTGAAAATTATTAAACCGATTATTTAAAAACAAAATTTTGAAATCCATTAAAAAATTAACAAAACAGGAATTTTGAAAAAATGAATTTCAACTTGAATTAAATAGTTTGAAGTTTTCGGTAAAAAATATTGAAATTTTTGTAAATTCATTAAATTTCAAAAACGAACACAAAATTTGTATTTAAATAATTTTGAGAAATAAGATATTGAAACGAATTTAAATTGAACTTCTTTTAGAATCAGTTCCAGAATTACGAAACTTGTTTTAAAATCTTTTTAAAAACATTTGAAAGGTTGGGATATAAAAATTATCTAAATTTGAATATTTCAATTATTAAAGATCAAATTTATAATTCTTTTAATTATTTAAAAAAAATAAAAAATGAGACAAAAATAAAAATTGATTTTTTTTAATTATTTAACTTGGAAATTTTAATAAAAGAAATAAAGAAAAATTAAATATTGAAAATATTTGAAAAATATATTTTAGGACATTTAAAAAGTAAAACATTATTTTTTTAATCAACATTTTAAAGTTATAATAAAAAATTAATAAAAAGTTAAATTGGAAACCTTTAAATACAATTTAAAAAATTTGGAATGGCAGACAATTTTTTCAATAAAACTTTGAAATTTCATATAATTAATTTTAATTTTTGAAAATAAAGAAATTTTTTTAATGAATTTGAATTTAAGATAAACTATTTCACTTTTAATTAAACGAAATTTAAATTGAAAATCTTTCAAAATAATTTTGAAATTTCGTATCAGATTTTTATTTTTATTTATTTATTTTCAGGCAAGAAAGAAACGAAATAAAAAGTTTTCCATTTTTAGTAAAATATTTTTTAATTTAAAGAAATTTGAATTGAAAATCATACAACACAATTTAAAAATTTTGCATTAAATTATTAATTTTTTATTACAAATTTGAAAAAAATTTAATTTAAGTAAAATTTTAATTTTTATTAATAGAAATTAAAACTGAAAATCTTTCAATACAATTTTAAAATTTTGGATCGGATTATTCAATTTTTTATTTCTAATTTGAAAGTTTTTAATTCTTTTGAAACAAAAAACGAAATTTATTAAAATAATTTTAATTCAATTTTTTATAAAATGTTATAGAAAAATTCAACATCTTTCAGTAAAATTTAAAATATTTTAGCAGATAATTCATTTATGGAAGTTTTTTAATCTATTGAAATAAAAATCAAATTTACAATTTGAATTTAAATAAAAAATATAATTTTTTTCTTAATAGAAATTTAAATTGACAATTTTCACCAAATTTTGAAATTTTAGATATCAAAATTTTTTGGAATTTAAGTAAAAAAAATAATCATTTTTTTAATGAAAGATACAAGTCAATATCACTTCAATGAAAAATGCAAAAAAAAAATAATAATAATAAATAATTAAACAGTCATAATGACTGCAAAGATAAAATTTAAATAATTTTAAAATAATCTTCTTTAAAATTCATTTAATTAAGAATTGGTTTCCAAATGGTCAAATTTACTTCTTTTATTGGCTGTAATACAAGTCACAAAGCTTCTCAGCAATTATATTAAAAAAACAGTCAAAATGACTGTAGAGTCTATTGTTAATCAGCAAATCAAAAAATATAGAATTTAAAAACTGATTTGAAAATTTAATCAAATCTTGAACTAAATTAATATTAAATTTAGTTTTTTTTTTTTAAATTATTTGAAATAAAAATTTCGACATTTTTGGATAATTTTCAAAAATATTGAATATGAAACTATAAAACTGACATTTTATATTTTTCTTTTTTTATTCCTGATAAGAATTATTATTTTTTTATTGAAATTTTAACTTTGAAAAACATAATTAAATTAAAAAATATTAAATTATATCGATTTTTATCAAAATAATCACATAATGCATTTAGTTCAATATCATACAATTCGAAACATTAAAAGTAAACTCATATTATAAACAAGTAAAAATGTTATAGTCGATCAAGTTCGACTATATATTATCCTACACCACAATATTACTTATAAATGATATTAACGAAATTTTAACGAACGACCCTCATATAATTTTATTTTCTGATTTATTTCTAAGTGTGCGGTAGATTGTTGTGGAACTAACATTTGTGTGAATTTTATGAGTTTTAAAATAAATTTTTGTGAGGGGTTAAATGGAAACTAGAAGAAATTATAGACCGACCATCGTATAATTTATAATTTGACAGTTATTGTTACAATATCAATGTATATATGAGATGTATGCTCTTCAAAGTAACATTTGGAAGGGGGCTTGTATGGGTACCATAATTTGGCGCATCGTTTTAAAATATCGTAAGAGTTATTTATGTATAATTTTGTTATATTAAGGACTTTTATGAGCTTTTAACCTCATTCCGGGAGGACATTTGTATGGAAGGTACCTGAAATATTGGACCGAACATAGGTTATTTCAATAGCCTTCGACCTTAGGCCAAAATAATAGTATATACTAAATTTCATAAAGATACCTGTAGTGTTCACAACGTTCATTAAATTGACTCAGAAAGTGATTTTGAGTCGAATGGTATACTTAAAGGTGATTGTCACATAATTTTAAAAACATGAACCCAAATGCTACCAACTACCTACGGTGGTGTAGGCATAAAATAAAAATTCAGATTAATATTTATTTTCTTAATTACATTTAAAAGTACAGTTACATAAAAAGTTATTTAATTTTAATTTAAACATTTCACAAATCGAATAATACCCAAAAAATCTCAACTCTTTCAAAATACCCAAAAATATATATGTAAAAATCAATATTCCAATAAAAAACTTAAAATGAATTTTACAAACGACACGTAACTCCTCTTAACTTAACAAAAGGTATAAAAAATAAATTATACAATAAATATTTTTAAAACAAAAAAATTTACACTTAAAAAATTAAAAAAAAACAACATACCAAAAACACTACACAAATTACAACACAAAACAAACAAAATGTGCACAAAATTTACAAAAATTTAAAATGTGAAAATAATAATTTATAAAGAAAAGTTAAAATTATTATTTTGTTTATAAAAAATAAAATATTGTAAATATTTTAAAATTTTAAACTAAATTTAAAATCAAAACAAATTCAACAATCCCAGTTCAAATGTAACTTCTTTTTAATTACAACAAATCGTTATTACACTTTACTCTCTACTCAAAATTACAACTCTGTCTTTCTACTTAACCAACAACAATTTACCACACACACTCTATCACCTGAATATACCACTCACTACTCTTCACCACCAACAAAAACAAAACAATACTCCTCAACTCTACCACAAAACAAGAAAACTAAACAAAACAATAAAATGACAACTAAGCTTTTTTACACTCACAAAAATTTTATCTCAAAAAAGAAAAAATATTGAAAAAATAATAGAGAAAAATTACAACAAAATCAGAAAAAATATGTGAAATGAAAAAAGAAATAAGAAAAAGAAAACCTGAATTACAATGTTGCCATTTGTTTTAAAATATTTCTATTTTGCAGTTAATTTTCAGTGGTGAATATACTAAGGCCATGGATAAGGATTGGCATTCTGGTCATTTCTGTTGCTGGCAATGTGATGAAAGCCTTACCGGTCAACGTTATGTAATACGCGATGATCATCCCTATTGCATCAAGTGTTACGAGAATGTATTCGCTAACACTTGCGAAGAGTGCAACAAGATCATTGGTATCGATTCCAAGGTGAGTAAATTAAAAATTCTCTTCTCTTTAAAATGCACCAACATTTGGAAGAAATTATTAAGAAAAGATATATTCTCATAATTACATCACTTTTAAGTTTATTTTTGGCTTTTTTATTTATTTATTGCAAATTCTTTATATGTAAAGAAGAGAGCTGAGAATTCCATTGCACACTGGCAGCCATTCAGTCATAAGATATTATATATTATATGCATTTTCTTAGGAAAATGTGTTGTCTAATGAATTGCATCCATAAAAATTTCTATCGTTCGTAAGCAACACAAAATATTATTAAAAGAATTTTTAGTAAGGAAAATGTAATAACGTACTAAATCTAATTGTTATAAAATGCACGAAAAGAAAAACCGATTGAAAATAGCAGTTTGGGCCTTATGTGCTTTGCTAAAAATTCGGTCAAATTTAATTTTCAAAATCGTCAAAAAATCGTAATTAATTAATTAAAAGAGACTTACGAATTTAGTTTTCCAAAAAGAATTGATTACAATTATAATAAAAATTTTTAGAGTTATTCAACCTCAAACATGATCCGGAAATTTTTCAGAAAACACGTTCCTGTTTCGCTAATTCAAAAATAATTTTGAAGAGATTTTTCTTCATTTTATAAAGTTTATAATTCAATTCTTTTAAATGGTTTTTTGAGGCATCTTTATAAATACTCTCCAAAATTTTTTTGAAGAATCAAACCGGCACAGTATAGTTCAGAGATCTAGTTTCACTTGAGTCTAAGATTACTTAACATTGACATCGTATTAAAGTTCTTTATAGTTTCACTTTCTTTAAAAACTATGCTGAAACATTTTCTTTGCTTCTTGAAGTAGTAACCCGTAGATAACCAAAGTCATTATTATATGGACTTTGGGTAATTGTTATTGAAATGAGGTAGAAAATTTCCATTTAATTAAATCCATCAATGAAAACCTTTGAAAATAAAAATAAAATTCAAAAATTTTTAATGCTTAAGAAAAATTATCAAATTTAGGGCATAAATCGTCAAAATGTCATTTTGGGCTCATAAAGTTGTCAAAGTGACGATAAATCGGTAAATCTAGTAACAGTGACGATTTTTTATTTTCTTAATATTAAAACCCCTAAGTATTGGGAAGTATTTCATTAATGTCTTAGAGAGATATTTAATTTTATTTTTATTGGATTATTTTTTTAATTTTGTTTCGTTGGGACTTATTTCATCTGGGGAGTTATTTTGTGATGCCGATGCAATAACCATAAAAATGATATTGGTAAAATACACCTTTTAAAATTCTAAAGTTGGAAGAAGTCATGAAAAAGTGGAAATCTTTTTTATTTTGTCATTCAGGGACTAATTCATTTACATAATATTGAAATTTAAAATAAATGTTTTTATTCGTTTGGATTTTAAGAAAAATTTAAATATTCTATTTTTATTTGATAGAAATTATTACAATTTACAAAAACAAAAAATATTTGTATTAGTTTTAGCGACAGAGATAAAGTTTGATCCTTTTGAGGAAATTACTCCATTAACGCTCGAATGAGTAGTCCGTTTCAAAATACACTTTTTTAGTTATATTTTTTGTGGTTTTCAATTTTTCTTTGACAAGAGTCTAAAATCTCTTTACCTCACTTGGTACAAAATTCCAAATTATTTTTCTTGTGCAACACAAGGGATTGTTTACCAGATGTTCAAGTCGCGTCCAAAAGCTAAAATGACACATTATGAATGGCGACATTCTCTTGGATGTAATGCCACTAGTTTCTTCTGATTGCATATTGCTGTCAACAAGATTTTGGAAATTTTAAGATTTTGGTCCTAACTTATTCTGCCAGATTTGTTTCGTATCATTACATATCAGAATTGTTATTAGCAACTTGTCTTCAATTCCGTGCTCTGTTGGCCTCTATTTAGTAACTTCCTATCAGCAACTTTTGAGTCTTATGTTTTAAAAAACATAGCATTAATTTTTCAATTAACCCGATTACTGAGCTAAACGAACTGCTTCTACGGATATGTGGAATCTTTTGAAAAGCTTACGACATTTCTGCTCATTATTTAATCAGATTAACAATATTCGTTCGATCGCATTACATAGTTTCAAGAATTGTTTGATTTAGACAACTTGATCTTGGTCAATTCCAAATGTCATTTTAGGGGTTCTGTATCTTCGGACAGAAATTGAAATCAGTCACTTGCTATTTTGCTTTCGTCCGGCTGAATTTTTATAATAAAACCCATTAAAATACATACCATATCTCTAACTAAAATCATATTTTAATATCACATCTGCAATATTTTGTATAATTTATTTTAAAAGGAAACTAATTTATTTGCTATTTTTTCCTAATTTATTTTAGGATCTTTCATATAAAGACAAACATTGGCATGAAGCCTGCTTCTTATGTTTCAAGTGTCATCTCTCATTGGTGGACAAACAATTCGGTGCTAAGGCCGATAAAATCTATTGTGGCAACTGTTATGATGCTCAATTTGCATCACGTTGTGATGGTTGTGGTGAAGTATTTCGTGCTGGTAAGTGTTATATTATTATTATTATTACTATTTCGAACAAAAAAGGTGTTAAAGTGAGCGTAAAAATTGTTGAAATGTAATTCAAACCCTGACTTCACAATAACAACAAAAGTAATAGCTTTTTAATTTAAAATTGCTACTGGTATTTGATAAAAAGATAGTTTCTCGTTCATGTGTATGTATAGTTGAAAATATTGGGTTTGAAACAAAAAAACAAAAGTTCATTGTAAGTGTAATGACTCAAATCAAATAGTCATTAAGACAGCATAAAAAATGAGGTGAAGTGAGCTGCAAGTGATTTATATATATATATAAATTTCGAACACCCACACCGGATGAAATGGTGTATTATTTAAACCCTGAACTTAATAAGACTTCATGAATAAAATATTATCTACCTGTTTTTATACTCTCAACCACCACAAGTGGTGAGGAAGGTATATTAACTTGATTATTCCGTGTGTAACGTTAAGATGGAATCATCTCAGACTCTATAATCAAAATCTTACTCTTACATCCACAATAATTTATAGAGGCCAATTTTGCTAGGCCAGCAAAATCGGTTAAGTATATAAAAAGATATTGACCGATATCAAGCAAAAACTTTTGTGAAATTGTCAATAATAAAGCGACAATATTTAAGCTTCATTACCATTCAGTACAGTAGATTTTATGCCTCATTAAGTGTTCTGTGTTCTATTAAAAAAAACTTTAAATATTGTTAATGCCTGTGAGTGTGTAGGTACGAAAAATTACGTGTTTACTTCTCACTTGGCAGGGTATCCAAGATTCGGCATAACCGCATTCATACTTTTTCTTTGCAAAAAATTATATATTTTATTAAAAAAAACTAATTATCTTAATGACTTTTATTACGAATTTTTACGATTTAATGTTTGAATAATGAAATCATCGTTATCAAGATCGCTTTAACTTAAAAAAAACCTTTCAATTACAGTTAATACGATCTACATTAATTGTCATTGATATTTGTTAAATAATTTGATTAAACTGCAACAAATTATATTTTTAATTTATTTATTTATTACCTTGTAAACTCACTTAAATGCTAAGTTACACTGTTTGAAAACAAAAAAAATTATGTCCAAATAAGATTAAAAACGAGTTTTTCTGTCAATTGAAAAATTATTTTTCTTAAATTTATTTATCCCATAATTGATCTCATTGAAGTGATTTTGTCGTTAAAAAGGTTAAGCCTACATAAGATCTTTTTAAAACATTTGTTTAACCAATATTTTCCTGATATTTAGCCATATTAGGAAATTTCAAAAAGAACATTGTAATTTTCATGACCAAATTTTCGAAATGAATGTTTATTTCAAATAGTTATTTTTAAAAGAAATTAATGTAAAAATAACGAGCCTACACTTGACATTTCTATTTTTGCCTTCAATATTATTTAACACTTTAAAAATTATTATTAATTATTATTATTTTCTTATTAGCATTTTTCGTATTTTAGGTGGGTTTTAAAATTTAAATCAAAATTCAATATTTAGAAAATATAATTAAATAATATTGTTTCCCTTACATATAATTATTTACAAACAATTTGAAACAGGTTTAAATCTGAATTCCTTTAACGCAATAACGTAATTAGTTTAGTCTAAATAAACTGATTTGAAAATTTTTTACACATAAAATGCAATAATATGGAAAGGATTTATCTGATCATAGAAAATATCTGCGTATGATAACCCTGTTCGCTCTGCGCAAAACATTAATGCACAGTGTGTTCAAATCGATTTTTTGGGAAATAATTCTTTAACTTTTGAACCGTTAGAGGAATGTTAATTAAGGTGTACAGAGAAATCTTAATTAAATAGTAGTGACCCTCAAAAGTTAGGCACTTTGGGCATGTTGAGTTCTTAATAATTTAGCAAAAATTCATTAAAAAATTAAGACTGAAATTATTTTACACCAGTAGCAGAGATAAGGACAACTTTTCTATTAAATTGGAATTTGGAATTTCTTTCTTCAAACTCTTAATTTGCTTAATTATTGCTTCAAAGACCTTCCTAGTACATTTTGAAACATCAATCTACTTAACCATCACAGACAGCTACTAATCTCAAATTAGTAGCGAAAACAGTAGGATAAAAGCAAGGTTTTGCCTCCAATTACAAGTGATGAAAGCGTAAACAATATGGGTATCTGTAATATATGTTATGACTGTAAAAGAAGGAGGTTTTAATCCTATTTTGGAATGTCTATTTAAACCTAATAATTAATACTGAGCTACCTTGACTAATCGAAATTTCCACCACAGTTTAATCGCTCACCATTCTTGATAATAATAACTTATAGACGGATGGGACATAAAAATCAAAGCAACTGGTATATATAAAATATTTCAGTATAAGGAGTGGGGTTGAAAAATTCTTTACATACATATATGTTTAAAAACGAAACCACTTAACTTACAGTTTTAATTGTTTTATTTGTTTAAAATTATTATTAATATATTTTCATAGTATAATCACTTTCCATAAACGTTTTTTTAACAATAATTTAATTCTCTCCAATTCTTGGGCTCTTGACCCAATATCTCTCTACTATATTAAGCTCCTGGCAGTTTGTGGGGTTTGCCTCTCTTGGTACAAATACCACATTATTTTTTCGAAGAAGTTTCCAAAATGTCCAATTTGTTTATTATCTAAAAATAACATGATCTTTATTAAAGCTGTTTTCGTTACACCCTTTAAAATAAAATTATATTAATAATTTAAAATATAATAATTTATTTATTTGAAATGATTCTTATTATTATAATTTTTTTGTTCTTATAAAATTCTATATAACATTATTTAATCATTTAGCTACTACTTGTTCCATTTAATTTTTAAAATCTAAACAAAAGTCTCTTAAGTACTTTTTATCGACGTTTCCCTGTCTGCCGCCCTGGTTTATCCAGTTTTGAAAATTGTTTGTAAACTCATTTAAAATAATTATTGCCGACATCATTAATCTTCTAGAAAAAGTTATAAAAAAATATATTTTTTTCTTTACGATTCAACAGTTTAAATTTTAGAATTTTAAGAACAAAAACAAAAAAGTTAATAAAATAAACATTAAAAAAAAATATTTTTTCTAAGAATAATTTTATTTGAAATAAAAACTGATTTTGTTTATATAAAGTAAAAGTAGGAAATACAATTACATAATTACGAAGATTTTTTTAGGGTGGCAGCTGTACATTTAACTGAATGTAGTAATAATGAATTGATAGTTTAAATAAATCTCTGAGGGCATACAGATTTCGTACTAAAAAAAATGCTTTAGATTTGAAATTGCTATTAAAACAGATTATCGTCTGAAGTGTCAAGATCTGGGCTGAAGGAATGTTTATAAAAAAGGCTGCTTCCATTCATAAGTCTTCATAATTTATCCAATTATTTTTGATCTGACTTGGCATCCTTCCATTTTGGTAAACAAGCCCTAGAATGATAAAGGAATAATAATATAATATTTGTACCAAGAGTGGCTGGCAATTCCTCCAAACTGCCCGGAACTAATGCTGGGCTCTTGTGAAAATATAGTTGAAGAGCAGTTTGCACGTGAGCGTGCCAACAATAGACAGACGTACATTCCTAATCGATTCAAATTTTTCAGATTTGATGCAAGAATATACATGTTTTATGAGATTCAAACAACTGCGTACTGTTATATAAGATCTTTGAATAACATAGTGTTGTAACAGTGCGCTGTTATGTTATGCTTACTTTAACATTTAATTCTTTTACATTTTAAACTTATTTGTTTTATTTTCATATTTATATTGAAATTAAAACCACAAATATGAAACAAAAGTAAAAATATATATAAGTAAATACTTAAAAGTACACAGTAAATAAATATTATTCGGATGGTTGGTTGAATGACATTGTTACTTGAGATATTGCAATTGTTCAATCACATAAGTATGTAAACTTTTACTCAGTTAACATAATGCTACTGTCACTTACATATGAACACTTTGCCGCTAATATACTTATGTGCATGCAATTGCAGTCCTGCAGTTTCGAAAGATTATAAAGTCATCCAAATACTTTTTTCCACCGATGACTTTTATTGTGTCACTAATAAGTCATGTTGATTAAAAGTTTTTTTTAATAAAATTGTCATGTTACATTTAAAGCTTATTCGAATAAATGTCTTCTTGTAATGCATAAGGAACAAGTAATGTTACTAGTTTAAATAACAGTTACTAGAACTGCAGGTATGGAAAGCTGCAATGTGTGAAATCTTAAAACGAATAAGTTACAATATGTATGAGTGAAATTGTAGGGGTCGATGTGGGCTTTAACAATAAAGTAAACTGAACTTGGGTGACGTTTTTATTTATCTTCATACTGCAATTATAATTACTTTTATTGTTTATTGTTTATTGAATAAATTATAATTAATAAAACAATAACAAATATTATTTTAAAGGTAAAAATTGTGGTTTACAAAAGATGTTTTTTTAATGTATGTGAGCAGAAGGGCAATTATTACATTTCATTGTTTCAATAATTTGTTTGGGAGTAAAGATCACGAGATGACACTTACAAAAAGTTTCCAAAAAGAAACGTCTACTGCTTAAAAAGGTTTTCAACACAAAAACATAAATGTTTATTTAATTGATATATTTAATCAGATTTTAAGCTTATAAAAGGAATGAGATAGAAAAATTCTTAACATACATATACCTTAATAAAAATAAAACTGCTAAACAGTTTTAATTGTTTTTTAATTTGAGTGAAATTATTATTACAATTTACAACAAAAATAATAATTTTATAGTTAAAATCACTAGTGATGAAATTTTGAACATTTTTTTCGGAAACCCTTCCATTAACATTTTTATAGTATCACTTGTTTACCATAGTGACTGGGTGCCTATTAAGGCCATAAATAAGTGGAGACATTATGAAGTCTTATGAATGGAAACAGCTTTTTTGTTAACATATCTTTATGTAAATTGCGCTATATATAGAACCAAACAAAGAATATTTTGGAAAATTTTGACTGCTTTTGCTTCCTAAACTCCTCCTCCTCGAGCGTCAGTAAAATACAAATTTTCGAAAAAATCTGCGTTTGTTCATTCATTATTTTTTTAGAAAACTTGACTTCAATTTCCGTGCTCTATTTTGTCCTCTAAATTTTTAGAAACGTTCCTGTCATCAACTTTTTTGAGTTTTGTATGTTTTTAAACCTTCATTAACTTTTCGTACCAAATAGCCTGAGCACTGAGCTAACCGGTCTGTTTTCCAACCGGCTGTGTTGGGAAAATCTTTTGAAAATGTTTTCTATTTCTTGGCTTTAGAAACATCATGTGCACCATTCCTTCTACTTGAACCAAGGGAAGTTTTCCCAGTACAGTTTAATATCATTGGATACAGTTTCACGGCAGAACTTTGAATGATTGCCCAACTTTTTCTAGGACCAAGTTGGGTTTTCTTGAAAATATTTAATAACTTTAGTACGCACTTTTTTATGATCACTCATGTTAACCAGATTAACTATATAATCATGTTTGACATTAAACATAATAACTGAAATGTTTAAAAAAGAATTGAAATAATATTTCAGTTTTATTCAGTTTTATTGAAAAACAAGTTTTAAAGACTTTTCGACCTCAGTCCTTACTTATTTTATATAAAAAAATAAACATAAAAATTTGCTCTTTATTCCGAATTTCATTTTGTGCCTATACTAATGTCCACGACTGCATACTTAATTAGTTCTTTTGATGTGTTATATATAGAATGACCAACCTTACATATATCCATTATCACCATTCGCCTTTTGTTTTAGTGAAGTGAATTAAAAATATAATTTAAGTTTTATAAAGAAATAAAGAATATTAGATAATTTAATGTTTCGCCTAAAAATATGCAACTGTTTTGTTAAAGCAATAATATTCTTATTAGAATTCAAATTTGGAAACATTTTGCTAATAGACAATAATAAAATTTAAATTTTTCACAAAAATTGTATTTAATTTTAAAAGTCCTTTCCCACTACTAAACAAACACATGTGTTTTCAATATTTCAACACATTTAAACACTAACAAAAAATTAAGCCAACATTTTCAATGAAATTATTTCATAACGGCAACGCCAACATTTGAATTCACAAAAAAAGAAAGAAAAACATGCGTTTTATAACACTTTTTAAATATCTAAACAAATGCATAAATTATTCTACTTAAAAATACTTGTTCTCACAGTTACAAAAAAGAATTATAATAAAAATAAAAATATTTCCTTCATCTTTTAAACACTCACGCGCTCAGCATGCAACAGGCTGTCATCATGGACAGACTGAGGGACAGACAGAAAACATTTTCTACATATTTTCAACATTAAAAAAAGAAGTAAAACAGTTTCTTGTTACCTGTTGCTTAATATTTTTAAACAAGTTTTAGGAAAACGTTAATAGAGTTTTTTAATTTCTTTTTTAGCAAAAAAAAAAAAACAAAAACAATTTCAAACATAATTTGCATATTTTGTATTTTTTATGGTTACTTTGTGGTAATACTGTGACCAGTGGCGTGTCTGTATGTTTAAATGACAGAAGCAGAAAAATTAATGTTTTAAAAAGAATTTAAGTTTGTGTTTGTTCAGGTATTCTGAGATGAATCTTAATGTGTGTTAAAGGAAATAAATTGTTTTCTTAAAATTGTAATTATAATTTAAAGCGTTTACACTGGCAACGATGGAAGAAAACAGGTTGTAAGAGTTATATTCATAATATGTAAAACATTTGGAAATTCTAAGAACTTTAGGATCTCTTTTTTGTTAAAATTTCATTATGGATTTAATTGTAGTTTCCGTTATTTTTTGGAAATTTTGACCCTTCTCATTTAATACCTTCATTATTTTCAAACACATACATGTTTATTAAACAATATATATCAACCGAGAAATTTAGCATCTGTGATTTCTCTGATCACAGTGTTGCCAAAAACGTTTAGTAATGAATTTGGCAAATTCACTCTTACTCAGAGCAAATTCTCTCTCTCTCTCTCTCTCTCTGATACAGAGTTGTCTCGTAACCGTTTTATAAAAAAATTGCAAGTTCACGATCTCTATCCCTTTCTCTCTGTGCACAGTGGTCCCAAAATCGTTATTTTATTAATGCAGTAATATTTGAAATAATCAATGTGTTTTCAATGAAATTTTACATTCAGAAGGTATTATTCAATTGATTTAAACGAGTACAAGGGTACAGATCATCTCAGTTATGTTTTTTTAATTCAAAATTCCATTTATGATTTGATTGATACTTACATGTGCAGAAAAAACGTTTTAAGACCACATTGTGAACCTTCACTTGAAAAATCGTGTTATTGTTCGGAAGGGATACATTGGTTTCTGAAGATTTCATACTGCTTACAAGTATTAAGTATTTGTTCAATGGTTTCGTGTGACCAGAAAAAACAAAATAACAAAATAAAAAAGACAAGATAAAAAATAAGAGGTAAACATATTGACAATATTAAAATATCAGGTTCATCATACCATAGCTCTCAACTTATGTTCTTCTAACTTTCCCCTGATTTTGATTAATAATTCTCTCACACAAAAAAGAAACTTGAAACAAAATCATCGTTAAAAACATTGTTGATTTGACAAACTTTAAAATGTATAACTTAAACAGAATGAAAAAATAACACTGTCAAAATCAACTATGTTCAATGTTGATTTTCCTTCAAGTTTTTTCTGTGTGCAATTTCCCTTGAACGGTAATTTCATTGCCAGTGTGCATCATAATTCACGCGCTAAAGCTTTTTTCAATTTTCCATTAATTTTCTCGTGTTATTCTTGTTATTGTTAGTGTAATTGCGCCTCAGGTTATTAATGAACTTGTTATAGTTTGTTGCCGATGCAGATATTGGGTTGCATCAGTATTGTTGTAAGTAGAATCTTGTTTTTTGTTGTTTTTTTTCTATTTAAATATTTTTGCGTTGGCTGCAGACAATTATCAATGTTTAAAACAATAATTTATTTAAAATACGTGATTTTATAAGGAAATAAATAATACAGCAAATGAACAAATTTTGTAAATATTTGACATTTCATTAACTGTCACTAAATTAAAAAGTAATTATTAAATTTTTAATAGAAGGGCAGACATGATTATAATAATTTCAGGGATATGATTAGGATTATTTATAGAGATATTTTTAATCGACATGATTTATAATCAAATAAATTTTAAAAATATTAAAAAAAGGAATATAACCGCTAAAAAATTAATTTTGGATTGTTTTGTTAATTTATATTTATTATCTATTTTTTATCTTTATTTAATTTTTATTAATTTTATGAAATTTTTAATTCTTATTTCAAGACTGAGGTGTTTTATTTTTAATACAGTCCCGAACAAATTATTGGCACAGCAGGTGTAGTTTTCTTTATTTCAAAGTTTTAGACGTTTAAGAACTTTTCACTCGAATAAAAAATGTGTTTTTGGAATAACCTTCACCAATAAAAAAAAATTTATTCATTTAAGTTGCATTTAAAATTTGACATTGAATGGACTAAATTTCTCGTAACTACTTCCTCGATTTTTATCCATTCTTACTTTAACGCCTTTGAAGATCGTATTTATTTGAAATAGGTTACTTCTTGTCTTGTCTGGCGAGTTTTTCTCAAAAATGCTCAATTAGATTGAGTTCTGTAGACTGTGGTGGATGCGGGAGGACATGATCTATATTGTAAATTAATCACATATGCACATCATAGGCTGAAAGTTTTGGATCGTTGTCTTGTTCCAATGTGAAACTTGTCTACAAATTTAACATTTCCACACATTTTCTTTTAAAATATTAAAAAAAACTATTTTATCCATAATGCCATCTATGAAAACCAACTTAACGACACCCACAGATGACATACAGCAACTGATTCCAAAATGGAAAAGGTTTACAATTAAACTTTTGCTCATACTCTAAGCGCTAAAATTGATTTATTGAAGAAATAAGTGTTTTACGTCTAGCAACTCGAGCATTTTAACCAGCCTCATGCAGCACTCTACGATCTGTAATGTGTGAATACTTTTGTTATATTCTTGTTGGAACTCAGGAGCAATATTGGTATATGATTGACCTTTAAAACGATGCACTATGCTTCTAATAGTGAAACGACATTGTTCCATTATTTGGCCTCTATGGGCATATGACTTGTCTTGGTTATGCAGGTGCAGCATTCTTTTGAATCAACAAATTTAAACTTTAATCGATTATAAACGACATATAATTATTTATTGGATCCAAAATATATTATAATTTCTTTCATGGTTGCTAGATTGAAAATTCAAAAATAATAATAAAGCCAGACTGAGTGTGCGAATACTTTTGTTCAGCAAATTGATAATTTTTTTAACAAATTATTCTATTAAAATATGTGTGTGTATTTAGCAAATTAAGTGTTTACAGTGGTCCAAACACTTATGGTTGTATTTAGTGTTAATGATTTTTTCTTATAAAAAGTGATAAACAAAAAATGTTTGCTGTGCCAATAGTTTTGTTCGGTACTGTATATTGTTGTATTCATCAAAATCTAACTCACAATCGCTTCTTCAGCAAATTCATTCATAATAATATTCATATTTACCAACACATGTGCAAATCAGCTTAAATTACTCGCTCACCACACAAAAAATGAAAATTGAAACTCTTTTTTTCTCATTCTTTCTTTCTTTATTTTGTCATAAACTGAAAATTTACAATAGAAAACGACGAAAATACAAAAAGCGAAGTGTAGTAATTTTATAAACGAATAAATATAAATAATCGAATAACCAAAAAACCGCATAATTGTAACTGAAACCATTTACAATTGTGTGGAAGCATCAAAGATTTACAAAAACAACAAAACAAATGTAAACAAATATTAAAGAATTTTCGCTCTTGATTCACTCAAATACAAAAACAATTTATTATTTGGGGGTACTTGAAACTAATATAAAATAGAGATGCCAGATTAATTTTTTTGGAACTATTTTGAGTTCATTCAGCAAAATAAACTAAAATAGAAAGACTCTAATGTAAAATGTATCAAAAAAGATTCACTGTGGTTTCAACCAAAAAGTTGATTTTTGAGATAATCCAGTCACTTTAATCAAAATTTAGTTTCAGACTACAATTCTTAATAGTCTATGCGATCGTAATCATCTGAACGATTGTTAAGTTCGATTAAGTTATTCATAATTGAAATCATTAGAAAATGCAACTCGAATTGGTTTCTTAAAGGCTCCTTTGTAAGAAGTAATTAATCTGACTTCAAAAATATGAGTATAATCAAATCAGGTTTCAATATCTGTATTTAATAGTTATAAATATTGAACAAATGTAAAATAAGAGGTGGGTCGTTTGGCTTTCGGCATATAACTAAGTCAATAATTCTGTATGAAAGCACCAATTCTATATGTCATGACAGCTAATGAATTTTCAACGAAGTTATTGGATCTTGAAATTACAAAATTAATGGTATTTCCATATGCTTTGCATTCATTACCATCCGAATTTATAATCATTCTCACTTCTATTAATTTAAGTTTTTTATTATTATTCCTGTTACTTTTATTATTTGAATCGTACTGGTGTATTTTCTTATTTCTTCAGTTCTTGTATCCTCATCCTACTCGTTTTTAGTTTGGATTTTATTGTAGGTATTGCTGGAGTCACTTTACAGAATAATCTCTTATTACCTCCATGAATTCTAGAACAGTTCCTAATGTATTCTTCGATTTATGTTTATCTTGATTTGGATATCGTTGAAGATGAATCTTATGATGATCTGGCTCAAATTAATAACTCTCTGAATTTAGGTAATTGAAATTATTGGTTTTCGAAATACATAGTTTTTGTTCCACGATTCGAAAGTATCTCACTTGGGACCTAAAGGTCTCTTTGCCCTGAAAAGAAAAAATGGAAGGGGAAAGTGAAATGAAGTTAGGAGTTAAACAATTAAAGAGAGTGGTAAAATAACAGGCTAGATTGAAGTTAAAGTTCGAATAGGAAAGAAAGGAAAGGTGGATGATTGCTATCCATATTACTCAGCTATATACCTCACAAAGACTGTGAAGAAATGTAAGAAGGATTCACGTCGTTGAACTATTCATAATTGTAGGTAA
The DNA here is from genome assembly GCA_004302925.2 of Cochliomyia hominivorax. Taxonomy (NCBI): domain Eukaryota; kingdom Metazoa; phylum Arthropoda; class Insecta; order Diptera; family Calliphoridae; genus Cochliomyia; species Cochliomyia hominivorax. The sequence goes on from PYHX02000413.1 coordinate 57,098,228, forward strand.
AGGCATAAATATCTCTCATATCAGCAGTCGGTTAATCCGTCAGTGATTACAGCGATCTGCAGCCAAAAGCAATCCTCTAAAAACAGGACAGCGTCAGAAAATATGAGGAATCGTTTTCATCTCGTTCCGTCACGTCTTTAATTTCTAATGAAACTATTCACACTTAAGCTAAAAAAAAGCTACTTGCAATTAGGCTCTATTCGACCTATACCTTTTCAGTAGGTTTATATGAAGATAAACAAAATAAACTTTTAAGGACTTCCATATATGAATTTTTTATATATTTTGCATAATTAACAAAAAATCTAATGCGATCTTTCAGTCATGGGTTAAATTATTTAGGATTCCTTTTCATGCAGGTATGTCTTATATATAAAGTAAACAATTTTCATGCGGATTTGGTTGGGATAGAGTGTAAGACTCTCTCACTGTTCTTAAGAAGTTTCAGATATTAATTTTGTTGGAATGGGAGAAACCCTTGAATTTCTCACAAATATTTCCCCTTAATGGGAAAATAATAATTACCTGTAAATAACCGGCATCTGGCAACCTTTTGTAAATGACTGATATATATTCGCACAAAAAAAAAACAACAACAAATCATAATATTTACAGAGTTTTTTTGTGTGTGTTTTGTTTTACTCTTTTAACAACTCACAAACAACTACACAAACACTAAATAAATTATTTAATACATATAAACATTGAAAACAATAACAACAAACAAACAAAACAATTCAATCGAACAGTAAACAAAAGCGGGGAATAAACTACATAAACAACCATCTCTCCATCCATCCGTCCGTCAGTCTGTCCATGTATTCTACCAGCATTGATTCGATTTATATCTATTTTGTTGTTGTTTTTATTCGTTTTATTCGTTTAAACATTTTGGTTAAAAGTTCCATGAGACTTAAATGAATTCAGTAATAAAACGACATTCAATGAGCGTAGAATGTTTTTACGGAAATCTAAAGCTTCGAAACAAAAATCTTTAAAACTAAATCAAATTATTTTTCTTATATAAAAATTTAATATATAAAATTAATAATTTACTAAATATTAAAATTAAAAAAAAACAAAGCGAAAAAGAATAAATTTTAGTTAGAAAAAAATAACGTAAAATTAATTTAATTAAATTGCGAAAAGAACAAAAACGCGCGCGTGTGTTTTTTGAATTCAAAATCGTAAAACGTAAAATCTAAGAAAAAATAAAATACAAAAGAAATTAAATTTAAAAATGTAAAATTAATGAGTTTTAAGTTTATTTGCATTTTTATACTCAATTTAACCAGAAGAAATCAACAATAAAAAATCCAAAAGAACAAAACAAATAAAAACATTATTTAAATACACGAAATTATGTGTGAAACGATTAGTTTTATTATAAACAAATTATAAATTTCCAAAAAATATTTTTAATATTTAATTCATTGAATTTATTATTTCCCCTTTGGGCATTTTTCTTAGGGGTTTTGGGAATAATAAATATTTTTATCTTCAAAACTTTTGTTTATTTTTATATTTAAGCATTAATTAATTGAAGTGGATGATGGTATTTTTTTAAATTTTAAAATTTGGAATTGGAATCAGAAATAAGGAGTTTTGAAAATTGTTTTATGCGAAAGCGTATGATTAATATTTAATAAATCCTTTAGGATAACGTATACGCCCAAACTATATAAGAAAATGTCTTAAGACTGAATTTAGAAAATTCTATTTAAGTCATAATCACTTAAGTAAGACTAATTATGCGTAAAATATCTGTTAGATAAAGATTAGAAAAACTTTGTTAATTAAGATTGAAAATCTATTATCTAAGGAGTGAGATCGAAAAATTCTTAAGATAAATATATGTTAATAAAATCGAGCCCCCTCTAAACGTACAAGTTTAAATTTTTATTCAATTTAAATTATTACAACAATTTACAAAAAATATATATCTTTATAGTTTTAATCAATATTGATGAAGTTTCGAAATTTTTTTCGCAAAATCTTCCATTAACGTTTTGATCACGCTTTCTGTCACTTTTCTCGAACAATTAGTCTATTTTCGTTTTAAATCTACCACACTTTTGAACACCTTGTATGTGCTATTCAATTCTCTTTAAATATGAACCCAATATCTCTCTACTGGCCTTAGCTCCAGGCTGTTTAGTACATAACCATATTATAGTTCTTGTACCAATCAATCAGTTCATCATAGTGACAAGATGCCAACTCATCCCAAAAATAAGTGAACTCATTGTGAATTCCTTTTCGGTATTTATAGAACCCATTGTAATAAATGATTGGCTTCTTTTGTCGCAACTGCATGTTGTTTGCCATACCAAGAACTTTTTGCTTTGGGCCTTAAGCTCGAGCATCAGCATCGTAGCATGTCTGTGTAGCCCATCTGCAGTGGCATTCCCTAACCACCGAATGTCTCGCTACCTAGTTTAAAGATACTCCGTATTCAGTCGTTAATATTGATGTCACATAACCATCTGCTTTAGATATGATAGCCTGTCTGTTGTTGTAAATGATCCTGATATTTACCTCTTGATGGATTAAATTTCCAACTGTAAAATGTTACAGTCATCATTTAGCCTTAACGTAAACCTTCTACTCTTTGAACCCGATTGGAACCATTGTTCATAGAGTTAAAGTTTCGTTCTGGAAGCGTTCCATTTGCAACAGTAATAAAGTCCTGATATCTCTTGATATCCGATTATATTTTAATATTGAGTCAGTTTGCAGCCCTCTTTACGGCAGAAATTTCCGCTTGTAAGGAAATTTCTGCCGTAAGGAAATTTCTACTATTCCAGAGCGCTTGGAACCATCGTTCCTAGCGTTAGAGTCGATCTATTTGCATCAGGAATAGTTATAGAAAAATTCATCTCTAGACTTTCCCGTATTCTGAATTGATCCTTAATACGGGAAGGACGGTGGTCGCATCTGTTCCACTGATTCCCAGCAACTAGCAGCAGCCTGATGACTCATGAGGTCCGATGGCCAACTAAAGCATAGTCACGATGGTAAAGCATCTGTCATCAATATGCATGTTGACCTCAATACTTTTGTGAAAAACTGTGGAGTCTTTAAAAATTCTCATTAATATCTGTTACTTTGATTTTTAATCACTTAATCGATATATGGCATCCGATCAATTGACTAAACTAATTGAAATCAAAATCATTTTCTTAACCAATATTAAGTTGTTGCAACAGATTTTCAAAATTTTAATGTCATTTTCAGCCAATAAAATATTTAATATGAATTTCACAATATTTAAAACATTGCATTTTATGTCAATTTTCAATTTGTGCCAACACTTTTGTCTGTGACTGTATATATTTGTATAATTTGATATATTTTATAGTTTAAAATTAATTTTTAAATTACATTGGAAATTTTCCATTTAATATTCCCAAGAAGAATAAAAATCACTCACCTGCTCATCACCAACGTCAATAAGGAAAACATAAATGATCAATTTATTTCAGTTCAATATCATATCAATAAATAAATGGAACATATGTCTAATTGACAACAACAATAAAACAAACGTAACGTTCACATCTTAATTATCTTTTAACATCACTAAATTACAACACTAATTTTGTTGTTGTTATTGTTCATTTCATTGTTTCTATTATCTATTTAAACCAAACTTTTAATCAATGAAACAAAAAAACACACTGAAAAAACACTGAAAAAACACATTTATTTCAATTCAGTGTCACCAAAAACAACAAATATAATATTTTTTTACAATTTGTAGGTGTTTTTTTTTAAGATTTTTCCAGTTTTTGTTTTCGACGAAAATTTGAGATCAAATTTATGAAATTCAATTTAGTATTTTTTTCTAAATAAACGATTTTTTTTAATTTAATTTTTTTTTAATTTGTTACGTTTAAAGCAAGAAATTATATGAAAAAATAATAAAAATTAAATTTTCATTCAATTGGCATTCGATCGTTTAATAAACATTTCAAATTGATTTCAATCTTCTTTACAAATTTATTGTCAGACGTTTATATATATTTTTTTTCTTTAATGAAAATGTTGCACAATAAATTTTCAATAAATTAATAAAAATAAAAATGATAAAATTAATTAAAACAATTGAAGATTCTGAAAATTATTGCATTGAGATCGCAGCAAGAAAATTTAGATAATGAAGAGAATGTTCCTATAAAAAAGGTTATGTAAGAAAAATTTTTATGTAGGAAGATAGAAGAAGAATAGAAGAAGAAGGTATGGAAGATAATGAACTGATCTTGCTTGAATTTGAAACAGTTTTATCTACTTAAATAACTTTAAATATTATTTCTCTCTCAATTATCCCTCTTGAAATCTTATGGCTTCCAAAAAGCATCTCCATCTTATGCGATTTGTTGCAGTTGTGCAGTAAGTCTTGATTATATAAGATTGCGTTTTTATGGATCTTGGAGTATAAAACAAAATTTCTTGCACCTTGAGGATTCCACTCAAACGACATTGTGGCTATACTTTCCGTATGTTTTCTAATAGCATGGCCCTTCCATCCCCATTTTCTATCAGCGAGAAACCCATATTACTATGGGTTCCTCGCTGATAATTTTCCAGAGAAATATGTTGTAAATGTGATTCTGGCCTAATAACGAAACCACTTAACTTTAATTTTATTTGATTGAAACAAAAAAACAAGATATATTTTCATTGCTTAAACCTTTTTCGAAAACCCTTCCATTGCTTTCCGTTACTTTGCTCGAACAGGTTGTTCAAAAAGTTGTAAAAAATCTTCCAAAACATACGTTTCGTAATCCATTTATGCAAAATAATATTTTTTCGAAAACTTGACTTCAATTTTCTTTAAATGTTTAACCGCATTCTTGTCAGGAAGTTTTGAACCTTGTAGGTTTTTAAACCTACATTTAATTTTTCATAGCAAAAAGTCCGAGAATTGAGCTAACCGTGCTACTTTCCCAACGGATGTATTAGAAGATCTTTGGCTTTAGTAACATCATGTGGAGAAGACCCACTACCTGAACCAGGATTTCTATTAACGAACAAGTTCTCTCGGTACTGTTTAATAACATTGACGGCAGACCTTTGAATGCTCGGCTAAGTTTTTGTAGGACCAAGTCGGATTAGCATTTTTATCTTACCAATTATTTTAATCAAATTAACAATATATTTAATTGTTTGACATTAAACATAATAACTGACATGTTTTACAAAGATAACTTGATAAAAAAAATCAAATAATAGTTGGGTTGATAAAAAATGTGTGTTAAGAATTTTTCGGTCTCACTTTTATTAAATATCTCAGAACTTAAATTGAAAGTTCTAACAACATCTGTTACAAACAAGGAAGTTCTCTATAAAACTCCGTTAAATAACCATAATATTTACCGGTTAAACCCATAAAATACAGAGTACAAATATTCACCGATAAAAATGAAAGTACAAAGTGAATTCATATTTCTTTATTAATTTTTTTTTTTTTTGGCGTTGAAAGTTTTTGAACTTTAAAAACGTTTCTTGAATAATTAAATAATCATATTCAGATTTGTAAGAGCTCGAGTAATATTCGTAATAAACGGGTAGTGAAATAAGTTGTTACCCATTTTAATGTCTTCACCATACGTTATCGAACATAATAAATGTAATCGAACAAAAACAAAAATGTTCATAATTCGTGTTTTGATTTTAATTAAAATTTGCATGTTTTTTATTAATAAAATATTTTAAAATAATTTTATTATTACAAAGAAATTAATGTATTTTATATAATAAATAAATAAATAAATATTTGAATATAAAAAAAATAATGCATGTAGGAATGAGCTTAATTAGGGAGCTACAGATTTTGAACATTTATTTATATTCAAAATTTCGTTTTAGCTGCTTTTTTGAAAAAAAAAGTTCTGTAATATTGGAATTGCTGAATATTTTTTTATTAAATTTCACCTGGACATTCTTGAGGTGTATTTGAATTAAGTAACTCAACTACTTTTCGGCTATAGCGACCCTGTATTTGCTATTTAAAAAAAATCTCTAATGATTTTTTTCTAGTTTTTTACTTAATTTAACACCAATTCAGAATTGATTAAATTCTGAATAATTTTTACTAGTGTGAACGCAATTAAAATTTAGATTATTTTGGAATAGAAATTTTGAAATTTTTTTTATATTTTTCCCTAAAAAGGTATTAACATTTTTTAAACTTAATCCACTATTTTCTTTTGGACTAAAATGCTTTCATTACATTTCTGAAATAATTCTTAACGTGAATGCTTTAAAATTAAATCCCAGAGAATTAGAGAAAGTACTTCTCCTGCTGCACAGTGTGTCCAATTTTATTTTTGGAAATAATTCTATAACTTTTAAACTGTTAGAGATATCTTAATGAAATTTCACATATTAAGAGCTGAGGCGTTTACGAATGCATTTGAAAGAATACAGACCCCACTTGGTTAGGTGCGTAACCGGTGACTCTACGAATTTGGCCCACTCGGGTATGTTAATTTTAGTTATTGTAAGTCTTTATAGAAGGTACCAGTACATTTTTTCTTTTCTTTGAAGTTAGTAGGCTTATTATAGGTCCAAAATTTTTTAAATAAGTAACAAATCCCTTATAAAATTTAAAAAATATTGCTGTAATAACCATAGAAATATATGAATCCGTTAAAAAGTTATATCAATCAAAATTTAGACAAAAAAATTATTTTGAGTGATTTTTTTTAACTGGCAACATTTATTCGCTAATAAAACCATTTCTTATAATATTTTTATTGTTTTACAAAGAAATCTCTATGGGAATGGATATAACTAAATTTGGATCACTTTGGAGCAAAGACCAGCCCACAAACCCTGTACAAAATTTTGAAAACTTTTACAAAAACTTTTCATTTTTTTGTTAAGTTTTCAAAGCGAAAATGTGGAATCATCTTTAAATTATCCTTAATATATATCCTTAATATATAGCTATACATAATGTAAATTCCTTCGGTCGCCCCTTATAATGGCAGGGTGATCATTTAAGTGAAAAAAGTTAAAAAACTCTTTAACAGCGGTTTTCCTTCTTTACTTAAATTCCCTATAGAAAATTCTCGGGATTTAAAAAAATTAATTTTCCGGGACAATCTCCCGGAAACGTTTTTCAATAGAGAAACCCTAGTCCCAGTAAGGGAAGGATGCATCATTCAAGAATATTTTAACAAAAAATTTTAAGCAACATAACATAATATTGCTGAAGGGTATAGAAAATTCGTCACATTCCTTTTTTGTTCCCTTCCAAAGCCACATATTCATTGGTTCTATTCCATATTATCGTTATTTTTTATTATTATTGTTTATATTTTTTTATAATATTGTAATTTTTAATAGATTTATTTTCATTTAAATACAATATTTGTCAACAATAAAAACGATAAAAGTGTGAGAATGTGTTATTGACAGTAAACAATGAGTGAAAATTTCACTCATAAAAAAAACAGAAAAAAATCATTTAGAATAATCGCTAAATAAAAACTCCAATTTTACTGATGACAAATCTAATGTGCCAAATTCTACAAAAAAAAAATCAAAATAATCTCTTTTTGAAAATCTTCAATAAAACTAAAACAAATGAATTTAATGACAAATCAACGTATAATAAATATGAAAAAGTGATTAAATCTATTATTCTGTTTATGACAATATTGTGAATGTCATTTTCAACAAATAAAGACAACAATTGGCACAGAATTCTATTTACATACACACTTGACAGCTAATTTAACTGTCATATAAATAACCACCATTTTTTTTTTTAATTTTTATTATTAAAAAAGAGAAATAAAGAAAAACAAATTGTCACCTTCAAAAAATAATGCAAAAAATATTTTTTTTAATTTTTTTTTAATGTATCTTTTGCCTCCTTTTTTTTTTTTATTTTTAAGGTGACACTTTAATTAATAATAATTAAAAAAGAGAAATTTTGACATTTCTCATTGGTCATAGAGATTTTGTTTCACTTTTTGTTTTGATTTTGAAGTTTGTTAATAAAATTAATAAACAATAAAAAAATTAATACAGAAATTAATAAATCAGAAAGGCCTTTAGTTATGGCTTAAGATTAATGATCGTTTTAAGATCTGAGTTACAAAATTATTAGAAAATATTAAGGCAGGGGAAAAGTAATTTCATTATTATTTTATTACTAATAAATTTCCTACACAGATTACAAATGCTGTGTATTATTTCATAAACCACCATTTTAATATCTGTTCTTGGTTTTAAAGACATATTAATTAATATTAATATACACTGGATCCAGCAATGAATCCACATTGTTTCCTGTGCGAAAGAATCTTTTAATTTCATATACCAATACATAGTGATGACATAAATACTATTATACATATTTTGTCCCATAAAATTGAATGCAATTGATATCTTTTCTAATTAGAAATGTTCGTCTTTAATCTTCACGTACACCTTAAGACTAACTAGCCGCATACGTTAGACTATAGTAAAGTCGAAACGAGTATCGAACTTTTTTATAAATCTGGGAATTCCCACTTTTCCACATAGAAACACCCAAAATCCCAAAGCATATATATCTTTTAAAAAATTTGGCTTTTTTCACTGGAAGAGTCACCATAATTGCCGTTCGACAGAAAATACTTTTTGGACGATTTAAATATTATTATAACTTTATGATTTGGGAACTTTACAAAATATTTTAATTTTTTTAAATGAAACTATTTTTGATAGGACTTGCAGACATATCTTTGTTCCGAATTTATCCTAATTTAATTTATATGCATTTAAATTGAAATTATGTTAAAAAACAATAAAAAACAAAAGTAAAAAATAAAAAATAAAAACAATGGCTCTATTAATGAATAAATGGACTTCAGAATAATATAGTTTTCACACGGGTTCATATATTTATATACTTAATGCAATAACTAAACAATAAATAACATATTTCTTAGAACTTTATAGGGAATCTGGAACAAATGTTTAAAAAAATTAAAGACCTACATTAAGCCCTTTTATTTAAAAATTCTTAAAAATGTATTTATACTTGAATATCTCTGAAACTACATGGTTTACAAGTCTAACAAATATAAAATTTCGTTTGTGACAGTTCTTAAATTAGTTTTTGGCTGTTAAATTATCTGTTGCATCCTGACCAGATGCACCAGTTTTAATAATGTGAAATTTTATTATCTCTAACGGATTCAAAGTGACAACAATTTAAATACACCGTCTGGCATTGGCAAGACTGAATGATTTTGGAATATAAAATGATTTAACGGTTTTAGAACGGTTTTAAAAAAGGGTTCTCTATAAATATGGCTTTGGCTCCCTATATAAGTCAGTAAATCCATTATTTCAATATGTTCAGATCCATTTTTTTTTCGAGATATTCACTTCAATTTTGTTTGCGGAACAGATTTTGCTAAATGCCTGATGTGATTGCTTTAACAAAGTCTGAAGTTCAAAGTAAAGGGGTAACTACATGTGGCAGTCTTTAGTTTCACACTCTCCTCAAACAGATAATTTGGTACAGTATTTTTATTTTGATAGAAAAGTATCACACTTCCATTCGACCATGGGTCGAAGTGGAATAAAATTTTAACTAACGATTGTCCCAAATTTAATTTATAAAATTTCAGTACCTACAAGTTTTATGAGATCAAGAGCCAAAAATAATACATATTTAATTTCATTGAAATATTACGATCTGTAGAGAGATTACTATATTACATGGGCAGGCAGATGGAAGGACATCGGTAAATCGACTTGGGATGGGTTCCACGTTTGTAATGTTCCAATGTAATATGACCCTACATATATTTAAATCGTGAGCAGTGTTGGTCCCTTAGTCAATATTCAAAGGAATCTTGAAAATCTTTCAATAGAGATGAAAAGAAAGAAGAAAAATTCAACACTTTCTTATCGAAATTAAGAGGTAAGCTAACGTTGATATACTAGACCTGTGTACATATTGACAGCTTTAATGTCTCAGATATTAAGGCATAAAGGCCACCCTTTTTATGGAAATCTTTTACACCCTAAGGACTTCAGGAGATTTTTTTCTATAAACTAAATTATTTCTTCCTCCATAATAAATTATTTTTTTAAACCTTCTTTGCAATAAATTTCCGGCTTTAACACTTTTAGTTTTTTTAGATCAACTTCTACTTTTAATAAATATTTCAAATTTAAAAAAAAATCTAAAAAAACAACCTTTTAAAAACGCCAAAAAAATCAGGTAATAAATGCAGAGGCGTAACTGTGTCTAAACTAGAGATATGAAATACTTGTTATGAACCCGTATTGCTCAACATAAAATGTATTTCACATTTTTTGCTACAAATACAGTCAGTCACACGAATATGAATATTTATTTGTTACATAAAGTGTCAAAAAATATATAAAATCATCGATTTTTAATTTAAATAATAAATTTTATGTTAAAAATTAATATTGAAAAAAATCAATATTGAACATATTTGTGTGTAGGTTTATTCGTATCAATATTTTTTTTATTATCACTATTATAAAATATTCATCAATATGTATGTATGTATTTATGTAACTTATGAATGAATGTAAATATTTACATGTGTCACTTTGACAATCCTGTATTTAACTTATTGATTTATCTAAATATTTGATAACGAATCGAAAGAAAAACATACTTTTTAACCATAAATTATTAGAAATATATTAATATTCGTTTGATTATATTTATATTGTCAAGTGTAGCTAACTAACATTTATTAAGTAAATCAAGGAGTGTGATCAAAATATTCTTAATATTTAATTGAAATTGTTATAAATAATCACTAATGATGAAATATTGAACCTTGTTCGGAAACCCTTCAATTAACGTTTTTATAGTATTTTCTGTCACTTTACTCGATTTTTAGATACCTTTTTTGAGCTCTTCAATACTCTTTTAACAAGTATCCAATATCTCTCTACTGGCCTTAGCTTCAGGCAGTTTGGAGTATTTGCCTCTTCTGATACTAATACCACAATATTGTTCTTGTACCACTCAAGGGCTTGTTTACCATAGTGACAGGATGCCAAGCCAAATAAGTGGACACGTTTTAAAGTCATATGAACGGAAGCAGTATTTTTGTAATTTTTTCGTGATTTAGATTTCGATATTTATAGAGACCATGGTAGCAAATGATTGGCTTCTTTGTTTTGGCAATATTGAATGTTTTTGGATCCTTCAAAATTTCTTCAATTCTCTCGAGCATCAGCAACATAAAATTTGTTGGACAGGAAAATGCGAACAATCTGCCAGACCAAACGTTTCGTCATCCGTTATGAAGCAAGAATTTTTTTTAAACTTGACTTCAATTTCTATGCTCTGTTTTTGCCCTTTAAATTTTTAGCAGCGTTTCTTTCAGGAGCTTTTTTGTAGCTTCTATGTATTTAAACCTTTAATTTCTTCAATTCTCTCGAGCATCAGCAACATAAAATTTGTTGGACAGGAAAATGCGAACAATCTGCCAGACCAAACGTTTCGTCATCCGTTATGAAGCAAGAATTTTTTTTAAACTTGACTTCAATTTCTATGCTCTGTTTTTGCCCTTTAAATTTTTAGCAGCGTTTCTTTCAGGAGCTTTTTTGTAGCTTCTATGTATTTAAACCTGCATAAGCTTTAACTTTTCGTACCAAATACTCTGAGTACTAAGCTAACCGGGCTGCTTTCCTTTCGGATATAAGTTAGGAGCTCTTTTAAAAATTCTTTCTATTTTTTTTTTTTTTTTTTTTTTTGGATTAAGAAACATAATTTTGACCATTTCTTCTACTTTAACCAGGTTTTCTGTCAAAAAAGCAAATTCTCCCCATTATTGTTTAATAACTTTGGAAATAATTTGAAGACAGACTTTTAGAAAGCTTGCCCAACTTTTTGCACAACCAAGTTGTGTTTTGTTAAAAATATTTAATAATTTTCGAACGCACTTTTTCCGGTCCCTCCTCTTCAGATTAACAAGATCAGTTAAACATTAAATATAACATGTTTTATAAAGGTAACATGATCAAAAAATCAAATAAAACTTGAGTTTAAAGTTTAAATGAAAAACGTGTGTTAAGAATTTTTCGATTTCACTCCTTAAGTTAATTAACTATTAATTGTTATAAAAATTTGTCATTATAACTCGTACTTTTGAAAGTTATTTATTTAATTTTTTTTCAAATTTAACTGAAAAAATGTTATTGAATGTTGAATTATAGACATTTTTCTAACGATCGTAGGCAAAACTACTTTTATTGTGTTGCATTGTGTTGTGGAATTCATAATAATTATTGTGTTTTGTATTATTTTTTTTAATAAATTTTTCAATTTATTGTAATTTTTGTTATTCATAAAGAAATGTATAATTAATAGTTTATTTTTAGGTTTTGTTTATATTTCAAGAGTCATAAATAATTAAACTTTTTAAAATGTTTTAATTTCAACAATTTTATAGGAGGAAATATGTTGTCGCTATTTTTTGCAAAAGATTAAACAAATATTTATGTTAAACTATTAGGGGTATTCAGGTGTAGGTGTAAATATTAATTTTATATAATAATTTACATTAAATAGAGAGAAATATGTCCGCAAAATTATAAACTTTGCAACGGAAACCAAATCGTTTTCTTCAGGAAATAACTTTGTAATTTTTGAACCGTCAGAGATATCATAGTGAAATTTCACATGGTTAGAACTGAGATGTTTTAGAGTTGTTTTTTTTTTTCAAATTTTTGAAGTACATATAACAGTGTCGAAGGCGTAGTCCAGCTTTCCGATTTGAGAACTTAGAAAGAATGACTTATTGATAAATTGTGAATAGGACTTGTGGGGAGATTTTTATACCGAGTTTAACCGATTTTAGTTTACAAGCATTTTCGAAAGTTTAGATTAACATTATTTTTTAATAGATTCATATATTTTATAGGAATTAGAGAATATTTTGTAGAGAATGGACAGTCCTCTATATCAGAGGTGCCCGCCCATATTACTATACATTTTCCTTTGTGTGAGTAAAGCAGCAAAAAATTACATTGAATAAATACTAAGCCCTGCTCGAATTAAGTAGAGAGCAGAAGTTGTTTACAGTATACGTGTGCTATAAGCAGAAGTTATAGTCTAACCTCCCGAGTTTGGAACTGTGTATCACCGATCTATATACAAAATTTCTTTTGCTTTAATTCATAATTGATTTTTTTAATAACTTCCTAAGACGATTTAACCACGTGTGTCCAGAGTCCATTTAACGATATCTTTGTCTCAGATAGAGGTCTTCTTAACCAATACTTCTACTTTTAAATGCGAAACTTTGATATCGATATATACTTTTTTAGGATCTCAGATGATTCTTTGCTTGTGAGACATAAAGAACAATAAACATATACAATTCATTATTTTTGATAGTGGAGATGCATATTTAAAGTTTAGAAGTTTAAATAAATGGACCTAAACACTGTTTTCACATACTGGGATTTGTTTATTAAATGTAGACTCTGAATGATCATATGTTAATCGTAATCGATTTTTTTCAAGGAGTAAAATCTTTGTTTTTTTAATACTCGATTCAAGCTTTAATTTCGCCTAAAAGTCATCATTCAATTTGAAATGGAATTTAAATTTAAATCATTATTAAGTTATAAATCAAGTTTTTAATAAATTATTCTCCAATTTCTTCCTAAACTTGTATTTTACTTCAAATATGTATTTATTTATTCTTAAAACATAAAAAAAGATTTATTTATCTTTAGGGTTTTAATTTAAATTTATTTACGAAAAAAATCACATTTTATTCGATTTAAATAAAATTTATGTTCATTTTTTTTAAATAATGTTTATTTTCAATAATAAATTTTATCTGAACAGTCAGATAATTTAGAATAAACCATATAAGGTTTTATTACAAATTGGTCGTTAAAAATGATACATAAATTAAAGTATTAATTTGAAAAAATAACACAAAAATTTAATGAATTTTTTATTAAAATTAAATAATAAAAAACATGATCATTTAAGATAACATTTTTTATAGATTTTAAATATTTGAAAAATTTTATATGTAAAAAAATCGAACTTTTTTAAATAACTTAATAAAAAAGTTGATGAATTTACAGTCACAGACATAATTTTCATTTTATATCTATATTTATATCCGTCACTGTACTTTTTAGAATAATCAAATTAATTTAGTTGCTTTTTAACTTGTGTAAAAGCAACAACATTCTTATATAGTGACATTGAAAAATTCTTAACACACGTTTTATTTTATGTTATTTATGTTTAACTTCAGACAAATCAAAATATAAATTTGATAAAAATGGATACTAAAATTATGAAATATTTTCAAACAGAACCCAACTGGGTGCTAAAAAATTGGTCAGGTATTGAAAGATCTTCTGACAAACTGTTTCCAATGTTATTAAACTTTACTTGGTTTGGGTAAAAGCAATAGTTCACATAATGTTTTTAAAGCCAAAAAGAGCTCTCTACACATCCAGTAGGAAAGCAGCCCGGTTAGCACAGTATTCGTACTGTTTAGTATGAAAAATTCAATCTAATGCAGGGTTAAAGACATACAGTTCTAAACGCTACGAAAATTTAGATCCCATAAAGTAAAGCAGGGAAATTGAAGTAAATTTTCCAAAAATATTTTTGCTGCATAATGAATTGATAATGAAAATTTTTCGCAACTTCCTGATCAAAAATGTTATGTTGCTGATGCTCAAAGGAATGTTTAAGAAAAGTTTAGGACCCAAAAACCATTTTCAACATTTTCAAAAAGGCTACTTTCATTAATGAGTCTTCCACTCATTTTTGGCCTCACTTGGCATCTTGTCACTATAAAAAATAAGCCCTTGAACAAGAACATGTAGTTGTACCAAGTGAGGCAAATCCTCATACTGGGCTCTTGTTAGAAAAGAATTGGAGGCACAAAAAAGATGTCCAAAATTCTGGTAGATTTTAAACGGAGATGGACTACATAAAGTGTCAGAAGGCACTATTAAAGGAGGTTTCGATTATTATTATTCAATATATATATTATTTTTTTTTGTAAAAATAGACTCTATAGACTCTTGATCCAAACTTTCAGTTTAGTGGTTGCGTTTTTATTAACATTTATGTATGTTGAAAATTTTTCAATCTCACTCCTTATTTAAAAGAAAAAGGATAAAGACAGACATAATTTTTATATCTATACTTTTGTTCTTCACTGTATTTAAAAATAATCAAATTGAAATATTTTATATTTATGTTTATGATATAAAATTTTAGTTATTTTTTGTTTCAAAAATCTTGTTAAAAAAACAACAAATTTATTTAGTTAATGATTAATTTTTTTATATCATAAAATCTTTAAAATGTATTTTATATATAAAAATACATGTTTTATTTATATTTTGGCGATTTATAAATTATAGACTGTTGGTCTACGAAAACGTGCCAACACCATCATCAATTTTTAACAAAATCTCTAGATGACATCATTTCAAAAAGATTAAGGTTTTTTTAATAAAAAAAAAACGATTAACATCATTTAAAACAAAAATTATGATAAATTTGATTTTCTATAAATTTTTTCTAAAATTATTGAATCCATAAGAAAAAAGTAAAAGCTTTTAAAGAATAAATTATTTAATTATTAATTAAAAAATCTAATTAATTAAAAGGAAATGAGTTTTGTTTTCTTATTCGATTTTTTAAATTTAAAAAGTTAAAGGAAATTAATTCCATTTAAGTCAAATTTTAATTAACGCCAAATTATTTAAATATTTTTTTTGTGATTTTTTTAATTAAACCTATTAAATAACTTAATTAACTTAATGATTTTCAAAATCATTACTTTTGATTTTTTTAAAATGAAAAATGCTTAAAATGTTCAAAAAAAGATTTTGAAATTTATTTTTAGAAAATTAACGAACTTTTTAAAAAGTCATAAATTTTGTTTATGACTCTTTTTTGGTTTATTTTTGTCACAATTTTAATGCAAAAAGAGAGACCGGTTGCTTCTGCGTATTTCCGCCTGAGGTAAAAAAAAACAATAGATCTTTTAAAACACAATTATGAATCATACAATTTTTAAGTAAAGAGTGAGACCAAAATATATTGTTGTTTAATTCTGTTAAGTCATTAAAATCTATACGTATTAGCGACACTTGATAGGATCAGTAGCATTCAGAACTTGATTTTTTTACTGAAATTTTTCTTCCAAATTCGATTCAACTAGACATATTTCTAGTTTAAGGGCTTAACTTGTAAATAGTTATCGTTTAAAAAATGTCAAATCTTGGCCAACTATAAGTCAAGTTTCACACGGTTAAATTTCTATTCGAAAACATTCCGAATAACCTAGCGATCGTTCCAAGAGTAGGAAAACTCTTTCAAAAAAATTGCTTGAGACGGCCAAGTACACCTTAATTTTTAATTGATTGTGTTAAATATGTATATAATAATTTATTATCGCACTAAATCTTTTCGCCTGGTTGTCCTGATAAGTCCCATCTCAATGCATCAATGTCACCAACATGTCATCAGTGTATACTCCCATGAGAAGCAGGCAATGACCAAGCAAGATCGGGTTAATTCCAAGATACTTGCATGACTATACATACTGTAGCTTCAGTTCATGGATTTTAGCTTTATTGCCGTTTGAAGAGCCAATTTCCTGGTCAAAAAAATTAAAAATTTTGTGAACAAGTTTAAAATTGTCAAACATTGTTTCACACAATTATTACTTGATTTTGGACATAAATTGAGTGCACCAAGATCAAAGAGCTAAAAAAATATCCAATAAAAGAATCAAAATATAATTTTGTGTTCTAGAAATCTCTTAATCCAGGAGTGTTCAATACACAGAATAAGAGAAGTTAAACTACAAATTCACACGTACACTATAAACAACTTTTGATCTCTTATCAGTTTGAGTTGAGCTTGCATTGCAGCGAAATGTGATAAAGAAGTGTTTCCTCTTCCTTCTCATTGCGGCATCACCTGCACAATATTATCTAGGCCATATCATTCTGAAACACTACGTCCTACACGTCTCTTGCAAGTGTTGAGTAATAAACAACAGAGACAATCAGTGTCCCCATCTGTGAGGTTAGTCCCCATTCCAGTCACAAGGTTACCCTGTGCAAAGAGATCAGAACAATAATCGAATGCTCTGCCATTCTACTCAATAAAATGCGACTTTTCCAAACAAGATTCGATGTCGTGTAGTCGCCCTTAAGGGACAAGCCAGTTGACCACTATGTGAATTGTTTCAATCTCAAACTGCATGATAAAATGTTCTGTCTGGTTGTCCATCTGCTGTTAGCACGCTCAGTAAAGGAAAATATATAGATCGATATCTGGTACAACATTTAATATCGCACATTTCTAACTGATACTGGAAATTTCACAATATTTTGCACTTTAATAGAGCTTTGACAACTCATTACTGTAGATTACAAAACTTGGGTTTAGAGCATCGGGGAGTAGTTCCTTTCTAAGAAATTAAACTTTTAATATCGCTATATCTCTAAAGATATATCTCCGCGAAATTTGTATATAGACAGATAGTTTCTTCACAAAATAGTCACGCTGTTTAGAAGTTTAAGAAACACAATGTTTTGAACAGGGAGTAGAGTTACCCTAAATTGTAGGTATTAAATTTTATATGTTTCTGGAACTGTTGTAGCGTTTTCTATAAAACGTCAAACAATCGAAAATATTATCCCTGTGATTCAAAGGAAAACATTGTGTTCCTACAATTATTGCCTAAATTCTAACTTGTAAATAATAATAATAGAAAAGGATTGACTTGATTGGACCTTAATTAATGTGAGATTCATTTGACATTTTTAGGAAAATATAATTATTAATTAGTTAAATAAAATCACATTAAAAGATTTTAAATAGATCCTCATTTCTCAAACTCAAATTTAAATATCATTAAAATACCATTATTAACTTCTGAAATAAGCTTAAATCTAAAAATAATTATTTAATCGTTATAATTATTTTAAAATTATAATAAAATTGAATTTTCAAAAAGCAAAATAAATTAGAAAAAAAAACTTAAACAAAATGACCGATGTCGATGTATTGTCATCACGCATGAAATCCCGTTTACACTTACAAACAAAAACGATCGGTGCGGATCGTATTAAAAAAGCCAAAGAAAATAATGAAGATATCGCCGTATTAAGTATGTTCCTGCCAAATGCTTCGGCACGTGAGGAAAATCTTAAATTTTATTGTGCTCTCGGTGATTATTGTCGTTTGGGAGATCCAAAAATTACAAAAGCAGGTAAATCATGTCTCTTTAAAAAAAATAAAATTGAAAATTGCGTCATAACTGGAGTAAAACTTAATTATATCCAAAACACTTGAGAAAAAGATGAGTCATTTTAAAGCTTAATTTTAGTTTTATTTTAAGTTTTTTTTTTATTTTATTTTCAAAATTTATGACATCAGTTTAAAAAATTTCTTTTCAGAAAATTATAATAGAACTTTTTTAGTTTTTTATGATAAAATAATAATAAACGCCCACTGCCGATATTGAAAACACGAGTATCAAAAAATATATACATATATTTATATTTAATATTAATAAATTATCAATTGTATGATATTTTTTACCAAAAATATAAACTATTTTTTTTATTTTTGAAAAAAGATGATTCAACACGATTTTGAAATATTTAATAACTGTTATTAAAAAACATCATGACATCACTTGATGGGAGAAATTTTGAAAAGAAAAATGTATTTGATTAAATGTTCATAATAATTATTTTTATACCCTACAACATTGTAGGTGGTTGGGATATTATGCGTTTGTGCTGATGTTAATAACATACAAACAAAATGACGTTGCACCCACTGTTTACCGTTCGACACATAATCACTTTCTGAGTCGTCCATCCGGCATCCATACAAATGTATCCAGATTTTAATGAAATTTTACAGAAATAAGTGTCATAATGTTCTAAACCGATTTGCTAATTATACAAGGGTCGGTCTTTTCCTTCTCATAGGTCCCAAACATGTACCCTTCCAAATGTCACTTTGAAGGGCATTAATCTCAAAGCTCTCAAAAGAATTCATTTTAAAACGCATAAATTCCACTTGAATATTAGTTTACAGACACTTAAAAATTAATCAGAAAATAAAATTATTCGAGGGTCGTTTATTACTTTAATAATACCAGCAGACCCGGCAAACCTCGATTTGACATCACATCACATGATTTAAATAGATTATAAGTATTTTAAATTTTCTTTGTATGGAAGTATCTCTTCCCCTGATTCTATCCGTCCTAAAATTTGTTCAGCAAAACAGTTCTTTGAGAAAGTGATTGGACCAAATTTGAAAATTCTCGTATTTAAAGTTCCTTTGCTTTGTTAGCGGGTACCCCGCCCTCTGTTCCTATCGGAATTTTTTTAAAGCCTATGTTAACTTTTGATTTGAAAATTTCATCAAAATAGGACCCGCCGTTTTGGAGTCATATATATACACACATCTTATTTAAATATATATATATATATATATATATATATATATATATATATATATATATATATATATATATATATATATATATATATATATATATATATATATATATATATATATATATATATATATATATATATATAGCTCCTATATATACATATATTTATATTTATACATCGCTTGAGGCGATTCTTAATTAAACCCTTCACCACCACAAAACATAATAAGGAGAACTTAACTTTGTCATTTCATGTGTAACACTAAGAAGAAATCAGCTAAGACCCCATGTATTCTTGCATCGATTTAGCTATGTCCGCCTGTCTTATTGGCACGCCCACATGCACAATAATTGACAGAGCTTAATGAAATTTGGCTTTAGTATTTGTTATATTCATAAGAAGTTTCCTATTTGAAACCAGCAAAATCGGTTTAGTTTATCAAAATATATAGACCGTTATCTGAGACAACATCTAAGTTTAAGCAAAAAACTTTCAAAAAATTTTTCAATTATAAATCGACAAATTAAATTGAAATTTTGTCATATTATTAAGCTATTTGTACCTCATTACCGTTCTAAATATAATCAAAATCGCTAATAATAGAGAAAAAATTAAATACATTTATAGGAATGTGCATGAGTGTAACAATTACTGTCAAAATGTTAACCTTCTAAAAGTTTAGTTTTTTCAGTCTTGATTTAAACATTTTAATTGCAAATTAATTATAAAACAAAAGAAAAAATTTAACTTTAAGTGTAACAACCTGTAGTTAGTTCCTTTACAAAAAAAAAACAAAAACAATAAACAAAGTTAATATCATGTTAACTAAACAAACAACTAAATATAATTAAAATAATATCTGTTGGATTTTTTCTTTTTCATAAAAGTTCATAGACCTAAATACTTAGTAATAATAAATAATATATAAACAAATTAGCATAAATAATAAAATTATTGTTTTATTATAATTTTTAACAAATAAAAGCAACAATAACAAAAAAAACTCGATTGAATATCAAAATTATTTTCCTCACGACATTTAAGTTTTCTCAGACAAAAAAATGCAAAAATTGTTTATGGATTATTTTTGACAATAAATTTATTAATTAAAGTTTATTAAAGATTTAAAAACATAAACAAATCAATTCAATCAATCATGTTAACAATTTTCATATTTTTCCTTTTTTTTTGAGGTCAATAAACAAATTATTACCCTTCTTTGGTTCTAATATCACTAATAAAAGAAATCGATACAAAGACGAAAGATGAAACTACACTGAGCCATTCTGTGTTTTTACTTCATCGGCTCAGATTTTCTTTTAAATGGAAAGTTCTACTACGCACTCTGTACCTTTCATATTTTTACTATTTCATAATATGCTTGTTAGAAGTGAGATCGAAAAATTCTTAACAAACTCTAAATTGCTTTTAAGGTCCATCATGTGGACCAATCCTTCTTACTGAACCAGATTTTGGGATAAAAATTTTATACTGGTTAAAAGTTTGAATGAAACACGAATGTTAAGCATTTTTCGTTCCGACTCCTTATGTGGTGATGAAAGTTAAACATTCTCGGAATAGTCTCTAGTTTCTTGTACACATCGACTTGTTCTTGTACAAGATTTCTGATGGAAATCAATTAAAATACAAGTGTTCGTGAAGCGAATTGGATTTAGTTTTTTAATTGTAATGATTTTTGTGAGATAAAATATAAGAATATAATTTTATTTAATCTAAAATAATATTAATATTTTTTAACTTTTACGATTTATAAACAATTCAAAATTGTTTTAGTTTTTATACTGCAATATTCCACGACATAACGGAATTTCAATACTTTTATTATCTAAATCGATAAATGTGAAACTTATTAAACTTAAACTTTAGTTCACATATTTTTTAGACATTTGGCGTGTTTTAGTAAACTAAAGTAAAAGTAAAAACCAAACAAAAAAATGTTATAAAAATATTTTATGTCAATAGATCAAAGTCAAAAAACTATATTTACAGTTACGGATAAGTTTAGACCCAAAATGAAATTTGGAATTAAAGAGTGAAATCGCAAAATTATTTAATATTTTAAACAAACCCCAATTTGGTCCCACCAAAATTGGCCAAGCATTCAAAGGTCTATCGCCACACTATTTCCAGTGTTATTAAACAGTACCGAGAGAACTTGTCCGTTGATAGAAAACCTGGTACAGGTAGAATAAATGGTCCGAATAATGTTAAGTTTTCTCAAAATTTATTCCTGTTGCATAATGGACGACGAAACCTATGTTCTAACAGATTTTTTGCAACTTCCTGGTCAAACATTTTTATCGCTCAAATCCAGTAGCAATTAAAAATTCCGAAAAAGTATGACAAGCAAACAAACAACGTCATTTCTTTCTTCGTACTCTATAAAACCCGAAATTTACATCATTTTTACAGAAAACTTGACATTCTGTCTCTATGTTAAACAAGCCCTTGAGTGGTACAAGAACAATAATGTGGCATTTGTACTAAGAGAGACAAATTCTCCAAACAGCCCGAAGCTAAGGCCAGTAGAGAGATATTAGGCTCTTGTTAGAAAAGAATTGGAGAACACAAAAATGGTGTCCAAAATTGTAGTAGATTTTAAACAGAGATAAACTACCTGTTCTTCTGCAGCTAATTTACGTGGTCATCCGCAACGCTCGTCCGGATGGTAAAATGGTGAAGGTTCTCTAATTTTTCAATCTCTACAAAATATTTAACTTGATTATGAAGACGTATAATTATCTTTCGTACACCGAGAAAATTATACAATTATAATTTGTCAATAAAATACATAATTTAAATTTTGGAAACTTAAAAAAAAATACGTTTTATATAATTTTTCACACTGTACCTATATTTAACCCCATGACTGTACATATACAAAAATATTTGGACAAAATATAATTTTCCTTAAAACAATAATAAATTCATTTATTCATTTCGTTTTCATATTTATCGCGTGTTATAGACTCATCAAATAATTGCAACATGATTTTATTTATAACAATAAAAACCTGTTTGAAAGGAATTTGCGACAAATACCCATTAGTACCAACAACCAGTTAAAATTAAATAAAGTACAATTGAAAATTCCTATAATGAATTAAAGTATCCACGTTAAATGTGAGAATTGTGAAAATGATAAAAATTGAGAAATTAAGTTGAAAATCAGGTGCATTAAAAAAATAAATTAAATATTTGGAAAAACATGATTAAAACCGAAATCATATTTTATTCTTTTAATTTCATTTTATTGTAAAATATATTCCCACCTTAGAAACTGTTTTCATCATGATAAAGAAAAGTAACGGTGAAATGTAATTTAAATACAGGGTTGCATTTTAATCTACATGAATCTGTAATGTTATGTTTTTTATTGAATATTTTATGTTGTTATTCATTTGATTTTTAATTAATTTTTACGTTAATTTTTGTTTAATTTTAGGCACAAAGAAAATGGAATATAAGACCAGGCAATGGCATGAAAATTGTTTCTGTTGTTGCGTTTGCAAAACTGCCATTGGCACCAAGTCATTCATCCCCAGGGAACAAGAAATCTATTGTGCTGGTTGCTATGAAGAGAAATTCGCTACTAGATGCATTAAATGCAACAAGGTAAGATACATAATTAACATAATGAAGAAACTCCCTGCGGCTTAATTGATTTCACTAGTCCAATTATTAACTTCTTTTAAAATTGACAATATTTTGGAATACTCTTTTAACAATTTCTTTGCAATGGATGATCTTTGCTCTGGACAATTTAAAACAAAACCGCATTTGTTCTTCTGATACCTTTATTGGAGGCACATTAACAAGTTAGCACTTGTTTTTTCCTTTAACAAGTGCTAACTTGTTAATGTGCCTCCAATAAAGGTATCAGAAGAACAAATGCGGTTTTGTTTTAAATTGTCCGGAGATCATCCATTGCAAAGAAATTGTTAAAAGAGTATTCCAAAATATTGTCAATTTTAAAAGAAGTTAATAATTGGACTAGTGATATCAATTAAGCCGTATGGAGTTATCACATTTTAAAGAATTTTTCGGTATTTTTCACAACTACATAAAGTTTGGTATACCAGTAACAAAGCTTAAATAAACATTTCTTTAATCATAAGCAAAATATTTTGTTGATCAAAAGATTTCTACTGGAAACTGAGTATAATTTGCCACACATGCATTCCTTTTCCGTTAACTTCTTTCGCTGTAACACTTTCACCAAATAGTTAGAAAACTTAGCAAATCAAGTAGCCTACTAGGGAATTGTAGCCTCTTTCTGACGGAAATCTAAGAAGACATTCCAAGAAACTCTAGCGTAAACTATGATAATATTCTGGTAACACTTAAAACTTTGAAATGATGAATTGTTAGATCACTTCTTCTATGGCAATGTAAGAGACTACTTATTACACTTTACTGATGTCTCATATTGATATCAGATTGTGCTGGATATCCGACCAGTAGAATGTTATTGGCAAAGAAGTAGGCACTTTGAGAAACTGGTGGATCTCACTGATCTTAAAAGGTTCATAAACAATATGGAATATCTTGGGGAATTTCAGGCAACTACTTTGAATGGATCACAATGGACCACAAATGTCTGCGAGTGGCGGCGTCATGTCGTTTTTCTTAATTATTATAAATTTTGACTTCTACCCTTCCTAACCTAACTTAACCTAACTGTATTAAAAACTCATTTGAATAAGTTTTTTATTTGGACTTTTTCCAGAGAATTGCTTGGGTCGATTATGATACCTTTAGGGATTCCATTTAGATGTGAAAAATAATATAAATTAAGAATAGACTAGATCTAAAATGGAAAATTATAAAATGGTAGAAATATTTAAAATCTAAAAAAAAATCCGTTTCAAGCATGTATCCATTATAGGCGTTCTCTAATCCGTTCAAATCTACGAACCCTATTTGTTCCTACAACCCACGACAATTGGATCTCCATTCCTGAACGAACCGACTCACAATCAGTCAAAAATTGTAAATTGTAATTGTAAATGTATTAAAATTAATTTCCAAGATGCAAGTAAATCTAAAAGACTTGAAAAGATAAGCGCCCAATATTGGGTTTAAGATAAATGTCAAGACAACTAAAAGCAATGAGAATCAAGAACAGATAACACAATGTTGCAAGGCCAACTAGTCCAATATGTAGATAACTTCTGCACATTTCTGTTTATAGGTTTGTAGTTACAAACTCTTTTTCTCTACGTCCCGGCATAATCACTTAATTATTCTGTAGCTTTTTAAGATCGTCTCTTCTTGCACCCTAAAATTTTGATCTTTTAATCGAGGCACTACTTTCTGCGAATGATTTTATTGATTTTTGATAAACTAAAATATTTTTAATACATACTTTTCGGAAGACTGTTATTTAAAGAAATTTACTTATATTTTTTTCAGGTCATTACTTCTGGTGGTGTAACCTATAAAAATGAACCCTGGCATCGTGAGTGTTTCACTTGCACTCATTGTAATATTACATTGGCTGGACAACGTTTTACTAGTCGTGATGAGAAGCCTTATTGTGCCGATTGTTTTGGTGAACTTTTCGCCAAACGTTGCACTTCATGTGTTAAGCCCATAACTGGTAAATCTTATACCATAAACACATATATTTATTCCGTTATATTATATAAATTAATAATTAATTTTATTTAGGTATTGGCGGCACTCGTTTTATATCATTTGAAGATCGTCACTGGCATCACGATTGTTTCGTGTGCGCTAGCTGCAAGACTAGTCTAGTTGGACGTGGTTTTATTACCGATGGACCCGATATTATTTGTCCCGAATGTGCCAAACAAAAATTAATGTAAAACATTAATCTTGGCACAGGCAGGAAAATGGGGGAAAAACAAAAGTCCAACATGAAACAGTAAACACAATCTAAATGCAAATTCTAAATGAAAACTAATTGGAGCAATAAAATTTTTAAAACTAAAAAAAACAAACCACTAAAAATCACAAGAAAACTATATATTTTTTTCTTTTTCTTAATTTAAGCCAATTCTTCTAAAATTATTAATAAATAAATTTTTAATAAAACTTTAAACGAAATTATGTAATTAAAAAGAAAAGATAAAAAATACTTGCATTTCCTACGAAAGAAATTTTATTAAAATTTCCAAAAAAAAAAAAAAAAAACAAGAGAAACAGAAAAATGTTTCAATATTTTCAAACAAAAAAATATGCACAACAAAATATGCAAAATCTTAAAAGAATATATATATTTATAAAAAATATTATTTTTATTATTATGATTTTTCTAACCTTGGGTTATAGTTATCTAAACTTCATTGTATATTTTATTTAATATTTATTATTTTTTTATTTTTTTTTATAAAATTCTCTTTATTTTTTGTTTAAATATTTTAATTTTCAAAAAAAAAAAAAAAAACAGTTGTCTTTATTATAAATATTTTTTATATAATTTTTTTTAATCTTATTTATCCTAATATTTTTAATCCTAATAACAAATTTAAAATAATATTAAAGAAAAAACAATATAATTGTTTATTATAAAATTCTTTTGTTTAAAATTATGAAAACAATAACCATTTTAACAGTTAAATTTTATAGTAAATTTTCAAAACTTTCTTTTATCATAAAATGGCTTTACACATTTGAAATTACTTAATTTTTCCTAACAAACATTTTAATTAAAAAAATCTTAAAAAATGATTTAATTATTTTATTTAAAAAAAGAACAAAACAAAAGAAAAACTTATGAAATTTATTTGAAATTTGTTAAATATATGTATGTAATTTTATTAATTTAATTTTACGTTATTGATTGATTAATTAAAAAACAACAACAAACAAAATGTGAAATAATAAATTATTAAATGTATTTTCGTAAACAAAAGAAATAAATAAAAAATATAAAATAAAAAAAATAATTGTGAATTTTTTAATATGCAGTTAAGGAGTAAAGAGTGAGAACGAAAATATCCTAACATACATATCACATATAGAAATAGGATGTGTGTATGTATGTATGTATGTATGTATGTATGTATGTATGTATGTATGTATGTATGTATGTGTGTATATATGTAATAAATCTCTAAAGAACTGTCACAGCGAGAGTTCTTAAATTTATTCCCAACTACTGTCTCGAGCAATTGTTTTACTGGACAAAACGCAGGACGAATAACACCAGAACCAGGGGCAGAAGTACCCCCATACAAATCAAATTTAAATTACTAACAATCTATTTAAATCGTATACAACACTAAGGTTTTTTCTCAAAACGAAGTTGGCCGTTCCTGCTAGTATGTATATAAAAATGAAAACCCTTAACTTACAGATTTAATTTTCCTTAATTATATATTTAATCACTAATGGTAAAATTTTAAATCTTTTTTGGAAAACTTTCCATTAACGTTTATATAGTACTTTCTGTCACTTTGATCGAACAGAAAGTCCACCTAAGTTTAAAATCTACCACAGTTTTGTGCTCTTCTATTCTCTTTAAACAAGAGCCCAATATCTCCCCACATTATTGTTTACCAGGATGTAAAGTCAGGTCAAAAATAAATGAACACATTATGAAGTGTTTTGAATGGAAGCAACATTTAATTTTGGACCAAGAAGTTGCATAAAATCTGTCAAAACATACGCATCGTTATCCATTATGCAGCAGGAATGTTTTCTTTAGAAATCTTTCTTTCTATTTCAGAGCTCCGTTTTTGTCTCTAAATTGTTAGCAGTATTCCTATCAGGATCTTTTTGAGTCTTGTATGTTTTTAAATCTGCATTTGACTAAACTTTTCGTACCAAATAGTTTGAACACTGAGCTAACAGGTCTGCCTTCCTATTGAATGTGTTGGTACCTAATTTGGGAATTCCTTCTTTTTTTTGGTTTAAGAACATGTGATCATGATCACATGTGGACCATTTCTTCTACCTGAACCAGGTTTTCTATCAACGGACAAGTTCTCCCGGTATTGTTTAATAATATTGGAAAGAGTTTGACGGCAGACCTTTGAATGTTTGACCAACTTTTTGTAGGATCAAATAATGCTTGATATAAAAGTTTTCATGAAAAACATGTGTTAGAATTTTTCGTTCTCACTACTTGTGTTAATTGTACAGCAGAATTTTCTAATTAATTCGATTTACTTCACAACGTTTTAAAATACTTAAAAAACTTTTCTAAACGTTCCGAAAGTCTGATGCGTAATTCCTTTAAGTAGGAACAGAATTATGGTGTTCAGAATACTTTACAAAGGGAAATACAAAATTAACAAAAACAAGAAGCAACCCATAACAAGTTTAAATCTTCACAAACTAAAACTTTCTGAGAGTTCCAAACACGTTGCTCACATTTAACGAAGAGATGAAAACATAAAAAGTGTAAGTCAATGCTCAAAAACAGCATAAAGAAAATGAAAATTGTCTTAAATTCATATGAAAATATATGAAATCGGCAGAGAAGTAGAAAAGGGTAATTTTTTTGAGAAAAATAAAAATCATTGAGACGGTCTTGACTCATACTGTTGCGTATTTATCAACGATTTGAAATCAAACGATGAGTCGGATGTCAAAACATAATTAGCCATTCATGTTTCAAATCAGTCTAAGATAAAGTTTAACGAATGCAGCATACCTTCGTTATACTTGCCGTCCTACAGTCCGGACTTAAAGCCAATGTAACCTTATGGGGATACATGGCCCAAAACGAAAGCATAACGAGCTAAAACTAAAAATAAAACAAGTTTGGGAGGAAATTGATTTCAATTTTCTAAAAAACTTAGTGGAACCATTGTCAGACCATATTTTTATGGTAATCCACATGAAAGGATTGTTAAAATTTCACAGAGGCTGATAAATATAAGTGCGTTTATAGGAAAATGCCTTTAAATGGCAGTTAAAATCTAAAATAAAGTAAAAAAATAAAATACTAATAAAATTAGAAATAAATTAAGTCTTAGTTGATTATGCACTAGTAAAATATAATCTATTTATATATACTTTAGATTCTTCAGGAATAAAGCAATAAGGAAAAATATGATTTTAAAAGCACAATTTCAAATGAAATGGAATTAAATGTGTAACTTCTGAACTGCTGGTTCGAATCGAATAATATGTAGAACAAAGAGAATATATATCTGTGGGAAATTCATTACAGTTATAGAAGAAAAAAGGTGTAAAAAAATGTGGTCGATTTCAAACGGAGATGGACTAGCTGTTCGTGATAAGTGACGGAAAACACTATCAAAACGTTAATGGAACGGATTCTAAAAAAGATTCAGGATTTTATCGTGAGTGATTAAAACTACTAGCATACTTTCTTGTGTTAATTGTATAATAGTTTCAATCAAATAAAACCATTAAAACAAACTTTACAATTTGTCAAATATATCTTTGCAATCATAAAATGAAAAAGACCAAATTTAAAGTGAATTTTTAAACCTGTATATAAAAAGTATATAAAGAGGAGCGTTACCAATGAAAAATTACTATGGGTAGGTTGAATCTCTAGAATCCAACCAAAATTTCTTACGAAAACTCAAATATTACCTACTTATATCTAGGAAAACAATACCGCGCTTATTTCATATTAATGAGATATACACTAAAATTTGTCACTAAGGACATATGAGTACGGTTGTTTTCCTATCCACTAGTATTGAACATTTGATATTTTTTAACAAACTTAAAATAGTTTGATTAGAAACACTTTACCTATATATAGTTCTCTTTTTTTAATAATCAACACTTTGATCACTTAACTGTGAATGATTTTAATTGTGGTCTTTCCTCATTTTTGTCAATGGATATGACATCGTATATTCCTGAATGTGGAATATCACATGGGATCCTTTTCAATAACAGAGTTTTCCTTATAACTATTGAAGTGTTCCCTTCTTTAGAAAGGGACTTTAAAGATATTAATTTTACAATGAACTCTTTCTTAATTCTTAATATTTATATTCAGTTAAAAAATAAATAAGAACATAACAAAATCGCTAAAAAATCCACATTTTCAATATTTTCGTAATATTTTTTTATTTTGTTGTTGTAATCTGTCCATCTATTTCGAAAATTTTAACATCTTATAAAGTATTCTTAATTGGAAATAAACAATAAGAGAAGGTGAAATTTTAACAAATTTTTCATCTTCGTAACAATTGATGTGCCTTCAGTTTTCCATCCGACACTAATATATTTTAGCATCATTAGTTATTGTTTTGTTTCTTGAGTTAATTCGTTTTGTTTTTGTTGTAACATTGTAAATAACACCAAATTCCGTTGTTATCTGTCTGTAAAATATTAAAATTTTGCACGAAACACGATAAATGGATTTTTTTTTTGAAAAGCTTACAATCTTCGAAACTACTAGAGAGCGGAAAACATTAGTACCAGTTTTTATAACTTGGAAAGTACTTACGTATAACGAGAAGATATTAAAAAATCTAGTTTTCACTTGTTCCTATTTCAGATTGGAATTCCTTTTCAATTTCAAATTCAAATTTTTATTTAAAATTAGTTTCAGAAGGTTTTACTTTAAATATGTTTAAATAATTCCAATTGGAAGTGTTGCCAATTTTAATAAAAACTAATGGCAATGCTGTTATGCGGTGATATACAGCTTTGTATAAAATAGTACGAAATAACAAAAAGCTTTTTTAGTTGCAATCGCTAAAACCGTATACAACTATGTAGTATTTTCTTTGGCACTCAATAATTAAATTTTAATTTTTTATCATATTATTTTGTAAAATTGGTAGAAATTTCATACGAATTTTACACTATTTTTTAATTCAAAGTTTCTTTAATTTGTTTACAATAATTTTCTTCATTTATTTTTGTTATACCTTTGATATATAACAACAAGAACATTACCATTTGTTGGTACGCTTTTTTACATCTCTGTAGTTTGACTACATGTGTCAAACGAAGTCGTCTATTAAATTTTTGTTAATAGAAAAAATATAAAAAACGAGGACTGAATTAATAATAAAATTGTTGCTACCAAAAATATATCTGAATTATTATTAATTTAATTGTACACCTTTAAAGTGTATAATTTGTGAGAAATTTAGTGGAAAAAATACTAAATAAATTTAACAAAATGGTTTTGGCTGAAAACGAAAAGGTGAGTTAAAAGATTTTTTCCAATTGACAAAACTTTTTCTTATTATGTTGTTGGTGACCGTCTGCAAACGTCGTGGAATTTCATACATAATATGGATGCAATGCGTGTGTGTGTGTTTCCGTATAAATTTCCTCTGCCCTAGTACACGTTTCAGTTTATTAATTATTCACTATTTTCTTTCGTAAATTAACTATTTAAAAATTGTCATTAATATGACATCAATTTTAAGTAAAGAATTCCAAATTTAAGTTCATTTCCTAAAAACCTTAAATAATTTTAGAAAATAAGTTGAATTTTCTTTAAGAATTTTGAATAGATTATAATGTGTTTTGTTATTGTATATGTATTTATTTATTTATATAGCGAGACATAATTAGAGATGCGTTAGGAGACAATGTTTTCGAAAACACTCGACGCTTTTGTAGTGTCTTATCAAGTGCCTACAAGTAAAATCTATACTACAAGGGGTAGTTTTTTGGTAACATCGAGAACTTATAATTTAGAATAATCTTTAAAACTAACTATATGTAATATATAATGTAAACTTAAGTCTGTATTGCATATACATATTCCTAAAAATGAACATAACTCTTTCTTGAAATTTGTTTTAAGAACTAGAAAAATTAAGAAGAAAATATGGACAAAAGTGTTGTTCAAACACTTTTTTATTACTTTCTGCATAGGGTAACTTGAAAGTGAGCAGTTTGCGGCGTCTCTTTGAATGTCGTTCAAAGCTCCTATATATGAATCCTTATCAAAAGGTTCTTGTACGCACTGTTTAAATATTCGAAGATCCTTTATAGCATTCCTCGAGGGAAACTCCAATTGTATTATGTTGACTTAAGTTAGGAAGTTGTTTCCGATGACATACAAGAAAGAATTTTTTAATGAGCATTTTATTATGTTCCTTAACCGGTATGATCTTGAGTATTGAGGACATTCGTATACTGAATTGAATACTGAATTTTGGTAACTTTGAATATTTCAGCATTGCAAAGGGAACCACAGCATAATCGGCCCATTGTTTTATAAGTAGCTAATAAGGTTTCTTAACCTAAATTATTACTGCCGGCTAGTGCTTTGAAGAACTTATTCCTACTACGCAATTTTTGTGTGATTGCAGTGGCATAAGCTGAAAAGGTAAATAGGCTATCAAATGTAACTTCTAGGATCATCGGGTGGTTAATAGCCGGAATTTGGATTCCATCGTCTATGATGCCTTAATTTGTGATTGCCTCTTTAGTCTAGGTGGTTGGTGTGAAAACTTGTTTTTTTTTTTTTTTTGCTGGAAAGGCAGCCCTTGGCCGACAAATTTCGTGTCTTTCCGGGCCGAAGAACCGGTGACGTTAGAGTGAAGTCTAGGGTTAGTTTGGCTGTATCTGGTTGTTCCTTGTCGCTGGGTTCATAATAATAGCCCAAGTGTTACTCTAGTCGTTATGCCTATAGAATTATTAAGTTGGACGATCCTTTGTTGGGGATCGCCTCAAAAATGCGCCATTGATTGCTGCTTTTGCGTCCTAAATTTTCTCAAAATTCCCTCGATCCTCAACAACATAAAATTTTTGACCCAGAAGTTGCGAAAAATCTGTCAGAACGTACGTTTCCTCATCTATCATGCAGTTTATTTTTAACCTTGTCTTCAATTTGCAATTTGTTTTTGGCTTCTAAATTTAAGCAACGTTTCTACTCAGGAACTTTTTGAGCCTTCTATGTTTTAAACTTGCATTATCATCAACTTTTCGTACCAAATAGTCAGAACACTGAGCTAACAGGGCTTCTTCCGTACGTGATGTGCTCTTTGCAAACATTTATTCTGTTGTTTTTGCTGTACGTATATTTGAAAATTTTTTGGCGTCTTGAAGTTTTAAACTGGTATAGCAATGAATGGTATACTTTAATAATGTAAAGAAATAATTATTTAAAAATTTTTCGTTTTAATTCATAATCGAAGTTATTTTTTTTACATTTTCATGATTGAAAAGATTTATTTGACAAACTGTATCTTTGAATACAACCAACCCTGAGTTATGTTAGATCTTCGGAGAGTGACTGTATGTTTACTGTTGTCTCTTTTTTGTTCCATATACAATTTTTTGTTGCATTTGATCGTGTGTTGCTAAATCGGTATTTTTTGTTTAATTCGCATATGAAAAATCAGTTCAAAAACAAACATCACTCCATAAGCAACAAAATAAGATTATAATCAAGTATTTTCGTTATTTCTGTGTCTCATTTATAATTGAAAACAATTTAAAAAATAAATTGTCTGTATTAATCGTACTTTAACGAAGAGATTTAAATGTTTAATCAAGTCTGCCTTGAATTTTCATTTCAAATATTTTTTCTATTTTAATTTTGAGAGATCAGTTCCAAAAATTTCCTTTTTTTAATTTGTTTCGTCATTTTTACAATAAAAAAACAACAATAAATTTCCCTTGGAAGTAGAATAATAAAAAATATTTTGGAATTGCAAAATAAAAGAAAAAAGCCGAAAACCAAAAATTAAGCAAGAAAAATAAAAGTCGTCTCATAAAAAACTGTAATAACAAATACAAGAATAAAGAAATAAAAGCAAAAGACACACGTGAACTAAAGAAAAAATATTGTATGAAAACAGGTCCCACTTTTTTTGTAAAAAAGCAAAAGAACAGTAAAAGAAATAAAATCAAACATTATTGAGGTTATTAGCATAAATTGTGGAAAAAGTAAAACTTAAGAGAATATAAATCAAACGCAAAGAAAAACACAAAAAAAGAGAAACAAACAACAAACAGCAAGTAAAAGCAAAAAAAAAACAGAAAACTGCAATACGGTATTTTTTCTTTTGTTTTTGTGGTGGTGACATTTGGTCTAATTTTATCTAGAAATGTGTTCTATTAGTGATCATTTTTCTTGTTTTGTTTCTCATTGCACCATCAATACACACATACACATATGCACCTTTAATTGAAAACTAATTATCCATATTTGTACTCAATTTTACAATTTTTATATATTTTGTATTCAAAGCAGTGTTACCACCCTGTAATAAAGAAACTGCACTTAGACGATTCCAAAATTTGTTCATTTGAAGAAAAATTACACATGTTTTTATATTCCCGCAAGTGGTAATGGGGGTATATTAACTCTGTCATTCCGTATGTACCAAATGAATCGCCTCAGGGAACATAAAGCATATTGTATATTCTTGCATAAAATTAAAATCTGTGTCAATTTAGCTATGTCAATCTGTCTGTCTGTGGGAAACCGAATACTTGTCCGATCTTAAGACAGCCTGAAAATTCCGCAAATAATCTATTCTAATTTTTTCAACAAAAGTTAACTGGCTTAAACCAAATTTAACCATAACATACAGCTATATGTATTTCATCGCCGTGCAACAAATCGTCAAAATCGGACCAGTAGATAAAAAATTATAAGCTGAAACATTTATGATACACCACAGAGTCTGTGTATCATATGTGTTGGAGATTTTAAGCAGAAATTAGTCATATATATTGATTTCGATATTCCTAAATAAACAAGATTGAATTTATCTAATTGCATATAAGGTCCCTTACCGGAATATGGTTTATAGCATATAAAACTCTTTAATATAAACCAATTCTATTGATTACTTTTCTAACTGTCTTAAATATATTTTCTTATTTTTATTAATATCGATCAATATTAATTTGACGAATATCGGGCCATAAAAAAATTTCAAAATTCATGTTGCTATTTTTTCAAATAAATGAAACCGTTCTTTTGGTTAAATGGACCTAGTTTTTTTTCGTATTAAATTGAACAAGTTTGATAAGCAAAATGAAATATGTTTACGATTTCTGTGGAATATAACTCGATACGTGACATATTTATATGCAACTACTCCAATATAAATGTCATTAATCTGATTCATAGCTTTGTCATAATTTGGACTACACTTTCAGCATTATGTGTAAGAGGCTTTTCTACTTGAAACAATAAAAAATGACAAAAAATTTGACAATAAAAAATATCAGTTTGAAATTAGTAGTGCTAATTACACATTAATTACATATAAAAATTAAAATTACACGCAATATATGTAATTACACATGTAGTGGCAACCCTGAATAAAATGCAATTCTTTGTTGTCATCATCGTCTCTTAAACTTTATGATTTTTGCTATTATCACTCTTTTTTTTTCTCTTTGTGTTTGAGCGTGTGTGTTTTTGTTTGGTTTCTCTTACTGTTAATTTTATTTTTTTGTTTTGCCATTTTGGAATTACAAAAATGAGCATAATTATTCTCCATTTGTTTAATATTTCTTTATATTTTACCCCACCTTAAAAATAAAGTAGAAATAAGCAAAGAAAATATTATAGAAATTTGTGTGTTAGCAGAAGAAACAAAGCAACAAAATAAACGTAAACGAAAAACAAAACCATCATAACATTCTCTTTTCTTAACTTGATCTCGCTCACACACACTCTCTTTTTGTGTGGTAGTCAAAAAGAAAAAAAGCAGAAAGATATTTTTTTTGTTGTTCTTCGTTCATATTTCCTCTACTCATTTTAATTTATTCGTTTCAAATATTTGTGTCATGATGTTCCAAAGCGACTTTCATAGAAAGAAGAATTTTGCTAATCCAAATTTGTTTAAAGTGAGTTTTATCTTTCCTTTTTCTTTGTATAAATACATCTGTTGTATTCTGAAAATAAGTTTTACTATTTTTTTTCTATTTAATTAAAAGAACTCAAGCACACAAAAGGAGAATTCACCAGCTGCTAATCCACCACAACCAGCAGCCGGACGTCCTGATGCCAAAGAGGAAACTACTAACACTAAAAACGATCAAGAAGAAGTTCGTCCTGAGCATTTGTTTAAACATCCATTACAGAACACCTGGACTTTATGGTATTTGGAAAATGATCGTACCAAATCGTGGGAAGATATGCAAAATGAAATAACCAGTTTTGATACTGTTGAAGATTTCTGGAGGTAACTAAAACAGAAAAATTATAAAATAACTAAATCTCTGTTATGGCTTCACTTATTGATTTTCTATTATGTTTTGTTTTTCCTTTTTAAACCATTCAGTCTATACAATCACATTAAACCCCCATCCGATATTAAAATTGGCAGCGATTATTCTTTATTCAAAAAGGGCATTAGGCCTATGTGGGAAGATGCTGCCAATAAACAAGGTGGACGTTGGGTTATCACATTAAATCGTTGTCCAAAACCAGAATTGGATAATTTGTGGTTGGATGTGGTAAGTTGAAAAATAAAAACTGTGCGTTCTTAAATAGCAGTGTTAAGATCATTTTTTCCTTGCCTTTGATGAAACGCACCGTAAGGTTTTACCAAAATATGCAATATGTATTGAGGAGGTTTAAAATAATTCGTACATTTCAGTTAAAGAGTGAGATCGAAAAATCCTTACATACATGTGTGTTAATAAAAAGGAAACCACAAAAATTACCGTTTTAATTTTTTATTATTTGGTTGAAATTTACAAAAAAAATTTAATAGTTCAAAATTTCATCACAAGTGTTTAAAGTGATGAAATTTCAAACCTTTTTCGAAACCGTTCCATCAAAATTTTAAAGTGCTGTCTGTCATTCTGCTTGATAAGGTAGTCCGTCTTCGTTTAAACTCTATCATCTTATTGTGCTCTTCAATTCTCGTTAAACAAGAACCCAATATCTCTCCACTGGCCTTAGCTCCGGACTGTTAGCAGAATTTTCCTCTCTTGGTACAAATACCAAATTATTGTTCTTGTATCACTAAAGGGCTTGTGTATCATAGTGCCATTTCAGGCCAAAGTTAAGTAAACACATTATGGAAAACAATGAATGGGAGGAAGCAGCATTTTGTGAACATTCCTTAATATAAATTTCGATATTTATAGACGTTAACAAATAATTGGTTTCTTTTGCCGCAATAGCAAATTTGTATGTTTAAACCTGCATTTTTAACATTTCGTTCCAAATAGTTCGAGCACTGAGCTGCTTTAATACCGGATGTGTTGTGTCAGGAGTTTTTTGAAAATGCTTTCATTTTTTTGGCTTCATAAACATGTATCAGAAAATTTTTACCAAAGGCCAAGGTCTCTCGGCGCTGTCTAATAACATTGGAAACAGTTTGATGACAGACCTTTGAAGGTTTGGTCAACTTTTTGTAGCACCAAGTAGGTTTTAATTAACATATTTAATAATTTTTCATCACTCATTGTAACCAGATTAATAAGTTAGTTTGATATTAAACATAATAACTGGCATGTTTTGCAAAGATAAATGAAGTCGAACATGGGTTAAAAGTTTTTATGAAAAACATGTGCTAATAATTTTTCGATCTCACACCTTTTTTAAACGACTTTGGTTAATTAGCTCAAGTCGTCATTTGTTCAACTAAGTCCTAGTGAAATCGCGAAATCCATGTTTATTTGATCGCCCACTTTTGGTGAAAGACTTTTCAAAAGTCGAATTGGTGAAGAAATGGCACAAAGAACTGTCGAATTTGATTAGACTAAACACTAGGACAAATTTCTTCACTGCAAGTAATTTGAGAATTTCGCCAGTTAAGTCGAAAGCATTACTCTTCACTACAGAGGCTAAGGTAAATACAAGTTTAGGCATTATAATCGATGGAGTCCAAATTCTAACTCTTAAGGACCCGAAGATCTTAAGAGTAACATTTGATTGGATTTATTTAACTCCTCACCACTGCATTTAACATAAAAATTGCGAAGGAGGAATATGGTCCTCAGAGCTCTTTTTCTAGCTTATAAATATGAAGACATACAACATATTATCAAAATATGGATGGGTACACTAGGATCGGTCATAAGTTTTCTGCGTCACGGTGTAGTATAATATATATTTGCTTAATTAATGAATTAAAAATTTTGTTATATTAGACGAAGACAACTAAAATTGCTTCATTGTTTTGAGTAGACCATTGCAAAGGTTTAACAAGTTTGTTCAGGCTACCACACTATAATTATCATATTTTTTTGTAAATTGTTGTTTAAAAATATTTTTTTTATTTTCAGCTTTTGTGTTTAATTGGTGAAGCTTTCGATCATTCAGATCAAATTTGCGGTGCCGTAGTCAATATCCGTCATAAAAATAATAAAATTTGTAAGTATTTTATACATGTTTTTTTTCATATTTTATGAACACTTTAAAGTACAATAAGTGAGAAATACAAATTAGATTACTGAGTCCAATTTTAAACTCTTCAAAATTTAGAAAAACAAGAAAATAGAATTTCATAAAGTGATTAGGACAGATAAAGACTTAAAATAGTGTTTGGTAATATCATTACTTAAATTATATGTTGCAAGTTTTACTATTTGTCCCAAGAAGTCTTTTATTTATAGTTTATTTACCTCTTCAGCTCATGAAATCACTTCGAACGACATTCATAAGGTTTTCATATAAAAATTCTTTGACGCATTCTCAGACGTTTAATCACTTGTGTAACGTCATACAAACTCAACTGTATATTGTATGTTTTCAGAGAGCAAAATGTATTATTAATCATGATTTCATTCTATTTATCTTATTTCATTGTTTTAATAATTAAAAAATCAAGAAATTAGAAACAAAACATTGGAGCCTCATTCACCATCAACATCTAATTATAATGAGATAAGAAAATTCAATCAGTATAAAGACATAAATGTAAACGAAACCTTTTAATTTACAGTTTTATTTTGAACCTTTTGGGTTCAACGTTTTTACAGTGCTCTTCAATTCTCATTTAAAAAGAGCCAAATATCTTTAACTTTTTACTTTTGTAAAACATGTCAGTTGTTATGTTTAATCTCAAACAAACGGTAGCCGGACTAATTGATGTGGAAAATTAAAGCTAATGCAGGTTTAAAAACATACAAGGTACCGGAAAATTCCTAACGGGAACGCTGCTAAAAATTTAGAGGCTAAAAACAGAGCACGCAACTTCCTGATCAATAATTTTATGTTGCTCATGTTCGATGGAATGTTGAAGAAAAGTTAGGATCCAAAGCAGTCATAATATGCAGCTGCGGCAAAAAAAAAACAATCATTTGTTACAACACGAGTTCTATAAGTATCGAAATTAATTTGCATCAAGAAATATTTACAAAAAATGTTGTTTTCATTCATAAAACTTCATATAATGTGTCCCGACTTGGCATTCTGTCACTATGGTAAACAAACTCTTAAGTGGTACAAGAACAATAATCTGGTATTTGTATTAAGAGAGCAAACTGCCCGGAGAGATATTAGTATCTTCTTGAAAAAGAATTGAAGGTGTTCAAAAGTATGGTAGATTTTAAATGGAGATGTTCTCGAGCAAAATAACAGAAAGCACTATAAAAACGTTAATGGAAGGGTTTCCAAAAAAGGTTCAGCATTTTATCACCAAAGCAATAAATATATTTTTTCTATAAATTGTAATAATAATTTCAATCAGATTAAAGAGAATTGAAAACTCTTAGTTTAACGATTCTATTTTTATTTACATATACTTATGTTAAGAACTATTTCGATCGCACTCCTTCGTTATAGGTTTCGAACAATAATGTATATAAATGTCAATATTAATTTCTTTTTTCTTTTTGTAGCTATTTGGACTGCTAATGGCAACAATGAAGAAGCCGCCTTAGAAATTGGTCACAAACTGAGAGAAGCTTTACGTTTGGGTCGCCAAAATTTGCAATATCAGCTGCACAAGGATACAATGGTTAAAACGGGCTCAAATGTTAAATCAGTCTATACGTTGTAAACGAATTTTGTTTTTTTCTTTATTTAAAACACACCCTAAGGATGATGGTAGTAGACAAAAATTAATAATAATGTTTTGTGTTTAGTAGTCATTGTGTCAAACCCACAAACACACACACACCAAACAAACATAATTTTTCTTAAAACTAACAAAATCATTAATACTAACTCAGATATTAATGCCAACCACCCCCTAAACTACACTATTTGGAATTTCTACAATAATTAAAAATTTTCTATGTCGTATTTGGTGTGTTCTTTCGTTTCTACCATAATCTCCTTTAACATCATTTGTTTGCCATATTCAATTTTTATTTAGGCCTCTTTTTGTGTCATACAAAATTTGAAAATAAGCAAACAACTGATAATTAAACACAACAAGAAATCATTCAACGAAGAAGAATTAAAAATAACAACACTAACAATTTTAAAATCTAAATAACACAAAAATAAAAATGAAAAGAATTACAATTAAAAACTCATCTTAAGAATTTGTTTATTGGAAATTTTCAATTGGAGAAAATTTGTAAACGTTTTTAAAAAAGCCGGTCTTTAGCAAATTTTCTTTGCAAAAAAAAAAAAAACTAAAAATTTTTAATTCCAAAAAAAAAAAAATTGCAAAGCATTATTATTTTGGTCTTACAAATTACAAAAAGAATGAATCGTTAAATTTA
This sequence comes from Cochliomyia hominivorax, assembly GCA_004302925.2. Lineage (NCBI taxonomy): Eukaryota > Metazoa > Arthropoda > Insecta > Diptera > Calliphoridae > Cochliomyia > Cochliomyia hominivorax. Next base: position 57,138,272 of record PYHX02000413.1, read on the forward strand.
TATGAATCTATTTTATAAACAATTCATAAGCTTGAAAAACATCTATTAAGTATTTCAGTAATTCTTTTCTCTAAAAAAAATACAAAAAACAACTTAATATTTGAATCCTTATTATTTTTGTCGTATCTTTTTTTTAATTTTTGCATATTAAAACTCTCTTGTGTGTAATATGAATATTTGAATGAAATTATTATAATTTAAAATATACGAAAACACACTATAAATTGATCTTTAATAAAATTTTGAATAAAATAAAAATAATAATAATAAAAATCCTAAAAATTATTGTTTTTATTAAAACGCAACACTTGAAACTTGACACTTGACAGACTTGAAAAAAAATGGATAAAACTAATTCATTTAAAATCAACTTTTCTTTAACGATTGATTATAGTGTAAGATACTAATAAGTTATAAAATCTTATGAATCGAGCCTTTTTTACAGTTGCATCCAAACGGTTTTCGGAAATAATTTTGTAACTATAAAACTCCTTAATATTTATAAATGAAGTTTCACATGACAATTGATTTTGGAAAATATAAATATAAAATATAAAAAATGTGTAACTCGATTTTTTGGTAGGAAGAAATCTTAATATAAATCTTAAAATTCTAAATACCAAAATAGTTTTGATGGAATTTTAATTAAATAATTTTAATCACTAGTGAAGTTTTAAATCTTTCTGAAATCCTCCCATTAATATCTATCACACTTTTGGACAGAATAGCCCAATACCTCTACACTGACATTAGTTCCGGACTCTCTTAGTACAAATACCACATTATTTTTCTTGTACCACTCTAGGGCTTCTTTACCATATTGACAAGATGCTAAGTCATGCTGAAAATAAGTAAACACATGAAGTATTATGAATGAAAACTATATTATTGTAAATATTCTTTGATATAAATTTCAGTATTTATAGAGCATGTTGTAACAAATGATTGACCCCTTTTGCCGCAACTGCATATTTTATTCCATACCAAGAATTTTTTGGGAAATGTTGACTACTTTCGGTTGCATCTGCAACATAAATATTTTGTTGCATAATGTATGACGAAACGTATGTTTCGTCATACATTATTATATACAAGATAATATTTTTTAGAAAATTTGACTTCATTTTCTGCGTTAGGCTTTTGAACTCTATATTTTAAGTAGCGTTTTTTGAACTACGTTAACTTTAACTTTTTTAGATAAAAAAATTTAAAAGGGAACATTTGAAAAATTGTTAAAATCCTTATATTTTTTTATCAAACTTAAGAACTTGTAAGTTCACTATAAAATGCAGAATTCCACAGACAATCGAATTGCATACACAGAATTGTATTACCTTGAAGAATCCGCATGGCGCTCACTTCGATTTGTGTGCTTGCTTATTAGGATTCAGATACGTCCAAACTTAATTTACAGAGATCTGAGCAATGACCAGATACAACCAACCTGATAATCCATTTTGGAAATAAGGTGTTAGATCGAAAAGTTCTTAACACAAGTTTTTCATTAAAACTCGTTCAGGTAGAAGCAATGTTCCATATAATGTTTGCAAAGCCAAAAAATAGAAAATAATTTCAAAAGAGCTTCCAACACATCCGATAGAAAAGCATCACGGCTAGCTCAGTGCTGGGACTATTAGATGCGAAAAGTTGAAGCTAAAGCAGGTTTAAAATCATACAAGAATCAAAAGATCCTGAAAACTGTTAAAAATTAATAGGACAAAAACAGAGCACAGAAATTGAAGTAAAGTTTAAAAAAATATTCTTACTATATAATGGATGACGATACGTATGTTCTGTCACTATGGTTAACAAGCCCTTAAGTGGTACAAGATTTGTACTAAGAAAGGTAAATCTTCAAACAATGAAGTAAAAAAATTAAAAATATAAGTTAAGTCATTTCGTTTCATTATATGGATGTTAAGATGTTTTCGACTTCACTCCTTAGTAACAAATTAAAATAAAATTAAATGTTTTTTATAGATTTTATAAAAAAATATTATTATATATTTATATAATTATAACATATAAAAACAGTTACACATACATTTAACAAATTTTCAATGATACACAATAAAACCGATATTGTTTATATAAATTTGGATGTTTAATAAACTTTGTAACATTATTTTACCCTACACCACCGTAGACTCCAATACAAGAAATTGGGTTTATGCTCACAAAACTATCAGATATGAAGATACTTCAACTGAATTTAGTTCATAAGTTTTTTGGCCTGCGTCATGGTGTAGGGTCTTAAACGACTATAACACTCTTACATGTTTTGTATATAAAATATATCAAATAATTTAAAAAAGCAATGAAGCGATATTTTCATTATTAAAATAAACTTATTTAAAATATTAACTTAAAAAATGATTTTAATTTAAAATTATTAAAATTCAAGTATCAAAAACTTATAGTCATTTATATATATTTTTTTTGAGATTATACATTTTTGGAATATTTTTACCTTAATAACTAAAACAAATTTGTTTGAAAATATCACCTCATATCAAAAATTTAATGGGACAGTATTTTTTGTATCTTACGACACAAATCTTTGCGACGACATTCTTCTAATGCTTTCATTATAATATGCAAATGTTTTTTAGGATCAATGGCATCATTTTCTTCGAATACTTGAAATAATTTAAACACCCTAGTTTTAAGATCACGATAATTAATTTCAATATTGTCAAGATCTCCCTGACACACCTCCAATTCCCGTCCAAAACAACGCCAATCCGTACCAATATCACTGGCGATTAGCTTTTGGATGGCAGCATTTTTATCATCACTTAAAACATGTGCAAATACTGGCTCCCGCCTAGTGCTATTACCTTGATTTATATTTGCTTCTACACCACCGTTATTAGTTATACCGTTAACAAGTCCGCTTAATTGTAGTCGGCTCTCCATTTCATAGGAAATGCGTAGCTCATGATATTCATTATGTAGTTCAGGTGTGTTTGGTACATAATAACTCGCAACCAAATCTTCTAAGGCACCACCGCATAAATCGGCAACTTCTCTTAATGGTTCAATATTGTACGGTGACAATGAATCATGTCGTTCCAAACAATCTAATAGATCAGCCACTGTACGTATCCGCATCATGTTGCGTACAGAACTAATATCACTTCGAAACAGGCTCTTGAGGTTCTCAAGATTATCTTGAACAGTTTGATCATTGGCAACAATACATTTTAGGGTATCAAAGTTAATTGGTTGGCCCATTTTGTTTATTTGTTTAAAAAACAAAACTCTTTGGTATCATCAATATCGTTTCCTCTTTTATTTTTTGTTTTTCTTAGAAATAATAATATCATAGTCGATATGGAAAAAAATACGGCGTTAGGCCGATAATGTTAAAAGGTTACCAAAATTGTATTTTTTAAATTATTTGATAAAACATTTTCCGGAAATTCTTTCACAATTGAGAAAAAAAAACATTGTAATATTCGATGTTAAATAATTTCTATAAGAATTAAGACATTATTATGGAACTTGAATATGAACAAAGTTGTCTTTAATATAGAAATGTACAAATATTCCCACTTTTTCTTTAAAAATTCATTTTTTCAGTAAATTGTTCACACTTCCGTTATAAGAGATATGGCCCATTACAAATTTCTTGACAATTCTTCCTCCTCAAAAAAAAAACTAAAGAAAAAAAACTAAATATAAAATATAATCTCTTCAGATTTTCTTTATATGCGTTTACGTTACGAAATTCAGAATTGATAAAAAGTTGTATAGTTCAGATGGATATAGTTAATTTTAAAGTGAAATAAAGATAACATAAGCAAAAAAAAAAACATTTTTTCAGAATTTCAATTTCAAAATATGTTCTTGCACAAAAATTATTTAGAACTTTGCATAGAATTTGGACGATATTTTTGATATTTAGCCGAGATAACCATTTTGAAGATACACTTCCTGTCCCAGGAACACTTAAAACATTTCTTTAAAAAATATTCAATAGTTCCAAAGTTATAGATTATTTCCAAAAGAAGCGTTTTAAGAACACGTTACATAGTGTAGTAAATTATGTGAAATTCTGGTCTAAAAGGGAAAGATGAATGTAAATATATTTGAAAAACAAAGAATGCAGGGCTTAAATCATGTTCCCTATGCTATTGAATTCAAACATTTTTTTTAATTAGAAAAAATTAAACAATTAAATATTTAGTGGGCAAATATTATTTTAGTTAAATCAACTAAAACTTCATTTAAAATATGGTCAATTTATTTGTACTTCACCCTTTACTGTGGATTACCTCAAATTTGCGATCTGGCATTGATTCCACTTATTTTTTAGAAAGGCCGGAATCAATTCCCTTCAAAAAAATTGCTTTATTTTTAATTTTCTATAAAAGTCATTATGCCTCCTTTTTGATCATTATGTGAATAAACTTTAAGGGTCATGTATTACCATAAATCCCCCATTGGGTTTAGGTCTTAACTGCAAGCCGACCAGTCTAATAGAGATATGGTATGTTCGTTAAACCATGATTTAACCTGCTTTAAAACAAGTAACACAGATTATGTTGCTAAAATACGCAATCTTCATCCATTTTTTCATACATAGAACATGTTCCAGCAATTCGTAATAAATTGTGCTATTCATTTTTGTTGGAACAAAACTAATTTTAAATTTACTAACTGCAGTAAATGCTGTCCAAACACTACCACCTTTGAAGTTAGTTTTGTAGTTTTTAAAAGTTCTAATAACTCAAAAATTTATCGATATAACCCTACACCTATCATGCCTTTAATCCATTAAATACCAAAGGTATAAAACTAGGAAAATTAATTAAAAAAAAATTTCAATAATTGGAAAATTTTAATTATGAAACGAGAAAAATGAAATTTTGGGAACCTATATCTCGAAAACTATTAGAGAATCGAAAAAATTAAAAAAAAATAAAAAAATTTATAACAAATTTTAATTATGTTAAAAAACAAAAATTAAAAATCAATATCGTATTTTAAAATGTAAAGTGATTTTAATTTCAGATAAGATCAAATGATATTTTCGGTATTTTAAAAATATATTTCTTACTTTGTCATGGACATAAGAATAAGGAAATTTTTAAATTTTTAAATATACTTAAATTTAATTTACACTGTTACAAAATATTTAATAAATAAGATTGATATATTTAGCTATACCGAATCTTCAATACCCTTTAGCACAAATACATATGAAGTAAATACGATCTGTTTCGTACATATGTAGTTTACGTACACACATTCATATGCATTTTGGGCAAATTTTCAATTGTGCTTGTATTTATGTCGATGACTTTATTTTAAAATCTGTAATATTATCTGTAAGTGAAACAAAAAAGAGGACAATTTACTAAGTGGCATCTAATGAGCTTCATGTACTTATGCGTGGTTTTTCTTACACTTGATACTATTTTAAATTTTAAAACAGCGCGCTGCTTAGTATATGCAGTCAAGCATACGTCAAATAACGTTGGCAGAACAGTGTTGCATTTTTAATTATCACAGAGTTATAAATTGTTTTAAATGATGTGGCAACACTTAAAAAAATTTTTTTGCTCATGTTTAGAATAAAAATGAATTGAAACAATTCATTTGTGAAGAGTCGTCAAAACGGTGCGTGTGGAATCGAAATTCGCAACAGTGAAGAAATTATAAACGAAAATAAAATTATGATTTTTTTTCAAAGTGATTAATAAATTGAAGTTCTAATTAAAAAAAAATAAATATAAAATTTATAAAATAACGTAAAACGTGCTTTTTAATTATGGATAAATAATAATTCTTTTATAAACAAAGTGTGGCAGATGAAAGTGTAGAATATTTAAGAGGACATAAATAAATGAATGATGTTTATGCGTATGTGTTTGCCTTTCAACATACACAATATATGAAAAATATGCATATATGGATTTTGTGATTTTAGAAAATCTATATGTAGGTTTAAAGTATATAGAGTATACTTTTCAAAGTGTTAAGTTCAGTTTAACAAATAAAAATAATAATCAAATTGGTGCAAGTATTTTTAATAATTTTACATATTCTACATATCTCTTGTACGCCCTTTCTTGCAGACATTATGCACTCACACACACACACATACACATGTAAACATTTCCTTTATCATGGATGAGAGTGTGGAATGAAAATTGGCCACACAAAAGAAAATAATAACAATAAGCATGAAGAAGAAAACATAAAGAAAAGTGAATTGACGGAAACACAAAAACAAATACACACATATTTTTTAGTTAAAACGTTTTGTTGTTATATTTTATTTAACTTTTTAATAAATTATAAACAAAATTCTGCACAATATTTCATATTTACATAGATGTTTAGTAACTGTTTGAAATTGTTGCATTAATTTGTTTTTAAAAGACAAAAATACACTCATCCACACACACACACACATCCATACGTACATATTTACACTCTTTTACTCATCGTTTTTAAACGAAAAACAACAATAACAACAACAACAAATACAATAAGTAATTACTTGATAGGCAAAGAAAGAAAATATTGGAAAAATCTAATAGAAACAAATAAATAAATAAATAAGCAATAAAAATTATAGCAAAAAAGAGAAATAAAAACAAAAGAAAAATTAAAAAAATAAAGACATTTATGTCAAAAATAAATAAAACAACAAAAGCAAACAAAATGAAAAACGTCATCAAAAATGTTTTTGAGAATTAAAAAAAATTCAGTATTTCTTTTATATATTTTTTTTACTAAATTTATTAATTATTAAATGTTTTTGTAGTGTAACTTTAAAATCTTTAATAAATTAAAAAAAAGTAAACAAAGAATTAATTAAAAACATGAATGAGTTTTGTTAAAAAAGTCTTGGCATTTTCCTCCTGTTTTGTTTTTGATTTCTTTTGTAATTGTGAAATTAAAAATTTTTTGAGTAAAGCAAAAAGAAATAAACAACAAATTAAAAATATATAAAATAAATATAATTTATTAAAGCAAAAGAAAACAAATACAACAAAAAATGCCCTGCGATACCACAACAAAGAATTCTTCAGACATTGAACATGCCGATTGGAGTACTGGCACAACTAGTCAACCATATAATGTGAGGTAAGTCAATTATTTTATTTAATTTAATATTTTTTTGTACAGCATATTAATTTAAAGTAAATTTTCTTACTAAGTCACGTATAGAATTTGAAAAAAAAACACTAAATTTTAATTTTAACCATAAAAATTGTAATAAAATTAGAACCAGTTTATTATTTTTAAATAATTTTTTGTTGTTGTCATAAAGATAACACTAGTCGGCCAAATTTATTTAATTTTTATAAAAGTGAATCGAAAAAAGAAAAAAGATATAGTCGAATAAGCCCTATACTATATAATACTAAGGTGATCAATTCTTCGATAATTTAAAGAACCGGTTTCCGGATTCTTTAAAAAAATTGCAATTTATCATAAACCGGTTTCGGTTTTTTACTAAACGGGTGGATGGTTTTATTTAGCGAAATATTAAAACAACTAGAAATTATAAAATAAAAAAGAACTCATATACGTTTATTCGAATAAAAACAAAAAGTTTTTCAATACTTTTAAATACTTTTTTATCGTATTTTTGTTTATTTCTTTTAAAATAATATCCTGCGTAATAAAACGCAGTTTATTTACTTTTGAACGGAGATCCAATTGTAGTGGAAACGGGTGAATGGCATCAACACTTCTGGTGTTGGATAATGGATTACAAATAATGTAAATATTAACGCCTAGAAGAAATTACTAAGACTCCATAAAGCATATATATTCTTTCATTATATAAAATCCTACTCGATTTAGCAATGTTAGTATTTTTTGTCTGTAGAAAACATTCTCACGGTCACAATAATTAAAAAAATAGTCAGTTTATTTCTTTAAAAGCAGGAAAAGAAGTTATCTTCCTCCTCATAATTTCGTCAATTTATGTGAAAATCATTTGGGAGAAGAACCATTTTGTTGCATGTATTCCAGAATGATAGTTATCGAAGCCTTATGATACATTTCTACAGTTACAGTTCTGTCAAGTGTTTTCCTCAGATGTTGAGCAAATATGAAGTCATGGACCCATACAGTTTTGACCATATCATTCTTGTAAAGAAGCATCTTTATTCTTTCACTAATTCTTCTCTGTTCTGAACAATAACATAGAACTGCTTATTTAAGTGCCTTTTACATGCTGTGAAAGGCAGCCCACACAGGCTACCATTATTCTCATTATTGGGGCTCATACCCTTTTACGCCAGAGTATCCGCCTTTAGATTACCCAACGATCCAGTGTAATGTTCGAATGTATCTCAATCCCAGGCATAAATTGATGTTATTTAGTGTATGAAATCCGTCCTTGCAATCAGTAAATATCTTGATATCCCTTTCGCATATTTTATAATATTTCAACTAATTGGGAAATAGTCTAACATTAAAACATTACTTTAATCTGGGAACACATAATAAAATTAGAAAATTACTCAATTAAGACGGTCAGTGACAGCGTCTCATCACATTGGAATAAAGACCCTGTGCAGAAGAGGAGAAAGCATATGCATATGTAATGAGGTCTGCGATTACACATGTCACTTGAATGACCATAAACCCTGTATTGCAAACTCTCCGTGGCGTTTAGCTTCATCGCTATTTGAAGAGCGAATATTATGTTCCTCAGATCAGCCAATAACCAATGGAGAATCACATCATAGTCTTGGTTGATGTGAACCTAAGCGCTCCAGCTTAGCAGTTCCATTTTTTGTAGGATTGTACCAAATTTCCAGCGATTGATGAGATTTTAAATGATTTCATTTAGATAGCGGCAGAATAGAATAGAATAGAATTGGCTTTCACTGAAAAGTTAGACATTAGTCAGCTGAACAAAAAAATAATAATTAAATAAATTTATTACTGAATGCGTCATTCTAGAAATAAAACAAAAAAAAACATAAGAAATAAATAAATAAACAAAATTATTAAATTGACCTTTTTTAATGGAATTTGCATTTGTGTTTAATGTATTTAAAAAAATTATATATCTGAGTTTGATTTAATATTTAATCAGTAACAAGCAATAAAACTATAATTTATAGAATTAGAATTTTTTCAAATATTTTGCAATCTATTGTTGTATTTATAAAATACTCGCTTTTACCCGGTGCGCTTTGCTTCACAGAACTTCTCCTCAATCCCAGATGCGAAAAAAATGTTCATGCAACATGGATTATGCCAAATCCACCTGACCCTGTACGTTCTAAAATTTTCGAATTAATTTGGAAATTCTAGGTGAAATAGTTTAGTTTAGATAATTAATAATTGTTATATATAGAGTCGGCTCTTATTTTTTCATTGTATGGCCACATCTACCATCCATTTTCAATTTTCATGTAAAATTATTTTACAGTATAATAATTGAGGCTTAATTATGAATTCTAGCTGCAGAAGAGCATTGGTCCTATCTGTCTTCTTTAAGAAAGTGATCGGAACATTTTGACCAGTAAAGCAGTTCCAGGAGAAAGTAATTGAGATAATATCTTAATACTATCACTTCAACAATTCTTATGATGCCCGATAATCAATATTTGCTTTGTATGGGGGTTAACTCTCTCTTTGATAGTGTCCTTCCTACATATTGTCGGGGAAAACAGTTCTTGAAAGAACTAGTTGGGACCAAATTTGAGAAATTTCGCTATTATAGTTATTTAGATATTCGATAAACAATATTTGCCCCTCTTTCAGGTATATTGCGACCATTTTGTGAAAATTTGTGCAAAATCGGTCCAGCACATCAGCTGTCCATAAGTCCCAAACAAAGACAGATTCATTTTTATATATTGTTATCCATTAATTGCTGTCTAATTTTTAATTTCGTTATTAAGATAAAAATTTTAAAAATATGTACATTTTTGTTGTAATTTGTATTGTAAATAATTTTTTTCTTTTGTATTTGTTAATGTAATAAATACATTATCAAAATAAATAAATCTTAGTTTGTCATTTATTATAAATGTTACTTTAAATACAAAGTAAATAAAAGTTAATTATATATTTTTTTCTATTTTTCTATTTTCTTTTTTTTCTTTCTTTCACTAAAGTAATTAAATAAATATCGAATAGAAATAAAACCTAATGAACATTGACGATGTAATCAATGTTGTTACACATTCCATTTCCTGAGAAAATCAATAAATTATAATCGAAATTTTACACAAATTTATTTTGGGGTAACAAATATAATGAAATTAGATATTTTTTCCAACTTTATAATATTGATTAAGGAGTGAGATTGAAATCACTAAATAACTAAGAATCTTATATTCGGTCAAGCTCGACTATATAATACTCTACATCACAATTTTGTTAAAAATGGTAGTTACAAATATAAATGAACGATCCCCATACATATTTTTAAATGTGCATTACATTGTTGTGACACTAAGTAATATTATGTGGAATTAATGCGTTTTTTTAAATATAGGGGCTAGAAGAAATTATGGACCGACCCTCGTATAACTTCGCTCATCATTTTTTGCTTATATTTATTTTATGGCAGATTTATTTCCTTCACAATGATACTTGGAAGAGGGCTTATATAAGGCCTATGAAAAGCAATGGAACGAATCTTGCATAATTTGGCACAATCTTTGTAGAATATCAATTTTCGTTTAAATATCTCACTTTTACCAGCTTAAAACCATATACCGGGAAGAGATTTGTATGAGAGGTAACTAAAATATTTGATCGAATGTGACCAATTTCAATAGGCTTCGCCCTTTGGCCATTTAGATATCTTTAGATATCTCAAAAATTGCAACGGACATACGTAGATCATCAAATAGATAACCTGCCCATACGACCAGGTTGTCAGTATTCAATTTTATAAAAATTCTTAAAATCAGTGCAGATATTAGTTTTAAATATTTTTATAACAAGAGCTGTTCAAAGTTAGGTCATATGCAGCAGTCTTATTACATTCAAAAAGCTCTAGTTCAAAATATAAACTCGCCTATAACTCTGCTACTGTGTGAAATTTCATTGAAATTCAGTTAGTCATTTGGAAGTTACGAAAATTTTCACTTTTTGATATTATGAACTTGTTTACCCAAAGTATTCAATAATAAAAGAAGTAAGAATGACATTATCGGCTATGCCGAATCTTCAAATATCTCCACCACAAATTCGTGTGAAGTAAAAACGTTATGTTTCGTAAATACACATTCACACACACTGTCACAAACGTATATATTATACAATCGTTTTTCTTAAATATAACATATGAACACTTAATGGGTCATAAAATTACTTATATTTTTTGAACCGATTTTAATAATTTTTGCAATAAACTTAGCTTAATGTTATGGAAAAATTTCATTATAATTTGTCGATTTATAATTGACAAATTTAGGAAAGTTTTGAATTAGAGGTTGCCTCTGATAACGGTTTATGTCTTTTAATATACAGAATCGATTTTAGTGATTTTAAGTAGGACTATAACAAAAACTATAACAAATACTTAAGCCAAATTTCATGGGGCTCTGTCTATTATAGTGGATAGAATGTGCCAACAACAGATATACAGACAGATATAGCTTTATCGACTTAGATTTTGATACAGAAATATAAAAATATATTATGGTACCTGAGATGATTCTTTCTTAGCATTACACACGGAATGACAAAGTTAATATACCATCTTAACCGCATGTGATTAAGTAAATATATATTTTAAATCGTAAAACAACCATAGTACGTCTTTTTTTTTGTCTACAGGAAAGTTCATATAATAATCATAGACTTCTGTCGGTTTTAGTACTTTTAAATAAATAATAAAGTATAAATAAATTTATAAATACATGTATGTATGTATGTATGTATGTATGTATGTATGTATGTATGTATGTATGTATGTATCTATGTATATAAATGTGTGTACCTTTATAATTATTTTGTATATTCTTATCGTACTTTCAACTATAAAAATAAAAAAACAAATACATAAATATAAATATATATAAATACTTGAGTATTAATTTTATTTAATAAAATATTTTCGAGATTTTTTTTCGCTTTACTATAAGAATAATCTTAAAATCTAATGAAATGATTTTATTTAATTTCTATTTATTTATTTTATCAACCCTTTAGAGGACACCAGTGCCTGGCTATAGGCCTCTTTTTAATCGATTACAGATTTAAACATCATACATTATACAATGAATTGAAATTAGTGTAATTAAAAACCCAAACCGGAAACCGGTTAACCGTTTTATTTTTTGTATATTCCGCCTTGACTGAGTAAATATATAAAATTTTTCATTCCGTCTTATTGTGTAACACGAGCAAATTATTGTATGCATTTTTATTCATCATATTCTAAATCAATTTTGCTATGTCCATCTGTTTTCGACTTAATCACGTTTATTAAACATAATTAAATAATATTCTGCAAGTTTTTTGCTCAACTATATACATTTCTGTGTCGAGATACAATTCTGGTATCTTGACACATTATTTTAAATACGATGTCGAAAAATAGTAATAAAAAATGTTTATATTCCACTCAATTAGGACATTATATAGTGTAAGGATTATTTGATGAAGCTTGTTGCAAATGGTTATTTTGAAAAGGAACCATAATTTTTAAATCATTTCATATTAAGGTCCATTACACGATATATGTTTTTATTGGTTAAACTCTAGATTTCTATTAAATAAATAATTTAATATAATTTATAATGAAACAAATACCGGTTAACCGGGTTTTTTAGCATAAAACCGTACTCGATATCCTTTTTTCCGAATTACTCGAAAGCTGGTTTTTTTGTATAAACTAATTGAAACCTAATTAATTCCTTTACTGGATTGTTTTCTTTTCTTATAGCTCTCAACAAATTTTGTGTTCATATACAAACCTCTAGATCCTAGATTTCGATCATTGATCTTAAGAGGATCGATCCATAAGATTACGTAACAAGCTTTTAATGTTAAAAAAAACTACAAATATACACACATTTTTGTAATAAATTTGTTAAATAAAGGATGCTACATATGGGATGTACTACAGAGTATGGAAAAAATTGGAACAAAATCTGATGATCTTAATTTTTACTCTACTTTGCAAAGATTAAAAATAAAACTTTTTTCTTATTCGATTAAAATCGATTTAACCTTTATTTTTGCTCTGAACAAAATCGAAAAAGAAACTATTTTACTATTCTTTCATTTAAGAGTAATAAAAGATGATTATTTTTTTTCTTCGCTCTAAAAATGCAAAATTGTTGAAAAAAAAAATAAAAATGACAAAAAATGTGCTTGTAAATTAAAAAGCACATTAAAAAGTTCAATAACAAAAACATACATACATCCCTTTTTATCATTTTTATACCCTACACCACCACACGTGGTGAAGAGGATATATTAACTTTGTCATTCCGTGTGTAACGCCAAGAACAAATCATCTCAGATCCCATATATGTATTCTTGCATCAAATCATAATCTTAGTCAGTTTAGCTACGTCCGTCCGTCTGTCTGTCACTTGTTCCCACTCTCACATCCATAATAATTGACAGAGCTAAATTTTGTCTGAGTAACTGCTAAAGACCTAAGAAATTTCCTATTAAAAATCAGCAAAATCGGTTCAGTTATCATATCATAGGATAATAGATCGATATCTAAGCCAGTCTTAATTTCCGGCGTAGAATTTTCGTAAAATTGTCTATTAGAAATCGACATATAGAATAAGATTTTGGCATAATATAAACCATATATATAACTAATTTTATGACTCACAAAGATTTCATGCCTTTAATTTAAGAAAAATGGTATATACGTTTGTAAGTCTATGTGTCAGTGTGTATGTACAAAACATTTTCGGTGGAGGGTAATGAAGATTCGGCATATCCGAATTTTTCCTATGAATAATATCTAGTTAGAGGTCTCAGAAAAGGTCTCAGCCAGGCCTTGGTATTCGATTAATATGTCTGCTTAAGGTTTAAAATTATCTATTTTCAATTAAATATTTATTACAATTAATCATAATTATTTTTAGATATTTATCGCTAAAATAATCTTTATTTAATTTCCTTATTTTCATTATTGTAAACTTTTTTTATTTTATTTTATTTCATTTATTTCTGTTAATAAAACTGATAGCAAAAAATTAATAAAAATAAAAATAAAAATCTTTTTATTTATATTTTTCTTTGTTTTGTGTTGGCGATTTTATGAAATTTCACAAAATTATTGGGTTGAATCCCCTCCGAATATTTATATAAATATTTACACAATTTTACAATACGCCCAGCAAATAAATATTGAGTGTCAGATATAATAAATATATACATATATATGAATTTCTAATATTATAGAAACGAAAGAAAATCCGGAATATTTTAAAAAAATAAATTGATTTTTGTTATTCTGAATAATTAAGGAAATTTGGATAAATGGATATTGAGATTTATCTCAAAATTAGATGAAATTTTCGCTAATTAAAATATATTTAGATATCTATTGAGCATTTTAAATTCTTTCTGATCAAGGATCTGTATGAAAATCTAAATCGCAAGTGATATCTTAATAGAAGGTCTTCGTCAAACTGTTTCCAATGTAATTAAACAGTACCGGAAAAACTTGTCCGTTGAAAGAAAACCTGGTTTACGTGAAAGGAATGTTCCACATGATGCCCAAAAAAACCGAAAACATATTTAAAAGAACTCCCAACTCGTCTGGTAGGATACAGGCCGGTTATCTCAGTGATCGGACTTTTTGGTAAAACAAGTTAAAGCTAATGCAATTTGAAAAACAGGTAAGATTCAAAAAGTTCCTGACAGGAGCGCTGCAAAAAATTTAGATGCAAAAAATTGAAATCAAGGATGACGAATCCTATGTCCTTGCAGATTTTTTGCAACCTGCTAGACAAAAATTGTATGTTGTTGATGCTCGAGGGAATGTTAAAGAATAGTTTAGAAACCAAAGTTTTCCAAGCAAGCAAACAATCCCTTGAGTAGTACAAGAACTATAATATGTAATTTGTAGAAAGAGCGGTAAATCATCCAAACTGCCGGGGCTCTTGATAAAAGAGAATTGAAGAGCACGAAATGTTGGTGTCCGAATTGAAGGTGTTCAAATGAGTGGTAGATGGAGTACCTGTTCGAGCGAAGTTACAGAAAACTCTTTTAAAAAACGATAATGAAATGGTTCGAGAAAGTTCAACTTTGAACTTTAACCTTCACTGGTGATTAAAAATAATTGTTTTTATTGTAAATTGTAATAACTCTTTGATATCACTCCTTAGTCTCTCTATCGAACCACTAATTTTCTCCACTGGTAAAATCTTCAATATTTTTCTATTATTTTACTCACCACTGTATTTTATTAACATTTTTAAATGATTTGTAACATTGAAATCATTTTTAAATATTTTGCTACTATTTAGTGTCAGAACAATTTTAATTTTGAAAAAAAGTAATCACTTATCTTAATCTTAAATAATTTTTTAGTATCTAGTGATGGGCAATTGCCTCATTATAATTTTTATACTTCATCTTATAGAATCTTGTATGCAAATTTATAATGTTTACAATTAAGGTCACTGTTTTTTTTTTAAATAAAATTTATGAATTCATATTTTAAATAAGTTTAAGAGATACATTTTAACAATTTGAACACAGAGATACATTTTAACAATTTGAACACATGCTGTTTCAAATAATTTAAAAGTTTTGTATCGCTCACTATGTGTGTGTTATTCAAAAAGATATAAATATGAGAAGTAAAAAAAACCTAATAGATATTTTGAAGATGCATTATTTCATTCGATTGTTAAAAGTATGACGTAATTAGTGACAATAATATGCTTTCACTGGCTTTTAAAATCGCTTCGAAATAAAATCAAAAAATAGTGATTCATTATTTTAAACTATTTAAAGCTCTTTTTTGTACTGATTTCGATATCATAGGTAAAGTTAGGGAGGGTAAAAGTCATTCTGCAATATTAAAATTTAAACTGTAAAGTCCCCATCTGGAGATCCATTTTGCTCATTGTAACTGTAGATTAGGTTAAGACATCAGGCTGGCACAAATCAGAATGTACGAGATAAGACACTTTGATCCTAAAGGACCCTTTGTGTTACATGAAAATAGAGTGATGTATAAGAGAACAAATGTTAATGATTAATGTTTGATATCTGGAGTCGAAAAATAAGAAATTGATGCAGCATTTTGTTTTGCAATCAATTTTACAGCAACTTGCGAAGAGTCTATGGAGTTAATCCTAAAATATCCTTAAATGAGCAGTTGGCTATTCGGTCAGAGATTGCAGCAAGCGGCAGTCAAAGAAACGGGATCGTAGACCCCTAAATTCAGAACATTTACAGAAAAGATGGGGAACCGTTTCATCTTCCTTCTCATTAGACAAGAGTCAAACATACAGCAAGTGATCGATCAATCCTACTGTTGCCACCCCTTTACTTACAAAAGCGGAGATATCCCTATCGATATCCTAATGTCATTGCGATTTTAAACTAATCGACCAGAATTCATCAGTAATTTAGAGATTTTTGAGACCAACGACAGACCTCTATAAACTTTAAGCATCTCATACTTGTGATGAAATTGAGTAAACAAAATAAATTGTCCGATATCACAGATCTTAAGCAATTAAATTAACAGAAACCAGAAATTCCCATGTTAAGATTTGGTCGTAGGCTTTCAGTCGATTTTTTGTTTAGCATTCCGAGAGAGGCAAACCGAAAAGAAATATTGCACTACCTTCTAATTTTGACAAGGTGAAAGTATGTTTAGCCTTTTAACGTAATTAGAGAGATTATACCCAGTGTCCTTGTCCACAAAGCGTCACCGCAAGGCTACATTTTTTGTCTTGAAGTGTTTCTTGGTCGGACACGGCTTTTTGAACATTGAAATCCCATTGATTTCTATTTGGATTATATTTTTCGTTTAATTATTGATAATAATTGTTCGATCCATCTCTATTTTCTAAGTTTTATTTATATTTTTATTGGTTCCTCATTTGTTTGTCTGGATATTTGTTAGCATATCCATATTATTATTTATCGTCCAAATGCTGATATCGCCTTATTGAGCCTGTTGTTAACGTCTGCATTCGCACAGAAGTCATTATACAACATAGATTGCGGAAGCTATCTACGCATTCAACTGATTGATTTAGAAGTATTGATTCTCATTCCTTTGGTTTTCGTGATATTTATCTCAAGTCCAACATTGCGTAAAAGTTTTTCGAAGTCCTCTAATTTTGCTTCCATGTTGGTCATGTAGAATTATTCAAAGTTACAAGTGTGAGAAAATCGTAAAGGCCGGTTTGGCTTCTCTCACTAGTGGTGATTTAATTATCAGATTGAAGAATAAGTTTATACGCAGAAATAATACATTTGGCTGAATCAACATGTTCCAGATAAATTAAGCTATTTTACATTTCCAACAATTCAAAATTTACTGAATTATTTCCCAAACAAAAACCCACTTTCGAACCATTGTGCAATAGTTTAGAAATTGTAGTAAATTCAATTAAATCTAAACAAAAACATTTTTAAATTTGCCAAAAAATTAACACGAAACCCACGTTAAAAATAAGAACCCATCGTGCAATCTGCAATATATTTTATCTCTTTTGTTGGCCAATTTCCAAACAATCTGTTTTTCGTGTGAACTCATTGAAATTTATTGTATTAATAAAATAAAAATCAATTTAATTTTATTTTGTTTTTATCGATAATGAAACAAATAAATGTTGATAAAAACAAAAACTAGTTATTTAGTTAAGTTTACCACTTTTATTTTTACTCATCATCGGTCACACTTTATTGCCTCCTGTTAAATATATTTCAAGTGTTATGATAATAAAAATATATACAGACAGACATACATATATTTATACCACTATTATTGTGTACTTTTCTGCTCTACTTTCTGTGATATACCCTTTGCCCCGCCCTCTTTTCTATCTATTGTTATTGATTGTGGACTTTATTATCAAAACATTTGTTTGAATTCATGTGTGTACCGATTTATTAGTAATATTTATTTTTATTTCATTTTATTTTATTTACTTCTCTTAAAGAGTTATTTATATTGTTTTTATACTCTTTAAAATCACTAGGAGTTATATATATGTCACTCCGTGTGTAACACTAATCATATTGTACTTAATATTACAAAATTGACACAATTTTGAAATGTCTTAACCCACTACTACAAACACCATATCATGCCAACACCACAGTGGAATAGTCATCCTAACTTCACATCTGTGAGAACTCTCTCTTAAAGAGTTATTTATATTGTTTATATGCTCTTTAAAATCACTACAGTGTTATATATGTCACTCTGTGTATTGACAGAAAAATTTACACAATTTTGAAGGTTTTAACTTTTTTCTAAATAAAGTGATCAATAGTCAACATTTGTATCCCACTATCACAAACACAATATAATGCCTATTCAACAGCACCCTCTGGGATACCATATGAGGTGCCATCCTAAATTCACATCTGTGAGAAGTGCATTCTTTGGTGTGAACAGCAACGTTTGGCTGGATATCGTGTTTTACTTTAAAATACAAATATATATCGAACTCATCATCGTCACAATGGATCAAAATATGTCCCCAAATTGGGTTTGCAGAAAATGTGACATCACATATATATGCATCCAAAACAGTTATTCATCTTCTCTGAACAATGATTTTAACACAGACCAGATTTGTAAAAAATTGGACAGATTCAAGGTCACTGGATTTTGCATTTTTTTTATGTCGAAATGCTTTTTAAATGTGGCCAATGTTTTGAACCTTATGAGCTACCAAATTGTTCAGTTTTTCAATTATAATATTTGAGGAGCATTCATGTTATGGTATGGTATATGCTTTGATCCGCCAATAATACAGAAATGTTGCACAAGCATTTTTCTAAATTATTATAATTCAAGGTCTGGTTTTACTGCAGATCAAGAAATTGTGTAACCTTTCTATAGGATAAATCAATAGATCTCCTAGACTAAGAGTGGTAGGATTTTCTTGGCAGTTATACAAATGTCGTGTATCATGTTGAAATAGGTTTGGGACGGTACGTTCAATATAAGACAAGAAGGTATTGAACCTACCAGCTCAATCTTAATTGTAGTCGAACAATTCTTGTAATCGGCGACAGCTTATGTACGACATTCATTCAGTAACCGTGGAATTTGTGGTGTCCCTGTGAATGTCATTCAAAGCTGCCATATACGAATCAAAAGAATTTTACAGATACATAACTATGGTCTGTTTATATATTCGAAGGAACTCTAATCGTGTTATAATGAGGTTAGGTTGATGTCTCCAATGTCATTCAAGAAAAAACTGTTTACTCATCACATCATTGTGTTCCTTAACCGGTAATATCTTCGCCTCAACAAGTAGATGATGTATTGGGGACATTTGTATGCAGTCTGTTACGTTATTTGGAAACTATGAATATTTTTCCATTGGGAATGATATAATACTGCAGTATAATTTATCACTGATCCAATAAGGTTTCATTATCCATAACCCAATTACTAACGGCTTGTGCTTTAAGGACCTTATATTTACTTCACAATTTTTACTAAATTGCAGTGGCATAAGATGAGACAATTATTTACCCACAACTATATAAAATATTGTTGTAATAGTACAGTCGTCCGCATAAGTTATCTAACGGTCTTAACACCGGATGAGTACAAAGCACATTCAAATTAATATATAAAATGTTCTCTATCTTAGGGATTTGGAGCTGTCCAATCTCCTCTCACACTATTGATAATTTCAGCTGCATTATTAACTAGAGAAAAGGGTACTTAAAATTCGGTATATTCATTTATAATATTTCTACTTGTTGTTATTGCTGTACATTTGGTAGATAATTGAATGTTGTATTTTATTTTCATTATCGTTGTTGTTGCTGTTGTGGCCCAAGTACCAAATGTCTAAATGCCTGCTTTCATTTAATTTCTTGACGATAAGATTATAAAATAATTCATTTCTTGTTCACAGTTTATAAATTATCAAAAGTGTGAGAATGAATGAATGAAAGAATGAATGAATGAATGAACGAACGAAAGAATTATTTATGAACAAGATTCGCGCAAATGTTTTAACACAACAAATTCATTAAAAATTATAACTTTACTAAATTTTGTTGTCAAAACAAATCTTTTACATATTTGTTTATGTATTTATTATACTACATACACACATACCCACAAACACATACATTCAATTACTTATATTCTTATTCTTATTATTATATTTATAAATTCATGTACGTCATTTTTATTATTATTTTTATTAATAATAATAAAAATAATAATATATGAATACAACAAACACACCTTTGTTATTGCTTTTCTAACATTTAAACAAGATGTACAACTGCAGTCAAAATAATAGCATAACTCACATGTCACATCTTTTGTTTATGAATATTTCTTACGACGTTTTTGTAGTCCCGCAATTCATAGTGGTGGTTTCGAGGGTAAAAGTCATTGTACAATATTAATATTTTAACTGTAAAGTCCCGATCTGGAGATCAATTTTCCTCATTGTAACTGTAGATTAGGTTAGGACATCAGGCTGGCACAAATCAAAATGTACAGTATAAGACACACTTCAAAACCTAAAGGATCCTCTAAGAAAATCAATGCATTTCTTTTAAATTTATACGAAAATTCCAAAAAATTTGAATTAAAAAAATATCGAATGGGACCTCTTAAAATAATAGCACTGTTACTATTATACTTGGAAAAAACTATAAACAGTCCAAACAATTGTTTAGCGTTAAAGAGTATAAAGTTGCTTCTGTAATTTATAAATAATAAAGTTTACAAGAAGCTTGTTATTAGAATTTAAATAATGGGTTGGTCTTAACACTGTAGTTCAAAAAAGCGTGAACTCATTAAAAAGCATGCTTCTGCTGGACAAACTTATGCCGAAAAAAAGAAATATTAAATAATCCACAAAAATGATAAGACATACCACAACCTACAAATTAAAAATAGGAAGTCGTGGACAAAAACTATGGCGACACCTTTAATGGTTCATCGTTATTATGTCAAATGAAGAAGGTGACTTTTTTCTCAGCAGCAGGAATTAAAAAAAATAATTTAAATCTGTTAATGAGTACTGAAACTGTATCAGAGATAATTTGAAAGCTCATAGACCATGAGCTTTCCTCATAATTGCCTCGCATATCTCAAATAGATTACAGTTTGATATATCTGACTTGGTTTGGCATTTTAAAAAATGCGAGTAATATTCTGTGGACCAATGAGTCTAAAATATTTGTTTATTTGTAAAGAGACCTCTTAGCAAGGACATATAATAAAAAAAACTAAAACAAAAACTATCAAACATGACGGTTCTAGTGTTATGGTATGGAGGGGCTTTTCGTGGCTTCAGAATAATGGAGTCACTGTATTGAAATGAACTCCCCAGTCTCCCGATGTAAATCCAATCGTTAATTTGCCCACATAAATATAAAAGAAAGGGATCGGTTATTAAACCAAGCAATAATAGCACTATAGAGCATTCAATTATCTTGGAACGGTGCCGGAATGTAATAAATTGAATTGAAAGCAGATGTTCGGATTTCGAGAATACAACAAATTGCTAAGAGTTAAGCGCAATTCAATAAAATACCACTAAACTATTAAACCAAAATTATTTATTTTTGGATTTTTGTTATAGTTGAAACCGGGTGGTGCTATTAATTTGACGCCAGGTTTTATCGATTCATCTGGAAAAGAATTAATTGAAAAAATGATAACGAATAGAAATATTTTCATTTATTCTTCATTATATTTTTAACTTATTTTAGATTTTATTAAACCACAAATTTTTTCAAAAGACGTTTATGATGTATAAAAAAAGACGTGGTGGTATATGGTGCTATTATTTTGACCGCAGCTGTATATATGAAATATTTTGTGAATAAATATTGTTCCTTTTGGCATCTTCTATGGCTGCAATGAGAACTACAAAAGAAGTGTTTGAATTAAAAATTTGTCAAATTCTAATAATGAGATCAATATTTATTAATTAGATCCTTTTAGAGTAAAATATATAATCGATTCATTTCATCTAGAATTAAAAGTCAAATAGATTAATTTAAATTAGCCTTCACGTACCCACAGTGTGTCCTAATAATATTGTAACTTTTGAACCCTTTCAAATATCTTAATAAAATTTCACATTTGTATAGCCGATATGTCTTTGAGTTCATTTAAAAGTGTACAGGACGAATTTATCCGAGGTAAACCTCCAAAGTTGGTCACCTCGGGTAAAAGATATAAATAAACTATTGTGTATATAGATCAGGGTTTCTTTATGGTAAAACATTTCTGGGATTTTCCCACAAAATTCATTTTTGTAAATCCTGGGAAATTTCTATCGAGAGCTTTTGGGAAGTCATTTAGGTAAAGAAGATATGTTGTTTTCAGGTGCAAATCCAGAAAGAATTATCTAACAATTCAATTTGTTGTTTAAGCAGTTTTTTATTTCAAACCTTATATATCGCTCCGAATAAAAGCTTTTAGGAATCTAAAGCTCTAAAATATGTAGAATAGTTTTATTGAAATTCGGTACAATCATTTTTCATACTGTCTTTAATATAAGTTATAATTTAACGATGAGGCTCCAATCCGAGAATATTTAAGATTCGGCAGAACCAAATAAAGGATTCCTACTTATTTCGATTATAATTTGTTTATTGAAAAAAACTATTAAAACATTTGATCACTCAACAATAACTTGTTAATTCACAATCCAGGCTTTAAAATTGTTTTATAATGTGTAATGTCGTTAAAATCGGCTAAGGATAAAAATAAGCTTTACAATCCTGAAGTGTGGTCCGTTGTGTTCTATAATGTCCAAATTTAGAACTCGAAGAATATTTTATACTTTCTTCGAAGTATTGTCAAATTTTTATTCACAGTATTTTCTGTTTTCATGTGAATTCGCCCAAATTTCGGATATCATATTCTTAAATAAAACTTATTACAATAAGGGTGTTCTGCATCGATCCAATCAAATGATTATTAGAAGTGACAAGTGTTAATTAAATTTCCCTCTGGTCATAAATCATATATCTGAACCAATTTTAAAGGTTTTTATATAAATAAGTTCTGCAAGTGAATACCTACAAGAAAAATTGTGGCATGGTTAGGGTATCTCTTAAAAGTATGGTGATTTAAAGTAAGAAGAGTTAGCTATAGACGCATGTAAAAAAATTTCCCTACGATTGTTTTCAAATAGTTTTTGAGGGGCCTTACAGCATGTGGTGTAGTCGAGCGTAGACATGATGGGTCGTTGTGACCTCTTGTCTAATCGAATGTTCTAATTATTTTTTATGGTTTGTTTTCGTTAAATTGTCAATTGTTTTTCTTGTGATCGTTAGATATGTTTAGAAATATCGGAAGTCTATCATTTTGAGATTTGACCAATACAGTGTAATTTTTGTTTTTTCTTCAATCGCTAGAATTTCTTGGCCAGATCTTTCCCAGAGAATGTTATTGAATACAATACAGTGTTTTAGGAATACTTAGGCCATTTGCATTTCTCGAGTGATATACTGATAATTTAAAAGATTTGGCATGCTTCGATCATACATAAGTCCTGGTAAATTACATTAGAATGTACAGACCATTAATTCTCAAAAGTACTGATGCTGTCAGCTCGAAGTATATAAAGCATAAAGTAGCGAACACTTATACGTAGGGTGTAAATGTGTTCGATAGTTGAGACTTGAAAACTAAATTCAGCCTGTTCTCTCCTTAATATTCCAATTATCTGGAATATTATCCAGTTACGTACAACATAGTAATACATCGCCAGTCGTTAGGATTTGTGAAATCGCCCTTCTTCAGTATATGTTTATTTCTCCCCAATTAGTTCTAAATTCTCACATTCCCAGGAACGAATTGTAAGCAGCATAATCTTCGCTCTAATGTGTGGATAAAATTTCATTAGCTCTTGGGGATTTTCTTTGATACCGAGAGTTTTGTTTTCCTGACGATTCCTAAAATAATTAGAAACCGAATTATAATGGGACAAGTAGAGTCGATTAGTGCGTTCTTATCTTGGAATTTACATAAGCTCACAATTCTTAGAAGAAAATCATTACTTCCAAAAATTTAGAAACTTATTTCATTACAAAATAATTCCCCAATTGTTGTTATTGTTGGGTTTAATATAAAATTTTTGACATTTTTTAATTTGGGGAGTTATGTCATGACGCTTTTCCCGTTAGCATGCGTCTATAGTGATTCTTGAACAATTAGTTTCACTTCAGCGAACTGCGGGGTTAATTAGTTGCCATATTTAATTCGCCTTGATAAATAATATTTTCCCAATATCACAAAACAAAATGACACTTATTAAATCCTCAATATTTTATTGTGATAATAATTATAACTTTTCCTCTTCGATATAAATCACACTTTTGATTAAAAACAAAAATATATTCCTGCTGTCACCGATATTAAGGCTTTATCAACGATATTTGTATATGAGTGTAATTGCAACGATTGGAAATATCGGTAGTGTCAATGTATGTTGTTGTTCTTGTTTTTATTATTGATTGTGTCACAATAATTCCACACAAAACCACTGTATTTTTTTGCTTTTTTCAATACGATGACAGTTTATTTAAAATATCACGTAACAATAAACCTCGTAAAGATTGCAATCGTCTTTATTTTTATTTTTTTGCATTTGACAGACGGTTCTTTGATTATAATAAAACGAAATAAAGTATAAAATAATGAAAACGAAAACAACAACATTTAAGGCAAAAAGAAAAAAATCATTATATTTGTAGATTTTTGTAAACGATTTAAGCTTTACATTTCACAAGGGAGCACGACGCTTAGCAACTCAAACGCACAGCAGGTCGCAACCACTTTGATTAGCAAGAAAATCATGGAATCAAATGATTCAGTTAAATCTCAAATGTGTTGAACAAGAGATACAAACTCATTAAACATTTAAAATTGGATTAATGGCTTATGATTGATTGGTATTAAGATCGATAAGTGGACAGATGGATGATTTCCATTCCACTTGATTTAGTTATTATAGTCAGACAACCCAACTTTATTTCATCAACTTTTTTGTTATTGTTATTAATTTGATTCTCAACCATATTTATAGGTTGACCTTGGTAATTTTATATCTCATTTGATTAATTCCGCATTCATTGGCATTGTTGTGGAATTTTTATTATTTTTATTATATGTTAGGGAAAAAACAGCGAAATTTATGGACATAAGTTTGTAGTAAAGTAAAATAAATAAAATGAGGAATGATCCCAGAAAAAAACTTAAAATTCAAAAATTATAACCTTAATTACACTCCATTTCAGAGATTTAACTTCAATCACCTTTTCAATCACACGAGTCACACTCGTCCAAAAATTATTAGCTATATAAGCTGGAGGTTTATTCCCCAGGAAAAAGCTATCTACCGTGACTCATGTGTTACAATACCAGATAAAAGAAATGATAGAAGATGTAAGAAGACATGAAAGTTCTAGAACAGTTAGAAAAACCAGCTGAGCAAACATCATGAATTAGAAAGCCACTGACAGCAATGAAGCATTGCTATTAGATAGAGGCACACAAACACAAAGGTGAAAACAAATTTCG
Organism: Cochliomyia hominivorax; assembly: GCA_004302925.2. NCBI lineage: Eukaryota > Metazoa > Arthropoda > Insecta > Diptera > Calliphoridae > Cochliomyia > Cochliomyia hominivorax. The sequence goes on from PYHX02000413.1 coordinate 57,163,977, forward strand.
AGGGAATAAAATAGCGTTATCACAGAGGAAGCGACTAAACAATTCAATATTAAAACACATTACATTTATCATGTACCGCTCCCGAAAGTGGATACTTAAAAGAAAGCAATAACTGCTGAAAGAAATTACTTTGTTTAACGTCATAGATAAATTCCGAGGATTTTGGCTTATGATATTTATCTAATCGACGGCGATTTAAAAAAACTAACATACAATGGGAAATGGCAGAGCATAGTGGTACCTATGGTAGTTCAGAAACTCATGAATTTTCAAGAAGGGTCGGAATGGCATGTTCGTCTATCCCTAATTCAATGTACTAGATCCGTCTCTGTTAGGTATATAAGTACTAATACTTCACAAAGAGGTTCTAGTATATAGTTGCCCAGAAATCTATCACTTTTGATTGCCAAGTCCGGGTGTTCAGACAGGAGGAGAAAAATACTTTGCTCCATACCCAAATTATCACAGTTGCGACCGTATGTTTAACGTGCTTGCAGGCCACTCACCTCTATCTGCTCTTACTGAAGGGATGACAATTTAAGGACAAATGCTCGGAAAATCTGATTTTATAACTTGTGGTAGTATAAAATATACTTATTTAAAATATTTTCTTTCTATTCACATATATGAGAGATTCATGCAATTTGAAGTGATTTTCAGAAGTGGAGGTTATAAGAGGGCTATAGGAAATTATAACCCGATCCTTGCAAATTTTGTTAGAGTGTTTTCAGGTTGTATAAATAAAAAACACGATAAATTAGATTACTGAAATTTTTTGGAGATTTTTCACTTTCAAGTGATTTTCAGAAATGCTTCTTGATATTTGACACGGGGATTTGGAAAGAAAACCTATGCGTTCCAAATTTAAATTAAAATATCTTAATTTCTGTGAGTCTTGTGAGCTAAAAATCCCATTCCTGTAGGACATTTGTACAAGAGGTACCTAAAATGTTGTACCGAACATGATCAATTCCAATAGGCTGTGTCTTTGGGAAAAAGTATATACACCAAATTTCATCACGTCCAAGTGATCTCGTAAGTGCTCTATTGCGTTGATGTTATGCCTGAGGTGAAGTTTTACAAGTGTGATGGGTGTTATATAAGATCCATAACCGCCATGTGTTTAGGGTCATTGGTCTGCGGGAAGAAATAGCCGGATTCAATGTCAAGTTCTTGAGCACTTTCATAAAAGTTGTTATTAGGGATAAATAAATCATAGTTCTACAACCGCTGAACCATTAATTGGCTGGAAGAAATAGAAGAAATTATGCAAGTTATCATTACGAATATTCCAACTTCAACTCCATTCGCAGAATCCTTTTAATAGATTGTTACTGGGATTTGTTCAAATTACTAGTCAGAATCTTAGCAACGTAGATAGTGGTGTCGCTTTTTAAACAAATGAATGACTGGTTCGAGATAGTCGCAAAAACGGATGTATCGTGTATACTTTTTCAAAATACAAATTCAAAAGGTTATCAAAGTTCTCCGAAGTACATTGAAAAATATATAGTTTTTACACTTTTGAATCTTTGGAATTATTATCGACGTTTACCTTCCGAAATACCACTATTGTTTAACCCCCAGCATTCAAAATATTATAATAGTAATATTACCCTAAAATTCGTATAATTTTTGTAGACAAATTTTCCACTTATACGAGTGCTTATTTTTTAATCGATTAAAATTTACACGTAAAATTCATTTTTCGAAATTGATTTAAGTATTAAACTATTGAAGATCATTAACCATTAATGTCGAACTATTAACAACAATTGTCACGTTTTTATATTTGTTTTTGTTTTCCCTCCTTTTTCCCCCTCTAAATGTATATTTTATAAATTGTGCTTATTTTTCCCTTTAGTACTTTTTTTGTTTGAAAAAAGATATTGAAAAAAAGTACATTGAAAATTGAAATTATTTTGCAATTTAAAATGCATATAAATGTATTATAGACGTTTATTTTAGATACTGTTTAATGTATGTAAATTAAAATGTATATTAAATGATAATCATATGCATGCATGACTTAATGATACAGTGAGTAATAAATATAAAGAAAACAATTTAAAATACCAAATTCGGCTGAGACGAATCTTAAATACCCTCTACCACTTTCATTGGGGAAATATTTCCATTGAATTTGTTGCGCTAGAATCAGCTTTCCGTAGCTGATTTTATAGAAGTCATTTATTCTAAAAGAATTTAAATATATTTGAGGCAATATTTTGATAGAATTTGTCCATATTTATGAACATTTCAAGTGTAAATTCTTATTTCAGGAATTATAACTGAAAATGTCCCGAAACTCTCTTAATAATTAATTTCAATACGATTTTTTTTCAAATGCAAAAGTCTTACAAATTTAAAGCATTTTCCAGGAAGGGACTTTAATTGGGAAGCTATATCCAAATATGAAACGATATTTATCAAATTAGTAACATATATTCAAGTTGATTAAGATTTCAAAGGAATTTATTAATATTTAGGAGCTTTATAACCTTAAAGCCCTATTCAGGAAAGGAGTTTGAATGAGAGCTATTGCAAAATATGGACCGATATTCACCAAAAAAAAAAAATAACTGAGTGGAATTTTAATTTAATTGAGTGTCAGTACTTAAGAGTTTTATAAGTTTAAAACACCATTGCAGGAAGGAAATCGTTCAAATCAAAATATAAGAATAGCCTCTGGGGCTCTCGGGTTTACTATCTAAAATCTGAAATTTTTCAGTAAATATTTTTAATGTTTAGTCTTAAAAAATATATATTTTGTCTTATTAAATAGAAAATCCAATAATCCCGAAAAAATACCGAAAATCTGATAAATCCCGAGATTTGCTCTTTAAAATCTCGAATTCCGGTATTTTATTAGTCCGTTTACAATTCCTATTGTCAACCTAAGTAGTAAATATATAATGACAGCTTCTGAACAATATACTTTTTGGTATTAACTATCAAAATTGCGACCTACACATTACATTGATGTTGGGGTGTATCAAAATTTTGCATTTTTTGACTATAACTTTTATTCTACTGATCTGATTTTCACGAAGTTTGGTACAATGATGAAATACATATAGATCTATTTTATGGATAAAATTCAACTGTTTTTTATTGTCAATTGTAAAAAAACGTTCTTCTAAATTTTAAGATTATCTAAGAAATCAGTTAAAAACTTTTTACCTACTTATTATTACTTATTTTATTTAAATATTAAACTGAAGAGGTCGATAAAACAAATCCAGGTCAATTTTGTTATAATCGCTCTATTTTTGTGGACGTGAGGCTGTTGCCAACAGATGCACAGATTGAAGGTTATCCACCACCATAACAAAAAGCACTAGATTATTATTTAATTTATTTTATAGTCTAAATTATTTTATAGCCAAATTATAATATATTTTGTAGACTAGAAATTACTCTATTTAATAGACTAAAATTTTGTCTATTCAATACAGTCTATTTAATAAACTACAGTTAAGTCTATTTTATAGACTAGAGTATTTTTATAGACGAGAGTTTAAACTATTTTATAAATTATAGTTCATTAATAGATAAGTGTTTAATCTATTTAATTAATTAGAGTTAATAATTTATAGACTAGAGTTTAATCGTGTTTTTAAGACTACATTTCCAAAGTCAATTAATAAACAGAAGTTTAGTCTATTTTATAGACTAGTGTTTAGTTTTTATAGACTAGAGTTTAGTCTACTTGATAGACCAGAGTTTAATCTATTTTATAGACAACAGTTCTAGTCCATTTTATAGACTAAAGTCTAATAAACTATAGTTTAGTATATTAAATAGACCAGTCAGTTTTATAAACTACAGTTTTGTTTATTTTATGGACTACAATTTAAATCTTTTATGGACTAGAGTTTAGTTTATTTTATAGACTAGAGTTAGCATTTTATAGACTAGAGATTAGCTTACTTCAGAGATTAAAATCAATTTAAATACTAAATAATAAAATTGAGTGCTATATTTATCACCACAACTACTAGTAATAGATAATAAATGAAATTAAATTATATGCAAATAAATGATATCACCAAAAAAATGAATGTAAATTTAAAGAGAAATTGCATTATTTATTATTTTTAGTCATTCCTGTTTTAATGGACTTGTCAAAACTACTCACACATATTCGAATACAAAGATACACACACACACACACACACACACAATGAAATATTTATAGTGATAATAACTATTATTTCAACTGCATAAAATTATAATATTTTCATTGAAATATGAGTAAAATTTATTAAATAAACTCTCTTATGCATATTAAAATATATGGACTGACAAATGTCATCAACATCATTGTCAGTTTTTTTTTTATAATTATCATTGTCATATCATCATTATTATGATTACTTTTTATCAATATGATGGCCCATTGTGTTGTGTTGTGTTGTTGTTTTTTATTATTTTGTTGCAATTTGTAATTTTTAATTTAGTTTTTGTTGTTGTTTCTTTGTTATCCTATATAGTAAATCCATATAATAATTTACTTTATATTACCAATTTATTTTAATTAAATTTATAAAATAACAAATAAGAATGTTATATTCGGCTAAATCGAATCTACAAAATCCTCCATCACTAATGCATATGAAGAAAATACATTATGTTTCATACATACACTTTACGTACTCTGACATATGCACCGACAAACTAATAACATAAATGAGCCATAAAATTATATATATTTTTGGCTGTAACTTTCTTTACTGAATCGATTTTAATCATTATTGGAATTGTAATGAGGGATATACAGCTTCTTGCGAAACATTTCATTTCGATTTGTAAATTTATAGTTGAAAATTCTACGGATGATCTTCATTTGAATTTAAAGGCTGCCTCCAATATCGGTTTATAGTTTTTCAAGACAATAACAGGCAAACAATTTCATTGAACTCTTTCAATTATAGTGGACGTGAGCGTGGCAACAACAAACAGACCGACAAAGCTAAATCGGCAAAGATTTTGATTTGATATACTTTGTGGGAGTCTCAGATGATTCCTTCTTGGCGTTACACACGTAACGAAAAAGTTAATATACCCTCTTCACCATTTGTGATGGTGTGGTGGTGTGGTGTGGTGTGGTGGAGGGTATAATAATAAAAATAAATAAAAATTACATTTAATATTTATGTTATATTCTTGTATGTTGAATGTAAAAAGGCCACACCCCAATTTCTAGAGTAATTAAATCTGAATCAGTTGTTATTATTGTAATTGTTGTTGTTGTAGTTATATGGCATTTATACTAATTGTCATGTTTGCAATATAATCTTTTGTGTCAGTGGCGTAATTGCACAATTTGTTGTATCTTTGTTCCAAAGAGCAAAATATTTATGACACATGAAAGATTAATCGGTTTGAATATATTTTTATTTAAAAATATTTACAACAACAACAAAAATTCTTAAAACTTGATTTAGAATATATCTTTCCTAATTCGAAATAGGTTTTGTTTTTAATAATAAAGGGATGTAAGTTCAAGGTTGCAATTATTTTAGAAACACGCAAAACAAAAATTATTTTAATAAATTTTAACTTATTCAATTTAATAAGGTCGTATCTATTAAATTTAATAGATTTTAGTTGGTTTACCCAAAAAAAAAATAATAATTTAATACTTTCCAAAGTAGTATTTTTCTAATTAAAGGCGAAAACCTCTCTCTCTCTCTCTCTCTATAAATCAAGAATGCAGCACAGACATTGAAACCACATTTCTTGGTACATTATGCAATATATCGTACATCGTTAGTCTAAAATAAGGATTGAAACTTTACAGCCCTCGTAAATATTGCACATCTATTGGATTTGTTCATAATATACAGTTAGAAGGTTGTTGACTTAGCTAAGTAAGAAATTTACTAGACGAGCAGTATTTACTAGGAGTTACAATGTTTTAATTATTTTGGATATATAAGGAGTGAGACCGTAAATCGTATATTGTTCACTAGCAGATCCGAAAAACTCTTTTCGTTTTGCCAAAAAAATTAGTGCTGGCCCTAAACAAACATTAGTGTTTTATTATTAAACGATTTAAATAGATTATTAATAATTTAAATTTACTTTGTATAGAGGTACCTCTCCCCCTGGTCTTATCCGTCATAGGTTTTGTCCAGTAAAACCGTTCTTTGAGAAAGTGCCAAATTTAAGAACTTCCGTTGTTATAGATCTGTAGATATTCGATAATCAATATTTGTTATCCGTTCTAGGTTTTGTCCAGTTTCTAGAGAAAGTAGTTGGGACCAAATTTGAGAACTCTCGCTTTTATAGTTCTTTTAATACTTAATATTTGCTTTGTGTGGGGGGAACTATTCACTTTGATCCCATCGAAACGTTACATGCATACTTACATACATATATACACACACATCCTATTTTATATAAATAGATTATAAATGAATATATTATTAGAAAAGGAACATACTAAAGTGATTAAATATTTTCAATAAAACCTAAATTGATCCTACAAAAAGTTTGTCAAGCATTCAGAGGTTTGTTGTCAAACTGTATCCAATGTTATTAAAAAGTACCAAGAAAGGAAACCAGATTTAGGTAAATGGAATGGTCCACTTTGTGTTTCTAAAAAAGCCAAAAAATATAAAGCATTTTCAAAAGAGTTCCCAACACACCGGGTAGGAAAGCATACCGGTTAGATCAGTGCTCGGATTATTTAATATGAAATGTTCAAGCTAATACTGTTTAAAAACGTACAGGGCTCAAAAAGTTTCTGATAGGAACGCTTCTAAAAAAATTATGGGCAAAGAACAGAGCGCGGAAATTGAAGTCAAGTTTTTTAAAAAATATTTTTGCACCATAATGGATGATGAAACGTATGAGCTGGTAAATTTTTTACAACTTTCTGGTCAAAAATTTTATGATGTTCATGCTCTAGGGAATGTTTAAAACTTAAAAGCAGTCAAAATTTCCCAAAACTTTCTTCGTGTGACCAGCAATATGTAGTTGCTGGCATGATTTGGCATCTTGTCACTATGGTAAACAAGCCCTTGAGTGGTACAAAAACAATGACATGGGCTTCGGGCTTTGTACCAAATGCCCGGAGCTAAGGCTAGTGGAGAGATATTGGGCTCTTGTTAAAAGAGAATTGAAAATCACAAAAATGGACTACCAGTTCGAGCAAAATGACAGAAAAGACACACTATAAAAACATTTTTCATTGTAATAATAATTTCAATAAAATAAAAAAATAAAACTGTAAGTTTAGTGGTTTTAGTTTTATTAATATAAATGTATGTTAAGAATTTTTCGATCTCCTCAATTCTTAGTATTTTGTTCGTGTTAAACACAGAATGTAAAAAATATATATATCCTAATCCACCGAGTAGTGTATTAAAAATGAAGTTATATATTTTAGCTTGAAATTTAAAAATTTTTCTTCCATTACCAACCGGTTAACCGAATGAAGAAGATGACATGTCGAAAATAAAAATTATTCGAAAGCTGTAGGTTTCTGAAATACAATAAACCATTTTCGGTTTTTGAATACATTTGATCTAATGTAAGACTCATCATGGATTCATTTGAACTTTAAACCTCATTTACAGATCAGAAGTCTATAACACTTCTTTAACTTAAGATGTTTTAAATTATTTAAAATTTCTCTTCTTGATTGTTTTTCCAATTGATTTGAATAGCAGAACTTTTGCGTGATTCCAGAGTGACGTCTAAATTAGTTACTTCAGGTATTTCTATTTTAAAACCGCCAAAATAATATTTAGATTGTTTAAATTGAAATGATCTCTCCAGTAATGCTAAGAAATTTTTTATTTCTAATTTTCACTTAATGAAAATGAAAATTTTTCAAATAAATTTTTACGAACTCTGAGTCAACACCAAACAATGCGTCATTAAAAATATCCACGTTCTTCTTAATTTTTGAAAAGTTGCCAATATTTGTTTTTATCTTTTAAAAATGTGAATACGATCTTTTTTTGTTTTTGGTTTAACAAAATTTTAATAATAATTTTTTTCAGGAAATACAAATTGCTAAAAGTATCTTTTAAAAAAATAAAAAAAAAACTACGGAATTTCATTTTATACCCTCCCCCACCACAAGCGGTTAAGAGGTATATTAACTTTGTCATTTTGTATGTAACACTAAAAAGGAATCATCTCAGCCCCCCTTTATGTATCTTTATGTACAAAATCAAAATCTGACTCGTTTAAACTTTGTCCATCTGTATGTTGTTGACACGCTCACATCCACAATAATTGGCAGAGCTCAATGAAATTTCACTTGAGTATTTTCTATAGTCTTGAGAAATTTCCTATTTAAGATCATGCAAAATCGGTTCAGTATAACAGAAGATGAGGCAATCTGTAAGTTCCAGTAAAAAAATTGTCAATCTGAAATTGACAAAACAGTATAAGATTTTGGCATAATATATATATGTACTTTATTAACAATCCAAAAATTATCAAAATCGGTTCAGTAGAAATAATTTTATAGTCAAAATTATAATAAATATGACTCATTTTGTGTTCATATATGTTGTATTTAAGAAAAAATATGTATGTGTGAGTGTCTGGGTATTAGAGAGTATTGAAGATTCGACATTGCCGAATATAACATTCGTACTTGTTATTATTTCATTACTTTTTGCCAATTTCCATTTAATTATATTGAATGTTTCAAACATTTTTTTCTAATTAATTTTTTCATTGAGTTGGAATTTTATAAAAATATGTTTTTTTTTTTTAATTTTATTAGAATCTGTAATTGTTATCACAATCTCGGAAAACAAATCAATAAAATTTCATTTAAATATATTGAAATTAACTGCACACTTTTTTTAAATAAAATCTTTAAAGAGGTTGAACAAAAAACCTTCTAGGAAATATTTTCAATTAATAACAATTTGTATGAACTTAGTTAGACATGCAGGCAGACAGACAGATGGACGGACTGACTGACGAACAAATCTTGAGAAATATTGATAGACATTTAACAAATGCTCAAGTCAAATCTTATTGGTAATGACAATTAAGCAGTGGCAAACGGTATATAAATTGTAAGATATGATTGTACAAATGTTAATTGATTTTGCAAGTACTTTAAATGTTTTATTAAAATGTCTGGAATTTTATTAGGGTGGCTCCCAAGTAGTTAATTTTTTTTTCAATTTTGAAAAATTGTTACATGTCGATTTTGTTTGTAAATGAAAATACTTCAAGTAGTTTTTATTTCACAACACTATGACACTAATAGAACAGCTTTCAGAATTTGTTTAAGCTCAATCTCACTACCAATATCATGGTTTACAATAGACTAGTTCATTTAGGTGAAGAAACGCCTTCTAGATGTTTCTATATTAACATGTGATGTTTTCTAAACATATGTTTTGTTCTATTAGAAGGTTCTGACATATACTAAGCCGTTACAAACCATTGAACGAAAGTCGAGAAAGCATTGACAGTTAACTATTTAGCAATCGTAAGTGTAGTAGATAGATAGATCAGAGATAAACATCGAAACCTTAGCTATATCTCCACAATTCTTTTTAGGCTACCTCCAACTTGGAGGAAGAGTTTCAAAGTTAAGCTAAAGAAAAATGGCGACTTGAAAGATTGAAATAATTGGAGAGAAATTTCTCTGCTCAACACCATATACAAGATATTGACAAACACCGTACAACGAACATTCTGGTTTCCGACCAAACAGGAGTTTCGTAGACTTAACTAATACCCTACCCTGAAATAGAACAATCTCATAAATGGAGTAATCCCTTGTACTTGCTGTTAATAGATTTCAAGAAATTTCGATACTATCAGACGAACGGTTATATGAAAACCATTGAGAAGGAAAGAAGTTGTTATAATAAGCGAAATCTGTTGAGAGAGAAAAGTAATCATGTGGAGTCTCTCACGTTAAGTGGAGAATTTATATTATGCGGATGATATATGTTTACTCACGCACAAGATATGCAATATACAAGCGGAAATAGAAGACGTAGAAAAACTGGAGCAAAATATTAGGCTTGAGATAAGTATCAAAGAAACATCGATAAGATCGTGATCCAAAAGTAACTATATTATTTCCAAAATAGTGTAGACTGAACTAGCCTGTTATATAAATTACTAACTATTTAAGAAATTAAATGGAGGTTCCATAGAGGAGTTACCGTCGGTGAAAATATTGCTGACAAAATTTATTCCTGCCACCAAATCCTGGAAAAATACTTGGAGAACCATCGTCTGTTTATTGAGAAGGTATTGGAGAGATTAGTATGCAATAGGTTACTGCTAGTTGTGGAGAGAGCAAATATCGGAATATCGAAGTAATTGATACAATTGGCAAGATAACTAGAATGCCAAGGGAAGCATAGAATCAAAATAATCACATATAAAATACTGTTGATAGAGTGGCTTAAAATTTATTAAGGAGTACAATCCGACGATTATTTTAGGAATAGGTACGATACCGAAAAAATATACTCGATGCTGTCGATGTTTTTGTCTATGTACATGCAATATATATTGACGAGTTTAACATCGGGGCCAGGATGAAATATGAATTTAATAGGGTTACAAAGGTACAAAGATAAAAATCCGACAAAACCAATTCGAAGGTTTCCACTATACAAAAAAAATATTAACTGCCGTATTATATAGACTTTGAACTATATGTTATTTTATAGATAGGGAATGAGAGAAAAAGGTGTATGAGATCATATTTGTATTTCTGGAGATGTGAATATTATTTCTATCTCGGAAATGTTGAGTGTGCATTTAGACGATATAGATATGATATATAATGTTCTCAAACTGAAGAGGTATCAATTTCTTTTAGATTTAATTTTCGTTCAATTCCATTTCCATTACATATGATGATGCCAAAGGTCAAGAACATTTATATTTATTTCTATATACTTCCCTAATATAATTTCTAATTATGTCACCATACTATCTCTTTATAAATGAAATACAAGGCCACTACAATCACAACCATATAATTATATTTCAATTTCAATTGTACTTTTTTTCTTCCTCTTCTTCTTCCATTAACAAATTGTATTTAAAATTGATTTTTATTATTATTATTTTACACGGACGACAAGTGTATGTCATCACCATTGTTAGTCGTCGTGACATATTCTGAACAACTACCCTAATTTTAATAAAAACAAAATAATACATATTTATTACTTTTTTCTTTTTGTAATTTATTCAAGTTCAATATCATATATATATATATATATATATATATATATATATATATATATATATATATATATATATATATATATATATATATATATATATATATATATATATATATATATATATATATATATATATATATATATATATATATATATATATATATATATATATATATATATATATATGAATACGAATACGAATAAAAAATCTATATAAAAATTGTTGTATTTATGCATTTATTTGACACGCAATTGTCATAAATTATCTACATACTCAATATTATTGTATACTTGAAGTATTTATAATAATATTTTCCATTAATATTTAACAATAATCAAGTAATTTTGTACTTCCCCTTCTAGGTAAACGTCAAAGAAGCAAGAGAAATTAACCATTTTAACGGTTAATAAAATTACAATAACAAAAATATTTAAAAAAGTATTGAAGATCATTAAAAATTTATTTAAAAGGAGAATAATAACTTTTGCGTAAAATTCAGTTTTATTACCATCGAAAGTGTTGAAAGATATTAATATATCAATGGAAAGGTTAAAAGTATTATTTACAAAGAGTGACATCTTAACATACATAATATTAATAAAAAGTAAACCATTAAACTTACAGTTTTACATTTGATATTTGATTGAAATTATTATTAGAATTTTCAAAAAAGAATATATTTTTTATAGTTAAAATCACTAATGTTGAAATTTTGAACCGTTTTGCGGGAATCCTTCCATTAACGTTTTTATAGTGCTTTCTGTCACTTTTCTTTTAGATAGACTACCTTATCTCCGTTTAAAATCTACCACTTTTTGTATTATTCAATTCTGTTTTAACAAGAGTCCAATATCATTACACTGGCCTTAGCTCTGGGCAGTTTGGAGGATTTACTTCTCTTGGAACATATACCACATTATTATTTTTATACCACTCAAAGGCTTGTTTACCATAGTGACAAAAGCCAAGTCAGTCTTATGAATGGAAGCCGCCGTTTTTGAAAACATTCCTTCTTCTTTTGCCGCAACTGCTTGTTTCTTGCCATATCAGGAACATCAACATTGCCTCAAGCTTCAGCAATATTGACCCGGAAGTTGCGAAAAATCTGCTAGAACATTATTTCCTTATCCATTATGCCACAAGAATATTTTTATTTTAGAAAACTTGACTTCAATTTACGTGCTCTGTTTTTGGCCTCTAAATTTTGTGTCTTTTATGTTTTTGTTCGAGCACTGAGCTAACGGGTATGCTTTCTACCATATGTTTTGGGAGCTCTTTTGAAAATACCATTCCCGCTGGAGAAACATCATGGACTTTGCCATCTGCCTGCACCAAATTTTTCTATCAACGGACAAGTTTTCCATGTACTGTTTAATAACATTGTAAACAGTTTGACGACAGACCTTTGAATGCTTGTCCAACTTTTTTTAAGACCCTGTGGAGCTTTTTTGAAAATATTTAATCATTTTAGTACGCACTTTTTTCTGGTCAGATTGTTGATCAGATTAACAGTCTCATATTTTACAAAGATAACTTGATAAAAAAATCAAATAATACTTGTGTTAAAACTTTTAACGGAAAAGAATTTTACGATTTCACTCTTTAGTAGTTGGTGAATTATAATACTTCAATATGAGAACTTATTTACAAATTATTTTTATCTATTAAATACGTGATTTCCATTTCTTTTAAAAGAAGAATTTACCAGTTTTATTCTTTTCTTTTTTATTACAGATTTGGTTCGGCCAGTAGTCAGGCCTCACAGAGTAGCGGTGATATTTGTCGTATATGTCATTGTGAAAGTGATCCTCAGAATCCCCTCTTAACACCCTGCTATTGTTCGGGCAGTCTAAAGTATGTACATCAGGCATGTTTACAACAGTGGCTTACAGCTTCCGAGACAAATTCCTGCGAATTATGCAAATTTCCATTTATAATGCATACAAAAATTAAACCATTCAATGAGGTAAATATATACAATATATCATTAATTAAATTCATTATAAATAAATTAGGGCTACCGACAATTACCCTCATTAGTTTCGTGTTTAGTTTTATCTTCAATGATCCAAAAGTTTTGGAAATAATTCCCAAAAAAAATTATTTTGGAATCAAGCATCTCACTCACTAGAAAATTAGCTATAGTTTGACTTAAGGTTGTGCATAAAGGTGTCAAAGCATGTACTCTTAAATCACATTAGAAATTCAGCAAGAAAAATCTGGACTGTTTAATAATTATTTGGGGACTGTTTTTCTTTTGTTATGGGGCGCAAAGTATTTATAAGTTCTCGACTGCTTTTTGGAGCATAAATGTTGTGAACTTTATTTCTAGAACAGGAGATCTTATCGCTTTTTCCAATCGGATTTTGCTGAATTTTTGATTCGATTACTATTGGTCTATAGATGGTTTTTATCTTCTCTTATATTTTTAACTTAAATAACGTTATAAGCGATATAAACTTCTTAGTTGCAGATATGCCAGTTTTGTGCGAGGTTTAAATATTATAGTCCTGTGATTATAGAATACCTCGAAAACCATATTTTCTGCATATGAATTCCGAACTAAAATAACTACTATAGTTTTTTTTATACTTCGTGAATCTATCAGAACAAACGCTATTTAGAAGCTTGACACTTCTAAGACGGCTATAACGAATGTTTTCCAAATAGTTATTGACAAATTTTGCTAACCGAGCGATACGATACAAGTTCCATAGTTTTCATAGTTCAAAGTAATTTTCTGATCGCAGCAAATGCGGAGCCTGAAAATATTGATATGTATTCACATTTCGTCGCCAGAAACAAGACGTTGAAAAAATTTTAAGCATCTTTGGAAAAACATGGCAAATCGAGTTTCAAGTAATTCAACCAATTTCTTGCTTTTAAATGAACCCAGATACGAGTTTTTCTGTAACCAATTTTAGCGATGCACATATGCCTCTTACGTCTTCACATTCTTTTAAAGGTTTACTAAAAAAAACAAAAGAAGAAGAATTTGGTCCTACGAAAAGTTGGCCAAGCATTCAAAAGTCTTCCGTCTATCTGTTTCCAATCTTTTTCAACAGCACAGAGAGAACTTGTCCGTTAATAGAAAGTCTGGGTCAGACAGAAGAAATAGTCCAAAGCCAAAAAAATAAAAAGCATTTTGAAAAGAACTCCTAAGACATGCCGTAGGAAAGCAGCCCCTTTAGCTCAGTGCTTGAATTATTTGCAACGAAAAGTTAAAGCTTATGGAGGTTTTAAAACGTACAAGGCTCATAAAGTTACTGGCTGGAATGCTACTAAAAATTTAGAGATCAAAACAGAGCACGGAAATTGAAGTCTAGATTTCTAAGAAAACATTTTTACTTCGCAATGGATTACAAAATGTATGTTCTGAAAGAATTTTCGCAACTTCCTGGTCAAAAATTTTATGTTGCCAGCGCTTGAGGGAAAATTAAGGAAAAGTTAACACCCAAAAGCAGTCAAAATTTTTATCTACTTGTTTTTGATCTGACTTGGCATCCTGTCAAAAAAAAGGAAATTTTTTGACTAGTGTATTCCAAAAAACCGACATTTTCAGAAAACCGATTTTCGAGTTATTCGAAAAATAGACTTTTCAAAAAGCCGGTTAACCGGTTCTTGTTTGATTATCATAAATTTGTAGAAAAAAATATGAATAAATAGAAATTGTACAGTTTAACCAATAAAAAACATATACCGTGTAAAGGCCTATTTTACTTTATTGGTTAAACACAGAAATATTTACACAGTCATAGAGAAATATATACAAAAATGAAGCTGAATATTTTAGTGAAACACTTAATATTGTCCTTCCTTAAAATCCGGTTAACCGACTGAAAAAAAACCGCCATGTCAATTCGAAAATAAAAATTATTTGAAACCGGTCGGTTTTCTACAATGCAAAAACCGGTTACCCGGTTTCGGTTTCGGTTTTTTGGATACACTTTTTGTAACATTACGTAAGAAGGAAAACAATTTAATATGTCGCAGATTACATTTACTACAGTTTGAGTTATTTAATAATTTAAATTAATATTTTTTTCAATTCGTTGACATTTAGATTATTTAAAGATTATTTTATTTTATTTTTAAAAAAATATTATTTTTAATAAACTTGAAATAACATTATTATCCACTTTAAAAAAAAAGTAATTAACATTAAGTTTATTATTATTATTCGTTAAAATTATTTTAACACTTTTAATATTAAATTCAAGGAATTTTTTAAAAGGTTTTAACAAGAATTGTTTCTTGATACATTTATTTAATTTCAAGGTCCTTAAGACATCAAAAACCTTTATAGATGTCTTAAATAAAGTAATATTTACCTATAACTACTTAGTTGTAATAACTTGTATTGTTTTTTTTTATTTTATGTTAATTATTTGACATGTTGACAATTTATGATCCCCTAATAATTATTTATTATGAAAATAAATATTCAAATAATATTGTGCTGAACTAATTTTAGATTACACAGTGGAACAATATCGATTATTTTGTAACTCTTTATCGGCTAAAGAATTGGAAATTTTTGTCTTGAATTGTTTTGCTAAGAAGTGAGATCGAAAAATTATTAACATACATATATGGTAATAAGAAGGAAACAATTAAACTTACAGATTTAATTTTTGATTAAAATTGTTATTTCAATTTACAAAAAAAAAATAAGTTTTTTAGTTTTAATCCATTTTCGAAAATCCTGTCATTAATGTTTTTTATAGTATTTTCTGTCATTCTGCCTGTACGAGTAGTCCATTTCCCTTTAAAATCTACCACATTTTTAAACAACATTTTTGTGATCTTCAATTCTATTTTAATAAGAGACCAGTATCTCTCCACTAGTCTTAGCTTCGGGCAGTTTGGAGGATTTGCCTCTCTTGTTATAAATACCACATAATTGTTTTTGCTCCACAATCATTCTTTTAGTTTTAATCACTAGTGATGACATTTCGATCCTTTGCTGGAAATACCTCCATTAAGGTTTTTAGTTACTTTGCTGAAACAGCATCATTTTTGTGCTTTTCAATATTGGCCTGTTTTAACAAGAGACCAGCTCCCCAAGTTCTCTAAGTGCAGGATAGTGACACAGTAGCTGAAATACTATATTTTCCTCCAACAGCTACAGAAGCTATTCTTCTAGTATGGGCCTAAAAGCACCGTCTCCACTTATAATAGATATCAAAAGTCTAACTAACTTTTCCACTTTTGAAAGTGGACAATAGATTAATTCTTCGAATATCGTAGCTGGACGAAATAACGCGATAAGTTCAAAACGTTAGCTCAGTTAAAACTTTCTTGTTTGAATGAGTAATTGCCCTACTCTGGCATTAAATCTTTCCACATAGTCCAGTATAGTTTTGCAATTGTTTTAATGTGAGTTTTGATTTTTTTCCAAAATCTTCAAAATACCCTTTAGCAAATGTCTCTTCTTTATCATTTTAAAATGTTCCAATATCTATGAATTTTGATCTAAATACTTCTTTTCATTGTTGCTGCACCCATTTCATTCCTTTTTACTTTTTAGATTGATAGAAAACTAATCTGTCATATTTCACTTTATCATTATGTCCATTACTCAATCTAGGTTAAGCCCTTAAAAACAACTCTTGTCATTTTCATACATTTTCGATATAGAAAAATGCAAAATTGATATCACTATTGGTCGGTCGGACTGTCGGGTCACTATTTTGCTGCGACAAATATTTATCTGCATTTACATATATTGCTGTATTTAATAAGGAATTATTGTAATTTTAACCTCAATTCAGCTAAAGTATATATTTATATGTTTTTATATATACAACATACATACATACATACATACATACATACATACATACATACATACATACATACATACATACATACATACATACATATCTATCAATATATTTATTTCATGTATTTAATTGTTGTTATTGTTGCTTGTTTTCATTACAGTGGCGCAGCCTTGATATATCTGGTATTGAAAGAAGGCGATTGTGCTGTTCGGTATTGTTTCATTGTGCTGCCGCTTTGTGTGTCATTTGGTCTCTTTGTGTACTAATTGAACGGGCAGCAGAAGATGTACAACATGGACATATAGGTATGAAACAAAAAATGAAAGAATAGAAATATTCTTGGTATTATAAATGTATGTATGTATATATAGATAAATGTATCTAAATATCTGTTCATATATATATAAATACTTATATCTATTATTTGTTAAGAACCTAAACTAACAAACATAGACAACGGACGACATTTTTATTATTGATTACTTATATTTGTAATATTTAAGTTTAGTGATTAAAATATTACAAATGAATGATAAAATTGAGTACACAATAGCATATTTTTAGGGTTATAAGCATTAATTACAAAATGCTCATTCGCACAGTGTTATAAATTAAAAATGAAATGGAAATAAATTTGTAACTTTCGAACAGCATAGTAATAGTAGAATTGCAAGCGAGTTTAAGTTCTAGATTTTGACACTAACAGAGGTCGAGACACAGGGTCCCGAAGTTGGTCACCTCGGGTAATGAAAATATTTAAAACGAACCAGATTCCTTATGTCTGTACCGATTTAAAGATTTTTACATGAGTGGATTCTGCTAGTGAAGACCTACATAAACCCCTTGTTGTTGTCTATCTCTTATAGTTTAATAGATATTTAGTTTTAAAAATTAAAAATTTTACTTTTTGACCGATCTTGTCGAAGTTTTTATGCTGTAGCGCATCAAAAATGTATCTGTTTTTCTCCAAATTTTACAAATAAAAAAATTTGAAATTATCTTTATCGAATTAAAAGTTATTAGAATTTGAATTTGAATTGAAAGAAAAAACGATTTTTTATCAAAAAATAATTATTACACTCTTTTCGAGCAAGTTCTACCCTATTTATAATTTTCTAAAAGGTTACTTTAAAGGTTTTAGTGTAATGTACAAAGAGAAGTTAAAAATTTTATGGTCGATTACGTATGGCAGCCGAACTTCAGTCGCGTTGTCAGTTGCCACATTATACTATAGATGGCAACTGACAATTTAAGTTGTCAATTTCAGTTGCCGAATGGTAAATATTTTAACAACTGTTGCCCAGTATATTTTACGCATTTGTTTTCAATTTAAAACGTAGGATTTTTTTTTAATTATTCTACATTTTTCCAATTATAAGACATATAATTATTAAATTTACAACAAGAAAATAATTTTATTTTTTGAAAAAAAAGAAAAAAATGGAGTTGACTCCAAATATTGTTCGTGGTGTCTGGGCTTTGGTGATAGATATTAATATCGTATAATTTCCTTAAGTCCATAATACTTACGTTTGTTTTTCCGTAGAAAAAGTTTTCATTTAATTGTCTCTACGGTCTTTTTCGCCAAATTAAAACCATTTCCGTGAGATTTTTGAAAGCTTTCATCGCCTAAAAATGGAAAACTCACACATAATTTTAGCAACGGTTGTAATGCTGTTGAAGGATAAACTCTTTTTTATATTCTTTATAAAGGGTATCAACTAAATACAACAGTGCGTCATTCGGAAGACGAGAATATTATTAAAAAATTATATTTTATTCAAATGATTATAACTAATTTATTTTTTAATATAAATATTAAAATAATTATATTTTAAAATATTAATAATTCATCAGAACCTAAATTTTCCTTCTTTTTAAGTTCACACAGTACATTTTTTTCCATTTTTGTCTATATTTTTCAGTTGCCGAACTGTCAAAATGGCAACTGACATCAGTTGCCACAAATAATCCGCTTTTTTATTTCAGTAGACAACGCTTCTGAAGATCGGTTGTCGTACTTAATCGTTCAATAAATTTTGGGGAAACCAGAGTTTTCAAATTTAAACTATTTTTTTCCAAACACTCTAATTTCTGGCTTAATTTCTCAAATCGCAAAACGAGAATTTTAAAAAAACTTATGTTTTCTTTAAAGCTTGATAATAGATATTTTTGCGACCCGATATCAGTTGGAAGGATATAGCAAAAACGCGAAATAATATTTTTCGAAATTTTTGAAAGTTTTTTTTAGGAATTAAGGAATTTATTTTAAGAAATACAAAGTGATAAAAGTATTCAGTCAAGTATCAAGGAATGTAAATTTTTTGTAAAATTAATTAACAAAAAAATTATTTGAAGATCAATTTTTTAATTTGCAAAAAAAACTCATGGAACTTTTCCGCAAAAAGAATTTGCAATGAATTTTATTGTTATCAATAACATTATAAATTTTTAAAAAATAGATATAATTTCCGATACATTGATATATAATTTGTCTACCTTAACATATCCGTGTGTCATAAATATTGATCGAAACATTACACCTCTTTGTAAATTTCTATTCTCATTGAAATCGTAGTAGCCGACCAGAAGTTACTGATTTATTTCAATTTCATTTTTTTTTATTTGAAACACTGTGATTTATTCTGTTATTCGCTCTTCATTCAAAGTAGTTCCAGCTTAAATTGTATTATATTTTATTTATTATTATAATTTATTATTTATTATGATTATAATAATATTTTTTTATAATCATAAAGTTTTATCACATTAATTACAATTGTGTGTACTTAACTTAATGAAATTTTATTTTCATTTACATTATTTTAAAAACAAAATAAAAAAATATTATTAAATTTATATTTATTTTTGTAGAAATATTTGTTATTAAATAAAAATATACATTATAATTTCCTTAGTATATAATTTAAATTTGTTGCAGTAGCATTTAGATAACCGCAGAGGTTTCTCATAGTTATTCCCTTTCCTGTCTAATAGATGACAAGTTAATCTTTACACGATTTGTCTAATAAAATGTCATTTAAACTTATTAAAGAGTTTTAGATTTAATAATTTTTTTAATGTCATTTTATTTATTATTATTTTTTTAATTTACATAAACAATGAATAATAAGAAGAGAGAAGATTTAATAGTTTTTTCTGACTCTTTCTAAAATCTTGAACTCAAGTTTTACGTACATTTGAGAGTTTCTCCACGGACAAACGTTCTCGGGATTTTTCGGGGAAATTTCATTTTTGGAAATTTCGAAAAAAAAATTCTATCAGAAATTTTTGTGATGTACACTTTTGTCATCCCGATTTGTGTCGCTTTTTAAGAATTAAGAATTCGATTTGAGTCGTTTTGGTCCCAATTTGAGTCGTTTTTATTTCGATTTACGTCCATTTTTAGCTTGCCACTTACCCATAATTGTTTCCTTGGAGTGACCCAACGATTTCATCTTCTCTATATATGAACCAAAAAAAAAAATACCGACCGCCACTTTGCTGATCTACCTGCTCCCTCAAATCTTAGAATAGCCAAGGGGAAATTCCACGAAACCATCAATGCAGCAGTCGCACTTCCCTGCCGAAGCAGCAAGACTCGCAGACATGCATGATGATATCCGCAATACCAACCTCAGCGACCCTAAGATCGCTCAGCTGAACATTGAAATCAGCAAGTTGGTAAATGAAGACAAGCGGAATATATGGTTAGACCATCTTAGCAAATCTCTGTCCGATCTCTCTCTAATCCCAAGAAGAAGGATGATAAGGTTGAGATTATGTTTGCAAACAAATCATTTCCGATTTCATTTTAAATCGCATATATTTAACATAAATCTTTGTTTCACATTAATGAACTACACGATTAAAAAATAAATCAAAAAATCAAATTATACGAGGGTTGTTCATTAAGGACCATTTTTAACCGACAATCGGGCTTGACCGACTATACATTCTTACTTGTTTTTACTATAATTTAGGATTTTTTTATTAGAAAACTATTAAAATATTAGTTTTATAGAAAGATATTCTAATTTAGTTCCGGTAACGACAGATATTTCTTATATTTCCGGGAACAAAAAAAAAACGGGTAAAAATAGTAGTTCAGTTGCATCGGTTAGTTTTTTCAGAATATATATTAAAGCATTTTTATTTATTTGTGTTTATGTCTGTGGATAGAAGGGGAACTGAAAAAATTATGTCACCTCGGTCAAAGAGACGCTATTTCGTAGGCTGCAGGAACAACTAAATAAATACAGTGTGTCATGACTTCGATTACAGGCACACGGTGTGTTCATACCGATTTTTTTAGAAATAATTTAGTAACTTTTGAATCGTTAGGGGTTTAGAGAGGAACACAACACAAGCTCCTATATGGTCAGGGGCGTAGACAGTGGCGGTTTAAACTTGACAACCTCGGGCATGTTAATTTTTAAAATCAATTTATGAATTGACTTTATAAAACTATAAAAAATATAAAGAACAGAACTAAAAATGGTTTTGTAAGTGTATAAATGTTGCCACCTTTTGTAAACAAATATACATTTTTTAAAGTTCTAACTTTAGATTAATATAAATTTGTAAAGGACGCATGTATTTTTAATTATATTGCACCAATATTTTTTAAAATTTTATAGGGAATCTGATGATTTACAGTCTGCTTTCTTAAAAATTAGAAACTAAAAATAAACACTGCTAAAATGGGTTAAAAATTTACTACGACATAAATATCTCCGAAACTATAAGAGATAACCCAAACATGTAAGCATATATTTTATAGTCATTTAGAAGGACTATCGATAAACAAAATTTATTTTCTCTCAATATAATTAACACACCCCAGGTGGTAAACTTTAGAGGTTTGCTAAATATGCCCCTGACCACATATTATGTGCTTGTGCTCCTCCAAATCCACTTAATAAAACATCAGCTCTAACTTAATGAAATTGCATTAAGATGTGTTGCAAAATATGTGTTTTTGTAGTGTTTCCAATTTGGAAACACTGTGAGACAGTGCAGCTTTGTGCCTGGAACGATTCTTGTTCAGCAGCAGTTGAGGATGTGCCCGAAATGTGGTTCCATCATCAAAATTTGATGGTTGAAAAAGACAGATAGTCAACAGCAACATATGAAATGAGTGAAAGTACGTACAAAAAAATCAAAATTTTTTCAACAAAACCCAACTTGGTCCTGTAAAAAATTGGCCAAGTATTCAATAGTCCGCTGTCAAACTCTTTCCAAAGTTATAAAACAGTACCGAAGAACTTGTCCGTTGATAAAAAACCTGCTCTAAAGTCACATTGTTTGTGAAGCCAAAAAGTAGAAATTATTTTCAAAAGAGCTCCCAACATATCTGGTAGGAAAACAGACCAGTTAGCTCAATTCTCAGACTGTTTGGAATGATCAGTTAAAGCTAATGTAGGTTTAAATCACATAAGGCCC
The DNA here is from genome assembly GCA_004302925.2 of Cochliomyia hominivorax. Lineage (NCBI taxonomy): Eukaryota > Metazoa > Arthropoda > Insecta > Diptera > Calliphoridae > Cochliomyia > Cochliomyia hominivorax. The sequence goes on from PYHX02000413.1 coordinate 57,186,416, forward strand.
AAAAAATACAGGAAGAAAAGGCCAAAAATGGAGCACGGAAATTGAAATCAAGTTAAAAAATGTTCACTTATTTGGGCCTGACTTGACATTCTGTCAAGCCCAAGAACAATAATATGTTATTTGTGTCAAGAAAGTCAAATCCTCCTAACTGTCCCATGCTTAGGCCAGTGGAGAAATATTGGGCTTTTACTCAACGAGAATTGAAGAACACAAAAGTGTGTCCTAATGAGATGGAGACTATTGTTCGTACAAAGTGACAGAAAGCACTATAAAAACGTTAATGGAAGGATTTTCCGATGAAAAATATTGAAATTTAAAAAAGTATGAGATTTTAATTTGAAAACTTTTTCAAAACCAAAACCTTTATTTACGATTATTTTATAAACATTCAGAAAATGAAATTGAAAAAAATAGAAACCTTAACTTAGTTTTATTATTCCTCCATTATGGATTTTCTATATTTGAAATTTATTGGCAGTTGAACAACTTTTTTTATAACTTGTTTTCTAAAATTTTTCATTGCATTCATAGAATGGCCATTTTGGACAAAACTTGCGGTGGTAGCTGTTGGTTTAACGGGTGGCATAGTCTTTATGTACATACAATGTAAAGCTTATTTACATTTGTGTCATCGTTGGAAAGCTAGAAATAGGTAAGAGGAATGATATGAATGCTTGTTGTCATCAAAGACTATAAATGACAACAAATGAAAAAACTAATGAATGAAATGAATGAAGCACATATGATAATAATGATTTGTTTGGGGGTGTTCTAATATTTATTTACAGAATATTACTCATACAAAATGCTCCTGAAAAAGTTCATCCCAATTCACCACCTTCACCATTGGCACATCAGCGTAATAGTGGTCGCAATAACGGTTCATCGAATCAGCCACATATTGCAAACTCAACACCACACATTGTCAATATAAATATTGATGTTAATGTTGCAAATCCAAGACCTACAACTAGTTATAATTACGCTTCCACAGTTGAGGTAAACGAAGTTGAAGATGTGGCAGATGGTAGTGATAATTTGCCAACATCACCTCATCATATGTTACAACATGCAGACCTTGATGTTGATTCTATGATATCGCAAACATCTGTGGGAGGTGTACCGTCTAGGGTTTTGGGGGGAAAACATCATCATGGCCAACATGCTGCTTTGCAACAACAACAACAACATACGCATCATCAGCATCACCACCAACATCCACATCATTCACAATTGGGTCAAGTGGCTGTGGCCGCCAATATAGAATGTACACAATCGCAGCATAATTATGATCGTGATTATGCTTTAGATGATGTTGTGTCACAGATCTCATCATTTCGACCATGTCCACAAGGTTCGGGCAGCATGACACCCTTCCATGACTCAATACATAATGTACTAGAACATTCTGAAGATTCCAGTCGTGTGTCAGTAAATGACTTATGTGTGGGTTCGAGACAGGATCTAAGTACTGATGGCTTATCGACTGATACGGGACGGGAGCATGCTTTGCAATTGAGCAGTTTTAGTGGTAAATTCTAACAAAATAATATTTTTTTCTTCACATATTTTTACTGTTTTTTTTTTTTTTTTGTTTTTTTTTTTTTGTCGCTTTTAAGGTAGTGGCGATCATAAAGCTCCCTCCATTAGCTCGGGCGTTTCTCATGCTGTGGCCAATGGTTTAGGGGGCTTTGTGTATAAACCCCATACAAAACGCTATTCCAACTCATCTATATTCCTAGAAAATCGTGATATACTCAATGACTCTGTAGATTTAGATCTCGATAGTGGCCCATATTTAAAACACGACTACGGGGGGCATAATTCCAATATTCTAACGCCGCCTGATAGTGATGGCACTTGCACCGATAAGCTGGAACAATATTTAGGCAAAGATTTGCGTAGATATTCGGATACAAAACTGCTGGGCAGTGTAGATGTCGAAGCTTGTGATCCCATGTTAGAATGTCATTCAACTGCTGCAAACCATCATAGACCAAACATAAATCCCGCACAACCGCCACCATCAACACGCATGCGTCAATTAGTTAAACAACATTCAGAATCGGCGGCCTCCTCTTCAGCAACATCATCACACCATAAACACACAGTACTCGATATGGAATTGCCACAATCACCGTTGTCACCCTCAGTGGTACAAAATCTGCCACAAAGTCAAATGTTTTTGAGACGTTCGGTTCACACCGTTGATATGGACAAAGAATTGGGCAACGTAATAAATCCTAATAATAACTATCGCAATAACATTAATAGCATTGGTAGCAGCAGTAACAATAGCCAACAACAACAGCAGCAGCATCAGCAACAACAACAACAGAGTCACCAACATATTGATAAAGGTCGTCTATTCTTTAAATCGTTGCCAAATTTAAGCAGCAGTTGCGAAAGTCTCATTAAAAAATAAGTTTTGAAATATTTTTATTTATATACAAACTTTTTTTAAGTTTTTAGTTTCATTTTACATCTTTTTATCATTTATCGTTTGTTTTACAAATCTACATTTTTTTAACATTATGAAATTCAATTTCAACATCATGATTTTTAGTTTTCCTTTTTAAGAATTTTAATAGAAGAAAAGAAATAATAAAAGAAAAAACTATACATAGATATAAACATATACATATTTAATTTAATTGTGCAAAAAAAATAATAAAAAAACAATAGAAAAAGCATGAAAAATAAATGAAAGAAATTAGAAGGGAACATAGATTTAGTTGCATCATCATCATATTAAGTTCTTTAGTATTTTATTAGAATCTACTAGATTGTGTGTTTGTTTTCTTTGTTCTGCTTCTAGTTTGCCAAGCAAAATTTACAATTGCGTCCAATTTTCCTGCTTTTTTAAAATTGTTTTTCATTTTGTTTTTAAGGTTTTATAAGAAAAAATAATAATAATTTTATAATTCAACTTTTATTTTAGATTAAAAACAAAAACAGAATCAGAAAAAATAAATCTTAATTTTTAAACATGTTTTTAGAAATCATTCATGTTTATAATTTATCATGCAAAAGAACATTATTCCTGTTAAAAGAAACTACATTTGATTAATTTTAAACAATGTTTAATTGTTTTGATTAAGAAAAATAACTTGGTATTGGATACCACTCTTTTATAATGTCGATTTGGAATAACATATGACATAAATATCTTTAACGGTTTTTGTTAATACAACCGAATTTGCTAAATAGACTCCAAAGTACAAACACAGATTTTATTCCAATTACAATAATAATGACGAAATCTGAAAATTACCGGTTGTTAAAAAACGGCTCAACTCAAAATACTTTTGAATTATCATTTGAGCAACTCGAAAGTGGTAATTTCAGCACCGAGGACTAGTATAGACATTGTGTCTTAAACAAGAACCAGCAATAGTTTCTTTGGCTACTGGCAACAACAACACTCTTCATTCCCACAACAATGGGATCTCCATTCCGGAACGACCCGAATCACAATCGGCCAATAGTTGTCAACCCGGCAACAGCTGTATCAACCAGATCCAAATAGTTCCATCCAAATAGTTACAATAAACAATAACGAAATAAACACAAATTTAGGCATCATAGTCGATGAAGTCCAATTTTCGACTATTAACCACCTGAAGATCTAGATGTTACATTTGATAGTCTATTTACATCAACATGCTACTTCAATCACGCAAAAACTTAAAAGTAAGAATAAGCGCATCAAAATACTTCCGCGACAGTAATTGGTAATTGCTGTAAAAGCAAGTAAGTTATTTGTTATATACAAGTTCTGGTTAAACTCCAGTCCAAAAAATGTGTCCAGGACAGATTTAAATAGACCTTTTATACTAAGAGCGGCAGGATTGGCTAAACAGTTAAGCAAATGTTGTGTTCTATGTGGTCGTACCCCTTTATGTATTATTAGGGAGGACATTGTCAATACGATACCAGCAGGCATTGAGCCTATTACTCCATCCCGAACGTAGTTTTGCTAGAACTCTCTTGTAGACCTTGGAGCAGCATAATTTATTACAGTTCGGCCAATACTTCATGTTTAAAAGCATTGGCTTACATTCCAAACCAGGGGAATTATGTCCCATATGAGTTACGAGAGACGTTGGTTTAAGATTTTGCATTTTGGAAAAGCAAAATGTAGTAAAGAGTGAAAAGATAATGCAAGTGCCAAATATATATTTAAAACTCTACCAACCAACCAAGCGAATGCCAAATATCAACGATGCCAAAGTAATACGTCTTGGTAATGGTGGGATGATCAAGTTTGACGATTGCAAAAGATCTATGTAGAATCAAATTAATCCGATTGAAAAGAACTATCATCCACAAACGACTAAAATATTCGAACAGACAGGAAGCCAAAATCTTCCATCATGTGTATGCTTGAGAAATAGTGGAAGGAATGTTATGGCCCTGCCTTATAGCCTACGGACTAACATTTGTATTGAATGATACATAATTCGTAGACTCGAATATGCTTCGTTTTAGAACATAATATCAAAAATTGATTTGATTCACTGTTAAGCTCAATACTGAAGCGCAGAATCAATATGCCAACAGAGATATGATACATTGGCATTACAACTTGTATACCCAATAATAACCAAAATAAAAACAAATTTAAGTGCTTATATAGCAATATGTACCAGTTTATATACTTATAATTAAAGTAAAAATTTTTTAATTATTTTTTGTTTGAGTGGAATAAAAGATTCTGAAGGCAAATTACTTAAGTATGGCAATGATACATATTGAATGCTGAATTTATTAAACACTGAAATAAAGTGAAACCAAATGAAGGAGGGCAAAAAACATGTCCCTAAGACATTACAAATAACATCGTATATTTTAATTGGATCATCCTTTTAGAGTCAATTAAAATAATTAACAACCATTTTAACTACACTTTAAAAATTCTAAGTACAAAAAGATTTTTATAAAATTTTTGCTCAAATAAATATTGTCTACTAAAAAAAATGTCAAATAAGGAGTGAGATCAGAAAAAAATCATAGCATACATGTAAGTTCATAAAAACGAAACTACTAAACTTACAGGTTTAATTTTTTTAATTAATTGAAATTATTATTACAATTTATAAAAAAAAATATAGTTTTTCAGTTTTAATCACTTGTGATGAAATTTTAAATCTTTTTCGAAAGCCCTTCCATTAACAGGTTGTCCATCTGCGTTTAAAATCTAGCACACTTTTGGACACCTTTTTGTGCTCTTAAATTTTCTTTTAACAAGAACTCAATATCTCTCCACTTAGCTCGGAGCAGTTTGGACGATTTCCCTCTCCTGGTACAAATATTACATTATAGTTCTTGTAGCATTCATGGTCTTGTTTAACATAGTGACAGTATGTCAACTCAGGGGACACCTTGTAAAGACTTATGAATGGAAGCAGCCTTTTTTGTAAACATTTGTTGATGTAAATTTTGGTATGTACAGAGCCCATTGTAACAAATAATTGGCTTCTTTTGTCGCAACTCCATATTGCTTAACATACCAAGAACTTTTTGGGAAATTTTAAACTTTTATATGATTTTCTTCAACAAGATACAATTTTTGACCAGGAAGTTGCAAAAATAAAAACGTTTCGTCATTTATTTTTATTATTATTTATTTTTTTGAAAAGTAGACTTCAATTTCCGTGCTCTGTCTTTGACTTATAAATGTTTAGAAGTCTTCCTGCCAGGTACTTTTTGAGCTGCATTAGCTTAAACTTTTCGTACCAAATAGTTTAAGTCCTGAGCTAATCGGGCTGCATTCCAACTGCATGTGTTAGGAGCTCTTTTGAAAATGCTATCTATTTTTATACCCACACCACCGTAGATGATTGGGGTATTATGCGTTTGTGTAGATGTCTGTAACATACAGAAAAAATCCATATTGCTGGACTCAAAATTATGTATTAACTGACATGTTTTACAAAGATTTGTAGATAAAAAAGTTTAAATGGAAAAAAGTGTATTAACAGTTTTTCGAACTCACTCAGAAAATCGTTTTAAAACTCTTAACTGTTAAAAGAGGATCGTTTCATAATTTTTTGTATGTACCAATTACTAATTTTAAAATTAACAGCTTAAATGTGCAACATTCCTGATGCTGATCTGTCCTCTGAATTAAAGCGATTTTCCATAAGACAATTAAAAAATTTTATTAAAAAAACATGCCACAAATTATTTTCAGAATAAAACTAAATATGAAAAACGTTTCATTTGCTAAAAAAGTATTCAAAATTGTAACATTTCATTTACATAATTTTCATAATTTAACACATTAGAAATTTTCATATCTTTTCTATATCCTCCACCACTTGTGATGTTAATGAGGGTATATATATATCTGTCTGTCTGCTGGAAATAATTGTCCAAATTTCGTGAAATTTGGCCACATTGTTTGTTCTTGTCCTAAGCAGTTTCTAAAACCAATATCGGTTTATTCGCAAAGAAGTTATAGATCGATATCTGAGAAAACCTCAAAATTCCGAAAAAGAATTTTTCTAATTTTTCACAAAACCTAACTGGATTTAAAAAATGTTACTTTAACATACACTTATATATTCCTCATCAACGTACAAAAAATCATCAAAAAAAGTAGTTTTAATACACCCTGTGGTCTGTATGCTATAAGATCGCAATTTTAAGATAATTTTCTGAAATTTGTCGTATATATTTATTTTGATACAATAGTTAACCCAAAGAAACTACATTGTGCTGGGATCATTATTTGACTTAGCTCCTATATAAGGATCCTCATCTGAATATGGTTTATAGCTTATAAAACTCTTACATATAAAACGATGCTATTGAAATTTGGCATAATTAATTTCCTTAGCCTTCTCAATATATGTAATTAATTTTATTAAAATCGGTCCATATTTAACTATAGCTCCCATATAAAGGTCCTTCCCGAAAAACAGTTTTAAGCTTATAAATTTATTAAGTGACTACATTGAAGTTTTTTACTCTTTAATTTTTCACACTTAATTTTTGGAAAATTCACTCAGTTTGGCTTAAGCCATCACTGATGGCGGTTGTTAATTTTTCAAATACACTGAAAGAAAAATTTAGCAAGATATAGATGTATGATCTTCTAAATATTAATATTATTTCAAGCAGGAATTAAAGTTATTTTTGAAACAATGGTATTATTTCATTAAATAAACTCATTTTTTTTTTGCTTTTCACATTTTTGTGATAAAATTAATAAACAGTTCACACATACACAAGCACAAAATGTGGGAATTTCTCTTTGTTGGCTGCTGCTTTAACATTTTTTTAAATAAAATTGGTCATTAAAATCTAAAGCTCAGTACCAATATTTATAGGTAATTTCAATATCAATGTAATTTTTATAGGGTCCTTTTACCGTAATTGGCGTTTAAGCTGATAAACGAATAAGTTTTTAAGTAAAATGCTAAATTTTTGCATAATGTTAGTAGTGGAGGGTATTGAAGATTCGGCTAAGCCGAATATAGTATTCTTTCTTGTTTAGTTTTTTCATATATGAAAAATATCAGTAATAAATTATATATAACTTGGGTAATATAGCTTTGTATCTTTAAAAACAAACATTTTAACTTAAGCCAAGATAAGCATTTAATTAATTAAATCTATTAAATCATCAATTTTAAATATGCTCAAACAATTAAAAAAAAACACGTTTGAACGTTTTTACAGTTTTTCAATAAAAAAAACTTAATTTGACTTAAAAAAAAAATTAAATAAAAAATAATATTTTTCTAAAAATTTTAGCTAGAAATACTAATAAAAATAATTATAATAAAAATAAACTCTTATATTTCCATAAATATATATTTTTTAAATCCTAACTTCAGATTGATATAACTTTTTAACGGATTCATATATTTATATAGATTTTGCTCCAATATATTTTTTTTTAATTTAATAGGGAATCTGGCACATGTTTTAGAAAAATGCTAAGGTCTACAGTAAGTCCACCATCCTAAAAAAACTAAGAATAAACAGAGCTAAAAATTGGTTAAAATTTATGGGTCGATTACGTATGGCACCGAACATGTCAACAGGCAACGCAACTGAAATAAAACGACGTATTATGAGGGGCAATTGATTTAGGATATTTTGAATTATTAATACTTTTTTATACAATTATTTTAATAATTATATTAAAAATATAAATTAGGTATTATTATTTTAATAAAAAATATAATTTTAACGAAATATTTTCGTCTTCCGAATGACACAGTGTTGTATTTAGTTGATACCCTTAACAAAGACGATAAACGAGTTTATCCTTTAACAACAATACCAAAATTATATGTGAATTTTCCATTTTTAGCCGATGGAAGCTTTTAAACATTTCACAGCAATTATTTTAATTGGGGATGGCTCAGTCGACGATGTCAGCTGTACTTAAGGTATTAATGAAATAAATGGAGCATTATTCTTAAAATAACACAAAAATCATACGTTTTAAATTAAAAACAAGTGCATAAAATATACTGGTCAACCAGAACAGCACAGTTGCTAAAATATTTACTATTTAGACTGAAATTAACAACTTCAGTTGCCAGCTGCCATCTATAATATAATTCTGGCAACTAACAACGCAACTGAAGTTCGGTTGCCATAAGTAATCTATCCTTGTTTTGATTTGAATGTCTCCGAAACTACAAGAGATAACCCAAACATGTAGTTTTTGTAGACATCAAGAAGGACTATTATCTATGAACAAATTTTTTCATATCAATTCATAAATGGATTTTTGGCAAATTTTGAAATAATCAACATGCCCGAGATCCTAGAAAAAAAGTTTGAACGTTTTTACAGTTTTTCAATTAAAAAACTTCATTATGACTTTTAAAAGTATTTACATAAAAATTAATAAAAAAATAATATTTTTTAAAAAATTTTAGCTAGAAATAATAATTATAATAATAAAATACTTAAAAATAGAAAAAATAGTTTTCATAAATTAAATTAAAATAAAAATAAAGAAAAAGAAAGAAAAAACTAAAAGATTTTTAAACATTTATAAACTTATTTGTAATGCTAATTAATTATCTACTTATTATCTTATTAAAAAAAATCTGAAAATTTAAAAAAAAATATTCCCTTTTATTAATTGTTTAAATTATTAAAAATTTGTTTGATTTTTAGTTTTTTTCCCAAAAAAAAAAAATAAAATATTTTTGTATAAAATGAATCAAGAATTAAGATGAAAAATAAAATGATATAATTTTATATGTTAAATAAGACTGTATATAGATTTAAATAATAATATTAATGAAAATATTTGATCATTTTAGAAGGTATAAAGTTCTATTTGTGTTAATAATAAAATGCTTAAATTCAACGAATAATAATGAAAAATAAACTTAGAATGATAATGATAAAAATATTGATGTAAATGTTGTTTAAATCTATTAAATCTATATTTAAGAATTGTTGTCTATTTAAAAAGTTTTCTTGAAATTTATCGGAGGTTTGTAAAATAGATTTTTTTATATATAAAAAGTAATTTTGAAAAATGTTATTATACAGCGGCGTCAAAATAATAACACCACTCATATGTCACAGCTGATTTGTGTTTTTGATCATGAATATTTTCATCCACAATTTTGATGTCCCTTCATTCAGAGTATATTCTCTTAGAAAATCAATACATTTCTTTTAGAGCAACACAAATATAATGAACGTTTCATTACTTGTTATAATAATTAATAATTTCTATTAAATAAATAAAATTAAAATTCTAAGTTTAGTGGTTTCATTTTATTAACATATATGTATGTTAAGAATTGAACGATCTCACTACTTATATGGCAATAAAATATTAAATTTAAAATTTCAAAATACTCAAAAATTTGCATTTTATGTCAATTTCAAATTCATTTCGTGTCTATACTTATGTCCGTGACTGTAACCTCATTTGACCAGAGGTGGCCTACTTTATGTTTACTTAAATAGTATTTGGTATCTAAGAAGTCGTAAGAACAGAAAATGGTTAATATGTAAAGACTTTTCCAATGTTATATGATGACAGAAAATTATGATATTAATTTGGTATTTCAGCATAACAATATACACTGACGCATATTCTTTAATTTAACATCTTTAACTAAACATTTTTTTGATAAATTTTTAGTATATTTGAAGAAAATTGTTTAATTTGATGAAAAATTCTGTTAATTAGAATAAAAATCTGTTTATTTAACATCTTTTTCTCGTTAAAGTTCTTCGAAAATGTTTCCTTAGTATTACCTACGACATTCGGTTCTGTGTTGTTGTTTGGTTAAATAAAATAGATCGCCTTCCAATCATTTTCAAGAAATATAGATTATTAGATGAAACTTTTTGTAGAAAAATTGTCTAAAAGAGGAGTTGACTTTGTGGGAAGTGAGTTTCATATAAAGGAAACATTTGTTAATATTTTCGCTTATAAAATGTATCCAACAATTTCTTCAATATCGAAAATGGTCATGTTTGTAAAAGACACCTTATTAGATATTCCACTAAATTAAGCGATATATAGAAAACTATAAATAGAAAGAGCTTTCATATAAGACACGCTGAGAAAAGTGGTCATATCGGCAATTTATAAACTTAATTTATTTGCATATTGACCAAGACTGGTGCAGGTGTGTCAAATAAATGTTTTTATCTATCTGGCGTGTCACGCATTTCGTTCGGAATGGTTTCAATTCCGTGGTAACCATTCCGATGTTTGCAACATGTAGAAAAAATGGTGTTACACCCACCTTTAAATATACTGATCGACTCAGAATCAATTTTGGAGTCGATTTAACGATGTCCGACCATCTGTGCGACTGGCTGTCCATGTAAATGTCGCGGACAGTCTATAAGTCAGAATTTTTGAAATATCTCGATGAAAATTGATATATATTATTTTTGCCTAAGAACGATGCCTATTGAAATTCGTCTCATATTTCAGGTACTCCTCGAGTAAAATTTTAGGCTCATAAAACACCTAAATATTAAGCGATTTTAAGGAAATTTGACAGAAGTAATTCTTATGATATTCTCGTAGGTCTCCATCCAAATATTACTTTGAAGGGCACAAACCACACACATACAGTGGTATTGTAATAATAATTTGTCAGAATAAGGTAAGTAGAAAGTGATGATCAAAATTATATGATAAAATTCATTTTAAAACGCTCTTAAGAATAAATCACAAAATAAAATTACACGAGGATCCTTCATTAATTTTTCGTAACCATCATTTTTAACCGACGATCTGTATAGTCTGGCTTGACCAACTTTATATTCTTTCTTCTGTTTTTTACAATTTTATTTACTCGTGAAAAATATCAATTTCATTTATGAAACATTTTTCATTTCGTTTTATTTTTCTAAAGAAACAGATTACGGAATAAATCTAATGACATCTATTTTATGTCCTCAATTGAAAATTGTTGAAAATATTCCTCATTCTTTAATAAAAGTGTTGAAAATGCATACATTATAGAAAAAGGAAGAACATTTACAGATCGACCCTCGTAGAACTTGATTTTATAATATGTGATTGTATAAATCATAGTTACTTACAAATTTTCGTAATAATTACATTTATGTTGTTGTAAAAATTTATGATGATCTCTTGATGTTGTTAATAACTACTTAGATTCCTGCACTCCATCTTCAAACCATCTGAAAATACTTAATAGTTAGAAAAATAGTTAGAAAAAAGTCTGTCCTGCGTAAAGATACATGTCCTTACATGGACTCTAAGACGTATTTCCTTCAAAACTCTGTATGGCCAAAATCCATACTCTTTACTGCCGTACCAGGAATAACGGTGAATGTATCACCTTCATTATCTCGATAGTATATCTGCGAACAGACCTCTTACCTTTAATCTTTTCTTTGTAGCGACCTAATGATTTCGTATTCGCTGAAAGTCGCACGTATATGAACCAAAAATAGTAGACTTCAGAAAATTGACCAACCGCCGTTTTGGTAATCTACCTACTCTCTCTCTCTCTGCAAAGCAATGCAACCTTAAGAACCATAAAGGCTGAATTCAAATGTCCTTAATTCATCATCTACATGAGGAAACGTAGATTCTTCCAGTTAAGGAACATAGTGAAATGCAAAATAGGCAATTTTCATATTCTTTCTAGCAGTTACAACAACACGCGCTTCCAGTGAAAGAAAGCATTCGCTATCGCCTAAATAAAACACAGTAACTTATATACATTTCCCCAGTTTTTTAGCTTTACTTCCGTTATATCAACAGCCTCAAATTCCGAGACAAGATAAAAATAAATTTTGAGAATAATAACAATTTAAAACTTGTAAGTTTCAAAACTAAATTTGAATTAATGTTTACGTTAATTTTATTTTATTTTTTAAAATTATGTTAAATTAATCCGTAACCTGACATTTTAACAGCTGTTTGTTATCAATCCAATCTGAATGACAACTAAACTGTAAATTTTTGTTTACATTTTATACTCGATAATATTTTCAAGTAAAAACTAAACGTTTTGTTTTAATATTGTAATTTTTTTCCTGTAACATGTCTCTTTTTCCGGCTTATTCGAATAGAAATGAACACAAAAGTCAGGAGAATTTACCAACAACTTCTTTAAATATTTCAAAAGATGAAAATACCTGGTTGGAAAATAATAGTTTTGCCATAAAAACTCAGGACTTAACAAGACTACAAAGTAAATCTTCACCATCAGGAGAACAAAACTCGGATGATTCCTTGCAAGATTCTAGAAGCTCTGAAGAGGAATATGACAACAAAGACTCCAGTTTATCATCATCGGAAGAAGTTGAAAGTAAAGCAAAGAAATTTAAAAAATCTAAATCTAAAAAGAAACATAAACATAAAAAGTCAAATGATTCCAGTTCAAGGGAAACTTATGAACCAGTTTTAGATTTTACGGGTCAAGAAGAGTTTTATGTGGACAAAAGTAAAGCAAAACAATACAATACCATAAGAACCTTACATAGACCTGCATGTCCCAGATACCGTGTATATTATCACACTTTGGGCAAACGTTATTATGAACGGGAGAAATCTAAACAAAAGCGTTACTATCGTTTTCGAGAAAACAATGATGCCGAGACAAATCACAGTCATTTGAAACCTGCTTTTGCCTTAGAAGAAAACGAATACACTACAAAAATGGGTGAATTAAATCGTAAAACTATTGAAAGCTGTCAAGATTTAAATAACTGGATTAGGTTAATCAATTTACAAGATAGAAATCCTTATAAATGGTCTCGTTTAAGAGTGGCCGAAAAGAAAATTGATTATGTGCAAAAAGCCTTAATTTATCATCCGCATCAAGAACAATTATATAAACTATATATTGATATTATAATGCAAGCTTACACCTCTCATGATGTAAGTAAAATGTTGGAGCCTTTATTGGCAAAAGATCCCTATAGCCTTATTTTGTGGCAAGCCTTAATAATGTGTACACAGGGTACCATGGCACGTTGTACAGTGCCCGAAGTTTTGCGCATCTATGAAAGATGTATGAAGAAGATGTTTCATAATCATAAACAACCCCTCAACAATCAAGTCAGTGATGCTGTCATGTTGGAATTATTCTATAATTGTTCGTTATTCTTAAGACAGGCGGGTTTATATGAACAATTCTTTGCCCTTGTTAAACTGGCCATTGAATTAAATGTTGCATTAAGTAGTAAAATTTTAGAAGATCTACAACCACGAGCTCAAGATGAAAAAACTCTGGTGGAGTATGAGGAAATTATTTTACAATCGGGTTTGCCAATGAATGAAATTTGGTTAAGAATAGAGAAATTACGACAAGGTTTCAATTTCTTGCCATACCCAGGTGATACAGAAAAATGTAGTGATCCTCAGCGTATAGTATTTAATGAAGATATTTGTCATTACGTTTATCCTTTGAAGTCACAAGAGAACACTTTTAAATTGTTAATAACAATATTAAAACTACTAAAACTTCCCTTTATCTCAAGTCATAGTTTATCTATACATTTGCAGGGAGATACTGATGCCATTAAAGATCTTTTGGCCATTTATATTAATTCCAATTATGTTAGCTCTTCAGACGAACTGGAGTTTTTTAGTAGTTTATTTGAACTAAGCAAAGAAATGGTAAGTACTCCAACCTTTCTTTGCAATACTATAGCCCACGAACAATACGCTGATTGTTTGAAAACGCTTTTGATAAATTTTGCCATGTCCTATGAGCAAATTGATGAACAAAAAAGATTAATATTTCTGCAATTGTGGTGTCGTTTTGAACGTTTTCTTTTGATAATACAAAAACTACATAAAAATTTACCAGAAACATTTACTCAACAAGCTCGTAAGCGTTTTAAAACTTTACTCAAGCAACGACAAAATCGAAATTGCCTTCAACTATATGTTGAATTTGCTTTGTACGAATATGAAGCTGAAGCTACTCCCGAGAGCATTGAGAATATATTTAAAAATCTTTTGGAGGCTTATAACAAAGAAGAAAATCTAAGGTCTGAGTTGGCTTATGTGTTCTTGACTTATTCTGAAATTTTACTTAGATGGCAGCAACTAGATAAACTTTCCCAATTACTTTCGGTATATGCTCTTGATTTGGATTTATCTCAATTGGAAAATATCACAAATGCGAGAAAACTTTTGGCATTAAGTAAACTAAAGGAAAATCTTGATCTCACCATAAAAGTTGAACAAAATGTGGAGATAATGTTATTGGAGCAACATTTTATGTATGATTATACCCTAAGTAAAATTAAGATATTTTGTTTACTTGGCTACAGTCTACAACAAAAACAACAAGCTTTAGAATATTTGCAAAAACTGTTGGAAATATTTAAAAGCAAAAATAATCCACGTCATATATACCTGCGAGAGCAAATCTATGAATTTTATGTAAGAATAATACAACTACCCAAAGGTAATAGTTATTCATCTCCTAAATTTATGCAACAGACCATATACAGTGGTCTTCAGGATTATCCCAATAATTTGTATTTATTACAAAAATGGGGTTGTCAACAGTCAATTCCTTGGTACAAACTAAAGGCTGGTTATATGAAATTAAGTCCTTCTATTAAATCGGTTATATATTTAATAGCCTTGGCACGCTGTCGTTTCATTAATACTTTAACATCTTCATCGTGCTCTTCTTCTATGATCCATGAATTTTATCTGTTACCGGAAATTAATGATACTCAATATCATCAGTTGTTAGTATGTCAACGTATTCTAAATCTATTTAAAACTTTAATAACTAATGATGCAAACGAAAATTCCCCCACCTCCTCATCATCCTCATCGTCTTCTTTGAGTTTGTATACGTCTTTGAAACGCAACTCTTTATTTTGGCGCTGTTATTTAAGCTGTTTATCCGATCGTAATTGTTCATTTGATTTATGTAAAAAATGTTCACTTACCGCCTTAGATGAATGTCCCTGGAGTAAGGCATTATATTTAGATGGAGCTACTTATGTACCACAAGAACTATCCCATCTGCAAGATTTAATTATAGAGAAACAATTAAGAATATATGCTTTACCCGAAGAATTGGAGATTTTAAGAGAACATTGAGTAATAAATTTAAACTTTTTTAACTAACGTATTAAATAATTAATGTACAGTTTGAATATTTAAAAATTTTGTAAATAAATACACTGTAAATAAATTTAATCTATAATTTTATTTCAACTTTCATTGTAGATACAATATTATTATTGAAAAGATGATTGTTTCAGCCTAAAAATATTATATTTGTTTAAGTTAATCATTTTAATTTATATATGGTGTGTACTCTTCCACTATATGACTTTCACCGCACGCGTCCTTAGATTGCCTATAGGGAAACCATCCATTAAACTAAGTCTATATCATTAATAACTTCTTGACGCAAATTTATTTAACAGACTAGTGTAGTGTTTCAGTTCCAGAAACACTAGGTTATCGCGGAATTAATGAACTACCAAATTAATTAGTCAAAGAACAACAAGAACGAAACTTAGACAGCAAGTAAGGATAGCGACCCTCCCTGAATTTAAAGAACTGAAGAATTACGTAAGTGCTTAATGAAGAACAAATATTAGACGAACTGATGGAATCTGAAGACTTGATGGGCCTGTTGAACGATTTCTTATCGGGAGAAAAAACACGAGTCAAGACACCTCAAGAAAAGAATAAGGTTAAGCTTTGAAATTCGTTACCTTTGATGGCAGCGATAGTTTCAATATAAAAATAATGGATAAAGATTTCATATTTCAGCAAGATAATGCTGCGAAACATATTTTTAAGCAATGTAATCATGGTTAAACGAACACAGCATACATCTGTAGGACTGGCCGACTTGCAGTACGGACTTAAAGCTAATAGAGATATTGTAGGGAAACATAGAACTTATTTAAGTTTATTAAAATATTCCCTCAAACAAAAAATAATTTATTTAACAGCGCTAAAACTGAAAATAAGGCAATGGATCATCCCCCCATTATTAATAATGCATTTAAACTCTAAAATTAAGTTAAAATAAAATGAAATGCATATGAAGTTTTCAGTTGATTTAATAAAAATATTATTTGTTCACTGAATTTTAGTTAGTTCTGTAACAGGTATTAGGATTGGAGTCAAAAAATTCTTAACATGTATACACGTGTCTTAATAAAAATTAAATCACTTAACTTATATTTTTAATTTTTTATTTAATTCAAATTATTATAACTAACAAAAATTATATTTTTTATTTATCGATAAAACCTTTGAACCTTTTTGGTTCAACGTCTTTATAGTGCATTCTATTACTTTGCACGAACAGGTAGTCTATCATCGGAAACTTTTTATGTTCTTCAGTTCTTTTTCAACAAGAGCCCAATGTCTCTCAACTGGCCTTAGCTCTGCCAGTTTGGAGGGTTTTCTTTCTTGGCACAGTCAAATCAATGTCTCTCAACTGGCCTTAGCTCTGCCAGTTTGGAGGGTTTTCTCTCTTGGCACAGTCAAATCATTACCGTTTTTGTATCAATTAAGGGCTTGTTTAGTCCTATGAATGGAAACATCTTTTTTTGCAAACATTCCTTGATGTAAATTTCGATATTTAGAGAGTCCATTGTAACAATTGATTGACTGTCTTCTTTTACCGCATCTATATATTGCTTGCCAAACCATGTACCTACTGAGAAATTTTGACATCCCCTTGAGCATCATCAACAAACTATTTTTTACCAAGAAGTTGCGAAACATCTGCCAGAGTTTCATTATCCATTATGCAGTAAGATGTTTCGTGTTTTGTTTTTAGCCTCTACTTTTTTGCAACGTTTCTACAAGGAACTTTCTGAGCCTTGTATGTTTTAAACATACATTTGTTTTAACTTTTCGCACCAAATAGTCTGCTGCTTTCTAACGGATGTGTTGGGAGCTGCTTTAAAAATGCTTCAATTTTTTAGCTTTAAAAACATCAAATGAACTATTTCCTCTACCTTAAACAGGTTCTATGTATAAATGGACAAGTTCTCTCGATAGTGTTTAGTAACATTTGAAACAGTTTTAAGAGAGACCTTTAAATTATTGGCCAACTTTTCGTAGAGCCAAATTGGATTTTCTCGAAAATATTTAAGAATTTTCCTAGGTAACTTTATAAAAAAATATATAAATGTCAAAAAAAAAGCATTTTGGGACCACATAAAGACTTTTAAACTCTTTCCTGTACACCCTACAATTTTAAATTCATAAATATATTGTTATGGAATTATGCCCATACAAAGCATCCTTTTTTCCCTCAACATGTAAAAAAAAAACTCTGTAAGTTTTATATAAAAAAGATACAAAAGATTTATTTCCAACATTTTTTTTCAAATTCAGTTCATATTGGATTCTATTAAACTACACAGTAGCACAAATTATTAAATTAAATTAAAAGAATACAAATATTAATATTAATACATAAAAACATAAAATAAAAAGAATAGTTTGAATGATATTAAGCGATTTTAAGGAAATTTGACAGAAGTAATTCTTATGATATTCTCGTAGGTCTCCATCCAAATATTACTTTGAAGGGCACAAACCACACACATACAGTGGTATTGTAATAATAATTTGTCAGAATAAGGTAAGTAGAAAGTGATGATCAAAATTATATGATAAAATTCATTTTAAAACGCTCTTAAGAATAAATCACAAAATAAAATTACACGAGGATCCTTCATTAATTTTTCGTAACCATCATTTTTAACCGACGATCTGTATAGTCTGGCTTGACCAACTTTCTTCTGTTTTTTACAATTTTATTTACTCGTGAAAAATATCAATTTCATTTATGAAACATTTTTCATTTCGTTTTATTTTTCTAAAGAAACAGATTACGGAATAAATCTAATGACATCTATTTTATGTCCTCAATTGAAAATTGTTGAAAATATTCCTCATTCTTTAATAAAAGTGTTGAAAATGCATACATTATAGAAAAAGGAAGAACATTTACAGATCGACCCTCGTAGAACTTGATTTTATAATATGTGATTGTATAAATCATAGTTACTTACAAATTTTCGTAATAATTACATTTATGTTGTTGTAAAAATTTATGATGATCTCTTGATGTTGTTAATAACTACTTACATTCCTGCACTCCATCTTCAAACCATCTGAAAATACTTAATAGTTAGAAAAATAGTTAGAAAAAAGTCTGTCCTGCGTAAAGATACATGTCCTTACATGGACTCTAAGACGTATTTCCTTCAAAACTCTGTATGGCCAAAATCCATACTCTTTACTGCCGTACCAGGAATAACGGTAAATGTATCACCTTCATTATCTCGATAGTATATCTGCGAACAGACCTCTTACCTTTAATCTTTTCTTTGTAGCGACCTAATGATTTCGTATTCGCTGAAAGTCGCACGTATATGAACCAAAAATAGTAGACTTCAGAAAATTGACCAACCGCCGTTTTGGTAATCTACCTACTCTCTCTCTCTCTGCAAAGCAATGCAACCTTAAGAACCATAAAGGCTGAATTCAAATGTCCTTAATTCATCATCTACATGAGGAAACGTAGATTCTTCCAGTTAAGGAACATAGTGAAATGCAAAATAGGCAATTTTCATATTCTTTCTAGCAGTTACAACAACACGCGCTTCCAGTGAAAGAAAGCATTCGCTATCGCCTAAATAAAACACAGTAACTTATATACATTTCCCCAGTTTTTTAGCTTTACTTCCGTTATATCAACAGCCTCAAATTCCGAGACAAGATAAAAATAAATTTTGAGAATAATAACAATTTAAAACTTGTAAGTTTCAAAACTAAATTTGAATTAATGTTTACGTTAATTTTATTTTATTTTTTAAAATTATGTTAAATTAATCCGTAACCTGACATTTTAACAGCTGTTTGTTATCAATCCAATCTGAATGACAACTAAACTGTAAATTTTTGTTTACATTTTATACTCGATAATATTTTCAAGTAAAAACTAAACGTTTTGTTTTAATATTGTAATTTTTTTCCTGTAACATGTCTCTTTTTCCGGCTTATTCGAATAGAAATGAACACAAAAGTCAGGAGAATTTACCAACAACTTCTTTAAATATTTCAAAAGATGAAAATACCTGGTTGGAAAATAATAGTTTTGCCATAAAAACTCAGGACTTAACAAGACTACAAAGTAAATCTTCACCATCAGGAGAACAAAACTCGGATGATTCCTTGCAAGATTCTAGAAGCTCTGAAGAGGAATATGACAACAAAGACTCCAGTTTATCATCATCGGAAGAAGTTGAAAGTAAAGCAAAGAAATTTAAAAAATCTAAATCTAAAAAGAAACATAAACATAAAAAGTCAAATGATTCCAGTTCAAGGGAAACTTATGAACCAGTTTTAGATTTTACGGGTCAAGAAGAGTTTTATGTGGACAAAAGTAAAGCAAAACAATACAATACCATAAGAACCTTACATAGACCTGCATGTCCCAGATACCGTGTATATTATCACACTTTGGGCAAACGTTATTATGAACGGGAGAAATCTAAACAAAAGCGTTACTATCGTTTTCGAGAAAACAATGATGCCGAGACAAATCACAGTCATTTGAAACCTGCTTTTGCCTTAGAAGAAAACGAATACACTACAAAAATGGGTGAATTAAATCGTAAAACTATTGAAAGCTGTCAAGATTTAAATAACTGGATTAGGTTAATCAATTTACAAGATAGAAATCCTTATAAATGGTCTCGTTTAAGAGTGGCCGAAAAGAAAATTGATTATGTGCAAAAAGCCTTAATTTATCATCCGCATCAAGAACAATTATATAAACTATATATTGATATTATAATGCAAGCTTACACCTCTCATGATGTAAGTAAAATGTTGGAGCCTTTATTGGCAAAAGATCCCTATAGCCTTATTTTGTGGCAAGCCTTAATAATGTGTACACAGGGTACCATGGCACGTTGTACAGTGCCCGAAGTTTTGCGCATCTATGAAAGATGTATGAAGAAGATGTTTCATAATCATAAACAACCCCTCAACAATCAAGTCAGTGATGCTGTCATGTTGGAATTATTCTATAATTGTTCGTTATTCTTAAGACAGGCGGGTTTATATGAACAATTCTTTGCCCTTGTTAAACTGGCCATTGAATTAAATGTTGCATTAAGTAGTAAAATTTTAGAAGATCTACAACCACGAGCTCAAGATGAAAAAACTCTGGTGGAGTATGAGGAAATTATTTTACAATCGGGTTTGCCAATGAATGAAATTTGGTTAAGAATAGAGAAACTACGACAAGGTTTCAATTTCTTGCCATACCCAGGTGATACAGAAAAATGTAGTGATCCTCAGCGTATAGTATTTAATGAAGATATTTGTCATTACGTTTATCCTTTGAAGTCACAAGAGAACACTTTTAAATTGTTAATAACAATATTAAAACTACTAAAACTTCCCTTTATCTCAAGTCATAGTTTATCTATACATTTGCAGGGAGATACTGATGCCATTGAAGATCTTTTGGCCATTTATATTAATTCCAATTATGTTAGCTCTTCAGACGAACTGGAGTTTTTTAGTAGTTTATTTGAACTAAGCAAAGAAATGGTAAGTACTCCAACCTTTCTTTGCAATACTATAGCCCACGAACAATACGCTGATTGTTTGAAAACGCTTTTGATAAATTTTGCCATGTCCTATGAGCAAATTGATGAACAAAAAAGATTAATATTTCTGCAATTGTGGTGTCGTTTTGAACGTTTTCTTTTGATAATACAAAAACTACATAAAAATTTACCAGAAACATTTACTCAACAAGCTCGTAAGCGTTTTAAAACTTTACTCAAGCAACGACAAAATCGAAATTGCCTTCAACTATATGTTGAATTTGCTTTGTACGAATATGAAGCTGAAGCTACTCCCGAGAGCATTGAGAATATATTTAAAAATCTTTTGGAGGCTTATAACAAAGAAGAAAATCTAAGGTCTGAGTTGGCTTATGTCTTCTTGACTTATTCTGAAATTTTACTTAGATGGCAGCAACTAGATAAACTTTCCCAATTACTTTCGGTATATGCTCTTGATTTGGATTTATCTCAATTGGAAAATATCACAAATGCGAGAAAACTTTTGGCATTAAGTAAACTAAAGGAAAATCTTGATCTCACCATAAAAGTTGAACAAAATGTGGAGATAATGTTATTGGAGCAACATTTTATGTATGATTATACCCTAAGTAAAATTAAGATATTTTGTTTACTTGGCTACAGTCTACAACAAAAACAACAAGCTTTAGAATATTTGCAAAAACTGTTGGAAATATTTAAAAGCAAAAATAATCCACGTCATATATACCTGCGAGAGCAAATCTATGAATTTTATGTAAGAATAATACAACTACCCAAAGGTAATAGTTATTCATCTCCTAAATTTATGCAACAGACCATATACAGTGGTCTTCAGGATTATCCCAATAATTTGTATTTATTACAAAAATGGGGTTGTCAACAGTCAATTCCTTGGTACAAACTAAAGGCTGGTTATATGAAATTAAGTCCTTCTATTAAATCGGTTATATATTTAATAGCCTTGGCACGCTGTCGTTTCATTAATACTTTAACATCTTCATCGTGCTCTTCTTCTATGATCCATGAATTTTATCTGTTACCGGAAATTAATGATACTCAATATCATCAGTTGTTAGTATGTCAACGTATTCTAAATCTATTTAAAACTTTAATAACTAATGATGCAAACGAAAATTCCCCCACCTCCTCATCATCCTCATCGTCTTCTTTGAGTTTGTATACGTCTTTGAAACGCAACTCTTTATTTTGGCGCTGTTATTTAAGCTGTTTATCCGATCGTAATTGTTCATTTGATTTATGTAAAAAATGTTTACTTACCGCCTTAGATGAATGTCCCTGGAGTAAGGCATTATATTTAGATGGAGCTACTTATGTACCACAAGAACTATCCCATCTGCAAGATTTAATTATAGAGAAACAATTAAGAATATATGCTTTACCCGAAGAATTGGAGATTTTAAGAGAACATTGAGTAATAAATTTAAACTTTTTTAACTAACGTATTAAATAATTAATGTACAGTTTGAATATTTAAAAATTTTGTAAATAAATACACTGTAAATAAATTTAATCTATAATTTTATTTCAACTTTCATTGTAGATACAATATTATTATTGAAAAGATGATTGTTTCAGCCTAAAAATATTATATTTGTTTAAGTTAATCATTTTAATTTATATATGGTGTGTACTCTTCCACTATATGACTTTCACCGCACGCGTCCTTAGATTGCCTATAGGGAAACCATCCATTAAACTAAGTCTATATCATTAATAACTTCTTGACGCAAATTTATTTAACAGACTAGTGTAGTGTTTCAGTTCCAGAAACACTAGGTTATCGCGGAATTAATGAACTACCAAATTAATTAGTCAAAGAACAACAAGAACGAAACTTAGACAGCAAGTAAGGATAGCGACCCTCCCTGAATTTAAAGAACTGAAGAATTACGTAAGTGCTTAATGAAGAACAAATATTGGACGAACTGATGGAATCTGAAGACTTGATGGGCCTGTTGAACGATTTCTTATCGGGAGAAAAAACACGAGTCAAGACACCTCAAGAAAAGAATAAGGTTAAGCTTTGAAATTCGTTACCTTTGATGGCAGCGATAGTTTCAATATAAAAATAATGGATAAAGATTTCATATTTCAGCAAGATAATGCTGCGAAACATATTTTTAAGCAATGTAATCATGGTTAAACGAACACAGCATACATCTGTAGGACTGGCCGACTTGCAGTACGGACTTAAAGCTAATAGAGATATTGTAGGGAAACATAGAACTTATTTAAGTTTATTAAAATATTCCCTCAAACAAAAAATAATTTATTTAACAGCGCTAAAACTGAAAATAAGGCAATGGATCATCCCCCCATTATTAATAATGCATTTAAACTCTAAAATTAAGTTAAAAATAAAATGAAATGCATATGAAGTTTTCAGTTGATTTAATAAAAATATTATTTGTTCACTGAATTTTAGTTAGTTCTGTAACAGGTATTAGGATTGGAGTCAAAAAATTCTTAACATGTATACACGTGTCTTAATAAAAATTAAATCACTTAACTTATATTTTTAATTTTTTATTTAATTCAAATTATTATAACTAACAAAAATTATATTTTTTATTTATCGATAAAACCTTTGAACCTTTTTGGTTCAACGTCTTTATAGTGCATTCTATTACTTTGCACGAACAGGTAGTCTATCATCGGAAACTTTTTATGTTCTTCAGTTCTTTTTCAACAAGAGCCCAATGTCTCTCAACTGGCCTTAGCTCTGCCAGTTTGGAGGGTTTTCTTTCTTGGCACAGTCAAATCAATGTCTCTCAACTGGCCTTAGCTCTGCCAGTTTGGAGGGTTTTCTCTCTTGGCACAGTCAAATCATTACCGTTTTTGTATCAATTAAGGGCTTGTTTAGTCCTATGAATGGAAACATCTTTTTTTGCAAACATTCCTTGATGTAAATTTCGATATTTAGAGAGTCCATTGTAACAATTGATTGACTGTCTTCTTTTACCGCATCTATATATTGCTTGCCAAACCATGTACCTACTGAGAAATTTTGACATCCCCTTGAGCATTATCAACAAACTATTTTTTACCAAGAAGTTGCGAAACATCTGCCAGAGTTTCATTATCCATTATGCAGTAAGATGTTTCGTGTTTTGTTTTTAGCCTCTACTTTTTTGCAACGTTTCTACAAGGAACTTTCTGAGCCTTGTATGTTTTAAACATACATTTGTTTTAACTTTTCGCACCAAATAGTCTGCTGCTTTCTAACGGATGTGTTGGGAGCTGCTTTAAAAATGCTTCAATTTTTTAGCTTTAAAAACATCAAATGAACTATTTCCTCTACCTTAAACAGGTTCTATGTATAAATGGACAAGTTCTCTCGATAGTGTTTAGTAACATTTGAAACAGTTTTAAGAGAGACCTTTAAATTATTGGCCAACTTTTCGTAGAGCCAAATTGGATTTTCTCGAAAATATTTAAGAATTTTCCTAGGTAACTTTATAAAAAAATATATAAATGTCAAAAAAAAAGCATTTTGGGACCACATAAAGACTTTTAAACTCTTTCCTGTACACCCTACAATTTTAAATTCATAAATATATTGTTATGGAATTATGCCCATACAAAGCATCCTTTTTTCCCTCAACATGTAAAAAAAACTCTGTAAGTTTTATATAAAAAAGATACAAAAGATTTATTTCCAACATTTTTTTTCAAATTCAGTTCATATTGGATTCTATTAAACTACACAGTAGCACAAATTATTAAATTAAATTAAAAGAATACAAAGATTAATATTAATACATAAAAACATAAAATAAAAAGAATAGTTTGAATGAAAAATAAGATAAATTCATTAGCAACTACACACTCAACAACTGAAACAAATTAAATTAAATAAATGGAATATTATTTAGATACAAAAGATAAATTAATCACTTAAAAGGCTGTTCATAAATGTTCCTTGTTATTCAGTTCTAAAGTTTATTCTTATTTGGCAGATTCAGATTTTCCTTCCACAGCCGTAGCTGGACCATTAGTAGCTTGAGTTTGTTGCATTTTATTGGACTGAATTTGTTCAGGTTGTTTGACATTCAAATGTGCCGGACCAGTCTGTTGAATTTGAACGACACGTTCATTGCCAGCTATGGCTTTATTGGGTGGTGGAGGAGCTTTAACGGTGAGAACACCATCTGAAGAAATGGTAGAAACAACATCTTTTGGATCATAATCTTTGGGCAGTGAGTATTTGCGTACAAAATGACGTTGTATAAGACCATGTTCATCTTCGCGTTCCTCATGTTTACCCTCTACGATGACAATATTATCGACAGTTTTTACAGTCAACTCGCTAGGTTTGAATTGTGAAACATCCATGCACACTTGAAAACCATCTTTGCCAATGGTTGGCATCAAAGCAGTGCTACCAGATGTTGAATCATTTCTGTCACGTTGCTGACGTTGGCGTCTGCCTAACAAATATGGCGCATATAATGCCGAACGTCTAGGTAAAAGATGATGATGATGATGATGAAGATGGTGACCAGGAGCTAAACGTGGACGAAATATATCGACTGGATTTATACCAAAACCAAAATCATCATCCAACATACGATCCCAATCATCCAACATTCCATGAGGATAATCGCTTTCCAAGCCACGAGCCAAATTTACTAATAATGGTACAAGAGACATTTCCGAATTTAATTTGTTTTCTTAGGTTTTTTCTCTAAATTTCCTTTGGTTTGCAATACAAAATATAACTTAAAACAAAGAAGAAGAATATAAACGCTTTTCGCCCAAATTTCTTGCTTTCGTAACAACCGAACTTGTATACTTTATGCAGTCAACTGAAGAGAACGCAAAAAGCTCATTAGTTTTTATATGCAACTCAAATTTTAGGAGAGTTTTTATAAAATTCGAAAAGGAATTTTCGAGAATTTTCTACTCTCTTAACTAATTTGCATTGTATTTCTCTCTTGAGTGTAATTTTTTATTCGCAAGTTGCAATTATCAGTGTTACCAACAGAACCAACAAAATAGCGCAATATAAGTCTATTATAAATTTTAAATTAAAATTAAAGTTATGGGAACATTTTCTTTAATATTCTGATAGGATTTTGAAGTTTTCCCACAGGGAGTGATTTAAATTTTTTTTCTAATTTCCTTTGTAAAAATGTCAGTTATTATGTTCAATGTCAAACAAATGAATAAATTTTTTTATCTAATTGAAACGAGTCATAAGCAGCTCTGGGTCGCGTCACCGTGGTTATCTCATAGAAGTGGTCAAGCTGTACTTCGTTTGCTTGCATTCGAGAGTTTTGTGTCTCGCTTTTACGCATTGGTTAATGTTGAAGCGTCGCATAGCGATATTCATTCACCGTTGACAATCGTTTTTAATTGGAATACCACGGACAAGGATTCAAGGAAGATATAGGTCGTGATCTGGGGTATCCGAAATCATCGTGATATACCCTGGCTTTTTGGCTTAAAGCCCTTGTCAACAAACTTCAAAATACAAAAAAATCCTAGTAAAATAATACTTTCAACTAAACCCAACTTGAGCCTACAAAAAGTTGACCAAACATTGAAAGGTCTGCCGTCATATTATTCCCAAAGTTAAGCTGCACAAGCAGTCACAAATTCAAAAAAGTTCTAGGTATGGCAAGCGATAAGCTGTTGCGCAAAAGATACCAATCATTTGTTGTTTATGTGTACAGAAATTTACATCAGGGAATGTTGACAAAAATGCTGCTTTTATTCACAAGGCTTCATAATGTATTCACTTATTTTCGGTCTAACTTGACATCCTGGCTCTATGGTAAAGAGTCCCTTGAGTGATACAAGAACAATAATGTGGTCTTTGTATCAAGAAAGGCAAATCCTCTAAACTGTCTACAGCTAAGGCCAGAATAGAGATATTTGGCAATTTCTAAGAGAGAACTGAAGAACAAAAAAAGGTGTGCCAAAGTGTAATAGATTTTAAACGGAAATGGACTACCTGTTCGAACAAAGTGGTGTAAAACGCTATAAAATCGTTAATGGATGGGTTTCCGGAAAAGATTCAAAATTTCATTACTAGTGATTAAAACGAGATGCATATATTCTTTTGTAAATTGTAATAATAATTTCAGTCGAATAAAAATCTCATATATCTTACTATAATTTCTTTTTACTGGACCGATTTTGCTGGTTTTTAAATATCAATCCACGTTAGATAATAAATATTTATACAATAGTTTTGTTGAGCTAGGACCATTAGTAGAGAAGTAATCGTATTATATAGACAGAGGGACGGAAATGTTTGACATTCATCAACTAATTCGGATATGGAATAGACACTCAAGTGATATCTTAAAATATGCCAAAACAATAATTCGAAGTTATCAAAATTTCTACATGAAAACAGACAGATCGTTAGTTTGATGGTTTATACAATTGGACACTTTGAACCAATTGTATAAACCTCAAAGACATTTCTTCTAAAATTCACTAGTTAAGACAACTTTCTTATTTTTTATATAATGGATACATTATCGTCAAGCACTTAATCTATTGAGCATAATTACAAAGATATTGATATATCGCAAGTCATCAAATATATTTGCAATAACATTCAGATAACACGAAAGTTTGCAAACAATCACAATAGCTTGGAATAACTGAAGAAAAAGTTCTGACAAATATTTTGTTTGTATTTAGACGATTAACGAATTTGAGAGAAACATTCGTAAGGCGATAGGGTAAACATCTTTTTCTCATAATAATACCATTTTAAATAATATATAAAATAATATTTACTCTCGATGATTTTATATTGTGTCATTCATCAACAAATTCAATTCCAAATCATATGTCAATTGGCAAGCCGAAGAGGAGATACCTTTTCTATAACCCAATAAAATGTAAATCAAACTAAAAATATCGTTTCTAAAATCTAAACATGAGAAAAATCTGTATATAAAAAGTTCTCCTTGTGCCTTTTTAAACAGTCTAATTCCAATACAGTTTTAATTATGTATTAAAAGACCCTTTTAGTAACTTAAGAAGGAAGATAAAAGAAAAGGCCTTCAAATTGAATTGTCAGTTAGAGAAAATGTGAAATAGATATTTTTCACATAATATTTTTTAAAAGGGAATTTTAAGTATTGAAAAAAGAGGGAACTTGTAAATCGTCTTTATTCCTTATATTTAAAAGAGAGAATCTTCCTTTAAAACGATTATGTTTACCTACATAAATTTGTGAATATATTAATATTTTTGAGTTTATTAGGGATGATATGAAGGACATTCATCATAATGGTTTTTTAACTTGAATCCAAAAATCATATAAAGGTAGAGTTTATTAAAAATACAATAAAATAATACAAGGTATGTTTACCATTATTATAAACAATTTCTTACTAAAATTTCTGCATAGAATGTACTAACTTTTTCGTCACGTCCGGATTAACTTACTCCTATACTCCTTTAGTTTCGCTATTAGCAAATTTTTGGAAGCAATATGATGTACAAGAACTCGTCTATTCCAATGGTACCAATAAATGCCATAAATGAGAGTATGAAGGTATTAATCATCGAACAATTTCCATAGTGTACTTAGGGTCATTGTCCTCCTGGAACAAATAGTCATATTAATGCCAAAATTTTGTACACTTTATAAAAATTATCCTTAAGGATACTTAAATATTTTAACTCATGACTCCATCAATAAGTACTAGTTCCCAAACCCTAGTTGCCGTAATATAACCCCATACCATGGCATAAGCAACACCATGTTTTACATTTGACTGAATGTGTTTTCCCGCATCTGATTTATACATGGAAAATTTGTTTTCGTCATAGAATTTCTTTATTTATGTGGTCTTTTGCGAAAGAAAGGTGTTTTATTTGGTTCACCTTGCTTATCTACGATTTTGTCTATTATGGATTTTGTATATTTTTCTTAATTTGACCAATTGCTATTACAATACCACAGCGTATGTGTGTGAGGTTTATACCCTTCAAAGTTAAATATTTGAAAGAGGTCCTATATATTTAGCAGATTTATGAGCTTAAAATGTCATTCCGAGAGGACATTTGTATGGGTGGTACCTAAAATATTAGACCGAACATGGCCCGTTTCAATAGATTTAGAACTTGGGCCAAAATAATCGTTTTTAACAAATTTCATTAAGATATCTCAGCCAGCCGGACGGTCCGACATTGTTAAACTATGTCAGAAAATGATTATGAGTCCATTTCATGTATGTTACAAACTTCTGCATATTATGCGTTAAATATCCCAAACACCTTCGGTGGTGTAGGGTATAAAAACCTATTTGTGTTAATAAGATTAATTAGGAGAAAATATTAAATGCAGAATTAAACTATTTTTATAAATCATTTGTTTTATGGGCGTAGAGGCTTTTAGAATTTTGTGCAGAAGCCACACAATAATTTATTAGGACCCGAATTAATTATATTGATGATGATGCAAAATATGCTTATTCCAAAAGTTCAAGAATCTAAAAACCACTTTCCTATACGATTACTTGACTATTGCTCAAACTTTGTCACTTTGAATTTATAACAAACTAGCAGACCCGGCAAACTTCATTTTGCAAAAAAATGTTGCTTTATATGGGCGATACCCCTTCCGCTGGTCTTATCCGTCCTATGTTTTATCCAGTAAAACAGTTCCTTGAGAAAGATTTCAGGAACAAATTTGAAAACTCTGTTCTAGTTCTTTAGATATTCGATGTGCACTTTTTCCACTGGTCCTACCGGAATTTCTTATATTTCTTTCGGGTATTCTGTGAAAATTTCATCAAATTTTACCAAGCCGTTTTAGAGTCTATATGTTGCACACATATATACACACACTTTCTATTTCTAAGACATTAACCTTTCCCATTCTCCCAAAAAGAAAAACTTGTTTTATAAAAAAATGTTTTATTTAAAAAAAGGTTTTATTAAAAAAAATGTTTTATTTAAAAGTGAAATTACTACACAGTAGTTGGATAAATTATTAATATTTAATATGAAATGGAAATCATAGAAATACTTGGAATAAAAAAATTGATAAGAAAAAAAAGATCTTAAACTTTAATAGTAGTGGTTGAGGTAAATGAAACTGTTTACTTTGTCTCCATTTTTTCTGTAGTATTTTCTTGAGTTTTAGTTTCTTCCGGTTGCTTAACACTCAAATGAGCTGGACCAGTCTGTTGAATTTGTACAACGCGTTCATTTACGTTTTTGCCCTTGTTGGGTGGTGGTGGAGCTTTAACAGTTAGAACACCATCGGATGAAATAGTAGAAACTACATCTTTAGGATCATAACCTTTGGGCAAAATATATTTGCGAACAAAATGTCTTTGAATGTAACCATGTTCATCTTCACGTTCCTCGTGTTTACCCTCAACGACAACAGTACGATCAACTGTCTTGACTGTTAACTCATTTGGAGTAAATTGTGAAACATCCATGCAAACTTGGAAACCATCTTTTCCAACTTGAGCAAGTTGCATTTCAGATTTTTGTAAATCATCCAGTTTGCCGCGTCCCGAACGTTGGAGTTTGGACATTAAGTAGGGATTGTAACGACGGCGTGGTGCACGAAGTACTAGTGAACGGCTATAAGGGCCGAAAATGTCCATGGGATGTATACCGCCACCAAAAGTATCCTCCAATAATTGATCCACATCACTCAAGGCTTCTAATTCGCTTAGTAATGGTACCAAAGACATTGTGCTTCCCTGTTGATTCTTTACTTGTTATATAACAAAATACTTTTAAGACGTTGATTTTTTTTTTATTATCTACAGACAATGAGACTCTTTAACTTGTTAACGCTTTCTGAATTCACACCCTGCTTTGTTGGATTTTAAAAAATAACAGACGCAATAGGATTTTTGGCCTCAAAGATGCTTCCTGCTTTGCGTGCGAATTAAAACTGAAGAGAAATTTACCATTTTTAGGTTTTTATACTCTTGAGCAATTTGAGCATGGAAATAAAGAGAATATTCGTGAAATTTCTTTATTAAAGAGAGAATGTGTATGAAAGTAAATTTTTTAAGAGAATGTATTCTCGAAAAAGCTTTTTCTCTTGATAATATAAGAGACCGCCATTTTGTTTGTTTTATATTTTAAGAGTGTGAATCATTGCCAAATACATTGTTATCATGTCTATACATGCATACAATAAAGTAATTGTTACATTCATACATACTTATATACACGCGTGCATAAATATTTATTTTAGGGAGTTTTTTATTTTATTTTCGAAGTACTTTTAAAATATGCGTAAATTCTAGAAATTTCTAGAATAAATGTACAGTCCCGAACAAAACTATTGCCACAATTAAGTTTACTTTTCTCTAGTCTCAATTTTTAGCCGTTTGAAACTTTTCATGCGAATAGAAATTGTGTTTGGAGTTACCTTTACCAATGTAGTAAATAACACGAGTAGTTTTTTTTTCCAAAAACAATTCGTTAATTCAATTAATTTGTATTTAAAATCAAATTAACTCGATTTTACCGATGAAGTTATAAAGCCTTTTTGCTTTATAACATCATCCACACACTTTGGCATTTAATGGAGTAAATTTCTTGTAACTTAGTTTTGTTCGGAACTGTATATTAACTGTGTTTCCAGTAATGGAAAAGTACTAAATCGAAAAAATTCCTATATTTATTTATTATTACATATATATGTATGTATGTGAGTGTGTTAATGTAGTATTAAAAAAACATATTTAAGTTTTCTGTGAAATTGACCGCTTTCAAGAAGTTTAAGTACAATTCGCTGTCATCGAATCAGCTCCTGGACCAAGTTAAGTGTTATTGTCTGGCTGACTCCATATACCCTTTAAAGAAAGTTATATATACTGTATTTATGTACAACATAAAATGTTGGGGTGGTGTTTTTATTTTACATACCCAATTTAATGTGTTTATTGAAATTATGACGTTTTAACGTTTTGACGCCACACAGTCGTTGAAAACGTTTTTTTTTTTTTCGAAATAATTTTCTAACTTTGGAACTACCAAATAATTTAAATGAAATTTTATTTAGGCAGTGTTGAGGTATTTTTTAATTGATTTGAATCAACAAAGTTAGATAGATCCGACGGCCATGGTCTAAAGATGGTCTACATGTATACATATATACATTCATGGTCTACATGTATAACAAATCCCATTGTGTTAAAGAACAGTCACTGCTGTCTAACAGTCTACATGATCGCTTCTCTAAACCTGAGAACAGCAGAGAAAAAAGAAAGTAGCGCCTTCAGATTTACATTACAGAGATCACCTTGCTCAAGAGTATAGGTCCCAAACACGATATTCCTTAATCCTCTAAATGTTGGACAGTGACACATTAGGTAAAAAACTTTCTCTAATTCGACATGACAACTGTGACAGAAACTACAGAGGGCAAACCCAACCCAGTTAAAAAATAACTTAATTTCTGGGCTTAATAATGCGAGAAGTTCTAATGTTAACTGAGTTAACCATCTCTTCTGCGCTATTCCATATAGCTTATCCCCAAAGCTTCTCTTAAAGCATGTGAGAGGAAGACTGTCATTTACCGAGTGACAAAAATGCACACCACCCTTCCCTATCTACCTACCCGTTTTATAAATTGTAAATTTTCTTATTTTAACACTTTCTTAGTTACCCAATACTTGCTTAAAATCCAATGTAAACAAGACCAGTAATCAATCCAATTCAGATGCCAACGTCTTAGCTATATCCAAGTTAAAATTTTATTTGAAAATTTCTAATGTTTGAAAAGTTTCTGAAATTAAAAAAAAAATCATTTTGAAATCACTGTGCAAAACTTCCAAATAATGATATACACACATATAAAATCGCATAATATTTCATTTCTGTGTGTTTTTGCTTTTCACCATTTATCATGCATTAAATAAACATTTAGTAAATGGTTCCTATTTCGAAAACAAACTGATAAATACTCTATAAATAAAAAAAATTAGAAAATAAACAAAACGCTATTATATAATCGTTGCACAGTGATATCAAAACGTATTTTTGTCAAATAAAAAGGTATAAAAATTAACGAAATTAAGGAGTGAAATTGAAAAAATCTTAACACACGTATTATTTTAATATTTTTTAATTTATTTTAAATTGTTTGACTTTTTTTATGAAGTTATCTTTGTAAAACATGTCAGTAATTATTTTTAATGTCAAACAAATTAATATATTGTTGATCTGGTTAAAATGAGTGATCAGAAAAAGTGTGTACTAAAATTATTACATATTTTCATCAAAATCAAACTACGCCCTACAAAAAGATGGCCAAACATTCAATGGTCTGCGGTCAAACCGCTTTCAGTATTATTAAACAGGTTTAAAAACCATACAAGGCCCATAAAGATCCTGACAGGAACGCTGCTATAAATTTAGATTCTTGTTGTATAATCGATGACGAAACGTAGAACTGGCAGATTTTTTCGCAACTTCTCCTAAAACATATTTTGATGCTCGAGGAAATGCTGAAAAAAAGCGGTCAAAATTTCCCAAAAAATCTTGGTATGGAAAGCAATATGATATGGAAAAATGCGGCAAAAAAGACAATTATTTGTTACAAAGGGCTCTTTAAATACTACAATTTAATCGAGGAATGTTTTCATAAGAATTCATAATGTGTTCACTTACTTTTGGCCTGACTTTGCATCCTGTCATTATGGTAAACAATGCATTGAGTGGTACAGAAACAATCATATGGTATTTGTACCAAGAGAGACAAATCCTTTAAACTGCACGTAGCTAAGGCCAGTGGGCTCTTGTCAAAAGAGAATTGATGAACACAAAAAAGGTGTTCAAAAGTGTGGTAAGAGATGTTCAAGCAAGGAAACAAAAAGCGCTTTAATAACGTTAAAAAGGTTCAAATTTTATCAGTAATAATTAAAACAATATATTTTATTTTTGTAAGTTTCAATCAAAAACAAGTAAGAAGTTATACTCGGTCAAGTCCAACTATTTAATACCCTACACTACACTACATTGTTGATTATATGTGGTAGCTACCAAAAATAAATGGCCCTAAGCAAAAATTAGTGTTGTATCATCATACGATTTAAATTACTAACAATTTATAGTAATTTCAATTTGATTTGTATGGAATTACTTCTCCCCCAGTTCTCATCCGTCCTAAGTTTTATCCGGTAAAACAGATCCTAAACAAAGTAATTAAAGATAAATTTGAGAACTCTTGCTGTTATAACTGCTAAGGTATTCGTCTCTACCCCCAGTTCCTATCCGTTCAGCGTTCTGTCTAATAAAATCGTTTCTTGATAAAGTTATTAGAGAACTTTCGATGTTATAGTTCATTAGATATTCGATAATCAATATTTATTTTGCATGGGTGATACCCCTCTCCTTAAACCCTGTGTTACTTTCGGTTACATTTGGATCACTCTGTAAAAATTTCATCAAAATTGGTCCAGTCGTTTAGGAATCTATAGGTTACATACATACATACACACACCCTATTACATATTTAAATATGTATGTTAAAATCTTTTGATCTCACTCCATATTTATATTTTTTCAGTGAAATTAAGCCAATTTTTAGTGCTTTCCTACCAAAGATATCTAATTTTGAAAACTCCTCCCATCGACCCCCAAGAACTTGTGCAGTTGTTACAAATTAATTGTGAAGATCTCAAAAAGCATTTTATGACCACTGTGTTTTCACCAAAACAGACAGAACTACCCATATAAATAACACTAAAAAGACAGATGGAAAAAAATCTTAAAATTGTTTATTTTTTCTTTTATTATACCTGAATTTTATTGAACAAATTTTTCATATAATTGAACAATAAAATTTTTGTTTAAATTTTAGAAGTAAATAACAATTTTTTTTATTTATAAAATATAATTCTTAAAATTAAACAGACTGTTGACTCGAGAGATATTTTTGGTAATAACTATAAATGTGTATGAATACATTGGATTGATTTTTTCCTTTGTTTCTTTAAAAAATCAAATCAAAACCATGAACGAGATCGATCTATGGCAGAATCAATACTTAGAGTTTAGCTTGAGTATTATCGCCTTCTTCCTCCTCCTTATCTTTGGCATTTTCTTTGACATTTAGATGGGCAGGACCAACTTGTTGAATTTGAATATGGCGTTCATTTGCTTCATCTTCTTCTTTTGGTTTGGGAACACTAACGGTTAGTACACCATCTGAGGAAAGTGTGGAGACAACCTTGTTAGGATCATAGCCTTTGGGTAAGGCATAGCGACGTACAAAGTGTCTGGCAATGTAACCATGATTATCTTCACGTTCCTCATGTTTGCCCTCTACAATAACACAGTTGTCCTTAACTTTAACATTCAATTCGCTGGGTTTGAATTGCTGGACATCCATGCAGACTTGGAAACCATTCTTGCCAATGATGGAAACTGGACCAGCTGAATGGCCATCACGAGTACGCAATTGTTTGGATTGATCACTATCATTGGTCAAAGCCAAATAGGCAGGATTGCGTGCATAATAGAAAGGTGTTTCGTAGAATGGAGAACCACCCAAGGTAAGGCGGTTAAGATCGTCAGCCAAGCTCAATAACAATGGTAAGCCGGACATTTTATTATTCTTTTCCTTCCTTGTTAATGTATAAAAAGTACTTTCCAAGATTTTTTTATTTGAAAGCTTCCGTTAGGATTTTAGGAAAAAGTTTATTTTGCTTGCTTTCGTCTTGTTTTTATTCGCTTTGTTGTATTCAACTGATGCCGCTATTGAAGCTACGACCACTATTTATACTCCCAATTTCAATTTTCTCTCACACACTATTATGTTTATATGTATGAATGTATGTGAATGGTTAATGTTTTTAGAAATTTGTAGAATTTCAACGTCATTATGTTGAAAATTTAACGGAACTGAGGATGTCTCCTGAATTCTTATATTTTCTCTAGAAACAAACAAACAAATTCTTATAAACATTTTTTGATTTTTTCCATTTCATTTTAAAATCAGTGAGAGATAAAGTAAGAGATTTTTGTTTGTTTTCATGATAAAAAATAAAAACGGTCACAGAGTGCCAGAGAGCACTCTTTTGTATTCACAAAGCTTTTTATATTTTGCTCATTAGAAATTTAAGAGAAAAAGTTAATAAAGAAAAAGCTTAAAAATGCTTTTAAAGAAAGAAAAGAAACAACAAATAAAGATAAATGAAATGTTTATTGTATAAAATTTAGGAAAAATATAATAAAAATAACAATAACCAAAACTTGTGTGAGGTTTTTGTTTGTTTACTTTAATTTTTTGCACATTTTAATTGCTAAAATTTAAATAATCAAAGCAGACATTTTTAAACATTTTTTAACAAAGTTTATTAACAAAAAACTTAAAAGTGAAATTGAAAAATTCTTAACAAACATATATGTTTACAAAATCGATACCACTAAGCTT
The DNA here is from genome assembly GCA_004302925.2 of Cochliomyia hominivorax. Taxonomy (NCBI): domain Eukaryota; kingdom Metazoa; phylum Arthropoda; class Insecta; order Diptera; family Calliphoridae; genus Cochliomyia; species Cochliomyia hominivorax. The sequence continues at coordinate 57,222,924 of PYHX02000413.1, forward strand.
CAAGTTTTATTTTTTTATTTGATTGAAATTATTATTAAAATTTACAAAATAAATAACATTAATCCATCTCCGTTTAAAATCTACCACACTATTGCACACCTTCTTAGTGCTCTTGAATCCTCTTTTATCAAGAGCCCAATATATTTCCACCGGTTTAGGGGGATTCTTCAGGATCAGCCTTTTTGAAAAAATTCCTTGATTAAAATTTCCGTATTTATAGAGCCCGTTGTAACAAATGATTGACTTCTTTTGCCGCAACTGCATATTGAAGAGAACTTGGATCCAAATGATTCTTTAATATTCCCTCGAGTATAATAAACAAAAATTTTTGACCAGGAATTTGTCAAAAAACAGAAATTTACCAAAAATCTGCCAGAACATACGTTTCGTCATTCATTATGCTGCAACAATATTTTTGTTAGAAAACTTGACTTAAATATCCGTGATCTGCTTTTACCTTCTGAACTGTTAGCAGCGTTTTTTTCAAGAACACTTTCAGCCTTGTATGTTTTTAAATCTGCATAAGCTTTTCGTACCAAATGATCCGAGCACTGAGCTAACCGGTCTGCTTTCCTAACGGATATGTTGGAAGCTCTATTGAACATGCTCTCTAATTTTTGGCCTTAGATATATTATGTGGACCCAATCCTAGAGTCTATTATCTTCATATAAAGACTCTTGATTTCTATATGGCGGCGCAATGTAAATCGTCTATACAAATGAATACCGAGGTACGCAACATAATCACCCTGAGGGATGTTAATACCATTAAGAGAAACTGGTGAACAGTTTCTAAGAGCAAAGGTGACGTGCTTAGTTTTCGGTTTGTTCACCTTTATTCTTCAACTCTTCAACTATATTTCAAAACATCTCAAATAGATGTCCATTATTTTTTATATTAGGCGTGAATATCAAGTAGATTGTGTGTCCTAGAACACTTCTATGAAAAACACCAGTCTTTATACAAATTTAATAATTTTAGTATACAATTTTTCTGGTCACTCATTTTGATAGTTATATATTAAAAGTTATATCGTGAGTTTTATGGCCGCAGAGGCCCTTCAAATTTACATAAATACATGTAATGAGGGTGACTTTTGTCCATCTGTGTATTTTTGCATGAACGTTCACATTTTTATTATTAACCCATTAATAGATTATTTCAAAAATACATCAATGGTGTGAGATAAAGAATAAATCAAGTTATTTTCCCATATCCTGTTCTAAATAATGGTAATCTGAAGGGTTAAGGTCTGAGTTACACGGCGGGTTAACCGTTGAGTCAGTGGGTATTGCTTTATGGGGTAGAGACTTTCATATACTATTGATCGTGCGATTCAATGTTGCCTCTCTCTCCATTATCACTAATGTCAAACGCTCGTATTTTACTAACTTTCAAACAATCTGTGCTCTGTCGTTGGACGGAAGCTATAAGCGTATAGATTGTTTTATACCCTCTAGCCATTTAGAACCTTGACACTGATATAATTTGATGCCGATGCTTTAGAATCTGGAGTAGTATCGCTCCTCCCAAATATTTGTTTCTGTTCGAAAACTGGCGTTCGATGGTAATTTCCAAACGCAGTGATTTAAGATATAAACATCAAAAATGCGAAATTTACTGTTTCTCAAGAAATGCTCCCAAACAAATAACATTTCCTTCTAATTATGGTCGAATGGTTGTGTCATCTACTAGTGGACATATGGACAGACGTAGATAGTTAAATTGAATCCCAATTGGATATAGTCCAAATATAGTTTAACCCCTTAAAATAGGTGTCACATACAGACTGTCAAATTGTTGAAAAATATAATTCAAATAAGAGCGAAATATTTATTAACATATAAATCAGATTGAATTTAAAATATATGTACATATGTGTGTATGTATGTTTGTATGCATGTTTGAATGCAAATACATTTTCTTTATTAAATGGCGTTTTTTACTCTCCCATTTAAAATAAAGTATCCAAGCAGAAGTTGTTGTTGTTATGTATTTCCAGTTTCATCCAGAAAAAAATGTTCATTCTTTCCCTAAATATAAAGTTGCCTTTTTGTATCTTCTTATTTCTTTCCTTTTTTATTTATTGTTATTTTTTTAAACTACTTTTTTATTCTTATTTTCATTATGATGAATATTTTTGTAAAAAACCAAAGAAATATAAAAAACCCATACAAGTACAAAGTACAATATTGTTAAGTTGTTTATTTTAGTGATTCTTATTTTGTTGTTTTTGTAATTTTTTCATATTGTGTCGCAGTTTCAATGCGGTTGCGTATCATTTGTATGTGTTTCCAGAATTCTCAACGCCCTTATTTCGAGAAGTTTGATGTTTTTTTTGCAAAACACTAAATCCTCTTTAGACACCATGAATCTCAAGTAATTATTTGTAATGTTTCATGAAATTCCCGAAATGTGTCGAATGGCGTTAAAAGAGGCTAAAGTTTATTTTTCGCATCAGCGTACAAATATCATATTTGCAATTTTGCTGAGTTTAGTTTTTGAAGTAGAGTGTCAATATATTGTTGCCGTATCTTTAAAAAAGTTATGAAAGTAAGATTGAAGGAAGAGTAAATTTCGAAACTGCATATTAGAAATTCCGCATTTACAAACAAGACGAAAGAGGGTGCAGTGTCTCTAAACAATTATAGGAGTTATTGATAAAAATCAAAGCAAATCAAAGGAATATCAATTTTCAAATTAAGTCCATTTAAAAATCCAATTATCAATTGGATAAAATCGAATACATGTCTAGTTTTTTCGAAAAAAGTGAACGAAAAATGCAAATTAGGTAGAGTCCACCAGTTTCTGTTAATAAGGATGACATTATCCGGAACAATTATGTTATATTTTTTGGCCATGAACCAAAATATGAACCAAAATATGAACCAACATCACCAACAACAACACATGATAAATCGTTTATCAAATCCCTTAAATGCATGCAAATTCAAACCTTTACCAGAATGACTTACCGTCCTATGGATGATAGGGATATTGAAAATTGGGTCTTTACATATAAGCAACTCTGTAAAGGCAAAGTTATCTGATATTTGTAACCGAGAAAAGAAATCCTTACATATCGGGTTTTCATATTTGTTGAATTGCAAATCAATTATTATTGATTTTCACTCCAAGTCATGTGAAACTATTGAACAAATATCTGTGGAGATCTGTTACTAGACGTACGTCCCAAAAAGAAGGCTAAAGGTATATAGAACCAAAAACCAAAGTATCCCTACAACTACCGAACCACTACAGTGATAAGGAGAACATCTTTGCCGAAAGCCAAATGGTGAACGGTATTTCAAGTGAAAGTTCATTCGAATAAGAAAAATAAATTATACAATTGGCAAATAGAACTTAAGATCTGAAAAAGAAGGAAGCGATTAACGATTAATTCTCATCTTTTTTTAACGGGACATAAAGGAGTGAATGGTGATGAAAATACCAAGAATAATCTTGAACAATGTAATGCTTTTTTATTGATTGAAACCAAACTAACACAGTGTAATAATAAAGCAATTTGAAGATACAAGTTGGAATAAAGAAATTTTTCAGGAAGGTTTAATGATGGTTGAATATATCAGGGACAGAATGTTAATAGGAGAGCCAAAAAGGTATGAAGACTGACTTCATACCTTTTCGGCTCAAAGGACCAATGACGAAGAGAATAATTCGTTTGAAGAGTATATTGAACGAAAATCGATCGAATATAAAATCGATTACATCATATTAACGCTCGGACACATGTTGTTGTGGATGATAAATTAAAGACCTCAGGCTTTGCCCCTTTTAACTATCATGTTATTTAATCAATTTAGATCAGGTTATTAGAAATTGGCTTGATTTGTTATTTACTATAAAATTGGACAAGTTCTTTTTGGGATGGAATTACACTGATAATGTGGTTAACAATAAACTGTGTCTCAAATAATGTGTCAAATCATTTGTTATTATAAAAAATCGATTTTATTAACTTAACCCAAAACTTGTGTTTTGGCCGATATGGGGATATATTGGATATTTGTTCCTCTATGAATAATGCCATTACATAATGGCAATCTTGTTTGTTGTAAACTGAGGAAAATCCAAAAAAGAAGAAATAACAACAAACAACACAAGCAAGCAATCAGCCGACCAAACAGCTGTTGTTGTTGGTGGTGTATTGTTTTTGTTTTTCTCTTTTAATCTTTTTCCTTCTGTTTTTTTTCTTCTTTTTTTGTTTTTGTTGTGTTATCTTATTGCCGGTACAATGACCGGCATTTTATACTCTTTGCTTATGACGCTTGTTATTGTTGCTGCTGCTAATGTAGTTTGTGCTGCTGTTGTTGTTGCTCCACAGCTAACTCTCTTTTTTAGTTATTGTCAGCTGTTTTTTGTTGTCGTTGTTGATTGTTGTTGCTTTGCGCAGTGTGTGTGTGTAAGAAATTGTCTGTATTTGATTATCTTCAAAAATGTATATTTTTAGTCATGTAGAACCGGTATATATGTACGTGAATTTGTGCTTATGGTCACATATACTCATACAAACTTACATACATATATGCCTATACTTACACATGCGCTTTTTTAGCAACAAAGCTCAGAAACACATAGATACTATTTGCCATTTTCCAGTAATTTTCCAAGCAAAACCGGTCTCATTTTGCCGGTATCATTTAATTGTTTATTGTTGTATTTACTTATGTACACATTTACACAAGTGTGTACATACATTACGTGCAACTTTTTTTATGGGTCTTGCTTGTGTCTATTATATTTGTTTTCTTAAGCGTTTTTCGTTAATTTCTCTATATGACGTTTTTTTTTTGTCATGAGCGTATTTTTAAGTTTTTCTGATTGTTTTTTTATGAAACGCGAATTTTTTTAAAAGAAAGAAAATTCCATCACGATTTGTCGTGGATAAAATAATTTCGTGTTAATAGATTGAACTTGAATTGAAAACAAATGTTGTATTTTTATTAAATATTTATGCAATTTAAATAAGTATGTGTGTATGTATGTGCTTAATGTGTATATATGTATTTAAGTATAAACATATGAGAGAAAATATTAGATATTTAAAATGTTTTGAATACAATTTTGAAATTAACCGATTTAGCTATGACGGTCTGCCTGTCTGTTGTTGGTTCGCTTACATCCAAAATAACTGACAGAGCTCAAGGAAATTTGGCCTGAGTATCTGCTAATAGTCCTGAGAAGTTACCTATTTAAAACCAGCAAAACCGGTATCTGAGACAACCTCTAAGTTCAAGCAAAAAACTTTCGTTAAATTGTCATTATACTTAAGAAGAACTTTTACATATTGTTTACATCTTTGGGTGTATATGTACGAAACATAAAGTATTTACTTCACACGCAATTGTGGTGAAAGATTCGTCATTGTCGAATATAGAATTCTAACTTGTTTAGTTTAAATCCAATTAAAAGTTATAATCGAGTAAGCATGATCATAAAATTAATATCATCGGGGAAATGTAGGCCTATTAAATATACAAGTTAATAATGTAGATTTTTTATAACAAAATTACACTGAATAAATACACCGTTATCTGTCTTTACGAAAGTTGAAGGAGTCAGATCAAAAAATTCTTTACACACGTTTAAAACGTTTAAATCGAGTATTATTTGATATTTTTTGTTAAGATTGGAAGAAGTAGAGAAAAAAACGATCGGAGAACATAGATGAAGAGACTGGCGATAAAATTGGAACAAGAGATATGACCTCCGACAAGGACGCTAATGTCCTACCGATAAGGCAACAGATGCGAGCAACAACGCCGAGTTGGACGAGTTGCATGAAATCATTCTGGACCATGCGAACGACATTCGCGAAGTGTTCATGATTGATGAGCTTATGGTTCCGTCTAATGACTCATCTGCCGAATCCAGTACTTCATGGTCGTTGGGCGATTTATCTATTGAAGACAACGAAATTACAGTAATTTTCGTGTGCAGTCAAGATCAAGGGAAAAATCAGTCGTTACCAGCATTACAGGAGACAGCATATTCACAGACAGACTGCTTAACTCACGAAATGAGCACGCAATGTAAGCTCGGCAAGACTCTCTGGAGAACAGATCAGACCAAGCTATATGAGGAAAAATCGTAGAATGGTGTCAGGGCTTTCATTAGCTATAAATTAAGATGGCAAAAAGGGATCCAGTACTATACTCCAGTAGGGATAAACACATGCTAAGGGAGCATATGAATAACATTAACAGATTTGAAAGATTTTATGGTTCGAACAGTGCTATACTTGAAATGCAAAATCCCGAAGGGCTATGTGTAATCTCATATGATAAGTCACAAACCATTCGTAAGCATGGGGATCTAGCTTCTGAGACTACTCAACAAACCAACCTACTGGAATGCAGCTCTGACCAGGCACACAAGTTAACGGACTTTCTGAAGTCCACTACTGGTGTTGCAGGGAAGGAGTCTGCAGTGGAACGTAAGACTGATCTGCCACCAGCTGAACCTTTTGGTTTAATTCAATTGTATTTTTACCTGGTTCTAGTCAGACTTATGCCCAAAATCGGATGAACGATCCTTTTCAGGCGAACCAGTTCTGAAACTGATCGCTCATGTAAAGGTAAAGAAGAAAAGTTGGCCAAGCATTCAGGTGGATAGAGCTTCGAACACTCCGGTAGAAAAGCAGCCCGGTTAGCTCAGTGCTCGGACTACTTGGTACGAAAAGTTTAATTTAATGCAGGTTCAAAAACATAAACGGCTAAAAAATTTTCTGACAGAAACGCTGCTAATAATTTACCAGCTTCATATCGAAATAGACTGGTGTCGTCCTCACAACGTCATTTATTCCCAAGCAGCACATTCTTTGAAAATTATTTGCAAGATCTTAATGAATTGCATTTCACTTCATTCGATCTCCCTTCCTTTCTTATCTGATCGTTAGTTCAATACATAATACACCCAACAGTATAATATATAGGTTGTTTTGATTTTGGAGCTTTTATATGAACTCAACTTCGTAGCTGAATGTTGTTTAATACCTAATTGTAATTTATGTTCTTGTTCTTGGTCATATAAGTTCTTCAACCATCAACATCAAACTCACAATTTTTGGAGTTAAAGAGAACCGAAGCATGATCAGTAACCTGCCATTATAAATAATTCCTGAAATATAAATAGACTGTTGTACGGTTGTTCAATCACAGTTTATATATGTGGAGATTTACATTTTTTTGAACAAGGGAACCAAACAAACCTTCGTCCATCATGTCGTTATAGAAAACGGGATAAGTTAAAGATTGCTACCAATCAGATTGTCATACTCCGAAACTCTATCAAATAATGAATTTTAAAATATGAAACAGTTTTAAATTTGCACAATTTCGCAAAAATATATAAAAATAATTTTTTACAGTTTCCTAGAATCCATAAAATTATGATTCATACATAAAATCTACACCAACATGAGTTATGGAAATGAAGTACTGAAATAATTGTACATCTGTTTTAAAACGAAAGAAATGATCATTCGTTCATAATCATAATTTTTCATTTAATCTCTTGACAAAAATAAATCCTTTAGGCACATACACACGTATTTTCAGATCTATATTTGGTAACTTGTTTTTATGAATGTAAATTTGTACATACATACATACATACATACATACATACATACATACATACATACATACATACATACATGTGTAAGTAAGTAGATTATATACTTATCTGGATTTAAATTGTTCATCCGAAATACATAATAATGATCTTGCTATTTCTTTGAGCATTCCGAAGTTTTACTTTGTAGTTAATGATCGAGACCGTGAAACTAATTACTGGACTAAATAAGTTAAAATAAGTGTCCATTTAAATTGACAGAAAATATTTCGAAGTTACAAAAATTATAACTAGCAGAACCGGCAAACTTCGTATTGCCAAAAAATGTTGCTTTGTTTTGGGCGATATTCCTCCGCCTGGTATTATCTGTCCTGCGTTTTATCCAGTGTCCTACGTTTAACAGTTCCTTGAAAAAGTTGTAGGAAACAAATTTGAAAACTCTCACTGTTAAAGTTCTTTAGATATAGATAATCAGTATTTGCTTTGTATGGGCTATGCCCCTCACACTGGTCTTATCCGTCCTACGTTTTGTCCAGTAAAACAGTTCCTTGCGAAAGTTGTCGGGAACAAATTTGAGAACTCTCACTATAAAGTTCTTTAAATATTCAATAATATTTGATTTGTATGGGTCTACCTTTCACGTTGACGAGAATGAATTATGTCTATATATATCATTTTTATTCCCTACTCCAAGACAGGTATTATGCATTGATGTTGATAATTTTAACGGGTTGATGCTGATAATTGTAGCAGGCTACCTCTTGAGTAGAGTTAAGGATATCCGTCTCTACGTCTGGCTGGCTGTCCAAGCATAGTTTCGAACATGAAAATTGGCACTGGTAGTGGATCGATCATAACCAAGAATATTAGTTATGATGGGTCCATTATTTTATATAGCGCCTATACTGATGTGTTTCCGGATGGAGCGTTTAGCTCAATCTGAAACCTTAATATATATTTTAACGAAATATGTTCGATTTCCGGTCTATTACTTCTCATAACTCCCATACAAGCGTCACACCTAAAAAGCATTAGTCTCTCAAAATTCCTAAAGTTCCCATTTTAATACCTCGTGGACTCTTATGCAGAAATCCGAAAACCATATTTTTTTCTAACTACGATTTATAGCCAATAATATAGGTAGGGTATAGGGTATAACTTAAAAAGTTAAATAAAATTGTCTACCCGAGTTTACCAACTTCGGTTCTTTCCTTTTCTTCTAAACTCATTAAGAACTTGCGATTTTTCAGATCACTCTGAAAACTAATCAGGAATATATAAGTGAAATTGAATCAAATAATATTAAGTATTTTTAAAGATATAGAATAATTAAAAAATCACTTTAGAACCACTTTTGAACGATAACTTAGGAAAACTCTAAACAAATAAAATAATATATTCGGCTCTACAGAATCATATATGCTACCACTTATATTATGGAAACATTTTCCTGAATTAAAAATAAATTTAAGAAAAGAAGACCTACATTGAAGCTACAACCTGGCCAAATTTCATTGCATTCAGACAGACAGACAGACAGACAGACAGACAGACAGACAGACGGATATGACGAAGTCGGCTCTTGATGATTCCTTCTGGATATAACATATTTCTTTTTATCAGATAGTAAGAAATCATTTAGTGTTAAAGGGTTTATAGCAGCTTCAGTAATTCATAATTAACATGACGTTAGAATTGAAAAAAATGGGTCGGTCTAAACACTATACTTCAGAAAAACGAAATCCAATTAAAAATCATGGTTCTGATGAACAAACTAATGCCGAAATAGGAAATATTATTGGATAATCACATACAATTTAAAAGTAGGGTACCGTGGATGAAAAACGGTGGCGACACATTTAATGGTTCATCGTATATAATTAAAATCTGTTAATAAGTACTGAAACTGTATCAGAAGGCTTAGGGAATAAAATTTGAAAGCCCATAGATCATGAAAACTATTAACTGATTCGCATGTCTAAATAGATTAGAGTTTGCTAAAACTTATTTGGTTTGACATATTGAAAAGTTGGAGTAATATTCTGCGTTGACCAATGAGTCTAAAATATTTTTTATTTGTAAGGTGGCCCCTTAGCCTTACAACAAATATGACGGTACTAGTGTTATGGTATGGAGGTGCTCGTATAATAGTGTTGGACCCATTTACCGTATTAAGACTATTATGGATGTGTCAGATGATATGAAAATATTTAACGATGTAATGCATCTGTAGAAATGCCACTCATTTGGGCCACGCTTAAAAGTGATTTTTAGAATAACTGGAGTCACTGTAATGAAATGGACTCTCCAGTCTCCCGAAGTAAATCCAATTGATAATTTGCCTACATACTGTTTATGCAAATGGCTTTTATGAAGTACTAAAGAAAACGTTTGTATGTTATTCTATTATATATATCCTTTGGGTCATTAGTCTATAGATCTTTAATTTTTTAAACCTAAAAGAGATTCGATAGTTCCACAGTTGCAGTGTTACTTTAACAATGCGGAACCAAGAATCTTCGAAACTAATAAAATATTTAGAACAATTTAACAGTCGTCGACATTTTTTATAAACGGAAGTGATTTCTTCTGATACATTTTTCCCCATAAGGAAAATTGAAAACTTTTACTATCAATATTTGAAATATATTAAAAATTCCGAAGAAATAAAATCGTTAACTTATTTTGTGAACCTAAGAAGAGACATGTTTTTGTTTTGCAAAATTAGTGAAAGTAACTAGACATTATGATATTTTTGGTGAATGGGGAAACCTTGTTGGAAAAAAAATCTGCTCAAATGTCTGTGTGGTTAAGTTTTGAGTTACAGACAATTTCCACCAACAAACATCTCTGAACTCTAAAGATTTTTGTTTTTGGTTTTATTAAGAATAAAGTTTCAAAAAATTTTTAATTCAAAACGAATCCAAAGATTTTTTTTCACAGATTAGAAAATCGATATTTGTTTCACAACAGCATCAAACATAATATTCGTGGTTGTTGTCGTCGGTCGGGTTTATAATATATTTACATATGTATGTGAATGTGTACATACATATATATTTTTGTTTTTCATTTAATTGCTGTTTGGATCCATGTTAAGGGGGAGAGTGAGGATATGTTTGAGAGAGGGGGTGCATGGAATTGCACAGACGACAATAGACAAAAGGATAGACTGGCATAAAAGAAAATGCAGAAAAAATAACAGCAAGAAAATTAATTTACAAATGCTGAAATCAAAGAGAGAGATTTAGAGTCATATTGAGAGAGAGAGACAGAGGTTGCAAGCAAAATAACTCTCTGTTAAATACACATTTTCAAGCAGACAAGAACGACGATTTAAAAACGATACAAATATACAAACTACAAGTATCACAATACCGGTGTAACGAACAATCCAACGAATACATAAACGAACTAAAGGAAGTATCTAAAGAAAACTTATGAGAAACATATGAGCCCTAAGTACGACAACATTCCACATACAATAACAGCAACAACAGAATATAATTTCCATTCAGCACTGTAAACTAGTTTAGAAACGGCAAAAATCGCACACATTCACACGCATTCAGCCACAGAGAGCTAAAAAATAAAGTTAGCTGCACAAAATGCAAAATAGCGAAAAATATAAATCGGAAAACCAGTTAAGAAATCACACGGGCGTGTGTGTTTTTGGCGACGACGACAACGACGCATCACTCGGCGATTGCATTCAAACGGTTTCAGACCAGACGGAAGAACAACATTTTCTGTCCAAATTACTACAAAACAGTATTAAAATCATAGTGAAGTGAAAATAATAAAAGAAAAGAAAAATATTCAGAAAATAATAAAATAAAATAAATACTACATATATATAGACATAAATATAATATATAGTGCATACATATATATGCAGAGTATATAATAAAAAAGAAAACTTAATATATACCAACATACTATAACCGATTTATATAGAAAAGAAAAATAAGTTGCAAATAAAAATTTTCGTTAAGAAACGGAAAGAAAAATAAATTAAAAATTGAAAAAATTTGGAAGAGAAAAGTTTTCGCAAAAAAAAGAAGAAAATTCTAAGAAAAAATGTCCCTGATACCGTTCATTTTAGATTTGGCTGATGAACTCCATGAGTTTAGCCGTTGTTTGGCTAATGGTATAGATATAAATGACTTTGGTTTTGGTCTCTATACTGGCATGGATCCACATCATCCACAATCACAGCAGCAACAAAACCAACAACAGCAGCAACAACAACAGCAACAACAACCACAAACCAGTCCCAGACGTGCACGCACCTCTTCATTTTCCTCGTTTTGGATGCCCTCGAAACGCCATCATCCCTATAATCGCATAAAAACTGCCTGCTGTGTCAAGTCTGGTGAGGGGGCAGTTACAACCCCCGAAAAATCGGATGCTAGCTCTTCCAGCATTGGAGGAACACCGGGAAAATCGGCCTCATATTCGGTGGTCAATAAAAATGGTTTTCAGGTGAGCATGAATGTTAAGCAATTTGCACCGAATGAATTGTCGGTGAAAACAATCGATAACTGCATTGTGGTTGAAGGCAGACATGACGACAAAGAAGATGGCCATGGCGTCATTTCAAGGCATTTTGTACGCAAGTATATGCTGCCAAAAGGCTACGATCCCAATGATGTGCTCTCGACTTTGTCTTCGGATGGTATATTGACGGTGAAAGCTCCACCACCACCACCGCCGACTGCGAAAAACGACGAACCCAATGAGCGGATTATAGAAATTCAGCCAACATCAGGACCAACCCCAGTGTTGGCGGTATCTGCAAAGGATACGCCACTAAAGGAGACAACGAAAAAATTAGTAACAGCGCCATCGGCCCGTTTGGAGTGTCAATTGCCCGAAAAGAGACAAAAACTGGATATACCACCAGCAACTGAGTCACAACCAGAGGAATCTTCACCACCAGCCACTACACACAATGAGAATAATTCAGCCACAGCTGCTTCAGAAGCAGGAAAAGAATCAAACGATGTTGAAATGGAAAAAACCGATGAACATGTTAACGAAATTGTTGTTGTTAAAGCGAACGAACAGCAGCAGCAACAACAGCAACAAAAATCAGATGTTGCTGAAACTGACGAAATTGATGTAGAGAAAAAAATGGAAATAATTGAACAGGCCACAGAGAAGGAAGAACAGGAAAAGATACAGGAAAAACTTAATGCTGAGACTGAGAAACAATTATTAGATGAAAATGTTGCCGATTCAAATGAAGATGCTAAAAATGTAAGTGAAAAAATGGATGAATCCTGCAGCAGTCCTCCCAAGACAGATGCAAAAGAGAAAATTGAAATTGCCGAAACTAAAACAGAAAAAATTAAAGAAAACTCCAGTGTAACTAAAATGGAAATAGATGGTGATGATGAAGGCCATAATGATGGTGGTGGTAATGATGATGACAAGAACAAACAAACAGACAATACACAAAATGTTGGGGCCAATAAAACGGCTGATATTGAAATGAAAACGGCTGTTGCAGCAGCTGCTGAAACAGACTCTGCAAAAACACTTACAGACTCAGAGAAGAAAACAAATAATACAGATACTTCCAACAATAAAAGCAGCAACAGCAGCAGCAGCAACAATAGCAGCAACAGCACTGACAAAACAACCACTAACACTACCATTTTAAACAATAACGCCAGCACAAACAGCAGTAGCAGTTCCACTACTACGACTACTAATAATTCCACTTCCAATGAAATTTCTTCAAAAGAAGATACTAAAACTGCTGACAATGGTGTTGTAACCGGCGAAGCACCAGAAGATGTTTCAAAATCTAATAACAGTGATGCTAACTCTGCTGCTAAAACAAAAACAGATAAAACTGAAACAACAGATAGTAAAATTGAATGTAAGGAAGAAACAGAAAATGAGATTAAAACAGCTGTGTTAAATACAGATACAAAAAACAACAACTACTAATACTACCACCACCATTACAAATAAAAAAGATATTGCAGATGAGGTGGCTCTGCTAAAAGCTGCAACAGCTGACCCAGCTGATATAACAGATACTGCTGAAGAAAATGTTATACTCACCGAATCCATAGAGGGCATAACAACAACAGCAACAGAAATAGAAACAGATTCAAATACTAACACCACTGTAGACAATGTGGAGTGTTCATTATTTGCTAAAAAGACACATTTGGGTAATGGCAACAATACAACTACAGCTACCCCAATCGTGGCCACTGAAGAAATGGCAAATTAAAATAAATTCCCATAATTTTTTTTATTTATGTTCTCCCCTTTTTCCCAATTTTTTTTATTAAAACTCCTCCTCCCCCACTTCACAACTAACAATAACAACAACACACAACACATAGAAGAAATATAAGAGACTTAGAATGCAAATCGTGTTTGCCGGAGACCGACAGATAAACGACCCAAACGAACGAATGATTAATAGAGAGAGTTTTTAATGATTTTTTTTAAAGAAAATCTTTTCAAATCAATTAAAATTTTGAACAGATAAAAAAAAATTAATGAACTGAAAATGTGAAAAAACTCTTATACGAGTATAATATATTATAAACTACTTATACTATAGTACTAAACTCTAAGAAAGACAAAAAAATCTACATGTAGTAGTAAAAACAAAAAGAACAAGTAAGAATGATATACTCGGCTATGCCGAATCTTTAATACACTTCACCACAAATGAGTGTGAAGCAAATACGTTAAATACTCACACATACACTCACAGTCGTATACAATATATAAACGATTTTATTTAATATAATGCGGAAAACTTAACTTTTTTCTACTGAACTGATTTTGATATTTCATTTGGAATGTTAATGAAGTACATACAACTTTATATTGCGCAAAACTTCATTCTAATTTGTCAATTTATAATTGCGATTTTACAAAAGTTTTCTGCTTGGACTTAGAGGTTGCTTTAGAAATCAGTCTATATCTATACTGAACCGAATGCTAAATAGGAAACCTCATAGGACTATTAGCAAATTCCATTGAGCTCTGTCAATTATTGTGGATGTGAGCGTGCCAACAATAGAAACCCAGACAGACAGACAGACAGACAGACAGACGGATATAGCTAAATCGACTCAGATTTTTATTTGATGTTAAAATATGTATACAGTAAAGGGTCTGAGAAGATGACAAAGTTATTCCATTGTGTTGGTGGAGGGTATAAAAATAATAAAATTAATTAAAATTAAAAACAACTGTCTGCTAAATGTTAGAGGCAGCAGAAGCAGCAGCAGCAGTAGCAGCGGCAGTTAATGCTTTTTAAACAAATAAACAAAAACAACAAAAAATTATAAATAAATTATATTAAAAATTAGTTTTTTTTATTTATGAACAATTTTTTTAATCGACAGATTGACTGAAAAAAAGTATTACTTTGGCTAAGAACTTGTAGTATGAGAATTTAAAAAAAGAACAACAACAAAAACAAAACGAATGAATCTTTAAGATAAAAAACAGCCAATATTTCCTATATTTTACAAAAACAAAAAATAATTAAATTATTCCTAATTTTATTTTTAAAATTTTTACTTTATTTTATTTTTTTAATGACAATTTTATTTTAAAAAAATATATATTTTGTTCTCTATAATTAAGTACGATAGTTTTTCATAAAAAATAAAAATAAAATAAAAAATAATAATTATTATATAATATGATAATAATGATAATTATGTATTTGAAAAAATGATGAAAATAAAAATAAATGAAATATGATAAATTGAATTAAAAGAAAAAACAAAAATCTACTATTTCAACTATTTAATTTTAAGTATTTACTTTAAATACATCAATGAATAAATTGAATAAAAATAATAAAAACAATAAATAAAAAATAAAAAATTAAAAAAATCGGAGATAATTAAAACCATAAATAAACAGATAAATAAAATATATATATTATAAAAGATCACAGATTTTTCTTTGATTTCAATACAATTAATTAATTAATTAATTGATACCAACATCCAATAACTCTTAATTAAAAATGATAAAATGATCAATGATTGAATCAATGAATGAATTATTTAATAAAATTAATTCTCTTAATGAAAAAAAATTAATAAACATCTTAATTGCATAATTGTATGTGAGAATAAATAAATAAATAATTATTTTTGTGTGTTTTTATTTATATTTTTAAGATACAATTTACAGTGGCGAATATGGAATGAGATACATTTCTACCACACAGGATTTATATGAAATTTAATTAACTAATAAGACCAACCATGGATATAATTATAGGTATCATGAATGTCAAACTTTTTTATGCGAAAAATTGTGTTATTTTTTAATTTCCGTATGAGGTTCCCCCTGTTCCTTAAGTCACTGGTATCCATTCTTACTTGATTCGAAATAAGTGATAATAAGTAAATGAAACTTCATGTTAAATATTCAGTAGTTAAAAAATTACAGAATCAATGAACCAAAAAAGGTAGTAAATATAAAGAAAAAGGTTATAGAATTGAATATCAGCCAACGAAACATTTATTCCTCACAATGAAAATTTTTGTTAATTTTTTGTAAACTCTTCAAATTAACGAAAAATTGTCAATATGACTTTTTGAATTCGTTAATAAAAATGCGGTTAACTTGAATAAACATGATTCAATTTGAAAAATACATTATTCAAATTGATAAAATAAATTCTTTATGTTGATGAATATTATTCAATTTGAATACCATATTTAAGTTAAATTTACGAAATTTTAGTTGAATTGAGGAAAGAATTACATTAAATTGTTGTACAAAATTAATACATAAACTATTAAGGAGGAATTCTTCCCATACAAAGCAAATATTGATTATAGAATATTTTAAGAACTGTAAAAGTAAGAATTTTTAAACTCGGTCCCAATGACTTCCTCAAGGAACGGTAGGAGGGATAGGATCAGAGTTAAAGCAGCCTTCATATAAAGCAAATATTAATTATCGAATATCTAAATATCTACTGCAGCGAGAATTTTGTGCCAATTACTTTTTTTAATACACGTCAATTTGTGAAATTTCTTTCGTGATCTAGAATTGAGGAGAATTTTTGTGCAGCATCGGGTAAAAGCTTATTTAAGACAATATTTAAATAGTGTAAAAAACGTAACAGACAATTAAAAATAGTGCAATATCATTAGGACGGTGTTGGGCCGACCGGCTGGCATATCTGATGAAATGTTATTTATATATTTGTTGATCAGCTGATCAACCATTTGCATTTTCATGAATTTATGCAAAGTATTCCCTCAACTTCAATCACAATAATTAGAATTTTCTATAAAATATTTTTCTCCTTAAATTTCTATATTCAGTTTACATTTTCTTTGTCAAAATTCATTTTATATGACAAAGACATTTTACAAAATTATTTGACGAAAAAATTGTTAAATTAGCAAAAATTTTATTCAAATTAACTTCATTTTAGCGTGAAGAATTGAATAAAGTTATTATCGTTTTTACTTAATATCTGTTGATTTTTCGTTAATTTTTTTTAACGAAATTTTTATTCAATTTAACATTTTTTACTAAAAATTTGTTCAAAATTATTGATTAATTATTTTTTTTTAATTTCAATACGCGTGGTGACCCACTTTGGAGGTTCACTCCTGTCGCCTGCCACTTGAAATATCATTTCAAATATTCAATAGTTCCAAAATTACAGAGTTGATTCTAATGTTTCATATGGAATTTTTTCCCATTACCCTCTCTTGTTACCATATTACTTAAATTCTCATTCTTATACAGTTTGCTACAGTTTCCAGGTGTTTCCTGATCGTTTACGGTTTCTTGAACTTTGAAAATTTCACTCAAGCGCCATTTTGGTTATACTTTGTTGACGTATTCCTATAGTATGACCAATCCATTTCCATTTTCTACATTTTGTTTATATTCCTATGAGCTTCTCGATGGTAATGGACTTGAATCTGAGCTTTTTTGTTTGTATATTTGTAAACATCTCCGTATTCATTGCAGTCTTCCAAATGCCAGTCTCGCTTTATTGAGCCTGTCATTGACGTCAGAATCTGCAATGCTATTTGTAGTCATTATACTACTCAGATATCACAAGTTATTTAAGTTTTCGGTAGGTTTTGCCTTTGCATGATGTTATTTGTGGTTTCTTTGTTGATTCTCAATGTTTTGGTTTTCTTGAGATTTATCTTAAGCCCAACATTGAGGTTCGGTTTTTGCGAGCTTTATAGTTGACGTTGAAAAAAATCAAATTTTTGAACGTGATCTATACGAATTGAGATTTTGGGCATTTCGGCTTGAAGAAATGGGAATCTTTTTAAAATCGTGATTCATGGGCAAGTTGATGTATGATCATATAGAAATTTCTAATAAATTTCGTTATTCATTTCCATTTTATTAATGACCCTCTCCCTGTGAGAATTTCATTAATTTTATCAGAAATATTCCTTCGTGTACTCTCTATATATATGAAGTACAATATTCTGGAATGGAAATAAATCTGTTAATTCTAAACGACAAGTCCGAAATCAATGAAATTTCACACAAAGATGTTGATGAGTTTTGAGTTAGGACCAACCAGTCCCAAATTTGGTAGAATTTCCATGGCTATTAAATGCAAGTCGTGTATTTTGAAGTCCTTGGCCACATGCTGCGTTTTAACAAAATAGGCTTTGAGTCTATTGCTCCTTACCAATCCTAAAACTACTCTTGTAGATCGTTTCAGATTTTGTTCAAAGTCTGTGATGAATGATTAGCAGGATTAAGTATGATATTCTTAAGGTAACTTCGATGGTTTTTTCTATCAGTTAGGATGATGATACCTCCGTTCACATTCTAGAAGGGTGGTATATAGTCTGTTCCGCTTGTCGTCATTTTCTAATTTGTTGATTTCACAGTTCAGCACAACGATCCTTGGGTCGCTGGGGTTAATATTGCGGAACTCATTACGTTCATTTGCAAGTCTCGTTGTTGGCACGAATTTTCTCTCGGCAATTTGAATGTTAAAAAATGATAAAATTTCTGAAGCCATGTTTTGTAACAGAGTGCAGAGAACCTGCTGTTGTGTCTTTCTGTTCTGTTAATCATGTAAATGTTGTGATACCATTAAAGATCACAAATTGAGTGATATTTCAATAAAATTTAGATTATTTATTGACCGAGTTATGCCACTTGTTGGGGTGAAAGGCATATAAAACTTACTTTGTTTGTTGCCATGAATCAATATAAAAAATTCGGATTATATAATGAATCTTTTTGCCTGAATTGTTAATTACAATAAAAATATAAACAAATATACATATACATTATATATCGAAACAAATGAGTCATTTAGCTACTTATGCACCGTTTATCAAAAAAACCTTTGTAATTAAAATTAACATCGCAAAACCTACGTCAAAATTATAATACACTGAAAGAAATCGCCACTATTCTAAGTTAATAAATTAGTTAATATAAACAAAAATTTTGGCTAAACTAACAAAAAAAAAATAAATAAATAAAAAAGGAAATAAATTATAAATAAGAAATAATTTTATTGTTAATTATAACCTAAAAAGAAAATTCACTCAAATTAAAACCAAAATAAGAAAAATATCAATGTTTTTCACCTTTAGCAAATGATCTTGAGAAAATTTCATTTCATTCAGTTGCCAAACCTTTGAATCAACACACACGAGTGTTTAAATATTAAAATTTTGCAAAACGAATAAATTTCAATTTTTTTAATAAACAAAATTATTAAATAAAATAAATATTTTTTTTTGAAATTTTTTGTCTGAAAATAAAGTACAAATGACACTTGTGCCAACAACATATAGCGATCTTGCGCTTGAACTCAGTCGTCCACGCTATTATCCACCATTTGATTTTCATTTGTATCCCTATCTCTGGGATGATCCACGTCTATTGTGGCCTACTAGTTCGCTGTTAAATCCAATGGACGAATTAGTAACGCGTCGTGTACGTAATCAATATATACAAAATAATTTACTCGATTGGTCGTATCCCGTCACCTGGAGTAATTTTTATAATGGTGAACGTGTTCGCATAGACGAGAAGGGTTTTCAAGTGAAAATCGATGTTAGTGAATTTAAGCCCCATGAAATTGAGGTGAAAACGAATGATGATTACATCATTGTAGAGGGTAAACATGGAAAACGCTTCTCTGGTGGCAACAGTTATATAGAAAGGAAATTCCTAAGAAAATATCTGCTACCCAGAGGTTATAATCCCAATGATGTTGTTTCGGATTTATCAGTTAATGGATTTTTGACTATCAAAGTGCCACCCCCACCACCGCCTAAGAAAACATTCTCACCAGGTGATCGTATGGTAAAAGTCCATGAAACGGGTAAATATGAGTTGCCTTGGAAATAATTCTGCCAACTCAAGTGAATCGTAGAAAAACAACTTAGTGAAAGAGAATCAGCAACAAAAGGGTGGCAAAATTGTTTACAAAAAAAATCTATTGGCAGCAGTTTGAAATTTTTGTTTTGTAAATAAATGAAAAGTGCAAGTAGATGTTTATAACGATCTTGAAATATTTAACCCTTGTAGTCTTCAGGGGGTCTCTAATGATATAAACAATGAAAATTTTTTATAATGTAAATCATTTTATTGAAAATCGATCACTTCTGTTCCGCTAAAATGAAAATAAATTTTAGTTTTAAAATTTAGTTTTATTTAAAATAAGTTTCGAAATTAATGAAGATTTAAAATTTAGATATAAAGAAAAATTATATGTTAGTAATTTAAAATTAAGTTAAAGTTTATATTAAATAAATTTTGGCATTAACTAAAATAAATTGTGTGTTTTTTTTACAATCCTCCTTTAAGGGTTAAACGGCAAATAGTCACTGATCTGTTGAAATATGTGCATATTTGATTTGTAGTTGTACAGGAAATTAAACAATTTTCAAGGTTATAAATTTCAAATAAATTTCAAATTCATCAAATTTATTCGTGGACGTAAACAAAAATAAATGTATGAATAAATTTAATTAAAATTAGTAAAAGAATAATTCGGCTATGCCGAATCTTCAATACCCTCAAACACAAATGCCTGTTTAATAAATACGTTATGTTTCGTACATACACACACTCACAAACGTATACAATATATACAAGTTTTTCTTAAATATAACATTGGAACCCACTTTTTTTACTAAACCAATTTTGAATCATGGCAAAATTACATTATAATTTATCATTTTTACAAAAGTTTTTGTTTGAATTTAGAGATTGCTTTAGACATCGGTGTATATCTCTTAATTTACTGACTTGATTTTGCGGGTTTAAATACTCAGGTCAAATTTTATAGAGGTCTTTCAATTATTGTTGATGTGAGATTGCCGACAACAGACAGACAAAAGGACATATCTAAATCGACTCAGATTTTGATTTGAATCTAGAATATATACATTATGGGATCTGAGATGGCCTCTTCTTAGCGTTACACACAGAATGACAAAGTTAATACACCCTCTTCACCACTCGTAATGGTGGAGGGTCTAAAAATAATTAATCTTAAAATGCAATATTTACAGAAAGAGTGAGACTGAAAAATATATATTCAATTCAATTCTTTAAATGAGCTGATTTGGAAATAAGTCCATAACTTTGGAAATTCGTAATGAAATTTTACATATTCGTGACACGCTCTCCAAATGATTTGGAATGGATCACAAGTTCTTGGTGAATATAGATGACAAGGATTGAACCTCTAAAGATGATTTTCTTGAACATTAAAAAATGAAAAAATTAAAAAAAAACTTTCATTGTGGAAACGATGATTGTCATATAAGATACATATACACTGGTGTGTATTCCTACAAACTCATATATTTTTTTAATGAAGAAGAAAAATTAAAACAGAAATACTCTTGCATCAAATCAAAATCTGAGTCGATTTAGCTGTGTCCCTTTGTGTGTCTGTCTCACACCACAATAGATGTTAGAGATCAATGAAATTTGGCCTAAATATTTGTTATAGTCCTAAAAAGTTTCCTACTTAAAACCAGCATAATCAGTTCCGTATATTAAAAAAATATAGACCGATATCGACCGACAGTATATTAAAAGATATAAACCAATTTCAAACGAAGAACTTTCGTAAATTGTCAATTATAAATTGATAAATTAGGATGGAATTTTGCCCTTATATTAAGTTATCTGTACTTCATTACCATTCCAAAAATTATAGAAATCGGTTTAATAGAAAAAAATTTTATACCCATAAGTGTAAGTTATTTTATTACTCATTTAGTGTTCCGTGTTATATTTAAGAAAAACATTTTAAGTTTATTAGCTTCTGTAGCATTATTGATAATGGATGAATGATCCTTTGGTGGATGATCCTGGCATTTATTATTGCAATTATTTTAAAATAACTGAAGAATATTAATTATGGAATCTCTAATGAACTGTAAAAGCGGGACTATTCTAATTACTTGCCCAAGGATAGGATGGCCAAAATGTAGGACGGATAGGAATATGGAGAGGAGTTTTATTTTATAATATTAAGCTCTTAAGCTGTCTTTTGGTAATTTTTTATTTCCCTTTGAAGGTTTCCGAACACCAACATGTTGTTGTTTTTTAAGTAATTACGCACCATACTTTCGGAACGGTTAATTTTACTACCAATTTCTCTATTGGAACATCCTTGATAATGAAAAAATTTAATTTATCTCTTTTCTTGTTCGGACAGAAAATTTCTGCAGTAAAATTGAATTATTGTCATTAAAAATCTTTATTAAAATTGGTCTATAAGTATTTTATAACCTAAAATCCCTTTTCAAAAAGGGGTCTCAAATTAGAAATATAGTAAAATATTGAGCTATAATCGTCAAATTAATTACATTTATTCAAAACGTTTATAAAAATGTTCCCTATTTTGCCGATTTCCAATAGATTAAGTTAATATTTATCAGTTTTATAAGTTTAAACCACTATTCCGGAAAAAGGGGGACATATTACCAAATATGGATCGATATCGAGCAGTCAGTAAAATAATTGTGGGGAATTTCTATAGAGTTGGTTTATATTTTTCAGTTCTATAAACTTAAAACCATATTTTTTGAAAAGGAAACTTATATTAGATAATGACCTCAGCTATATAGTAATATAAATGTATATGATAAATTTCAGAGAATTATCAAAAATTTTCATATTTTAACCTAGATTATCAATATCGGAACGGTAATTTTGATGATTTTTGGGACGATAATCAATAACATATAACCGGTATTTTAAATAACAAACAGTAGAGGACTACTTATAACAAACATTTAGATAATTTCGTTAGAATTGGCTTTGAGAATGTTTCCGAATTTTAAGATTTTGATTTGATGCAAGAATAAATATATGTACGTAAAGGTGTCCTAGATGACCGATAATCAACGCTTCTTTTTTATATTTTTCTCCAAAAATATTTGAAAAATATTTGACAAAATTCTGAAAGGGCTTTTCCTCGGATTTGATTTAAGTGCAAACAATTTGCTTAGAATTTTATACAGAATCCAAGCAATACTCTAAATACTTTAGACTCGATTTGAGCCCGAAACTTCCAAACAAATTAAAAAAAATCATGTCATAAAGTTGGTCAAAAATTTACATTAGTCTAAATGCCAAACACGCGAGCATGTACTTTCTCTCATAGAATCTTAAGATCCATAGACAAAGGTGCTTAAATATTTGAATCAAGGTTTTTAAGGCGGATCGCACTATTTAGTACTCACTAAAAAATAGCAGCATATTTCATGAAAATGATGAGTATTTCAGGCTGATCCGTTTTAAACGTCCCTACATTGAAACGCGTCAATATTTACTAGTTAGTCAAACAGCACAAAAGAACTAATGGCTTTGACGTGGTGTCTCTATTCTTAATAATGCGCACAATATGATTTTATTAAAAAAACACCATTTTTGAGGAATTAGGGAGTTGGATTGACATATCTACTACTTTCACTTCAGCATATGCTTAGTAATTGTCCAAGGCTCCAGCACGAAAAGATAAAATGGTCTGGTTAGCAGTTCCTCAAAAAGGCTATAGAATAAAGGCCTATGAACTATCGGTATATAAAATCTGAGTAAATCCATTATATGATCAAATTTATTCTGATTTTGATTTTACCAAACCTGAGATTTAAAAACAGGAACCACTTTGATGACATTTCGATATTTAAAATCTACTTTTACTTAATTGATTAATTGATTTTTTTAAATGACTTTAATTCACACTTAAAATTTCAAGGTCTGAACATATCATTTCAAATTTTGAACCCACCAAACCAATTAAATAAAAACAACAACAACACATACGTTTTAATTTCTTTACGTATTTTTTACATTTATTTACACTTTTTTAAATATTTTCTAAAATTATTTTAACAAGTTTTTAACATTAACAACGCTACGACTAATGCAATCAGTCCGAATTCTCTTTAATACAAATTTGTTCGCTTAATTAGTGTCCTTCTTAGTTTCTCCAGCGGATTCGCTAGATTTTATGGAAGGTGTCTCTACACGTTGAATTGGAATTTCACGAGCTTTTTCTTCAATCTGTGGCTTTGGAACGCTTACGGTTAAAACACCATCCGATGATAAAGTTGAAATGGCATTATCTACTTCAAAACCATTTGGTATGGCCAAACGACGAAGAAAGCGACGGGAGACATAACCATTATCATCGTGTTGTTCCTCCGATTTACCTTCAACAATTACATGATTATCAACAACTTTGACTGTAAGTTCTTCAGGTTTG
Organism: Cochliomyia hominivorax; assembly: GCA_004302925.2. Classification (NCBI taxonomy): domain Eukaryota; kingdom Metazoa; phylum Arthropoda; class Insecta; order Diptera; family Calliphoridae; genus Cochliomyia; species Cochliomyia hominivorax. The sequence goes on from PYHX02000413.1 coordinate 57,247,283, forward strand.
AATTCGGATACATTCATGGAAACTTGATAGCCATCTTTGTTGATTTTAGCTAAATCCTCTTGCATCATACGATTCAATTGATTCCAGGGAGCCACACGATAAGTGTTGGTGAAAGGATATTCGAAGAATGGTGAAGATGGCATAGCCAATCTTCTTAAATCTTCAGCCATACGCCACAAAATTGGTAGACTACGCATTTTGTTTTGTTTACTATAGAAATTTGTTCGCTGGGTTATGGAAAATGTATCTTTTAGTTTTTTTCTTCTTTCCTCAACACGTTAGGAAATTGTTTCTGTTGCACGATGCGATTTGTTTCGTGTTTTGGTTTGTTGTTTACTGATAACAGAGACGCATCTAACAAAACTATTTATAGTTTTGCAAAAAGTCTCCCATGTCTTCTCTTAAATTATACCCTCCTGATAACGAGAAAATTCTCGTTATTTGTTATTGTTTGCATTGAGAGTTTTTGTTGTTTTTAGTTTTTAATAAGAGAGTAAAAATTGTATTTGCAAATAAAAACTCATAGAATTTTATTTGTTTTTGTAATTGACGTGCACATGTGTGTATGTGGGCTAATTGTTGAGAAGGTATTGAGGTTTTTTTTTAGATGTAAACAAACATTATTCAATGATGGTTCATTGACCGAACTTTCGAGAAACTTGTAGAATTTTCTATTTTTAATGTAAATGATGAAATGTTTATTGATTTTAATGTTATATTTTTGATGTTTGTATTGATTGAAAGCTTTCATTGCAACTGTAGGCTTTGAGGTCTTCAGATATAAACAAATAATTAGTATCTAAAGGGTTCATTGACTGAACTTTCTAGAAAGTAATAGAACTTTAATTTTTTTAATTTTGTATAATGTTTCTTGATGCCAATGAACCAAAAAAGTTAGGTTAAATATCAGCTAACGAAACCTTTATTCATCAAAACGAAAATTTTCGTTAATTTTTTGTAAATTCTTCAAAATTTTCAATATGACTATTTGAATTCGATAATAAATATACTTTGAACTCTATCAATATCAGTCCTATATTTGTACCAATTCCATTGAAAATATGGAGTAACACCTATTTCACTTCAGTTTTTACATGAAACCTTTTTCAACTCACGCTTGAGATGCGCGCAAATGTTTGCTTGAAGTAAGTGGTGGAGGGTATTTAAAATTCGGTATAAAAATTGATAAATTTTTTCACAGCCGGAAAAGGGGAAAATAAATTTTTCTTCAACCATTTAGAGGGATTTTTCATATATTTTATCTGGCAATACTTTGGATGGGCTTGTGGGAAGATCATGCGTTCATCTTAATAATTCTTAATAAAGCAATACAAAAATTATAAAGTTTAGAACAACAAATAAGTTCTATCAGTGTTAAAAATGTTTCTTTTTGGAAAATTTTCGATTTTAAAAAATTTCAACTTCAGGTTTATAAAACTTTTTATAAGATTCATATTTTTGTGTGGTTGGTGCAGCAATATTTTATAAAATCTGAGAACTCCAGCTTTCAATTTCATATTCCAAAGTTTCCATACATTGTGGTACATACAGCTGCCAAAATAATAGTACCACATACACACATATTATTTAATAAGTCATAAAAAAATAGTTCCTATATTATGGTTTAATAAAATCTAAAAATCTAGTTAAAAGATGATGAAGGAGAAACAAAAACATTTCTATTCATTATCTTTCTTTCATGTTTTTCCAGAAGAATTGATAAGACCTGACATCAAAATAATATCACCATCCGGTTTTAACTATAATAAAAATCCAAAAATTAATAAGTTTTTAGTATAATTTTATCGAAATGAGTTTGATTCTTTTATATGAAATGTATACAAATTATCGATTGGATATACATCTGGAGACTTGGAAGGTATATTTTATCTGGCAATACTTTGGATGGGCTTGTGGGAAGATCATGCGTTCATCTTAATAATTCTTAATAAAGCAATACAAAAATTATAAAGTTTAGAACAACAAATAAGTTCTATCAGTGTTAAAAATGTTTCTTTTTGGAAAATTTTCGATTTTAAAAAATTTCAACTTCAGGTTTATAAAACTTTTTATAAGATTCATATGTTTGTGTGGTTGTTGCAGCAATATTTTATAAAATCTGAGAACTCCAGCTTTCAATTTCATATTCCAAAGTTTCCATACATTGTGGTACATACAGCTGCCAAAATAATAGCACCACATACACACATATTATTTAATAAGTCATAAAAAATAGTTCCTATATTATGGTTTAATAAAATCTAAAAATCTAGTTAAAAAGATAATTAAGGAGAAACAAAAACATTTCTATTCATGACCATCTTTCATGTTTTTCCAGAAGAATTGATAAGACCTGACATCAAAATAATATCACCATCCGGTTGTATTCATAAGTGGATTCATTATTGAATACGCTTTTAGCTATTTTGTTGGTATGTTTCGAATGGTTGTCTTGTTTCTTCAGTTGCATACGGTAGCATTACTTTGTCTATTATTTTCATATATTCTGACACATCCATAATAGTTTTAATACGGTAAATTGGTCCAATACCATAGTACGAAAAACACCTCCATGCCATAACACTAGAGGCGTCCAGTTTGAATATTTTTGTTGTAAATTTTTGCTTATATTTCTTGCAAGTAGGTTTTCTAACAAAAAAAATTTTGAAAAAAATCAGTCTACAGAATTCTACCCTCTTCTTCATTCCATTAAAGGTGACGCCACACTCCCTACTTTTCTAATAATTTTATTTGATTATCCAATTATATTTCTTATTTTGGCATAAGTTTGTCCATCAGAACCATGATTTTTAGTACCATTTTTGAAGTACAGTGTTTAGTCCAACCATTACTTAAATTCTAATAACACGCTTCTGGAAAATCTTGTTTATTATTTATTACAGAAGCAACTTTACACTCTTTTAAACTAAATGGACTACTTATGTTTTTTCCAAGTAATGGAACTGGTGCTATTATTTTGATATTTTCTCTTTATAATCAAATTTATTGTTAAACTCGAGTTAATTTAACAGAAATTCATTATTTTTCTCAGAAAATATATTTTGAATAACGGAACTACAAAATTGTGGATAAAAACATTCATGAACAAAAGCACAAATCAGCATCGAAGATCTGGCATGTGAGTTGTGCTATTATTTTGACCGCAACTGTATTTTATTTAAAAAATCAACTTTTGTCCCTTTAACGACATGTTTTCTTAATTTAAATAGAAAAATTCAGAAAGTTTTCACCTAAATGATGTGTGTACATTTTTATTTTTATCTTTATTTAATGTTTTGAATTTTATTTATAAAAATAAATTAATAAAAATTTATAAATAAATAAAATTATAATTTGCATCATTTTAATAGACATTTTATTTTAAACAAATTCATCATTTTACATACAAACACTCTGATACACATCAAATACTCAGATACGAATTTCTATATTCCATCTAAAATTATAAAAATAAAATTTTAAATGTGTTTGTTTGTTGTTCTTCTTGTCATTATATTGCGATAGGTTAGTTCTTATACCCTACACAATTATAGAAGGTTAAGGTATCATCTACCACTTTTAGGTACACCGTTCGATTAAGAATCACTTTCTGAGTCGATTTAACGATGTCCGTCTGGCTGGCTGTTCATGTAAACAAAATGCAGGTCGCAATAAAAATGTTTTTTTCCGGAATGGGATTTAAAGTGCTGAATATGAAACGAATTTTAACGAAATTTGGGCCAAATAAATGTAATAATATTCTAAAATAATGTGCCGAATTATTCGAGAATCGATTCATTATTTCTTATAGGTCCCATATAAGTCGCATTAAAAATAACACTTTGAAGGGCTTAAATCTACACACGTTTTGATGATAAAATGAAAATTAAGATAAATATAAGCAAGAAACGATTTACGAAATTTTACGAGGGTCGGTACATAATTTCATCTAGCTTCTGTATTATCCCCTTAGAAGAAGTCCTTTTAAAGCACACAAATGATATGTTTCATAGCGTCCATAAATAACCAACAATGTGGTGTAGGGTAGTAAATAATCGGCCTTGACCGTCCAGAACTTTTACTTGTTATTATTCGAACACTTCAAGCGTATGAAAATAATAAAAAAAGAAACAACAATAAAAATAAATTTCACAAATAACAAACCAAATTACTCACACTCGCAATATTTTTTTCATGGTTCCAGAAACATTGAGCAGATTCTGGCACAGTAAGTAAACAAAATAAAAATCAAATGAATTCTGTATTAAAAAAGAGTATTAAAAGAGATTAAGAGAAACAAAAATATGTTTTAAAGAGAGTATAACGGAATGTATAATAAAAGTTGCCAGATAATTTTAGACAAAAATCATCAAATTTCGAGGGAAAAATTAAAAGTTAAAACAAAAAGTGACTGTTTTTTTAAGATTAAATTTTTACAACTTTCAATTTGATTTTAATTTTAAATTAATTCAGAAATCGGATGCCTTGTTTGCTAAAACGAAATAATGTTAAAAAGGTTTGTCTTTTAAAAGAATTATTGAGGCATCTTTATAAAAACATTGAAGATCTATCCAAAACTGCTATACGGAACGAAATGATACAGTAGAGTTCAAAAGATCTTGTTTTACTTTAGTCTATTCGATTAATTAATTTTGGCACCATATTGAAGTTATTTTTCCAAATTATATTTATTGTTTATCATTCTTTGACAAATACGCAGCTACATTTTTTGCCATTGAAGGACCCGCAGATGTTTAAGTTGTTTGTTATTGAAACGATTTATACATCAAAATATCTGGGTAATTTTTATTCAATTCAGGATATTAAATGCGGAGAAAATTTGATATCGTCAAAGCTTTGGTGATAGATTATTTAAAAATCTTGTATTACAAATATAAATTTAAAATGTTTATGCCTGCGAAAAATTGTCAAATTTAAGGGATAAAACGTCAAATCGTCAAATCTGGCAACAATTAATGAGAACATATGGATTGAGAGTTTCTGAATTATTTGTTAACAACACAAAATTAAATAATGTGAAAATTATATAATAAAAATTTATTATTCTATTTTGTTTTTGCTTTTTATTTGTGACTTTTATCAGTCATCAGAAATAACTTTTTAGCTATTTTTAGATTAGTTAAACCAAAGATTAATATTTAATTATAAAAAGTGTGACTAAAATAAAAAATTAATATTAACATTAAAAATATTTAAAAACTCAAAATATCTGCAAATATTTTTTCAAATAAATAAAAATTAACATTAAAAGTTCCCTAACGCACAACACACAGTGTTCCCAAAACGTTTTTGGGAATAATTTTTTGGGGAATATTTTTTAATGAAATTTCATATGGATATTCTTAAGGTGTTTTCCAAATTAATTTGGAGAAGACCATTTTTCTAGTTGACCCTGGAGTCGGGAAGTGGATCACCTCAGTTATGACGAATGTAAAATTGCCAAAATTTTATTTATGATTTAATTGAAAAAAATATTATATATAATTCTCCACAAAAAATACTCTTACATGTATGTTGACCCATTTTTGGACTGGATTTTTTAGTATTTTGAACATGGTGGTCCTTATTCGGTACAAGAATCATATACCTATGTGAATTCAATAAAATGTTATATTATTTTGAAATAGAAATTTAGAAAAAATGTTTTTTTTTTTCAAAAAGGTGTTAACATTTTTCATTTTAAAATAGACTTTTTCCTTCTGGACTATAAAATTTTGTCTTAATTTTGAAAGAATTGCTAACTTTAATTCATATAAAGCAAATCTGAGGACATGAAGGGGAAGCCCTTTCGTTAATTTTTAAATATTTTTCTTTAGTTTCGTAAAGGGGCAAAAATATGTCAAAGCTAGAATCGTTAAAAAAATCACGCAATTTTTCGGAAGAGAATAGATTTTAAGCTTCTCTAGGGCTCGGGGGAGGACCACTTCCTACGAGACCACGGATGCGACCATTTTTTTCAATTACTCTCCCGGCCCTGGAAAATATCTCAAGAGCGTCCATGTGAAATTTCGTTTATATTTAATAGCGGCATGAGTACAGAATTATTAAAAACATTTTGGGACTACTGTGCGACGTGTGCAAATCGATTTTTGGAAGTAATTATGTTACTTTGAACCGTTAGAGATATGTTAATAAAATTTTACATGATTAAAGCTGAGATTTTTCTGAGCTGTTTTCAACGAATACAAGTGCCTATGTGATCAGGCGGTGACCCTTCAAACTGGTCACCTCGAGTATATTGATTTTCTTGAACTTGTCATTAAAGTATTTAGTAATTGTAAAACTCCTTCTAAATCTCTAGTGCGTTTTTATGTGTAGGTAAAGTTTCTCTTTTGCGGGGGCGTTTTTGTTCCCTGCAATTTAAGAAAAAATCTACCATTTCCAAGAATTCCCGGTAATAAATTGAATAATATACATATTCTATAAACCAAATGTTTTATAAGTTTTCTAGTGAAAAAATGCTTAAATTATAATAAAAACAATTAGGTATTCTATATAAGGCACCGCCGAATCTTACATATGATTCGATATTCACGAAAATCCGGGTCGAATATAACATTTCCGGATTTTATTAAAATGCTTTAATTTAATATTATTTTATGAATATATAACACACATATGCTACCTAGATTGGAGTAGCCCTAATTTGAGACTGCTATTCCGGAATTGTTTTTTTACATGGGAGCTAAATGATTTTTAATTACCGGATTCTATTAAAATACTAATAAATAAGAGTTTTATCAGCTTAAATACTTTTCTGTAAAATGAAGAATTATTTCTGAGTTATAGTCCAAAATAATCGGTATTCATGGAATTTTACAATTTTTATTTAATACAATTTAAAACGATTAGAAAAAAAATTGTATGCTGAATTATAGATGGAATTATTTCATTATATTATTTATTATTTCGCATAAGGTCCTTCTATTTATTGAAGCCAGATCAAATAATCAAAAAGCTTTGGGACTAAAAATCTATGTGGGAAAATTCAAAAAATCGTTCTTCAAATTGCGATCTATTACAAGCTGATTTTCTATTAATTCGATTTGTTGGTTCTGAACTTTTTAATTTCTTTATTGTTTTATAAAGAAATGTTTAAGGGAATGCGTGTTAGCAAAATTTAGATATATTCGGGCCAAATTCTGTTTTGTTAAATTTTTAATAAATGTCATTAATAGTTTGCAATATCGGCACAACAGGAAAAAATTTTAACCTCAAAATTCAGAAGAAGTATCGTCAAAATAGGTTCAGTAGAAAAATCTCTAAAGGGTAAAATATGCAAAATTTTGATACACCAAATCTGTGTATCAAATTGAGAGTTGTTTTCAAATATTTGTCGCAAACATTTTTTTGATATAATAAAACCCAAAAAATTTGATTGTGCTGGGATCATTTTTTTAATTGAAGAACCAATTAAGTTTTAACCATTTCTATTGAAATTTGTTATAATTATATTTCTTACAGACTTATATATACTAATTAAGATAATATCGGTTCATATTTTGATATAGATAGAAAGAAAAACACTTCCCGAAAACTGTGTTTAAGCTTATAAAACTCTTTAATATTTTTAAACTTTACTTAGTTTGATATGCAAATCCACATATTATTCCATTTGCATAACTGATTTAACGACTATCGGTCCTTATTTTGTTAAAGTTGCAATAAGGCCCTTTCCGAATAGTATTTTAAAATTATAAAACTCTTAAATATAGATCAATTATATTGAAATTATTTCTTAAAGGTTTTTTAATATATAATAATTTGACCAATATCGGTTTATATTTTGCTATTACTCCCATTAATAGAAATTCAGACAATTATCTAGTTGTCTTTAATATATGGATTTATGAAGGTATTATTTTTTATTATTGATAAAGTCAAGTTTTACTTTATTTTGAAGTGACGCATGTTTTCGTGATGTTTTTATATTCGCCAATTTGCGATGCTTAACAGGGTTGTATAATATACGATGTCTTAGAGGTTAGTAAAGGCCTGATTACAGACTAGATCAGATTAAAGCTTAGAATATAGACCATATTATATACTAGTTGATAGAACTATGGACTACTTTTTAAATTAGATTATAAACTTAACTATAGATCAGATTATAGATTAGTATATTGATCAGGCTATAGATTGGAGTATAGATTATAAACTGGTCTACAGATGAAATAACAGAACAGGTTAATGACTAATCAATTAATCAGATTATAAATCTACACATCAGATTTAAGAATGCTATATTGATCAGATTATAGAATAGTCTATTGATCTGCTTATAGATTAGTCTATATGGGTTTATATAGTAGTCTATAGACGACATAAAGACTAGTCTATAGATAAGAATACAATCAAGTCTTTAGACACTATTATAAATATTCTATGGATCCGACAATACAATTTCCGTCTCAAATACAATATTTCTATTTTTAAAATAATTTTTTCAATTAAGTTGAGCAAGAAAAACTTTTGCTCGATACCAACAGTTTTAGGTCTTTTCGACAACATGAAACCAATATTCTAGCACTGTAAGCGAGATTTCTTTGAGTCAACTTATTTCAGATAGGTAAAGTTGTAAGCCAAAACACTGCTCTGCACTGAACTTCTGGTGGTTTACAATCCTCCATATCAAATTGAAACCATTTTAGCTGAATTTCTGTAGGTTTAAAAGATATAAAATTCCAAAGGTGCGTTAAATTAATAAGAATTTTACAGTTTGTCAATTTTTGTTTGCACAATTCTTTTAAAAAATCTAGAATTATTAATATGCACATATTATTTTTTATTGCGATTGTTTTTAATTTAACAAATAATTTTAACAAAATTTTAAACAATTAATTCTCTTACAAGTAAAATTCATAATCCTGGGTTCCAAACCATTAAGGGAGTCTGTGGAATTTTTCAGTTTAAACCTTCACGTTTAGACCACTCCATCCAGGAGCCTAGATAAGGTTTGGCACTGAAATTTTATAATGAAATTATTATTAAATTTAAAAATCCTTAATAATTTTTCTATTCTGAAATTCACATAATTTTTTTTTAATTTGCTTACTTTTTCCAGCCATTCTTTTTAGCCAAATCGGCACCCATTTGAGCATATTGACCACCTAAACAGGTAAATATTACAACAGCATCTTTGGGTGGTTTTTCTGCTCCATATTTTGCTACAAAATCTTCATCACTCATCATTAAGGCCTCTTCTAATTCTGCAACTAATTTAGTTAACAAGTTAAAATATTCTGAACTATATTTTTAATTTAGTCCTTATACTAACAGGGTATATTAATACTGCCGGGTATGGAACCATCTTTTTCCACCAATTCTTTACTTCTTACTTCAATTAAATATTTATTAGGATTATTGGGTATATCCTTTACCTCTTCATAAGTAGCAAAATCGGCATTCTCTTCTTCGGCTACAATAATTTGGAAAATGGAACAGATCACAAAACACAATATAATAAATTTCTTCATTTTTATTCCGATATTTTTATCCGATTCCGATATGTTTGAATGTGAAAAATATTTAATTTTTTTGTAAAAAACAAATATTTAGTTAAGTTGTCAGCAATTCGTGTTTACAATCTGAACTGATCTCAACAATAGAAACGAAATTTATATTAAATTTTTATTGTTCGATTTAATTTAAATTAACTGCCCTTCATTAGAAGTATAGGGAAGAGGTGTTTCATGACAGAAATCATGTAATTTAAAATGTTATTGTGTTTAACAAATCGCCTAAATTAATATTAAATATAGTGAAAAAAATTGCATTGTTAATATACATATATACATATGTACGTATATATATATATTTACCTATATGTATTGTCTCAATATTTCGAAAATATAAATTGCAATGAAGTGTGTTGAACGCGTGAGTAAATATTAATTAAGGACTTTAAGTTTCATATTTGGAACCATTGATCATTTTTTTTAATACAGACTCCCTCGGAACATTTTGCTCATCATCTCTAGCAGCACAAGTTCCCCAAGAGTTCAACGGACGTAGAGTGGATCTATTCTATACTCGGCTGTGCCGAATTTTCAATACCCACCGCCACATATCAGCCAGAAGTAATTAAATTATGTTTCGTACATATACACTAACACATACACTCACAGATAAATGATTTTCTTACATACAACACAAAACAATTGAGTCATAAAATAACTATATAACTTTTGCTATAACTTTGTTTCTGCTGAACCGATTTTGATAATTTTTGGAATCAATTAAGTGTAGGTTAACATAATGGCAAAATTTCATACTAATTTGTCGATTTATGATTGACAAAATTATGAAAGATTTCTGGTTGAACGTAGAGGTTGTCTCAGATATCGGTCTATATATTTAAATAAACTGAACCGAATTTGTTGGTTTTAAACAGGAAACTTTTCAGGACTATAACAAATACTCAGGCCAAATTTCATTAAGCTTTGTAAATTATTGTGAATATGAGCATGTCAACAACAGACAGACAGACAGGCAGACAGACGGACATAGCTAAATCGATTCAGATTTTGATTTGATGCAGGAATATATATACATTATGGGGTCTGAGATGATTCCTTCTTAGTGTTACACATGGAATGACAAAATTATTATAGATTTCCAGCTAGAACTTGTACATAAAGAGTGAGATCAAAAAAAAGTCACGCCAAAAATAATTGGACACATTATGAAGTCTTACGGAAACGTTTCTTGATATAAATGTCGGTATTTGTAGGGCCTATGTTTGGGGAATTTTGCCTGTTTTTGACTTTAAACTTTTCTTTAACATCCCTCCTGCATTCTCAATATAAAAATTTGACCAGGATGTTGCGAAAAGTCTGCCAGAACATACGTTTCGTCATCCATTATACAACAAGAATATTTTTTTCACAAAACTTGACTTCAATTTCCGTGCTCTATTTTTGGCCTCTAAATTGTTAGCAGCGTTCCTGTCAGGAACTTCTGAGCCTTGTATGTTTTTAAACTTAAATTAACTTAGACATTTCGTACCAAATAGGCATTGAGCTAAGGGTGCTGTTTTCCTACTAGATGTGTTTGGAATTCTTTCTATATTTTTTGTTTCAGAACATACTATTCTCCCGATACTGTTTAATAACATTGGAAACAGTTTGACGGTAGACCTTTTTTTTACTGTAAAGTTAACTTGATCAAAAAATCAAATAATAATTGAGATAAACAATTTAAGGAGAAACGTGTGTTAAGAAATTTTCGATTTCACCGCTTATCAGTTGCAGACTATTTTAACGATTCTAATATGAAATGATTATGAATGATTATGAATGTGATCTATTATCTTTAATATATAAATAAATTATTATCTAAAGTATTTATATAAATATTTATTTAATATCATTGGAAAGCTAAATATTTGATATATAAAAATTTTATCATAATAAATTAATCAAATAAAATTTCTTTAACAAATTTTCCATAAATCAAAAAATTGTTATTTTTGGTAAAATTTTTGTGAATAAATTTATATTTAACTTTAAATAAAATTTTTATAATGAAATTTTAGTTTAATAAGGAAAAAGATTGTGTATTAAATATGAACCTAAAAAGATTCCCATTTTTTTTATTACGAAACACCCAAAATTCATGTTCGAGTAAAATATCTTGCAATAACTGATTTTCTTCTGTAAATCACATACAAACGTCTTCTTTCATAAGTCATAATATTTGCTGTTTAATTTTATCGAATTGAGTTTGATATTTATTCTTAGCATTTTATAGTATTTCCGTTGTTAGTAATAACAACCGTACATCGCCTACCCATTGAATTAACTGGCACCTTTCCAGAATAATAGAGTTCCATGCCTGCTGTATAGTGGTCCAAAGATCGCTTGTATTGGTCGGTTTAATTACCGACATCTTCTTTTATACGTTTTGGATTTACATCGGGAGACTGGGAAGGCCATTTCATTACAGTGACTCCTTTATTCTGGAACCACTTTATAGCTTTCTTGTTTGTTGCATGGCCCAAATCAGTGGCATTTCTTTGGTTGTATACGATTAGCATTACTTCGTCTAATATTTTTACATATTCTGACACATCCATAATATAATTTAATATGTTAAATTGGTCCAACACCATAGTACGAATAACACCTCCATACCTTAACACTAGATCCGAAGTTTTTAAAGTTTTTTGTTGTAGATTTTTATTATATTCCTTTGCTAAGAGGCATCCTTACAAATAAAAAATATTTTGGACTCATCGTCCGCAGAATATGACTCCTTTTTTCAATATGGCAAACCAAGAAGGCTTTAGCAAACCTTAATCTATTTGAGACATCCGGAGCAGTTAAGAGGGAGACTTTTCATGGTCTATGGGCTTTCAAATTATATTCCTTCAGTACTTTTTTACAGATTTAATCATTTTTCAAACTCTGCTGCTGAGATCAATGTCACCTTCTTCATTTGACGGAATATACGATGAACCATTAAAGGTGTCGCCACAGTTTTTCATCCACGGCTCCCCACTTTTATTTTGTAGGTTATGGTATTTCTAATCATTTTATTTGATTATCAAATAATATTTCTTATTTCGGCATAAGTTTGTTCATCAGAACAATATATATCAATTAGTTCAGAGTTTTCTGAAGTGCAGTGTTTAGACCGATCCATTATTTAAATTCTAATAACACGCTTCTTGAAAGCCTTGTTAATTATAAATTACAGAAGCAACTTTACACTCATTTACACTAAATGTTATAACAATTGTTTGGACTGTTTATGTTTTTTTTTCAAGTGTAATAGAAATGGTGCTATTATTTTGAGAGGTCACAACCTGATTTTTGTCTTAGAGAATATACTTTGGATAACGGGAATACATAATTGTGGATAAAAATATTTATGAACAAAAACACAAATCAGTAACGAAAATGTGACATGTGTGTGGTGCTATTATTTAGACCGCAGCTGTATAGCGGCATATAAGCAAGGTACTTTCTTTTCAATTTCAACACAGTTTTCTTCTCAGAAAATTGATGCTTTAGATTCATTTTCGTTAAGAATTTTTTGGATGTCCACTTATGGTTTCCTGGACTCACTTACAATTTGTTGAATCAGTTAAAAAATACCTATTTTTCTATTCTATTTATTAAGTCCTTGTTGGTAAAACAAAACTGTTTCACTAACGTGTTTGTTTCAGCAACGCTTTATCTTCCAAAAATATTATTTTTTATTACTTTAGATTTTATTTATCACCTGTTTATCTCTGATGTCAGAAATCGTGAGTAGTTATCTAGAACATTTTTAATACTTCATATTAATATTTATATAAAAAATGACAATATTAACAACAATAAATACAATTGGAAATGTGAATAAGGTCATATTTGCCAATTTTATTATTGAATTTATCCGAAATATGTATATTATACGATATTTAACTATATACCAAAATACTTTTATCTTATATCATAAATTAATTTTTGACGGTCCCTGACACGGGGTCTGTACTCTTCCAAATCAACTCAACAAATTCTCTGCTCTAAACATGGGAAATTTTTTAAAGAGATCTCTTACGTTTCAAAAGTTTCAGAATTATTTCAAAAAATCGATTTGTACACACCGACCATCAACACACTTATCGACTTAAATTATTTGAGTCCATTTAATGATATCTGATCTCCAGCTTGCAATTTTAAAGATAAAATTTGCTATATTTGATTATTTTGGGACAAGGACGAATACTATTGAATATAATGATGGTCGGCCCAATTTTTCAATAAGTTATTGTACGAATGTTCTCTCGAGTGGTGGTTTTAAGTTCATAAATGACTTAACATTAAGAGCAATATAAAAGAATTTTAAATAAATTAAAATCGTCTATATCTTCGTGTAAATATCAAAGATAGGTTCACAAAAGATCGTAGCTACCAAACAAGATCTTTTTCCGAATATTATTTAAAGCTCTTCAATCGAAAAAAAGAAGAGTTAGTAATGTGATCATTTTTTTGTAAACATAGTCCCAAATTTTAAGAGAATCGTATAACTCTCATATAGCGACACCTTCAGAAATCCCCATATATTGCTTAAATCTATATATGTAAAAATGATTCCGTTTTTGTTTCTCTGTTTGTTTGGGACTTATAGACAGCTAAAATACTGGACCGACTTTATTGAAAGTTTCACAGAATGATTCCCATATAACCAAAAGTAACAAGGGCTATAAAAATTTCGATAGGACTAAAGGGAGAGGTACCCGCCATACAAAACAAATACTGATTATCAAATATATAAAAAATTTTCAAATTTGGTTCCAGTGAACTTTTTCAGTGAACTTTTTTACAAAGCAAAATGTGAGACAGACAGGATCAGGGTAAAAGGTAGCCCTCATACAAGTAAATATTGTATGTAGAACATTTTAAGAACTATAATAGCGATAATTTTCGAATTTGGTCCCAACCACTTATCTAGACACTTTATCAAGCAAAGAAAATGTTGATAATCGAATATCTAAAGAATCACTGCATCGAAAATTTTCAAATTTGGTCCCAATACATTTTTCAAGTAACCGTTTTATTGAACAGAATAAATGGCGGATAGGATCATGGAGAGAGGTTGTAATCGTTGGGAGGTTGGACCAAAAATAATTTTTGATTCACTTTATAGGTGCGGCAAAGCGCACCATGTCTTAGCTAGTCTCCTATAAATTAGAAAATCATGGCGGACAATGCGTTTTTCTATATCACACTTAAATATTGATGAATAAAACAAAACCTACTGAAATAATGATTGTAGTTCTTATCAGTTCTGAAAATCATTTCGAAGTGCAAAATTTTAATGTGATAATTAAAACGAAAGAATCGTTTTCATCATGCCTTCGATATAAAGGCCGCAATGGATGTATAGTCGGTCAGGCCGATTATTACTCGTTTCTTTTTTCAGAATAGCTGTTCTATTGATAAGATAAAAATATTTCTATACTTTATTTCATTACGAGGTCCATGTTTTTATTTCAATGTTTAAATCTGAAATTTTATTTCAGAATAGAAATTATACTTTAAAATTATAAATAGAAATTTTAAATATTTGTACGTGTTTTTGACAGAACATTTTTTTTAAATTACTTTTTTGCAAACTTCACATGTTTCGATAACTAAAGTAATTTTTTTCTGAACTGATAACCAGATGTGGAAATATAGGGAGTGTGAATTTTATACAATTTTTTTGTTGGTGTTTCAATAAAATTATATGCAGACAATTTAATTATTTTTTATTATTATTTTTTATTTTAATATACAAAATATTGTGACGTTTCAGAAAATTTCTGCTTTTAGTCATTCGTTTTATTGATAACAGTCGAGTATAATACAAATCAGAATTGTTTCATTATGTTACGAATAATTGTCATCAAATATCGTACAGTGGTTATAAATTCTTCGGAAATATAATTCCATAATTTTTAAAACTTTCCTTAGTGATACCAGATATCTGGTCAGAAGCGCAACTGTCTACGGCATTCCTCCAAAGCTGATTTTTAAAAATTCGCCAAAATAAATTTTTGACCTGAAAAATGAAACAAAATCAACGTTGCACAAAGTTAATTTGAGATTGAATAATTGTTTTTCATTTAGTTTAAATTAATCATTTTTACTTTTGTGCTGAAATAATATTGTATATATTAGAATCTTTCAATATTAATATTAAACTAGCTAAGACCAGGTGCGCTTTGCTGCCCTTATAAAGTGAAACAAAAATTATTTTGGGGCCAATCTCTTAATGATCCCAATCTCTCCCCATGATCCTATCCGCCCTTCATTCTGTCCAGTTAAACAGATACCTTCTATGCGTTGAAGCCCCAACCTGAGACGTTATTGAACTAAAGTCGCAAGGAATACTTCTAAGTTGTTCTCAGAAATCACAGGTCAGTGTGTATTAGAAGATGAAAGAAAGTATTTTTCACCTCCTGAATCAAAAGGAATAGATTCCTGGGTAACTACATACTGGACTTTTCTTTTTGAGTATCACTGATTAACTTAACGACGTACTTAGATACCTTACAGAGACGGAATGGATTTAGTACTTCTAACACTCGATACTCATTATCTAACGTATTGTATGGTCATGTTAATGAGTTTTTGAACTACCAACGAGTTACAGAATTATTTTCAAGATATCGGTTTGGAAACAACTAAATAAATTTATATCATTAACCTTTTTACTGTGAACTATTTTATATTTCAGATACATAGGATGGCAACAAATAGAGAACTGAGAATGATCGTCATAATACGGAATATGATAAAATCCTCTCTGGTACCTTAACTATTAATTTCAGAAGGCTGCGAAAGATGTTAAGCCACCGGTAGAGATACAAAGTCCACTAAGGAAAGCTAACGGTATCTGGGCGAGTAGTTCAGAGGAAAAAGCTAACTTATTAGCAGACTATTTATAAAGTTTTTCAACCGAATTCCCCTACAAACGACTTTAAAATTGGAGAAACACCTGAACCAATATCAGAAAATGGTGACACAATGTCATTAGTCCACATAAAATTTCGCAAATTATAATGATATTGAAACCTTGAAAGGATTTGAAGATTTTTTTCATCCTATAGACCAATTAGCCTGCTGCCTTGCTTGTCAAAAGTTTTTGATAAAATATTCCAAAGAAAAATTATATTTAAATGATGGAAATATCATCCCAGTACACCACTTTGGTTTTCGGGAAACGGGTAATCCGTTTAACTGGAGATATTAGAAAATCTTTCAATTAAACAAGTAATGTAACGACTTTATAACTGGGAAATTCTGTATAAAGGTTGGTGTTCCTCAGGGAAGATTTCTAGGACCCAGTCTTTGATATACACGTCTGACTTATGCCCTTATGATCTTACGATTTTAACATTTTCTGATGAAACGGCAATTCTCAGTACACACAAGGACCCTAACTTAGCTTCTCATACCCTGGGCGTTTATTTAATTGGAGAATAAAGGTAAACGAACTAAAAAGTAAGCACATCACCTTCGTTCATTGAAGAGGATACTATCCACCAGTTTCTCCTAATGGTTCTAACATCCCACAGGGTGATTATGTTACATAACTCAGTACTCAATTTGATAGGCGACTTACATGGCGCCTTCATATGAAGGTTTCATATGAAGTTAAAAGCCTCTAGGTTACAATGGCTAATTAAGCATCCTATATAGTCTAAATTAAGTCTTGTCAATAAAGTCATCCTGTATAAAACCGTTTTAAAACCAATATGGACATATGGTATACAATTATGGGGAACGGTCAGTAAAATCAGAGGGCAGAGGGTGGAAGTATAACTGTTCCATGGAGCACATTAGAAATGATAACATTCAAGATATCAATGCTAATTGTGAGACCTCAAAAAAGAGACAAATTCAATAAATAACCTCATGGCTAAATTAGTTTAGGAGTTGAATCTAATACCATAATGATCAATTTTACCTATAGGAAGCTTTAAAGATTATTTCATTTAAATATCCGGAATGGATTGGGAAAAAATCTTGTTTAAAAATAAATTGCTTATGACCTAAATATTTCATAAAATGTACTTAATCACTTTTTCCTATTCGGAAAAAAATAAATGTTAAAAATTTTTAACAATCTCCATAATTGGTCCGGCTAGTTAAACTTATTAAATCATTTTTTTTTTGTGAAAATACAATATTAGTATTATTTTATTTATTAAATTTAATGTCTAAACAATAATTGCGTTTAGTTAATACGTTTTTTTTGTAAATGCAACTGGTTAAAAATAATCATATTTAATTTAACAGATTATTAGAAGAGTCATAATTATAGGTTTATATAAATATTAATAAATAATTAAGTGCTAAATTACTTTAGGCTAAAAGTTTAACCTTGATTTTCTCTAGAATGTAGTTAGACCAGTTGAAAAGGTATTTTTGTAAAAATATCCAACTCAACAGTGGTTCCAAAACGATTTTTTGGAAATAATTCTGAAAGTTTTGAATCGTCAGAGATATATGAATAAAATTGTAGATATTTAGAATTTTCGAGCAGATTTGAAGGATTACCAGTTAGTCGATGGCATTTCAGGTTTTTTGGGAAAATTATACAATTCTCTTACTAAAAAAATTTTAGGATACATCAATCTATCCAAAAAACATAACTTTTTTTTAATATTCAGATTTGCGATTTCAGGAATTAAGTCATCAATTTTATTCTGTGTTATAAAAAAATTATCGACAATCGGTAAATAGTCGACTTATGGTTCCAGGAAGATATATTAAATTTGTTTCTTTACAACATTTTGCTATTAAATCTTAATAAAATTAAACTTATTTCAGACAAAATTTGGACCCGCTATAATTTAAAAACTTCATCACAGTTGGACAAAAAGTAAAATTTAAAACTTTTGAAGCTAAACGGTCCCTTAAACTAGCTGAGACCTTGGCTATATCTTAGCGAAATGTCATTGAAATCGGACTTTCCGTTCGATTGTTACAGATTGTTACAGTGCTCGATACATATTTTTTATTTTATTTACATATTGTCGAATTATAGACAGTTTTCAAATTGTATTAAATTTACATAAAATTGGATCATATTTAAGAGTTTTATAAGCTTAAACCCCCTTTCTAGGAAAAAGCCTTTAATAGGAACTGTAGTATAATAGGACCCCGATATTCGTAATATAATTACCATATATTTAGGATAGTTTTATAAAAAAATTGCCCCGAATTACAAGTAAATTGTTTCAACTTTAAAAATCTTATAATTTTAAAGTTTTTTCGGAAACAAAATGGATTCATATTTATTTAAGAGTTTTATAAGATGAAAGCCGTTTTACGGGAAGGGACGTTATATGGGAGCTGTAGCAAAATATGTACCGGCAATGATCAAAATCCTCAAAGGGAGCTAAAGTAAAATATGTACCGATGTTGGTTAAAATAATAATATAAACAATAAGAACAACATTCGTTACGAATTTCAATGGAATTGATTTTATAGGCTTCAAATCATAATCCCTTATATGGGGCCAAATAATAGCCCCAGCACAATCTAGTTCCCTTAGGTTTATTTTTGTATCAAAATAAAATTAAATGGCACATTTCAGAAATGTATCTTCAAAATTTTGACCCACACGACAAACAGATTTTTCAGGTGTATAAAAATTTTTCACATTTAACCCTAAAACTTTTTATTAAAAAACTTAGGAAATTTCCTTTTCGGAATTTTGAAGTCGTTTCACATATTTCGGAATTGATTTCGGAAAGACTTGATTTTGATTCGATGCAAGAATATATATACTTCATGGGATCCAAGATAAATTCCTCTTGCCGTTACACACGGAATAATAAATTTAATATATCCTAATCGCCACTTGTGGTGATTAGGTATACAAATAGAACAAAATGAAAGTCTTAGTTGTTTTAAAATAAATTTTATTTGCGCCCTAAATATTTTCTTGTTCAATAAAAAAATTTATATCTCCGAAAATGAATAAATATATATGTATGTATTAATGAATCTTGTTTGTCTGATTGTTTGGGACTTATAGACAGCTTAACTGCTACTGAACCGATATTGCTAAAATTAACATGCAAAGTAACACAAACTGTAAAAAATCCGTTAGGATCAGGGGAAGGGGTTCCCTCATACATAACAAAAATTGATTATCGAATATCTAAAGAACTGTAACAGCCAGAGCTTTTAAATTTGTTCCCATCACTGTTTCAAAGAACTGATTTAGTGAGCCAAATGTGCGATGAATAGGACTCCCCAAATAAAAAAAAACTAAATTCAATTTTAGAACGGGCAGGTCAGGGGGACTTGGTAAAATGCTGCTGCAAAATTTTTCAATACACGTCTGTTATTTGTGAAATTTCTTTTTAGACTTAAGACTGAAGAGATTTATTATTCACAGTAAATTTTATTTAAAAGAACTAAAAAACATGTACAAAACACACAAACAGATATAAATATTCACATAAAAAATTGTTTATTGCAAAAAAAAATCGAAGAGAAATTTGTGGTTATTTTACTAATTGTAAAGAGATTGCTCTAAGTTATAAGAGTAAATTATCTGAAAAGCTCTCAATTAAAGCAGTGTATTTTTTATGTGAATTATTACTCTTAAATTATAAAGAGAAAAAAGCTTATTTTCAAAAGAGTATTAATTAAAATTATTCTCGAAAAATCTCGAAATATTTTGAAGAGCATTAATTGGTATAAAAGCCGGCAAAAACTCAGCAACCGGCATCAGTTGAAAAAAGTTCGTATACAAAGTCAGAAGAAATTTTGAAGAAGAAGTTCTCGGCAAAAACAGTTACTTTTTAGCATTTGAAATAAACAAAAGAAGAATAAAACGTTTTGAATTTATTTATCTTTATATTGAAGCCATTTCAATTTAACAAATAAACTGTAAAAATGTCTGGATTGCCTTTGTTGTTGAGTCTTATTGATGAATTGGACCGTGAAGCCAACTCATCTTACTACGGCAATGATTTTGGTTTGGGTATTTCACCTTATCACATTCATCGTCATGCTGCTCAACGTGAGCCAGCTCGCCACAATATGTTAGGTTACACTCTACCCTTGAGTTTGCTTAATCGTCTCAGTGATCGACAAGTTGCTCGTGTTGGTGCTGGTGACAAGAAAGAAAGTCGTGTATCACTAGTTGGTAAAGATGGTTTCCAAGTTTGCATGGATGTGGCTCAATTTAAGCCAAGTGAACTTAATGTCAAAGTAGTTGATAACTCCATTATCATCGAGGGTAAACATGAGGAACGTGAGGATGAACATGGTTTCATTCAACGTCATTTTGTTCGCCGTTATGTATTGCCTAAGGGCTATGATGCCGATAAAGTTGCATCTACTCTATCTTCCGATGGTGTTTTAACTGTTAGTGTGCCCAAACCACAAGAAGAGGAAAAATCCAATGAACGTATCATTCAAATACAACAAACTGGCCCAGCCCATTTGAATGTTAAACAAAATGTACAAGAAAAATACTGATACTGCAAATGGATCTGGCGACAAAGAGAAGAAATAAATTTAAAGCATTTCATTATTAATATCATCCAAATTGGATTCTATTTAAGAAGATTAATATTACTTCATATTTATATTCAAAAATTAATTCATAATTTGTTAGATTTAAGTTTTTTAAGTTATTTTTTTATTTTATTTGGTCTTAATGAATTTTAATAAAATTTCGTAAATGTACGAATACGAATTAAAATAAAAAGTTGTGCGTAATTAGTTAAGGAACATTAATACATATTGATGAAATAAAAAAGGTATTATTTTTTATAATGAATGTGGCCTTCTACTTTTAATTCCTGTTTTTCAGTTAATAAAAGCTTTACCAATTTTTGGTCTCATTTCATTACGTTATCGTAGGAAACAGGGATTGTATCGTCTAGAGTGCTGTTTGTAATTCTAACACATGTGGTGGAGGGTATAATCAGTTGTAAAATGCCTCAGTTATATATTTGAAGGTGCAGGAAATGTATTTTTTTATTTTGAAATCTAATGACAAAGGCTCTAAGACAAAAAAGCCATAGTATATCATAAATTTTGATTTCTGGAGAGTTTATTAAATCAGGTCTTAGCTCCGGCCAATTTGCAGGGTTTTACCTCTCTTGACACAATTATAGTTCTACCAATAATTTTTTGGGAAATTTTAACTGCCTTTTGGTCTTTTCTTCAACATTCCTTTCAATTTTCATGCTCTGGCTTATAAGCTCCTCTCAGGAGTTTTTTTTTTTTTTTTTTTTTTTTTTTTTTTTTTTGCATTAGCTTTAACTTTTTGTACTAAATAGTCTGGGCACTAAGCAAACCGGACTGCCTTGCTACCGGATGTGTTTGAAGCTCCTTCTTTCTATTTTTTGTCTTTATAAACATTATATGGATAAGTTTTCCCGGAAATGTTGAATTATATTGGAAATAATTTGATGGCAATTTGATTTTGTTGAAAATATTAAATAATTTTATTACACATCTTTTTCAGGTCACTCATTTTAATCACATTTACAACACTTAACTTCATAAAAAACAACTAATAAAAATTGGGTTAAAAATTTAAATGAAAAACGTTATGTTAAGAACATTTTCAGAACTCACTCCTTATTTTAAATGTAGTCTTAGTTGTGTTAATAGAAATTTATATTTTCTTGTTTAATTTTTTCTTATTAAAAAAAATTATCTTCACATCTATTTGAGAGTTCTCAAACATGGTCCCAACAACTTCCTCAAGGAACTGTTTTAAGTAGGATAGATGGAACCAGGGGAGGGGTGCCTTCTTTATAAAGCAAACATTAATTTTCGAATATCTAAAGAAGTACAACAGCGAGAGCTCTCAATTTTTGTACAAGCAACTTCCTCATGGAACTGTTTTACTGTACAAAATGTTTGGCGGGTATAAACGAGGGGAGTTGTACCCCATTCAAAGCAAATTTAAATTATTAATAATCTATATAAATGATATGATAGAACAACACGAAAATTTGCTTATGGCCAGCAACGCTCTACGGACCAGGACGAGAGTACTCCCTATATAAAACAAATATTGATTATCGAATATCTAAAGAACTATAACAGATAGAGTTCTCAATTTTGGTAGCAACGTAGGATGGATAGGATCTGGGGCAGAAGTAGCTTCCCTAAAAAGCAAATATTTATTATCACATACCTAAAGAACAACTACAACAAAAAAATAAATTTGGTCCCAATCACTTCCTCAAGGAATTATCGAATATCTACAACAAGAATTTTCAACTTTGGTCCCAATTATTTTCTCTTGGAACTGTTTTAGCATCCCTATTAAGCAAAAATAGATTATGGGAAATCTAAAGAAATATTGAATAACATTTTAATTATTGAATATCTATAGAGCTATTGAAGTGTGGATATTGAGATTTTATCCCAATTACTTTCCCAATGAGCAGTTTTACTGGACATAATATAGAAAGAATAAAATCAGGTGGAAGGTAACCCCGATAAAAACTAAATATCAGCTATAGAACATCTGAAGAACTATTGAAGGAAGAGTCCATACTAATTATTTTCTTAAGAAAACAGTTTTACTGAACAAAATTTAGGACGGTTGATTAAAGGAAGCGTTAGCCCCAATGCATTTCTACATTAACTTTCTATTACCTAAAAAAACTTGTTGTGGTGACAAAATATAAAACAGATAGGTTCATGGTACTGTTAATCAGCGTAGCCGGAATGACGATTTTATCATATTTTTGATGACTTTTTGAGATAAATTGATTTAATGAAGTTTTTACCAAAATGATGATATTTATTTATAAGAAATTAGGTTTCGATTTTCCTCCAAAATAGCTTTTCTTGAAACGCGATTAAACATTTTTTAATGTGGAAAGTATAATTAAAAAACAATAATCAGAAAAATGATGTGTGTGTCGAAGCATAAGTCTTATTTTCATGGAAAAGTATTTAACTAAAATGGAAGGAAGAGTTGAGATTTTTATGATCCAAATTTTTGAAATTTTCTTCAAAATCAGCCAGAAACAACAGTCATAGGCTGTAGCTTTAGCGCAAGTTTTTAAAATCCGAACTGGAAATAAGTTATAATAAATTGAATTTTTGGTATTTGAGATTTAAATGCAAATGAGGGTAATTTTATTCATTTTGGAGAACTTTATAAGTTGTTTTGGTAATGAATATCATATATTTACGAATCCTTCGAAAATTCAAAATATTTACAACATCCGAAAATAAACATTAAAAAAAATCTGAATTACCAAAGGAAAATTTATTGCTCAAGTCCTAATTTTTATGTTTATAATCAAAAATTAATTGTGAATATTTTTTTCATGATTTTCCTTCTAAAATGATTATAAATTTAGCCCTAATGATTTCCTGTAAAACAATTATACGTAAGAAAATGGATGACGGATGTGGTTATACTAGGAAAAAGGGAGAGAAGATTCTACATATACATACCAATTATTAATTATTGGATATCAAAAAGAACTATTCCAACTAGATTTTCCAAATTTTCTAACCTTCCTGTAATAAACTTATTATTACCTTTTGGGCGAATAATTTTAATAAGACCAAACAAAAATGAAAATAAAATAATTTCAAAAGATTTTTATTCAAGTCAAATTTATTTAAAAGAACTACTAATGTTTCGAAAAAGAATGTATTTTAATCCCAAAAAATCTTTAGTAAATTACGAACAAAAGTTCAAAAACACATGTACAAAAAACACATCCACATATACATACATATTAACAAGAAATCTAGTTTTTTATTTTTTGCAAAAAATCTTGTTTTTTTTGCAAAAAAATCTAAGAGAACTTTTTGTGTATTTTTCTTGATTTGAAGAGATTGCTCTCAGTTATAAGAGTAAATTCATGGTGGGAAAACTCTCTTTTTCCACCACGAGTAAATTGTATGAAAAGCTCTAATAAAAAAGAGTATGTATATTTAGAGAGAGTATTACTCTTACTAAAGTGAAAAAAGCTTACTTTTAAAAGAGTATTAATTAAAATTATTCTCGAAAAATCTCGAATAATTTTAAAGAGCTTTAATTGGTATAAAAGCCGGCAAAAACTCAGCGATTGGCATCAATTGAAGAAAAGTTTGTGAATAAGTTCGTAGGGCGATTGTGGAAGAATTCTTTTAGAAAACAGTTTTTCACCAAGCGAAGTAAAAAAGAAGAAACATTTTGAATTGATTTATTTTATCCAAAAGAAATTTCAATAACTAATAAACTGCAGAAATGTCGGGGTTACCTTTGTTGTTGAGTCTTATTGATGAATTGGACCGCGAAGCCAACTCATCTTACTACGGCAATGATTTTGGTTTGGGTATTTCACCTTATCACATTCATCGCCATGCTGCCCAACGTGAGCCAGCTCGCCACAATATGCTAGGTTACAC
Organism: Cochliomyia hominivorax; assembly: GCA_004302925.2. Taxonomy (NCBI): domain Eukaryota; kingdom Metazoa; phylum Arthropoda; class Insecta; order Diptera; family Calliphoridae; genus Cochliomyia; species Cochliomyia hominivorax. The sequence continues at coordinate 57,272,189 of PYHX02000413.1, forward strand.
TCTACCCTTGAGTTTGCTCAATCGTCTCAGTGGTCGACAAGTTGCACGTGTTGGTGCTGGTGAAAAGAAAGAAAGCCGTGTATCACTAGTTGGTAAAGATGGTTTCCAAGTTTGCATGGATGTGGCTCAATTTAAGCCAAGTGAACTTAATGTCAAAGTAGTTGATAACTCCATTATCATCGAGGGTAAACATGAGGAACGTGAAGATGAACATGGTTTCATTCAACGTCATTTTGTTCGCCGTTATGTATTGCCCAAGGGCTATGATGCCGATAAAGTTGCATCTACTCTATCTTCCGATGGTGTTTTAACTGTTAATGTGCCCAAACCACAAGAGGAGGAAAAATCCAATGAACGTATCATTCAAATACAACAAACTGGCCCAGCCCATTTGAATGTTAAACAAAATGTCCAAGAGAAAGATACTGATAGTGCCAGTGGATCTGGTGACAAAGAAAAGAAGTAAATTTAAAGCATTTCATTTTTAATACCATCCAAATTGGATTCCATTTAAGGAAATTAATAGCACTCATATTCACATATATCTAGAATGTGTTACATTCATTCCATACTTCCTTAGATTTAAGTGTCGTTTTTTATTTTATAGAAATTTCGTAAATGTGTCTAATACGAATAAATAAAAATATTAACCTTAAATAAAGTGAAAAATGATTTATTTTTATTAATTTATTTATTAACAATTTTTGTAATAGTTAAATCCCTTTCAAGGTTGAATAGCAACGTCAGCTTTGCTGGCTGTATCCAAGTAAACTTTAGTGTACAAAATGCAGTTCGCAGTTTTAGATATATCTTGTTGAAATTTGTCACGTGTTATTTTGGCCCAAGAAAGATACGTATATAATGATGGTGATGATGGGTACATTTTCACACCTAGTCCCATAAATCTTCATCACATTGCTCCCGTAATGTGAGGAACATTTATGTTTTTTACTACTTTACTATACAACAAAAAACTGTAACTATATTGTTGTTGCTATTTTTTCGAAACGCATAAAGCAAAAAATAAAAGGGTTAATGTTAAGGTATTAAATAAGATACTCTCCGACAGTGGCACTTGAAATCGTTCCAAAAGTCCCAACTTTGGACATTCACATTAAACAGTTGGCCACTCTCAGTCTTTGCCAACTGAAATAGATAGACATTATAATAAGACATTATAAATAAGTGTGCTACTGTGGATGAAATGCAGGGTTGAATACTAGAAAAAAATTTCTATACAGATGGATCAGAGACTTCCGTGTGCTCAAAACGGAATCATGTAATCGATTGAGAACAGAGTGCAGTATTTTGCAGGCTGAAGTTTTTGCTTTTCTTATGGCGACAAACAAACAATAGTGGATATTAGCTTCTTCTCTTCTGTACATATAAATAAAATAGATTTGTAAAAAATATGTGCTTTAGTTTGTAGAAATGAGCGATATTTTTACGACTGTGATTGGTTAATCGTTGGTGTTACTTGCAACTGAATAATGAAATAACAGTTGCTAAAAATGTTTTTTCAAAGTTGTTGCATACTAAAATTAGATTTTATTTTGTGCCCGTAAAATTACTTAAAGATAATGTTGGTAGGACCTTTGAAGTTTATGGCCTTGGCTATTCGTCTATCCGTCTGACAAGCGATCATATTTAGAAAGCGACTATATAATTTCCTATATTTTATTAGTTTAAATATCACCTCACCCTAATTTTAAGTTTTACTAACTTTATGTAAAGAAAAACATATTGAATTACAAACCACTCCCTTGATGTTACAATTCCTGTTTCCTATGACATAATAGGAAATAGATCAAAATATATGTGAAGCTTTAATAAAATGAAAAACAATTTAGAAGTTATAGTCGGTCAAGGCCGACTGTTTTATACGCTACATCACATTGTTGGTTATAAATGGTAGCTACTATAATTTAATGAACGACCCTCGTATAATTTGTTTTCTAATTTATGCTAAAGAGCGCAGTATTTTATTATTTGCGGTTTATTCGGAGATGAGCTAATACTAAAGATTGGCGATATCGTGATTTTCAAATAACGTCGTTTCCGGTGAAAGTGGTTTTTAGATAACTGTTCTTTAGACGAGTATTTCAAAAGAAACAAAAGAAATTTCAAAAATAACGATAACTAATTTAGCTCATAGGAGGGCGTGGAAAGAAAACGACGTTATTAAGAACCACGTAAAACTTCAACGTTCCCATCACAAATGGATATCCGTTCCACACTGTATTTGATTTAATTTTGAGCCAGCGAAATAACTAAATATAGTGTTGAGCATTAATTTTAATTGTTTGGACTGATTAAAAAGTTTCTTCTCGATTTATCTAGATTGAAAATTAGCAACTTGCTCGTTTAAAATTTTTTGTTTCAATGCTCGATGGAATGTTGAAGAAAATTTTATGATCCAAAAGTATTCAAAATTTCCAAACAATTCTTGGTATGGCAAGCAATGTGCAGTTTCGGCAAAATTAAGCCAATAATTTGATAAAAAGGGCTCTATAAAAACCGAAATTTACATCAAGAAATCTTTCAAAAAAGACTGCTTCCATTCAAACCCCTTATTGACACACAACGGATAACAATCCCTTGAGAGATACAAGAACAATAATGTGATATTTGTACTAAGTGAAGCAAATCCTCAAAACTGAGAGATGTTGCGCTCTTATTAAAATAGAATTAAAAGTCACAAAAAAGGTATCCAAAATTGTGGAGCTAAGAAGAACTACCCGTTCGATCAAAGTGACATAAAGCGCTTTAATAACGTTAATGGATCGGTTACCGAAAAAGGTTCAAAACTTCAACACTTGTGATTAAAACTATAAGAATATATATTGTTCTTTTTTGTAAATTGTAATAATAATTTCAATCAATTAAAGAAAATAAAACTATAAGTTTGGGATAATTTTGTAATATTTTAAATTTCGATCTCACTCCTTATGTATATATTACATAACAAAATGTTTAACATTTTATATGCATATTTTTTATTTTGATATGAAATTATATATAAAACGTATATAACAGTTATTACTAAAAATCGACACTGGTTTAAATATTTTAAACACTTTGAAAACAGTACGCAAGTACAATTTTTTATATACAACAAAAAGCTCCATAAGAAAGCTTAAATTGATGAAGGTCCTTAAGAACATATGGAAATGTTCAATATTTATACTATATTTCTTTTGGCGTGATTTATCTATATATCTATTTATATAAAAATTAATCTGTGTTTATTTGTCTGTTTGTTTGGCACTTATAGACAACTAAACTCCTGTACGAATTTTGTTGAAATTTTCACAGAAAGTAACAAAGGCTCTAAAAAGTCCGATAGGAATATAATTATAAAAGCGAACATTTTTAAGTTTCACCCCAATTCTCAAGAAACTGTTTAAGTTGACAAAATATAGGCGGATAGGTTCAGGATTAAAGGTAGATACCATAAAGGACCATGCTACTTTTACAGAGAGGATTCATAAATTTAGCCCAAATAGTTTTCCCGTAAAACAGATTTACGTGAGAAAATGGATGATAGATGTAGTCAAACAAAGAAAAAAGGAGAACCCAATTATAAATTATCGAATATCTAAAGATCTATTTCCACTTATTGGAAAATTTTAAAACGGACAGTGTCAGGGGATCTGGTAAAATCTGAAACTGATGAGCATTTTTGTGCAGCAAAGCGTACGGGTATAGTGAATTATAAAAGTTATTTTAAATTTATTTAAATTAAATTATTTCTTTTTTATAAAAGTTAAAATTTAAGGCTTAAAATTTTTGTTAAAAAATAAAATTAAAATAAATTTACACAAAAATAGAAAATTTTAATTAAAGAAATTCATTATTATTATTATTATTATTATTATTATTTATACAAATAATAAAGTATTAACAAATCATCACTCCTTTTATTCAAATGATTCAATTAAATTAATTTTGATGATAAAAAGCTTTTTAGTTTTTAATTTTCATATCCTAATTCAAATATACATATAAAAAACATTTTCCAGTTGTTTCCAGTTCAATTTGAAGCTTTAAAATATGTTTTTCTGTTTCAATAACCCAGTTGACAAAAAATATTAAACTCATTTTCTTTTTCGTTCAACTATTTTGAATTGAACAACTACCGATGCGCAACCGGAATAACGTTTTATTTATGGCAATATTCAATAAATTATATAAGTGACATTATATATATTTGTTGAAATCTCATCTAATATATGATTGGTTCCTTGCAAAAAATTTCCAGATAATAAAATATATTATTTACTTTGTACTGTGGTATTTTGGATGTCATAATAATTAAGTATTCCATGACGCCTTGCGTCGTTAATTTTTTTAAGATCGGAGTAAATAGAAACAGCTTTATTTATATTTATTATTATGTTCTTGCTCAGTAACATTCTTCGCTTATTTTGGTCATGTATCCAAATTGAAAGAAGGGGCTCCATCTTAAGAAATAAGAGATTTTTTGCTATAGTTTATATGTACTTGTTCTTTCACGCAATTTGATAACTTAACGTAAAGGTGACGATATCTGTTCCGTTCTATAGCAGTTTTGTCCAAAACTTAAGCTTTGAAAATTTTTTCGCTTAAAGAAAATTTGGAAAATGATTCAGATTTTGTTATGATTTAGTTGGTTGACCACAAAAATCCACGACTAACTCAACTTTTAGACCAGAACTTACTCCTTCTGACTTCCATATGCTACCAAAAACGCCTATCGATGGATTCATCATTTCTTCACTATAAACAAGTTAGAAATTATAGTCGGACAATCCCTACTAATTAATACCCTACACCACATTGTTGATTATAAGAGATAGCTACCAAAAATTAATGAAACACCCTCGTATTTTTTAAATTTATAATTATTATTGGTATTAACATTCATATGGTATTATGCGTTTTTAAACGATTTTTTCTGTGGTCGTTGCATGAAAGCTATAAGAAATTATGGACAGACCCTCGTAAAATTTTGCACATCGATTTTTTCATATTTTGCCTTGATTTGTCCAATTCTTCTTACAATCCCAACGCGTATGTGAGATTTAGAATTTTTGCGATAAATTTCAAACATTTGTACGGAGGCAAATGGGGCAAAGAATGGACCTTTTATCACCAATGCTAATTCATTAAGATATCTTTAAAACTGCGACCTGCATTTTATTCACAAAGTTTACATGAACTGCCAATCCCTCAGCCGGCCAGACGAATGGACTGATATCGTTAAATCCACTCACAAAGTGATCCAGAATTGAGCGGTATACTTAAAAGTGTTGGTAGCTTTACAATTTTTGCACAAACGCATAATACCTGAACCACCTAGTGTAGGGTATTAACGTGAGCAAACAACATTATCAATTTGCATAAAAATCCTTATTCTGAATTATCTATTCACTACAATTTTTCAAAATCGTTATCCATTTGTTAACTGGGTTAGTACATCATGCCTTATGACTGCAATATTGCAAGCTGGCTAAAACAAATAACTAAATCAGGTCGTTTATACTATAGATATAGACAAATTTCCCTTTATATAGTACATATATAAGAGGCAAACATAATGCAGAGTAACCATTAGTATTTTGACATCAAACAACATAACAAGACGAAAAAATAAAATTCGCACGTAGAATTTCGTTAAGGGGAGTTTAATCTACCAAATACATACACAGTTCGTGAGGAAAAAAAATATTGTTGAAAAATAAAACTAAATAAAAAGTTAATAATTAAATAGATCTTTAAGAGGAACCATGTCCAACTTACCATTTGTATTGAATTTTGATCCTCATCCATTCTATAATCCAGATATTTTTCCCAACAATGTCTATCGTCGTTTGCATTCCAGACATCATCATCCCATTGATATGCATACAATGGGTTTGATTTCAGCATTAGCTCCACACATACGTCATTTGGATGGTAGTACTACTAAGCCCAAGGAAGATCTCGCCCATGTACCCATGAAAGGTATTATCACTGATAAAGATCATGATTTTGCAGTACACATTGATGTGGGACTCTTTCAACCCGAAGAGTTAAATGTTAAAATTGTCAATGACCATTTAATCATTGAGGGTAAACATGAGGAACGTGAGGCTGATGATATCGGTTTTGTTTCACGTCATTTTGTGCGTCGTTATGAATTGCCAAAGGGCCATAATCCCGACGAAATAGTTTGTAAACTTTCTTCAGATGGTGTGTTGAGTGTTTTGTTACCCAAGTCGACTGAGGAGCCAAAAGAACGTATTATACCAATACAGCAGACAGGACCAAATGATTTGTTTCTAAAGAAAAAGGTAGAAAATGGTGAGAAAGAAAAAGAAAAAAATGGTGAAGAAAAACAGTAAAGAAAAAATATTTTTTTTTGGTTAAACAAATTTAAAATTAAGGAAAAATCAATGAATGTGTTCGCATGAGTATTAAAGATAACAGAAACAAAAAATAAACAACAAATTCATAACATACTTTGAGGCTGTAATTTTCTCATGGATGGAGGAAAATTACAGATAATACGAATACTACACAAAAACAAGACAAACTCCCTTCCTAAAAGGGAAACAAAATAATTTGATTTAAAAAAGAATTCTAAGAAAAAGAAATGACATAATTTAAGAGTACAACTCGTGAAATAAGGAAATTGGATATTTTCTTAAATACACCTTTGTAATACAAAAACACATAAAAGGATAAACAAATACAAAAACAAACACAACCCATAAATATAATTATTCTACAAAGAGGAAGAACATATTGTCTTACTTCCGCTTCACTAATCTTAACATCCCTCAAAGTATGTTATTTATTTTTTTCTTAAGCAAAACTCCATTTCGAATGTAAATGTTTTAACTAGATTTTTTAAAACTTTTTTATTCATAAAAAACTCCATTTTTTTAAAAAATTGCATTATAAAATTTTTGAAAATCTTAACTCATAATGTAACTAAAGACTTAATTTTATAGATGTAAATTTAAATAAGTATCAATTTTATTAGCACAACACACTAATTAATATATGTAAAACGCAGAAATATCCAATACTATTCAGATCGAAAATCGAAATTAAAATTAATCGTATTGGAATTCAATTAACAATATAAATGTAATCTGCATTATTCACTTTTTATTAATAAATTATAAATCAAATAATCATTAAATAAAGACAAAGTAATCATAATTGTAAAAACGCATTTTATTAAACTACTTAATATTTGCAATATTTGAAGAGGCTGCAAATTATAAAAAGAAATAACTGTGCAAAATTTATTTAAATATGTTTAAACGGTCATAAAGTTATGCAACATTACTTAAAAACAGGTTGATATTGCATTTTTACATGGGAAATGTTGTGCAAATTTCTAAAGAGGGGACCAAGTTTCAGTTAATTCTTGAAGAGTGGTGTAAAATTTTTGTGTAAGTATTTGGTATCGTTGGAAAGGTAATTATTTGAAGAATAATTTATAACAAAAATTTTTTTAATTCATTTTTTTTATTGTTGCACTTTTAAAAAAATGTAATATTTGAAATTAAATTAAAATTTAAAAAAAAAAAATAGATTTTTATGATATAATATGGACAAAGTTGTCTTTAATGTGGGAAGAAGTTTGACCCATTACAGATTTCTTGAATAGGTAGCTGGTAAATTAATTAAGGCTCTTTTTGAACATTTTAGCTTTAACATTTTATTGCTCCTCTAAAAACTAAAGAAAAATATTTCAAAATTAACGAAATTCCGATTGGACGGGAAAACTGTTTTCCCTAATGTCCTCGTATTTATTTTATATGCATTTACGATAGAAATTCTTTCAGAATTAAGAACAAAATTGCATAGTCCAAAAGGAATTAGTTGATTTTAAAGGGAAAAATGTTTACAGCTTTTTAAAAAAAAATAATAATAAATTCCATATTTTTCTAAACAATTTAACTTCTTATTGAATCCACATAGGTATATGATTCTTTGGAGGCGACTTAAGTTCACCATGTTAAAAAATAAAAAAAAAACTGTCAAAAAATGAGTCAAAATTTTACATTGGTCTAAATTGATAGAAAACCTCAATCAAGTAGAGGGAATGGGGTACATTATGTTTCTAAAGCCAAAACAGAAAACATTTTCAAAAAATCTACCAACATCACTAGTAGAAAAGCCGCCTGATTATCTCAGTGCTCGGTATAAAAACATAAAAGGCTCAAAAAGTTCCTGACAGGAACGCTTGACTTCAATTTACGTGATCTGCTAAGAATTTAGATATCAAAAGCAGATCACGTAAATTGAAGTCAAGTTTTATTAACAAATATTCTTGCTGCATAATGGATGACGAAAAATATGTTCTAGCGGATTTTATGTAACTGGTGTTCGAGGGAATGATGAAGAAAATTTAAATCAATATGCCCCTATAGTTTTTTAATATATACCATATTCATTATACAATTATATAATTAATTAGGTAATTAATTAATTATAATTAATAATTAAATAATTATAAAAAATAATAACCTTAGGTATGATGAGAACACTGATCGATTGTGTTGTTTACCACTAACCACTTGTAAGAGAGGTGAAAAGAATGAGCACTGATGAAATAATGAATCGTCGTGTTGAATTACAAAAACAATATGACCCAGTTTGGATGGGGTTAGAATATCATTTTTACTCAACAGCTCGAGAACCCACTTGAGGGACACTTTTGCTGCAGCATCGAGACATTGTCACTTTGGATCACATGTAATGGGAAAGTGTTTTCATTCGAATAATGTTTGTAGGAGTTATTATTAATGAGGAGGAAAAGATTTCCCAAATTTTAGCTTTAACTGCTCTGCTATAAGAGGTCGTCGGATGCGTTTCTTTGGCAAAAGTTCGTGGCAATCTCTGACAGATTTGAGGATTGCTGATGTGAGACACATGTGCGATTTAAGACGTAATAAAGGATGGTTTGGCGAAGTGATTGCTTCACAGTCTTTGTGCTATGAAAATTTTTACAAACTGGACAGCAATCGTCTATCTTTTTTTACTGATTTAACCTATTCTCTTCTACCTTTTTGTTTAGTTTCTTAACTCCTAACTTTTCTTATCAACTTCTACCATTCCAATATTTCTCTTTACACGAAGAGATCTTCAAGATTCAAGTGGGCCACACCTTTATCCTTCAATCTTTCGTGACAGCTTGATGACCTAACCTATTCTAGATTCTTATCTATATATCAGTTAAAATGTTATATTGATCTAAAGTTAAAATTTTAAAGAAATCATTTTTTATAGTTTTCTAATAATATCTTTACGAAAGTGTGTGTAAATTAAACCCAAATGAGCTTGGTTGGAATCATATAAGTTGGAATCATCTAAGTAAATCTAAGCAAAGTTGGAATCATATAAGTAAACAAGAAGTATTTTAGGGCGGAAGCTCTTTATAATGTCAGAGTGAAAAAAGTTTAAGTCATCCATGGCTTCAAATAAAAAATTGTTGTTGAGGACTTTTGATTAATCTCATACATAAGAAATTATGTTTTATTAAAGCAGTTCATAAAACTTTCCTTAAACTTTGATTTTATTTTAAAAATAATTACCATAAAACTAGAAAAGGGTATTATTATTAAAAACTATGGTATGTAAAAGGAATATTTAAATGTATATTTTAATTTCACATTTTTTGTAATTGTAAAAGTTCACGCTTTTTCCTTTCCCGATCTTCCATTTTTTTACGTTGTTGTTCTAACATTTTCGCACGCATTTTTTGTAACTCTTCCTTGGTATTATTTGGTTTAACAGTATTTATATTTTTAATTTTATCTAACTGCTGCAGGTTACTACTGGTAGTAGTTTGAGATTTTGGTAATATTTTAATATACTTTGTTGACATCTTACCAGTCTCTAAAGATTGCTCATTATCTACAGTATCAAAGACAACATTTAAATTATTTTCCAAAGTTTCTGTAGTGGATGTTTTAGGAACTGTCTGCACAGTTCCAATACAAAATTGTTGACTCTCAAAGAAATTCGGTTCAGTTGTATTATTTGAGTTAGAATTATTATAAGTTTGGTTTGTTATATTTGAATTATTCATTTTGTTTTTGGGTGTACTGTCCTGTTGTACCATTCTCGTAAGAATCTGCAAGAGCTCGCGATGCCTTCGTTCACGATTCTGTTCTCGTATTTCATTAATTTCCAACAAAGTATTTCTTATTGTTTCACCCAGTGTATATATGGCACCAGACATTGTTGTCTGTTTATGCTGATTCATATAATTTTCTATTATATTACAGATATCCATGCCATCTGCTATGTTATCATCATCTTCGCTGGTCACGATTTCTTGTGCTACAGCAGCTACAACCTTTTTGCGTTTGGAAGGAATATCATGCTCTTCCGTATTTGATGTTTTGTGATTAGTCATTGAATCTTTAAATTAAACTTTTTATTACTTATAAAATTTTTGATATTTTTTAGATTTTTTAACCAATTTGTGTTTTATTTATTATTTATATTTGTTCATTTGTTTTTATTTACTTTTTGTTATTGTTATTTTGTTAAACAACTCTGCTTAAAGTAGTGGTGTAAACTTCGAACATGTATTTGCTGAAATAAGCGATTTTCCTAACAATTATATTTTTAGAAAATGAAATGCAACAAATTATAGATATTTAAATGTTGTTTTAGGCCATTAGGAGTAAAAAGATGTAATATAAAATATTTCCCTCTTTGTTAGTTTTGAGGATATAAGAACTGTAGATTTAGACATAATTTTTTCCTTTATATTGAACATTTGTACACAGATGGACAAAAGTCATCGTCACGTTCAATGTTTAAAAGCTCCCCATTATTGTTTAGTTAAATAAAAAGTATTTTTTATTCAAATACTATTTTAATAAAAGAAATAATTTTTCAAGTACTCATTTAAAAATTTACAAAACTTTTCTTACAACCGCAAGACAAAATTCACCGACAGGTAAAAACTTCTATTTTAATATAAGGTAATTTTTCCAAATCAATTGTCTTATCTTTACAACATTCCCACTTTTGCGAAAGGCGTTTCATTTGTTTCACCTTGCAAATCTGTGGTTTTTCTATCGAGAATAGCTATTAGCTCTCCTTCGATGGAACGAATGTTGAGATATTTACGAACATACTCGTGCGACAACGTGGAAGAGTAAAGTACAGAGAAAAAAACGATAGATCTGAATGTCGAAACTAGCAACGAAAACGGAAATAGAGATGACAGGACCTTCGACAAGGACGCTATTATCCAAGTGATTTTCAGTCCTACCGACAAGGAAACATAGGCAAGCATCAACACCGTGTTGGAAGTCTTACATGATCTTCTTCTGGATATTTGCGATGTGCTCATGACTAAGGAGCTTTTGGGCCTGTCCTGACTCATTCGCCGATACAAACACCGCAAGGTTATTGAGTGACTAATTTCTTGATGAGGAAAAAGTGGTTGATAAAATTTAGGTGTAGAGAATGCGGTAGACATGCAGCTCGAATCCATTACTCCTCCATCCCCTTATGTAAAAAATCTAAACAAAAGTGGAAAAATATTTATTTTTTGATACTTCTTGGGTATCAAAATGTACGCTATGTTGTGAGAAAAATACCTCAAAGATAGATGTTTCAGCACACGAATGGCTCGACGCATTCATTATCAGCTGGTATCCATCAATGGGATCCAAGTTACGGAAAACCTCTTTTGCATTTTAAAAGTATGCACTTCAAAACGACGCTTCAGAAGCAATATGGAGCTGATAAACTGCCAAAAAATTAGGCTCCGAAGCGATGCAGCATCTATTTTAACGAAGTTTATTTCATAAGAAGCTAAAGATTAGATTGCTTAATTTTGAAACAAATTTGAATGTTAATATTGCTTTTAATTTTTTATATATTCCGATGAGATGGGAATTAATTTGTTGTACTTTTACTATTTACTATACTGTATGAACTCAAATTAATAAAATATTATAAAAGGAACTAGTAATAGGCCGAATGTCACAATGAATTTACATGTTCCTCTTGAACATGCTTCTCATAATTATACAATATTAAGTTTGTTTTCGAAATATATGAACCTTTCTGATTAAGTTTTACTAATAATGTTTTATTAAGAAACTGTAGTCTTCAAATATTATGTCGGATTAACACCCTTTTGAGTCAATGTATTATCTTCGTATGTTTCCAAAACATCAGCCAAATGCTCGTTGTCTCTGGGTTTTTTGAATTGACGTTTTTTATTTGCAACCTTTTTGCGTTTCGGTACAGGTTTCTTAGGACCATGATCTTGCATAGAACGTATACCTTGTTTTTCCAAATATTCATCGATTTTCGCATCATCCATAGCATCTACAGTGGCAGAACGCCAAAGTTTTTGGAATTCTTCATCAACCTACACAAATACATTTTCCATATCTATTAGAAATATGTATTTTAACATTTTACAACAAATAATATTTACCGTAAAATTAGCAGTGCGATCATTATAAAATAATATTTTCTTTTTATCGATTGGTCTGACAATAAAAATAATTTCTGAGGCTCGATTTTTTAAAACTTTTTCACAATGTGGCAGAGATTCTTGTACATCTTCCATAAGTATACCACCCAAACCCTTAAGATCATGTTGTTTTAATAAACGTAATAAGCTTTTGCCATCTTTAATTTTATAGACTGGTTTGAAACTAAAACGCATGCCATCGGGACTAACTTCAATTTTGGGATTATTCATCAGAGCTTCAGTTCCCAACCACTAAATGAGAGAAAATTTGTTCTATTATTAAAAATATTATAAAATAAACATATTTTTGTCCACATACATTTTTAACTGATTGTCCTACATCCAATTGATTTGTTTCATCTAAAATTTCTTCCAAAGTCAAGGGATGATCATCGCCATCCTGATGTCTTGTACGCATATGTTTAACAATTTTTGCTAAAACGCCAAATCTATATTGTGAACTTCCTGCCATGGTTTTATAAGTATTTGAGTCCAATTTGGGCGCTGTTGGGGGACGCATTTTCTTTTTCGTATCATCTTTTGGTGGAACAGAGACAGTTTCTACTTTGGGCTTTTTTTCCACACTAGCAATTAGGAATTTTGTTTTGGTTAAATCATAATTCCTACAGAACATAAAAAATACTTACGTGGGAGTGGCCATAGCCCGTTTTTTGAACGCTTCGCGTTCTCTTAACAAAGCCGGATCCATGATTGTTTATATTCTTAAGAAAACTATTTTGTTTGATATTTTATAATTCAACTATTATTTTAATATTTTGTTAGCAAATTTGTTTGGAAAGTGAACGTAAACAATAAAATCATATGGAATTTTTTTGACGTTTACTAAAGAATTGATGAAAGGGAAACATTAAAAGGGTTGCCATTTCACAAAAAATGTTTAAATATTTGAATAGAAGTTTGTAGTTCTGTTATAAATCAAGCATCAATACTAGGGCACTAGATCTTTAATGCTTTTTTTCAAGATGTGTTAGATATATAGAGAAGTGGAGTGTTTCGATGTATATAATAAATAATGTCACGAAGGAATCTCTTTCCCACACAATTAGTCACAATTTACTTTTCATATAGCTTTTGTAACATTTGGCATTTTGCCTACTTTTTTGGGGTGTACAGTAGCATGCACATGAATCGGCGATCTTAAATGGTCCATCTTTTTGTCAAGGAAACAAGCTCGGTCTTCTTCGATTTGACGAGGTAACTCCTGCCAATGAGGACAGATCATCAAACACAGTTTGTATAACGTCCTTGATCGTTGTCAAGAACTTCTCTGTGAACAGAATTAGTTCCTTAGACCTGAATGGTTGCAAACGATTTTTTCGAGATGTATGTTCTATATTTTTTATATATATTAAAAACTTCAAAACAACGGGAGAAATCGAGAATAGGGTGGTTTTCTTTTCGCCACCTTGTTTAGACATCTTATAGAGGCTCTGACACCTTCTCCTTAGTTCGATCTGATGAGGTGTTATCACATCTCATCAGTAGCCAACACATTGTGAATAATGTCAACATGGTCCAGAAGGATTTCATGTTATCATTCCAACTAGGCGTTAATAAGAGCATTAGTAGCCATTGGTAGTATTGAAATCAGTCTGGACAAGAACGTTCTTGTCGGAGGTCTTGTCTTCATGAATGACAGTTCCTTAATCGAACTTAACAGTTTCTCTATTGTTTTTTCTTCCATTCAGGCCCCACGAGTAAGCTTGTAAAATGTAGCAACAGGCTCAATGCCTACTGGTCTCATATTGACCGTGCCGATCCAAATCAATGTCCTGCATTTACCCACACATAATACAATACGTTTGTTCAACTGCCCATCCTGACTCATCCAATTGAGGTTGCTCTATTTCTTGGCCTAATAATGAATAACTGTAATGCGTGATTTCAACTCAAACCTCCAAATTCGCCTCCTGAAGGCTTGTCCAATTTGAGTAAAATGGGAAGACTCCTCTAAATAAAAATAAATTTAGTTTTTTTTTTTTTTTTTTTAATTTTCTTATATTTATAGATATTAAAAGTTTTTTATTTTTTTCTATGAAATTGTTTATAACTTTAAATAATTACCAATAATTTAATGAGATTACATTTATATTTCTTTTATTATTGTTTACTACAAAATACTAAGCAAATGAGTTAATTTAATATAGGTGCCCATTACATTTTTTTGTTATTTAGACAGCAAAAAATTTATTTATGAAATTTTATTAATTTTTTAATACTCAGCGTTTTTTTTATAAATAAATGTATTTACTCAGCCCAAGCTTCTTCGTCACGTCCAAACTTATAGGTAAGACTAGCAAATAATATAAGAAAGTTTTGCATAAGTAAAGCCACTCCTAAACCAGAATCTTTTTTAGCTGAAAAAAAGAATTATGAAAATAATTTAAATGGTGAATGCATTTTAAACAATTTATTTATTATTAATTTATTTCCCTAAAAAAGTTATAAAAAATCTACGAAAATTACTGTATGTTTTGAATAGTTAATTGAAATTTACAAATATAAGAAAGAAAGATTTTAAGATAAAATAAATTTCCTGCCTCATCTAGTTTCTTAATTTTTATATCATGTTTCTAAATTATAACAACAGAATTTTTTCCACTCTTTATGATGACGATCATAATTCAATGTTTTTTAGATAAAAATTTTAAAAATCTACATACACATAAGGAATAAGATCGAAAAATTCTTCACATACATACATGTTAATAAAACGAATAACAAGTGATGAAATTTTTAATATTTTTTGAAAACCCTTCCATTAACCTTTTTTAGGGCTATCTGTTAATTTACTCGAGCAGGTAGTCCTAGGGTAGTTTGGACGCTTTTTTGTGATCTTCTATTCTAAGGGCTAACTGCCCTTAGCTCAGACAGTTTGGAGGATTTACCTTTCTTGGTATAAATAAGATATAAGGCTTTTTGCCGCAACTGTTATTGTTAGAGCGGGCTCTATAAATACCGAATGTATGAAGGAATGTTTACAAATAGGACTGCTTCCATTCATAAGACTTGATAATGTATTCACTCATTTTTGACCAGACTTGTCATCCTGTCACAATGGTAAACAAGCCTTGAGTAGTAAAAGAACAAAAATATATAATAAAAAGAGAGGCAAATCCTCCAAACTGCCCACAGCACAGGGCAGTGGAGAGATATTGGGCACTTGTTAAAAAAGAATTGTAGAGAACAAAATGGGTTTTCAAAAGTGTGGTTATTTTTTATCCCCTATACTATCGAACAGCGGAAGAAATTTTTTACTTTGCTTTAATTTTTGTATCAAGGATTTTTGCAATCTTGAGATTTAAGCCATCTTTCATTTAACATTGATTTAATTATTAGGGAAGTAAATGAAAAATAATAAACTATTTTTGGATGCATCAAAACTTACGATTGTTAATGAAATCATCAATCATAACCCAAACAGCAGCAATTATTGATGCAAATCCCATAACAAATCCTATTAATAGCCAAATTTTTGCAATTCTAGCTCCTGATTCCGATGTGTTTTCTTCAGATATCTGTTTGGAATTTTTCAAATTATTAACATAACATATAACACATTAAATCAATACATTTGTACTAATGTTTATTGAAACTTACATGCGAATTTTTTACTGTATTAACCATAAAGAAACTTATTGTACCGAAGACACCAATAAATACTTGACCCGTAGTAATTTGATGTTTTTCATCGACAGACATAGCATCAATTAAAGTCCACCATCCTGCAAAAAACTTAAGAAAATTCTTAATTAAATTAAAATATTCAAACATAATACTTTTTAAAGTGTGGAGTGATCTTTTGTCAGGGAAATGCTTTTATCTTATATTAATAAATTGTAGACTCAAACAAACATCTAAATATGCCCTTTATATGTGAAAGAAGACACAAAGAACTCAATGGTTTTATAGTGAATTGTTTCAATAATTTTGTATTTATGTTATATACCAATAATCCAGCAATTAAAGATGAATTTTTGTTACGAGCTGTTTCTGATGTAAACCAGTATTTTATATTTTCCAAAATAGACATTTTTTCGATAATTATTTTTACAAAATTCTTTAAAAAAATTTGCAATTCTTTATTTTTTCACTTTGTTGACTAATGACAGAAAGTGTTACCAAATATTTTTACATCCATCAACATCCATTTGCAAATCCAGAGTTTCCCATGTATTTTTGTCATAATACAATTTTAATCAGGCTTTAAAAAAATATTATGAAAGACTTTCGCACAAACACTAAAACCACCTTCAAATTTTCTTCTGTTCTCTGATGGTTTTCGAGATACAGTTTACCAAAGTTTTAAGTTACAGATACATATTTTTCGTTTGACAGTTAATATATAATAAAATTTGATATGAGAAAGGCATCAAAGAGAACTCTTCAATGATTTATAACGGTATTAATGTATATCGCGGTCATGGTATACTCTTGACCCTTTTAATACCAAAGATAAGGAATTACAAAAAAATGGAAAAGATTTAAAAATTACAGTTTTCATCATCAATAATTGATAAATTTAAAATTTAATTCGATACAAGAGGATAATCCAAATATACGGAAAATAGTTTTTAATTGAAAAGACATCTTAACCGGCATTCGGTTAAAAATATTATACCTTTTATATTTCATTGGAAACTTTTCTACAACCTTTCAGATGATACTCAATTTGTAAATATATATAACTATCGAACGTGAAAAATGGATCTGCAAGTTGAATCTTTAACCCTTTATTTCGAAAATTATCATAGAGCGGAAAATCATTTTAGAAAACAATTTAAAGAAATTTAATTTGTTCGAAAATTACGATTTTTTTCAATTGTTGAATCTCATTACAATAGGTAATATTTGCTTAGCACTGTAGCTTTTCCAAAAGTTATACACTCAATAATAAACTGACTACACAGTCATTAACTATTTTTGGTAATAGTGATTACAAAAAAAAAAAAAAAAAAACATTGGCAACCTTGTGATAAATTTAACACTTTCTGGCAACTTTGTTAATCGAAACTTTTAGTTGTGCGAAAAACTTGAAAGTTTAGATTCATTTTGTTTAACATAAACAATAAATATGATTAAAATTGTTGCACTCAATGATGAGGATGAAGATGAAACCAGTGGAGAAGAGGAACAGGTTGCTACCCGGGAAGCCCAAGAAACAATTGCAGAAAGTGAATATATTCGGGCAATTAAATTAAAGTCAGAAGGAGAAGTTGATTTATGTTTACATCTGCTAAAGGAATTACTACAGACTCAAGTATTAAATGAAGATTCTGGTGTTAAAAATAATCGTAGTGATAAACTTTCCACCATAAAATATAATTGTCATAAAAATATTGCTTTTATATTGGAAGAACGCTGTGAGTACATGTTGGCGCTGCAACATTACATAGCAGCAATATTGATTGATAGCACGGATGTTTCTACTTTGCACAAGTTTGGCCAACTGGCCTTAAAACTAAATGTCACCGATTTAGCTGAATATGCTTTTGAGAATTGTCTTGGTCGTAATGCTGCTCACTGGTGTGCTGCTGAAGGAATGCTGGAAGTTATGAATATAAATCATAATATAATTGGATCATTTAGTTGTGCTGGAAAAATATTCCAACAAGATGTGAATTGTGAAAAAGCTGAACAGACTCTTAAAGAAATACAAAATTTGTTTAAAACGAATTTACCATTCTTAAAGAATTGTAGTGGTGGCTCAGAAATAGAGGATTCTATTGGTAAAGATAACAAATTTCAAAATTTGTTTGATGGAGAACAAACTTTAATAGAAAGTAAGGAAGATATTTTGGATGATAAACCAGATCTACAAGAGTTTCATATTAAACATTTAAGTTGGCGTTCTGTGGGAGAATTTATTATACGGGTTTATGCTCATCTAAAAGAAATCGAACATAATATGCTTTTTACATTTAATATAAATGAGGTTATAGTAAACGGGAACATAATTAACAGTGAAACAGAAGTCACAAATGAAATATCGGAAGTAAGTGCCACTAATGTTGAAAATATACAACAAGTTTCTGGGCAACAAAATGCTGATGTATTAACTAGTGCAGAAAATGTTGTAATAGAACAATCGAAATTTTCCGCTGTGGAAAATTCTGAGGCACCACAATCTATGGACTATAATAATGATGACTCAGATTCGAATGCGAAATCTGATGGTGGTGAAGTAAATAAAACAAAACCAAAACGCCGTTGTAGTGATTTACATTTCTTAGAACAATGGGGTTGGCATAAAAATCGTCGCTATTCATCCCGCAAGAAAAATGAACGCGATGAAATTGATACAAGTCTCAATGGATATTTACGTAAAATCTTCGAAAAATATACGAATGTACAAATTGAAGATAAATGGCCATTTACAAATAATAGTACTAATTGTTCTGGGAATGTCACCTCCAATATAGAGGTATGTAATGAATGTAAAATAGTCTTATCAGAAGAATTATTCAATTCGAAAACCGAAGTGGAATTTGAAAAATTCATGAATTCATTACGAGCAAAAGTGAGTATTGATTTAATGGATATGACTTATAAATGGTTAAAATATATTTCTTCAGTATGGTTTCTACCAATACCGCACGAGCTTAAAATGCTTTATGTTGATATATTTGAAATCTATTCAACACATTTTAGTTTTTCCTCCTGGAATTATTTAACATCAAACAATTATGAAGCATGTTTTCGTATATGTCTTTTTTTCTTGGAATTAAATGCTACTAAAGACCTACTAAATGACGATACTAATAGTTTATGGCACACCGTCTTCCACCAACTGCTTTTCAATTTAGGCAATTTGTGTATAATTGCTAACGAATGTAATGATATTAAAGATATTTTTAAACTGAAATTGATAATTTTAGAATATTTGCAACACAATAAGGAGGATCGTATTCAAGAATGTGTTTCGTGTTTGCATCAAATATCTGCCATACTAGAACAACGAGAGTCTTCATTTATATTACATTTACCGAACTTAAATAATATTTGTTGTGTCAGTCTGAGTTATATCAAAGATTTACAATTGAAATATAAAAGACAAATCGATATTAACAGCATACCTAAATTATATGATCAGGGTTGTTGGGAAAAAATACAAAATATAATTATTGATAATTTGGAAAACAACAAGGATATTAAATACGAAAATGAAAGTTGGTTAAAAGATATATGTGTACAAATTAAAATTCTATTGCAATCATTTTGGTTAATGGAATCGTATGAGAGTTGTTTAATGTGGTCCGAAAAGTCCTTACACTTTGCGGTATCACATTATTTGCAAGAATCCAAAACTTCCTATCGTTGTTCATTGCTAGCGCAATTAATTAACTTCATAATATCGTATGTTGAAGCCATTATTTTGAATGAAGGATTTGATATTGTTATGTCTTTAAGTAAGGAAAACTTATCAAGACTTATTCATAATATAATCCGTATTTTGGTTTATCAATTTGATGGTACATTTGAAAAGAATAGTAATCATGGACACGAATTAAATTTTAAGCGTACTTGGGTTATTTTACATCAGTTAGTGTTAAAGGAAGAAAATGATACTGCCAGTACTCTCAACACCAAAACCGGTGAAAATGATGTTCAGGATGTGAATGAGTTGATTCCAAAGTCATTTTTGATTTTGTTTACTGCCCACGACTATTTGGGTAAGCGTCAATGGTGTACTGATGATAATGGGGAATTTTTGCAGTATGTTTTAGATGCAGTCGTTCTTAATTTAAAGGCTCCAATATACGATGGTTGCCGTGATGTTATTTATGAGTATCTAGAACAAGTGACTTATTGTTTGTTTAAATATCCCCAGAAAAAGGCTCGTCAAAGACATTTGGAAGATCATGAGGCTTTACCTATTAAGCTGTGTTGGCCAAAAGCTGTACAAGTTTTTGATTTATATCGACCAGAAGATTTGCCTGAGTTTAATTCTTATAAATTAGAATCCATAACATCTGACATGGAACAACTATTGATAAAAATGTTAACGTTAATGCCTAAAGACCTTGATCCTTCAAAGTCTATACATCACGTTACCATGTTTATTGAAGGGGAAAGTGATTCGCCACCAGCTGAAGCGAATGCTTTCAAATTGCCTTACAAAATCTTGAGTCTATATTATTTGCTTGCTGATTTCTATTTCAAAAACCGAGATTTTCTCAAAGCCATTAAGTTCTATACTCTAGATTTAGCGGTAAATCCTACTAGATATGATTCCTGGGCTGGTATAGCTTTGTCAAAGGCTAGTAAAATTGAAACTAAATTAAATGGTTTAGATCCCATTAATATGGAAACCTTGTGGGAAGAGTATGAAGAAGTACTACGTTGTTTTGAATGTTGCATTAATTTAAATCGTTTTCAAACATTGTTATGGATAGAATATGGATCATTTAGCTACACCATACACTCCTGCTTTTCCCGTTACGTAAAGTGTAATGCTGACAATAGTCCCGCAGACGCACTTGCTCTTATAAATGAGAGAAAAGAGAAAATGTTATCAATTGCCTACAACTGCTTCTCATTAGCCAATAAGTTTTTGAATGCTCCACCTTCTACTACAACAACTGCTGGAAATAGTGAAGATAATAATGCTGATGCCAATGATGAGAAATGGTTATGTCAGTATATGTTAGGAAAAATATCGGAAAAACGTAAAGAAGAACCCAAAGTATATTTAAATCATTATTTAATGGCGGCAAATTATTTATATGAAAATAGTGCTACGTATCCAATAAAAATAAATCACAGCAATCCCACTACCCTTTCCGTGGAAGCTTTAGAGGTGTTTTATCGCATAAACGCAGCCATTATTAAATATTTGCAAAATGAAAAAGAAATTACACGAAGTACAGGAGATCTTTTTAAGAAAATTTTAAAAAATCTATCAATCAGTCCATTTGCCTACAATAAAGCGAAAATTGATGGAAATTCTCTTAATTTATTAAAAGGCAAATTTAAACCTCCAGGTGCAAATGTTAATTCTAAACAAGAATGCTCTGCCAATGAAACATCCAATACAGCAGAGAATATAAAAACACTGGAAGAATTGAATGTTCCAGCTACAACAACGCCATCAATAGTTATAAGTAGTGGTACATCTTCGGTTATGTCGTCTGATTCCTCTACCGTTGAAAGTGATTCAGATTCCGATGAAGAGTCCTTAGCAGATAATGGTAATGCCATAATGAAAGCGGAAAAATTAAAACATATTTATGAAATGGTTGTTCAAAACATAGAAGAATGTGCTACACGATTTCCCGAACATTACAAATCTATATATCGTTTAATTTATCACTATATGAATTCTCCTCCAGAATTTTGTGATCTTAATCAAAGTGAACAACTATTAATTGGTCAATATAAGACGAGTTTAGGAAATTTGGTGAATGGTTTGTTCTACGATAGAAAAAGTAACAATTTGTTTAATGGTATCTGGCGTATACCTTCCTCTGAAATCGATCGACCAGGCAGTTTTTCATCTCATTTAGTTAAGTGTGTTAAAATCTTCATACTGCTGTTATATAAAATGAATAATCATAGCATATTAATAGATCTTGCCATGAATTTGTATAAAACACCAGATTTGGATAAACGTTATATTACGGATGCCGAGCGTAAAGATTTGTGCCAGCAAAGCATTAATTATTGCATACAAATTTTACGCAATATTTTTCAAAAAAATATAGATAAACGTGATGACACAGAAACATTAAATCTTCTAATAGATATTTATAAGATTCATAAGAAATGTGTGAAATATATGAATCAAAAGGAGCCCATGTTTGCTGAACTTCTCATAGAAGTTTATAAGTTTTTCATAAAAAATAAAGTTGAATATATACCAGATAATTGCAATTTCTTGGATTTAGCAATTAAACTTTGTGTACAAGAGATAACAGCTCAAAAGAATTTAGAAAAATCAATTTACACAGATTCAACAACAAATACATCAGACTACATAGTCACACAGACCTCTTTAACGTCACAATTTTCAAATACTGCACCTACTCGGGTCATAAATATACCTGGTCTTAATACACGACCCAAATATCGTTCAAACACTGCGAAAACTTTATCAGCTGCTACATCTTTGGCATCATCAAACTTGTCTCAACCAAATACCTTAAATCTACCTATACCAGACTTTACAAAGAATCCACAATTTTTATCTATGTTTGGAGTTGGATTTGGTAATGGAAATCCATTGGCAGCAAGAGATACACCAGAATTTCAAAAACTATTTGAAGAATTTTACTCGAAAATGATACAAAATACAGAGTCAATACCACCAAGTCTATTTCCACAAAATCCATTAGAAACCCCAACAATACAGCCCAATTTATTAATACCACATTCCCAAACTCAAACTTCAACAAACAATGCTTTACCGGAAACTTCAATTTATATGCTTTCATCAAAAGTTGAAGAAAGTCGTACGATAACCACAGACATTTTATCGCAAAATCAATTAAATTCTCATATTCCTAAACAACAGTCTAAACCTAAAAGTTCTCAAAAGAATAAAACAAATGTTTTTAAACCCTACAATCGTCCCATACAAGGTGAAAGTATACATAATATTTCAAACGAATCGATTCCCACTAATTACAAAATTGATATGTTTAATAATCCTGCAAACGTTTTAGCTGCATATTCTAATTTACTTCAGAACACAACATTATCGCAAATTGATTTTAGCAACAAACATTTGGCCACAGCAACAACTTCAACAACTACTGCAAAAAAATCAAAAGTTAGTCTCCCTGAAACTGGAACAAATTATCTATCAAATCTAAACATGAATATGAAAGATCGTAATGATATGGCTTTAATAAAAACTACATCTTCATATAATGCGACTTCGTCTAATTTTATTTCGACGATACATTCACGCAATCAATTTACTCCTCAACAATGTGCTACGACCACAAGTTCTCCAAATACCATTAGTCCAACAAAAACATTGCAAGAAAAGTTAGCTGAACGTCAAAAAGCTTATCAGATGAACGAAAGTAATACAAAATCAAGTTTAATTGCAAAACCTAATACTACTTCTTCCGATGATGTAATTGTTTTAGACTAAAATTTAATATCATATTCAATTCTAAATAATTCGTTAAAAATAATATAATTAATTTTAAAATAAAATAAAAATATTTATTCTTAATAATTAAAACGTTGAATTTATTAAAAAGGATATCATGATTGTACAACATTTAATTTGTTTTCTTTGAATTATATAAGTTTCTCTCGTTTTTCGATGCGTGAAGTCTCGAATCTTTCTTGACAGCAATCTGTCTTTGGAGAGTCTACTATGCAAAACTTCAATACGTAATAGTAATAGTTGGGGTTACGAACTAAATGTAGTGAATTGGATTTACACTTCGATATAGAGGCCAATTTTACGTTGTTGTAGCAGTTTCGAATTTTTGTTGGAGTTTCTTCGCTGGGGAAAAACTTCTGATTGGAAGACGAGTGGCTCAGGAACAGAGATCAAATTGCCGTAGGAACTTTATTAGGGCCTAAAAAAGGACATCTAAGGCGGCTCCTGTTTAGATTGAGAGAGTAAGGATTAAGAATGAATATATAGTATGACCATTTACGAAAGCTAAACCATTTTATGACTATTAGGTATTCACCCACGGCTCTGATGGAGATGGATATTGGTATATGGACCTATCTTGAAAGGGATAATATCAGGAGATCCTTCAAATTACCTAATGAGTGCAGCGTATGTATTCCAGGCTGAAATCTTGGGAGTTGGAATTTAGACTAGCGTACAAATCGAGATATTGATTAGGAATGATGTCCTTACCCCAACTAGTCGGGGCCATATCATATTAGATATCAGGTGTTGCGTCTTAGAATAGAGCTCTTTCTCTAAGCGTTTCTTACAAGCGGTGAGTGGTAAACCACACAGATGATCAGTGTCTCCTTCCATGATGTTAGCACCTTTTTTCGGTAGAGCATGGCAACAATTTGGTCCCTTACGGGTGTCTATACTATATTAAATCTTATACGTGAAAGTCGCATATTATTGAATATAATGGCAAAGTAATCGAACATTTCGCAGGGTTAGGTACAGGAACACTTGTCTAACCAAGGCAATCTGATGGCTGAAGCCCTAGTGAGAATACTAGCAGAAAGCACTGATAGCTTTTAGGGCTAACTTTGTAACTGATAAATGAATGCGAAGAAGGAGATAAGAGACTAATTAACTATGACTTCTGATTATGTATGGATAATCATGTCCACTGCAAATTCTTGTAAAGAGATTTTCCTTGAATTGATTCGCATTGCGTTGAGCAATATAGTACTAAAAATTGAGAAATGAACCTTTATGAGGTCATAGCATAAGATCTGACCGTATAGTATCAAGGGATATTTGATCAATGAAGATTTAGCACATCAAAGAGCCAATTTAAGGATTTTGGTGGATGAATAAGGATGAGGATGAGCTTAAGTCATTGTACCAACTCGAAGTTTTTTTCCCAAGAAAAAAACTACGCGATATAACCGAACTGTTACTTAAACAGATAGACGGACATTGTTAAATCGACTCAAAAAGTGATTATGTGTAAATGTTAGAACCATTTAATCGGTTACAAATATTGTTACATGACGCATTATACAACAACCAACCATTTTGGTGTAGGGTATAACAATTCAAATTACATTTAACCATTTAATCGGTTACAAACATCGTTACATGACGCATTATACAACAACCAACCATTTTGGTGTTGGGTATAACAATTCAATTACACTAAATTGTATATAATTTAAAGTATCACTACCGCTTCAAAACTTTCAGTAAAAAATATCAACCGCTGTCGAACATTTTCCGTTTAACGCGAAATTAGCTACACTGAAATATTAAAGATGACACTTTTTTGATTTCTTGACAGCTGTCAAAAAACTACACAAAATTATTGAAAACAACACGTGCGGGAGAATTAGACATATTTTGTATACAATTTTAAATATTTTAATAAATAAAGAAAAAAAACTAACAGAAATGAAGCGTAGAAATGTAAATGCATTAAAAACAAATGTTTCAGAAGAAGATTCTTCAGAGGATGAGCAACAGATGTCAGATGAAGAAGTAGAATTAGATGGTACTGAGGAAGAAAGTGTTACTGATGAAGGAGCTCAAGAGGCTGATGAGGACAATGAAGCTTTAGATGCCAGTGCTACGGAATCCGATGAAAACGATTCTGATAATGAGACTAATGAGGAGGATGGTGATGAAGACGTTAAGCCAGAAATATCAAGAAGTGAAAAAATTAAAGACAGCATATTGCAACGTTATCAAGAACGTCATGGTAAACAATTGTACATAAGGTTTCCACATAAAATACCCGAAACTCAAGAAGAGCTCGAAGAGAGAGTTAAAGAATTAACGACACTGGCAGTTAAGGTACATAAACCACGACAGAAACATGTTAGATTTTGTTTAGTCGATTTTTCCACAAAAGATGATCGTGATACGGTTCTAAAACAACTAAAGAAATCAATTAAAAAAGGTGAACTCCAGAAATACGCAGTTAGTATACCCCGTACAGAAAGTTCTGAATTTGTGAGTGAACTTGCAGAACGTAAACTAAAATCAATAGAAAATAAAAAAGCTAAGCTACGTCTCAAAAAGGAAAGCAAAAAGTCTCTTTTGGGTAACAGTTTTACTTCAAGTGTTATTGTTCTTAATCTACCGAAATCAGCATCACTTCTACAAGTACGTGAATTATTTCCTAATGCTGTTGATATAAATATCAAACCTGGAAAGGGTAAATTGAGCAAAGATAAAAGTATAGCGGCTATAACAATGCCCTCTACCATAGAAGCCAGAAATGTTATTAAGAAAAAATTATCTTTGGGAGGAAATCAATTAATTATTAAATTCGATAATCAAAAGCTGAAAAAGAAACTTAAGAATAAAAAGAATAAACATTCTAAAAAGATTATGACTAATGAACCCGCAATAAAGAAACCTAAATTGGAACCAGTTAGTTAGACTTAATTTATTAAAAAAGTTTTCTAATAAAATAATATAAGAAATTTCAACAAACATTATTGTTATAATAAGAAAATAATATTTAAAAAAATAAATATTTTATTTCAATAGTTTAATAATTTGTTATCTTTTTGTTTTATTCCAAAATGTTGTTGTTGCCAAGAAATCGGGCTAGAAATATTGAATGAGTTAATAGATCTTTGAACTGAGAAAGTTATGATTAGACTGGCAGTTAAACAAATGTGTATCATGTGGTTCTTGGTCAGATTCAGCACATAGAATTGGAACAGAATGGAAATATTTTTTATTTATTTTGGAAAGTAAAATTCATATTGAAAAGAATAACGATATACTATATGATATATACTAACTTATCTATGATTTATGGTATCAAGAAGTTTTCCATAGCAATAAATAAGGGATAATTAAAAAATGATTCCAGCTTTGCAATTCAGGAACATAACAAAAAAGTGTTTTTTTTTTCAAAATTGTCCAAGTTTGGAAAAGGATTGCCCCAATGGCATCCGGATTTATTTTGCACTCATTCTCATTAGGACTTATAAACAGAACAAAAAAATAGTTTTAATTGAATAAATATTGTCGCCTTTTTGTAAAAAAAATCCTAATAAACTATAATTTTTTTAAGATCCAACTTCAGATTAATTTTATAGGGATTATTTTTAAAAATATTAAAAACCTACAATAAGTCGAAAATCTTAAAAAATAAAATTAAACGGGGCTAAAATTGAATTAATAATCTATTTCGACTTGAATATATCCGCAACCCAAAGATGCATTTTACGTAATTTAGTCGTTTACAAGGACTACCTATATAAAAAATTTTTTTCTCACAATTCATAAATGGATTTTTGACGAATTTTTAAAAAGTCAACTTTAGAGGGCCACCTGACCATAAAGAGGTTTGCGTTAAATCTAATCAATTAAAAAAGTTTTATTAAGACATCTATAACGGTTCAAAAGTTACAGAATTATTTCAAAAAAATTGATTTAGACACATTGTGAACTGTAAATTTAGTGATATCGTTTTTAATTAGCATATAAGTATTTTAAGAATTTATCTATATCTTTTGCACCATTGTTTTTTTCACAAACAATAGATTTAAGCTTTATTGTTATTAGAGAAATGTATTTAGTGGAAATCATTCACTTCTA
This sequence comes from Cochliomyia hominivorax, assembly GCA_004302925.2. Lineage (NCBI taxonomy): Eukaryota > Metazoa > Arthropoda > Insecta > Diptera > Calliphoridae > Cochliomyia > Cochliomyia hominivorax. The sequence goes on from PYHX02000413.1 coordinate 57,299,905, forward strand.
AATCGAACTTTAAAACGTTTTTTTTAATTTGTTTAGTAAACTCAATATTTTTAATTTATCAAATTGTCTTACTTTTAACCTTTAATTATCTATATATATAATAGGATGTGTTTACGATTGTATGTAATGTAATGTAAAAAACGGCTGGGCCAATAATGACATAACAGTGAGAGTTCTCAAGTTTGGTACCAACTACTTCCTCAAGTAACTGTTTTAATAGACAAAACGTAGGACGGATTAGACTAGGGGGAGAGGTACTCCCATACATAAATCGTATGATAATACAACAGTAATGTTTGCTTAGGGTCAGTAATGCCCTAAATCATTTATTTTGGAAAATCAAAGTTTGCCGGGTCTGCTAGTTATTTAAGTAAAAAGTCATATAATTTTTAAACATTTTCTTTTAGATTGTGTTTTATTTCATAAAATTTGAAAAAGAAAATTCTTAAAGTTCATAGTATTTTATTAATATTTTTTAATTAATATATTTTTTATGTTATAAAGACTACTTATTTTTTTCGCAATAACATAAAGCATTACTGTTAGTGATTGATTGAAAGATTAAACAATATGTATTAAATATATACTATATATATATATAGGATAGTGGATTTAAAAAGGCTTAAAACTGTTTATAAAAAACAAAATACAAATAGATTTTTTATTGTATTTCAATTAAATTTAGTTAACAATATTTGAGATTACAAAAAAATAACATAACTTCATACATAAAAATTAAAATATTTTTATTTTTAATAGCAAAACAGAAAACATTGATATGGACAAAAAATACATATAAAATTGAATTCTTATTGTTTTATTTAAATGAATTTTTACATTTATCGTTTTTTAACTTAAACAGCGACAAGGAAATGCTTTATATATTAATCATACATTGAAGTAATATTTTTTCATTGCCAGTCTGAAATTTATCAATAGTAAAAAAAGCAAAAATTTCAATATCCCATAAAAAAACCCATAAATATTATAGAAATGTATACATTTAATCAAAACTTAAAAAAAAAATCTATTATACACTAGAGCCCCGTCTTGCGTCGTTTCAATTTGCATCTTTTTTAAAGAACTGAAAAAGTTCGATTTGCGTCGTTACAATTTCAAGTTTGATTTCCATTTGCGAAATTGTTAAATTCTTTACTGCAGCATTGTGGATTACCATTGTTTGCATAGCACCTATCGGCATCTGTACGTTATCTTTTTAAATTCTTTAAAATAAGAGGAATTGCCTATTTTTGTTATATAAATGGTGCTAAGAACAAGTGTCGGATTATGTTAAGAATATAATGTGTGTGTGTGATTGCCAAAGTACATTAGAGACATAGAAAATAAGTCAAAGTAAAACAAGTGATAGGTTTGGAATTGAAATTAGACGTAATAAAACTAGAACTATTTGCAAGAGACACAGTGATAAATTACATCAATAAGCTGAAATTGTCACATGATAAAAATAAGCGAAGAATGCCACCGAAGAAGGACATAATTTAAAATGAAGTTCTTTCTATTTATTCCGACCTTAAGAAAATACCGTACCTAGTAGTAACGGAAATTCTGATGATTTCGAAGCAAGCAACGGTTGGTTTAACTTGTTTTTTTTTATCAAGTATATAAAATGTTTTACCTTTTTTGAACATCTTCTTAAATGCCAGTACATTTATATAAAAAAGTTAATTCGATTTGCGTCGCCATTAACGATGTAAGTTGGGGCTCTGGTATACATAGATCCATGGCCATAAATGAGGTTTTAAATTAAAAAAAAGAGAAATATAAAAAATAAAAACATAATGTTGATAAAAAATTAGCAAGAAATCCTCAAGATTTATCTTTAAAAGACTTTTGTTTTTGTTGTGAAATCCATTTCAATTGAGCAAAATATTAATACAGAATATAAAATGTATGGAAATTTATAAATACATTAACAAAAATTTTAATCAATTTAAAATATTTCAAAAATATACAATACAAAATTGTAATAATGTACTGTAGCTATGAGTACTACAGTGAGAAAACAAGACTTGATATGATCCTTAGATTAAATTTCAGATTTTGATGAGTAGATTAAAAAAAAACTCATATTTAGCTCTTTAAATTCACCCTCAAATTGGGAAGTTATATACAAAAATCTAATGATTTTGACTTTGCGCGAAATTTGAAAAATAACAAAAATCAAGCTTTTTAAGGTAAACATAAATAATATATATGTTAAAAAAAATGGGAGAGACATTTTTCTTTTCAAATTTAAGGAAATGATAGCCCACTTTCAATAGGAGACCAGTTCTGCCAGAACTATTCCTGTAGACCATGGCAAATTCTGATCATTGTCTGCAATAGGCGGTAAGCGGCCTCCAAGCACGATATTCATATGGTTACTAGAAACTGCGAAAGAAATAGTAACACTTCTATGGGATGAGTCCATAGATCTTCTGGACTAAGAGTGGGAGGATTGCCTAGGCAGGTTAACAAATCTTATGTATTATGTGGTCCTTAATCACATGCTGGACAAATATAAGGGACGGCGCAGTCCATACGATATAGTAGGAATTGTAGTCTGTTGCTCCATCCCGATCAAATGCTGTTCATTTTCTGCGATGGGCGGCCTCTAAGAACAACATTCATACAGTAACTTTAAACGGCGGAATTTAGACGTCTCTGTGAATGTCTTTCAAAGCTGCTATATATGAATCCATATATATAAGATCTTGCACATACCTTCGTATGCATCGTTTATATATTCGAATATCTTTCTTAACACGCCTCGAGGTTAACTCCAATTGTGTTATATTGAAGTTAAGATAATTAGATCCAAGAAGGAACTGCATTTCATTATGTTCCTTAACTATGAGGATATATGTTTCCTCATGTAGATGTTGTATTGAGGACATTTGTATACAGCCCGTTGTGGTTTTTAAGACTGCATGGATTTTTCACTGATCGGCCAATCGTTTCATAAGTAGCTAATAAGGTTTCTTCGTCCACAACCCAAGTACTGCAGCCTAATGCACTGAGGATCTTTTTTTCTATTTCGCATCTTGTGCGTGATTGTAGTAGTATATGCTGAAGAGGTAAACAGGCTGTCAAATGTAACTCTGAAAAGTCTTTGGATGGTTTACAATCGGAATTTTTACTCTATCAACTACGATGTTTAAATTTGTATTTACATTTTTGCTGTCGATTTTGTGAAGAAATTGTGAATTTGAGATTACAAAAAAAACATATGATTCTAAGTCCATCGGTATACTTTTTGTATGCTACAACCACCTTCAGAAACGTATACTTATCCAGCAGTGGTTATTAAGTTAAAATTTAAGCTAGAACTTCGTACAAAGTCATTATTATTTATTTTGCATATAACTTCCGATTTATGAAGGTATACTGATAATTCAAAATTGAGCTTATTAGCTACGCATCAGTACATGATAATTAATCTTGGTTTCCACCTAAGTGTGTTAAATTTTCAATTTTGTAGCACAATGTAATAATTTCTTTTAAATGTTTCAATTTTTTATACTTTAAATCTGTTGATTTTTTTAACATTTTCTTTATTCTTTTAATGTATATATAGATATATAATTTTCCCTCTTACTTTAATTTAGCAATAGATAGATTTCATTTTATAATTTCATAATTGATAAGATTATGCTTTTTTTATAAATTTAATAATTTGTTTTTCTTGTTAGTATAATTAATAAGGGGGTGTAAGAAGAAGCACATATTATATTAATTCATAATATTTCTTACTTTATACAAACAGTCTCATATGTGTATACTAATTACCCATCCATACATCTTTTCATAAATGGATAAGTAGATCGATTTTCTCCCATTACTCTCTCGTTTAGTATTTTCCCTTTTACATACATTTGATATATCCTCTTAGACTAAATATTAGGTGTAAGTGTGTGTGTGTTTATGTATATTTTGTTAATAATATTTGTTCACTTTCACATTGTTTTTGTTATTAATAATTATAAATGTTGTATGTTGCATTTGTATGTATATTTAATAAAAAATACATTTTTTAAAGGCCCATGATGTTTTGTATGTTTTTTGTTTTATTTTTTTTTTTATAGGATAATTTCTTTTGTTGTGTTTTTCATTTCATGTACGGGTACAATGTTTCTTCTCATTAGTACTTATATAGTTGCGTACATATGATGATAATTATGTTGATGGATTATATTCGTATGTAGAAAATCTCTGATAAATTGTAGTTTTATTGCTGAAGTATGAAGTAAAATATTTCTCTGTATAGATGTGTTTTTTTATAATATTTATATATATAAATATATACGAAGACGATATAAGAGTTGAAAAGTGTTTAAAGGAAAACAAATTTGTTGATTTTGCTTGTAAGAAAAAATATAAGATTTTATGTATAAAGTAGCCTTTGACGTGCTGAGGGAGAAGATGTCTGCTGTTGCGGTTGATTTGGTGGTGGAGGAGGCGGAGAGGGTGGTGAACGTAATGGTATTGCTGGTTGCACAAATCGTACACGCTCTGAATCAGTGGCAGCTGCATTAGAAGCAGCGGCTGCCGCTGAAGAAGCTGCATTAAATGCAGACGTGAAAGCCGTGGCGGCTCAAAGGGTATGGTAATTACGCTCATTGCGTGCCTTGTAAAATTTGTAGGCTACCAAACCGATAGCCAATAAACCTAAAGTTAAAACAATACCTCCAATGAATGAAGGACCATCAAAATGTCCGCATGGTGGTACTGGACCGGGTTTTGGAGATGGTGTTGGAGCAACAGTTGTAGTACTATTTGGTGCTACTGTTGTAGTATCGGGAGCTGTTGTAGTTGTAGTACTATTAGGAGCTACTGTTGTGGTATCTGGAGCAACAGTTGTTGATGTTGTGGTAGTAGTTGTAGGAGTGGTAGATGTTGTTGTAGTTGTAGTGGTTGTATTGTCTGGAGTTACAGTAGATGTGGTTGGTGCAATTGTTGAAGTTGTAGATGTGTCTGGAGCTTTTGTAGTAGACGAATTAGTAGGAGTTATTGCTGTTGTTGTGGGTTCAGTTGACGATTTTGTAGTTGTCTCCGGTGTTGATGTAGTTGTATCATTTTTTGTGGGGGATACAGTTGTTTCTTTATCATCTAATTTCGAAATAAAAAATTACAAATAATGAATAATTATGGATCTAGAACATCTATTTGAAAATAAGTTAGCAAAATTTATCCCTCTATTTGCTGTTTAATCCTTAAGTATTTTAAAATTTATCACATTTTGTTCAAAAATTTTTTTATAAAAAGATAAAACGTGTATAAATTTGTTTACATAATTATTTTTATATTAAAAAAAAAAAAAAAACAACTAAATGCTGTAGGATATTACATAGTCGGTCAAGACAGACATTTTAGTTATACATGGAAGCTACTAAAAATTATGAACGATCATCAATTAATTTGCTTAAGCACTAACATTAGTCTGAATATTATGCTTTTTAAAAGGATACATATTTCAAAACAGTCTAAATCATGGTTTAACAAATATACCTTCTGTTGGATTGGTCGTCTTGTAATCCGGAATTAAACCGAATGGATATATTGTGGGGACAAATGTCCCACATTGATTCCAATCTTCTTAAAATTTAGTGGAATCAATGCCAAACCGTATTTTTGAGGTAATTCACAAATAAGGAACATCCTCTCATTCTTAATAAAAGAGAATGATAAACTTAAGTGCGGTTATAGGAAAATACCATTATAAATTGCAGTTAAACTCGAAAAATACGTTAAAAAATAAAATGAAATATAAAGTTTATAGTCTAGAATATAAAATAGTCTATAATTAAAAATTAATGTATTAGTTTTTATTAATTAGTCTATATTCTGGACTCTAAATAAGTCAACAATCTGAACTATAAGTAAATCTACAGTCTGGACTATAAGCTAGTCTAAATATTATTTACCAACTATATATTTTCTTTTTTAATTTACTATAATTCATTAAAAAAGTTATGAGCGTTCATAGGAATCTCATAAGCGTGAAAAGTTGATTAGATTTCGAACATTAATGTATGCGAATTACTTTTATAATTAAGATTATTAAACGTTTGCAATTGTTTAAACAAAATCTTTGTTTACTTAAAAAAGTACTAAAACCACACTGATTACAATACCTAATATTTTTCTGGAAAAAAGTTCTACAGAATGCATCGGCATTATCTTTTAATGAGTGTATGTGTGCGTTTGCCTATGCTTGTGTTTAATTTCGTTATTTAAATAATCAGTGATATTTTGTTTTTGCTCATATAGATTTTTTTCATTATAGTATATACCTGACAGGAATATTGCAACTGTAAATACATACAAACTTACGTACTTAAATATTGGTATGCTTGTATGTATATTATATACATAGTATATAAATAACCCACAGCAACCCCCCAAACTTTTATTTTCTGAGAAATACTTTAGAATAATCGCCGTTTATTACGTATTGTAAAAAATGATTAGTATAGCGTTAGTTCTTAGAATAAAAAATGTTTTTTTTTACCACCTACCTTCACAATTATAGGGAACAATGAGGAGTCCTACAAAAAGACATACAGCAAAAAATATCTCCGATGACTTCATTTTTCAATTGCACTTTTCTTGCTGCGTATCTTAAAAGGGGAGAATACACTTTCTTTTTTTCTTTCTTATGTGAATACAACACAAAATGCCAAAACGACTGAATTCAACAAGAAATAATAAATAATTTATTTGTTTACTTAATTGCAAGCACGTACAAATATAAAATAACACCAGCAGTATCAATCATTCACTTAGAGGTAGAATGTATTATATGTTTTATTATGTGGCCAAATCTACAATAACAGCAACAAACAAAAAATAATAAATAATAATAAAAACATGTAAAAATTTATTTTATTTTTAATAAACACAATTTTAATTATTGCTGAAATTTTATAAATAAAATTTTTAATTAGAGAAACATACCTCTTGAGTTTCAATGGAGGAATTAAATTAAATGTAGTTTATATATTTTTCTTTTGTCTTAATTAAATTTCAATATATAACACAGAGAAAACAAGAATTCGTGTTTTTCACACAAATATTTCTAATTGATGACTGGTTCGACAAGTGTTACTAATTCAAATGTTTTCCCTTTCAGTACAGATAAATCAGCGATTTTTTTACCAAAATAAGCGATTTTATAATTTAAAAAAAAAACAATTTCAATGTTAGTAATTTTTATTAAAACATAAAAATTTTACCTCAAATAAACATTAACACAAGGATAAAAGTCATCGTTATTATGAGGTACAATGTTCATTCCCATGACAATTGGATCTCATTTCCGTGATAGCTGTATAAATCGAAGAGAACAACCAAATACAGTCGAACTGAACAATGTATACTATGTTCAAAGGCTATCCATGCTCAGTAAAAAATTGGAATAGAAAAAATTTGTATTCAAATATTATATTATTTCAGTTAAAATATTCCTTAATTCTTATATTTATTAAATACAAATTAACAATATATATATTGGAATAGAAAAAATTTGTATTCAAATATTATATTATTTCAGTTAAAATATTCCTTAATTCTTATATTTATTAAATACAAATTAACAATATATATATGTTTTATGTTTGTTTTTTTTAAATAATTTCCGGCAAAGTTTTCTGCATAGAATGCACTTACTTTTTTGTAACTTACGGATCAATTTTCTTACATTTCTCCAAAAGCTTCTATTTGAGAATCCTTTTGGAAGTAATGAGATATTTTCGAAGAAGTGAAATTGAGAAATTCTCAACACACGCATTCATTGAAAGTTTTAATGAAAAATCGAAGTATCAAATCGATTTTTTGTCAAGTTACCACGTAAACCATGTATGTTATTATGTTAAATGTCAAATAAATGAATATATATTGTTAATCTGGTTAAAGTGAGTTACCGGAAAAAAATGTGTATTAAATATTTTCAACAAAACCTAAATTTGTTCGACAAAAAGATGGAGAAGAGTTCAAAGGCCTGCCATCAACCTGCTTTCAATTTTATTTAACCTGGTTCAGATCGAAGGAATGATGAAATTGATGTTTTTAAAGCCTTGAAATTGAAAGAATTTTAAAAGGAGTTTCCAACACATCCCGAAGGAAAGTATTTCGTTTTGCTCAGTGCTCGTATCATTTGTTAAGAAAATTTAAAGACATTGCTGATGCTCGAGGGAATTTTGAAAAAAAAAATTAGGACCCAAACGCATTCAAATTTTTCCAAAAAAGTTTTTGGTATAGTAATATGATTAAACCATTTTTTGTAAATTATAATAATTATTTCAATCAAATAAAAAATTTTAACTTAATTTTTAATGGTTTGTGGTTAAATTTGTTTATCTGCAATTTTTTCTACAAACCCCCACATTATATATTTATTAACTGAGAGCATGTGGTTCTCGCAATTTTAATATAATTGCAAAGTATTTAGTTAGCACTTATGTTTTAAGTTATTATTGCAATTTTTAATTTAAAATTCGAGGAAATGAATTCGAGCACTTTGTCGACTTTACTTTGTTAATTTCGTCCACATCATGAAGATTGATGTAATTCTACACCATTTTAATCCGCCTCTTCGATAGTTTTCAAAAGCCTAAGACGCCGTATTATAATGACGGCGAATATTTCTAATCACACAATGAATGTTGTCAACTTTCCTTAATTAAAACACACTTTAATCGAAAGCTCACTAAAAACACTAAATTTTATTTCTATAAACTTTTTGAAAGCCTTTTATAATACTTTATACAAATAACAAAATGTACTCTGATAAATTTTAAGTTGTTTGGGTAAGAAATTTTATTATTGAACCCATTTTTATTATTTGGTATTTGGTCAATGTAAACAATGTGTATATGATTGCAAAGGGTTTGGAGATATATCTGTAAAGGTTAGTTTTTTTGGGGCATTATATTCTTTAATAATTAAAAAGCCTGCTAAGCTAAAAATATTTGTATATTTGTATTTATTATTCGGAAAATTATTATAGCGAAAATTTTTCTATTTGTTGGTGATAAAAATTGCTATTTGTTTAATTTATTTAATTTTGTAGTTCCATACTATGTGAGTTAAAGGCATAATATAGATAACTAATGATTTGAAGTGTTCACTATAAGTGAGAGTACCGTTAAAAAATATATTTTTAAGATATTGTCAGTCTTGTAAAAAAGCCATAGTAAAAAATCATTTCTTAATGCTTTAATAATATAAAGTATTTTATCATTGAAAAAGTATTATAAAGAGCTTTTAAACGATATTCATGTCGTTATCATAAATTAACTGTGAAAAAAAAAAAAAAAAAAAAAAATAATAACAATAATCCTCATATCGAAATTGCTGTTTAAATTTCATTTAATATTATGGCAAATTGCCATAACATTAATATTATATATTGCCGCAGATATCGTTCTATGTCTTATAATATACTAAACCGATTTTGCTGGTTTTAAATGGGAAACTTCTCAGAACAATTTATTGTTGATGTGAGCGTGCCAATAACAGACAAACGGATATATTTAAATCGGTTCATATTGTGATTTGATGCAAGAATATATAATTTATGGGGTCTTAAATGATTCCTTCTTAACGTTACAACACTTGTGATGGTGGAAGGTGATGAAGCGTGGTGATAAAGCTGATGAATTTAAAACATTTTAATTAAGCGCTTTTTAAGCAACGACGCTGAAGTAAATAATCGCTTCTTTAAGCATGAAGTTGGATGAATTGACAACATTGAGTACAATTAATAGAAAAATTGTTTATTATTGTTAAATACAGTGCGAAAAATTCAATAATAGTGTAGATTAGTAAATTGAACAAGAAAATACTTGCACAAATAGTTTAAGAAGATTTTTTCTGTTTCGTTAACAAATCACACAAATAAGGTGAGTAAGAGTTAATGTGTGTTTATTACCACAAAAAGAAAAAAATGTGTATGTGTCACATGGATAAATGGTAACCGCCACCATAAAAGTTTTATATTTTATACCATAAAAGTTTTATATTCCTTTCAATAAAAGTTATTAAATTAATAGTTACAAAAATTAAAAAAATATATATATTATAACGATGTTATCCACTATTTCAAGGTCGAAGTTAATTTTTACTATTCAAAGTAATATACCAACACACGTAACTTATTATGTACGTACATATGATGTACATATGATTTTTCAATCTTTTAAATTTCTAATTGGAATTACATTTGAGACGCCAGATTCTTTTTAATGGATCTATTTCCTTAAACATTCACCTTTATTATATGTCATCTTTTTTTCGGTGTAAAAATCTATTTACTAATTTAGTAAATATTTAATATAAATTTCCGTATAGTCGGTAAATGAACAGTGAGTGTCATCTATTGCATCAAACACCTGTAGCATTTTGTAAAATTGTAAATTGAAAATTCTTTGATAAGCTTTTGATTTCAGTTTTAACATTTACAAAAAAAAAAATAATAATAATAATAAATTATAAAATTAACTTTATTGGGGAGCAATTAAGAGTGTTAATAATTGTAAAAGAAAATCTTAAATTTTATATAACATTTTTCATTAAATAATCATATAATTTTATGTATGTCAATGTTCAGTGTGTTCAAAGTTCAATTTGGTAATACAATTTTCAATGAAAAAGATGCAGATGTATGTAACATCATTGTTTGAAATCTAAGCAGCTTTTCCTCAGTAAGAACTCATTGTTAATAATCTTATAATGTTAACAGAAGTTTAGTTTTAAGAAAATAAAAGCTGCATTTCTAAATCTAAAAAAATTCTTGATATCCTTTTTCATTTTTTGCTCATAGATTGTATAAAGTTTGTTAGAATTAGGGTAATCGGTTTTAAGTAACCGGTTATTTTTACTTTGTTTTTTAACTGGTTATCTCACCGAAATCTAACTTTTTCACTGTTCGTAACTTGAAACTTTCACCAGCAAAGTCGACAGTAATATTCTTCATCATCTATACTAAAGAAGTAAATAAAAATTTAGGCATTGTAGTCGTTGAAATCTAAATTCTGACTATTAACCACGCGAAGATCCTAGGGGTTTTATTTAACAGCCTATACACCTCTTCTGCTCAGGCTACTGAAATTACACAAAAACTGCGTAGTAGGAATAAGGTCTTCAAAGCACTAGCCGGCAGTACTTGGAGTATGTTCTGGCATACTGTACAGAACCGCCGGAGTCCTGTCCCAATCTCTTCTTTAATTTCTAACTCTCGAATTCACGGCGCCTCCACCAGGAGTTGACGTGATAACATATGCGGACAATAAGGGCGACGGGCCATAGAGTTGACCTATTCAGTTTGGTAAATGGTTATCTCACCGAAATCCACAACTTCTTCACTGCTTTTAACTTGAAACTTTCAACAGCGAAATCGATAGCAACACTCTTTACCACCTGGACTAACCACCCTAAAATCTTAGGGGTTACATTTGACAGCCTATAAATCTTTTCAGCTCATGCCACTGCAATCACACAGATACTGCGTAGTAGGAATATGGTCTTCAAAGCACTAGCCGGCAGTACTTGGGTATGGATAAAACCTTATAAGCTACTTACAGAACGAATGATACAGTGGGGTGTTCTTCGCTAAATGATAAGCTGCTCCAGTGGGGTCTTTTGCGCTAAATGTTACGCAATGGAGAAATATTCAAAGTTGTCAAAATGCAGCCTTAAACGCCTTAACGGGCAGTATACAAATGTCCTCAATACAACATCTAAATGAGGAGATGTTGAAGATCTTACCGATTAAGGAACACAATGAAATGCTCAGTAAACTGTTCCTTCATGGATGTCATCGCATGCATCATCCTCACTTCAATATAATAAAATTGGAGTTACGTCGAGGTAGAAAAAAACTTCCGGTTGATGCAGCTATCATTGGTTTCACAATCTTTGACCGACTCTAACTCGCTTTAAACCACATTCACAGAGATGCCATAAATTTCTCGGTTTCAAGTTGCCGTATATATGTCATACTTGGAGGTCGCCCACATCCCATCACAAAACGCACTTGTGGATTTCTCAGATAGATGGTCCGGCATTCATTCCACTATTTAAATTCCTCATAAAATAGCTTTAGGCAAACACAAGATTATGAAAAAATTTGTTTGATTTAAAAAATACCAACAAAGATAAAACAGAAATAGATAAAACAATTGAATACATTTATAGGAATATGCATCAGTGTATTACACAAAAGCAGTCAAATTGGCTATATACATGACTAATGTGTTATTAAATCTATCTTATCACATTATAGTAATATTAACTAATTTTTAATCAATACTTCGAAATAAAACCTTTATAGGAGTTCAGGTAAATTTTGAACTGAATTTTAGAACATTAATATTCATTTACTGTGAAGAGTATATATAAAGATCAAAGGAGACTTAGATAAGTTAGTATTATATTTAGATTATTTTTTTGAATATAATCAAAGAATTCCACCTAAAAAAGGAAATTTGTCTTTTAATATTTCTTGGCATACTTTCCACCAAAGGCTCTGGTAACTTTATCGCACTCCATTTCTAATCTTGATGATCTATCAAAAATTACAATTCCTTCTACAGTGCGACCATTATTAGTCATAACTTATTGCATTTGGTGGTCATTTTTATAAGGACAATACAAATAATATTCCTTATTTTCAAATTGAAAGTGATTAATTTTTATTATCCTTCTCCAGTCGTTCATACCCTTGTTAATAAATTTGTTTGCCAACGGCTGAGATAAGGACAACTCCGATATTAGTTCTAAATAAGACAAGAAGAATAAATTTTCACTTCTAGTCCTGTTAAGGATGTCAGTGGTTTTACTTATATTTTCAAATCTAATCCATATTTAAGTTGGTTTAAAATACACTTTATTTTAATTAAATACATACATACATATATACATACATACATACATACATACATACATACATACATACATACATACATATTTGAAAATAATGCTTGTGAAGAAAAATTAAATTAGTACACAATAATTTATTTAAACTTTGACTTCTATTTGATGAATGTATTTATAATGATTTAATGTAATTAAAAAAATCTCAAGATAGGTAGGTAGGAAAGAGTGATGTACATGTGACAATATGCCTACACGCACATCTTCACCCATAGACCATGGCGGCCCATTGCTATCTCTTCTTTCAATTCCAAGAGCAGAACTGCAGCCTGAAGAGAGAAGAAAGAAGAACAAAGACAAAAAGAAATATAAACGCTGTTCCGGTGTATCCAGAAATCCTCTGCGTGGTCCTAATAGCCAACTTTTAAGATAAATTTAATGAGAATCAGTAATTCAACGACTGCCAGTTCATCTATCCTATTTAAAAATTTCTGGCCTTTCCACTTCATTCTCGTCAGCTGGAGTCGAGGGCATCTACAAATTAGGTGATTTACTGATTCCACTTCATCCTCATTCTCACACATCATACATATGCTTGACGTGCTCCTACGGAACAGTGTCCCCTCAAAAAACCTATAACCTTCTCTTACCTAATAGTAAGTTCGTGCGTACAGAATCAATCTTTGGCCATAATGCCCTTGATAATCAATATTTGCTTGGTATGGGAGTACCTCTTCCCATAGACCTATCGGACTTTTTGTAGCCTATGTTACTTTTGGGTATATTGGGATTATTCTGCTAAAATTTCATGAAGATCGGCACAGCTGCCTTGGTGTCCATACGTTACATACATACATGCACACATACATACATACATACATACATACATACATACATACATACATACATACATACATACGTATACATGCATACCTAAATGGTCATACGAATTTTAATAAATTTTATGGAAATTTTATAAATTCACATTTTTTTATTTTTTTTATTTGTGTAATTTAAAAATGTTAAATGTTAAATGAATAATTACGTTGAAATATTTAATAAAGTCCAAAGGTTTTGTTTTTAGATTAAACATTTATTGATAAATTAATTATGAACGTACTAAGTTTACGTTTTGTTTATTATCCATTCATTTAAATTGCAATGAATTTATGAATATACTACATATTTTATGAAATATACTACAAATTTATTAAAACAAACTTTTCCAAAACACCTCTAAATACATATTTATTAATTGTTAATTATTTTTTTTGTATTATTTTTTTATCTTGAAAATTTCTCTATAAATCTTTTGGAGTAAATATTTTTTGGAGACCAACATTTTTAATTGAATTAATTTATAATCAAACAAATTACATTTAATTATTACAAATTACATATGTATAACATTAATTAAAATGCTTGTTTACAAGCGAAATATCTTTGTTTTAATTAATAAATCACATTAAGATTATATGATTACTTTCTCATTCATATGTTAATAGAATATAATAATTTATTTTTATAATGACGTTTCTATAAATTCGTTAATTTCGAACATTGATCAACATTTTTATATATTTCCGATTAATAAACATTTTTTTTAAACCAATAAAAATTTCACTAACTTAAGTTTATCTGATATTTCATTGATATGAGTTGTATACTATTAGAACACATGTTGTTGATCGTTTGCAGCATGAAGGTAATATATCAAAATTTTTGTGATTAAAAATATATCGATTTTTCACCAAAACATGTATAAGCTTTATAAGGGGTTTCAAGAAATTTACTAAATTGTTGTACTGGGTCTTTTTGGAACGAAAATGCACTTAAATGTAAAAACGGGCGTTATAGGTATATGGAATTTTTTATTATGATGAGGGGGCCAGTTGAGTTTATGTGTAGCTGATCCTATTGTTTTACCCTAAAAGAGCAATCAACTGATACGTCTGCTATTCAGTGGACTACGTAATAGCTTTTCCAAACCAACCAGTACCTAAAAAAATAAAAGTAAAGGGGTTCAGGTTTATATTACAAACATCATCTTACTTAAGAGGTTCAAAATACTATACTCCTAAGTTCTCTCAATGTCTGACAGTGATACATTAAGTGGAAAACTTTCTTTTCCTTTCAAAACCAGAAACCATATTTTAACCTTCGAATGTCGTATCTAGGACAGATAACTCGTGCGACACGCAAACTCAGTTAACCATCACATTTGCTTTATTCCATATAGTTTATTCTCAGAGCTCTTCCTAAAGCATGTCAGATATAGCCCAACCAGCTGGTCGATGCACTAAACATTAAGTCATATCTGGCTAGACCACCTGAAATTGTCCAAAACAGTTACAGTAACTAGTAATACAAATTAGCTTAACCAACCGGCATAACATAGATCTGGTGGTCAGTTTGCTGTCGGTAAGATATTGATATCTCCGCATATCCGATCATACCTGAAAATGCTACAGTCATTTCTTAATCTAAAGAATATTCTGTATACACCCAATGGATTCTACCGTTAGAGTCTTGTCCCGCGGTTGTCGGGAATAGTCGACGAGCACCTATGATTTAGGACCCATATGCCACAACAGCCTTATCCGTCCTCATTCATTTGTATTTTTTTATAGTAAACGTTAGTTTACTATAGAGAACAATATCCAGATATTTGGTGCTGTTAGATAATCACAATGAAATAATATGGGTTTTACAGCCGCAACAAAGATTTATACAGAGCACGTAGGATTAAGACTCCACTTATACCACTTCAGTCTCCGCCGGATTCACATCCAGCCCACAGGAAATGGTTACCAAGAGCTTGCAGGAAGTCACCACCATAAACTTAACATAATGTAAATTATTAAATTTTTAATTAAATAGAGTTATGACAATATTCCCAAAAATAAACAAATTTTAATGTTCAACTTGCTAAATTTTTAATTATAATAAAAAAAAAAAAAAAAACATTGGCATATCTTATCGCAGTGTATGAGGCCCACCAACATTTGTTCACTTTCCTTTTTTTTTGAATTTATAAAAAAGTAATAATATTTTTGTAGATAAGATTTGTAACAAAGAAATTATTTTATATGTGTTTATTTTTATATTTATAATTGACCAAGTTTGCCCATTGATTCACATTAATCAAGTTTATGACATTCTCATATTAATATTTTTACCGCTCTACAAAAAATGTTTATTATTTATATGATGAATTCCATGATTGTACACAGTAATAAACATACGAGTACAAACAAATATTATTTAGTAATTTTTTGGTTAAATGACAAAATTATCGCTGTTTGAAATATTAATAGTTTTGTGTAGACAATTGAGAGAGTTAGAAATAATTATTAATACGTCTGTGAGAAAATTAAAAACTCTCAAATTAAAATTTTAAAGAAATCAGTAAAATTGTTTAAAAGTTTAGGTTTGTAAGAATTGAGATCGAAAATTTCTTAGGTTGGTAGGTAGAGTAGGGTAGGGTGATGTACATGTAACAATCTACCCCAATGCACATCTCCGCCCAGTGACCATTTACGGCAGAATTGGAGCCTGAAAAGAGAAGAAGAAGAAAAAGGAAACTGGAAGTAGAAGAAAAGTAATAGAAAAGTTCAAGAGTGGGCATACATCAAACAATAAGAACGAGAAAAAAGAAAAGAAAGATAATCGCCGTACCGGTGTATCCATGTGCGTGTCCATAAGTCACCTCATTCCTTCCCTACACTTTAAGACCAGCATCGTGTTTACGTAGTGACCACAAAGTGCCTTTAATGCCGCCTGACCCCTACATTCACATATTCCATAGCCAATTCCGCAGCTATTAAGACTCTTGTAATTTCCGCATGAAATACGCTGCAACCATCCAAAAGTTTTTATGGCCTCCTTATATCATCCTCAAACAGATAGACCCATGTGCCGGTGCCTTTTTTCATTCCGGATCTAATTTGAAGACTGAATTTCCCGTCAGGATGCTATCCGGTCCCATTTAGCGGTCCCTTTCCGGAATGATCTCTTCCGGGATCCTCCCAAAATCGAGCATAGTACCCAATTTTTCTAGAATTCCCGAGTGACCATATGCGGTTGATATAGTTATTGGACGATTCGGAACGTAGATTCAATTGTCGTGAAAGCGAGTTACCTTGTAAAACATGTCAGTATTTTGAAAAAAAAAAACTCAACTTGGTCCTACAAAGGTTTACCGTCAATCTGTTGTTAATCAGTACCGGGATAACTTTTCTCTTGATAGAAAACCTTGATCAGGTAGAAGAAATGGTCCACATGATGTTTCCTAAGCCAAAAAAATAGAAAGCATTTTTAAAAGAGATCTCAACACTTCAGGTAGGAAAGCTGCCCGATCAACTCATTTTTCGAACTATTTGCTAATTTTTAAAAACATAAAAGGCTCAAAAAGTTCCTGACAATAACGCTGTCTAAGTTTAGGGGACAAAATACAGCACGGAAATTGAAGTTTTTTCAATAATTATTTTTACTGCATAATGGATCACAAAACTTATGTAATGATAGATTTTTTGCATCTTCCTGGTCAACAATTTTATGTTGCTGATGCTCGAGAGATTGTTAAAGAAATTTCTAATACCCAAAAACAGTCAAAATTTCCCCAAAAGTTCTTGGTATGGCAAAAAATATCCAAAAAGAACTCAACTCAAGCTACCTATACGAGCAAAGTAAAGGAAAACACCATAGAAACGTTAATGGAAGGGTTTACGAAAAGTTATCAAACTTCATCATTAGTAATAAACTTAAAAAATTATCTTTATTTTTTTTTTGTAAATTGTAGTAATTTTAATCAAATAAAAATCAAAACCGTAGATTTTGTGGTCTCAATTTCGTTAACATTTTTTTTGATCTCCCTTCTTAATACGATCACTGTTATTTAGATTTAAAATATTTTAAATATAAAATATATAAAATAGTTATATGTGTTTTCATTATTATTATTTTTTATTAATTTATAGATAAGATCATGTCTTCTCTGGAAAAATTAAAACAACAAAGACTGATACATTTCTGTATAGCAATAACATTTTTCACATCAGGCTTGATTATAAATGTCATCCAATTATTGCTACATTTGATATTAAAACCCATTAATATTGTACTCTTCCGTAAGATTATGTATTACTTATGTTATTCGTTATATTCACGTAAGTATTTTTGTAAACAATTACAATTTTATAATAAAAAAATATAAAACAATTAAATGTTTTAATTAATTTTTTTTTTGTATTTTAGAATTAATATTCGTTGCTGATTGGTATTCAAATTCAACCCTTCAAGTTTATATGGATGCCGATGATGAAAAGAAATATGCGGGCAAAGAACATGTTTTACTCATTATGAATCATAGTTATGAAATTGATTGGTTAGCCGGTTGGATGTTTACGGAAAAAGTTCGTGTTTTGGGCAATTGTAAAGCATATGCGAAAAAAGTAATTGCCTATATACCAGTTATTGGTTGGGCTTGGAAATTTGCTGAATTTGTCTTCCTAGAACGTTCCTATGATAAGGATAAGGAAATAATTGCCCACCAGTTGAAAGAAGTCTTTGCTTATCCCGATCCTACATGGTTGTTATTGAATGCCGAAGGAACACGTTTTACACCCAAGAAACATGAAGCCTCGGTTAAGTTTGCCGAAGAACGTGGTATGCCAGTTTTAAAACATCATTTAATACCACGAACTAAAGGTTTCACAGCGAGTTTAGAAAGTTTACGCGGCCGTTGCCCAGCAATATATGATATAAATTTAGTTTTTAAAAAAGATGCTGTGGTAAGTAGTATGAAAATTATACCATTTGATATGAACAAATTATTATGCGTTTGTGTTAATGTTTGTACACACTTTTAAGTCCATTTTTCCATCTGTTTGCTTACAAATGACCGTTTTCTTGTTATGTTGCTGGAAACGGTCATTTGTAAACAGATTTGCATGAATTTTGGCAAGTGACTTTGGACTGATCTATTTGGAACTAATTTATTTAAAATGTAAATTTTGTTTCGAGAGAACGTTTGTATGCGATCTATATGAAATATTCATAACGTTTATATGAGCAATGAGAAGAGATGGATCGTGTATTACTTGTGTGGACGTCAATCTTAGAGTTTCGTGACCGAATTAAAACACCGTAGATTCAAACAAGGAGTTTCACAGTGTGTTCCTGTTTCCTATTTTGTTTTCTTGTTTCTATCAACGTCTTCATCAGAAGTTTACGTGATAACTTATGCGGACGATTGTATAATAACTAAGATGGGCCATAGAATTGATGACTTATGCGGTTTGGATAATGGTTATCTCACCGAAATTCACTATTTCTTCACTACACACGTGACTTGAAATTTTCGCCAGTGAGAGAACGACATTTACAGTGACGCCATAAATTCCGTATATATAACGGAATCTACCGTTCTAAGAGATCAGTAGGCTCAATACCTACTGGTCTCGTATTGAACGTTGTGTTCCTGTTAACCTGTATTTACAACTATTACAAACACAACAACAATGGCCACTTCATACTTGAAAGCTGAAGTCTTGGGCATTTGTAAAGTAAACATTTTAATTTCTCCAGCTCATCCTCATACATTTTTTCGTCACTATACGCTTAGGTCATACATCCTGCAAATTCATGAGTCCCATTTCATTGCCATTGACTCAATATGACTATGTCTATTCAATATTGTAAAAATTGAAAAGTAGTATAATGTGATATTCACAGTTCTCTACCACGTAGACTGCTTTACTCCATTTTGAATGTGTCTGTAAAAACCAGCTAAGATGCTATTCGTTCCTATCCAGCGGTCCTTCTCCGGACCTTCTCAAAATCGAGTTCAAAACTCAAAGCGGTTAGATGTCTTGTACATTGTATAGGAAATTATATAATCGCTCTTTACCGACAATAACACTCTAACAATTTTTCCTATGAATTTGAATTCTTAATCAATGTTTTGATATCAATTAATCTGAATTAATTTCAATTCATCATAATTATTTATTTTTTCATTTAGAATCCACCTACAATATCTACACTGTTAAATGGTAAACCCGTAGAAGGTTATATGCTAGTTAGACGTATACCATTAGAAAATGTGCCAACAGATGAAGTTAAAGCCGCCGAATGGCTACAAAACTTATTCCGTGAAAAAGACAAGATTGTTGATAGTTTCCATACAACGGGTAGTTTCTTTGCCACATCTGGTGTTAAAGAAACACAATATAAATATTATCCCAAACGTTTGTGTTCTCTTGTAAATTTTGCTTTATGGGCTGTATTTTCAGTTACGTTAATTATGTATTATTTAATATCATCATTGTTATCGCATAATTGGATTGGTCTTTCAATTGCTGTGGGTGTATTAGTAACATGTAAGTTAATGAAAATTGAATTCTTTTAAGGAGTGAGATAGAAAAATTCTTAACACAAGTATAATTTAATTTTTTGGATGAAATTACGTTTGTAAAACATGTCAGTTATTATGTTTGATCATTAATCTGATAAAATCAGTGAAAAAGTGCATAATAAAAATATTAAATATTTTTTGACTCAACCCAACTTGGGCCAACAAAAAGTTAGCCAAGAATTGAAAGATCTACTTGGTACTGTTACCAATGCTGTCAAACTGTTTCCAATGTTATTAAACAGTAACAGTAAAAATCTGCTAATGGTGGAAGAATGGTCCACATGACGTTTTTAAAACAAAAAAATAGAAAGTATTTTCAAAAGAACAACCGGTAGGAAAGAACATCCGGAGCCCAGTTAGCTCAGTGCTAGGACTTTAATACGAACAGTTAAAGCGAGTGAGATTTAAAAAACATACAAGACTCAAAAAGTTTCTGATAGGAAAATGTACCAAAAACTTAGAAGCCAAAAATAGAGTACGGATATTGAAGTCAAGTTTTCTAAAAAATATTCCAGCTGAATACTGGATGACAAAACGTATGATCTGGCAGATTTTTAACAATGACGAAGAAAAGTTGATGGCCCAGAAGCAATCAAAATTTCCTTAAAAGTTCTTGGTTATCACAAACATTAGGCAGTTGCGGCTAAAGAAGTCAATCATTTTTTACAACAGGCTCTATAAATACTGACATTTACATCTGACTTAGCATCCTGTCACTATGCTAAACAAGCTCTTGATTGATACAAATCCTTCAAACTGTTCAAAGCTTAGGCCAGTGGAAAGATATTGGATTCATTTAAAAAGAGAATTGAAGAACACAAAAAAAGGTTTAAAAAAATTAGGTAAATTTTAAACGGAGTTCAAGCAAAGTGACTCTCAAAGCTCTATAAAAACATTAATGGAAAGGTTTTCGAAAAAGGTTTGAAATTTCTTCACTAGTGATTAAAACTATTATTTTTTGTGAAAATTGTATTAACTGTAAGTTTCATAAACATGTTTGTTAAGATTTTTTCAATCTCACTCCTTAGTTTACAAATAATTGATTTAGTTTTTAATCTTTTTTTTTAATTTTACAGTTTATATATTTATGGTAAAGGCTATAAATATGTCAAAAATCAGTAAAGCTTCCAATTATGGAGCAGATGTTAAATCAACCACAAAAAATAATAACTAACTATAAACAAACACAACCAGCTAAAATACGAAAACAAAAAAAATTAGTTCTTTACAAAAATAACGAAAAATATGCACAAATTCCGCAAAACGTACTAATTAAAAATATTGTATATTTAAAAATGATAACGTACAAAAAGTGAAAAAAAACACACACACACAAATTATAAGTTATTATATTTTCAATGGAAATATTTTGAAGAAAGCATTTTCTATATATACATAACATATATATTTATCATTTCATCATATACTGAAGTTACATCTAATGGAAAAAAATATTTATTGTCGTCTTCAGGGATTGTTTCTTTATTAAAAAATATATAGATATATATGTACACCGGATGTATTTATATTATTATTAATTTATTAATGTCCTTTTCAAAAATATATTTATATATATATATAAAAAACAAAACTATTTATAAAAATAGATAAATATGTATTTAGAGTGTATCTAAAGGGATAATAATTTGACACTACTGATTTGAAAAATAAATTCTTTGATTTCTTTTTTGTATATATGTATGTATATTGAATTATGAGTTATTTATTAAAAAAATGAAATACTATTTTCTTAATCTTGAAATCACGATTTATACTCTGCACTCTTTATTATTTATATACATATATATACTTATATACATAAATATATCATAAGAAAATTGTAACAATTATTATTTTTTTATAATTTTATGAATTGTTGCTGTATAATATACATATACATAAATAATAATTTAATTTGTTGATTTGCTTTGCAGCGTTAATTTAGATTATCATAAAAGAAAACAATTATATTAAACATCTTAACAAATGTTAAATATTTTTTACAAATTGATTTTTTTAATGTTGTCTATTTCTAAAAATAAAAAAGAAAAAAGAAAAAAATAAAAGTTTCTGTTTAACGCAGTTTGCATTTGTTTTAAAATAATAAAAAATAAATCTTTGAAAAGTTAATTCATTTATATTGAAGTATTTGTTCAAAAGAGATTATTAATTAAACTATTTAAACAAAAAATACTATTATTTTTACATAAATAATAAATTCATATTTTTAAACTCAGCCGATTTTGATAATTTTTGGAATAGCTTAATTTTAGGGCAAAAATATTATTCCAATTTGTAATTGCAAATTCTACAGATAATATTCTCTTGAATTTAGACTCTGTATCAGATATTGGTCTATATCATTTAAAATACTAAACCGATTTTACTGGTTTTAAATAATAAACTTCTCAGGACAATAACAAATACTGAGGCCAAATTTTATTATGGGGAATTAGATGATTCCTTCTTACCGTTACATACGAAATGACAAAGTTAATTTACCCTCTTCACCACTTTTGATAGTGGAGCGTGTAAAAATAAAAATCATTCGTCAAATATAATCGCACATATTAGACTTCAATCACTTCCTTATGCCATTTTTTCGCCATTATACGAAGTTTTCGAATGTATTAGGTATTTTATTTTTACGTATACTGGTTAAAAAAATACATTCTGTGCGAAAATAAAGTACCAAAATATAGTTTTTAACTTTTTCTTTTTAATTATCTGAATTTTAGCTTAATATTTGAAAGGAAAACGAAAGGTACTGAATTTGATTGTTACCGTTTTACTTCATTTCTCCCTGATTTTCAAAAGTCTCATCTTATTTCTATTTAGAAGTAAGGAAGCCCGCAGTTTAAATTCCATGCTTCTATCTTTAGACGTTTAGGTTACGGGATGATGATCAGTCAGTCAGTAACGTAACTCTTTTATATACAGATTGATAGCGATAACATTTCATATATTTAAGATTTGTACAACCAGAAGAGTAGATAGGTAAGGGTGCTGTATATATATTACTGCACCAATACGGTGAGTTTGAGGTCCATTGTGTATTCCTCCTTCTAACAATAAAGAAGGGGTGGTGTCCTGTAAAGAAATACAGGGACTATGTCAATATTAAAAAAAAAAAAAAAAATATATATATATATATATATATATATATATATATATATATATATATATATATATATATATATATATATATATATATATATATATATATATATATATATATATATATATATATATATATATATATATATATATATATATATATATATATAATTTAAATTCATGGAAAACTCAATTATTATGCAGGCGTTTATAATCAGCTTGTGCGCTCACCGCCTCCGAAAAAAGTGGACAAATACTAACCATAAGTAACTAAATTAATTCTTTATCATGTATAAATTTCCCTAATTTCCTCCAAACAATGTCCCTGAGGTAGGATATGTTTGCTAAACTGCCCCTCATGAAATTTTGGGAACTTTGGGCTGCGAAAACTGGAATATAGGTAATGTTCTACAGTTTCTTCCGTACATACACTTCATTCGATGTCTTCGATGACACCTATTTCATTAAGATGCTGTCGTAGAGTGGAGTGTCCAATAAGGATGTCCATCATTCTACTAAGCTCACTTTTCCTTCTCTGAGTCGCTTCATAGTATTCTTGTAGTTCTCCTAATCGTATAAGTGATTCACATAGTTCTATGTAACTCAGTGACCCACTCCTGTATCCTGGCTTTCGATGCAATTAAAGCTATCGGATTTTCTAAGCTCACAATCGGAAAAAATCAAGCCTCGTTAACTAATATATGACAACATTTATAATCATTCCCTGGTGGCCAGTCATCCTCCTAATGTATATTTTTAGTCTCATTGCAATCCAGGGCAGAGTGTGAAATCGTATCTTTCGATTCCAACGCTGTCGGTCAAGACATCTGTGTGTGCCAAATAGACCAAGTTTTCCCTAGCGCAAATTGTGCACTGCCTGTTCGTAATTATCTCCGCCTGTAGTACCGTATTATGGTCTGGTATTCGGAGACATAATCTAGTAACTGGTTTAGCTATAGAGCCTGAACTGTCCATTCATCGCTCTTGGATAACTAGTTTGGGCATGACTGGGGCCATCAGGGCAATCAGAAACACACTTCAGACGGCCCTTGATGTAATTCTTAATCTACTCCCTATTAAAGTATCTGTGTTATGAACCACAAGAAGGAGCTTATTTAGACTGTCAAGCCAATTCTACCACTCTTAGTCCAGAAGTTCTATGGACTAATCTTAAAGAAGTGGCACAATTTCTTAGCCTAAAGTTAAACCAGAACCTGAATTATAATTGTCTAATTTGTTTTACAGCAGTTACAACAACCTACCTAAATTCAATAATTTAAGCCAGAATATTTACCCAGAAAACTTTTCTTTCAGTGTCTTAATGTGATACGGCATCACACTAATAATGCTGCCACATTGTTAAGTATTGTAGTATTGCTAATGATATAGATTTGGCAATACCTATCTTGAATTTGACATACAAGTAAAGACATTTGTGACTTTTGTGTTTCATAGTTTCTCGAAAAAAATACATAATAGAAACGGGAATTTTTCATTGCAATTTTTATTTATTTTAATAAATATTTTTGTGTTACATTTATATTCAGCGAGTAAATAAAATTATTTTAAAGTGTAACAAATAAAATACTATATCCATAATCTGGTTGATATATAAAAGAATTCGGAAGAAAAGA
Source organism: Cochliomyia hominivorax (assembly GCA_004302925.2). Classification (NCBI taxonomy): domain Eukaryota; kingdom Metazoa; phylum Arthropoda; class Insecta; order Diptera; family Calliphoridae; genus Cochliomyia; species Cochliomyia hominivorax. The sequence goes on from PYHX02000413.1 coordinate 57,324,946, forward strand.
ATAATATGTGCATTTTGAAGGTGTGTGTAGATGAGAAAAAAATTTTTTGGTGACGACCAGACAAAAGACAAAAAAAAATGAAAAGTGAAACGTAACAAAAATTCGGAAAAAACGAAAAATGTATAAATAATTATAGTAATTAAACAAAATTTAAATTTATTTATTAAATGGATGCATTAAGGAAATGAAATGAATCAATGAATATAGCAAAGATGAATGAAAAATTCCTAAAATGTATACATCTGTTAAACAAAAAAATTTTTCATTGCTTGTGAAATTTCAAATAAATGCAACGCAACGTAACGCAGCGCTGCTGACGTTGCCTTTTTCTACAAAGTTATGAGTACATACATATGAACATATAAACTTTTTTCTTTTTTTGTTGGCAATTTGATTTGTTTGTGATTGTATCATAATTTTAACGACGATGTTGATGATGATGTTAAAGATGATTTTGCTTTTGGTAGTTTTTTATTAAAAATTTTTGTTGTTTTGTTTTTTTTGACAGACATCTCCCGAACTGTTTCTGAATTTTAGTAATTATTTTCGTTAATGCCTACGCATATTTTATTGTTTTTCATGACGATGTTGTGAATAAATTATTCCTCTTCTGGTGTAAAACGAAGTTTATGTGTTTAAATAAGAAAAAGAAAATTGACAACATTTTCTTCATTTAAATATTTCTTTTTTTCTTTTTTTGCTCTCATCTATTTGTACATATGGATGATGTATTGTATGTATGCATGTACATTCTTACAAACACACACATACAATACAATTTTTCTATTTATTAATCAGCTGAGTTTTATTTTTTTCTTAGCTTGTACTGCTTTTTTTTGTTTTTTACTACAGCTTGTTGCTCACTCTCTTTTATTGTAGTAGAAAAAGAAGAAAGAAGGAAGAAATAACCATTCATTAACGTCAGACGTTGACGTTTGAATTTTGTTCTGCTGCGTCGCAAATTGCTTACGTTTTCGAATTGCAGAAAGTTTATTGAAGTTAACATTAGGTTCCTGATTCACAGATAAATAATTGGAATATAAAAATTTAATAACAACATATTAAATAACTCCTTTTTCTTATACTCCTTTATAAATTGGTTAAACCCCATACCATCATAGGCGGTGGGGGTATTATGCGTTTGTGCTGATATTTGTAACGTGCAGAAAAAATAGTCCATCCACCACTTTTAGGTATACCGTTCGTTTCAGAATCGCTTTCTGAGTCGATTTAACCGTGCTCGTACTCCCATCTGTCCGTCAGCCCATCCACTGGCTGCCCGTCCTGGCTGTCCATATAAAGCTGTTCGCAAAGTACAGGTCGCAGTTTTAAAGAAACCTCAATCACTTACTGTTATTTAACTTAAGGACGATGCCTATCGAACTTGCTTATGATCGGTCCATTATTTCATATAGGACTCATACAAATCTCTTCTCGGATTGTAGTTTCTAGTCTATAAAATTCCTAAATATAATATGTTTTTAACGAATTTTTTCGAAAATAAGTATAATAATAATGTGGCAAATTATAAGAGGATCGGTCAATTATTTCTCATAAGTCCCATCAAATCATCTTTCCAAATATTACTTTGAAACTCAAAAATTACACAAACGTATTGTAATAATATTGAGTTAAATTTAAATAAATATAAGGCAAAACTGTTGTGCGAAATTGTACGAGGGTCAGTCTATAATTTTTTCTAATTCCCATATAGCCCTCTAGAATAAATTTCATTTAAAACGTATAAATTTCACATAGATAGGTCCGTTCATAAATTTCTCATATAACCAATAATGTGGTGTAGGGTATTAAGTAGTCGGGATTGACCGACTATAACCTTTTTAATTGATTTTTAAAAAGTTTATATAGAGAGTGAGATCGAAAAATTCTTAACATACATATATGTTAATAAAATCTGAACCACTAGACTTACATGTTCTACCACTGTTTTGGAGCCTTTTGTGCTCTTCAATTCTCTTTTAAGAGTCTAATATCTCTCCACCGGATGTGTTGGGAACTCTTTTGAAAATACTTTTTATGTTTTCTATTTAATAAAGCCTCATGTGTCTACCAAAGAATCGCATCAAGCAAACTGGGCAATAGCAGCACCTGCGTCTCTTAAGAGAATTCTTGAGATGTTGAGTAATAATGATGTCCTGACCCCATCCAACCTGACCTATATATCATTCTGGCAATCAAAAACGACGTTTTCTTATTTCATTTGTGTTCCTCTATAGCATAGAATTTATCCTCTATACGACGTTATCCTGGTTGCTATGCTCTCCTACTTAATGATTTGCAGCATTTTCGTACCGAATTGTGACCTTGTTTCGGTAAAAATAATGGTATTTAAACCGTATATCCTAAATTACCTCAGTCAATTAGTCGCTCTATGAATCTTATCTTTTCAAATATTTCAATCATCCGGAAGTTTAAAAGCCATCCGGATGTTAAATGAAAAGACCTTTACCTACTTTGTCTTAAATTTTTTTGAGCCATCGATGTAGATGAACAGTGTACCCTAAGAGAGACATGCCTTAATTCCCCAATCTGATAAGATCTCATTAGGTAATAATTAATCATTGAGTAACTTTGCTGAATGTTTCGAGGTAGTATTTCTCAGTAAATAAAATGGTTCATATTTATTTGGTTTTTTACAAAGGCCATCTCCACTGGCCGATAAATATAACATTTGCAACTTTGATATAAATATAAGTATTGATTTACCACTAAATAAAATTGTCCTTCATTTCGGTTTAGCAAACTCCATATGTCCAATTTTTAATGAACCAAAAAGTTAAAGAAATCAAAATGAATTCTGCAATCAATTACAATTGATATGTTCTTTGTAAGCAAAGTCTTCTTGTTTGTGCTGATGTCTGTAACATGGATGAAACTTGTGTTACACAGATTTAAGTATACCGATTGTCTCAGATTCATTTTCTAAATATTGTAAACTTATAAATTTAATTATAATTTATATAATTTGAGATATATTGAAACTTTTGGACAACTTTTTTTTGTATTCTTCAATTAACAGGAGTCCAATATCCCAATACCTTAGCTCCGGGCAGTTTGAACGACTTGCCTCTCATGGGCTTGTATAACATAGTGAAAAAATGCCAAGCCAGACCAAAAATAAATAGACACTGAAACGATACGTTTTCGCTCTCGGCTGGGGTATATTCGCCGGTGCCAGTGGTTAGGTACAACGAAGCAATATCTATCTGCTTTGCCGACAGTGTATAGATTAGCTAGAACAATGAAGCGGTATAAACACCATACGATCTAGCTTCCAACTATTCTCTGGGTGGGGCTAATGGAGTTTATTAGGCAAGAACAACAGAAGCTCTCACTTTACAATCTTCCACTCTCTTAAATCAACTGTAGGCGGTCTAACCACCGAATAGTCATTTGGCTTATTGCTAACAGTGCCTTAATAAGCAAATACAACTAAGCGGTCTAACCACCAGATGTATCTGCTTCTTAAGAGCTTTGTGTGTAGGGCTTTTGAGTATTGTTAGGCGGGAACAACGGAGCGGTCTAACCACCAGATATTCCTGCTTAATAATATTTCACTCCAAAAAGATTAATCAAATTCAGGCGGTCTAACCACCGAACAAAGATTAATCTTACCTAAGCGAAAGCTGAGCGCAGACTCTACTTACTAGAACAATACCACTCCTTTTATACAATCTCTGCTACATTCGTTGTTGTTGTCTTAAACTATAACCTTAGTTGTACCTAATAGTAATATCTTAGTTGTAACTAATGGTAACATTTTAATCTTTAGAGTTGTATTCCATTACAATGATCTTTTATCCTTCTAAAGCTATTAACCAGTAGGTGGCGTAACTTATTAAATAAAATATATAATATAAAAACGAGTGACCACTTTTATCCATTACAACGCATTCTGAAGTCTTATGTATAGAAGCCGCATTTTGTATAACCATTCCTTGATGTAAATTTCGGTATTTTTAGAGCCTGTTGTAATAAATGATTCTTCTGTCCCAACCGCATAATGCTTGTCATACTAGAATACGTAGCCCATCTTCGTTTAAAATCGACGACACTTTTGGACACTTTTTGTGCTCTTTAATTCTCTTTTAACAAGAGTCCAATATATATCCGTTTGTCTTAGCCCCGGTACAGTTTGGAGGATTTTTTATCTCTTGGGATTATTGTTCTTGTACCATTCAAGGGTTTGTTCACCATAGTAACAGGATTCCACGTCAGGCCAAAAATTAGTAGACACAACATTCCTTGTTTTGGTATTTATAGAAATCGTTGAAACAAATGATTGGCTTCTTTTACCGTAACAGCATAGTGCGTACCATACCAAGAACTTGTTGGGAAATTTTGACTGCTTTTGGGTCCTAAACTTTTCTTTAACATTCTCTCGAGCATCAGCAACATAAAGTTTGTGACTAGAAACTGTCGAAAGACACTTTCTAGGACATACGTTTTGTTATCCATTATGTAGTAAGAATATTTCTTTAGAAAACTTGTATTCAATTTCCGTGATCTGTTTTTTACCTCGAAATTTGTATGTCTTGTATGTTTTTAAGCCTGAATTAGCTTTAACTTTTCGTACCAAATAGTTCGAACACTGAGCTCTATTGAAAATGCTTTTTGTTGGCTTTAGCAACATCATGTGGACTATTCCTTATACCTGAACCAAGTTTTCCCGGTACTGTTTAATAACATTGGATACAGTTAAACTGCACAATTTTGAAAATTACTTAAAAGAGCATAAATCTCCAAAACTGTACCAAATTTAGCAAGAATCGGTTCATAATTTCCTATAGCCCCCACTACTGATTAAAGATTTGTGAATACGATAGAAAGCTGTGTGGCATATGTGACAACTAAAAAACATTTCCTTCAAATGATAAAGAAAGTGATGAGATATATAATTTAAGCCTTTGATTTTAACTTGGAAATATCAAGGTCAAACTAGTTATTTAAAATACTTTTTGTAACATGTCTTCAAAAAAAATCCAATATAATTTACAAAAATATTACTTCTATTTTCATAACTTTTGTTATAATATTTTTTGTTTATTAATTTTAGAAATCAATATTGGTTTGTTGTCTCATCGATGAGTGAAAATGAACATGGTCGCCTATAATCGGTTAATAAATTTTGCATTAATTTTATAATAAAAACTAAACGTTTTGTTTCTGTTTTTCATTTTTACAGAATGCCGTTTCAGGCGCCTTCTTGGACAGAATTTTATACCTGTCCTATTTGTGAAAATGAGTTTTCCACAAATCAACGTTTACCAATTAGTCTAGGTTGTGGTCACACCATATGTCGAGTATGTTTAGCTACCGTATATAATCGCCAATGTCCATTTGATCAGGTGAGAGAGAATATAGTTTTTGTATAAATGTTTCCGTACATATTGTTTTGGATATCTGGTTATAATAAATTTTTTATATCATAAATATTTCTCTATAGACATATATATCAACAGATGTTGATAATTTACCTATAAACAATGCTTTACTACAAATACTTAACTCAGGGGATGGTAAAGATATTGGAAATGGAAATGAAACATCTAATAATTCCACTGCAAATAATGCAACTACTTCCAATAATAACAATAGCAACAGCAACAGTAACAACAATGCAAATATTAGCTTCAGTAGCAACAATAGCAACAACAACAATAAGAATAAAACAAATAATTCGAATAGTGACAATGATTCGGCAACAGGTGATCCAGAGATGCCACCCAGTGTTCGTAACTTAAAACCAGAAGATTTGAAAAGTTATAAAAATTCAAAAAAATGCATCGAAGAACTTGCCCAGTATCTCAAATCCTTTGTTACAAATAGTGGATGTACCTTACTAACACGTCCGATGCTCCGAAAATTAGTTACATTAGTAAATTGCCAATTGGTGGAAGAGGAGGGTCGTATACGTGCAGTGCGAACATCTCGATTTTTGGGTGAACGAACTGTTACTGAACTACTTTTGCAACATCAAAATCCACAACAACTGAGTTTGTGTTTGTGGGCTGCTGTGCGTTCCCGTGGCTGTCAATTCTTGGGCCCTTCAATGCAAGAGGAAGTGCTAAAGTTAGTTTTGCAAGCATTGGAAAATGGTTCTGCATTGTCACGCAAAGTGTTGGTAATGTATGTAGTTCAGCGCTTGGTTGATAAATTTTTACCAGCTTCGAAGACAAGTATTGGTCATGTTGTACAGTTATTATATCGTGCTAGTTGTTTTAAGGTATCTAAACGTGATGGCGACTCGTCATTAATGCAGCTGAAAGAAGAATTTCGCGATTATGAAGCGTTAAGGCGTGAGCATGATGCTCAAATTGTACAGATAGCAACAGAGGCCGGTTTGCGAATAGCTCCAGATCAGTGGTCATCGTTACTGTATGGCAACACATCTCACAAATCACATATGCAAAGTATATGTGATACTCTTCAAACACCTTCATCTTTTGCCCAATCCATCCAGGAGTTGGTTTTAGCGTTGCAGCGCACAGGGGATCCAACAAATCTGTCAAATTTGAGGCCTCATCTAAAACATTTGGCCAATATAGATCCGTCAATAGAAGGACCAGCACCATCGTGGGAAGATGTAGAAAAGGCATTAGATGCTGTGCGTTATGTGGTATTAGGTCTGGTTAAATTTATGCAATTTCAAAGCAATCGAAAAGTACAAGATTACCCTGTTCCACCAGTAAATGCGAATGGAAAGTATAAAATAAGTTTATGTCGCGATTACACTGAGAGACGTATGTGTCCTCGTGGAACGAGTTGTACATTTGCCCATTCGGCTGAAGAGCGTCAAAGGTACCGTGCAAAACACCGTCGTACTGGTGGAACGGTAGATAAAACTGCAACACGTCCAGCAACATCTTCTGCAAATGCTGGTGTATCAGGTGCCAGTGGATCATCTCAGGCATTGGAAAATATAAAAAAAGAATTTTCACCAAATCCAAGTTCACAACCAAATCAGCAGTCAGTCAATACATCGCACCAACAACATCAGCAGCAGCAACAACACCACAATCAAGCGTTGGGTCACTTGCACACCAGTCCCGCAGACATGGTGAATTCACCAATTAAAGTAAAAACATCTCCCATGAGAAAATACGCCACCAATGATAATCCAAATCCAAATAATAATATAATGCGTCCCAATTTAATGGATCCTTCCTTTGTTGGTGATCTTTCGAACACAACTTCGCCACTTCATATTCAAGGATCATTAAATGCATTGCATGCCAGTCCAATTCCACCCGGTCACATGTTGGGCATGACTGCTCCTACGCCTATAATAAATGTGCCACCATTACATCAGCAACATCCAAGTTATGAGAATATACCATTTGGTGCACTAAATTATGCTGCAGCTGGAGCTGTAAGTGGAGGTGGTAAGTTTGTGCGCATGCCAAACATGGGTATTAATTTACCGCCGCCGCCACACATACGTCCACCCAATTTAAGAGGTCCCATAAGCAATACCGGCAGTGGTGGCATACAGGGACTTTCGCCCCGATCATCAATGCATAACCCTATTAACATGACCACCGTTGTAAACCCACCGAATTTACAGGGCACAAACTCCAATAAGCCGCCTTCAAGTCCTTTGCATAAAAACCTTTATAATAACTCAAACATTACAGGAGATTTTTACAGTACTATTCCTCCATATTTTGGCAATCCCACACCCGAACGACAATTACAGAAACCACATTTACCTCCCAATCCAAATGCATTGTGGGACCCTCAACAACAACAGCAGCAAACACAACAGCAGCCACCACAGCAACAACATCCACAGTGCCAATCAATACTAAAGCCTTCTGATTATCCACCCCCAAATCAACATCATCTTTTGTTTTTGCCACCATCTTCAAGCAGTCAATCGTCGGCAGTGGACTCGAATGTATTTTTCGATAAAAATTCTTTGGACTTTAATAAAACACAAACAACTAATTTAGACGAAACTGCACTACAACTAAGTGAAAATTTCATATTTAAAAACTCACCAAACAATTTCTTAGAATCTACCAGTAATAACGATCTTAAAGATCTAAATAAAAAATCCAAAGTACCATTTATACGAGATAAGCAAAACATTTTTTGGCATCCAAGCAATTTGCAAAATAATCCAACATTTCCAAATTCTGGTGGTAATCCAACAAAAATTAACAACAGCTGCAGTAATACTAACAACGGCGTAGTTAATATTGAACCACCCTCGACTTCTTCCCTATTTCGTGATCGAGAAAGTTTTGTTCGTTCCGATTCAATATTAGATGATGATGCAGCTACATTTGATGTACCGCCCACTTCAACTGCTGCCTTAGGAAATAAATACGGTCCCATATGTCCCATGTACAAAGGTCTCAATACGTCAACATCACCCAACAACAGCACCAATTCCTTTGTTGGTTCTTGGAATGCTTTAATATCACAAGATAATGACAAACAGTCTACCACTGCGTCTACTAGCTCTAAAGATTTAACAGTGTTCTCACTAAACAATGACAACAATGGATTAAATATGCCATTCGAGAGACATTTGCCAGATTCAAACGATTTGACAATTCCTGCCATTACTGGTGGTGGTGGAGGCGGTGGTGGTGTTGGTGCTACTGCTGGTGCTGCTACATCTCAAACCTCAACAGCATTTGATAACTTTAGTAGTATGGAAGCTGCCCTTTCAAAATTATCATTGAATTTTGCTAATGATACACGAAGTAATCAACAACAACATCAGCATCAACTAACCCATTTCGATTTTGATCCTTTAAATCATATTTTGGGTGGAAATAACTTTCCAGCTGATATAGTAAAGGTAAGAAATACTATTATATATACTGCTTTAAAATACTCTGATACAATTTAAATACATTATATTTTAACAACTTTGAATCTGTTGATTTTCTTTATGTGCTTCCTAATAAGTTACAGATCCCTACATGACCATAATGCAGCTTCACTTAACTCGGCCGTTGAGGTAACTAATAAAGACTCTATAAACGTTTTGAGCCTTTTTCAGAGAATTTCGGTTATTAGGCCTACAATTTAGTGTAGGGTATTATTTAGTTGGTCTTGACTGACTAACATCCTTATTTACTTGATCAAAAATGCAACTTGTGGGTTTGTAGCAGAAACAACCAACCATCATGGTTTCATAAAACTTTTAACAGTGTAGAGCTAGTTACATAAGGAGTAAGATTGAAAAATTCCTAACATACATATATGTAAATTAAAACGAAACAACAAAACTTACAGTTTAAATTTTTTTTCAATCGATTGAAATTATTATTAGAATTTACAACAAAAATATTTTTTTACTTTTAATCTGCAGTGTTTAAATTTTTAACCTTTTTCGGAAACCCTTCCATTAAAAATTTTTATAGTGCTTTCTCTCAGCAACATAAAATTTTTGACCAGGAAGATGCGAAGTATCTGCCAGATTCTGTTCTGTTTTTGGCTTCTAAATTTTTAGTAGCGTTCCTGTGAGGAACTTTATGAGCGTTGTATGTTTTTAAAACTGCATTGACTTCAACTTTTCGTAGCAAATAGTCCGAGTACTGAGCTTACTGAGCTGCCTTGGAAATTCTGTTTTTCTATTTTTTTTTGCTTTAGAAACATCATCTGAACAAGTAAAAATCTATTTCAACTAAAAATGATCTGAAACTATTTTGATAGAGATTTTCAAGGAATGTTTAATATAACAATTCTTTTGTCCCAATTTGTATATTAATTTTTTGCAAATTTTAAAAAAGTCAATATACAAAATTTTGAGATTCATCAACGACTCCCCTGACCAGATAGGGATCTGTACTCCTCAAAATGAACTTGAAAACATCTTAGCTTTAAACATGTGAAATTTCTCTAAGATATCTCTAACGGTAAAAAATTTACAGAAATATTTAAATATATATATATATATATATATATATATATATATATATATATATATATATATATATATATATATATATATATATATATATATATATATATATATATATATATATATATATATATATATATATATATATATATATATATATATATATATATATATATATTTTTTACACACTCTTCTTTAAATGAAGAGCAATTCTGGTAAATTTTTTATTTTATTTATTTTTTTCAACACATAATATAATATTGTTATTATTCTCACTCTAGAATGATGAATTACTTTGGAATAATTCCGCTGTTAATAATAATAGCTCAAAACAGTCAACAATGAATTTAGGATTAAATAGTTTCTGGAGTGATAGTAATACAACAGCTGCCTCAACTGTAACACAACCCTCAAATACCGCTCTTTTAAACAATAATTTACAATTAAGCCAACAACAACAGCAACAACGTTTGCCAACCAAATTAGATGATCCCGAATTAAATATCACCGAAATCGTAGATAAAATATTACCTTATGCAGATGATAGTGGCATTAAATTGGATTAAAGAGGTAAAATATGATTAAAAAAATAAATAAAAAAATACACATTTCTAAGAAACCACTATATGTATTATACGTATGTATAATTTACATATGTATGTGTGAATTAATGTTTATATTTTACAAAAAAAAAAACAAGACAAAAATATTGAAAAAGTGATACAAACAAAAATATATGTATATTGTTTTAAGAGGCTTGGGTTCTAATAGAAAATGTTTTAGTGTTGTTAGTTGTTCTTTTTTTCTGTGATTTTTTTTTAAACTATATCTCCCCCGCCCCTACCACACTGTGGAAAACTCAAAATATATCTTCAAAATGTTCCCAAATGTCCTTGTCAATAATTGACAACTTAAAGTTGTATTTTATTTAATTGATTATAAAAAAAAAAAAAAAAAAAAAAACAAATAAACCAACCAACTGAGATTGTAAAATTAAAAGTGTTTCTTGTCCTTTTTTTTGAAAAATTGTAATTTTGTTTTGTTAAAATCACGAGTTATTGCAAGTTTTATTTTTATAAGTAGTTTATTGTTTTTAGTTTTTAAGGGTGAAACCAATTTGAAAAACGATATTAATTTTTTATTATTAAAAAATTTCTTCAACAATGTCATTTTAAAATTTCATAAAAACATTTTCGAGTATAAAAAAAAGAAAAAAAAAAACAAGATTTTATCAAATTTTATGTAGTTTAAATACATATTTTAAATTATAAAAAGAAAAAGAGAAATTTTTACATTTACTAAATTACTAAACATCATCATCATTATTCTAGACCCATATATATATAGAAGTTTAATAATACATATGTGTATGTGTGTTTTTATATAAAATAAGAAAATGACAAATTTCAAATATAGTTTTTATTTTTTTAATTTAATTCAATTTCATTATTGTTATAAAACAATTGGTATTTTTATCAAAATGAACATGTTAATTATAAATTAGAATATTTTTAGTTTTTGTATATTTTTGTGGTTTAAAAATTTTTTTTGTTTCAATTATACATTGTGGTTGATATAATCGCATGTTTGGATATTTAATTTAAAATTTATGCTGTTCTAGTTATCAACATTTCATTAAAAATGTTTCTTTTTTTTGGTATATTTACTGTATTGTTTGAAACCAAAGCAACATTTTTCCATTAATTACTTATTGTTCTATATTGTCCCTGCACTGGCAGGAGTTCCTATGCAAAGATTTTGGAAAACAATTTATTGTTGTATTTGAAAGCCCTACTTCTCTTGCATATTCTCACAAAACTCTTTTTTCAAAATCTTAACTGGTTTTGGATTTACACTTAAAAAATGTTCCAACAAAGTTTCCTATGTAAACAATTTTTCATATAAAGTATTTATAAATTAATTTTTAAAAAATATATTAAAAAATTATGAAATAACATATTTCAATTTTAATTATGAAATAACATATTTCAATTTCAATTTGAAATTATGTCGAAACATTAGATATATATTTTATAATTTAATATATTATTTAAAAAATCTATACATTTTCAAGGAACAATGCAAAAATATTGAAGTAAAAATTATTCCAACAAAATTTGCCCATGTAAATTGTTCTTTGTTCCTTGCAAAAAAAGGTGTTTATTTTTTTATTTTCAGATCATACATAACAACATCAGTAAACCTACACATAATTCTAAAAAATTTACATTGGAACTTTTGCCGGCACAGTGATGATATATTATCTTTAAATAGATTGAGTTATTTGCTATTTCGTAATATGCCTCAAATCTAAAAATGACAAAAAATTAAATTTCATTTCCTTGAAATGTTAAAATGAAATAAAAACAATTTTAACTTAAAAAATCGCTGTTCAATACCTCAGTACCCTTAGTTAGAATAGTTTTTGGCATAGGTTCCTACTCTTAATTTAGGCAATATACCAATATATTCTGACTTGAATCCCATCAGCTGATAAGTAACTATTGACCAAATTCGATGAACACCTCTGGTCCTTAACGTCGGTTAACTTTAGGTTTTCAACCAAATAAAACAAACCAATTGAAAATTTGTTTAAGCAAAATCCAGAGAGAATAACAATCAAATATACTTAAAAGGTTTTTTGAAAGTATAGGCTTCTAATTTGGCATTAAGCTTCTCAGTGTAGATGAACTTATCTGATGTTTAAACTCATTTCAATTATACAGAAAAAATATACATTTCATTTTGACCAGATCGCCAACAGATTTATGGTATCAAACATAATGGGACACAGTTTCCTATATAATTTTTAAACCCTATTATGCGTTTTGCATATGTTTCTAGAGGGCAGAATAAATAATGCTATACCCTTCGACTCAGAATTACTTCCTGAGTCGATTTAACCATGTCCGTCCGTCCCAAGAAAGGGGTTTTTAGCCCATAAAATTCTTAAATGTAATAAGATTTTCATAAAATTTTGCAAATTAAGTGTAATGAAATTCTAAAACGATATGCCAGATTATACGAGGTTCGGTTTATTATTTCTTAAAGGCCTCACACAAATCTCCTGCCAAATATCTTATTGAAACGCATAAATCTTTCATATACGAGGGTTTGTAATAAAATTTGGTAAAATTAAAATAAGTATAAAAAGGATATTATACGAGGGTCGGTGCATATTTTCTTCTAACTCACATATAACCCTCCAGAAAAACTTCCTTTTAAATTTCACATACATTCAGGCACACTAAGGCATTAGAAAAACAAAATGTACGAGGGTCGTTCATAATTTTTTTGTAATTGTCTGGGTCAGTCCTACTGTAAAATATAAAATGTTTACTTGTTTGTTTTTGTTGCAGCAAATAGAAAAAGTTGAAATTGAAAAAATCATTTCAATTTCACCAGAATTTGAAATTATGTCAAAACATTATATATGTAGAATAGTTGAATATATTTTTTAAAAAAACTTATCAATATTCAAGGAATAATGCAAAAATATTGAAGTAAAAATTGTTTCGAAAAAATTGCCCATGTAAATTTTCCCTGTTTCCTCCAAAATCAGCTGGATTTTTTTATTCTCAGGCCACACAATACAACGTTAGTAGATCTACTCATAAGCGAAATAATTTTTATAAAATATGTTAAAATGATGGAACAGAAAAAAAATTACTGTTTTTTTTTTGTCTCTTCTGAATAATTTTTATAATTTCACAGAGGAATTTTTTCCGACGCAGTGACGATTTGTTAGTATGCATAAGGAGAGTTCACTAAAGAAATCTGAACACTTAGTTTTTTTCTTAATTAAAAAAAACTTGTCATTTTTGATAAAAAAATTATGTGTCATTAAAATTTTTATTTATTTAAATTAAACACCACAGACACACACATACACATATTTGTATTTGACTTTTATAAAAAAGAAAGCATAGTGATTTTAAGGCGCAAAATACACATACATATATAATATAATTTAATAATTTATTATTTTAATTAGTAAAATAAAACATTTACTCACTCCCCTTATCTGCAAACTAACAGGAGAAAATCTATTTAAAAAAAATATATTAGAATATACACATAAATACACTAACACATTAACAAAACAATGAAAAAGAATTCAAATTCAAAGAAAAATCATAACAAGATAAAAGAAAATATTATAAAAATTATTATTAAAACTTATATTTCTTAAAGAAATTTAAATTACGCTATTGTGCGAATGTTAACTATTAAAATTTAAACTTTATATAAATATATACATACAATTATTATTAATTATTAATTATTATTATTATTAATATAAAATAAATATGTTTATTATCTTGATATCTATTGTTTTTATTTTGAGGAAATGAAAATTGTAAAATTTGATATATATATTTTTATAAAATCGATACGATGATATGTTATTATATGCTATTATATATATACTATATATGAAATGTAAATCATTACAACTATAAAAAAACAAACAAACATTTATTATATATATTTTTACTAAAAAGAAAATAATATTAATAATAATTAAAACAGCAAGAAATAAAAAATTCAATAGTTTCAAATCGAACATAAAAAACCTCCTCCTATTTGGTGTGGCACAGTGTGTCCAAATCGATTTTTTTTCTTAGAAATAACTTTGTAGCTTTTGAAATGTTAGAGATATCTTAACATAGTCAGAGCTGAGGTGTTTTTGAGTTGATCTGGAAGGATACAAGCCCCTTTATTGTCAGTGACCCTCTGAAGTTGAACACCCTCGGTTATGTTGATTTTTTAAAAATTCGCCAAAAATCTATGAATTGAGAGGTAAAAAATTTTATATATATAGTCAGTCCATTTAAATGTCTATAAAAATATGCTTACAAATTTGGATTATCTCTGATAGTTTCGAAGGTATTCAAGTCGAAATACATTTTTATTCCATTTTTAGCCCTATTTATTTTTTCTGTTCTGCACTTTATAGTTTCTTTATTGTTTAAAGAAATCTTAACGGGAATGAGTGTAAACTAAATACAGATAAGATTAGACAGAGGCTCAATTCGCAAAGCTGAAATCATCTTTTAATTATCCTTAATATATAGCTACATATGTAAGTCAAAAATATAAAAGTATTTTCTGCCCACGTTCAATGCAATGAAAAGACGACTATAAGAGGTAACACAAACATGTACGCATATTTTTAAAGACATTTACAAGGACTATTTATATACAAAATATCTTGTCTCTCAATTCATATATGAATTTTAGCGATTTTTTTAATCAACATACCCAAAGTGGTTAAATTTACAGAGTCACTAACTACGCCCTTGACAATACAGGGATATGTGTAGCCATAAATCAACAAAGAAAGACCTCAGCTCTGACTATATGAAATTTTAATAAGGTATCTTTAACGGTTTAAAAGTTACAAAATTATTTCCAAAAAAAGTCGATTTGACACATTGTGTGTGGTCTATATAAATTATACTTATTATTGTATGTATGTTTCATTAAACAAAAAAATATTAAATTTTTTATATATAAATGTATATTTAAAAACAAAATGATGTAAAAAACAAAAAAATAACATTTAAAGAAAGAAATAATTTAATTCTTTTTTTTTTTTTTTAACCTCAAGTTCACATGAGTTTTTTACATGTGTTTTAAACATTGAGTTTAATTTTAATATAATATATTAATTTCTTACATTTTTTTTAATTTAATTTTATTATTTTATTTATTTATGTTAAAAACATTAAGAGTTATTATTAATTATTTTAGAATTTAAAACAAAATACAGTTTCCAGTCTCTTTTTTTAGATACACACACACATACAAGTATGCATATTTAATTATTTTATTGCTTAAACAATAAAATGTTTTCTTTTTTTTTTTTGTTTATTTGGATTTCAATGGAAAAAACTTAATCTCTATAGAAAATTTTTATGATTTTAGTAAATTATTTAATTAAATCATTAATTGTAAATATATTAAAAAAATGAATGATTGAATGAATGATATATATAAAACTGTAAAATATTGAGAAAATATTGAGAAGAAAAAAATGAAATAATAATTGAAAAAGGAGATATTTTTGTTAAATTGTTGATTATACCCTACACCATGTTTGTGTAGATATTTGTAATGGGCAGAAATAATAGTCCGTTGACTTAGATTCAAGTCTGACTGCTCCCGATGATAAATCTCCTCACTTAATAATAGTTAATTATCAGTTATCCGAGATTACACATAGACTTCTGGGATTATATAATTCAAGAATAGCATTAGCCGAACCGTAGTATTTTTTAAACCTATTTTCCTGGTTTTAACAGTTATATTGGTCCATTAGCAAAAAAGTTATAGAACAATATCTGAAATAATCTCAAAATTCCATAGAAAAACTTTTCCATATTTTTCAACAAAAAAAAAATAGAATTCATCCATAACATACAACTGTATGCGATTCACTATCGCGCATTAAATCATCAAAATGGTATCAATAGAAAATTGGCTAAAATATTCAAAATATCAAAAATCGGTTAACATATAAAGTCTTTCCCGGAAAACATTTTTAAGCTTACATATAGACCAACATTCTTCAACTTCTGCATTTTTGTTCGTTCTGCCTCAAAAAAATCTTAGTATTGTGATAATATCGCTATATTTTAAATAAAACCAAATTCTACAACATAATTTTAGATGCATGCGTCATAATGTAGCCGATCTTACCGATTATTACACTTTCAAGTGTTAAATAAATAGAATATAATTATATTTCATTAATTAACTCAATATATTATTTATTTAAAATCTTTTAGTTTTAAATTAAAACTATAATTTTTAGCAAATACTAATTTCTTATTAAATTGTTTAAAATGCAACAAATGTTTTGTTTTAAAAATATTTTGTTGTTTAATAAATATAATTCATATATCATTTAATATTTACCTCAGACTTTTTATAGCTAAACACTCATAAAAATTTTTCTATAGAGATTTATTTTATGTTAACCTAAAAAATTGTTAAATATTATTTTTTTCCATCATATTGATGGAATTTAAAGGTTAATTGAAGAAAAAAAGAAACATTTTATTTTTATGCTTTCCTATGACAAAGCTAAAAGCTTTTTATTTCGTAAAATTAAATGCCCAGGGCATTACAAAACTTTGAAGAATTTTCTTTAAGCTTTATTATGAACATATTTTAATTAAATAAACATATTACGCCTTTTATTTTCATGGTAAAAATAATAATTAAAAAAATAATAAAATTGTATATATGCATGTTTGTTGTGTTTATAGATTCTATGCTTTATATTATGTGTAAATAATAAACAAATTTATTTTGTTTAAAGATTTGTTTAAATAAAAGTTGAGAAAAAAACTTAATTTAAATCACAGAAAGATAAGATGGGTTTTCGAAATAAGTTATGACTACAAAACATACAATGTTAACCAATAGCCTGTTTCTTTATGTCGTACGAAAGCTTTCCTTGTCTTCGTATAATCGATAGAAACCTGATTTGGGTATCTATAAATTTGTACAACTGTCATCTATGCAAAAAATGAGTCGAATGCCAAATCGAATAATAACGAAAGAGTTTTTAAACAAAATCGGATTTCTATATCTCCAACAACTCGAAATGAAATGTAAAACACAGTCACTTGCTATTTAGTAGGGTGATCGATTCTTGGACATTTTTTAAAAAACGGTTTTCGGTTTCTTCGAAAAATTGCAATTTAATACAAACTGCTTTTCTAATTAACATAAAAAATTGCTTAAATAATATGAAAAACGTTAAATTTATTAGAAAAAAACAGTTAGTTCATATACGTGTATTCAAATCAAAAATAAGCCTTTTGAAAACGCTTAAATGATTACTTTGGATTATATCTTTCAAAATGATCGATTAGAAATAAAATGAAGTTTAAATGATTTGGAATATGTTCATTTTTATAGTCTTCCCTGTGGTGATAGAGGGTATTATAACTTTGTCATTTCGTGCGTAACTTTAAAAACAAATTGTTTAAGAAGCCATATAGTACATATATTATTGTCATGTCCATCTGTCTGCTGAAAATATTCTCACGTTTACAATAATAATCCAAATTTAAAAAAGGTCTGGCCAGATTATTTGCTATTGTTCTAAATAGTTTGCTATTTAATAATAGCAAATTTCGTTTAAATAACAAAGTATTTATAGACCGATATCTGAGATTACCTCAAATTTAAGACTGTATAATTTAACTATGATGTAAACATCCCATCCTATTCCAAGTATCATCAAATTGGAAAATCGACACTGTTTAGATTTTTCGATTCATATCCAAACTGTATAATTCATATCAGTTTTCATAGCCACAGAAAAGTTTCCAGTACAAAGTGTTTAAAACTTTAAAAGAATTTCTGTTTTAAGTTTTTAATACACTAAAGATTATAACCGTTTATTATAGGAGAAATACCCGGTTTCTTTAATATTCGAAATGTGAGCTTTTCAGAAAAACCGAAACCGACATAACCAAAATAAGCGGTTATAACCCGTTATTAAAACCGGTCCAATAACCCTACTATTAAGCTTTCACATCCCTTCGATTTCTTGTATTTTTTTTAATAATTTTATCAAATAAAAAGTTGTTTGCTCATTCTATTTAACTAGAAATCCCTATTTTCTGAATAGAATTGTGTAAATATTTTTAATTATTATATTTTTTCTTGCAAGTTTACCAAAAAATTGCGTATTTATTAAGAGCAATAAAACTTTTTACATCTTAAAAACTCTTGTAATCTAGAAGGCAAATAGTATTCTCAAGTTATCTAAAAGTTAATGAATATTTTCACACATTTAATATTTATATTACTAATAATTCCCTACTTGATTGATGCAGGTTTCCTTTTAAGTTCCCTCCCGATGTAATAGCTGCCATAGATTTTAAATGGAATATTAACCAATCCAAAATACTCAATCATTTTAGCCTAAAAAAGTATGGATCTAATCGCCTTGTGTGCCTTGGATCGTTATCAAATTGAAATATACATTATTAGTAGTATTTTCAATGCAGTAATTTGAAAGGAAAAGAATAATTAAATGTAGAACCATAGAAGAATACCCATATATTATGATCATATTGACCAATATCAATCTGCCACAAGATATTAATATTGGCAAATCATTAAAAACCGTTGCCACTCAAATTTTAAATGGTTTAAACTAGCAGAGATCCTATGTGGCATTAGATCCATTAAAGACCTTTGATACAGTTAGCCAAATTTCAAAATGGTCCGCCAAAAGATCACACTGCAAACAAAATGATGAGGTGGATTGCAAAATATCTGAGTGGCCGTCAGTGGTTTCAACATTTTCAAATTCAATTTAATGCAAGGTCTTTGCTTATTCTAAGGCTTTAAAGTTTACAAAGAGGGTTCCATACGGAACCTTTACAGCTTAGATTTAATAGCAGTTTACCATTTTAATTTTTTTTTTTTTTTAAACACCTTCGTTACAAATTTTTATTTGAATAGGTTATGTTAGGTTAGGAAGTGTAGGTTGTCAAGATCCATGATTGTTATGAAAAGAAATATGCATCCTAACGCCATCACATGAAGAACTTTATGATCAATTGTGTGATACCTATAGCCAGTGGGATCCACTAGTTTCCCAAAATACCGATTGCCTAACCACTCCTGTTTGCTGGGCTGCAGACTTGGAACGCAATCAATCAACGGACACCCAACATAACCTAATATCATATTTACACATAAGACTACTTAATAGTCACTTACCCTGCTATACAAAATCTGGTCTAACTATATATGTCCCTATCAAGGAAAAGGAGGTTTCCATAAAAAATTATAGAATTTTAAAAAATTCGAATTTCTAACATCTAAACCTAAAACGCAGGTGTTCAAGCAATAAATCAGCTTTAATTTAAACAAATATTTAAACAATTTAAACAAAAAGAAATATAAAAACAAATACATTACTTTAATTGTGATTTGTTAAATTATTGTTAATTAAAAATAATAAAATAAATAAATAAATAAATAAATATTTTAAAAAATCATTAAGTACCTTCAAGCTCAAGCTTAACAAAAAAATTGGTAAATATTATTTACTATGATAAAAATTTTAAAGAAACTATAAACGGGCTGTTTATCGCTTAATACATACGTACTCTTTGTTGTTGTTGCTTATTAAAAAAACTATAAAAAAGCGAAAAGAAATCAAAGTTTCAAACTAACAACCGATGCCATCTTGTCCAGTACTTAAATAATTATTTTTGTTATTTGTTAAACAAAAATACACATATACACACACATCCATATAATTAAATGTATAGGTAACAATAATAAAATATATTTCGGTTGTGAAATAAAAACAAATCAACATTTATTTCAATTTTATTTTTTTCTAAAAAAAAATATATATTTTTTTACCCTCCACCACCCCCAGTGGTAAATAGATTATATTAACTTTATCATTCCGTGTGTAACGCTAAGAAGAGATTCAATTATTTATATTCTAACATCAAATCAAAATCTGAGTCGATTTAGTTATGTCGTCTGTCTGTCTATCTGTTGTTAGTATGTTTACATTTACAATAATGATCGAGCTCAGAGAGTATAGTAACATTGCCATTCCGTGTGTTACGCTAAGAAAGTAATTATTTCAGACCCCATAATGTATACATACATATTCTTACATCAAATTAAAATTTGAGTCGATCTAGTTATGTCCGTCTGTCTCTTTGTCCGGTTGTCTGTTGTTGGCACTTGGCTTACATTTACAATAATTGACCGAGCTCAAGGTCCTGAGTCTTATTCATATTTAAAACCGGCAAAATTGGTTCATTATTTTAAGAGATATAGATCGATGTCTGAGGCAACCTCTAAGTTTAAGCGAAGAACTTACCTAAACTTGCTAATTATAATTCGACAAATAAGAATGCAATTTTTCCATAATATTAAGGTATACAGTCTTCATTACCAGTCCAAAAACTATCAAAATCGGCCAAAAATATAACTTATTTTATTACTCATTAACTGTTGCTGTGTTATATTAGAGAAAAAACTATTATATATTGTATACGTTTGTGAGTGTATGTGTGAGTTTGTATGTACGAAACATAACGTATTTACTTTACATGAATTTGTGGTGGAGGGTATTAAAGATTCGGCATAGCCGAACAAAGCATTCTTACTTGTTTTTATAATTTATTTTTTAATATGAGTACGTTGCTTAGTGTGTCCAAATCGCTCTAAAAATGGGAAAATTTCACAAAATTAGAGATATTTTTTTTGGAGGAAGAATAAAAATTTAGTTAAATCCCAAAAAAGGAAAAACGATTTGGACATCCTGTGCATTGTTATATAAGTGATACAGTTTATATATATTTTTTAATCTAAACCCAATGGGTTCATACGAAAATGTAATATTTAAATGCCGTTTAATTAACAAGAATAAAATATAAATATATTTAATTTAAATAACAATAAATAATTATTTGTACATCATTAATTTCATTATAAAGTTCTTTTCTTTTTCTGAAATTATAACAAAAAGAAAAATCAAACTAAAAAGAGAACATATTAAATTAATAAAAATATCTTTATAACAAATAATAAACGTGTATAGAGCGTATTTATGTATGTAAATGTTAAATAGGGAAATGCTTATGTATTTATTTAAATAAATTAAAAAAAAAACTAAACTTTATATCTTTATATATATAAAAGAAATTGTAACAATTTTTTCTATATAAATAATTAATTATTATTTTTTATTTGTTTTATTATAATTATAGCCAATTAAATATAAAATTGTCTGTTATTATTTTTTAATTTTGTAATCATAAAATTTAAATATTTTTTTTTGTAATAAAAACTCATTAATTTTTATTATTATCATCAGTTATTAATTTTATTTAAAATCTATATTCAATTTTTTCGTTTTGTAATTATCAGGAATATTTTATTTTTATATATTTTTTATTCGTTATCTTTACCCGTGAATAACGATTTTATTTCTATGAAACAAAAAAAGAAACGAAAGTTTTAAATTTTTATAAAAAAACAATTTTTTGTATTAATTTTTAAATAAATATTATGTTAATTTAAATACGAATTTTGTATGAGTTTTATTATTTTTTTCTTTCTTTATTATTTCGTGAGTTTAAAAAATGAATACACACTACTCATCGTTGGGGCCGTTGGAGGTCTCGTAGAAGGAGTTATTCCCTAAGCACGAGAGGAGCTAGAAGTTTGTACGTTCTAAAACACTAGAAAAGTGTTTAAGTAATAACTGTGTCCAATTTCAGTGAAAAATATTTAACGGTTTACCAAAAATAAGTGTACATATGAAGTCTTATGAATGAAAGCAGCCATATTTTAAATATTCTTGATATAAATTTTAGTAGTTATAGAACCCGTTGTAACAAATGATTAGTTTTTTTTTGTCGCAACTGCAACATAAAATTTTTGATCAGAAACTTGAGAAAAATCTGCCAGAATATACTTTTCATCATCCACTATGCAGCAAATAACATTTGACCTCATAATCTTTTTGAGCCTTGTATGTTTTTAAACCTGCGTTAGTTTTAACTCTTCTTACAAAATAGTCCGAGTACTAAGCTTACCGGGCTGCTTCCTACCGGATGTGTTTAAAGCTCTTTTGTAAATACCTTCTATTTATACCCTGCACCACCATGGGTGGTTGCGATTATGAGTTTGTCAAAAAATTTTAACGGACAGAAAAGTTGTACTATCACTAATATTTAAGTATAATAAAGGCCGTCCGTCCGTCTGGACGGTTATTTCACCTAGCCCCCATACAAATGTTCCTCCCAAAATAAGTATTTAAAGTCTCAAAAGTCCTAAATATAAAGCGATTTTAATGAAATTTGACACAATTCTAATGATATTCTAAATTATAGAAGGATCGGTTCATTATCATTATACATTTATCATTTCAAAAAAACGGTTAAGATAAAAGGAATCTGGAACGTTTTAAATATCTTTAAGACCAGAAATCTCCAATTTTGAGACCTTGTGGAGAGATCTCCGTCGGGATCGAAAAGTTCAAACTCAAAACTCGTTTTTCACCGAACTATCCATTCGGAGGTTACAGATTTATTTACATTTCATTTGGAACTCTGTACACTGCATGTCGAAAGGTATTATACCCTACACCCTGAGGTGGGTGGGGTATTATGCATATGTGTAGAAGTGTATAACGGGCAGAAAAATATTACTACCACCACTTCTAAGTATTTCACTCAAGTCAGAAGTACTTTCACTTTCTACATGGCTGCCCACGTAAACCTTGTGAATAAAATACAGGTAGCAATATTAAAGATATATTGTCCAAGGACGATGCCTATTGAAATTGGTGATGATGGGTCCATTATTACTTCTAGCCTTTATTCAAATGTTATACACGGAAGGGGGTCTATTATTTCTATTAGGTCACATACAACCCACTTAAATATATCATTTTAAAGGGATTAAATCTCAAATATACGTTGGCATTGTGATAACAAATTTTCAAATTAGGATAGACATAAGCAAAAATTGATGTACGAGGGTCGGCTTATAATTTCCTTTAGCTCCCGTATAATCCCCTCCTTCTCAAACACACAAATCCCATTTTAAGCATAAATTAGAAAATACATTTATACGAGGGTAATTCATTAATTTGGTCACTACAATTTTTAACCAACAATGTGGTGTATAGTCGGACTTTATCGTGTGTGTAACTCTAAGAAGGAATCATCTGAGATTACCTCAAAGTTCCAAAAAGGAACTTTTCTACTATTTTCAACAAAAAGTAACGGGATGTAAACAAAATTAAACCAAAACATACAGTTACACATTCTGGAGATAATTTTCGCAATTTTGAAGAAAATTTTCTAAAATTTTCACTTAGGCTTATATTGATATAATAATGAATCCAAAGAAACAAGATTGCTGTGGGACCTTTATTTAACATGGCTTCCATATAAGGCTGTCTACAATGTATGTTATTAATTTGACCAGTAAGAGCTTCATGTTTCATCTAAATTGTTTGAAATAATTTAAGTTTAGTTTTGAAAATTCTAAACGCAAAACTCACCTACACCTTGGCTATCACTTCGAGAAATTTCATTAAAATCGAACAAACCGTTGAGAAGTTACAGATTTATTTTCTTTTCATTTGAAACACTAAACACTGCATGACAAAAGTATTTGTTTTATGTACTTTTATTACAAATTTACTTGTCAAATTTTAAATTAACTCATAAACATAACCTATAAATAGTTAACCATTTTTTTCTATAATTTTTGTTAACTAATTGTTCTTCTCTTAATAATAAAATAATTTTATATGAGTGTTTCTATTTCATTTATTTATAATAAAGCAATTTTATATAGATGAGAAAAAGTACATATCTCATCACTTATTTTTATTATTTTATAAATTATATACATACGTTTGTATATTAATAATTATAAAAAACAACAAAAACAACATGAAACAAAATAAAATAAAAAACAAAATAAAATAAGCTTCATACAATTTCAACTTGTGATGTGAAATTTAGAGTTAACATAAAACTATAAATGATTTATAGCCCAGTTCAATGGGATTAAAATAATTTAAGATAAAATAAAAAAGTAATAAAAAAGGAAATCTAAAACCTTTAATTAATTATAATAATAAAAAAGCAAACAAAGCCCACTAACAATTATATACACTCAATTTAAATTAAAAATAAATAAATAAACAAACAAATAACAAATATATTTACAATTTAGTATTTAAATAAAATAATTATTGTACTCGATGTATGTGTAGCAGCTACTCTCTTTTTTTCATTCTCTCTCTCATTATGATAAATATAACTGAGTGTTAGTAAATTTAATATTTTACAATAATTAATAATAAATAATTAAAAAAACATATGAATAATTTTAATAAAAATAAATTTAAAATTTATAAAATTGAAGCAAATTATTTATAATAAAAAAACAAATTAAATTATTTATTAAATTACTGACAGGGACAATTATTATAAATAAAAATAATAATACATAAAAAATTAAATAATAAACAAATTCGATAGAAATTTTGTTGAAAACGAGTTCAGATTTTCAAATGTGTTTTTAAATTTTTTTGAAAAAAATAATAATTTGTATTAAACATGTTTGTCAGAGAATTTCCATATATAATCCATATTATTATACCCTCCACCGCCATGAGTGTTAAAGAGGGTATATTAACTTTGTCATTCCGTCTGTAACGCTAAGAAGATTCCGTTAAATATATTATAGCATCAAATCAAAATCTGAGTCGATTTAGTTATGTCGTCTGTCTGTCTATCTGTTCTTAGTATGATTACATTTACAATAATGATCGAGCTCAGAGAGTATAGTAACTTTGCATTCCGTGTGTTACGTTAAGAAAGGAATTATTTCAGACCCCAAAATGTATACATATTCTTGCATCAAATCAAAATTCGTCGTTTTTTGGATTGCTCACAACCACAAATATTGACAGAGCTCAATAAAATTTGGCCCAAGTATTTTTTAAAGGTTTTGAGAACTTTCTTTTTGAAATCCAGCAAAATCAGTAAGATATATTAAAAGATGTAGACCGTTAACTGGGGCAAGCAAAGAATTTTCCTAAACTTTTCAATTATAAGTCTATAAATTAGAATGAAAATTTTCTACAATATTGAGTTATGTGAACTCCATTTCTATTCCAAAATTTATCAAGAAAAAAGTTAAAGCTGAAAATATAACCAATTATATGTCTCATTAAATATTTCTGTGTTATATTTAAGAAAAACGTTTATATAATGTGTACGTTTGTGAGTGTATATGTACAAAATAATACGTAATTTACTTCACGAATTTATGGTGGAGGGTATTGAAGATTCGGCGTATCCAAAAATAGCATTTTTACTTGTTTTTTCATTTGAAATTAATTGATAATTAAATTAAAAATTATATTATCATAAATAAGGAGTGAGATCGAAAAATTCTTAACATTCATATGTTAATATACAACAAAAGTAGTAAACTTACAATTTTTATTTGATTGAAATTATTATTACAATTTATACAAAATTATATATTTTTTTGGAAACCCTTCCATTAATGTTTTTAAACCTGCATTAGCCTTAACTCTTCGTAACAAATAGTCAGAGCACTGACTTAAACGAGCTGCTTTCCTATCGGATGTGTTGGCAGCTATTTTGATCAGATTTTCTAACAACGAACAAGTTCCCGGTTTAAACATTGGAAGCAGTTTGACGACAGACTTTTTAATGCTTAAACAACTTTCTGTAGGAACAAGTTGGGTTTTCTTAAATTTTTTTTTTGATTTAGTACCCATTTTTGTCGCTCATTTTGATATTGAATATTATAACTGACATGTTTTAAACAGGTCACTTAATAAAAAAAAAAAAAAAAAAAAACAATAATACTTGAGTTAAAAATTTTATAGAATAATAGTGTTAAGGATTTTCGATCTCATTACTTAAACTCTGTTATTTTGTTTTTTTAAAATTTATGTCGTTTATAGCATTTTTACATCTCATTTGATCTGTATGTAATAGTAACTGCTCCTCATTGTATTTCGTTTTATACAAAATTTTTAAACTTCAACTTTAAGATTTAATCAAAATTTTCATTTTAAATAGTAAATTCTAATGATGCAACTAATATTCAAATAGAATTCTAATTAACAGGATCTAAGTAACAGATTTTCTAAAAACTAACACGAAATTTAAGTGTTTAACAGTTGCATTTGTGAAATATAATAGAAAATAAACTAGTAATTAATGCGTTATAAGCATTTTAAAAAAATTATATAAAAAATGTGTATGTGATTGATTAATAATTAAAAAATAAACAACAAAATTGAAACTAAAACAAAAACACTAAACATTATAGACAATCATCTTAAAACCGTTACACTCCACCATTTGCAAAAAATAAAACGAAAAGAAATAAAACCTTAAACAAAATATTAAAATTTGTATGAATGTATGTATGTACACATTACTCGTATTGAGTATTAAAATAAAAAAACACTCACACACACTCTTGTAAAATTTTTCATTAAACTCCAAAAACCAAAAAAAAAAAAATATATATAAAAAAACAAATAAAAAATAAACCTTGAAAGTTAAACAAAAAATATCACATACACCACATAATGTGTCAAAAACGATTTTTTAGAAATAATTCTATAACTTTTAAACCATTTTAGATATCTTAATGAAATTTCACATGTCCAGAGCTGGAGAAATACAAGCCTTTATATTATCAGTAGCGTAGTAAGTCACCCTCCAAAGTTGAACACCTTTAGTGTGTTAAATTTTTTTAAATTCGCTAAAATATTCATTAACGAACTAAGTGAAAATAGTAGTTCTTGAAAATGTTTCAAGTGGAATTAGATTTTTAATGTGTTTATTTTTAGTTTTATTAAGATAGCGAAATTACTATAGGCCCTAAAATTATTTTAAATTATGTAACAAATACCCTATAAAAATCCAAAAATATATCAAAATCTATATAAACACATAAATCCATTAAAAAGATATATTATTCCGATGTTTGGACTTTAATAAAATAATAATTTTTGAGAATTTTTACAAAAAAGTGGCAACGTTTCATTCACATAAAAGCATATTTATTTATTGTTTTATAAAGAATTCTTAACAGGAATGCGTGTAGATTAAATCCGGATGAGATTGGAACTGAAATATACCCAAAAGCTCTATCCAAACTAGGAAAAAAATCTCAAAAAAAGGAAAAACATATTTTAAAGTTCCAAATTCAGATAAATATAACTTTTTAACAGATTAATATATTTTTGCAGTTATATCATCAATATTTTTGGAATTTAATGGGGAATTTGATGGAATATTTAAACATTAATTAGGACCTGCAGTAAGTCCCTTATTCTAAAAAAACTAAAAATAAACAGAGCTAAAAATGTGTTCAACATGTTTTTCGACTTGAATATCTCCGAAACTTTAGGAAATAACCTAAACATATAAACACATTTTTTAGACATTTACAAGAATTATCGATGACCAAAATATCTCTTATCAAAATTCACGAAGTTTTTAAAAATCAATATACTGAGGTGGTAAATTTTACAGGGTCACTGACTACGCCCCTCATCATATAGGCGGTTATGTTCCTCCAAGTCAACCCAAAACCACCTCAGCTCTGACTATGTGTAATTTCATTAAGACAGTTCTAAGGGTTTAAAAGTTATAGATTTATTTGCAAAAAAAAAAAAAACGATTTGGACGCACTGTGGATCATAATAATACAAAAAATGAAAAAATACTAATTTAAAAAAACAAAATAAAATTTAATAAAAAATAAAATTAAGAGTAAAAAAATAACATTAAAAACAGAAAATAACTCAAATTATCCCACTGATTATAATTATTAAATGTCCTTAAATTTATTGAACTCAAAATAGTTAAACATTAAATGTTATAAAAAGATACATTAAATATAAGTAAATAAAAAATAATATGCAAATTAAAAATTATTAAATTAAATTTTAAGTACATATACATATAGGTATATATGTATGTATGTATTTATCAAAATTGAGTTTTAGCAAACAAACAAATAAAAAATCTATCAAAATTTAAATGTATATTTTTGTTAATTTCATTAAAATAAAATAAATTATAAGCCTATTAGATGAAATCGATTTATTTGCTAAAATTTAATAAAACAAAACTAATAACAAAAATAAATATTAACTTGTTTGTTTTATTTCCGGTGCATTTGGCTGCACAAAAATTATCCACTGCTCAGTGTTTTAAAATGCCAAATTAATGAAAGTGCTTTCGTACTAAAAAAAACTGTTTTTATTGGGTGAAAGCCTGAATCTTACTGATTTTTGTTGTAATCGCACGACGATTTCGCCTAACCTCTATGCAAAAAAATTTACCACAGATCAGTTTCATGTACTCTGATATTAGAAACACATTTGGACCTTGCTCTATGTAAAGTCTCTTCAAGAAATTTATTTAAACGTTCATAAATAATATTAAAACATGTGTATCATGATGAAATCTCAATCGTTTTGCCAAGATTTATGATGATCGGTCAACAATTTTAATTTTTCTAACAGACTGTACCTTTACGTTGTGAAAATAATTTGTCCTTATCCTCATCACACATTGTGCCTCTAACGGTGGTTTTATATTTTGCTGCTTTCATAGGAAAAAATTCGTATGTCCGTCATTATTTAAGTTCTCAATAAAATATTTGTTCTGATAATCCTCAGCTTGGCAGCTCCGTAAAAATTCCTTTTAGAACTACTGTCCATTCGAAAGAAACACATTGCGTTCTTTTCTTTTATACACGCGAAAGGAATGATTAATATCGAAATGAGAATATCAATATTACGTATACGTCACCGCGAACAAATAGAAGATGTCAAAATATGTGATATTTGTACAAAGAGAGGCAAATCAATCAGCCCGGAACAGTGGGGAGATATTGAGCTCTTTTTTTAAAGAAAATTGAGGAGTGTAAAAAGTTATCCAAAATGTTTGGTAGATTTTAACTTGTAAAAATAATTTCAATAAATAAAAGAATTAAAATTATAATTAAAGTGGTTTCGTTTATATTAACATATGTGTAGGTAAAAAATTTCTCACGTAAGAAAGGTAGAAGGAATGTAACACATGATGTCTCTAAAGCCAACAAATAGAAAGTATTTTAAAGAAGCTCTCAACACATCACGGTAGATTCAAAACCAAAACCCTATCATGTGTGATAAAGGGCTCTATAAATACAAAAAAGAACAGCATCCATTCTTCTTCATGTGTCCACTAATTTTGGACTTAACTTGGAATCCTGTCACTATGGTAAAAGACGCCCTTGAGTGGTACAAGAACAAGAAGAGACATATCCTCCAAACTGCCGAAGCTTAAGCCTGTGAAGAGATGTTGAGCTCTTGTTGAAAGAAAATTGAAGAGTACATATTAAGGGAAAAATACAATACTATAATAAAAGTAAGGTTATTAATAAAAAATAAAAAAAGACTAGTTACTTTTTGCTTTCTACACGTTTCGCTGTATTTGAAGTTTACTTCCTGTTTGACTATCTAGACAAAGTCGTTGACTTTCTTTTCTGAAAAATAGAATTATTTTGCAAAAACATAAATAAATAAATTTTTACATTATTAGTTTTTTAAAAATTGTAAATCTTTAAGTTCAAATGTTTTCATAGATACCAAATACTTGTGTAAAATGTATATACCTTGACTGAAAATCCAGCCTAAACTAGACTTCTTTTAGCCAAATTTAGCTATTTTTCATACATGTAGCGGCAGCTCTAACCGTGTGAAGTTTGATTAAAAGTTACAAAACTATTTTTTATACATGTAGCGGCAGCTCTAACCGTGTGAAGTTTGATTAAAAGTTACAAAACTATTTCCAAAAAACAATTTTCGAACCACTGTGCAATATATATGAAATAACAAAGAATTTAACACAGAAATGTTTTATTAATTCATTAAATTTTTATTAGTTTAATTATATTATTGTAAAATATCTTCTATTTTTATTAAGTGAATTCCATTTGCATGTGTGTAGGTTGTATATAAAAAAATTCATCCTGTTAATAATAAAGGAGTTATAGAATTTTATTATACATATATATTTTTTTGAGTTAAAAATTTACAAATCACTTATACAGATAAACTGCAAAGAAAAAATTATTAAAATAAATATTAAATAAAAGACAAAAAGAAAAAAACAACATTAATGTAATGTTATTATTTAAAATTTAAATAAAAATAAAATAAAAATTCATATAATCAATTTGTAATTTAGATTGCAGAGCTAAAATATCAATTTGTAAATATGTCATCCGGAAGTGAAGAAAAAACTCCTAAATTTCCGCTTAAAAATGTATTTTCAAATGAGGAATTTAAAAGTGTATTTTGGGATGTATTATTTGTGTTTGAGTTGTTTAAATTATTGTTACAATACGTTCTTCCTTGGGCAGTTTAGCATCGTCATCACCATCATCGTCACCGTCTGCATCGTCGTCACCAATTTTTTCAATGGGGGGTTCAAAATTAGCAGAAAGAGCGCGACATCATTTATCCCATAAACCTAATTCACGCATTTTAGTCTGAAAATAACGTTCCAAATTGTTGGCACAACGATAGTATTCAGTTTCAGGTGAATTATAAAAACGGCAATTTGAAAATATACGAGCCATATCGGCCATAAATAAGCGACGTGTTACATAATATCCCTTCTTAAGACGTTCACCCATAGTTTTTAAATCCATGGGATATTTAATGTGATCATAATAATCTGGAACCTCGGCAGCTGTAACGGGCTTTAAGAAAGGCCAGGCAGAAGCATGATGGCGCACAGATTGTAAAACAGCAGCAAAAGAGGCAGCAAGTTTTTCGGGATCCGATGATTCTTCCAAAGGTCTTGAAGTTCTTTGGGCGCGCATTTGAGGTTTCCAACCAATTTCCCTTAAACCAGGAATAGATTCTACTGGTATAGATGGTAGACCTTCTTTGAAACATGTTAAACCTGGTCGTACTTTTTGCACTTCATTATGACGTTGAGCTATAAGTTCTTTAAGAATTTCACTTTGTCGTCTAATAACTATTGGATTAAGAAAATTTAATTATTTGTTATCAATTTCAATAATTATAAAAACACATTGAAATAATACCTGATATAAATTGTGTATTTACAATATTCTTATGTAATTCGCAATGCATTAAAGTAGCACCATCGTACTCTTTTATAAAGCCAGCATATACAGGTCGTGCCAATTTTATGTCTTTAGAAAATCCCTGCTTTTTAAAATAACCAATTGCATCACAGTCCGCATAGGTGAGAAGATGTTGTATATTCTTTTGTATACTATAGTCCTTTAGATGATTCATAAGATGTGTACCATAACCTTTAACTTGTTCCGACATTGTTACCGCACAAAAAACAATCTCTGTAAATTGTTGATCGGGAAACGGTCTGAAACAAATGCCACCAATTGGCATATTCTCTTTAATGAGGGCTAGTGTCTTATGTTTTGTATCGAATACTAATTGGGATATATATTCGCGGGGCATTTCTGGCAGTTGATGGGCAAAAACACTTTGTAACCCCAACAACCAAAGTATTGTTTGTTTATCTACAGGTTTTGTTAAAGAATTTCCAACCACATGAAATTCAATAGCTCTCTTTTGTTCTTCAGCTTTGACATTTTCATCACGCGATACATTAACAGGAAATAGAATTTCTGTTTTATTTATGGCCTTTGATTCAGAAATTGCCTTTAAAGCTCGTAGAACCGTTTCATCGGAAAGATCTTCATATGTGGAATCTCTGAAATATGTATAAATTTGTTTAAATTAGTTTTTCTCTAATAAGAAAAAAATAAATATTAATGTTATCTTCAAGAAAGTGAGTTTCTATTCCAATTAAAATTATTAAATATAGACTTAAAACGAAGCAGTCGCACTAGCAGTATCTGAATCGATTGGTATATCTAAAAGTGGTACTACTTACCATTTCATAATATGTATAAAAACTAAAAATTGAATAATAATAATAATAATAATAATAAAAACATAATTGCTTAAAAATCTCTATTTAAAGCCTAAGCAACTTTTAATATTTAGTATGACATATAGCTTTCCACTCTTATTTTAGACACTGTAATATTAAGCTCCTGTCTATTTTTATGACATCATTTAAAATGCCAAAGAGGTTTTTTATTATGCCAAAGACATTAATCCCATTAGCTGATAACAAATCTCCGTTGAATGGTTCGTGCCATTGCACAGTGGAGCAGAGTTTTTTAAAATAAATATGTATGTTTGATTGGGTGTATGAATTTGCATGATAGCACATGCACATCCATTTGAGCTACACTGGCTGTGTAATAGTGGTTACCTCGGACATTCCTTTTTTCTTGTTCATTCAATTTTAGTTACTTATAACCCTTGATGGGACCTTGAAAAAACATGATTTTATGTGATATTTATCTTTTATAAGGAGTGAGATTGAAAACTCTTAAGTCCGTAAACACCGGAAGATCTTGTCCGTTGATAGAAACATTGGTTCAGGAAGGAGGAATGGTCTACATGATGTTTCTAAAGCCAAAAAATCATTGTCAAAAATACTCCCAATACACCCGTTGGGAAAGCAGCCCGGTTAGCTCAGTGCCCGGACTATTTGATATGAAAAGTTAAAGCTTTTGCAGGTTTAAAAACATAAAAGGCTCAAAAAGGAATGCTTCTAAAAATTTTGAGGCATTTAATTCAGGTAATTTACCACAATGTATCTCATTGTTCAACAAGATATTAAAAATGAATATTAAAATTTACTTTCTCCATTAAAAACTTGCTTAATATTTAAGAAAATTATTTGTCAATATATAAGATTTTAGATATTTTAAAAACAAATTTCAAGTATTATATAACGTTACACAGCGTGTCTAAATCGATTAACAATAATTATTTAACTTTTGAACTGTTAAAGATAATGACGCCCCAAAGTTGACTACCTCGGGGGGTATGTTGATTTTTTAAAATTGGCAAAAAATCAATTTACTGATTGAGAGAAAAAAGTACTTGAAAATGTCTATAAAAGTACACATACAAATTTGGGTTACATCTTATAGCTTCGGAGATATTAAAGTCAAAATAACCCATTTCTAGCATTGTTTATTTTATTTTTCTCAGTTAGCGGACGTAA
The DNA here is from genome assembly GCA_004302925.2 of Cochliomyia hominivorax. NCBI lineage: Eukaryota > Metazoa > Arthropoda > Insecta > Diptera > Calliphoridae > Cochliomyia > Cochliomyia hominivorax. The sequence goes on from PYHX02000413.1 coordinate 57,358,582, forward strand.
TGAAGGTCCTAAAATTCATTTAAAATGTGAGAAAGGTTCCCTAAAATTCTAAAAAATATTGATGAAATAAATATATAACTATATGAATGAATGATGTTTTTATTTTCCTAAATATATAGGTTCATATGTAACGCAAACTTACAAAAAGTATTTTCTGCCGGACATGATCATTTAAGTGAAAAAAGTCAACGCTTTAAATATAATTTATACGGAATAAGATTTTGAGCATTTTCGTATTGAAACGTAGGGATATTTTTATTTCTTGGAATCATCGTTTAGTTTATATATATTATACTAAAATTTCATTATTAGTATCATCATTCCGTTCAGCTGTATTAAAGTTTAATATGAATTTTATTTTTCAAAAGAGTCGAAATTTTAAGTTTTTCCATTTTTTTCACATTAAATGACAGGCCTCAAGTTGTAGCGTTTTCATAGATACCAAACACTTCTGTAGGAAGTTTATACCTTGGCTGAAAATCCATCATACATGGCTCCCAGTTGTAAAGTTTAACTATTTTCCATAAATTTCTAAGCCAAAAGATAGACACAACATTTCATATAAAAACAAAGTGTGCACATTTTATCATAGAAATTTATGGAAAATAGCTATTTTTTACTTCAGGAAGCCTCAAAAATCCTGAGCTCTGACTATAGGAAATTTCATTATGATATCTCTAACAGTTCAAAAAAGTTACATAATATTTATAAAAAAATCGATTTGGACACACTGTGTGTTATCAATATAACAATACCTACCAGGAAAAAATCTCATTCTAAAATCTTTATTTTTCATAATGTTATGCAATAATTTTAATAAATAAATCTTGTAAATAAATAATTTATATAAGAATGTCATTTAAAATTTTTCTAAAAATATTCATTTAAATGAAAAAGTTTAAAAATAAAATTGCATACTTTTAAGAGCACAATATTTAGAAATATTCTTTTAAATTCATAAAAAAATTATATAAAACAATAACAATAAACATTTTAACATGACCCGAATGATGTAAATGGGAAATAACTTTTGTAAAAGCAGTTATTTCACAATGTCTTTAATTACATTTATCTTGATTTATTTTTAATACAATACAGAGTACATACATACTTATAACAATTATAAATTTACAGTCTTTTTTCGTATTTTAATCACAGCTAACAATGGGAACAATAACTTACCCAGAAGACCTTTCAATAACTTCTTTTTTAGCTCTTTTATGTTGTGGTTCACCACTAATACTTGATCTTTTTGCAGCTGAAGACCCCATGTTACTTGATATTCCTGCTGCACTTGTGGCTGCAGTATCCTGTTGACGTTTGCGTTGTTGAAGTAAAAAGGCAGTGGGTGGACGATATGATTGATCCCATATTGGTGAATCATCTTTTAGAAGTTCTCCCTTAAGAGCTTCTAAGAATTTTGGCATTTGCGTTATTATGGAACGTTTATCGGCTGGAAAACGATCACGTTCCGAAATGCATTTCTTTTTTAGTTGTTGAGCCATATACTGGAACACAGTGCGCAAAAGTGTACGTCCGAAAACCAGTGAAGTCTCAAAGTGTCTTAGAGAATTACAAAAGGCGGGTACATGGCAGAAAACTAACCAACGGGTATAGTTGATTTTGTACGTTGAGGCATCATCATTTTTTAAATCGGCTCTTCTCATTGAGGGTGGTTCAAAATTGTAATGATTTAGAAAGTTTAAGAATGTTTTAGCTACTTCAGTCATGGTTTGCAATTCGTTAGGACTTAAATGATTGTACTTATAAAATACAAATGAATAAACAGCTTTTGCTATGCATGGTGATTCAAATGGTGGATCACCTAAGGGTCCACGGATAACAGCTTGTTGGCGGGTTATTACACACTGACGCAACAAACGAAAAGATACAAATACACCTTTTTGGTATCCTCATCATCTACACGTTGCATAGACATAAACAAATTTTCCATATCGATAATTGCACCCAATAGGTTATTCATTTCAGATCCGGAAATTCCATCCAAATGGGCAATATGACTTTGCAGCGAATGACGACAGCTAGTATTGCGACATTCTTCACTAAATTCCGGACAATACGATGATTCCACATCACGATGACGATTCTCCTGGGGAGTCTTCCAACCAGTACAACGACATCCTTCAGCTTGGCAAGCAGAGTACATAGAAAGTTTAGCTAATTTTTGAGCAACGGGTAAATTGAAAACTTTTTGTTTTCGCTGTTGAATACGCTGTAAACTATTTTGCCTGGTTCCTTCCGCAGGAGCACCACCATTTCCTGTTCCACCCGAACTCGAAGCTCCGTTCTGCTGAGTTGCGGCAGAAGATTGCTGCTGAACGCTTGCGTTTCCCCCAGCTGCTGCAGCAGCATTACCATCAATCGATTCTTCTTTTAACGTTATAAGAGAGCCCCCTGACATAACTCAATTAAATCGTACCTCTTAAGAGTTCTTTTTCAAAATGAAGTTGGAATATTTGTTTATTGATTATGAATGATGCAGTCTTACTATTTCACAATATTACCACAAACCTCTGTACTATATAAACAAAGTAGACTATGGGTTGGTGCTAAAAGTGATGCCACCTCGTTTATTTCACACGTCGATTTCAATAAGTGCTGCCAAATCTCATGTACAATTATCACTGAGATAATGAAATGTTCACAACGAATGTTTGCTTGAATGTTTTAGAATTACACAAAGCATGTGTAATTCTAAAACATTGAATTAAATTTTCCTTTATTAGTTTTATTTTTTATTATTATTTAAAATTTTATTATTATAAAAAATTGTAAGATTTGAAAATAATGTTTCAAATTATCCAATTATTTTCAAAAAACATGTATTTTATTTATTATATTTTTTAAATAATTTATGGACGAAAAACAACGTCATTCGCCTTTATGTAAGTTTGAAGAGTCTCTTCACTCATAAGATAAATGATATATAAAAATTGTTGCATTCTGTATTAAAGATGGTCTATTAAAAATGTTTTTTAGTAAAAAATGTTTTCTTTTATTAACTTTATTAACAAAAAATAGTATTTATTGTTTGAAGTTCATATCTCTTGTAGACAAAAGTCACCGACACCGCATTTAAATATTCAAGCAGTTTTGAGAAATTTCGCCATTACCAAAACTTCCTTCTAAATTCGTGCAATATGATTTAGGATTGATCGTCATAACAATGACATTTCAATTAAAAAATTGACTAACACCACTTCTATTAAAAATGATTGAATAAAAAGAGAAACTACAATTGAAGAAAGAACTATAACTAGAAAGTGGGTACGAACAAAATAAAACTATTCGGGATATTGGTTAATCATCCACGTACCACCATTGCTGGAATTATAAAATGTTTTAAAGACAATCCAACAAAAAAGTATCAGACAAGAATTAAAAAGAGTCTGAAATTTCGTCGTACGAAATTACTGTGTTTTACTTTAATTTGTTTTTTAATAAGTATAAGACAAGCTAATTATTTTAACTGAAATAATTTTTAATAAAAAAATACCTTTTATATCAATTAACCATTTTTGTATTTCAATTATTTTCTGAACATGTACATGATAAAAACGGCGACTTTTGTCCATTGTCTAAGTTTGTGGATAAATAGTGAGTAACAGTATTTAATATATTTGTGGGTGTTACTGTATTCTTATAAAATGGAACTGGTGGAATTGGAACAAACAATTTGAAGAGATTCTTTAAAAAGTTTCGTAATGCACACTTCACTCACTATTTTAATTGCGCCAAATAATTTCGATCTTAACTAAACAATTACATTAATTCGCATTTGTTTTATGGATTTCGAGGATGAATTGGATTTATTTTTTATTAGAAAAGAAACAAATGTAAATTCCACATCAGAGCCAAGCAGAGAACTAAAAAAATTCTCCAATTCGAAGCAGGTAAATGAATACAAAGATGTATTTAACTATATTCCTTTAATGATAAAACATTTGAAAAATCTAAATGAAAACTCCTGGAGAGAGAATACAAATGTAATTAAAATATTTGGTGGCAAAGTGCAGTTTAAACATTGTTTAGTCTATGGCAGGATAATTAGCAGAGGAAAGGATTCAAAAATAGTTATAATTATATTTTAGATGATGGCTCATCATCTCTGGAAATAAGCTTATTTAATAGAAATAAGGATATGGATACTGTTTGGAAATTGGAAAATGAACTGCAAGCAATGAAAAGAAGAATGTTGGCTCAAAATAAAAATGAAATAGTAGAAAGTTTGCGCAACTTGTTACTCAAAATTAAACAACAAATTGATCCCTCAAATGTGAAAATGGGCGCCAAGGCGTTAGTGTACGGAAGACCGACATGTTTCCGTGGCCAAATATCATTAAATGTTTATAGTTTAATTGAAGATGGACAAATAAACCGTGATTTAGAAATTGCATTTAAGGATTATTTAATTGATTGGTATAAAAATATGTAACTATTCGTGAAATTAGAAAAATGTTTTATTTATGTACAAATAAATCGTGATTTAGAAGTCGCAATTAAGGATTATTTAATTGATTGGTGTAGAAATATGTAACACTTTGGGAAATTAGAAAAATGTTGTATTTGATTTTATTTATTTCTTTGTTTTATAATAAATCATATCAGTTTTGTTCTAAAAATATAAAATTGAAATCTTTAATAACACGAACCTGCCGAAAATTCTGTTTTGCAATACCTTTTCCAATGATGACATGGTTCAGTTCTTAAAAAATTCTTCCTTGCTGAAGGAGGGGGAATAGTGGTACATATATAACATAGAAAAATTTATTTTAATTAATAAATCGTTACGAAGTTTATGTAGTTTTCGCTCTGATAGCAGCACGTTTGCCAGTAACAGCTTGGAAACCAGATTTAATACTAGCTACGGAACACCTAGAACCACATGACTCACATTGCAGGAAGAAGAGACGGGTATCTTTTTGAAGAATTGTTTCGGGTGAACGACATGTATGGCAGGTGACGTATTCTTTAATGTAACGACGCAACACATTTTCAATTTGTTTAGGCTGGAAGCGTCCCTTAATAATGAGCTGTTGATTACCATCCATTGAACCGCTAGTACCCAATTCAGCCAACAAGAAATCCAATAAATGTTTTGGCAAACGATGTAGTGTTCTTGCTATATCAAGGAAATTCGCAAATGAAGTCTTTTTAGTGCCCACACGTAATACTTGCGGAGGTCTCATAACAAACTTGGGTTTACGACCTGCAGCCATTTCTGGATTTTTATCCAAAATAATTTCAAATATCCGTTTTAGTAACTCATCGTAGCTGTAGTCTTTGTCGGAATCACGTTCAGCCTCTAAGTGCTCATCAGATACGGCAGGTTCACCACTCTTTTCTTCACCTGTCACCTCATCACCTTCTTTCGGTAAAGCTCCCTCCAACTCATCCAAATTGAAAGCCTTCTTCTTCTTTTTCTTCTTCTTACCAAAACTTTCCAAGTCTAAATTATCATCAATTTCATTTGCTGCCGCATCATCAGCAGTTGTTTCTTTAGTTTCCTCCTTTTTGGAACCATCATCCAGACCTAATGCGGCGTCCAAATCAAAAGTCTTCTTCTTTTTTTTCTTTTTCAACAAAGTGGGATCAAACTAAAATAAAGAGAAATAACGTATTACTTTTTTGTCTTGTTGGGGGAACACCTTCAAGCAACCACATAACCTCAAATTGAAGAAATGCAACTTGTAAAGTTAATATTTTATTTAAACTGTTGTAAATTTATGATACACTTACATCTTCACCTTCCATGTTTATTGATAATTAGTTTTTACTAAATTTACGAGATTATTTATGCTTTGATTTGTTTAATTTAAAGCAAAATTGTAGCGTATTGCATCAGAAAAATTAGCACAAAAGAAAAATCGTGGCAGAACTACTAATAAAGTTGCCAGATTTCAAAAAGAGATTTAAAAAAATAGCATGCAATATTTGGTATTGTAATGAAATTATCAATTTAAATAGAACATTTTTTCAATCATATGTTTTTATAAAAAAATAAATAAAATGAATTTCTAAACAATTTCGTTTCGCTGTTTTGTGTTTTTAATATGAAATGAAATAAAAAACATTTTTTTGATATACTCGAGTCTGGAGAAGAGCTTTAATTATAATCTGGCAATATTGCACAATTTTTGGCATTCCCTTTTATTACACAATGTTGCCAAACATATTTTTTTAAAAATAAGCACCAAAACAATTTTTGACAGAATTTATTTAAACTTTGAATTTTAAAGTTTCGAAACAAATCAAAATTCCTGCACTTTCGATTTTAAACAATAAGTATAAACGTAATTCAAAATCTTCCCCTCTCTCTATTATCGGACCATTTAGGCAGGTCTAATTCCATGATCGATAATTGTCGAAAAATACATTGTGACCCCTTTAAGGTACTTATTTGAAATCATAAATGTTAATCACCTAAATTCACATATTCCATAGATATTTCCGCAGCTTTTAAAACTCCTAGAATTTCGGCCTGGAATACGCTACATTCATCAAGAAACCTATATGAACCAATCCTATTCCGTAATAATGATTTGGTATTAAACTTTGTACCAATCTCCTTCAGTGTAAATTGTATGCTTCTAACGGCTCTGCACTCTTAACACAATAACAAACCTTCTTATCACTCCAATCAAAGCTCGCAGACTCCTCCTGCCCAATGATGAAATATGTACCATGTCTGAGAGGTCAGACCACATGATTCACTTAGACCTAAAGTTTTCTTCCAATCCTATACGTGACATTTCCAACTCATCGTCCATTTCCAACTTTTCCATCCAACTCGTCAATTGCGAATCAATCACAGAAGATATCCATCGAAAATGATAATTTTTTTAATTCCACTAATAAAAATTATTCTTCTTTACAAAGCATTAATTAACATATTTTATCTAACAGTATTAGCAACTCTTAAACCTAACTGTTTTAACTTGTTATGAAGGTTATCTCTCTCCCTTCAATCCTCTTATTGAAAAACGATATTTTTGGGAACCTAAAGCGAAAATTAAATAATCTGGTAATATTATTATTTTTTTAAAAGTAACCAGACTTTTGGTTCTAGAGTTATCAAAGTAACTTGTAACTAGTAAGAATTTTATATTCGGCTATGTCGAATCTTCAGTACCCTCCACTATAAAATGCCTTTGAAATAAATACATTGTATTTCGTACATTGAGTTGTCAATTATTACGGATTTTGATTTGATATATACATTATGGTATCCTAGATGATTCATTCTTAGCAATACACACCATTTGTAGTGATAGAGGGTATAAAAACTATGTAAATTAACATTTTCTTACTCGATACTTTTCCAATATAAAATAAAACAATCGTATAAATCCTCTAATTTCCATGAAAAATGTTTCATATGGAAAATAAAGAGGTAATATTTTTTTAATATTAATAGAAAATATCAGTTTTATCTAAATCAAGAATTTATTTCAATTTATAATCTCTTTCTAAACATAATTGTTTATAATAATAAGATACACGAAAAAATATTACAAAAATGATAAATATAATTATTTGTTTATACATAAAAATATAAAAAAGACATGAGATTTATACTTGGTCATCTTAAATATTAACCATTCTACTACATTTAAAGGCAGGCAAGTTTTCTTCTTATTTTTTAACTTTAAAAACAGTAGTAAAATTTTTTAAACACGATTGATAAACATTAAATAAGAACACATTTAGAAATGGGCTTTAACGGAATTATTTGGGTGAGCAAGTTCAGGTCCTATACCTCCAGCCATTTTATGCACTAGAATACCAATATCATAAGCAAGATTCTCACATTCCTTAAAAAACAAAGAAATTAATAAGGAAATTTAGTTATTATAAGGATATTTAGTTACAAGAATAACAAAATATACCTCTTTTGTTGCTGCTTCCGCATAAACTCTAACAACATCCTCAGTTCCAGATGGGCGCACAAAAGCCCGACCTCTTTTATAGTTGACCACCGCTTCATTTATGGCATCTTGTAAACCAACGGGTGTAACGCATACTCTTTCTGCGTCTGTTGTTGTTATAACATTACGATCTTGAACTTTAATTTTCAAAAGCAAATTGGGTAAATCATCATAACAGCCTAACCACTCTTTAACATCCCATCCCTTGTGATTAAGTATTGTTTCCACCAATAACATATCGGATATGGCATCACCTACAGTTTCATTGATCAAATCTATAACTAGTAAACATATTTTGGCATCTTCATTGCCTTCTTCAGCAGCTTGGGCAATTAATTTTTTTGTAGATTCGCTGAATATAATAGTACCATGACCATTGGCTTCAAAATATACACCAATATCAAATTCTAAGGCTTTGTGATGTAAATGCTTAACTCCGGTTGGCACACAAGCCACCGGAACTTTTAATTTATTTACAATGTAATCAGTAGAGGCACCATTGGCATAAGCAGTTTGTACTAGACCTAATTTAATGTCTAAACCACAACGTTTTACTAAATTCATGAGATAATCTGCAACTAAAGTAGCAATACGATCACCATCTAATAAATGAAACAAGCCTTCTTCGTCGGTAAAGAAATATACAACTCTATCAGCATCACCGTCTACACTGACGCATCTTGTGTTAGGCTCTGCAATAGGCATGGCAATTGGTACCTTTTGACCAACTTTAACATGATCTGCACCACATTCATGATTTATTTTACCATCACCCTTATTGAACACTTCAACATTAAGAGATTTATTCATTCTTTTAATAAATTGCAACATTTTGCGTGCACCCACTCCATTGGCACCATCAAATAGTAAACGATTTTTATAATTGCCATTCTCAAGTTTATCACATCTTAATGATTCGAAAGCTTTAATCAATTTCGTATAGTATCCCTCTTCAGTTGGTTGTCCATAGGCACCTTTAGTATTGGCAGCAACAACAAAATAATGCATCATTGGTGTGGTTACAATACCATATTCTTTAACATTTCCTTTTAAAGCTATAACACCATCTGCAACCGCTTTTAATAATCTTGGACTGTGATAACGATTGTCCATGCCCACAAACACATTCGATGATGTTCCAATATCAATATTATTTTCTTTAATTATCTTAGCAACATGTTCTTCTAACTCCTGATCCGTAACATTAGCTAATTCAGTAGCAATGGTCTCCCAACTGGGATCTAACATTTCACCTTTGGGATCAATCAACTTTACACCATTATCTGGTTCTGGATTGTGTGAAGCAGTTATCATAACACCAATTACGGAACCACCCAATACTCGAGATCTCAGTGTTGCCAAGACACCCATTCGAAACATTACACTATCCAAATTTTCAGCTCTATTAAAAGAAAATAAATATATTAAAAATTAATAAATATTTTTAACAAATGGGTATTTAAAATTACTCTTATTAATAATAAATATGTTTGGCAAATATGGACAGTAGCTATTCTATTCAGTTTGTTTTCTTTATAATTTTATGTACTAAAATCAGACACACTACAATTTCACTGATTTAGTTCATGTAGAAATAGTCCAGGTGCATTGATATTAACGTTCTCCTTCCAAGTAGAGACATAAATATTACTAATACATTGAATCCAACAAGTACTATTTAAGTATGACTTAAAATGTGACATTTTCTCATTCAGACCAAATAGTATATTTGTTAAATTAAATCAAGAAATGTTGAAAAAAATATCTGTTTTAAGACTGCTCCAAGCAGTCGACAATTAGTAGCATATAAAGTTTATGTTGATCGAAAACAAAATATCACCATTTGTCAAGTCTAAAGAATAAGCATTTGGTACGTCTGATTTAAACTACAATTTTTACGCATTACGCAGAAACAATATTTTATTAAAAACTTAATTTTAACTTCCGGCATCTAAATTTTGCAGCATTCCTATCAGGAACTTTTTTGCCTTTTATGTTTTTAAATTTGCATTAGCTTTAACTTTTCGTACCAAATAGTCCGAGCACTAAGATAACCGGGCTGCTTTCCTACCGGATGTATACTTTTGAAAATGTGGACCATTTCTTGTCCCTAAATAGGTTACTTAGGTTAAAAGTTTAAGTGAAAAACATGTGTTACGAATTTATCGACCTTACCCATTACAATTTTTACACCATTTTAGAAAAAATAAGAGGAACTAAATTGTTTTTCTTTTTATTGAATTTCTTTTAAGTCTCAAATAGTGGCAGCAGAATACAATTCTAGTTTTGTTCTAGTTCAGTACTAGTTCAAATCTACTTTAGTTCTAGTTCAGTACTAGTTCAGTTCTACTTCATTTCGAATAAATATATACAATATTGTTCGTATATTGAGCAAAATTTTTCCAGCAAATACTCAATGTTTTAAATGTTTTCTTTTAAACCAGACTAATGAAAAATATTAGATGATAACTAATTTTTTATTATTCTTTTTGCAACACACACCAGCTACATGTTGGTATTGATTTGCTTTTTCAAAGTAGATGTCAGTACCAAAGTACCAAACTGATCTTCAGCATTATATTTATATCACTTAAAAGAACTAACTAGAGATGCATTTAATTTAATAATATAAGATTTTCATAATATTGAAGACTTTATTAATAGAAGAGGCGGCAATTGATAAATATTCTCAATGTTTTTATCAGACTAATAGAAAAAAATATTTATTTTTTGTCATAATATAGAAATTGAGTAAATATATATTTTTAATTAAATTTATAATATAAAATTTTTTATCTGATATCAATTAAGATTCTTATCAATATATGATAAGATTCACTACAATAAATAAAGTCACAGTTTTGTTTTTCTTGTTAAACAATGGGAAGGATAGCGAAGTTAGATCGAACACCTGAAAGTAGAGCTTTATCAAAACTCCACTAGTAATAAACATATGTATCTGTTAAGTAAAGTTAAGATAGTAAAAGATGTCTTAAAAATTTTGAGCATTTGGTAGCTGCTCCTCATAAAAATGTTTTTAAAGGAAATACTATTTTTATCTCCTAAATTTAGAATTATGTCGCTAAAATTGATAATGGGTAATGAACTACACATAACTGTATATAACATTTTGAAAATTGTGAGCGTTCCAACATCAGACTGACGGACATATCTAAATCGGGTTAGATTTTGATTTGATCCTGGAATATACATACATTACGAGGTCTGACATTATTCCTTCTTAGCATTACACATGAAATGACAAAGTTAATATCTTTGGAGGGTATAACAAATTATAAGTTCTAATATGTGTTAAAATTCGAAAAGACCGTCTCATGGAAACAAATTATACGGGATTCATTCTATAACTTTAAAAAAAACTCCCTAGTAAAGCCATTAATAATGTGTAGGGTTTCACCTCTTCGGTCTTAACAGTATAAATGCAAAATAATACAATTTTCCTATAAATTTATAATAATTCAATTAAAATAGAATCAAGTGACTTATCCGAAATCGCAATTTTTCGAATAGCGGAATAGGATGAAGTGTGTAGGACATCTAGCAACTATTAAGATAGTTAATCTGGTGAATAACATTTACGGATAAGTTATAATGAACTGAACAGAATTAATAGGCCTTTATGTTAATGATGGGCTCTTGTTAAAACAGAATTGAAGAGCACTAAAAAGGTGTTCAAAAGTGTGGTAAATTTTAAAAGAAGATGGAATATCATTTCGAGCAAAGCGACAGAAAACAATATTAAAACATGAATGGAATGGTTTTCGAAAAAGGTTCAAAATTTCATAAGTAGTGTTTAAAACTATATATATTTTTGTAAATTGCAATAATAATTACAATCAAATAAAAACTAAATTTATTGGTTTAGTTTTTATTAACATACTACTTTTAACCAAATGCGCTTTATTGCACAAAAATTATTCTTAGTCTATGATCTCAAAAGAAAATTTCACGATGTATATTAAAAAGGGATTGGGACCAAATTTCATTATATATGAATTATACAAAATTATTATTATGAGTATTATGATTATTGATTATTAGTAATTTAAATTTGCTTCGTATAGGGGGTGCCTCTCCCCTTGAGCATATGCGTCCCACGTTTTGTCCAGTAAAACAGTTTCTTGTGGAAGTAGTTGATACCAAATTTGAGAACTATCACTGTTATAGATCATTAGATATTCTATAATCAATATTTGCTTTGTATATGGGTCCTATCGGATTTTTTACAGCCAATATTACTGTCGGATACATTGGGATCATTCTGCTGCTGTACAAAAATTATACTTAGTCTATGATCTCGAAAGAAAATTTCACGACGTATATTAAAAAAGTGATTGGGACCAAATTTGAAGAAATTGGTCGCATGCGTTCTACATTTTGTTAAGTAAATCAGATCCCTGAGTAAGTCAGAACTCAGAACTATCATATCATTACATAGGAGTTATACAAAATTGGCCAGTACAAAAAATTCTTGAGAAAGTGATTGAGACCACATTTCAGAACATTCGCTTATTATTATGATTATTGATTTTTAGTCATTTAAATTTGTTTCCTATAGGGGGTTCCTCACCAGCTGGGCCTATCCGTTCTACGTTTTGTCCAATAAATAAAATAAAGTAGATCTTTAGATATTCTATAATTAATATTTGACCTGCGTGTGGGTCCTATCGGATTCTCTATAGCCTATATTACTGTCGGATATCAGAATTGGCCCAGCCAAGTGTTGACGTAACATCGCCCTACCCAAAATACCTATTGTTTCAATTAACATGTAATTTTAGCTATAAGCCTTAATTTAATGGGCAACACATAATGCAATATTCCTAAGAGGAGTGTACTCTTGCCAAGAAATATGTTTGAATGTACATGTATTTGATAGGTTACTAAATGAACTACATGTTTAAAAAATTCAATAAAATATTACAGAAAAAAACTACAACTTGATGTTTGCTCCCAATAAACGAGGCTAATATGTTTTTATGTTAATATCTATAATATTTCTGGTTTGGCCTGTCTATAGAGGTTGATATTAAAAAAGGTATATTATGTATCTATGTACAAATGTATATATAGTAGTTCCTACTGTATACTATTTTCTGTCTTTTGCATTTTATTATTTCTTTGATGTGGTGGCAAAACAACTTGGTAGGTGGTACTTGCTTTTAAAGCAAAAGTGTTATATTGAAGAAATTCCAGTCATGTCAAGTTGTGTTGTTTATTTTTTTTGTAATAAAAGTATTTAATTTGTTTAGTTTTTTTTTTTAACAATTAGGCAGCAATAATATATGCCAACCAAACAAACAACTAGCAGCACCTTTTCTTCAAAACAACTTAACTTGTACACGTTCCATATGATTTGCTCTTGAGATGATTACTCATACATAGAAATATTGTACATACGTACAAATACACATATCAGCCTATACTTATGTATGTACGTATGTATTTAAACCCATATGTATTATTCTAAGTTCATTATACTACTTTAGTGAAAAATGAGGAACATATATATTATAATAAAAGGCAGAATGTATCATTTTGTCTTCATGGAATAAAGTAAATATTCTTGTCTATTTATAGATTTCAACAAATATCCAATCAACCCACTAACACAAACCGCCTGTTAATATCACTGATAAAAAATTTTACTTTTTAAGGAAAACTTCACCTATAAACAAAAGAAATTTTTGGGTGTGTTTTAATGCAATCAGTCTCTCTGTTTTCATAATAAGTAATAATTTCGAAATGTAAATATTTATCATTACTTACTTGCCACGGAATCCTGCTGTACCGTATTGTATACGTTCACTTGATTTTTTGGGATACATTTCCCGGGCGAAGGCATATACTGTTCTCAAGTTTATCGACATTCTTGATGTTTTTCACTTTACTTAAAAATATAACGATTATAAAATATTCTATGACAGTTGCAAATATATCGCGTGTAATGTTTTTTTCTTATTAATTTTATTTTTAAAAGAGAAAGTGTTTTATTGGAATTTTTATTAAAAGCCGCATTCACTTCTACCACACATAACTATTCCACACCAACTGACAGAATGCGGATTGTTTTCACTTGTTACAAGAAGTGGAAATAGATAACAAAAGAAAACGAGAGAAACCAAGTGTTGCCACATAATTTAAATGATACCGTGGAAATGTGTGTTGAAAACCCGTTATAAAAATAAGAACTTTGAAAGTTTGAAAAATTCTATTGAAGCTGAGAAAACTTAATTAAATAAAGAGTGATATCGAAAAAGTCTTAACACACATATATGTTAATAAACACGAAATCATTAAACCTACAGTTTTATTATACCCACCACCAACACAAGTGGTGAAGAGGGTATATTAACTTTGTTATTTCGTGTGTAACGCTTAGTAGAATTCATCTAAGACAAAATATTGAACATATATTCTTGCATCGAATCAAAATCTGTATCGTTTTAGCTATATCCGTCTATCAGTTGTTGCTCTCTCACATCCACAACAATTGACAGAGCTCATTGAAATTTGGCATGAGTATTTGTTATTGTTTTGATAAGTTTCCTTTTCAATAACAGTAAAATCGGTTGTTTGTAAGTGCATATGTGAGTGTGAGTGAGTGTGCATGTACAATCGATCATACTGGTTCGAACATACTTCATATGCACTTGCGATGAAGATTGATAAAATATATAGATTTGACAACTAGTAATGAAATTATGAACCTTTATAGGAAAAACTTCCATTAACTTCTGTATAGTGCTTTCTGTCACTTTGCTCGAATATGTAGTACATCCCAGTTTAAAATCTACCACCCTTTTAGACAACTGTTTCTCTTCAATTCTCTTTTAACAAGACACCAATATTTATTCACCGTCCTTAGTCTAGGTATTTTGCAAAATTTTACTCTCTTAGTACAAACATCATATTATTGTTTTTGTACTACTCAAGGGCTTGTTTACCATAGTGGCAAGATGCCATGCTAAGTCAAGCCAAAAATAAGTGGTCACATTATAAAGCCTTGCGTAGTAGAAATAAGGTCCTCAATGTACTAGGCGGCAGTAATTGGGGTATGTATAAAAACCTTATAAACTACATATAAATCGAATGGCTGATCAGTGATAAATTATGCTGCTTTATTGTGACCTTCTTCGCCAAAATGCAGTCTTAAGGGCCGTAACGAGCTGTATACAAATGACCTCAATACAACATCTACATGAGTTGACGAAGATAATAATGTTTAAAGAACATAATGACATGCTTGGGCATACTCACATATGAGCAAGATCCTATTGATCGGAATCCATAAATATTACAGCTTTGAACGACATTCACTGAGACGCTACAAATTTTGCGGTTTCAAGTTACCGTAACAATGTCGCACTTGGAGGCTGCCACCCACATCGCAAACAAAGAACAGATAGTTCTATTACAACTACGTTCGGAATGGAGTAATAGGCTTAATACCTTCGGTTTCGTTTGGAACGTGCCGTACATAATATTTGTCCAGCATGTGGCAAAGGCTCACATGATACACAACTCTCCCGCTCTTAGTATTTAAAGATATAAAGAAGTGGTACACTTTCATGGCCTGGAATTAAACCAGGGCCTGATAATAAATTAACTTGTTTTTACAGCTGTTACACAATCAACAAATTGTTTCTTTGCAACAACATAAAAACAACATTCTATTTAAAAACAAATAAAACAATGTTTTTTATTATTTTAATTTTTTCATATATTTGTAAATTTCATTATAAAAAATGTATACACAGTTCATCTGGACGGAATGTTTTGTGTAAAATTAAAATAAAAGGCACTATCGGTAAATATACTATAATTTATTAAAAAATAATAATCTATTTAAATAAATGTACTCTTTGATATTAATATTATGAAAAACATTGTAGAGAAAATTTTTAATTTTGTGCTTCAAAAAAACTCTTTGTTTTTTTACTTTGTACCTAATAAAATGTGATATGTTTTTGATAGTTATTAAAAACTTAATAAGTTAAAACTTTTGGAATGTATAGTTTCGGAATTGCAAATTTCGTTAATATTTTATAACGAGACTCTTAAAAAAATAATCGAGAGTGAGATTAATAAAATTGATATTGTCATTTGGCTAGAGCCAGCATGACAGTCGGTTATGCGTCTGGCACGCATATAATTGTTGCCTAAGTAGATGTCATAACGACGACTTTGGGGTGGTATCACCTTTAATTGTCGGGTAGCATCCTGGAAGATAAGATCATAAAATCCGGTGGGAGAAGAGAACATGCTAAAACTAAAAGCATCTTGATTTTTGCGACCATATAGCTGTTGGGCATATGTTAGTAGATTAATGTAGGCGTTAATTTCAGTTTCATTGTAATTTGCACCACCACGAGTAACAATAGCATTCGCTTTAACCTTTCCTAAATTGCATTTTTTATAGTCATGTAACTCTGCACGGGTGCCATCGGTACATAGCAATTCAAAATCATCATTGAGAGCATTACGAGCCCACCATTCCTTGCGTTTACCGCCAGTATTTTCCATAACGGTTGTATGCTTCATAAAAGCAACATGACCGCCACCTTCTACTAAACAACGGAATGCACCAGTATGACCATAATAGTCTTCTGAAGCATCTCGCCGACAATAACGATAACTAGTGCCATGACATAGATCACACATACTATCATAAGGAACACCAGTATTGTATTCATTACTTATTGCACCAGGAATACATGATTTTGTAAAGTATTCGGCTGCCGCTCTTATAGAATCACAACCATATGGCCTTATCCAACCATTTGAAATAAGATGTGCCATAGGGTAAGTCCAACCAGCAGCCGTATTTATACCAGTGTGACAGGTATATTTACCCTTTAAATAGGTTAATTCAGTATCTGGATCTTCTTCTTTAGCCACAGCTACCACATAATATTCAGGTTCTCCCAAATTATAAACCTCTGACATAAAAGGTATTAGATCATAGTTTAAACCACCTGTATAAACATCTCCAGCATCAAATACAGCTATATCAGCTTTACCAGATTGTATCCATTGCATGCAATTAATATGAGAATGCATTTTTTTGCAAATCAATTCTGGTTTTAAAATTTGTGCTTTCAAAGCAATCTACAAAAGATCTTAATATTATAAAAGTCATTATGATTTGTTTTAATTTAATTTAATCACCCTCATTTTAATGCATTTTTCCAATTCAGGGTCCGAGGTAACACATAAAGTCATACTGGGCACTGGACATTCACGCAAACCATAAATAAAATCTATAGATTTATGTAAATATTTACTAAATGATTGATCATCTTCCTCAATAACTGCCAGAGATTTTGCTGCATCCTGAAAATGTTTAATTAATTAGAAAAAATATTTATATTGTTAATAAATATTTATTTAACTCACTTGAAAAAGTAAATTCACTTTTCCATAACGTTTCGATTCAAATATACGGAATGTTTCATATTGTACGGAATCATTTAGACCATCTATACGTTCTGTTGAAAAACTACTATCTAAACGTTCATTGCGATAGCCGATATTGCTTAAACGATCACGATTATAATTATTATTATAGGGATTATTATCATAAGGATTGTTATTGCGACCATCATTGTAATAATTATTACTGCCATAATTATTGTTGCCATAATTATTATTGCCGTAATTATTATTATTTTTGCCATGTAAACCTTGAGCTTGTGGATCATCTTTTAAGCCATCCGAATATAATTCAACTATTTTCATTAAGAATTTTTGGAATTTTCTTCTTTCCTTGATGTTACGAGCAGAGGAGGTAACAATTGCATCTGATGGTATAAGACCCCAATTGCATTGACGATATTCTGTTATGGGAACACGACGACCATCTGTACACAATAGTTCAAAACGTTCAGGAGATAGACTTTCTGAAAATTTATGCAGCCATTATTAATTTATTAAAAATTTTAATTAATTTAATTTCATTACTTACTAAATTCAGGACTTTGAAGCATTTCAAAAACAGTTGAATCACGTAAAAATGCTACATCACCTGCTTCGAGTAAACAGCGAAATGCACCATCATAACCGAAATAAGGATCTGAAGCAGAGCAACGTCCGCCCGGTATTTTACCAGTACATAATGTACATAACCTAAAAAATATAATAAATTAAAGTGTTATTGGCTTGAAGTTAATAAAAAAATTAATATTTACTTAAATAAAAACGGAAAAGAAAATAAAATAACATTTTTTTATTTTGAATTATAAGATTTTTCTTTTAAAATACGTCTATTATAATAACAAAAATTACGCATTCTTATAGATTGTTGTTGTAAAAGCTATAAAACAAATTTGTCAGTTGTTTTTGGTTCAGTTTATGGATAAACCTATATAGAGTAAGTCCGATAGCCTTATGGACTAAGAGAAATAAGATTGAAGTAGTAGTTAAAGAAATGTCGTTTGTTTGTTGGCCGCGTACAGAAAAGATCAGTACGATATTAATAAGGATTGAATTTTTTACTCCCATCCAGATCTTAATTGTGTCTACTACTCATGCAGACAGTTTCAGATTCCGTTCAGTATCAAAAAAAGATGCTACCAGATTCACTTAAAACCTTATTATTTCACCACTCTGTGAATATCATTTAACGTTGTCATACACGAATCTCCAATATCCTTAAGTACATGCTCCTATTATGTATTTTTGAAGATCATCCTTTCGAGAAGGAACTACATACTCAAAATTTCGTTTTATTCCTTAATGGACGGATCATCGTCTTTTCATGCAGATGAACACACCGTATTACTCAGTGAAGAAGCAGCCTTCAGGGTTCTTTATCTATTTCACAGTTTATGCATATTTTCAAAGGCATTACATAGAGGTAAATGGGCTGTAAAATGAAGTTGCCAAGATCTACGGGTGGTTAAAAATGGATTTTGAGCTCTATCGAGTACGATGCCCAAAATTTTTATATACCTCTCTATCCAGGAAATGAAGAATGATGCTGTCGATTTTGCTGAAGAAAGTTTTAAATTATATCCAATGAAGAAATTGTGAATTTCACAGAGATAACCATCTACTTAAACACATAAGTTACCAACTCTATGTCCGGTCGCTGTAATGGTACAGTCATTCACGCAATAGTTTCGAGTGGCAAAATTTAAACAAAAGTAATAAGGACCATGTACTGTAAAATACTTTGTTTAATTCTACATGATTTTTATTAACGTCTCGAAACGCATCGAACTACTGACGGCCGCTCGAATAGTTCAAAATCGATCCCTTCATGTTGTTTTGCAAAAAATGATGTTCTGGAAGAGAATTTTGTGTCTGACAGTATTAAATAATTTGACGAAGTGACGAGCTGCTGTTAGATAACAATTCAGGGCCTCAAAAGTCATGGAAAGATTTGTCGTTCTTAATCGCTTTCTTAACTTTATCTAGTATTGTAGATATTTAACTATTCTAATAATTTTTACTTACTTATCGGAATTATCGCCAATTGGATTATATTTATCGATTAAGGAATATACAGCACAAGAATTATTGAAATAATTTGCAGCCGTTTTTACTTGATTATTACAATCCACAACTTCCATTCCTCCTTCACGTTGTAACTAAATAAAATATAAACAAAAATTTGTTTTTATATTTGAAATATTGTGTAATATCAAATTACTTACTGTATAAATTGGTACTATCCAACCAGCTAAACTTCCTACCCAAGGAAAACATGCTTTCTTCTGACGCAAATCCCGTATACTGGTTACTTCAGAAATTGTACCGGTTTTAACTACGGCGACAGCATGATAATTTGTAAAACCACCTTCAAATTTTTCTTGCAACAAAGGTACTAATGAATTATAACGGCCGGCAGTAAAAACATCTCCGGCATCCAAGCTTGTAATATGGGCATGTTCTCTATCGATATGATGAATGCATTCATCAGCACTATAAGCCATAAAACAATCAAGTTTTAAAATAGCATCATCGAATAAAGCATGATCTCTGGCTATAGCTTTTGTTAAATTAAGACATTTATATTGTTCTTCTTGATTTTTGGTACACCATACAATGTTAGTAACTTTTTGTTCGTTAAAATCATATTTGGCTGAAATAAAATGCATAGAATTAATTGTTGCACAATAATCGTTATTAACAAAATTAATCTTATAAATCCCATGAACTAACAAAACTATACCGTTTTATCTTATACCCCTCTATTTATACAGCTACCTGTTGGATGGCAACCTGTCATATTTTACTCATTGTTATTTACTTCTAATACTATGAATAATTTTTATTTCATTTGTTCTGAATTTTTAATAACTAATTAAAGCTAATTAAACTAATTTAATTTAAGTATGTTCTTTTAAATAATTAAAATAGATAAAATTATTACAATATAAATCTAAAATAATTCCATTACAATTATTATTATTTCTTTAATTGACCAAACAACGCCCTGTCAAACACTGCTTCAATAGAAATTCCCGAAAAATATTTCGTGTTTACACCACATTTACCTTGAATTTTCAAAGCTAAAGCTATTATTAATAAAAATATCGTAAAATATTTATTCATTTTTACACTTTTATATCAATTTATAAATTTAAAACATATTTTTTATAATAAAAATAAAAATATTTTTAGGCACGCCCAATTTATGAATGAATACAATTGAAAAAAACTCACACGAATGAAAAAATGAAGAAGAGACACAAACAACAAAGTAACTTTATAAAAAACAGAGATGTTTCGTTAATAACTAGTGATGCCAGATCTATATTTTTTGATTAAAAATAAGTAAGAATGCTATATTCGGTTATGCCGAATCTTCAAATCTCTGCCACAAAGGTTTTTCTTATATTTAATATATACATAATGAGTCATAAAATTAATTATATTTTTGGATAATGAAGTTCATTTTAACTTTTCGAATTATATTTGGCAATTTTACGAAAAATCTTCTTAAGAACTCAGAAGCTGCTTCAGATATCTAACTTTACCTTTTAATATACCGAAACGATTATAAGAGTATAACAAGTAAATATTACATTACGTGTATATTTGCGTGAGTATAAAAAGCTTCATATAAAAACTAATGAATGAAATCGGTCCAAATTAAAGAATATTTAAAGCATCAAATCCTATTCCCGGAGAGTTATATACGAATTTAATTGAACTTTATTAAATTTTAAAATATTATAAGCCCTAAAAACCCTAAATTAAAACTAGAAATTTAATAGTTTCGTTTCTTTACAAATTTGGTGCATATATTAGCATATTCCAGGAAGGGGCCTTGTATTGTAACTATATAAAATTATGGGTCAATATTTTAAAATCATTAAAAACTGTTAGAAAAATAATTTTGTCAAATTTCAATACAACTGGTATATATTTAAGACTTTTATTAGCTCAAACTCGTCTTCCGGGAAGGTGTCTTATATAAGAGCAATATCAAAACATGGTCCGATATTAGTTTAATTAATAACATATATACATATATATTATTGTACCGAATTTCAATAGAATTGGTATATATTTAGGAGCCTTATAATCTTAAAATCTTATAAGCAATATGTACGATGTATTTTTGTAGATTTTCTTAATTTTTCATTTTTGTAATTTCATATCTTTGGTTAAGAATATGGCAGAGTTATTAAATAAAAACTTGAAAATTGAAGTGTCGCTTACAACGTTATATTGCTGTCTTCCTAATATATTGGTAGAAAGAACAAATTGAGATCCGTGCGCTTTCCACTTTTTTAACTTTTTTTAAACATAAGTACAATTTGGTGTTAAAATAAATAACAAAAATTGTGTCCTGTTCTCTGTAATTTTCTTAATATATGTATAACAGTTTCGATTTGCAGATCCTTTTATCCATTTGTATCGAATAAAATTTTGAATTAATAATTTATTGGTAATGACAACTGAGATTTTTTCTTATTTTTCATTTTTGTAATTCCTTATCTTTGTACTAAGTGGGTTAAGAATGATGTATAGTTACTAAATGAAAACTTGAAGTGTTGTCTATATGCGTTGATATGAATGAGAATATCGTTATATTGATGTCTTGTAAAGATATTGATTCTTTTGTGAGAAGTTATGGTAAAAAATCATAAAAATTGCTTTTATTTCCGAACGGTTTATAATAAGAGGTCTTACTGTTCATTTCAAACGAGACAAATGGATCTGTAACTCGAAACTTTAACTCATAATATCTTCGAAAATATTAGAAAGTAGAAGAAACTTTTGTAAATGGTTTTATTTTTGAGCGAAGGGATTTCATAATATTTAAAAATAATGTTTGTATTTAAAAGCTTACGGATTTTAATTTTAAAAAGCGGGAAATACTTTCTGCTCTGTTTTATTTTTTCAAGAATAGCTTGCATAATTTTGTGATAAACTTTTCTAATTCAAAAATTCAGGGATCTATATATAAGTCAACCATTGATACTTTGCATGAATTTGATTTTCAAATTTTATATAAAAAAGCCGATGTAACGAAATATAAGAAACGGTGTAGAACGTTATAGTTATTTCCCAAAAAAGTTTTACAGAGATTGGCAACACTGTTTTCGACTCACACGTGCTGTAAAATGACAAATTGGTCAGTTGATTTTGCATTGTTTTCTTTTTGCAGTCTGAAGGGAGCTTTTCCAATTTTATAAAAAATATTAATATAAATTTAAGATTACTTGTACAAAATGGGCAAAAAAGATAAAAATAAAAAAAAAGGAAAAGGTGCTGAAAAGACAGCCATGAAAACTGACAAGAAATTAGCAGCCAAGCAAAGAAAAATGTTGGAGAAACTTGGAGAGGTAAAAAGGTTTTGTTTCATTTTAATTTTTTAAATACATTGCAAACCATTGTTTTAGGCCGACATTGCTGAGGTTGTTGCCAAGTTAGAGGCCGAGGAAGCGAGACAAAAAACTATAACAGAGGAAATATGTTCGATGCCCCCCAGTCCAAGATCAAATTTTACCATACTTGCTCACCCAGAAAAGGAAGAATTAATACTTTTTGGTGGTGAATTTTTCAATGGCCAAAAAGTTTGTGTTTACAATGATTTATTCTTTTATAATATAAGCAAGAATGAATGGAAACAAGTGAAATCACCTGGAGGTCCAGCACCCAGAAGTGGTCATCAAATGGTAACTGTGGCCGCAGATGGTGGTCAGTTATGGGTAGGTTGTTGGAATAAGAAAAGAAAGAACAAAATAATCTATATGAATATTTTAAGTTATTTGGGGGCGAGCATGCTAGTCCCTCCCAAATGCAATTCTATCACTACAAGGATTTATGGATGATGAGTTTAAAGACACGTAAATGGGAAAAGATTAATGCGCCTAATGGTCCAAGTGCTCGAAGTGGTCATCGTATGGTGGTGTCAAAAAAGAAATTGTTTGTATTTGGAGGCTTCCATGATAACAATCAATCATATCGTTATTTCAATGATATGCATGTATTTTCCTTGGAATCTTATACCTGGTTACAGGTGGAAATTAGTGGAGTAATTGCACCACCACCCCGTTCCGGATGTTGTATTGCCGCTACTCCTGAGGGAAAAATAATAATTTGGGGAGGTTATACAAAATCTCAACTAAAAAAAGATATTGATCGCGGCATAACACACACCGATATGTATGCTTTAACACCTGACAGTAAGTAAAACAAGATAATTTTGAAATATCCTATCTAAAACATAGTTTCTCGGGTAATTTTGCAGAAAATAATCCAGATTCCTTAAAATTCAAATGGGTGACTGTAAAGCCCGGAGGTTACAAACCTTTACCACGTAGTAGTGTTGGTTACTGTACAGCTCCGAATGGTAAGGCTTATTGTTTTGGCGGTGTTATGGATGTTGACGAAGATGAAGAGGATGTTAAAGGCCAATTTGGCGAGGAATTATTAGCTTTAGATCTTTCTGCCTTGACATGGCGCATGATAGAGTTGAATAAAAGGCAGAAGCCAGAGGAAAAAGATGCTAAAAAGGGAGGCACAGATGTTGAAATGAAGGAAGAAATGACAAAACCCGAAACAACTGTTACAACAGACGGTGTTTTTACCATCACTGTGGCAGGACCCAGTACTACAACACCCGCTCTACCAAAAGTGCCTAGTTTATTCCCTAATAGGAGACCAAAAAATGTACCATCTCCCAGAATGAATGCTGGTCTATGTGTTTGTAAAGGAACTCTTTACATTTATGGCGGTCTATATGAAGAAGACAATAAACAATTTACCTTCAATGATTTTTATGCGCTTGATTTACATAAATTAGAAGAATGGAAGGCTTTAATACCGAATAACATGAATGCTCATGATTGGATTGATAGTGACAGTAGTGATTCGGATGAAAGTGATAATGATGATGACGACGATGACGAGGATGACGATGATTCTGAAATGGATACTGATTAAAACAAGTAAACAATTTTATAATATTTTTTTCTTATCTATATTTTTATATAACAAATATTTTTCATTATTTTTTTTGTTTAACAATAATAAATGCATTTTGTTCCAAAGGAATTAATTAAGTTTCAATAAATCTGTTAATATTCTCTTAGTATCATGGGGAGACTCTACTTTATGCGATATAGTACGTGGATCAATAAAAATTTCATAGTCATTGCCACCTGGTTCAGTTTTATCACCAAAGAAGTGAATTTCTTTAAACTTATAATTAGCCTCGATGTAACGCAAAGAATATGTCTTATCCCAACCATTGGGGAAGACATCAAAACTTATTTGACCTCCAATACTATAGGTCAAATCAACTTCGGAAAATTCAATTTTTAATGCTTCAATCATTTTACGGCGTACTTGATGTTCCTCATCATATGCATTAAACAAATTACGTTCTTCGCGTGAACACTGTCGTCCCACCGGACATATATTCATCATGCCATTACGGAATTCCAAAAATGTTCCCCTCTTAAAGGGCAACTTCAACTCGGACAAATAGCGTAGTACAAAATTTATAAAACGTTGTATGGTCTCTTCGCCCAAATGTTGAATTATATTTTGTTTTCCGACTTCTTGGCCTTTTTCGATTTGTACTAAACCATTTTCTGGAAAAATAAAATCAAATTGATCTAAGATTTTACGTCCATTCAGCTGTTCAAACATTTTCTCCAAATCCGAACCACCCACAATTCCTATAGTAGCTCGTGGTTTAACTTGATTGTAAAGAAAATCTTCGAACTCAGGTTCCACGTTAGACCGTGGTGCCGTTAAGGTGCCATCCACATCAAACAATAACAAAATTTCATCTCTCTTCAGCTCCGATGTCATTTTAAATGCACTTGAGGGGAAATTATTTTTTATTTAACTAAAACTACGGATTTACCGGTAAATTATCAAAAGAAAACCACGTACACGAATGCGATAAACATTTATTACAAAAAAAAATTCAAATAAGATTAGTAAAGTCAGAGATCAGCGCCAAATATTGATAGTGACGGCGGTCTTTAATATTTCTCTTCAACTCCGCTAAATTTTGTGCGGATAGTTACGGATAATTGTTTTCATGTGATTAATTAACCCGCAAAAAGATTCCAAATAACTTACTATTATAATTAAAGACAAATAGATGTATCCTTTTTATAATATTATAAAAACAATTAGTACCTAATGTAGGGTATAATTAAATACTTAAAATTATCGCAACCGTTGGAATTGTGCCAAATAATTTGATTTTTATTGCGTTAAAAAATAAAAATAGATTGTTATTATTTAGTTTGAAAATATTTGGAAATTATGTATCAAAATAAAAACAGTGTTTCTTATATATTTTTATATTTACATATGTTAAATAAAATATGGGTTATTTTGAACTATATCTATAGTGAATATAAACAAATTAAATTTTTCAATTTTTAATTTTTATACTTTGCACCACCACAATAAGTGAAGAGAGCATATTAACTTTGTCATTCCGTGCGTAACGCAAATGTACATATATTCTTGCATCAAATCAATCTATTTGTTGTTAACACGCTCAAACGAGCTTTACATGGACAACCGGACGGGCATGGTTAAATGGATTCTGGAAGCAATTCTGAAGTGGGGGGACAATTTCTTCCGCCCGTTACAAATAGCTGCTAAACTCATAATACACTAACAACCTACGGTGGTGTAAGTTTAATCAAAAAAAACCTGCGTTAACACTTAATAAGGTTCGACTAAGAATTTTACAAATATATTCCTTTTTGGTTCGCATCTCAGCTTAAAACATTTTTTGCTGTCTGGCATAGTAATAGGTATCTATAATGAAATTATTTAGTTCCTTTCTAAACCTTAAACTAATTACAAGTAGCTTTGGTGTTTGACATGTAGATGACACTCTAAAATGGATTTGATAAGATTCGTTCTTTCCGCTAATGAATTATTATTAAATAAGAAGAAAACAGAACTAAACAGCAATTTTCTAAAAACGTTTATAACTGGAAAAGTGATTTTTTGTAAATAAAGATTTCAGTTACACAATACTTGGTCATTTAATTATTTCTTGTTAATTGTTTGTTATAACAGGCTCTACAAACATCAAAATTTACATCAGAGATTGTTTATAAAAAGGCTTTTTCCATTCATAAGGCTTCGTAATGTTTTTTCTCCGTTTTGGAACGACCCCAGTTACACTTGGCCTGTATTAAAACAAAGTTTTTTCCCCAGGAAATAACTATAGTTACAATAAAAACAATACCACTAGAGTAATACAAGAAAAATTATGTGATATTTGTACAAGAAAAGGCAAATCCTGCAAACTGTCTACAGCTAAAGCCAGTGAAGAGATATTGGGTTCCTGTCAAAAGAGAATTGAAGGACACATAGAGGTGTTCAAAAACGTTAATGGAAGGATTTCCGAAAAAAGTTAAAAATTTCATCAGTTAAGAGTAGTGAATAAAATCTTCATATCATAAAATTCTCTTATCAAATTCTATTCCACACATAGTTTCTAAATCCACTAAATGAAAATAAAGTTCGAATAAAAATTCGGAATATAAATTTGAATTTTTTTATTTATAAAAAAAATCGTTGAAAATAAGTTGTGAACAAATCAAAATTTATTTGTTTACAAAAAACATAAACCTTTAATATAAAATTGATTTTAAGGTTAATAAAATACAAATTAATCAAATTAAATCCTTAAAATTAATTATTCGAATAATGTGCGTTGCTAGTTATTGTTTGGATACAAAATATAATTTGTATAAAAATGTTAATATTAATATTTCGAAGATTTTAAATTACCGCTACTTAAAGAACTACGACCATTTATAGACCAATTGGAATCAAAACCACAAGCTGAATCCGAATCTGAATCAGCGGTAAGATTATTTGCCACTCCCAAACCTAAAGGTGAACGTAATTGATTGGGTGTAGTGGGCATGCTGCTGTAACCAGAATTTAAATTAGAACTTGACGTTGAAGATATAGAATCTCGGGGTGAATCGGTGGCATTTGAGGCTATAGATGAACGTTTAGCATTCTTTTGACGTTTCTTAACACTATCTAAACCCTTTGGTGGTGGCATTAAAGAATCCTCATCATCTTCGTCATCATCATTATAAGTTTTATTCGCATTTATACCATTTTGTGTTATATTATCAGCAGAACCCCAAGATTTATGTAACATATCATATTTAGTAGCATTAATTGGTACACTCGCCCGAGAGCCCGGCGGTGCAGCTAGATTCATCGATGATGGTGGGTTCTTCATCGTCATTGTTGCTGATTTTTTCATCATCATCGGATGAAGATGGTGCTGATTCCGCATCATACCACCGGGAGCGTGAAGATGATGAGGATAATGATGGTGACGGTGATGGCGCTGGTGAGGGTGATTTACTATTGTTGATGCTGCGTGCGGATGGTGAGGATGATGATTTCCGACCATCGTATTCCCAGTGCCATTGCCCACTCCCAAGAAGTTGCTGAACGCTTCGGTCGTTTTCTTCACTCGAACATTCAAAGAGCCAATCCGTAGGAATCCCGAATCTTTTTCGACTGAAAATTTTTAGGAAAAAAATTAATTAAAAACAATTTAAACTTGAAATAATTAAATTGATAATGCCGATTTGCATTATAATTTCGTCTATAATAACAAATATGGTATTTTGGAGGATAGATATCTGGCATTGTTATTTAGTATTTTATAGATATCAGAGTATCTAATTATTTTTTTTTTCAATCACTAAAATCATTTTGAATTTTTAAAGTAAAAATGGCGGTAGATTGTTAGTAGAAGCTTGTGTAAGATGCTTTGCGCAACTTAAAGGTTACAATTTCGGGAGGGTGGAAAAAATACATGGAATTGGAAGAATTGTAATCAAATGAAAAAAATTAGTTATCATTGGGAGTCATCCAACTAGCGTTGGGATACACTCGATGGCATGCAATTTGGTGTTATATAAATTGAAGTCGATAACTGATACATTACAATAATTCCGAGCAGAAAAGGTCATATGTAAAGTACCAAAAACAAGCCAAATTAAAACCGATGTCTAAAAAACTTACTCGATAAGGAAATGCTCTGTATTTGGAATAATGAGAATTATGAGTTGTTGGAATCGGGTCAGAAAATGACAGGGAATCTGTAACGAAGACAATTGATTATTTTGAACATGAACATCATAACACATCGTTCTGACAACGTTCGAATACAGTGAATTAGAGGTTTTTAACTGAACAGCCAAATAGAACGGAATTGATTTAACTTGGATATATATTACACGGCTTAACTCAAGGCCTTTGAACTCTGTCAATAGTGTTACCATAAATTAATTATGCCAGGAGAAAATGAATCTGTATATCAATGTTTTTTAACCTCTAACATTTTGAAAATTATTAAAGGGCGAAAGAAATTTGTCAACCTAATTTCGTTCGTCGTTCATTCTATTTTGAAAATAATTCTATAACTTTCGATTGATTGAATTTGTACGAAATTTAACATACCAATACCAGAGGTATGTAGCTTTACCTGTAGACCCCCATATGGAGTTTCCAAATAGTGTATTTCGAACATCAAATTTTTTTATAGTCTGTCAAGTTGTTTTTATCCAATTCCAAAAATTGTGTCACCTCATAGCTCGCGGTGATATAGAAATCTATAGAAAGTTCTTACATATATTTCTTATAGTTTTGCAAGATCTTGAGTGACTTTTTTTTAATTTTTTGATCTTTTTTGGGAAAAAAATTCTGGAAAAAGTCATTACCGTATTAAAAACATACTACAGTTTTTAAAACTGAATTCTAATTTAAGATTCAGGCTTTTAAAACTTGTAGGTTAAAAAGAAATTTATAAGGGATCAGAACTTAATCTTGTAAGGTTTTTGGACACAAAATTTGGATTGTAATTTTCTACGTAATGAAGTCTTTTAGAAAATATAAATATTCATATTAAGCTCAATCTCCTTTTATTTGATAAATAATGTTGTTTTTCAATTGAAAAATGTGAACAAGATCGGGGCAATATTTTTGAAAATATATTAAAGATTAACTCAAGATCTTGGAAATTTTTTAAAGTTGAAAATTCAACCGCAAAAATCGGAAACTTCAT
The DNA here is from genome assembly GCA_004302925.2 of Cochliomyia hominivorax. Taxonomy (NCBI): domain Eukaryota; kingdom Metazoa; phylum Arthropoda; class Insecta; order Diptera; family Calliphoridae; genus Cochliomyia; species Cochliomyia hominivorax. Next base: position 57,388,102 of record PYHX02000413.1, read on the forward strand.
AGGAGTCGTAAGATGGCAAAATTTAATGATCGATGCATTACACTTTGCGCCTCTGTAACTAATTCAAAATTATAAATTTATTAAAATAAATCGATGACATTTATTATACATATATCAGAAAAGCTAAGCTTTGTAACTTTGTTTTTATCCAATTTCTAATTTAATTAATTGCGTTACCTTATATTGGAAAATATCGTACTAAAATTACTAAATATTTTCAACAAAACCCAAACAGTATCCTACAAAAAGTCAAAATGTTTCCAGTATTATTAAGCAGTACCAAGGGAATTTGTCCGTTGATAGAAAACATTGATCAGGTAGAAGAAATGTTCCCTTGATGTTTTTAAAGCCAGGGAGAGAAAGGAGAAATCATTTTAAAAGAATTCCCAATACATCCGGTAGTAAAGCAGTGCGGTTTCTTCTGTGCTTGGACTACATGGTGCGAAAAGTTAAAACATGTGAAGGTTTATAACGTATAAGGATCAAAATGGAACAGTCAAATTTTCTAAAAAAAGTCTTTCTGTATACTGGATGACAAAACGTATTGTCTTGAAGATTTTTCGCAACACCCTTGTCAACAATTTTATGTTCGAGGGAATGTTGAAGAAAAGCTAAGGACCCAAAAGCAATGATAAAAGAGTTCTTGATATGGAAAGCTATATGCAGTTGCGGTAAAAAAACAACGGGCTGTGTAAATTATGAACATCAAATTAAGGAATGTTTTCAAAAAGGCTGCTTTCATCGGAAGATTTAATGAGTTCACTTGCTTTTGGCTTGATTGGGCATCCTGTCACTATGGTAAGCAAACTAAGAGAGGCAAATCCTCTAAACTGCCCTGAACTAAGGCCAGTGGAGAGATGTTGGACCCTTGTCAATCGAGAATTAACGTGCACAAAAAGGAATGGAAGGGTTTTCGAAAGAGATTTAAAATTTTATCACTTGTGAATAGAACTATAAAAATATATATTTTTGTTAATTGTAATAATTTTAATCAAAGGAAAAATAAACCTGAAAGTTTATTAGTTTCGTTTTTATTAACATATATGTGAGTTAAGAATTTTTCTATCTCACTCCTTAGTAGAGAATTTTGAAATTTAGAGCTCATAGGGGTAAACAGACAACCTATATGAAGTCTTAAAAAGTAGTATCTCGTACAAATTTGTGGAGTTTTATAGGAAACATAAATCTGGCATGCGGTTTAATAATTTTGATGACCGAGATACCACTTTCGAAGTCCCATAACTCTGTCTACTTACACACTCTAGGGTTCAAGCTTGAAGAAAAAAACACTCTTTGGGTATTGGTGTGTATAATTTCATATAAATCCAACCAGCTGATCTAAAGCTAAAAATCTACTTCCTAACTAATCGATTCTGTTCCATCATATAATGTAAGCAAATTTCGAATTCAATATCGCAGGAAACTTAATTTAAGTCTCAATTTCATTAGTATTAACATTAATCCAAATCTCTTAACAACTTACCTGTAGGTTTTTTCTTTGCCTTGATTTCTGTAAAAATTGAAAAGAAAAGAAAAAAATATGTTTTCATAAATATTTCTCAAAAATCGCTATAAGAAAATTATAAAAAAGCTTTTATGAAATATTAAAAGTCCATGAAGAATATAAGAAAAATAAAACAATATGTAATGGAAAATGTTTGTTTGTAAAGGAAAATGTGCATGCTGGTGAAATAAAAAGAAGCCAGAGAAAAAAATAATAACAATTAATAAAACAAAAAAACTTACCCCTATGAAAATAATAAAACTTTTTAAAACTTTGCATAAAAATAACCAATTTTCTTTTTTAATTTTTAGAATAAACAAAAAACATTCTAATTTAAACAGAAAAGCTTTAAACTTTTGATAAAAAGCTTAATTAATGCCCAAAAATAACTCTCAGCAAACGGCAGTAAAACAATTTTTCAAATCACAACATAGGCAACACTAATGTCAAAGAGTGAGAGAAAAAGGAAGAGAGAGAGCATGATCTTTTAACATAATTTTGCAGATATGGGAGTAATTAATTATGTTAATATGCAAATGATAATAAAAATGTTGGCAAAAAATAACATATATTTTATTTTAAACTGATTTCACAAAATTATAATTATTTGTTCTTTTAAACATTCATTAATTAATTAATTGATTAAAAAATAAAATGCAAATTGTATTTTAATAAAAATATTGAAAAATAATTAAAATTAGAAAAAAATAAATGAATTAATTGATTAAAAATCAACTGATATGGTTTGTGCTAATAAGCTTTCAATAGCACAGCGTTCATTTCGGCCATGATTATGATTATCCACTTGCCTCCAGGTGCCATATCCACTGTTGATCAATTGTTGACGCATGGCTTGGATCTCTGTATAACATAACCACAATTATACATTTTTTTTTAATAATTCCCACGTTGTTTTTTTGTAGAGAGCAAAATGGAGGAAAAGAATTGATAAAATATATTGATTGATTTCATTTGATTTAAAATAAAAATTTTTAATATTTTAGTTTTTAAAATGTTTCAACAAATTATGTTTTTTTTTGTTTTATTTATGTTTTTTTGTCCAGTTTTAGTTTCTGAGTTTTGGTTTATTTCTGTTAGCCACTTTATACGACTCAAAACATGATTGATTATTCAAGCAACATGAACATTTTTTTAAATCCTTTTGATCTAAAGAATTTTGGTATTAAATTGTTATTTTAATATTACTTTTAAAATATTAAGTATGAAAATTTATTTTTATTATTTCGAACACAAAAAATGTTTAATTGTTAAAGTTTTTCATTAAAAAATGATTAAACGGCAGTTTTAAATCAATTTTCCTTCATTTGTTATAAATATTAATAATTTTAGTTATGTAGTTAATACAATTAAAGCATAAAAGTCATGCAACATTAATTAATCCTTTTTAGATCGACTGCTAAATAATAAAATAATTTTGAAATTCAATTTCATATCATCAATTCGAAATTATTTGTTATTATTAATTTCGTGAAATCAAAATTTCATTTAATTACTGAAATTTTCAAATGGAAATTACACAAAATTATCTTGATCTTAGTCCACATTCTCATAGGTAATCAGATATCGTGGCGAATTAAGAAGCGTAACGTGGGTAGAGGATTTTTCGCTGACATGCATTGTGTATTAATGCTAATTATTCCGTTCTTTTCCTAAGTGTAGGAGGTGAAAAATAGGGTGTCAAGTAAGGAGTGAATTCGAAAAGTGTTTTCAAACAAATTTATATATTTTTAATCTGATTAAATTGAGTGGCCAGAAGACTTGTTAGTTGATAGAAAACCAGGTTCAGGTAGAAGAAATGGTCCACATGATTTTTCTAAAGCTAAAAAATTGAAATAATTTTCAAAAGAGTTTTCGAAAGCTTCAGTAGCAAATCAGCCTGGTTAGCTCAGTGTTCGGACAATTTGATACAAAAAGGTTTTAAAACGTACAAGGCTCAAACATTTCCTGACAGGAACGTTGCTAAAAATTAAGAGGCCAAAACAGAACAAAAAATATTTTTGCTATATTTTTTCGCAACTAAAAAAAATTAAAAACAGATTTTTCACAAAAACTTGCGATAAATACCGCAATTTGTATCAAGGAATGTTAACAAAACATTCCACTCATAAGACTTCAAATTTTTCCTACTTATTTCAAATGATTAACAAAAATATTTCACATTTCTAAAAATTGGAAATTACGTTTTCACTATTCATTTCGTGTCATTTTTGATATGGAAATTATACAAAATAATATTAGAAGATTAAGAAGCGTAACAGGGGTAGAGGAATGTGCATTGATTTTTTTGGAATGTATTTTTTTTGTGTTATTTTTCTAAGTGTACTTAGTGAAATAAAAGGTGTCAAGTAGTTTGTGCGCTTTATATATAGGATCGTCTTTAAACATTCTCTACTTTAATACATATGAGTTTGGAATGTTGCCACTCGCATCTATAAAGTAATATTCTGATAATATCTCTTTCATTGGTCTCTTCAAACGAAACATTTGTTTTCGAGTTCATAATAAAAACTCGTCTTTGAATGGAATTTCGCTTTTGGATGATTTGGTTAGTTAGCCGGTTTTTACATATGATGTTTGCGCTCGTCATTTTGGTTGTGTATCAATAATTAACATCAATATTTTCCAATTTATAGAACCATATTTTAACGTTTTTCAGTTCCAATTCATTTTACATCATTCGTATTTCAATTCTTGACCACTTTTCACGCCTTTCAATGCCTCCAGGCCTCAATAGATATGAAATCCAAATTCCTGACTTGTTAACGTAGGCCTGTAACTTGTTGTGTTACTTCCAATGACAATGCTTTGAAATTATTATCTTTAAACTTTTCCAACTTATCTGATATCCTTTTGTCTTTTGTGTTCAATTCACCACATCTGAATCAGTATTCAAATGTTTTTTGGGTTGATATTGATTTTGTAAACTGTTATGATAACTTACTTCCAGGGTTATAAGATTTAGTTCCCGGCAGATGTCGATTTACACTTAATTTGATTTTAACGTTTTGTGGTGTAAGAAATAGAGAGATGAGCGATATCGTGATTTTTGAATAACATCGTTCCCAGTGAAAGTGATTTTTAAATCACTGTTCATCAAAACAGTGACAGTGATTGCTGTATTTCAAAAGAAAACAAGAATGTGTTTTTATGTTTTATAAAAAGGGTTCAGAGTATGGGAGTCTCTATTAAAGTTTACTCTATGCACCGTAGCAAACGATTTATTTTCATTTTTGATGAATCGCGAATTTATGCTCAGCACCACCTACATTTGAGTATGCAACAAAAGTGGAAAGAACGACATAATTTGTAAATGTTTTTTTCATAATTTCAGTCACTGTAGTTACCAGTTATTTACTAATCAATTAAATTATTAATCAATTACTAATCAATTAAATTACAGTCGTGAAAATATCGCTCATCTATAGTAGGAAGTGAGTGAGAACGAGCGGTAATCTTTAACTTTTCCAGTGCTCTCAAACAGTTTTATACGGTTTATCCCAAAGATGTTATATTGTTTTGGGTTTGTCATTCGCTGTGTAACGCCATATATCTGAGACCCCATATATTTATGCATAAATTCAGTATTTGGGTTAGTTTTGCTATGTCCATATGTCCGTCTGTCAATATGTTGTTTGACACGCTCACATTAATTTCAGACTAATTTTCAGAGTTTAATAAAATTTGAAAGATCGATTTTGGTAAACAAATCAATCCTTGATGTCTCCCATGAACTAGTTAACTGATAGTCTAAACTAATTACTCGACGAGTTATTTTAACATAATACGAGTTACTACAATTAGTACTTTGACTTTCCAAATTGAAAATACAATCCAATAAATTAGCCGAGTCTAAAGGATTTCAAAAAAATATTAACAAATTAAAAGCGCAATTATTCTACCACCTTAAAAAATGTGCTAAAATTATCTTTAAAATTTAAATAATTAAAGAAATTAAAAATAAATAAATAAATAAATTAAACAATTTTGAATTATTAAATACCAGTAAATAATATATATTTTGTTATAAACTGTTAAAAAAGCGATTATAAAATAATAAACGAATAAAAATGATTAAATAAATTTTGTAAAATAAAGAAAAACATGCGTTAAATACATAAAAAGAAAACAAATAAACCAATTAATTTAATTAATAAAAAAATTGAATAAAAATTAAATCAATAAATGACAAAATTTAGAATTTAGAAAATTATTTCAAAAAAATATATTATTAATTTCGCTAAATATTATTATTTTTTGTGTGTTGTTGTTTTTTATAGCATCTACTCAAATACGTTATTAAAGTTTTTGTTGTTGTTGTTGTAGTTTTTACAAAGGGTATAAGAAGTAGAAATAGAAACATTTAATAAAAAAAAATCATTCCATTACAGTTTTGTTAGTAACATTATTGTCTGGTTTATTGTTTGCCTTGGAGGAGGTAGCAGCTCTTAGTGTTTTACGCAGAAAGCTCTCTTTACGACGTGCCACGGTGCCATAGCGTACATTTTGTGGTGAAATAACACGATGTGTGGATTCTGGGGAACTTTGTGGTGATGGCAACATATCACAAGGTATTAAATTCTCATCATCATTATCGTATTTCATCGATTGTACCGCTGTTTTCTTTTGACGTCTCATTGAGGATGTTTGTGTTAGTAGGGATTGGGTGCGTGTTATAGGATTGGAAAGTTGAGAGCGTTTTTTACCGCGCACTAAAGCACTACCAACTGTACCACCTCCAATGGCAAGTTTGCCACTACCAGAGACATTCTTCAAATTAGGTGGTAATTCAAAGTGATAGTTGTTGTTAAGTTCGTTGAGTAGAAACATTGAGCAATACTCACTGCTGTAAGTAGAAGCCGAAACACTTGTCTGTTGTTTGCTATAGTCCAAGGGCTTGTTGCCAGCCCAATCGAGCAGATCACGATTGGCCTCTGAAAGAATAAAAAGTGGACGCGAGTAAGATTAGAATATATTTGGTTGCAAATGAAACTATTCAAACAAAAGTTATTAAAATAATTTAAAATTAAACCTGGTAGCGAATTAATTTCAACTATGTAGTCCTTCGAGTTCAAATCAGGACTGTCTGAAGTATGTGAGGATATATTGGTTTCGGTGCCATTTTAATGTTTGTGGCGTACAGTTTTTCTAGCACTTTCTCAGCTACTTTTTGACGATTTAACTAACATATGGCATAACTATCGCATGTGGTATGGAAATTAGAAGCCAAAGATGTTTTTCGGAGAAGTGGTCTTCTATCATTTAAGGAAATTGACAAGTGAATGTTACCGTCTGGAAATGAAAGCTTACAGTCAACATTCATCAGCTGAAAAAGCTTGCAAACTATGGTTTGCATGATTCGATAATCATGACAAGGAGCAGCACGGTTAACCGAAAAAATTACACTACAAAATGGCGTAATTTTTCTTATCTTATTTTTTTTAGTATTGAAAAACGCAAAAAGACATGTATAAGGGGTATCTTCCAGTCCACTCAACGCCAAAGTCAAAATTAACACCAAATTGTGACAGAAAGTCATAGGGGACCTGAAACAATTCTCATTACGTTGATTGAAGAAACTAACGTTTTGCATAAACAATTATAAAGAAGTTTTAATTCATTCGCTAAGATCTAACACGTTGTAGAACGCGAAATGAGTTTCAGTTCAGTTTGGAACAGGCTATTTGAAGGGATCGGAAGTTCTGATGATATAATTTTAATCATGACAACGTTCCAATTCGTGTTAAAAACAATTTGAAAAACAGTGAATGTGAAGTCAAACTCTCCCGCTTAACAGCCTAGACCTTGATCCATTTGAATAACAACTAATTCTATCAATGTAAAATGCTCTAATTGGAATACTCTTTACTTTGGGAGGGGACATTTGGTATGATCCGAATTATTGTTTGTACTATGAGCTTTTGAAATAAGATTATATGATCACAGACGACTTGTGAAGACAATTGCATCGTTTGATTCAAGCAATGAATGAAAATGACCAGCTTATTCCACTATATCAGAGATAATTAAATTAGATTCAAGGCCAAACTACTTGGAAAACAGTGGATGAAAAGATTGGGTTTACACGTCTTATAGCAAAAACCTAGCTCAGATTTGTTGGATCAAAGGTTAAATTGCGAGCTGTTCAAATCGAATCAGGCGATCATAAGGGATTTGTACCGAAAGCAACAGTGTATGATCAGTTTTGTTACACCTGTCTCTTTTGACTACCATTTGATAAGGTCGCTCCAAAACGACTTTACTAGAATAGACTTCATTTCAAAACAGGACTTTTTTATGACTTTATAAGCCAATATATACCATATATAATATAAAGTTACGGACAAAAGTACAAAATGAAAATTGACATAAAGTCTCAAATTAAGCAAACCAACTGGAGCTCAAAGAAAGATTAGCCGACGTCCACGTAAATGAACGTTATAGAATTAAATGGGTTACCAACAAAATATTAAGACAAGCTTTTAACAAATTTATCATCTTCGTAACAACTGCTGTACGAATAGTTATTCCTACCGAAAACTGATACATTTAATTATTTTTGATTATTTATTTTGTTTATTAGGATAATTCGGTTTTTTTGTTGTTAAATTGTAAAAGTACCCTTTATGAAGTTATTAAATATCTATAACATTATTTAAATACCTTTTAAAATTGTACGGTTATAGATATTTAAAAGAATATCTGTCTGATCCAAAATGAAAAAATCGAAAACAGAGCTTTAGGCAGATGAAAGCCAATAGAATCTATCGGTTTAATAGAGAAAGAATGGCACTAAATTGGAAACATTCTTACAACATATATAAACGATCACTAAAGAGACGCCTACATGGACAACGAAATAAGCAGCTGTGCCAAGAGATACATTTAATTAAAACTGCTCACTTTAACAAAATTAAGTTTGATAAAAGCCGTTATTAATTTTCGATTAGACCTTTCGATACAATCTAATAAATGACTAATTCAAAACCCTTGTCGCCACACAACCTAAATAAACAATAACATTTTTATGAACTCCCAAATGTAGAGATAATAAAAAAATTCCCAAAAATTCATAGATATAACTTCCGATTAAATATTTAAACAAAATACAAAGACTAACAAATAAACATAAACTATAGGAAAGTACTTAGAAACGATTATAGATAGTGTGAAACTTCAAAGTGAAAATAAATCACAACAAATGTTTGTTTTACGTGAATTGATAATTAAAGTGACTCCAATAGGTCTGGCAGAAAAAAAGGTGTACAAGTCATATTAAAAAAAGGCAACTGAGTAAATATTGGAAAAATGTTCCATAAACTTAAAAAGAAAAGCCGCCTTTATTAATTGGCATTAGTACCTGATAGCATCAAAGAAGTCGTGCCTCTTTTCGAATATTTATTTAGAATAGAACAGAGAATCAATACAATTCAATTCGATACAATATTATTTGAAAAGTAATAGAAAAATAAATAAATAAACAAACAAATACTTCAAATAATCAATATTGAATTTGGCAATTTGTTTTTGTTTCGATTGATATTTGGACAATTTCAATATGGAAATATAGTTCTTTTATTGTTTTTGGAATAGTAGGAGGTGTTATTTACCTTATCAAAGATAAGAAATATAAATTTTTTGATTGACAGCTAAAGATAAAATAGAATGTTAGTTAATTGTTATCAATAAATTATTTAAGTAATTTATAATAATTTCTTTAAGGAATGAGATCGAAAATTTCTTAACACACGTTTTTCATTGAAACTTTTAAAACACTTACTTTTGTGAAACATGTCAGTTATTATGCTTAATATCAAACAAATTAATTTAATAAAGGAAAAATTGCGTACTAAAATTTTTTAATATTTTCAACAAAACCCAAATTGGTCCTTTAAAAAATTTGGTCAAGCATTTAAAGGTCTGCCGTCAATATCTTTCCAATGATATTAAACAGTTCAGCTAGAGGGAATGGTCCACATGATGTTTCTAAAGCCAAAAAAAAAGAAAATATTTTCAAAAAGCTCCCGACACATACGGTAGGAAAGTAGCTCAGTTAGCTCAGTGCTTGGAAAAGTTAAAGCTAAAGCGGGTTTCAAAACATACATACCTCCAAAAGTTTCTGACAGGAATACTGCTAAGAATTTAGAGGCCAGAAACAGGAAAACACGGAAGTTGAAGTCAAGTTTATTGAAAAAAATATTCTTGCTGCATAATGGATGACGTAACGTATATTCCGGCACGTATATTTCCAACTTTCTAGTCAAAAATTTTATGTTACTGATGCAACGGTCTCTATAAATATCGAAATTTACATCATGGAATGTTTACAAATAAAAACTAGTTCCATTCCTAAGACTTCATAATGTCCAATTAGTTTTGGATTGACTTGGTATCCTGTCCTTATAGCAAATAAGCCCTTTAGTGATACAAGAACGATAATGTGGTATTTGTACCAATATGGGCTATCTATTCGAGCAAAGTGCCAGAAATCGCAATAAAAACGTGAATGGAATGGTTTCCGAAAAAGGTTCAAAATTTCAAAACAAGAACAATAAAATTATTTATAGTTTCGTTTTTATTAACATATTGCATGTTAAGCATTTTTCGATCTCACTCCTTAATAGAATTTTTTTGATAAAATAAAAAATATATTATTAAAAATACAAGCTATTTATTGATATATACTTACTATAAGTATTGCAAAGTAAAGCGAAAATGTTAGATTTCCTAAATTGCATGGCAATATGTAATGGAGTATAACCCTGAAAAAAGAATAGAAAATGGAAAATAAATTATTATTCAATATTTAAAAATGTTTCAAATAAAAGGATTAAATTATTAAAAATATTGAAATGTAAATTACACAGATTTTAAAATTACTCACATTTGTGACTAAAAAATAAACTACATGACAGTTTTAAAATGATTTTGAAAAGCGTAACACTTTTAAAACCCCTTTTTTACCTCTTTTACATTATTTACACTTACACAAAAGGCAGACTCATAAGCATACATACGTAGCTACACATGTAACACACCAAAGTGTCAATCATTTTATGTTGATTTGATTTCAACATGAAACTGATTAAATTGAAATTTGTTTGAGTGAAATAAAATGGTACCAAGTGAAAATAAAATCTCATACTCTCAGTTGTTTAAAATAATTAATTCACTGCGTCTTCAAAAAATATATTTTAAGAAAATATATTGTTGTAACAAAAAAAAACAAAGTTTGTTGTAACTGTTGTACAGCATCTGGCTGTTCCCTTTTGGAGAAAAAACTTTCAATAAATACAGGTGTCACTGAATTGATAATCTGTGGGCGATTGGGACTCGAGACGTTGCGGAACAGAGATCCAAAAATCAAAAAACAAATTTGATAGTTATTTGTTTCAAGTTTTGGTGGAAGTCCAGGCCAACAAATTGGACAACCTCTATTGGATGAATTCGTAGATCTTCATAAATCTTCAGAACTAAGAAAGATATTATTGAACTGACAGTTACACAAATGTCGTGTATGATTTGGTCTTTGGTTACCTGCAGGGAATAGGTTTTGGAAGAAACGGCATTGAAATTATTGATTCATCTTTGTGAAAGAATTACTCTTGTAGAACGCGGCAAAACGAACAATATATTGCTGGAATTGTAGGATTTATGGAAACTTAAGTATTCTAAGGTTCACACATGTGCTTCCGGATTTTATCGTTTATTATATTTTAACTGCTTAATAAGGCATTTTCCTACCACATGGAAAAGACATCTTATATACCGGATTTCTACTGAAACCAACACATTCGAAACTTTCACTACGAAATCATGCTGAAGATGTAAGCTAAAGAGGAAGAACTCACATTGAGTCACATTAGGATTGAGTAGTGTCCATACATAAGGCAGAAGTATTTGTTATTATTGTTTTAAAATACTGTTTTCTTATAATAACGGAAGCTGTCGGAACAAGGAACTAAACTATTCCCTAAATTCTTTGTTTTCACTTTAATGGTTAACGGGAAATATGAATACATAATTACTAATTTATTGCGAGTAATCTAAGTATGCTCAGATCGTTTATACGAATCAGACTTTCTACATGCCTCGGTGAAGACAACAATTGTGTATTATTGTAATCTTACATCCTAAAAGGAACTGCTTACTAAGAATTTCATTATGTTCCTTAACTCTACGGATTTTCATAGATGCTGAATTGAGGACATTTGAATACTTCCTGTAGCGGTTCTTTAGACAACATTTTGGCAACATTGAATATTTTGCACTACGTATTACTTAGCAAAGGAGTCAATACTGAAGCAGCAATTAATCAAAGGCCGTCAATCGTTTCATATGAAGCTAATAAGGGTTCTTTGCCGATTCGCCAAATTTAGTAAAAAAAGTAAACTTAAATCTAAGGGGAAGTATTTCCATCGCTAACTGCATCAGAATATCGTTGTTAAAACATTTTTCTCTTGATAATTTTTTAGGAGAACAAAAACCGATTCTGGAAAAGGTTAACCGTTTTTTTTTTGCATTACAGAAAATCGATAATTTCAATTTTCGAATTATTCAACATGTCGGTTTTTTTCAGACCGGTTAACCGGCACTTTTAGCTTTTCACTAAAAAATATTCAGTTTCATTTTTGTATATTCCGCCATAAATGAGAAAGTATAACATTTTTCATTCCGTGATTTACCAGAATATATTCTTAGACATCATATTCTGAACCGATTTTGCTTTAAGTTTTTTTAATTCAGCAATATACAATTTTTAACGTAAATAAAATATAGACCTATAATTTAAACATGTTCAGACTTTAAAGACAGAGTTTCTGGAAAGAAAAACTAATGGATTTAAATAAAATCATGGTATTTAAGACACATTATTTTTAAACAAGATATTTATTTTGATATAAGAACAAATTCACATTTTGATAATGATCGACTCCTTATTTCAACATCATTCCGTACAAAGGTCATTGCACGGTTTTCTGAAAATGTCGGTTTTTCAAATACACTATACTTAAAAAAATTGCAACGGGCCAACCCTCATATAACGACAGTGTGACCAATTTACATCAAAATGTGAAAATTTTTGAAACGATATTTTGAAATTGAAATTGATATTTTTTTGGTTTTCTTGTATCAAGAAGTAGAAATCTGTTCTATAGACCTATAACAAGGAGATTTTTCTTAATATGTGTCCATGTAAAATTTAATGAAATTTCTAAAAATGGCACCAGAAGAGTGTTTTTGTAATATGAACTGTTAACATCGGGTCAGACGATTAAAGAATCCTTATGATATTTATCCTTTATAACTCTGCTTTTAAACGCTACATTATATTTCCTCCAAAGAAAAAAAAAAGCAAAACATTTCATTTGTCGCGACAAATGTGTTGGCAATTTTCAATTTCAATTCCATTGTATTAAATTCTTCTTATATTCACACATCATTCGTAGAAATATTTAAATTTGAAAATTTCACATTTGACATGAAACAAAATTGAAATTGCAAAATGTTTCTACTTCTTCCTCTTCTTCTTGATATTAAATAAGTGCCAATTTAAACGGTGACAATGACGTCCACATTACATAGAGTATGAGTGTAAAATTGGCCCAACCCTTTTTACTTTTGAAGACTTCATGTTTTAAGGATTCGTTTTGGTTAAATGGATGCGGTATTTGTTTGTGTTCTCTATTGAATTTAACATTTTGTAATCTTTATTGAAAAACAGTCTCATGAGAGTGAGAAAGAGAGTGATAGAAAGAAAGTGAGATAAAATATTTGAAATGTAATAAAAACAATTGTTTTGTAAAATAATGAAACGTTTTATTTTGTGTAAATCGCTGGAAGTAACATGTCGCCATATGTTGTTTTTTTTTATTAAATTGTTAAGAATTTTGTACTAAAACTAGTGAAGACTTTATTTACACACGATAGATTTCTTAATATTTTAAGACAAAAATATAAAATATTAATTTATATATGTATATCTATATCTTAAAAATGATATAACTTACCCCATTCTATATTGAAATACCAAAGTAAAAGCCAAAAGAGCAGGACATGAAAAAGAAATAAATATTAATTTATTTTTATATATTTAATTACATATATTTTTGATATATACCGTTCTAGCATTGACATCGGCCTTATAGGTACCCGCAATTAGTTTGCAAACATCTTCATTGCCATGTTTGGCAGCCCAATGTAAAGCAGTCTGAAAATATAAAATAAAGTAAGAAATATTATTTCACCTGTTTTTTCTCTAAATTTTAGAATTTGAGGCAAAATAAAAATTGGTTAAGATAATCGAATCATATATCAATATTATATAGATTATAATTTATACATTTTTTTGAAGATAATTCTGTAACTTTGCAACTAATGAATGTTTTTGAATGAGTGAACTTTGTCCAAATTTAGAATTACGCCAACTTGAGGATTTTGAAACTGAAAATGACTTTTGCATTAGATATAACTTATTTAAGCAATATTGCAAGACTCTGAAAGATTGGCCCGTAATGTTAGATTTGAGATAAATATCTATGTATGTTACAAAATCGTTTACCGAACATTTTAATTTGAAAATAAAATAACAGCAAATTGTCACATGTCAAATTAAAAATTGGCGCAAAATTTACAATTACACAAATCGCTTTAAGATCCCGTATAATATCACAAATAACACTATAATTTTTATTGCAATTTTAACACACACACGACATTATGATCATGTTAACTATTTACAGTCATCAATTTATTGCGTTTTTTTATTACAAATAAAATTTTGGAACATTTTTACACGCAGCAGATTATTGGCAGATGATAAAATATAAATACAACAACAACGACAACGTGTTAATATTATTTTTTGCCAACTTGTCGAATGTGGCAGTTGACAGGTAACTTGACTAAAATGACTACTTTTCATATTGCGTGTTGCCAATTTATTTTAACGATAAGTAACTGGTGAATATTATATTTTTATTACATTTCACTTGTTGACGATTATTTTTGTTGTTTAATATTTTGTGTGTAAAAATAAAGTAACAATTAACAAATTGCAAACGTATTATTATTTAAAAAAACTAATAATAATATGTCGCATATTTTTAATTTTTCAGCAAGAATTACTTGAAGCTATAAAATTATGATGACAAAAGATAAAATTTAAATGAAATCGATTATCGCACAGTTGTCTCTAAACGTAACTTTGAAACTATTGAAATTACACATGGACAGTCTTGAAGTGTTTTTCAATTGATTTGGGAAAAGAACATGTTTCTAGTGGATCCCGGTAACGTAGAGATACGATTGTGTGGGATATCTTCCGTTAGTTTTCAAATATTTTTCTTTAGTTTTTTAAGGGGAAAAAACATCAAAGCACGATGTGTCAAAATTTACCATAATTATATACTTATTCAAAAATAAACTAAAACTTGGTATGTTGCATAATTTTATAACGGTAAAACATCCGGGATCTCATCCGAGGTTATATTTGTGGTTTAGGAGAAAGTCGTCCTCTCTCGGCCCCGAGAGGAGCAAGAAATATATTGGAAAACACCTCAAAAATGCCTATGTAAAATTTCGTTTAAAAATATTCAATATTTCCAAAGTTACAGAATTATTCAAAACAAAAAAAAAAAACGTTTTGTGACCACTGCATGTCGCCTAGAAAGAATAATATATTTTTTAAAAGAAAATGTGATGAATAGAAATTTAAAAGGGTAGAGAATTTGCAAAAGAAATGCTGGTAGTTGCGATATTTTAAAACAATATTTTTAGGGGAAAAAAGTGAAAGTTCGAAATATTATTTGAGGTTCATAAATAGCGGTCATTTATTTTAAAGTGCTTAAAGCAATTTAAAAAATATATTTGTTTTTTTTACTTTTGCATATTTCGGCCTAAAAGTGTTTGAGCGTTATCAGCATTTTATTTAAAAAACGTTTTATAAATTTATTTAAAACTTGTAGTATATTTGTAGTCGATACTTAAAGTTATGTTTGCATTTAAAGCTTTTTTTTTGTAGAGAATAAAAAAGTTTAAAATACCTAGTTTCAGGGGGACAGACATTTGGGTAGAGATCTCAATAGTCAGCTAGTAAGTAGCTACTAAGTAAGTGGTGTATTTTCAACACGCCAGATGTGGAGGACAATAGAATGAAGATTAAATGCCGACAACAAGAGATTGTATTGATATCTTAACAAAAATAATAAAAATTCGAGAAGAAAAAAACGAGAGAGAGAGAAAAAATTGCCAACAATTTCAGGTGCTGATACAACTATTGATTTTAATGTTGATGCTGCTGCAATTTTATATTTTTTGTTTTTATACAGCTACTTCTTATTGTTATTGTTGCACAGTGTAACGAAATCGATTTGTTTGCGAAATAATTCTGTATTTTTTAAATCCTAACAGATATTTTTTAATAATAGTTCACATAGTTAGAGTTGAGGTGTTTGGAGAAGTACAAGTACCCTCCTATCTGGTTAGGGCTGCAGTTGGAGTTTACCCAAAGTTTTTATTCCGGGTATGTTGATTTTTTAGAAATTCGCCAAAAAGCATTAAGTGCTCCTGTTTTATATTTAAGAAAAACTTTTACATATTTTTTGTGAGTGTGAGTGTCGTACACTGTGTATGCATGAAACATAATGTACATATTTTACAAGTATGTTTGGTGAAAAATATTGAAAATTCGGTATTGTCGATACTTCTTAAGCATGCTTTATACGGATTGGGATTTTGGGTATTTCCGCATGGAAAAATTGGGAGTCTTTTTAACTATCCGACTCATACAAATTATTCGATTCACAGATAAATTAATTTAAGCCTTTTTCAATAATTGTTACAGCATTATTTCCAAAACAAAAATCGATTTGGGCACACTGTACGTTGGTAGTTGCACATTTCTCTGTGTGTTGCAATGTGTATTTGGTATATTCTATGGGTACTTAGTTTTGTTTCCCTGGTGTATATTGGTTTGGGGCACAAAAAAAGCAAAAAATTAAAATCATGAGAAGCTTTTTTGTAAGCTCAGGATGCAATAATCAAATTTCACGAGAAAAATTTATAAAATGTTTATATTTATATAAATTACACTTAGAAAAATAATTGAATCTACATTAATAAGTTTCTAAAGCGGCATTAAAGCAACAGCTTCACAAATTGAAGATAAAATTTCGATAGTTGTTTAATTTTCCATTGGGAGATCATTTTTCTTTCCCAAAAAATTGGGAAAGTATTTCGTATTGAAAAATGTCCTCATATTAGTGAAGCTTTTTCACTTCTTGTTCTGAGTGTTATTTTGTTAGGGGTTGTGTCCTGACGCACTTGAAATTTGGTTTCTGAGAGAAGGAATCTTAAGTAGCAGTTACTTTGAATACCTTCCTCTGGCGATGCAAGAAAATAAAGCGATAAGAAGATAAAAAACTAAAATTCTTTAAACAGTTATCAATAAAGGCGATGAAAGCTGCTACACCAGACGAGGAATTGTTCACCAATTGATATTGATCTCAGTACTAGCAATAAATAATACCAGAAGCCACAGATAAACATCCAAGCGATTATATTACATCACATTCAGTGAAAGAAAAATAACTCCAAAATGGAAGGAAATTGTGGTAAGTGGAGTGGAATTACTATGTTTTGCATTATATATAAATTAAACAGGTTCTGCGTGATTCATGTTTTTGTAATGAATTTAATTTATATGGAATCTATTTTTTTGTAAGTGACTCCCAATGATAATGTTATATTTTCTTGCATCGACAATAATCTATTTCCATATTTCTTTAATTCTTCCTTTCGGACCACCAGCCTCTCCTGCTGTGCAATGGATTTAATTGCACAAACCGTTGCAACAGTGGCGCAAAATCATCTTTTTGGTAAATAAATCCGTAACTTTTGATCGGCTGGATGGATTTGTATGAACCAGATTAATGCAGATTAGTGCAACGTTATAACTTTGAACTCCGTAAGGAGATATAGGGGAACAATGTGTGTTATCTCGGACATTTTTATTTTTTTCAAATTCTCGTGTCAAAATTTTTATTTTTCTGAAAGAATTCTTTATATGGAAAGTTTTGTTTTATATTATTTGTCCAAAAAGGTCAAGAACCTCTCAAATATTGCTCTTAATGAGAGTGATGCCCCTCTTTGCGCTGTTATAACATCGTTCACACTTCCACAGTTATAATGCTACACTCTTTTGCTATGATTCCGTTAAATTTAATGGATGGATTTCCATCCCACCGATTGAAAGTTACAGATTTATATCCAAAAAATCGATTTCGTGTAACAACTGCGTAACATTTTCTCTGCCTATAATTTAACTTAATTAAGGCTTCTTTTAGTCAAATTGTGCTATTTTCTATATATTTCCACATACAACGCCACTCTTGTGCAAGGAGCGAACATTTGCAGTAGAAGGTCTGCCATTCATCTGGACCCCTGCAAAAGATCTCTGCTTTGATCATGTTAAATGTTATTTATATGTGGACTATCGGCCCAAAAATCTATATTTATTTCCAAAAAATCGTTTTGCAACCACTGTTAAGAAGTAAAATCGAAACGTTATATTAAAAACATTTCTTCGCAGTGTATTTTATGAACAAAATCTATATTAACATGTGTTTAGGCATATCGATCGATGTATTTCATTTTAAGTCATGTGAACACTTTTGTTTTTGCTGTTGTTTTTTTGTTCAAGAACTATATCAAAATAAAATGTTAAGATATCCAGTGAAAATATTATCATACTCTGGAACATCTTTGTCCTTATTACAACAATGCGTATAGAAACGATGCAGTAGAATAAGCAACAACAGCAACAAAAACAACAAGTATAATAAAATGCAACTCCGTTTTAACTAAATTATTATGTTAACATGAATATAATTGAAACAAGAATTCACTTATACGAACCAATTTATTTATTTAACTCAAACATTTTGGCATCAGCATCTGAAGCAAAGTGCAAGCAAAAGCATCTAGATTTTAGAAAGAACAATCGGCTTTGATGCTTCTGTTGTACACACACACACACACACGCACACATACAAACATACATTCATATATGAAATTTTTGGTTATATGGCAAATAAAAACATGTTGGATGTTTGGCTGGTTGGTTGGATGGTTGGATGGATGAAGGCTGCTAAAGAGAAATACATAACAATAGTTGGCAATTGATGGTTGAACAAATGTGTTTAGAAGTACAAGCAGATTGCTTATGTTCCTTCCTACAAATATGCACTTAGATTTTATTTACCGATATCTACTAATACTACCACCACCACCACCATCATCACAACAACAACAAAACAACAATTGCAAGATTAACAAATAGTGTCAGCCAGACTCCAGGATGTTTGAATATGTTTAATACAAAAGCGTTCTATAGAGAAGCATTAATCCATCGATTCATATGTTTGTTTGCTTGTTGTTCGATGTTTCTTTCGGCATTTGCCGCTTTTTAAACAAAGTGTCTCCATTAAATGTCAATTTATTTAAGACCAACTTGGTTTTGGCATTTGCTAAGAAACTTTTTTTCCCGATTCTCTTTAAACGCCAAAAAAGAAAAAGAAGTTCATACAAACAAACAATACTTTCGCATACACATCGTTATACATACATCTATATGTTTCAATGGACATGATCGTTAATCCTTTGTTTGTTGGTGTGCATATATATTATGTTCTTGTTTAGCGTCGCCCTATTTTGTCGAACGATTTGTTTAACTTCGTGTAATTTTTGTTGTTGTTTGTTTTCGTTTCAATTTGTGTGTGTCTGTTACACGCAACAAAACACTTTAGTTTTTATTACCAACATTTATAGGTTTTTAGCCAAGTTTGGTTGCAGATTATGTACAACAATAATGATATTAAACAAATAACCAAATAATCAACCAACAACAACAATAACAACAATAGCAATAATTTATTGCAAAAAAAAGTTCAGAACAATAATTGTTTACTTTCCCTCTGGTATGGAGGAGATGAGTGTGTATAATAATAATGTTCCAATATCATGAGACAAATAGTGGTGCTGATGGGTCTTTATTAATGTTACATTTATTTATTTATTTATTTATTTATTTATCCATTGAAATATATTTAAGTCAAATGTATTAAATGAGAATTGTTAAATCGTTACTGTCCTCATATACCCAATAGTACCATAGGATATAAAAAATTTCTATAGGACTAGGGTGAGGGATGCCCCCATACAAAGCAAATATTGATAATTGAATGTCTAAAGAAATATAACAGCGAGAATTTTAAAATTATGTTTTAATCTCTTCTTCAATGAACTATTTTACTAGACAAAATGTGGGTGGAAAGAACCAGGGGGAGAGGTACTCCCATACAAGTCAAATGTTGATTATCGAATATTAAAGAAACTATAACAGAGAGAATTTTCAAATTTGGTCCCAACCACTAAATCAAGGAACTGTTTTACTAAAAAAATGAAGGACGGATAGGATCAGGGGGAGAAGTAGCCACCATGCAACGAAAATGTTAATAATCGAATATCTAAAGAACTGTAGAAACGGAAGTATTCAAATTGGTTCCAATTACTTTTCCAAAGATATTTTTTAGTGGCCAAAATGTAGGACCAGGGGGAGTAACCCCCACTATTTTAGTGAACAAAATATAGAACCGATAGGTCCAGGGGGAGGGATACCCCCCTAACAAAGGAAATAATTATTATTGAATATCTAAACAACTATAAGAGTAAATTTGGTTCTAAACAGTTTTATTGGACAAAACGTAGAATGGTTAGGATCATGGAAGGCCATGAATAATTATTTAGAACGGAAAGGGCCAGGTTCATTTTACAAAATGTCCACAATAAAATGTCTACGTATTAAAAGGTGTTAAACCAAGATGCTCGCTACATATAGACGTCAGGTTTTCATTGTACGGGGGTAGCAATTTACATTGTTCATCATGCTTGGACATGGCTGTCCGTCCATGTAAACCTTGTGAATGCAGCTCCCAATTTAAGAGATATTTTGATGAAACTTGACATATAAAACATAATGTTTTACGAGGGTCGGCCCATAATTTCCTCCTGCTTTCGTATTATCACCATCACAAAAAGACCTAAAATCTTACGTAAATATTTGTACCACACTTAAGCACAAATTAGAAAATATATTTTTACGAGGGCCGTTTATTAATTGTTGGTAGCTTTTTTCCGTAGTTTTTTAAGTAGCAAAAAAGTTCCTGAAATATCGCTGGATGACAAAAATCTTTCTTTCGATTTTTTAAATTAATATTTAAAATTTCGTAAAATTGCAAAAACAATAATGATAATTGACTTCGAGAAGATTATTTTCTGGGGTCGACTACTGTATCTTCAAAGTTGAGACTTCGAATTAGACCACTTTTTGCAGGTCCGAGAAGGGAGCTACAAACTTATGCTCTTTAAACCTCTCCAAAAATACGATTTATTCGATATCCATCCTTACGAATTCTGGAACTAATAAATTAATAAATCAAAATATCTCTTAAATGATTAACAATTTCATTCTTTAACATAAATTACTTATTTACGAGACAAAATATATATTTTGATATTTAACAATTTTATCTATGAATTCCTGATATTTTATTACAGAAACTTTAGCTGCGATGAGAAAAATATATATAGATATATATTATATCATATCATTTACAGAAAATAAAATATAAAAAATGTCACTGTCTTCATTTTATACAAATACCTCGAATTTTTTATTCGTGATCATAAAAAGGATGCCAAAAATATTTTTCACTTTTGTCTTAATATTTTTTTGTGAATTTTTTCAAAAAAAAAAAAAAAAAGCTAAAGTGGATTTTGTATGGAAATAAACTTTAATATAAAAGCTTAAATGTGTGATACATATTAACACTATATTTACGAAGACAAAGACTTTTGAAGGGACTGTAAAAGGTACAGGGTGTTTCACTAGTAAACAAAAATTAAATTAGGTTTTTAATCAGCTCATGACTTTTAATTGATCGAATAATAAACTTTAAAGTTAAGTTCTTGTGATCATCTATCGAAATGAAATAATCATATAATTATTAAGACAATTTTTGTTATCAAACAATTTTATTTCTTTATTGAAACACCCTGTATATCCTAATTTCAAACGATCTGTCCCTTTTTATACCCTCCACCATCACAACTGGTGAAGAGGGGACATAAACTTTGTCATTCTGTGTGTAATGCTAAGAAAGAATCATCTCAGATTTATATATATTCTCTCATCGAATCAAAATCTGAACCGGTTTAGCTTTGTGCGTCTTTCAGTCTGTTGTTGGCACGCTCACATTTACAATAATTGACAGAGCTAAATGAAATTTGGCCTGAATGTTTGTTATAGTCCTGAGAAGTTTCCTAATTAAAACCAGTAAAATCGGTTCAGTATGTTAAAAGATATAGAACGATATCTGAAGCATCCTCTAAGAACCAGCAAAAAACTTTCGTAAAATTGTTAATTATTTATCGACAAATTGGAATGAAATTATATATATTTGAATATTCAAAAACGTTCATAAAAATTATCAAAATCGGTTCAGTAGAAAATAGTTATAGCCAAAAATATAACTAATTCTATGACTTATTGAATTGTTAAGAGTTTCGTGCAAAACTTAAGAAAACAATTTTATATTTTCTATGCGTATGGGTGAGTGTGTGTATGTACTTAACATAACGTATTTATTTCACATGCATTTGTGGTGGAGGGTATTTAAGATTCGGCGTAGTCGACTTTACAATTTTTTGTTGTTTATTTTTATTTTTCCTCTTTTTACTTTTAAACAAAAAAATATTTGCTGATCATGATGGGTTTTAGTTGCAGATAATATTGAATTGTTTAAATTTTACTTTACCAGAAATCGTTATAAATCTTTTTCTGATTTTAAACGTTTTATATTTTTTTCTTCTGGATTTCCGTAAGAATCCCTTCTTCTACTTTAGTCTGAAATATTTTTGTGGTAAAAGATATTTCAAAGAAAGAATGCGCGTTTGCGTATAGAAATTTAAGAATCAAGTTTTATCCAGCTGATTGCAAAGATTGCAAACTACTGATAAGAAATCGTTCCTTTTTTGTTCTTGTTGTTGTTTTTGTGGTAAATATTCCTGCAGGAACATAAAAACAGCAGCAGAAAATTTGCATAAATATGATCACTAAGAGAGAGAGAGAGAGGGAGAGAAACAAATAAAGGGAAAAAACGTAAATTCGTGGGATAAAAATTTTGCCAGAAAGATTTTGGAATACAAAATAAGAAAATCATATAATTTTAAAGAAATAAAGGAGAAATGGAAGGCAATTTTGAGTTAAGTTTAAAATTCATTTATTAGCTTTTTGACCAATTTTGGAACATAATGTAATGTAATGAAAGTTTTGGAGAATATTTTTTCGTTTTTAACCTTCCGCAAAGTAAAAATAATTCTAAAGTCTTTCGGAATGGTCATTGTAGTCCTTAGACGAATTTGCTGAAGTCATTCGAACCTAATTCAAGCGAGGAACAGAACATTTTTTTTTTTCAAATTTAACACGAAATAAAAACAAAAATTTGCTGCTCCATGATTCTATCACAATTATACGAGCCCTTCAAAAGGCAGCACACTATATATATAAATTATATAATTTGTTAAAACTTTTGGACCGATGGATCATTGACAACATTCAACATAATCTTTTTGGCGTTTTTTTGTTAAGATATTTCGCATTTGGGTTTACAACAACCCAATTTATTGCAATAATCATAGATCCAGGTATCAGCACTACCTTTATAAAAAACCAGGAAGTTAAATTGAAAAATGTTCAGAAAATTTTCCGAAATAGTTTTCGTTTTTCCAGCAAAGTTACAAAAATCTAATATATTTATATCTTGATGTGATTTCAAACAACTTTGCTTTCATGCTTTAAGCGATGCCTGAAACCGACTTTATATATCCTTAAATTAAAGAAAATCTGTTGTGTGAGTGAAAATTTATTAAAGGAAATGAGTCGAATTATTAAACAAGATATGGGTCTTGGTACTTTCAAACACCTACATTTGACATGACCATACCGTAAGAATGTTGTATCCCATTCTTACCTGCTTGATCCATTCTATTCCAGTACAGTGAAAATCTAGCGCATTATTGTCCAGAAATATTTTCCTTTTGACCAGGCAATTTAAGGGAGATGAAAAACTATTTCTACAACTACGACAATTGTTTCAAAAGTTGCCATGTCCGTTTCTACTTGATCACAGGCGATTCTGCATGTATAAGGTTATCTGTGTCAAAGCGACATAATTGCATGGACCATAATTGGCCGCTTTATAAATAACAAATATTTCGTCTGGAAATGTACCACATTCATCAGGAACTTCATATGAAATATCTATGTCAATATCTTGTGGAAAATACCAGCTCGTTTCAAAATCATCTATGTAAGTCCTGCTATTACTGTCTCCAGAAATTACTCTTACTTTTCCACTCATTTCTAGAAGGTATTAACATTCTGAAACCCCTTTGGAAATTCATGTATTAAGTTTCCGAAGGTTGGTTATGTGGCAGTCTGTTGAAACTTTTCTCATATCTTTGATAACTTTCAGATATTATTTATCGATGATAATACGCCACACTACCATGGTTTAGTGGGTCATTATGCTTTTGCGCAGATGTTAGAAACGGCAAGAATAATGAGCTACACTTCACTGCCTACCGATGTAACGTTGTGAACACTTTACAGGTTAGAATAATTCATAGAATTCTTAATGAAAGTTCTGGGCAACTAATGGGAAGCTGCGGTACGAGTATAACTTCAGCTTTGAGTTAAAGAAGTGGAAAATTTCTAGAAGACCTGTTGACAAATGACTGTAGCTCCTTTATAAACCCATTTCCACTTTAAAGTGCTTAAAAATGTAATTTCCGAAAATGTCCACAAATGATATAAATCTACTATATATGAATATGTCCCAATATATTATACTTTACCCCATGATGCAAGCATCTAATGTTGTGGACCGACCCACGTAGAATTAAATTTTATGATTTGTGCTTGTATAATACATACATACTTAAAATATTTTCTTGATTTTCACAATTATTGGAGATTAATACAATTTAAGATGATTCTCGTTAGTGGGGCCTATATAAAGGCTATAGGAAACTATGGACCGAACCTTGAAAAATTTCATGCTATGTCTTCTGGTTGCACAAAGCTTAGTTGCATGAATGTAATTCAAAAAATGTTAGAGATTTAAGAACTTTACAGTGATTTTCGTTAGTGGGTGTGTATGGATGCTACGGATTACTTTTGAGCCTATTTACTGGGAATGGTCTAATACGCAATCCAAGTTTAATTAAAATATCTGTCATATCTGTGAGTTTTCGGGAAACACATTTGTATGGGAGCCTAAAATATTGGGTTGAACATGAAAAATTAATAGAGTGTTCACATAATTTACATGAACTGAAAACTTTACAGATAGATTTACGGACACTATCAAATAGACTCAGAAAATGATTCTTAGTAGAAAAGAAGGTGTATCATATGACACCTACTTTTATGGTGAGATTAGTGATTAGAGATTTTCTTTATTATCAGCCGTGAAGTTCAGCGTTTTGATATAAGTTTTTGTTTTCGAATTATCCCTTAAATCCTTTAATGGGTATTTTTTTAATCATTATAAAAAATATCTACTATTAAAATTTATATAAATAATTAGATAAATGTTTTCTAATGAGCACTTCTATTACCGGAAAAGGAAATAATGTTATAGATTACAATTCATGTTGGTTGGTGTTGAAAAACATTGACCATGTTGTTGTTATCATAATTATGGATGTTTTGGAATTTATGGTTTTGCATTTAACATGCAAATCTGTGTTGTTTAATGCATCATAGATTTGTTGGAATCTTTCTTATTCTCTCTCACTCTTCATCAATCTTTTCAGTTAATAATCAACAACAAACAACAACAACTTAATTTATGATTTATTTAATATTCAAATAAATAAATTTAACAGAATAATTTTCCAAAAAAGTACGTGGTCGGTTTCGAAAATATTGAAATCAATTTTAAAGCAGACATAATTTTTGAAAAACTTAAATGTGAGATCATGAAATGAAGGCGCCTTGCCACTGCCATTAAAATGAATGTTACAAGTAAATCATTTCAACACCAGAAAAATACAAGCGATCGGTAGATGTTTAAAGTGAAAATTGTGTACTTACACAAACACATAAACTCACACACACACGCACCAAAAGCGATAACGGCGTCAGACGATTCGATCATAATTGCAATTGTTTAACATGACATGATCATGTGCGAATTTACTTTCGCTTTTATTACATTTTCTGTATGAAGTTGTTGTTATTGTTGTTTGTGTTTTTTGTTTTAAAAATATTATTTAGAAATAAATATTGAGCAGATCAGGACGTAAAGATGGCATATTAAACAAATGAGCAACAAATCCCTGCAAATATATATGTGTCTGTGTGTGTGTTGCATATTGAGAAAAACATATTGATATAGTGTTGATGTATTTATGAGATAATGGGTACCGACAGTCTTAACAGCAATAAAGTGATTTATGTTTCTTAAAAAAAAAAAAAAAAAAAAAAAAAAAAACTCCATTGTTCTTTTCTTTTTCACTGACAAGCAAAAATAAACAATTTATCCCGACTTCCCCAAGGAGATTCAAAGGCCAATAACAATTTTGAATATAATCTGCCAAAGTAGCAATTGCTGGGTTTCTGCTTTTTTCGTTGGTATTTTTTTTGGCCACAAAATAATCTCTTCATGTACTTGGACACATATTTTAGTTATAAATGCTGCTGTCACATTTATTATTGTTTTTGTATTTTTTGTTGTATTTTATTTACTTGTGTAGCTATAAAATCCATGTCCATGGACTGCACCCTGGGAGCTGATACGACAGACAGGAATAATGACAAACTGCCGCAAATTTTGTCGCATTTATGTTGTACAAACTTGTTTTAATGTTTTACAAGTATTTTTCGCTTTTTTCGTTCTTCTGTTCACAAAAATATGCGCCACTTTGGCGTTTTGTCTATTTAAAAGTGAAATATTAAAATCACATTTCTCATATTTTGTTCGTAAAGGTCGTTAATAAACCTTAACATTTTGTTAAATTACTCCGTTATTTGATTTGTCTAAATCCGCAAACACTTTTTTTGGAAATAATATTTTAGTGATATTTTTTTTAAAGAAATTCTTGAGTCGTTGTCAAGTACAAGTTTATAACGGGCCTATGAGATGTGGTGACACAAGGGTGACATTTATAGATATTTATCTAAAAAAAGTGAACATTTGTCACTTCCATTGTTCCTGAACTGTAATTTTTACCTTTTAATACTAAAAGAATATTTAAAGCAAATCCAAGGACGTTAGGGCAAATACTTTCTTCTCTATCCCTATCAAAATTTTGTTAATTGAAATTTTGAAAATTGTTGAAGCAAGTTTCCCCAAATCGGGATTTCGGGTATTTTTTCAAAAAGTGGGAATCTGTTCTGTCATTAAATGAAATGTCATTGTTAACTGAAGATAAATCAAATAAATTTTCCATAATCATTGAGTTACGATCCAAATTGTTTGATATAGCAATATCTATAAGATCAAGAATTTTTATTGGATCGGGAGTAACATACCATTTACGTGATAAAATAGTAACTTGCTACACTGTATTGGCCCATTTCTCTTAAGGGGTTACTTTAAAGTGACTCCACGGTTCAATAAGTATTGCAGAATAAAATATAATCTGTCTAATTTTTTCGCAAGTATTGATCGCGGAAGATTTTTCGCAACTTTTTAGTAAAAAATTTTATGTTGTTAATGCTCGAAGCAATGTTAAAAATGGAGGTCCCAAGAGCAGTCAAAAATTTTCAAAACTGTTCTTGGTGTGACAAGCAATAGAAGAATGTAAATGTTTACACAAAAGGCTGCCTCTACTCATAACACTTCAGGAAGTGTCACTTATTTAAGGCCTGACTTGGCATCCTGTAACTATGATAAACAAGCCTTTGAGTGGCATAAGGACAATAATGTGGTATTTGTACCAAGGAGGTAAATCGTCTAAACTGACCGGAAATAAGGCCAGTAAAAAGATATTGGGCTAAAAAACCGATATTTTAGAAAACCGGTTTCAAGTTTTTCGAAAAACTGGTTAAACATTTTCCGGTTTCATTTTTTGCTAATTGGGCTCTTGATAAAAGAAAAGTCAATAAAGACTTTAATGAAAGAGTTTCCTACACAAGTTTGTAAATTTAAATAATAATTTCAATTAAATAAAACAATTAAAACTGTAATTTTATTGATTGCGTTTTATTAACATATGAATGTTAACAATTTGCGATCTCACTCTCATAAAGGGCATTGAGATGAAAAATTAAAAGCGATTGAAAAAAAAAAATTTGGCAATATTCGATTATTAAAATTTAATATCTGAGGTACATCATTTTGCGTCCCTATAATTTTGATAATAAAGCCCATATGGATCGAAACTTCTTCGAAAGTTCTAAGGCAACAACCCACTGCTATAATTATGTTAAATATCATAGAAAAACATTCGGTCGTTAAAATGTAACAGATATATTTAAAAAAATCAATGAAATCATAAATAAGGTGACCAGTTTTGGAGAACCAGCTAAGTTCCACTTATAAGACTTACTTTTTCAAAATACCTAAAGAATGTTCATGACAACTTTCACTAAAAAAGTCTGTAACAGTTTCATAGCTTAAAATTATTAATAAAAAGCGTTCAAATTAAAGTAGTCATGCTTGTACCTTAAGTCGTACTAAGGACTTTTCATTTCTTCGATTCCGGTTTCGCAAAAAAAAAAACCGAATTGCTAAATAGCAACTGCCTTAGTTTTGTTGTTTTTGATAAACTTTAAACAACTTAAAAATAACTTAAAATATATAAAATTTTAATATAAATAAAAATATAATTGTAACTCATAAATTAAACTTTAATACTTACGTACTAATTAATTTTTTTTTCCAAAATTGTTTTAACGCCATTAATGCCACCAGTTACCAACAATGAAATATGCAACAGTAGGAACATGTGTTTTTTTTGTTGGTTCAGCATGAAAAGAAATTAATAAAAAAGAGAGAAATATTAAAAAATTATGGCAAGAAATTACAGTAAAATACCAAAAATAACTATTTGATACAATATTTAATCCACCCTTATTAAGGAAATTAAGAAAAAGTGAAAAGACTAAAATGAGATAAACCACAATTTGTCTAAAAGAAGTAATTTTTAACGATATTGGGACCCAATTGAAAAACAAGCTTACAATATAGTTACATATTTTTTGGATGAAATATTTTGGCAAATTTTGTTTTTTTATTAATTAATTTCGAATTTTTGGAGGGTAATGCAAAAGCACACTTTTAAAAGAATTCTAATTATGCCAATAAAAAGGTGGGAATTGAAAAAAAGAAAAGAAATACAGAGTTAAAAAAGAAAAAATCCTCCTTTAAGAAATTGAAAAAAACATGAAGTTATTGCGGTCATATTGCTTTCAATGTGATACGATCGCACATTGATACGACGAATTTCTGAATGATGACTTTTTGACCGATGACTTTTTGATAGGATGAAATATTGATGCGACGAGCTGGTTGGACGATAGTAGAAATTGGTATATATTGGTGGTGGAGTAAAATGGAAAAATTATTAAAAATATACCCAAAGAACTAACTAATTCGGACTCAAGGAATTCGGAGGCTTTGAAATCGGCAAAACAAAATACTTTGGACTCAAAGCTGCAAGATGAGGAATTTCAAGTACTATTGGATGAATTTGCGAATCGGACGAATAAATTATATTATAACGCATTTAAAAGAATTATAATACAAAAGCAAGGAAATCGGAACTTATGTGAATTGAAAGCGAAAGAAATGATGTTTGACCCGCTACAAAAAGCAGCCTTATCTTATTAATACTGGTGATTTAAAATGAATGCATTACGACAAGCCCAAGTTCTGAAAGTCATCTGGAAAGCCGACAATTATAGAAGCTCAGTATACATGATGCCAAAGTATAGAGTACTACTTTTCATAGTTGCTTGAAATTGGAAAGACAATCACAGGCGATTTGTATCGAAAACAATTTATTCGCTTGTATAAACGAGCAAATTGAGGTCATAATGTTCTGTTATGACAACGTCCGAGGATTTGTTGAATCACTGGACAGTCTTTCTTCTAACTAACATTTATTTAGATAAGTGCCGATCGCTATTATTAGAATACGCTTTACCTCATAATAAGGCATAATTTTCGGAAAATGTGGACCTTATTTCTTAATTGAAGTTTAAAAAAGTTATTAATTAACTAAAACGATTTCCATGAATTTCCAAAAATATGAAAAAATTCTAAATAATGAGATTTTTTTTTTGCTCCTGATCTGTGGAGTCAACATTTATTGAAGGTTTGGAAACATTCGTTACTATATGATAAGAACAAAGGTGCCCATCCACTCTACTTGTCCTTGTAAAAGTGATGCAATAAAAAATTTCAATGAATAAATACTCGTCCTTTCAAATAATAAGGGAGCAGTAGTTATCTATGGTGTATGTGTGAAGTAAGCAGAATTTGCAGTCTAACGTAGCAAGTCAGGAGGTTAGAATATTTTGACACCACTGGATTAGAAATATATTAAGGTTTTCAAAACTGCATCAGTTTTAAGGTTCAGGTTATAGAATTAAAAAATAGATTAACTCGAGAGGGTCTACACGTAGCACTATAGGGCTATTGAATACAAATTTTAAATTACAATCTTCAGAAAGATATATACAATTCATATATATACAATTCATATATGTTTTAAAGAAAAATTCCGTTAAAATAAATTAATGTTTTGAATTTTCAAATTTAGAATTGTAAATTTTTGGACTGAATAGAGATATCGACCTCAAATTTTCAATTGATAAATAATTTTCTGATTTGACAAAGAGATTTCAACAAGATTGCGATTGTAATTTAGGATATATTTGAGAAGAACTGACTCAAGATTTTGCAATATTTTGAGAGTTAAAAATTCAAATGCAAATAACTCGAAAACTCTATGAGATAATGCTTTTCAAAGGTTTTTTCAGGAAATATAAGATGGAGGATTTTTGGAGTCCCTTTGCGATATAATATTACACTTCACTGTTATTATTTCTAATTTCATGCAATTTCAAAAAATCGATTCTGTCCCATTGTGGAGTGTGATTGTCACTGTGCCTAAGTCACATTTCCTCACAATTGAATTAATAGATTTCTTTGAAAGGAAGAGTAAAAGATCGTTATATTTCAATTATAAATTAAAAAAACCTGTAAAACAAACGGTTTTATTTTTGTCAAGTGAAGAATGAAATTAAAATTGAGAACTTCAAATTGCAGGTGAGTGAATGCTTAATGTTGCAAACACATGTAATTATAGGAAGCCAACAACTGTTAAGTAATTGTTATCTTTTATTATTGGAATTCTGCAATTGCGATCACTTTGTAATTAGCTGCTAATGCAACATCTAGTTAATGCAACAGCGTAAACATAAGATCGTTTTCCATTTGGTCGGCCACTCAGGGCGTTGGTTGTTAATAAACGGCAACTGCAACTTTAACTTCGACTTCAACTGCAACAAATAACAAGATATCAGCAGCTGTTATCCTTTACTTGTTTTTGTAATTTGTTCTTGTTTTATTAAAATTAAATGTTATCCTGCCGTTAAAAGAAAACAAAACAAAACGCGTGTTCCCCATAAATGTCCTTGTCTTATTAATTTCATATAAAACATGAAAAAATGAGAAGCAAAATAATAAATAAATTGCATTTAGAGTGCTAAATATGATAATTAGGGTTATGTGATATCTTTACTTTTAGTTTTACTTAAAAAACTCTGTGTTGGGAAAAATGTAACAAGTGTAGTTCTTCCTGTTTTTGTTCATTTTCAAAAAAAAAATTATCTCCCATAAATGCAGAAAAAATAGGAATAATTTTTGACTTCAAAACGCAAGACAAGACAATCATTATTCCGTTGTTGGTCAGTTATAATAATCACTCAGTCATATAGAGAGTTATTATTCAGTTTTTGCAGTTTGTTCCCTTTTTTTGGGGGGGGGGAGGGGTTTTGTAAAATAATAAAAATAAGTTTTTCTTTGGAGGCGTTTTTTCTTCATGATCGAAATTTGATATTTTTCCGATATCAAACACGCACAAGTTGTGTTCATTTTCTTGTTCTTTTCTCTTTGCATATTTGTAAAATACATTTCGTCAGTCAGTCAGTCATTCATTCTGAATTTTTTTCGAATGTTTGAAGTTGTTTGCTTCGCAGATGTCTGTTGCTGATCGCTGTATGTTTGATGTAGATTGTTTTGCCACCTTTATGAGAAAGTGTTACTTAAGTTGCTACAATATATGTAGTTTTTTTTCCTTCTCTTCTTCTTTTTCTTCATCTTCTTTTCCCGTTGTGTTGAGTATTTCATGTAAGACAAGAGTATTTCCAATTCAATGAATTTATAATGGATTTTAAATGTTTCATTATTTAGTCTAAGATTAAGATGAACTTATTAGTTTAAAACATTTACATCGTTTTATTATATTAATTAACACACTAATTTGAAGTAAATCATTTTGATTAGATCTATTTCTTTTTAATTGAAAATAAAAAGAGTTGTTGAGAGATAAATTTTTAATTAGTGAGTTCTACAATAATATATAAGTATCTTAGAATCGGCCCCCACTACTTCCTTAGCACCTTTACAAGACCGAAACAGTACCTTCAGTACTAAAATTTCGTTAAAAAATTATTAGTTTTCTACAATATTAAATTATTCTCCAAAACTACCTTTTTCCCGGCGGTCTTTGCTGAACAAAATTTTCCTCTGTTCTAGATTTCGAATGAAATTTCCCAAATCGGGGTATATTAAAAAAAGTAATTGAGACCAAAATCTCGCTGTAATAGATCTATAAATATTCGATGATCAATATTAGCTTTGCATGGGGGCTTCTTCACCTCTGATCCTGTTCGTCTTACATTTTGTCCAGTAAAACAGTTCCTTAAGGAATTCATGAGACCAAATTTGAAAATTCTCGCTTTAATAGTTCTTAAAATGATCTATAATCAACATTTACTATGTATGGGGAGTACTATTTCCCTTAGTCCTCAATTCACCTAAAATTTCTTAAATTTTACTTAAATATCGTAATCAAATTGAATAATATTCATCAATATGAAGAATTTATTTTTATTAACGAATTCAAATAGTTATATTCACAATTTTTCGTTAATTTTAACAATTTACAAAAAATTAACGAAAATTTTTTTTTGACATTTAACATACTTTTCTTCAATTCTACATACTTTTTCGTTATATTTACTACCTTTTTTGGTTCAGTGTATGAATTATTTATTACCAAGAATACTATCAGGTCCATACAAATTCCCGTTAAGATTTCTTTATAAAAAAATAAACGAATAATGGAGTTCAGAAAAAATAATTAAAAAATAAATGTTGCCACCATTTTTGAAAAATAAAAAAAATAATTTTTCTCAAACTTCCAAATTCGGATAAATACAATATTTTCACGGATCCATACATAAATATGGCGATTGTAGCAATATTTTAAAATTTGGAGGCCAAGTTTGAAGGGTTACCGGTTATGCCCTGAGTTTCCAAGAATCGTTTTGAACACACTGTGCTATGGTGGTATGGTGGTGGCATATATTTTTGTTGCCCAAAAAGGTGCCAAAATTCTTTCAAAAAGTATACACAAGTTTATTAAGTATTTGGAAAAAATATCAAAGGACATTTATTAAATCACCTATAGCGATATTGTGTTAGGAAATAACTAAGGGAATTTTTTTGATCTGATTGTAGCTGAAGTCTTAATTCCAACTTCTCTATAACATAATGAAATTATATTTTCTTTTTGTAATAATTGACCTTAAAATTACTTAAATTTAATATAAATAATAAATAGTAAATTAACCCATGTCAACGCAATTTTTCCGCCCAGTGTATGTTTATTTTTGGTCATTTATCATTACGTATTTGTTTTCTTCATTTTGGCAGTTATTTGGAGAAAAAAATTTAAACTAATCACCTTTTAATCTTAACTTCAATGTTGCATTCACGCAAATTATCTGCGTAATTTTAAAACGATCTTCTGTCTTATTCAAAAGAGAAACAAACACGTTTCCATACGCAACCAACTTTATGCGTCGTTCAACTTAAAACCAGAAGAAAACTTGCAACATCATTAATCATTGTATGGCAGCTGATCCTTAAAGTGTCGTTCTTGTCGTCGTCGACGTTGTTTCGACCACAACAATATTCAATCATATAAGAATTGCAACACACTGTAATGCGGATAATTCCGACATTTGGTGGAAAAAGGTAAAAGAGATATGAATGAATAAATAAGTGAATATGATACCGTAAATGCACACTGGTGGAAACTAAGATGCATTTATTCACTATTGCATCTTTAAATGTTTATTTGTTTATTTGTTTAATGTTGAAATGTGAAATTGTGTCTCGTTAAGAACTTTAAAGTGTAAAAAAATGTAAAATGTGTTTTTAACTGTCAACAGTTTTACGCCCATAATGTATTTAATAATTTCCCATTTCCATTTCCACTTCCATTACCATTTCATTTTTAGTTCCTATTTTCAATTTAATTTTAAATTTGTTTTTAGTTTGTGTGTTTGTTTGTTTGTTTTCTTGAAATGAAATGAAAACAAATGATAAATTATTGTTTTACGTTCATTAACAAAAGTCGTATGAATGAATGAATGAGTATTTTGCTAACGTTTCGCATTAAATATATTTGAAAATTCAGTGAATTTGACTGACTGTTGGTAACGCCTAAATATTGTATTATTTGGTAGGGTTCCCTTTGGACTTAGATATCATTTAATTGCATCACATAATATTTAGGAATATAATTGTGAAATTTAAAATTACATTTATTTAAAAATGTGAACAAGAGGAAACAAAATTTAATTATAGACATTTTGAAAAACCAACAAATACTAATGAGTTCTTAATTAGTTACGATTTATATCTTAAGTAAAATGATTAATATTTAGAGCAGGGGAAACAATAAAGACAGGGGAGGAGTTTAATATATGTTGTCAATTGTTATTTAGAGCAGTACACAATGCGTCCAAATCGTTCTGTTTGGGCCTCTACTCTACCATACAATTCAAAAACACCGCAATTCCAGACATGTGAAATTTCATTGAGATATTCCCAAAGGCTTAAATGTTATAGAATTTCTTCGAAAAAATCGATTTGGGCACACTGTGCAGCAGCTGAAGTTGAATCGTTTCCCAAATCCGATTTATCTAACGTTCGTTAATGTTATGTAAGTACATGCATATTCCACAAATTCGGCCTCATTAATTTTAGGAGAGAATCCATAGTAGTAGCGATCAGTCCAATAGTATTAACTACGTATATACAAGCCAACAAAAATGTTATTGTTTCTAGAAAAGAAGATCGTTTTAGAGGGCACCAAGGCACTCAAGGTGCATTCAATTATCATGTTCCAAGGCACGTTCTCTAGCATTTTCACAGAGCATAATAATCGAACATTAGTGCGTTTTATATGCTCCTTTACACATTTAAATGCTGAAATGCATTGTAAAAAAGCTATACAAAAAATTTTATCTGCGGAAAGCTGTGATCAAATTTCGTAGCCTCTATGTTATCGAACAAAATACTGGAATCAGTATTAGATCTTATGATTAAAAGAATCTTAAAGTTAATTTAGCACAATTCAAAAAATGAGAAAAGAGAATGAAAAAAAGATATAGTCTTCAGACTTTTATCTTATTCAGAGCAATGAATATATAAACACAACTTCTACTATTCCTTAATGAATCGTAAAACTGCAAAAACTATGTGGTTTAAACTATGAATCCATGAAAAAAAATCCGTTGGTAGATCCCTTAGTGTTCAAACTTAAATAGTCTTGTAGAATGGGAACCAAAAGCCCTTGATGTGGCAAAGTCTAAACGACTTTGTTATATTCGCATGATTTTTGATGGAACATTTGGAAGAGTTATACTGACTGGAATTTAAAGCAAGACCGCTGGGAGGAGGTCTAATTTCCGATATGATGTTAAATTGCAACAGAAGTTGTTAATAGCGGATATGAGATCACAAAAAAAAGTTCGCCCTTTTTGTTGATTTCAAATTAATAATGTTGCCTCCACATTTTCAAAAAACTTACAAAAAACAAACGACAGATTCTAGTCTATAACAATTCGAGTGATGTGCCAGACTGTTTTAGCGTTTGTCTTGCTAATACTTTCCCAAAACGTATAATTGAACATTTGATTTTTGACCTGTGTACATATATCATCTTGATAAAATTTCGTCTTTAAATAAGGATGGTTCCATAATTTTTCATCGATACAACTAGATTTTACATTCGCGTTAAGAAAAACATTTTAAACGCAGAGAAATAATTCAGATCCAAATCGATTTTAAGCAGCCAAAATTTGCCATAATTTTCATAATGTTTTCGCTCATCTCTATTCGCAGTCATAATGATTTCAATAAAATATCTGGTTTATGCTAAAAGATGCCGACATTCTATAATCATCTTCAAGTTGACATACTCTTCTTGCCCGTAAATCATGCAGTACGTTTCTTAATAACGATTGGACTAAAATCTTTGAAGGCACTGGCACTGCTTTGATACATCATACATAATTTTTTTCTTATTCTAAACATCATAGAAATCGTAGCACGAAAGAATTGCTATCAGAAATGGGATGTTTACTTAGTTCAAAGGATGACATCAGCCAAAATTCCGTTTTTTACAAACGACAGAAGTTATCAGATCATAAGTGATCTGATATTGAAAGATTTTCATTTGTATTCCTGCAACTCAATACAATAAAGAAAATAGTTTCTTTAGTGTATTGAGTCAGAGCCGAAGGAGTGGTGAAGATATTATATATGGGGTATTAAGTTTGGGATGTTTAACTCCACTATGTCTCAAGAAGTGCGAAAGTCAACAAGTGATTCAATTTTAACTATTGGCTTTAAGAAATCTTGTTTATTGGACATTCCAAAAACAAAAAAATGGAATTTTGCATCATTCCAACATCCAAATTTTTACTGGTATTCACTACGTCACTACTTTAATACAAAATTTTAAATTCTCCAAGATCAGAAATTTTTATCAGTTCACAGTAAGATTTTTCCAAAAATGTATGGTGACGTACGTAAGTCACTATTTTAACTTTAATAAAGGCAATGAAACACCCTGTTCTTATAATAATAAAATATGAAAATAAACAAATAAAATACTTACACCCTGTATTATGTTATTTTCCATTTTTGAGGTTATGTTATTCCAACAGCAAAAAAAAGTTATATGTCAAAAATATATTATGATTAGATTGAAAATAATTTCGAAATGCATTCGTTATTCGTTCGTTTGTTCGTTCATTCATTCATTTATTTAGTCAAAAATACCAGACAACAATTGAAGCAAAAAAGGCAGAGCCATCACCAAGTCAGGCAGGAAAATATAATATCCCGCAGTCATTAAGAGTGTTTAGTCGAAATATATGAAGATGATCATCCGTCATTGTGTCACATTATGTTGTTGCAATGCATGTTAAAATAAGACACACAAACAAACACATACACATAAAAATGCATGTATAGAACCAGAGATGCAACATACCAAACCATCAACAGTGGGTCGTCGAGGTGAATGTTTGAATGTTTGGATTGCATGAATGAATGAATGAACGTATAAATGAATGGGTTTGGATCGATAGTTGTTTTTTTTGTAAAGCCACAAGACCCAATGCATTTGTCATTTAGACAATTAATTTATTGTTTGTGTGTGTGTGTGTGTTAGGAGTTGGTTCATGGTTTTGATGCCATCATCAACATTATCGTCATCATCATCACCGCCAGCATCAGCATCAGTATCAGCACCATTTCCAATTACGTTGTTGAGCATTTAAGCACAATAAAAGAATACACAATAACATGTTCACAGACAGGAGCGTTTCACACGTTATCACATTACCAGCAGGCACAAATTTATATACATATTTTTTTTTTTTTGGAGATTTTTATTTTCCGTTTTACATTGATGATGCCAAGGAAGCAACAAAAGTTGAGGAGCGTTGCAAGGTGCGTTGCATTTTGTTGAGTTTTAAGATTTGTGATGTCATTTTGGTTTTATTTTGTTTTTGTTATTATTATCGTCATCAGCAACAACAGCATTCAAAGCATCATCATCAGCATCACCATTGTTATCATCATCAATATTTGCCGCCATTTGATGAGACATCATAAAGTATTTAGATTATCATGATTAAGATGATGAAACGGTTGTCATTCAATTTGCGTCGTAAATGATTGAAATTTCGGAAAATAGAAGAAAAGAAAAAATATATACATTTTAAATCAGATATATATATAGACATTATGATTTAAAGACATTTTAATGCTAAATGTGTTTTTAATGTTAATTAAATAATTAATGAGGGATTTTTTATTTTCGAATCTATTTGAATATCCAGGAAAAAATTTAGGGACATAATTATACATTTTTAAATTTGATGGAAACTTTTAGTTCCAAATGAATATATTGTTAATCTAATTATAGTGAGTGATGAGAAAAAAGTGCATATTAAAATTATAAAATATTTTCAATAAATCCCAATTTGGTCCTACAAAAAGTTGGCCAAGCATTTGAAGGCCTACAATCTAACTTTTTCCAATGTTAATAGAAATTCTGGTTCAGGTGGAAGGAAAGTAGAAAATCCAAATCTTTTTCAAAAAAATTCCCAAGACATCCGCTAGGAAAGCAGACCTGATAGCTCAG
Source organism: Cochliomyia hominivorax (assembly GCA_004302925.2). Taxonomy (NCBI): domain Eukaryota; kingdom Metazoa; phylum Arthropoda; class Insecta; order Diptera; family Calliphoridae; genus Cochliomyia; species Cochliomyia hominivorax. The sequence goes on from PYHX02000413.1 coordinate 57,426,497, forward strand.
TGGTCGTTTTATTTGGTACAAAAATTAAATTTTATACAGGTTCAAAAACATACAAGTCTCCTGAAGGGAACGTTGCGTAAAATTGAAAGGAAAAAAACAGTTCATAATGGATGACGAAACATATGTTCTGACAGATTTTTTTTCGCAACTTCCTAATCAAAAATTGCTGATGCTCGAGAGAATAATGAAGAAAAATTTAGGACCCAAAAGCAGTCAAAATTTTCCAATTTTTGGCAGACTTCATAATGTGTCGACACAAGAACAATAATGCAAATCCTTCAAACTTCCCAGAGCCAAGATGTCGAATAATGTGATAGATTTTAAATGTAGATGAATTACCTGTTCGAGAAAAGTAACAGAAAGCACTATAAAAACGTAAATGTTCAAAATTTCATTGATAGTGGTTAAAACTAAAATTTAGAATTTTTCGGCCTCACTCCTTATAATAGAAGTATAGCAACAATGCAGTTCTTTTCATGTGGTCACTACAAGGTGAATTCTTAACAAGTTTGAAATTCCAGGTGATGAAATGAAATTGTTACAACAATGTTTGTTTAACCTGTGTACCCTTCCAGTGATCTGGGAGTGAATATTGAAATAACAGAAAAAAAAACATCGCAATATTGTTAAGAAGGCACTAAATCTTACGGACTTTATTCGGATTTTTTTCTTAGAAATTCTAGCATGACAAATTGTTAGGTGAACGGGTTAGGAGATCGACAAGTTTGGTTAATACAGTTCAAAGGAAAAGTCTTAACAATGAACTTAAACTGACTGTTGAAACTACAGTCAGATTTAGTTCATCAAGGAAGTTTAATTCTTTAGATTCGTTATAGAATTGCTGTTTATACCTGGTGCGGTTAAACGAGGAAAGTCATGTTAACAATTACAGCTTCAAATCGGTTCTCCATTTTTGATTATTGGAACAAGTCGATAAAGGATCTTACACTATATATAGTGAAGAGTAAAAGTTATTTTGATTGAGATTCATATCTGATTTTATGTTCTCGAATAATACAGCGTTTGAAATGAGGAAATGAAAATGAAGCTGCATTGATCGGTCTCTTTGCAGGTCGAGAGAAGTAATCACTACTTCCCGTCACAAATTTTTACCAACAGAGAAAAAAACTTTGAAAATAAAATGCATTTCTTGATTTGCATGATTTGTTTGCTCCACATTCAGGAGTATTTCTTAATCAGGCAGTGCAAAAATATATTTCGTCAAATATGCCCCTGAATAAAAATTAAAAAGTCTTCAAACGATGAAATAAATTATTGTTGCTGAGTTTAATGCAAAATATTTAAAGTTATTTAATTTTTTCAGGAGTTATTTCTTGAGAGTTATGTCGTGATGCTAGTAACTAACAGCAAGTAGGAACGCGTTAGAGTGCAAGCTTTTCCAAGGCACAGATTTTTTGAAAAATGAATCCACTTAAATGACATTGTCATTGAGTTTATCAAAGCCTTTCTCGAAGTTAATTACAGATTACTTTGCTTATTGTGGAGGAATCTGTAGATTGAGGAATCTCTGCCAGAGATTCAGAGACTTGTTGTAAAAGTTAACTCGTTTTCGATATAATTTTTCATTTTCGGTTTCTTGTAGGAGATCTTTTTGGCAATTATTGGAAGATTTTTCTTGGTACAGTGGAAAGTATCAGAGTATTGTCGCGAATCTGACCTACACACGATCGTGGAATTTCACATTTTGAGAATCATAATCAAATTCTCAATCTCCACTATTGAGAAAAGAGCAGTCATAATTCTGTAACTTTTGAACTGTTAGAGAGATTTTAATAAAATTTCATATGGCTAGAGTTGAGGGGTGTTCAAATGGGTCAGAGGCATAGTCACTGACTCTCCAAGTTCGGGTATTTGTTGATATTTATTCATAAGTAGATGAGAATAAAATTGTTAAGATTTTGACAATTCACTCAACAATTTGATTACAGTAGCAGATACAAATTAAAGTCGAATTTGCTTCAAGCGCTAACTGCAAATATGTGTTAATATGTATATGTAATAATTTTAAGAATATTCCAGACCTGTAACTATTTCCGATTAAAATTATTACAATTTTTGACTCATACTTCAATATTTGTGAAATAAAAACACCTTTATTGCCAACATAAATGAAGACAACAACAACAAAATTTCTGTTGTATATTCTTCATTACACAGAACCTGCTGGCTGAAACGATATATTGTATACAATATTATATAATAATATATAGTATTTTACCCTATTGTTTACTGTCGATTGTTATTACAACTAATTACGAATTCATTTAACTTAATGGGACTCAATATTCCGAAATTAAAACAACAAAAAAAAACTTTAAAACAATATTTGTTTTCATTTCACATAAATGAACAACATTGTGAGTATATTATCACTATAATAATCACAATAAACTGTTAAATCCTGCCTAAGGACTATTTTTTCCATTGTTTATATATAAATATATTCCGATATAAAAGACAATGTATGCGTAACTACGCTGACTGATGACCCGTTTTATTTTGTATAAAGATAAATGTGTGTATGTGTGTATGTATGTGTGTAATTTTAATGATGAACTACAACAATAAACTGAATGTAAATTGTTGTGAATCATTATTATTGATATACTGACATGTAAAAAAGTCAAAAAATATTTTAACAACTTAATAATATACAACAAACAAACAAAACAAAACAAACAACAACACAAACAACAAAAAGAAAAAGAGAGCTCCCATCGAGTTGTATGCATCTGTTGAAGGTGCTACAAAACAGTGATGTATAAACTTTTACGAACGTGCCACATTTAAAAAATAATAAAATGAACAGTTTCGCCAGTTTTGCAATTCCCCATAACAAGTCGTCGGTCGTACAAATACTCAAATATCATCATCATCAGTCATTTTCATACATAAACTGATCAAATTGGTGTGTTTGACTGGACGTTTAGTTGTTTCGTCGCTATGTTGGTCTGTTGTTCAGACGATTTGTTTGTTTGTTTGTTTGTTTGTTTGTTCGTTCCTTCGTTCGTTGATATGACCAAATAAGTCAGTTACAATTATGCTTTTCCACCTGTCTGAATATTTATCGATTGATCTTATGAATGCTATGTAAGTTTATCATAAGTCGTTTCTTATATTTATGCATTTTTTTGAAAAATTAATATTCTTTCATTTAAGTTATTTATGAGTTTTTCTTTTTGTAAGGGTTGCCATTGTGGTGATAAACTTAATGATCTCTTCTGAAGTGAAACGATTTCCAGCAAGTGTATCAATCGATGCAGAATTCTTTCAGAAGATGGAAAATTTGGGTTATAAGCCGAATGAACTAAAATCTCTATACACTGTTTTCCAATTATTTGTTGACTGTTCTTGCAACATGTGTTACAGCGTTGTTATTATAGAAGATTATGCAGACCATAACACCACGATGGTCTTAGCGCCAGACGAAGTACACTCTGTTAGAGGTGCGATTTTTACATTGCTTTTTAACAATCGCTGACTTCTATGGGAATATAACAACACATCGGATGTGGAACTGTTACTTGGCTCGCTGAATGTTGCCACCAAATACTTGGCCCACTTGTTAGGATTTGACATATCAAAAGTTCCTGGACACATTTTGTGCTAATTATTTTCCTGTTGGGATACCAGGCTGTGTAGTAAAGTATCACTAATTGGTCCTAACAAAGATCATTAGAGGGGAATAACTTATTCAATAACATAAAATCTCGTGAAGTGGCCCCAGATATAACTGGATTGTGTTCATAAATTCATAAATATGGACATGGGGACTTGTTTTGGACATTAAACAAAAGGGTTTGTTAAGAGCTAACAAACAGGAGGTCAACATTTTAGTTCTTAAACACATTTTTCAGGTTTCCGTTCATCCAAAAGGATATCTATTTCTAATTATCTTAGATCACAAGTTCTTCTTAAATAGAAAATCCACATCCAACACTTTCTAGTTTCATATATTATGACGGGACAAGGCGAGTATCCCAGCGACATCTTACACTGATATTATTTCGTTATCCCTTGTAGAATAATCTCAGAAAAATATAATATTGGATATAATTCAAAGCCAACAATGCCAAGACTTGGAACTGGAAGTAGGATGATGTAAAGTAGATGATACTGGCATAGTGATTCATCAAGAATGACAACTTCCTCGCTATCTTTATCTTAAAATTAGAATATTCTAGTTGGAGGCCTAGAAGGGGATGTGAGACTATTTGTGTAGGGCCACACCCGTCACCTAAATCGAATCTACAAATAAGTCGATCACATTAAGGGAATAAGGAAAGTAGCTGATAGAGATAGCTCTTCTAGAACAATTCTAAATCAGCTATAGAAAGACCGCTCATTCGCAGCTCATTAAGTGAACAATTCTCTTGTTTAAAATCTTATCACAATCTTTTTTATTTTCATATTTTTAGACATTTGGCAATCATGTTTTAAAACAATAACAACAATATACAACAAACGATCCTCATTTTATTAACTGACAAATGAGTCGGATCTCTTGTGTAAATGTTTTTACGTAGTGGTTTGTTGGGCTGTTGATTATGAAGCCAATTAAAGATATCGAATAACGCGAGAATATTAAACTGACACATTTGCACAATGATGTCGATTATTATGAAGATGATGATGATGATGTGGAGGACATCGTCGACAAGCATGCGAAGCCGACACTAACAGTTCTTTCTTCAAACAAGTCGAAAAACTAAATAATCATCTAACCATCAGCGGCTACTGCTACACACACACACACACGTTTCCTTAAAGAAAGGAAAAAAGAGAGATGATCACGATAGCTTATGTGTGTGAGTGTGTGTGTGTTTGTGTGAAAACGGATCCTTAACTTTTTAATTGAAAAGTTTAAAAAACTCATAAATCATAGTAAACTCATTCCATTGAAAAGAAATACAGGTGAGAGAAGAGAAAATTTTTCATGTCGCTAACAAGAGAATAATGTCAACAAAGACGGATGTCAAATTATCAACGTTTGTATTTATGGAAAAACATTCTGAAATTTTTCAATGAAGGAAAAACAACTAAAATGACAAATAATTAAATTTATATCATTTAAAGCTGCTTATTATCCTAAACTGGGTGAAGTTTTATTATTATTATGATGATGATGACGACAAAAAATATATAATAAAACAAAACCAAACATGCACCTGTCATTCACAAAAAAGAAACTAAAAGTTTAAACTTTAAAGTTTAAACTCCTCTCCTGTCTTGAAAGAAACATATTTTTTTTATTTCATTATTTTTTTTTAAATAAATTCGCGTTCTTTAGTGTGTGTGCGTGTGTATGAATACACATACACACACATCATTAATAATTCCTGTGACTAGTCACTGAGTTTAGAAACAAAATAACTACGATTAAATTTAACAAGCTCAATTGTCGGTTAAATGACAACATTTTGACAAGTTGTAAAATGACATAATACAAACAAACAAACAAACAAACAAACACATTTTTATCTCTAAAATTATACTTTATAAATATCAAAATAATAAAAATTTTGCTGCTCATTTCTCTTTCTCATCGTAATTTAGGTTTTTAAGTTTCTTTGGAATTGACAGAAAACAGTGTGGGAAAAAAATGAAATGGTGGAATTTATGAAAGAATGTACTATATGAGTTAAATATCGGATCTTACTCAGAAGCTGTCTAGAAGACAAATGTCCAAACATCTGATAATCGCTTAAGGAAAATATTCGTTCAAATCAGAATTAATTACGAAATTCTTTGGTCTATAAAATTCAATAAAAACAAATATGTGTTTACAGTGTGAGGAAATGTGACCCGATTATGTAGTTCGTTTTCGATTTAGCTTTTAGTTTTAGCTTTAGTTTTATAATTTTTTGTAACTTCATGGACATAAAAAGAATTTTCTTTCCGATCTTGTTATCACTTAAATATTTTTTTTTATTTAAAATTTTCGTTATTTTGTGATCGTTATTTTTCAATTGCAAAATTCCATTAGAATTCAATGTACTTCTACTGGACTTAATTACGTTCAATGGCTAGACTTTGGAAATGTGAAACGTATTCTAGAATTATTATTCTGTATCGATCGAAATAAATGATAGTCACCCTTCTTTTTCATTCACTCACCCATTCAATGCTTTCCAAATAGTTTGATCGGTCTGGCAACATGTTACCCTGCATTGTTTATATCCAATGTTCTGATCGATTTTCGTAGATTTCTTTCTTCAAAGATCCAAATGTTTTCATTTAAAAATTGCAACCTAATTTCACATAACAATAAAAAAAACTCCCTTCTGATCCAACAAAATACAGATCACTTTCGATATGAAAATCACATCCGAAGACTTTCGATTTCAATTCATATTTGACCAATTTTCTTTGCTTTTGAATGTATCCAAAATTTTGTCTTATTACCATATAAAGTACACTTCATATGTTATTTTTGACTTTTCGAAATCCCGATTTTAGTTTGTGTGGGGTTGGAGTTTTGAAATCTCTTGTCACACTATATCGAATTACCATAACTTTCGTATGTCGAATCGGGTTAAGAATATATGGATATATATTATGATGGTTATTAACTCTTGAATACTCTTCACTTTATTATAATATAGTATTTGATACATTCTAAGGTGTAAGCGCTTACTTCTTAATTGCTATAACTATATTGAACTTCGTATAAGATAACAGACTTTCAAAACTGATTCGTAACAATTATCCAAGATAAAAGTCATATGAAGAGCCCCACCAAACTACCATGTTGCTAAGAGGTATAAAAAGTCTATAAAAGTCAACATCGGGTGAGATGATGACAGGGTATAAGTAAATTTATTTTAACCTTATTAAAGGAAGTTTACTGCCACATATTTGGAAAGTTGTGAATGAGAAATCTCATCGAAATCATCTTATATACTAGACATTGTCCCTACTGATTACCATTAGTTTCGATAGATGAAGAACGGCCATACTTCAATACGCTTCACTTTGAAACAGTCTACAAACAAATGGTTCGATTTAATCCTCATATATATACATATACATATACATATACATATTGTACAAGACAGAAAAAAAGTGCAGAAATTATATTGAACTAAGTACAAATCATCATCAGTTCTGATATTTTTATTTCAACTTATATGTTCCTCAATATTAAAGCCTGATTACTAAGAATATAGTATTATAGACCTCAAATTATTGTTAATCATTAAAATACCTCAACAGAACCGTCTTTCTTTCAAAAAAGTGTAGGACGAAAATTACATTTTTAAAATTACGAAAGAGTAGACTATTATTGTCCGGGGGCCCTCATATATTATGCAGATAAAATACCATCTAAAAGCTGATCCGTTTCCTAGGAAATATTAATGTCCCTGTTATGTAGTGTAGTTCTAACCAAGTCGTATTAAAAAATTCAATCTAACCTTAAAGAAATCCCACTCACTGTAATTTAATGAGAACCCTTAAGAGACCATTTAAAATTAATAATCCGCATAATTTAGGGTTTTTAAAATCAACATTATCATATTCATCATCAAGCTCCGTCCATCCATCCAGCTTATTAAAAGTAACATGACCAAACTAATAAACTCAATCCTTATTGTTGTTGGCTTAGTTGACAACTAAATGACAGTCTTAAGTCGTGGCAGTAGTTGTTGAAAAGTAAATGGTCGTATTGTTCAGATTATAAATACCAGGTTTGAGTATATCATTATCATTATTATTAATAATATAACAATTATAGTTTGAAACTTTGGTGGCTGTTTGTTTGCAGTTGTTTAGCGCTTAATATGTCATTTAGATGGTTTGCCACAGATAAAACAACTAACTAACTAACTGACTGACTGACATGCGTGTATTTTATTATAATCATTATCATCGTCAACATAATCATTATCATAATATTAATGTTCTTGAGGGCTTCGAAAAAAAAAAATACTCAAAATATTCAGAAAACCAAAATGTTTATACGTGTCTTTAAAAAAGGTCACGATTTCTTAAGAGTGATGGTAATTACAACAATTATTTGGGGAATTGTTAAAACAACAACAAAGTAATTTAACGAAATTTCCTCTTTTTATTTCTAATGTTATTGAGACCGGAAATAAACTTTCTAATCAATTAAAGTTGATCGCTAAAAAAACGTCATAAATACATGTAAATAGATTCTAATTACAGACTTAACTAAATTATTTATTATTTATTTTGATTCCTTCAACAAATAATAACAAGTCTAAATTTGGTTGTTTAATTTCAGAAAAAGTAATAAAAAGTGGAAATGAGTATAAAACTCCATTAATTCTTGAGAACTAGAACAGCTTGTTAATGTCCATGTAGATTTAGTTAAGATTATATTAATATATTTTTATTCTAATAATTATTTAGTTTAGTTTGATTGTATATTAATTCAATTGTTTATAATACACTAGAGCCCCGACTTGCGTCTTCTCGATGAACGTCGCTTCTTAAGAATTGAAAAAATTAGTTTTACGTCGTTGCAATCAAGTTGACTCGTTTTGATTTCGATTTACATCGCTAGAAGCGCTTAATTTTTCTACTGCAGCATTGTGGTTTACCATGTAAAACATCACTGATAACATTTATCGTCACCTGTACGTTTAGTTTTCAGATTGCATGAATTAAGGAGGGGATTCCTTTTTCATTGTTGTATAACTGCAAAGCTAAGAACAAGTGTCCGGTTATTGTAAGAATATAGTACATTACGAATGTAAGAATGAGGTTAAGTAAAAGAAAAGTAAACCCTTTGGAATCAAAATTAGACATAATAAAACGTTTTGAATCGGGAAACGAAAAATGCCACTGAAAAGGACATAATAAAAAATAAAGCTCTTTGTATTTAATTCGACCTTAAATAAAATGGTATATAGTAGTAAAGGAAGTTCTGATGATTTTGAAGCCAAGTCTCGTTCTCCGGTCCCCATTTACGACGAAAGTCGAGGCTTTAATGTAAAATGTCAATATATTGTATGTTCTTGTATGTTACATTTTCTATCCTTTTTAAGATTATTATCCTTTTTAATATCTTTGTATATTAAATGTAATAATTATGTTTAACATTTTAGCCAAATGTTTTCACCTGTTTTATTCCCAATAACGGTAATAAATGAATGGAAACTTGAATCACTAACTGAATGCGTTTAAAAGAATATTGATTTATAATGAATTTTCTAAATATTAGAAGATCAATAAAATTGAATTATAATAGTTTTTTATTATATCAGTTTTTGAGAGTTTGAAGCAGGTCAATTTCTGATTTATGTAGATGGATAATCTTTGTATATCTATACATGTTTATATGTGTAGGTTATCTCTTATAGTATAAATGATATTTAAGTTCAAACATATGTTTAACATATTTTTATACTGGTCTTTCTAAGTCCTTTTAAGTTAATGAGCGTAGTACAGGTTCTAAAATTTAGAAAAATGCCAGTAATCTTCTGTACAAATTTCATTTAAATATGCTCTTCTCATCACACCGAATACAGACCTGACATCAGGAATATTCGTCGTTATTTAATTGGCCCGTAACTTCCTTAAACTTGGAGGAATATCACACACAAGTAAATACGTTTTTACCGAAAATTTTATTATCTACATGTAAATTTAAGTTTCATTTACATCAAAATAAAACATGTAAAATAGTGGGTCAAGTAGGACTATGCTATACATTACAAAACATTGTTGGTTGTAAATGACAGCTGCGAAAAATTTATAAACGACCCTCGTATAATTCGCTTTTCTGATTTATGATTATGTGTGACGTACATTATTATGATACTAATATTTATGTTAAATTTATGCAAGTGAATGGACCGGCCCTCGTATAGTTCCTATTTTAGATTCTATTTATCTTAATTTGACCAATTATTAAATACTAAATTATAAGTGAGATTCATGCCCTTCAAAGTGATATTTAGAGTTACTTACCATATTTGGCACATCAGTTTAGAAATAAATTGTATTTTATTTCAAAATCACTTTATATTTTATGAGCTTAAAATCCCATTCCTGAAAGACATTTGTATGGGACCGAATATGATCAATTTCAATAGGCTTCGTCTTTGAGTGATGAATATAACATAAATATCTCTAAAATTTTCTAAACTCCATACTAAAATGATTTAGAAGCCCAGAATATTACACGGAATTTCTAATCAAATTATATATCGAATTTCGTACGATAATGCTTAAAGGCTTTCAGACAAACATTTATATATTGTTGGTATCCAACAAGATGCTAAAAATTAAATCCCAAAATGATAAAACTTAAAACCCAAAAGCTGCCAATGATTCTGCTATAGCCAACTTTTTGCGCAATAATAAACAGATTTTACCAATCACATTAAGCTGAGTTCATTAATTTAGACGTCTGTATGTCAAAAAATAAACAGACAGACAAAGCTATTTTAATCAGATTTTGACTTAATCCAATAGCATACAATTTACAGCGTCTGTGTGAGGTACTCTTGCTGTGACACATTGAATGATAAATTTTATGATTCTCATTTAGGTTGTTAAAATTAATTAACTTTAAAATGGCCCATATCTACTATTTATGATCGCAATTATCACTTTTCCTGGATATACTGTTACTGAATTTTGAATAACCAAATGTCAATACATACCGTTGCAGGATCCTGAAAATAAATAATAAAAAGAAATAACATTTTAATAAATTTATTTTTTTATAAATTGAAATTTATTCTTAAATATAAAAAAGTAAATTTTAATTTAATTTTTTATAATTTTATTAAGAAAATATCAAATGTTTTTCCGATATTTTCACCAATAATTTTCAATCACTATTTCAAAATTAATACTGTTTTGAATTAATATATATTGGATTATATAAATAAATTCTGCACCTTCGGAACAATTCATTAACTTGGTGACAGTCGCTTGAGTTCTGAATTTTTATCACGATTTTTTGTTTAATAATAATATCCAATAATATATATTTGCCTTGTATGCGATCCATCATTCTCTCGATCCTATTAGTCCCATTTTTCATTCAACTTTATTTGTCTTATACTAAACTGTAGGACTCTCTTTTTGTTGTTCGTTTTCCTAATGACAACATTTTAAGTCCCTAACAGTAATATGCTGTCATATATACGATAATTTTTAATATTGACGATCTACATACATACAAATGTATGTAGATTTAATTGATTTTTAAATATATTGAGATAAAATAGTTCTTTGGAAAGGTCTTCGAATTCACAGTTTGTGAAATGATATCGAAGATAAAGGGCCGCAAAACAAAATGAAAAAACATGACTTGATTTTTCTTCAAACATTACCATTCATACCCACTAATACCTTTCATGAGACCCAATATATTCTGAAATTTAAAATAAGTCATTAGTGCTTCAATTTTAACTCATTAAGCCCAAGTTAATAATTATTTATTTGAAAAAAAAGAGGAGCAACTTAACATTGTTCTTGATACCAATTTTTAGTTCTGGGAAATAATGTTGAAATACAAATTATACAAATCAATTGTGTCCATACAACATGATCTCATGAGATTTCTTTTGAAACAACTAAATAATCACATACTCATACGAAATTAAGTTTTTAACTTCATGAGGAATTAAGATCACAAGTTAAGTGAAACCAACTAAAATAAAATAACTTGAATATGGACTGAAATAAATGGTCATTTGAATGATCTTCGAGGTGGAAATGGTACGACTGGGAAGAACGATAGAAAAATGCAAACCGGTTGTAAATATCTCTAAAGAAATTACATAAAAACCGGTTTAGTAGAAGTAAACATATAACTTTACTTTCGAAGTTCGGAAACAGAACTTTTTTTAGAGCACTGATCCTGCTGTTATACGCAATTTTGATCAAGATCGTATGAACAGGAGGAACAGACAAACACAGCCAAAGAGAGAGGGACAGACACAGACAAACTGAGAGAGAAACAGACAGACTGAGAAGCATATAAACAGGCATGGAGAAAGATTGACAGTTACACAAAGTTCTGAGTCATAACTTTTTTACCTATAAGACCGATCTTGATGAAACAAACAGACAGGTAGAGGAATGTCATCTAGAGAGATCTATGAAAAAAAGATACGATCTAACTTGCCAATTTTGAGGGAGATCAAACGAACAGAGACAGATAGAGATCAGTCTCTTTAGAGAGATGTAAATGAACCTCAATAGAAATATGATTTCAGTGGGTCCAACATAATTGTCAATGGGCAATTGTTCCTCAATTTCATTGGTCCCATTAAGCATTGGTCCTTTCAATCACAAATGTAGAAAATTAAATTGCAACAGTAAAAACGCTAAACATGATATTATTTTTCGCATTTATTTATTTATAAAGCTGTTTAAAAACAACAAGTCATTTTCACCACCTGGATAAATGGACCATAATGAATTGAAATAAAAAAATCCAAAATACTTTAATAAAGTGAAGCAAAAAAATGGAATAAAACTAAATGACTCCTGTTTTTTTCAAGTGAAACATTGATGGATGCCCTGGATAGCAAAACTATAACAACAAATGAAACAACAAATCAGTTAAGAAGAAGAAAAAGACCAAAACCAGAATCAGAACAAAATTGAAATATTCTCAGAACTTCAGAAGCAACAACAGCAACAACAAAATCGGTGGCAATTTGTGAAATGAATGTTAAGTAGAAAACCTGCGGGTGGTTTGATAAACTTGCCACCACCAAAGTACAACTGCAACAATAACAACAACAACAACAACAACAACAACTAACTATCAGTAGATAAGTTGATGAACAAAAAGAAATTGCAATTCAGAAAAATATCATCTGAAAAAGGCAATGAATGGCATTAATTTAAGAAACCTGATAGGAATTCACTATATTTCAATTTTCATTGAAATGCCAAAGTAACATTGATGACAATGACAGTTTTCTACTGTTGTGTTGTGTTGTGTGTGAGTGATTGGCTGATTCATGGAGTGAGTGAATAAATGAAATCCCCATTCCAAAAACTCATTCAATCCAATACGTTTCGATTACTGATTTAATTGTTTGACTAATTGAGAGATTTTGCAATTCTTTCTTTCTTTTTTTTCCAGAAAAAAAAACATGATTTTATGATGCTGATGATCTTATTTTCTGTTACCAGTGATCATTGTTGCTTCAAGTTAAGAGTGACAAACATAATGACTTGATTTTGTTTTGGTTTTACTCTACTTGGAACCTATAAAAACCAAGTGGGGGTGCTATATTCGGCAATAGGAAATTTAATATATCTACACAACATGAATCACTTTTAAAAATATAACGAATATAGAGGAATTTTTAACGAGAGGAATTGATCGATGTCGTTATCTTTTAAAATAAGCCATACATCGTTTTTAATCTTCATGTTTCAGTATGATTCAAAGGACTGTTGTGATTTGATCAATAGGAGAAATAATGCTGAATCAATAACTCAATGCTTTTAATGTTCCCTTTGATACCAAGGGGGAGGGCGAGTGAAGGGTTTCACAATTAAGTTCGAGAAGAATCAAAAATGTTCATTTTATATTAGACTTTTGTCATTGCAATTGGCATGATGAAGGTGAGGAAATAATTTACCATTACTTCTGTACCTGTGTCCTCAGGACCTCACCCATGCAATTATAAGCACGAATTCTTTGAGATCTGTGAATCGTCGCCAAGGCCTTTGGCTTTAACTATTTGGTCGGTTCCATTTATGTTTTATTAATTAATTAGTTTAATTAATTGGTTAGTAAAGAAAGCGTTGTTGGTGACTTTTCCGGAATAATGACTTCTTACTATCGTCTTAATTAGTAGCTTAATCATGGATTCCCTGTGATCTGTTTAAAATACTTCTTTACTTTTTTGCTGTCATTTTTCTCATTCTTCATTGCTCCTTTATCTCTCTTCTTCTAACCATTTCAGCGAAGCACAATGGAACTTGTGACCCAAATTAGCTGTTATCTTAGCTATCTAGTATCTAGTCGACCGTATGTAATGGTCGATGGCAAAACAATTGTAGTGATATATTCATTAGAGCTTCTGGTTCAAAATTCAAATGGATTACAACCTTTCACAATGAAGTTCAAGGTCCAGCGGTATACACAAGTAAAATAACAATGATCTGGAGTGAAAGGTGACCCAACCATAATGTACATTAATAATTTCGACTAACGTTTTACCGTTCATAATGTATTTTATAATTTTTTATAAGAATAATTGACAAAATGTGTGCTTAGTTGAGTGGAAATCGGGTCTGTTTAAATGTAAAAATATCTGGGCGCCCAGTTTACTCTGAGCCTTTGGCAGAAGAGTTTTCGTCTAATTCTGTCGTTATGACCAGATATCACCATATAAAAATTTTAATTTTACACTAATGAAATTTAATGGACCTAATAACTGAAACCTACTGAATAACCCTTCTTGAATCATGAATACAAATCACGCGGTTTGGTTAGCAAAAGAGCCATCAATCTTAACTCGTTAGACCACTCAACAATTGAACTTCACTTGCAGAAAATTTAAAATTTCACTTTAAACGGTTCAATTGTGCAGTTTGGCTCGATTCCCATCATCAAGTGAGTTTATCCCTCTAAATCATTTTGGAAGAGATATTGATATGACCTGAATCAAAAAATGGATAAACTAATTTTTTAAACTGACTGTAACTACTATGGATGGGTTGTCAACTTTTATTTGAATGCTCTCTTTATATTGTGACGGGATTGAAGTATCCAAAAAAATATTGTATAAAGATGGATTTATTCACCAAATGTCCAAAAATTTCTGAAAATCGGTTGACAGTATCTACAATGATGTTGGCGGAAACATTTCCAAAAATCCGATTACTTGGACGTATACCGATAACAAAATCTACGTTGTTTTAGCTGTGGCCCAAATAATTATATAGAGTTTAAATTATCCTAAGTGTGACATAAGGAATGATGAACATAATATACCCTCCTCCCTAATTCATCACAATGTTGTGGGACACATTAAACAGTTGGGGGATGTTGGAGTAGTTTGAAACAAAATTACAGAGCAAGTGCACCAAAACCACTACCTCATAAAGTGAATTAAATTCAAAGAAGAAAAAAGAGACGAAGATCGAAGATGAGTAAAAAAAATCATTGTCGCCAAATTGAAGCTTGCATGCAGGCATGCATGCATGGCGGCATAACGGCGACAATGAGTACAACGAATATTGATCATCATCATGATCTTGTTGCATGATGTATGTTTGTATTTTGTATTTGACTTTATAAAAGTATGATTGTATATATCTGTATATATGGTCGAATTAATTAACTGGCTGGTGGAGGCGCAACCTCACAAGTTGTTGAGACTTTAATTTTTGTCATCGTTCGCAGGGTTTATTCTCTCTTTCTTTATTATTTCTTTCGTTTTTATTTCGGGGGGTTTTTTGGCATCGAAGTATCGAAAGGAAAACTAGAATCTTTTGTTGATGTCTTGTTAGACACGACGAGGACACACAGAAGCATATAATCATGTATTTTTATATATACGAGTATATATATTTTTTTGTATGAGAATCATGTGTGGTGGCAGCTGTAAGTTTGGTCATGGTTTAGTTTTTGTCTCTTCTTTAAGTTAAAGAAAAATATACTGAAATTTTGCTACTTTGGAATTTCATTGAATAAACGTGTCACAGTGTTTTTGATGAAAGTTCATTTGGTGGTGAAATTTATTTTTGGAAAATTCTCAAAAAGTTCAAGAAGAAATTTTAATCTTGTTGTCATTTTATTTTGCCCAATTTAGGCTGGACAAATGAGAATCCACAGTGAATTTTTCACTTAGAGAGACCTTTCAGAAGGGTTTTTTCATTGTCTTTTGCAGGCACAGCTTTGTAAAACCAGATCGGTCAAACAGTTATTGTGAATGGAGTTAATTACCACGATATTATAATGAATTTTTGTCACCAGAAATTTAGGATATAGATCTGACAAAGAATGGTTCTAAACGCCTCATATATGACACAACCAACAAAACCCAGTCTCTTTGATGCGAGATACTCACCCCTACGTAATTGATAATCACAATCATGCACTCTTATCTTTATTGGACTTTTTATTTTGTGATCATTCGAAAATAAAAGCGGAACGGATTAATCCAAGAATACTCAGAAGATCAACGACATTGAAGATCTGTTATGCTTTAATGTCAGCATAAAAATGATCACAATCATTTAAATGTTTCCGACTTATGGGAATTGAACTTCTTTTAGATTACCAGACCACTGAAATTTTCTCTAAGAAGAAATCTTGGCCATTAGGAGGGAGGTCATTGTTTGTGAAAATTTTTTGTTCTAAATCTGTTTGTGAAAAACTAGAGCCTTTAAACCTTAAGTTCATTTTGGAAAGGTGTAATTCAAACAGCCTCAGGGCTGGTTAGAAATGGATCCTTACTTAGTAACGACGAAATCGTTTATGAATCATGCTCAACTTTAGAGAAATTATTCTATAGAATGAGTCCATAGATCTTCTGGCGTAAGAGTTGTAGGATGGGCTAAGCAAATAAACAAATGCTGGAGAAATATTAGAACGGCATGGTCCCTATCTTAACTGTTCACAGAAAATTTTATTATGTTTTTTGTATACATTCTGTTGCGGTTCTGATGGCTTTTTCTACTTTGAATATTATTCTATTGTGTATCACTTAGCGAACGAGATCACACTACGGCAGTATAATTTATCACTGATCGGTCAGTCACTTTATATGTAATTAATAAGGTTTCATTATACATTCTCCCATACTGCCGGCCAGTGATTTAAGGACCTTATTCTACTTAGCTCTCTTCGGGTGTTTATCCATCGGAATTTGAATTTCATCGATTATAATGCCTCAATTTGTGTAGCTGTCGACTTCGCAGGTGAAAGTTACATGTTATGGTCGTTTTTATTACTTATCACGTCAACTCCTGGTGATGGCGATTTCACTTTCGAACGCTTAAAATTAAACAAGAGTGTATAGAATTTGATCTTCGGTAACGAAGATAAAAAACATTCATTTCATCATTGTGTCTGGTGGTTTTTCTCCATAACTTACTAAACATCTGGATGTGGATAGTTGTAACGCAGAAGGTTCACTTTCTTTACCCAAGTGAATTTTGTTCCCGTTTTGATTATATTACTGTTCCAAAAGCGTTTTTCATGTAAAATACATTTACGTATTTGGAAATTTTGATGTTATTGGTTGATCACTTTAAAGATTTTATAGCTTTAAAAACTGCGAAATGGTTGACCATCAGAATTAACATGTCGGAAATTTCAAAATGATCGTCCAGTCGCTCAGAAAGTTAAATTACGTAACAAAGTTCAAAAGACTTTGAATTAGTGGACTTCAAATGGATATAGTCCTTGTAAAAAGGCGACACTGAATGACAAAATGTGGAAGTTAATATGGACAAGTCAGCGAATAAAACCAAATATTGGCATTGATCCTCCATTATACACTGTGCAATTGTTTTGTTTATTTTACAACCAAAAGCTTGTTGCGAGACAGGTCATAAGGCTTTTGTATCTTCTTCTTATTCTTTTGCATTTGTGTTTTTTTTCTCTTCTCTACTTTATTGTTTTATATTCCTTAATTTTTATTTTAGTTTTTTCTTTCGTTATATCAAAGATAGTAACTGATCATGGTTACATGGTCTAGTTGGACTATCATCTACAAAAGTGGCGCCAACTGAATTTGATGACAAGATTTATGCAAATATTTGTTTAAAGACAACAGTGGGAAATTATTTCGGGAATCAAAATACACAACTTAATTTTAATTCGAAAGACAGTTGTTGGACTCAGACTCCGACAAAAAGTTTATTATCAAAATAATTGTTAAATAAAAAAAAGATAAAGAAGAATTTATTGGTTAACTTTAGTGCGTTTGAAGACTTAATGAACATTTTGCACGTTTAATAACCAACTATCATGTTTGTTTTGATCAACATTGATCCTGCACTTAAAACCCTATTGATCACGTGTCGGTAATTTTGTTGTTCGATTTGCAACAGTTGAACGTATTTTAGCTTCCATGTAAAAAATTATTTTTCTTGTTTTATGGTTTTCCATTTATCTTTATAGTTTGTTTGATTTCGCTGCCACTAAAATGATTTAAAAGCGATTGAGTTAATGTTGCACCTGATAAACTTTTTATAATTTACAGTTGCTGCCACATGGACATTGAATGGAATGTATGCTTAAATATGTTTCTGGATGATATATACAGACTGGTCCTTGGATTTTTGAAATGTAACGGTAAGTGTTGGAGAAGAATAAAGTGAAGAGTTTTCCAGTTAGGGCTTTTGCACCAATCGAACTAAAAGGACATTTTCTGGACTAAAGAAAATTGATCCCAATTTAAAGTTTCACTGTTTTTTAAATGATAAAAAAATTAGTTGGTTTCTTTTCCAAACATTGTCTATCACCAAACTTTTCATTTTCCCATCCTTTTGGAAGCACTTGAATTCAGTTTCAAAAGATGTGCTTCTGTTTTAAAGTTAATAATGAATCATGTCAAACAAATGGTGATCAGAATCGGAAACATCTAGGCTATAATAATGTGCTGAGCTGGAAAAATGTTTTTGAATGTACCCCTCAAACCAACCAACTGTCTTTGGATATCGATCGACCGATTTTTACTGCCCTTAATAAAGTTTTCGCAAGACAAAATTCTAAACGAATCAGAACCTGATTTGCCAATTAAGAATAGAACACATGCTAATTTAGGTTAGGTTAGTTTGAAGTGAGAAGTCCAATCCCATAAGGAAGTCTCATGCCCATTGACATTTCCTAAGCCGCTTTATCGGCTAGTTGTACGCTGCCAGTCAATAAAAATGTTGTGATCCGTATAATCAAGGGAATTTCGTATCATGTATGTACTTCCTCAATACCCTCCAATCCACTTCCATATGTTGGGTTATGTCTGTTAAAATTTTGGGTTCTCGGAATCGGAGTCGTGACTAAGGAAATGTTTTTTAGTTTCAATGACCTCTCCACATACCTCAGAACCGCTGCCATCGGCTGCTTTAATGCGTTTTAAGTGTGTCTGAGATGTAGAGTGTTCCGTATCACCTTATTCCGCTTACTTTTTTCAAATCTAACATAATTAAGCTCTTTTCACTTCTAGATTTTCCCAAAGTAGCTTTGTAATTATAGCAACTGTTTCATAGAACCACAGCGCCTTATTTGTTGCTTTCGCTCACTTTTGAAGCCTCGTTCTCACTGCGTTAAAAGGCACGGAATTTTATAGACTTATACCTTAGAGCTCTCTATATATAATTGCAAGACTATTTGCTTCTTTATTCCCAACAATTCTTTGATGTCTAGGTACCCAGATTATGTGTACTCTTCCATTTTTGGGTTATAAGTTGATAGCACCTTCATATTTCAGTATAATTTTTCTTGGTCTTGGTATCTTTAGATGCAACGGCCTTGATTGCTATCGGTGAAGTTATTTAAATCTTTATATCGCCTTGGCCCAGTTTATGACCTCACTTAGGACATTTTATTTTATTATAGTTCGGTAGTCGGAGGGATATTCTGTTTTTCGGCTCTTCAATATAAAAATCCAATCCCGTCTTCTGTCTCCATGTTTACGGAACGTAAGGAAAAGTCTATTTAAACAAGTTCATGAAGGTTCAAAATTAGAGTTTTATTGAATCTTTCCGATCTCTCCCATTAATTTCGCATTATAATTTGGTGAATGGAAGAGGAGAATAAGTTCAAACATTTCCGATCTGATCATGTAATTTCGGTTGGATTATGTTAAAACATCAAAGGAGTTGATCATCCAAATTGTCCGCTTTTGAGAACAGATAAGTTTATTTAGAATGAGATTACAATTGCATTCTAAATAAACTTTCATAAAATTCCTGTGGAAAATTTAACCAAAGTGACATATCACCGTGGGTCAAGTTGATTAACAATGAATGTAAGGGTACTAATTAGATTGAGATACTATTCGATGAGATAAGTCTCTACCTGAGTAAAAGTATCACAGTGAATTTTGGTTGAATTGTTAGCGCATACAACGGCAAATCGGGTGCACCATTTTGAATAACCTAACACATTACAGATCCAATTCAAGTTCTCTTTCCCATAGAGTTTTTAAAAGAAAATATTTATTACCTCCCCATTCATAGTGTAGGGTGTAATTAGGACAGATGTGTATTAAATTTACTAATTTTCTTCGAATTACTGAAGGAAACAAATTAACTTGCACTTCTAGATGGACTTCTTTTGTTTCATATTATCTCCTCCTGTCTTCTGTCTTTAAGTTCTTCTTTTGCTTCCTTTTGATTATTTTCAAAATGTACCGCCAGCGGTAATATCGTTGTCAATAATTTGAGTTGTTTTTTTATTGTTGTTTTTGTTGTTTTGTGAAAAACATGTGTATTTCATGAATTAATGTGCATTTCTTGCAAATATCAAGTAGACGATTGTGTTTATTGATGCTGTCAATATTCATGTCTATAACAATGTTAAAACAACATTTTTTTGCTGCTCTCATGTTCAACACTGGTAATTTTTTTCTTTCAGCGAAAATTAAAAAAAATAATCCTTTTTTCAATATATTTTACTCATCGTTGTCACGTACTCTTTTAAACTGTTGGTGAATAAGTTTTAGTATGCGTCACAGTGTGTGTGTGTGTATATGTGTGCCCGGAAGTTAATAGATTTTCGTTTTTTTGTTTTTGTCTGCTTTTTACAAAGAAGAATTTCAAATCTTTAGGACTTAAAACAAAGTACGAGAAGGAGAATAATAATTGCAAGAATGTAATAAATATTAAATAAATGATGTTTTGTACATTTTCATTAAAAAACATTTTCAAAATTGCTTTTATGTGGAATTTAATTTGTGAACCACACAATACAAGTAATAATAACAACAATTTAGCTTCCTGCTACAAAATGGTTCTTGTTCTTTAACATTTTTACACAGACTAAATTGTTTACTGGTCATTTTTTCAATATAAAATTGTTTTTCTTTTTCATCTATGGAGCGGACATGTTTAGGTCAGTTCTAGATTGGTTGACTGTTTGACTGGGGTGTACATTTATTTGTATTTGGCATATTATAAAAATTATTATCACTACGTGTTATGGTCAATAATTTTCTACTCATGAGATTGAACGTATATTAGATTTACGTGGAACGTTTGTGTCATGGAGAAACTTTCGGACTTGAAAAAAAGATTTTATGGCCTTGAGGATATAAACTAGGAAACAACAAATCAAGGATGATAGAAATATTTTAGTTCTACTTCATGTTAACTGTGACATGAAATAAAAGAATTTTTTAAAAACTTTTCATTTGGTCGGATCTAAATAGTCACATGCTCGTCAGTTATTAAGACTGGGCAATGACTAAGAAAGTGTTCCAAAGTTTCAATAACCTCCTCACATGGCCCGAATCCGCTGGGTTTTTTAAAAACACTTTTCAAACGGTCGTCAGTTGTACGAAAGACTATTTGCGGACATTATGGAAATAATGACACTTGCCGAAAAAAGGCGATGCTGGAGGTGAATCGTTATCAGTAAACACATCTGATTCCTCAGATTCTAGAGCTGTCATATTATTTTTGTATTTAGACCAACAATGTTCATTTACATTTAAGTGATTAGATCGGTCCAGTTGTGGTCTCACTGTAACAAAAATTCACAGTATTTTCCAGCGTTCCAATTTACGCTTCCTAGATAAGCATGGGTGGTAATGTATCATACCTGAAGTTTCTTAATTTCGAAGTATTCGCCAGTTGCTCTATATCCGTCTAGATCCAATCGGAGTGGTCAAAGAATGAAGTGATCTGTAAGCACGATCATTTTTCCTCATTGAGGTCTCTTCATGATTGAATATTTGCAACAGAACACTCACGATTGTGGATCGATGTTTACTTTAGAACGGTTCTTAAAAGTCGACCATACCTACTAAGATGCATAGAATTTATTTATATTTCTTTCACATTTAATAGAATTATATGTTGGTATAGACGATTCTCGACTACAAGCTTGATTATTATATTTAAAATGATGCAGAGGAGATGGAAATAAAAAAAAAACTCATCAAAACTAATTTGATTTCAAATATTAAAGGAGCTTCACCCCAGCACAGGTCCTAATAATTTGTTACGCATATCAAGTATTCCCAGTCTTCCTTTATTGGACTTCAAATACAATGAAGTAGCAAAATCTTAAAATGTTCATTCTTAAATTAAATCGATTTCTTAAAGAGTTATTTGATTGAAATAATGAAAACATGCGATTATTTTAATTTTAATCCTTTATGAAGGCCGATAACCGATTACCGATTACTGATTGCAATTTTGTTAAGATATTAAAACATCTGATATTAAAGCGGTTTTTCCTTTATTACATCTAACAGGTTTGAGAAAATAAATATGTTCAAACATAAAATTTTGAGTATTAAAATTAAGAAAAATTTGTTTTTAATTTAAACAAAAAAAGTGATTTAAAATATTAGAAAATACACTGAAGAAAATAGTTATAGAGTTATAATACAATTTCTTATTAAAATAATTCTCAAATAGTAATTGCTTTAAAATAGAATTTCTTAACACTAATTGGACTTTATTGTTAAAATCTGCATACAATTTAAAAAAGGAATTTCTCCTGTGGGCCAAAATTAAAAAATATTTCCTTATTGAACTCTTAAAATGCAACATGACATCAAGTATATTTTTCCATATTTATGCAAATGAATTAAGATTCTTGGCAATGGAAATCTGAATGATTCACAAGGTTTAGTTTTATTTTTATTTATGCATTTATGGGTGATTTGCTATTTAGGCATATTTTGGCTTTTAAATGTTTGTTTTTTGCGTTTTGTTGGAAATTTTATTCCTTCATAAAGTTTACGACAAAACTTTTATGATGCCCGCACTCATAAATGACCAAAATCAACTTAACTAGAAGAAGATGCTGTTGCATTTCCACTAGGGTATGGGTAAAAAAATTATGAACATGAAAATGATTGGCTTAAATTTGTCAGGGATTCGCTGGGCGTTATTTCTTCCAGATCTCAATTACAATAAATTTCTCCAATAAAAAAGTTTTTAAGAAAGCGAACGATACAAAATTGTGAGAATTTCGTTGAAGGTTTCCTCTGATCGTAATTTCCATACAATTTTCCAATAAAGTAGTTCCATAGGAAAGTCATTGGGATACAGGTTAAAGATACTTTTGATATTAATTTATTTAAAAAGAAAGTGAAATAATAAAGTCATTGGTTTAGCTGTCTATGAGTCTAAAGAACTGTTTTAGCAAGTTTTGTAATCTGCTTCTAATAACTTTCCAGTGGAATTGCATTGGAATGGATATGATTATGGAAAGAGGGATGCACATACAAAAATACTGAAGAGCCAATAAATAGAAATAAAATCGTTGAAAAAGAAACAACTTTCATCCTATCAAAAATTTTGAGAGAAGTTCTGAAGTAAACTATCCAAAGCAAAGTTTTCAGATTGCCGATATTAAAAGCTCTTTAAGTTGCGAGTGGCGTGTTTAAATAAAAATCCTTCGCATCAAAATTGTGAATTTTTAAAGAAAAAAATTAGTTCTCATGACTTCAACGCTCAATGGAACCAAAAACTAATGGCCATTACAAGAGTTTTCAAATTGCTTCGATTTTTTTGATTGGACCACCCTTAAAAAATGTGACATGCCTCATCTCTTTTCTAATATGAAAACTTTAAAGAAGAAGGCGTTCGACATTCTTTAAGTGAATAAGGAGAACGTGAGCAATGATACACCATTTAAACATACTATATTACACATAGATGGCGTTGTTCTATACAACAATATGCATTATCCCAGAACTTAACTACAGCAGATAAAACATCATTAAAGCTGGAAAATTAAAGCATGCAAAAAAGGAACAACGAGAAAATATGTAATCGTGGGCTAAATCGCCTCGATTATGAAATGATTATATAATACTTTGGGATGCATCTGAAGAGAAGAAACATGAGCCAAGTGAGAATATTTTAAAAGAATTAGAATTACCGAAGATAACGATGCAACGCATAGGAATAAAGTATTGGAAAAATTATACGTTTTCTCTGTCATTCTTCAGTTTTCTTAATTTCGGGATCCCAAAATTTCATAGACTTCATACTTTATCAGACATATCACAACTAAGAGGTGTGGAATAGAAATGATAAATTTTTGGTTGATGCATTAGTTTCGGTGAGCGTAAAAAAATCCAGATTGCTTTAAGGTATGAAACATATTGTCTCTTCCTTTTAAACTTTCTAATAAAACAAAATTTGGAAACATCATACATTTGTGGTCGCAGTTTAGATGTATTCTTAAGGTTTGCCTTTAAACATTTTCCAAGGAGAATTTGGTCATTGATGAGAAATTATGAAGAGGAAGAAACAATTCAGAATGGTTTTTGAAAGACCATGAAATGATAGTTCATTTTCCTGGGATCTCACACCTGCAAACAGTTAAGGGCAACGGGAGTCTGAAGGGTTTGGAAAGAAAAGCTTTGGACACAGATTTATATAGAATTTCTTAAAAAAGAGTCTAAGCAAAACTTTAGCTACAGAGAGAAATAAAACTCTTTGTGTCACTACCAAATACCATAACATATTCAGGCAGTGTCTACCAACATATGACCACAAGTTCATAAATAGTGATTGTGAGAATTATTCGATCTGACTCTAAATTATGAAAACAGTTTGGGACAACTCCATATCAATTTTTTGGAATACTCCTTCCATATTCATTCGCCCATTCATTACAACCAAGAATTTGGCATCTCCATACTCATTATTTAGAATAAAAACTTTGGCAACGGAGGAGAAAAAAACCCAAAATCAAGAAGACAAAATCATAAAAAGAAAAGAAAAGAAAAAAAGCTTGGGAAATGTTTATAGCTGGTGGCGCTTAAAATTAAGCAGCTAAAAACAAAACAATCAAAAAACAAACGAACAGACAAACAAACAAACAAACGAAGCAATAGAACAGCAACATTAAAAAAGAGCCAATTGTTGGTAACAACCTGTTGCCAAAGTCGTGCCGCAGTGGCATGTGGAGTACAATGGCTAGAAGCAAAAGGACTTGGTAGTAAAAGTAGTGCTTGCTTTCTTGTTCATTCGCTCATTCGTTCGTTCGTTCATTCGTTCGTTTGTCCGTTTAACTCACTGGATAACTCATTTGAATGTTACATATTTTGTATTTGCTGCTTTTAGGATTTCTGGTCATCACAATATTTTATTGTTGTTGTTGTTTTTTTTTATTTCATGTTGCCCATCATAAACGGAGTCAGTTAAATAAAATAAAAAAACATAAACAAAACAAATAAACATTTAAAATGATTAATTTAAGCGATTTTATGATACCTTTTCATTGCTGCGTTGATTTATTATCGTCATCATGGTTTTTATCGCTGGCAAGGAGTTTTGTTGTCTTTGACTGTTTAGCCTCACTCTCTCTCTATGTAGTCTAAGGGTATAAGTTAGTTAGTATAGCGGACTTGAGAGGTGGCTACAATAATGAGATAACGACCTCTTTTAGTGGGGAAATATAAAAAAGACAATAAAGGCATAAAAATTAAGCGCCTTGCCTTCAGCTAGTTCTGGATACGTTAACAAGTTAGATTTTACTTTGAGTGATTTGAGAGTGGAAATATGGGGAATTGAATGAGGTTTGGTTTTAATTGGTATATTTTAGAGTTCAAAATTTGAAGTATGTTCAACAGAAATATTAAGAATAACTGTAAAGTCTTGGAAAAGCAAGGAATACAGACAATAAATCGATCGCTTTCCATCCTTAAAAAAATCGGTTAAAAACTTTGCAGCCAAAGATACAGTAAGAAATCTTTTCATTAATATAGTTGTTAAATCGCGCTTAGAACTTCCACCTCTCAACTACATAAATGATCGCTATGAAACCTATCGGGCCAATTTAAACATTTGTTATCATTTGACAAGTTTTAAAGTCCTCTGCAATTAAAATTTAAGTTACAATTACAAATGAACTTATCCAGAGATGGGAAAATGGATCATTTAGCCAGCAATATTTAAGCACGAATTGTATGAGAGAACACGTTGCAGTACTTAAATATATTTTAATATGTTCAGCAATAAGGCAGGGAGGGTAATAGAGGTCTGTGTCATTTTTGGACAAAAACAAGTTGTATCAACTGGGAAATCCTATGCGACAAATGATTCTTCTGATGTTTATATAGATTTATCTTAATTGTAAATTGGAAGGAATGTGATTTTCATGTTTCAGCTTATAGGAAATTAGTTTACTTCAGATTACTTAAGAACTCCCCGGAAAGAGATTTTGATTGATTAAATATATTATTAAATGAGTTGACGAGAGAAGTTGCTCTCTGGGAAAGAAGAAATTCCAATAACTTATGAAAATTGATTTCATAGGAACTAGTCATTGGAACATCAAGCTCTGCTAGTGACGAATCTAACTTTTGATCCAAACGATCAACATTACGTTTGGTTCATCCTACAGCGTCAGTTCTGCTTACCAAAAGTGGCCCAATAGGTACATTATATCACAACCACAACCTTCATACCAAGATAGATGAGGTTCTTACCCATTTAAAGTTTAGCTATTCTATATTCATTATTTGCCTCCTAAAATAATTGGTAGATATGAATAACTGGAGAGAAATATTCCCTTAAACGATATCTAAAGATGGTGCCTAAATGATGCAATTTAAACTTAGATCTTTTATTATAATAATAAAACCTTCGCTTATTCAAATACATATTGTTATTTTTCAGCAGCTTAAGAACTAAATCGTAGAAAGAAGCTTGTTTTCATATGTCAGGACGGTTAAGATTCGCAACCATGTAAAACCATAGTATGGATCCATATTGGCATTAATCAGTATATCCTCCTTATAACAACTTCATGAGTTAGGATGGTTAAGATTTGCATCCATGTTACACAATTATAAGGACCCAGGTGGGTCTAATATATCCACCTAATATTATTGATTGGCAGTCCAAAAACTAAATATTTAGAATAATCGCAACTTCATGAGTTAGGATGTTTAAGGTTCGTATTCAGGTATTACATTTGAACGGATTCAAGTGAGCCTTGTCCATTCAATCGAGCTAATATAGTGCCAAACTCGAACAAAACCGACTGACGAGAGTTATTTTTCTTGGAAAAAGCGTGAAGTCAACATAAATCAATTAAAAAAGTTATGAACTATAAAAACGCAAAACTTAAATGTGATAAATTGGAAAGAGTCCAGGTCATTCAAAAAAATTTTGAAAAGAATTATAAGCAAACGCGTTGAGAGTCACAAATTTTAGAGCATTGAAACACATTCAGAAGCAGGAAATTTGGCTTCTATAAGATTTGAAGTCTAGGGATGAAAATAATGATTGAACGATGAAAAATGAAGGGATTTTTCATATTGTTCATTACAAGAAATAATAGCGCAGAAAGGTAAAAACCGCCAAACGGCCAAA
This sequence comes from Cochliomyia hominivorax, assembly GCA_004302925.2. NCBI lineage: Eukaryota > Metazoa > Arthropoda > Insecta > Diptera > Calliphoridae > Cochliomyia > Cochliomyia hominivorax. The sequence goes on from PYHX02000413.1 coordinate 57,453,995, forward strand.
TCAATGACCAAGTCGAATATACCTGACGTCCAAATAGAATATCCATGACACCAAAGTGATTATATTATCTATATTATATGGTTCCAAAAGAGAGTTTTAATTATTTTCAGTTGAAATGAGGTGAGGCGACCGAATGCATCTGATATGAAGAAAAGTGAATTGTTTGACAAGGACAATCAATGAGATATAAGAAGCAACAAATGTCGTCAAACTTTTGGGAATAAAACACATTTTGATTTGATTTATTTCTCGGACTTAAACTTCCTGACTTTATTAGTAAAAGAAAATTTAGAATCCACCACATTTTTATACATGGATTAAAGGTAGAATATCCGCTCAGTGTTCCGAGCAATTGGTGCTAACAGTTAAGGCTTGAAGGATACAGGGAGTCTAAAAAGGTTTGAAACTCCGCTTCAGATTTTGCAATAACTCCTCAGCTGATTATCCGTGATGTCAAGGTAATGCTTAATATTGGGTGCAATCGGTCGAATAAACACAGCAGCCTTGTGACAATGTTTACTTAAAGGGACTTAATTACTAAAAATGACACGAGTTCATTACCTTCCATCATGACTGTTGCAAGATCGATCAAAAAGCCTATGAAAACGAGTGATTGCAATATTTTATATATATTTCTCCTATCAATTTAAGCGAAGTGTACTGAAAATGTTCGCCTCAAAGTCCTCCCATTTAAATAAGAAACTAAAATTTACGGTTAATTTTAAATTATATTGAAATGTTTTTAGAAATATAAAAATGACCTTAAAAAACAACTTCCACAACTACAACTGATCTTTAACAAGATTGTTCTGGGTGGTTTATGATGTGTCTCTTCAAGATAAAAGCATTTAAGATAGCATCGTCAATGAGCTGACTGTTGCTGCTGTTGCCTAGTGTTCTAGACCAGTCATTAGCCAGACATGGAACACAACAGAAAACAGTAAACTCGTAAATGTCTCTGTTGCATATGAGTTAAAAGAGTTTGCAGTGCACTGAAGTTGAATTCATTTCGGTTTGGGCGAAAACAAAAGACCAAATGAAAAAAATATATATAAAAAAACTGAATAAACCAACCATAACAATCAGGCATTTAAAAGCTTTTAAAGAGACTTGAAAATTAAGGCAATTGCGAGAGATGGAAGTGGAGGTGGAGCAGTGGTGGTAAAGCCACCAAACTGCAGCTGAAACCAGAAAAAGAAACATAAAAATACATAATCTTAAGAAAAAAAAAGCTAAACAGACTGAGACTGAACAAAAAAAATACTGAATAACACAAAAACAACATGGCCCAGTATCTCGTATACAGCGATAAGGAATTTTGTCATGACCAAAATATCAAATAATTGCCAATTTGTTAAATTATGCATTATCGGGCGGTATTTTGTTTATTTTAGACCAAAAACAACAACAACAAAACAACAAAAATAACAACAATCCAATAGTAAGTCATAGTTGTTGTCGTAGCTAAATCCCAAAGAGTGAAGCAAATGCAGCGATTTTGTTGTCAATCGTTTCGTTTAATATTTGTTTCTCCTCTCGAAAAAATTTTTACTTTGTTTTACGAGTTTTAATCGTGTTTCATGATATTTTAACCTAAAAAAAAGGTATAGAAAAAATCGATTGTCTTTGCGTTCATCTTCTGTCTTTTCTGTCGTTATTCGTTGGTCGTTTTGTCATTCATTTTCAATTAAATCACGACCAAAATTAATGGAAATAATTACTTTTTTCACTTTTTGCTGTTAAACTTGTGCAACTCACACACAGAGTAATATCGGTGGACGGGAGCGGGAGGTGGTGGTTGCACAAAATACGAGGAGTCAAGTATGCGGTCGTAGTACAATTGAAACGTTTTCGTTCGATAAAAAACTCACGATTTGTCGTTTCTGTCATCTGTCTCTCTGTGTGTGTGTTTGATTGTATTTCACTCTTCTGTGTGTAAAGTCTGGCAATTAAACGTGAGTTTTAAAATAAAAGAAGAGTTTTATTTTCTTATTTTTCGAGTTTTTTTGGGGAAACAAAATTAAAAAAAATAAATTAACAAAATTCAGACAATGTTTAGGAAAAACGTGGCGTCTTAATAAAAAGTTGCCTGTTGCTGGTGGTTTGTACTTTACTCTCCCTCAAAATATAGGAGACATTATTGTAGGAATTACGTTTTTGTCTGTATCTTTTCTTCCTTGACAAATTGTTGTCAATAGCAGTGTGTCGTGAGTCCAATATCTTGATTCGTTTTCTTTTTCCTTTAAGATTTCTAAATTTAAGTAAAATAAATATAGAAAAGAATTCATTGCAAAAATATGTCACCGAATGAATTTAGGTGACTGTTGACTGGTTGACAATGGGAGAATATTTATAGTGGGAAATAAAATATTAGAATAGAATTATGTATTAAAATTAAGAGGTTTATTCGAATATTTTGTTGGGAAATTTGATAACCGTCATTCACTTGAATTCGCTACTGAGGTTAGAAGTTCACGATCAACTTTCGTCAATTTTAAAGTGGTGATCTCGACACTGGTCAGCCGAAAAGATTTTACAGATAATAGATTTGACGCATTACTCGAATAACATCGCTTTTAATCGAGAAGAACAAATTATCCAACAGACCATTCCCATACGATTAAAAGCAGCTAAATACGTTAACATGCAATTCTGCGTTACGGAAATAATACAAAATATGTATATATTGAATCGCACTGCCATCTATAATGAAAAACTGATGCATTACTATAACATCTATGACCATTTCTCATGAAAAGCCCGATCAAACAGTCAAATAAACACACAAAATTGAATATATACGTTGCCAAGTTACTGTTTGATATTTGGTGAAATCAAAGAATATTTTGTATTATAAACTATTGAAGAGAGTAATTAACGATTCCATAACCTTTGATCTTGACATCGCTTGCCACATGTGCTGCAGAGCAGGTCAAAAAAATTAGGAAGCCAAAGATGGAAGATATTTGTTTATCCGCTCTATAGCCCTTCTGACTATCATTTATTTCCGATCGAAACAGAACTCTCTTACTGGAACATGTTTTAAAGACTGGCGCGGAATCCAATGTCATAAGAAATCCATCTAGCTCTGAATTAGAACTGAACTAGAACTCAACAATCCAAATTCTGAAAATCTGCACTCAATATATCATCCATCATGGAATACGCAAGATAATATTGGGCACATTTTTTTAAAATTGACCTTTGAAATAAGAGGTGATAACACTGTGGAAAACACGTGGAAAACTGCTAATCCTTTTTAATTCCTCATTTGAAACGCCCAAGAAATGACTACCGCATGTCTGGATATGTTATTAAAAGAGAGTCCTTACTCATATGCGACAGATTTTATTTACCGTTTCCCGCTCAAATTTGTTTAACAAAACAGGAATAGAAAAATTAAACTCTGAAGAACTGATTTTAAATAGTAAACTACGGCTTCAAATAAAAAACAATCTGGCCACATTTCACCTTATTTCGAATACTGACGGACACATGAACATTCCTGAATTGACGCATATTTTGATTTCGAGCAAGAAATGTAGTTTATGGGTTCAAAGGTGATTCTTGGTGATAAACAGGTAACTTAAAATTTTATCACATTAATTGTTAATACGACATTAAAAAATGTGATTTAACATTACAAAATGTTAATTTTCATTCATTGTAAAACATGGTTAAATGAATTATTTTTTAAATGGAGAAAAGTGTCAAAGCCATTTTTAAGGAAAATCGAATATTTTGGCAATTTATTTTGTGTACGGTTTTTAAAGAAGGGTATCGTCCTTAAACAGGATTGATTAAAGGAATATATATTTACTGATTGAAATTAAATAAATATTCTTCTGATTTATTGCCTTAAAAATAATTGAAACAATAATGTGAAACTTGTTTATCGTTTAACATTTTTGTTCTTTTCCGTTTGTGTTTTATATATTTGAAGTTTCTTCTTATGTGGGGAAGGATATTTGGCAAATGTTTGTTATGAAGCCACTGAATAATGGCGCATGCTCCATTTTCTATTCTAACTTAGGTTTTAAACTTAAAACTAACATTTAAGCAATTTTTAAGGTATTTCAGAAAATCCTTTACCTAAAAATGTCCTTTTACTTTCACACTATGATTTCCTTCCACTAAACTAATTTCGCTTTAGAGTTCATTGTATGGAATTTTTAATATTTTAAGGAAATTAATTTTAAATTGTATTTGTAATCATTTAAATTGATACATTAGATTTTTAACTCCAAAATACAGACAGAAGGAGGAAGGGAAAAAACACTGCTATTAAATATTCAGTTAAAATTATAGTTTTAAAAACAAGTCGGGTGTTATTTTGGAATTAGCTACTGCTACATAAATATTATCTACTCAAAATACACTCTACATGTAAATTAAACAGAAGCTGTTAAGTCACGCAATATTGAAATTTAAACCAAAATACCAATCATTTCATTATTTAAAATACCAGACAGAACAGATAAAAGACAAAAAATGTACAAAATTCTAGACTTAATACAAAATAAGCCAAATCAGAAGAACGACTACTATAATGTAGAGACAAGAAAAAAAGTAAAAATTGCTATAACGGTTGTAACGAATCGAAAATACTCTATGCTTGTTCCTATCGAAATGTATCGTGGCCTATAATAATTTCAACTAAAGGTTTATTATTGGTGCCAAATTTTATTAGATTTGATTGTTTCATTTTGTCAGAATTTATTTTAGAGTTGGCGCCAAATATCGGTATATAATTTCTTTTATAACTCCTGAACGTATCTAGATATATTGTATCCTATAATTTCAATATAATCACCGCTGATGGTCGTTTAATGATAAAAACTTTCAAAGTTAACTCAGATATCGGTCTATAATTCTTGTTATCGATTAATAGACAAATTTGAAGTCTATAATATGCTCCACTGAAAACACAAAATCTTAAATTTCAATAGAATAAAACATTTATAGTTTGCTACAGATATCGGTTTATATATTTCTACACAACGCCTTATCGAAAAATTTTGTACATCGGAACTTCCTCCCCATTGGAATTTCAAGAAATTCGATTGTGTCGTTTGGTCTGCGATACGATTTTGAGATTCCATTTAAATGTTTTTCAAGAACAGCTTAGGAAGTTGTTTCAGATATCGGTATATAACTTTTTTCAAACGAAGCGATATTGCTGCTTTAAATAATAAGTTTGTTAGGGTTTCACATCCTACAGATATCCGGGCATGCTTGTTTTTGATAGATTTTGTTGGTATTGAATGCAAGCTGCGGAGGGCTTCAGTAAGGAATAAGGATGATCAAACTACTGAGTTTCAATTAACTCTTTTTATCAGACTATGCTTTGGATTTAGCCTCAGATATCGGTTCTTAATTTGCTATATCCGATCTAAATTGTTTTTTTTCTAATCTAATTTATAATATTGATTTCAAATTGACTGAGATTTGATGAACTCGTTATAATCTGCACATGCTTTTTTTTAACGACCCAATTCCATCAGAATCAGATAGAAGCACAGGTATATCTAAGTCTAATCAGATTTTAATATTGTCAAATTGAGAAGGTCTTAAGTTATTTCTCTTAATGTTCCGCACGGACTGACAAAACCTATTATAATCTTACCGGCCACTTGTTTTGGAGTAGGGTATTTGGAAAAACCTTAAATATGGTCTGGACATTAAACGAAAATGGCAAACAGACATTTCGAATAGGTGGAGTTCATAAGCAGCTCACATATGGTAACAACAAATATTAAATACAACAACCAATAGTAAAGGAATCCGATTACATTAAATAGATAAATGGTAGTGGACATGATCATTTCCACACATACAATCATACATATTTCCCATATACACGATATATAAATATATAACTTGATTGGTTTCATATGTACCATTTCCTAGACTTATGAAATGCTAACATGTTCAAATCTTAGGACAGACGAACAAAATACATCTGGGGACAGACGGAATTATAGTCAGACATTTAGTTACAAAAAAAACATTCGATGATATCAATTGAAATATTGACAGACATTTAAAGTGAAATGAAGTGTTTTGGAGGGGGGGGGGAGAGGTGTTTTAGAGTTAAAATTTCAGATTCAATATGAACATTAATGTTTAATTTTTTTTCTCTTAAAAGTTTATGAATACAACAACAAAAACAATAATGAAGTAAAAATTATCTGCATAAAAATAATACAACTAAATAAATGGTGAGTTAATAGGAAAATAACAAAAATTAAGAATTACAACAACAAAATAAACTTCATCTGTCTATAACAGAAAACTATATTCTGAACATTTAAAAAAATGATATTTTTTAAACCCTCCACCACCACAGGTGGTGAAGATTAACTTTCTTCATTCCGTGTGTAACGATATGAAGGAATCATCTCAGACCCCATATATTCAGTGTCAAATGAAAATCCGAGTCGATTTTGATATACAATAACCGACAGAGCTCAATTAAATTGGGCATGAGTAATTGGAATAATCCAGAGATGTTTCATATTTTAAAGCAGCAAAACCGGTTCAGTATATTAAAAGACATAGACCGATACATGAGGCAATTTTTAAGTTATACGATTTAAATATATTATTAGTAATTTAAATTTTTTTGTATGAATGGTACCTCTCCTCCTGAGCCTATTTGTCCCATATTTTTTAAAGTGATGATGTCTCACAGTAGCATAAATGCTGCAACATTTTAAGACTTTCGCTATTATAGTTCTTTAGATATTCGATAAGCAATATTTGCTTTGAATGGGGGTACCCCTCCCCTGGTCCTACCAGTCCAACGTTTTGTCCAGTAAAACAGTTCTTTGTGGAAGTTGTTGGGTTCTTTAGATATTTTAAAATCAATATTTGCCTTATAAAGAGGAAACCTCTCCTCCTGGTCCTATCCTTTTTACGTTTTGTCCAGTAAACCAATTCCTTAAAAAAAGTTGTTGGAATCAAATTTAGGAACTCTCACTGTTATAGATCTTTAGATATTTGATAACCAATATTTGCTTTGTATGCGGGGTATCCTCCCTCTGGTCTTATCAGATTTTTTATACCCTATATTACTTTCGGATATATAAGGATCATTCTGTGAAAATTTCATAAAAATTGGCCCAGCCATTTAAGAGTCTATACATTACATAAATACATACATACATACATACATACATACATACATACATACATACATACATACATACATGCATACACTTCATACTTTATATATAGATAAATATAATGTATTCCTTTGTGAGTGTGTCTGTGATGGAGGGTATTGAAAATTCGGCATAACCGAATAAAGCATTCTCACTTGTTTTCAATTTTATTTCTTTTAAATCAGAGAGGTCTGTTGTACTTTTGAATCGGGCACATGTTGCCTTCATATGGTTTTACTATTTTGCATAAATCATAATGTAATCTGCATCGCAAAATAAAAAAAGTAAAAACTTTTTTTTAAAATAAATTTTATATAAAAAAATTGTCCAAAAGCTTTCATAATTAACTGAGAGCAAAACATTTGGTACTCGTTCGTTGGACAGACACAATCAGAAACTTAGCATCTGCATTTTAGTTTTATTTCAAAAAAACATTAAAAAAGGACCAGACCAGCATTCTTAGCGAAGCTTAACACATAAACTACGAAGCAAATAAGTTGAGTTAAGAAAAAAAGGAAGAAAAAAATTAATACTTTGCGTAAACCCTCACCTTTTAGGCGAACACATGCGACCAGTTGAAGAAAAAAATATTGTAAATAAAATAAAAATAAACAGAGTTGAAAAATTTTCAAATGTTATTTTTATATTGATGGAAAATTTGAGGTTAGACGAATTTCTAGAGCACTATATACAAGTTAAAAATATCGCCACTGTAATACTGTAAAAATGTTGAAATCTGATCTAATGGTCACAGGCGATCTCTACCGAAAATAATTGAATCGTTTTTAAGATAATAAACTTCCACTATGGTAACGTTCGGTCACATATTTCAAAATCGGTCAAAAACTAATTGGATATTAATGTACATACCTTGCCCCCTTAACCTACACATACACGCGGAGTAAAAATATGTTTGCGGTAACCATAAATAAGAAGCATCATACTATTGTTATTAGAAATTATTGTTTATTCGCTTTGTGATTTTGCATTAATAATAATAGTTATTGTTATCGCCACTAAAAGTATTGTAATTCCAATAAAAATATTGTTAACTCAATAAAAATTTGTTTGTTCGCGTTCTTTTGTTATTGAATAAAAATATTTTCGTATGAAATATTTTAATACTTTTCTCATTTTCTTCATGGAAGGCGACTTGTTCGAGCACCAGTTCAAAGAGTTATATTGTTATAATGAAAATCCTGATTAAGATTTACTGTACTACAAAGGACATGATTCAACAAAAAAGCTACCCTGTAGGTACGTGTGGTTAATGAAGATTGGGTAGAATGATTTGGGACGAGCGGAAAGACTTAAGCCAAGCATTTAACTTTCCTCCTTAGCTCATGTCACTATAACTACGCATAAACTGCGAAGTAGAAATGACGTTCTCAAAGCATTAGCCGTCAGAAATATAAGGAAATCTTATCATCTTAATCTGAATGAATTATGTTGCTCCAGTATGTCATCCTTAGCTAAGCGTTAAGCACTGGAAAAATATATAAAGTATGGTCAAAACCCAACCCTATGAAATGTAATAGGCTGTGTTCATATGTCCTCAACTCACCAGATTTTTCTGTTTGCGGGGGGAAGTATCCAAACTCTATATTACACAATTGAAGTCTCCCTCGAGGCATTTAAGAAAGACTTTTTGAATACAGAAAAGGGTACACTTAGATAATTGTATGATCCTTTCAATCGAAATTCGTTTATGGCGGTTCAAACAACCGTATGAGTGTAGTACCTCACATCTCATTTCAGGCAATGAATAGAATCTGCCGTGGCAATAGCCTCAACAGCTTATGAACTATATTCTACATGTCTCTTAGGACCATATAATAATTGACTAAACTGCTCAATCCAACCTCCTTTAGTCCTGAAAGTCTATAGATTCTTCCAATAGAGGTTTTCCTGCTTCGCGCTCTGAAGATAAATTAAAACATGAACTAACAAAGTTGTTACTTTTTTGACAGTTATTACCTGATTTGACATTGGAAAAATTCTAAAAATGAAAAGAGATCTTAAATCTTACAAACCGGATTATATATTGGTTAATGTGTCTTTTGGGAAACGATTTTCTTGCTTAAAAACTTTCTTGGAAAGAAAACAAAATGGAAAAAAATGCTTAAGAAATTAAAGAGTATGAGATGATCGCAGGTTGTGATCATCAATATTTTCCTTTCCCGTTCAAACACATTGTCAAACCAATTATGCCAATTTTTGTTAACTACAGAGATGCGCTATGAAAAAGTTAAAATAAATAAAAATTTAAGATCACAACTTGAATAAAAAACTATGGGAAATAATTTATGCCTTCAAATCCATCTGCAATGAGAAATACAAAACAACAACAACAACAAAATTATACAACACCAGCAATAACAAATCTCAACCTTTTTGTGTTTGTTTTTTTTTTTCTTTCTTTAACTTAAAAACGTAGGAGGACAACAACAGCAACAGAAACACCACCAATAACAACAACAGCAGCAGCAGTAAAATCAACAGCAACAATTGCAATAAGAAAACAACTAAATAGAAAAAAAGGCAAAGGAATCAGTAATGTATCGGGAGAAAAAGGTACTAAAACAATTTAACCAAAACGCTTGTGAACTCTCACACATACACACACATATATATAAATTGAAGTATATTTCCTTAACATATTGGCACAACATGCGCCAATGCGCCAGCGTGCCTGAACATCATAAAAAAACGACTTAAAACATTATCATACTGAAAGTACGAGCAAAAATAAAAATAAAAATAAAAAATCCCTAAGTAATCAAAACATGCACCCTCTTGAGAAAATGAGCAAAATTATAAATTATCAAATGCTAAAACAAAGAAGAAGCAGAAGACGGGAATCTCGGCAAATGAGATGAAAAATGAAATAAAGAAAAAAACTTGTTAAAAATAAAATTTATGCACAATTAAATCACAAGCGAAATTATTAATGGGCCCGTTCACGCTTTTTAATATGTTGCCCAAGTAAAAAACAAACTAAAACGATTTCCTATACCCTGCAGGAAAGCTTATGGGGAATGAGAGTAATATTAGTTCTTTTATTTCGGGGAGTAACAACAAGACTATTTTAGTCAATAAAATTCTCAGCCACAAAGAAGATGTTCGAAAAGGAGAATCGCTCGAAGTCGTATATAAATTACGATAGTATTCGTAAAATTAAGGTAGTAAATTGGATTAACCGTCGGGAAATGAGGTTCAATAAAATTATACAGGTCGTGCAAATGAGTATCAACGCTGAGGAAACTCACGAATAGTTTCGAATAAAGACGACAGCTCAAATAGGTTCAAGAAATACATCGATTTTGGAACAACGAGGGGTTTTATGTTTAGATATGGACGAAACATTTAAGCCAAATGCTTTCGGGAATATCCATCCTTAATGGAAAGAGGGCAGAACATGATTTATCTCAGAAGAAATTAGTAATTCATTTTATCGTGTTAAGAAAAGAAGATCTACCGGGAGTTTGAATAATACCTATAATTATCCGGGCATTATGAAAACGTGATGATCCAGATCGTAAGCTATTTGGATTAATAAATAAACCGAAAAGTACAAACTTGCAAATCTCTCTAATTTGCGAAGCATAATAAAGTCTTGCGTAACTTATGTGGTAATAATGCTGATTTCCAAATAGATATCTTATCGGATAAGAACAAGCTTAAGAATAGAACAAACAGGTTACAGAGGATGGACCTTACAATTCTATTAATGTATTACAGATATATTTAAATTTATAAAATTTATGCCTCTTGTAGTGTAAAGGAACAATAAGCGATTGAACAGCTGTGGTCTATCAGTACTTCTACTGACACACAACTATTTGGATCAAGCGTCAAAGACAGCTGCGGAATAAGTTCAACTCTCGTTTTGAAATATAAAATGAGTTACTAGAACCCCGTTCTGAAGAGAAGCGTAGTCCAAAAGGGGTATTCTGCATTGATCGAAACAAAAATTAGTAAGAAAATCTGAACCTTCCCAACAACAACAAGAGGGCAAACGTTATCATCATGAAAGATTATGTTCTGGTATCTGGACGAATATACTGATCGTAAATCGCTAATTGTTTTCTTCAAACCAAGTCATTTTTTTGTTACACAGGTTCCCTGATTTTATGCAACCAGAAGGTTTCCTTTGAAAATCGGTATTGATTTGTGTTGTTAACCGGGATTTATGTAAGACCTTTTCAGCTTGCGATTATTGTAATGTATCTCACTACCACGGCCGTAAAGCAGCTCTTGGAGTGTAAAGACCGATAGCAAAATTCATGTTATTTCTTAAAGACGGTCAAGTTGTATTAAGTTTGTACGACTTCGAGATTTTAACGTCTCTCTCCCACGCATTGGATCATATAAGAATTCGTATGACTTTAAACGTAAGAAAATGACTTATTGTATAATTCAGAATGATAATGCAAGTTTATTAAGCGGGCCTCTCTTGATCCCGATCTTTTGAATAAAAATTATACAGCTATGTTTGGCTGTGGAACAAGGATGCACTCCAGTACGGAAGACGAAAGACTGCCTTTTTTAATAATTTTTTCTTCGAGATCTTAAACGTATATCAGAGGCTGATTTCCAACGATATATTTCACGCATGATGATTTACGTAATAATAGCCGGACAACAATATTTTCTAGACTAAACGGCCGATTCAAAAAAGAAATCGATCGATCGTTTTACTAACTTTTTAGAACAGACCTACGCCTCGCCAAATATTTTACTCAGACAAGTCCTTCTTTTTAGGATTTCAGGGCTTTAGAATGCAATGACATGTTTTACTGATATATAAGTGCAGAGCTACGTCCTTCCAAACATTAAACTCAGTCAAATCATCCTTATTGAGGATTTTGAATGGAGAGCATTTAAGAGTCGGCTTTGCCGCATTCGTACTCTTTTTAGATTTCATTTGTAGCTGGATATTGGTTGCACTTAAAAAATTTAAAATCAATAAAACATTTCATATCGATAAACTTATGGATGCTGAGGCTTTTGCTGATCATAATGACGACCATGATGATTATTATTATTATTGATGTTTAATGCTTCTGCGGGAAACATGTTGCCAAAAAAATGCTAAATCCAAAAACACACCAAAGCATGAAGAGACGCACTGCGGTTGCTTGGCAAGCTAAACGCATTAAACAACACAAACAACAAGAACAACAATATGTAATGTAGATTTTCTTGCATGAATGAATGAAAGAATGAATGTATGACTGACTGACTGACTGAATGAAAGTATGTATGTTTGTGTGTGTATGTACAAGCGTGGTTGGGATACGTGTACGCATAACCATAAACTACATCAGAGAGTACATGAACATTAGGCGCCGGATATGTTAGGTTAAGACGTTAACAACTTTTTAAAATTGTTATTAGCATATCGATGCCGATACAAACAAATAAAATAAATATTTTCTTCTTCTTCTTTCTAACAAACTACAACAGCAACAACGAAATCAATAAATATGAAATTTTTATTAAATTTTAAAAACGGTGAGAAGGGTAGAGCGAGAGAGATGAGAAACGAAAAATGTCGAAATATTTATTAGTGCATAAAAATTGTTTTCCCAATTAAATTTTAGTTGTTACAACTTCAATTTATTTATTTATTTATTTACGATTTCTATTACAAACGCAATTAAAGTGTGTTTTACAAATGTCGAAAATTTGAACTTTTCAGTTTTCAGTTTCAGTTGTTAAAATTGTGTAAAATTGTGAAAATTACTTTCACCACATGAATTTGGATAAATAAAATTATTAACGTGGATGCACAACAAATCTTAGTAAATCAAAGGACAAAAAATGTGTTTCTTGTTCCGAAACTTTTGTGTTGTAGAATAAAATGGAGATGCGCAATATTTTCCTTTAATTTGACAAAAATTACGATCACTTTCGGTCACGTATTTTCAACACTTTTCCTAATCTGTGTTATCTTAGATCCTGAGAATAAATTTACTCCGGTGTTTCTAGGTCGGCCACGGCTTCTTGCTCATTAAGGATTCCACTCAAGTGGCATAAAAGTAATTTTCTCCAGCTGTTTTCAGTTAAGTTGTAAAGCCGTTTCAGCACCGTTTTCTACGTTTCATTTGTATTATTGTGGGTTCCTCATTTGTCTTATTCCAGAGTTCTACGTTGTTGTTGTTATTAGGCCAGAATAAAAATTTGCGTTATTGTGTTCGATACTAACCAGGTTTCACTTTCACAGTATTGATTTACACAAGCTTGAATATTCTAGGATTTATCGTCCGTATATTGCGAGCATCTTCATATTGATTGTAGTTGTCCTAATGTCGCACGGACTATATTGATGTCACTATTTGTAGTAATTATTCTACCCAGATAGCAAAAGCTATCTCATGCAGCATGTAGTTATATGTGCTTAAGTTGTTGATTTTCAATGTTTTGGTCTTCTTGATATTTATCTTCAATATTCAAGATAAAATATCTGGAAATATTCGAACTGATATTTATTCTTTTGTAACTCTGTTCTTTGATATCATAGGTTTATGCGTTTTTCTAGTTAAAGGAAGACAATACAAGAACATTCGAATCTCTACCGACAGTAGGCATGCCGTAACTTCCGAACGGCTCGTCTATAGAAAAGTTTTTTAAGCAAAATACCTCTGAAACTATACGAGATAGCCACATATAAGAAGTTATAATTTTTTGTTTCCATTTCATTTAGCAGATGTCTATACGACGTCTGTGTGTTAACCCAGCATTGGAAGAGCTCCGAAAAGGTAATATTTGGAGCGAGCACCCTCTCGCAGGATTACCTTTGTAATTTTAAAATTACAATCGTTCTTCTCGGTCCATTCGGTAGTGTAACCCGTTGTTGACTCTTCTGAGAAATACAATGCGGTTATTTATATCTCTGAACCCAAGTGAGATGTCCGTAGGAAATTCTACCACACCTAGTTAAAGGAAAGACAAAAGTCCAATATAGGAAAAAAAAGCTCTTAGCCTTTCGTTATTATAAAGAGTCAAGACAAAGATGAGAGAATTCCTTACTGAGATCCCTGTGTCTTCTGTTTATTCGAAAAGCTCCTGAGACAACTTTTCAACAAAATTACGTAAGAAAATATAGATTCTAAATAATCTAAATTTCACAAATGATATTTGTTTTCCAGCTTGCAGATTAGATCAAGTTTGAGATATGAGAAGTGCAAATGATCAGCCTGTTTCGACAGGATCTATCAGGACAACTGATCCAAATGAATGCAACTTCTGGTCTCACAGTGAGTCCCCCTAAATGTCAAAAATCTCCCTCTTTAATATAAATTTCGAATTAGGGCGATTACAACTTTACACTGACTTCATTAAATTCAAAACCCTTTTTGATATTTTCGAATTAATTGGTTTAAGATAAAATGCGTTAAAAATTGTCTATATCAAGCGAATGGATTTAATGAAATTAATTGACCACTTAGATTGGCATTTAATATGGCGGCGGCAATGACGGTGGCGTTCTCCAAACCATCTTTCTTAATAATCAACAAATTTCCAAAAAAAAAAAAAGATTTTTAAATTAATTGACGCTTAAAAACATCTCAATGGTTTAATCTTTAGCTAAAGAAGAAGAAAAAGAGTTTTAAGCCTTAATTAAGAGTAAACACACACTGGCATTCACACGCTAACTTTAAGTATTTATGGAGTTTGAAAATAAACGATAAAATAAAACCTTTTAAAAGCGCATAACTCACACGTATGTAAACTTAGTAGGAATATGTTTGTATGTATGTCGCATTGGTTTAATTTCCTGGCTGAATTTAAATTTAGGTAAGAATGGAGTGAAAGCTTTATTGGATTAAGTCGAATTTCAAATACTCTCCCCTGGTTTCTATCAAACAATTATTAACCAAAACTAATCGTCAATCAATTTTTAGGAACATCAATGTATTAGTCTACTGGTCCCATCGCAAAACTGGGTCTTGCGAAACGACCGATAAATCGTGCAAAGGTTGTGATAAATTTCAGCTAAACCGAATGTTTTATTCGATTATAGTACTTTTCGAGTACTCTGTTAAATATTGAATGTGGAGATTTTTTCCAGTTATTGATTTTATCTATTAAATTTTCTATTTTTAAGTACCATCGGAAATTTAGGACTGGTTACACAGGGTAATAATGTCGCTTAGAAATACAACTTCTTCCGTTTGAAGAAAAACGATTCAAAACTTGAAATTTCCACAAAAGAGATAAGGAGAAGTCTGTTGAGCCGAACAAGTTTGGAAGCAATTTTTTTAATAAATATGACATAAATCAGATACATGTTTCTAAGGCGCTGATAAACTATTAAAAAAAACAAGTTGAGAGGCCATGGCTAATTTACCTTATAGTCCAGACTTGGGAGTTCCTGACTACAATTTCTTTTGTTTAACATGTTTTAAATTTGGAGTGATCGCAAGGGTGTCTTGTTTTATGAGTTGTTGAAATCGCTTTAGACGATCACAGGGAACCTGTACCAAATACAATTTTAACCATTTGTTTCTAGTTTCTACCGGATACGCTCCAATTTATAAAATGCGGAAGGATCGAAGGTGTGTTTTGTACCATGAGTAATTGAACTAATCAGACGATCACAAGGAAATAACACAATTGATTCGTTTGGGCTCGAGGACGTAATGCTATATAAAGAAATGGTATGGTCACAGGTTGTAAAAATGTTTAAGAGCCTTTTAGAAAACAGTATAGAAAAGCTTAAGTTCGCTCGCCCTATTGTTTAGACCCTACTCTATTTAACTATAGATCTATTTAGAGTTCGATCAGAACGCTATGACTGGAAAACAATTCGTTTCAGAACATAGTAACTGATATTGGCTTAATTCATTTGCCACAATAGATGTGTCTGGACATGAGGCGATGCCTTACCTTAAGATCTATAAGAAAACAGCGGATAGGAAGTTCCGGTTGAACCGCCCTATTGTCTAAACCTTATTCCTTTGACTACCATTTGTTAAGATCGGTCAGAATGCTCTCACGGGAATACGTTTCTTATCAGAACAGAATAACATATATTACCTTCACTGATTTATTACCTTTACAAAAAGTCAGATGAGAATAACTAATCGATAAATACTTTTGAATGAGGCAACGATTTTGGAACGATATTTATCCTTTAAAATTTGGCCCAGATTATCGGCCAGATATGAGAGAGACATATAAAGGTGAGGTAGAATGGGACTTATGTATGTGGGGTTTTCAATCTGATCTTTATTATGGTGTAACATCTTGATTAACACATTTAATAGAATCTAATTAACCACTTTTGATTCTGTAGGGTATAAAATCCAAAATCTTCAACTACAATTTTGTATATATGAAAAGGTTGCAGGTACTAGTTGCAGTCGTATTATGTATGATACAATTAAATTAAGTTAGTTGGTCATTATCAGATGAGCTTCTAGAAATACGTTTGGAATATTGTGAATAAAGTCATGTCATTTTAAATGACCAAACAAAAAATAAAAAAATACTCGAAAATAAAATAAATGGACAGACTAATTCTGGTGTTTAGAGGTACTAAAAAGATCAAGTTTATGTTAAAGTCAAGGGAAAATGTGAAATTTAAATGCGACCACACAAGACGAAAGATTTCATTTTTTCTTCATTATTATTGTTGTTGTAGTGTTATATGGCAGCGAGCTTCTGTTTCTAGAGCAGATTAAAGGAACCATAAATACAACAACTAAATACAACGATATTATCATAAATAATGTAGATCAACGTGACACCACTACTTTGAAACATTTTTAACTTTAACTTTGTATTTTTTTCCACTTTTCGGTTCAAGTGGATAAAGTCCGAAATGAAAGAAATATAATAATAAGACCTTTAGAGAATCATAACGTGCTGCATTATATTCTATTTATTTGTTGCATTTATAACGCCTTCCAAGAACTCTTTACTGAGCCGAGACTTAAAAGAACAACCAACGAAACAAACAAACAAATTTCCATTCAACAAAATTTAGACAAATTTTGTTTGAAATGGAGAAAAGAAATTATGAGAACCTGGCTGATGTTTAAAGGCCATACATGGATCATAGTCATCATCAAAAACATTATGGCACGTAAAGGAGTCAACCAACAACAACACCATTCCCTCTTGTTTATAAACACACACCACAAAGGTCAAATCTTAAGAAAAACCTTCCTTCTACTCGAACAGGTAGTTAAAGTGTTTAGGTTTTTTTCTAGTTAAAGTAACTAAGAAAAAAATATGAATTTCGTTTGAAAATTTTTCGTTTTATTCACAATAAATTCACCTCTAAAAACTACAACGTAAACGCAGTTTATGTTTTCTTTTTCACGTTTATCTTGCAAAGTTCATCATTGTTTCTGAAAAAAAGATTTTTATTTTTATATCGTTCATTTGCATGAGCAAGTCCTCCTCCTGTTTAAACTCTGCTCTTAAACAATTTATTCCATTGAAAAATATAAAATCCCACTCTTCCTCTTGAAATAACTCCAATTCACTGTTCGTTTGTTCGTTATATATGTGTGTGTGTATGTGTAGATGAATGACGATCGGTGATGCCGACGACGACTGTCT
The DNA here is from genome assembly GCA_004302925.2 of Cochliomyia hominivorax. Taxonomy (NCBI): domain Eukaryota; kingdom Metazoa; phylum Arthropoda; class Insecta; order Diptera; family Calliphoridae; genus Cochliomyia; species Cochliomyia hominivorax. Next base: position 57,471,739 of record PYHX02000413.1, read on the forward strand.
ACTTAATAACATCTAATTTGTCATCGTTGAAGAACTAATTTTTCTTAAATGATAACGTCAAAACCGGCTACTAGTTTTGAATACTTTGTGTGGGGCCCATCATTCTTGATCAACAATAAAGCGAGAAGCAGAAGCAGAAGAAGAAAAAAAGCAACAACAGTCTCAAAGAAATATGGTGCGATATTCGTCTGACGATTGTGTTAACATAATAAACGTTTTTTTTTTGTAAAAAATAAAAAAAATTATACCTTTTTTTAGGCCATTTAACAAATTTCTCATGATATGTTTGTCTTTTGGGCCTAGAGGAATATGATTCCTAGAATATATTATTTATATGGAATTGAATATTATATTTCTTATAATTAAGACAAAAAATTGTTTTTCAAAATCATAGATAATTTGGCATTTACATGTTTTCATAAATTAAATGTCAAACAAAATTCCAAAGAAATTAAAAAATTATTTTGAATTAAGTTTTATTCGTTATGAAAATAGTTCTTTGGAACCACTAACATACTAAAGACTCTTATCAAACTAATAGATACATGTATTACAAAATCTCCAAACTACTTAAATTATATTATAGATGGCAACTGGCAACTAAAGTTGTCAATTTCTGTTGCCAACTGTGTTTTTCTAGTTGCCTAGTGTATTTTACGCACTTGTTTTCTATTTAAAAAGGTAGGATTTTTGTTTAGTTTTAAGAAGAAGGAATTTGAGGTAATTTTTGAACATATGAAGTTAAATCCAAATATTGCTCGTGTTGTCCGGGCTTTGGTGATAGACACAAATGTCGACAATTTTCTTTAGGTTCCATAATGATTGCGTTTGTTTTTCCATAGATTCCATAGTTTAAGCACTTACTGTAAGAACCGATGGTATTGCTGTTGAAGGATAAACTCGTTCATCGTCTTTATAACGGGTATCAACTAAATACAGCACGTTGGTGTCATTCGGAAGACGAAAAAAATATTCCTCAAAATTATATTTTTTATGAAATATAAATTATAAACATACAGTACATGTATGGCGAACTGTCGGCACCTGACGCCAATTGACACAAATAATACGTTTTTTATTTCAAAGTTCGGTTGCCATACGGCATCGACCCTTAAATGTCTTAGAAATATTTTAAAGAATCATAGAGTGAGTGGCATTTAAATAATTGAGTATTGTTATTCTGCAACTGCGCCCTCTATATTATTCAACTCTTGCCAGCTTTTTCTTTTTAAATTCTGAATCTTTAGAACAACTGAACATTTTTAATTAAATTTCACTTGAGCATTCTTGAAGTATTTTCCAATTGAGTAGACTGTGCTTAAGTTCTTAGCGGTTACAGGGGATTTTGAGCAGATCTCCAAAATAGACCACATGGAGTGTTGATTTTTTAAGAAATAGTTAACATTTAATTGGAAAAAATTTACATATCAATACTTGCAATGTGACTTTAGTACCCACGAAATAACTGCCCATATCAAAAATTTTATAACTTCCGAAATTTGGCGACTTATTTCACCAGTGATGACCAGATTGAACCCTTTTCGGTAACCCTTAATGTTCTATCACTTTGCTCGAAAAAGTTTTCCATCTCCTTTTAAAATCTACCAAACTTTTGGACTCCTATTTTATGGTCTTCGATTCTCTTTTAAAAAGAGTCCAATATCTCTCCACTGGCCTAAGGTCCGTTAAATATCACATTATTGTTTTTGTACCATTCAAGGGCTGGTTAAGCATATTGAGAGTTTGGCAAGTCTGGCCAAATATAAGTGGACACATTATGAATTTCTATTCTATTTTATTGAAAGTTTTGCAGAACCATTAGCTTGGACTGGGACTTGTTGTGTATATAACTGTATCGTAAAATATTCACTCCAGAAAAAATATAAATTTTCATTCATTTTTAAACTCATTTTCTCAATAATCTTTATATTTCTCCTCTTAACAAATTACTCTCCTCTTTCGATAAATATTTTCATCCAAACCTTAAGTTCCCTTTTGAAAACCCCCTGGTAATTATTCACTTAATCCTTAACTTATCTTTTTAAATTGTATTTAAACATAATAATTAATTAGCTTAAATTAACAAACGATTACCATGCAAAATATCTTAAGATGAAAATTTCACAAGAAAACGAGATGAACTTAAGAGCAAAAAAATGATGCCAAAAAAAACCCTTGACCAAAGAAACACTGAATATTAAGCAGACATAGAATGCTTATATAATTATAAAGCTAAAGCTAAATCAAGTAGATGATGGTACTCCTGTGGTACACCATGAACATGATTAAATTTATATGGAGCTTTAAGATTTGATTCGTCTTATTCGTAAAATGTGAATTAAATAAAACTTAGCGATGACTTGAACATGAAACATAAAATTACAAAATTCTTTAAGTCACGCATGCAAAATAAGAAGAAGTGAAAAAAAAAAACAACAACAACAACAATAACAACAGCAGACATAAACTTTAGTGTCGGGAGGAATATGATAATGAATTTGGGTAAAGAACTGTGATTAAAATGAGCCCTACAAGAGATTTTCAAGAAGTGATATGGTTGATTGAATTTTGGAAACGAGTTTGAAAATAGATCTACTTTGGTTTTAGCTTCCACTATGAATATCATAACTAGAGGGATATAATTTTCAGCTCCTATCGAAAAAGCTATAGACAGTATAATTTATCGGACTATATATTTTAAAAAGTACAATTTTTTGGGAGAAAGAATTTTTATTTATAGAGTTTATAGTACTCTCGATATATATCAGGAAACATTTTGAATTAGATATTTTTACCAACCACTGTACCGATGAAATAAACCGGATGATGAAACATTTTTTAAGATATCGGTCTATAACCGATTTGATACTGTATTGGTCATCTGTGTCGCAGAATTATAATCTTTTTTAAAGTTATTTATAGTTAGTTTTTACTATAGAATTTCAGATGCAGACGGCAATAATGTTAATATAGAAGGGTGGTCCAACCACCCAATGTATGAAATTATATACTTAGCATGTGTGATATTCCTTGCTGTAATTTTTGGAGTGGTATGTCCCAGTGCACTTTCAAATTAAAATGAAGTTCGTGCACTTTGTGATTTTGGTTGTCAGAAATTTAGTTAAAAAATTTCAACAATCCGGAACTGATGGAATTGTGAAATCATCTGTCCAAGTTTTTCTGCGGAAAATGTTAAAATGTTTGCGAAAACGTGACAGATGAATTGTCATTCTTATCTCGACTTGGGGTGAAAAAATTTAAAAGTTCTACTAATTCAGGTGCTGAGTGTTATTTACCATTTGAAGTGTTATTAATATTCGCTATTTGAAGGTTCATTATTGGCAATAGGAGTATTTTCCGACTTCGGCCACTAGATTTCGCAAATTTAAGCAAACAGGATCCGTAGTATTTGTATTCAATAGTAGAATATCTCAAGAGCTCTACTGATAAGATTTTTTAATTTGAACTAAAGAGCTGATTCCAATTTACCATTTGAAGGGTTATCAATATTCACCATTGGTGATTACACAGTTCATTATTCGCCAGAGGGCATGTAAGTTTGGGCAAAACGGTTCCGTAGGAAATGTGACCTGTTCAGTCTACGCGCATTTTGTTCTACGAAAAACATTGTAACATTGATTTGAACTCAGGAACTGAGTCCTACTTACAATTTAAAGTGTTATCAATGTTCACCGCGAACTTTGGTTGGACTGCTCCTCATTAATCAAAGAAGTATAGTAGATCTTCGGCCACTATCGAAACACTTTGTAGAATATAACCTTCGTACTTGTTATATGACAAATTCCATGAAAACCAACTGAACCTGGTAATGGGAAATTTGCCCAGATAAGAAATCGGGCTGAACTTAATCATGCTCCATTATCTAGATCTAGAAACAAATCATTGACGAAGAACTTTAAATGATCTGATTAAATTTATTTAGACTAAACGTTCAAATACAAATATGGATACAATGATGCTTAACATTGATATGGTTCCGGAATCTATTTTTTCATTTTTGGATGTTGCTACAAAAGGAAAGGACGGACATAATATGAGCAACTCCATATTTATTACGGCTCAAGAAATTTGTGTTGCAGCTACAAACGAAATAAAAAACTTTAAATATCCTTATCCAAAACTCGTATTGGTGAAGCGTGCAATGAAATGCATTTAGAATCATTAGGTAACTTAAGTATCGAGTCTTCTTTAAGGGTTCCAAAAATTTAGCAGCCACTAAAAGTGTAACTGTGAGTGGAGTAAAAAGAGTTTTTGTTTGACTACAAAAACAAAGAATCGACATAATGAACAAAAGACTTGCATTAAAGCTCATGTAAGTGATTTTATTTATGATTCCTGGCCATCAGTAACAACGACACTAACCATAAACACACACACATACTCATATATTATCAAATACATATAAACAATTAAAGATGAAACACGAAATTGTTTGAACTGTTGGGAGAAGAGAGAAAATCTATAAAGAATTTCAATAAGAAGTCCTTCTGAAATGGAATGAAATCCCCTTCATTTATCCCAAATACAACAAAGAGCAATAAAAATGAATCTCTATAAAGCTTCTGTTCTCATAAGATTTAAGATGCTTTAAAGAATCTCTGGACAATGATGATGACTACGACAAAGACAACAACGTTATTGGATGATGTTGATAATGATTTTTTGTTGTTGTGTTGTGGATACTAAAATTTTAAAATTGTCGTCATGATTTGCATCAATGACGTGGACGTCGCCGCTGTCTTTCTTAACTTTATCTTTACTTCTTATTTTTATTTTGGTCAAAATGTTTATATTTAGTCCATCTAAGTTTGTGTAGAGTTTTAAACGTCTTACTGTCAGAGTAATCGATATAATCGATGCTCGTAAATCTCTAGTAGAAATGAAACAATTGAATTTACACTGATTCCTGTAACAGTGGCTCCATCATGTCATCAATTCACCTTAATGTTTTATTTTTGTTTCATTTCAGGAAGCAAATATTTTAATTTCGGAATTTATTTTTTTAAATTTTCCAAAAATTAAAAGCAGAAGGCAAGAAGAAGCCAGGGAGTCATATTTAAAATCCACCAGCCAAATCGACGTGAAAACTGAATACTCACAACGCTCCGTATTGATGGGATCTAAAAGATTTTTAGAAGACGAAATCAACTAACGAAAAACTGGCAGAATTCATTATAGACGATGCTCTGTAAAATGTTTCAAGATTATTCAAGGATTCCACACAGAAGGGACGAAGAAGCCTTGTCCGATGACATTATGCAAAGTCATATCCGTTAGCAAATGATCTGAAAAATGTTGCAGAATCGCTTAAAGACTATTTCGCTCATACACATTTTAATCTCGATTTTGCCCTTCCAAAGGTGGTGATTTCCAAAATGGACAAAATTATACAGCTAAAAAGTTTGAAGTGATTAATTTATTTGACGAAGATTGTTCCCAAACACAAGAGAAATTTTCAGTATTAATGGGAATCACACTTTCAAAAGAATAAGGATAGATTCAAAATCGGAGAAAAAGGTCTCCCATAAACTTAAGCTTAAGGATGTTGGAAGGTAATTCTGCATGTCGAAGTAATTTTTGCATTGAATTTTTACTTGTGATGAAGAACAGTGGGTTCGATGATCAAAGAGAAACTGTCTCGAATATTACTTAAATTGGGATAAAGAGGGGAATCTAAGAAAAATGTCAAAATATTCGATCAAATACGGAAAGATCATCCAACACGACAAGATGTAAGACGTCTCAAAAACTACTGGGAAAGATGCTTAAAGTAAATTTTGATTCACCCGCCTTATGGTCCCGGTCTTGACAATTTAGACTACCATTTATTTCGTTGAATGCAGTAGTCTCTTATCTCTTTCAGATTATAGGATATATATACGCTTTACCTCCAAACCAGAGTACTTTTTCTCATCTTCCCAATATTCTTTTGGGAAGATGAGAAAAGGTGGTGGCTACCGGTAGACAATATTAACTTACGAAACTGATATCAAAATTTCAGACTCTTTAAAGTTTTCACCTCCCAAATTTAACCTTTGATGAGGCCTTCAATTAAGATTTTGCTATCTCAATCGATTTAAAAAATATATTTCCTGAAATATATTGTTTACTCACTGGGAAAAAACATGATTGTGGAACATTCCATGAGAGAATACAACTTATGACTGCGTCACAACTGCATCAGAGCATAACCATAATATGATTAAAGCAGAACTATGCTTTTGTTATGATGCTATCATAATAAGCTTGTAAGATGTTGCCTTGTCAGTTATGAAAACCATGAGTAGTTTTCCTGAAAGTTTGGGAATTGTTTAAGTTTTATTCTGCTTAATTCACCTTTATCACTGTATTCGACCGATTGATAAGATGTTTCTCAATATCAAAATCAAATCAAAGTATCATTCTTCAGTGCAGATGTATTTCAATAAGTCATGGAAGTCAGAAGGCATCACATTTTTTGTAAAGATTCATTTTTAGAGGCGGAAAAATGCGACATATATTTACCATAAATGAAAATGTTAGCGGGAAATTTGCCACGGTGTTTAAGGCCATTATGAGGAACCGAATGCAAAATATATAGAAATTTATTATTTCAATCATGGTAACAAATTAATATTTTAAACATTTGTGAGTTTCCGGTAGAATACTTGGATACTATGAAGGTTAGGTGAAATAATGGACCCACTATTGATCATAATATCCATATATAAAAGAGGTTTATAATCCACAAGATCTACATGAACAGTCAACTACAGCAAAATTATTTCAAATGTGTGTTTTGCTTTGGTTACGTGACTATGAAATGCGTTAGTAATTGCTTTGTGTGTAAGACTAAGTGAGTAAGTATTAGTGTACATAATATTTTGACAGTTGAGATTAGATTGAAAACTTGTTGTTAGATTTGTTTTTTATGCATAATTAATGAGAGAATTCAAGCAGGTGTTGCACAGTAGTTAAATGTTGTTGTGTTTTTTCTTCTTCTCAAGTTGTTAGCAATTGACAATTTTTATGTTTCTGCTGAAAGTGTATTTTATGTGCGAATGTGTGTGTGTGTGTTGTGACGACAGTTGTTGTTTATAAATAAAATACTTATGTTGCTGCTACAAACAAATATTTGAACAACAACAACAACAGCAAGACAACATGTGAAACATTAAAGATTAAGTTTTTTGGGTTTTTTCAGTTGTTAGATTTTTTGCTGAAACTACTTTTTTCTCCTCGATGAGAAAGACTAAAATATTTAAATAATTTTTGCCTTTTAAGGGAATATTTCAATGTATGTGTGTGTGTGTGTGTTAGAATTAAACCTAAAACTAAATTCAAAAATAGTGTGAAATTCTTTTGTTGCAAAACAACATTTTGAGAAAAAAATGGAAAATTTACATAAAAGCTTAGAATTCACATGCCACAAAACTGGAGAGACACTCTACAAGAGTTTTGGGTTTTAGTTTTGGGGAAGTGATTTTTATTTTTTAAACTTTCATTTACTAGAAAAAACAAAAAAGAAACAAAATTGTAGGCCTGAAAACGAAAAACAAAGAGAAGAGTTTTGAAAATATATTTTCTTTTAAAAAAGAAGCTGACATAGTTTGGCTATAGAGCCAACCCCCGCAGTAATGGATGGAACATAAACTCATAAATTAACATTTGGAAGAGGAAAAAAAACAATAATAAAACCAAAAAGCAGCTTTAAAAAATGTGCCAACTGAATTAAAGTCTTTTTCTTCCAACACAAAAATCTCATCGTTTTTGGGTTCCACTTTCATACGAACGTATGAAGATGAAATGAAACATTTTTAAGTTGAGTGCATTTGCTTGTCAATGGAAAGGTTATATAGCAGCAACAACAACAACAGCAAAAATAAGGAAACAGTTTATAAAACAAACTAATATATTGATTCCTAAAATAAATTTACAAAAAATCCTTAAAAATAAAACTTTTGACCACAAAAATAAAAATAACAAAATTTCAGAGGAAGATAACTGAAAGACACAGTTAAAAGGCTAAAATTCGTCTTTGAATTCAACGAAGAAGCCAAACAGTGGAGCAAATGTCAACAAGAAGTTAAACACTCAAAAGTTTATTGTCACAAAGTGAAATTATGGCTGAAGGATCATTCCAGTTTATATTGAGTCCTAGAAAAGTTTCCTGACTGACGAAATAAAAATCGGATAATTAGTTTCAGGGTATTTGAATTTTCAGATACAGAAACTAAATAAAATTCGAAAGAAGTTACAGGGAATTATTCAATCTTCGAAACACTTTTTTTCTTTTTAAAAATGAAATCCATAACTGTGACCAAAGAGGGCTTTGGTATGTCGAAAGGTGAGAAAATTGAAGTATAACACATCCGAGTTTGTGGTTAAACGCAAGAAAAACTTGTACTATTCGGTGTCATGCATCAAGTATTATTTCACTGGAAATAGGATCTGATATTCCATAAAACCGATGATGAATGAAAATAATGCAAGAATGCGACAAAAAGAAGAAATTGTTACAGCATTTGTAGTTGCAACAGTTCGACTGTATCTGATTTCTTGGGGAAAAGTTGCAGATTGATATAGAAGATAGATTGACAATCTTTGGTCGAGTGTGACTCGGATCGTTTCGGAATAAACATTCAATTGCCATGGGCATGTTGCATCGTATAGTTACTGATGTCAAAAACGGATTGCGGCAACCCAAAATGCTAAAGGACTTATGTAAAGCTCAGCTATTCAACGCCGAATCACAATATCCATGGCGTCAGTTAATACTCTGTATACGTTAAAACCATCACAGGTGATTTGTGTGGACGATAATCGATGAAGAGAGCAAAGCAAAACTATCTAAATATTTATCCACACACATTATCTTCCACACTACAACACTTGACCTTTTGTTGCATGGGAATTTTTGGCTCTACAGACTTATAGCTCGGGTTTTGCCTTTTCAAACAATATTTATTTCGATCGATGAAGATGTACCAACTTTTAAATCATGGTAAAATAATAATAATGGACCCATTATCACCAAATATTGGACCCATTATCAAAACATTTTTTTGTCGCTACAAACTTCTGCATGAACGCATAATTTTGCAAATTGAAATAGTCCCATCTTTTCCATGCATTACAAGCATATAGCTTTGCCGCTGAATTGAGCGTCGCCTGTTGACTAGTCAAATCAACAGGAAGGTAAGTTTGTAGCGTGAAGAGTCTTTTGGTCTGCGTAGTTCGCAACGAACCTGTAATCAAAGTGGTGTTAGATCCAAGAATCTCAAAGATCGTATGCTACCGTTCAAACTCACTTTACTTACAAGAAATTGACTCTGAGTCATCTTTAATTTATTGAACATTTTCTTTTTCGATCTCATATTATATAAATTAAAAAATTAAAAAAATCAGAACTGAATTAAAAAATCGCCTTCATTTATAACAACTAAAGAAGAAAAACTAAAAGAAAACTTTGCACAATTTTAACTTTTTTTGAATCCACTGTGTCCGCTTCAAAAAGCCCTTTAGAAATAACGCTAAGAAAATAAATTTCTATGCTTTGAGACAAAAAGAGTGAAGATCATGTTGTTAAAATCCTGCTAACCGGTCACTTAACGTAACGTGGCGGAAACATTGTTACGAATTCTTTATTTTAACTTTCATTGGTGAGTGTTTTTCCCCCAAAAACAAAGCAAAAAGTATTTAATTTTTATTACAGTTCTTAAGGAAAATTTAAAATCCTCAATATTCTTATTAAAACAAAATTAACAATGATATCGCAAAAAACATTAATTCGTAACCAACAACTCAACACCACCGACCACAGGTTCACCAACCATCAACCGCAGGTTCAAAGTTTTTTTTTACTTTTTATTTATTTTTTGGTTCTTAAAATTATTTTCTTTTTGTAAAGGATCCATTAAAATGGATGCTTAAAACATAAAGTTGCATTTGGGACAATCACCAATTGCAATTGATATTTATTTACTTTGCTGCTGCTGCTGATCTTTCATTAAGAACCTTCTCATATGATCAGACGATCGTTTGAATTCCTAAAATGAAATTCAATATATTATTGATGCATAACCTTTTGATCTTTTGGTAAAATGTTGAAAATACTTTGAGATCTTTTCATTTCTAAAGTAAATAAAATATTTTTGTTGTAATTTTTCTCCAATAAGAATTGGAATCTTTAGTTTTTAAGAAAATAAGTTTAATTTGTTTTTGCTAGATAAATTTGTTTTTTTCATTGTCATGGTCACAAGGTGATACTATGAAATAGTATCAAATACTATAAAGAACATTAAAGGGTCCTACATTAAATATGAAGTAGAAATGAAATAGAACTGAACCAGAACTGAACTGAACTAGAACTCAACTTGAACTGAACCTGAACGAACTAGAACTGAACTAGAACTGAAATGGAACTGAACCAGAACTGAACTAGAACTGAAATAGAACTGAAGTTGATCTGGAACTGAAACTAGAAACCAGATGTGATCTAGAACTGAAGAAGAACTGAAATAAAAGTGAAATAAAACTGAACCAGAACTGAACTCAACTTGAACTGAACTTGAACGAACTAGAACTGAAATAGAACTGAAATAGAACTGAAGTAGAACTGAACTTGAACGAATTAGAACTAAAATGGAACTGAACTAGAACTGAACTTGATCTGAGCTAAAAGTGAACTAGAACTGAACTAGAACTGAACTTGATCTGAACTAGAACAAAAATGGAACTGAACCTAAACAGAACTAGACCTAAATAAGAAATCAGAACTGAACTAGAACTGAACTTTAATTGAATTAAAACATGACAAAGTTATTAAATTTGGTGTCCGTCCGAACAATTAAGACGAATTACATGCTATCGTGTCAGTGATATTTTCAGATCCGATAAAATGTTTTTGCCATTCCGCACAATAAATAACTTTAATCACTGAAGAGAATCTGATGGCCTCATATATTTTCTAACATGATGATCTGTGGATCGTTTTGTACTTTTAGAATATTATTAATCAACAATATTATTAGGGCATCAAATTTATAGGGTCATAAGGTATTAATGATGGGCTCCGGAAGTCCGACTCACATAAGTGTGTCCAAGTAGTGATTTTTAAATCTTAGTGCTGTAGAGGATAATCGCTTTTTATATTTATGGGCATAAATATTTACCAAATTCGGAGTTCCCTTCCAGATGTATTGGTAAGACGGTCTGATCGCTTAAGAGTAATTCTTAATTCTCCTTTATGTTCAACATAATTTGAACTTTTCTACATTTATATTCAAGGGCGTCCAGAAGGAAATATGATTTAAATCTTTCCCTTAGATCGAATATTATTCAGAATTATTCTATTTAATATCTATAGAATGTGGAACATTAAGATAGAAAGTATTTTTCAAATCCGTTAATAATTTGCAGCAAAAATCATAAGTTTTATTGTTTAATTTAAAATTGATTTTTTTTTTTTTGAAAATGAAATGTCTGTGTCACGCCCATTTCTTATTTAACTTGCAATTGCTGCTGCTGCTGCTGCTCATTGTAAAAGTTCATCTTCCCTGCAGATTGGAATGTTTTGTATGGAATTGAGGAAAAGGCGCAACGATTTTTTCCAATATTTATGAATTTATGAATTTATGAAAGTTTACTAAAACAAACAGAGGAGGTCTGACAGGCGTTAAAAAGCAAATTGAAGTTCTTTTTTTTTGTTTTTTTTTTGGTTTTGCTTTAAATGCAATTTTCATAACTAACTGCCTCTAATTTTAGTTATTTTATTATTATTTTCATCGTTCAATGAATGAAATTTAACTGCAGTAAAGAAATCGATTAAAATCATATAAATGTATGAATGTAAAATTGTAAGGAAGAGTCTGTTCTTTATCTGTTTTACAATTTAAATGCGACCATACAAGTGATTTAAAAACTCATAACATATTGGCAACACCTTCTTTATGGGGTCTAGATGGAGCTTTTATTTGAAGTTAACCAGGTTTATTTATATGTTGATCTAAGCTAAGACAGAAAGTGTGTGTGTGGTACTTAAGATATCGTGATGCTTTAGATTATGTTAGTGATGATGATCTGGTTATGAGTCCTTAGGGCTATAAAATTACAACAATTGCATATAGAGATAACGAGAAGAGTGATAAAGTCAATCGTGCTGTAGTATATAACACTCTATATCGCAATGTTAACTTCAGATGAGCTATAAAAGCTTTAAAACGGAACTAGAACAGAACTAAAGGGAACTGGAACAAAACTACATCAAAAGTAGAAAAGAACTAGAAGAGAACTCGAACAGAACTAGATCAGAAACTGAAGAGAACTAGAACGAAACTAAAACAAAACTCGACCAGAACTAGATCAGAACTAGAAAATAACTATAACGAAAGTGGAATGGAACTGGAACAGAACTAGAATAGAAGTAGAACGGAACTGAAGCAGAACTAGAATTGAACTGGAAAAGAAGTAGAACAGAATTAGAGCACAACTAGAAGATAAAAAAACGGAACTAGAAAAGAACTAGAACGGAGCCAGAATAGAACTACAACAAAACTAGAGCAGAACTATAACAGCCTGGTTGAATTCTACATCACACTGTTGACTTCATATGAGCTATTAAACTATATAACAGAACTATAACAGAACTGAAAGAAAACTCGCCAGAAATAGAACGAAACTGGAACAAAACCAGGCAGAAGTGAAACAGAACTGAACTAAAACAGAACGAAACTAAATCAGAGGAACAAACAGATTGAAAACAGGTGTAAAACAGAACTGGAAAGAAGCCAGAACTGCACATAGACTGAATTAGTTATGAATCAGAATCATAACAAAACTGTTGGACCAAAAGGTATCAAACAAAGACTGAATCAACAGCAAGTCGACTTGGATAGAGTCGCTTAGTGCGGATTGGATAAATTAATGTGTGTTCGTAAACGTCATCAAGAACCAAAACCTTAACAACCTGTGGAAAAGTAGGGTATCAGGATTATGAAAAACCTTTAACTTCCAATCCCACTTTTCTTCTCTCTTAAGACTGTGAGTTGAAATATTATTTATTTTCATAATTTATGGCAAAATATGGGCACAGAGCATTAAAGCCTTGTTGGAAAAGGAAAATTATTGAATGAAGTTTCGTTTTTGTCTTATTTTTCAAATTGACAAATTGTAAAAAACGCCTTTAAGAACACAAACGATCGATTTAGTTTTGGAATCTTATTAAAAATCCCTTTTGGTTGGAAGATTCTGTGTGGCTGTGAATTTCAATGTTTGTACTTTTTTAGAATTTGGAATATAAAGTAGAATCGATTTTGTTTATTCTTTATTTTTTCTTTCTTAGATTATTAAATGTTGTTGCATTTCGGTAGCTGTTTAAGATACAACGAACAGTGGCAAACAAAACGACAGTTAACATGCGTTCTTTTTAGTATTTCACAAATAAAATGAAGGAAAAAAATGAAACTTCAGCAACAAAAGACAAAAAAAAAAAACTCATCTTGAAATGCGCACAAATTAAGGCCGCCGGCAAATTAACTGCAATTCATTCTCAAGCATTCTTTGCCACACAGTGATAAATCCATGAAAATCAATTATTTCAAGATAAGAACAGAAAACAGATTCAGTTGACCACATACTCGTATTTCCTTCAGTTCTTTCTATCTCTCTCTCTCTCTCTCTTCCACTCTCTCTTTAAGTCCATATTTTATGGCCCCAAAATTCATTATCGTTTCATTTCTGTTGTTTTTAAATAAAAATTTGCATTTTAATCCAACATTGCGCTAAGATCGTTGTTAATGATTATTCATTAACTAAAGAAAAAATAACAACAACAACAACAAGAACAAGAAATTCTAAAAGAGGCGTCTGTTGGGAAAAAGGATGACAATTTCGTTTTGATATGAAAATCCAATAAATGTTATTTTCAAATACTTTGTAAGAAATGAATTTGAAAAGTGTCAATATCTATAGAAAACACGCCACCATTAAGGAATTTAATTGAAATTGTTTTTGCATCATAGATTCTGAGATCATAAATAAAAGTTTAATTAAAAAAAAGTGACTAAAATACATTTTAGAAGAACTGTCACTAAAATTCAATATACGATAAATGCCAAAGTGTAAATTTGAATTTTTTTCAGTCCGTCTGTTTTGTGAGTTATCGATATTTCGAGCAGCAGAGGTGTGATCAGAATTAATATTTGCATCTCACAATTTTTTAATACATCTCAATGGCTTTAAACACAAGTTTGGTATCAACCAGCCAAGTTCACTCTGAAACCCAATATCTACGGTAGAACTATTAAAATTAGATCAGACAAGCACAGGGGACTTGTACTTAAGACAAATAATTCGTTTGAATTCAGCAACAAATCAGAAACGATCGGTCACGTGGTCATAATCTACTCTCATGATACTTATGAAATCTTATTGAAAAACCAAAACTCAACAAGAATTGAGCTAGAAAAGATCTAAAAAAGTCCATAATAAGAATAGAGAGCTAAAACTGACTTAGAAATGAACTAGAACTGAATTAAAACTGTATCGGTAATAGTATCCGAAAAGAGAGTTTAATCGTGGTGGTTGCGTATGTCAAAACTTGCTAAAATCTGAATTCGTCACGCCAACATCCAACGTATATAAAAATACTGATCAGTCTGTCTTATATTGTCTGGAAATATATTCCGTTCCTATTTTATATTACGATGGCGTAGTGAGTTTACAAAACTTAGTTCTTAAAACAAAGGCAGAGTCAATAATACTGGGTATGGATTTATTGAATTCCTTGAATATGAATTAAGATGAATGACCAGCTCCGCCAGTAGAGGCGGAAGTAGATACATACTCCCCACTTCACACAATAAAAATATCAAAATTCCGAAAAGATGCGCGGCTGTATTATCAAAACAGATTTAAAAACCTACATCCAAAGCAAAACCACGCTATAACATCGAAACCAAAATCCAAACAAAACCGTTCTACTTCATCATCGGGCCTATATACGGCAGAAAATCGATTTCAACGTCACATATTCGTATCGAAGTTTCTGGAATTGCAATCTAATACTTTGGAATATTGATCAATCACTTTGGTTACGGAATTTATTCAAGAGATGATATTATTTCAATAATAAGTACTCCAAAACTTCAGTCCATAAGTCGAAGAGAGAATTTTTGGTACCGAAAATGAATTACAAAATTTTATTCTCTTTTTATAATCTCATTTAATTCACTAATTGGATTGTTTAAAAACTTTAAAACTCATTTAAAAAAATCGACAAATACTTTTTTTAATCTGATATTTATGCCTCCAATGTAATTGTATGTAGTGAAAAAAAGTCGTGTATTTCAAGGAATATTTTTGACAGACTTTTGAATTCCTTCAATAAAATTATTGATTTCATACCTTTAAATTCCCTTTAAAATTATTCCATACCAAATAGCACATCTTCAAGTTAACCAACTCCTTTACTTTAGAGAGCACTATTTTAACTACTCCCCAAATCATTCAGTCTTCGAATGTCAGACCACAAACAATTTTAAGTATTTTAAAGTGTTGACAACTACTGACGCCATTACCGATGTTTCTTCTCCATCTACACAACAACTATTTCTAGTCTTTGCTACTGATGATGACGGCCACCAACAGCACTATAATCATAAAATATATAGACAGACATATAAACACTCATACATTCCCCGATCACATTGCAACCAATAATAAAATGATCCCAAGAAAAAATGAAGGGGTTTAATTGTTACGTTTGACATTAATGTGACATCAAAGCAATTGTGAATGATATAATTATTGTTATTGTTATTATTGTGTCATACGAAAAAAGAAAAACTCTCAGACCCAAAGACTAAAAACTCTCAGAACAAAAGACTCTTTTTGGATAGATAGATGTCTAAATGTCTGAGTGTGTGCGAGTGTGTATGTCTGTGACTTAAGCGGTAAAATTATAGTTTACAACAACAATTTTTGATGAAGTAAAAGACACTAATTAAATTTTACGGCATGATGCCACACAAAATAAACAACAACAAAAAATTACAATAAATTTGCCGCATGAATGACAATCAGCAACAGCGACAATAACAACAACAATTGTCATAAAATTGGTAGCAAAGGAATTAAAAGTGGAATATGAAAATAATAATAAAACAACAATAAAAATAAATGTCAAAATGACATAAAGAAAATTTTATAGTTTTTGGAATGACAAAAGACAAAAAAGAACTGAATGAAGGATAAATTTATTTAAATATCATTTCACACTTTTCAAGAGTTTCTGTCTATTTCCCCATAAATAGCAACTACGTTGGAGGCATTTTAAGGTACTAAATTGCGGTGTTGATTGAATTGTTTTATAATTTCACTCGAAATGTAATTTTTATCGCATAAAAAATAATTAACTTTTAATATTTTCTCATAATTCTATTAAAATTTTAAATGTTTTAAAGTTAAATGGATTTTTTTTTGATTCCGATAGAAATTGGAACAAAATTATTGCGATTATTGTAAATAGAACAGGAAAAAATGTAGTTCTTGGGAAAACTGAATCTTATGACGATTTTTTTTTAAATTATTCTGCAACTTTTGAATCTGTAAAATTTAATTATCTTTTGCCTTCGTTTTTATGAATTGACTCTTTTGTATGTATATAATTCAAGAGCAGTCAAAATGACTTCATTATAAAATGGAAAGTTATGCAAAAAATTTAGAAATCATGTTGAAAGTTGCCGTGAAGTCAAAAGACTTCTTTTGCTTAAAATAGTCATAAAACATATGTAAAAACAGTCAAAATGACTTCCATGGTAAAACCTCTTTTAACAAGAGCCCAATATCTCTCCACTGACCTTAGCTCTGGGCTGTTTCGAGGATTTGCTTCTATTCGTACAAATACCAAATTATTGACAGGAGGCCAAGTCAGATCAAAAATAAATGGACACATTTTGAACGAAAGCAGCCATTTTGCTTTT
Source organism: Cochliomyia hominivorax (assembly GCA_004302925.2). Lineage (NCBI taxonomy): Eukaryota > Metazoa > Arthropoda > Insecta > Diptera > Calliphoridae > Cochliomyia > Cochliomyia hominivorax. The sequence goes on from PYHX02000413.1 coordinate 57,488,721, forward strand.
GGGTCCAAAAATTTTCATCAACATTCCGTCGGGCATCAGTAACACAAAATTTTTGACAAAAAAAAACTTGACTTCAATATTCGTGCTCGGTTTTTGGCTTCTTAATTAGCAGCGTTCCTGTCAGGACATTTTTGAACCTTGTTTTTTGTATGTCTTGATTCTACATTAGTTTTAACTTTTCGTACCAAATATTCCAATCACTGAATTAACCGGACGTGTTGGTAACTCTTTTGAAATATTTTTTATACGCAATTTTTTCTGGTCACTCGCTTTTATCAGAGAGTTATGACCCAAAGCGTGGTCAGTTGCAATTCCGCTTAAACATATTGAATACGATTATAACCGCAAAAATGCATCGAGGGCGTTTTTAGAAATCATGGGCCATAAAAGAAAAGTAAATAAAAAAAAAAATATATTGTCCATCTTCTTTGCAAATGCCCGTCCTTGCTTTTCAAATTGGAAAGAGAACGCTAGAGTCTACATTTGTATTTTCACTGTTAATCAGCCGACATTGGTAGGATTATACATTCACGATTTTTTACGAAATGTACGTTTAAACAAAGTCATATGGACTCTAGTAAACAGTCCACTTAAAGTCTTCAGTGTAATCAAATCACACTGAAGATTTTAAGATAACAACTCAAGCAAAAAATTTCGAACGTTTAAGAGCAATATGATCACAGTTTATAAACTTCGGAATCTTATTGATAACTTTTCCTAAACCTCGAAATAAATCATAAATCAACGTGTCTTAAAAAAGTAATTGGGACCAAATTCTAGTTGTAGTAGATCTATAGACATTCGATAATCAATAATAGATGTGTATGGGAGCTACTTCACCCTAATCCTATTCGTCTTACATTTTTTATAGTAAAATCCTTCTTTGAGGAAGTCATTGAGACCAACATTTGAAAAATTGTCGCTGTAACAGTTCTTATGATATTCTATAATGAATATTTGCTTTGTATGGGGAGTACTCCTTCCCTTGGTCCTTAATAGTTTATGCCTTAATTTATTACAACAATTTAACGTAATTCTTTCCTCAATTTAAACAAAATTTCGTAAATTTTACTTAAATATGGTATTTAAATTGAAAAATATTCTTCAATATAAAGAACTTATGTTTGTCAATTTGAATAATGTATTATTCAAAGTGAATAATAGTTATGCAAATTGAATAATATTTATTCAAATTAACTCCATTTTTATTAAGGAATTCAAATAGTCAAATTGAAAATTTTTAGTCAATTTGAAGAATTTACGAATAATTAGCGAAAATTTTCGTTAAGATGAATAAAAGTTTCTTTTGATATTTTTTAACATACTTTTCTTCAATTCTACATTCTTTTGTTATATTTACTACCTTGATTGGTTCAGTGTAGATTCCACAATTAAAGTTTTCACACACATACAGTCCTTCATAAATATCAATTATAATTGATTCATATTTTCTAGATGCGTATTTAGCATTTGGGAATCCTTGATATTGTTGTTGTTGTTGTTGTTATTCTCTCTTTAACATGTGAACCGTGTTTGTAATTTTTAAAAATTGCTCTCTAGAGATAAATACAGGACATGTTCGATGTCATTTTTTTTCTTTTTCAGGCAAAATATTTATGACTATTTTGCCAATGTTTTTTATTGTTGTTGTTTCCTCGTTTCTGATTTGGGAAAACATTGTCGTTGGTCATTATAAGAGTTGTAGTCATTAGATTGGATTGGCTATTTTGAATATATATTTTTTCCTAATGGCTTATATGAATTTTACCTGTATTGTTGTTGTTGTTGGTTTTCAGAATTCAAACGTCCATACAAACACACACGTACATGCGTGTGAATATGTTTGATATTAAAGAAAAAGTTTTAAATTTTAATTTAAATCTACGACTCATTTGTGCATAATTTAAGGCAAAAACTTTACTTTTGGAATAATTAGAAAATAAACTTTATTTTGGGGGAGAAGGAAATTTAAATAAACATGATTATGGAAATTAATTTCTACTTTTTATATTTTTAAAGTTTTATTTTATCTAAAAATTATAGAGAAAATGAAGCCTTTAAACGTCTCTTTTTTGGTTCTTAAATAAATCAGATTTTAAATTATACTTTTTTTTAATTTAAAAGTAGAAGGAATTATTTTTTTGAGGAATTTTCACTAATTTAAACATGAAGATTAATTTAACTGGTTATAACACGCAACATAAACAATGTTTCCTTTGTACTAAAGGCAACTTATTTAGCCTCCGTTTGGAAGCGTTTCATGTACTTTTAAGGTCTTTGATTAAAAGCCGATTTATAAATAATCGATTAAAATATTATATTATCTGTTATGTCCTAACTTTCTTTCTATGATTTAATCTTAATCTCTTTGGAAATTGTGATCCATAATCCGACAAACTGTTTCCAATGATATTAAACAGTGACGGAAGAACTTGTCCGTTGATAGATTTGAATTAGGATTAGGTTGAAGAAATGGACCACGTGATGTTTTTAAAGCCAAAAAATGTATTTCCAATTTCGGTTAGCTCAGTCATCGGACTATTTGTTGTGAAAAGTCAAAGCTAATGCTGGTTTGAAAACATACAAGGTCCAAAAGCTCAAAGGAACGCTGCTAAAAATTTAGAGGAGAAAAACAGAGTACGGAAAAGGAATGGATGGCGAAAAGTATGATCTGGCAAATGTTGAAGAAAAGCTTAAAACTGCAGTTGCGGTAAAAGAAGCCAATCATTTGTTGCAAAAGGTTCATTAAATGCCGAAATTTAAATCAAGGAATGTTTACAATGACTCATATTCATAAGACTACATAATGTGTCCACTTATTTTTGGAATCCTGTCACTGTTGTAAACAAGTCCTTGAGCAGTTTGGACACATTTTTTGCGCTCTTCGATTCTTTTGCGATCTCACTCCTCCTGTACGGCAAATTAGACCTTAAAACTACTGAGATTCTTTTAATCAAATTTATCGGCTATGACGATTCTTCAATACCCTTCACCACATATGCATGATAAGAATCACATTACGTCATGCAATTGTACTGTTTTAGATTAATATCCATACTCACATACACACACCTTTAACTATAAAAAACGAGTTTGTTCATTTTTTCGAATCATGTTCTGATTTAACTTTTGGCCAAAAATTTTACAAACTCGTTAGGATGAGTCCATAGTTATTCAGGACTGAAACAGGCAGAGTTGGAGTTAAATAAATGTCTTATAAGTTTGCGACAGCACGATCAATACGAGACCAGTAAACACTAAACTGATCGCTCAATCCCGATCTTAGTTATGCTAGAACAGCTGTCCAATGTCTGCGATAGGCGGTCTCGAAGTAAAAGATTCATAAGGTAACTTGAAACTGTAGAATTAATTGGCCGACTTAAAAACTGCCTTATGCGAATCCCAATCAAATGATCTTGCACATACCTGAGTATGTTCTGTTCTTATATTCGAAAATCTTTTCCAACATGTCTCCGGGAAAACTCCAATTGTTTTAGTCGATGTTAGAATGATGCAGCCGATAACATACAAGAAGGAACTGTTTATTTTCATCATTTCGTGTGGAAGGTATTGAGGAAGTCAATAAGGTTTCTTTATACTCTCCAACAACTGCCGGTATATGCTTTGTGGAGCTTATTCTAACTATTCGGTATTCTTGGTTTTACACACAAATTATACCATCTTTAACATTTAAAACTTGCCAAAAATCTTACAAGAGAAGATCAGGAAACTCTTGATTAGCCTGAGAACATTATTCTCGTTGTCAGCGAAGGAAAGATCTGCTACTCCAAAAGCAGCTAAACGGCTGATCTGAGAAAACAGGAAATTTTCCTGTATTAAACTGCTAGACGCAATGGTTTATTGAAAGAAAACGACAATTCTATCGAATAACCGAGGAATCTTTTTACCAAACACTTCTTCTGTATCTTAAAAGTCTTATACGTAATATCCGATGCACAAAGCTTTTGTGGTCGTAGGTTATTTGAGTGAAGTTGCAAGTAATTCAATGACTAGAATATGATTAAGGCAGTTTCCCGGCATGGATGATCCTACTATTTAAGCTTTCTGTTTGTATATAGAAGAGGAAAATCGAAAACTAAATGTTCGAGCCATATAGCTCTTAAATTCAATCGGTTGTTTTTGTGAAGTTGTAAGTGTTTCATTGACTGAATAAGTTATGGAGGCTCCTAATTTAATCTTCTTAATGTTATGCTGTCTAGTTTTAGCGAAAGATCAACGTTGCTACTTCTATTGACTAGAGCGCAACTGAGACTGACAGATGTATTTCACGTTAAGTTACCATTGCATTCAGGGAAATCTCTTCAGATGGTTTAAGCCTCTTGTTTGGAAGATACCGAACGTGTTTATAAACTTAAATTACGGGTTTTATTTTAGATCTCGCTTACTTTCTTTTCAGCTTCTTCAGATAATCAGATAACCTATGGGTGATCAGTTTTACCGTAATTCCTTCCTTTAAAATGAGACCCATATATACACATGAAATTGTGGGGCATTACCACATATATTATAAGAATTATATAAGGACATTATAAGATAGGTAAACAATATATAAACACACCTCTAAAACTGTTCGGAAAACTGACCAACAGTCTTAGTCTCTAAACCAGATTTCAGAAATTTGAACATTAAGAATAACTCATCAAAGGTTTGACACTCCATTTAAAAATGTTCGAATCTAAAATCGATCTTTAAAATATGATTTCAGTAACCGTTTAAAATAAATATGTGTGAGTCTATGAAAATCCATTGTAAACATTGAACAGGGCTCCTTTACAATTTCATTGAGAGACGTTAAAAACAAGTGAGATGATTTATGAATTTTTGCCACGATCTTTTTAAGATACCAAGATGTTGTTGCTTATCATGGCAGCTAACAATTCAAGTACTTAATAGTTTATTATTACAGCTGCAACCTGTTGCAAATACGCACTCCGACTCAAACACACACACACACTATTACCGAGGGATTAAGTTTAAACAACCGAAATAAATTATGAAGTTAATGAAATAAATTTTTGTTAAAAGATAAAGAGAAAAATACATAGAATCTATGGTGTAATTGTTGGACTAACAAATCCATCTACATTAAATTGATTTTTAATCAATAAACAAAATGGTCCATCAACAGATGACTTAACAAGTAATTCACGATCGATAGAGGAAAAAATAAACATACATGTGATTCGCGTTTGGAGTCTCTATGAAACGCAAGTGCTGAAAAAGAGAATATAAGGTTAATCATTCCTTGAGTAACATCAAGGCATATTTTACTTGGTCCATGCTATTCTCTGTCGAATTATTTATTTTTATGTATCCGTCTGTTTTATTTTTGTTACGTTCACCTTAAAGTGAATTATCTGAATAAAATTTGCTCAGATTTTTTGTTGACGCTTTTTGAAACTCGCTTTTTAAGTTGTGGCCCGATATCCGATAGCCATATCAAAATTTTACGGACAGAAGCTTAACTATGAAATTAACCCATCTTTATTTCAGAGTCCGATCAATAACACTTTCAATGCTTTTTGTAAACTTTGCAACCCCAATTAGAATCCAACTCAAAATTCATTTCAAATCTGCGGCTGTGATGATCTTCGACTTATGATTGTCTACCCCGAGACAGCTGTATAAGATGGAGTGTTTTTTTCTCTTAGAGAAAATCCGAACTATCAGCTCAACTCATCGCTGTGCCAAATAACTAAACTCTTGAAATTCTCGATCATCAGAGTGTATATAATGAAATTTTTACACTTTTGAAAATGTTGAAGACCAATTTCATGATAGAGGTCATTCACCACTTTGACATTCCTTTGGGGGAACGGGCAAAAGAACAATCGCTGTGACGCATGTATTTTTTGGTGTGATCGCTTTTTAGATCCTGACGAAATTTAGTATGGGGTTTGTAGATTAAAAGTTAAAGTTAAGTTAAGGAAATCAAAAAATTCTAAACAGACATTAGATATTTAATCTTTTAACTCTGGTATTATTTGAATCATTAGTAATCAAGTTATTTTTGAAAACAAGTCAGTTATTATGCTTAACATCTGAGTAAAATGAAATAAATTATTAAATATTTTTAACAAAATCCTACTTGGTCCTTCTAAAAGTTGGCCAAGCATTCAAAAGTCTGAGATCAAACAGTTTCCAACCTGGTTCGGGTAGAAGGACCAAATGATGCTTCCAACACATCCAGTGGGAAGGAGCACCGTAAGCCTCAAAAAAATCCTGTCAAGAACGCCGATAAAAATTTCGAGGCCAAAAATAGAGCACGGAAATGTATGTCAAAAAGGTCTGTTTCCATTCATAAGACTTCATATTGAGTTCACTTATTTTTGGCCTTTCTTAGTATCCTGTCACTATGGTAAACAAGCCCTATAGCGGTACAAGAACAAGAGAATTGAAAGACACAAAAAAGTGTACAAAAGACGGACAGAAATTAATGGAAAAATTTCCGAAAGAGGTTCAAAATTTCATCACTAGTTGACTATAAAAATAGTTTAGTGCTTACATTTTTATTAACATATATGTTAAGAATTTTTCGACCTCAGTCCTTATATGTAGTGGGTTCGAAAAAAATCTTAATTTATGTATTTTGTATAGAACGGGAACGGTGGAGTGATATTGGACTATTGTGAATTGACAATAGAAAAGTAAAAAGATCTCAATAGTGCTGTTAGTCAAAGGGTATAAGAGAATTGCTATAGCCGATGATTTTATTTGTTCTTATTTCAATTTTCTAGTTCGTATTGGTACTTAGTTACTCCTGAAACAATATGGTTGGTTTGTGGAAACGCCTTCTGTTTTCTATTCTTTTTTTCTTCCTGGCTTTCTGCTTTCAATTTTATAGTTTCTTTTCTTGTTTTTGTTTTTGCTTTATTGAAGTAAAAATGATTGGATTTAGTGGTATTTTTTTCCAGTTTTATTCTTTAATTATGAAAAATTGCCCAGATGACAGTGAACATGAATTAAATCGAATGTTATTAAACACTGGGTGGTTACTGGCCTACAACAAAACCTGGCAACCAGAAACGGCCACATTTCAGTTATTCATTTTCAATATCTTGAGAATGTGAAAAATTGTATTAAATACTTTGTGGCATGAAATGAAATTTTTTTCTCTGGTCATTGCAAAAGTTCAGAACAGACGAAAAGAAAAAAAAAAATAGAGGAACTGAGTGAAAAAACAATAAAAATGATTTTATGGTTTAAAATGTTTGTCTGATTCAGTTGATAATTTCAAAAGCGAAATAAGACTTTCAAAATTTAAGAGAGATAATCGGTGGCAAAATATTTTTTGTTGCTTTCAATTTTATTATTGTTATTGTATATTGTGTCAACAGCATTTATTGGGTGGCGTTATTGGCGCCAACGATTGCACGTTCCAACGATCATGTAAGTTAAACGCAATCATTGTTATTTCAGTTGACATCGCCAGCAAAACGAATGGAATCAAAACCAAAAAAAAGGAAACAAAACAAAATCCTTTAACAGATCAAGTCTAACAAAAAAATAGGGAATTCTTTACACTGTGAACCTGACTGCAATTTGTGTTGTCGTTTTTTTTTTGTTTTTTTGCCTCTGCTTCGTCTTCTGTATTTCCTCATTGATGTAGTAGTCGCAAAATTGGACGCCATCATCATCTTCATGATCCTCATCACAAGTTTAAAACAACAGTAGTATATTTTTTTAACTTTATTTCGGATTAGTGCTTAAGAAAACAGCAAAAAAGAAAATATTTCATTCTTATTTAGTGAAGGAAAAAACTAAAACCATAAACATCCTTTTAATACCGTGACTTGTTAAAGAATAAGAAGAGACCATCATCATCAATGGTATTTGGATTTCATGCCCACCAGCATTGCTGGCAAAAAAAAAGGAACTAACTAAAATGCTGACAATAAATACAGAAGGCAAATATCCAGGAAAACGTAACAACAAAATTTTGGCGATAATGTCATTTAGGAAATTGTTTTGCTTCTTTTTGTTTGTGTGAAATTTTCAGCAAAATACTAAATTAATGGTTCGAATCTGGAATAAAGAAAATATTTATATAATCACGCAATCGTAACAAGACTTTTGGTATTGAAAAATGTTTATTCTTGCACTTTTTGTGGTGGAAAGAAATAAAATTATAGTAAATTAATTCGTTTAAACGAGGATTATGCGAACAGTTTCTTTCTTCTAATTTAAGAAGTATTTTAAGGGTGAAGGGAGATTTTTGGAACCTTCCAACAGTTCTCCAGGAGAGCTGTCATCCCTAACTCATTCAAATGACAAACATTAGAACTTCTCCCGAATATTGAAGATTTTTTAATTAACACCCCTACAAGGTTCTCATGAGTTGAAGCTTGCCGAGGATTTCAAGCTTCGTCAAAAAATATCTGAAATCGTTCCTTTACATTCTACTTTGAATAATCTTATAAATCAAAATACAATTCGGACAATCCCGTATGTTCAAGAATTGTAAAAACCGACTTGTATTCCCATTAAGTTCTTTCGACGTAAAACACTGAACTTGTTCGCAAAATAGTCCTACAGAAGAGCTATCATCATCGACTCATTAAAGTCGAAATTGAATTTCTCCCGAACATCGGCGAATTTTAAACAAAAATTGGAATTTGTACTTCTAAAAGGTCTTAAGACTTTGTGAGGATTTCAAGCATCGCCAAAAGAAACCTTAAATGTTATACGATCAGAGATTGAGTGTTTTGGATCAAGAAACCTCTAATCTTTGCAAATTTTAATTCTATGTTTCCAGACTAAAGCGAACTGTTCAAAAATGTCTTCATCGTCGCTTTACTTGTATGCGTTATAAGCAGCAAGTAAAATTTCGGACAACTGCTACTCTTCCACTCAACTTATATTTATACATAGAATGATATACACACGATTTGTATGCTTCACTACAAAAGCAATACACCTTCTTCTAGGAGGTAGAAGAGGTCTTTCGAAATGTTCGATATTTCTGCGAATCGTTCGTTTCATAAAGAATATTTTCTATTTCTTAAACGGTGTGTTTGGATTCGAGTTGAAATTCATTCTGCACATGGGTGGTCTTTGGGAGTTCTCTGCTCTCCTTGCACAAATAGAGGAAAAAAAATAAAATATGAATTAATTTAAAAGAAACAAAAAACAATCAAGGATGAGATTGGATTCTTATACGAAGAAGACATTGGTCGAACAAGCAGGCAGCGTGGATTCCAAGAAGAGTATCTCCTACCTACAAAAAATCTTTTATTCCAATCCAAAGCCGCTGAGGAAGAAGTTGCGTGGGTAAAGAGAAATCGTTTTCTTGATGCCCAAAAGATTAACGCTACGACATTCTACCCAACAGCCAGAAGGCCATTTAACAAGGTGGACGAGGTGGTGGCATAGTAGTCTTGTCCACGGCAAAAGACAGATCAATCCTCTAGCAACAGCATGTAGGGCCATTGAGTCGGAATTAGCTGAGTTCGTTTTGGATCACGTCGGTTTAAACATTCCTCTGAATATGGGATACTTGGTCAGACGATTTGGACCGATTACAACTATATTCTCTAAGAGCTATATGTTTGCTGAAGAAAGTCATTATCTTCACATATTTCTCGAATGATTAGAAACAATCAAAGGTTGTCTGCGATCAATGATCGTATCATTCATAAAATATCTATTACAAGTATCGAGGTGATTAGTATCTAAAAAGTTTAAAAATATAATTTAAATCGCCAAAACGATCGAAACATAGAATTTTGTTGATCTTTATAAATATTAATAACCTTATTAACAAACTTGATTTTTAGGCTCAAATCATATATTTTAGACTGTAAAATGATCACGATAGAACTGTAAAAATCAGTGATCGCATCTATTCTTCTCTTTGAATCTCGATAATGCGATAAGTTCAAATTATTTCAATCATAATCCCAAGATTAATAAAACAAAACTAAGATATTTTTTTCTCCATTTTATATATGAGTTCATATAAAAAAGTCGACTCGAAAGGTTACAATTTCCGAGGATCAATCTCAATCAAACTATACTTTTGTTGTTTTTTGTAGCTTTGGAAAAAACATAATTCTTCTCTGATTTATGAAACATTTATTTAGAAGTAAGAACCTCTTCAAAAGAACCATAATGTCCACATGGTTTACTATTGATTCTACATTGCAAAATGTTAAATTTTATCATTCTTCTTTAACTATTTTCATCTATGAAGAAAAGTCAAAATTGCTAAGATTATTTTCACAAAACTTTCTCTTATTTTTCAAAATTTCTCTTTTAGATCGATTTCTTTTCGAACCGAATACAAATAATTTATTATTTTTATATAAAAATAATAAAAAGAACAATTTATCCAATACAAAGACAAGAACAAATAAACGAAACAATTGATATACTGAAGCAGTATTCACAATCACTTGATCATGAATTGATCACATCATTATCATCTGTCGATCAATTTGGAATATAAATTATGCGCATATTCTCGCTTTGAATATCGCACAAAAAAGGTAATAACTCCAATAAGTCCATATAGACAGACAACAGTCACAAAAAGATCATCATCCATCCAACCAACCAAACAGTCAACGAAATTGATCACAACAATAAAATGCAAAAATAAAATAAAATAAAAATAATTTTATTATTCTCACAACAAAAAAAAAACGAGTCTCCATAAAAAGCATAAGAAAAAAAGATCTTTTGTTTTATTTAACAATTTGAACTCAATTTAGCGCCATCGTTTTGCACTCGTTTTTAGTCAAATATCACATAAAAAAGCACTTGGCAAACAAAAATGATCGTACAAAAAGAGTAAGCAGAAGTTGGATCATTCACGAATAAAAGAAAAAAAACAACAAATACAAACAATTGGCAATCAGACGCCAGAAAATTCATCTTCTCATCAGTATAAACCGCCTGAATATATTTAAAGAGATGCAGCATATTGGCACAAATGTATGCACTGATGGATGGATGAATGGATGGACGGATCGACGATGGATGGCTGGATGGATGAATGTTTTAGGATGAAGTCAGAAAGGCAGGTAATCTACTGTTTAACATGGCGCCTTTGTGTGTCGTTTAGGGAATTGTCACCACAATATATAATTTTATTTATTTTTTTCTTTTCTTTTCATTCTTGCGATCACATTTTCTAGTAGCAACTCAAGACTAAAAAACCTCCAAAGTAAATTGAATACAGTAAATGCAGAAAAGGCTTGAATACCTCTTTATATGTATGTATTTTTTTTCGTGAAACCATTGTTTTGCGTTGAATTGAGTTGAGTTGAGTTGAGTTGATTTTGTTTGGCCGCAAAAAATGTCAATTTCCAGAGCATGGCATGTCAATCATGTGCACATCAATTGTCTTTTTAAATCTGAATGATTTCCGCGCATGATTGTGAAAATCAACTTTTGTTTGCTTTTTTCTTTTTATATAGATTTCACAATTTTGCGTTACAGCTTTGACAATAAGTGAAATACATAAAAAAGAGACGGAAATTTAAAGGGCTTTTTTTCCAGTTTTATGTATTTTATTTATACGAAAAAAATTTAAATCAATATCAGTAAAAAAGAAACTCAATAAAAAAGAAGATAATTGTTTCGAAACTGAAGATTTTTGGGTGATCAAGCACGCGCAAAACAATTCAATTGGACATGTGAATAAATCACTTTAAAAAATTGGTGCTGATAACGAGCAATCATTTGATTGTGATGGGGGAATCTGAGAATTAAATCGATGTAAAATAAAAAATATTTATGAAATGAAATTATATTGGACACAATTAGATCAATATGTATGGCATGTTCACCAACAAAAGTAGAAGAAGAAGCATGGAAAGGAAATAACTTGTGTATGAAGATTGATACTCACGTGATTTGCTTTTGGTAATGGAAATATGAATTTCAATGATATTAAAAAATTGGAACAGAAGATTAAGATTAAAGATCATAAAGGGAAACGAATGATGCTGTTGGTAATTCCCGAGTTGATTATTGTTGATTTCGCTAGCCGAAGCCTCGAGACTAAAGATTTTGATCCATAATTGAATTATAAATTTAATATAATAATTTTAACATTTGACCCACAATTAACATCAAAAACATGCAAAACTTAGACCATAAATCAGACCATAATAACTCGCTGAGTTTTAGGATTAATAGAATCTCTATGGAGTTGTGATTTCGAAAAATTAATTTAAGTTGTAGTTGTAGATTGATTCTAAAGACAATTTCCAATTAATCCAAATAAGCCTCAACAAGTTCATGTTTTAGTAAGGAGTGAGATTGAAAAATTCTAACACACGGTTTTCATCTCAAGTATTATATGATTATTTTTATCAAGTTTCCTTCACACATCCGGTAGGAAAGAAGCCCAGTTAGCTCAGTGCTCGCACTAGTTGTTTCAAAAAGTCGAAGAGGGTTCAGAAACATACAGGGCTCAAAAAGTTTCTGGGAGGAATGTTGCTTAAAACTCAGAGGCCAAGAATAGAGAACGGAAATTGAAGTCAAGTTGTCTAAATAAAATATTCCTGCTGCATAATGGATGACAAAACGTATATTCTGGCAGATTTTTAGCAAATTTCCAGGTGAAAAATTTTATTTGATAATACATGAGGGAATGTCTAGGAAAAGTTTTGGAGCCTAAAGCGAGGAGTGTTTACAAAAAAACTACGTTCATTTTAAAGACTTCATAATGTGTCCATTTATTTTGGTCACTATGATAATCGAGTCCTTAAGTGGTATAAGAACAATGTATTTTTTGTAACAAGAGAGGCAAATTCTACAAACTGTACGGAGATAATGCCAGTGGAAAGACATTGGGCTCCTGCGTTCCTGTGGACCCACTAAAAATTTTGTAATTCCTTAATAATTTTCATGCGAAATTTCATTAAAAATAATCTGCTGTCAGAATTATTACCATAAAATAATTGAATATCTAGGTTGGAGGTCCACCACAAGTCCTTTAGGCCCACTAAAAATGTATACTGTTTCAAATCGGTTGATTTACAAATATTCAGTAGTTCCTTATTTACATAATATTTTTCAAAATTGTATTTGAAAAATATATTTTGATATAATCCCTTGGACCCACTAAGAACTTGTGCTGTTCCAAATCGGTTGAAAAGCCGAATATCTATATACAATTTTATTTAAAAAATATTCAGTACGCTCTTAATTTATATAATATTTCCTAAGGGAGATGAAAGGACGCCAGAATAATTTCAAATTGAGGTCTTATAGATCTATAAAAATCTAATTTCTATTTCAAGGAAAATTTGATTCTTCCTCTAATACAAGAACAACAACTAAAATATTATAAATTAATTTTATAGTTTCATTGACTTCTACACAACAACATGACATACAAAAAAACAAGCAACAACAATAACAATTTTTTTTATCAATAAAATTATGTCAAGTCATGTTAAACTTATTAAACAATTAATAATCTTGTTGTTTCCTTGTTTCATTCTAAATTTACATTAAATTGTTTAATAAAACAGCAAAAAATGTAATGAAAAAATATTCAATTTAGATGCTTGTAAAACAAGTCTACGCCTAATCTCATTGTCGGAAAATGAAATAAAAATTCAAAAAAAGTAGTAAAAACACTGATGGATCGGTTGGTTGACTGAAGATGGGTTCCTTTCATAACGTGATGGATAGATTTTATAACCCCCAAAAAGAGAAAAAGATTGAAAAAAGAAACATAAAATTAAATAAATGGACACAAGAACAACCTTAAAACAATGTAAGGACTGAGATCGAAAAACTCTTAACACACATATTTTATTCAATCTTTAAATCCCAGTATTATTTGATATTTTTTTGGATCAACTTGCATTTGTAAAACAATTCTGCGAGCTCTGTTGCATAAAAGTTCTCCTCAGTCTTAGATCCCGAAAGAAATTTCACAGATCACGACGTATATCAAAGAAAGTGATTGAGATCAAATTTGAAAACTCTTGCTGTTATAGTTCTTTAGATATTCGATAATCAACATTTGATTTGTATGGTAGATACCCCTTCTCCTTGGTCCCATCCGTCTTACATTTTTTTCTAGTAAAAGAGATCATTGTAAATGTGATTGAGACCAAGTGTTTATAACTTTCGCTTGTATAATTCCTTAGACATTTGACAAACAATATTTGCTTTGTATGGGGGATACCCGTTACCATGGTTCTATCAATCCCAAATTTTGTCTAATAAAAAACTTTTGGTCTGCCGTCAAATTTTACAAGATTTAAAATGTTATTAAACAGACGGGAGAAGACCTGCTTCAGGTAGAAGGAATGGTCCTCATAATGATTCTAAAGCCAAAAAACTCAGTGATATTAACTCTGTGGTCGGAAAATTTGGTACGAAAAGTTTATGCAAATTTTAAAACAAGAAGTTTCTGGCAGGAACGCTGCTAAAAAACAGAGTCAAGATTTTTGACCAGGAAGGTCAAAAAAATTTATGTTGCTAATACTGGAGGGAATGCTGAACAAATGTTAGGGACCCAAAGCAGTCAAAATTTCCCAAAAAATTTATTGATATGACAAGCAATATGTAGTTGCGGCACAAAAAGCCAATCATTTGTTACAACGGATCTAGTAATATCAAAATTACATTACAAAAGCTTTTTTCATTCATAAGACTTCATAATGTTTACACTTATTTTCGGCCTGACTTGGTACCCTGTGACTATGGTTAACAGAAACAACAATGTGGTATTTGTACCAAGAGAGGCATGTTCCCAAAACTGCCCGGACCTAAGACCAGTGGAAATATATCGGACTCTTGTTAAAAGACTATTGAAGAGCATAAAAAAGGTGTCTAAAAGTGTGGTAGATCTTAAACGGAGATGAACTACCTGTTCAAGCAAAGTGAAAGAAAGTACTATAAAAATATTAATGAAAAGGTTTTGCTTTTTATTAACATCCATGTATGTTGAGAATTTTTCGATCTCACTCCTTAAAAAAATGTTTATATGTGAAACAACTCAATGTTAAATTAATATTTTCACATACAAAAATGAAAGATGACTACAATTTTTGTCTACAATTTTAGTTTATTTTTCTTTATTTGATAATAAAAACTAAAATGGGAAAACGAATTCAAAAGTCGAAATGGGGAAAAAATAACATAAATATGAGTTTTATTGTAAACAAATATAAAACATGAAAATTGTTAAAAGTTTTAATTAATATTAGAGAGTTTTATGTTGTTCTTGTTGTTAAGAGTTGTTGACGTTTTTTGTAAAATTTTCATATTGAATGTGATGAGAGAGAGAGAGTCAGAGGACATTTTGAATGGAGTTATAGTCAAAAGAAGAAAATAATGGAGATTTAAAGAGAAAAATTCATATTCATAATGTAAAAAAAGGAAAATAACTAAAATTCATCACAGTTCGTAGTCTTGTGGGAATAAAGAAATTAAACATTAAAAATCATTGTTTTAGAAAATATTTTTATTAATTTTTACTAGAAATCGGCCGATGTGAAAGAATAACTTTATTATTTCGTCTATAACGTGAAGAAGAAATTATCAATGACTCTATTTATTGGTAAATAATTCTGTAACTTTTGAATCGTTAGAAATGTCTTAGTGAAAATTCTCAAGTTTAGGGCTGACATTTTTGGAGTTTATTTGGAAAAGTAAAGATTTTTATCTATTTTATCCCTCCCTCCAAATTTCCTAAGAAATTGTGAATCTTCAAATAGCAAAAACTTGTGTAAGAAGTTTATACTTTGACTAACTAAAATAGGCTTCCGTGATTTAAAAGGACTTTCTACACTGGTGCATATTTCTATAAATTATAGAAGAATATATTTAGTGGATTAATAATAATTTTATTTAATCAATCAAATAATGTTAACTAAAAACTTTATATGCATTTCAGTATATTTTTTAAACTTTTTAATGGAATTTTTCTATAAAAGCATGATCTGGCATTGATACCATTAATTTCTTAAGAAGATCGGAATTAATTTCCTTCCAAACTTGTTTTTTGTTAGTTTTAGCTCTGTTTAAGTTACTATGCTCTCGTTTTGAGCGTTATTTGAATAAATTTTACGGACCATGTACCCCTATAAGTTCTCCACTGAGTTTAAGCAAGCCGGCCAGCTCAACAGAGGTATGCTATATTCATCCATTCTTCATCAAATTTATTCCATAAAAGAGAGAAGAGCATCTTCCAGCAATTCGTTAGTAGTTGTGCTACTCATTTTTGTTGGGACAAAACTAATTTTAAAATTGCGAGTTGCAGAAATAATGCTAAAACCACGTCACTACCGGCGCCGAAATTACATTTTGACTTTCGAACATCGCCTGATCTCATTCGTGTCAATAACCTGAGTATAAGTCAGGACCGTCTAAATAATATATATTTTCGTCTGAAAAAATTTAACTTAGATCTCTTGATCGGACAGAAAAGTTTCCTTAGGTATCTTTAAACGTTATAAAATTGATTGTTTAAATTAGAAAATTCTGCACTAAAATTGAGATATTGTCATTAATAACATACCTTTATATATAAGAAGCAGAAATGGAGGGTTACCGAGTACACTCCTCATTAGACAGAGACGTGTACTCCTCAAAATAAACTTGAAAACAATTTATTTCTTTTCATGTAAAAACTTAAAGAACACGCTGCGCAAAGCTCTTGGACCTCTCTTGGGCTTGTTTAAGTATTATTATAATATATAGAAAGACATAAGGGTTACACAAAGGTCAGGCAAACTGGAATGTAATACCTTTCATAAATTGTTAAGAGACCAAAGCCTTTTAGGACCAGATAGGCATTCCTGCTATATTGTCAAGACAATGCCCCTTCTGACTGCCATAAGTTCGAATCGGTTAATAACAACGTAAAAAGGTATATATTTTTCTCCACCCGATTAAAATGGAAATACTGCGCATGCGCAGTGATTTTTTACAACAGGGGAGTACTTTAAAACAAATCTTGTGATAACGTATATCTCTGAAACCTTTAAAGTTAATTACTTGGAATTTGGCACGCTGATAAAGTTTTAATAACAAAATTTTAAAAAGTAACAAAATGCTGCATAGGGCACCGCATAATGGTATCCCTTTATCAAAATTTTTAATTAATATCGCATATCTCTGAAAATGTTACAGGCAACTTTGTGAAATTTGGCACAAGGATGAAACAATAATAAGCAAATATTATAGAGTGGGTAATTTTAGTAAACGTCACAAGGGAGTTGTATCCTCTTACAAGGGAAATTTTTAATGTCATACAATTATCTCGCAATTGATCGTGGTGCAGGTTATTAAAGATTCGAAAAAATTATCGACTTCATTAAATTCTTGCAATAATAAAATCCTAACATTTAATGAATTTTTTTATTCGATATTTTTTTATTTTAGCTATTAAGACTCATCCATCGAGACTAGTCGTGTTCACGATAAATTTATAAAAATAAACGATTTTGATCAATAATTGAAAAAGTGCAATTTCATTAAATGTATATAAATTTGTGTTTCTGTAAATATTTAATTTTTAAATTCTGATTAAAAATTTAATTGATTGGCAACTTTTTTGCATCTGTGGGAGTCCAAGAGTTATTTAAACTGTCTACCAAAGTACTAGTAAATTCTTACATACATACATATATACACATACATGTATGTTTCTTTATATTTATATGCATTTGACCGATGTCTAAATGTATGAATGAATGATGATGGTTGTCTTTGTGTTTTATTGTTGTTGTTATGTAAAATTTTAATTAAACTTTTTTTCCACAACTAAACTCACTCCAAAAAAAAAAGTTTCAAATTATTACTGAAAACATAAATATGATGAATGTTTCATGTTGTTGTAATGGCGGCTGATCAGAATTTCCATAAAAAAGACCATAAATAAAAAATGGAAAACTTTTGCTATAAAATGAATTTTTCATAAATAAAAAGAGAAACATTTTTCTTTTTATAAGGAGTGTGAATGAGAAATTCTTTACATACATATATGATAACAAAAATGAAACAATTAAACTTACAGTTTTATTTTTTCTTTATTTGTTTTTATATATTTTTTATTGTTTCAATTACAAATGATGAAATTTTGAACTTTACTCGGAAACCCTTCCATTACAGTTTTTATAGTGCTTTCTGACACTTTACTCGAACAAGAAGTCCATCTCCGATCATTTTTTGGTTCAAATACCACTTTTTTGGTCTTATACCACTCAAGGACTTGTTTATCATAGAGACGGGATGATAAGTCAGGCCCACAATAAGTGGACACATTATGAAATCTTATGAATGGAATCGCATTTTTTGTAAACATTTCTTCATGTATATTCGCTATTTGTAGAGCCCGTTGTAAGAAATGATTTACTCCTTTATCTCAACTGCATATTGCTTGTCATAACAATAATTTTTTGGGAATTTTCCTAAACTTTTCGTCAACATTGTATCGAGCATCAGCAAAATAAAATTTTCATCAGGAAGTTGCAAAAATTTGCCAGGTCATATGTTTCGTCATCCATTTTTCAGCAAGACTTCAATTTCTAGCTCTGTTTGTGGCCTCTAAATTTTTAGCAGCGTTTTTGTCATGAACTTTTTGAGCCTTTTATGTTTTTAAATCTGCATTACCTTTAACTTCTCGTACCAAACAGTCCGAGAACTGAGCTAATCGGACTACTTTTCTACCGGATGTGTCGGGAGCTTTTTTTTAACCCCAGGTTTTCTATTAAGCGACAAGTTCACCCGGTACTGTTTAAAGACAATGAGAACAGTTTGACGACGGAGCTTCGAATGCTTGGCCAATTTCTTGTGGACTAATTTGGGTTGAATATATTTAATAAATACGCATTTTTCGGTTCTCTCATTTTTATCAGATTAACATTCACTTGTTTAATATTAAACATAATAACTAACATGATCAAAGGATCAAAAGTTTTAATGTAGAACCTGTGTTAAGAATTTTGCGATCTCACTCATTACACCCCTTTACATTCTCTCTTCCTTGTTTACATTCTGGTATTACAAAATAATTCTCTTAAATAATTCAAACATTCTCTTCATTTGTCAATCATCTGTTGTCTTAAACACTTAAAATCAAATTTATTTTAAAAATGTCACATTTTGTTATCTGAATTCTGTATTTGAGTTGAGATCTCAAAATTATAGAAATTAATCACAATTAAATCTGTTGCCAACACAAGAAATATTTCATCAGAAACTAAAAATTAAATTGTTGATTTTATTGTCTTCTCTTTCTTTCATTTTTTTCGATTTTGAGGAAAAAACATGAAAAAGTGAAAAAAAGAAAATCTTTTCAAGAAATTTGTTGTCTCGTTGTCTGTGTTTTGCAGTTGTTGTCATCGTTCATTGTTTCAAATTGTTCAGTTTTACATTCGGTTTATTTATTATTTTCAAAAACGACAAATGTTTTTCACACATTTTTTTCCAAATGAAGAAAAATAAAAATTGTTTCTTCTTAAGATTCAATTTCAATTTAATTAAGTGAATATTACACGATTTGAAAGAGTATGAGGTTTTAGGAGAAAGGAGCTGATTTGAGAATATCGAAATTCTTTGTATCTCACACTGAACCAAATGTCGGCGGTAATATTAACGAAAAAATTTCGTAGAATTTAAGAAAAATATGATGTTAAATAAACAATTTATTCTAATTAACATAATTTTTCTTCAAATTGAAGAATTTTCTTCAAATATATTAAAAAATTAATCAAAAAAATTTATTAAAAGATGTTAAGTTGAATAAAATTTCGTTTTAAAATTAACGTTATGTTATATCAAGAGATATTTGGTAAAAACGGCAGTAACGCATCGTAAAAAAAATAATAAACAAATTTATTCAATTCTACGCACTAAAATTAAGTTAATTTGAATAAACTTTTTGTTTATTTAGCAAATTTTTTTATCGATGCGTAATAAAAAAGATAATTGGGTCCAAATTTCCGCTGTAGTAGATCTATAGTAACTCGATAATTAATATTTGCTTTGTATGAGAAAGTCATTGGGATTAAATTTGAAAATCCTCGTTGTTACAGTACTTAAGATATTCCATAATCTATATATTCTTTGTAGCGGGAGTTCTCCTTCCCTTGGTCATTAACAGTTTTATGTATTAATTTATTTGTTAATTTAATAAATTTAATTTAATTATTTAACGTAAATCTTTCCTGAATTCAACTAAAATTTCGTAAATTTAAGTTAAATATGGTATTTAAATTGAATAATATTCATCAGTATAAAGAATTTATTTTTGTCATTTTGAATAATGTATTATTCAAATCAAATAATATTTATTAAAATTAATCGCATTATTTTTAACGAATTCAAATAGTCATATTGACATTTTTTTTGTCACTTTGAAGAATTAACGAAAAATTTACGAAAATTTTCGTTATGATGAATAAAGATTTCATTAGCTGATATTTAACCGACTTTTCTTCAATTCTATATCCTTTTTCGTTGTATTAAAATAAATAAACGTATGTTTTAATCACAAATATCAGAATTTTAATGCAGATTTTTTTAAGGTCATAAAATTAAACATTCAAAAAGTTATGATGGGTAATTTCTTTAAGAAAGGGCAGAAGACAGAATAAACTAAATCTTTCTGAGACCTCGAAACATTTAAAGAACAAGCCAAATGCTTATGTGGATAGGTTTTTGCCCCAAATCTCAATCGGATTTAGCTTAAAAATTCCCAATAAGATCTTTCTATAAAGCAATAAACAAATTAAAAAGTTCAGACCAAAAAACGACAATAAATGTCGCCACGTTTTAGGGAAAAATACAAAAAATCTATTTTTTTTCAAAGTTCCAATTTCAGATTAATGTAACTTCTTTAAGACATTTTATATTTGTACAGTTATTTCTCTAATACTTTTAAGAAATTCATAAGGAATCTGACACACATTAAAAGAATTTAGAACCCATAATAAACTAGTTAACTTTAAATAAAAATGGTTTAAACATTTTTTAACTTAATAATATGAAAGCGTAATTTTGCATAGTACAAGAACTATCCACACACTGAAAAAAATTAATGTAAAATTGATAAAAATAGAAATAATTTAACATTTTTGTAGTTATGATTTTGCTTCGCAGATATAAAATGTTAATTTAACATTGTTTCACAGTAAATAAAGTTTCTGGAGAATTTTCTTGAAATTTTACTACTTGAAACTTCACTACTCAAAAGAAATTTTAAAACTTTGTTGTTGTAGAATTTTATATATCAACTAACAGACCCAACAAATTTCGTTTTGCCAAAATAATTTTTTTAGGGCGTTGCTGGTCCTAATCAAACATTACTGGTTCCAATCAAACATAATCGTATTTTCATACGATTTAAATGGATTATTTGCTTTGTATGGGAGGTACCTCTCCCCCCGGTTCTATTAGTCCTATATTTTTTTGGAGTGGTGGTGCATCACAGTAACATAATTGGTGCAAATTTTAAAGATTCTCGCTGTTATCGTTCTTTAAATATTCGATAATAAATATTTACTTTGTATGGGGGATACCCCTACCTTTGGTATTATTCTTCCTAGGTTTTTTCCGGTAAAACATATCCTTGAGAAAGTTATTGGGACCAAATTTGAGAATTCTCGCTGTTGTAGTTTTTTTAGATATTCGATAATCAATATTTACTTTGCAAGGGTATCCCTCCGCTAAGTCCTATTGGAATTTTTTATAGCCTATGTAACTTTGGGATCAGTCTTTGAAAATTTTGTCAAAATTGGCCCAGTCGTTTTGGAGTCTATACGTTACATACACCTCCTTTTTTATATGTTGATATCGGAAGACTCTAACTTTAAATTAAACTAAATGAAAAAATATATTCAATCACAAATCAACTATATTCAACATTGATTTTCCTTCATGTTATTTTTTTCTGTGTATTTACAAAATTTCTTTTGTCTTAACTCATAAATGCATTTTTAATCAATTTAAAATTAATAAATGAATAAATAAAGTTTAAAGAACAATCGTAAGAGATTGCCAATTGTGAGGGGTCATCGCCATGCCTCTGACCAGAAAGTGGTCTCTACTTTTCTAATAATCTTGTGAAAATTCACTAAAAATTCTTAAATTATTTTCAAAAAATCTATTTATAAAGACTGTGTCGTAGGTATCGACTAACAACAAACTTTAAAATCGGTCCAAGCGGATCTAATTGATTTAAATGTTTTAAGATATGAGAAGGCTGTACATCGGTCCGCATCGGTCTATTCTACTATTACAGATTAAAATTTCTTTGAAAATCGAAAGTTACAGATTTATTTCTTTCTTTCTTAATTTCCTTACGAAAAAATTGCGTAATTCCTCCAGAAATCCTGTTTCCATTTTGTGGTCCCTTTTCTAATGGAGTTTTTTCAATATTTTGAATTTCGAAAATATTTGAAAAATTAGTTAATTCTTCTAAAGAAGTTTATATTTTATTTTTATCCCCCAAAATAAATAAACAAAATTAATTTTTGGAAGAAAAATGAAAAATTTATTTTAAATTATCGTTAAGAATTATCGTCATCTTTAAATATACACCAAAATACATTAATATATCATAAATACTTCTGTATTTAAGTTTTCATTTACACATGTTGGAGGGGGGCGTTACCTGGCGGTATTATCAATTTTCACAAACAAAAAAGAAGAAGACAAAAAAATAACGCCCATTTTTTTGGAAATAATTTAATTCTTAAATACAACAGCAACAACAACATAAAAAAGAGATATTTACTGAATAAAAAAAACATTTTTTCTTTAAAATGTTTAAATGATACATTTTTTCAGAGCGCATTTGATACTTCAAGTACTTATGAGATACTTTTTGTGGTAAATACAAATGTGTTGTTGTATCTTGTTTACTGTTTTTTTTTACAAAATTTGTTAGTGTTTTTTTTGTTTAAACAAATTCAAATTCATGTACGTTGTATGTGGATGAATATTTTCGGTTTTTTTTATTATTTCATTTATTTGGTTCCTTAAATAAAGAGGAAAATACTTGTGCCACCACGAAAATAAATTGAAAAAAAAAACGGCAGAAAAAAATACAAAACAATCGCAATGTAAAACATGTGTTTTTCATTTTGTTTAATTGTAAAATTTTTTCACTCTGTTGCACAGTGGGGCAGAATGAAGGAAATTTGAACTCCATTTATAATCTTTCCCGCTTATAATAATAATTCCATAATTTAATTCAGAGCGTATTCGGGATTTAGGTTTACAACCCAGTAAAGATCGATCGTGATATTCTATGATTTTCACTTTTATATGACTTTTCGCATTCCAGCAAAGTCAATTAGAAAAAGTGCTTCTATTTTCAAGACTTTTAAATTAACTTAGAACAGTTCAAACACGGGTTCACCAGTGATTGTAGAATCGATTTCGATTATGCTTGGGAATTTATTATTTACATAAAATACGATTATTTTGCGATCGTAACTACACTGCCAGCAGTGTATTGAAATATATTCTTAGAGGCTGATTAATCGAAAAGCATGGACTCGTTTTTTGTAAAGAAAAACGAGCTTTGGATCAGTTGATGTCATATCGAATGAACATTTTTTCGCTATATTTGAGGTGAAGTTGAAGAATTAGTTTACATCGGACATCCATTTCGCATTTCTTTGGAAAGTTTTCTTATTCCCAAAAAGGGTTTTTAAGTTGTCAAGATAAACTAAAATAATTAGAATTTTCAAAGCCCATATTATTCCATTACTTCATTCGGGAAAGCATGGCATTTGCACATAAAGTAAAAACTTGATAAATTTGTTGACATTTTTTACTGCATTAACTACACGAAGAGTGTGAAATAACAAAACTGCGTATGTTTCCGCAGTTCGTGTGACAGAAAAATAATCTGTGAGCACTTCACAAATATCTCAGAGACAAATTTAAAAAAAAATAGATAAACAAACATACAAATTCAACTGACCCAAGAGTTGACGACTGCGGATAATTTCAAGGGCCATCAATACACATTACATATTCAGAAGACCTGCATCCATATGTAGACGATCAGTTCGAAACGAGAAACATTTCTCAGGTAGGATTTCTTATTTCCATAAAGGGATTCTTCACTTATCAAGATCAGTTGAGCTTGCATTCGAATGATCTATTTTGCTAAGTTGATGCTTCAAAGTTCACTGAAGCGAACTTCAAGAAAAAATGGAGAAACAAACATACAAGTTCAGCTGACAAGTGTTGAGGACTGCTATTATTTCAATTACCTTCAATACTCATGTACTGATGGTCTAGTTTCGCTATTATTGGAGTTTTTCCCCCGGAAGTAATATCTCTGGTCGATACTGAGCAACCGATACAAACGTTACTGAGCTGTCATTGAAACGCCCCTCAATACGCATAATATATTTTAGTTATGTAACTTCAGAATATTACGCATCCAGATGTAGAAGCAGCGATCAAAATAAGGAACATTTCTCCGATTATCATGATCAACTGAACTTGGATTTGAACTATGCCGCAACTTTGCAAAATGAACAATGTCTCATTATTTCATTCAGCGGTTCACCATTGGGAAATAAACTTAAGGGTTATGCATTTTTTCAATTTTTCGGTCAGTCGATCAAATCGGGGAGAGAGTCACAGTCGAGAGAAACATATTCACGTCAAACTTGACTTGCCGCCGATACGCATCTTATATTTTGATTGGTTACAGATTTTTATTTAAAGATTTGTTAGATTCTGTCCCACTGTACATTGTTATTGTTAATTTCTGTATCTGTTTGTTTATTTATTTAAATGGTGGATTTTATAGGATGATTTTTCCCTTTTTTTACAATTGTGGGAGACAAAATGTAAAACAAAATGTTTAACATAAGAGAAAATGTCGGAATAAAGGAGAAAACCCGAAAAAAGGCAGACATAAAGACACGTGTCTTTTTTTACAAAAATTAACTCCTGATAATATGTGAATAAAGAAAAAACAAATGAATAAAAAAATAGATCCAGTTACAGTCACTCTAACTCCTCACAGAAGATTAAAGAAAATTAATACAAAATTAAAAATAAGAAATGAGAGGATCACAAAAACTAAAAAATGCGATCATAAATAGTGTTGAATTTTTATTGCAACTAATCGTAAACACATGTTATTACAGTTATCTACACACACAGATAAAAAAACTGACTTATAGATAAAGTCAGGAGTTGCAAGAATAATTGATTGGTGCCATTGTGTTAAGTGAATCACCTTAACTTGTTTGTATACGGTGAAAAAAATCCACTGTTTTATTTTTTAGGATTCCACAAATCCAGCTTTTAATTGTCACCGTGTTTCTCTTTGTTTTCTATTGACAAATAAAGATTTCAATTAATTTAATTTATGGCCATTTTGTAGTCAAAGCGAAAACACAAAAAAAGAGCGCGCGAAAAAAATGGAAACAAGAAAAAACGCCAATAAATTGGCCCCATGAGTAATCAAATTTAGTTGTACAATTTTTCTTTGTTGTTATTTTTTTGTTTTGCTTTTGTTTTTTTTTTTAAGGAAAGAAAAAATAATTAAGTTGCCACCCACTTGCTGTCTTGTTTTTTAAGCACTAAATAAAAAAAACTGTATATGTTTTGCAAATTAATTAAAAAAAATCATGTTAGTTTGGACTAATTAGAAGCCCTACGTTTTGTTATACAAATTAGACATAAGTAATTTTATATATATATTTCAGTTGTATTCCTAATAACCAACATTATCAAAAGATTAGATGAAGATCACTTCTAGTGGAATAGAGACTGGAACACTCAGTACAAAAATCAAGACCAAAGTGTTTAGTTTGTATTAGATCTTGAGTTAACTGAACCGCATGAAGATGATATTCAGCTGTATTCCTAATTATCAATTGGAGATCATGAAGATCATTTCTAGTTAAACAGAGAAATCATAACCAGGTTGGTTTAAAAAAATATAAAAGTAATTCAACCAAGGTGATCAGATATTAGACCTTGAGTTAACTGAAACCCTCCAAGATGTTAATGGGATGTCTCTCAATTGTATACACATCGAAAACCGATCGAAAACGTACCGTAGTGCCCGAAATGTATATAATTTAATGTCCCTATTCGTTGAACTCTTTTATTTTTCATAAATCCATGGTTGTACTTGGTGCTATTTTTCTAGTCATGCAAAGAAGACAATTTCCACTTTCAGTCAATTGGGTGCATGACCATATAATTGTGGACTCTTGTTAGTAAACGTGATAATTAAAAGTATGTTCGATCATCAATCTGATTAAATTGCGATCGTTGTGATTAAATTGGACGTCAAAATGCAAAGTTGAAAATGAATAACTTAATTCATTTGAGCACCAATTCTATGAATACATTATTGTTCGTTCTTGGGAGATATTTACGACAAATAGTGATCTTGTTAAGTTGTCAAGATCAACAGAACTTGCATTCGAATGATTTCCAAAATTTGCAAAGAGAATAACATTCCACTTCTTTATTTAGATGGGTCCAGCAACAAAACTTAGACTTTAAGAATAAAAAGTCGTCAGAGCAAGATGTAATCAATTCATGATTCAATTCATCTTTTGCCCTGCGCGACCGCTGCATATAAAACTTGAAAGGATGCAGTTTCCGGGAAATTAAATGAAGTAAGGAACATTTCTTTGATAAGAATTCTTATCCGCGAAAAGTTACTCTTACCTATCCAACTTTTATATAACTTCGCTATGCAGCAAGTTCTATTAGAAAATGTACTATTTTCAAGGCCTTTAATACGACGCAACTTTGCAAAGTCAATAATGTTCAACTGCTCAATTCAGAGATGTTCGACATTAAGACAACAATCTTTAGGGATGATAAGTCATCTTATTTTCTCTCAGTTTTTGAAAGAGACTTGCCGGAAAATTGGAGAGAGTTGCCGGAAAATTGGATGGAAAGTTGCTTTCGATAAGTAAAATTTTACCTTGATTATATTTTGGAATGTAGGGGTTCCAGAAAACCATTATTTATATTATTTTATGATGCTATTTTACTGATCCTCATTCAAAAAGTACATAAATAGACTCAAGTAAGATGATTTTATTTTAGGTGAAATTTCTCAAAGTCTTTCAGTATCAAATCACATGATGGCTCAATAATCCAGGTTATATGACCTTAACCTTAAACTGTATAGGAAGACGACAACTTTTGTTCTGTCACCTTGACATTTACGACTTAAGATTAACTGCTTCATAACGAAAGATATCATAAATTGGGAAATTCGAAATTTCGAAATTCAGCGTGATTGAGACTTATAGAGAGAAAACGTGGTAGCAAGGTATTTCTTAAAAATAAATTCCGCTTTAATAAACTTCAAATTGCAACATTAACATTTGGGAGATCTTAACATCCCTCATAACACTCCAAATTAACCCTTTTGTAGGGTATTTGCAAAAATATTTAATTTATTTCCTTTCATCTTCTTTCATTCGCATATAATATTTTTATTTTTATTGTCATTTTATAATTTATATTTTTGTTGTGTTAAATGTTTATTATCTTGTTATTCGTTTGTTAATTCTTGTTAAAACATAATTTTCTTAGATGTTAAACATCTTGAAAAACATGAATTTTGTACTTAATTTGTCATAAAATTTTAGTCTAGAATTTGTATTTGCTTTTTTTTCATTTAGGATCTTTTAAGAAATCTTATTAAAAATATAGAATTTTAGTGGATTTTTTTCTTTTGTGAATAATAAGCAAATTATTTTGAGTCGATGACAAATAAATATTTCAAAGTCAAATATTACGTAGATGTTTTAGAACATAAACATTTTTAATAATATTAGATTAGTCAATGACCCTGAAAGGAACTAATTAGTAAATATATGACTAAATTAAGTAGTTCAGAGGTGATTTCAAGACTTTATTATATAACTTTTTTCGAGTACAATATCTTTACTTTTTATGAAATCGGTACACGCAGAGAAACGTAATATGGTTGTCGAAATGAAACGTAATGTGGTCGTCGCAAACATTTATATATTTGCGATAAATATTTATTGTTATCACCAACATGTTAATTGTTGAATTTATTTTATTTTGATAACAATTTCGTTGCTGCAATAAAATAATTTTTATTAAATAAAAAGAACTATTGAGGTCGCCATATATTTGATCACAATTCTATTGTTATGAAACAGCTCGTTATAAAAAACCATTGTTATTAGGACAAAATATTATTTTTAGTTTACTAACAACTGAATATGAACAAATAATTTTTTTCCACAATTTGTGTTAACATGGAAAATACATATTTGAATTAATATTCACATTATTTATAAAAAATAGCAACTAAAATAAATAAACTTTTTAACGAAAATATTTCAAATAATACTTTTTTAAACATTTTATACATTTTATAATTTAATTATTTTGAACTAATAATATTTTTATTAGAATAACAATATGTTTAGTGGCGATAAAAATGTTTTTAGTGACGATAACAATAACTATTGTTATCAATGCAAAATAACAATGCAAATAAATAACTTTGTTTATATAAAAATAAATTTAGTGGTGATAACAATACAACAATTGTTATTATATTATGAAAAATGTCAAAGCGAATAAACAAATATTTTAGTTACGGTAACAATATCTAATGACTATAGTATGATGCTTCTTGTTTATGGTTAACGCAAATATATTTTTTCTCTCTATATTTGAGAAATGAGACTTTTGCGAAGAGATAACAGGAAAATTACTGGAGGTCAAACAGATAATTCGTAATAATGAAATAGGGTTGTGACTTTAAAAACTTTTTTCAAACCAAAGCTATTCGTATTGCGGCCCAACTGCAATAAAAACATAAACATTTAAACTGCATTACCAATTAATAGCGAAAAAGGTTTTGCAGAAGGTTAAAAAGAAAGTTCTAAGAAGACTTATCGGTTTACGTATAAAGGACCGATTTGTTTGAACGAATTAAGTAAGTTGAGACTTATATAAGCAAATGGCTGACTAACATGCTGAATTCTCTCTCCACTAGTGGTGGAGATTCTGGTTAACAGCTACATTTCAGTATATAGAGGAATAACCCCAGGGTGGTGAAATCACACTTTCAACATGGCTCTTTTGAAGTTGAAATAAACAGTATACTATTGCAGCTTTCGTGGACATAGAAGATGTTTTAATAACGTGATTATGGTTTCCATACGGAATGCTCTAGTTACCTATAAGCAGTAGGGAAAACCCCAGGGTGGTGTAATCTCATCGCAACTTTCGCTAACTATGATTAACTCTTTTTTTAAGTTGGGCAGCAAAGGGATAAAAGACGTGGTACGATGTTGTGATGTTTGTTTTGGATTCAGATTCTAGATGTGATGAGTGACATGAAGACCAGAGGCCTGGAACTACTCAGTAACTGGACGACGAAATGTAGTTTTGAAGTATTCCCAAGTACATGCGAGCTGATACAATTTACAACAAAGTTAAAGATTCCTAGTTTCAGACTTCCGCGGTTAAGAAACTGTGAGATGCGATAGATATTCGTCACAAAAAAGGAGCTCTTCTAATATCTAATGAATGTGCACGACTGTAATCCTTTTTGCAATTCACCATTGTTGAACTGGTATGTAGGCCAACTACACAAAATGCAAAGATCACCATGCATTGGAATAACAGATACCAGCCCTTAAGAAGCTCTGAATGCTATATTGCATTTTACTTCAATTGACATTCACATAATGTCAATTGAAAACTCAGTGTCGAAAACTTATGGACATGCGAAGACTTAGAACACGTTCGGATTACGAATTTCGATAAGAGCTTTTAAGTTCTAATGCCTTTCAGAAGTGAGTGGAATAGGAGTAACCCTTAAGTGTAATTCAACATTAGAATATACACCAACAGTTCCAAGATAAACTATGAACTTGGAGTTAAGTCTGATGTCTTTTCTGAGGATTCAAAATTGGAAATTTCATATCGACCTTTAATGAATGCAGTGTTTTTCAGGATGAAATTTTTTTTACTCGCAGTGCATTTGCAAACATTCAACATTTTATCATTGAAGGTAACAACCATTACATTATAGCTGGTTTGTAACTGCAGGGAAGAACTGAAAGGGATGGTTCGTCCTCTGACATTATCTTATTAGGTGTCCCTATTCCTATTGTGTATATTAGGGAAACTGTTGTCATATACTTCCTTCCTTTGGGCAAGCAGATATGGGCAATAATAATAAAAGTCGCCATGTTCCAGTCTTAATACTGAAGAAGTCATGCCCGGCTAAGGGACATCTGGAGACTATACAGATTTTATTTGACTATTTTTCAACGTATGTTGTCAATTATGCTGTCCTTTCCTTTCACTTTAGTAAGTGTAAGTTTATAAATAAAATACAATTTATCGCAAAGATATTCGCACTCTTAACAAATAACATTTTCCTGGAATTCAAATATTTGAAAGACATTATGTTTTTTACAATTTTGTCACCATTAATAATCCTGTGCGATTTTGTGTTCTGCTTTTTCCATGAACATGTTTATCAATCTGTTTAACAGTTCTCTGACACAAAACAAATTTTAATAATAATCTCGAACAGAAACTCCAAAATACAAATTCCGAAGGAAGAAAGAAAAAAAAAAGAAAGAATTAACTGCATTAACAAACGCCCTTTCAGACCATCACGTTGCCACAATTTCAACAGTATGACTTACATTTTTATATGAATATTATGAGATGTGATTTATATATATTTCCGTTTCGTTGCAAATTCAAATGAAACGATGAATTTGCAAGCGCCAAATAAGTGGGTGCATAATTTTCTTCTTCACCACCACTCGTACGCTGTTAAAGTGAAAGAGAGAAATTATTTGGAATACAAATTAATTACAACGCGATCACATAATTTTATAATAATAATCACACATATGATGCAAATATTTCCGGGAATACAGAGAAGACAGAAGACGATACAACGAATGATCAAGTGAAAATAACGATACGATCCAATTAGTTTATGTGATTAACTAATTTCCCACATAAGAAGTGAACAGACTCCAAAAACGAAAAAAATATATAAAGATCCACCAAAAAATTCCTTAAAGATCTGAACTAAAGAGCTATAAATCATGATAAATGCCAGCCTCAACAAAAAAAAAAACTGAAATAATGAAATAGGGAGCGATCGGCCCTTAAACTGATCACCACACAACAAAACAACTACAACAAAATGATGACGATTGAAATGTAGGCATAAAAAAATGAATTATGCGCTTGTTAAAGCGCACAGTTTTTTTAAATCTTAAATTTATAATTGAGAGAAGACGACTAAATTTTCAAGTGGTTGATCTCGGCAGCCAAGATCATTTGGGAAATTTATATTGAGTATTTTTTATTTATTTCTGGGGTTTTTGATTTTTTTTAAGTAAATTCAAGAGGCGAGGTTACATTATTATGACACTTAATGTATGTGTAAAAAGATTTATGGACATTTAAGATATTTAAAAAAAAAAATATGATTTAAAAAAATATTTTTTATTAAAAAAAAGACATAAAAAATCATTGAAAAAGGTGGTGTTTTTTCTTAAATTTTATTTTAAAACACGCATAACCAATAAAGTCATTAAGAATTATTTACTAATTAAATAATAAATATTGATAGAAGAGACTTAATTTGATGTTTTAATGGGATTTTTATGAAATTTTAATAAAATTTATTGTCACTGGAAGGAAATAATAAAGAAGTACTTTAAGGAAAATAAACCATAATTAAAAAAAACTGGCGACAATGATATGAAAACCGAGAGGAAAGAGGTGTAATAATGAGATTTTAATTGAGTAAATTTGAAAGAAACTGAAAACTTGTAACGATCAATACAATTTTAGCGATCAAGGAAATTTTCTATGAATTCTTTACACAGAATATTGCGACATTTTCTCTTCAAAAATTTTATGTTCGTCTATATTTTCTATACACAAAATTTTCACGATATTTTCTATTTAGAAAATTAAGTGATCTGTGATATTTTGTATATAGAAAGTTAAGTGATCAGTTATATTTTCTATATAGAAAAATAAGCGTTCAGTGATATTTTCTATATAGAAAATGAAGCGTTCAGTGATATTTTCTATATAGAAAATTAAGCGATCAGTGATATTTTCTATATAGAAAATTAAGCGATCAATGATATTTTCTATATAGAAAATTAAGCGATCAGTGATATTTTCTATATAGAAAATTAAGCGATCAGTGATATTTTCTATATAGAAAATTAAGCGATCAGTGATATTTTCTATATAGAAAATGAAGCGATCAGTGATATTTTCTATATAGAAAATGAAGCGATCAGTGATATTTTCTATATAGAAAATTAAAGCGATCAGTGATAATTTCTATATAGAAAATTAACCGATCAGTGATTATTTTCTATATAGAAAATTAAGCGATCAGTGATATTTTCCAAAAAGAAAATGTAGCTATTAGTGTTATATGTTTTCTATAGAAAACTAACCAGCTGGGAAATCATAAAAAGTACCTTAATGGTAATTAAGGTAACTTTTTCTTATACAGAAAAACATTTAAAGAATAATCACATATTCTAAATCGAAAATTTTTAAAGATCAAAGGATAAAGAAAATTAATAACGATCAAAGAAATTTTTTAAGGACCAAGAAAATTTTCTCTATCAAAAATTTGTAATGATCAAGGATATTTTCTCTATAGAAAATTTGTAATGATCGAGGAAATTTCCTGTACAAAAAATCCACGATCAAGTAAATTTGCTAAATAGGAAATTTCAGGATTTATAAAATTCTCTGTATAGAAAATTTATAATTTAGGAATTTTTCTCTATAAAAAATTACATGATCTAGAAATTTTCTTAAAAAATATTTTGCGATCTAGGAAATTGTTGTTCTAAAGAGAAAATTTTTCGATCTAGGAAATGTTTAATAGAGAAAATTCTTCAATTTAAGAAATTTTCTATAGGGAAAATTTTTAAAATTTCCTCAAGATCAATATAACGTCCATGTTCCCTTTTATATATAAGATTTTTAACGATCGGAGAAATTCTCTTTATAAATTTTTCTATCAATAAAGTTTCATATTTAAGTAAAATACGACATCACTGTAATTTCTATTTAAAAATTTATGAGATCAATGAAAATTTCCCTTCCATTTTAAACAGAAAATTTTTAACGAATGAAATTCAAAATTTTCTATGTGGAAAATTAACGATCTATGAAATTTTGTATATAAAAACATAGGAGATCAATGAATTTTTCAATATAAAGAAGTTTTCGAGATCACTGAAAATTTCAATGAAAAATTCTATCGAGAATTTAATCGATTTTTTTTATAAATTTTCGAACATAAAATAAAATAATATAAAAGCAAAATCTTCAACTTACATGCAATTTCACCAATTCCGGATATTCATTTGCCAATTTAGCCAATTCCTGATAATTGGCTTTGGCCATAGAGACAATCCATTCTTTAGCTTTGGGATGAGCCAAAGTAACTTCGGGTAATTCCTTCTCCTCAATTAACTGCTAAAAAGAAAAACCGAAAAAAATAAATCAAATAATAAATCATAATTATAATTAAAATTCCCAAACGAATTTTAAAAATATTTTCCATCACACATTAGCGTATTTTTCTAATTATCCTGCATTTGTATTTCCTTCGTATTTTCATTTAAATAATTTTAATTTATTGGGCCTCTAAAGTGGAAAAAAAAGGAACAACATGGAACAACTCTTTTTTAACATAACGAACATACATGAAAATTCGCCATATGAGTAAAGTAAATTTTAAGGGACCAACCCCATACGACTGACTCTACATTCTTGTCTAGATATGATTTAAAGGATGTGAAGAACAACCCTTTTACAAGAAAAGAATTTTTTGTGTACTTTTTTCTCTTGTAAATAGAACAAGGTGAAGTCAAAAAACAACGAAGGAAGGAAAAACGAAGGAAAATAATGTTTTCATTTTAACGAAACTCTTGGTAAAGAAACGGATTTTTTTCCGTTAAAGAAACATAATTCTTTATAATGAATCTTTTTTAATAAAGTTAAAAACATTTTTTGGTAACTTCTTATTTTACTAAGTACCCTATAAGCCGTTCTTATGGAATTTTTGTTAAATAATCGATATAAATAAAAAATAATTGAAAAATATTATGAATTCGGTCATTTAATCAATAATTATAGATCCATTCAGTTCGATAGAAAATATTGGTGATCGAAACTATTTCTTCAGAGAATTTTAACAAGATTGATAAATTTCATAGAGATAATTTCTAGATTGTTAAAGTTTCTATAGAAAAAATGTCTTGGATCATTAAATTTTTATAGAAAAATATTTCGATATTATTATTTCTTTAGAGAAAATTCTCTAGAATGTAAATTTTTTAAAAGAACATTTTCAAGTTTATTAATTTTATTTAGAAGAAATTCAAATTTTCTATAAGAAGATTTAAAAGATCGTCAAATCAGATAGTTTAGAAGATCTCCAAATGTTCTGTAATGAAAATTTAAAATCGTAAATTTAGATCGTAAATTCGACTTTAAAGAAATTTAGAAAATTTACTTTACAGAAGTTTTGTAGAATGTCAAATTGCCTATAAAGAAATTTTAGCAGATCCAAAAATTCTTTATAAAAAAGCTTTTGTAGAAAATTTTTAAATTTTCTATAAAGAAAATTTAAAAAAATCGAATTTCCTACAAAGAAAATTTGGAAGACCGTCAAATCTTTTATACCGAAAATTTGGAAAAAATTTTAAATTTTCTATAAAGAAAATTTAGAAAATCGTTAAATTAAAAGTTAGAAGTTCGCTAAATTTTCTATAAAAAAATTAGAAGATCGTCAAACATTCTATAAAGAAAATTAAGAAATTTATAAAGAAGATCGTTAAATTTTCTATAAAAAATAAAGCTGCTACATTCGGTTATGCCGAATCTTCAATGTGCTCCACCACAAATTCGTGTGACACACATACACTCACAAACTTATAACAGTTTTTCTTATATATAATGAAGAATACTTAATGAGTCACAAAATAAGTTTTATCTGTGACTATAACTTTTTCTCTACCGAACCGATTTTCATAATTTTTGGAATGGTAACGTAGTCGTATACGTTAATATTATGGCAAAATCTCATTCTAGTTTGTGGATTTATAATTGAATATTTTACGAAACATCTTCGCTTGAACTCAGAGGTTGCTTCAGATATCGGTCTATACCCTTTAATAAACTAAATCGATTTTACTGGTTTTAAATGGAAAAGCTTTCAGGGCTATAAGAAATATTTGGCCAAATTTTATTGAGCTCTGTTTATTATTCTGCAGATGAGCGCGCAAACAATGGACAGATAGACGGTCAAAGCTAAATCGACTCAGAGTTTGATTTGATGCAAAAATGTATACATGTATACATCATGTGGTCTGTGATAATTACTTCTTAGCGTCACACGCGGAGTGACAAAGTTTAATATACCGTCTTCACCAATTGTGTGGTGTCGGGTATAAGCAAAATAAATTATATCAAGTTTACAAGATCTTCAAATTTTAGGTAGTTAAATTTTCCATATGGAAAGTTTTATAGATCGTTAAATTTTCTATATAATGAGTTTTGTAGATCCTCAACTGCATAGATCGTACAATTTCTTCTGATTTTATAAAATTTGTAGATCATAAATTTTTCTATATAGGAAATGAAGCTTAGAAAACTTTATCTGTATGGAAAATGCTACAACATTTTCTATACAGAAAATTATTAAACTTTCTATGTAGAAAACTTTCAAGATTATTAAATTTTCTATAGCGAAAACTAGATTTAGTTTTAAATCATGTAATGATCTTTAGCAAAAAATTGAAGATCATTAAATTTTGTTCGGAAGAAAATTCTTTAAAGCAAATTTGCAATTCGAAATTTTTCTATAAAAAGCAAAATTCTTTGGTTATGAAAATTTTCTCTAAATATTCCAATTTCTGCTATTACTTTCATGTAGGGCCTTATCTAATCAAGTGTAATGAACCATAATTTTTATTTCACTTCCTTATTACGACACAAATCTTGTTAATTTTAGTTCCTTTTCTTCTTTTCC
The DNA here is from genome assembly GCA_004302925.2 of Cochliomyia hominivorax. Lineage (NCBI taxonomy): Eukaryota > Metazoa > Arthropoda > Insecta > Diptera > Calliphoridae > Cochliomyia > Cochliomyia hominivorax. Next base: position 57,524,776 of record PYHX02000413.1, read on the forward strand.
GTTTTTCCATCTCTCATTAAGTCGTGTTTTTTTCTTCGTTCAACATGTGTGTTTTTTATTTATGATAAAAGTGTATTTCATTCGTTTTTCTTTTATTTTTTTCGGGGGGGTTTTCCAAACGAGGGGCAACAACTAATTATTTCGGCATAATGTTCATTATGTTAGAAATTGTGTTCTTAAGAAAACAATGGCAACAAAAGATACAGAGATATTAACCCTCTTTTAATATAATTATTAAAAGTTATATTACTCTCATAGACTAATAAAATGTTTCACATGTCTGTGTACGTATGTGTGTGTACGTATGTGTTTATGTAGTTGTAAATAATTGTAACACCTTTTAGCGCTACTTTAACACACGTTGGTTGTTGGCATAAGGATGTTTATAATTGTTTGAGTTTGTGTGTGTGTGTGTCTGTGTGTATTTCTTTTCTTTTTTTTTTAAACAACAATTAGCGCTCTAATAAATAATATTTATACGAGATTAAAACATGTAAATATTTTTTTATGTTCTCTTTACTACTACAACACACACGCACAAACACACACTCATAGATACATTATTACTGTTAAATAAGAGGGGTGGTGGGATTTTAGAAATACACAAAAGTGTAGTAAAATTACAATAGAAAAATGTAATACAGTGAAACTGAGTTAGAGTGATTTTTTTTTTAATTTTAACTACTGGAAACTATGACTCTAAAGAATGAACATCGTAAACCTCTTTAAAGTGAATTTTGTTTGTCATTTCTTGTCTAGTGACAGTTATTACTTTAATTCTTTGTTGTTTTCATACACAAATTTTCCGCAAAACCATTAATTTTGCTATTTTCATACCCTTAAGCTGACTAGATCAGAAGGGTGTATATAAGTTTGTCATTCCGTTTGTAATATACACAATTTTCGACTTAGACCTCTAAAAAACTATATATTCTGGATCGTCCGTCTGTTCTTCCATCCATCTGTGTGTCGGTTGAAATCAAGTTTATGAAGGCGATCTATAGTTAACATATATGACATGTATATCAAACGATTTGAAATGCTTTTGAGAATTTTGCTATGGAAATCCAGGGAAATTGGTTTATAAATGGCTCAGATTTTTTTCTATTTTCTGAAGAATTTACGTTAGTTAGAGACTTAATTTTAGCGGATTTATGTGCTGAAGATATGAAATGAATCGGACTATTAGTTCCTGAGTTACAGACAAAATCATACTTTTCTATACGCTGAACCCCCTATGAATTTATGGACTTGGTTGTGACACGGATTGACTACAATTTTTTTCCGAATTTAATTTTTCAATTTTTCAAAATCGTATTATAAATTACCGAGATATGGACAATTTTTTTCTTTAAACAAGTAAGAATTCTATATTCGGCCACGCCGAATCTTCAACACCCTCCACCTCAAATTCGTGTGAAGTTAATAATATATAATATACACTCACAAATGTAAACAATATATAACACAGAAACACTTAAGAAGTCATAAAATTAGTTATAATTTTGGCTATAACTTTTTTAAACCTGTTTTCCAAGAAAGCCCGTTATAAGGGAGCTATAAGAAAATTTGGACCGATATAGGGCAAATTAATATAATATCTTCAGAACAGTTAGCAAAATAATTGTGTCGCATTTCATTAGAATTGGTCTTTATTTTCTCGTTTTATAAGCTGCAAACTGTTTTCGATGAGGGGCCTGATATGGGAGCTTCATCAAAATATGGACCGAGATTGTTCTAATTAAAAATATACATTAAAAATAGTTAAAAAATGCATTGTACCGAGTTCCAATGAAATTACTTTTTATTTAATTGTTTTATAAGCCAAATTTCAATAGAATTGGTTCAAATTTAAAAGTTTTATAAGCTATAAATCATATTCCGGGAAAGGGGCCTTATATGGGATCTGGGTCAATTAATGATTGCATAACAATATGACTTCTTTGGATTTCAAGTATATGTGACAAATTTCAGTAAATTTTTTTAAAAATTGGCCATATGACACAAAGAGTTTGGGGTGTATAAAAATTTTGCATATTATAGCCTATAACTTCTTTCTGGTTAATCAGATTTTGATAATTTTTTTTCACGATGATGAAGCACGTGCAATTGTATGATAAATTAATTTTTGTTAAGTCCAATTACATTTTTAGAAGAAATTGGAAGTTTCTTTTCGGAATCTTGAGGTTGTTTCAGATATCTGTCTATAACTTTCTTGTTTAAACCGATATAGCTGGCTTAAATAGCAAACTTAAAACAATAACAACAGTGTGGCCAAGTTTTGTTGAATTCGGACAATTATTCTAGGCGTGAGAATGTTTCCAACAGACAGACAGACGGACATAGCTAAATCGAATCCGTTTTTGATTTAATGCAATAATAGATATACATTGTAGGGTCCGAGATAATAAGCGGAGTTCTGTTCCATATTATTTATGCTCTAAATAACAAACTTTTGCGAAAAGCGGAATATGCCTGGGAAAAAAGGCGGCAATTACTACAGAGGATATCAGAGAATGGAACAAGGTTGAATCTATTATTCCCGATACAGATAAAGACAATATCAGTATTAGCATAAAAAATGAAGATAATGATATTGAGGTTCCATTAGAAAACGATTATTTTCCAGAAACTCAAGCTGTGAAAATTTTAAAATGGGTTGAGAACAATTCTTATGATTACAAAATATTCGAATTTGACATAAATTTCGTGATTTAGCTGTAGAAAAAACTCAAAAGATAATAAAATTTGTATTTTAATAAGAACTTGTCCGAATTTTTTTTTTCATTTCTCAATCTTGATAAAATCGATTTTAGAGATTAAGTGTACAGGCCTTGTACTAATTAGTTCGCTCTATCCAGACTCCACTGTAAAACAATACAATGTAATACATTACAACAACACATCAACAACAATAACAGTAGCAACCCAAATAGTAAGATGTTACACGTGTTGTTTACTACTTTTGTTGCTGCTGTTATTCACAATAAATATGATGTTAACGACCGAACGACTGTTGACAGAAAAATGTTATAAAATTGCAGCAAGAAAAACATGTAACAGAACAGTGAACAATTGTTGGAACTAACAATTTTTGTTTTTTTTGAACAAAGTTTCGCACGTGCGGAAATTTACGCCACTTGACTTTTGCAGTAGCGGCTTCCGGTTAAATTTCAACAAAAAAAAACGGAACTGAAGGAATAATAAACGTATCAATAGTTTTATTGAAGATTTAGAGTATGAGAATCGGTTTTTAATGTTATTAGCTGAAATTAATTAAATAGATTTTAATTGGAGAAAATGTTAAAAAGTTTGCGAGTTTTGTTTGTGAGAACTTTATTTCCTTTAATATTTTATACCCTACACCACCGTGGTGGTTGGACTATTATGCGTTTGGGCTGGCATTTGTAAGGAGTGAATGTTAATAAAAAGGAAACCACTAAATTTACAGTTTTAACTTTTTGTGATTTTAATTATTATTACAATTCACAAAAATTTATGCTTTGAACTTTCTTCCGAAACTCTTCATCAACGTTTTGCTTGTATTTCTGTCAATTTGCTCCTACAGGTAGTTCATTTCCGTTTAAATCTATCACACTTTTTTGCACATTTTATGTGCCCTTCAAATCTCTTTTAACAAGAGTAAGAAACCTCTCCTCTGGTCTTAGCTCCGGCCAGTTGGGACAATTTATCTCTCTTGGCACAAATAACCAGATTATTGTTCTTGTACCACTCAAAGGCTTGTCCACCATAGTGACAGGATGTCACGTTAATCTTATGAATGGAAGAAGCCTTTTTGTAGACACTGCCTGATGTTAATTCGTTATTATATAGTCCGTTCTAACCAATGGTTGGCTTCTTTTGCCGCATCTGCACAGCACTTGCCATACCAAGTCCCTAAACTTTTATCAATTCCCTTCAGCAACACATAATTTTTGACCAGGATATTGTGGAAAATCTTGTAGAACATGCGTTTCGTCTTCCATTATGGAGCAAGAATATTTTTTAGCAAACTTGACTTTAATTTTCGTCTTCTGGTTTTGGCCTTTAAATTTTCAGTAGTGTTCCTAAAGCTCCTAATGGGACTTTACAAGCCTTGTATGTTTTTAAACTTTTCGCATCAAATAGTTCAAGCACTGAGCTAACTGGACGACTTTCCCGCCGGAATTGTTAGGAGTTGTATTGAAAATGCTTTCTATGTTTTTGGCTTTAGTAACATCAAGTGACCCATTCTTTTTAATCAAACTTTCTATTTTCATAACGGACAAGTTCTCCCGGTACTGTTTAATAACACTGCAAAAGGTTTGACGATGGATCTTTGAATACTTGGCCAACTTTTTGTGGGACCAAGTTGGGTTTTGTCGGAAATTTTTAATAATTTTAAAACGCAATTTTCTCTGGTCACTCATTTCAATCAGATCCATTTGACATTAAACATGAGAACTAATATGTTTTACAAAGGTAACTATTTAAAACTTGTGCTCTTCAAAAGCAAATGGAAAGTTCCTCACGAGTGTGGTCGTTCCAAAATGTATTAAAGTTGACCACTGTGTGTAGTGACTACGTGTACAGATTTTCCTCAAAATTGTATATGATAAGATGCGTTGACGGCACAAATAATTTTAGAATATCGCTAGTGCGATTTTTGTCCCAGATATCAATCTATAACTTTTGAAGTTCAATAGATAGAGAAATAACAAAAAGATAAAAAAGTCAAATCGATTATGCTGGTTTGAAACAGCGATATCTGGAATGCAACTTCAAACAATTTAAGAAAACGTTTTATAATTTAGATCATTCTTTGGACCTGAGCTTATCGGAATAAATGGACTGACTAGCAACTGATTTAAAATCAAATTTTAATACTTAAGAATTCAGATTTATAAAATCACATTTTACATTTTGTGATTGTTCCAGAAGTCGGTCTATAATTTTTAAATGAACAGCCTTACTAGAGATAAAACGGAGGAGTAATAAATAAAGATAAAATTTCATTGGAATCGATTTTGATCCGATTTTTTGATATAAAATTAAAAATCTATATGTTTGCTCTCAGATATCAGCAAAATTTGCAAAAAGCCTTAATAATTAAGAAGATTTGTATGGGAGGTACATGAAATATTTCACTGAACATGACCAATTTCAAAAGGCTTCATCCTCAGACCAAAATAATATGTACCAAATTTCATCGAGATATTTCATATGTTGCGACCTGTACACACAACGTTTACATGGACAGCCCAGCGGACAGACAGATAATTAATTCTGAGTAAATGTGGGAAACACCCATAATATATGAAGTAAATGTTAGTTATAAATGATCTGGAGTTTTATATACCAAATAGGAGAAACAATTTCAAACAAACAATTTAAAAAGGGGATACGCAGGGACTTTCTCCTCTGTTTAATTAAAGAACCGGCTTTGGTAAGAAAATTTCTCTGCCATAAATCATAAGGATTTATTTCACTGTGAAATTATTAATAAAAACCCAATTTTTATGGGGAAAAATGGGAATAATTTCATGACCCTCGATAGGACTTATTACGTGGTACCATTTAAATATACGTAATTTCGTTGGAAACTGTTAATAATTTTAATATGATTTACATTATTGTAACTTCGATAATGTAACAATGAGTTTATTTGTAGTTTAATGAATAAAAGAATTTACAGAGTAACAAGAATTAAACATACAAAACAGATTTTAATGAAAAAAACATTTCAGTTCTTATCTCATTTTCTTCAATTAGTGAGCAAATAATTAATGGTTCCACTGTGCTTTTTTTTACAATAACAAAGAACCAAAAAATTGAAGTTGAAATATTCAATAAACATCCACATTATTGATTAAAATTTGAAATGAAAATTATTGTTGAATTGAAAAAATTTTCATTTTCTACAGAAAAAGTTAAAACAAAAAAGGTAAAATGAAAAATTCAAAAAGTTTATGTAAAATAAAAACAAGTAACAATGCCGAATCTTCAATACCCTCCATTCCAAATTCAAGTGAATATCTCCGTCGCAAACACTAATATATTCACGGCAAACATTTATTATTATAACCAACATGTTAATTGTTGAATTTATTATTTTTTTATAACAATTTAGTGGCGATAGCAATAATTTTAGTGGCGATAACAATAACTATTTTTATAAATGAAAAATCACAATGTCAACAAAAAACCTTTTATTAAAATAACAATAATTTTATTGGACTAAAAATATATATTTTTTTTTGTGGTGATAACAATATTGTTACGGTAACAATATCTAATAACAATAGTGTATTCCTTATATACATTATTACTGAACCAATTTTGATAATTTGAAGTTCACATAACTTAATATTATGGCGAAATTTCATTCCATTCCAATTTAACGACTTATAATAGACAATTTTACGGATGTTCATCCCTTGAACTTAGAGGTATCAAGGATATTGATCAATACCTTTTAATATACTGAACCGATTTTGCTGGTCTTAAATAAGAGCGTGCCAACATCAGACAGACGTAGATAGCTAAATCGACTCAGATTTTGATTAGATGTAAGAATATATATAAAATATCGGATCTGAGAGGTTTCTTCCTAGCGTTACACACGGAATCACAAAGTTAATACACCCCCTTCACCACTTGTAATGGTGGAGGGTATAAAAAAATATCTATAAATGATTATCAATGTATTTGTATACATATAAGTGTATATGTGTATATATGTATATTTGTATTTAACCAAACCCTTTTGGCAAAATGGACATGTTAATGGTGAACAAAAGCCAATGTAACTACAACATTTTACGATATTGTCTTTCTAACGAAAATGCCCATTCAAAATATTGTTATCTTTATGTTGTTATTGCTGCTGCTACGAAATTGTAAAATATTTTAGCTGCCATTCAAATACTGAAACAACAGGAACAACAATAACAACCCTTTTTACAACAATCAAATACAAAAAGAACAAATATCAAACAACCAACAACAGAAGCTCTTAACCAGCGACAGTTGGTCAAAATTCCAGAAAAAAGAAGGATCAAAACGAAATAAAAGAATAAAATGCAAATTTCATTAAAAAAAAAATAATAAAAATTCTATTTGGAATTTCTTTTCAGAAATTTATTCCGAAACAATGAAATTTCAAAACAGGAGACTGTAGTGAATCTTATATTTCTCCTACAAATAACATTTTAAATATGGAACTTCTTAAAACGATAACAAATAATCAGACCAAATTTTATTGAACTTTGTCGATTACTTTGGGTGTGAGCATGACAATAACAGAAAGACGGATGCAAGAATATGTGTGTGGTGGTGTAGGGTGTAAAAAAACCCTTGCGAGTGAATTCAAACTTTCTTTCCATTACTTTCCAAATAAATTTTGACCAAACATGCAGCAGTTTTTTATAGATTGCGATCTCCAACCAATCAAATGTCAACGGTGCGCGTCCCCTGTTATCTTCTGTCCTGATAACAACAGTTCATAATGCGAATCATTCTTCTGATCTCTCCCAATTCAGAGCATTAATTTGACATTAAAGATATTTGACTTCTATATCATTTTAACTGGTTTACCAAGCTTTAAATATGCATATCCGTATACGGCCATCAGCAGTATCAATACTACATAAAATTTGCTTCTTTTTCTAACATTGAAGCACCATTTCAGGAATGCAAACCCGCTTTTCGACGATTTTCATATGAGATCCAATTTATATTACAAGCATCTCTACAATTTTCCATCTTCAAACAAACAATTTTCCATTAGGGATTTGCGGCATATAATTAACTGAAGCTTTGACCTAAAGATACATTCCGCCACGGTAAGATTTTTTATACTTGAAAAATTCAAGTTTTTTTTAACCAGCCTTCGGTCGGACTAAAGGACATACTCCTCTGTGGTAATTAAATTAGCGGATTCGCGAAAAAAGTTATTTTGTTCATTTGGATTAATTTTTCAGGAAAACTTGTTTTACAGAAGTCGGCATTTCGAATACCACAAACGTCGTATATTTTGGGGACTCATTTCATTCGTTATACTCGGGTAGTTGTTTCATAACGAAATAAGATAAATAGATCCTTCATTTTTGGGGAGTTTTTTTGGACGATTATTACGTGGGTGTCATATCTTATCTCCGTTTTTGGGAGCTACATTAATTTCACCTAAAGAGGACTTTTCAACAAAATTTTGCAACTTTCCATAAACCAAAAACAACTCATATCTTTCACGGAAGCAGTTTGATATCATCCGTTCGACTACAAATTGTGGATACTTTTAAAAAACGCAGTTTGTTACAAAATAGACAATGAAGCTTATTTTCTCTTTATCCAAAAGTGGGCTGGTTACATCATAAGATGTAATTAAAATTGATTTGGACCATTATTTTTCAATATGTAACGTGGTCCAATAGATAGTTTGATAGTAGTTTTTTCGCCACTCGTTTGTATCAAAAACAAATTATAATTTTTAAGAGTTAGAAGCTTTTTGACCTCACAACTTACCACATAAAGCCACTTAGTATAACATAGAGTGTCAGTATATCGTAAAAAGCAGGGACTACAAGTTACTTTCTAGTGCAAGTCAAAGTTAGAAAGTCTTGTCAGGAGCTTAGTATGATGAATAGTGAATAACTAGTTCAAGGCAGTCAACAAAGACTGCTGGGCTGTTTCTACACATATGTTTATGCTGGAGAATTTAAAGACAGGGGACAGGGAAGTATAACATTTATTCCTTAAAAATCGTCGACCTACAAACAATTCATTACTTCCTTAATAAAAATTTATCACAAATTTCCTTTATTTCATCCTATATTTACAATTTTATTGGTTCAGTCTGAATAAAGAGTTTTTTCTTTTCCATAATTTAGTTGTTTTTGTGTCCTTTTTTGTTATTATTGTAGTCCATGTTTTTAGTTGTCAGAATTAACCGCTTCGGGACACATTCACTTGTTATAAAGGACAGTTAACAATCATTGAGGATATTATGCCTTTCTCCAAAACAACAACAACAAAAAGTGAAAGGTTATTCAAAAGTTCCTTTTTATTTCATATTTTTTGTTTCCTCTTTTGTTAACTGTTGTTGTTGTGGGATTTTGTTAACTTGAACATTTCTAATTGGGTCCTTTGTGGTTGTTTTAACATAAATAAGGAAGAAAAAGGACAGAAACAATAAGTAACAACAACATAGAAAACAACATAAAAAGGACAAAATGTAACATTTTAAGGGGTTTTTTGTATAATTTTTTTATGACTAAAAAGTTATTGGTTGTTGTTACAAGAGTTTAGGGAATAATAATTCTTTAGGCTTGCTTTTCTACCCTCCCCCCGCCATTCAGCCTTTATTTAAGGTATTTTTAAAGAAAAATATATGAATTTAATTCATATTTAAATATTTTTAATTTTTAATTTCAAAATTTTAGAAAATAAATAACATTTTAGACATAATAAGAAGCAAATTATAGGAAATATTGCTGTAGAAGGTGGAGTCCCATCTCAAGTGCTCAGTGATAATTAGGAAAAACTTTTATGGCTTATTTAACACATTGGTAGATAGTCGAAGGAGAGGTGACCAACAGGGTCTTATGTCTTTCGGCAAACACTGAAGCCCATTTATAGGATCATATTTGTGTATTCAATAATGAAAACTTTAAAATTTTAATGACATTTGTAATATATTTTCCTAAAATTCTTCATTTTATGCCTTTTAAATAATTAATGTCTGAAATTCTACATTCGTGAAGTTATATACCTCGAATTGGCAAAAGCTAGTAATACAGAAAGTGTTCCATCATTTTGATATTCTCCCTATATAAGTCTTCATTAGGAGTGACCAAAATGGACGTTCATATTCTATTCAGACCACTTTTATTCGCTTTAAAAGCACTTTAATTTAACAGAGCCTTGTGTGTTGACCTCTGATACTGGTTTTAAATTCGATATAGCCTAGATCAGATACTTTTAAACCTCGATTTGAAACCCGTATTTATTGGTGTTAAGTCCGCAATTACGAAGTGTTCAAATCAACACTTGTGCATGCATGGATAGTTCGTTCTGATGTTGTCGGCGATAGTGTAGCTGAAAAAAGCTCAACAAGAATTGAACATCCCACGAACTCCATTAAAGCGAATATTTAAAAACCGATTAAAATTTTCCGATTTCAACAATCTACACAAGAATTATTTATATACCTGATTTCTGGTAGGATTTTAAAATACAACAACAATGTTAATTTAAAGATTCAAAGGGATGAGTACGGACAATATCCTTGACCAACCTATATGCACGATTGGAATATGAAGTCTCCCAAACATAATTATTGACAACAAGTTATGGAAGAAAAAATATGCCCCAAACATAATTTATATTCAATACAATTATCACCACATCACCACAAATACTCGAAAAGTGTATCCATTGCAACATATTGTATAACTCAAATAACAAATGTTGTTGTAACAACTACAAAATAACAAGTTTGTTAGACAAGTTTTAGTTCAATTCCAAGCTTATAAATCGGGTAAACTCGATGGGATGACTCCATAGATCTTAAGGATTTAGAGAGGTAGAATTGGACTGGCAGTTAAACAAATGTGGTGTATCACGTGGTTCTTTGCAACATGCAGGTTTTGTGACTAGCACCCGTTGAGCCTATTTCTCTATCCTGATCTAATTAAGATTGCAAAATCCGTTACCATTTACAGCACTTTAAACCAACAAGTGTGTGCAGTAGCATTACAAAATGAGACTACAATCGTTCCACAAAAATGGACTTTGAAAACTTATGGAAATGACCATAATTAGTAGTAAGGACTCAAGTTCAAAAGAAATTTTATTTTTCCTAAATTTGTTCTATTGTCAGTAAATGGTAACATTTCCTGATAAGTTTTCCACAATTATGAAAAGAAAATGGTATCAAATTTAAATTTTATAAAATTGATTTTACTATTAGTTTTGCCAACATTTACTTCAATCACAATTCTTGACTTAAAAAAAAAAACTTATAAAAGTGAACCAAATTTTTGTAAGTGTAACCAATATTTAAAACAGGATTGGAACTCAAATAGAAGTCCAATTTATTTTTTTTCACTGCTAGTGTTGCCAACATTTTTCTCTAATAGAAACTACAATCGTTCCAGAAGAATGGACTTAGAATATTTATGAGATTTGCCATAATTCGTTCCAATAACTCAAACTTAAAAGAAAGTTAATTTTTTAATTCACAATTCTGTACCTTATTCTTACTATAGCTTCAGAATATAATATTAGAATGTAAATTTAAAACTCTAATATAATTTATATTTCTTGAAAATGAATTGCCAATCGAAAATTTATTTAAAAAATTACAAACGTCTTATTTTACAGATAGTGTTGCCACAACAGAACTATTAAATACATTATAAAAACGTAAATTTTATAAAACTTATTCGACTGCCAAAGTTGCCAACATTTATTCTAACAATCACAAATGGATTCCCAAAATTATGAAATTAGAAATTTTATGAAAGACTACATAATCCGATACAGGGGCTCAGAATTAAGAATGTAAATTTTATATATGTTTCCCTATAAATTAGATATGATTTGGTTTTTAAAGCAACAATAAAAACATTAAAGTGGATTAGTTGCTTCTTATTCTTATGCTACTGCGTCTAGAATTAATTAAGAATTAATGCAGGAATTAATTTTACTAAAAATTTTTCTTCTAGAGTTGCCAACAAAAATGTCTAAAATAAATTAATAACAAATAATTTTCGTTGTGCTTGTCTCATTCATTATATATTTAAAATTATTTTATAAAAACAATTTTTATCTCAAACACCTTTAAATATTTCATAAAAAAAATTCCCAATAACTAAAAATAGCTAAATAAAACAAGTAAGAATGCTATATACTCGGCTATGCCGAATCTTCAATACACTCCACCTCAAATGGCTAAAAAATAAATAAATTATGTTTCGTACATTTACATTATAAGCCCATACAAACTCACAGATACAGTCGCAAACGCATACAATATATGAATGTATTTCTTTTATATAACATAGAAATTAGTTATATTTTTGGTTACAACTTTTTTTCAACTGAACCGATTTTAATGATTTTTGAAATATTAATGAGGTACAAGTTTTTTGATATTATGGTAATTTAATTATTTTAATTAATTTTATTCTAATTTGTCGATTTATATTTGATAATTTTACGAAAGCTCTTCGCTTTTAGATTTAGAGGTTGTCTCGGATATCGGTCTATATCACTTAACATATAGAACCGATTTTGCTGGTTTTAAATAGGAAACTTGTCTGGACTATAATAAATACTGAGGCCAAAAATTCATTGAGCTCTTTCAATTATTACTGATGTGAGCATGCCAACAACAGACAGACGGACATAGCTTAATCGACTCAGATTTTGATGTGATGCAAGAATTTATATATACATTATGGGCTTTTAGATGATTCTTTCTTAGCGTTACACACGGAATGACAAAGTTAATATACCCTTTTCACCACTTGTAGTGGTGTAGGGTATTAAAACTACTTCATCAATATTTAAACAATCCATCATTATTTTTATACTAAACTAAAATGTCAAAATCTTGTTATCTCAGCAGATTTTTTTTCAGTTTTTCAATAAAAAAATACAACCAAACTAAAAGTAATTTTCAGCATAAAACCAAATTTATTTAAAGAACCAAAAATAATTTATTTATTTTCTGAAATTATAAATGAAGAAATGAGAAAAGAAACGAAAAAAAAACGAAAAAAACAAATTAACAACTTTGTGAAGGTCTAAATATGATTGACCATAAAAATATTGTTGATGTAGACACTTCTCTCAAAGAGAAAACAAAAAACGATTTTGATTTATGGAATTTATTGAATTTAACACTTAATAATGGATGGATTTCTCTTCTCGTTATTTCTATAGAAAATTTCCAAATTAAAGTGGACATGAAGTTTTCAAAGTTTCACAAAAAATCGTTAAATTTGTTTAAGGTGTTTTGATTAATAAACTTTAATTAAAAATAAAATACACTTTTAAACCTAAAAAAGACCACCAAAGTGTTAGGGAAATTTTTGATAAATTAATGGGAATTAAAAGCTTTAAGAAAAATTGAATTTAATTTAAATTTATGGAACTAAAAATTACTAAATTAGTAGTTTTTTCAAAATAAAATCATTTACTTCATATATTTCTCCGAACGATTTCTTTATGTAAAATGCTCCAATATAAAGTGAACAACAACTGGTAACTTAAAACCGTGGATCTCTGTGAATCTTGTTCAAATCAGTATATAAAATCCCAATAAAGAGAATCTTACACAAGACTGAGTGAGCTCTATTCGCATATTTGCCTTTCTAAATTGCCTCGACAGAAATTTCAATTCAATTTAAGCGGAAGCATGTGATATCGTAAAACGAACTGTTTATTTAGCGTTTTATTGCATCCCTGATCACCAAATTGTTTTATATGAAGCAAATTAGATTAGATTTTTCCGAGTCCAAGTACCCTTAGCTAGTGCTTTGAGGATCTTATTCCTACTACGAGCTGAAGAGGTAAATGTAACCCCTGAGATCTTCGAGTGATTGACAGTCGGAATATTGTCTAAATTTTTATTTTCTTCCTTAGTTTAAACTTGAGGGTAATGAAGAGATTGTGATTTGCGCTGAGATGATCATTTAGGCCATTAACTCTCTGTTCCGTCGCTGTAATGGTACAGTTGTTGTAACAGTTCGGTTTCTGGTTTGTCAATCTCTAGACTAGTGTGACTGTGGTCGTTCCGAACTTAGATTGTTGTGAAAACAAATTGTACAGCCCTCCGTATAAGTTATCACATCAAATCGGAGGTGAAGGCGCTAGAGTTTTAGGGGGAAAACTAAAACAAGAGTAGTGAGAGATCCACACACTGTGAAGCCTTGTTTAACTCTATGAGAATTTCATTTAAGTTCTCGAAATTCAACGAACGAATGAAAATCTTATGTTGTTAATCAATGAGAAGTTCAGAATGGTTGAACCCATGTACGATTCGAGTGGTAATGGTGTTAATTGTATGATGGCAATTAAGCTGTGGGTCTCAAGAGTCTTCATGAAAAGTTATAGAAAGGAAATTGTCTTAAGTTTTTGACCTGATACTCCTGAGGTTCTTCAAATTCAGCAGTCGTTTAGATGAATCGGCTGCGATGATAGCTCTGCAACTACATGTTCGTTAAATAATTGAGATTTGTCTCTGATTGGTTTGAAGTAAAATCATATCATTCTTTTTCTTCGGTTTAGGGGGAGATTGGGCAATCGATCATTAGTTATTCGCTCCAGTATTCAAGTTGCAGTTATTCAGATAATCTATATATTTCATCGGCTTGCAGGGGTTGGCGGATATCACACACTCATCTGCGAGTCTCGCTGCTTCGGCTGGAAATTGCGGGAGTATTACGAATTATTCTCTCAGATGGCACGAAGCGAACGATAGCTGCGTTGTTAATTTCACAGAATTTTCATTCAACTAAATTATATCATTTCCACAGAATCAACAAATGAATAGTTTTTTTTTCGCGAAGAATTCAGTGGTCGTGTTATGTCTCACCGTGGCGATGAAAAATTTCAGCCATTTTAGAAAAATTCATACAAAAAATCAACATAAAAAACGAAAGAAAGAATCCAGAGCAGAATATAAAAATAAAATAATATCGTACGTTTTGATTGAACCACACTTTATTAATTAAGAGTTTTGTTTGATCTCACTCCTTAATCAAACATTTCTTAAATTTAAAATACTCAAACAATTTTCCGACACGTTTTTAACGTGTTTTATTCAAACAAAATTTGTAATGCTTCTTTAAAAAAATTTAAAAAAAAATACATTTTGAAATTTAACCTTGTTTTTTTTCACTGTTTTCTATTATAATAAACTAATCAATCATTGTAAAAATATTATTTCTCTTGTTTTTCTATTATTTGAGGGAAAAAAAAGAAGAAGAATGAAACTTAAAATTAAAACGGGGGGAAAAAAGATATTGAAAAGTAACAAATCGCAAATCATCGAATTAATTACAAACGATCGTAACGAATTTAATTGATCGAGTTTTTCGCTGTGATGGCGCCACTGAAGCCAAGAGAAATAAACGTTTAAAAAATCTTCAAAAATTCTATGTTTTGAAATCAGACAGGAGCATTCAAAATATTACAAATAATAAACAAGTTTATCTGTTCAACCTCCTGATCTGTTTATAGGTTGTCTAACTGTCCGTCCATCTGTCTATCCCACCAAACTAACTGAATATGAATTGTTCACTTTTTTTCAAAAAATTATTGTTGTTGATTATTGTGATGATCATTGCATGATTTGTGTAAAATTCATTGAAACACAAAAAAATTAAATTTTAATTAAAACAAAAAAAAAAAAAAAATTGGAATTGAATTTTTTGGTTTTTAGTTGTTTGTAGCGTGAGTTTGTTCGTTTTTTTTTTGTTAATTTAACCGTTTTAAATGTTTACAGTTTTATAACTTACATTTATTTCTTCATTATCATTATTATTTGTTTTAATAAAATTATTATTATTGTTATTATTTTTTTCATTATTATTATTTTCTATATTTAATTTTTTCATTAACAACAAAAAAATTTGCTGGCGTTTAAAAATTTTTAGATTTTAGGTTAAGTTGCAACTTTTTATTAAAATTTTTATATTTTTTGCTCGATCGTAGCTTCTCAATGGAAATCGTAATCACAACTGATTATTATTTTTGTTAAGTTTAAATTTTTCTTGTAAATTATAAGAAATTTTGTATTTAGTGGAGGTGATTTAAGTAAAATTGCAAAAATTATTTAAGTAAGGAATGCGATCAGTTAAATCGCCGAAAATATGATGTAGTAACCAACGAACGATCTTCTTTAATACTGCTATTAAAATTGCATGGCTATACAGCGCCTATTCCGAACCTTCAAAAGACTAGAGTAAATAGCATTGGAATCAGAATTTCAAAAGTAAATGAGATCTTTTCCTCGTACCTAAAAAATTAATGTCACTCGTTTAAAATCATTTATCAGATCTTTACTAACTTGTAAACTCAATTAGGACCACATTAACTCCTCTCACTGTTGACAGCGCAAAGCTAATTTCCAATCAATTTTACCATCTAACAGGTCAGTAAGATAATACTAAGTACGATTCTGTCCACCAAGACATAATCTACATTTTGTAGAATAATAGCAAGTTAAGTTAAACGTTGCAAAAATTTACCATTAAAATGGTTTAAAATTGATTATTGTTGACATTAGAATTATTTTATTTAATTTAGAATTTAACTTCCAAGCAGTTTGAAGTCGAAAAGATGTTTCCCAAAACCAGCAATTGCTCGCTTTGTGCGAGAATATCTATAATACTCCACTGAAGCAGCTAGACTTGGAGACGAGTGTGATGATATCCGAAATACTAACCCTAGCGATCTTAGAATCGCTCAACTGAATAGTGAAATCTGTAGGTTGATAAATCAGTTTGTAATGAATAGATTACCGCAACCTCAGCAATGATGTGAATATATTATGTTCGACTGTCTGATCTCTTTCCAACTCAAGGAGGAAACACTATTACGTTTGCAAATACCACCATCTCCGACCGTAAGAAATGGTCGAGATCTTTTCGCCGACAATTTATTGAGCATCCTGGCAGATTTAGGGAGAAACGAGGTTGCAGATGCTTCAACACTGTCAAATCATCTGAGAGGATTGGCTCTGAAGAAATATCTATGCTAATGTTGAAAAACTTTAGTAAGCGGGGAGTTAAGTAATTGACATACCCAATGCTTGGAAAATATAGTCAATCTAATTGGAAGGCCGCTATTGAGGGGCAATCCTACAGGTCGATTTAATTTTGTCCCAGCTGAACTGCCGTATTACAGTAGCTCGTCACTAGCATAGATTCTGTACTATTCAAATCTGTCAGAGAAAATAGTTTCTAACAGAAAATCCTGCAATCCTTATTATGAAACAAAGGTAGGATATGGATTGTTGTCATTCGTTTGTTGAGTATTAAGACCGAACATCAAACTGAAGAAGTTTTTGAGCTTATTTCTCACGAAACTCCCAGTACCTCTGTTTGGTGTTGACATAATCGTAATATTTTCACGACGATCCATTGAGTTTATGATCTATTCGGTCTGGTAAATGGTTATCCCACCGAAATTCAACATTTTCATCTTATTGCAAAAAAAAACGTAAATAATAATTTAGGATTCATATAAGAATAAGTAAAATTCAAACTCCAGTGTGAACTTCTTCGTTGAGTGATACCCTGTGGTAAACTATCCAAAGTTGCCAGTTCCAGCAGTTCCTTCTACTAGAAGTGTTTCCCCAAATATTAAGAAGGGATATTTAAATATACAAATTGGCTATACTTAAGTATGTTTCTCTTGATCGAAATAAGTATATATAATGGATTCAAGTTGCCATATGAAGGACTTGGAGGACGCCCTCTGACACCCCCACAACTGATATCAACGTACCGTGAAACCTTGTCGTACCAAAATTATATCTTTTATGTTACCATTAAGTTGTTTAAATGTCAAACCAAACCTAACTTTTTCCGTTGTGAAGATCTGTAACTCACCCAATAAAGGTCGCCCGATTTCTTGGTCAGGAGTTAAACGAAAACGCAAAAAATAAAAAATTGTTTTTTGCAGCATTTTCAATAACAAATCGAAAGGTATATTAAAGGATACTCCACACGATGTCAACTATCGACTTTTTATCCAACTAATTTTGACATTTATACGTCTTATGATTTGACAAAATTCACTGTGGTAACTCTCCATGAGCGGCGCGTTAAAAATGTTAATATTTTTTCATGAATGGGCATTCACTTTTGAGCTGTATGTGGGTAATCTGAAATTTTCTCTCTTTTTCCAAATAGATTTTGACCGCTCTTGCAAGATAATACCGAAAGATGGAAGATTATATCCTCGGTCTAAATTGATCCGTTAAACGTGTCAAATGCCTTCGTTATATATATTTTCTGATCTTCGATCGTCAAATGTGCAAACCAAAAGTTTACAAGTTTAATTTTAAACCAATAATTGAGTACCTTTAACGACTGTTATTAGTTCCAAGCTAAAACCTTAATTTTGACAGTTTGAGGTATAACATATTTACCAGCTACAAACCTCTTTTCAAGAGCATGGGAAACATGAACCATCAAATATTTACTGAAATTTTCTCTAGAAGGATATCAAAATTCTTGTCTACTCTTTCTGTCCAACATAAATAATTTTAATAATTCTCTCTTCATATCGCAAAAAACACATACAAATAAATTATTCTAATAATCAAATTCCAAAACTCGTAGTAAATATAATTCAAATATTCTGTGTATTATTTTGTAAAATTTTTGTTTTTGTTGTTAAATTATCAAACAACAACCTATTAAAATAGCAGCAACAACAACAGCAACATCAACAAATACTACAACAATATTAGGAACTATTTTTACACGAACTACCAGTATTATTATTAGTTGTTGTTGTTCTTGTTGTTGTCATTGTCGTTAATGTTGACATTTTGTTGCTGCTGCTGCAGCAAAACTTCTGTTGTTGATTGTCGATAGTATAATATATAGTTGTTGTTAACATTGTTGCTGTTGTTGTTGCTGCTGCTGTTGCTGCTATTATATGAATTGACAACAGCAAATTAATGTCGTACAAATTGGTTACATGACGCGAGGTGGCGGTCGGTTGGTTGTTTTCGGTTAGTTTGGGTTTGGTTTATTGGTCAATAATACAATAACAAAAACAAAATTATGCGACAAAAAAATAGCAACAACACTAAAAACAAAATATATTGTTTTACTAAAATATTGGCATAGATTTTTGTATATGTGATTTCTTTTTTTATGAATTGACAGTTGTGGTCAAAAAGTAGCAGTAGATAAGGAAAGCTACATGGACATTCTTTCAGACTTTCTTTACTTTAACAGTTCAGAACTAGTTTTGCTCAAGTTTAGTTCTAATTCAGTTCTTGTTCAGTTCTAGTGCAGTTTTATTCCATTTATATTTATGTTCAAGTTCAGTTCCATTTAATTTCAGTTCTAGTTCGAATTTCTATGTACTTTGATCTGGAATAACGAGATTTGAGAAAACCCCGATGCTTCTAAAGATGCTATTTAATTGACCTCCACTACAAATAGATTTAACTCAATCCTTTTAATACAAACAAACAAACGAACAAAAACAAACACACTTGTTAGATTTCTAAAATTTATATACGATGGAGGAGGGTATTAGAAGAGAGGACACGCTGTGTACAAAATTTCAGACATTTGTAATGAGATTTTTTGTGGCTGATTTTGTTTTAGTTGTATTTTTTTAATTTAGTTTTTTTTTTTTTGAAATTTGTATCTATCGCATGTTAGACATGACATGTACTTATGTGGTTGGTCAATGTTATCTGTGGACATATTAGACACACTCACACACATATAAACAAACTCAAATTCAAATAAATTTCAAATTTATAAATCTAAAAATAACATCCAAACGAGAGAAAGCACAAACAAAAATAATTGTAGATACATTAAACCAAAAAAAAAAAAAAAAAAACAGGAAAATATTTTTATGGATCTCATTTTCATTCAAACACATTTAAATGCTAATTAACATGGATTTTATGCTTCGATATGATGCTTAAAAGTTAAAAATGAGAAAAAAATAATCAGAATTAATTTTAACATTTTATGGATGACAAGTTTATTTAAGCTGAGATACCTTATAATAGGTAAACAGAGATTTATTCAAGAACACGTACATAAAACCAAGGAAACTCAAGCGGTATAAGTATCATTATTAGGACTGGGATGTAATATAAATCTATGACTTAAAAGAAAAATAAAAATAAAATTTAAAACCGATAAATCTCTGATCTAATCCTATCGAAAGATATTGAGGTTCCAGTAAGCACTTTATATAACTTATGCAAGGATCTGCATATTACGGATTTTATATTCGGTCACACTTCCCAATAATAGATGGCGGCTTATAAGATCAATTCATTCTATATCTTCCAAGGAAGGAATCTTCGAAATCTAATATCTGTGATTCCTTGCCGCTTATTGTAACTGGGCGCGCCAAATGACTGGATATTGTTTTAAACGATTTCTATAGTTGTAATGTCCGATATACCCATTACGTTTAATTCCATGCGAATCAACGCACAGTTGATTCCAGATGCACCAGCTGAATAAGTCTCATAATCTTTCGGTTCATATGACTAATTTTTTAAGAGTATACTTTAAGAAAGAATGAAAAAAGCGATCACTATGTTATCTAAAATTATCTATCCGTTTATAGTAAAATTAAAACTGTGAATTTAGTGCGTTCGTAAGTTAGTTCGATTTTGTTAACATATAAGAATGTTAAGAATTTTTTAATCTCACTCTTATTATCTTAAAAGTTGTACTCTTTGGGTGTGGTTTGTTGCTTTAGTTTGGCTACTGTTGAATTCCGTTAAACAAAACATAACCGAACCCTATAGGGTGTAGGTGGAGCAGATAAATCCGCTTAATGCGAAGCATCTCAACCGAATTAGCTACCTACCTCATATAGTACCAGGGTTATTGGTCTCAAGGTGTTATGGGAACGTGGTACAGGGAGAGCGGCTGAGCCATGTGATACGGCTGATCCTTCGGACAGTTAAGTTACACATGAACACAAGAATTAAATATTTCATATAATAAAAAACTTTAGTGTTCAAAATGGAACACAATGGAGCATCAAGGTTTCCAAATGGTATGTATACAGTCGTATACTCACACTTCCTTACCTACCTGCCTATTCTGACCTGACTTTTCAAAAAGGAGCTTCTATTTAAGACGTTGCCCTCATTAGTTTACATCATTTCCGAAACTATTTTTAACATCGTATAATTTGATTTCCAATTACAGTTCTAAGTCAAATAACACTGCAATTTATCCTCTTTATTGAAAATTTAAATATTATTTCCATTCACTTTGAAGGATTTTCCACAATTCGGTCCAGCTGAACATCATTTTTGATCATACAAAAAAAAAAACAAACTATCAACATTTAAAACGAGTACATTTAAACACATAATGACAGGAAATGGCACGCGTTATTTTTATGTTCAACACATTGACAATTTGTGGACTCATTTGGATCACATTTAAATGTTGTTTTTATGTAATTTTATTGAAAAATTAATCCACAAAATGAAAAACGAACAAGAGAAAAAAAAACAACAAACATGAAAAACGTGAGAATTTTCAAATTAGTTGGAAGTTTAACAAAAACAAAAACATTGTTGTAATTCAAAAAAATACTATTGTGTCATATAATGTGATCTGAGTGCATAACAACACAACAACAACAAACTATAAATGTATCGATGATTGTAATTGGAAATATCCATATAAAATAAATATTCAATAGATAAAGATTTAACTAATAAAATCTGGTAGTTGGACTCTTTTGTTGTTCTTGTTGATGGTGTGTTGTTGTTGCTGTTTGCAAAAGAGTGTATTGTGTTTTTATAATCACTTAAGTCCTTTTGTCGGCATTTTATTGTTGTTATTTATTGTTGTTTTTTTATTGAATAGATCATTGGAATTAAAATACCAATCTGTTAAATACATTTTCTTTTTTTTTCGTTATTGTCTATTTTGGCAATTTGACATACAGTTGACAAGTTGACTTTGACACAACATTCCAACATTTTATGCCTCTTTTTAAATGTATATTAATGTGTTACTTCTTTCACTTTTAGAATGGGATAGAAACATGGTGATAAAATATATTTTATGTAGTTATCATATATAGATAACAGGACTTTAAAGGATTGAAATGATTTCAATTCACTCATCTTCTATCAAAATATACACACACACACACACCTGCATCCAAATGTGAATATAATTTTTCTGAGGATTTCATCAAGTATATTACATAGAACATGTTACAGTGAAATGGAACGCAGGAATTTGTAGGAAAAGTTTAAGACAGTAGAACACTGTCCAAGGCTCAGTGTTAAGTGGTTAGACTGATAATTTTTAAATGGGATGGGCGATTTACTAGGTCTAGAGTTAATGAGTCTAATTAAAATTATTTTTAGAAACACCTAATTCGTATTAGAGATAATTTTCATATTAGGATCTTTCTGTTTCTTAGTCTTATTACCCTCTTTTGTCTTCTTCTATCTCCTCTCTTAGTAGGTATTTAACCATGTATTTCTCCCTAACTAAAATGAATGATACACATTGGACCCTAACAATCACTACGTTCCGAAACGACGCGAGTTATACCCGACCAATGATTATCAACTCAGTGATAGCTCTGTCAACCATAAGCCTTCTGCACAGAAATGAACTAAATTATTCATTTGAACTCTTCCAACAACAACGTTTTGTTTATTTTTATCACTTGTTTTCCCCTGGAAAGATGATCTTCACAGGTTTGAAAATATTTGGGTTTCTGATTTCCTGTTTATACGATGACCGAATCCACTAAACCTAAGAATTTCAAACAGTTGAAATTTACAAATGGAGTTGCTAAAATAACAATTTTCTCCACTTTATTTGCTCTATCGACTTTCCAAAATATTATCTTTAGAAAGTTGGAAACCACTATGGACATTTCCAGCGTAATGCAGTTTCTTATTCCATTTATTTAGGAGATACATTCAGTTCTTATAAATATATTTCTGATCCTGACCTTAAACAAATCATTCGAAACTTTGTTCAAACACAGTTTTTGTTAATCTAATTTACGTTCGTTCCTTCGCATCTCATCATCGGTTTGCATTGAAACTTCAAATATACGATCTCAAGATTCATTTTTTTAATTGAAAAATCTATTTTCAACTGTCAAAAGTTTATCTTTAGCATTTCTTTTGTCAAAAACTTACCTCCCTGATTCAGCTTAAATGTTACTAAAGGAAATCGTATCAATATCCATCAATTCGGAACATGTAGTATGATATGCTGAAACCAAATGTAATGTAAATGAAATTTCCGCAACTGACCCCTCTGATCTTCTTTTCGTAAACTCGAAAAAATGTTCAGTCAAGAATCATGAATTATTTTCGAGTTGAAAGAAATAGGAATGGGACTTTGAAAGGAATCAGTCATTAAAAATGAACAGCTTCATCAAATTTAGGAACGCAATTTATTAAAACTCTGTATTTCCCACATTGTAATACTTTGTTGTCGTTAGAATTTTTTGATTTATTTCTCATTTATCACAATTCTTGTCTTTTAATTTTGTTGTAGCATAAACGAAATACGCCGACTTAAGAGGTGTATATTACGATTTTTAGTCTTTAGTTTTATGCGACGATACATTTGTGATTTAAGTCTCATGTATCTCTATTTGGATATAAAAATGGCTGATGCTTTTTTTCACTCGTTGCTGTTGTTGTTGTTGCTGGTGGTGTTTATTTTGTTTGTTGTGATTTACTTTTATTTTTGATTGACAGCTCTGAGTGGTTGACAATTGTTTGACAATTCACAACATTGAATGGATAATGGGCAGACAGACACAAAGTGAGACAAATAAACACAAACATGATGAACAACAATTTACACTTTTGATGCATTTTCATTTAATACCAACTTCGATATTCATTCATATTTCCGTTTTTTTTAATAGTAACATTTAGTTGTTGTTATTGTTGTTCTTGTATTTTTCGTGTATTTTCATTTAACACTGATCTGAAACGATTTTCTCGTAACGCTTGACAAATTTTTTGAAACATGTTCCACTTTAAATACAACGGACGACAACAGACAACAACAACTTTTGATTTTTATTTTTATGATTTTTGTTCTCTTTCATTATTATTTTTTTCACTCCCTTTTTGTCTGTTTTCTTTTATTTAAATGACAAATAATAAAATGAGATATTAAAGAAGATTATTAATTGTGCTACATATTTTGCTTTTAAAGCTCTTTTTTTTTGGTGTATTACTGCCTTTTTTGCCCTGTTGCAATTGATGGCCCATTGTTGTCTTTTAACTGCAACAGTGTAATTTAAAAAAAAAAAACAAAAATGTTGGTTAGAAGGTCAACAGTTAATGTCATAAATTGTTGTTATTTCCCAAGAAAATTCGCATATAAATTAAATAAAAACTGGTCACTACAACCTGCATAAAAAGATGTAACATGACGAACACAAAGAACCCTCATTTTAGGAGAATCTTAACCTTAATTTAAATTTAGGTCAACTTTAAGTTTATAACTGAAGAAGTAGAAGAAGCAGGTGTACTGACAAAATTTGCCAGAAATTTAAAATAAATTTGAGACAACTGAAAGACTCTGAGAAGTTTTAAGTTTTGGGTTTTTCCTATGTTGCACTACTCTGATTTTTCCTAATTAACACAGTGGGAAAGATTAAATTTTGAACAGATAAAGAAGTGATTCATTATAACTCAGGAACGGAACCGTGTGCCTCAAATTAGTGCATCTCTTATATAAAGAATTTTTAACAGAAGATTTTTAGTCTGAGGATTTGTAACACATATTGAAAGTTTTGATAATTTCAATTGAGTTATTTTTCTAACTTCTTTCAACCTAAATATGACTGATAGATGAGACTGACATCCATACAAAATTATCTATATTTCAACATTCAAACCTCATTTTGATAAAAAATGAGTTTAGATTCGGTACAAAATCATATAGAGCATTCTATACATATCTAATTCTAGACAACTAAGAATACTAAATTTAATTGATCCGAATCTTTATTAACCTCCGCCACGGCCAACTTAGGAATAACTGTAGGTACAGTATACCTGACGAATATATTCGTCTAAGGTCTTTTCCAGCAGAGCAGTTTAGGGTATTTGAAATTTTACTATATGATTGGTAGTATTTAAATACCTACACATGGAAGATTAGAGATCTCTGCAACAGATTTGTAAGTCAAATTGTTGAAATAAGAGAGGTACATATAGGGTGGATCAATACTAAGACAGTCTGATGTCGTAACCGGATGATAACAACTTTAAAATTGCTACAGATACTTAGGTCTGGTACCTTGCTTACAGGCAGGACTTACTCGATTCTTTCATATAGGACTGGTTGTTGATAAGGCCTTTAGAGAGGTTTCCTACTGTATTAAAATGAAAATTGCAGGAAAGGGTTATGCTCCCGATGTGATGTTGCATTGCAATAGAAGTTATCAGTTGTGTTTCAGAAGTTTGAATCATTCCAAATACCTAAGAAAGAGGGACATTTTTTCAAGACTTTTTCAAGAATCCGAATTACTACCTGTATTCATGTGGTAACATTGATCTGCGCATTGTACTCAATCACCTCATGGTATTTAAACGATCGTGGGGTTCGGCCGACGTAACATGTATCCACGTTAATCTTGAACACATATGTTCAGCTAACTGTATACATACAACATGTGAACACTCTACAGAAATATAGATCATTATGAGGCAAAATGATTATTTCCATGAAAACAAAATCTATTGTTCGGTAGGTAATGATCGACTTAATATTTCAGGTAGGTCTATTTAAAATATTCTTTTAAAATGGGATTTTAATAATTAAATAGTTTATCGATCTTGTATTAGTTTAAAGTCTACAAATTAAATTTCAACAATATCGGTACAAATGATCTTTGCGCTCATAAAAGAAACGCATCCAAACCTTTCAAATAATTTTAGTGTAATAGAACAGAGTTAAGATTTACATAATCAGAAAAAACTGTTGCAAATTTTATATGGATCGGTATAAATGTCAGCACAAATCGGTTAATAGTTTTTGATGAATCGGTATTACTTCGATCATTCTCACAATATTACATATGTTTCAAAAATCACTAAATCACTTCGCGAAAAAAATAATCGGTTGAAATATATATTTTAGATCAGAACATCAGACATATTACTGGACCAGTTAAAAAAGAGTAACATGGTAAACTTTTCTTTAAGCTGTGTTATCCTATTGCACAAGTTATGTTGGTGAAAGTATCTTCTAAGATTATTAAATATTTATATTAAACCACAACTTTTTTGTTTACAAATTATTTTTTATTCCTCCCCACTGTGCGTTTTAAAAACAAAACTAACTAAAGTTAATTGTATTTCATTTAACAAACATCATTCATCGCAAAAAAGCCTTAAAGTAAAAAAGAACTTTTATTACATTTTCACTATATCTCTACTAATATTGACACAACAATCATTACTTTTCCTATTCCCAGCAAGAAAGAAAAATAAAAACATCATTATAAAACATAAACGTGTGGGAGTGTTCCAATTTCCATTATGTTTCTTTCTTGTTGCCTCATTTAGTGATTTGATTTGTCGAATGTTTTAAAAATGCAAAATAGTAAAAAAACTATCTTTTATTTCTACTCATCATCTTGAATTGTTATTTATTTTACAAAAAAAAACGAAGAAAAATCATAAACATCATCACAGTTTTATATCATTTTCCTCATTTCAAATCAAGACAACTGAGAAAATAAACTTGGAAATGAAAAAAAGAATGAAAAACTGTAAAGAAAGGCCAAGAGCAAAAAAGTGGAGATGAGAAAAAATTTAAAAAAAAAAAATTTTGATTAATTAGTGAAAATTGTTGAAATTTATTTGTGAATTGTTAATGTTGTTTTGCTTCTTTGTCTCCTCTTTAAAATAGAGGGATTTTAAATAAATTAGATAGATTTTTTTCTTTTACTTCTAATTGGGATAAAAGTTTAGTTAAATATAGAAAAGAGTTTCAGTTGAGGATCGAGAAGTGTTTCTAAATGGAAGAAAATGAGAGCATAAAATGTAACCAATCGAATTTAAGGTTCTTCATAAGAAATGTCGATATATCAAAATATCAAAGAATATTTTTCATATCATTTAAATGTTCCCTAGTATTTCGTTAGTTATACGCCCTACCTCATGATCCTCTCTCAATCCTACTAACACTGATCTCGCAGTGACAATGTTCTATTAGTAATCCTACTCATGCTCATCAATATCGATCTCGTTTGGATGAAAGTTTTTTCTTTAAATTATAAAATTCACTTTAGGTCTCCTTAAATAAATAGTAAACTGCTAATCACATTTCCGCGTTCGAGGGTTTATTATATGTTGAATCGTGCAGGCTCACTAACGGTGATCATTGAATAAGAAACAAACGCTCTGTTTGAAATGATCCTCTCTCATTCCACGTAAAAATTAAGACACAGTACATTTAGCCTTTAAGTCAATGTAAACGGTACTCTCTCTCGCAGTGTACCCTTGTTTAGTCAAAAAGGGAGTACTCTGAGAGACCATCCGATTCACTCTCGATTCCAAATCGGTCTTAGTGGGATGACAGTTCTAAAACTTGGCGGGAATTATAAAATTGAAAAATCTGAATTTTTCAACGAATATCGAAGAATCTCTTGGATCTATTTGGTGGTATCATAATCGAGCTTTCCCACTGCATCGGATAGGTAAGAAACGTCATGTCGTATTCTCAAATGGCCCAAATCTGAGCTGACTCTACAATTACATCGTTCGACGCGTCTAAAAGTGATGCCTTTAATACGATTTGCTGACGAACGTTTTTTTTTTTGCATCGGATAAGTTAGAAACCAATTGAATTCCTAACACTGTCGAGTTCCTAAATTGGGCCAGATCGCCTCTATTTGACTGTTAATACTCTCTACAACAGAATTACAAAAGTTCAAAACCAACAACCTGAGATGAAACAAATTAAGATACAAAGGTCAATGTCAAATATTTCCGCGACATTCGAGGGATTATTGCTCAGAGTCAATCCCCCAAGAAGTATCAATGTGAAATTTTTTCATAATATTCGAATTGTTATTGCGATTAGATCGATGAATATTTCTTAATCGTTTAAGAAAATTGGCGTGTAAGAAGCTGAGGATTATTCTGAACTGTCTTAAATGAAATCCAACACAACCCCTCAGTTAATGATGCAGTATGATATCGCGGTCAACTCAAACTTATGAATTTTCCGATTTTATTGCTTAATTTGTTTACTCTATACCATCATGATGGTGATAAGGGTGTATTAAGTTTGTTCTTCCATGCGTAACTTTATGAAGAAATCATCTAAGACATATATTTTTGCTTAAAATTAAAGTTAGATCAACCAAACTTAATTGATCGCAATGAGATCTCACCTAAGTGGTTGTTAAAGTGTTATAGTGGTAAACTAAAAAGAAGTTACTGACCGTTTTTTGATAAAACTTCCTAAAGCTAAAAAATATGACCAACGATTATGACTAAAACTGCTTTTTGTATTTTCATGAAATTTGACACACTGATATTGCCTTCAGTGAGAAACGCTATACAGTGAAAATATTTAAGATAAGGCGCGGTTGATGGTATTTCCATATAACTAATACGGAAAATCTCACGAGATTTTTCAAAGGTCAACGTTTTTTTTCTTTTGTACAAAATGTTCAAATAGGGCACGGGGGAGTGGTTTCCCTCTGCTATTATCATTCATTTTGAATGAATGATAATGGCAGCTTATTATAAATAAGCAGAATTCTCTATATGCTCCCACAATTATTTCTAAGTCGATCGTAGTTGAGGTTATGAAAGTATCGGCATTGTCGAATATAGTATTTCCAAAAAGGTTAAAAGGTTTTTATGGGAGATTTTTTATAGAATTTATCTGGCAACACTGATTCAATGTCATAAGTTTTAAAAATGTTAATATTGTGATAATATTTCCTATGCTTAAGATCTAGGCCACCAGAAAGCACTCAACCAAAATTGTCTGTAGTTCTCATATAACCTTCATTTCCAAAAAATCACCACAAGTTGCATAAATCTTGAATGTGAGTGTGAAGATTTTTTTTAAATTCTACGAAATGTTTTTCATACCTGCGAAAAGATGTAGGGTATAAAGTCGATCACAATTTGGTATTTTCCTTAATTTAATTTTAATATTTTTCAACAATTAAAAATATTTTTATAATTTTTAATTTATATTTAAAACTAAAATTAAATTTAGTTTTTAATTTAAACAGCTCGATTAACGCAAAATACAATATGTTTTATAAAATATTAAAAACTCTGAACTACTTACCAACCTGACATCATGTAATTGCGCCAAATTGTGTTACAAAAACAAATTAAAAGTCCTCCGAATAAATACAACAACAATAAAAAATTTAAAATAATTTGTGTAAAATTTTTATACAAACTTATTAACAAAATTTAACACAACAATAACAAACAACAACCAAACTACAACATGTTTAACTACAACCTAAACATTGAAACCAACATATGAAATCAACAACAATGACAACAACAATATTACAATTACAATTACAACAAAAGTGTAAAAATACATATAAAAATAATAGTAGAAGAAGACAAACTACACGTACATCATGTAAAACAGCTAAAAAACACAAATTAACAATTTACAACAAAACAGGAATACAAACAGCAACAACAACAACATTCAGAATAAACTAACAAAATCAGCCCAATAATAATAGAGAAGTGTGTGAGATGATACGAGTCCAAAAGGGGAGACAAACTTAAATAAATAAAAATAGACAAAAAAAATGGCACAAAATGTTAAAAGTGCGAAAATAATGTACTTAACATTACATTACAACAATGTTAAACATACATACAACAAACAAACATAGATGTTGTTTATATTATACATTCATACATTTTTTTCATTTTGGCTGATTCTCAAACACAAGGCTGATGCTGCAGTAACTCATATGTTGTGGCATATTCGGGCTGGGACCACCACCATAACCAAAATCAAATAAAAAACTAACAAACAACAAATTCTACTTCAAGACATTTATTTAAATGGAGTACGTGAATCAACCAACCAAATAAGATATTTCCTTCTAGTTAACAGCCGACAACTAGTTACCTCCAGAGGAAGGAAAGAAAGATAGAAAGAAGTAATAAAAAACAAAAAACTATTTACTCTCTTCTTTAAATGTTTTGGCAAAAGATTCTAAAACTTTTTATAACAAGTGATTAGATGTTGTTTTATTCTTGTTGTATAATAACTTATGTTATTATTGTTGTTATTGCAAATAAACTAACAACAATAAACAACTAATACAACAACATTTCAAACATTACAATAAACATCGCTGACAACTACAATAACATCACAGCAGCAACAAAATAGTTGGGGTACTTTTGTATACACAACAACAAAAGTACTCTGCATTAATGTACAACAACAATAATATTTTTAGAACCGTATATCTCTTTGTTTCTCTCTATTGAATTTAGGCCAACTTCATAAAAAAACATATTTTCAAGCATCGTCATTAGCATCAGTACCGCCATTATCATCATTATTGTGTTTTATAATCATGTAAATATTTTATGGTCTACGAACTTTACATTTTACTCTTAATTTTTTAAACATCAGCGGTACAAACGAATGGAATCTCAGCAAAATTATATTTCGATTCAACATACAGTTAGTGACAAAAAACATTAAACATTTTCAATCAAGAATTTATCGAAAATTTTCCATAAATCGAGAATTTACCGAAAATTTTCTATAAATCGAAAATTTATCGAAAATTTTCTATAAATCGAAAATTTATCGAAAATTTTCTATAAATCGAAAATTTATCGAAAATTTTCTATAAATCGAAAATTTATCGAAAATTTTCTATAAATCGAAAATTTATCGAAAATTTTCTATAAATCGAAAATTTATCGAAAATTTTCTATAAATCGAAAATTTATCGAAAATTTTCTATAAATCGAAAATTTATCGAAAATTTTCTATAAATCGAAAATTTATCGAAAATTTTCTATAAATCGAAAATTTATCGAAAATTTTCTATAAATCGAAAATTTATCGAAAATTTTCTATAAATCGAGAATTTATCGAAAATTTTCTATAAATCGAGAATTTATCGAAAATTTTCTATAAATCGAGAATTTATCGAAAATTTTCTATAAATCGAGAATTTATCGAAAATTCTCTATAAATCGAGAATTTATCGAAAATTCTCTATAAATCGAGAATTTATCGAAAATTTTTATATAAATCGAGAATTTAATCGAAAATTTTCTATAAATCGAGAATTTATCGAAAATTTTCTATAAATCGAGAATTTATCGAAAATTTTCTATAAATCGAGAATTTATCAAAAAATTCTATAAATCGAAAATTCTCTATAAATCGAGAATTTATCGAAAATTTAGAATTTAATTCGAGAATTTATCGAAAATTATCTATAAATCGAGAATTTATTGAAAAATTCTCTATAAATCGGAATTTATCGAAAATTCTCTATAAATCGAGAATTTATCGAAAATTCTCTATAAATCGAGAATTTATCGAAATTCTCTATAAATCGAGAATTTATCGAAAATTCCTATAAATCGAGAATTTATGGAAAATTCTCTATAAATCGAGAATTTATCGAAAAATTCTCTATAAAATCGAGAATTTATCGAAAATTCTCTATAAATCGAGAATTTATCGAAAATTCTCTATAATCGAGAATTTATAGAAAATTCTCCTATAAATCGAGAATTTATCGAAAATTCTCTATAAATCGAGAATTTATCGAAAATTTCTATAAATCGAGAATTTATCGAAAATTCTCTATAAATCGAGAATTTATCGAAAATTCTCTATAAATCGAGAATTTATCGAAAATTCTCTATAAATCGAGAATTTATCGAAAATTCTCTATAAATCGAGAATTTATCGAAAATTCTCTATAAATCGAGAATTTATCGAAAATTCTCTATAAATCGAGAATTTATCGAAAATTCTCTATAAATCGAGAATTTATCGAAAATTCTCTATAAATCGAGAATTTATCGAAAATTCTCTATAAATCGAGAATTTATCGAAAATTTTTTTATAAATTGAGAATTGATCGAAAATTTTTATATGAATCGAGAATTTATCGAAAATTTTTATATAAATCGAGAATTTATCGAAAATTTTCTATAAATCAAGAATTTATCTATAAATCGAGAATTTATCGAAAATTTTCTATAAATCAAGAATTTATCGAAAATTTTCTATAAATCGAGAATTTATCGAAAATTCTCTATAAATCGAGAATTTATCGAAAATTCTCTATAAAGCGAGAATTTATCGAAAATTCTCTATAAATCGAGAATTTATCGAAAATTCTCTATAAATAGAGAATTTATCGAAAATTTTCTATAAATCGAGAATTTATCGAAAATTTTCTATAAATCGAGAATTTATCGAAAATTTTCTATAAATCGAGAATTTATCAAAAAATTCTATAAATCGAAAATTCTCTATAAATCGAGAATTTATCGAAAATTTAGAATTTATTCGAGAATTTATCGAAAATTCTCTATAAATCGATAATTTATCGAAAACTCTCTATAAATCGATAATTTATCGAAAATGTTCTATAAATCGAGAATTTATCGAAAATTCTCTATAAATCGATAATTTATCGAAAATTCTCTATAAATCGAGAATTTATCGAAAATTCTCTATAAATCGAGAATTTATCGAAAATTCTCTATAAATCGAGAATTTATCGAAAATTCTCTATAAATCGAGAATTTATCGAAAATTCTCTATAAATCGAGAATTTATCGAAAATTCTCTATAAATCGAGAATTTATCGAAAATTCTCTATAAATCGAGAATTTATCGAAAATTCTCTATAAATCGAGAATTTATCGAAAATTCTCTATAAATCGAGAATTTATCGAAAATTCTCTATAAATCGAGAATTTATCGAAAATTCTCTATAAATCGAGAATTTATCGAAAATTCTCTATAAATCGAGAATTTATCGAAAATTCTCTATAAATCGAGAATTTATCGAAAATTCTCTATAAATCGAGAATTTATCGAAAATTCTCTATAAATCGAGAATTTATCGAAAATTCTCTATAAATCGAGAATTTATCGAAAATTCTCTATAAATCGAGAATTTATCGAAAATTCTCTATAAATCGAGAATTTATCGAAAATTCTCTATAAATCGAGAATTTATCGAAAATTTTTTATAAATTGAGAATTGATCGAAAATTTTTATATGAATCGAGAATTTATCGAAAATTTTTATATAAATCGAGAATTTATCGAAAATTTTCTATAAATCAAGAATTTATCTATAAATCGAGAATTTATCGAAAATTTTCTATAAATCAAGAATTTATCGAAAATTTTCTATAAATCGAGAATTTATCGAAAATTCTCTATAAATCGAGAATTTATCGAAAATTCTCTATAAAGCGAGAATTTATCGAAAATTCTCTATAAATCGAGAATTTATCGAAAATTCTCTATAAATAGAGAATTTATCGAAAATTTTCTATAAATCGAGAATTTATCGAAAATTTTCTATAAATCGAGAATTTATCAAAAAATTTCTATAAATCGAGAATTTATCGAAAAATTTCTATAAATCGAAAATTCTCTATAAATCGAGAATTTATCGAAAATTTAGAATTTATTAGAGAATGTATCGAAAATTCTCTATAAATCGAGAATATATCGAAAATTCTCTATAAATCGAGAATTTATGGAAAATTCTCTATAAATCGAGAATTTATCGAAAATTCTCTATAAATCGAGAATTTATCGAAAATTCTCTATAAATCGATAATTTATCGAAAATTCTCTATAAATCGAGAATTAATCGAAAATTTATCGAAAATTCTCTATAAATCGAGAATTTATGGAAAATTCTCTATAAATCGAGAATTTATCGAAAATTCTCTATAAATCGAGAATTTATCGAAAATTCTCTATAAATCGAGAATTTATCGAAAATTCTCTATAAATCGAGAATTTATCGAAAATTCTCTATAAATCGAGAATTTATCGAAAATTCTCTATAAATCGAGAATTTATCGAAAATTCTCTATAAATCGAGAATTTATCGAAAATTCTCTATAAATCGAGAATTTATCGAAAATTCTCTATAAATCGAGAATTTATCGAAAATTCTCTATGAATCGAGAATTTATCGAAAATTCTCTATAAATCGAGAATTTATCGAAAATTCTCTATAAATCGAGAATTTATCGAAAATTCTCTATAAATCGAGAATTTATCGAAAATTTTCTATAAATCAAGAATTTTTCTTAAAAAGTTTAAATGGAAATTTTTCTCTAGAAAAGAGTTTTCATCAAACTTTTTCTAAAAAAAAGAGTTTCCATCAAAATTTTTCTCAAAAAAGTTTTCATCGAAAATTTGCTCTTAAAAAACATTTAATCCAAAATTTAATCGAAAATTTTCTCTTAAAAGGTCGAAAAATTTATTTAAAAAATTTTCTTTTTCCTTTGGAAATTAAATAATTGAAGGAAAGTATTTTAGTAAACAAAAGAACATTTTTACAACAAGGAAAACCTTTTAATTTGTCGTTAACCGTATAAATAATATAAAATCGTTTTAATCTAATAAAACGTTAACATATTTATGTTTATGGTAAAGATACTGAATACACTTGTAAATTAGTCTTCTTAACAAATCCATATATTAGTGAACAATTCATACAACCAAACTATTGGAGCATTTAAATAATACAAAATAATAAGTAAATGCATATAAATACAACAACAAGAACAACAACTACAATAAACACCAACAAGTAGTAATATAATCAGTATCTGAAAATATCTCTCTTATTTATGTTAAAGTGTATGTAAGAACATTATTTTTATTGTCTGCTAATAAAATAAATGGATTTATTTAATACATTCACATTTTAAATACAGAAAACACAAAGACAACAAAAACAATAATAAATGATGACAATTTCACTAAAAACAACAAGAGGAAAAACTGCTGGTTTTTCAAACATTTTCTTTATTTTTCCTCCATTTGTATGCAAAAGGAAACTTCTTTTGTGAAGAAGAGGCCAACACAACAGTTGAAAGATGAAAATGTGTGGTAATAATAAAAGCTAAACAATTTCAAATTGTTACGTGACATCAAGTGACAGTTTACAAGTACTCATAGTTAAATCAGCCAAAACACACAAAAAACACCAAAAAAATGATAATAAAAATAATAAAATTCTATTAAAAAAAAGAAACCACAACTACAATAACTAACTAAGACGAGTGACAGATATCAGCTATATGAAGAAAAGATATATGACCAAAATACAATTTTAGACCAGCAGAATTTTGCACGAAAAGTTCGAAGAGGAAACATTTTAGCGTTAGACAAAAGTCTTAAGATAAATAATGCTGGTGACTTTTTATAAGTAAAAATGTTAAGTTATAAATTAGTTTTTGGCCAAAGAAAGTAAGAGGAGTTTAAAAAATAAAATAAAATAAAATAATAATAAAAACGAAATTCTGATTTTATTTGAAAATTTCTTAAAGGAAATTAAAATTGTTTTCATCAAAATAACAAAAATAATAATTTTATAATGAATTTATTTTCAATGTTATTTTTGGATTTATTTAAAAAATTGAACTTTAATTTAATTTCTTTATATTCAATTTAATAAGTTCAAAATTGTTCTCTAAATGAGCGTTTGAGAAAGAGAAAGAAAATTTTTTTCCACAAAAAAAAAATACATAAATTTTTCCATAAAAAAGCATTTATCGAAATTTTGTATAAAGAGTGAGATTGAAAAATTCATAAAATACATATAAAATTATAAAAATTAAACTACTAAAAACTAACAATTTCAACTTATTTATTTATTTATTTACAAAAAAAATTAAAATGAAATTTCGAATCTTTTTCGGAAACCCATCCATTAATGTTTAAGAAGTGCTTTTTTATCATTTTGCTCGAGGTAGACACTTTTGAACAATTTGTTGTGCTCTTCAAATCTTTTTTAACATGATCTCAATTTCTTTCCACAAATCTTTGCTTCGGACTGTTGAACGCATTTGTCTCTCTTGGTACAAATACAATATTATTGTTCTTGTACAACTCAATGGCTTGTTTATCATCGTGACAGGATGCCAAGTCAATGAAAGTGTCCTTTTTTAAACACTCCTAAATGTAAATTTCGGCATTTAAAAAGCCCAAAACTATTTTGGGAAATTTCGACTTCCCTCGAGTACCAGCAACAAAAACTTTTTCGACCAGAACATACGTTTCGTCATCGACTAAAAATATTTTGTAAGAAAACTTGTCTTCATTTTCTGTACTCTGTCTTTTGGCCTCAAAATTTTTAGCAGCGTTCCCGACAGGAACATTTTGAGTCTTATATGTTTTCAAACCTGTTTTAGCTTTAACTTTTAGTACCAAATAGTTCGAACATTAAATTAACTACTGTCCTACCAGAACTGTTGGGCGGTCATTGTACTCTACACCAGTTGCAGTTGTTTGTTACGGAATACCAAATTGCTTCCACAACTTTTTGCATACCGTTCCACCCACAATCACTTTCTGAGTCAATTTAACCACGTCCATCCGATTGGCTGTCCACGTAAGGCATATTCGCAAAGTGCAAGTTGCAGTTTTCAAGACATCTCAATGAAATTTAGTATGCATCTTTATTTTGACGCTATTAAAATTGGCTCATTTAAATGTCCCTCTGGAATGGGGTTTTTTGTCCATAAAAATCTTAAATGTGAAACGATTTTTTAGAGGGCAGTTCTATAATATTCTATGAGGGACGATCCATAATATTTTCCTCATTCCCATATAACACAACCAATTATATAGTCGGGCTTGACCGACAATAACATTTTTACTTGTTTGAATATGCTTTCTATTCTATCTGCACCAGGTTTTATATAAACGGTCAAGTTCTTCCGGTACTGTTCAATAAAACTTTTAATATTGACAGCAGACCTTTGAAAGCTTTGCCAACTTTTTGTAGGATTAACAATATACTCTTAAGTTGTTCATTGAAATAAAATATAATAACAAAGGTAACGTGATCAAAAAATCATATAATACTTGGATTAAAAGTTTGAATGAAAACGTATGTTAAGAATTTTTCGATCGCTCTACCTTTTTTGTTTTTTTTTAATCTACTTTATACAAATGTGAGAAAGGTTTTATTGAATATTTTTGCTGAAGATAATTCACCGGAATATTTAAACAAAAGTTGGTTTGCTCACCACAAGTCATTATTTAAAGCCGATCTAATAGATGTTTTATACTTATAGTAATAAAGCGGCATCTTAAGATTAAAAAGTAATTATCGCAACATGCAAAATCTTCAGGTATCACTCTCAAACTAAATGTTTTACTAAAAAAAACATTTCTATTTTATGCAAACTTTTGATATGTTATCTGTGTAGGGCATTTGAGATTCGAGATTGAAGTGTACAG
Organism: Cochliomyia hominivorax; assembly: GCA_004302925.2. Lineage (NCBI taxonomy): Eukaryota > Metazoa > Arthropoda > Insecta > Diptera > Calliphoridae > Cochliomyia > Cochliomyia hominivorax. Next base: position 57,562,020 of record PYHX02000413.1, read on the forward strand.
AACTCTCATTTGATTTAATAAAGAAAATTTGTATTAAATGAATGATATAAATTCTTTTTAAAAACACTCACATTTGGAATTGGAGCAAATAGCCGCTGATTACAAAATGTATTTCAGTTTGTATACAAAAAATACACACACACACATACACTTCAACATAAATATTTCGTTCAACCTAATTCTATCGTTTTCGTTTTTTTTTTGTTTCTTCAAATATTTAATTAAAAATTTCAACTCAATATTTCTTATCACTCACCTTTTCTGGTTTCTTTTTCGAGGGTGGTGAAATAATTTTAGCTTCTTCTTCAGAGGCCATACGATTAAATTTACGTGTTGCTTCCTTAACACTTATAGGATTTTCAGTGTCCACATCGGGACCAGAAGATTTCTCACCACTACCATCCGTCGAGGTAGCAGAAGAACCCGAAGAAAAGGAAAATCTGGGTATATTCTCCTTATTACCACCAGATTCATCAACAGAATTGACACGTGAAACACTTTTATCGCGTTTGGCTTTTTCCTCTAGCTCCTTACGTTTATTGTCATCATTATCATTGTCACCTTGGGAAGGTGGTGTTGGGGTCTGAGGTTCATTTTCAGAAGTTTGACGTTCCAAACGTTTAGGATCAATACGTGACATGGCTGTAGTAAATTCATTAACACATTCACGATAATTATTAACATTTTCCGTATGCACTGGAACGCCAGTAGCTAAGGGAGTTTGGGAAACTTTAGCCAAAGGCGAAGAGACCTCTGGTGGTGGTTTATAAGGTGGAGGTTGACGGAATGGTGAACCAGAAGCTATATCAGCATTTATAGATATACCACCAGGACTACTGGGTACGGAATCACTGCCACCAGCTTGTGAAACAGCACGTTGCAATACATCCTCAGAGGGACATTCATTAAAATACTTTTTACGTAAAATCAAATATTTCTGATTATTTTCATTTTTAATTGTGGCCAAAATATTCACAAATGTTTTAAATTCTTTGCGAGCTTCATCTGGAAGGGCAAATGAAAAACATTAAAACAAATATTAAATTTAATAATTAATATTCTAAACATTTGTAGTTTTTGTTATTTTTTAAAGCAACAAGTTTGTTTATATTTATTTCAACAGCTACAACAACAACAAGAAACAAATGACTCACTTTGTGTCTCGGGATGTGTTAGGAAACGTTTAAAATGCTTTACTAAAGCATGATTTGTTACTTTTCCATCATTTTCTAACATGTATTTACGTATTTCACTTAATGACAATTCTTTCGGTGCATCCATTTTTTATAAATTTTTTATTTTCTAAACTTTTAATTTAACACAAATTTAATTTTTTAAACACAAAAACACAGAATTTCACAAAATTTTGTTTTTTTTCTTGAAGCAACAACACAAAAACTAAACAAACAAAACAGCTGAGCGAACTGTCAAATTGTATGCAGCGAAAAAGAAACGAAAATGTATGCCAACGTAACGAGTAAAAATATATAAACAAGAAATGAAAATAACGAGTAGTTTTATTGTGTGTTAAAGTGGAGGTTTAAATTAATGTCTTTTCTTTGCAGGTTTATAAACAAATGTTTTGCAATTTCCTATCTTTTTCTATAATTAATGTTAATTTTATTAAAAGGAGGGAAATTATTGTAGAATTTATGCACGAAATAAATGTTTGCTTATGAATAACGTACGGTCGTTCAATTGCTCAAGTTAAATTGACGTTTCGTTAAGAGTGATGCCTACGATGTTTGTTTGAAAATGATTTAAGCGTTTTTGTGGTCTTCTTTATTCGATTTTGTTAATTAAAAAGAATAAAATAAAATAATAAATTAAATGAATTGAAATAAAATAAAAATAATAAAATAAAATTAAATAAAAAGATAAACCAAAAACAGTAAAACAGTTAATTGAAAAATTTATTGGGACCAAATTTGAAAATTTCCGGTGTAGTGGTTCTTTAGATAATCGATTATTAACATTTTCTTTGTATGGAGGCTACAACTTCCCGTGATCCTATCCGTCCTTCAATTTGTCTAGTAAAACAGTTTCTTGATAAAGTGGCTGGGACTAAATTCGAATATTCTTGCTGTTATAGTTCTTAAAATATTCGATGATCAATATTTGCCTTGTATATGGGCTACCTCGTCCCATGATTCTAACCGTCTCACATTTTGCCCCGTAAAAAAGTTTCTTGAAAAAATGATTGGGACTAAATCAATCAATATTTTCTTTGTATGGGGGTTACGTCTCCCCCTGATCTCGCTATTATATTCTATTAGATATTCCATTATCTAAATTTGCCTTGCATGAGGTCTACCTCTTCCACTGATCCATCCTACATTTTGTTCAGTAAGACAGTTCCTTGAAGAAGTGATTGAAACCAAATTTTCAAATTCTCGATGTTATATTTGCTTTAGATATTGTTACTTTCGGGTATATGGGGATCAGAATGTGAAAATTTCGGCAAAATCGGTCTAGTAGTTTAGATGTCTATAAGTCCCATACAAACACTGATTTATTTTATTATTTTTATAGATCTTATATGTCATTAAGGTTTCTTTGTTATATTTGTGAGTGTGCATGTATGAAACATAACGTATTTACTTCATACGCATTTGTGGTGGAGGATATTGAAGATTCGCCATAGCCCAATATAGTATTCATATTTGTTTTTCTAACAAAACACTGAGCAAATTTAGTGAGTCACAGAAATGACTTTAAAAATCATTTCTGCAATTCTCATAAAATACCAAATTTCACTTTCCCCGTAATTTGTACACCTTTTTCATTATGCTTCCCCCGATCTTCACAAAAATATAAACTAAATCTGCTCATTTATTAATTAATCATAATTAGAGAAAACAGCATAAAACATGTAAATCTTCTTGTAAATTATTTAATTTTTCAATGTAAATATTTTCATTATTTATTTTGTCACAAAACACACGATCAGTGCAAGAGAGAGAGAGAGAGGGAGAGAGGGAGAGAAAGAGACATAATGGATCCAATTTTAAAAATAGTTCTTAAACTATTTTTGCCACACACATTTTCAATTAAGGTTGTTTTAAAGAGGACTGACTGAATTAGAGGGAATAAGATCATCAGTGATCATGCAGCAGCATCAAATCTTTTTATAAAAAAATCAAAATGTCTTAAACATTTTTTTAATTCTCGTAATAATCGTGCAAATTTTACATGTTAAATTATTGTAACGAAATTAATTTTCAGTTTTATAGAATAAAATTCTTACAAATTTATCACTTTTATGACAAATTTAAGAAATTCCATGAAAAAAGTTGCAAAAAGGGGAATAAATTCGAAATGAAATTTATGCACGTGTTTTTAGTGTGAAATCATGGTAGCAAAAATAGAGAATAAATTATGGAAAAGGAAATAGAAAATTTTTTGGATTTGGAATGAAATCACCGTTTACTTGCGATTTTTTTTATAAAAATTATTTTTATATCCACCAACACCCCCTTTTATGAAAGAGGTTATATTAAGCTGTATTTGCCAAGAAGGAATCATATCAAAACTTACAAATTATAAATTGCTGATATCCAATATGTCCGTCTGTCTGTTGTAAAGATCCCCACGGTATCAGACAAATCATCGGGAAAAAATAAGTTAAAATGTTTTAATCCTTCATGTGAGACCACATCGTTGGCTGTAAATGACTGCTACGAAAAACGTATAAACGACCCTCGTAGAATTTGCTTTCCTTTTTCGTGGTTAAGAGTGCTAGCGATTACTATGAGATACCAATATTTATGTAAAATTTTTGCGTTTTATAGTTAATTTAGCTTTAGGGTTATATGGGAGCTAGAGTAATTATGGACTGACTATCGTAATATTCTGCACACCGGCTTTTGCTTCTATTTACCTATATGTTAGAATTGTGTGTTTCAAAGTGATTTTTGGAAGAGGGATAGTATGGCACCTATGAGAAATAATGGATCGGTCCATTATCTCGTATAATTTAGCATATCGCTTCAGATTTTCATAGGACTCCTTTGTTTTATATCGTTTTATGTTTAGAAATTTCTTGGTTCAAAAACCCTATTTCATTTGTATGGGAAAAATAATGGACCAATCAATGGACTAGGTGTTTAATTTGTACCAAAAAATTATGGTTGTACAGCTTTATAAATTAATGTCGGAAGATTTTAATATTTCCAATATTATTTCACCACAAATTTATAAATATTTAATTTGAACTGAATGAAAAAATTTTAGTCAATGTCAAATCAACTACGTTTTCAACGATGACTATAATTCAGATAATAATATTGGTAAAGATGTTTGTAACATTGAGCCGAAATAATTATATTATAATTTTTTAAGAATACCGACCGATTTAGAATCATTTCTTTACTTGACTTAATGATACGATTTTTGTGCTTTAAAAAGTAATGGAATGATGCCAGTAAAATTTGGTACATTGTTTAGCAGTTTTAAGAAAATTTACATGCATCTGATTTCATAAAAATCTGTTTATATTTGGGGCATTCTTGATATTAAAACTCCACTCCGGGAGGATACCAAAATTCAATAGTATTCCTTGGCCTAATTACTATTTCATCTATGGATGTTCCAAAACTGCTACTTCTGGATGGCCGGTTGGACAGACAGACATAATTAAATTGAGTCAGGACATAAAACTATGTTGAACGGCGTTGATAGTATTTTTTTCTTCACCAATGTTGGCTTAAGTTCTACAAAATATTTTCAGGAAATATTAACAAATTTCGGGATTTAAGTCTATAAATCTTTATATACAAAAATATTTTTATAAAAGTACAATAAATCGATCGATAAATCGATCGGCCTATATACGATTGTATCTCCTATACTGGACCTATTACTGAAGTCACATTCTTTTTCTCTATAACGTTAAGATCTATATGGAAAGAATTAGTACAATTTTGGCTCGTGTCATTGTTCCATTCCAGGTCAAGGAAACTGGCAACCTCGATTGGTTAGATCCATAGATTATTAGGACAGATTGAGGTTTGATTGGACTTGCAGTTGAACAAGTGCCGTGTATCATGTGGTCCTTGGCCGTATGCAGGACATAAGTTGGGGACGGCACGGTCAATATGGTACCAAATAGCATTGATCCTGTTGCTGCATCCCATATTAAGCCCGCTAACTTTAAATAATATACATTGACTAGAATATTTTTGAAACTATAAGAGATAATCTACACATAAAAAAATAATTTTCATATAAATTTACAAAGATTTATTTCGACTCAATTTATAAATGAAATTTTGTCCAGGTGGCTAACTTTAGAGGGTCCCAGACTTCATAAGCACTTGAAATTCAAAGCAGCTCATCTTTAATCATGTGAAATTTTATTAGGAAATTTCCAACAGTTCAGAAGTTAGAGAATTATTTCCCCCCAAAAAAATCGATTTGGACACACTACAAGTTGTTAAATTGAACTTTATGGTTGTGCTAGAGCCTGCTTCCCGATTGTAACTATCTAATTTTTAATATTTCAATGTATGTATATATTGTATGTGTGTGTGTATTTCATTTGATTTAAATAAAATGTCTTGTAAAAATTGTGTATTTTTGAGAATTTGATTTTCAATTACTTTTGTAACATGAATAAACAATAAATCGTCTAAAACTTGTCTTTATTTATACACCCTCCACCAACACAAGTGGTGATGACGGCATATTAACTTTGTCATTCCATATGTAAAGCTAAGAAGGAATCGTTTCAAATTTTATATATACGTATATATATTCCAGCATAGAATCGAAATCTGAATCGATTTAGCTATGTCCGTGATTCTGTCTGTTTTTGAATTAGTTATAGTTCTGATAAGTTTTGTATTTAAAACCAAAATTGTTTTGGCATATTAAAAGATATAGACCGATATCTAGAGCTACCTCTAAGTTAAAACGAAGAAATTTTGTAAAATTGTCTATTAAAAATCGACAAATTAGAATGAAATCTGTCATAACATTATGTTATATATATATACCTCATTACAATTCCAAAAATGATTAAAATCGGTTCAGTAAAAAAAATTATAGAGAAAAATATAGGTAATTTTATGACTCATTAAACATATTGTATACGTTTGTGAGTGTGCATGTAAGAAACATAACATATTTACTTCATACACATTTGTGGCAGAGGGCATTGAAGATTCGACATGGCCAAATAGAGCATTTTTACTTGTTTTATTTTTAAGACATTCTCTATATATCGACAATTTTGCATTATTGTAAATACTTATACACATACATGTATATGTATATATGTATTTATATGTATATAAATAAATATCGTAATTTCATTTGGTTTTCCACTTGACAAACATTTACAAATTGCAAACATTTTAATCACAATCAAATTTTCAATATTTATTTTTTTCAATTCCCCCTCTCTCTTTATGCCCCCACTTTATTACGATGTTATAGAAGTTTATTGGAAGTTTGTAGCAGATCAAGTCGTTCATTCATTTATTCATTCAGTCAGTCAGTCAATAACATGTTACAAAATAAATTTATATTTTAAATGAAATGAAAGTATAAAATACAAAAATAATAAACTAACAAAATTGCAAATGTAAATTTAATATAAAAAAATTCACACACACACATACGTACATATGCACTCAAACATATGCACTTAAACACATGCATGTTTAGATTTCTATATTTGTTTGTGGAAAGAAAATAAATACAAAATATCTGTATCCTTTGTCACCATCAGCATCATCATCTTCATCATCCTCAGCCTTCACTTGCTGCTCAAGAAGTTTAAGTCACTTGCAGAAGATGCATTTGAAATTTTTCTTTTTTTTTTTTTTTTGAAAAGAGAATTTCATTTTTGGTTTCGAATGAATTTTCTTTTAATTTCAATACGATTTGTTACACAAACACAAACATATGAGTTTGATTTTGGTTTTATAATTTAAATATGAATGTGAAAATTGTTAAAATGTCGTCATTTATCATTTGCACAAAAAATATCTAAAAGTTAAATAATAAATATTAAAATAAATATACACTTAGCAAAAACATTTCTCAACGATTGGTAACAAATTGAAAACAAATCGTTGAAACTAGTTCTGTAACTTCTAAACCCTTAAAGTTATTTTTAAAAAATTGAACATGTTTACAGTTGAGGTGTTTACGAGTGGATTTGGAAAAGTGCAAGACCATCTCTTGTTAACGGTGTCGTCGATGACCCTCTCCGAGGTGGCCGGATATAAACAGTGTGTCCAAATCGAAATTTTTTAAAGACAATTCTATTTGGAAATAATTTGAACCGTTAGAGATATTTTAACAAAATTTCACTTGGTTTTTTTCGAGTTGACTTGAAGGAGTACAGTCACTTATTTGGTCATGGGGCATAGAAGGTACCTTCCAATGTACATCTTAACAGAAATGTGTTTTAAGTAAATCCAAATAACTTTGGGGCACAATATTGGCACAAGCTCTATGCAGAATTGGTAAATTTTCTTAAAAACATCCTTTGTTTAGTTTTCAGAGTCATCTTAACAGTATCCTTATTATAAGCTGAGAGATATAATAATTCACTAAACTTAAAAGTTTTCATCCTTAGTAAAGAAATTTTGAGCCTTTTCCGAAACCCATTATTACTATTAACGCTTTACTCGAACGTCAAGTCCATTCCCGTTTAAAATCGACCTCGCTTTTGAACACCTTTTCTGTGCTCTTCAATTCTCTTTTAACAAAAGCTCAATATCTCTCCATTGGCCTTAACTCAGGGAAGTTTGAAGGGTTTGTCTCATTCTCTCTTTGCACAAATACCGCATTATTGTTCTTGTATTACTCAAGGGCTTGTTTACAATATGCTTGGTCCATCCTCCAGCAAGAGTTTTTTTGAACTTAATTTCAATTTTCTGCTTTTGGCCTCTAAATTTTTATGAGTGTTTCTGTCAGGAACTTTTTGAGTCTTAAATGTTTTCTAAACTGCATTAACTTTAACTTTTCGTACTAAATATTCGTAGTATTGAACTAATCAGGCTGCTTTCCTACCGGATTTGTTGGGAGCTCTTTTAAAAATGCTTTATATTTCTTGGCTTAGAAACATCATGTGGACCATTTCTTCTACCTGAAACAGTTTTTCTTTTATCAGCGGACATGTTCTCTCGGTACTGTTCAATAACACTGGAAACAGTTTAACGGCAGACCTTTTAGCACTTAACCAACATTTTGCATTCGTATATTTGTGTTGTTTCCCTTTATCATTTCACACAAAATCGTTTGTTTTTGTTCATTTCTTTTTTCTCAGTGTATTTATATCATAACGTGTAATATTGTTATTGTATCTAACAATAAACTTGTAACTACCAAATCAATTGCAGTCATTTTTTCAATTTCATCATCTGCAGCAGATTTCAACTTTATTTGGTTTTTGATTTCACAAACACATTTAAACAGATTTAAATTTATTCCATAGAAATATTTATGCATTCAAATTCTTAGTTCCAATATTCAAAAACTCACTCATTCCGATATTGCTAAACGAATATGAAAAAAGTAGAGTGATGGTTTTTGAGGTTTAAATACATTGCAAAGTGGATGAAATTTTTTAGAACCTGATTCTTCAGTTTTCAATTCAAAACAAGTAAAAATGTTACAGTCGGCCAATGTCGACTATGTTAGACCGACCCTCGTATAACTAAGCACATCGATTTGATAATTATCATAATTTAACCAATTATTACAACACTAATGTATTCATGAGTTATATGCCCCTCAAAGTGATATTTTGAAGGAGTTGTATGGATCTATGAGAAATAATTCTCCTAAAATTCGGAATATCGTTTAAGAATATCATATAACTAATTTTTAATGAATTTTATTGTAATTGCTTAATATTTAGTAGTCTTATGACATTAAAACCCCATTCCCAGAGGATATTAGACCGAACATGACCCCTCCCTTAAAACGAAGCATTTAATATCGCTTATCTCTTTAACTAATACAGGAAATCTAACGTAATTTTGCACAAAGTTATTATCGTAGACTATACAATTCCAATGAATAGGGCACGGGGGAGTAATATTCCCTTAACAAATGCAACTCTTATTATCGCATATCTTTAATGATAATTACTTGAAATTTTGCACGTAAATAAAGCTTTATAATAAAATATTAATGACTAACAAAACTTTAGATAGGGCATAGAGGTGTTGTATCCCTCTTACAAATGAAATTTTGCATGTACTATACCTCTTAAACTATTAGAAAGAAATTTGTGAAATTTAGGACTTGAATAAAACCTTAATAACAGAATAACTTATATTATATATACCCCTCTCCCTGGCCTTATCTGACCAACTTTTTGTCAAGTAAAGCAGTTCCTTAAAGAGGAAGTTGGGACCATATTTGAGAACTTTCGTTGTTGTAATTATTTAGATATTTCAAAATCAAAATTTTCTTTCTTTTTAGGAGATACCGCTCTCCAGGTCCTATTTGTCCTACGTTTTGTCCAGTAAAACAGGGTTTTTGAGGGAGTCGTTGTTACCAAATTTTGTTATAGCTCTCAAGATATTCGATAATCAATATTTGTCATATGTGGGTGATCTAAATCCAGATACAAAATAATGCTATATTCAGATAAAACTTCTGAAAATATTATTTCCTTATAAGAAATCATATATTAGAGTTGTTTATTATTATATGAAAAAGAGTGTGTGTATTACTCGATTTATAGTGTAATGTTTATTTTTTAGATCCTTGAATATCCCCACCAATGTGAACCTCCCTATTATTCATTTATATCAACAACATAAATATGAGTTTGAATTTCTCTTATGCTTTGTTTTTCTATTTTTGCCTTCTGCTTGTATTGATTGTGATTGTATCTTTCAGTTGCATTTCAAGTTGTTGCAAAATGTCATGTGTTGTCGTCGTCATCATTTCTATGTGAGACAATACTTGCAAATAAACCAACAACAAAACATCTACTAGTAATAACCAACAACTGCAACAACAGCAACAACAACAATAAGAAAAAAACAATAACTAACTAAACAAACAGATATTTTAGCACAACAAACTAAACATTGCAACCAACTCAAAGACAAATCTTCTTATCCTGTTTTAAGTCAAGACACAGAGATTTCAAATGAAGAATGAATGAGTCGTAGTTATAGTTGTTGCTGTTGTTTTTGTTGGAGTAGCAGAATGGAAGTAGGAGATGTGGCAACAAAAGTAGCAAAGTATGCAAATGAATTATTGCATCTTTTTGGCAAAATAATTTCAATTCTCATACAATAAATATGTTTGGATAAATATTTGTCTTTAACAAATATTTATCCAGCAGAGAATTTAATTTTTAAGAAAAATTCTTTATTAATAAGTTTTTTTTTATTGATTTACATTATAATCGTTGCGGCAAAATAAAATCCGAATATAAAAATTTGGACTTCCTGATTAAATCTTTGAGCTCGTGTTCCTGACTTGCTATCACTTTTATAGCAACTTGATTATCACACATAAGGATGTCATGCCCACTGGCATATACTTAAGCTCAGTGATTATGAGATCCTGAGAAAGAAACAGAACCAACCATAAGCGACTATAGGAATTCCTCAATATTGGGGTATGAAAGACTGACACAGTAAGTTACAAGTTTCAGTGTTTTCCCTACATGTACTGCATTCGGTGACTCCTATTAGATTAAGATGTTGCGGTAGGGTGGAAAGTCCCGTAAGCACGCCCACCATCCTATTAACCTTGCTTTTCCCAAAGGTTAGAATATACATGGTTTTCGCTTTCTCTGGTTCGCTCTATAGTGTCGCCCACTCCTATAGCAATAAAAACGACATCGGATTTTTCAAGATCCTTGTGTACCAGATCGACCAAGTTCTCCTTCGCCTAGACTATACACTACCTATTCCACGAACATAAAAACCATGTTATGGTTCGTCAACCGGATGTCTCCCCACAAGTATCTGTTACATGGTTCCATGTAACTTGCTTCTTTAATTTTAAACACCTCTTATGAACTCGTGACATTTTGTTGGATTGACTTTTTGAAGCATTCTCAGAATAGTGACATGATGCCAGGTGGCGTCAAAATATAAGAATATCAAAATTTTGAAACGTACATACTTCTGCACACTGGATTATTCTTCCACAAATCTTGTTTTCAAAAGTCCTTTGATATGCTTCTATAGAATAATAAAAGTCGAAATTAGAAATTATGTTTGAATTTAAACCAATGCAACTCTAAAGGGAAGCTTTCTGGTAGAAATCGAAGGAAAGTGAATTGTATTGCTTTAGGGTTGATGCAGTTCTATACGGAATGGAATTGTTAAAAATAGATCATTGAGACTATCATTGCGATATTCAACTGGTTACTCGTATTTTTACTTATTAAGAGATTCTTTTCCTGTTGCAATGTACGATTCTGAAGGACTTTTATGCACCGCTCTTCTCGCTTTTTAATGGCTGCCTAACTAATCGAATTTAGGTTAATAGAAAAACTCGTATAAATTCTTACAATTGAAAAATTTAATCATAAAAATGTATTCTTAATGAACGTATTATGGCCGTAAAAGCCTTTTGATCATATGCTCTCAGATTTTAGAGAATACTCAGATCATCTATTTTGTTCATCACTCACTCGAACTTCGTCTCATTATAATTTCCAATAAATATTGAAATATTTATACGAAGCTTAAACTCAAGAATTGTCAAGTGGAATATGAATGACTCTCTTTTATAATGAATATACAACACGTAAGATAATGAGTGCCTAGTGTACTCCTGTCACTAGCTCAAAGTGAAACATCCAATCTGTCTCTCTGTGAGGCATCTAAAGTAGGTCGTTGTATTTGAACTGCGATGCTAATGTGGATAGAGAGTCCAGTGTTTAGTGTCTCAGAAATCTATTTCTTTTAATTAATGTAGTGTTTGAGAGCTGAAGAGCACAAAAGAGGTGCCCAAAAGTGTGATAGAATACTTACTTGATTCAATAGCTTAATGCTTCCGACATCTCATTTGATCAACTTTTATCATAAGAAATTGAAAAATCCAAAAAATATTGATTCTTTAGTTTTGATTTCTCTTCAGTTAGTCCAGTGTAACTGTGATCATTTTATATTTATTTCATAACGATTTTCTTTGATCCATTTATTCACTTGATTTCAAAACTTTCCAAATTAAAACAAAATTGTTTTACCAAAATTGTTTGTTCAATTCATAAGTCATGAATAATTTATGATAAATTATTTTATTACTTTCAAAAATTGTTTTCCAAATTTATATCGTTTTTTTATTTCACTCAAACGTAGAAATACGCCAAAATAGAAACCTTTTTCGGCGCCTTTTTCTTCTTTATTAAAATGGACAGAAAATAATTTCAAAAATGTTGCGGACATACTTCATTATTTCCATGACATGTTACAATTGCAGTTTAAGAAAAACCTAAAAGTAAAACTAGAAAATACTCAACTCTATCGATATATCTATCAATTTATATATATAAAAATGAATCTGTGTTTGTTTGTTTGTTTGGGACTTATAGACAGTTAAAGTACTGAACCGATTTTGCTGAAATTTTCGCAGAATAATCCCCAATTCCCGAATGTAACATAGGCTATAAAGAGTTTCGATAGGACCAGGGAAAGAGGTACCCCCATACTAAACAAACATTTTTATCGAATATTTAAAGAACTATAACAGCGAGAATTTTCGAGTTTGGTCCCAACCACTTTATCAAGGAACTGCTTTAGCATACAAAATGAAGGACGGAAAGAATCAGGGGGAGAGATAGTTTCCATACAAAGAAAAATGTTAAAAATCAAATATCTAAAGAAACTCAACACCGAGAATTTTCAACTTTGGTCTCAATAAATTTTTCAAGTAACTTTTTTACTGGACCTAATGAAGGGCGAAAAGGATCATGGAGAGAGGTGTTCCCCATTCCAAGAAAATGTTGATGTTGATCGAATATCTAGTTCCTTAGACAGCAATAATTCTCAAATTAAACCTCAATCACTTTCACAAGAATTTGTTTTACTGCTCAAAATATAGGATCAAGGGGAAAGTTGCTCCCATACAACAAAGCAAATATTAATTATCGAATATCTAAAGAATTGTAAAAGCGGAACTGTTCGAATTCGTTCTATTTACTTTCCCAATAATCGTTTTTACTGGCTAAAATGTAGGACGGATGGGAACATGGGGAGGTGCACCACCCACTTTATAAGGGCGGCAAAGCGCACCGGGTCTTAGCTAGTAGAAAATATATCTAGATACTGGACGTTTAAGGAAAATTGGAAAATAAAACCACAATAACAACAATAACAACAACAAAAAGTGATCATAAAAGTAAAAGAAGCAAAAAAAAAAAATGATCACAACACAGTCTGGCGCCTGATTGTAACGAAACAAATCAAATTAAGTGCAGAAATCAAGTAAAAAACGGAAAAAACAACAACAACAACAACTAAAACTTCGCAATAAAAAAGAATATTGAAAAGAAAAAAAATATATGGAAAAAAGCAAATACAACAAGTTTAAATGGTTTTTTCTTAAAATGGCGCTCTTTTGATATTTTGATTTATTTTATTTTATTTTCTTATTTTTCATTTACGTTTAAATCTCGTGTTTGGCCAATAAGAAGTTGCACAAAAAATCAAAAAAAAAGAAGAAGAAGAAAATTGCAATAACACTTGAGAGAATCGTTTTAAATGAAAGATATAGAAAAATGATCAATGGTGAGAAATGGCAATTGTCCATGTAGCACCCAGAAATGAGTACGAATACGAGGTACAATTGTGTTATCATCATCATTTTGGCAAAAGGATGATATGTTTTCAGCAAATAATTGTAAAAATAGCTGGAGTGTGAAATCTGTGGCCCGAAGTCTAATTAGAGAATTTGAACTATTATACAAATTAACAATGCTTGAAATAATGATCCCGTTGTCTCAAATGGTTACGGTTTCAAAACTAAATTAAAGATTAAGGTCCAGATTCGAGTTAAATCAACCAAAAATTTAGGCAAGACATACAGAACGGGACTCCAAAAAATGAGTTCCTTTAAAAATGGAGTGAGTGGCAATGGAGTAACAAAAAATGTCAAATCGTGGGTGATTCTACAACCTGTAGTTGAAGCAAATCAAACAGAACAGTATTCCCAAAAAGTGAATTTCTTAAAACGGATAGCGAAAAGCAATGAAAATCTCTACTTCTTCCTCATTATCGCAATTTCTAGAGAAGTCGTTAAAACTGATATTTAATCTTATAGCATGCGTACCCATATAACAATTACCAGGGATCTTCTAGAAAACAGTACGAAGCTTCAACCTAGAGAGGCCAAGATTATGGACTTTTAGATCACTGAGAGGACAATTTTCCTGCGCCAACATTAGGAACTTTGATAATACTGCAGGATCTTGTATCTTATAATCAAGAGCCAATTCTGTTTTAGACACTTCACCCGCATCATTATTGGCTGATGAAATTCATGTTGAAATGTCTCATTATTTCGTTAAGAGATGAGACCCGAAAAGGACCTAAACGCTGCCAGAGTAATAGTACAAATTCAAATGTTTCTGTCGAATATTCTCCCAAGAGTTGGAAAATAACGCTATTTTTGCAATTCCAACCATGTGAATACACTTTGATGGTATTTTTTTTATTATAAAATTAATGAAAGTATTCTAAAATCCTCCATGCTCATAATTCTTTGAGCCTTCAACTTAACAATGGCGCACATACACATATATATGGGTTTTACTATGTTAAAGTCATTTGATACATTATTCAAATTACTGTCATCCTCTTCGTACTCCAGATTTCTCTGAAGTGAATCAAGCTTCTTTCTGCTACATTATTCTGAAGTGGAGAGTATTCCGTGAGTATGTACTGTATAGTAGTTTCCAATAGTCACCCAAAAAGCGATTGCCATTAGTTTGACACACTCGCGGTACCATCCTACATCGTCCTGAGTTTCCCTTAACGGCTATTCAGAATAAAGAATACTCACCTCAGCTTTCACTTTACAATTTCCGATTGTATCGTTACTCCGTACTTCACTGATTGATCTGTCTAGTGGTCTTTGGGAGATTGAACACTCTGTTACGGACTGTTGGCTCTATAATAGTGACTCCTTATGTGAACACTGCTATTTATTCACGTAAGGACGTGCGAACTTTAAGGAAACAAGCTCGTACGTTGGTTTTTCTCCCAACTGATACAAAAACATTCGCTGGAACGTCATCTCTAAAATACTCTTTTGGCATATTGGACATGCCTCAGAAAAGTTCTGTTACCCTGTGGACTGGAAAACGACTTCGTTTTCTTCTTTTTAGGGGGCACAATTAGGTAACTTCTTTCAAAACAACACCCAAAACAAGATTTATAACCGATATTTAGCCAGTACAGTCCTGGGTAGATTTCGTGGTATTTGGCATGAAATTCAGAGTTGCCGTACTGTAATTGCTACCTCTTAAAGAAGCTAATAACTCAAGGTCTTTTTTATAGGAATAGGATCTCTGGAGGTCATGACCATAAACATGGGCTGTTGTAGGTCGGTTGGACTAGTGCTCCTTAACACTAACGAATAACTTTCTATTGTGAGTTAATCCCTGTCAGGAGTGAAAATTATTTGAAGAGATTGATCACTTGCCGTCCCTAAGAAGCAGACGCTGACAGATCCTCAATGAAAATGAAGAATTTTCTAGCGTCTGAAAAACTCTTCGTAGAGTGTCCAATTCAGAGTAGCTGAACTTAATATGAGTTGACCGTTTACTGTAGATTAACATAACCAGGAGCTTTCACCTTTAAAGCCCCTAATTGGGTTCATGAACTGTTTCAAAAGTTATTGATCGGATGGATTGCGGCTCCAAAGAACCAATGAACTACTTTCCGTTGTGAGTTCTTTCTTGATGGAAATTAACAAGTTTCTAAGCGAGAGGACACTTGTCAGAAAAGGATGGGCAGCTCTTAGTTAACACATTTGAAAAGAAACTTCATCGGACAACCAAGCGATTTCTTGTCGCAATTAGCAATCGTACCAAATCCTAGATCTAAAAGAGAGGGATATTGGATCAAAAATGTAAATTGGATAGACATTTGAAATTACCGATATTTTTACCAGAATTTCGTGAAATAAGAGACATCGCAATTATATACATGTCAACAGACCAGTATGCAGATTGACATATAAGGTATAAGTTGGAATAGTGGGTATAATGGATAGAATCCTTCTTCCTTAACACTACAGCTGGATGAATTCGGTTGAATATTAACATAATAATGGCAGAGGTGCACAGCATTATGACTTTGGAAGAGGAAACTTATTTTCCAAATTGTGAATGTTTAACTTTTATTCACCTCCTGATTGAAAATGGAATCTTTCCTAAACATTGTCCCTCTCTGCTTTCATTTAAAAGAACTAAACTATTAAACGATCAAGTCATGTGATCAGTGAATGCTAAAAAGTCTTTTGAAAAATGTCTGCTACTGAATTGTACTTGTACTTGACTGCATAATTGGCAATTGTCTTTTGGCAATAAAAAAAAGAAAACAAAAAAATACTTCAAAATGAGGAATTAAGATCACGTGTTAAAATCTCAAGGTATTACTTCTTTAAAATTCACCAGGAATTGTAATCCTGATGGAAAAAAAGTGTGACTATTTAAACAATTTTAAATGTCAACTTGAAAAATAAATGAAAAATGTTTGTAATTTTTATCAGCATCTCATAGAAAAGGACAAACAAACAAACAAACAAACGTACAAACAAAAATATAAAATTACAAGATCTCCTTTTAGAAGAAGAAGAAGAATAATAAAAAATTAAATATTTATGGTCGAAAATACGAAGGGAGAATGATTTAAAACACTTTATAAACTTATGAATTATTTGCATTTACAAGCATTTCGATGTGATTAAGAAAAAAGAGCGATAAATGATGTTTCATATTTGGTTAGGTAAATATTGCACAGTGGGGTAGAAATAAGTTAATATGACAGATTTGTCATTTGATTCCAAAAAATGAACTATGAATTCTAATTAGATTTCATAGAAAAATACTTATATTCTATTATGGATGACGCTTTAGCAGTAGAGTTTCTCCACTGGGAAACGTTCCTGGGGTTTTCCCGGGAAATTTATTTTTCTACATCCCGGGAAATTTCTATCGGGAATTTTCGATAAGAATTTTTAATGAAAAACGTCTGTATATCCAGAATTATTAATATAAAAATTCAATAAAATTTTATCGGATTATTTGTTCTAAGCAGTGTCCTATTTTAAACCTGCTATATCGCTCATTGGCTCATCAACTCTTCTAAATCGGATTAGTAGAATATCAGTGTATATACATTCAATTCAATACAAGAATACAACAAAAAAGTTTTGGAGTTGTTTAAACAAGCTCCAATGCAAGGACCTTATACGCAATATGCTTTTAAGCATCTTGAAAACTCTTTAGAATGGAATAATTCCATATAAAATCAGCATACTTTTTTGTCTAATTGTCTTAAGTATACTAATTTCATGAATATCGGTCCTTAATAATGAATATCGGTCCTTAAAATTCGAATAAAAGAACTTTGCACTTGACATAATTATGTGTAGTGAATTTTGAGAACATCATAGCTCCCATATAAGAAAATAATATAATAATTCGAAATAGCAGCTGCAAATTAGGGCCACTACCTTTCAAAGTAACTTAATAAAATTCGCAAACATTTGGCAGACCCGAATATAAGAATTCAAATTTTTTATCACAATTTAGGCATTTTTTCATTAGAAAGCTATTAAATCATAAATTTTATAAAATATATAATATTCTAATTTATTCCCGGAAATTCCCGGCAATTGACAATTTTTTTCTAAAATTCCCGGGAATGAAAAACCCCGGAGAAAGAGAAACCCTATTGAGCATATTTGGCTTCCGGATTAAAATGTTTAAATTTCTTATGCTCTAAGAAATGCTTAAGATAATTTAAGGAAGTTTCGTAAGTTTTCTCCGCTTTAGGGGCACTTAATTCTAGAGCTAAATCGGAAAAGATGTCATTTTGATAATCTCCAGAATATTGTTGCTGACGAACTGGTGAAGGAATGTTTTAATTTTCGATCAATCGGATGAAGCTGATAACTGATAATATTAGCTCTACCGAAATGACAATTGAGAAGTTAAGAAACAACAAAGCTTCTGATGAAGCTGAAATACCAGCAGAAATTCTAAGGGTAGAAATAGAAACCACAGCTGAATTTCTACAAACAAACACCACTTCTGCCTGGGGGAAAGAGAAGTTGCTACCAATTTGGATGAAAGACATCACCGTTAAATTAGTGATTTTAATGATTTTAATGATAACTGGAGGAGGCAATGCTCAAGATGCTGAACTCTAAGTTCTTCAAAATGACAATGTCAGCCAATAATTTAAAACAACTGCAAAAATGCCCCGTATCACCTCAGTTATTCACCATGGTGCTGGATATAATGAGCGAACTCTATTCTGAGAGTAGAGAGTTTCTCGTGTCATCTAGAGAATTTGGATTATGGGGATGACATTTGTCAACTCTTGCACAAGATATTCATGGCATTATAACATCAACAACATGGATTTTATTTTCGCTTGAAAA
Source organism: Cochliomyia hominivorax (assembly GCA_004302925.2). Lineage (NCBI taxonomy): Eukaryota > Metazoa > Arthropoda > Insecta > Diptera > Calliphoridae > Cochliomyia > Cochliomyia hominivorax. The sequence continues at coordinate 57,580,629 of PYHX02000413.1, forward strand.
AATACGGTCAAATAAATATACTTTTTTAACTTCAAATATATTCTCTTTAAAACCACATAAGATGTTTGAAATCTTTTTTATAAGGATCTGAATCTTAGCGATGAGGTGATATCTCCTTTTCAGCGACTTAAGTATGAGAAAGAAGCAGTTTCAAGGAAATTCTTTCCATTTACAGGTTATTTCTCTATGATAAGATTATGGGCATCTCAAGTGGGCGATTATACACAGATATTTTTAAAATTCCTAAAATCCAGTTTATTTCTAAAAATCCAGTACAAAATCCGAGTCACAATTAACACCATGCATTTTGGATTAATAAGGACTTAAAAAGTACTAACGTTTAAAGTTAAGATGGTTTAAATTTCTGGATGAACTGAAACGGCAGTTGGAAAGCTTCGCTTTCTGAGTACAATTTTCTTGGAACGATGCAGATTTTCTATAAATTGCCACAACTATTCTTCATCACAAAGCTGGAGTAGTTCTTTTAACAAGGATTTATATATTTATTTTCTAAATTATTTTGATCCTGCCCCACTGTACCTTTCTAATTTGTTTACGATGTATTTCAACACTAGACGATTTTCCAAAATTCTAATCCAATAATCTGTAAACCCAATAATTATTTAATAAACTTGTTATTTTCAAATGCTGCTTCAACTGTTAATACTTTAATGACACTAAAGTAAACAACAGCAACAACAACAACAATAACAACAATAACATCTTTAGACTCAGGTGTTACATTTTCCACACTCAATTTACGGCTCTTTAACAATAATCTCTCTCCATCGAAACCCTCAAACTTTGCACCCTCTACATTTTTATTCTCCTTGTACTGATACACACACACACACGCACACACACATGTTTTATTAAATCTATTAAATTGATTCGTTTAGAACGCAAAAAGCCACATTAAAATCTTAAACCAAAAATACAAGCACACATACACATACACACACAACTCAAAATCTTTAAATCCTGGAAGAAACATTTAAACATCATTATCAACACATTAAATAATATTCATTGGATATCGGTATGACACTGTTTGGGTGTCAATGAACCATCATAAATAAATAAATAATAAATAGTCAAAATATGGCACAACCGAAAAGAGCCGTTTAATGCAATTTACCCTCTCAATTTGCCCTCTTTCAAAAATAAAATAAATTGAAATAACAAAAAATCAGAGGAAATCATGAAAAGAAGGGCAACTCTTGCTGAAGTTAATAGAAAACAATTTTACCCTGGTGTTTGAGATTTATTTTTGTTGTTGTTGTTGTGAATATCACCCTCCTTTTTCCGTTCTTCCTTAATATTTTGTTATTGGTTTGGCTGAAGCGTTTTTTTTGTTTGAATAACCTTATGGTATTTTTTCCTCTTCATTATCGTCCTTTTCCCTGTATCCTTGTGCGGTCAAAGTGTTTAAATTCTCAAAGGAATTTACTTTACGCTTTTATTTTGGTTTCTTCTGTTTTTTTTTTTTTTGGTCCTGTTATTCGATTGTTTTTGAGAATTCATCAGCTTAGCGGAGATTAGTTTACTTCCCAAGTGGGATTATGTCACTTTCATTTGACATTTGCATTTATGTGATTCTTTTTTGTAACATTTTGATTGACAGTTTTTCATATGTGTGTGTTATAAGTTTTTAAACGTATTTTCGAATATTTCGTAAAGGATTTTGAAAATTTGAACAGAAGTTTTGATTTAAGAGTTTTTTTTTTTTTTTTTTTTTTTTTTTTGAAAAGGGAATTTTGTAAAGAAAACACCTGTTTAAAAGGGAATTTTTCCTCAATGGAATTGTTAATTGTTTATAATTTTTTTATGATGATGAATGAGAATTTAAAAATTTGAAATTATTCAATTTTTTTTTGTTGAATTCCAGCAAGTGATGATTAAAGGTAAATGGCTACCGTCCTGTACTAAAGAAGGTTAATACTGGAAGCCTTTTAGGAAAAATTCCTTAAAGCCGAAGCGAAGGGGTCGAAAATTGGTTCAGCAAAATGTAAGCCACCGGGGAAAATTCTGTTCAAAGTCTGCGATTATTGATGGAAGCCGCACAAGCTCGACATTCTTAAGGAAACTTGAAACCATGGAACTTGTCGCGTTTTTGTGAATCTTGATCAAAGCTTTCATATACGTGTACCGATCTTGCACATGCCAGAGTATGCTCTATTCATATATTCGAAGAACTTATTTAACTTGTCACTGCTCAAACAGTTAGGTGACTCCGATGTCATTCAAGAAGGGTTTGTTTACTGAACATTTCATTAAGCATTTCATTAAGCGATAAGAAGTTCTCCTCATGTAATGTTTCTTAAGGCTGCATCTGGCGATTTTGAATATTTCTTAATTGCGTATCACTTAGCAAAAGAGACTGATTGGCCAATCGTTTTATAAGTAGATAATATGGTATCATTATCCATATCCAATTTATTACCGACTATTGTTTTGAGCACCATATGGCGTGACCTACTGATTTGAATATGTTAAGATCTTCGAGTGTTTATCAGAAGGAATTTTGATTCCATCGTCTATGATGCTGGTGAAAATTTCAAGTTACATGCAGTGAAGAAATTCTTGATTTTTTGTTGTCAAAAGCTTTTGACTGGTTAATTGCCAGAAAGATCATATGTTCACATGGCCTCTGCTGGTTCAAATCATATGCGACTTGAGTGGCTACGGCTATTGATGCTGTTGCTGTAGTGTGCATTTTGTGGAATCCACATTGGTGATGAGGAGCTATAAAATGACAGTTTAGCTTGGAAACTCCTCAAGAGTCTTCGAAAATGGTGATAGATTTGTTTCAGTTAAAAAACCACTTAAAACCCCGCTCCTTAAGGTGCTCCAGCATTGAAAATCTTTCGCGGTCAATCGATTTTGATGATTTAGCTGCGTTGAAGGCCTCTGCAACTTCATGTGGAGTGAACAATTGCAGATGTCAGTGACAAGAAGGTTGTGAAATTAGCAAACAACATTTCGATTATCTCTCCCAGGATGTTCAATAATTGCAGACAAAATGCTCGCGATCAATCCTTAGAATCGAATATTATGGTATCTTCTTGGATTTGGAGACAGATTTGAATGTCGACCACAATTCATTCACTACAATAGTTGTTGTTGCTGTTGTTGAGATGATCCAGCTATTTTTTTCACAGTTCAACAAAGCGATTTTTGTATCGTTGAGGTTGATATTTCGGATCTCATAAGCGTCGCCTGCGAACATCGCTGCTTTGGCTGGAAAATGTTGGCGCATTACAAATATTCTGCCTCCTGCACGAAAAGGCAGTATTTAACATTAAAAATTTTGCTCCATCATCATTAAAGACATTTACGTCTCTTCTACTTGTTCAACATTTTTAAGCTTCTAAGTAATACGTCGTTTGCCCCATATGTGGGCTTAGGGTGAAGGTAATGTTTTGCCCTCTTGTAAGTAACATTAGCATGTGCGCGTTTTCCAACTATTAACCAAGTTATATTATTTTTTATAACATTTTACACCCATTCAAATCAGTGAAAACAACAAAAATTCGACAACAGTGTCACTCTAACTCATGTTACGTCGCTTTTTTTATGACAAACATTTATTTGGCATAAAAACGAATTAACCTATAAAAAAGAGTGTAAAAATGTGCGTAAAATTAACAAAAAACAAAAAAATCTTACACTCATACTCAAACATAAGTTTACATTAACAAAACGAAAAGAAAAAAATGTTGCATGCCACACCACACGGAGTAAGCAGGCGGGCCATTAGTTGGTAGAAAAAATGCGACCACAAAAAATGAAAAATGTACTTTTTGTAATAAAAGTACTTTAAGTACTTTATATGTTTGGGGAAGGGTGGGGTTGTAGTTACGTAAGTGGAATTTGTCGATTTTTTTTTCATTCATGGCGTTTACGACACAAATGAGAAAACATGTTAAACAAAATAAATAACAAACAGATTTTTTTGTTTAACGAAACAAAACCACAAAATAGCGAAAGTATAAATAAAGCGAAGTACTTATTGCATACAAGATGGTAATTAATAGGGGAGATCAAAAACGAAAAAGGGATTTTGAAATTTTAACTGAAGTGAACTCAGAATGCGAATGTTGGGGTATGAATGTTGATCCATATTTTGGAAAACACGGAAAATGTACTGTCAACTGTATATTTTAATAATTATTTATTAATTTGTGGAAAACGGCTGAAGTATGTTATCGATTGTCAGTAGAAAGTTGCAGTCAATATGATTTTTTACTACATTCAGAAGTTGGGATTTAGACCCAGGAGGCAAAAACAGGCCTTATCAGCCGAAAATGTTGGGATATGAGGATTTTGAAGAATTCTCTTGGGAAATTATTGTCAAGTATCAGAAGAATTTGCATTATCAGTCGAAATTATTTAACAAGACATTTCCATAAGTTAATATTGAAATTCACTCAAAATTGATTCCATATAAATTGAAGCCGAGACTCTGAAAATCGGTATTGTATGTTGGAAGTGCTGTTGGGATGTAAAAAAGAAATAACTTTTTACATCCAATTATTTCTGGTGTTGAAAAGTAGATACACACGATAACTCCAAAATAATCAAACAAACGTCAAATCCGAATACTGTACACCTACACCAACATATGTGGTTGGGGTATTGTGCATTTATGCATAATCTAAAGTGATCCGTGATCAGTGATCAGATTCTGAGACGATTTAACGATGTTTAAAGATATGAAACGTAGTTTTATTTCGATCCAGGGATGAATCCTGGTCCATTCCTTTATAACCTTCAAACATATGGTTTTTAGCATATTAAAGTCCCAAATATTAAACGGTTTTACCGAAAATTTTACAAATTTTGCAATGGTTTTTAATGGTGCGTCAAATTTTGAAAGGTCAAGAAATTATTAAAGCTCTAAGATCACCCAAAAACAAAATTTTTTCTAAAGCCATAAATCCTACAAAAATATATAAAACTCATCAGAAGAAATCAGAAAATCAAATAATACGTGAAAGGTTTTGACTTAAGAATTAATGAAAGCGGTAGAAAAAGTAGGTTTTATTAAAGACAAGTTACAATAGGAGGTAATGTGAAGAAATCGAAGGAGCAATCATGTCGCTTAACCATCCACAATTGCATATTATCGGTCGCCAAATCTGTCAGAGATTACAGCGAGCTGTGACCAACGAATAGCATCTGCTTTCCTCCAAAAGCAGAAAAAATTATACTAAAGTTACCCTCAAGAGAGTTCTTGAGATGTTGAGTAAGAATGAATGTCAAGACCCACAATCTGGGCCATATAATTCTGGTAATCAAACACGATGGTTCATTATCACATCGGTGTTGAGCAATAACATTGAGCTCTTCCTCAACTTGCGTCTTACAAGCGGTGAGTGAGCCACCTGGTTACCTTGGTAAGTCTCGTATCCATGCACCCTTTGTGTGATGCGACATTCTCGGACAAGATTCGACCTTATATCATATAATACTTTAGTTAAATGGTCGCACTATGAATTGCTGGAACCTCAGCTTGCAGAATATTACAATCAACCGGAAATTTGAATAACATGCGGATGTAGATTTCCTGAATGAAGACACCTCCACCTTTTCTACGATTCATCAGTATAGATGACCAGTGTACCACCATGGGATGCAGACCGCGATTCTCCCATATGGCGAGTAATTGCCTTATGGAGAAGCAGCGAGTGGTTAATGAGTCCTGTAATTCATACTCGTTTCAAAGATACTTGCATGATTATACCTCCTGGAACTGAAGAATTAACATAGTAAAATCCATTAACAAACTAATTCGGAGACTAAAATAAAATCTGAATAATCAGGACTTTCATATCGTGTTAGATTTCTTTTAAAGTCCATCCAAAATTTATAATAGATTAAATTAATTAAAACCTTTTTCGGAAACCCTCCGCGAAATGCATTGAAACCTCTTAAAAAATATGTGGAATTACTGAACGACGGATAAGAAAGAAATTTACTTTGATTTTAATGAATTTAGACTCTTAATTAGTTTTTCTTTATCTTTATAAAATTTCATGAGAATTGAGGTATTTTGGAGTTAATCAGGAGGAATTAAAGTGTCATGTGGTCATCGGCGTAGTAAGTGGCCCTTCAAAAATGACCACCTCGGATATGATTTATAATTCACCAGAAACTCTTTTATGGATTTATACAGTCTAGATAGATAATCTCTATTTTATATACAAAGTTTTCGATCAGTGAGTACAATTTCCTATTTAAGTGAATCTCCTAATTATTTCCCTAAAGAATACATTGTTGTATAAAAAATGTTATAAATGTAAAACACGTTACAAATGACCACAAACTAAAAAAAATAAATGTGTTGGCGTCTTTTTTTCCACAAGGACATTTCTCTCTTTCTCTAATACAAAATAGCCACCTAAATAAAGGGCAAAAAGGAAAAAAGACTTAACAAAGAAACGAATGAAAGAAAAATTATCCAGCTGTGAAGTTCAAGTGTTGATTTTTGATATAAAAAAATTTTATTTCAATCATGATGATTTTGATTTTTATTCGCTCTCTCGCTTTTTTTTGTTGTGGTTTTGATATCCTGGAGAGTCTTTCAAAATGTAAATAAAGTAAGGAAGGAAGGAAGGAGGCGGAGAAACTTTTTTTAAGTTTTATTTATTTATTTTTTTGTTGTTTTTGTTTTTATCATAACATATGTCTGATTAGTTGACCTTTTGAAAAGAAGTTATAACACAAATTCAATATCAACCATTAATCACTCCACTTAAATAGAAACACCCATCGAGTCCTTTAATAAAATTATTTTATCATTCATTTAAACATTCTGGAGGTAAAAGATTTTTATATAACAAAACACTTGTTTTAGTTTTCATAAGAGAAAAATATTTATGAAGAAATTTTAATTGTATTTTGACAATTGATGTGTCATGTGTCAGGCGAAAAATGACATTTAGTTTCTGTTGATTTCATTTTCATGGCTGTCAAATGGTTACGTGAACTGATTTTTTTTTAGAATATTCAAAAACGCATCGACATGCGATATTGCACAGTGTGTCAAAATAGATTTTACTTCTGCAGAAGTAGAGAAATTTTAATGAAATTTAATACGTTTTTAGCTAAGATGAAATTTGAGTTGATTTGAAAGAACATAAGGCCCTATCTAATCAAGGGCGTAGACGGTGACCTTCAAAATTTCGCCATTTCGGGCATGTGGATTTTTTAAAAATTTGATAAAAATGTATTCGTAAATTTAGACCACAAATTTTATGTGTAGAACGTCCTTGTAAATCTCTATAAATATATGTTTACATTTATAGTTTCAGAGATATTCAAGTCTAAATAAATGTTTTAAGAATTATCCTTATTATATAGCTACATATGCCAGTTAATGCCCTGAAAAATATTTTTTGGCCGAGTGATTCTTATAATGAAAAAGTGAGATTTCTACAAAATGAAATTTTGGGTGTTCTGCATGGAAAAATGGGAATCTTTTTAATTCCCTGATTTGTAGACAAGTATATTTACATTATATTTTAAATAAATATTATTATTCCTTTCGGTTTTTTTAAAATTTAATTATATTTACTTAATTTAAAATTTTAAATTCTTCATAAATTTTCGATATTTAGTGAAGGTCCATCTTCTTTTTCTGCAAAAATTGATAATGCTCAAGTTCTAAGTTCCTTTTCATGGATACCAAGTACTTGTTTAAGTAGTTGATACTTTGATAGAAAATCGAACTTAAACTTGGCCTCTCTCCTGGTCAAAACCCTATTAAAAGTTTTTCATTAAAAAATTAAAATTTGTTTCCTCTCGAAAAATTTTCCATAATTATTTCCAAATAAACTCGATTTTGACCTACTGTGTGTCATCCTTTTAAGGTTAGTTTCGTGAGGAATTCAAAAATGTATCAACTATTTTTAAAATACATACAAACACAGAAACAGAGTCGTGGTATTGAGAGTCCTGGTATTGTTTCCATATTTTTGTTACAACATTTTAAGTGATGTTGGCAAACAAATGCAACAACAATAACAATAATAATAATATTAAAACTGTCACACATCCATTTACAATTGTTGTCTTTATATTCCTCCACAATCCCCGTACAACCCTCATTTTCCTCTCACCCATTATATTCACGTTTTTCGTCCTTTACTCTAGAATCGGGGTTAAAAATTGTATTATAATTTTTTCTTCATTTCATTGTTGTTTTAATTGAATCATATATTCCATAGTTTTTTCTACTGATATTGAAATTGAATCATTCTTTTTTTATTTTTATTTTCATTTCATTTCTATATAAAGTTTTAATTGCAACATCTGTCACTGTGGTTTTCATGAAAATTACCTTCATCTTCATTTTCTGCCTTTTTCAAATTTTCAATTTCGATTGCTCTTTTTGTTTTTGGTTTATGTGTTAGTGTGAGTAAGTGGTTGTGTATGAATGTGTCTCTGTATGTATTTAAGTGTGTGTGTGTGTGTTTGTCATACGTCATACAGTTTTGGCTAATAAATAAAATAAAAATCATTTAATATGATTTGTTTGTTGGTTTGTCAAAATATTTTTTATAATCAACATTTTTCTTAGTTGTGCCGATAAAAGGGAGGGAATGAGGATAATATTGTAGTGGTAATAATAATAAATTTTATTCAAAAGGAATAAAAGGATTATATAAGAATACTTACACACATACACATGTATATGATTATTTGCAATTATTGTAAAATTTATGATTTTTATTTTTTATTTTAAGTTTTCGTTATAAAATTATTTAACAATAATTCAAGAAATTATTAATTAGAGAAAAATTTAAATAATTTAATTTACTTCCTACCACTACAGTCCACCAATTAAATTTTTGTTATAGAATGTAATTTTGCCCTTAACTTATAAAAAATCTTACTGAAATCTACATCGCTTTGGTTGTCCAATAAGGGGGAGAGATAACCCCCATACAAAAAATAGGATCAGGGAAAGAGGTAGCAAATATCGATCATCAAATATTTGAAGAACTTTAACAGAGAGAATTTTCAATTTTGGTCCCAACCACTTTATCAAGAAATTGTTTTACTAGACACAATGAAGGATGGTTAGAATCAAAGAGAGGAGCAGCCTCCAAACAAAGAAAATGTTGACAATCGAATATCTAAAGAACCATTGCATCGATAATATTCAAATTTGGTCCCAATAAATTTCTCTAGCAACTGGGTTGGGACCATTGGGAAAGGTTGTTTCACTTTAGTGGGACGGCAAAGCGCACCAGATCTTAGCTATTTGCTTTATAACATTTAATATGGATATTTTTGAGGTAAATTGATTTGTACAGGCGCAAACTCTTAGTATATTTCACCGTCGGGTCATGGACCTTCAAAATTGGTCATTTCAGGTATGGATTTTTTATTTTTGAATCGCCGAAAATTTCATTTATAGATCTTTTGACTACTTTTCAGACATGGTTATTTATATATTTTAACTTGACCCTAAACAAATTGCTGTATCCTGTACAAAATTCTAAATAATTTTCGTACTAAAATCACTAATCAAGTGGATCACAAACTTATGAAAAAAATATATTAATATGAACTATAATTTTTAACACCATAAGTGGTGAAGAAATTACATTAATTTTGTTATTTTATTTATAAAATCAAGAAGGAATCACCACTGTTGGCACACTCACACAATGGAAATTTGTGTTGGTATATGTTATTGTCCTGAAAAATCTCCTATTTAAAAACCGACAAAATCTCTACAGTAGAAAAAAATTTAAAGACAGTTATCTGAGATAACCGCCAAAAGTCTTAACAATTTTGAACAACGAATATGACCAAACGGATTATTTGATTTTCATGATTAAATGGGAAATGATATGCAGTATAATCACATATCTCCATAACTAATGCAGGAAATTTTAAAATTAATTTAAATACATATAAAGTAAATCCGATGATATTAGAGAAATACCTTCCCCGCTAGACCTATTTGATTTGCTTAAATTTAAAAAATATATATTTATACACTATAGCCCCGAGATGCGTCGTTAATGAGCCCCGGAGAAATGCGATGCATTGAATAGTACATAATCTGTTTTGTGGAAAAATATTTAAAACAAGGAGAACATTTTTGTATTTATTTCATTTACTTATTTATTTCTCAACTAATAAAAGATTTATTGTTATAGTATCTTGTTCAGATTGAAGTAGTGTGACAGTTATAGACCGATCACTTTAAAATTTCGAACGATGGTTTCTGTTTTTTTAGGTTCCACACTGGTGAACGTTGTCTCCTAAGGATTTAAAATTCATTAAAAGATCAGTGCATATGATGATGAGATTTACAAAAGAATATTTGAAGTCGTTTATCTTTTTCAGTTGTTTTTCAAAGTTATTTTCAATAAAATGATTATACATATTTGATTTCCTCCAAAATATATATTAAACCAAAAAATATATGAATTTAAAAATAATTAAATAATGTATGTAATTCTTTCGCCGGGACTACTCGTTTCCTTCTTTTGTTTTGTCAGGCTTTGTTGAAATGTATAAAATATATTTTTTATTAACACTCAGGAGAAGGACCCTTAGTTCAAGCGAAGGACGGTTATTCATATAACTTAACCTTTACAGTTATAAAAAAGGTTAAATTTTTCCATTGTGGATCAATATTTTTTAACGAAATAAGTCCTCAAATTAGGAAAGTTATTTTATTTTTGGATTTGGGAAATTATGTCGTGCAGCCTAAGAAAAATTCTTATTATGAGATCTCAAATTTAAGTGATTTTATTATTTTCGTATTGTAGCACAGTGTTATTTAAGTTTGCAGAATGTTATCTTTTTTTGAAAACAAATAAATAAGTCGTTCACAGTTAAAATTTCATGTGTTTTCTTATGTTTGAAAAGAATCATTTAAATTATGTTATCACTTATGATTTATTGTTTTGTTACTAAAAAATAAAACATATTTCGAATTATTCATATACAACATACAACAAAAACTATGCATAACATGTAATAAAACTAAGTTAATACAATGTAAAAAGTTTAACACAATAAATTAGTTAAAACAAGTATGTGTCTTAAATCTTTCGTTTTTGAAGTTGATAAAACAAAAATAAAATTAACAATTAATTAATTATTTCGAGAAAAAAAAAAACAACAACACACAGTGAACTCTAAAACAAAGAAATCAACAAACAAACATACACATGTTTAAAACTAAATTAATCTATTTATTTTGTTTAAAATGCAACAAAGAATAATTAAAATGCATTAAAAGATAAAATTAAAACAAAAAAAAAATAAATAATTGAAAATATAAAAACAAATAAATAAAAATGAACAACATTTATCAAAACAATGAAAAACCTTAATAATTTATTATTAAACATTTTTCGTAATGTAACAACAACTGTTTCAATATATTTTTAGAATTGATGTGATGTTTATTTCTCTGTGTTGGTGGTTTTTCATTACAATTGCTTCTTTTTTTGTTGTTGTTGTTTGTTTTGTTTTGGTTTTGTATCTGCTTTTTTGTTTTATTTGTTTAATTTGATTTGTTTGTGGTTAAGAAGGGAAAAAAACTGGTCAAATTGTTAAGTCATACAAATTATTGTTGTTTGTTGTACATTTTTTTGTTTTTGTTTTTGTAAATTTGCAAAGGTTTAGAGTAAAAATGGTTACAAATGGAGTCACAAAATGAATGGGGGAAAGACTTTGTAATACTGAAACAAGAAAGAGTTTAAAAATAAGTTAAGACCATGAAGTCAACATAAAATTTGTGCTACATAGAATATATTTATTCAAAATGTTTTCATGATTTTCAAATATATAAGAGATTTATGATATTTAAGATGATTTTTGAAAGTGGGGTTATGTGAGGACAAATTAAACCATATATAAAATTGAATTTGTGTTTGTTTATTTGGGACTTAAAGACAGCTACTACACCGATTTTGCTGACATTTTCTCAGAATGATCTCCATATACCCGAAAGTAACTGTAAAAAAGGCTAAAAAAATTTGGATAGAACCAGGGGAAGAGGTACTCCCCATACAAAGCAAATAGTGATTAACGAATACCTAAAGAAATAACGCAGCGGAATTTTTAAATTTGATTTCATTTACTACTTCAAGGAACAATTTTACTGGACAAAATGTAAGACGGATAGGATCAGGGGGAGAGATAACCACCATAAAAAAATTTTAAGAACTATAAAAGCGAGAATTTTTGACTTTGGTCACTTTATTAAGGAACTGTTTTACTACACAAAATGAAGGACGGATAGACAATCAGAGGTAACCTCCATACAAGGAAATTATGAAATCTGATAGGACCTTGGGGAGGAAACCACCCACTTTATAAGGGCGGCAAAGCGACCCGTTCTTACTAGTAGTGTATTATTATTAACCGAAAAAAAATATGAAATTAGTTAATATATCTAAGTTATGATTTTACTTTATAGATAAAAATTTTAATTTTACATTGTTTCACTGTAAATAAAGTTCCTTGAGAAAACTGGAAATTTGAATACTTGAAATTTTACGACTTAAAAGTAATTTTAAAAATGTATTAAAATATCACCTAAAACTGTCTAACCAATGACGAACGATGTTTGGTTTACAAGTGTTTCAGAGGGATTCTGTATAAAACGAGTATAAAAACAACTTTTTTTTGAATGTTATAAATATTCAAATATGCACGCATAATACCAATGTTGGTGTAGGGTATAAAATACAAAAAACAATGAATTACAAAATGTTTTCTTTTTCAAAATAATTCTTTAACTTTTGAAATATTTAAGATATATAAACGCAAATTAACATGATTAAAGCTAAATTATTTTTCAGTTGATCTGTTGAATTACAGATGTCTTCCTCAAGGAAAAGGTGATAAGAGGCTGCCTCGGTTATGCTGATTTTTTTTGGAGACCAACAAAATTTTATATATGGATAGTCCTTGTAAATCTCAACAAGCCAAGCGTCTGCATTGGATATTTCCGCATTGCAAAGTGGGAACGTTAATAATTCTCAAATTTGTGGACAAAGTTTTATACATCATATTGAAATTTTTAACAAATATTGCAATTCTTTGCAATTTCATTAAAATTCGTATATTAATTTAATTTTCCAAGAAAAAAGCATTAATGTGAAATTTTAAGTTCTTCAATTCATTTTTGTCATAAAATGACAATTCTCTTGAAATTCGCTTAAAAATTCAATTCAGAATCTTCAAGATCTTACGTATATCGAATACATGGTTTAAATTTTGTATCGAAAGCAACTATAGAGCCAACCATTCCGAATTCAGCCACTTTTTAATCATAATTTTTGTGTTTAATCTTTTCGCTCTAAAATCCCAATGACTGAATTTAAATCGGAATATATTTTTGAAAACCTCAAAGTGTTTATTTTAAGTTATGGCTTTTTCCAGGCCACTTTTCTTCACATATTTTCAAATTTTGGTAAATCAAGCATTTTTTTTACATTTTAATTTAAAATTACAAGGTCAACATTTTCTGAAAATTTATATTGATATCTAAACTATTAATATTCTGATATTTAAATATCGAAAACAAATTATTTTTGCATTATAGCAGACATATTTCTGGATAATACGCAAAAAGTTTCAAATCAATTACTCTTATGAATGTACCTCACTTTACGCCCATATAACTCCGTCCGAGGAACCTCAAAAGGGTCCAAGCGAGGTTATAGTGCCATGATCCTCTGCTATCATTTAATGTAAATCTATTCATTTCATATTTATTTCCAAACTTTTATTTACAAAAAAAAATATGAATAAGAAAAAAAAATAAAATAAAAAGCACGTTATTGTCCCACTTCGGCAGAATTTTCGATATTGAATATCAAGCGTTCATCTTTTATTATCTCCAATTGAGGTAAATTTCTTTCTGCCCAATTTTTGAAAATGGAAATATTTTCATCAAAATGATAAAACTGTTAAAGTATATGTAAATTAAAAGTGAACTATTAAAGCTTTCCTTCGGTACTCAAATTTTATTATTCGCCTTTGACTTTAAAAATGTTCTGGACCACTTAACTCTAAGTTTGACTGAAATATAGTGCTGACATTTAATTTTGACCATGCACTGTACCACACCTGCTCCGATTTCGCACAAATTCGGTATTCACTGTGGCAGTATAAAATTCCAAGTTTTCAAAATGTAATTTTATTTCTGGATTTTTCGGCGGTTCAAAATTCGAATATTTCGAAAAATTTAAAAAAAAAACCTTAATTTTAATTTGATTTTAATCATTTGATTTAGGCTTTTTGAAAATCGAATAACTGGTAAAGAAGTTTTATCAAATTGAAATTAGGAAGTTATGAAAAACTGAACAGCCATAAAATCAGCGGAAGCGAATATTAATTAAAATTTTTTAATTACATACGTGAATATGTGAAAAATCGTTCATCATATACGTTTAAAATTATGTCAAGCCTATAATTACAAATATTTCGACTTAAGTACGGTTTTGAATTCAATCATTTTTTTTTTTTTAATATTACGGAAAAACAACAACAATTTTTATCCGCTCTCTAATAGTTTCCAAAATATAATACAGATCTATTTCACTCGTTTGATTGTTAATCTATATGAACAATATGGGTATCAGTGAAAGATTCAGAAGAGACCTTTTCAACTTTCAATATGGAGACAAAAAAGTTCTTTTTTCACTAAATTACCAATATTCCTAAAAGACAGCGTTATAACGGTATTTTTGACTTAATAATAAATTATAGTTTTTGCAGTATTTTAGTTTTATTATATTTTTCAATTAATGTTATACAAATTCTATAAATCGGTTGGAAGAAAAACATTCTTTTAAGACTATAAACCGAGAGACCTTAAAAAAGTAAATTCTAAAACTCTAATAAAAATTAAATAAATATTTTTATAAAAATTAACTAGATGATTTATTAAAAGAAATAAACAAAACTCTTTTTCCAAAAAATTTTCCTTAATATTATAAATGTTAAGAAGTCTTTAGAAAAAATTTTAAATGAAAATAAAACCCAAAGAAATAATAAAAAAGAAAAGAAAGGCGTGTCTTATAAAGCAAAGTAAATTTTTAAATAAAACAACAACATTAACCCTTTTTCACGAAACAAAACAAAAAAATAAACAACAACAACCTAAAAGTGGTGTGAGTTACAAAAATAAATTAATGGTTGTTAGACCACAAGAAAAAACCTTCACTGTTCTGTACTCATGCAAAAAAAAAATCAACAAAACTTAAAACAAAAACAATTTTATAAATTAGTTTATAGCAAAAGAAAAAGCACAAAAAAGAAATAAAGCAACAACAATAAGCCTATTTTAACACCTGCCTATGAAAACGGTAAAATGAAACAATTTCATTGGTTCTCTCACAAAAAAAAAACAACATCAAAATAATGTTTACTTTTGCTCTTTTAATCAAAATAAACTGGCCAAACACACACATTACAAACACGTACAAACTGTAATGAAAAAGGGGAAACCGTTAATATTTTTTTGTTAAAAATTTTGTTAAGGGTTTTCATGAATGTGTGCTTTTGAAAGAGAGACAGTGTGAGAAAGAGTGAGTGAGAGCATGAGTTTGGGTGTTTTGTTTAAGTTTAACAAAGAAAAAATATAAAAATAAACTAATAAAAACGAACAGTAACAGTATGAGTTAACTGTGTGAACATTTACTCGTTGAGAAAGTAACGAGCAAGAGTCCAATAAATAAAATCCTCTCAGTGTTTATGTTTTTCATATAAAGGGAGGAGTTTTTTTTATTTCTCCTGGTTTTAATTCAACAATAAAGAGCATAAAACTTGTTTGTTGTTTATATTAAAGAAAAAGAGTCTTATTAGAATTTTTTCTGTTTTATTAAATCTATCTCTCTCCCTTTTTTGCTTTATCGGGAAAAAGAGTAAAACAAAAAGAGCAGGATATATATATTTGAATAAAGATTTAATTATTTATTTCTTTCTTTTTAAGCTTATAAGAACGAGTATGTGTGTGTGTGTGTGTATGTGAGTTAGTTTAATGGAATTTTGATAATGTTGGTTAAAACGTTGCAACTAGTTCAGGTTGGACGGTCTTTTGATTAACATCGTTTAGTGCGCAGAAGCTATAGAGAAGAAGAAATGCTTGTTTATTGTGTTTTGAACGTAAACGGGCTCCAACAATAAACAATATATTCTGTTTAATTCAATAAGAAACGTGCGTCTAAAGGAATTTTTCGCCAAAACAAATTCTCCACGGGAATTTTTCTTATTTCTTTAAATGATTTTTTGAGAAAATAACGAAAATAAAAAATACGTTTGAAAAACAACATTTTTATAAGAAAAATTAACAAAAATAAAGTAAAAATAAAAAGAAATAAACAAATAAATGTTCTTTTCTATCATACAATGTTGTGTGTGTGTGTTGCATGTAACCTTGTACGTTTGAGGAGTTTTGTGTTGTGACCTGTGTTAGTTTGGTGTCTAGTGTGTGTTGTTGCCCAGTTTGCTATACAAGTTTTAAAACATTTAAACGGCTGCTCATTGTTGTCCTAATAATTTTTGTCGTTTTGTTCGTGTAGTTTTGTTAACGACACGCAGTGTAACCTGGAAATTTTATACGTGAATTTTTGACAATATTTTTTTTGTTTGTTTATATATTGTGTTGTGTTGTTGGTTGGAGAGTTTAAATATTCAAACCCAACAGCCAAAACCAACCAACCAACCTACAAACAAACATACAAACGTGTTTGTTTGAAGTGTAAATCTCAGATAATTTTTTTGTTCGTAATTATTGTCCCCAAAAAAATAAGTTTCTTGTTGTTGTTTTTGGTCTTTTAATAATAATTTGACCTTTTGGCAATAAAAATAAATGAAACCGAAGAAAATAAAATAATAAAATTAAAAACATCTGAATATAAAACTAGAATTGACAGTGTTTTGAAAAATAAATTAAAATAGAAATTAAAATAAACAAAAATATTTAAAATTAATTTAAAGTGCAATAACTAAAAAAATATTTGAAATATTTGTGAACAATAAAAAATGGCTGCTTATACACAATTTGGATATGGCGGTTATCCGTCGGCTTCTCAGGTGGGTGTTTTCAAAAATCATTAAGATAAATGTTTAAAAATAAACATAATTTCGAATCATTTTTTAATTTTTGCTTAATTTTTGTAAATTTTATTTGACAAAATTTTCCTCATCGATTTTTGGAAAGTAAATCTTTAACTTTTGATCGACCTTATGGTTTTTTAAGGTATTTAACATCATTTGAGAGTTGTAAACAATATGGGCGAAGATATTGGAGTATAAAATGAGGTACCTTGGATAATAATCAAAGTTCTTCATTTAGTTAAAAAATAAAATTATGTGTTAAATTAAAAAAGTCTAAAACAATTTTCAATTTGAAAATTAAAAAAATAATGTTTATTAACTTTTTGGCCGAAATATTATTTTTTATCATATTTAAAAAATAATTTTTTATTTCAAAAATATTTTGTAAACAAGAACCTTTAAGGGCTAACGCCAGACCCTCACCAGACTTGGCTCTATATTTTTCAATTTTATAGTCTGAATTTGAAAACGACATATAGTTTTGAAAACCTCAATGTTTTTAATCATCTGGTTAAGGCTGTTTCTGAAAATTTTAATTTTTATGGTCAATATATCTCGAACATTTCACAAATATATCTTAATTAATAAGTATTTTATTTCAATACAAATATTATTGTTTTCTCCGATATTCATAAAAAGGGGTAACAATTTAGTTTTTGTTTTCTAAATATCGGAAAGACTTTTAAATAATATTGCTTAAAGTAAACTTCATTTAATAGCAGACATACTATTACATTTTCAATTCAATTTCTATATTTTTCAGAAATAAATTTTTTTTCGAAATAGATGAAGAAACATAAATTTAGTGAGCGTTAAAAAAAAAAAAAAATTTAAGTCCGAGGAGTCCCATTTTGCACCTCTGTTAATACGTGCATGGAACCCTATGGGGTCTCAAAGTTATAATGCTACACTCCTCTGCTATTATTTTGTTAAATTTCGTGCAAATCCATCCAACCAATTAAAAGTAAAAGATTTATAAAAAAAGTGATTACCCCGAACTGAAAAAAATAATTGATTTCGATTTGTTAGAAATATAATTGCAACTTTTGAGTCCTCAAAGATATTAAAAAAAAAAAGTTTACTATCTCGGTTATGTTAATTTTTTTATAAAATTTATTTAAAATTCATTTTTAATCCATCTTACATTTCTATAAAAATTACCTTTCACAAGTCAGATATCTGTTATAGTTACGGAAATATTGAGGACATGTGTTACCCATTTTAAGGTTTATCTGATTTCTTATAAAATTCTAAATAATATTAAAAAGTTATATTAATCAAAATTAAAACTTTTTTAAAATTAATTAATGATTTTTTATCAAAAAGCTAAAAAAAAATAATTCACTAATAAACTTATTTTCTTTTTTTTTGTACTGCAAATTATAACTATTTAATTGTTTTTAATCAACTTAACGTGAACGTGTCCTAACAAATCCGGTTGATTTTGTGGAAAAAAACTACCCACAAGCCCTATTAAAAATTTTTAAGAAAAATTTTAAATTTATATTGTTAAATTCTCAAATCCTAATGATGAAATTAACGTTAAAAAAATTTTCTGTATAAAGACACATGTATGAGGAAAACAACCAAATAATCTTCTTCTGTTGGGGCCCTAAAACCAAATATATATTTTATAAATTCTCAAGAAATCTGGAGTGGCTGAAACCTCTTAAAACGATATAGTGCGCAATTAATTGCATAAAATTCAATTTTTAAAACAAATTTTCATTAAATGGGAATTTTTAAAGTTTTTCTCTTTCAACAACTAATGAAAGTTAACGAAATTTCTATGCGTGCATAGTGATTCTTCTAATAAACTCGGATTTTCAACAAACTTGTTCCTACAAAAAGTCAGTGCTCGGACTAAATGATTCGAAAATTAAAAGCTAAAGGTTTAAAAACATACAAGATTTTAGAGGCCGAAAGCAGAGTACGGAATGGATGTGTACGTTCTGGCACATTTTTTCGCCATTTCCTGGTCAAAAATTTTTAGTTGCTGATGCTCGAGGGAATAATGAAGAAAAGTTTAGAACCCAAAAAGACTCAAAACTTTCCAAAAAGTTCTTCTTATGACAAACAAATGCAGTTACGGCAAAATAATCCCACCATTGGTTACTACTGGCTCTATATTTACCGAAATTCACATCAACGATTGTTTACAAAACAGGTTGTTTCCACTTATTTTTGACTTGTTTTGACGTCCTGTAAGCAAGTCCTTGAGTGGTACAGGAATATTAATGTGGTAGTTGTACCAAGAAAGATATCAGTAGAGAGATGTTAGGCTTTAATTTAAAAACAATTGAAGAAAGATGTTCAAAAGTGTGGAAAATTTCAAAACGGAGATGAACTACCTGTTTGAGCAAAGTGACAGAAAGTACCATAGAAATGTTTACGGAAGGATTTCCGATCGCAAGAGGTTAAAACTATAAAGTTATATTTTCTTTCTAAATTTTAATAATTATTTTAATGAAATAAAAGAGAGAAAGAAAAACTATAATTTAATTGTTTCTTTTTATAAGCAAATATGTATAATAAGAATTTTTCGATTTCACTCCTTAAGTGGATGTTTTTTGTAAAGATTCATAAATGTGATTTTTTTAATCATAAATAAAATCTTGGTGATTTAAAAAAAAATTGTATACGAGATAATTAAATTTGTAGGTCCATTCCCAGAAACAGTAATTGTAAGGTATCTCAAGTTAAAAAATTATTAACAAATAATGTATTTTTGGTGAACTGAATGAAGGAAAAAAAGGTCAAAATATAATTTTCAATTAAAATATTTAGAAAATTTCATTTTTTTTATTAATTTTTACATTGAAATATTTACTTATCAAAATTTCATAGTGAAATTATCATACTTTTTCTTAAAATTTTATTCAGATTATAGAAAAAGAGATATAATTCTTTTTCCCCACACACCTGAAAGTTTTGATTTATATTTAATAATTATAAATATATTTTATATAATAATAAACTCATGTAGATATTTATATAAATACAACAACAAACAAAATACATACAAACATATTTTATAAATTCATAATTTTTTTCTTTTTTAATTTAAGACAAAAATAAAAATAAAAAACAAAATGTGTCAAATCATTAATTAAAATCATGATTAATGATTTCACACAAAATTTCATATTTCAAATATTTTTCTTATTCTGTATTTTTTTAATATTTAATATTTATATCTTTTTATTTCTAGTGTTTTGTTGTTTTTATTTTATTTTTAATAACAAATGATTTTAAAAAAGTTAATTATAACAACATAAAATGCGTCATTTTTATACAGAAACAATCAACTCAAAATTTTTTCCTTTCAAAAAAGATTAAAAAGAAAATATAAATAAAACTTTACATTTTTTTTAAATTTTTATTTAATAAAAAAACGAGACATAAATATTGAAATTCATATTCTAATAAATTAAAAATTTTGTAAAATTTTTGGATCTAATAATTTTGATTTATATATATATATGATTGCGGTAACCATAAACAAGAAGCAATACATAATTGTTATTAGATATTGTTATCGCAACTACGAAATTTGTTTATTCGAATTTTGATTTTGCATTAATAACAATAGTTATTGTTATATCCACTATATTGTCACTAAAAATATTGTTATCGCCACTAAAATATTGTTATCGCCACTAAAATTTTTGTTATCGTCATTAAAAATATTGTTATTCCAATAAAAACTATTGTTAGTTAAATTTTATTTTGTTTTTGAATAAAAATATTTTCGTGTGAAATATTTCAATATATTTCTCATTTTATATATGTTTATAAATATCGATACATTATTTCCTCATATAATTTTATTTATTTTAACATAACTTGTTAAAAAAAATATTTGTTCATGTTCAGTTGTCAGTAAATTGAAAATAATATTTTGTCCTAATAACAATAATTTTTTTTATAACGATTACTTTAATAACAATAACATTGTGATCAGTTAAACATATTTCCAAACATATTAAGACCACAATATTTTTTTATCAAATAAAAATAACTACAGCAGCGAAATTTTTATCAAAATTAAATGATTTCAACAATTAATTTGCCGCGAATATATAAATAGTTGCGACGAACATATTGCGATATTTTGATTTATATTAAATAAGTTTGACTCCAAATCTTGCGAAATTTTGAACGTTAAAATTTCAAATGAAAATAACTCGTAAACTGTAAGACATAAGTTAAACATTTAAGGATGTTTCTTAAAGGTCTCACCAAAAGTTTTATTATGTAAATTTTTTGGATTTAAAAGAAAAACATTTGGCACATTCTAATGTCAAAAGTTCATTATGTTACATTTCATGGACATCTTTCCAGCTGATTAAAAAGACATGTGTCTAAAATTATGGAATGTCCAAGGTACCCTACTTTGTACCTCTACATCTCTGCTCATGGAGCCCTTTTGAGGTTGAAGCTTCCAAGATTTTAGTGCAACACTCCTCTGCTATCTGATCTTACCATTCAGCTTTAATTTACCCTATAGATAGATAGATAGATAAATAGATAGATAGATGAAAAGGGTATCAGATAGGTCCGATTAGATATTTTAAAAGCCAGTAATAGACTAATAGGATGTTTCGGTAAATTTACACAAGCTATCGGTTCATTATTTTTATGTCGGTAGTTTGGAAGATACATTTATGTTAGATAAATTTGGGATCAACGTACAGACAATCCAGAGAAGTCAATATTTTTTTCACTTAATTTCTTTAACTCAATTTTATTAGGTTTTGGCAGAGGTTGGAATAATTATTTCTTATTCTTTTGTAGCTCTACTATTTCTTGTCTGCTTATGAACCGATCTTGAGGCAAACATAATTTGAATGGATTTTTTTGAAACGAAATAAAGTAAACTGACTGTAGCGTTAGGTGTTGGCTAAAATACGGGTCAAAAAAACTTCAATTTGTAGCCGTAAATTGCCATAAATTAAAAATATAATACCTCTTGCTTGATCGAAAATTCTAGTCGTGTTTCATTGATTGTGACTGTCTGATCCGCTTTTAACTGTTCTTAATTGAAACACCCTTTTGAACCCATTAAGCACATGACACTTATGTTACGCATATTGGAGTTCGACGTTAATTTGAAACATATGAAAGATCGCAATGTATTAAATTCCTTTGCCCATGAGTGCTACCATTCAAAAATGACCTCTTTTCCTAGAGTTTAGGCGCTATCTCCTACCAACCTATATTGGCATTAATTTATATGATAACCAATTTCCAGCTTTTTAAAGTTTTCTAATTTTTTAATGTAGAAAAACTGTTTATATTTTTTTTCTAGAGTTTGTCAACAATCTTCGTTGAATTGTGCTTATAATTCCTGCTTCTAAAACTTTTTCTATCGTATAAAGTCTCTACTTGTCTTCTGGCATAGTGATCATTTCCGTGAAAAAAATAAAATTTTAAAACGCGATTTATTCGGCATCAAATTAATTCGGAAATAACTCAAATGTCACCATTTGGAATTTTCTTTAAAATGAATCAATTACATTTTCATTTGTTGATCTGACTCGATTTCAGCAGCTCATTAGTGTACCAAACAACTTTCTGATCCCAACAATTATATGTTATTATGTTGGCGTTGTAAATATTTGGGTTCGGAATTGATTTCGCCGGCTGGAGAAGGTTTACATATAACTTTTTTCACTTGGACTGATTCCAACGAATCCAGTTTTCATCATCAGTAAAAATAGAACTTTTTTTAATGTTTAAGTATAATTTTCAACGTTGCCTCCTGGTTTCAATCCATTTGGGAATACTTTATAATGTCGTTTGATACGTAACTCTTAATGATAATGTAAGATGAATGTTTCTGTCTAGTTTCGCGTATTATTTATGGTTATGAATCTTTTTTGTTCGAATTGTTATACTTTAAATGACTTTAAAAAAATGTTATAACAAATTCATTATTAAATAAAATTAATAATAACAACAACAATAATAATAATAAAATATCCTTTTATGTTAATGGATACAAAAAAATCCTAACTATTTTGTTTGACAACTTTTTTCCTAATAAAACTAAAGCCTGGGAATTTTTTCTATTTGGGAAAGAATCTCGAGAAGAAAAACCATAAGAGATGACAAAAAATTATCATATAAAAGTCTAAAGAATTTAACAAAAACAAAAGAAAAATAAAAAACAATTATGAGGAATATGACAGTGAAACTAATAGGAAAACTTTTCCAAACAAAAAAAAAACAACTTAACAAATTGAAAAATGAAGAAAAAATTAAAAAAAAGGAGAAAAAATGCATCCTTTTAAGGCAACACATGGTTGGTTAGTAAGTTTTAATGCTGCAAATTAATAATTCATGATTTAAAAAAAAAACAGCAACAACAACAACAAACCATAAAAAACACGCACTTTATAGCAAAAGTAAAAATGTAAAGTTTATGGTTTAAACAGAATGCAAAAAACAAGGAAAAAAATGGGAAAAGGAACACGATTACAAACTCCAGGAGGAGAAGAGAAAAAGGAAACCTACACCAAAATACAAAAACAGCAAAAAAAAAAAAAAAAACTATATGGATGCAGTAACTAATGAAGGAAGAAGATAACTATTTGGTATTTACCTACAACTCCTTATTTAAGGACAGAAGAGGATTTAAGGAATGAAATCTTACGTGAGGGAATTTTGGAATTTAAGGATTTTTATATTTCAATAGAATCGGTTTTCAATAGAATCGATTTTGTAGTAGAGCAAATTTCGGGGACAAGAGGAGTCAATCTATCATAAGAGATCTTTTACGTTTTATAAATAAGAAATCAAAAGAGATCGTGGAGCTTTTTTATTCAGTCATACAATAACTTGTTTTGGTGCAGAGGCCTTGTTCCCATTTGGTGGAGCCAGAAATCGTCAAATATACACCAGTTTAAAAATAACGTCGAACAATTAAGATTTTTGCTGGAGGTTGAATTAATCACTCTAAAAATATTTAACTTATCGAATAATTCCTAGTGACAAGTAGAATTTATCTGACTTGCTATATCCTATCAGAACTGAATGTTATAGTTCTGATCTTCCTTGTACAAAATATTGACCAAGTTTTCAACAATAAATATTCAAGAATCAATTGACAATCCAGACCAGAAGCAGTAGTATATATTGTTATATGGAAGATATAGTCTTCTGGTAGTCGTACCTTTCGCACAGTGATCAGAGATCTCTGATAAGTATTAGTACGTAAAGCTTAATTCTTGTCAGTTCCAAAACGTTAATGAAAATAAGAGTCCAAACCAAAAATCATTTTATATGCGACCTAATATGTCGAGAAATTTCACCCAAATGAGTTCTAAGGAAATATAAAATCTAACACGATCAGTGTTAAGCATTTTGTTTGTGATCCAATAGTATCAACTCATCATCTTCATTCCAACCAAAATCTCAGTTTCGTTACAACCCTCCCAACATTCGTTTATAGATTGATAACTCAGCTACAGTTGCATCCATCGAAAACAATGGAACATTTCATGATTCAGTTCAGTCTCTCATGCGAATATTGAATAGAAACTTTATTTTACGCTTTCTTGATGTTCAAAACGAAATGAAGATTTAAGATTTAAGTGCGTATTTGTCATGTTGGCCTTTCTCCACGGTGATCTTAATACCGATTCTGTGCAATCCCTGAACACTTGTAGCACTTTAAATTTACTTTCCATGCCATCCGAAACTTTACCATGATGTTATATTTTGATCTCATATATTCTTGAATATTTCGATCGTATGGCTTGGTTGCTTTTCAGAACTGATCATTTGTGATATTATCTGACTCGATTTTAACAGCTCAAAACATATTTCAGATCCCACCAAATACAGAACATAAGAACATGAAGTACTGGCAATAAAGTATTTTGAAACACATGTTTGAGCGTTATCGTAACGGAAACCATATCACAAATCCCCTGTGAACATTTTGTCTGAATTTTTCTACTTATAGTACAAATCCTGCTTCTGATCCCTCCAAATAAAGAGCATTTACAGTTGTGAATATTCGGCTTCTGTGTTGAATTTACAGATAAGCCGAGGTTTACGTACAGCTTTTGTGGTTATCAAAATGTATTCATTTTCATCAACTCAAATTTGTTGGCTTGGAATAAACCAAATCCTTTTAAAGGGAACTAAAACTTTAAATACAAGGTTTCCTTTCGTCTATCGACAATCTTCGTCGAGTAATGCTTCCATAAAATTTTTAGGAGGACTTAAAATTGTTTTATTATTCCAACATAAAAAATTTAAGCTTAAATTCACTCCTTTATTTCTCTGTTTTTGAATAAAAAATCTAAAAAAAAAGCGCGAAAGAGTTACCTCAAAGGGGACTCAAAGGGGAGAGAGTGCGAGAGGAAGATAGTAAATAAAATTAAGAAAAATACGATATGTTGCTAAAAGCTTATCAAGATGTGCCATCACAAATTAGATGCGTAGCGTTTTGAAAGCTTATTTGTACAAGATTTCTTTTTATGTAGCAGATCGTTTCTTTTTTATGTTCTTTGCAAACGTTCTTGGTGATATTGTTTTCAATTCTCAGGGTTTTCATTTTATATTACCAATAACAACAACAAAAACAACAACAGCATCAGCCTCATTATCATCATTGTCATCATGAATATCCTATAAAAGAGTTAAATAAAGATAAAAACAAACCAATAATATGATGAAGAAAAAAAATAAAGAACTGAAATTTAAACTTTTAAAAATAAAAAAAATATTATGCACTTTAGAATTAACATTAAGAAAACGCAAAATGTATGAATAAATAAGAGTGGAAAAAACGCAAAAAATGAAAAAAAAACACAGAAATGTGTTACCATTTAAAGCTACAAAAAAAACTTAAAGCTTGAAAGATGACGACAAAAGTTTTACATGATAATTGTAATGAACATCAAGATGTTTTTTCATTTTTTTGCTCTGACAAACTGGCCAAAGACTATCTGATGACTATAATAAGCCAACGCCACCATCAACTACAACTACAACTACACCACAACAACAAAAAACAACTTGAAATTGCAAAAACAAAAAAATGTTATCTGCCACAATATCATACACATCTGATATTTTCTGTTCTTTTTTTGTTTTTGTTTTTATTATTATGATGGTTTTTGTTGTTTTTGGTTTTAAAAACTTTTTCGAGATACTATCATTTTCAGAAAAAAAGCTACTGTTGTCACAGAGTTTAGAATTTCCTTTTTATTCATTTTAGTCTTTTTTTTCTTTGATCTGGCAAAATATGATTTTCAAGGTAAAATTTTAAGATAAGTTTTTTGTTCGTTTGAAAGTGATGGTACTGTTCATATTTAAACAAACATAAAATCATACATTAATTCATATAAAAGATGAAATAAATTCATATTTATGAAATTAAACAAGCGCCATCATCATCATTATTTGATTTTGTAACATTTTGGTTTCTTTCGTATCTTTTGTTTGGATCTGATGAACAAAAGAGATCTTGATTGTAATCTTGTTTTCATTATTTTTTCTCAGTTGCATTATTTCTGCATTTATTTTATTAATAATTGTTGTTGTTGTTGCATTTGATCTTATTAAAACTTCTTTATAACTTTGATTAAATAAAAATTTACAATTTTATTATGATAACTTTACAAGTTGAACAATTCAGTTGCCATATAATCAGAAATGTACTATATTTAAATATAGAGAGGAAAAATTCTACTAGAAGATTTTTTCATTTGCTGCAAGATCGTCATAACTCCAAAAAATGGCAGATTTCCACTTAACATCAAATATTATTAAGAAGGAAAATGATCGGATCTAATATGACGTGTGAATTAAAACTTTTCATTTAATCGGTCAAGTGCTAACACCTGGTCAAGCATTCGTTCAATAGCTTAATCAGTAGCTTTCAAAACAGAGGACCTAAATGGTTTGACTCGATTTGAGTAACTCATAATTAAAAAAATAATAAAAATAATATTAATAATAAAATAAGATAAAAAAGAAAAAAAAACGCTGTGCCTAGTCTTGTCCGACTAGGCCCAGTGTGTGGAAATCGATGTTTTGGATAATATTTCAGTAAAATTTGAAACGTTAGAGATATCTTTTTGAAAAATCAAACGTTTAGAATTCAAGTGTTTTCGAGTTTATTTGAAGAGAACAGAACCATGTATAAGCACAAGCGAAATCTGTATCCTCCAAAGTTGGCCACCTCGGATATGTTGATTTTTTTTCAAAATTCGTCAAAATTCTTTTTCGAATTGCGACATAAAAACGAAAACTCAAAATTTTAACTTCTTCTTACTTTTTGAAGTTAAATAATCTTACTTTTCCTTAAATTTGTAAATCTTTAGGTTCTAACGTTTTCATTGGTACCAAATGCTTGTATAAGAAGTTCATACTTTGGCTGTAAATCCAATCTATACGAGGCTTTCTATAATCAGACTTAGTTATTTTTTTATCACCGACTACGACAATCATCATCTCATCATTGAAATGCATCTTATTGGATGGATTATTTTCAATGATGAATCTGAAAGAAACGATGGCACTGGTGTTTAAGGTCTGGATGGTGAAGTCAAAATGATCTTAAAAATCATTAGGTTGACTGAGCTGTTCGGGTGATATATTCCGGTAAATTGCAACGTTGCATTTTAAGCCATAGTTTGCAAGTGCTAGTTGACAAGGTTATCTAAAGGAGTTTCCTTTGGAGAGATAAGTAGAAGGCTTGAAACCGTATGATTATTGCTTAATGCTAAAGGTGCAGATCTCATCATTGACAGTAGAGGTCTGAGAATAGGAGATATGACCCGTTAATTAATCCAAGTCGATAAAGGGTAAATAATTTTTTAAATCTTTTGTTGAATTAATTTCACACTTTTGTACTTATTTTTTTGTCCCTGTTTTGCTTGATCGTTTGAATAAAAATTCCAAAAATGACACCCTCTTGTTCCAAAATTTGTTCAGCTCTGTATGATTTTTATACAAAAAAATATATTTTTTCAATATAAAAATATAATTGATGCAACTCACATCTCATCATCTTCAGCGATATTAAAACGTAATAAACGAAAAAAATCTCTGCGTTTTAATTTAATTCTTTTTTCGCTACGTTTTTGTGGTTGCGGCGGCGCTGTCAACTTTACGGTTATGAATTTTATGATTTATGTTCATTTTTCTGTTCATCATCTTCTACATCTTGTATTATTTTTGTTGTCTTTTTTTCTCTCGTAAACAATGAGTTTTTATTGGTTTAAGTTTATTTCTTGTTTTTGTTTGTTGTTAAAAATAATAATAAAAGTTTAACATTTATTTATAATTTAATGATTTAACAGTAGTGGTGTTTGAGTGTATGTGTGTGTGTGTTATGAAAATATACCGTTAAGTTTTGTTTCTATAAAAAAGAGAGAGGGTGTCAGGATATATTTTCTATCAAACTTTCATTTGTTTGTATGTTTAAGTGTGTGTAAGTGTGTTTGTGTTTTATTTCATTTAATTTTTTATTAATAACTTTTGTTGCCTGCTTTTAGGGGCGTTAACTATTGTCATTATTAAATGAATATTTTTTTTTAATTTTTAAGTTCATTAAATTTATTTTGTGTTTTTGTTGTTGTAATTTTTTATTGATTTTGTTATTGTTGTTGTTGTATTTTTTATGGTATTTAAATTGTTAAGTTTATTGTTGCTTCCAAAAAAATATATTTTTATTATTAAAAAATAATATTGGAAGTATTTTGTTTTTTTGTTTGTTTCTTTTTTATTTCTTATTTATGATCAATAATTTTATCAATTTTATGGTTTAATCAAATCACAATTTAATGGTTTCTGAATGGGATTTTTATACAATTTTATATATATTTATATATGAAATTAATAAACAATTATAATAAACATTTAATATTATGAGATATAAACAAGTTGGAGGAAAACAAAAGAATTGAAATACACTGATGCGTATTCCTATAAACGTATATACTCTTTTTTGGTCTTTTTTATTTTTCTTTGTTTTTCTCATCCAAAAGTAAATTTAACATTTTTTTGTGTGAGAGACAACTTTACTGGTGCTATTTAATGTGGAATATTTTTAAAAAGACATAAAAATTGCTTTAGAAAAATACTATAAAACTCTGTTTTTTATAAAAAATACTACTATCGGAATTTCTTCGATAAGTTTCATAATGTTTAAATATTCAAATAAAATTTTTTCATAAAAATGTATGTTCAAATAGATAAATTGATCTTATTTAAAGTTTCGAAAGTACGGTGCGTAATTTTTTTTAAGAAAGGGCAGAATAAAGGTGTTCGGAAACCTACAGAGGAAATTGTATAATAAACAAATATAAAGAAATTAATAGTATAAAGCCGCAACAGTATATTACTTGTAGTGCCAACAACTTTTTGGAAATTTTTGGCTGTTTTTGTGTCATAAATCCTTCTTCAACATTCCCTCGAGTATCAGCAACATAAAATTTTTGACTTTGCGAAAAATCTGCCAGAACATATGTTTCGTCGTCCATTATGCATCAAGATTATTTAGTTTAGAAATTTCAATTTCCGCGCTCTGGCTTTGAGATTTGTATCATCCTTCCTGACTGTAACGATATAAATTGTGAACCGACCATCGTAAAATTTCGTACATCGAATTTTGCTTATATTTTTGCTGTGCATTGCAAACACAAGCTTTTTAAAAATTTTATAAATTTGTACAAAACTTAAAATTTTTCTTGAGTAAAAATCGAAATTAATCGAAAAAAATGAAAGTCATGTGTTAAGAACTTTTTGATCTCATTCCTTACATACTTTATGGGATCTTATATGATTTTTTATTGGCGCTGTACAAGGAATTCCAGTGAGAAAAATTTTAATCGATATAAAAACTAAATAATATTTTAATTTGAAAAATATTAACTTTTATATTAAACACATTCATTAAACTAAATTAATTGGCGTAAAAATAACAATTTAAAATTGTATAAACAATTTCATACATAAATTTTATGGCCTTAAAAACCTCAACACTCAACATGTTTAACAACACAATTGTTAAAGAAAAATACTTGCAACAACAATAAACAATAATAACAATAAAGCATCTTCATTAATGCAACAACAACATACTTACACACTAACTGATAGTTAGACAGTCTGTCTCGGAAAAGCTTAATATATTTTCCAGGGGCAGACACTACAACAAAAACCAACTGACAATCAGTTTAAGAAACTGATTGTGAAGCCACCAACATTTTAGCAAAATTTTAAACTCATAAAAAAATTAATTAATACAAAATTAATTGCTTTTGAAAAAAAAATAATAATAATAATAAAAAATTATTAAACTATAAAATATATGTTTTTTCATGTTTTTATTACTTTTTAAAATGTAAATTTTATAAGGAAAAAAAGCAAAACTCTAGAAAAACAGTTACAAAACATTATTAACTATAAAAATAATAATAAATATATAACAAGATAGAATGTTATATTCGGCTATACCGAATCTTTAATACCCTACACCACAAATTCGTGTGAAGTTAATACGTTATGTTTCGTATACACACACTCACAAAAGTATAAATTTTATTTTTTTAGCTACAATTTTTTTAGTTGAACCGATTTTAATCATTTTAGAAGTTCACTTAACTTAATAATTTTGGTTAAACTTCATTCTAATTTATCGACTTGTAATTGACAAATTTACGAAAGATCTTCTCTTCAACTTAGAATTGCCTCAGGTCTCGGTCTATATCTTTTAATGTGCTGAGCTCTGTCAATTTTTGTAGATGTGAGAGCGCCAATAACAGACAGGCAGACAGAGGGAGGGAGATAACTTAAATGACTCAGATTTTGATTTGGGGCAAGAATATATATACATTACATCACATGTCCTGGTGGAGGTTATAAAAACGAATCTGGCTGTCTGTTTGTTTGTTTGAGAGTTATAGACAGCTAAACTACTAAACCGAGTTTGATGAAATTTTCACAGAATTTCCAAATTCCAATAGTACTAAACAAAATGAAGGACAAATAGGATCTGAGGGAAGGGTACCTCTCATACAAAAGCGAATATGAATTGTCGAATATCTAAAGAATTAAGAATTTTAAGATTTAAACCTAAATTATTTTCGCAAGGAACACATTTACTTGACAAAATATTGGATAGGATAGGATTAAGGGGAGGGCTAGGCCTCATACAAACGAAACATCAATTGCCGCATATCTAAATAAGTGTTGACTTTCCCAATGAATTGTTTTACTTTCAATTACTCTCATTACTTTTGTTTTGAATTACTTTCCAAGATAACAGATTTACTAGACAAAATGATGGACGGATAAAATCAAGGGGAGTGGTTGTTGTAACAGTTCTGTTGTGTTTGGAAAAATTCCAATTTATACTGGGTTAACAAACAATGGCCAAGTGTGACGCGGGTGGTTTCAGAACGAAAATCCAATTGTTGTGGGAACGAAGGGGAGAAGTAGCCCCATACAATGCAAATATGAGATACCGATTACCTGTAGAACTTTATGATTTTAATCACTTTCTAAAAGTATTGCTGTAGAGAAAAAATATAGGAAGGATTGGCGTGAGGTTCCGTCCAAGCAACGCAAATATTATTTGGTGAAGATCCGAAGAATTTTAACAGAATAACTGAATTTTTAAATTTGGGAAGAACATGCCCTTCATATAGGCCAAAAAATTATTGTCAAAAATCTAAAGAATTATTTCATCCAGAGTTGCTAAATTTTATCACATTCACATATGTAACATATTAACTGCGCAAATTTATATCGGACAAGGTTAAGAGGAGACGTATCTTCTATTCTATCAAATATTAATAATCGAATATTTGACGGCGAAATTCTTCCTAATTTCCAAAATCTCTATTGTACGAAGTAGTTGTTAATACACATCGCTTTTCTATATAAAATTTGTACTGAATCTAAGATGAATGAGAATTTTGTGCAGCAAAGCGTACCGGGTAAATGCAAGATTTTTTTTTATAAAAATAATAACAATACAAATTACATAACCAAATAATAACAATAATAACAAGATGTTAAAATGAAAAGAACATAAATTAATGTTTATATCAAAATAAATATAAATTATTATTAAAATCATAATAACAATAAGAAGAAGAAGAAGACGAAGGAACTATTAACTTCTACGATATGAATGAGTTTTATTGTTTAAAAAGTCAACATGAATAGAAATTTACAAAAACAAGAAACCGTATAATTTCAATGAGTAAATTCTTATTCTTATTATACACATACACAAACAAACAGATATACACAGATACATATATAAAAGTGCAAACTAAGATATAAAGTACAGTGTAATAAATGTCTACATACAACCCAACTTGATACCAGTTTGTAACAACTTCATAGTTAATATGTATTTTATTATTTTCATCATACATATTTATGTTTAGATGGATCTTCTAAAAAGAAATCTGTTCAAGTAGTACATATATGTATATATATATTTATTAAAACACTCATTACAATTTAATTAAGGTGGATGGATGGTTTATGATATTTTGGACTTATAGAAAAGATTTCAGAATAATGGAAACATTTCCTCTGCGAATACGATGAAATTAAAAATAATTTACAAAAAATTATTGACTGTTTTAGAATACCCTACATCATCTTAGTACACATCATCTCCGATTAGACTGCGTGGCTCACAATGTGTCTAAATACATTTTGGGAAATTATTCTATAAAGTTTAAACGTTTAGAGATATTTCAATGAAATCTCACACAACTGAAGTTAAGGTGTTTAACTTTCAGTGCTACAACAGAAGGATTTAAATTTATAATAAAATAATATATATATTCGAATATAGCTGTGCATATCCTTGTATTTGTTCACACATTTACTATGAATCATTTAACATGAATACTCTTCCATCATATCAAAATATTAGTCGATTTAACTAAACTGTTCGTCCATCTGGTTTTGGCGCACCCCATTCAAACTAATTATTGGAGGTCAATGAAGTTTAGCCTGATTATTTGTTATTGTCCTAAACGCTTATGTTTTAAATTAATGACATAATTTCAATTATTAAAAAGATGTACATCAATGTCTGAGATAAACCCCAAAATTCTGAGGATGTAGCTCTAAAAATGTTCCATCAGAATTGAAAGGATTGAAGCGGAAGTTAAGAGAAGACAATAATTTGACTTCTATTCTTTGCCGGCTGAAATACTGTAGTGCCCTCAACTAAATTTGACAAAGTGTAAATTGCAAAATATAATATATATAAAATACTAACAACAACATTAAAACAATCTGATGATTTTTTCCATTTTGTAGACAACCGACAGTCAACCAGTAGCTTTATGACTTACAAGTTTAAGGCAACTCAAAAAGCAGAAGCTTTAAATGCCTGAAGGTTTTTAATTTTTTATCTTTTCATTTTTATGAAAGACGTTTTTGTGTTTTTTTTTTTTTTTTGTTTTTGGTTTAAGATTCGAAGTACTTACTTTTTTATAAAAATACATATGGATGTTTGTATATATGGTTACCATAATAATTATTTAATAAAATATATATGTATATACTTTGAAGAAAAAAATTAAAAGAATCAGAAACAAGACGACTAAACCTGCAATTAGACGCCATTGAATTTCAAATAACGAAAAAATGCGTATGTTGAAAAAAAAATATATATATATAAAGAAAAATATTTAAAAAAGATGTTTTATATCTGACTATATAATAAACTATATAACAATTTATATAGCAGAGATATCGAACCAATCAGCTTGGTATATAAACAGGGCTGGATAGTGTTAATTGCATGGCAAAGTGATATTTTATGTGATCGATAATATGAATAAATTCTAGTGAAAAAAATGCTTTTTTTAAATTTTGAATTTTTACTTTCCCAACTCTGCATTTCGACGAATTATTATAACTAATTAATATGCAAAAAAAAAAATCCCCCAAAAACCAAGCCAGACGTTAACGCCTTAAGTTGCCAACTATAATATCTGGAACTGTAGATAATGTACATCAGATTGTAGTAAGTTGCAAAAAAATTAGGCCATCATTGCAATTACAAAAACAACAACAACTGTAGGTTAAGTTTACAACATGTTTATTGAAAAGCTTCTGAAAATATGGCTGCAAGGTTAAAAAGATTTCATCGCTTCCAAAATAAAAGCAACAACATATAAAGAAGCTCTTTACCACAAACCTCCAAAAAATTCTTGCATAAAATTTTAAAAGCACAAACTTCTCTAAAAGAAAAATAAGTTCAGCTATGTCGAATCTTTAATACCCTACATCACAAAATAGGGTGTGAAGTATATACATTACGTACATACACACTCACACATACACTCACAAGTGTATACAATATATGAGATTTTCTTATATATAATACAGCAACATATAATGAGTCATAATGTTAGTTATATTTTTATATATAAACTTTTTCTACTGAACCGATTTCGATTATTTTTTTATTTTTGGAGTGGTGATGAAGTACATATAACTTCATATTTTGGAAAAATTTTATTCTAAAATTTCGATTTATAATTGATAGTTTTACGAAAGTTGTATCAGATATCGGTCTTTATCTTTTAATATAATGGATCGATTTCGCTGGTTATAAATAAGAAACTCTTTAAGATAATTAGAAATATTCAGGCAAAAGTAAATTGAGCTTTGTCAATTATTGTAGATGTGAGCGTGCCAACAACAGACAGACAGACGGACATAGCTAAATCGAAACATTTTTACAGTGTTACAAACAGAATGAAAAAGTTAATATACCCTCTAAATCACTTGTGGTGGTGTAGGGTACACAAAAAGGTAAAATAATTTTCCAAAAATTAAAAGAACTTTACTTCACATTTTAAAGTTTTCCTCTCTGTTTTATAATTTTTATAATAAGTTAAACATAACCTATAATTAAGTTAATTTCTTTTATTTATGCACAAATTTTTTACATTTTTTGCCCACTTCGAAAGAAACATTTTGATTGAAAGCTGTCGATTTGGAGTCAGTTGGAAAACTGTAGCAAAATGAAGGCGTTTACGTTTTCTTAACTTCAAATACAAATTGTTTTAAAGCAAAATTGCCTGAAAACATTTCAAGTGATTTCAAGTGCTAAAAAGTGATGATGTGTTGCTGTTTTCTTCTCTAAATCGCAACAAAAATTTGATAAAGAGCTGCCGTTTTCCTCTTCTTTTTGTATTTAATTAGTGGTTTTGTTTTAAGTTTTTTTCTTTTCTTTTATAAAAAAAGAGCAAAAATAATATATTTCTGGAAAAATATGTTTATTCTATGCTTGAGGCTTAATTAGTCTGCTTTGCTAAATAGTTTTTTTCTTAAAGCTTTATAAAAAAGCTTTTTTGCTTAAAAGAAACCTTGTCTGCTAAAAAACAGTGTCTACTTTAAAATCGCATTTTATAAAAATATTATTATAAAAAATATCTAAAATTATGATAATTATCTTTAACTGTTGTAAAAAGCATTTGAAAATTATTATAATTAAAAGTATAAAAAAACTCAAGAGTAAAAAAGGGAAATAATTTTTAGTTAATTTTTAATCAGGTGTAAAAAGTTTTAGAGAATAAAATAAAGCGGATCTTGATGCAGCAAATTTTATTGAAGAAATTAAACAACAAAATTTTTAAACTTTACCGTTCTTTTAGGTTCTGAAGGTAGCTTGAGAAGGGAACATGCTCATGGTCATTCAATTGGTCCACTATTTTGGCGTAATACTGATAACGAATTATAAGTGATTATAGCATTTCTGTAGCATGTACGTTATTCTCCACTTTCCACCAATCAGTGATTTTACGGCAGAGGTGCTCAAAATACAGATTTTTTGAAACGATAATGAAACGCACAACTGTTGCTCTCTTCAGAGAGAGAGAGAGCAGAACGAGAATTTTTTCAATGTAATTTTTACTGCCTCATTTACACAAAGGCAAAACATGTCTGGCAAAGAAAAATCCTTATGAAAGTTAAGAATCTTTGGGTAGCGAAAGCTGAGCTGTAACAAATGTAACGTTCCATCGTTTCAATGGCTTCCCTGCATACACTGGATTCATTGTCTTCGGTGACACTAATTCGATTAAGTTTTTGCTGTAAATTGGATGCACTCCACTCAGCTAGCTCGTTCCAAATTTCGGAATATTGAAATTTTCAAAATTCCGGCGCGCTCTGTGTAATGTTGGTTTTCAGTGCGATGAATGACATCGGTTTTACCAAGGTTATCAGCTAGGACGTTTGTCTTGTAGATAGGTTTCCAGGCATATCCATATATGCCGTTTATAGTTTCTTTGCAATCCATTACCATTTGACTATTGGAGAAGTTGTAAAGGCCAATATTTACAAAGTTTACTCAGTTCTCTCTGGACCTGAGTGATTCTTGTTGGTATTCTGTTTAATGTGTTGTAGGGATTTCACCATGAGAAGCCGTTATGTAGTCCTGTATCAAACATGGGTCTTGATGGGCTAAATAAAATGTGTCGTTTTCGTTGGCTCTGTGCTGATGTGCGACTATGTCAAGTTCTTATATATGATTATTTGTGCTTATATTTTTCACAATATCTATTTTTTGTCACAAGTATCAGGTCAAATTAGACAAGGAGAGAAAAGAAAGATAGATGATTGCAGCCTTTCACATCACAGAGACTCTAAGGGAATTTAAGTAGCAGTCACGTCGCCAAACCAGTAATTCCTGGTAAAGCCGCATATATCAGCAATCGCCAAACCCGTCACAGATTGCAGTGAGCTGCTTCCAAAAAGCGTCTCCGCAAGTCTTTTTAATCAGGGCAGTAACAGGAAAGATAAGGAACAGTTTCCTCCTCTGCATTCCGACAAAAGTTCTCTTCATTCTGCAAAAGTCAATCGAAGGATGTCATTCTTGTTGCATGTACACCGAAGAGACAGTGCACAGATATTGCAGCAACTGTAACAAAAAGAGATTTCTCGAGATATTGAATAGGAATGATGTTCTGGACCCATCCAATCTGGGCCATATCATATTTGGACGGTTTATTATTCCATTGGTGTTGCACTATGCTTATAGCTTGTCGTCTACATGCCTATTACAAGCGGTGAGTGGTAAACCACACAGGCGATCAATGACCCCATTCATAAGATAAGTCTCTCTATCCATATCCATGCATCCACATGTCGTGTAATCGGTGAAGATCATGATATCTCGGCCCTATATCCTATAATACTTCTAGAATATGCAGATATTGAATTCCTCAATAAAGGCAACTCCACCCAATTTGTCTCCATTTTTTGAGCCAAGTGGTGTGTAAATGCCTTAAGCAAAAAATTTGCAAAAGGGAAGGGACGGATCTAAAATAGAAGATCGTTTAGTAAAAATCGATTAGTTTACTGCAAGATGAGATCGTTAGGAGAGGAATTGTGTTGTCTAAAAATGGATAACGGTAGCATAAATATCAATAAAGCCATTGTACATTTTCAACTCTCTTCCCTTAAGGTTAATTATAGATCTTCCATTAATAGTAATTTATTTTACATTACTTTAACTAGATAAGAATCCATC
Source organism: Cochliomyia hominivorax (assembly GCA_004302925.2). Classification (NCBI taxonomy): domain Eukaryota; kingdom Metazoa; phylum Arthropoda; class Insecta; order Diptera; family Calliphoridae; genus Cochliomyia; species Cochliomyia hominivorax. Next base: position 57,618,283 of record PYHX02000413.1, read on the forward strand.
TAATTATATATTCCGATTTATAATATAAATATTAATTTCGCTTAATTAGATATCGATATAAAGTATCGATAACAATTTTATCTATCATTCATTTAAATAAAAGTTTAGAGACTTTGATATATAACTAACACCTTCTTCAATTTAACAAGTAAAACGATATGTAAGAAAATATATATATGAAATCGACTTTAATTCATTTATCTTCCAAAATACCCGTTTCGATAATAATCTTAAGATTAATTTATTAAATCTCTTTTTTACGTAAATTATAATTTTCAAATAATTTATCTATTTTTAATCATTATCGGCATTTTCGATATCTTTAGCATTTTGTATTAATTATCAATTGGTTTTTGTGGATTTCAAGTCGCTGTCTGTGGAAAGACACGAGTAAAACATAGATCATGATTCGGTAGCTTTATTTTGTGTGAAATATTTAAGTTTTGATAAAAATCATTTAAGTTTCTATTGTTAAGTGTCACTGAATGTTTAAGAGAAACAAAAACAACAAAAACAAAAACAACATATCTTGAAAATTTACATACCAACATCGATCTATTGATTATAGACGTTTTTTATTGATCAATAATTTAAATGGAATTTATTAATAATGATAACAGACATAATCAACTCAGCGTGTGTATGTGTGTGTGCGTCTTTGTTAAGAGAAAAAAGTGATAAAATTCATTTATAATCAGAAAATTTAAATAAATAATTTAATGAATTTTGTCTCATGATGTTAAATGTCACCAGAAATTGATAGGAATCGTTAAAATTGATTTAAAATCTATTAATATGTTTTCTTTTCATTACAGTTGCTCTCCACAAATCCCACACAATCACCCCAAACCGGTGATACCCCTACTGGCCAATCTTCCATGACCAGCCCAAATGCTCCTGCCCATAGTCCGGGTCAAGAATGTCGTGGTACTTCTGCCTCAGTTCCTGGTACGGGTAATGCCAGCACTGGAAATCCGGCAAATTCTGGTGTAGAGGTTTCAACAGGTGCTCTTAGTCCAGATGCTTTATCACAACACTCAAATAATGTAGCTGCCTCTAATAATCCTGCTGTCAATCCAAATATGGAAAATACCCCTTTGGGTTCTAATAGTGGTGGTTCAGCGGGTGGTTCTGGTTCTTGTTGTGAGAATGGCCGACCTATTATGACAGATCCAGTATCGGGTCAGACTGTATGTTCGTGTCAATATGACTCTGCACGTTTGGCCTTATCTAGTTATTCCCGTTTACCCGCGGCTAGTGTTGGTGTCTATGGCACACCATATCCCTCCACCGAACAGAATCCCTATCAGAGTATTGGTGTAGATAGTTCTGCGTTCTATTCGCCTTTGGTAAGCATTTGTTTTTCTTTTTTGTTTTTGGAAATAATTTGTATATTAATTAAGTAAAGCATAGCTAAAGAGGTTATTGTAGTCCTTATAAAGGTGGCACCTAAATCGATCGTGGTAGGCCTAAAATAAAGCTTTTGCAGCCATTAGACTTTCTTATTAAAAATATTAAAATTTAAAAATCTATGGAAAGCTAAAATTTTGTGACACGATTTTGTCCCAAAAATTAATCCAAATAACTCCAAATATTATTATGATTAATATTTTGTTTAAAATATACTTCGTTATTGTAAATTTCGTCCTTAAATTTGTTTATTGAAGCAAAATCAATGTTGAACAAAGTTGATTTGAGATTGAATATTTTTTCCATTTAGTATAAATTTGCTATCAAATCAATACGATAACACCGCTGTTCTTGTCATGGGATAATGGTTGAAAAGTTATCGAATTATTTCACACAATGTGCTCCGTAATAAATTTCGAATCAAGTGGGATGTTCTAATTTCTAGACAAGACTATATTTTCGGTGCGTGATCATTTCTAACCGTAATTTATGATGGTGTGTTATATAATTCGAAGTTTTTGCATTTACAATGGAAAATGTTGTTAACAAAATATGTTAAAAAGTCCTTTTAAGCCACAATCTGTAGCAGATTTTGTTCTTCTTTGTATTTTCGAAAAAACATGTTTTCTACTTTTACTGACCATCAAAAGAATGCAAATAAAAAAAGAGAGAACATTACACAGGAAAAGGAAATTTATATGACATCGAATGGCAAAAGACGCATGTGTGTTTGTTGCTCTGTTAAAAAGTTTAAATACTGAAAATTGCATCTAATATTCCACACAAACATACTTCCCTACACATATATTTTGTACGATATTTTGAGTGGCCTTATAATTTATATATGGTCTGTCTGTCTGTCTGTCAGTCGGTCGGTCGGTTATTGTGGTGTCTAAGTTTTGTTTATTTTGTCGTTCTTTTCACTGCTTTTGTTGATAATTTTTATAGTCTGTTCTATTGTAAAACAACAGAGAAAAACTGCATGTAAAGAAAAACTACAGTCACATATTAAAAAAAAAGGTCGTAGTTAGTTTTGTCATTAGGCTTTTACTCTCCTCTAGCATTTATTGTTTTTGTTTTTGCTGCTGTTGTTGTTGTTCATCAAATGGCCGACAACATGCAAACTTGTTTATGCATGTGTTTAACAACACAAAAATTGCGATAATAGAATAAAAAGAACAGTCAGTTGCAACTACTTGTATTTGTTGTTATAAATGACATACAGTCGGGGCACGTGCTATAAGTACATTTAGAATTAATTTGCATTTTTTGTAATATTTTGTATATATATAAGAGATATATACATGATATTTGTTATATGTAAAATTTGGATTTGTGAACTTTAACAGAGAAATTTAAATTTAATACTGAAAAAAGGATTAAAGAATTGACAGACAATTAACATTGTGTTTTTATGAGAATTTATACCAAAAAAAATTAAAGGGAGATATATTCAAACATTTTCAAGTCGTTTTTGATTCACTACATGTGGTCTAAAAATTATAGCAACAAAAACTTATGAAATTACCCTCGTATAATTAAGGCGTTTTTTTTCGTAATTTTGTGCGATTTATATATTTAGAATGATTTTAATGAGAACTATGAACCGATCCTTGCAAGTTTTTAAGTAACGGTTTTCTCTTATATATGCTTTAACTGAACACGTTATTTTTTAAATGTCAACGCACAGTTGACCCAGAAAAAAACTTGGAAACGTGTTATCCTTAGGATTAGAGATGATGGTATTCGCAAATTTAATCACGGCCTATCAACATTTTTTTGGGGTTAAAGAGATCGGACTTTCGAGCACAGTTTATTTACATCAGTTTTTCGCTTCAGCTGAGTGATTTTAGTATCGCTAGTGCTTTAAGAAATCATTAAGCTTGTCTGAAAGTCTCACTGCTTCGGCCGCATTACTTATGATTTTACGAAAAATCCTCTCGACAATGTAAAAACGGTGATTTGTTAATTTTTTGAAGCTAATCCATTATGCTCTTTTTAAGTTATATGTAAGTGGTCTGATCCCAGAAAAACTACAATTTGTCAGATTGTGCAATTTATCAAACCAACACACGCTGTGATGATATTAAGCGAGTGTTGTGTACCAACATGTAGATGACGCTGAATTGTTTTGATGCTATTGGCAGCATGAAGCAACAAAGCATTCCAACTATATCCCTTGATGACATGGTCCGCAATAGGTCTTGAGTTGTCACTAGCTTACATAATTTTATTAACGTGTGGTGCAATCGATTCTGGGATTTTTCTCAATTCCGTCGGGTTATTCCGGTGCGAGGAACCAGCTGCAGTAGGAGGGATTTAAGTAGTAAAGGCTGTTAATGCTGTCGTTATACTGTACAATTTTAGGGAATCCATACTGATGATTATAAGTGCCAAACAAAAGGAAAAACACACTCACAAACGCACATAAAATGCAATTGCAAATAATTTGAATTTAGAAAGCAAAATACCAAAAATAGCGTTGAAAGGGGTTATAAAATATTTTTTCTTAGTTTGAATTTCAAAGACAAAATTAAAGCTTATTAGAGCTTTTAATTTAATTGCTTTTGTAGTTGTTTCAATTTTCGTCATTTTAGTTTTAAAGTCTTTTTCATTTGATTTGAGGCAACGCCATCATTAATTTCCATGTCAACATTATTTTAGCAAATCGAATCGAATTATTATTATGGCTGATTGCAACTCACTCAAAACTTATTCGCACAAAAAAATCTTAAACTTATTCATGTTCGTCCGTTCTGTGGTCTGTCCAGCTATTGGTTTCATCTAAGTGAATGAGGGAAAAAATATATATTTGAATACAGTCTTCAACATTTTTAATTACACGTGTATGTGTGTATGTTTAGGCCTTATTTTGTTATGTCTACTAAAAGCCGATGGCTGTCTTGTTTTCATCATCAGAAATGAAATTTGATATTTTTGTCATTTCGTATTTTTTCCTTAATTTTTATTTGTTATATATTTTTGGAGTTTATGGCAGAAAGACAAAAGGAAGAGTAATGGTTGCTCTTATTTTAAATACCTTAAGTTTGAAGTTCTTTATAAATTTTATTCATTTATAATCGTTATTCATTTAATAACGTTTCTTTCGGGGGACCGAATTTCGATAAAGAAAAATTGTGTTCATTGTTTGATGTTTTTTTATTTATTTATTTATAAATTTACAATTAAGAAAAAGGAATTTTAATCGTTTCATATTAAACAGAGGCGTAGTGAAAGAGAAAAATAATATATATTTTATTGAGAAAAATTTCGCTGGAGGAGACCAAGTTTGAGTTAAATTTTAAGTCAATCTGAAGAGTATTTTTACAAGTAATTGGTATCGTTGGAAAGATAATTAATTGAAATATAATAATTTGTTTAAAGCAAAATACATTAAATTTATATTTTTTAATAAATTCTTCAAAAAGCCTAAAATTTTGATTTTCATTATAATTTTGTAAAAATATTTTTAATAATTGTTTTTAAATAAAATCTGTTGGAATAAAGCTTTTAATATGAATTTCTAGTCCAATTCGAACTAAATTGTTCATAATACAAAACTTTAAACTGATTCTTATTTTAATCCTTCACCACCATAGAAGATTGGGGTTTAATGCATTTGTGTTTAAGTTTGTAACTCATAGAAAAAATATTGCTATCACTACTTTAATAATCGACTCAAAATCATTTTCGGAGTAGATTTAACAATGTCCGTTTGGCTGGCCGTCGATGTACACCTTGTTAACAAAATGAAGGTGAACAAATTTTGGCTTAAGGACATTGCTTATTTGATGGGGTTTTACGGTCATAAAAGTCCCGATTTTAACGAAATTTGGCACAAATTATACGAGGATCGTTCCATTATTTCTTATAGGTCCTATACAACCCCCATTAATAATAACACTTTTAATATAACAAATACGTTTGCTTTGTAATAAGAATTGGTCAAATCGAGACAAATGTAATCAAAAATAAATGTGCGAAATTTTACGAATGTCAGTCAATAATTTCATTTAGCTTTCGTTTTATTCCCCCTGAACGACTTTTTTAAGCCCACAAATCCTACATTTATATTAATACCATAATATGCTGCACTGGTGTGGGACGTTAAAAAGTTGGGCTTGACTGACTTACTATTTTCATATCATATCTTCTAGACCCAAATCAATTGGAATATACTTCAGGAGCGTGTATAGGACATTTTACTAGTAAGAAATTCAAAAGTTTCAGATTTTTTTTCCATACATGGCCAGACAAACACTCTTAACTCGGTTCAGCAATTATTTTGATGCGATCGGCATTGTCTAAGTTATGCTTTACACTTTACACAAGCATTTTCATTAAAGTGAAAAAAATTAATTGCCATAATCGAGGTCAGCAACTTTGAAAGACGCTCACCTACTTCCTAGACCTGTTAAGAACCGGTGTTCTCTCAAATCAATTGGAATATAATTAGAAATTTTCCGTATAAATATATTTAAAATGTAAATATATTTAACAGATCCAAAATTACATAATTATTTAAAAATTTCTGAAAATCAATCTTTTTTTAATTGTAGGAAAATAAGCAGAAGTCATTTGTTACAGTGGGCTTAATAAATTTGCTTGCAAGTTTACCAACTGCTGTAAGGGAGCATAATATTTCTCTATATTTTTGACTTAATTTGACTCGGGAGAGATTGATCACTTGAGTGATATCAAAACAATAGTATTGACTTTTTTACAAGGGTGATAATTGTTTAAAAATTATCTGGAAAACTGTACGAGAACTGATCTAAATGATTTCGTATATATGCTCAGGAAGAGAAGACTGAACCGTTAAATAAAGTCTTTATAGAAAGAACTGGTAAAGATGATCATCAAAATTTTGTCATCTCCCCCCTATTTCCCCGCCCTTTTTATCCAATTTTCTATAGTCATTTAAATAAATATTAATTTTCATTAAATTATCATAACGTTAAAGCTCATATTTCATAAAATTTTATCCAGCGTATTAATTTAAACTGATTTTAACTCATATTTAAAATAAAAACAATTTCAAACAAATTAAAATCTGAACTTAAACGTTTTTGGAAAGAAATCATTAGATGACTTTTAATGGCCTCAGAAAATATTTGCTTAGATTATTTGCTTAAGGTTACACAAAGTTCTTAAGAAAAAGAAAACTTAATCTTTTTACCGACATTTATTAGTAAATTGTTGTTTTTGTAATTTTCTTAAATTTCATATTAAAAAAAATCCCTTAATGAAGATTTTACCTTAATGAGCTGAGTTAACGTTACCTTTAATGGCAAATGAGAAAAGTTTGTTGAAAAGTAAGAACTTTATCTTTTGTTAAACGAAAAACTTATGCAATTTTTTTAAAACGTATAAAATGGAACTAATTGCTTTGGGTAATGAAGGAAAGTTTCCTGATTATAAAAAAAGTTCGAAATAAGAAAATCAAGCGCCATATTCGAACATAAAATTAATATTTGAAGCATTAAGAAATGCAAGAAGATGTTAAGAAATTAAAATTTATGTGAGCGATATAAAACGAATTTGTTGAACAGTATATAAAATTCGATTAAAAATTCAGCATCAATCTCCCTTAATGAATAAGCTAAATTCTATTTTATTTAATGTTTTCCAAAAGCAACGTTTGAATTCGAACTTAACAAAATTGCGTGTACTTTTTAGACAGCTGTACACTAAAAAACAACGGTCTTGATTCATTCAATCATCAAAACATTTTGACACTTCGGATGTTGATATTAACATCCGAAGTGTCAGTAAAAAATAGATTTTTTTCACAAGGAACAATTAAATTAGATTTGGCACGGCTTAATTTTTAGGCAGCTATACTTTAAAAAATAGCGGTTCTGATTGGTAAGTAATAAAAATATCTTAATGATTGAATGAAGATCACACACTTTGTTCAATCGTCCTGATGGTTTGATAAAATTTTGAATCAGAACTATAATTTTTATTGTACAGTAGTCTAAAATTAACTTAAATTCAAATAACAACATCCGGAGGCTCTGTTAGAAATTAACTATTAAAAATCGTATTCCTCAAAAGCAACAATTAAATTTGAACTTAAAAGTATTTTCAATTTAGTAACGAATGATATTTAGGCAGCTGTACACTAAAAAGCGGATGATCTTTCTAATATGAACATTCAGAAAATCATTAAAATTGCTTTTCTTAATACGGAGAGGGATAGAAGTTGTCACAATTAGTCCCTTTTGTTCCAATTTCCAAAATCGCTCAAACGGAGTCTGGAGATAAAATTTAAGTAAAATTATTTGTCAACTTTAATGTAAATTTTTAAATATCTTCTTATTGACTGTAGCGGGTACTTAAAAGTATTTAAGAAAATAATATAAAAAATAATGTCTTTTATTAATTAAAACAAATGATCACACAAATTTTTAATTTTATTATACTTATGTTTAAACAAAAGAAGGGAAATTGTAAAAAAACCTGAATTTAATAAAAACTTTTTTTGAAGAATCAATAAAGGAGTCAAAAGGAATGAAATTAAGCAAATTGCATTTAAATTGACGTTAATAAGATGTTCAGATTTTTGGCACGTTTAAAATAAATTGATGCAGATGATGAACAAATTAAGATTCTAAAATTTAACATTTTTAAACTGTATTTGATTAAAGTGCGACAATACCACGATAAGGTTCATATATCATATTTGGAAATATTTCTGTAACTTTGGACCTGCTAAATAACAATGAACCGAATGACACACGAACATTTCTAATTTTACATAGGAATTATTAGGAATTGCACTTTGTGCCCAATGTTAACACTTATGCCCATGTGTCCACAGACCTTAGCTCCTGGCAGTTTAGAGGATTTGCCTCTATTGGTACAAATATCACATTATCATTCTTGTACCACTCAAGGGCTTGTTTATCCTAGTGATAGAATATCAAGTCAGGCCAGAAATAAGTCGACACATTACGAGGTCTAGATGTAAATTTCGGTATTCGGTAAAGCCCGTTGCAATAAATGATTGTCTTGGTTTGCCTCAAATGTACATTGCTTGTCATAACAAGATTTTTTTGGGAAAATTTGACTGCTTTTAGATCCTAAACTTTTCTTTAATATTCTCTCATGCATCAACAATACAAATTTTTTGACCAGTAAGTTGCGAAAAAACTGCCAGAACACACGTTTCGTCATCCATTATGTAGTAAGAATTTTTTTAATTTGACTTTTAATTCCGTGTTCTATTTTTTGGCTTCTAAATTTTAAGCAGCGTTCTATTAAGTAGGTTTTCTATTAATGGACAAGTTTAATAACGGTGGAAACAGATCGACGGCAGACCTTTAAATACCTTTCGTAGGACCAAGTTTGTCATTTTAATCAGATTTTACAAAGGAAGTTATCTCAAATAAAATATTGAGTTAAAAGTTTTAATGAAAAAAGTGTGTTAAGAATTTTTCGGTCTTACTTCTTAATTAAATAATAATGAGCACAATTGAAAACCTTATCATTTTTTATTAATTTTTTAAATGACACATTTTGGGAAATATTTTTTTCTGTGTATTAAGGACAATTTTATCATTTGCTGTACAATAATTTTTGCAAATTATTACAATTAAAAAATCGGTTCAGTTATTTATAGTAATTTCTTCTTAATGAACTTGTAATATTAATTTAATTTAAAACAATTTACTTTCAACAACAAAAATATTCAAATAAATTGAACATTTTTTAATGCGTTAAATTCAGATCAAAAGAAAATTTGCCGGAAATAAAATATGAGTTTTATGTCAAACACAAGTTTTGGCATTTATTAGCAGAAACCTGAAAAATATATTTTAAAAATCATTTCAATATTTTAACAAAAAATATAAAAATAAAAAAAATATTAAAAATACATTTTAAGAAAATTATCAAGAAAACAAATAACGTGAGAAAAAATTAAAATTAAAATAAATTTTTTCGAGACAATTTATGGACATACAGTGTCTCGGAACATGAACATTATTACTGAAAAAATAAAAATTTCATATTATTATTGTTGTTTCTATGGCGGGTTAACAAATATGGAAAAAATGAGGTGATTTAAAAAATTAATAAAACATTTATTTGAAACATGATGTTAAAATAATTAAAAATGTTAATTATACACAATAAATCAATGATTGACAATAATAAACATATGAAAAAAGACAAATAAAATAAATTTTTATATAAAAACAAATGATTAGTTTTAGTCGATCAAGTCCCGACTATTTAATACCCTACATCACATTATTTCACCACCCTCGTATAAATAGTTTTTTGTTTATGCTTAATGGTATTAGATTTTTCTGTTAGCACTAGAAAAAATTATGGACCGGCCTTGATTAAATCCCGCACATTGATTTTTGCTTCTATCTCTCTTGATTTGAGCAATTATTATTGCAATACCAACGTATATGTGAGATTTAAGACTGTCAAAGTGATATTTTGAAAGGGGGTTGTTTGGGACCTATAAGAAATAATCGGCATACCTCTGTATAATTTGGCACATCGTTTAAGAATACAATAATACAAATTTATAATAAATTTCATTTACACCGCTTTACATTTAGAACTTTTGTGAACCTAATTCGGCATTAATCGACCTGCATTTTGTTCGCAAGGTTTACATGGACAACCAGACGAACGGGCAGACAATGTTAAATCGACTCAGAAAGTGATCCTGAATTGAACGGTATGTTTAAAAGTTACAATTTTTGCACAGACGCATAATAACCCAACCACCTATAGTGGTGTAGGGTATCAAGAGCTAAAGTATTTAAAATAATATAAAAGAATATAAATCTTGTTATAAACATATTTATATAATAAAAAATGTAAGATAAAAAACAAATTATGGACAATCAAGTTAAAATAAAATAAGAAAGAAAAAAATAGCTAAAATACTCACTCGTGTTTTGGTCCATATAAAAATATAGACAAGTTTTGAACAAAACTTCAACTTAAACAACAATCATACAAAAAATACCAATAACAACAACAGATCTCAAACAATAGAAAACAACAATTCAATAGTTAAAAACCAAAAAAAATCTCCAAAATAAATTAACATATTACCAAAATGGTTTTATTCTGGTAACAAATAATGGTGAATAGCGATAAATGAAATGAAAAGAAGACAAAAAAACTACAAAAGCTGAAACAAAAATCTACAAAATGTTTTTATTGTTTTATTTGTTTTTTTATTTTTTGGAATTGATTAATGTGCTGGGAACTGTATTTAAATTGTTTGTTGGAGAACAGCCCACACCGAACAAATATTGACCAATCATAAACTAACGTTTGCAATAACAACAGAAAGAAACAGGGAAAAAACGCGAAACTGGAAAAAAAGAATTTATTGTAAAGAAATAAATATTTATATTACCAATATGTAGACAGACAGACAATCGGACAGACGGGCTAAGACTTATTTATGGCTTTATTTATATAAATGAAGCAAAATACACTGAACAAAATTATAATAACTTTTATATAATAAATTATAAATCTTAATAAAGAATAAATAAATTAAAAGCGATAATAAAGAAACGAGTGTTGTGTCAACGCTTTTTGTTATAAGATTTACAATCGTCTTTATTAAGACCATAACGGTATTAAAGCGTTTTGGTTTTGAATAAATTAAAACGAAAGAAAAAAGAATGTTGTATTCGTCTTTGGCGAATCTTAAATACCTTTCACTACGTTCAATTTAGAAATAAATTTAAGAACATATTACATGTTTTGTTCGTAAGAGGAGAGGTGTCCTATCCTTCTTCGTACCCCATCCCAAAATGTTTAATATTTTGCTATTATTGCTCTATACATGCGGAAAATTTCATTATGATTCCTGTCACAATTTCCGAGATATACAGTTTAGGGGGATAACACTTCATATTTCAAACATCCGGAAAATGCCTGTATACGTTATAGAGACATGTGATATTAAACGTTTCCACCTTTGTGTAAGTGATACCACTCCATCAGTCTTATCCAAAATATGTATTTATTATGTTGTTAAATTAATTAGTTTTGAGAAGTTGTCTCCAATATAACAACGTATTTTATAAAGAGTGACATCAAAAAATTCTTAACACACGTATCTCATTAATACTTATAACCCAAGTATTATTGTTTTTTATCAAGTTACCATCGAAGGATATGTAAGTTATTATGTTAAATGTCAAACCAACGAATATATTGTTAATCTGATTAAAATGAGTGACCAAAAAAAAAAAGGATTTACATTCAAAGATCTGCCGTCAAACTGTTTCCAATTTTATTTAACAGTGCCGGGAGAACTTGTCCGTTCATAGAGAACCTAATTGAGTTCACATGATGTTTTAAAGCCAAAAAGTATAAAGCATTTTCAAAAGTGCTTCCAATACACCGGGAAGGAAAGCAGCCAGGAAAAGCCTTTAATCTAAAAAATTTTCTAATTTTTGGGATTATTTTAGATATCGGTTTTAAACTACGCTGTTACTGGACCAATTTCGCTGCTGACAAACTGCGATCAGCCGAAATTTTATTGAAATCGGATTGCTGTTGTGACCGTAAGAGTTTTTTCAACAGACAAACAAATGAACACGATTAAATTGACTCAAATATTGATATGATATACTTTATGGGTTACTATATGAGTCTTCTTGGCGTTAGACACTAAATATATCTTCTCCTATGGCCGAAAGATATATTTAAGAGTTTTGATGACATAGAAAACCTTTCTTGGGGACTTATATAAAAGTTTTCGGATATTAAAGTCATTAGTATATTTAAATAACAAGCATATATACTAACTTAATCATATTTAAGAGTCTTATAAGCTTAAATGGAGCCAATATTCTCGAAGTAGTTCTTTCAAAAGAATTTGCCAATATCAAATACTTTTAAAACCCTCACCCTTCTCCCTTATTCTAAGAGAGAATTTAATAAGAAAAGTTGAAAACTAATTTCTATAAAATTTTCCACATAAAGAGATATATTGGGTATTTCAGGGGTGTATAAAAATTCGCATATATTAGCCTATAACTTGTTTATTAGCACGATTTTAATAATACAATTCTGGCTAAATCCAATTACTTTTTATAAAAAATTATAAATTAAAAAAAAAATCGTCAGATTTCAGAATTAAATTGATCTTTATTATTGTTCGAAGTATACATCTATAAAGTATTCCCTTACAATTTTACTTTCAAGGGTAAAATAAATTTTGTGATCGGTGCCATTGCAACTATGAAAGTTGGACAGACCTTAAAAATTGTCATATTGTTATCGTATATAATTGTTGTTTTGCAAATTTAATCATGTTGTTTTTTTGTTTCAATCATAATTTAATTACATTACAATTTGTTCGTAATTCTAATTCCATCTTATAATCATTTAATCAGTTTTTTTATCATTGTGCCCATTTCTCAATCCAACACTGTTTAAAATACAACAAAATGGAATATAATTTCTGTTAATTTTTTTTCGTACAATTGAATGACTGACATTCAGAGCGTAACATCATGACTGAAATTAAATTGAATTGAGTCCATGAAAATGTCTGAAAACATCAAAACGAAATGAAATGAAATAAAATGGTTTAAATGAAACAATTAAAAATAAATTTGTTGTTATTTTTATTTGTTCATTGTTTTTGTTATTGTTTTATCTCTTTTAAAAGCTGTAAACTAAGTTAAAAATGGTGATGTTTTTTTATTGTTGTTAACGTTTATGTTACCATTCTTTAGTTGTTTATACAACAATGTTTTTTGTTGTAATGTGTATTATGAAGGATGAGATGACTTGAAAATGAAACAATTAAGAATGTTATATTCGGCTATCTCCGAATCTTCAATATCCTCCACCACAAATGCATGTGAAGTAGATTCGTTATGTTTCGTACATAATTACTCACACATGCACTCACAAGTGTATTATATAATAGAAGTTTTTTAATATAACACAGCAACATTTGATGAGTCATAAAATTAGATATATTTTGGTTATAACTTTTAACCCCAATAACTGATCTCAAGTCATACATATTTTCAAAATATTCTATCCCACTGTGCAATATGTACCCTCTTTATATATTTAAAGTCTAATTCAATTAATATATTTATAAATACAAAAATGATCATTAAATCAATGAGTCAATAAATTACTGACGTATGTATGTATACGTTTTGTGATGACTGAGAGACATATAAAATGGACTTCATAGCAGACTGACACGACGAATAGACAGACTTGTATTAGGCGCTAAAAATGGAAATTAAATTAAATTAAAATGAATGTTTTATAATTTGTTGAATTTTTATATTTACGAGTTAAACAACATGTTTTACAAAATTTTTGTGACAAATAAATAACTATTGAATGTTAACTAATGTTGTTGTTGCTCGTCTTGTTGTTATAATTATTAGTGTTGTTGCTGTAATATCATATTAATAAATATGTATAGATTAGTAGTTTGTCATTTTGACCGTTTAAATACTGTGGGAAAATTTAATTTTTTTATGGCATCAAAATTTTGTAAAAGAAATCATGTATTTCTGCTTTGTTTTATAATAAATTTTAATGTGGAATTTTATCTGAACATTAAATAATTTATAAGCTGATTTGAAATCATTTAATTAATAATTCATGTTAATTAATCATGATTATTTAATAATTGTTTATTTTTTCTAGAGTAATCCTTATGGTTTAAAGGACTCAACAACGGGTACAGATATGACTGCCTGGACTTCAGCTGGTTTACAACCCACCACTGGTTATTATTCTTATGATCCCATGTCTGCCTATGGGTAAGTTTTCTTATAATTATAATTATTCAAAAATTAAAGTCTTTATTTATTTTATTGCACTAAAATTATATTCAAAAAACTCTTCCGTATTTTGAACTTTAAATTTCCATTTTTTTAAATTTTTTGTGTAAATTTGTGTTTAAAAGCGCAACTTGATTTAATTACAATGTCAGCGTAAATAATCGTCTATAATTGGTTTTCAACAAATAAAGAAATATTTTCTTTTGACTGCAATTTTATGTGGAAAAATAAAAAAAAATTAAGTTTAAAGGGTTTGCGTGTTTTAGAGAAAATTACTTCATAATTTACTGAAAATTTATTATGATTCCATAAAATCATAATAAATTTATAGAAAACTACTTGACAGACTGTATATTCGTGAAGTTTGAAGTTTAGTAAATAAAATAAGGATCTTTATAAATGTGAATTTTTAGCGTAATAATGACAAATGGAGTTCTATAAATAAGATTATAAGTAACCCATTATTTGAACGGAAAAGAAAAAATTTCACTTGCAAACTTTTTTAACCTACTACATGCACCAACCAAATTCCATCGACATATTCCTAACCCTGGATATCTCTAGACAGACTGCCAAAGAGTGATCGTAAGTTTAATTACACTGGAAGTGAAAATTGTCTCTTTCTCCGTCTCATAATAGCAACTTTTGGTTCCCTTCGGGAAGAAACTGATTGGACCTACAGGCGTTGTATGCTGATATGACCTCATTGATTCATTTAGCCTGCACATTATCGTGTAACAAGAGTACGTAAAAGTCAAAGTTAATCCTACTAGATGGTCAACAAATTTGTCGCCAAGCTCTATTTTCCGCTTAGCCAGTCCATTTACTATATCATTCTCAGCACGTTACTATGACCAGGAACATTTGCTATATCATTTCAAGCATTACTATGTCCTGGAATTTTGACAAGCTTAACCCTCAAATGTCTCTAGCATAGATGTGGTGTTGATATCTGCAAATCTTATAACGGCCTGTATACTGACAGTCAGTAATGATATCTTCAGATATCTAATAGTAGTTTTAATAGCTCGATAGCCCTTTTATACCTGTGATTTTCATTCAGCGGACAAATATCATTGCTACTGCGCAGATCAGACCTTAGTCGCACGTGGTGAAACCCTGGATACGCGCCGAGCTTATCACCGCCTGTTAACATATCAAATCCAGAGTGAAGCAATTCAGTAAAGCGAGGGTATTCTTTATCGGCGTCGTCCACAATGCTTCTGCAATCATAATGGTCATCGATCTGAGAGCCTTTCAAAGATCAGGCAATGGGATTACTTATCCTTAACAACAGCAGTATAGATACAAATCATATAATTTGGATTTAATCTGATGGCTTTAAACGCTCACCATGCATAATAAAAGCACTTTAAGTAAACCGTTCTATTCAGAATCATTTTCTGAGTTCATTTAAATATGTCCGGATGGCTGTTCATGTAAAATTTGTAATCAAAGTAGAGGTCGCAGTTTTGAAGATGTTAAGATATCTTTTTTTTTGCTAATTCATGAAGTCATATATTTTTTAACCCAAGATCGATGACTATTGGAACTGGTTAGGATAATTCCATTATTTCATATAGGCCCCATACAAAGCTCTCCCCGGAATGGGTGTTTAAGTTCATATTTCTTAATATAAAATAATGTTAAGGATAATTCTACACTCTACTGCTCTCATTGTTATTTCTCCTTCTAGGATTTTATATTTGTAATATTTTTCACTCCTTTAATTGTGTGTTCATTGCAAATCACTTTATTGTCAATTAAATAACAATCAAATCAAAAGCAAACATATCAAGTTTTTAAACGAACAAACAAACAAAAACTTTAATTGATTTTTTCCTTTAAACTGAACATTACAACATAATTAGAGAAAAACCGATTTCAATCTTTAACTGTATTTGTAATACTCCATAATGCTTGAGTGTGTGTGTGTGTGTGTACCGAAAGGAAACCGCAAAATTAGCCATACTTTATAATATGTAATCTTAAAACAAACAAGTGTGTGTGTATGTGTCTGTCTGTGTGTATGTGTTTAAATATGTTTGTATTTCTATTATTTTTTTTCAATTGGTTTTTGTCATGGTTGTTGTTTAATTTAATTATTTATAATGTTAACAAAACTAATGCGTATCTTTTGAGCGATTTTAAACCATAGACATCAGGCTTAGTAACCGCAAACTTTTACTCAAACACAAAACGCAAAACACGAAATCATATGAAATCTAAAAATCACATGAAATTGTTAAAAATAGAAACAAAATCTAAATTTTATAAGGGAAATTGTAAATAATTAAAGGTTTTTTTCAGTTATTTTAAGCCAATTTTGTTTAAGTTTTCATTTCGTTCATGAATTTTGCTTTATTTTGTGAAAATACAAAATCCACTATTAGTTTTTACTATTTGGTCCCTTCTGTTTCAGTTTAAACTAAATATGATTATGGGGTTTTGTTGATTTTATATTTTTATGTGATTTTCTATTTTTTCATTTTGTTAAAATTGTTGTTGTTTGCTTTTGAGGATCCAGACGCCTTTTTGCTTTGGATTGTTTTTTCCATTTGTTATTGTTGTTTTGTGTTTTGTGAGTTGTGTGTGAACAAGCATTTGATTTGTTAACAAGATTACACGGCTAAAAAAAAACAACAAAAACTTTGCACAAACTCTATTTTAATGTATATTGAGGGACTTTTTTGTTGGTATATAAAAAATACAATGGTTCAGAATCGAAGCTTTTTTGGGAATTTATAATACTTGAATTTATGTAAATTTGCAAAAGTTGCGTACTGTTTTTATTTGGATTCTCATTTGATTTTATGAATTTTTACCAAATATGCTCTCATTTTGGGGGAAATAAATTTTTAACTTATTTTTTTTTTGTTATTTTTAAGACAGTTTTATTAAAAATTGTTCAGTCGTTCATACTGTACATATGAAGTAAGTAAAAATTGTAGCCTAAACTCGGTAGACGAAATCTGAATTGTTAGCACCTCTGATTTATACACATTCCACTAAATCATGACTGTTTTATTACACTTTAACATTTTATATTTTCAATTAAAACGAAGTAAGAAAGCCTTCTACACATTCTCCCACACTATATTAAGAGCTCAATACCGGAGACATGAGCAGATTGTGAACCTTTTTTTACAATTTGTTTCCGTTGTTTATATTTGTGCTAAATATTCTAGTTATGGACCCAATAAATTTTGCAACGGTATACATTACTTTACCTAAGTCCCCACAAGCTTAAAAATCCATTCCGGACACTTATTTGTATGCCAGCCATCTCACATATTGAACCGATTATGACACATTTCAATAGTTTCATCCAAAATTGTAATTGTGAAATGCAGCACATTTAAAAATTTACCAACCATTCAGATGGTAATCTTTTGTTCCGACGACAATTGGATCTCCGTTCCGAATGACACGACTGCCAATCGGCTAAAGATTGTTGACTCAGTAACTGATATATTAACATTTATTAGTACAAATCTTCATCCGAGAAGATCTGACCAAAAATACCATTCCGAGCATAAACTCAAAGGAAGTTCTTATTTTTATTATGCTCCATCAATTTAAAATTTAAATATACAGGAAATTCTATAGCAAATTCTACGGGAATCGATCCATAATTTTCAACCATATAACCATCCTCAATCTCAAATTTCCTTGTTATTAATTCTACCCCATAGTACGGTAGTGCATATTTTTGTTTATTATTATTTTTTGATTTTTTTTTTCACAATTGCCACCCACTTTATTGTTATTGTTGTTAGCCATAATGTGCAGTCAGTCATTTATTTATTTGTTGTTATTGTTTGTTATTTTCTAGTTTTTGTCTGCTTCATAAGCAAATTATAGAGTAGAAATAATGAACAACAAAATATGGCAGGTTCGTGCAACACAGTAAAGCAACAACAACAGCAGCAAAAAGAAAAAATGAGAACTATTAACTCGTTCACTCACTCATTCATTCAATCACTCAACTGATTCGCATTCACTTCTTACAAATGTTTGTCACACATGCAATGTTTAGCTTTATTTTAGCATTTGCAAGTGTTTTTTTTTTTCAAATGACTGTGAGTATGTTGTTTTTTTTTCAGTTGTTATGGTCTTTAAATGTTTTTTTTCAGATTTAACTTTAACTATATTTTCTTAATACTACAATCTACCATGTTTTCTGTTTTTAATAAACGCTTAATGCTAAAGATTAAGACATAAACTTTTGTTAACTTTAAATTTTTACAAATATGTTTATTTCTCGTTAATTATTGTGGGATGTTTTATTTTATAACAAAATTGTTTTTGTTTCTTTTTATAAATTTTAATAATTAGTTTTTGTTATTTAATGTAAGTTTTGTCATATTAATGTTTAAAATGGTCGTAAATTGTTTACTAAAGTTGTGTTTTCTTTAAAATGGCGTATAATTATTTTGCTTTGTTAATAAATGCAGAAAAATCAATCATACGCCTCCATGTGTAAATGGTTAATAATGAAATATTTTACGGGAAATAAAGACATTAGGAATTTGTGAAAATTCATACAAATGTAATATTTTTATTTGTATCAATTAAAGAAACGTATTTCAAGTTAAGTCATACTGGATAAGGAAATTATTTCCCAACTTAAAGATTTTAATTATCCTTCGAATATAGTGAGAAGTTCTTTAAAGATTTTCGCATATAAATGACAAGAGGGGATATTAATTTTATCATTCTGTTTGTAAAGCCAAGAAGGAATCATCTAAGATCCCATTAAGTATACACCGATGCATATTCCAATATACTCGAAATATTCTTCTTTTTTCATACCCTCCACCACCACAAATGGTGAGGAGGGAAGAGGCTTTGTCATTCCGTGTGTAATGCTAATAAGGAATCATCTCAGGCCCCATAATGTACTCTTGCATCAAATTGAAATCTGAGTCGATCTAGCTATGTCCGTCTGTCGGTATGTTGTTGGCACGCTCACATTCACAAAAATTGACAGAACTCAATGTCCTGAGAAGTTTTCTATTTAAAAGCAGCAAAATCGGTTCGGTATTGTAAATAATATAGACCGTTATCTGAGGCAACGAGCGATGAACTTCGTAAGGTTGTCTATTATAAGTCGTTTCACTAAAAGAAATTATGTCATAATATTTAGTTGTGTGAACTTCGTTACTATTTCAAAAATCTTCAAAATCGGTTCGGCAGAAAAAATTTATAGCCAAAAATTTAACTGATTTTATGATAAGTTTGTGAGTGTATGTGTGAATATACGTATATCTGCAGAACCTAACGTATTAACTTCACACGAAGTTGTGGTGGAGGGTATTATAGATTCGGTATAGCCGAAATAGCATTCTCACTTGTAATTTTTTTAAACTTTGCTGTTCTCGCTGTTTTCACTGTTCTCAAAAAATTAAAGTTGATATTGAGAGACAACTTAACGTTACTTTTAAAAATAATCAACATTTTTTTCTTAGATTTGGAATATTCAAATATTCCAAATCATAAGTGCAAATTGCTTAGGTGGTGTGTTTTTAGCAATAATATCGACAATTTTGCTGCTGAATATTCGATCAAGAAAAGATTTAAATAAAATTTTTTTCATGTCCCAGGACTTTCCAAAAAAGAAATTAATCGAAAACTTAAACATTCCGAAGGAATGGTGCGTAATTTCTGAAAAAAGGACAGAATTATGGAATTCCGGAACTTTGCAAGGGAAAAACAAAATTAACAAAAAGACAGATTAATCTTATATAACAAGAATCAACTTTCAAACGCGTTGCTCACATTTTACGAAGTGGTGAAAACAGAAGACTGGGAAGAGGTAATTTTTCTGTCGAAAAAAAAATTTCAAATTTATGGATGCAAAAATAGATGAGAATTGCCTATTCCGCAAAGATAATGCTGCGATACATGTTTCAAAGTAGTTTTAATCATGGGTTTCCTGTTGGCTTGCAATTCGGCCTTAAACACAATGGAAATATTGTGAAGAATCATGGTCCGTACAGTTTATTCAAATAATACCAAAAACGAAAGCATAATTAATTTAACGGTGATAATTTCGTCCTTTTTAAGAGTAGTTCTGCAGCAGTTTGAATAATTTTCATATTTCTGGTGCATATTTTTATAAACACACATAACTTTTTTTAAAAGAATTTGAAGAAAACTACATTAGAAACACAAAAATTTATTAGACTTTATAGCATTATTAATGATGGGTGGTTGATCCATTGTTATGAATTACATTAAACATACGGTCTGGCATTGATTCCATTAATTTTTTTAAGAATCCCACGAGCCACCATGAGTTTCCCATTGAATGAACGTCTTGCGATTGCAAGACGTTCATTCTATCAGAAGTATGATTTGTTTATTATATCCTGATTTAGACTGCGTTGAAAAATGTACGCAATATTATCATCCATAAATTAGGAAACATTTTGATTTGGGTACAGTAGAAAATGCTGCAATAATTTTGTTTAAAGTCATAGTCGGTAAAGATCTACTACAAAAAAAACCAACAACATATTGGTTTTCTGATTTATGTTCAACTGTCAATAAAAAACTTTAACTTTACTTTTAAATGAGAAATGCGCTTATGAGAATATGGATCAGTGTATATTGTACAGTTGAACATAAATCAGAACACCAATATGTTGTTGGTTTTTTTTGTAGTAGATCTTTACCGACTATGACTTTAAACAAAATTATTGCTGAAGTTATTGAATATTATTATACCCTACGCTATCAAAGATGTTTGTGTTTTATGGATTTGTGTATAAGTTATGGCCTAAACTAACTATAAAACTATTTTAACGGATTTTCGTTAATAAGTCGTAACGATGTACAAAACTTTACGATCGATTATTTCTCATTTCAATGGCATTTTAATAATAATTGATCAACTTAATATAAATGGAGGGAAAAAGTAGCGTGTCAAAAATGTACGAGGGTCATTTTCGTATTTTTTTAATATTTTGAATTAAATACTTGAAGAGTTATACAATTACCATTATTATTACTTAACGATAGCTTCCGGTACGAAGACGTATGATTAATATTTGATTAAATTTAATTATTTCACATACGCTGCCTTTAAATTCTTTAAATATTTTATTGCATTTAAAAATTCTTTCAACACAAAATGCTGCACTTTTTTGCTGAGAATATAAAATTAAAATTCTTGCCACAACGTTTACTTTTTTCATAAAGATAAAGAATTGAAAACAACACAAAACATTTTAAATGCATTTTGAAAAAGATTAAAATGAAACAGAAGCAAAAACAATAAACTAAAGCAGCTAGAAAAATATGTTTTATTAAAACCCAAAACGCATAATAACCAAACCAACACTGGCCAACGTCCTTGCTAACGTTTTACTGATACCGTTACCACATTATAAGCCATAAAAAAGAGAAATATGCGAAAAAAACAAGCAACAGCAAATAACATCTTTTAACAAGAATGTTAAATTCACAGCACATACTGCTGCGGTACTCCTAACGACTATAAAAAATCTCATGAAAAAAATAAACGGAAAAAGAAACGAGAAAAAATCTGAAACGATTAAATTAAAAAACCGCAGAGAAAAACCAACAATAAAAACGAAACAACAAGATTTTCGCAGGAAAAAACCAAAATGAGGTTCTCTGAAAAACTAAAATACCAAAAGCAAAAGATAAAAAACCAACAACTGGGATTTAAAAAGGATACACTCTTTAAATCCTTAAATAATTTTTGTAGAGATTTAAATTCACTCTTTTAATATGAATCTTTAATAATAAAAAATATTAATTTTCCTATTTTTCGTCTTCTTGGAATTCATTGCAGTTATGGTGCCTCTTATGATTTGGCTGCAAGACGCAAAAATGCAACAAGAGAATCTACAGCCACCTTGAAAGCCTGGCTAAATGAACACAAAAAGAATCCTTATCCCACCAAGGGCGAGAAGATTATGTTGGCCATTATAACTAAAATGACTTTGACACAAGTGTCAACGTGGTTTGCCAATGCACGAAGACGTTTGAAAAAGGAGAACAAAATGACTTGGGAGCCAAAGAATCGCACAGATGATGATGATGATGGCATGAATTCCGATGATGATAAAGATGACAAGGATATGGACGATGGTAAACCATCACAGACACATGGCGGAAATTCACAAATGGGCCAAATGAATTTGGCTGGTCGAAATGGTCAGTATTTAAGTTAAAGTCTTCTTTTAAAGAAATAAGAATTTTAATGTTCAATTTTGAAATATTTTTCTCTTTTTCCTAGATGTGGATAAGGCTGATGAAGACGATCATCTTAAGAATCCAAATCATCCGGGTGATCTGAGAATGAGTTTAAATTTTCCTGGGTCTGGTTATCCTGGTTCTAGTCATCCGCATGGTTATCATCCATATCATCAACATCCGGCTTATTATCAACACCAGCAATCGATGTTCTCTTCGGGTTATGCTCATGCAGCTGCCGAAAGTTTAGTGGGTAAACATGATGGTAATGAGTCAAAAAACCTCATGAGCCGGGACTGTGGCGTACCAATTCCAGCCAGCAAGCCGAAAATCTGGAGTTTAGCCGACACAGTCGCCAGCAAAACACCACCACCACATTCGGCAGCTTTCATGGCTCAACAACAGCAGCGGCAGCAGCGGCAGCAGCAGCAACATCACCCTCAGCAGCAGCATCCCATGCAGCAGCTGCAGCAAATGAGCAGTTTAATACCCAGCAACAGCAACAACAACAACAACAACAACTCCAGCACCAGCAGCAACAATATGATGAGTGGAAATTACAACATAAATCCTTATACACGGGGGCCCTCTACAGCTTACGAGAATTTTCTAGGAGTTATGGCTACCAACAATATCACAGCCTACAACAACAGCACCAGCAGCAACAACAACAGCAGTCACAACAATCACCAGCAGCATACACCCACCACACCCCCTACTACCACCACAGCCCCAAACTCTCATCTTACCCAACAACAGCAGCAACAGCATCTTCAACAATCACTGCAGCAGCAACATCATCAATCGGGATCGACTCTTCAACGGGGGATGGGGTTTCCCGAAGCCCAACCCGATACTCCACCCCAAACTCCACCGAATATGAAAGTACCGAACGTACAATTGGCCACGAATCTACTACTTACCGCTACTC
This sequence comes from Cochliomyia hominivorax, assembly GCA_004302925.2. NCBI lineage: Eukaryota > Metazoa > Arthropoda > Insecta > Diptera > Calliphoridae > Cochliomyia > Cochliomyia hominivorax. The sequence continues at coordinate 57,641,674 of PYHX02000413.1, forward strand.
AAGCCCATATGACCGCTACCTGCCACAACAGCAACAACAGCAACAACATCACCACCAGCAGCATCAACAACCACCACATCAATAACAATAATCCCTATAATTTGGCCTATTCTCGCTCTTATGACTACTCACCGAGAGATGAAAATTCTAGTGGCAGCAGTTGTAGCGATGGTTCGTCACACGAACAAGAGCAACCTTATAAATCGATTTTTAAAAAGTGAGTTAAAATTTAGATGTTAAAAGTTATATGGATTTTTATATAAGAAAATGAATTGATATCTGATGAGTGAAAAAAAACTTGTCCAAATATTAAATTTAACATATTTTGGATCTTAAAGTAATAAAATTCGAATGGTAAAGACTTGAGTTTTTAATTGATTCCTTTGTTTTCTATTTATTTACAGCCAACAGTTATCAGGAGCTGGATTTGTTCCGCCAGTTTAAGGACTGAGATATTGAACGACAAAGGAATACATTAATTCGAAGTGAAATTATCATAAAGGTTAGTAATCGTATATCATTATGATTGAACAATAAAAATTTCAATAAATTTGAAAAGAATGAAATCTGAAAGGTTAAAAGTCTGCAGAGATTCAGTTCGAAACTTATGTGTGTCCAATTATATCTTACTTCAAAAGCTTTTAGAGAAATAGCACTTTCAAAAATCGTATAACATGCTCTAAAGTTCTTTGTCACATATATTTTAATCGGAGTAGAAATTTCAAATAATAGATCCACGAAAATCTCGTTAATAATTAACACCAATTTGTGCAGATCATCATGAACCCTTTAGAAAGTTGTCTCCTAAAAAAATTAAATTTGAAATATATAACAATAAATAAGACATTCCGATTTATTTTCCCTTTATCGCTACACTTGACTGATAATTTGGTAGTTTTGGAATGGTAATTTTAGTTCAAAGTTCTATTTTCATTTTTGACTTATGAGATAACTCTATCAGTTTTAAAAGATCCTCTATAAATCTGTATTATAAAGAGTTGAATAGTAGAGGAACGCATTATTAATCCCTTAAATATGAAAATATGGATTGTGGTTTTCGTTTAATTTTTTAAAACAGAGGATTCCAATTAAAGCCAGATCATTCTTTTGTATCCAACCCCCGGTAGGGGTGTTATGCGTTTGTGCAGGTGTTCGTAAGACAATGTTACTTCCACATTTAGGCAAACTAATGGACTTAATTGACTACCGTAGTATTTATCGATGTCCGGCCTTCTTCCTAGCTAGGATTTTATTCATGTTAAATATTACTTTTGGGGTACAGACCACCCTATACCCTCGTCGAGGTTTTAATCTAATAAAAGTCATATGTATGAAAATTATCAGTCTACTAAATGTAGTGTCAATCTTAATCGAAATCGGTCATATACAAATGGTAACCACAATTAAATTGTTGTAACGAGCATAAAATCTTTTATGTGGTCTGTGTTTTATTAAGCTGGAATACTGGACGAAGTATCTAGAAAATGTTGATGCTTCTAATAATTTTACAATCTGACATGGACAGTGTTTGCAATGATTACATGGAGAGACAGAAGGACTTACAGCACCGGTTTGTTAGTCTAGAAGACACCAACGTTTAAAAAATGCAGTTTTATATGAATTTTTGTTCAAAATTCAAAAATGTATAATAAATAACAAGTTAAGACCATAAATTAGATCGTGTAGAACCAAGTTCCAAAAACGGAATTAAAAGATGTCAGTGAAACAATCGTAGGAAATCACGTCAGTTTTTGAAGTGTCAAACGAGGGTGCTGCACTATTTGTTCTTTATATTAAAAAAATTTCACAGATAGATAAATTTCCATGACGGGTTTGATTATTACATAGAAGTGTAGCATTAAAGTTTTGGATCTTTACATTACCTCGGATATTCCTTTTTTAACTGCTTTTCAAATTTTCGATAAAAAGTTTCACATTTATTTCCAAAAAAATTATTCTTTTCGTACTGTAAATTATATATAAAAATTTATATTCATAGATTATAACACATCAGAAATCAGACCAATCCCGATATGCCACACACAGAGAAAAGTTTACTTTCTAAAATGCTCGTTACAACACTACTGTTTTCGTTGCTAACATTTATTGCTATTGTCAACTTGTCAATTATTGATTTGAATTTATTTTAGGGCAAATGTTGTTGCTGCAGTAGAATTTTTATCAATAAATTAACAATTATATATTGGTCGCAATATGTTCAACTGACCAACATACTATTGTTAATAAAGTCTCAGTTACAAGAAAACTATTGTTGTAAGACTAAAATGTGAGTTTCTACTTTTTGACAAACATAAACATTTTAGGTTTCCAACAAAACTATTTTTAGCCGATCAAAAACATGTTTTTATACATTTTGATAACCATAAAATTGTCAAAAGACTATTTTTTAATGTTTTTATTTAAAATTATATTATTGTTATATTTATGTGTATACAGAATAATGTTAAAGAGACTAAAAAAATTGTTATAGGATAACAATATTTTGTTGCGTCCCCGCCATATTATGATCAACAAAATGAATTCATTGTCATAGCAACAATATTTTGTTGTGTCACAATCATATATTGTTGTTACGCAATCATATTGAGGTCAGAAATGTAGTTGTGTAAACGTTAAGAACCATAATGTGATGGGACTATTTTCAATTTTAATTTTAAATTTTCACTTATTTTTTAAGAAATGTATGTATAATGAGATCGAAAAATTCTTAACACACATTAAGTCTTTTGATGTGAAATAAATTAATATATATATAGTTAATCTGATTAAAATAAGTGACCAGAAAAAAGAGCTTATTAAAATTATTAAATACTTTAAGGAAAACCCAACTTGGTCTCACAAGAAGAAGAAGTATTCAAAGTTCTGCCATTAAACTCTCTTGCTGATTGATAGAAAACCTGATTCGTAGACAAATTTTCTAAATAAATATTATCGCTGTGTGACTGATGTTCTAGCAAATATTTGCAAATTCCTGGTCAAAAATTTTATGTTGCTAATCCTCGAGGAAATGTTGAAAAAAAGTTTAGTACTAAAAAGCAATAAAAATTTGCCAAAGTTCTTGGTATGTCAAGAACTTTGCCAGAAAATGGGTTTAAAATTTCATCACAATTGATTAAAACTTTAAAAATATTTTTTAATTGTGTCAATGATTTCAATCAAATAAAAAATAAAGTTGAGATTTCTTCGCTCTCACTCCTTACGTATTAAAATTATTTTTACTAATTTCATTTCCTCTCAGTTCATTATTTAATATTTCCTTTATCAATGCAAAAACAACTTTAATTAAATCATCACTTCTTTTCATCTTTTCTTTCCAGCAGTTCAGTATCCCAAAATCAAAAAAATCTATTTGAATTCGTAAGGGGTTAAGTGCAAATATGTAAACTTCTTATTAAATACGATTAATATTTAAGTTATTTTATTAACTAAACTTAAGTTAAACTAGCAGTTAAGTCTTATTTAATGTTTCATCTTTAAACTCGGATTAAATAAAAACGAAAATAAATAATAATTTTCAAATAAATTTCAAATCTTTAAAATTTAACAACAGAAATGCATCTACACACACTTACACATATATAAGTGTGAATATAATTATATATGTATGTATATGTAAATTATAATTAAGTAAATTTATTACTGTGATAAATTCCTAATTTGTTTTATTTAATTATAATTTTTCTCATTGATTTTTTATAATTTGAATTATTTTCAATTTTTGGAAAAATCTCTCTTTTGTACAATTTAATGAGTTTTTTCATTAAATTTTAAAACAAATTTAACAATTAATTAATTAATTAATTATAAAAAACATATGTGCAAAATAGTATATAAAATTATAAAAACAACTAATAATTATGTACATATTTACATACATAAATATATATGTATAAGAGTATGTTGGTATATGTATAGGTATGTAATTCAATTACCATCATACTAAATTAGTGTATTTAATTTGAAATTAATTATAATTAAAAAGCGATTTAAAAATAATACGAAACAAGTAATAAAGTTTAAAAAAATAACTTAATAATAATTTAATTTAATTAATTAATGAATCAATAAAACAAATCAATTTGAAAATAATTTAACAAAGTGTTTTTAATTTTTTAAAATTGTTAATCAAAATGTTGGTGAGTAAAATTATGGTGAAAATCTTTATTAAATTGGAATACAGATAATTAAACAATGCACAGTAGGGCAAATGTAAGACATACGAGTCAAACATCGTTTCAACATCCTTTAAACGAATGTAGTATTCGGCAATATTAATCGTTGCGATTAAAGTGTCTCAACAAGGTTTTTACAAATCGAATTTTTGGAAATTTTTAATTTTTTTCAATTTAGAGATTAAATCTGATTTGAAGAAGTACAGGTCCGTTATGGACATGGCCGTAGGCGGTGTCCCTCCAAAGTTGAACACATTCCAAAAATTCACTAAATAATTATAAATAAATTAAAAGTGGTCGTAGTGGTTGTCTCAAGAAAAAATATTCTCATCGTTTCAGAGATATTCAAGTTATAATAAATTTCTAACATATTTTTACTTCTAGATTTTGGTCTATTTAAGTAAGCTGTCCGACTTTTTTGTTATTGTACCAAAACCATAGAAATATTTGAACGAATTGAAAAGTAATTTTAAATGTGAAACTTAGAAAAAAATTAATTTTTGGTGATCTTTTAATAAGTTGGCAACACTTATTTACATGTTTATAACCTGCGCTACCGTAGGTGAGTACAATCGACTCAGAATAAATTTTAAAGTTAATTAAACGATATATGTCCGTTCGTCTATCCGTCCCGCAGACTGTCCATGTAAACATTGTAAACGTCTATTGAAATTGACAAATTTCATCCAACATGTCAGGTACCTTCCATACAAATGTCCTTAAAGAATGCGGTTTAAAGTTCATTTAAGTGCTAAGCTAAGGTCGGTTCATTGCTTCTCATATGCCCAATAAAGGCCCCTTCCAAATTAAGACAAAAATAAGTAAAAATCCACAAGCAAAATTATACGAGAGTCGATTCATTATTTCATGCAGCTGTCATTTAACTCTCCACTAAAATTAATTTAAAAACGCATACGTTTTACATAAATGTTAGTTTCATAATATACACTTAAGAGTAATTAGAAAATGAAAATGTACGAGGATCGTTTATAACATTATCGTAATTACCAATTATGGCCAACATTGTGGTGTAGCGTATTACATAGTCGGGCATGAGCGGTTATAACATTCTTACTTGTTATTTCTTAACTTTATTATTTATAAAGAAATCTTTACAGTAAAACGTGGAAACTAAATCCAAATAAACTGGCGACAAAGTCTTTTCCAAATTAATAAATAAAACAAGTAAGAATGCTATATTCGGCTATGCCGAATCTTAAATACCCTCCACCACAAATTCGTGTAAAGTTAATACGTTAGGTTCCATAGACACACATATACTCACAAATGTATATAACACAGAAATACTTAATTAGTCATAAAATTAGTTACAATTTAAGCTATAAAATTTTTCTATTAACTGTTAATTTTTGCGGATGTGAGCAGACAAAGAGATTGACGAAAATTGATTGAGATTTTGACTTGATGCAAGAATATATACATTATGGGGTCTGAAATAATTCATTCTTAGCGTTACACACAGAATGACAAAGTTAATATTCTCTCTCTACCACTTGTACTGTGGAGCGTATAAAAACAAAAAATATGCTTGTTATAAGCTCAAAACTATTTTCCGGGAAGGGGTCTTATAAGTAGCTCCCATATAAGACCCCTTCCCGAAGTTTGGACCAAGATTGTTCATATTTATAATATACTTTGATTATAGTTAGAAAAATCATTGTGCTAAATTTTAATGGAATTGATCTTTATTTAAATGTTTTATAAACTCTAATCCGTTTTCCGGAAAATCCCGTTATAAGGGAGCTATAGGAAAATTTGGACCGATACAGGGCAAATTAATATAATATCTTCAGAACAGTTAGCAAAATAATTGTGTCGACTTTCAATAGAATTGGTCTTTATTTACTCGAGAAGGGGCGTTATAATGGAGCTATATCATAATATGGACCCACAATACAATAGAATTGGTTCAAATCTAAAAGTATTATAAGCTGTAAATCATATTCCGGGAAGGGGCCTTATATGGGAGCTATATCAAAATATGGACCCATTTTAATAAAGTTTACAACATATATTTAAAATAGCTAGAAAATCAATTGTACTAAATTTCAAAAGAATTGGTTCAAATTTAAAAGTGTTATAAGCTGTAAATCATATTCCGGGAAGGGGCCTTATATGGGAGCTATATCAAAATATGGACCCATGTTAATAAATTTTATAACATATATTTAAAATAGCTAGAAAATTAGTTGTGCCAAATTTCAACAGAATTGGTTCAAATTTAAAAGTTTTATGAGCTATAAATCACATTCCGGGAAGGGGCCTTATATGGGAGCCATATCAAAATACGGACCCATATGAATAAAATTTATAGTATATATTTAAAATAATTAAGAGATTAATTGTGCCAAATTTCAAAAGAATTGGTTCAAATTAAAGAGTTTTATGAGCTATGAATCACATTCCGGGAAGGGGCCTTATATGGGAGCTATATCAAAATACGGACCCATGTGAATAAAATTTATAGTATATATTTAAAATAGTTAAACAATTATTTGTGCCAAATTTCAATAGAATTGGTTCCAATTTAAGAGTTTTATGAGCTATAAATCAAATTCCGGGAAATGGCGTTATATGGGAGCTATATCAAAATATGGACCAATGTTAATAAAATTTATAACATATATTAAGAATGGTTTAAAAATTAGTTGTGACAAATTTCAGTAAATTATCTTAAAAATTGCGGTCCATATGACACAAAGAGTTTGGGGTGTATCAAAATTTTGCATATTATAGCCTATAACTTTTTTCCGGTTAATCAGATTTTGATAATTTTTGGCACGATGATGAAGCACGTGTACTTGTATGCTAAAATTAATTTTTTGTTTAGTCCAATTACATTTTTAGAAGAAATTATTTACTTTGAATTTTGAGGTTGTTTCAGATATCGGTCTATAACTTCCTTGCTTATAAACCGATATAGCTGGTTTTAAATAGCAAACTGCTTAGGACAATAACAAATAATGTGGCCAAGTTTTATTGAATTCGGTCAATTATTCTAGGCGTGAGAATGTTTCCAACAGACAGACAGACGGACAGACGGACAGACGGACATAGCTAAATCGACTCAGTTTTTGATTTGATGCAATAATATATATACATTGTTGGGTCTGAGATGATTCCTTCTTGGCGTTACATACAGAATGACAAACTTAATATACCCTCACCACTTGTGGTGGTGGAGGGTATAAAATATTTGTTTGGATAAGATTCACACAAAGATTCAAATCATTTGATTTTTTAATCAGAAATACTAAGATAAGTGGGCTCAATTAGCGTTTGAAATGGGCATACAACTTTCGCTTATTAGATGCAAAAAACTCAAAGAAAAATTGGCAAGTGATTTCTGAGTTATGCCTACTTTGCAGCAAATAAACAATATGTGTATATAATTCATGACTTTTATACCCTCCACTATCACAAGTAGTGATGAAGGTATATAAAGTTTGTCATCCAGTGTGTAATGCCAAGAAGGAATCAATCAAAATCAAAAAGAAAGTTATAGACCGATATCTGAAACAACCTTAAAAATTTCGAAAATGAACTCTTCTACTTTCTTCTAACAATGTAATTGGACTTAAACAAAAAATTAATTTTAGCGTACAATTGCACGTGCTCCATCATCGTGCAAAAGATCATCAAAATCTGATTAACAGGAAAAAAGTTATAGGTTATAATATGCAAAAATTTTGATACACCCCAAACTCTTTGTGTCATATGGGCCACAATTCTTAAGATAATTTACTGAAATTTGTCACATATACTTATTTTGATACAATAATAAATCCAAAGAAGTCATATTGTTCTGGGATCATTAATTGACCCAGCTCCCATATAAGGGCACAATTATTTTTTTTTATTTTAAATATATGTTATGAATTTTATTAACGGGTTTGGGTTTATAAAACAATTAAATAAATACCAATTCCATTGGAACTCAGTACTATGAATTTTTTAATTATGTTGACTGTATATTTTAAATTAGAACAATCTGTCCCCTCACCGAAAACAGTTTTCAGCTTATAAATCGAGAAAATAAAAACCAATTCTATTGAAATTCGACGTAATTATTTTGCTAACTGTTCTGAAGATATTATATAAATTTTCCCTATATCGGCCCATATTTTTCTATAGCTCCAACGGGCTTTCTCGGAAAACGGGTTTGAGTTTATAAAACATTTAAATAAAGATCAATTCTATTAAAATTCAAGACAATGATTTTTCTAACTATAATCAAAGTATATTATAGATATGAACAATCTTGGTCCAAATTTTGATGTAGCTCCCATAGCCGAATATAGCATTCTTACTCGTTTAAAATAAAACAAAACAGGATTTCTTAAAATTCTACTTATTTTTATAAATTTACGATGTTTTTTCTAATTTTACAATTTGCCTTGATTAATTTAAAAAATAATGACTTTTTAATTTTTTGCCCGATATGGTTTCGATTTCTAGAAAATTTTTTGTTTTTATATCGAAAGTTGTTCTTTCTCTGGTTTCAATAGACTTTATCGTTTTCCAGTTGGAAAATCTTAGGACTAAATCTTGAAATCCTCTATAGTTATTCGTCAATTAAAATTTATATCTAAAACCAGTAAAATCAGTTCAGTTAACTAAAAGTTAAAGACCAATATCTGAGACCAAATCAAAGCACTGAAAATTGGCTTGCAAATCATGAAATTTGGTACTCTGATTTTTTGGATAGAGCATAGTGAAGGCAAACGAAGTATTTAATATGACATACAGAAAATCTCACGAAAATGGAAAAACGCTTCGACAGCACAATACTGTTGACTACCAAATTGACGAATAGGGGAATGGAAGCCATTTTAAGAATTTAATATCGTATAACTCGAAAAATTTTTCAAAGTAACTTCTTGATGTTTGGCACGTTCTAATAAGAAAATGTTAAAAACTAACAAAATTTTGAGTGGAGCGCGGGCACTGGTATCCCCATATAAGCCAAATTTTTTTAATGTTCCCACAATTATTTCTGATTAAGGGGATTAAAGATTTGTTGTAGCCGTATATAACATTTATGAATGATGAAAAAAAGTCTACATTCTACTTTTGCCAAAGAAACGGTATCAGGAATATTTTGTTGCCATTTGAGAAATCCAAGAAACAATGCTGAATGCAACATATCACTTCGAGTATTTCATCACAACAATGACACGAGCCATTCACCATTTGTGAAGTGAGTCCATTAGTTTAACTGTACATAAGATCTGAAGAAACAAATAAACACGATTTCGTTTTTATATACAAATTACATTTATTTTATTTTTTTGTAAATATAACTCATTTGCTGCAAGATCGTCATAACTCATAATTCGCAAGTTACAACTTAGCATCAGTAGTGCATAGTAAATAATGTATTTTATTTTCTGGTAAATTTTTGTTAATGAACCATTTATATGTCAAGCAGGATTTCAACAAAATAATATTGTGCCAATTATGTTTTTGGTAAACGTTGGAAAAATTTATCACATATATAAAGATTTCATTCATGAATTCCAAGAAATATGTTTCTGAAAAAAATTAAAACATCGTCTTCTGGAAAAAAATCATTTTTTTGAATTATGACTGACTTGCAGCAAATTAGCGATATGTATTGTTTTTGTTCTAAACTAAAAGTTTTGTTTCTTTCATGTTAATATATAATTATAATGAATGAATGAATGAATGAATGAATGAATGAATGAATAAATTTATATAATTATTTATTTAAAATTTATTTTATTTGCTAAAACATTAATTTAATAAATAAATGCTAAACATACACAAAAACACACACACACATACGTACAACAAATTGTTACGCAGCCTAAAACACTAATGCAACAAAACCACAATAATGGTTAATAACTACAATAACAACTAACAACACTACTTATAATAATAACAATAGCTCCTACAACAACATCTAAAAATAATACAACAAAACTAATATTAGTACAAAAGTAATAACAACAAAAAGGACGATCATTAAAATTAAATTACTTGATAAAAAAAGCTAAAACATGTAAAATATGTTAACACAAGTTGGTGTTGTTGTTACAATTTTTTTTGTTGTTTTTCACTACTGCTTTTACTTTAGTTGCTGTTGTTATTGTTGTTTTTCACATTTTATTTTTAATAACAAAATAATAATCATAATAATAACAACAAAAACAAAAGAAAATATAATTTTAATAAAAAAATAATCATTCCAGTTTGTGAACAAAAAAACAGAAAAACCAACAAATATTCATACGAATTAAATGACATTAATTAACATTATTATGGTTGTTGTTGTATATTGTGTATTTAGCATTGTTGTTATTATTATTGTTGCTGCAGTCGTTGTCGCTGTTGCTTTTAGTTGTGATGTAAAAAAGTGATAAAAATAAAAGTGACCAAATGAGTGATCAGGGATTTTTTTTATACAAGAAAAAATGTATGTGTGTTTCAGGTGTATGCTTTACATGGGTGGGTGAATTGATAAGTTTTAACAAGGATTAAATAAAGTTCGTTTTCGCATGAGTTTAATGACTGATATAATTTTATCGACATAAAAAGAAAGTTTTTAAAATAAAGTTGACTTCCAGTCTTTTGCATAATTTAGTTTCTAGCAGTTTGAAATGACAAGTAGTAGATTAAAAACTAAAAGGCCTGGGCTTATCGTAAAAGGTATATTATGAGCTCTTAACGATACAGGACAAGGGCTAATTCAGCCTTCACAATCGACACCAAAACAAAATTCACTTATCCTCAAGACAAACTTTCAGTGCACAAAAGTCTTTACGATATCCATGGTGCAGAGTGTCCAAATCGGTTTTTTTTTTTTTTTTTTTTTTGTGGAAGTCAATAAGTGGGATGTTATTAATATTTAAGCCTTAAATCGTCGTATAGGCGATACGCTTTCCCTTGGTTTTTTCCGTCCTAAGTTTTGTCCAGTAAAATAGTTCCTTGAGAAAAGGAAAAATTGGAGAACTCTAACTATTATAGTTCTTTAGATATTCTAAAATCAGTATTTGATTTGTATGGGGGATTCTTCTCCCCCTGATTTTATCGGGATTATTTATAGCCCATGTTACTTTCGGGTATTTTGGGATCATTCTGTAAAATTTGACAAATTTGACTCAATCGTTTTAGAGTCTTTATGTTACATACATATATACATACATACATACATACATACATACATACATACATACATACATACATACATATATACATACATAAATACATACAAAAATGCAAATTTCCTATTTTATATGTATAGATTTCAGTATATGAACTTTTCCATTGCATTTTTTGGCGATATTTTAATTTGCATACCATCGAATACGTCCCTGATCAGATAAGGTCTGTAATAAATCAGCTTGAAAAAAACCTCAGCTTTAATCATGAAAAATTTTAACGATTCAAAATCGACTTGGATCCATTGAATTGTGACAATAAAGTGGTTGAAAACATGAGACCGACCACATTATTTTGGAATAATGTTATCCACCACTTGGAAATTTTAATATATTACTATAATTCTTTCTATATTGATTGTGTTAGAAGGTATTAAAGTCTCGGCATAGCCGAATATTGCATTCATACTTGTTTTGTTTTTTAACTCAATGAAAAATATGAAAAAGTCAGTTGAATATTTTCGCAAAGTTGCTGAAAAATTTAAGGGTTTTTTTAACTGAATAACATTGGGGACTGTATTAGAGCTGTACTTATCTGTTATCGGTATTTATATAAATGCTATCAGCCTAATAGATACAGATTTAATTCCAAAAAATCTATGCCCAACTGAGCATTATAGAAGATTGATTTGGATCCCATAATGAATTCTTAAGTATTGACAAATTAATTAATTAAAATCTTTCAATAATTAAAATGAGAATTCTTTTTAGAGTTCAAAGGAATTATCAAAACTCCCACGCATATAGTGAGTTAATGTATATGTATATGTTTATAGAGGTTTAATGGAATAAATAAATTAAAGTTTTATATTTAATGAAATAGTTCATCATCGTCATCATTATACCTACGTACATTTTCATGCACACACTCACACATACCTCCTCTACATATTATATACTTATGTATTATATGTTTGTGTGTGAATGTGTAAATCTGATAGAGTGACTGACTAAGTATTAGTGGCTCAATAGTTAAGTGTTTGTTTATTTATTTATTTGTTCAGTTGGTTGATTGGTTGGTTCACCGTTTGGTCAACGTATAACTTTTGGGTTTTTGGGTTGAAATTACAAACAAACACGCATTTGCCTCTGTCTATATACCGATATTGTTTTTGGAATTCATTTGGCAATACAGAGATGTATGTGTGCCCAATAATGTCTACTTAGCTTGAATTTAACAAACATACATATATACATACGCATACACTCTCATACAAATGTATATAAAACATTAACTTACAATTTACACGACAATTGAACACATTCAGACCAATTTTCAGAGGACAAACATGTCGGTAATTATATTTTGATGTTTACACGTTTTACCCATTTTCACAGTTTTTTTTCGTTTTTTTATATTCTTTTTTTCATTATTGTGTTTTTCATTTCAATTCTCTGATGGATAATTAGCAAATGAACAGTTAGTTTACTTATTTATAACCGTAATATTTGTATATGTATATGTGAAGCATATGTAAATGTATAGGTAATCGCTCATTGCCAAGAATTTTACATACACATTTACATGTGTAAATGAAATTAAATCAAAAAAATTGATTTTAATTATATATTTTTATTATATTTTTACATACATACATGCACACACACGTGTACATATATATAAATGGAACATGATATTATCATTACAAAACCAAAATATTTAATAAATTTATTTATCACATTAAAAAACATTACATTCATCTTTCATGCCAAATTTTCATTATTAATCAGAAAAATAGCAACACATATACACACACTCACTCACTCACTCAGACAAATAGCGATTGGACAGGAAAATATAATTAAAATCATGTTGAAATTTTCATCAATATTGCAAATACATTTTTATTGTAATTTTTCTTCGAAAATTAATTAAATCGACAAGTAGAATTAAATAGAGACAATTAACAGTTGTTTGATATGAACATCGATATTAATTTTTTAATAAAAGAACAACTATGGACGTTATAACTTACAGTGGAGGAGAAATGCATTTTTGAAAATAAATCTGTAAATTTTTAATGTTTAGAGCGATTTGGATGATATTTAACATACTGACAGCAGATATATTTGCTAATATTTTGTTTGGACGAGGTTCTGGTTCATCCAGACTAAAAAAAGCTAACTTAAAAGTGAGATATCTCCATCCAGTCTAAAAATAAAATATTCCTTGAGTAAAATTTTTTCTTTATTTTTCTAAAAAAATTTCTTTGCATAAAAATATCCACAAACTCTACAAGGCAAAGCCCAGACCATCTCCAATTTGAGTCCTTTGATATCAAGGTTTGGATATTAACGTATATGTTGCAAAAAAAGTTAACAAGAAACAAGTTGGTTATATAACTAAATATTCTTGCTTAACACCCGAAAAAACACAGTATTAAAAAAAACAATTTTGGGGTGCTTGTTTCGATTTGAAATTATAGGTATTCTGAACAGAAAAGTGGGTTTATATCTTTATTTTATATCTAACTTTGTCCATATAATTTAATAACATTTCATCACAACAAATTTTGCTTCCCATACAAATTTTGTATCACACTCATATAAATAAACTCCTTAGAGCATCATTAAGAAAGACTCCTGTGTTAAATTTTGAAATAATTTATTAACATCGACTGACTGACTAACTGAATGAATGACTGTGTATCTATAACTTTGCAACATGATGGCAAACGTGCATAAATTAAACTTGATTCTGTTTGGTACGAGTACAAATGTCATGTCCTCTGTTGCAGCATCTTCTTTTTCTTTTGCTTCTAAAATAGGAAGTTTTACATTTTATTTATTATCATTTATTATTGTTTTGTTTTAATTTTTAAGAAATTAAACACAAAAAAATCTTCAAAATACTAAATTGTACTTCTCTTGTCTTGTCTTTTTTAATACCGACAAGCAATAAATAAATTACAAAAGTAAAATAACAAAAGAAAAAGAAGAAGAAATACTTATTTAGATACAAAACTTAAAATAGTCAAAATAAGATTTTAAACAGGGAAAGAGAGAGAAAAAATCAAAAGGGAACATTTTAGCTGGGTTTAACGACCCTTTAATACCACTAATACATCATAATACTTCATATAGTGAGTAACCATGGAAGTTGCTTAAGTTATCCGACACTTTTTTATAATGACGTATAAGAAGGACATATATGAATTCATTAAATAATACATAAAAATATGTGACACATCGGATGTCCCTCAATAAATATCATTTAGACGGGTTCAATTTTCTACATAGAAAATATTTTTATTTTTTGCTCCGAAGTTCTCTCGGCATAAAACTGCTCTGATTTTATGTTAAAGAATGGATCAGGACAATTTCTCATACTTTGTTCTTAAATGTAGCGTATTTTTTTAAGGCCCTTTCTACTTTGGCTCTAGATCAAGTGATCATCAAATTTATATATAATCTTCAAAAAGGGAGTTGCTCCATAAGAGAAGCATCTCAGGGGTCCATGGAAATGTCGGTAGCAATTCCATCGCAATATCATAAAAAACGAATGAAGCTTACATTAAGCTCAATTAGTGACTAGAGCATCTAGAACGGATTAAGTAGTTCTGAATAAATAAGAAATCAGGAATTTCATTTTTTTCGTTTAAAAAATTAAATGGAAATAAACCTGTCACGAGAGAGACTTCACTTAAAAATTATTATGGTATTATGTTGGTCCGATAGTCTCAAACCATACATCAGTTGAGGTGTCAGGTAATCACGTGGACAATCTATCACAATGTTATCTATTTTCTCACCAGTAGGAATATGCGATCAGACATCAGAATATGATGTCTAAGCTGAATTTTTATTGAAAAGCTTAAAAGTACCTTCCATTAAAAACCGGTTATTCGACAGAAAAAACCGGCATGTCGAATGATTCGAATCACTAGTCGTGACATCATTTCTTGTAGCTTCTACACAAGTATCCTCCCGATGTTTTAAGGTAATAAGTTATACATAAGTAAATACCATAATGTGTTTCCAGTGGCATGACAACCTTTACATACCCTCAGTAGAGAGTAGGGTATAGAAAACATCTTACGGTGTCAAACGAGAAAAAAGCTTCTTATTTTGTTGGTAATTAGCAAAACTTAAGCAAACGACATGATGATTTTTCTTTTTTAGAGCTGCTGCTAATGTTGTTGTTGCTATTGTTGGTTGGTTGTATGGAACAAACGACAAATAAATAGAAAATTTTGTTTGTTTGAAAATTGTTAAACATGAAAGAAGAGACAGCCTACAGCAAATTGGATTTGAAAACAAAATTACAATAAGAGAAAACAAAAAACACCAAGAAAACAAACAACAAATAAATAAACATTTCTATCAAAACAAAACTTAATTAATTAAAAGACAAAGACAAAGAAAAATAAATTAACATTCACAAAAGAAAATCTTAAAAAAAAGTCTTATAGGAAAACTCTCAACACAAATTTGATTAAACCAAATTTCAAGAAGAAGAAGGTTAAGAATGGTCAATCTTGAAATATCAAATTTTAACACTTAATAAAAAATAGTTTGCACTCTGGTCGTTCCCCTGGAATTTATTACTTCACGAATTATTTAACAAAATAACAATTTTTTATTCATGTTGTCAAATGGAAAACCTCCCATTTACTTAACAAGACGTACAACTTCGCAAGCAATAAAATATCTTAATTTACCATTTCATTTCGGTAACATTCGCATTCACATCTTCTCACCAAGTCCATGTCATTTTTTTTAATTTCCAATAAATTTTACAGTTAATTAAATTGTTCACTTACTGTCCTAATAGTAACGGTAACGTTGTTGTATTGCTGAATGACGTTCATGTGGAAACCAAATCGTGGATAGATGTCTGTATGTAGATATAATATTACAACCGATATTTATTGTAATATGTTTGTTATGTATGTATATGTGTGTATGCATTACTATGACTTTCTTATAATTGGTTTATCTTGTTAATTTCATTAAAAAAAAAAAAAAAAAAAAAAAAAACTTTAAACTTAAACTATTTTGCACATTTTATTGTTTAGCATAAATATTTGATAGCGAACGAATGGATGAATGAGTGAATGAATGAATGAATGAATGAATGGTGGAAGTAAGGAATGAACGAACGCACTATTTTGCTACTTATCTACCTATTTGGCACCTTAACCAATTTATTACATTGCGTGGGTACTTTACGAGAATAGTTTGGACAATTTACATAAACTCAAGAGCCCAAGAGACATTAAGCTGAACAAAACAGATTAAAAAGTACGATGAGATGAAAGAAGGAGGGAATGAGCGAATGAATTAGCGAACATTTTATGCTTTTTATCGCTACCATTTGTATTCTTTCATGTTATGTTAGTGGCATATCTTTACGAGAGCAATTTATTTGTTGTTTACATTATTTCGGTTACGTTCCGTTTAGTATAAGGATGCCAGGTGGGTTTTAGATTTTCTAGGATTCTATGAAATTTCTACAAAATTTTAAATATACTGATGAAGTAAATTAAAAAATATGAAATCCTCTTTAAGTGGTTAACCTTTGACCGGTGTTTCGCCTCTGTAATATTAAAAACGTCGGCTTCGTCAAAATATGTTTTTCTGAATAACAAATAGTACGGCCGAAGGCCAGTCATACAAAAAACCTAACCTTTAAACCAATAACAACTCTTGTTTAATGGATTTTCTTTTATTGGAATTTTCTTTCCCTTTGAATTAAAGACCCAAATTTAGGGAGTTATTTCATTTTAAATTTAAATTTTATTTTACTGGGGCTTTATATAAAAAAATTGGAGAAATACTTCGTAATAAGTCTCAAAATTAAAGAAGTTATTTTATTTGTTTTGGGATTTTTTTTTTTCGTGGTGAGACCAAGTGGTGCTTTAGTCCATACGATCAATAACGGAAGCGATATGTCTGGTTATATATTCTCCATTAAATTAAAAGATTTCAAAATTTCTAAATTTAAGCGGTAACAAAGATTAACATCGATGCGTTGACATTACCTCACCTCCTACATTCGTCAACATTACATGTTTCAATCTGATTTAGTTGTATCCATACAATAAAGTGAATTTAAAGAAGCCTCATTATTTTATTCAGCTCATCTTTATTTGTTTTGAGCATACGTTTGAGTTTTTCTGAATTTGATAGTTTTGAAAGGTATTATCTGAGCATATGTTCTATAGATTATACCAGAATTAAGGTGTAATAATATATCTCTGCTATTCAATGTGTACAAAAATGGCATGTTTGTAAGAAGCTTTTTAATAAGTCTATTGTAAATTAGAAGGTTAATAAAAATCAAACACTAATGCCAGTCATTTGCTCCGTGGTTCCGATAATAAAATGCTTTAAACTACATCGAAATTGCATCGAAGGTCAATTTATTCTAATTTCAAGAATTTGTTAGCAGTTAAATTCCACGGTAAGATATGGACCTTTGATAGATATGGAAATAATTAAATTGTCAGCGTTACAATACGAAAGTTGGATTTAATCTCTGTCATTTTATTGATGTTGCAGACCCTCTATTCTTAGCAGCAATATCAAAAACTATAAAAAGGTGGCGTGCATTTAGTACATCACTTTAAACTGGATCAGAAATTTTAAACCACCCAAATAAAAAAGCTTTATAAAACTGCAAAAAGTTTTTGACTTTTCAGGGTTATAGTGAAGACCGATTTGTTGAATCTTTTCGAATTTAAAGAATGGTCTGTCTAATGGACCATCTGCATGTCTGTCTTCATCTAAAAAATAGAACTGATATTTTGTTCGGCTTCTGGATTCTTCTTTTTTCAAAATAAGTCTGAAACTAATAAATGAACTTCGAAATCAGTCGCTTCAAAGATTGTGTAACTGCCCGTTTTCTCATAGAAGATTAGCGCGTGTTTATTACCAATTTCTCAATAATGTTACTGATCTGGGTACCCTCCTATCCTAAATCCCTATTGAAAACATTCAATTTAACACTAAATGGAAAAACTTCAACTTATTTTTGTTACTTAAGTTTTTTCTTTGTCTCCCCAATTTTATCTAATTCCATGTTACTAACATAACAGCAAAAGTGTTAGAAAGAACAAATCGTTGTCATGTTAAAATGTTCAATTTTAACAAATTGTTCAATAGAAAACACAATTCAATTGGAACTAAAACTTTGATAAATTAGAATTATGCAGACAATTGTCGATAACGTTCTTTAGCCAAGTTAGCAACTATTATTATTGTACACTCAATACAATCAACCACTTATACTCACACACACACATACATATATATATATAACAAGTCATTGTAAATTTTACATTGTATATAGCGAAATCAATAGTTGAATTATTGTGGATGGGGGTCGGTCATTCGCTAGTTAGCTGGCTGACTGGTTGACTGGCGTCAACGGTGTTATTAACTGACAAATTGAAAATTTTAACTAATAAATTGTTGAACAATTATTATTTGACACAATGTTGATTTTAGAAGTTAAATTAGTTATTAGTGATTAATTGTTAAATGACAACTTATAACTACAATAACGTCTATTCAGATGGCGATGATGACGACGATGACAGTGAGATGATATTTTAATTGCATGTGAATTTTTGTGATTTGAATTTGTGTCTATTTGAAATTTAGTCAAATTTAAATATTTATGAGTGTATTTTTAAGATATAAAATTTATAATGTTATGTGAATTACTTTTTTTTATTAAGTTTGTTGTAATAAAATTCTCATAGTATGAACAGTGGGATAAAACTCGTAATATTGGAAACATATGCTCAGGAATTTTTAATGAAACGATACTGAATCAACTTAAATTTTTAAGCATTATGGATCTCTATGCGCAAAGTAATTGTTTATATAGATATAAAAAAGTTGAAATAAAGGTCATAGTAGGAAAGAAAATAAGATAAAGAAGCCATAATATTAACAAACGACCCAAATGAAGAAACTTCCAAGGATTTTTCAAAATTATTATAGGCAATCAAAGTATATTGATGAGCATTCTTCCGGTCTAATAAATTCTCTAATGCAATTAAGATGTTACCAAAGATTAGGCTTCGATGAAGACGAGAGTAGGGCATGAGGGATGATAACGAAACGGTGCTACACTTCAAAAATCGTAAAAACGTGCCAATATTTTATACTTCACATGAGGGTGACACTTTTCTGGTTTATAACTTTTATTATAATCCTATTCCCAATTTTTTATTGAAAGTGATTTAAACCAAATTTTAACACTCTAACGCACCTCCTCTGGTCCTAACAATCGAAATCTGTGTCGATTTAACTATGTACTTCTAAATGTCTTTCTATATGTTGTTAGCACACTGTGAAGTTTCCTAGTTGAAACAAGAAATATTGGTCATATCATAATATTTAGTTGTATTTACTTTATATTATATTTCAAAAATTATTAAAATCGGTTCTAATTTTATGATACATAAGTGAGTTGTATTTAAGAACAACTTTTTTATATTGTTTTTTTATAATTGTTTGTGAGTGTATGCGTTAGTATGTATGTACGGTACATAACGTATTTACTTCATATGCATATGTGTTAGAGGGTATTAAACATTCTTGTTTATTATTGCATATAAAAAACAACAGTTTTCAGTCAACATTTCCCTCTAATAACCCACCGTGCAAAAGCATTCGTTTCATAACCGACACATAAAATCATACAAATTAATCCTCTTCTTTAACATTTAGATTTCTTAACGGTTTATTTATATGTCTGGTTTATGACTCTTGTTGTATGAGAACTATACAGCAATAGCGCCTGAAGAAGGCCTCCTCTATTCACTAGGCAACACACAACACTTGAATTCATCATACAACATGAAGATGCTGTTTGTTGCACAAAGATCCCTCTCACTTACCCAACACAAGAGTCAAAATGTTATAAACTTTTCAAAATTGTAAAGAAAAAAATGTTAAATTACAGATCACTGAGACCACCTTTTGTATGATCATAAACAACAACATTAATGCCTTCTTAAGTAAATAATAAAAATTAATAAATGACTTCTTCTATCTCTCTCTCTCTCCCTCTCTTCTTATACTCTTGGCCATAATGTTTTTGAGTGACCAAAAGGAGATTGTTGTTTATTTAATGTATGTGTTGAGTGCATTTGTGGTCGTTTTGGTCACAATATCCTCTTAAACATTAACTACATAATCTTATGTCTACTTAACGTCTCGTGGCCATAAATCAATTCAATTGTTTATTTCTTTAGTTAACGTTTTTTTCCTAAATTATTTATTTATTTGGGAAACAAAAATGCCATAAAACCATAAAAGACACAATAACAAATTAATCATTTTGATGATTTTGATTTTCATTTCGAATACCAAATGGAAATGGTTTTACCTCTATGAGACAACAACGTTTGTTGTCTCTCTAAGCACTTGTCACATTTTCAAATGCCAGTTGGGAGGGAAATTTTCTGAAGAATAATAAATAAATAAATAATTTTCTCATAATAAAATTTTATTTGAAAAATCGAAAGAAGAAGAAACAATCAATTAGTAAATTTTATATAGAAATGTCTAGAGTTATGGATACAGTGGAATATATGAAGTAGAACATGATAACTCAGCATGTAAACTAATTTAAATAAAAATAATTATTTACATAAATTTATATGGCATTTTTAACTATTTTTATTAGGAAGAATTAAGAGATTAATTAATTATTTATTGTGATCATAAGATTTCTCGAAATGTATCAGGTGAATTAGAAAAGAGGAATAATTAATTAAAAATGATATTATAAATGGGTGTATTTTGTGATTTGAACTGAGTAATAGCGTCTAACGTTATAATCAATTAATAATGTTTTGAGTTCAAATATTTTAATAAAAAAGAAATCTCAGTCAAACATCTATTTAATTTTAAAATAAAAGTTTAATATACATCACAGGCTTTTATATGGGGCCCTACACTTTTATAGGAATAATGGAATTTTTGTAGACTTATATAACAAGTAAATGTGCAATAGTCGGTTGTTGACTGACTATAACCTTCGTAGAACTTAATTTTGTGATCTAATCTTGTATAAATTTTTTAAACCATATACCTTCGTAGATGTTTGCGGTATTATGCGTTTGTTCAATAATTCTAAAGGGCAGAAATAATTGTGCTACCACATTTAAGTAAACTGTTCGACTCAGGATAATTTTCTGAGTCTATTTTACGATGTCCGTACGTCTGGCTCTCCATGCAAACCATGTGAATAAAAGCAAGCCGCAGTTTTAAAGGTATCTGAATAATATCTCGTATGTGTTATTATTTAAGGTCCAAAGATGATGCCTTTGAAAATAAGTGATGATGGGTACATTACTTCACCTGATCCCCGTACAAATGTTCACTCTTAAATGGGGATTTAAGGTCACAAAAGTCCTTAATATAAACCAATATTAATTAAATTAAGCATAAATTAGTCTAATGATATTCTAAAATGACGTGCCAAATTATACGAGGAATGGTTCATTTTTTTCGTAGGTCCTATACAACCCGTCTTCCAAATATCACTTTAAGTAGGTCTTTTCGGACAACAACAAACAGTGTGGTCAAATTTCCTTGAATTTGGATCACATTGAATGTTTCCAACAGTCTGATATAAAAACTAACAGTCTTTATATCAGACTTTTATTCTTATATCATACTAACAGTCTGATATAAGAATAAATCGACTAAAATTTAATGAAAAAGTATGTGTATACTTTATGGTGTCCTAGATGATTACTTCTTCCCGCTGCGTACGGAATGACAATATAAATATACCCCCATAATCACTTGTGATGATGAAGGGGTATAAATTAGTCAAATAAGTTCTTTGGCGGCTCTCAAAAACTTTTAAACATAATATTTTGATTTAAAAACAAAGTTTTATTGTAATTCTACAATCGATAAATTGGTAATAAAATTGTATTAAACAAATAACATTAACTGTTTTATCCAATTTAAAATTAATTCTTTTTTCAGATTTTCAATTAAAGTTTTCAACAGAAACAACAATTAATATTAATAATTTCAAAATAAATAATTACTTTATTGGTCATAATAATTTGACACAATAAAATTTCGCTTTTTCACTTTTGTGAGTAAAAATTGTCTGTAGTAGAAAGTGAACTGAATATTTTGGTATTTTTATGTGCCACCTGTAGCAATTTGTGTCTTTTAACCCCATTATTAATTTTAACAACACGGCACTAAAATCAACAAATTATTTCTTCTTCTTATTTTTGCAACTCAACAAAACAACAACAACAAAACAAAAACTTAACTCAAGAAGTTGAATACAATAACGAATAAGACCATCAGTATACATTAATTAAAGTGTATTTATTTATTTTTAACTCCCAAAGAGGGATAAATACCAGAAATAACAAACATTTTATCAGCACAGTTTGAGACAAGTTATGAAACAACATTCAGGTAATTAATAAATTAAATAAGCAAAAAAAGGACCAACAACAACAGAAACTTCTACTAAGGACTGAGATCGAAAAATTCTTAACACACGATTAACATTAAAATTTGATTTGATATTTTTTGATCAAGTTACCATGTCAGTTGTTAGATTCAAATTAGTGAACAGAAAAAATTTTATTAAATATTTTCAACAAAACCCAACTTACTCCTACAAAAAATTGACCAAAAATTTCCAATGTTATTAAACAGTATTCGGAAAACTTATCCGTTTGTAGAAAATTTGTTCATGATAAAAGAAATGGTCAACATAATTCTCCTAAAGCCGAAATCAGAAGGCATTTTTAAAAGAACTCCCGATACACCCTATAAGAAAGCAAGCCAGTTAGCTCAGTGCCCGGATAATTTGTTATGAAAAGGTAAAGCTAATGCAGTTTAGAAACCACACAATGATAAAAATGTTCCTTACAACGCTGCTAAGAATATTAATTAAATTAAAGTTTTCAAAAAAGAAATATTTATATGTTCTGGTCAATATTTATATGTTGCTGATGCTCAAGACAATGGGCTCTTCCATTCATAACACTTCATAATGTGTCCACTTATTTTAGGCCTAACTTGGCATCCTGCCATTATGGTAAACAAGCAAGTGGTATAAGAACAATAATTTGTTTTTTGTACCAAGAGAGACAAACCTTTACAATATTCAGGAGCTAAGGCCAGAGGAGGGACATTACGCTCTTGTTAAAAGATAATTCAAGAGCAGACAGTAATATACTACCTGTAACTAATAAAAAGACAGAAAACGTTAATGGAAGGGTTTCCGAAAACAGGTTTAAAAAAACTGTAAGTTTAGTGGTGTCGTTTTTTATTAACATATATGTATGTTAAGAATTTTTCCATCTGACTCCTTAATATATGTACAACATTTTATTTGGGGCAATATAAATAGATTTTATATTTAATGTAAGAAACTAAAATAATTTGCAATTTGTTAATAAGACTTTAAAATTAAATTTTTGTTTCATTTTGTTCTTCATGTTTTGCTATAAAAATGTTGAAGTTCGTTTAGTTGAGTTTAAAGATTCTGATAAATGATGGCAACACAAGAAAAAGGATCATTGAACGGACTCTACACTTACTACATCAGTTTCACAATAAAGTGGAAATAAAAAGGAATTTTTGTAAATATAAAAAAAATAAAATTGCAAACCAAGTGTGGTTTCCACGAAAACCCATTTGGTTGCACTTTAGGGCAACATACACTTATTAACAGCTCCAGAAACAGCAACACAAACAACAGCAACAAAAGGCAAAAAAAAGCAAACAACTGCAGGATTAAATGCGAACGAAACAACAGGAAAAAAACATTAACAGCAAAGAAGTGAAAAAGATATCCAGCCCGTAGAGCAAAATAATGTTACCAGGCACCTACCGACGTGGTCTATATAATGAAATATTATTTCTCTGGGGTTTGGAAAACTGAATTTATGTACAAGTCGAATGTTTAGGGAATGAACAGAACTGACTGTCCACCAGCAACTCAGACAGCCAACCAAGTTTTATTATTGTATTTAGCTTGTTTTAATTATTATTTTTTAAGTTGTTCTTATTTTCGTTGCTGCTGCTGTTGTTGTTGGTTGGTTTTTTTAACGTTCGCAATATTACTTTTCCTCTAAAGCTTTCGGCACAAACACAAGAATAATTTTTTTTAGAAATTTAAGTTATTTAAAATGTCATCTAAAAATGTAGCGATTTTATCATCTTAAATATTTGAAATCAAAAAGTAAACAAAATAAATATTCTGAATTAATGTTCTTAAATTGTCAATTTGCGGAAGTTAAATTTTAATATAAATTTGTAATTTTCAATCTATGTGTATGATTTAGGCTATAATTAAAGATGAATAACTTCAAGAAGGAGTATAAAACAACAAATTTCATAAGAAACCTAAATATGATGTTATGATTATACCCCACTTGCACCATAAGTGGTGTTTGTGCAGATGTTTGCAACAGGCGGAAAAATAGTTCACTTTCACTTTTAAGTATACAATTCGACTACAATCACTTCCTGAGTCGATTTAATCATGTCTTTCGTCCGTCCAGTTCATGTCTGTCCATGCCTGTTCGCAAAGTAGGTTGCAGTTTTGAATATATCTTAATGAAATAAAAAGGCCCTATACAAATGTCAACCCGGAATGAGTCCATGAAATTCCTAAATATCAACTGATGTTTATCAAATTTTGTAAAAATAAGTATTATTATATTATATGTACAAAATTTTACGAGGATTGGTCCATTATATCTAATAGGTCTCGTTCAACCATCCTTGCAAATTATCACATTGAAACTCATAAATCGCCAATATACGTGGGTATTGTAAAAATATATAGTCTAATTAAGATGAATATAAATAAAAATCGCTGTGCGAAAATGTACGAGGGCCGGTCATTTACAATCAACTATATGGTGTAGGGTAATACTATATAATATTTTAAATTGTTTTATAATGAAATTAAGGATAGAAATATAAAAACCTGTTTTTGTATCTATGTTTTGCTCGTTTTGTTTGGAACAGCTGAACTAGTGGACCTAGTATAACGAACGAAAAGATTTTGTTGAATTTTTCACGAAATTATCCCATATAATGAATATTTTTGGTAGGATGAGGCGAAAAAGTACCCCACATACAGTGATAATTTTATTAGTGAAATATCTAAAGAACTATTGAAGCGATAACTTCAAAATTTGGTCCCAATCACTTTCTCAGAGAACTGCTTTACCTAATACTGAGAAATAGAATGGGGGAGAGTTAGGGTCTCACCAGTCCTCAGCTAGATTATATATAAAAATATATAGATTTAAAAACTTAATCACAAATTTCACATTTTTTTCGGATTTTGTTCAAGTTTCTATTCCCTTCACCACAAGACGTGATAAAGGTATATCAAATTTGTCATACTAAGTGTAATGACAAAAAGGAATCGATCTTTAATCAAATCAAAATCTGAGCCGATTTTGTCGGAATTCATTGAAACTTGTCCACATTGTTTGTTGTTATATACAGTTTTCTATTAAAAAGTAGCTGTATTTAAACAGAATTTGAGCATAATATACATCTACATTTACTTCATCGCAAAAAAAATCCATCCAAATAGTTTCAGAAGAAAAAAGTTATAGGCTAAAATATATAAAATTTTAATAAACCCCTTAAAATCACGTTGTCATAAAAGCTTATAAATTTCAATTCTATTGAAAATCGGCACAATTATTTTTGTAATTGTCTTGAATATGTGTTATTAGTTTCGCTAGACATATCGAGTCATATTTTGCTATAGCCTTTCCCAGGAAAGGGTTATAAGCTTATAAGACACTTAAATTTATTGAAATTTGGAACAGTTCTTGTTTAATAATTTAATTTGACAATTATCGGACAATATTTGGTTAAAATTCCTTAATTATTCTACTAACCAGAACAGTGTTTTAGATTTAAAAGACACTTGAATATGGACCGATAACATGGAATTTTAAACATGGATATAAATGGTTTTAAATTTATGGTATTGGTACAATGTGAACATATTTCCGTGTTTAAAGTGATGAAATATATTTATCAGTACGAATGTGTACATAACATAAGTGGTAGATGGTTTTTTAAGATTTGACACAGCCGAATATACCATTCATACTTGTTTTAAAGTTAAATTTATTATACCCACCACCACCACAAGTATTGAAGAGGGTATATTAACATTGTCATTCGGTGTGTAACGCTAAGACTCCACAACGTATATATATTATTGCATCGAATCAAAATCTGAATCGCAATGAGCTCAATGAGTTCGTATATACGAACATAACGTATTTACTTCATACGCATTTGTGGTGGAGGGTATTAGCGATTCGGTATGGCCGAATATAGCATTCTTACATATTCTTTATTTAATTCCATTACACGCAAAATTCACTTATGAGGACCAAAAAATTAGGAATTGCAAAAATATCGTTTTGATTTAAGCACCGATTTTGGAAAAAATGTTGGATCACAAATTTATATGGGAATCAAAAGAATCAAAATAATTTTGAAGAGATCAAATCTTTTGTGCTGAAGTTACGAGAATTTTTTTTTAAGATTTTCTAAATAAGTATGGAATCGAATCTCTTATTGATTTCGTAAGTTATATATTTTTTATTCTGATTAAAATTCATCTTTTGCATTAAATGTGCAATCAAAATGACAGGAATATGATTTTAATGTTAAAACTTTTTAAATACATCGGAAAATCCTTTAAACGCCTATTTCTCAAATATAACATAAATATGTAGGATTTCTACAAAACCCAAGAGGAATAATAAAAATATTAAAGATGTTTTACAAAATAAACTATTTTAGTTTGCAATTAATGAACATAAAACATAGCGACAGACTGATTGAAAGGCAGACAAAAAGATGTATAGAAGAAAGGGAGGGAGACGGGAGAGGAGGACACACAAATCGTAGAATCTAAAACAGTTTTTTTATGCAGCCCTTATTATGCTGATATATAGAGATGTTGCACATGTTTTTCATTTTGTTGTTGGGGTATTTTTAATGTAGATGTTGTTGTAATGTTGTCTGCAAATATATACTTTTTTATTTAAATTTTTGCTTTTATTGTTGGTTGTTAAATGTTGTTGATCTTGTTGTTGTTGTTGTTTTTATGCTCTTAATATATTTTCTGCGGGTTAAATGTTGTCCTAGTTTGCGTGTTATTATTAAATGACCATGGTTGTTGAACACATGTATACATGTGCTAATGTATGTGTGGATGTATAAATATCTATGTGTATGTACGTGTTTAAACGTGTAAAACATGCATTTCCACTTGGTTGCAATTGTCACAATTGCATTTCTTCCCATTAAAAACAAAAAAAAGGAATAAACATTTTAATGAAAACAGCAGCAACAACAACAAAATTCAAAGCAACAAAAATTAAAACGAAGTGGCATAAAATAAAGTTTAAGTAGCATTTGTATTCTTGCAATAAAAATTGCACTCACTGCTCATTTTATCGCATATGAAATATGAGTATTTTAGTATTCAAAATTTCGTCCATAAAATGCACGCGTTTTCTTCAATTTTTATACCCTCCACCACCACAAGTGTTGAAGAAGTGTATATTAAGTTTGTCATTCCGTGTGTAATGCTAAGAAGAAAATACTTCAGACCCCATAATGTATTTATATTCCTGCATCAAATCAAAATCTGATATCGGTGTAGTTATTTCTATCTGTCTGTCTAACTCTTGTCAATAAAATTTGACCTAAAATGTTTTCGATCTAAAACCAGTAAAATCGGTTCAGTATATTAAAAGATATAGATTAAAACGATGAACTTGTGTAAAATGGTCAATTGTAAATCGAGAATGAAATCTTGCCATAAGATTAAGTTGTGCGTACTTCATTAACATTTCAAAAATTATAAAAATCACTTCAATAGAAGAAAAGTTATAGCCAATAATATAACTGATTTAAAGACCTTTTAAGTATTCCTGTGTTATATTTAAGAAAATGTTAATATACTGTACACGTTTTTGCGTGTAGCTGTATTCTATACGCTTTTGTGGTGAAGGGTATTAAAGGTTCGGCATAGCTGAACTTGTTTATATTCGCACTTCCACAAATCGAGTAAATTATTAAAATATTCTTTTGTACAAAATAGAAATAAAATACAAGTGTTGCTTAACAAATTGTTGAAATTCTAGACATACGATTTGACCGCAGATACAAATGTTAGTCGCATAAATTTTAAACAATTCCTGAGGAAAATAAATTATAAAATAAATAAAAATATTAATATTTTTCTACACGCATTTTGTTAATTTTTTTTTCAGAATATGTGAAAAATACTGAGAATACTGAGGTATAAACTTCTTGACAAGTTCTTTTCACACCAGACTCTTGGTTTTTCATGATGGGGAGAATTAATGACATCTGAAATATTGAGTTTTACTCTCTTAAATGTCAGACACCTTTTTTGTTATTATAAATATTACAACTCACTAGAGCGAAGTGAATAGATATGCATGTAATAATTTTGTAGACGATAAGAACAGATTCTATATAAAAGTATTTCGAACTATATAAGTAAAATTTCGTATAGGTCTTCGTGAATTTAACTGTTACTTACTTAGTTGCAAACCTACGCGGAAAGTCATCTGATATTTGATAAATAATTTCCCTAACTAATCTGAAAAGTAACTTTATCAACTTTTAAGGATATTCGCTCGACATTCTGTCTATCCATTTTAGGTTATGTATACTCCAAAGATGAATGAAATTTGTTAAAGACAAGAGACAAAGGTAATTATTAGTCCAGTATTTAAATTACCTTTCATACAATCTCACAAAACTCACATATAAAAGTCTGTAACGTATCGGGTTGTATTTTCCAGTTGTAAACTAGAAAAAGAAGTAAAAACGTTATAATCGGTCAAACCCGACTACACAATGTTGGTTGTAAATGACAACTACAGGATATATATGAACGACACTCGTATAACTTACTTTTTTGATTTATACATTTGTGTGAAGTACGTTAAGAAAAATTAAGGCATTTAAAGATTTTCTGGGGTCGCAGCATCCCAAATTCAATAGGAATCGTAATTGTGCCAAAATAATAATACGGTGTAGCCTAAAAAACATATAGGAAAATTTGGAGGTAGTTCCCATACAAAGCAAATATCAATTATCGAATGTCTAAAGTATTCAACAGTTCTTTATTATTTATTCAAAACACTAAGTTTAGCAAAATATCCGCTGATTTTAATTTTTTTGTTTGAAATCTATGAATGAGGAGATTTTTTCATAGCTAAGCGCTTCTGTGAAAGCTATTCTTGGCTGTCTGCTGTTTTAGAAGGTTGAAAAGTTCCGATATGATAATAATAAAAATTAAAAAAAAAAACGATTAAGGGTAAGAGGTCAAATACCATACATACTCCTGCCCATCAGTTAGCACTATGATGATGTCTGGCGAATAAGCGCAAGTACTCACAATCTGTGTGGGACATCATTATTCAGCGTACAGCAGGGGCTTCATCTATTTGTTCCGCTAACAGCGCATTTCTTTGGTTTTCACCGAATTAAGGGTGGCAAAGTTGATGGTGCTCGATAAAGTACCCAAGGACTAATCTTGTGTTGGCATCCAGAACAGTCCTGATATCGGAACAGTAGCCTGTTTTACTGCTAGCTACTTGCAGAATATAGACATTATAGAGCTATAAGTCAATATTTTCCGATCTGACCACAACACCTTCAATTTCAAGATATTAATCTCTGGAGAGTGTTCCATACTGCACACGAAGAGATCTCCATACTGCACAGAATTGTGAATTATCGGAGAATGTTAAATTCTTTACAACTAAGCAATAGATTGCAGCGACTAACAGGTGTCCAGAATGTAATCACTCGTGTAAATAGCAACCTATGTGGTGACTGCTGAAGGTGTTGTTTTGACTACAGTGGGTATGATGGTAATATTGCATATGACGATGATGTTGAAGATGTAGTACACCAGCTTATTCAATCATTGCATTCCTCAGTCTGTGCATCGACCAGTAGAATAGGATGCCGGTGAATTTCGACTCACGAAGGACCGGCTATCCGGAATGTGAGAAAGCTTTCATGTAAACCGCTGTATAGGCAACACAATGGAATCAACGACAAATGGTTCTAACTGTAGTGCCTCAATTCTATAAAAACTTTTTAACCTAAAATTTGTGAATCAAATACAACTCTTTCCATGATCTCTTAGAATTCTCTTATCGCTGTTTATAGCAGGATAAGATGTTTCTTCCAGTTTGGTTAGATGCCCTTTTCATTATCATTCTACTGGTGTTTTAATAGATTTCACAGCCTTTCATTGAGAAAAATACGTTGGTATATCGTTATTTAAGTCCACGATGTGTTTTCTACTTTCGCTATCCTCTTCTAATTGAAGGACTATTCTCAGTTTAAAATTTGCTATAGTTAAACTCGTATTAACAGCGAGAAACATCTTTAATATATTTTTATTATTTATTATCTCTTAAAAATATAATTCTATAAATCGAAGTAAAAAATACACTTCATTTTTATATTTTGTTAACGCATTTCTATTTAAATTAAGTTATAATTTGTCAAAAAATAAAATATAAATAAATTACATAAGATTTTAATCTCACTTTAAATACAACAATAAAATTTTAGTAAAGAATTAAAAAAGGGAAAACTTGTAAATAAGACATTGCAAATCACCGGAAATTGAAATGAGTATTTCATTAAAAGTTTTTTTTGTAAAAAGAAAAAAAGAGATAAAAAATATAAGAAAATTAGACAAAATAATCTTAGTAGAAAATCCAACCCTCAAAATGTTAAAACCCATAATATAATTTGATGTATTTAATGAATTAAATTGCAACATACACACATGTAGAATTCCATAGTGTGTGAGTGAACACATATACTCTCAAATTAGTATATTTACATAAACATATATTATTATATAATGTTTGTATGAATGTAAGTGTTTAGATATAAGGAAATACTTACATACACATTTAAATATCCAAGTATTAATTGATAAAGTTGCAAAAGTTTTGTTGTGTTTTTGTGTATTGTATTCAATTAATGTGAAAGTTGTATGTGTATATGTGTACGTGTAAATGTGCACTTGTATGCTTGAATTGTTCTAAAGACATTTAAAGTACTTTTACATATTTATACGTATAAGAAATATAAAACGCAGTGGTTTAAAATGTAATAATTAAAATTTAATAAAATTTTTACAAAACACTATTTCATCGTATGTATATTTCTCTGTCTGTGTCTGTCTTTCTGTATGTCTGCATGTATATCTGTATATATGTCTGTCTGCCTGTCTGTCTGTCCTACTCGATGTCTATGTAAACGTTTTGAACACTGTACAGGTCGCAATTTTGATGATATTGTAATGAAAATTGATACATATTACTAGATTAGACCACGTACGATGTCTATTAAAATTCAGTTCTATATTTAAGGTAGTTCCCATAATATGTCGTCTCGGACTGCGGTTTTCAATTCACAAATATGAGTATATTTCAATTAAATCCTGAAGCAAAGGGTGTGCGACTGCAAACACTACATAATATAAATTAAAGTGATAATAATTAATCTGTATTTATTTGTTAATATGTTTATTTAAGACTCATTGTCAGCTTAACTACTAGGCCCATTTCTGAAGAACTATTACAGCGAATGTTTTGAATTTTTGTCTCAATCACTTTACTCTCAATCAATTTACTGGACGAAAATAAGTCGGAGAGGATCAGGGAAAGTGGTAGAAACTATACAAATTTCATATTAATAATAGAATATTTATTACAAGAAAAAGTTTTACTAGACAAAATGTAGAGAGGAAAAGATCAGGGGGGAGATTGTCCCCATATATAGCAGGTATTTATTATAGAAATTCGAAAGAACTGTTGTACCTTCAACTCAAACCAAATATAAGGAATCGATTATCTAAAGAACTATTCTGGCGAAAATCTTTCAATTTACTATGAAATTTTTTTAATACATCATGTCTCTACATATTTATGTAGGTTTTTTCTGAATCTAAGAAGGATTAGATTTTTTGTGTAGCAAAGTGCACAGAGTATAATTTAATAGATGTTACTAGTTATGTCATTTGTAAACAAACAAATTTATCTTTTTTTAGTTGAAAAATTTTGAATAGGACTTGGGAACAGATTTTTGACCTAATTTTATGACATATCTGATACATATGTTTAAAAATATTACGTAATTTAATATCTTGAAAACAAATAAAATACACGTACGAACATACACAATTTGTTTTGTCTCGTATTATAATAATTTTGGTACATTTTCAAAAAGTCAACATAACCAAGATGGGCAACTTTGGAACGCACCCATAACTCCTCCTGATATCAGAAGTATATAATAATCAATGTCAACTAATAAGCTCTTCAGCAATAATTATGTTAATTGTATTAAGGTATCTCGTTTGGTTCAGAAGTAACAGAATTATTAAAAAATATATATTTGGAACCAATGTGTAACTTATGTATATTTATATACAGCAGAGGTGAATGAAATAGCAACACATAATAAACAAATCTAAGTTTGAGTAATTATTTTAAGAAATTGAATCATTACCGAATTTACTGTACCGAATTACGGAAGGTCCAGAAAGAAGACAACAGACTGGTTGTTCATGTTGTGAGTGGTCTGCAGGACCATTCTAGATTTGGTACATATTATTATTATTATGACCTAAGAACGAAAGTTATTGAAATTAACCATATGCGGTCCAATATTTTAGGTATTTTTCATACAATCCGGACTTAGGTCATAAAGATCCTACATACAAAGATAAATTTAGCACAAGTAGGACTTACCGTTTAAGGTCTTCAAAGTTATAACACTACACCGTATGCAAAATATTATGGTATATTGCGTTAAATATCATGCTAATCCATCCCGCCATTCAAAAGTTACAGATTTATTTAAAAATATCGATTTTGCCAAACTGTGTTTTCTAAAAGTCCTTGTATAAGTATTGTATCTTGACTCTAAAGAACTTATAAGATTTATAAAACATCCAAATTATTAATTAAAAAATGCCCGTATGCCGCTATTTCCTTGACCATCACTGTTCATCGTCAAACCATGTGTGTAAGAATTTGCTATAAGTTATTTACCACATCCTTTAGAATTTCAAAGCTGATTGTACATCTTCATCTTGGTATCCTTCTTAACTGTTTTTCTCGCATTTTAGTCTTTCTTTAATATCAAATGCTGTAGCATTTGTTTGATAGAGTGAGTTTAAGGAAATATCATTCTTAATAGTTGGTAGTAACAATAGTTGTTATATTTGTAGTAGTATTAGTACAAAATATACATACATATATTCAGTATTCAGTGTCTTATAGTTGATGTTGTTAATAAGACATATTGAGAATCTTGTTGAAAATGTAGCACTCTGCCATTTCCAGAGATGTCAGATTTCATTTAGAGTTTTATTGTTGCAATTTTCTTTAGGCTTTAGAATACAAGTATCTTTATATATATTTATCTATGTGTGTGTGTGTGTGTGTGTGTGAGTGTATGTATATGCAAGTATGTGTGTTTTTAGACTGGTAACAATGACACTAGGATTTTCGTAGACATGCTACAAAACATGACAAGCACAGGCAATAATTTATAGTGAACGCCTTTTGTTTAAAACACAAAACACTTACATACAAACAAATATTTTTACACAGATACATACATACAGACATACTTACGCATAACATTGTGAAATATTTATATAAATCTATACAAGCAAATGTCTTGAAAGATGCAATATGTGTGTTTTATCCGCAGCTTTATTTGAGCATAAATATGAGAAAACTTTTAAAACACTAAACACATAAGTTAGGTTTATGGGTCCCTTTAAAATTTTTAAATTATTTTATTTAAAATTTAAATATTATGGAGAACAATAACTTCGCTTAAACGTGATTAAAAGTTTCAGTTCCCTTTTTTTGCTTATGAACGCTTAATATTTTTTATTGTTTTCCGTTCAACCGCAGTAATGCTTCGTCGAAACTTCATAGAATTTGGAAAATATCTTAAAATATCCTTTTTGCCTTATTGGTGTTAACTTTGTTTCTTCGAAGTATTGAGTTTAAAATTGAAGCTTGAAATCTCTCATCAGATAATATATTCGAGTCTCCAGAATAAGTATTGTGACAGTTTACTAAATTATGCGAGGATCAATCCATAAATTCCTTTAGCCCTCAAGGGGTCCATAATATTTCATATCGCGCACTGGATATAGATGTAGTCGTATTGTGAGATACTTTTTGAAGTTTCTTTGTTTCATTTTTGTTTCTACAATGAAATAGGAAGGCGAATGGAATTTTTTACATTCTTTTGATTCACTTATGGGTCTCACAAAAGGATATTTTAGAACGATCTAATATATTTGGTAAAAGTCATTTAGATTAAATATAAAACCTGAACATGTTAAATTTCACAACGGAAAAGATTTCTAATACAAGGGACTGTGGTCGATTGTTATAAGACTTGTTGATTGATGAAGTCAAATTTCGTCATTACATAACTACTTTTAGGTTAATTAATGTTTTTATAGCTATATAAGAGCAATCTCGATATTAATTTGTATGAGTGTTAGACGAAATCACGGACCGATTACAACAAAAATCATTCGGATACATCTACCGAATTAACTAATGCTAACACTGTCCAAAAAATGACAGCTTTTTTATGGCCAGATTTTCAGACACTATGTGGTTTTATACTGTAGGACAGTATGTAGACAGTCTTAACAAATTACACTCTTCCTTTTTTGAATGTGTATAACAGATTATAACACTCTTTTTTGAATGTGTATAACAGATTATAACACTCTTTTTTAATGTGTTTATTTAATGAATCTTTAAAAATTTCCTAAAATTTGTATTTTGGACTTCATTTCACAAGCTGAAATTTAAGTGGTCGAAAACTTTAATGTACCGATAAAGGTAAAAAATGGAAAGGAAAGGTAGCAAACAGAAAAAATAAATAATGTACACTTAGCTGAAAAAACTATAACACAATATTTTTTCAGTTATAATTTTCCTTTATACAGAACACTTTAAATTTAACAATTTTTTATAATAAATTTTCTAATGTTGAATCAGTTTAATACCATGTCAAATTGGTATTGTGAAACATGTTAAATCTTTTTAGATTTGAGGTCGAAATAACAATAGTATATAATGTTAGTTTAAAATGGTTCCTAAATTAAAACAAAATTTTTTGTTATATTGATTTTATATAAAATAGATTATTACATATTTAATAACTAAAATTGGCATTGTATAGTAGTACCTCTTCCTTGATCCTTTCCGTGCTATATTATAGATATGTATAGACTATATTGCTTTCGGATTCGGATATAAATCAGTAGAAGTTCATGAAATATATTAGGTACCGGCCTAATGACAATTTAGTTTCCGTCGACTTCACACAATATATAATTATTTTTGTATATGCCAATTTATCGATAACTTTTGAAATTTCTTTACTTTTTGTTTTAACCAGGCGCTAATTTAAAATGATCAAATAGATGTCTGGGCTTTACAGTTTCAGTTCAGTTCAGATTCAGTTTTAAGTTTAATTCATTATTTATTATATTTAACTGTATCAAGCATTCAATCAAAATTGTCCAATAAAATAGGCGGCATAAGCCTGATTTAACATTTTTCGAAATTAATTTTTACCGTTTTTTTCTCTGTGTGAAATATTTCCAAAATCCTACTGTGCGGTATTACAAAAAAACCTCATAGTTATATTGTCTTAAAAATATCTTTTATGTCTTTAATAAACAAATTTCTCGATTTTATTGTTTAAATTCAAAAGAAATCTTTCTTTACTGAAATTTGTAAAGTTCTTTATGTATTTTGCTAAATACCTTCTGCCATTTTCTTTTCCTTTCCTATTCTAAGATTTTGTTGTCATTGTATTTTCTTCTTTCTCTATCAGAGATGTTTGTCTTGTTAAACTTTAAAACTATTAAATGAAGGAGCTTAAGTTATCTTTTTTTCTGTTTTTTGTTTTTTTGCTTTTCGTTTTATTTTATGCATCTTAAGGAATTTCCTTTTTAATTATTTTCAACAAATTTAGTATTTATTCCTTTGGAATTTTATAATTGAGTGTGAATATTTATTTCTTTATTTATTTTATTAAGTTTTGTTTCTTTTCAAATATTCACATATTCAAATTTGTTTATGTAAATATGTGAACTATGTGTGTATGTATAGGTGTGTGTGAGTATGTTTGAATAAGTGTAAATAGTGTTTTTGTTTTATGCTTATGAAAATTTGTTAAATATTCTTAAGAGAATTAAAAATATGTAATAAAATTATGGAAAATTTTTAAAATATTTCAATATTTTTTGCAAAAGATATTAAAAAGGTCACTAGAATCTTGAAGATTAAGTTCTTTGGAAAGACAGAATTGGAAAACTATCAAATCCAGGAGAACGAATTTTGGTAGGATATATGAAAAATTCAAAATGATTTTGATACCTTCTGTAACCAATCAGAGTCTCAGAGACTTTGATAAATCTTAAGGAGCAGTCGACAAATCCTTTAGAGATTTCAGAGAATTATATCCAAGTAAGCGCATACACAGGCCCTAGAAAGCAGAGCAGTAACAGAAAAGCTTAGAAATTATTACCTCAGTTTCATTCCGACATCTCTTATAAAAATCATTTTAATACAGGCAGCGAGTTTCATTATCGCTGTCTGTATTCCTGATCCTATTTAAGCGCGGCCTGTAAAGCATACACGTTAAGTGGTAAACCATATAGACGATCAGAATGAGGTTCACCCAGTAGTTGCCGAGATAAGTTCGCATTTCCAATTAATGAAAAATTAAAACATGTTTCATCATGCGAATAAAATGCTTAGATACCAGTTTACCAATGAGTGATTGGATATGAAGAGCTGGGAAAATTCGATAAACAACTCTGCGGATTATCTAAAAAATGGGTAATATCATTAAGTTACTCTAGGGTAAAAGAACGTGATTTGAAATGACCTGACTTGATGTTATAACTTTGGTAACGAGCCATGTGGTAAATGAGGATCCTACGAAAAAAAATATTCAAATTTCTAGTTGTCATAATGCCTTAACAAATTTGAAGAAATCTTTAGTCGAATATTAAATAATCTTTTAGATTCGAATCGTATATTGAGTTGACATATTCAGTTCACTGACAGGAAAATTTTGATTCCGAAATCTAATAAAATTTATTTAATTATGTCTACTTACAAGTTGAGAAAACAGTAATTTAAGTTCTAATATTTCCTTTGAAGAATTAATTGTTTAAACATCTGGATATCAAAAATTTAATTTACCAAACTATAGGAAATCGTTGTTTCTAATTTAAACAAACCTCTTATGCTTTTTCATTCAATAACAACTAAACGTCAATTTAATTTTTCATTTGTCAAAATATGATGTGAATTTCAGTCTATTAAGAGTTTTTTCTTTTCTAAATATTTTGTTCCTCCTCCAAAAGACACACACACACACGAACACATAATATTAATAATAAAATACCACCTTTGGTGTTTGATTTGTCATTTTCCATTTACCACAAATTATCATTAATATCGTCTAATATGACCACATTTTCTTGTTCATCTTCTACAACGTCTAATTCATTTAAACCGAAATATCTAGAAAACAAAATATCTAAAGAAACTTATAATTTCTTATTGTTTGTGTTGTGGTGTGATGTGATGTGATGGTGGTCATTATGAAAAATGACTTGAGCATTTTGTGTAAAGTGTCTTTTGAATCTTTTCATTCATTTCAATTTCCCCACGCCATTTAGCTACTGACCTTTTTTGTTAAAAGCCTGTTGAGTTTTTGTGTTATTCAAGATACACGCACTCACTCACATACACATATACACTTCTAGGGAGATATACAATATTCATAGTTTAAGGAACTAAAGAATTATTCATTTTTATTTTCTTACGAGGGGAAATTGAGAAAAAAATTTAAGATTTGTTAACTTTAAGTAGATATATCATACCGTCCAACACTGTATATTGGAATGTATTCATATATATACCGAATAATAGTTGAATATCTTAGAATGTATTCGAATACTTATCGTCATCCATGACTTTTTGGTATAGATTGATTAAATAAATATGTTGAAGATAAAATTTGCTCTTATCGCTTGGATTAATCATTTTTATGTAGATTACGTATGAGTAATGGGTGCTACAAACAAAAATATGATAAAATTTAATCAAATCTGGACCATTGAGTTATTTAAAAGTATAGATACAAGATTTTGGTGGAAATCAGTGGTTCACTAAAATTGTTTAACGCATTTCTCTATAGCATGGAAAAGTAATGGATTTTCCTCTTCTTACAAGACCTTTTTCTACTAATATGTCGACTGTAATCCTCGGAATATATTACCTAATCTTGAGGAATTTTTATTGAATAAGTCGACATAGGAATATGGTTTAAGTTCTCGAAAAGTTGCATTGTTTTATAGACTGAGTTTCACTGGGATTATCTTATTTGTATTCCTCTTGTAACTTGTAAAAACTTAGAAATAGAATACCCAGAAGGACATGATTCGTTAGTGAACTGTGGACAGAATCGTTGAGGAGACAAGGATTATTCCATATAAATGCAACATATCAATGATCTGCCGTAACTAAATAACATATCAAATTAGCATCACATATCATACGAAAACATTTCATATCAAGCTCGTGCTTAATTTCTACGAAAAGCTTTATAGATATTATCTTTTTATTGGGCATCTGATTCTTCATTCTGTGCATTTTTTTCATTGTCCCTTCTGCGAGCATATGATATAGCAGTTGTTTCTGTGTATTCCTATGTAGGAATACGTTATGCTGGATCTTGGGTTAACAAGAACAGTCGGTAAAATCGTAAATGTATTCTAGGACAAACCGAAGTACTGTGATATTATGAAAATGAGTGAAACAGAATTATGATGATCTAAACTGAACACTGCACTCTACAGCTTTATCTTAATCGAATGAGACATACTGCTAGCGAAGAATGAAAAGCACATAGATATGACACTGAAAGGGTGTAATAAGATCCGAGTTAACGTTAGAGACCCCATGAAATTTTAGACTGTCATCATCTTTCTAAGTGGAAAATTAAAGTTTGAAGTTAACGATCTATATAGTGTATCATAACGCATCATTAAAGTTAAGAAATTTCTCTCTCCCTGCCAAAAAATCCTGAATCTGAAACGTAAAATAATAAGACCCTCGTGTCAGTTCTTCATGAAAATTAATATTTAATATGCTCTTTCCAAGCTTATAGAAAAGAAATTTCAAGAAAATCTTTTACATTGATTATGACACGAATTATTTTTGTATACTTTTAGACTTAACAGTATTTGTGTTAATATTTTCACACTCCAATTGTCAATTCCAAC
Organism: Cochliomyia hominivorax; assembly: GCA_004302925.2. Lineage (NCBI taxonomy): Eukaryota > Metazoa > Arthropoda > Insecta > Diptera > Calliphoridae > Cochliomyia > Cochliomyia hominivorax. The sequence continues at coordinate 57,681,513 of PYHX02000413.1, forward strand.
GCTATAATTCTGACAACAATCCATATCTTTCAAATAAATTTCCAATTTACCTTCGTATATCTTACATAATTTGTTTACAATTGTTAGTATACACGTACAAGTGAGTGTGTATGTGTGTGAGTATCTCTCTAACGTTTGCATACCCTTCCTGCTTAACTATTTTAATACTAATGACTGCAATTATTTTTATTCAATGTTATCAAAACGTTACATGTCAAAAAAATTTTACCTTTTTAAAAATGTTGAATGTCTCATACTGAATGGCCGTTTGGAGTTGGCTGATGTTGGATGTTTAATGTTGAATAAATTTAATGTTTATTAAACAGTGTGTGGTATTGTTTTTTTTTTAATTTTGTCGATTTTTTATTCATTTAATAAAAATTTTGTGGTTTTCTATGAATTTCTCTGATGGTGGCCTTATGAAATCGGTAGGCGTTTGTCACCATTTTTTGTTTGATGTTTATTGTTTTTCTGTTTTGTTTATTTCTAATTTCCTCTAATGAATTTTATTTTTATTTTTTTTTTCAAATTCAGTTTTTTATATGATTTTTATTGAATGATGTATTAAATCAATGTTGTGTGTAATTTTGTGGTAAAATGATTGATGTTAAATGTTGTTTAATCATTTATAACATTTTTTTATTTAAAGATAATTTTACGATCCATTAACAATTATTTAACAAATATTTTAAAGTTTATTAGAAAAATGAAAAAAAAACTAAATTGTCAATGCCAATGGGAGTCGATTATGTAGATAAAACTCTTAACATAAATCTGAATGCAGCGTCCTAATGGAGCCAAAATTTTTAATCGATATTCAATGTCACAAATAAGCCCTACAAGTGTGTCTTTTTGTAAAATTTAGAGTGTTTTTGAAATAATAGTTTTAACGGGATTTTAGTCAGTTTTGGGATCGATAAATTCGAAATTCTAATTACATAGATATTCCTTGAGGTTAACCATTTACGTTCATTTATACCAAAACGACATTTGTTGGATAAATAATATAGATTGTCCCCAATTTCCTTTAAAGCTTGCAGATCAATCAGAAATTATATTTTGGTCATAATACCATGTTAATATAAAATTATTCGATAAATAAACTTTGAATATATGTGTTTTGTATCTACTTAAGGAAAAGGAAATGAAAATTAATTTAATTTAAAAAAATTTAATTCAAATCTCGAATTTTTCTGCTCTTTGAAAAAATCATACTTAAACTTTAATAAAATTGAAAGGAATAAAATTATTTATTTGAAATTTTTTGTTATTAACTCATCCAGAAAATTAAAAAGATTCTCTCTTTTTATACGGAAATACCCAAAATATCAATCCGTATATGGTATATAATTAACTTCAGATTAATATAACTTTTTAACGGATGCATATATTTATGTAGTTATTGCGCCAATACTTTTTGAAGAATTTTAGGACCCACAGTAACATGTTAACGTTTTTATAAAAATTTACAAGTACTATTTATGTACAAAATTTCTTTTTTCTCAATTTATAAATGGATTTTTGGCGAATTAAAAAAAAAACAACATACATAATTAGAGGGTTACTGATTACGCCCCTGACCATATAGAGGCTTGTGTTGCTCCAAGTCAGCTCAAAAACACTTCAGCTCTGATTATGTGAAATTTCAGGTATTTAAGACATTTCTAACGGTTCAAAACTTACAAAATTATTAAAAAAATCGATTTGGACCCATTGTATGGTGGTGGCCACATAATGTGTCGTATATTTTGAACAAAATAAAAATATATAAATAATTTCCGCAATTCCTGCAAAGCCAGGGTGCGTACCTGTAAGAATTCTGGAAAGCGGACTAAGATGCAGTCTTGCTGCATTTCTGTCGTATATTTTACCAACTTTTCTTTTACAAGTGGAATATACAAGTCTATAGTGATGCTTCCATAATATCATGGAGCGCTGGTTTTAAATTGTGTCCTCCGAACCAAAATTGGTTATCACTTGTCCATATTGGTTTTAAAATGATGACAAAGTTGTTAAATTCGAACTTAACCAATAAAAAAACACAGAAATTGGATTTTGGCTATAGAGTTCCAAACGATTATAAACATTTGGTGATTTAAAAAACTGTATTCAGTTCTTAAATTCAGGCTTTGGGATATTAGAACATATTAGTAGAAAAATTAGTGATTTTTGAATTACAAATTGAAATTTTAACATTTTTTCAACTTGGTAGAGTTATTGATGAATAATAATAAAAGATCATAAAAAGTGGAAAATTCAAATGTAAATACCTCGAAAACTGCGTCTCAATTTTTTCACAAACAAGTTTTCTATATCAGAATTTGTTGTATATTTATATAAAGAATTTGGATTGGGAATGTTCGAGGGCTTAAGTTATATATGTCGTTAAGCTTGTTGATATCTTCCTCACACTGAAACGTGAGATTAATGTGAATATGTGTTAGCTAATTCTATGAAAAGCATTCGTTTGTTTGTTGTATTATATTCTCCATAATTTTGCAATTACAAATAAATAATTGGCATAAAATTTTGGTCTTCACAATATTGCAATGAGTTAGAACCGTTTTTAAATAAATCTTTAACTATTGATCGGCTGGAAGGAGGGATATATATGAAACATGACAAAGTGAAAGCAGAGGAGTGTATCGTTATAACTTTTTTTGGTATCAGCATTTTTAAGAGATTGCCAAATTCTTTTTAACCGTCTAATAGATCTTGACAGGGCCTTAAAAAGATATGTGTTAGTTATTTCTTAGAGTTTTTGAGTTTTTTGCATTTGAATTATTAATTTTCACAATTTTGTAAGATCTTGAAACACTCTATCAATGTCGCCTATAAAATTATCAATCAAGCTTCCTAGAACTTGATATATATAATATATATGAATTCAACACATATTACCGATATTCACATATATGAGAGAATTATATCATGTATGGTCTCATCTTGTCTTTTTGTGCATCTTAATTTCTGTGTGTTTGATAAGCTCCGTTTCAGTAAAGCATTTGTATGAGAGCTATGTGATTTATTGGACCGAAGATGAAACATCCTAATACATACCTTGTTCTTGGGCCATAACATAATATATTCCAAATTTTAATCAAAAAATCTTAACCCAGTTCAAAAATAAGCAAGTAAGATGTTAAAGCCCGACTATGTACTACTCTACACCACAATGTTGGTTTAAATAGAAGTTACGAAAAATTAATAAAAGACCATCGTATAATTTTCTAATTTATTAATAAATGTGCAGTACAATACTGAGACACTTAATTTATGTGAAATTGATGTGTTTTTAAATGGATTTTGCTAGAAATTTACATGAGAGCTAGAAGAAATTATGGCCAGACCCTCCTATAATTTTACACATAGATTTTTGCTTATAGTTATCTTAATTTAACCAGTTATTGTTACAATACTAACGTGTATGTGATATCCATGCCCTTAAAAGTGATATTTGTAAAGGGGTTTGTATGGGAACTTTGCACATCGTTTTAAAATATTATAGGACTTACTTGTACCAAACTTTGTTAAAATCGCTTTATATTTAGAACTTTTATACCTTAAAACATCATTCCAGGGGGAACATTTGTATAGGAGGTACCTGAAATATTGGATCAAATTTCAAAGGGCTTCATCCTTAGCCAAAATATAAATAATTTTTTCGAGATATCTCGAAAATTGCGACCTGCAGACTGTTCACAACTTTTAAATAAACAGATGTTTATTCTAGTTAACAGAATTTTTCTTCAAATTGAAGAATTTTCTTCAAATATACTAAAAAATTTAATCCACAAAAATTGTTTAGTAGAAAATGTTAAATTGAATAAAATTTCGTTAAAAATAAACGAAAAATATGATAAATCAACAGATATTTAGTAAATACGGCATTTAGTAAACGCCATCGCAAGTAAAAAACACACAAATTTATTCAATTCTACGTGGTAAAATAAATTTAATCTGAATAAAATTTTTGTTGATTTAACTATTTTTCGTCAAATAATTTTGAATAATTTCTTTGTCATTTTAAATGAAATGTGACAAAGAAAATGTTAACTAAATATTGTTATACATACTGGAGGAATTGATTTTATAGAATATTCTTATTAATTTGATTGAATTCAAAGAAATATTTTGAAAAGTTATTAACTTTTCATCAGAAATACAAACTGGTCGACTAATCACTGTCTTTTGATATTTTTGACATTGACACTATTTTTAATTGTCTATTACTTTTAATAGACTATTTAATTATCAGTCCTAAATCTCGAAAGAAACTTCACAAATCTACGTGTATTTAAAAATGTAATTGGGATCAAATTCTAGCTGTAATCGATCTAAAGATATTCGATAATCAATGTTTGCTTTGTATGGCGGCTACTTTTTCCTTGATGCTCGCCGTCTTATTTAGGTCAAATTTTAAGATTCTCGCATTTACCTAAGATATTCTATAATCAATATTTTATCTGTATGGGGAGAACTTCTTAATCAATTTATTACAAAAATTTAACGTAATTCTTTCCTCAATTCTACTAAAATTTCGTCAATTTAACTTAAATAAAGTATGTAAATTGAATAATAAATAAAAATATGAGGAATTTATTTTTGTCACTTTGAATAATCTATTATTCAAATTGAATAATATTTACAAAAGTAATCCAATTTTTATTAACAAATTCATATAATCATATTAACAATTTTTCGTCAATTTGAGGAATTAACGAAAATTTTCGTTACATAAAGATTTTGTTACACGCAGTGAAATGTCATTTCGCAATATGTTCGTCACAAACACTGATATATTCGCGGCAAATATATATTGTTACCAGCATCATGTTAATTGTTGAGTTTATTTTAGTTTGATAAAAATTTCGTTGCTGTTAAAATTAAAATTATATTTATGAAATAAAAATAAATATTGTGGTCCAATATATTTGGAAATATATTTGACTGACCGCATTTTTATTGTTATCGAACAGCTCGTTATAAAAAAAAAAAACTATTGTTGTTAGGATAAAGTATTATTTTTAGTTTACTGCCAACTGAATATGAACAAATTATTTTTTTTAATTTTTTACAATTTGTGTTAACATGGAAAACATATTTGACATAAAAATTAATAAAATCATATGACAAAAACATTTTAAATAATGTTTATATATATATTCCAAAGTTATGTATTTATAAAATGAGAAGTGTATTTAAATATTTAATACGAAAATATTTTTATTCAATAACAAAATAAGGCGAACAAACCAATTTTGTATTCAATTATTGATATTGGAATAACAGTACTTTTGGTGGCGATAACAATAATTTTAATTGTGATAGAAATATTTTTAGTGTCGATAACAATAACTATTTTTATTAATGCAATATCACAATGCAAATAAACAATTTTTTTAGTTACGGTAACAATATCTGAGGACAATAGTATGTTGCTTTTTGTTTATAGTTACTGCAAACATATTTTTTCTCTGCGTGTGGTAAATATTTAACCTACTTTTCTTAAATTCTACACCCTTTCTCGATATATTTACTACCTTTTGACTCATCATTTTGACAATAATGTCAAAATTATTTAAAAATTTGTATAACCTTCACCAAAACAAGTGGTGAAGTGGGTATATTGACTTTGTTATTCCCTGTGTAACGCTAAGAAGAATCATCTCAGACCTCATAATTACATACATTCTGTCTTTTCGTCTGCCTGTTGTTGTTACGCTCACATTAACAATAATTGACAGATTTTAATGAAATTTGTATAAATATTTATTGACCGATTTCTGAGGCAACCTATAACTTCTAGTGAAAAATGTTCGTAAAACTGTCAATAAGATATCGACAAATTAGAATATGATTTTGGCATAATGTAAAGTTATATGTACTTCATTTCCATTCCTAAAACTATCAAAATCGGTTCACTAAAAACGGTACAGCCAAAAAAATTTTATGAGTCATTAAGTGTTTCTTTGTTGTATTTGCGAATAACGGTTATATATTATATACGTTTGTGAGTGTATATATGTGCTATTTAAATAGATATAATATTGGTAAAATAAAATTATATAACCTGTATTTTTCATAAATTCGATATGAAATTCTAATTTAAGAAGCACAAAATATTAACTAAGAATTTTGATTTCTTAAATGATTTTGAATTGAGGAACCATAATCTAAGCGGTGGCATTCTTAATTATAAATGTTAAACATAAAATTAAATTTAATCATGTAGTTATTATTTAATTTTTTTGTAAAACATTTTCCCACCTTTTCTTAAAAAAACACGATTTTGTGTTTAATAATTAAAACGAAAATTAGAAAACTCCTGATAAAAATCTCTATTAAATCGCATGTTTAAATAGTTTAAATACGTCTAATTACAATCTCATTAATTAAGGCTACAGGAAAATAAATACGAAGCGGAAAAAATTTCTTTATATCATTAAAAATTTAAATTAAATTAAATCTCTAACAAAAATAAATAAACACTCTTCTTAATTAATAAAATCTAAACGAAGAAAAAAAAGAAAAGTTTTAATTTAAATTTATTTTATTTTATTTTTTAAGAAAAATTTCACAACCTTCAATAATAAAAATCCAAAGTCTCCAAACTGTCTACCTAAAACCACGATGAAGAAGAAAATTTACAACAACAGCAACAACAAAATTTAATTTAATATAAGAAATACAGCTAAAAAACGATCGAAACGATCATCTAATTAACTTGAAATTTTATGGGTTTTAGGCCGCTAAAAACAGACCCTTTGTTTTTAACGCGCACACACACACACTTACTTACAATCAATACTTTATGATGGCTAAAACAAAGAAGAAGAAGAAGAAGAAGTAAATGTCGGATATCTCGGATAAATTTGTTTAGAAGTACGATCAAATTTCCTTCAACTCGTAAAGGAGAATGTGACAATGAAATCAAATAAAATATAAAATGAAATAAAAAAGAGAACAAACTAAAATAAATAAAAAATGAAAAACGAAATAAAATAAAGAAATGTCAACAGAAAACAAATAAAACAACAACTACAAAACAAATATATATAAAAGCGGTGTAATTAACATAACAAAGAAATGTCAAATTGAAAATTTATTAAATACACCAACGTCCACCATGAATGAGAATCAGAAAACAAAAAAAAAAAGCAATGAAAATTAACAATCAAGGAAGGGATGAATGTTTAGGCCACAAAGAAAGAACAAAGGAAATAGGGTATGGGCAAGAAAATATATGAAAATTCTGATAATATAAATAAAGTTTTATAAAAGTTTCCGAAGTTTCGGCGAAGAATTTTTTCGTCCAATGAGATTTTTTTTAATCCGAATTTATATTAGCCTACATTATTGCGCAGATATTAAAACGTTATGGACTGATCCTTAAAATCCGATTACTTATGCTTTAATCAATATTTTTATATTTTTTATATGTTTTTAATTGATTTTCGGAAGTGAAGCTTATAGAGCTATCTCAAATATTGGATTCAATTAGCCAATTTCAATGGGTTTCCTTTATGGGCCATAACAATTTGCATAAAATTTCAAGATATCCCAAAAATTTTGACCCATATTCACAACTTTTATATGGAAAGCCGAACAGACGGACGAACTTCATTAACTCGACTCAAAAAGTGATTCTGATTCGAACGTTACTATGATTCATTTATCTTTCACACCCAGTCGATCTTTGGATGCAAAATCATATGCATCATTATTTTTTTGTGGGTTTCCACCGGAAAACGTTTTGTAAATCCGGGAAATTTTCTATGTGGAGTTTTGCAAAGTAATTTGGGTGAAAAAGATATATAACCTCCACGTGTAACTCCGGAAGTAACATTGACATCATTTTGCATCGTGTTTTCACTTTCCAAATTTTCTTACAACTGGCATGAACTTTAAATCAATCATTATAACAAGAACCTTCAAAACAAATATTATAAATTTAATCCTAAAAAAACGAATGTCTTCTAAAGATGGTTCTAAAGTCCATTAACGAAATTTAAAATCTTTAAAACAAGTTCATATAGCATTATTTGTTTGCAAACCATATGAGCAGGGGATTATTTTCCTCCTGTTTGACAGGGCTCTGAATTTTTGAAAACCCGTTTTCAATATCCCTACAATTTAAATAATGGTCATTTAAGGGTGATACGAGTCTAGTTGCAAGTTTCCCTTAGATGCAGTGTCCGTAATTACTGTATCAGAATTTGTCTAGTCCCTTCTATGTTGAAGGCAGGCAGGCTTGAACATACATTTTTCGTATGAACTTTCTGCTACTGATAGTTCATTCTAAACAAAATCAAAAAAATATGGTAAAATGTGACTTGTTGACTTGGCAGAGTTCTTGAATATGAGAGTTTAAGGCTTTTTCGGACATGTAATATATGTAAATCCAAATCGGTTAATGACTGCCACTCCAACCAGACAAAATGCACATTAGGGTTTTCGACAAAGATTGCATCTTCCAACCAGGTGTTTTATTTGGATTTCAGCCATAATTGACAACTGAAATAAAATAATTTCTCTTTTCTCTTAGTGTTGTTTTTATTTCAAACTCATAGATTTGATCCATGAAGAGTATTAGGAAAGACATCTTTGGGAAAGAAATAATTCACAAACTTCATCGAATGTCAAGGTTTACAAGTATCGACTTTAAATAAAGACGGTCACATGACAATTGGAAAAAGTACATTGCACTCTGTTATCACTCAAACACCCATAGAGACGTCTTGCTGCAAAAAGAGGCCTTTATGTTGAGATGAGAGAGAGTTCAAACCTGGAAAATCGAAATGAAGATCGATAAAGGAAAAACCATCCAAAATCAATTACTGATGCCAACTAGAACTTCATATGTGAATAATAATAACTTCCCATCGTTCCTCGGACTCATCATTGTTTTGAGTGAAATGTTTGATCTTTTCACAGTTTACACTTTCACATTTCATTAATTCTAATCACATTTTGACTGTTGTCCTTTGTACGCTTCCTGAGTATGATGTGGCTGATTTTTAATACTAAAAAATAAAGAAACATTTTTAAAAATATTTCATATTAATTTTTTTTCGCCCATACATTTAAATTAATAAAAGATTTCCAATCAACACGGTCGGTCAATAATAAGCCACTCAAATCAGCCAGTTAGCCAACTATACGGTTAAACCAACTCAGCCAAATGGTCAACATTATATTTACGACATTTATTTGTACCAGTTTACATGGTTTAACTTGTTGATCATTGGACGGACATACAAAGGGACAGAAACACACACATACATATGCATGTGAGTGTATTACAAATACAAATTTCATGTTACAGATACAATAGATTTGAAATTTTATTAAGGAAATTTGAAAAAAAAAATAAATAAATAAATATTCAAAGAATATTATTGAACAAATGAGCGAATGAGCGAATGAGCGAGTAAGAAAAAAGAGGCAAAGTGAAAGAATGGATTTCCAAATTGAACTGATCAACTTGTGATCATGATTAAAGGCAGCTAATTTTATTATTTCACTGACATTTATCTGTATCGAATGAAAGAAACCAAAAATAAAAACTTAAATAAATGTTTCAGATGAGGAAATTTTTTGTAAATTGTTCACCATAAAGATTTGTAAGTTTTTCTTTTTTTTGAAGAAGATTTCTGAGAGATTTGTTTTCTCTGATCATTTACGTAGTTAAGAGTTAAAAGATTTGAAAGATGCGGTAGATCATTAACCCGCATCTGAAGAAAAGGTATATCGATATATGTATCTCTGTTATACATATATATGTCCGATATGATTCTACTTTATATATGAACATATGTTTGACCATAAGTATTTATGAGAATAATAAAATTTATTTTATCCATAACGATTTCTCTTATCTCGTTTTAGTACTTTTTAAATTTTGTTATTATGTTGTTTTTACATTTACAAGAATATTTTTAGTTTAATATAGTTCATATCGGTACAAATGTGGGTGTGTTATGTTCGGTATATTTGCTTTTATTAACACTATTTTAATTTAGAAATTCCTTTTTAAAACAATAAAGTTATGATTATTTTTAATTATGTTTTTTATTAGAAAATATAAAAATTTTATTTGGAGATTGTCGCACAATATTCTTCGTTATCTTAAAAAATAGTTAAGATTTCTAAACATAAATGTGTTTTCTTTTAGAGTGGAAGAGGAAAATGTTATTTTTATGTTCACCTTTTTATTAATAACTTTTTTGTTAATAATATTAAAGGAATTGATTATCAGTTTTTGTTCATTAATGAAATCACCAAATACTAATATTGCACGGAATAAAGTCCGAACTTGATGTTCGGATCATGTATGGCCTTTACATCATGCCAGATTGTTATAATATGAAAAATCTTAAAATGCAATGGTTTCAAAACTTTTTCTTATATTTCGAGAGCTTTAAATTGTTGGGGATATAAAAATAAACATGCTTACAACTGTGGAGTAAATTACAGTTATTCAAATGGTAATAAGTGGAAAACCTAACCGAATGGCCGGAAGCAATTTGCAATATTTTAGTCAACATGACGAAAGATTTTATATAATAATATATGCAAAATTTCACCAATGTAACTTCTTATGTTATTTTCAAAAACTTTGACTTAAATAACACTCTTTATTAGAGGATAATGACGCCAAATTCGTCCTTTCTTTAAAAAATTTTGTTCAATAATGGACTTGAGTGTCAGCAACCATCAGGTAATTCCAAAAAAAACTTAAATAACAGATTATTAAATTTATAGCAGTATTTTATTTTCATACTTAACAAGTAAGAAAATCTAGTCATTAAAGGCCAACTATGACGTACCTACGAATACTTATGAACAGCTCTCGCAAAATTTGGATTTCGCTTAAGAATTTAAGACATTAATATTAAACTAGATTTTGTGTGAGATATTAATTATAGTCCGACTTTCTTCAAATTTCTAACATGAATTCCACTTTATATTTAAATTAATTTAATCAAATATAAAAACAATATCAACGCCCATGTATGAGATTTATGCCCTTTAGAATGATTTTCGGATGTGGAGGTTGTGTGGTAGCTATTAGTCATAGTGGAACGATTTTCGTAAAATTTCATATTTAGGAACTTTGTGGGTCAAGGACCCCATTCTTTGAGATATTTGTAAGGGGCCTATATGAAATATCCATTACCAAGTTCAGCCGGACGGATAGACGGACATAATTATATCAACTCAGGAAGTGATTCATTTAGTTTAAAATAATTTTTGAATAAGTATTATTGTTTCGATTTAAAATCTGAGCTCATAACATTATTGGCTCATATTACGATACTATGAGAAAATCTTATCTGGAACGGATACAGTGGCTACGGTTGTTATTTGAACACATCGACAAAAGAACTATTAAAACGAGAGTAATCCAATTTGGTCCCAATTATCTTCTCTAGGATCTGTTTTACCGGACAAAACATAGGATGGATAGTACGGCCACCCTCCTTACAAAGCAAATATTTATTATCGAATATCTGAAGAGCTATAACAGCGAGAGTTCTAAAATTTGGACCCAATCACCTTCCCAAGGATCTGTTTTAATAAACAACAAAACTTAGGACAGTAAGGATCAGGGGTTCGAGCACTTCCAATACAAAGCAAATATTGATTATCGGATATCTTAAGAACTATAACAGCAAGAGTTTAGTCCCAATCACATGAATTCAATGTAAGACAATGTACAACAACGTGATAATATGGAAAACAGATATGGTCATACAAATAAATAAAATAGGAGAGTCGACCCTATTTATATATATCAATTATTAATTATACAATATCTAAGAGAAGTTTTTCATCTCGAAATTGCAAATTTTGACGCTTTCCAATGAAAGTACCTTATGTTTCTAAAAATACTATATATTTTCCTATTTCCTCTCTTATTTACATAAAATCTTATAAATAACAATATTTTAACATCTTAAAATAACATTTGAATTTAAAATATCGTCTAAAACTTATTTCCTTCAATATCGAATACCTGTTCAAATTAATATTCATGACAAATTCTCATATAAAATGAAATTTAATGTTCTAATTGACTGACATTATTGCTGGTTAATGAGAGAGTGAGTGTGCATGAGTGTATGTGTGTGTATGTGATATACTTTTTTCCTAGAAAAACTCACATATAATTAATGTCCTTCACTATCAACGGACATCAAATAATAATTTATAGCTTAATGAAACGAAATAAAAAGCAAACCCACCTGTACCGTATCAACTGGTCGTTTCTTATCGTATCTCGAAAATTTTCCTATTAATCATGAGTTTGTATCTCAGTAAAGAAGAGTTCCAAGATAGTTCTCTATATTACTTAGACACGCATAATTTCTATATGCAAAGTTGTGTTGGTAGAGAAGAAGGAAAAAAGTAGATTTCTTTAGTTGTTGTTGTTGTTGTTGTTGTGCTCGTTTTATTTCACTTAATTCCTTTTTTATCTTGTAACCGATTTTTTAAATACATTCTATAGAGATTATGCATTTTGTCAGTTGATTGAAGTTATCTTTACGATGGCATTGTCGTTTATTTTTTTTAGTTTTGTATTTTATTTAGATTTTGTTATTGTTGTTGGTGTTTTATTTAGTGTTATTGTTGTTATTGTTGTTGGTGTTATTATTGAATACCTTTGCACAAGATGTTATTAGTTTTTACCTTTTAGTGGGTTCATTTTATTTTATACCCTCCACCACCACAAGTGGTGAAGAGGGTACTATAACTTTGTTATTTCATGTGTAACGCTAAGAAGAAATTAACTCAGACCCCATAATGTATATATATTTCTGCATCAAATCAGATCTGTCTGTTCGTCTGTCTGTCTGTTGTTGGCACGCTCACATCCACAATCAAAAATACAGCTCAACAAAATTTGGTCAGAGTATTTCTTATAGTCCTAAGAAGTTTCTTGTTATTAACGAGCAAAACCGGTTCATTATATTAAATGATATAGACCGATATCTAAGACAACCTCTAAATTAAGGAAAAGAAAATTTGTAAAATCGACAGTTATAAATCGACATATTAGAATAAAATTCAGCCATAATATAAAGTTATATGTACCTCATTACCATTCCAAAAAATATCAAAATCGGTTCAGTAGAAAAGAAAGTTATAGTCAAATATATAACTAATATTATGATTCATTATGTTTAAGAAAATCTATTATATTTTGTATATAATTGTGAGTGTGTATGTACGTTACGTGTTTACTTCATATGCATTTGTGGTGGAGAGCATTAAGATTCGGCTTAGCCGAATGTAGCACTCTCACTTGTTAAATTTTATTTTATTTTCGTATCCATAAAGTGTGAGTCTGTAAGTTTATTTTTTTAGGTTTTTAGTGGCCATTTAATGTGGAGACACCATGTCTACCCAGGTTCAAGACTATTTCTCATGCTTAATGGAATTTTCATGTTTCTGAAATTTTTTATATAAAAATTATGTGTTTTTTATAAGTTTTAAGTCGATTCTTATTTTATAGAATTTATGCTTTCGAGTTGTTTTTGTTTTATATATTTTGTTGTAGTTGTTTGTTATTTTAAAGGTTTTTATTTGTTTCTTATTATTATTTTTGTTCTTTTGTAAATTTTGTAGTTTTAGACTTTTTCTGTTTGTTGTTATTGTGTGTGTGTGTGTTGTTGTTGTAGTTGTTGTTCTTTGTTTCAATGTTGATGATGATGATTTTAAAATTGTAAGCATATGTTTGATCAGACTATAACATACATTGGAATGATAATGAAATGTGTTAAATGATCAAATTTGTTGTAATACTTGTTGTAATGTTTTTTTCACATTTTTGTTGTTGTTGGTTTGTTTGTTTGGTTAGAACGATGTTGTTTTCTATAAAGAAACATTCAGTTTGTTGTTAACATGAAATCAATCATTTTCTTTATAAAGATAATTTAAAAATAAGAGTTTTTGGAATATTTCCGATTTGTGATAAATTTTTGCAGTGAGAGAAAAGATTTGCAAAAGATAGGTGAAGTATGTAGACAATATTCCAAATTTTCTTTAGATAATGTCAAAAAGTACGTCATCATCCCTATAACCATTAAATCAGTACCAAATGCATCGTAATGTGACTTCTAAGTAACTATTTTTACATCTGCTTGCGCTTATTACATGGATACAGTGAATACTGCAGCACATATCTATAGATATATAAAAATGAATCTGTATTTGTTTGTCTATTTATAATTTTCACACAAAAATCGCAAAATACCCGAAAGTAACATAGACTATAAAAAATTCCGATAGGACCAGGGGGAGGGATACCTACTATAGGAGGACACATTGTGTCCAAATCGATTTCGCTTATAAATATTTTGGTTACTTTTGAATCAGTTGAGATATTTAAAAGAAATTTTACATGGTTTGGGATGAGATCATAAATTATTTTATAAACTAAAGCAGAAAAAATAACTTTAATTGCAATATAATGTATATGACATTGTCCATGATTTGGGAAATTAAAAATAAATTTTATTTTTTTTACTTTAATGATCGCTTTATCATTATAAGGGTCTTACGGTAAAAAAATACTTCTTGATCTGGCGTGTATTTTTGGTAAATTTCAGAAATATGGGTAGGAATAGACAAACAATTTTTACGACTTCAATATTTAAAAATTATAAGATATAACCTGCACATGTGGGCAACTTTGGAGGATCACCACTGACACCCTGACCCTCCTCAAATCAACTTCAAATTACTTCACCTCTAACCATGTGAAAATCGATTTGAACTAACTGATTTATGTTGAATTGTTTGGAGTGACTTGAATTTTTTACAAACCCACAATGCCACTCTTATGCCACAAGTAGTGTTGTGGTTATTATATACTTTGTCAATCCGTGTGTGGTGCTTAGATGGGATCATCTAAGACCCATTAAAGTATATATATTCTTACACCAAATCAAAATTTGTATCAATTTAGCTATGTCCGTATGTCTGCCTGTTGGAACCATTTCCACCATTCTGTCCGAATTCAATAAAAATTGGACACAGGGTCTATTGTTGTCCTAAGCAGCTTCCTAATAAGCTATTTCGACCCATTAGGAAAAAGTTACAGACCGATATCTGCGACAACCCAAACCAAAATCAGTATGCCATATAAGTCGCAATTTTGAATATAATTTTCTGAAATATGTCACACAATTTCATTTTGACATTAAAAGTGACCAAAAAAAATTGTCCTTCGCCAAGTTCCATATTCCCTTTTCCCAGAATATGGTTTCAAGTTTATAAAACTCTAAAATATAGATCAATTCTGTTGAAATTCGGATTTTTTTTTGTAACTGTTCATATATACTGTTTATTTGATCAATATCTATGTTTTGCTATAGTTTCCATGTATAAACTTAAAAAGTTTTTTAAGGCTTCATATTTATATGAAGCAATTTTATTGAAATTCGACACAATTATTTTTCTATCTTTTAAGTTTTTGCTATAACTTCCATATAAGGTCCTTCCCGGAAAGCGGTTTAAGTTTATAAATGTCTTAGATATGGACCAATTTTATTGAAATAAATTTAAAATTCGTCACAGCCGATTATAGCATTCTTACTTGTCGTGATTAATATCATCTAATCATAAAATCAATTTTGAAATACAAAGATAAATTTGAAATCAAAATAATAAATAAAGCGACATAAAAGAAATCAACTAAAATTAAATAAAAATTTTCAGAAAAAATGAGAAAAAAACAAGCAGACAACAAATTAAAACATATTTTTAACATAATACTTGAGATTTTTGTTAAAAATGTTGTTGAACAAACAAACAAACAGATACTCAGATACTCGTAGACAATATTCATTTATACAAACATATACACATACACATCACATAAATACTTATTATTTGTATTGTATTGTATTGTTCATATAATATTATATATATTTATATTTATTTTTTTATTTTAAGTTATTATAAATTAATATGTATCTATGTAGATGTATAGATGTGTACATGTGAGTATGAGTGAGTAAAATAAATACGATATGTACATTTGTATTTGTTTAGTAATGTAAAGCATGTGAAACAAATTGCGAACAACTGTAAACATGTCTGAAAAATTAGTTCATAATACACTCAGAAAAAAAATGTACACTCACACACATTCTGACAAAACAGTACATATAAACAAATATAGCGAAAATGCGACAAAAGAAGAAAAAAACTGAAATAAAATAAACTAAACGAAGTGTCGCTTGTCAACGCAATTTAAAAGCAATCATTAATAAAACATTTAATACAAATGTTTAAATGTTGAATTTGTTCATTTGTTTTGTTTGTTATATACGCATGTACATATGTTTGTATGTATAAAAGTTGGAATGTATTATATTCTTTTGTAGTAGTTAGTAGTTGCACATATAAAAGAGGGCTAACGGATAAGTAATTTAAATATTATTTTAATATAAAATGGTATTTGGACGACTACAACCAATAGGAAGATGCCCACAAACATCAAATAAATAAAGGTCATCATATTCAACGCATATGTAAAATCTACATTGTTGTATGGAAGTGAAACTTGGTTAGTGTCAAACTCCATCATTCAAAAACTCCAGGGTTCATCAACAATTGCCTCATAACACCAACTTAATGACATGAACTACATAGATTTATGGAACTAATAATAATACAAATAAAATGAAGCAAATGAAAATGAATCGGCGGTACTAAAAGAAAACACCCAGAAAATATAACCAGATTGGCGCTTGAGTAGAAAAGAAATACCTAAAGATTTCCGATTTTCCAGTAACGCAATGATACATATGAAGACATTATAGCAATTGAAGCAAACTGTATAAAATGGAAATACTTTCTGGAAGCTTAAACCCCAAAGGAAGATAATAGAAAACATTGGGCGTTGCCAGTTTTATGGAAGCATGTCAACAATTTCATTGGGCGTTGCCAGTTTTATGGAAGCATGTCAACAACAGACAGAAGGACGAACGGGCATAGTTTAATCGACTCAGATTCTGATTTGATGCAAGAATATATATAAAATCGGTTTTTATAGAGGGAGAATAGAGTTAAAATATTTTTTTATAAACAAAGACTATAATTTCCCTCTTATATGTGGCTCGTGGATTAATCCGTAGATACACTACTATTTCGGTAAGTTAAGATTTCTGCAAGTTATATATAAGATGAGGAACTTGGGCAGAATGGAGTAATTGTGCACATCTTTCCGTCTTACCATCTTTTTTGTTTGAAGGCTTAGTACAGGGTTTTCGGTTTAGTACATTTTCCTATCTGCCGCTCAAAGGCTTCCAGAGGAAGTTCCTTGTTAATATATGTTGACTACATATTAATTGTGTGTTTGGGACCAAATGTCATTAACAATATGATTATTTAGTATATATAACTATATTAAGTAAAATTGTGACAGCGCTTTAACTTGGAGAAGACAGTTGGTATCAAGATTGAGGGGAAGCGCACCCTAACAGCAGATCCATTTGGTTTGGAGAGGAGTGTATAAAGGTATATGTTAACGTTGATTTTCCACAAGGGTTTTAAATTTTATCGATTCCTAAATTTTGCTAACATTAATTTTGGACTCTACAGATAGATCTTAAGGCATCAGGATTTGGTAAGGAAGATTCTACTTCTCCTCTTTCGTATGTAAATTCGGTCCCTTTCCAATACGATTAAGATCTATTCTACCTAGATGACTAGTGAGTGTTAAAGTTTATAATAATTCAAGCGATGGCTGTTAAAATTGTAGCCATTGTAGCTTTCCGGTGACGAAAATTACTAAGATGCATTTAGTTCGGCCGGAACCTGCATCCTCAACTTTTCTTCCAGTGACTGGAAGAAGTGTTAAGATGGTGGCATAAGACGATCGGTTTTAGAATCACATCTCTTTTTCATTACTTCCCAATTCTTTTCTTTACATATCTCATAAAGGGACCTTAAGAACACAAATGAGTCACATTTTTTATATGTTCCTTTAATATAACCCAAAGTTAATCAAGACTATCTAATCAGATCCCCTAATATGAGAACAAAAGTTTTCAACTCGTCGATGCTTGGCGGGTTCAATACAATCCAAAGGTTTGTAAGTTTGTAAGGATTCCAGAGGTCCTATAAGGGTCACCATTATTTGTGATCCTGAGAAACAATTTTCAGTTTACCTTCCTAACGAAACACACACTTTTACCAGATACCCATACAAACAAACTTATTTGTATTTATATCTGTTTTGTTATGGAACTTTCAAATAAATATAAAAATTTTATTTGAAAATGTTGAACAAGTTTTGATGTTTACAAATTATTCATCTGAGTCAGAACAAAGCAACAGCAAAAATAAAAAAACAGCATAACTAAATTCAAAACTATCAATATTCGAATGCGAATACAACAGAAAAAACAACAACAATATATATATATTTCACATACACTAAAGCATCTTCAAACGGCATCACTTTGTTTTCACTAATTGTTTAACATTAATTAATGTCTTTTTCTTTTAAATCGTATCACTTGAAACATTTTAAGTTTTTAATTGATAATCTAATGGGACCCTTCAGAAACATGTGTATATTCACTGGGGGCATTTCTTTAAGATTTATAAGAAATCGTGCAAATAAATTCCGATTGGATTTTTTTAAATTAGTACAAATTTGTTTAAAAAATTAAATATTTCAAAATATATCTATGTAATCACGTCCTTTAAGTTTATAGAGAAGTCACCTGGTTCATTCACCAACATATCTTTTGGGCCGTAAAATGTGTAAATTTTATCTGCTTTCAATATATTAATTATTTAAGTTTGAATTAATATTTAAGTTTATGTATATAATACCTATTTGATACTACATGCATATGAAAATTTACATTTGTCAAACTCGTACTCTTATGGCAACAAATAAAAACAAATATGAAAGTTCCACTTGGTCAAGACCGATGCATATGGTAACTACTTTATTTCTCTTACAACTAATAACTCTTTCTTCTAGCTTCGGAGCATAACACTGAAGTCCTAAAACATTTTGTTTGGAACTAGTTTCGTAATTTCTGAGCTACCGAATTTTTTAAAATGAACTTTCATATGAACAGAGAACGGAGGAACTCAAAAGTTAACCACCTCAGGTGTTGACTATTTCTTATATATTAAGTGAACTTATGGCCAATGTCTCTTTGTTAAGCATTTGGATTTGTAAGGCTCAATCTGGATCAAAACATTGTTTGGATTCTGTACAAATTTTTTTGTAAAAATATATCTTTGTGAATCTGATAAAATGTTTCATAATTTGAAATAAAAATAAAACAAGTTATATTTTATATATATTTTGGATGTATTTGTATATTAATACGATTTCAATTACTTTTAGTACGATGATGACATATTGCTGTATATAAAGATAAAATTCTGTCTCAATCTAATTACTTTTTATATACAAATTTAGAAACGATTTTTTCGGAATTTTGAGGATGCCAACATATATTTGTTTTGCTATTAGACCGATATAGCAGGTTTAAAATAGAAAACTGGTCAGGATAATAACAAATAACCTGGACATATTAAATCGACAGGCGGACATAGCTAAATCGACTCAGATTTTGATTTGATGCAAAATTATATAAGTACTTAGATCTTAGATAATATCTTCTTTTCGTTACATACGGAACTTCGTAGTTAATATATAAATGATTTAAGTGATTTATTCTTAAAAGAAATGTTAAAGGGCGAAAATATGTATCCCCAAAATAATAAAAGAACATAATCATTTCATTCTAAAAATCGTTTCTTTAAATTTTTGACATGGAAAAAGTGTCAAAGCAAACGAAAATTTACCTTTCATATACCTTCAAATGTTTGATATTGTCTCAAGAAAACTGTAACCTTTGGATTTTTGCCTGTGTATGAGTCGCTTTCTGTTTGTACACAAATTCTTTTTTGATTTTGTTGTTACACTAGTGTTTCTTACCTTTCTAGTTTTGCTTTGCAACTGTATACAGATATCAGCTTTCTAGAATTTCAACCCTTTTGGTAGGAGAATGAATTTAAATAATTCAGAAATCGAATGCATACCGTAATATCGACTCTGAAAATGATTAATGTGCTAATCGATCAGGTTATAGAACTATTACTTTGCAAGCTTTGATACAAACCCCAATTACCTTTGCTGGCTATAGGGTATAAAAACATTTCAAAAAGATAAACAATTGTGTTTTCACTCATTTAAATGAGTTGAAAATGAAGTGGTAGTAGTAGTATTATATGTTGTTGTAATTTTTGTACTGTGCCCGATAACAATACAATTCGTTTTTAAGCCGTAATTTAATGTTAATACTTCACACCAATTTGCCATTTCAAATGTCAGCTAAATGACAATTAAACGCATGCCCACTTTTATTGTAAATTGAAAACAATACACACACAAACATGCATACACACACACACACAATATGAAAATAAAAAGCCATAAATTTTTATAAATGGATCTCTCTCTCTATTTTGGCCAAAAGGAAAACAAAACCAAATAAAAAGTTCTTTATAAAAACGTTCGTATATCTGGTGTTGAACAACATTAACGTATAAATTTGATTGCAGTTGCACAAATACTATTACTTAAACACGCACTTACGCACACATACTAGCAGAGAATTAAAAATATTCAGGCCAGTCCTGCACACATTTACATTGGTACATGTGCAGCAAGCAACACATGACAATAACGTTAATACAGGAAAAAAAGTACAAAATGACCATAAATTCAATAAATAATTATTTGCATTTATTGGTGGCAAAATAAATGAGCAAAAACAGAATTCTTATTGTCATTGATATGAGTGTGCACTATGGGTTAAAATAAGTTCATATTTATATTGTTGATTTGGACAACATATAACATAACTCTCACATATGGTTTATAAAAATAATAAATATGGTAATTCGAAGGGTTAACATAAACAATAGGCGCCAATGGTTAAAGACATATTTCTTTCGGTCGGGGAAGTTTGAAAAATGTGTCTTCATTTAAGGGAAACATTATCAATTGATGGAGGTAAGGTAGCTTCAACTTCAAATCAAAAAAAGTAGCAAGGCTCTGCGAAATCTATTAAACGAAATACCTCTCGTCAGAATCTAAATAAAGAAAAAACAACTCAGTTGAAAAATAAACCAGCATTGCAATATCAACTAGTTCCATAATATTCAGATTTTATATAATGTACATTATTAATATGAAAGATCTCGGTCCATATTTTGCTATAGCTCCTGCATTAGGCCCCTTTCCAAAGAACAGTTTTGAGTTAATAAAACTAGTAAATAAGGCTAAATTTCATTGAAATTCGGCACAATTACTTTTCTAACTGTATTTAATATGAATTAATAACTTGGATAATATCGGTCCATATATTGCTATAGTACCCATATAATACCCCTTTGTTGATCTTATAAAACTAGTGAGTATTGACCCTTTTTGTGGAAATTCAAACAGTTTTCAATAAATGTTATTAATCTGACCAATATGGGTTCATATTTCGCTATAGCTTTCACATAATGCCCCTTGCCGGAAAACGGATTTGAACTAATAAAACTTATTAACATTTTTTATACTGTCTTTAATGTATGAAACTAGGATGACATTTATTGGCCATATTTGTTAATTACTCCTTTATAATTTCAATCCCGAACTAAAATATGAACCAATTCCATCGAAATTCACACAACTAGATAACTGTCTTTAATATAGTGGTGGAGAGTATTTGAAATTCGTTACTGTCGAATATAGCACTCTCACTTGTTTTATTTGATTTTGCTCATTTCACCAAAATGATAATATTATATAAATTAATAATAATTTTTTAATTATTTCTATTACTTTTTCTTATTATTTTAATCACTTTTCTTTTTTGTTTGAATTACTATTTTTAATTGTTTTAATTAATTTTCAGAATCAATTCTTTAATAGTTACGATTAAAATTTTGCGAAATAATAATAAATCTTTTAAAATTATAAAAAATATATAAAATATAAAACTACAAAATACATAAAACTTTGAAAAATAATTTTTATAACCAGAGTTCTCCGTTATGGTCCCACATATAAGAAAAACTTTAAAAATTACAAAACAAAGATTATAAATTAGATGATATTGATGTCAACTATAGCGTGTGAATGGTATTATTATTGTACATTATTGATATCATTCGCACATTATAAAGATATATTCACCTAATAATATTTTTTATCTGTCCTGGATGCCGTTTACACTAAGTGCTTCATCATAAACCAGTTATGTTTCAAGGTGTCTTGCAAATTTGCCGTACATTTGTATTTCAAACACTTGACATCATCAGAGTAATACCAGCAGATTTAGATGCATAAATGTCCCAAAAAGCAATATTCCCTGTCAAAACCCTAAAACGATATGCCAATTTTGATGGGCTTGATAACACTTGGTTTTGTATAGAATAATGCAACAACCTTGTAAAAAATTGTAGAATGAGCACGGAAGCAAGGATGATATTGCAACTTTAAAGAAAAAAGCAAAGGTTTATATTGCAACGTATGAGAAAGAATCGAATGATTTCGGTCCTATAGAAATTTCCAGAAAGTTTAAATTTGTAGCAACAACGGCAGTCAAACGACAGACCAAGCGTTCACGGCCCTCAATAATACCGTTCTTATTCGTCAAGTCTGATTTGGTTTTAGAACAGCATAAATTTAACATGTTGTCCTTAAAAATAAGGACATAAACAAATATCACAAATGGGGTGTCATGATATTAGATAATTCCAACCTGACAAATAAAATGTGAATTGATACTGATTTTAACCTCAAGAACTTTACTTAATAAAATTTGGGCCAAATAAATTTTGTGAAAATCTAATTCCAAGAATCAAATTTCCAGATGATCAGTCCCCAAATGATCAACTTATGAAAATCACTCTAAAATATTAAACAAAATTTTAAATTGTGAACGTATTAAGTTTAAGATCAATGTAACCAGAAAATAAACTACCACAATTTGCGATGATCGGTCCATAATTTTCAATAGCTCAAATTGCATAAATCTTACATATTTTATCTTGAGCTTATGCAACGATACAAAATAGGGACTCTTCTGCCCACTCAATATCTCTCTTTCCGATACACTTTGAGTCAAAGTTTCCAAAATATCCAAGACACTATAAGTCCAAAACAATACCCTACAGATTGCGTTGTTTGAAAGGAGTTTAAAGTACAACTTCGGTTTTTGTAGAATTATCACCGAGACCGGTTCCCCTTGGCTACTTCCGTAAGTTTATATTAAGCTATTTACTGTATGAGTTCCCTTAGTTTGGAAAGTTTAATTATTTTAATCTAATTTGCCCCATTGTGCAGCATATTTGTATGTACATTTGTCATTTGTACTTGAACAATGTTTGTTGTTAAGTGGCTTAAATAAAGGTTTCAAATTGTTAAAGGTTTTTGCTTTTAAGCATTTTTCCGTACTGCAGATGCAGTTGATAGTGATATTTTAACCTTTAACCCTTAATATTAATATGGATATTTATACGCTACATCAAATTCTATTTTCAACATTTAAACCGACTAAATTTTACATGTTTAGATTACTTAATGATAGCAACGGATCTAACATTGTGTTATTGCAATTTTTAGGACGCTCCTTTGAAATAATGAAAATCCCTCAAATCAAAAAAAAACTTTTAGAAACCAATTTAATGATTCCGAAGAAATTAATTAACATTCTAAATATTAATAACTTTTGTAATGTGAACAATAGTCGTATTTAAACTTTTCTACAATTTGTTTCATCTACAATACACATCCTCCTCTTTGTGTTCCTCCATACAAAGGCAATAGACTTGTACAATCGATATGAATTGCACTTTGGATGCATTTTTACCTTTTAGAGAATTTTGTTAAGAGTAAAAAGCAAAAAAAAAAAAACTTCAACTACAATTGAAAATGCCAAACATTTGAAATGCTCTTTTAACAACAACAAAATGTAGAATTGTGTAACTGAATAATAAAGAACGAATTCATACACAATGTTTAAACATACATACGTATACACTAGTGCATACTCCCATAAACGCACATAATTTTTTGAAGAATTAGATAAAACTAAAGAAGAAAATGTTAAGTGGGTAAATAATATGTTTAGTAAATCGACTAAGAACTCATTTAAAATATTGTTACTGGCCTGGACAGAAACTATCACCACCAAAGGAAAATTACTCATTTCATGCATTTTCGTGACAATTGTAGACGATTTTCTTATGCTATTTCTTTGAGCATTTTCTTATACGTTGGCTTATGTGAGCTATGTGTTTTTTTGTATTGCGAGAGTTGGTCCATTGCTTCACATAGGTCCCAAACAAGCCCCTTTTAAATATCACTATAAAGGGCATATACTGTTATAACGATGGTTCAAATTCAGATAAAAATTCATTTATAACGCATAAATTTCAAATAAACGTTAGTTTCACAAGAATGTACTGCACTTTAAAAAAGTACCGTTATGTTGCTTCTCGTAAAAAACATCAACTTGAGAACAACCAAGATGAAACATAAATGGAGAAACAAATTAAATACGTTTATAGGAATTTGCATTAGTGTAGATGCATAAATGCATGGATGCATTTGTTTGCTTCCCTTGTTTTACATCAGATTTTTAGTTTATCTTACTCTGGTCATTTGTATTGTTTGCAATTTTTGTTTAAATATTCGGAAGTATCATCAATTTTTCAATTCGTTCATTATTTGTTGCAGCATACAAACATACAAACGCACACTTGTATAGATGTGTTTGTGTGTATGCAGTAAATAAAATAAAACTTTTACCATTGCAACATTGCAATATCTGAAGTATTGCTATAATTAAATTCAATTCGTTGCAGTTTTTCATTTTGTATTTTGTATTTTGTTATTTTCTTTTTTCTCATTTGCAAAAATTGCAATTGGAATTGTTGAAATATTGAATGTAAAGCACCACCCCTCCTTGTCCCCTCATCCATTTAATATCATTTACGCAATTTCACACACATGTGATGCAACTTTATATTCTAGTTGTTTTTTTTTTTTCTTATATCTTTGCAGCATTTGAACATTATCTACAGTTCAATTGGCAAAAATTTCCCCAAATTTGAATAAAAAAGAGGAAATTTATAGTCAAATCTGAACTACGAGTGGAAAAAGGGGGTCAATTGGTTATAGACTTTTAAACTTTTCGATACAAAGTGCATTAAAAATGTAACATGAAATAAACATAAATAACATTTTTGGTCAATAAAACGAAGTTGTTACAAAACGTTTTTATTTCCTCTTCACAATTTCTGATGCAAATGAAATGAGAAGTGAATGAAATGAAATGATATTTATTGAGAAAAAATAATAGAACTGATAATAAAAAGAAAATTGTTTCAAAAATTCATTAAGTTTGTTAAGTTAATTAAAAAATGTTTAGCAACAGATAAATGAAAAATATATTATTTTTTCTTTACTTTTCAAAAAGGATTAAAAGGAAACTGGATAAATCAAATTGTTCTGGAAATAAAGAAAAATTAACATTCATAATTCTACAGATTCTTATAAACTATAATGTGATTTTGTAGCAAGCAGACATAACCAAGCTATTTCAGTTCATGCCGAGGTCGTATTACAGTATGATTGTTATGATGAAATTCATTCTTCCCAAACATGTAAAATTTATCACGAGCAGTAGTGATTCAGGTGGAAATAACATTAATTAATTCTGTAACTTTTGAACCGTTAAAGATATATTAAAGAAATTTCACATTGTCGGAGTTGACTGATTTTTTAGTGGATTTAGAAAACACAAGCTCCTATATGGTCAGGAGCGTGCTCAGTCCCCTTCAAAAATTGACCATCACGGGTATGATCATTTTTTAAAAATACGCCAAAAATCCATTTATGAAATAAACGTATTTTGCGAATACCAAAAAATATTGATTGACTATTGTAACACGTGATGATGAAGGGATGCATTATGATAACTCTAGTCGCATTAGTCATTTGTCTGGCTGATAATTACAGAAAGAATCGGAATGTGTGTTTTGTATTATGAGCTGTTAAAAACGAATCAGACAAGATAGGTTCCCTGTCGATGACAATTCGTTTGAAGGCAGTAATGAAAAACCACCAAAGACGAGGCGATAACTTTCTACACTGACAATACAAAATTTCTTTTCTCTCAATTGTTCAAATTTAAAGGTTCAATGACTACGCCGCTGAACATATAGGGGATTTCGTTCCTCCAAATCAACTAAAACACACCTCATCTCAGACAATGTGAAATTTAATTAAAATATCTTTAACGGTTCAAAAGTACATCTACTATTCTCCCGTTAGGGAAATTACAAATTCAATTGAAACTTTACAATCATATACGAAAAACATACGAGGGCCAATTAGAGTCTACGCTTTGCTATAATCAAAATGAATGATGCATATTGATCATTTGACAACAGTGAGCATGTTATGTTAGGTCATCAGGCTTTCTCGAAAGATGGAAGAAGTAAGATATAGCTCACTTGGGTCCCAAACGTCCCTTTGTTTTATCTGAAAATAGAAGTAGAGAAGCTGTGACGAAATCTATGGAGCAATCACACAGCCAAACTATGAGCAATAGCGGATGGTGCAGTTGCCAAATTCCTCAGATATTGCAGTGAGCTGCTTCCAAAGAAACGTATCTATAATCCTCTAAAAGCAGGACAGTGACAGATTTTAAATATATTTCTTTTTTCATATCAAGACTTTCGAATAGCGTAAATAATCGTTAATAAGATGTTGTATTTTGAAGGTAACTTTCAACTTTATAAAAATCCATATTATTGCAATTGTGACAAATGTGGGTCTACACTATGACTTCTATCAAAAAACATATAATGTTTACCCTAAAAAATACCATATCTGGTTTAAATATGGGTGATGGTTCTACGATTCCAACGTGTTATGTCAACAGGCTTCTTTAAGCAAGAGTAGCTTTTGTTTCAGACCCAATTAAATGGTTGTGTTATTGCTGAGCATCAAAATCTTTCAGTATGAAGAGTATTCAGATAACTTTATCAAATCTAGAATACGGCAATGTAACAAGCCTTAGTGGATAAACTAAAAATCTAAAATGCTTTAAACTTAAACCCTCAAAGATTGTAATCTGATGAAATTATAAAGCTTTTTTTTTAATTTTTTTATTATTTTTAAATTTTGTGAATCGATTTGGCGTAACAATAAATCATATCAAATTTTACTGAGTTTAGATCTTTAGTTGAGATGTGAGCATGCAAAAAATAAATAGTGTTTTAGTTGTCCCTCTTAGAATCCTCTTTCACCATTTTTGGTGATTAAGGGTATGCACCAGATAAAAATCTGTAAATGACATTGGAATCAGAAAACAATGAATACTATTACAATTCTTAACATAGGTAATGACTCGAAATTTCCTATATAAGTTGCTACTTCACATGTCGAATACCATATCAAAGTTTGGTTAGCTAAGTTAACTTGTATTGTTTGAATTTGCATAATTGTCCTTTAGCATCTCTATTATGAGGCCATAAAAATAAAAATTCATTATCATTACAATAAAAATCTGTATACATTTATTTTTTATATAAGATTGATGTCCTTAAGTTTAAGAAATATATATGTTGCCGTATATTTTGTCATATTAAAAATAACTTGATATCATACTATTTATTGTCGCTTAAGAAAATCCCAACAAAAACTTAAGAAAACAGCAAAAAAAAACAACAACAACAAAAAAGAAATAAATATAAACTATAATTCACATAATAAAATTAATGTGACAAGTTCTTCAGCGCATTTAAACATTTCCATTTACAAGTTTAACACATGCTTAATGCTCCGGATAAGATGTGCCACCATAATTAATAATTTCCTTACAAAGACACACACACATACATTCGCATTTATTCACACAAGATGACTGAATGTGACAAAAGCAAAACAAGAAGGCACATACCAGTAAAGATCAGGGCAAAACTGAGCAGAAGCGAACTGATGCACTTTGGCCTGATGACATCTCAAAAGCGATTTCTATTTTTACTTTAAAACTTAGTTAATTCAACTTTTCCCAACTTTCATTTTATTATATTTTTAAGTTATTTTGAACTGGGTGAAATAATTCACTAATTGTAAAAAAATCAGCAGATCGTAACAAATTATCGACAGTCCAATATCTGTCCACAGAACTTTGGTGAGTTTAAATTTCATAATACAAAAACTTTATTTCTGGTTCACTTGGTACACCGAAAATTTATTAAGTCATGATATTTACTTCTGGACCTTTTAGCATTTTCAGGAGTCTTATCAAAAAATTAAACAGTACTTATCGCTGTTAGGTATTGACAACTTTTGAATTGGTCAATGGCATTCAATTATGTAGACAAACAATTAAGTTTGAAAATTCAAGCGATTTTTAGACTCGACGGTAGGTTCCTTCATATCAAACTTCAACAATAGTTCAATCATTTCAATCGGTGGCTCGCAGTGCTCTCCACGCAACTAAAACATCATTAACATTTCTCAACCTTCAGCAAATTCTTCCTCAAGAAAGTTTCAGAATGACTCCACTGCCTGTCGTCTAAGCATTGTCAACTCAGTAACATATATATCAACCGAATGTTTTCCCTAGGAAAGAAACTCTAGTAAAAGCGAAACTGTTACAAGAACTAAAATGTGTTTGTGTCAAGAGTACAATGACAGAAACGCTCGAAGATGTTCCGTCTTTGCATAAAGTAAATTTTAGGAAGTTTCGTGGTAATTGCCCGAGTAACAGAAGACCGAAAACACACAAGATACACTCTAATCTGGAAAAGTTTAAGGAAAATATCTCGGCCATGTCTTTCTACGAAGAAAGGCTGCAATTAAAAGCCATTTTAAATGCGTATGCGAAAGCCAATTTAAAAGAAAGAAAAATTCGCTGCTTTATCCAAAAGCGGCCAAAAAGCAATAGCCAGTGAATGATTTCATCAGATGGGCTGGCGAAATTTCGGAAACAGCGAGATAAACTGGAGGACATGCCCATCAACAACATTTTGGAATACAGATTTTAATACATAGTAAGACGTTACCTTAAAGCATAAACAAGTTCGCATCAAATAGCATATAATTAATAAAGGATGAAGAAATGCTCAGAAAAGGAACAGGACCAAGAGGTGACAATTCTTGAATTGGATATATACCAGTACCCATTAACATATCAGGAAAGCCTTATTAAAGATTGGTTAACCTTCAGTCTATAGAACTTTTTTTCGCAGACCGGCGAAACCGAATTATCTGAAATCAAACAGCGTTAGACCATATTTTAACTGTTAAAAGCTTAAAAGAATGCATTAGCTACCATCATCAACTTCCACAACGATCATCTTGAGAAACAATGATCAAAGTCACCCAGTTGAAGTTTCACGAAGCTGAACTGCAGCTAAAGTTCAGATAGGCAATATAACTGTATGAAATCTGGGCTGATTAACCACTGTCATGATATATAAATTAATCCTGACATATTTCACTTATCAGACCATTGTGCACTGTAAGCGCAGTAAGACATTTAAACATAAATACAATTTATTTATACAAAATACTGTTGCATGCGAAATTGCAACATTGCAAAATGTCATACAGTGACACAAACAGTTTTATTCTTCTTCTGTTTAATTTTACTTGTTCCTTTTTGGAAAATTGAAATGAATTCTTTTTTCTGTAGAGAAAAAATTCCTTTAGATGGATAAAGTTTCTTCTTCTTCCTGCTTAAGAGTGGCAAGAGTTGCAAAGTGAAATGTAGATTATGGCAATCAAAATGATATGTGAGTTTGAATTTCTTTAGGTTTGTGTGAGAGTTTGTTGTAAACTATATTTATGATGTTGTAAGAATAGAGTGTAAATATGTTGCATATGTGTTAGTATTATTGTTGTTGTTATTCTTGTTGTTGCTACAGTTGTATTTTATAGTGTTGTAAGTGCAATTTTCATGTTTTACCACCCAAAGTGTACAAGATTTTTCATTTTATTTCACTTTTTATAAAATTTGTGGCATCGATTTAAATTCAGTTCTTGTTGTTGTTTTTTCTTTTCATACTTTCATTAAATGAAAATTATGTGTCGCATGTCTATTTCACAAACATTTACACAACAAATGCAGCATAGCAAAACGATTTATCAAAAATAAATCATTTTGATGAGTTGGCAATGCTTTAATTTCCTTTCTCTCTCTTCTCCACCCATTACTACCAACCACTATGCTCCACTAAGTATCATTGCAACTCAAATTGGATGACATTTTTCCTGTGACTATATGTTGCAAGTAAAAATACCAAATGCTTTTATGCAAAAATTGCTAATGACAGACAGACGGAGAGACAGACAGTCAGTGTGATGGCTTTCTTGGCTTAAAAGAAATGTCATCCTACATGCGTATTACAATTATAACAGCGAAAAATAAACGTGTACGAAAAAATCGAAAATGTGTGGAATTGGTCAGTTTAGGTAGGCAAAATAATATACTAAATGTTTTGAATTTCTTGGAGACTGGTGAACCATTTAATGATTTCAAGGAAATATTTTTGTGCTGAGGTATATTCCGCAATAGATAACTTCCATTTCGACATGATTAACAATCCACATTCTTTAACTAGTTGTCCACAAAAAGCTTATGTGCAATGAAATTTCGAAATTAGTTAAAATAAGTGATGACCAGGTTTTATTTATCCTGTCCTAAGTACAAATATTCCTCCCTTTGACACAATTAACGAGTTCTGGAGTCTTAAATGGGACATTGAAATAAAATATTTGTTACTTGGTATAGCTGACTGACATTAATAAAACTCTAATAAAAGCTTTTAAAAGACTGATTACTCTGTGTAATACAATTACTTATCCAAAAAGGATTTGATTTGCAGTTACCGCACTTTTAAATCTTCTGGAAAAGTTTTTACATTTTTAATAATTTGCGGATTTTTAATTGGAGCTTATGTTTTCTTACTCTATAAAAAATAGTTAAGGTAAAGCTCTTGTTGATTTAAGTGTCAGCTCATTTAAATATTATTTATGTATTCGAAAATTTGACAGCTAACGAAACAAAGGATAATGTGAATATATAATTAGGTCGACACTCTTGGTATTATTTCGTTCTATTTAACTCTGCAGGAAATTTAAAATTATGTCATGATGTTTCTAGGAAAAAACTAAAAATGCAGTTTCGCACCGCTGTTGGATTTCGTTTGATTTCATAAAAGAAAAAAGTACCCATAAATGGAAACTATTTCGAAATGGGTTATGCCTTTTGGATATAGAACTCGTTTTCAACTTTATGTGATAATTAATAAAAAACATAGGAGCCATATAATGATAGTATTTAGTGAACTCAGAGTAAGATAATAAAAGTACCAAACAAGAGATCTTCTTCTCTAACTCTAAATAAGCTTGTCGTGTCATTAAAAAGTTTACAGAAAGAGAATATTAAGTCGATCACCTGATATGATTGTTAGAAGATTGGTCCTTGTTTCGAAGATGTTATGATTTTTTGAAAAAACTGTTGTTCAGCATCTATGCAAGTGTCCAGTGTTGAAAAAGCCAATATTAAACGCCTTTGGAATTCGTGATCATAAAAAGGTTATCTATGTATTCTAAATTAGAATCACTTGAAGTATGTAATATAGTGGATAAACTTTGTAGAAAACTTTCCATGAAATTTACTACAGGTGAAATTATTCCCGGAATCTTGCTTAACAAATTTCTCAATGAATTCGCAAATATTTACCAAAAAACTAATTTGCAAAAAATTAAAAAAAAAAAAAACTAAATTTATATATACAGCATTTTGCGGCAATGTTTGCCTACAAATGTACCTGACAATTATGTGCTTGTAACATTATGTAGCAACATAATGTTGCATAAAACACCAACAACAACAACAACTACAAAATATTCATTATAAATTGCAGATTAGTTTGCACATTTTTGTGGTAGAATATTGAATTTAAAATTAAAAAAAAAATATTTAATTATTTATTTTACCTTGTATAACTCGTCATGTATTTGTTTTAGTTTTTTCTTATACGCATGTATGTTTGTATGTATTTCATTTCGATTTTTAGTTAGTCGTAGTGTAAGTTGTTTTGTTGTTGTTGTTGTTGTTTAATTTTATTTAACAAGGATGCAAAAGGTAATTAGTGTACAACACAACTTTTCGCTGGTTACACACCCTGGTGTATCAACATGTGTATTTTGCACCACAATTATCTAATTAATTTTGTTTCTTGTTGCAGTTTTACTTTTTTGTCTCTCACTCTCCGTTTAGTTTTGCATGCCCCCGAAGTAAATTTCTTAGAAATTTGTCGGTTATGAACTATGTATCCATGTATGTATGAACGTACACATGTACATCATAATCATTGCATTTTTCATTTAACAATTTTATGCAAATCTTAAATAATTTCCAATTCATGTTTTATGAGGAGTGAATTGGGGATTTTTCTTATAAAAATGTATGAAAACATATTGTTGTATCCTTTATAATAATAACAACTTTCATCGGGTTTTGATATAATCTTGGAATTATAGGAATTTGTATAAAACAAATACTTAGGAAAATTTTGAATTCTGTACAGGACTTTAGAGTTTATGTTGTTTACCAGGAAATTTTACCTTTTGTAGTGAATTTTATTTTAAAGTTAAATGTTTTAAAGCTGATCCAAAACATGTCATCAATTTAATTTTTACAAAATTACGTTAGATCATGATGTTTTCGCTAATAATTGATAACCGGATAACCCATTATCGGTATGGAAATAAAAAACTTATCTACTTATTTTGCTAGACATCGTCGTCTTTAAGATTTTAGTATCAAAGGCCATTTAGCATTTGCGTACACTCTACATGTCAAGATTTGAAATATCTTGATAAAAATTCGTACGTATTATTTTTTCCGACCCAAGCCTGATCATGTTCGGTCAAATATTTTATGTAAATTCCCGTACAAATGTCTTTCAGAATTTGGGTTTTAAGATTATAAAAGTCCTGTATGTAAAGCGAATTTAACAATTCACAAAAAAGTCCTATGATATTCTAAATCGATATGTCAAATGCGAGATTCGGTCCATTACTTCTCACAGGTCCCATACAAGCACCCTTCCAAATATTACTTTGAAGGGAATAACTCTCGTATAATTTAATATAATAATTGGTCAAATTAACATAAATAAAATCTTAAATCTATCTGAGAAATTATACGAGCGTAGGTCCACAATTTTTTCAAGCTCACGCTTAAATGTATTGTAATCAGTAAAGCAAATTATGCGAATGTCGTTCATAACTTTTTCGTACCTGCCACTTTCAACCAACAACTGCAGAGTGACAAGAGGAGAAAAATATAAACAAAATAATTTTTTATTCACCGAAACCCAACCTTACAACTCCATAGGAAGTTGCATAACCCATTAAAGCAATGATATTGAAGAACTTCGGTGAGAACGGAGTGATATTATATTTAACATAAAACATAAAATCAGCTCCTGAAAAGTAGAAAGATTTATTCAATTTATTAAATCCGAGACTTACGAAAGTAACCAACATACTAGAAGAATTCTTCATCAGTAGCGAATGTGATCTTCTGTGTTATTATCAATTAAATTAATGTCTACTAGTTAAGCAATATAATGCTTAGGCAAGAGTTTCTGTTGGGATAATAGCAGAGGTGTCGCTCTAACCCAAATATCACACAACTATAGTCTCCAACGTGGTCTGACTTAAAGGATCTTTGCATATCCCAACAGAGCATACTAAAGTATAAGTTATACCCTTTTGATCGTATGACATTCACAAAACCACTAACGTCCAAAATCCACAGGAAGTGAGTGTTAACGTATTAATGTTGCGCATCGCAGATAATAAGAAAAATCTGTTGCGATCGGTAAGGAGCAATAAAGCTACAGATCCGTTTTTAAAATCTTTTAAGAAAATTTTATCTTTTGGTTAGATAACGAACAAATGACGCCAAAATCTCAATCTTTCCCTGTTAGTTTTGCAGAATAGTTTTTTACGAAATATTGTGAAAGGAAAATTCACATCTTCTTTAAATCTCTTTTTGTGAGCGATATATATATTTTTTGAAATTCTTATTAGTTTCCATTTTTAATACGCATGATTTCTATTCTATTAGATCTACCTACAGTTTTAAAAGGAAAACATATTTCCTATGAATTTGTAACAAAACTTATCCTTTCCTGTTTTCACCTTCCGAAAATCGTAAAAAAATTGTAAATTTATTTTTTAAGTAAAATTCATAAAAAAGAACAGAAGTGCGGCAAAAGCGGCAAACATTAATATGAAAGTCATAAACAAAAAATATATGAATGTAATAAAAACGGAAAGTGCTCTAGAAACACTCTCACACACACACACATACACATTCACACTCACTCACTTGTATTTAATGCAACAAAAAAAGTAATAAATATGTATTTCATATTTTTACAATCTTGATATAATTTATAGCAACACTTGTTAGCGAGTTGAAAAGTTTCCAACATAATCATAAAAATATATAAATGGAACTGGAAAAATAATCATAAAAAAGCAAACAAAATTCATTCTGAAAAAAAACGAAAATGGAATAGTGATCATAAAACAGAAGAAAATCACTAAAATCTACAAAGACCACCCACCGTTGCAAATGATACGGATGTCAAACACTTTTTAAACAACTACACATATAAACTTACATACATAAATACATATACATGTGTGTGTATGTATTTGTTTTATATGATTTTAGTTGTAGTCATTGTGGTTAGGAGTATTTATTTATGCCACCACTGTTTAATTGAATGAAGGAGTGTATTCACACTCACACTTTGAATTTATCTTATTCTTGTTGTTGTTTTTGGTTTTTGTATTTTTTATGTGAACATTTATACATTTTGTGACATTTTTTTTTGTATAAAATACAATGTCAAAATTGAATTATCACCTTAAAAAATACGCACATTTTTATTACAGCACTAAAATCTCTCTCTTTCTCGGTATTATTTAGGGAAAATGATTCTATTGTACACTATTGTTTGAGGTGCATAATTTAGTACGAAAAAGTACTTTTTGTAATATAAATGTAGCGCTTTAGATAAAAAGCAAGAAAGAACTTTATATTCGGCTAAGCCTCATCTTATTTATCCACCGTCACTTATAATTTAGAAACATTTCCAGGAATTTAAATTATATTTAGGGAAAGACGCTCTATGTTAGAGCTACAGCCAAATGCGGTCCAGTTTCTAGAAATTCGTCATAATTTTTAGATCTAAACAAATACTTTTTAGCAAAAAATATATATTGAAGTCAATTTAATAGAATTTGTTAATATTCAAGAGTCTTATAAGCTTAAACTCAGCGCTGTTATGGAGCCGTGTATATAAAAAATTAAGATCTAAAGGCAGCTAGAAAAATTAGTTAGAGAAATTATTGGAATAAAAGAGTATAATAAATAATAATAATAATAATAATAATAATAATAATAATAATAGTAATAATTTTATAAGTTAAAAAACATTTTCCATGGAAGAGTACTATATGAGCTTGGTCAAAGTAAGACCAGCTTAATCAGATTTGTTTAGATTTATCCTTATAAGAAAATAAATTTATTTTGCAAATTTTAGAAAATTATATATTATTAAATGTACTTAAATTTTACCTCTTTTACCATAAAACTTTTTCCATTAATCCAATTTCGATAATTTTTGTTGAATTTGTGCAATTTAACTTCATTGAATTCGAGCAAGGACAAGGAGACGAACATGCAAATACATATTTATATTATAGGGTCATTGATGATTCCCTTTCGGCATTAAATCGCCTCCTTCACAACTTTTATTGGTGTCGTGTATAAAAAACGAATAGTTTAACTAAGTTCCTTTAATTAATTCCATTAAAATTATTTCCTAATTTAGTGTACACCCCATTAGGTGTCCATGTTCGATAAGGTATTCTGTATGAAAATTTTTGATCTTGACAAAGCGATTGTCAGTGACTTAGGAAATTTTCCTGTGATCTAAACTCCTATTTAATTCAGTTTTTCACGTGAAGTGAAGAGTCTGGCGAAAACGCATAATTTTAATTAGATATTTTTATTAAATTGAGAATACTTTTGAACATTTTCCTATTGGAATCATTATTCCATAACTTGGTTTGACAATTCCCTTACTCTGGTAACTAAATTATTTGTCTCTTAATTTCTGATTGTTCATTTACGACCATATCTCAATTTATATATAATATTTCATTAGACAAGGGGACGTCAACCGATATTTAAAAACCATAACAATTTCCAAATACTCCTAATATTTGCCATTAGTGAAGATACCAAAATTTCCTAATATCTATATCCCACATTTGTCTCTCTTTTCGCTGGTGAAAAGTATTGTATATTGACAGTTGGAGACAAATCTGGTTCTTTTACATCAACTCTCAATGCCTTATTTAGAACTAGTCAAGAGAGAGTGCCAAAGGTGCCCTTTCTCACTCATATTTTAAAATCTCAAACTTGAGAATAACATCAGACTCGAATCTTTTATATTTATTATACATCATCATCCACTGTTTGTCCTATATTTCGGAAACCATATGAATTTTGATTAAAGAACTGCTCCGTCACCGATGAATCAAGTTTATTTCGGATTGCTATCTACCATCGTCTATCAGCTTCAGTTCATACAGGATTCAATGTCTTTTTATTGAATCTATTTATATTTCCAATCCTTTTAAATAACAATTATCTTAACCTTAGGAAAATCATTATTGACCATGACTGCTTTACGGAAATGATTTATATTCAAAATCTTTGGCTGAATTGGTCACTTTTGTGTGTACAATACAATTACAAAATGAGATTGTAGCTGTTCAAATATCTGCAGCAATTAAACATTTGGTCGGGAGTGGCGATTTGGTATCTTTGTGATGTGAGTAAATTTATTTTGATTCTTATCGAATATGACAGTGTTGATTAATTTAAACCCATTTCAACATTCGCGACATATTTTAAAAATATTATTGGTTCCAATGTTAAAGTCGGTGATGACCCTGTTTGCACGAGTTGCACTTAAAGGTCAGATTATCTTCTTAAAAAATCTTGAATTTGAATTTCTTTTCTATTAATGTAAGTATTATAATGATTATATAATGTTCTATTATGATGAATTCCAAACAAAATGTCCGCAAACTGTTTCCAATATTACTAAACCGTTTTAAAGATTGATCATTGAACCGTAACAGATATCTAAATGAAATTTTACACGGTAAGAGCTGTTGTATGTAAAAGTTGAAAATGTTCCATGGCCTATGAGTCGGTGGTTGAGTCGATGACCCCAAGGCCACCTCAGGTATGTTGATTTTTAAAAACTTTGCCCAAAAACCATCAAAATGAGTTCAGATTCCTTAGGAATATTTTTTGTATTCCCTGATGGTCGATCGCCAAATTGTATACATCTAAGCTCATTACGAAGAGAAATAACGTTAAAAAATAACAATGATCTTAAAGGATATAGACAAACTGAACTAAAATAAATGACTTAAATCTTTAATACGTGGGTTACGTCTTAACGACTTGTTACGCAATCGAACAAAAGAAATAAAAGTTGTATATAATTCCTGATTGCTTCTTCAATACAATTCAATAAGGATACATGAAAATGAAAGGCATCCCTATGTAGATCCTTTCTCTACAAACATTTGTATGTATTTTATAATTTAAGAATTTGTTCTACATTTAAAGCAAATAAATCCTCACACTTAACAGAAAGTCCCAATTTAATGCTCTTTTTCCAATATTAAGTACTTTTTATATAAAAAAAAGAGATCTCCCTTTTATCATCCCTAAAATCATTTTTATAGTTTGTGCAATTTTAGCAGATGTTTAAGTGTTAATGAGATCAGTGCACAGTTTTTCATTTTATTTTTAAGGGTTTCTACAATATGATTGAGGATCCTGGGGTAAACCCGCAGATTTTTCTTTATTTTTATTCTTTTCTGTTTTGATGTGTGTATTTATAAAGTCAATTATATAAGAGTAAACAAAAAATACAGCAACAACAACATAAGTGCAACATTTTTATTATTGAACAAAAAAAAGTCATATAAACATAAAAATATTTGAAGGCTTAATTACAAGGACACTTTAATTTAATGGCAAATAAAATCACCCTTGCGAATGAATAGAGTTATTTATCACTTTTTAATTAGATAATTTTCAAAAATATAAATATATATTTACCACAACATTAATAATTTAGTCATATAAATGTGATCATAAAATTTATGATCTTATTTCAATTAATTATAAATGGAGGGATTTTTATGCCAGAGATTTTCTTTTAATTTCTAGAGGGAAATAATTTATGTATTTTTTGCTAAATTTTTTATTAAAATCTTCACATGGAATGTTCCATAGAAAGGCCCAAATGGGCGCCATAATCAATTGGACACAACTGAGAATACTATATTCGACTGTGCTGAACCATAAATACCCTCAACCACTTAAATTATGCAAGCATTTGTGTGATATTATATCAGAAAACTGATTATTCGTTTATCAGCATGAACACCGATCCGGAAAAAGACTGTTTTAAAAATGTGGTAGCAAATTCTAAAAATTTCTTACAAATATATGCCGATGTATACATTCATAATCCTAATATGCCGATTTGTAATTAAGGATTTTATCAAAGTTCTTCACTTGTCATACAAAAGGGCATAACTAAAACGACTTATTTTGATTTGATGCAAGAATATATAAATTATTCTAAGATAATACAGGCGGAATGACAAATTCATATAGCTTCATACCCACTTGTGGTGTTGGTGCATATAATAATACTCCCTATTGTTTGTTAAAAAACTTGCACCATATCCAAAAAATGTATGGACGTTGGTTCGTGCTATTTCATTCTAAAAGCAGTGAAAGTGGCATGATCGGCTTTTGTGCACGAAGATTTAAAAGCAGCACTCAACGAAAAGTCACACAAAGAGCCATATTGAATGTTTAAAAGCATTGTGATACATTTGAAATCAAGGAAATTTTTTTCTACAAGAAATGGAGGCGAGTGGTCTATAAAGCAAAAGATACTTCCATCAACATTCGGCCACATATTGAAGGACTAATCAGTAACCATTTGGAAAATAAAGGTTGTGAAGTTATTATTGCCTGCTTATAGTCTTGGAATTGCACATGCAGAACTTTCTTATCAGCATAAGATTCACTTCAGGGTATAAATTAGTTCGAATCATTCATAACTATAACTACAAAACCGTAGCATTAACTTTGGAGTGGATTCTAAATGTTTCATTGAAAAGTTTATTATTTATTTTTGGTATAAAGATGACAAATATACTCTCAAAAGAAACAGATTTGGTTCAATGAAAAATTGATTATAGACCGATATTTTGGAAATATTCTCAACAAATATATTATCCACAGTTATATTTTTTAACCGTTAAAGCTTTTTACATTAAATTTTAGAACGCATCTTGTATTGCATCCAATTAAAATGTGAGTTGATTATCTGTTTATCAGTTGATCAAACGTGGCTTAGAGCAAACACTCTCCAAAATTGTTTTAATCTTTAAAAGTAGATTCTATATGTAAAATAAATATTCAAGAATTATCTTAATTACTATATTAAAGTTGCAAACGTTTTCAGTTCCCTTAATAAACAAACTCATGCACAGGAACAGAAAAATGTCTCTAAGGGTATGTTTGTTTGTTTGTTTGTTTTTTGTTCTCTAACGAACATAAACATTTTGTACGTATTTTTGCAACTTATTAGAGAAAAACAAGGATGAACAAAAAAAACTGAAACATTTTTCAACAAAAATTGCCCGAAGCAAAAGGTTAATAAAACTCAATAGAAACTTTTTTCTGCAACAATTTTTTTTGTATCCTCTCATTCAAAAATTCCTGTAACAACAACAGGTAGGTAAAACCTCGTTCATACTTTTTGAATAATAACAACAATGAAAAATAAAAGTTGCTAAAATATATAATAATACCATGGAGAATAAAAAAGTTTTCTCTTTTATTCGAATCATTTTTCCCCGAACTGCTTTTCTATGGAGTTGTGGAAGGGTATAAAAAACATTTGTTAAAACTTGCTCGACACAAGGGTTTTATTAGATAAAGTCTGACATGTTGCAAGCAAAAAAAAAAAACAAAAAAGAATTAAACATGAATAAAAATATATTAACATGATACACTTGGAGCCAATTAATACCAATAACAAGTAAGAAAAACTGAAACTCTTCCATAAATGTTACAGAATTTAAAATATATAGAAAATTTAAAAAAATAATTATTATCTATTATCTTTATCTGTATCTTTATCTAGATATATACAAATTAATCTGTGTTGTTGTCTGTTTGTTTCGGACTTATACTGAACCGATTTTACTAAAATTTTCACAGGATCATCCCAATATATCCGAAAGTAACATAGGCTGCAATAAATTCCGATAGGACCACAGAAAAATCTAAAGAAGCGAGAGTTTTCAAATTTGGTTCCTTTCACTTTCCACAGGATTTTTTTTTTGGTGGACAACCAATTTCTCACGAAAAAGATTAAAGGAAGCGAAGCCCCCATGCAATACAATTATTGAGTAAAATTTTAGAACGGACAGGTTCAGGGAGATTATGGGATATTGTCCATTACACGAAATTTTTTTAATACCCGTCGAGACTGGTGAAAATTCTTTTGAGATTTTGGTACAGGGTGCACCGTGTAAAATCTAGTTTTCTATAAATAAATAAATTAATTCTTCTATTTAGAATTTTATATTGAAAAGATCTCAATTTAAATGTAATTAAAGACAAATTTTTGATGTGAATTTGTTAAGATAAGAATTATCTGATATCTCGAAGAAAATACGGTATTAGAAAACAAATAGACAAAAGAACATTTATTTAAGTAGTTCATTCTATCATTTATTAATTACTTTATTGTAGCCGCTTTACAATATTTCTATTGATTTCTTTGCGGCAGCAAACAGTTCATTAGAAAAGTAATTGATAATTATTTGAAAATATAAAAATGTCAATAATTAATTAATGGTAATGAAAAGGTGATAAAGAAACGTAATAAAACATCATGGAGATCGATATATCAAATAAAATTATTGAGGCAAAGAAAAGTAAATATGAGAAACAAAAAAAAATGATATGTTCGGCCGTGTAGAATCGTATATGCCCTAAACTATTGCACGTACTAAAATTATATTTAATAGCTTAGACTTTCCTATTTTGGCAATAATGAAGTCATTTTACAAATTTAAAATTATTTCATTGGAGTTATAGTCTAATGTGAACCGATATCCATGCATTAAGTATATTGAAGGATAATAAAGACAGGGGATTCATAGCAAATTTATTAGGCAAATTTGAAACATAATAGTCAAGCTTAAAATAGGAATTTTTTTAGGACAAAATCAAACAACCTAGAAAAACTTAAATTCGAACAATTCGTCTACAGGGTCAGAATATTTCCAACCGACAGACAGACGGACGGACGGAGATCGACTCAAATTTTACTTTGATGAAAGAATAAATAATTTATTAGTTCTGAGATGATTCCTTCTTAATGCTGCAGAAGAAGTGAGAAAAATTAATATATATAGAATATATCGTACAGATATTAAGTAACAAATAAGAATCCAGCACAATTATTGGAAATAATTGTAGAAACATATTAAAAATTGATCTTAAAAATGAATACCACTGCCCTGTGTATATAACATTTCAATTTCCTGTAATTTTGTTATTAAGACAGGCGATTAAACTATACCCCTGCCCTTTGTGCAAATACTGTAGTCTTCAATAATGCGTTATAGAATTCTTCATGTGCAAATAATTAAAGAGAAATGAGATAATAATCGCTACCTTTGTAAGCGAGAATAGTAACCCATTTCCTATTCGAAAATTTTACAGTACTTAACATTTTTCAAGGAATTCATGTTTGAGATTGTAACAAATCGATAAGGAAACTAAAATTATAATTTGTTGGCTACCAAAATCATAATTACATTTTTGGCTTGTAATGGACCTGTTTCGAACCCATCTGAAAATAATAAACAGATTAGGCTTTCCAAAAAAAAAATAAAGTTAAGTTTTTATCGTATTATACGAAAAATAAATCTAACACTACTGGAGCTATCGAATCTATTCAAACTTTTTCTTTTAAGATAGGAACACCAAGGAGGAATCATATAAGACCCCATAAGTATATATCTTCTTACATCACATCAAAATCTAAGTCGATTTAACTAGTCTATTTGTCGGTCTGCTGGAAACATTCGCACGCTTATGATAATCATCCGATTTCAATGAAACTTGGCTACGTTATTTGTTCATGCTGAAGTGTTTTTTTTATTTTAAACCAGCTATATCGATCAATTATCAAAATAGTTGTAGACCGACATCTGAAGCAACCTCTTAATACCGGGAAATCGAAAGAACCTGGATTTTAATAAAATTTCCCTAGAGTAGAAAGTTTAATGTCCTTCAACTTAGTTCAAAAAAGAAAAAAGTTATAGTCAAAAACATTCACAAATTGTAAGACCCCTTTCCAATTTGTTGATTTGGTACAGTTATTATTAATTTTTATTATAAAATCAAATTATAATTCCGTTTTATGCCCCTTTCCCGTAATAAAGAATTTGACTTAGAATATTTTTATATATAGAAAAATTCTATCGAAATTCGCATTATTATCTAATTACACCAACATTTATAAGGAATTTTCAAGAATAAAAATAAGCTCGTACACTTCGCAATTTTTTCAACTTATTCAAATTTTTTTTGTGGAGTGAATTCAAAAATCGACACAGCCGAATATAACTTTCTTACCTGGTTTTGGTTCATGTTAAATTTCTATCATTGTAAGGTATCTATGGGGACTGTGTAGGGTACACATATACATATTCCTTTAAAAAACCAAACACACACATACAATAATAAAACTAATCAAAAACCACTTGAAAATTGAAAATAATATTAATAATTTTATATTTTTTGTTTATTATATAAACAAATTGATTGGTTGGAGGAAGCTATCAAAGGCGCAACCAAACATTTTATCAATTTTTATAATTATAAATG
The DNA here is from genome assembly GCA_004302925.2 of Cochliomyia hominivorax. Taxonomy (NCBI): domain Eukaryota; kingdom Metazoa; phylum Arthropoda; class Insecta; order Diptera; family Calliphoridae; genus Cochliomyia; species Cochliomyia hominivorax. Next base: position 57,724,697 of record PYHX02000413.1, read on the forward strand.
AACAAATCAATAAACATGAATTTAAAAAAAAAAAAAAAAAAAAAAAAACGAAAAAATGGCACAAACAAAATTGAGGGAAAAATGAAAAATTAAATTAGAAATGAAAATATTAAATGAAAAAGTTATATTTATTTAGAGTTGATTATTTCAGATTCTTTTGTGAAAAAAACCACAAACATTTAAACAAACAATAAATAATAAACAAAAAATATATATAAAATTTATAAAACAAAAACAAACAGACAAACAAACAAATAAACGATTAAATAAATGCCGCTTAGAGAGTTATAATAGAGTTTGTTTGTATGCGGATCGGACGGATCGTTTGCCTGGTTGGGTGAATGAAGTATGATTGCAACCACTTAAGTGCGTGCGGCACGGACTTCTTTGCTTACATACTTCTTTATATGGATTGTTGTAGTTGTTGTTACTGTGGCTGTTGTTGCCATTGTGTTTTCTTTCACATTTTGTTGTCGGCACAGCAAGTGATCGTGTATTGAAAATTAATTGTTTCATTACAAATATTTTTTCTATTTTTCTTCAATTTTTTTCATATGAAAATCGTACAATTATTGTAACGATTTTAATTTAATTTTCTTGCGTCGAAATGTATGAATGTATGTACGTTCGTATGAATGTAATTTAATATTTATTTAAGTTGTAGAAAAAAACAATTACAAATACATATTTTATATTTAAACTTTATAACTTTACAAATATACGAGTGAGTGAGTTAAACGTTTTATTTTCGATTTGATGTTAAAGGGTAACGCAAACTTGGGAGTTTAATTTAATTTTTATGCTCTGTAAAAGAACCATATTAAATCTTAGATTTGTTTTTTAAAAAATAGTTTAAATTCCTTTCCGTTTCTTTGATGTTCAGGGCCTTTTCCTGAAGAGATCGTGTTCTATTTCTAGACAGAGTAAGGCTGCATTTCCTTTAGGGCTTACTCGACTTAGCGTAATATATGTCAATGATAATCTTAGCAAATTTCCAGTACATCAAACAACCGCTTCATTCATGATCGTCGGATTCTCACTTGATTGTCAATTTTCCAGTTATTTTATTGAGTTTTCAAGATAATAAAATTACGTAGATTTTCGTTTCGAAGCGACCATGGTTTAAACTTCTCCATTCACACTTCTTTATGCATTTTTCATTTTGACCATTTATAGGGAGTGGTCCTGAATAGATTACAACATAATGCTTAAGTTGCACGATAACTTTCTTCTAAGTTTGCTTTGTTTTCATTCTTTGCACTTATTTCATCTTCCATGCACTACCTGTAGTTGTTCTGTATATAAGATCAATAGATATCTTCCTTGGATGACAGTAGCATATATTGATGATGTGGCAGTCACGATATGGGCTAAATATCAGTATGAAGTCAACACTAAGAATCAAGAGTAACTGAAGTTTCACTTGTGGTTTAAGTGTCGATTCAAAGTTTTATTTACTACCTGATATGAGGTTGTAAAATCTACGTCTTTCAACCATCAGGAAAGAATGCTTTAAGTCCATGATTGTGTGAAATATTTGAATTATCCTCGATATGAAGATATATATTCAGATAAAAACCGCAAATACACGCATTCCATTATTAAAAAGACTATCCAGATAAGGGGCTATATATACTTGTATATCGCAAGTAGCAACGGTTTGAATCTAAAATGCATGAAATGGATTATCATAAGAGTTGTAGAATCTATAATGATGGTTGTTTTAACAGTATTTTTATTCGAGGATATTATATACAAAGATATTCTTTATCACAACAACACAATTGTCTCTGATGCAACTTGCGTGATTTGTAAGGAATTTTGTTAAAGAGTGAGAAGGTTATTTTATGTAAAATATCTTATTGCTGCAGGTTCCCTTAGATTTAGGTATTTAAGTTATTACTAAACATCCGGAGATATCAGCATTTTTGCAGACTTTACGACACGAATGTTAACAACCAAATATCGGATGACTTTAATTGAGTTCTAAACTTATCAATACATTAACTGTGTTGAAAATTACATTGTTGATTAGTTAGACAAAATATGGAGTTTATTAATCTTTTCACAGCTAGTGAGTTATCTTCAGTTAGAGACTGATCAGGATCAGGTGGTCAATAATAATCAGAATTGTATATGAGCCACTCATGCCAGGGGAATGGATTTTGCATTTAATAAAATAAATATAGTATATATTTGTGTTACTGTCCAACAGAGCTCAATCCCTCTCAAAAGGTGATCTATCTAATTGAATTTAACTCTCTTTCTTTCTTCTTTCCTTACGGATATGGGATAAATTAGTGAAGGAGCATCTGTTAAATGACGCATATGTAAATAATTATTCAAACCACGTAAAATGTCTATTAAACTGTTCTCGGAATAACTGACTAAATGCATTTATTTCTAAGCCATATGCATATATAGCGAGTGATAAGATTTGCCATTTTTGTATTGTTTTTTGACTATTATTCTTCCTGTTAGCGCCATTTCGACCATTATACCCGCGTTTGTACAGAAGATTTTAACAAAAAAGTAGCTGTAACATCGATCCGGAATCAAGAAATCAAAACTTGAACATTTTTAATCGCGTGTCAAATTATTGCTTCTCATTCAATTTCACCAAATTTTCTACTGTCTTCTGACATCTGGAAAAATCTACATATTACTATTTACAAGGGCACCCTTTACTTTTAAAAAGGTTCATAATGATTTTATTTATAATTTTTCATTTTTCTTTTAAATCGTGTCTGGCCTTTCGAATTATGGGGAGTCTTCATCTAATTCATAAAGTGTGTACTATACAAACACATACTTTTACATAAAGTTAAGTTCATATAGGCTCTACTAAGTCTAAAATCATATAATTTAAACTCATTACATTTTCCAAACATGATCAACAATTGAATTGAAAAAATCGTAACCGGGTGAGACGCATGCCATTATACGCGTTTTGTTTTCATAATTTATTTTTAAGGAAGTTAAACGAAATATGAAAAAAACAACATTAAATAAATACCAACAACAATTAAATAAAAATTACATTATTTTTTTCGATTTTTTTGAAAAGAAGCTCTTTAAAAATATATCAAAACATTTGTGTATTTGTTGGGATCTGATTTGAAAGGTGTTGTATTCGGTAAGAAGTAACAAACAGAAAACATCTTCATTTATTAAATTTAGTTTCTTTATTTTTATTTATATTTAATCTATTAAAAATATTTTAAAATTAATAATTTATTTTAGTTTTTGTGTTTCTTAAGTAAAAAGTAACATTTTAGTACATGATTTTAACATTGTTACACTTTGGTAACCATGTTATTTATGTTACTTTTTTCATTATTTTAAATGTTCATTATTTTATTTTTTTGCAATTGAATTAATGTTGAAATTAAAAAAAAAAGACTGGGAAACAAGAAGGTGAAAACTCTTTTTGAAGTGGGATTATAATTATTTTATTAATATTATTAGTTATTAATAAGAATAATTGAATATTGTATTATTGTTATTAAAAATTAAATAATGGAAATTATTTATTAATAATTTTTCATGGGTGGTTTTTATTTTTGCACGAATATTAAGAGATGGTTGGCAGAATGGAATTTTCTACTTAGGACTGAGTTCGCAAAATTCCCAATAAACGTTGTTTATCGCACCTTTTAACTTAAGCATTATGTGATTCTTTTTTTATCATTGTAAAAGATGTATCGATTGGTATGTTTAATGAATATATTGTTAATCTGATTAAAATCTGATACTCATTTTAATCAAATTGACAAAAAAGTACATACTAAATTATTAAATATTTTCATAAAAACCAACTTGATCCTAGTAAAAGTTGGCTTTGGCTACACCCAAACCCAGGATATTTAATTTTTGAAAATTTTTTAAAATCGCATGTATGACTGATGGGAGTTAAGTCCCAAAATTGTAAACAGGACCAATTCTATTCTATGTTGGTGATAATAGACTTCTGAAAATATGACTCAGTCCATCATAGGAAGGGGCTGCTTATCACTAAGTGGATTTGATAATAAGAAAACTGGCTCTTCACACAGCGATTGGGATGATTTCCTCGGGAACTGGAGTTATAGTACAGAACTCATTGACTTTTGCATTTCTTTTCCGCTTGAGGCAGTTACTCCCCACATAAAAGAAGCGTGGCTTATCTCTCATGGGGTGATCTGGAACTTAAACTGCTGGCTCAAAAAAATGGAGACAAAGTAGTTGGCTTCATTGAAAAATGCAACATCCGTATGTGTTTCAAACTTTGCAATTCATAGAGGAACCAACTGGCTGAGATATTGTAAATAACTAAACTTCTACACTTCCTTTTTTTCGAATTCTTCTCTTTTCAGGTAACACAAAAGAAATTTTCAAGTTCCTTCTTCACTAGCTCTTTATACACATTTGAAGCTGCCTTTTTCTGGTAGAGTTATCCTACTTTCACACTCAGCTCAATAAATCTGAGGTGCTGCGAAACCAGTACCATTCGAATTAACCTACAACTAGCATTCGACTTACTAAAATATCACTGTGGAGTAGAGACACTGAAAAAATGAAGCCTCCGACCGAGCATATGGGAGATGATCTGAATTGGAAATATCACACATCAAATCGAGCAAACCATTTTTCAGAAGCTTTTTGAGTTGGTATATGTTTTCTTAATTAAAAAATACGAAGGTTTAATGTGTGCGTTTTAAGTAACTTTATAAATTATCTACAGAACCGATTTTGTGAGTTTGTAATATGGGACTGCTATCCGCAATAATAATGAATCAGGGCAAATCTCAGGGTGATGTGCGTGGTCCAGATAGACAATTAAATTGTATATTCTATTCATGGGTTTTGAGATAATCCCTCATGGTATATCCTATAATAAAACAAAGCTAATTTACCCTCAAACACTCACCAGCATTTATGGTGTCAATAGGTATACAAAAACAAACGATTTCCGTCATCTTTTATTAAAAGCATTTCCACAATAATCATACTCAACAAAAATTTCTTTCAACTCCCAAAATAATAATAAAATTATTTTAATAAACTACAAATTTCTCTATAAATATAATTTGCATTAAATCCTTTATCCTGTTTTATTGTTATTTTAAAGTTTTAAAACAACAAAAGATAGTTACGCTTCAAAAGATTTTCATTTTCATTACAATTTAAGTGAATTGATGCTTAAAATTTCTACTAAAAGAAAAGTTTTTCAATTTTAAGAAAATTGTGTTAATAAAAGGTGAACACACACACATAATCACATGTGTATTATAGAATATTTTGTATAATAAGAAAAAACACTAACACATTGATACAATACACATGCACATGTTACTTTTAGTGTTTGGTATTTTTTTAGTAAAACATTTCAATAAACGCAAACTGAAGATTTGCAGAGATGGATATGTGAATGTCTATAATGAAAAATAAAGAGAAGATACAAAAAATGTACAGGTGTTTATATGTATATGTGTAACAATCATCAGATAATATTGTGTCCAAAATGCTTTCCAGGTGACATGAAACAACACTTAAGCTGTTCATAAAGTACTTGTTAGAGTCGGTAGATATGTAGATAGAAAGGCAGACAGACAGTAGAACGGATACACACATACACATATATATATAAAGCTATTTACAGACATTCCATAAGTAAAAAAGCTTTAAAATTTAGTGATAGTAAATTTGAATGCGTATTTATGGAAGGTACTGTGGGTTAAAAACTGCGAAAAGTTTTTAAAAATTACGAGTAGTTAGACTCTTTTTAATTTTAAACATATTTCTAATCGTATTGAGTACTACATTTTGAACAATTTTTGTGTAAGATTTATATATCTATATGGATCTATTAAAAAGTTATATTATTTTAACAAAGAAACTTTGAAAATTTTTTTTTTCAAAAGTTGCTAACATTTTTCGCAGCCCAGACCCTCTCGAAGTTTGCTCTTTTTAGTAAAAATGATGAATTTGACCTCCTTGTTCTAAAATATCAAAGATTAAAATTGTGTGATAATGTCTTTTTCCAGACCTCCAATATATATGAACTCTAAAGGTCAAAAACCAAAAAATCACATATTAAAGATCTTTCTTTACATTTTTAAAATTTTACTTTCTGATCGGTTTTATAAAGTTGGACTCGCTAACTTTTTTAAATGTCGATTTTTAACGATTTTTTTACAAAATAAAAATAGTTTAATTCTTTTCCCAAATTTGACCTATTTTTTTATAACACCGCAATTTTTAGTTTAATTTCTCAAATCGCAAAGCTGATAAGGAGTGAGATCGAAAAATTATTTTAAAAATAGGTATGCATATGTTAACAAAAACATTGTTATAGTGTTTTCTCTCACTTTGCTCGAACAGATTGTCCATCTCCATTTAAAATTTATCGCACTTTTGTGTGCTCTTTCGTTCTCTTTTAACAAGAGCCCAATATCTCTCCAATGACCTTAATACCACTTAAGGGCTTGTTAACCATAGTGACAGGATGCACAGTCAGGTTAAAAATAAGTGGACAAATTTTGAAGCCTTTTTTTGTAAGCATTTCTTGATGTTAATTTCGTTATTTATAGATGTCGTTGGAATAAATGATTGGCTCCTTTTTGGGAAATATTGGCCTCTTCTGAATTCTTAACTTTTCTTCAACATTCCCCCAGCATCAGGAACACACAATTTTTGAACAAGAAATGGCGAAAAGTCTGCTAGAACATACGTTTCGACATTCATTTTGCAGCAAAAAAAATCTTTGACTGTTACCAGCCTACTTGGAGCTCTTTTGAAAAGGATTTCTTTTTTTGGCTTTAGAAACATAATGTGCATGTTTCTACATCCTGAACCAAGTTTTCTATCAACGAACAAGTTCTCCCGGTACTGTTTAATATCATTGAAAAAAGTTTGACGCAGACCTTTGAAAGATTTGCCATGTTTTTGTAGCACCAAGTTGGGTTTTGTTGAAAATATTTAATAACTTAAGTACGCACTTTTTTCTTGTCACTAATTTAGGCAGATAAACAATATAATATTTTGTTTAATATTAAACTTAAAGACTGACATTTTACAGAGGAATCTTGATCAAAAATATATAAATAATAATGTTTGGGAAATGATCATGAGTATCAAGGTTCGCAAGTCAAATAGTAATAGTGATCTCCAATACATGATCTATTAAACAATTAAAACTGTAGATACAGATCTCAGTCCTTGATTAATTGTTAAGTTAATTGCTTGTGGCGTAATTTTAATATTAAAGACCCATTGTGCATTATATTGAAGTATATAATTTTATGTTACTTAAATTGATTTTTTCAGAAATGAATATATAAATTCAAATTTATGAAAATGTAAATTAAGTTTTAGTTAAGGAGACACATACATATATTATTCCATTTAAAAATAAAATATTATTTAAATAAGAAACATGTTTAAATTTAATTGAAATTATTGTCCAAACCAAACAAATGTTCATATTTCTATCATTTGACATTCAGTCATTCTTTAAACACTTGACAAAAGGATTCCCTTAAAGCAAAACTCACATATTCACACCCCTTTTTACTTAGAGTTCTTCTTATTTTTCCTCACCAAAAATGCATATCAAAAACCCTTAAAGGTTTCTACAGACAAACACACACTTTTTCTCACAAAAAAATGATGATGACATGATTTCTTATTTAAAATAGAGCAAATAGAGAAAACAACAACATCATCATTATTATTGTCATCAGCAGGAGCAACATCAGGAGTAGGAATCCTTATGATTGTTACCCAAAGAAAAAACACCTTATTCCCTTTTATTGTAATTGTAATAGTACTTTATAGTTGTATAAGTATATGTGAGTTTTTCATGTTATATAAAAAAATAAAAGTATTGATAAAAGAGCTAAAAGTATCTGAAAGTAAGTATCTAGTAGTATTTGTTGTTGTTGTAAATAGCAACAATATTATTAAGATACTTGACAACATGTGTAACAATTCCCAACACTTATTTACGCAAAATACATATACATACTTAATATTACACACATACCTATAGCATGTATATACCCATACTCATTAAAAAACATTTTATAATCACTCAAGTCCGACTATGTAATACTCTACACCTAATTTTTCGTTGTAAATGACAGCTATGAAACATTTTGTATAATTTCTGATTAAGTCTAAAATACATTATTATGATACATGATGAAACTTATGCATTTGAAAAGGAATTTTTCTGGCGGGTTACATCGAAGCTTGAAGAAATGATGCACCGACCCTCGTATAATTTCGAACATCAATTTTAGTTTATTTTATGTTAAACTGACCAGTTGTTATTACGATACCAATGAAAAAGTGAGATTTATGCCCTTCAAAGAGATATTTTGAAGGTGGCTTGTTTGGGACTTATGAGAAGTAATCGACCGACCCTCTCATAATTTGTCATATCGTTTTAGAATATCATTAGACTTCGTTTTTGCTAAATTTCCTTCAAATTACTTTATATTTAGATCTTTAAAAACCTTACAACCCCATTCCAGTAGGGTATTTACCTGAAATATTGTACCGAATATGACCAATTTCAATAGGATTCGTCCTTGAAATTGTATTAAATTTTGTCAATACATCTCAAAAATTGCAAGCTGTAAAGTGTTCGAAACGTTTACAAGAACATCCAACCGGGTAGACGGCCGGACATCTTTAAATCGATTCAGAAAGCGATTTTGAGTCAAACAAATATATAAAAAAGTTTGTGTTACACCATTCTTTCTGCATGTCACAAATGCATAAAACCCCAAGCACCACGGTGGTGTAGGGTGTAAATATATTAAAGTGCGTTTACTTCTTGTAAAATAATTTAAATTTTTTAAATTGAAATGTCGATTTTCTTCCACTTTACAACTGTAGCAAAATAAAAAAAAACTATTTATTTGAAAATAAAATAAATTTTAAGGACCTATTCATATTCATTTATGTCTTTGGCGCCAACAAGTGTCCTGTTCTTAAACGACAAAGTCCTTTTCGAAAATGGAGTAATAGAAAATAATTGTAAATATATTTAAGGTTAACACCCACTTCAATTTAACGAAAAATGTATGAAATTTTATAGAAAAATATCTCACTTTTCCTAAATTCTTAAGAAATTTTCGTTGATAAATGTTTCCAAAAAGGAGAAAGTAGAAAAATATAAAAAATACTTCTCATATCGAATTACCATAAATCACAGAACAAATGACTGAAATAGGGACACTTTTAAGCCTTTGGAGGGGGTAACGTGATATTGATCTTGTTTGTTTTTTTATCCATAGGACACACTTTAAATATCATGCTCATCATTTGCAATTAGCACTCAACGAGATAAGAATGTTTGTTTATTTGTTGCATGTTGTGGTGCAGCCTGCAACATGTGTGTATGTTTAGGATTCTATATGCTTTCGATTTTTTTGATATTGAAATTAGCTATTAACCACAATACTAGGAATTGGAATTTAATACAGATGTTTCAATTTGTTTCACTTTTACTTTTTTTTATAAATGATTTTAGCGAAATGCCGAAATTAATTAGTTTGTAAACGATTAAATTTTTTTTAATTTAAATAGTGTTATAATGCAGATCTAAAAAAAACTATAACTATTTTAATTAGTACCATAACTTGTGACCTCCTCAGTTACCAATTTAGACTTCTTGACACAAAAGTTATCTTGTTATTTTGATACGACTCAAGAGCCTTTTTGCAGTACGCAAGTAATAATTTTGTAACTTTTGAACCATAAGAGGTGTCTTAATGAAATTTCACATTTCGAGTTGATTTGGAAGAGTACATGTCATGGTCGGGGACAAAATGGACCACATCTGGAACGTTTTTAGTTTATAAATCTGCCAAAAATGCATTAAATAAATAAGACAAAAGAACTTTTGTATATCGAAAGCGCTTATAAATAATTTCCAAAAAAAATCGATTTGGTTGATAGTAACGCGATTTTTTATGTAAAATTGGATGTTAATAAAACCCAATAAATACCAGCAACGATAAATTAAAAATAAATCTAATCTTTAACTTTTAATTGACTGGCTGGATTTAAATGAAAGTAAAAAGCTAGAAGTGTAGCGTTGTAACCATGAATATTTGAACTGAAAATTAAAATCCAAATGTTACTTATTTCCTAGATCCTACAAGTTTTTTTCACTTGAAATTTTTATTTTCTGAACATTAAAATTTCTTGTTTCAGTAATAAAATTTCATCTTTATGTAATCAACCGATATTGATCGGGTTTTCTTTATATAGTTAAAGTGCAAACTGCTAGAAATAAATAATTATCATTTTAAGCTAGTAAATGGAAAAAATGTATAATGGATGCGATCTGGAGGTTTGGAACTGCCCAATGCAAATATAACTTATAACTTTAAAGTAATTTAGAGGTCAAAATATGTATCGAAGAGCGTCATGGCAGAGGTGATCCCAATACAAATAAAATATTGACTTTCGAATATTGATTTCGATGAAACCGGTTTTTGAGGATAACATACGAAGCTAATGATAACATGGAGAGAGTCACTCTTTAACAAAGGAAATAATATTTTTCGAAAGCGAGAGATTTTTAAATAAATTTCAATTATTTTTCTTTTGAACTGATGTATTGAAATAAATGTAGTATAGGAAAAAATGGTGAAATTGTGCTCCCTAAACATAATTTAAATTTTCTATATAAATTTTGATAAATTAGATATGATAGGAGTGATAGGAGCGGTCAATAACATTAATCAGTCCAAAAAAAAAAAAACTTTTTTTGAATTTATCGCCTTCCGTTAAAAAGGGCGTCTTACCTTAGATATGAAGCTCTATGATTAAGATGATTTAAACTTGATTCCTGCTCTGCAATTTCAAAATTCATACATTCTGAAAAGGGTTAGAAGGCAATCTGTGCTCCAAACTCATTCGAAAACCAAGAATAAGATAATGAACTGCAATATATGCACTCCAAAAAATTGATTATTATTATTTCGTGCAAGAATAATGAAATTAAGAATGTTTAAATTTATAAAATAAATTTTTATCATGTCACTTGTGAATGAATGTATATACGATTACATTGATCTATATAGTCAATATATTAGTCAATAAAAAACAGAAAATAACTTTTTTGTTAAAAAATCGTTTTCAAAATAATTAACATCTGTTTTTTGTGATAAGTTCATAGCAATTACGCTCTCCAGATTTAAGTTCATAAAACTATCATACTACATTATATTTGGCACAATAAATTCCAATTTTAAAATTGCGATTATATTTCATATTTCGTATGGTATAAATTTCTAATGTATTTGAGTTTAATGAAATATTTGAAATAAGTAGGTTTCATAAAAGTTAAAAATAAAATCTGATTCTTAGCGGAACAGTCCATAATTATCCATAGCTATGTGGTATTAAAATGGGAAGCGATTTCACCGCTATCCCTATCAGAATTTCATTAATTTGCAAATATTTTTCTTTAGTTTTTCGATAAGGAAAATCGTCAAAAAATGCCTTGATCATAAAGCTTTATTAATTATCCATTTAAGAAATTTGTAAGGGGCAAAACCCTTAAGGTGATCAATTTACTAGAACATGTGAATATTTAAAACAAGTTTTTGCCGGATTGAAATTTTGAGATAAAAAGCAGGAATATTTTTCCTTGCTTTTTCAAATCATATTCAAATTTCAAAAAAAAAAAAATAAATAAATAAATTAAATTAAAAAAATTTAAAAAAATATCTAAATTCTTATAAAATTTATTTAATTTTTTTTCAAAAGTGCATCGAAAATAAAACTTTTTGAATATTTGACAAATTAATTAAAAATATTTAGTTCATATTATTATTTCTCAAGTTATAGTCTTTCCAATAATACTAAATACTTATAAAAAAATTACATCACCCTTTAACAATTAATTGAAAATTGGCTCCCTTCCCAAAAATTTATGCAATTTTAACACCTCCTTAATAATGTTGCATAACTTTTTAACCGTTTAACATATTTTTAGTGAAATTGTTCACAGTTATTTCTAAGGTATTTATAGCTTGGAAGAGCATAAGTTTCAAGCCCCCCTCGGGACCTTTTTGTAGAGTATGATAATGGCTATATGAATGTAAAATCTTTTTGTTTCAATCAAATCATAAATAAAATTATGGGAATATTTCAAAAAATCGTCCTGCCTGAGGTGACTAAATTTTAAGATCCACTCCCCGAGTATAAGAATCACTAGTAACATATTCTTCTCCAAATTATTAAAAAATAATTAAAAGTTTCAAAGTTATAGAATTATTTCCAAAAAAGGCGATTGAGGATCACTGTGTATAGTGCGATAATTTTATAGAGTCTCTTTTAAAAGAACTTAAAAAATCAAATTTAGAGATTTTTATTTATTTGATTTTATTGTATTTTATTATTATTATTATTATTATTATTATTATTATTATTATTATTATTATTATTATTATTTTTTTTTTTTTTTTTGAATATGAAAATTGGACTCTCGAAAGTAATTGGAATATTTCAGACATTTGAACCAAATTTGGAACAAAGTGGCTCTAATTTCTGAGAGTCTACTGTGCGTATTTTAATATAACTCTTTTGTGATCTATTGAAAAATAATGTTTTATAAAGAATATTTAATAGTAAAACAATTTAAATAGTAATAAAACTTTGACAATATTTATATTTTTTTGAGCAGTTGTAAAAAAATATTTGTAATCCAATTAAAGTTCTTTATATTTTAATTCATTTTTCATTGCTTCTTAAATATTTGTTTTTTGATCACTTGTTAAGCTCCAAAAATACAGAAATGGCATTAAAAGCCTAAATATTTATTGGCTTTTTGTTATAAAAATTTTGAAAGTAAAACAAATAAATAAAAAATAAAGTTTCTAATCTTAAACATTTACAACAACATAAATAATAAAATAGAAAAACGGAAAAACAGAAAGAAAAACCAATTAAAATTGAAAAATTAAAAAGCAAAAACAAGCAACAAATTAAAAATTGCAAGATCATCAAATTTAGTTTTTTCTTTATTTATTTTCCAAAATATAAAAAAAATCATGAAATAAAAAATATATATAAGAAAAAAGACTTTAATAGAAAATAAAATAAAAGATCTTTTTGGTGAATGAAAAAATAAAAGAAACTCTGAAGCAAAAAAAGCCAATAGGAAGGCGTGTTTAAATTCCAAAAAAAGATTACAAAATGAAACCACACCTGAATGTAATCGAAGAAAAAAATCATATTTTTTGGGTTACTTGGGCAACAAAAATAACAAAAATTAAGGTGCTGTGATTGCAACAACAACATAACCTGTTTGTTGTTGGCATGAAAAAATGAGAAAAAGGGGGATTTTATAACAAGACAATAAAATTTAACACACCTTATTAAACTTACGGTATAATAATGATGGCATGTAAGAGCTACAATAAATATAACAAAAACCAATAACAACAATAACAAGAACTATAACAAAAGCCATTAAGAGATTTCCAATGGAGGGATTTACACACATAAACACTTGTTTTTGTTATTAATAAAAAAGGGGAATTTTAAAATGCAATGGGAATTTGAATGGAATAAACTCTTTGGAAGAGAACTAACGAGTGAGATGAGGTTGTGTTTATCATAAAAAACAGTTTCACATTTTCAAGAGTTATTTGAAAAGAGAGAGAGAGAGTAAAGTTTACAGTTGTTAAAATAACAAATAAACAAACACCCCTTTGAATAACTAAATGTAACGAGTAAAGCAAATGTATGTAAAACTAAAGCAACGAGCTGAGAGTGTTTTGTGTGAGCTCTCTCTCTCACAGTCTGTGTATATGGGAGAGTTTTATTAGTAATAAAAAAGAGAATTTATTTTTTCTATTTAATAATGTTCATGTTTGTCTGTTTTTACTGCTCCTCCTTTTTCCATTAATAAGTTTCTTTGTGTTTTTTTGTTGGTGTTATTAGTTATACTGGCTGTCTCTTTCTGTCTAATGGTATTACGAGTAAATTTTGCTTTATATATGATTCTTTCTTCATTATTTTTGTTATTGTTTTGTGTGGAATTTTATTTCAAGTTGCATGAAACAACAAATATAATGAAATTTATATTCAAACAACAAATTTTTCGGTTAAAACAATCATCTGCAACTAGTTTGTGTTCGAACGTGAATAAGCGCGCATCGGTGTGTTACACAATTTTGAAAATAGAACGTTTAACAAAAAAATTTAAAAAAAAATTGTGTAATGTTAGAACTCAAAGAAAAACGGGTATTTCAAAAATAAAAATTTATTTATAATAAAAAACCACCGGTGTCGAAAAGAAATAAAATTTTAAGAAAAAGTAAAAAAATTAAATAAAAAAGAATAAAAACAACTTTAATGACAGAAATATAAAAAATAATAAAAATAAAACAATTTTAAATAAAAAAGTTTAAATTATAATAAAACTATAAACAAATATTTCCTGAAAAACAAAAACTAATCATTGTGAATTTAAGAAAAAAAATTATTGTGAATTAAAAAATAAAAAACTTAAAAAAAATCAATTTCTAAATTTCCTGCTGTTTTATTGTTATTTGAACATCATCTTTGTTTAAATACTATATAATTGTTATTGGTATTATCATATTTGTTGTGACAATTTGTTATCACAGCTTTTATTCGTTTTGCTACCAACAAAAACATTACAACACTTTGTTAAAGTGTCATCATCACCATCAGCAGCATCATCATAATCATCAGCAGCAGCAACAACTAAACAAACATTTACAAACACAAAACAACAACAACACCAATGACTCTAAAGCCCCTTTAGATCCCTACAAAATACGGAAACGTTAACAATTGTCGTTAACTTGTGATTTTTTTCATTCTCTACAATTTCCCTTCATTTTTTTCGCTGTTTTTTATTTATTCTTGTTGTTGTCATTGTTCCCTGCTCAGCCATAAGCTCTCATATGCTGCTGTGTTAAATTTCCGTTTATCGAAAAAAGGAGCAAAACTCACATCCATAACAAAAGCCAGCAAAAAAATCTCTTCTGAAAGGATTCTTTTTTATATTCGAAACGTTTGTTTAAACCATGTTAATGTGTGTATGAGTGTGTTTGTTAAACAATAAAAAAAACAAAAAAGAAAAGGAAACAAATAAAAGAATACCAACAGAAAAAATATAAAATATAAATCCTAAAAGCTTTTGTTGACAATTATCACACATCTTTGTTTTCTGGATTTGCAAAAAGAACTTTCTAATTCGTGTTAGTGTGTGTGTTTATAAGTGGAAATATATGGCTTTGTTTTTGTAGTGGTAAATTGTATTTAAGACAAAAGGATTAAATTATTTTTACTACTTTATTAAAGCAAACAAAAAAATTTTGAACACATAATAAATCAAATATGGCAGCTTATACACAATTTGGATACGGTTCCTATCCGACGGCTAATCAGGTAAGTTTTACTGATTAAGACTAGCTTTTAGGCTCTACTTAAATAGGTGATCTAATTTTATTTCAGAAAACAACTTCTGGTTAAAAAAACATATTTTGATAGTTTTTGTCATTTTACTCATTTATTCTAGAATTTTTTAAAAAAATTCCTGACAGAGTTCCGACTTTAATAAAAATATTTGAATTATGACAAATTTTATATTTGGTCCAAAGCGATTTTTTTAGAAAAAAATTCTAAAGCTGTAGAACTACTACAATAAAGCAAGAACCACCAAAACTGTTTATATCAATTTTGCTCTTAAATTGTCTAAATTACATTTTTCATTAGATTGAAAAACTATTTTGCTTATAGATAGTCCTTGTGAATCTCCACAAAAACTATGCTTACTTGGCGCTCTTATTTTAGTTCTTTTGTTTTTGGAGTTAATTAGAAGAAATTAGTATTTTATACCAGTTTTTACATGACATATTGGAGTTCTTTTAACATAAAGCGTTCAAAGTGAGTGCAAGAAATTTTGAAAATATGAAAACTAAATATCTACGAGGATCCGACAAAAGATTATATAATTTTAAAATAGAAAATTTGAAAACACAATTTCAAAAATATGTAAAAATTTTTCTTTAAAAAATAGTAGTTTTCTCTAGACCTAAAGCGCGTATATACAAAAATCAAAGGATGCTAAGTCAATAGTCTTGTTGTGAGCACTATCAGAATTTAAATGATTTCAGTTAATTTTTTATCAGTTTTTTAATTTTATTTATTTATTTTTTGAGTTACAAAAATTAAATTGAAAAATATTATCTTGGACCAGATCTAATAATAACAGAATGTTCGTTTTACAAAAAAAAATGATGCTAAAATTTTTATTTTATAAATTATTATAATTAGTTAAAGCAGATATAAAATTACAAGTCGGAAGTTTAAATATAATACATTAATTATATACCACCTTGTTACGTACCCTCCATGGATCCACTAAATATCCCAAAAATGTCTAGTGAAATAGTAAAGTAATAACGACAGAGAGATCTTTTTTAGAAGCAATTTTGGAAACATTCGGATTAATTCAAAATTTTGGTATTTTGGAATAAAAAGTGGAATTTGTTATTAGAGACATTTTTTCTGAGTTATACCGAAATTTTTCGAAAAGAACTTATTTACCTGAATTTTATTAAAATTAAAAAAAAATACTGGAAAAAAATCAAAAAAGCTCTGCCTCAAATTTGGGTATTTATGAATAAATGTGGGAATTTATTACTAACTTTGTATTTAGTTATTTAGACATTTTAATTTATAACATACCAAATTTTTGTAAAAGTGATTTTTTTCAGTAGACTTTATTTTATGAAAAAAACTAACTTGAAAAAAATAATAGATTTTTCATGAGTGGAAATTTTGGAAAATTTAAAAATTTTGTGTGCGATTGGAAATTTTGGGTATTTATCAATAAAAAATCGGAATCTATTTATATCAGTAAATATAGGACTATTTTATTTATATACATTAAAACACTTTTTTACTTTATGAAGATTTTGTTTTAGGTCAAAGGTTAATTCAGAAATTATTAAACATAAAACTATTTTTAAAAATTTATTAAAGGAATTTATTTTTCATTCTATTATTTCTATAGCTTTCCAATGATAATTACTGCTTATAGTCGTTGTAAACTTGCCTCCCCTAGGAAAATAAACATACTGCATCTTAAATGCTTTTTTAAAGGATTTATTTGGAGGTGTCTTAAATTTGATCTCAATTTTCTTACCCTCCCGATATTGATTTTGCATTCTTCCCGATTCAGATTTCCCATTACACACAAAATGTATATTTTCTAGTTTCCATATTATAACCATTTTGCAATTTATAACTTTAAAAATGTTTAAATTTTGTATAATTATTGTAATAAATTTAATTTTAAATAGCTTTAAGTTATAAAAGCTCTATTATTCCCAAATTGTAACTCCTTTACAAAATACCCTGCAGGTTTTCAAGTAAAATAATATTTCCTTTAAGCAGAAGGAAACTAAAATTTAAACATTTACATGTAAAATGTTACAAATAACACACAAAACAGGAAAAACTCTTAGAAAAGGACACTTTGAAAATTTAAAAAAAATATATTTCCAAAATTTTGAACTCTCATTTAATAATACCAAATTCAATCCTCGATAGATTTTGAGTAAAAATGTTCTTTAAAATTATAAAAGAAAATGTATTTTTAAAAGGGATTTTTCACTTGATATCACTGTAATTTTCTAATGAAGTTTATATTATTAAGTGTGTATACATGTGTGTGTGTATGTTTGTCTAAATTTATGCATTATATTTTGCATTATTAAACATTAAAATATTTGCGACGATGTAAATGGGCGCAAGGAAGCCTACTAAACATCTAAATTATAATTTAACAAAAAAGCTTCTTACAGAATTTTGATAAATGCTTTGCAAAACATACTAACACTAATAATAAAATATGTAACACATACACAAATACACTATAAATGCACATATACACACTTTATATTAATGTGTATGTGTCTGTAATATATAAATGTTATACTGTTTAAAACGTCTTTTGTTGTTTGAAAATAATAGTTTTTGGAATGTTTTTGGCCCCAACAATACGAAGTTGCCTCAAATGCAGAGCTTAAAGGAATTTAATGTTAATTTGTATCAAGACTAATGTTAATGTCCTTCTAAAAAAAAAACTTTAATTTAAATTGAAAATTTAGATAAACATTATTTCACGAAATATTAATGTTGATTTTAAAATATGTCAATAGAACCTGCAAGGTATTTCCTTTGCTTTGTTATAGCTAAATGATGTCCATCAATCCGTCTGTCTTGCTAGAAAATTCAAAGCTTTATTCGTGTTCCCATAAATCTTGCCAAATTAACATCAAAAAGAAAATATTTATTACAATAACTATACAGATTTAAGTTTAATAAAACTGCAGAACAGTGGGTTTAAAGATATTATATTAATTTGCTTTGCTACGATTAGACAAAGTCTGTAAGTCTGTCTGCCTCTTATACGAAAAAAAAATCATTAACAAAATGTTAAAACTTAAAAAATACAAAATTTCAGATAATGTTGCCTTTAATTCGAAACATTTATTCCAGACTAATAAAATTACTTTAGAGATGTAAGTCGACAGACCCAGGAGAATATTTTTTAACTTTGTTACGTTTTAAGGATGTCAGTCCATCTGGCTAGATTAACAAAATATGAGTATTTATAACTTTGGAGAAATTTCTTTCAAATGTATATATTTGCTACATATTTATCGATATAAATATAAATCAAAGCAAAATCAATAAGGAACTGATACCAAATTATTTCTGTTGCTTTACTACGATTTGACAAAGTCCGTCCCTCCGTCAATTTGATTTAAAATCTTATTATAAACTTACATAAATCATAAAGAAATATTTTCACTATATAAAATATTCAATATATAAAAAATGTTGTTTTTGACTCAATAAAAAATATATTTGACTAATAAGTAGTCTATAGAGGTATAACACCACAGAAACTAGAAGATATTCCCTGCCAAGATTTTGTTGCAATGATAACCGTCGGTTCGTCTTGCTACACTTAGCAAATATTAGTTATTGTAATTCGGAATAAACTGACTTTAAACTCAAATATTTGCTGCAAATTTGTCCTAATATATATGTAAGAATAAAGTCAACAAATCAATAAGACCCCTTATATTCAAAATATTGTATATTTTCTTCAAACGTTTGATAATGTCCGTCAGTCTGTCCGCTTTCTGTATATTCGTACCGAAATACCTTAATAAATTTCAGATTGCAGATTTTCTTTTGTTTCATCTTTATTATTACATTCTTTTAATTTACTGTTTTTCTTCTGACCCTAAGTTTTTCTTCATTTTTTTCTGTATTATTGTACTAGTTATACCCAAATGTAATTATACTTAAAATCAGTTTAAAACGCAGACATTTTAGAAAACATGGTCACCAAAGGATATTGTTAGAACTTAAACTTAAAAACACATAGACATTTTCATCTAAACACACATAATACACATAATACACATAATACACATATGTGTTTATATATCTATGGATGTGTGTATGTGTGACTACCAGCATAATAAAAAGATGTTTTGTTTTAAGTCTTTTTTCCTTTACTCCTCATACTTAATAACCTAAATTAAGCAACATTTCCTTTTATATGCATAATTTATAGATTAAAATGTTTAAGTTTAATATATATTATACATGTATATGTATGTATGTGTATAAAAATCTATATAAAATATTGAATATTCAAGCCTTAGGGTTGGTTGATAATGAAGCCACTTGTTTTATATGTTTTTTCCAAAATGAATATTAAAACGAAATTCTTTAAAGAAATTAGGAAAATATTAAATTAAAGTTAATTTTAATAGTTTAATAATATATTTTATATTCTGGAATTTTATATGACGTTAGAGGATAATACTGATCATATGATAACTGTCATAGCATAATTAAGGAAAAGCCTTTTCAGAGAACCCGAAGAAATTTTACATGTATCAAGAATAATATAAACAAAAAGCTTTCTCAAAGGTTTATATCAGAAAAAGTCAGTGTTTCGATCACTGGAAATAATGCGAATTTTCGATGTATAAATTATAAAATTATATTATTAAAATAATTGTAAAAAATAAATTGTTTACTCAATATTTAATATAGAAAAGAGTTCTTCATAAGCTTTTAAATTAAGCGATTTATATGTAGCTAAAGCTTTCCTTAAATGTTTTATATATTGAAAGAATACAAAATTAAGTTCTTTGGTATAAAAGCTTTTCAAGAAGCCTTTCTTTAGCAAAACTGTTTTTAAAAACAAGATTTTCATATTCAAAGAAATTTTTTCGAAGTCTTTTTATTATTTGAAATAAAAATTAATAAATGAGTTTGACTTCTTTAATAATCTTTACATTAATACTTTAAAATATTGTAAAGTTTAAAATTCTCTATTGTTATTAAAGTTTCATTAAATCCTTTTATTAATAAAATAAGCTTTCTAAACCAAAGTTTATTTTTAATATATCTTTTTTAAAAATGTAATTTTATATAATCTTTATTAAAAATATTTATTTCATTTTCATCATTAGACATTTTCTTGAATATAAACTTAGAAATTTTACAAATTTGGAAATTGCATGTAAAGCTTTTTTATAATTTCTTTTGACTTTTATCGTTTAAAATAAACGAATTTATATTTTTAAGAACTGTAGTGCAAATTATCAAATAAGAGTTAATTGTCTGCTCTATTTTTATTTAAATAAATATCTTTTTTATTAAACATTTTAAAAATATAAAATATCTATTAGATTTTCATTTTAAAAAAAGCTTTTATGAGTATAAACTTTGTAATATTATAATAAGTTAATAATTAACTCCTTAAATTTATAAAAAGAACCTTATAAAGCATTTCTATAAGCTTTTAAAAATGTTAATTAAAAAGCGATAATGTGATATAAATAAAAGTATTTAATTTTCATCATTAATTTTCATCATGAAATAATTTCAAAGTAAAGCTTTTTCTATAACTCCTTATTTTTTATTAAAAAAGTTTTAAAATAAAATTAATTCTTTAAACTTAAAAAATTTTTAGTTATATAAAGCTTTATCAAAATATAAACTTTGAAATATTAAATGTTAAAATTTTTGTACAAAGCTTTTCATGCATTTCCTAGTTACTTCAAATTAAACAGTTTTTGAACAAATTAAATGAAAAAAAAATAATAATAAAAAAACTTATAAATTTAAAAAGATCCTTTCACTAATGAAACTCTTCAAGTTAGAAAGTTTTTTTTTTTTTTTTTTTTTTTTTTTTTTAATAAATGAATATTAATTTTAAGAATTTCAAGAAACAAAAAAGCTTTTGAGTAAATTGAATTTTCAACTAATATACAAAGTCTTTACTCGGTATTCCCTTTAATGACTACAATGACAAAGCGAGGTTGGCGGCTGTTTTGCTGATCTATGGCGAACAAACTCAATATTTTTTGTCTCTCTAAATGGGTGATCAATCCCAGATGTTTTCTTATATCAAAAAGTATACCTCATAGTTACTTTAGCTTTTTAATCAAGAATCTTTCAGAAGAAAATTAAAAATATAACAGAGCTTAAGTTTATATGTAAAGCTTTTTGTTAAAGCTTTTTTAATAAGCCAACATTATGTGCTAAAATGAAGATACATTGATTACTTTTTCATCCACCCTCCCCCTTTTGAAAATTGAAGTGGATAAACATTTCTAATTATTTATTTCTACACTTCAGGTTAAAGTCTAATTTAATTTTAAATCAAATTTGAAATAAATATTTATTTGCTCTAAAATAAATAAAATCAAATAAACTAAATTCTAGGAATTTATCTATAAATCTTTTTGAAAGTGCGAATAGAAAATGTTTTCTTAATTTTTGCCATTAAGTAACGCATTTATTCCCGAACACAGCATGTAATTTTGCTCTAAGAATATTTAGCTATTTTTTTTTTTGCTAAAAAAAGCGCTAAAAGATCAAAAGGCAATTAGTACAAAACACTTGGCAAATTATAACATTAACGGAAATTGCCCCACTATAAGTAAATATTTATGAAGCAGAAAACAACAAAAAAGTTAATGGGAAAACGATCTTTAAACTACAACTAAATAAATTGTAAACTTGTACTAAATACATATAAAAGATATACCCATATATATATATATATGTATCTAGATACATATGAAAAAATAAAAAAAAAACTATTAGTAAAACTAAATTTATTAAACAAAAAACCGCAAAGTGCATGATGAATTTTTTTCTCTGGCTCTTCCCATTAAACCTAAAATGATATTTACACAAATTAAAGAACGGCCCATAATTTTTGAAAAACACTAGGAAAAACAATGCAGAAGATTTATAATTAAAGACCCTGTAGGAAGTCAATGAAAAAGTGATCATAATTGATCTTGGAAAATTTTTTAAATACCTAAACTTAAGCTCAAATAAATAAATATTATTACCTTTTAAGGCAGAAATTTCCTAATGGGTTTCTTTTGCTGGTTATTTCTAAGTTATCTTTTTTGTTTTTGTTGTTTTTGTTGTCAGGTTATGAAAACCAATTATTGTTTAACAATTCTTAAGATTGTTATCACAAAAGCTCTGCAGAAATTATCAAGCTTTGATGATCATCAACGATTTTCATAACGTTTTTCTTTGAGCACAATCTTTTTCTTTTTTGCTTTTATCAGATTATCAAAACATTTGTATGTCTGTATGTGTGTGCGTTTTCTGCTCGCCCGCTCTTTAAAACTATTACAATTGCTTGGAGTTGTTTTTGTTTACTATTGCATTTATAATAATGCTGTTCTTCTGGATAAGTGTATGTGTATAATGCTTGCAACTGGTGCTGCAATAACAAAAGCAACAACAACTTCACGTTAGCAATAAAAGAAAAAAACTCCTGAAGCTGTCACTTTACGGTTATTAATTTTATGATTTATGTTGCAGAGCACGAAATCGCGCACACCAACTTCAAAAAAAAACCAAAAGCTTAAAAAGCATTTCTATTAAAAAAAGTGTATTGTATTGTTTGTTGTTATTGTGCTTTTTTCTTATTGTTTTTGTAGGCTGTAATAACAACAAAAACAATGGAATTTTATAAATAAGTGTAGACAGATGTACTAAAGGTGACCAGGTGCAGGATCCTTAAAATCTCATGATAATTTTTATCAAAATCTCAAACAAAATTCACTTAAGTTTTCAACGGCCCAAAATCGATAACTTTTAAGGAATACTAGATATTTCAAAATTACATTTTATATTAGATTTTTTAAACGGCTGAAAAAATCGACTCAGAAAGCACTTCCTAAGTCGATTACAAAAAGCTTTTTATGAAAGCTACAGATTGCAGTTGTAATGAAATCTTGATAAAATTTTTTTCAAAGTCATCTGCTGAGTCGATTTAATGATACCCATCTCTGCGTCTGATCATATGCTGATGATAGATAGATCCCATATTAGCTCGACTACCGACCACCATTTTGAATTTAAAAAATTATTTAAATGTTGAAATTATAATAATATTTGGTTCAGTCAACATATATAGCAAAAACGGTTGAGCTGGATAAAAGTTATAGACCGATATCTAAGACAACATCAGAATGAAATAAAAACACAGAATTTTATTCGATTTTTGTATAGAAAAACATGTAAGAGTGTAATAGTTGCTCAAGACCGACTATATAATATTCTACAACGAAATACAAGCCTGAATAAATATGGACCGATCCTCGTTAAATTTAATTTTATAATTTGTGTTTATGTAAAAAAACTAATGTAAAATGTTTTCATTATACCCTTGTATATGGGAGATTTACGCAATTTTAAGTGATTTTTGTAAGAAAGAGTTATATGGCGATTATTATGGATCAAACCTCGCAAAATTTGGAACGATGTTTTCTAGTTGTATTTATTTTAAACCTAGAAATATAATCACAATACTAATATTTTTGAAATTTAAAATTGATTTTTGGAAGAAGATCTGTGTATGATCATTTGTGGACCCTACAATAACCCCTACATCTTTCTGTGGGGTGTAGGGCATAATTAAAAAATGTTTAAGACATGTGATCATTATATAGTATCGAAAATAATCAAATTTGGATCAGAAGAAAATGTGTTATAGCTACTTGGCAACATATGTGCGTGTAGGTGTGTAAGTGCGTTGTAGTGCACTAGAGATTATTTAAAATAAAACTTTGGTCACCTTAGACAAAAACTCTTAAAACAATAGCCGAAGCCTATATAATGTGTAGTTAACCGAGTTTTTTGCCAAAACACCGGCATAGAAATATTATGCTGCTTTTCAGTTTTTTTGCTGCTGCTGCTGCTGTTGCAGTTGCAAACTATTGCTGCTGCTTTTGGATTGTTGTATTGAAACCAACAATTTAATGACATAAATATTAAACGACTTTAAGGGGAGTCTTGAAACATCAAAAAACCTTAAGAATAAACAAACAAAAGTACTGCAAAAATAATAATAAAAATTCAATAAAAATATGATTCAAAAAAAGACAAAAACTCTTTTTTTCGTGCGTACAAAAATATTTTAAGAAATCTCCTCCAAAAGAAAGAAATTCCCCAAAAAAAGTTACCAAACGGTAGTATGAAAGTGGCAGTATTATTATTGAATAACACACATATTCTCACATTATATATGTTCAAGAATTGAACAGAATTTCGACTGGCTTCGAGGGAAACCGATGTTGCTGCTCACAAAATATTGTCATCAAATTTTGGGACCTTAAAAAAAGGTGGAAAAAAAGCTTTATTAACATTTAGTTAAGTTAGCAGCAGCAACAGAAGTTAGTTGCTAGTATTATACATAGTTTTCTTATTGTTGTTGCCATTTATGTCATTGTTTATAATTGTTGTTATGGGGGCATTGTTTTTTGGTTAAGTCTTGCACGTTTAACTAAATCTTGCAATGCGTTCTTTTGGCATCACAGTTTTTTTGTTTTAAGCCAGTCAGACAACCAGCCAACTTACTCAATGGCTGAAAAAAAATTACCAAGTTTTACATTAAAAATTCATAAATCAATTATGGAATGTGTGCATGAAAATATTATTAGTTTGGTTTTTGGAATGTTTCCTTTATTTGTTTTTTCTTGGCTTCTTAACTCGCAGGGCAAGACAGACAGACAGACAGACAGACAGACATTCACTCAGACCATTTATTGGTACTTATAAGGCATAGAAAGGTTTGTTTGAATTTTTATTGTCTAGTTGATGTTGTTGTTATTTTTTTAAAGAGTTGGCGTCATTTTACAGTGCAAAAGGATTTTTAATAAGGAAAATATTGTCACAGCAAAAAAAAAAATACTCTTTTCTTGCCTCATTTATTGGTGGCTCTGGCGTCTGGCCTTGTTTAAAATAAAAAACACATACACGTTCTTAGTTAGCATCCTTTAGTTTTTGTAATGTTTTATTGTTGTCATAATGTCTGGTACGACTGTATTCGTACTAAAGATTCTTAAAGTTGTCATATATTAAATAAACAATATAAATTTTAAGATCTTTGGTACCATTAGACAGTCAGAAAAGTACCTTCCTTAAGTACAAATCAATTTTGAAATGTACTTATTTATGTTTATTAAAACCATATCAATGTTAACATCCTGATCACCATGAAATTTATCCAGATTCTTAACTATAGTCCTAAGCATCTTGATACATAAAATTAGTTAAATCGGTTCAATAGCGCAAAAAATTTATAGATCGCAGTTTAAGATACAAAAAGTATTATTCATCTTTTAATAATAATTAAAAGAACTTAGGTGGCATTAAACTCAATGAAATTTATACAAATTATTTGTGGATTTATTAATCACTTTTAGTATTTAAACCTAATGAAATCGTTTAAATATATACCAATTTATAAGACGATATCTGAGGCAGAAAAAATATCTCAGATTGCAGTTATATATAACTTTCCTTCAATTTGAGTTGGAATATTTTTAAAATCTATTTTAGCGTATTTTTATGCATTTTTTGAAAGATCTTGAATTTGTGCAAAATCCTTTCATTTTTACGGAACTTAATTCTTCAAATTTTTTTCTCTGTGATGCCCAGACTCTTGGATGAATAAAATCATCCCGATTTTTCGTATATAGAGTACACAATTAACTGTCTTCATATTATGCATAAAATATGTAATTTTTTCATTGTGGTACTTTTTTTCATTGTATTTGTTAAACCCATCACAATTCCTTTGTTGTTTTTGTAGCTTGCAGTTTCCTTGAGATGTTTGTTGGGACTCAAAAGAACTTCTTGCAATTTCTTTAATGCGAGAATGTTAAATATTTCGTTTACTATGCAATGCGTGAAATATACGCTGGGGATGTTCAAAAATCCCCTTCTTCTCTCATTCTTTCACTCCCATCACAAACGTCATTATATTTGTTGTTATTCCATTTGGAAATTTGTATTCACAACAGTTGTTTGGGTGTTTATTGAATTTGCACAAATATTTATAATTAATAATTTTCACATTATGAATTAATAAACAGTTGAAAGATGTTCAAAATGAATTGAAATTTTTATATTAAAAAACGGTCTTAAAAATCGAAATAGGATTCTTAAAAAGAACTTAATAATGTGAGGAGAAAATTGAAGGAAATAAAAGAAAAAGTTCAGGGTTCAAAATTATATTCTTAGAATTTAAAAAAGCCCATATCTATATTCCCAGAATTTTAGGAAAAATATCTTAAAAAGTCACATTTTGTTAAAGCCCAACTTCAAAATAATTACACACCTTAAAAGTACTTTGTATTTTTTTATTCAATTCTAAAATGATTTTGAATTTCATAACTGTTATTATTTGGTAGCATTTTACTAACAAGACACGCACATTAAAAATCTCCCTGTTAACCTAAAAGCCAAAAAAAAAAAGGGAAACAAATACATGACAACCGTGGAAATTTATTCCAAAAATAAAACTAAAAATCTGAATACAATTATCAATAATTTTCATGCAATAAATACCCACTATAATAACCCAACAATAAAAACAACTAGATTAACAATTTAACTCCAATCAATACAACAACAACGACAAAAGAAATCGTTACCTTTTTATAATCATAATCAAAAAAAAAAAAAAAACAAAAACTATACATTTAATAATAATTTGAAATCAAAATTATTGTTTAGTTCCATTGATAAAGGAGTGGCAGAATCAACACCTCTAAATAACAGGAATTATAAAAATTATCTAAAAAAGCAAAACTACAACAACAACAAGTATTATATCTTTACAAACAAGAAATAAAAACTAAAAATCCCACAAAGAAGGAATAAACTGTTTTAACAAAAATAATAAAAAGGGAGGGGGGGATAGACAATTATCATTGATATGAGAACAAATATTGTTAAATTGAATCAATGAGGATTGAGTGAATAAAAAATATCAACAAGTGGCATTATAAATATTTTATTTTTATTGTTTTTATTTTACCAACAAACAGCAATTTAGATAGAATATTTGTTGCCTTTACAATACCAATAATCCAATAACAATAACAGCAACAACAACAACGACTTTAATAACAAAAGTAGCAGCAGCAACAGCTTTAAGTATCACAACGAAAGTATACGTTTCAACGAAATTTTATGCATAAAAAACTGTTTTTTTATCCAGATATTCAAAAAAGTTGACCAAAAATTCGAAAAAGAGGGAAAATTAAAAAAAAAAAAAAACTTCTTCAAAATACACCGTTTCCTAGAGGGCAAATAACTGGGGTTTCCAAAATTTTTTTAATAACCCGATTATTAATAATATTTTCTCAGCAACTCAAAAACAAAATGAGAAGTTATAGGTCAACATCTGGAACAAATTAAACAATATTCAAATAAATTCTAGAGAAGAAAACTTAAAGAATTTGAAAGAATTTTTGAAAATATTTAAAATTACTTAAAGTTATATAAAGGAAAATAACTGAAAGCTCGAAATAGGGTTTCTAAAAAATTCCATGAAAATCAGTCGTCCAATTAACATAATTTCTTATAAATTACGGTTTAGTTTTGCTTTAATATTTTGTTTTTCTCTTGAAAATTTTTATATATAAAATTTAAAAAATCGGTCAGATATAAACAAAGTTATTGGTCAAAATATAGGACAACCTTATTTTTTTTAAAAATTAGAAAGTCTGTAATAAATTTAAGAGTTTTGAAATGCAACCGAAATCAAAAAAAGTTATTCAGATTCTTTGTTGTTGTATTCTTTAGAACTTAAATTTATGAAATCAGCTAAGACTGTCATAAACCATATTGTAGACCGATATCTGATATAACTTAAAATAAGATTTTTACAAAATTCCAGTAAATTTTCTACCAAAATGTGATCCTTTTATTAAAATCGGACTCAAACAAAATCTGTTCAGATTATTTGTTGTCTGAATCTGATATAACTTTTCAGTAGGTTTAAATTATAGTAAAAGAGAGAGAAGATGAAATAACATGACTTAATTTGAACTGAGATCATTCAGATTTGTTTCTTGTCCTAACATATTTTTATTTAAAACCAGTGAAATCTGTACAGTGCTAAAAAAGTTACAGACCGATATCTAAAATTACCAAAGAATTTACATAAAAAGTTTCTATAATTTTCAAACACCATAAAGTGAATTTATAGGGAACTAAACTTAATAAATTTTGTTGAGATCTGTTTCCAGTTGCCTTAGGTATTGAAAATGACCAATATCGCTTCCATATTAAAGATTTATAGGCCAAGATGAACAAAGGATACAAACTAGATTTAAATGAAATCGAACTTTATCCTCTATTTTACTTAAATTGATCTAATTAAACAGCTGTTCACATTGACAGCTGTTCAATTAGATCAATTAAGAGTAATAGTCCAAATTGAAAGATTCTCTAATTTTTGTTATAGATGTTTTTGCGGCACCTTTATTTAACATAATTTATTTCTCTATTTGTTAGATAAGAAGATAATCTGCTTTTAGATTTTGAATTTTCTCCTTAGCCTACTCCTGTAAATCGGCTTTAATATTGCGAATTTATATTGTTCTAAATATTTTTTAATATCCGAGATGTCTTATTTTTGACTTATTGGTCCCTGCTTAGCCTTTAAGGATCAATTTCTAAAGTTAAATTCGTCTACACCTCTACTAAAAGTGTGTGAAGTCGAATTTATGTACTCGTTTGGAAGTTATTGATTAATTTTCCATTTAAATTTGCACTGTTCAATGGGGCCAGAGCTAAGTTTAAATTAATATTCGTTTATATAGAATGTTGAAAAAATAAATATATCAACTTTTATGAAAATTTTTAATCAACATGATTTTATATTGATTTAACATGGTAAAATGTAAATTTTACTTCAAAGTAAAACTATGTTGAATGGATTCAACTTTTTCTGTGTGATAAATAAAAATTCTTTGAAAACTTTAATACTTAATCCTGGATCCAGTGTAAATTTAAAAAATCAACAAAACTGCTTTACACTCATAATTTTTCAAACAGTTTAATAGCTTTAAGGCCAAAGCTATGAGGACTTGAACAGATGTATTATAAACTCGTCCCCAAAAGCAGAAAAACACTTTTTTTGCCAATAAAGACTCCTTTCTAAGCAACTGCAACACGTTGTATGAAAACAACTAAAACTAAACTGCTGGTTATTATCAGCACGCAACTCTTAAATTTTAAGTATTCAATGAAATATAGTTTTTTTTAGCGTTTTTAACACACTTTCCTCTTATATTCTTCGTCTTGGCGGGTTTTGAAAAATGGTACTTAATATCAAGCACCACAAATATTTGATAAAATGTTTGCTTTTGGTTGGGTCCTTGTGTGGTGATGGTGACTCGTGCCTCTTATTTCGATTCATTTTTACGAAGGCAAACTGAGAGATTATTGAAAGGAATGGAAATAAAAAAATTATGGCAAAAAAATCTGTGATATTTAAAACTTTATTTTTTGTCCTTCTCTTCCTGTCCTGAGCATTCAATAATGATATGAGAAATTATTGTTATATTGTGGCGACTTAAGTGACTAGAATTTTGTGGACAAACTCCAATTGTTGTTATTTAAGATAATTTTTATGTTGGAAATCATTAAGCGTTTTATGACTCTACAAATGTAATTAAAGATTAGATTTATATATAAAAAAATTTTGTCGTTAAAAAAAAAACAAAACTTAAACCCGTAAATATAATTCTGAAAAAGAGATGAACAAAATGAAAAACATTGACTTCCTGTCTTAAGTTTAAGTTGTTGTTGTTGTTTTTTTTGCAACAAAAAAGAGAAGATATTGACCATGACTGGTCATAAACTTGTGATGTTTGTTTTTTTTTATTTGCAGCTTGTTGGCTAAATCTGTTAAAGCCATCATTTTCACAAAAAAAGTGTGTAATTTGATATGTGTATTATTGTTATTGTTGTTATATTGTGTATTTAACAAATACAACAACAAAAAACTCAAGAGATGTGAAAAAATATAAAAATCTTATGGTTTTTAAATGTCATCACCATATAATTTGCATATTTGCGTATTCTTTCTGTTTTGTGTGTTTTTAGCCTTTTTACGTTTTAATCGTGGCTTTAAGATCTTTTTTTTTTAATGGCACGACTTTTGTCAGGAGAGAGAAAAGCTTATAAAGATGGTCTTTTCTGCTTAATGATCAATGAAAAGTTTTAACTTAAATGAGCCTCAAGAAAATGGGCTTTTAAAGTGCGTTTTAGTTATTTATGTTTAAATGATAGAGTTTTAAATGGTTTTTAATTTGAAATTAAACCAAACTTTATTAAAATTCTTACGCAATTTGTTAAGAAGTTAGCAAATGATCATGACAATGATCTTTTATATATATAAAACTTAGATCTTTTAAAAAAGTTCTTAATAGTAATAATAATAAAAATATTCGAATCCGTTTTAATATTACGAACATCAATTGTTTTACATATTTTGTAATATACAATATATCTTACATTCAAACCATTCATTCCGCACCTGCTTAATTTGTAAAGGCCAACTTCTAAACTTATTAAACTCATCTACACCTCTAATATGAGTGTGTGAAATATCAGTCGAATCTTTATACTCGTTTTTAAGTTAAAGAGTTTTTTCCTATTTGAAATTTTTAACACTGTTCAGTGATGCCAGATCAAAACATAAATTAATATTCGTTTATGTAGAAACCATGTTAAAAATATTAATTTGACATACCTTAAAAAATATATTACCACATATGAAAATGTTAAATCAACATAATTTAAAATAGATTTAACACTGTGGAATATTAATTTTACTTCATGACAATGATCTTATATATAACACTTACCTTTTAGTAGTGTCCTTGATAATGATAAAAATGCTTTTAATTAAACTTTTAATATCACATTAATCCATTTTTCAATTTCAATCCAAAAATACCTTAGAAAAAATTTTTCTATTTCCGTTCAAATAAATCTAAAACTTGTATTTTTAAAGTTTTCAAAATTGTTACTAACATAACAACAAGAACAACAATAATACTAATAAATACAACTTGAAATATTCGTTGCGGTTGTCGATTTATAAGCGCATGCGTACCTCGCTTTCATAAATACATACAAACAGCAATTTGACCTTTTTTTCTCTTCTAGTGGTCTTTTTTCGTTTCTTAAAAAACTATACCCTTTTTCCAAGTAAAAAATATCAGATATTTAAACTCCAAAACACTTTTATAAACATATAAAACAAAACAACCGACAGACAGACAGACAAACAAACAAAAAACCTTTAGAATTTAAACTGCTTTTTGGTCTAAGTCCGTCTGTCCATTTTATTAACAAAACAAATAAAAAACTTCACAATCTGAAATCTGTACGAGTGATAAATTGAAAATTAATGAAGTGAAAATAGATGGAACGGATCGCAAATTGCGCCAAGCCAATAAAATATTTTGACATTTGGAGTTATCGTCTTAATCTGCTTGGATGACTTTTTGAAAATATATATATACAAGAGAGTATATGTACATATACACACATTTTTAAATACATATATTTGCTAAAGTTATAGTCACATTAGTATATTTTCATATAGGAACTTAAAGAGAGCGGGATTCGCTTGGTTTGGGTAACAGAAAAATACCAAAATATTGAAATTTTAGTTTAAAGAAACGAACACTATTTCCTTTAAAAAATTTTGTTAACTGATAACTTAAACTTAGTTTAAAAAAAAACTAAACTAATTTGAAAAGTTAATGAGATGTTGAAGTGAGATGATGAAGTAAGCGAAAAATACAGTTTTAAATTCAGTTAACTTAAGGTTAAAATTGTCTTCATTTAACTTAACTATTTTTTTTAAGGAGGAATGTTTATACTCTAGTAAAATAAAAAAGAAATATCCTCTTTCAGTTTTTATTCTGCATTCTCTTTTCTTTATAAAAGTTTCTAATCTCGGTTTAAATAAACTTCAATTCTTGAATAGAATATAAACTTTAAACTTAATTGAATAAACTAATCGTATTACTTATTTATTATTTTTTAATAAAGCTTAACTTTAACGAATGTTAAAGAGAGTTTGAATCATTCAAATTTTTAGTTAACTAATGAGAGTTTAAACATAGATTAAACTCCTGATCTTAAAATGTTTATTTTTTCTCGAAATAATTCTAAATTTAATATTTAAAGTTTAATTTAAGTGGACAAAAAAATCCAGATTTAAACTTTGGTTAAATATCTATAAAATAAAGGTATTTAGTTTTTTCTTCTGCTAATTTGCCTTAACAATCTTATTTTTTTGTGATAAAAAATGTTTATACTCCAGTTAAATTACAATAACATTAATTTTAGTTTATAACTCTCTCCCCTTTAAGAAAAGTTTATGCTCTCAATTTAAATAAACTTCCATTAAAATTCCATTTCATTCCAAATAAATGAACTAAAATTAAACTTTAACATAAATTCACTAAAGTTACGGTTATCAAAAAAGTTTTGGTTTATTTAAATTATAAATGTTTAAACATTTGATTTAAACTCTAAGTTTAGTTAACTAAGTAAATTAGGTTTAATCTTCATTTAAGTTTAGTGTTTAAGTTAAGTTTACTGCTCTCCAATTAAACATAAAAAGAATTTTATTAATTTTCTTCCTTTAGAATAACTTCTCTTTTCTCTCATATGTTTGCAAACAATATGAAATGTCAGTTTAACTAAACCAGTATATTTCAAGAGAGGTTTAACTAAACTTAATTTTGAAAAGTATTTTAAACGTTTAATAATCGTTCTCTTTTAAAAATTATTTAGTTCACTTAATTTAGAGATTAAATTATCCTTAGATTATTGCTTTCGTAAAAAAAACGTTAGATTTCGTTAAATAAACATAAAAGTTTAACTAAACTTCTCTTAATTATAAATTTCTTAACATGTTAAACTTTTTATAGGTCTAACAATTTTTCTTAAATTTTAAAGGTTTTATCATTTCCTCTAGCAAATGGTGTTTAACTTCGTATAACTGCTCCATATTATACCATACTAAGTTCATCATGAATTCTTATTTAAAAACGTAAACTACACATACAAACCTGTACTTGACCGAGTTAAGTCATGAAGTAAATAACTGAAAAAACCATACCCTAAAAAACAATAACAAAAAAATTAAGACCAAAATAAAAATACAAAACAAAAAATACCTGTTTGAAAAATTCCGACTTTTTTTTGCTGCTGCTATACACATACTTTATTTATATATACATATTATTCTGGCTGATCCACTTTATATTTATGTTTCAATATTTTCTTTTTTTCTCTGCTTATTTTCAGTTACTTGGCGGTAATGTAAGTCAAACATCAGCCGCTTTATTGTCAACACACAATGCTCCATCTCCCTTATCGGGTACACATGAAAATTCTCTCAGTCCATCTGGTAACTCATCAGCGTCATCATCCTCATCGGTCTCATCAAGCGGTGGCGGCACAACAAATGGTCCCTTAAGTCCAGGTGCAATGTCACAGACATCAACAAATAATACGAGTGCAAATGCAGCAGCCACAAATACAACAAATGCCTCATTGGTTAATGGTCCGGAAGGTTCAAGCTCAGCAGCAGCAGCAACATCAGCTTCTTCTGCATTAGCAACAGCTGCGGGTGCAGCTACACCAACAAATCACTCATCGGGCGGAGGTGGTTGTTGTGAGAATGGTCGTCCTATTATGACAGATCCTGTCTCTGGCCAAACTGTGTGCTCTTGTCAATATGATTCAGCACGTTTAGCTTTAAGCAATTATTCACGTATGCCCTCTGCAGGAGTAGGAGTTTATGGTACTGCTTATCCCTCAACAGAACAAAATCCTTATCCAAGTATTGGTGTAGATAGTTCAGCATTTTATACACCTTTGGTAAGTTGTAGTTGACTGGCGTTTGCTTTTCAGTCGATTTATGTAAATTTTATTTTAAATTTGAATTTTACGCACACATAAACGAATTTAATTACCTTGTAACTGTCAAATTGTTAATTGGATTAGTTTTGTTTTTAGTTTTTTTTGTTCTGTTTATGGCTGTGTGACTTACCACATTTATATAAGTATGTGTGTGTGTGTATTTGGATTGTCCATGTCTGATGATTATAATTTTGCTGGCTGCTGTTTGTTACGATTTAGTATTGAGTTATTATTATAAAGTTTATAGATAAATGTGCTCTTTTGTTGGAAGAAAGAGGAATTATTGCAATAAATTTTTATTGACAGAATGCTTAGATAGGAAATCATGTTTAAAGGAATTTGAAATCGGTTTTTCACAAAAAATATTGAGTAGAAATTTTTTTAATATTTAATTCCGTCCTAATGATGTTTAAATATCGTTTTTATAAATACAAAAATATCTTAAACTATATAAAAGTTAGAATATATTAACATTTTACAATGTTAAATTTATATGAAACGATGTTGATTTAAGATTATAATTAACACTAAAAGGGACTTTTAACAAAATTTAAAGTTAAGCAATATGGGTATGAAATTACAGATAAGAATATGTTTTGTATATTAAATAATAATAAAAAAATATATTTTTGAGTCATAAGGATAAAAAGAGTAGAGAATATATTTCCAATATTTTTTCTTCAATATCCTTGTAAATTAAAAAGAGAAATAAAGTAAGTTTTACTATAAGATTTACTACATGTCCATTATTATCATTACCTCCATCATCACAAGTAGTAAAAGTTGGTATATTGACATTGTCTTTTCGTGTGTAATACCAAAAGTAAACATTTAATCAATATTAGAAGCGTTTTAGCTTTGTTTGCTGTGGGAAGCAGGGTGCAACAAATTCTTTCGACGACTCCCAATGAGGATTCAGTCCGGATCAATGTTTGAGGTTGAGTTTAAACAAGTAATTTTCTGTAGTTGGGAGATCATACCATGGTGCGGTAGTTTTTTTTCAATTCCGACTCTGAGCAGCATTGCCGGAAAAAACAAATTGTAGACCGATATCTGAGACAAGATATCTTCATTTCCCAAAATTTCATATTGTTTTAATTTCATCTTACTATAGATTTCCTATTAATCCTTCTCCCTTATTATAAATCCTTACATTCCTATAATCTTTCTTTTTACATTTCAGAATCCTCTTAATATTATTGTGAATGTTTAACACATGTACAAACATGTCAATAAAAAGTAATAATACCATCTTTATTATATATATATTTTTTATAAAACTACTTCATTATATAAAAGTCATCTCATACTCATACACTAACAACTACAATAAGTAAATAAACTATTTTCATTGTTGATTACATTAAAATAACAACGTCAGCAGCAACAACATCAGCAACAATATTACTAAAAACAATATTATTATGAATGAAAATCGGGTATAAGAGACCTTTTTAATACACATACATATACACACACGCATATATGTATATAAACTTAAACCAATAATATTTGTTTAACAGCAAATAACAATAACAATCCCCACCCACTAAACCCATTCTCACACGTACCAAAATAATCGTATACATATATAGTATAGACGTCAACAAATGTATATATGAATGTGGAGATATATGGGTGAATACATTCTAAAATTTACTTTTTTTAAAAGAGATTTGAAAGATTTTTTCCTGATCTTTTTGATCTTATAGATTCCTCGGTAAAAGTTTTTTGTTGTGAGGTAAAAAATTAATAAATAAAAAAATCAGACTTTTTGGCGTATACCTTTTTAGACAAAGAATTGTTAAATTGTAAAAAAAATTTTTCAATATTGTCATCTTTTGCATACTGTATTTTAAAGGCTGGAAATTACCCTTCAAAATACCACATATGATTTTCATTTCCATCGATTTTTTTCTGTGTACGTTAGAGACAATATTTACTTTATACGTTATCAAATTTGATTTTTTTAAAAAATTTATAATATTTTTTAACGCTCTTTTTTATGAATATCCCATATATATTTGTATTGAGGACAAACCATTGTTAAATATTTTTATTATATTATTTTTTTCGTGTATATGTAGGAGTACATTTTATAAATAATTTATTTAGAATTTTATTTTAAAATATTCATTTTATTGTTTGGGTTGTTGCAGAAAAAATGTTTATTTTCTGCTCCCAACCCATCAGCGTCATCAACATCAACACATTGTCAGCATTCTCTCATATACATACACTAACTTAAGTAATCATCGTCACTTAAATATATAGAAAAATATTTAGATGATTTTAATATATAAATAAATTCAATTTCAGTGTATGTCTTAAATATCCTACAGTTCTTAGAAATACCAAACAGTTTGCAATGACTGTATCGAAGTGATCATTAGACTGTGTTTCCAACATAGAAATGTCCTTGGAGTTAATCTATTGTCTCTTCTCTTGTCTCTTTACGATACAAAATAGGGACGGAAATATATTAGCAATCTCTATTCAATTTACTTAACGCCCTACTAGTCATATTAATATGTGATTGTCCTAGAAGGTTACCTATTGCCTCTTTTCCAATCTCTCCATAATAAACAATAGGGAAGGAAATGCCTGAACTAGTCATTCGACAGACTAAAAAAGATACCCCTATTCAAATTACTAAACTACTGGCTAATCATTTTAATATGGGCTAGTCCCAAAATGTTGCCTATCGTCTCTTCTATAGTCTGTTTACGAAATACCATATGTGCACTTATTATCTCGCTACTATACAGCGTGAGACAACCATTTAAGATTAATGCTTTTTATTTTATGGTCGTTGAAGGTCGATTGCTTGTGCATACCAAGTCTTCGCTGTCTAATGGTGGCGATAAAATGTATAGTGATACACATACAAGTTTCTTATTGTCTCTTCACGATACAGCTGGTGGCAATGAAGATGTTAAACGCATTAGGATATATCATTTGACTGTTTCTAAAGAGTATTATATTGTCCTTCTTGGTTAACACAACAGTGTGGGGCAGAATCGGTTCTTATGGAAATAAATCTGTAAATTTTGATGGGCTGAATGGATTTCGATTCTCTTTATCATGTCTTTCTATTTGTCTGCCTCGGAACTGAATTTAATTAAATTAACCCAGATTAAATATCGTCATTCAACAGACATTAAATCGGTTCTGTAGGTGAAAAAAAATTATATATATGAGATAAACTTATAATTTAGTCACTTTTAAAAATTTTTATAAATCTAAATGTTTACCAATTCCTCTTTCCCTTCTTTAGCGCTGTTGGGTCTAATAAGTGCTTCTAATCTACAACTATTGTCTCTTCTATTACATATCATAAAATCAACAATAGTAACAACCATAACTACAACAACTTCATTATTGTTTCATTAAAACAACAATTTTTTATTAAAATTTTCTTTTATATTTTCAATAACTACACTTTTCAATTTCATATGGAAAAAAAGCCCAGCCTCTAAATGCTCAGACTTCTTCCTCGAACATGAATTTTATTTATTTATTAATATTTAATATTTTTTTATTATTTTTGTAGAAACTAACAAAATAAAAAAACTATTGTTGTGGGTGTATAAAACGATAATAAAAACAACAACTATAACAATAACAAAAACTCTATAAAAATTGTTTTTGCTATTGAATAAAATAATAGTTTTTTATTCTAAGTTCTTTAAAATACAACAAAAATTACAAAAAACAAAAAATTTTCAATTATTAAAAAATGTTCTTTTCAAAATGAAAAATATTTTATTGATTTTATTTTAAAGAGCTTTTTTCTATTAGTTTTTCTATTATTAAAGGTGTTTTATTGCTAAAAGCACAGAAAAGAGTCAGTTATGTCTAAAAGGTGATAAGAAATTCAATAAATAGAAATTTTTAATTTAATGTTTCAATTAAAATTATAGATGAAGAAATGAAATATGAAAGAACAAAACAAAAAAGTGGTGATAATTTAAAAAGGACAGAGTGAAAAACCATCAAAGATATAGAAAGTTTTGGACTAGAAAATGATATTAATTAAAATGTTATACTTTTGATAATAAAAAATATATTTAGTTAATTTATATAATTTTTCAAATTAATGAAATGAAATTTTTAGTTTTAAGCTTAAAAGCTTTGGCTTTAAAAAATTAAAAAGCATTAATCCTAAAACGTTAAAGCTTTTAATATTCATGAGTTTTTATTTAAACACAAAATGTTGTGAATTTTATTGATATTAAGAGTTTATTAATATTTACAGCTTAGCTAAAAGCTTTCACGTTAATATTCGAAAGCTTTTATTTAAAGATGAAAAACTTTGATCTTGAAAATTTTCGGATTTTCAAAGCTTTAGAGCTTCAACCTTAAAACTTAAAAGTAATAAGTTCTGTAATATAAATATCTTATTTTAAGGCTTTGAGTTGAATAATGAAAAGCTTTAAAGCGAAAGCTTTGTCTTTAGTGTTCAAGATCTTTAACTTAACTGTCTGGGTTTTCTTATTTTAGAAATACATCTATTAAAAATTTTAATAAAAACAACATTTTCATTAAATATTAAAAGCTTCCAAAAGAAATTTGTATATTCAAATTTATGGTTTTGGGAGTTTCATTTTAGAGTTTTTAACTATGGAAAATGTTCAGAGATTGTAACAAAACGGACCAGCTTTTGTGGAAATTTTAATGCCATGATTTCGTACACTCCGAGAAAACAATCTGCTCCATTAAATAAACTCAGAATCTATTTATCTAAAATTTAACCTGAATTAGTTCTAAAAAACTTCTGGAAATTTTTAAAGGTTCTAAAGATTAATATGCAAACATAATATAAAGCTTTGAAATCAGTTAAATTAAGTTTTAAGATTTTATATTAAATAGTTCTAAATGACCTTGAATGTAAAAAAGTTTGATCTGATTAAAAGAGCTTTAAACTTTTAAAAATTTTAAAAATTTAATCAAGAATTTATTTACAAACATTAACTTCATTTACTTTATGATGATAAAGTAATAATGATTTTTGAGCTTTTAAGGATTTCAAATGCTTTAATGAACCCTTTTTATCTCTGAAATTCGAAATAGCTTTTAACTTTTTAGGAGTTTAAATAGTTAAGGTACAATTTTGTTTATTTTACTTTATTATCCCATAATGGTTTTTGAGCTTCAAAAGCTTTAACAAGAAAATACCCCGCTTTAAAAGTTGGCATCAGCTTTGAGCTTTTAATCAATTGAGAAATTTATGATTTTTTATTTTATTTGAAAAAGCTTTATATGTTTAGGATTTTATTATTAAAAGTTTAAGAATGAGTAGAACTTTTATAATAAACACCTTAATTGAACTTTAAAAACTTTTCATGAGCTTGAAGCTTTTATAATACATTGAATGTAAAGGATTTAGTGAATTAAGAAATGTAACGAAATTTTATTTAATTTAAAAAGGCTTAATTTATTTTTGCTTTTATTATCAAATGGTTTCCGATGAGTGTTACGTTTTAAATTAAACTTTTAATTAAACTTTTCACTCCTAAAGCTTTAAAAAAACTGAAGAACTGAAGAAAACTTGATTTATTGGTAAACATCACTTATATTTCCTAAATCATAATTTCTAGTTCCTCTGGATATTTTTGTAATTAAAAGCTTTTTTAAATAAACTTTGAGCTTTTATAAAGCATTGAATATTTAAAAAAGATTCTTTAAAATTATTAATTAAAAATTATTTCTTTTTATACCTTTTAGAGCAATCCTTATAGTCTAAAAGAATCTACTACAGGTTCTGATATGTCCGCCTGGTCTACAGCCGGTTTGCAGCCAACAACTGGTTATTATTCATATGATCCAACATTTGCTTATGGGTAAGTTTTTTTTATTTTATTTTTATTTTATTATTTCATTTTAAATTCATTTTATGCATTTAAAATTCTAGTCATAAAGTAATTAAACAAACATACAAGCCAACTTCAAGTGATTTATTACATTAAAAAAAATTATTTATTTTTTATACATTTAAATTATCTTAATTTAGAATAAAAAATATATATATAGAAATAACATTTGAATAAAATCTTATCATTAAAATTATAAAATTCAACAAATCTTTTGACACTTAATAAATTATAGAAAATGAATACTGAAATTGAAATTTTGTTAATATTTATTTTGTTTTTTTTTTTTCTAAAAAGTTATCAGTAAATAAATATTGATTGAGAGAATTTTTATATTTCATTGGAAAAGTGACTATAATAGCCTTAAGCTTTCATAGTCTGTTACTTCAAAGTGTCTTAAGAAAAAAGCTTAAACTTGGGGTTAACTTTGAAAATACTTGTATTCCGGCAATAGAATATATTCTTTCAGAGTTAAGAGGAATTAAAGGAAAATAAGGAAAATAATAATAGAAATCTTGTGGAGTTTAACAGGGGATGGCCTTATTAATTGGGATCAGTAGAAATTGAAGAAATTGAAGAAATAGTTTACTTTATTTTTAAAGCTTTTGAAAGTTAAAAATAGTTTAATTCATCTTTTCGCTCTAAAAAGCTTATTAAATAATTTGGAACAATGTTCTCAACTTTAAAGAAATATTTATAACAATTGTTGCCAAATTGACAATATATTGATGTCAGAGCAATTAATACTGTTATGTCATACTTTAAATGATTTGAGTACTTTTTTAGTAAATTAATTTTGATGTTGAAAAGTTTTATTACCATATTTTAGTAAAACCAGTTCTAATGAAACCGGTTTTTAAAACATATTTTTAATAATAATTTAAAGAATTTTAAAAATTGTTAATTTTTTCCCTAAAATTTGGGTTTATTTTCATTTAAATCAAAAAAGATTTGCAGAGCGATTCCAAACCGATGCAAAGGTAAACGCTAATTAAAAGTAAAGACATTAAGCTTTTATCTGGTACTAAATCCCGTATCTATATAACAGTAATGAAAGAGTTAATTATCTTAAATACTTTGCAAGCAAAAATAATTAATTAAAAAAACTAAAATAAAATAACAAGAAAACTATTTTCAACAACATGCCACGCCCATTTTTTCAATTATTTTGAACCTTCGATAAGTTTAGCATTAAATGGCATCAAGATTTTAGAAATCTATGTCCGCTTTAAAATGTCCTTTCCCTGTTTTAAAAAGATTTGTTTTAAATATTTTTCATCTTTTTTTCAATTTTTTCTTTCAAACATTCAACAAGTGTTTTTCAATATAATTTTCCAAGATAAAATAAAAATTCATTGAAGAGAAAATAAACTTCTAGCATATGCTGAGGTTTTCATCCATAAAAAAGAAAAAAAAACAAAAATATTATAAGTTTTCCTCGCAAAAGTATTTAATCCACTTAACGTTAAAAGCATTTTCTATTCAACTTTCTATTTTTATAGAAAAAGAAGAGAGAAAAGAAAAAAATCGAAATATTTTATATATATTTTTCTTAATTTATTTCTCTCTCCTTTCTTTTGTTGTTTCTTTAGTTATGGTGCTTCTTATGATTTGGCAGCAAGACGTAAAAATGCTACAAGAGAATCGACAGCCACTTTGAAAGCCTGGTTAAATGAACATAAAAAGAATCCTTATCCCACCAAAGGCGAAAAGATCATGTTGGCAATTATCACTAAAATGACTTTAACTCAGGTATCCACATGGTTTGCCAATGCCAGACGTCGTTTGAAGAAAGAGAATAAAATGACTTGGGAACCAAAGAATCGTACTGAAGATGATGACGATGATGCCATGTTATCGGATGATGAAAAAGAAATGGATAAAAATGATAAAATTATGACACCAGGTGGTCCGAGTTCTGTAGGAGGCAATATGTATGGCCAACAAATGCTTAAAGGTAAAAATTTATTTCATTTTAAAGTTCCTTAAAGAAATCTCTTTAATAAATTATAAGTAAAGGAAAAATATCCTCCC
Organism: Cochliomyia hominivorax; assembly: GCA_004302925.2. NCBI lineage: Eukaryota > Metazoa > Arthropoda > Insecta > Diptera > Calliphoridae > Cochliomyia > Cochliomyia hominivorax. Next base: position 57,766,975 of record PYHX02000413.1, read on the forward strand.
TTAGTTGTTTAAAAGTCTCTACCTCACCCACCCCTACTTAACACAGATTTCTTGTTGAAGTTAAAGTGGCCCTTATGTACACTTAACGTAACGTTCAAATATAAACCGGAAGTTGACAGCACTTGACTTAAGGATAAGAAATAACAACAGAAAACAAGTGCTTTCTTTAGAAAAAAACTGAAACCAGTACAGCATTAAGTTTATAAACACAAAAAAACCGAGAAGGGGGATTTTAGCTTTAACTGTTTTAAAAGATTTAATTTTCATTTTAAGCCATTTATAGCAAAATACAAACTGTATTTATCTAATTTTAACTTTTTAATTTATTTATTACATTTTATTTTTGTAATTTTTCCAGAACATGACCAACTTAAAAATAATCACCACAATATTAAACATGATTTAAAGGATGATGAGGAAGATCGTAAACCAGAAAATTTAACAAATCCTAGACAATTGGAAAATTACAATACAGCCTCATTATATGGTACATCAACGGGACATCATGCCAATAGCTATCATCCCTATCAAAGTCAACAGCAAACGCAGCAGCAGCAACATTCACAGCATCACAGCCAAAGTCTTTATTATCAACAGCAGCAGCAGCAACAGCAACAAGGATATTTGGCTCAAACAAATAGCAGCCTAAGAGATGAGTGTGGCATACCTATACCAGCCACAAAACCAAAAATTTGGAGTGTGGCCGATACAGTGGCTAATAAAACACCACCACCCAGTCATCATTCTACCTATATGAGTAATAGCCAACAACAACAACTGGCTGCCCAATCATATTATGCCAATAATTTACAAATAAATAATCATTTAGCTAACAATTCCCCTCTGTCCATGATGAGCAGTTATGTAAATGCTGCTGCTTCACCCTATTCACGCCTGACCTCTTCTTCCTATCCAGCAGCTAATAATTATGCTAACTCATCGGGACAAATGAATAATAACACCAGCTCCAATACCTCCACCAATATGATGCATATGACACAACAATATGCTGCCCAAAATTTACACAATCAGCAGCAACAACAACAGCAGCAACAGCAACAAGGTCGCTTGGGGTTTCCTGAAATACAACCTGATACACCACCCCAAACACCACCTAATATGAAACACTCCCAGACCTCAATGCATCCATTAATGGGCAATTCATCCGGCTCTAGCCAAACTTTGCCTTATGGGGGAAATTCAAATGTTTTAAATACCTCCTATGGCAGTGATGTTTCATCTCATACTTCACGTTCAGGTTTAGAAATGCAATAATTGATACAGACTATACAAAAACCTACAAAAAAAAACAGATAAATTCCTAAAGGGTTAAGTGCAACTAACTAAACTAAATACTAATAACTATTAAGGCTTAATTTAATACTTAATATTTGAAATTAATTAAAATCGTTTTTTTTTAAACTGGTTCGTTTATGAAACAGTAATGTAAATGAATGAAATCGTTTGTGAGAAATTTAATTTTTTCTTTATTATTTTTATATTAAGAGAGAGTTGTACTTTGAAGAGAGAATCTTGCTCAGGAGAATAAATTGGATCGCTCAGAGAAAAGAGTAAGATTAACTAACGATCATGTGAAAGATATCATAAGAGTCATTTGTTTTTTAATTTCTTAATAACTCTGGTTATTAATGATGATCTTAACAAGGATCAAGCAGTGTTGTTTAATATCATTTTAGCAACAGAGAGAGGATTCGTAATGAGGGGATATTCGAGGAATTTTCCGGCTCTCTATTTTCTAATTAATTAAAGTTAGATCTACTTCCATCAAACCTTTATCCCTTTGACACGAAGGAAGTATATCTTAAAGAATAAACATCTCTTACTAAGTTGGTTTTATACACAATTCAAATCGATCGTATTAAATGGAGATTGTGATGATCTTAACAGACTCCTTTTTTTAAATAAAAAAAGAGAGAAATATAAATTCAGTTTTAACTCGAATACTTGATGGTCTCACTTAGCTTTTCATTTTCATGCTGGTGATCTTGCCCGACACTATATTAGATTTTTTTTCTCTCAAATCCTTCAATCGTCAGAAGGAGGGACTTATGAAAATGGGCAGTAATTCAATGAGAGAAAAATAAAAATTCTTCGATTTTCTCCTCAAGCAAGAGAAATAAAAACAGATACTTGATGAACCTCTTTTTTTAACAATAGCAAGTTTAACAGAGATGCTTGACTGAAGTAATCTTAAAAATGAATAATATCAGTCTTTGACTAAGTTGTAAGTAGTCAGATTGTGTTTTAATCATTTATTGAAATCATTTTTCACTTAGCTGAGTGTTATGATAACGATCGTGTTATGCCCGTGTAGAAAACAAAAATACTTCGGTACCTGGAGACAAGTTGGCGATCGTAGTTCTAGAGCTTAATGTGCTTTATTTGAGATTTGAAAAAAATTGATAATATTTCAAAGCGAAAAATATGAAAATTCACATTTTCGACTAAAATGTTGTCACTTATACATAAGTTTCTATTGATTTTCATTTATTTCATTTAACAAAGTTTTCTTTCAAAATATTAATTGATATTTTTTATTTTATTTTTTATTATTTCTTCCTCACTAATGTCTCTGTTAAGAGGCATAAGTGCTGTTTTTTTAAATGAAATAAAAATTCTATAACTTCTCACATAAATACCTGTTATATGTTAAAGCAAAAACCATTTTTCATTGCAAATAAACTTTTAGTTTATGACTATTAATAATATTTTTAGTGCTTAATAAAAAAAACACACACACATACACAAACATATAAACATTTGAGGAAGTTGTATCAAATACAAATGGAGGGAAAAAATAATAACACTCTTGCCAACACATGCTTAAACATGTGTTTTTTTGCTCGTTTATTTCAACATTTGTATATTTATATATATTTTTTAATTATTTTTTTCTTAAGCGATACATATTTAATTAATTGTTTTACTTATACAAAACAAATATATCTACGTTGAATATTTAGCACAGACATATAAAAAAATTGCAGCTGATTAATTAAAATACAGTTAAAAAAATATTTTAATGACTTAATTCTTAACACTTATACGGAGGGACTTTAAGATGAAGCGGTTAGACAGACAGACAAACAAGCAGGAGAGACAATGAGATAATGTGTTTAAATTTAAAAGGCGGTTACTTGGGTTTTAAAATACCCTTCAAATTTAGGTTTAAATGGGTTAAATGGGTTCCTAGACCTATAATTCCTTAAGGAACTCAGAAGATCTGATTTTATGAGAGGCTCATGTTTCTTCCTAAATTTAGAGCTTTCAAATAGCAGAGGACTGTAACATCATAACATTGAGAGCTTTAACTTGGACCCTGAATTTTTTAACTGCGAGCTAAATTTTGTTTCTCATTAAATTTCAAACATTTTTTCCTGTCTTTTAGCCCTTGACGAGGCATTTCTAAATGCTAACATGTGGTTTTTACATTTAACAGTTTTCGAAATTTTCAGTCTTTCAAGATCTCGAGTCAGTAACCATAAGTAGTTGGGGTATAAAGCGTCTGTGCTTAAGTTTGTAACGCTCAAAAAATATTGCTATCACCACTTTTAAGAATCACTTTTTGAGTCGATTTTGGAGATACCTTGATGAATACTGACACATGTCATTATTTTGACCCAAGGACGATCAAAATAATGACTTAGCCCTCATACAAATGTTCCTACCGGAATGGGGGTTTAAAGTCATAAGAGTGCAAAATATGAAAAATTTTTATAAAATTAAGCATAAATTGTTAAACAAATTATACGAGAGTCGTTCCTCCTGGTAGCTACCATTTATTACCAACAGTATGGTGATGCGAATAAAATAGTCGGGCTTGACCGTCTGTAACTTCTTAGTTGTTTTGATTTGGTTGATCTGTTCAGAAGCTTTCACTTCTTAGGTCCTATACACAATAACATGTTATTAAATCTGACTTATAAATCGATCTTTTGTTTGTCTTACTTTATTTCTTAACCCTACATACTAACTGTAGGGTATATTTTTATTACCAAAAAATTCATTCACACTTTTTGCGATGCGATATAAATCTACTCACATAAATGCAACTCTTGACTAATGTATCATTCTGTATAATTTATTATTTTTGTCATAAACAAAAATCTACTTAAATTTAACACTAAATTTACTACATTTTTAATTTTAACCATAAAATTTTAATTTTTTCATTTTGTTTATAATTTTACAACCTTAAATCGGTCATAGAGAGATTATTAACATTTTTTGTTGTTGATTTTTTTAAAGTACCTTAAGTTCACTTTTAAGAATTTTTAATAAAATTATGCACTTGGAAAAATAATAATAAAAAAATTATAAACAAAAAATAAAATTAATATAAAGGTTTTAAATAAACATTAATCATATTAAGTCATTAAATTAAATTAATTAAATTTTTTATTTCTTTTTAGTTTTTTTTTTTATTAAAATAAAAAAATTTTCCTCGTAATTTAAGATTTTATTTTTAAGTAAATATAACCATTAAATATATATGAATAAATAATTTAAAAAAAACTGTGATAATAATATAAATAAATACACTTACACATATATACATTTATATAAATATTTGTATAAAGTATTTAATATTAATAATAATATCAATATTTCCTCTTCTTTTTTTAGTTAAAATATATAAAAATATGTTTGTATGTATGTAATTGTTAGTTTGTAATTAATCATTTAATATATTAAACACAATTTAATACTTAATACTTAATATAAATATTAATATAATAAAAAATCATTTAGTTAATAAATATATAATTGCAATATGTAAAGAATTATTATTAATCGTAAAAAAATATTTCACATTAAAATTATTTGAAGAAGAAAAAATCCGAAAATTTAAATAAAGTTGTAAATAAAAATTATAATTAAAAAAATAAAATGATTTGTTTTATTTAATACATGTAAAGGAAAGTGTGTTGGCAGGGGCTTTCCAGGAATGAAATCGGGAAAGAACAATGAACGAGGGGACAGAATGGATCTTTCTTCGGAAATAAAACTGTAACCTCTAGTTAGCTAGATGGATTTGCATGAAATATAACATACACTGAACCAAATGCTTTAGGTAATATTAACGAAATGTTTTTCGCAGATCTTTAACGAAAAAATGGCGTTAAATAAACAGATTTTTATTTCAATTAACAGCATTTCTTTCAAATTGAAGAATTTTCTTCAAATATACTTAACAAATTTAATCAAAATTAAAAATAGTAAATTTGAATGAAATGTTTGTTTATTTAACTATTTTTTTCGTCAAATATGTGAAATAATTTTGTTTTTTTCTTTGTCATATTAACTGAAATATTTATGAATGAAGAAAAATATTTTATAGAAAATTCAAATTAATATGATCGCATAATAGATCTTCAGATATTAGATTTGTTATATTTGAATTGAATGGAGAATTTATATACCCTCTGACCCTGTCCGATCTATTTTTTTTTATTAAAAATTTGTCACTAAAAGACTCTAAATAAAATAGTTCTCCCTCGATCCTATCCGAGCTATATTTTGTTCAGTAAAACAGTTCCAAGAGAAAGTGATTTCAAAACTTTCGCTATAATAGTTCGAATATTTAGAATATTAAAACACCAAAGAATGTTCATAGGATTTCGTAATGTGTTCACTCTTTTTTGGCCTGACTTGGCAACCTGTCGCTATGGTAAACAAGCCGTGATGTGGTATTTTTACCTCGAGAGGCAAATCTTCTAAACTGTCCGCGATTATGGTAACCGTAAACATATAATAAATTATTTAATTAAATTTTTACACTTTTTATTGTTTTAACAGGAGGAGAGAAAATTGTTTACATTGTGGTTCCCTAAATCACTTTAAACTTTTCAAGATCAGTTGTATTTAATAAAAAAAGATACCTTATAATACTCCTTAAACAGGTTAATCAAATTGTAACTGCAAATGATACTTTTCAAAACATTTTATGTCCAAATCTCATCAAGGGATCTAAAAGGATTAAATTGATTTAAATCAGTTTTCTTTTCATTACAGTTTCTTTCCATTCGGTCAATATATCATTTGAAGATAAATTACATTTAATAGTTTCTCAGAATTTTTAATAGTAATTTGACAAATTTTCGAACTTCGTTTTTTTCTTCAACTACAATTAATGATAATCCTTTATTTTCCATTATGTTCTCTTTGGCTGTTAAGAGGAGTGTGAGTGTTTGTTTGTAATTTTTTTATTTTGGTATAAATTTAGGCTCTTATGTCACAACACATTGTCAGGTATAATGTTGACATTTTCAATGAATCATGGCCACGGACAGTTTTAAAACATTTTGTGACAGTTTTTCCCATTTTTTTCGTCTACATCTTGTTGGTTAAAATTAATTGAAAATCATTAATATGCTCTTTTTTATAAAAGAACGTTAAAGAAGGAAAAAAATATATAAAAGTAATACTGAACATTAAAAAAAGGGATGAAGAAATGTAAACACACTTTTAAGGAATAAAAAGAAGAAAATAAAAAAATCTTAAATAAACCACATGAGTGGTTTTAAACCACCGTACGATGTCGGGACCAACTCAGTGAATGGTTGGATTATTAATGATAGTAATTTTTTTCAATGATCATCAGGTGGACTTGAATTTGAAATCCACAAAAAGGATGAATAGAGGAGAAAAAACTAAGAATAAGAACAGAACATAAAAAATGATACTTTATAAAATTGTTCATTTTCTTTCTTTCTTTCTTGCGTTTGGGCCTTTAAGAATAATTATGTAAGATCATATATAGAGGATATTTTTGTTTGTTGTTGTAGTTTTATTCAAAGATTTGCTTTTGATTTTATTTTACAGAACAAAATAAAAATAACATGTAAAAATATTATAGTCGGTCAAATCCGACTATACTCCACATTATTGGTTGTAAATGACAGGCCCTCGTATAACTTGTTTTTCTGTTTTATGATAATGTGCAAAGAACATTACTACGACAATATCTACGTGAAATTTATATGTTTTTGAAAAGGAATTTTTCCGGAGAGTTATATCGGAGTTAGAAAAATAGATGGACAAACCCTTTAATAATTTAGAACATCGATTAAAAATGCTTTAATATTTGTTTTGTTGAATTTTGTTAAAATCGCTTTATATTTAGGACTTCTACGACCTTAAAACATCATTCCGAGAGGACATTCGTGTGGGAGGCTATTATGACTAATTTCAATAGGCTTCGTCGTGCTGTCCTTCCAAAAAAATAATATATACCAATTTTCATCAAGATATCCTAAAAATTGCAACCTGTAGAGTGTTCACAACGTTTACATGGCCGGACAGCCAGCCTGCCGGACAGACAAGTGGTGGACATCGTTAAATCGACTCAGAAAGTGATTCTAAGTTGGACGGTACACCTAAAGGAGGGTGTTACAACATTTTATCTCTATGTGACAAACATCAGCACAAACGCATAATATCCCAACCATCTTCGGTGGTGTAGGGTACAAAAAATATCAACTAAAAGACAGCAGTTAAGGACATGTTATGTGATCTTAAACATTTAAGATTTGATTTTAGTTACAGTTTTTGCAAAAAGTAAAAAACTAAAAATCTTTCGTATGTGTTTTTTAGAGATTCCGACAATGTGATAACTTCGTCTTGTGAATTTATTTCAGTTTAATATTTATTCATATATAAGTCTGATCGTGTATAGTAGCTCTGATTCCATAGGTTTACTATATAAATGTGCAATGGATCTGCAGATGAAACCTAGAGCTTTGCTTTTTTAATATTTTGAGAAATGCGAGGTTAATGTATGTAATAACATTTGTGCATTCTTAAATTTTAACGAGGGTTAATGGCAAAGTAACTAAATGAGGTAATTTTCTTTTGGAAAATTTGAAACTCAAAGCAACATTTAGATCCTTTCGTTAAAATTCTTGATATGTGTTTTAAAAATTTACCATTACCACTGTTCCTAAGCTTTTTTCAATAATTCTGTAACGGAATATTGAATTGATACCGTATACCACAATAGGTTTGAGGGATATGAAGAGTTTGTGCAGATGTTACACAGATGTTGCAGCTTTGAATCGAATTAGAAATCGATGCACGTTCTTGCAATGTCAAAGTAAATTTTGTGGTTCTGATGGTAGGGATAAAACCGATCATCACAAATGGTTATGATCGGTCCATTATTTCTTATAACCCTTATACAAATGCCATCCCAGAATGCGATTTTAAGCTGATAAAAGTCTAAAAATAGCAAAAATAAAAACTGTCTCCATTCGGTTCAGAATTTCTTATAACATAAATATTAATATCACTACAATTGTTACATTCTAAAGCAGAAATCGGAAAGCTGATGGGGAATAAACTTCCAAAATGGGTCCAAAAACCATCACCAAAATTCAATTTATGGTTTGATTAAAATAAAAATTCTCAATCAGATGGATCTTAAAATAACTTTTACAAAATGTTATAGTTTGGAACAATTTAGGTTTAAAAAATGTTTGGATTTTATAACAAATACAAAATTTAATGTAAGATTCAAGAATCATATCTATATAGACCAGAAAAAAATATTTTGATTTGAAACTTTGTAAATGACGTGCAAATTTTGGAAAAAAATTCTTTTTTGGATTTAAAATCTGCACGCCGATTTAGGACGGAAGATTTCTTCAAATAGCTCCCATAAAAATGTCCTTCCGGAATTGAATTTTAAGTACTGATAAATAAACATTCATCTGACCCCGTACACCAAATTTGATGAAGATCAGTTCAGAAATTACTTTAGCTCCTATATTCCAAAGAACATCTTGTTCCCATTAATTAACTTCAATATTCGACCCCGTTTATTCGAACCTGGCTGATTGAATTTACTTATAACTTTATATAGTTTAAATGATAAGCTTCATAGAAAGGGAGACCAGAGCTTTGAAGCCACAAAATATGATATTTCGACATCATGCGAAACTAGTCAAAATTTAAACAATTAAGGATGTAATAAATGGCTTCGTCGAATTTTCAATGCCACATTTGTGTGGTAAAACCGCTTCTCACATTTATATACATATATACGTACAAGGGTTTATCGACCGGAAATTGTTCTCGGGATTTTACCGGTATATTAATTTTTCTAAATTCCGGGAAATTTTCGGGAAGTAAGTAAAGTGAAGAAGGTGTGTAACTCCAGACGGTAACATATAAAAATTCAATGAAATAAAAGCATTAAAACATTAGTTTACAGAATATAGGATATTCTTTTTTATTCCCGGAAATTCCTGGGAATGACAATTTTTTTTCTCAAATTTCCGGAAACCGAAAATCCTAATACGTACTCACAAACAGTTGTTTTTCATAGCTAATTTTGGCTAAAACTGATCCGATTTTAAAAATACTCGACGTGATGAAACTTGAACCAAGCTTGCATAGGTCTGGTTTCAAAGGTCCAATGTTATTAAACAGTTCTGGGAGAAATTATCCGTTGATAGAAACCTGGTTCAGGTAAAAGATGATGTTTCTAAAGCCAAAAAAATAGAAAATATTTTCAGAAGAGCTCCCAAACAAATCTCGTAGAATGATAATCAACGAACTATAACATTTAGGTTAATTATCAATTAACCCACCTAATTTATAAATATTCAAAGTCCGTATCCTCATATTTCTGATTGTGGCGTTTAGTTCAGGTATTTACCTGTGAGAAACTATTTATGCCTTAAATGATCTCTTTTTCCATCCTCCTGTTCGGTTTCCTAAAAAGGTCAGAAAATTATAAGTTGTCATTTTTAACTGTCATATGTGTTGGCTACTGGTTTTTTGTTAGTATGAGTCTGTCTGTCCCTCCTTCTCTCTTTCTGTGGTTCGTATAAATCTTAAGCCTTAAAATCGGTTGGTTTCTTTAGAATTACAATTTCCTATAATAATATTTTTTTTGAACAACAACAAACACTCCTCCTTTTTTGTGTAAAACAACAAAAAATCTAGAGTGAACGTGTGTAGTTCTTTTTCATAGTTTTCTTATGATCTTGTTTATTTTATGTCGTTTTAAATTATAATTTTTTGTAACAATTTTTTGTAGGGTTTTTTATTTTAAATTATTATTTCTTAGTATTAATAACCGCAACAAAAACAACAACTTGAAAAAAACATTAATAAAGAAAAAAAGATCTTAAACTATTTAAGTCAATATTGTTTTATTGTTATAATAATTTGTTGATAAGGAGTGAGATCGAAAACTTCTTGACACACATACATATGCACATGTTAGTAAAAACGAATTCATTATAATAACAGTTTTTATATTTTAATTGAATTAAAATTCCTTCTGTTAACGTTTTTATAGTGATCTCTATCACATTGAGCAGGAACAGATATTCCATCTCCCCTTAAAATCGACCACATTTTTGGACACCTTTTTGTGCCTTTTATTTCTCTTTAAACAAAAGCCAGATATCTTTCCACTGGTCTTAAATCTGGACAGTTTGGAGTATTGGTCTCCCTTGGTACAAATATCACATTATTGTTGTTGTATCACTCAAGTGTTGTTTATCATAGTGATAGGGTCACTATGTCAGGCCAAAAATATGTGTCTTTTTTGTAAACATTCGTTGATATAGATTTCGGTATTTATAGAGCCCGTAGTAATAAATGATTGGTTTTTTTTTGACGCAACTCCATATTGCTTGTCATACCAAAAACTTTTTGAGAAATTTTGACAGGGTCCTTAACTTTTTTTCAAAATCGAGTATCCGCAACATTTAATTTTTGTCCAGAAATTTGCCAAAAATCTGCCAGAACTCTGTTTTTGGCCTATAAATTTTAAAAGCGCTTTATGGGCCTTGTACTGTTTAAATACATTAGACCAATATTTTGGCCAACTTTTTGTAGGAATAATATTGTGTTTTGTAACCGACATGTTTTACAAAGATTACTTGATCATAAAAGAATCAACTAATATTTGGTTTAAAAGTTAATAGGAAAAAAGTGTGTTAAGAATTTTTCGATCTCACTCTTTACTATTTTCTTGGTAGTTTATTACGTGTGGTATTTTTTGTTATAATTTTTAATTTTTTATTTCATATCAATATAGTTTTTTTTCTGAAAAAGGGTTAATTGTTATATTATCACACACTTATACACTTACACTCCTGCTGTCCCGAAACCCATAAAGAAACCCATAATATTTTCTCAGCCTCACACAGACACACACTCAATCGCTCTTTTTCCATTTATATGTTTATATAACTGTGATATCTATTAACTGGTCGCCTAATAATGTTATAATTTCTATAGAATTTCGATTTTATAAATTGTTTTTGTCTTTTTCTATTTTCTGGTAAAAATAGTCTTTTTCTCATTTTGGTAACAGCTACTCAAACAGTTTTGACTTATTTTTCTTCAAAAACCTGCTGTGAAGATGTAAATTTCATATTTCATCTATTTTAGTTCAAATTCAAATGAATTTTTTAGTTTATCTGAAAAATGAATGAGAAGAAGAAGAAGAAAAAAGATGAATAAATAGTTCATTCGTAAAAAGATGTCAGAGTTTATTAATTACTTTATAATGGAGATCATTATGGGCCAGCTACTGCTGTGATTTTATTTGTAAGATAAACTCCATTTCAATGGAAATAGTTGAGAAAAAGATGAAGAAAGAGACGTTGTTTTGTGGTTTTAGGATGATAATACAACAATAAAGTTGATATGAGATCATTAATTACCGAATTTAGATTATTCGACTTAAAAAAAGAAAAAATTTAATAAAATATTTTAAATAAAATTAAAAGTAATTTGTCTTATGAGGGCAATATTTTTCTTTAGATAACGATAAAAAAATGTTAATAAAAAATAGTGGTAGTTGACATTACATAATGTCAAGTGATGAATTTGGTATTTGGGAAGAAACATGTGATAAATATCATGAGATCATTTTAGTTAACATATTTCAATGAAATTTTAAAAACATTTTAAAATTATAAACATAAAATCATAACATAGGAGTGAGATCGAAAAAATAATAGGAATGTTTTATTCGGCTATGCAAATCTTCAATACCCTACACAATAAATACATGTGAAGTAATATACATTTACAATGTTAAAATACAACATACGAACACTTATAGATTCATCAAATTATTTACATATTTGGCTATAACTTTTTTCTACTGAGCCGATTTTGATACATTTTGGAATAGTAATAAGGTACATATAAATCATATAGCAGGCCATATTTTATTGATCTCTGTCAATTATTGTAGGTTTGAGCGTGCCAACAACATACAGACGGACATAACTAAATCGATTTTCATTTGACACAAGAATGTATGAACATGATGGATTCTTTCTTTACGTAACATACGGAATGACAATGTGACTACTTGTGGTGATGGATATTAATAAAAATTGATCCACCTTTTGCTTTAAAAAGCATAAGTAGTGAAAAAAGTAAGAATATAAGAATGATACATATATATGCGATCTTAAATAAATTTTCAGTTTTAAGAGATGGTCTCAGATATCGGTCTATACCTTTTTACTACACAATTGATTTTGCCCGTTTTTGGTAGGCAATGCGTCAGAACTATAACAAATAATTAGACCAAATACCATTGTCCTGAGTCAATTAATTTCAATTATAAAACAAAAACAAAATTAACTCTAAATATCAGTGTTTAAAACTTAGAAAACGTTAACTTTGTTTTATCTGCTGTAGCAAGTTACTACAGTTTCAATAATGCTTGTTGAGTTAATTCCCCTAGATAGTACCATTTATTCAGGAGTCATCTTTAATGAATTCTTGAATCGAAAAATCTTTCTGAATGCTGGATTACGAATTTCATTAGCAAATCATCGGAGTTGGATGAGGTTTTGTTTTCAACCTGTTTTTTGATCAGTGAAGTTTGTGCCTGATTTATTTTCAGTGATAATGTGAACCAAGTCTCGAATTGGCCACAACACAAAGTGGATCCTAAGACAACTTATTCAATATTTTAATATCGGAATAGAAAACTATGTTAACATATATATAATATAGTAAATCATATACAATCTACCGTAAGAAACAAAGTAACATAGGAAATATAAATGATTGCTTAGGTTTTGAACAGCAAGTTTTGATGTTAATTTAGTTTTTATTATATTTAAACTTCTAGAAAAATGGAAATAATAATCCGATTTTAGTTTTATTATCAAATTTTAATCAAAAGAAATGTTTTTCATTAATCTATTAAAAGAGAACATATAAGTCAATGAAAAAATGTTGCTAAGGTTTTGAACACATCATTATATTTCACAATTTCTTTTTTTTTTTAGATTTTCTTAATTTTAAATTAACCAAATTTTCGTAATGTAATATAAAATGTTTGCTGGGTGTCTAGCATGTACGTACATATTCGTAACTTTTTGTTATACAAAAATACAAGTGTTAAAGTAATTTTTGTACATGACGATACATGTAAATTTAATGACTTTTTGCGAAAAAGTGGCAAAAAATTGACAGAGATGACAAACAAAATTCAGTGCAGGAAATTAACGTAGAGTTGGAGAAAATTGCATATGGAAATGGAGAATAAAGGCAAAACAGTAGAATAACATTTATCTCAAAATAACATATACAGTAACTGTAACCATAAAATAGACAAAAAGTTTCGAAATTTACACAATTTGTTTTCAGATTTTTCCTCCTTTCAATTTTGAATCTTCCCAAATCTCATCATAGAGATTCTGATGTAAAATATATTTTCAAAAAATGTTCCCAAACGTTCCAAAAGCAAGAAAAAATATAAAAAATTTGCATTCATTCATATAGAGATCTTCATTCATAATCGCTGTTACTGTTTGAGACTGTGAGAGACGTTAAAAAAGAGCAGCAGAAGTAAAATAAGTTGACTTTAAAACAAGAGTCTGAAATTATGTACGAGTATAATTAACAACTCATAAACACTTATCGTATAAAAGAAGCTTTTTATTGCCACTAAAACATAAATTTGGTAATAAAAAACATAAAAATTTCAACTACAAATTGTTTCTTCTTCTTCTTACTTGCAAAATTGTTAATTGTTTTGCACTTTTTTCATTGTTTTTATATTTTTCATGCGATTTCTGCACAGGAAATAATGTCAAAAGTGCAAATCTGCATTTTAATTATAAATTTATATGTTAAGGGAAATAATTATTTATGTTAATTTGTTGAAAACAAAAACAAGATAAATTGACATTTGGCTACAAATTAAAGTGGTTGTGTGAGAATTATGGTTTTAAAATGAAGCGTTATAGTTATTCTGTGTTGTTTTCATCATTCAGATTAGAACCAAAATTAAAGGAACTTATCTGCCTTTAATTTTGTACGAGTTGTGATCAAAAGAGATTTTAGCTTTATCGACTGTGACTGTGCTACATATGGATGACCATTGTGATGGATGACTATTATGATCTTAAATCTGTTTCTTTGATAACTCTCCCTCAAAACGAATCGAAAGCTAAGTGAAAGTACCAGTCCTAATTCCTTAAACCAATGTTTGGTTTATATGTCGAGAAATTACATTTTGGAGGTTCTCTGTAATAATTCAAAATTCTTCTTCCAATACTTCCATTTTTATATTTCCAAGTTTTTTGAGTTCGTGCATCTGCCAACAATCGGTAACATTCATCGTCTATTTTCTTCAAAAGGAGCTATCAGACTTTTTCGAAAACATGGAAACTGCAACAGAAGTTATTGCGCAACGTCTTCACGTAAGAATGGCTACCAATTGAGGTTGAGTTTCAGGTCTATTAAATTCTCATCAGAAATAATTATCCAAATCGATTAGTCTCAACTAAAGTGCAAAATAGTCAAAAATATGGGGATGGCAGTGCCCCAATCTGTTCCCCGGATTACCAGCAAATACCCTAACAGACACTTTGAAGGCAGCCTGTTAACACATAACGTCCAGTGAAAGCAAATGCATTATCGCTAAAAGATCCTACGCATTACTTGAATAAAAACGCCGTTGTGAAGAACTCATAGTTTAACATCCCCATATAAAGACTGAAATAGCAAAATTCTTAACACACATTTTTCATTAAAACGTATAACCCAAGCATTATTTGATTTTCTTTGTTTATCATATTATGCTTGTAAAACGTGTCAGTTATTATGTTTAATGTCAAACAAATAATTGAATTTTTAATTCGAATAAAATTAGTTACCAGAAAAATTGCTTACGAAAATTAAAATATTTTCAACAAAATCCAACTTGGTGCTACAAAAAGAGCCATTTGGTACAAACAGTTAATCGGATAGATTTTTCGCAATTTTTTGGTTAAAACTTTTATGTTGCTGATGTTAGAGGGAATATTGAAGAAAAGTTTAAGACCAAAAGCAGACAAAATTTCCAATAAAAGTTCGAGGTATGGAAAGCAATATGCAGTAGAAAAAAAGGCTGCTTCCATTCCTAAGACTTCATAATGTGTCCACTTATTTTTTGCCTGACTACAATAACAGTAATGTGATATGTGTACCAAGATAAGCAAATCCTCCAAACTGCCTGGAGCTAAGATCAGTGAGAGAGAATTGAAGTGCACAAAAGTGTGGGCGATTTAAAATGAAGATGGATAACTGTTCGCGCAAAGTGAAAAAAACACTATAAAAACATTAATCATAGGGTTTCCGAAAAAGGTTCAAAATTTCGTTACTGATGATTTGTTAATTGGATTGATCTAAGTTTTTGTTTCTTTATTTTTAATCGTATTCTAAAAAGATAATAGAAATTAAAAAAAAACTAATGAATTTTCTCATTAATTTTTAGCAAATTTATCACAATTAATGTTAATCAGTTGTATTAACAAAATACTTGCGGTTATTAAAATTAATTATTATCTGAGATCTTAACCGGAAGTGTTTATTTAAATTTATGAATGAAATCTTAAAAAAAATCATTATTTATTTTTTTTTACTGATCTTAACTGGAAATTGCTCCTTTTTTTACTCTCTTATAATGAAATCTAAAAATTCTTTATATTTCAATTCATTCATTCATTTCATCAGTCAGTCAGTTTGTCAGACGCTCATTCAGACTTTTTGGTTATGATGTCGCAAAGAACTGTATGATTGTGTTAACAAAAGTTTATGAAACATAACATTTTGTCAACATTTTTGGCAATTAAATTTATACATGTGTACATTTGTTAAACACTCATATACATACACATGTATCCATGTATGTACTTAAATACATGAACAACATTAGTAGCAGCAACAACATCAAACTAAAAACAACTAAATATGTTCAAGTCGGTCAAGCCCGACTAACTTATATCCTACTCCACATTTTTGGTGGTAAATGCCTGTTACAAAAAATTTGGAAATGTCCCTCGTATAATTTGCTTTTCATATTTACGCTTATGTGTGCAATAGATTATTATGATACCAATATTTATCTGAAATTTGCGAATTGTTTCTGGAAGATTATATGGAAGTTAGAAAAATTTATGGACCGACCCTGGTATAATTTTTCACAGAGGTTTTGGCTTATATTTATTCGAATTTGACTAAATATTTTTACAATATCCACGTATGTGTTCGATTTATAACTTTCAAAGTGATATCTGGAAGGGTGGTTGTATGGGACCTATGAAAAATAATGAACCGAACCTCGTATATTTGGCACATTGTTTTAGATAATAAGACTTATTTTCACTAAATTTGTTCAAGATCGATTTTATTTTTAGGAATTTTATGGACTAAAAACCGCATTTCGGGTTACATTTGTATAAAGACAATATGAAATAATGTACCGATCATAACTAATTTCAATAGCCATCGTTTTCGGGACAAAATAATACTTGCCAAACTTCGTAAAGATATCTTCTAAACTGCGATCCGTACTTTGCGAACATACCTTACATGGACAGCTAGTCGGATGAACATGCTAAAATATGCATAATACCCCCATCACTTATGGTGGTGTAGGGTATAAAAACAGCAATAAAAACTAAAGACTTAACAATCATTTATTTCATTCATTCAGTGTATCAGTCAGTCACTCATTCATTCAGTCTTTTATTCATTTGTATCTTTTTAAATAAAACTTGGAATGTTTTTTTCCTTTTTCATATTTTACAACTACATTTGTACATTTACACATACTAATATAATTTCTGATGTAAAGTGCATGTGGTGATTATTTATTGTTGTTGTTGTTAAAGTTCTTGTTTTATAGCTGTTTTTAGTTTTGGCCAAAAATTGTTGACGTTTTTAGTTTGATGATGATTATTCTGTTTAAAATTAATTTCATAAATACAACTGACTGACTATATCTCGATGTAATGTATGGGCTAAAAAAAAATTAAAACTATATTTCAAAATTTCCACTAAGAAAAGAAGTCTATAAATATATACTTTCTTCCCATATATACTTTTAGGGCTGTTTAGATCCACCTTTAGACTTTTCCATTTCAATGGACATATTTTTATCAATTTTCACATATTCCATCCAAATTCAAAGTTTCTTGAAATAAACTTTTTTGATCCTCAAAAGGTGCTGAGGATGTTTACCAAATGTGGATTTTTTGAGTTCCTGACATGGTTCCACATAAATTTGTTTATAATCCATTAGGGACCAAAATTTTATGAAAATGAAATTGGAGTTAACGTGACACGTTCAAAAATTCATCATTTGTGATTAAAACTATTAAAATATTTGTTTGTAAGTTGTAATCGTAATTAAAACTGTATGTTTAGTGGTTTCGTTTTGAATTAATTTATTTGTATGTTAAGAAATTTTTGATTTCAATCCTTATTATTGAAGCTTTAATATGTTTTTACCCATACATTAGCATATATATATATATTAGTATTTGTTTATATGTTCTTGTTTGTTCGGAACTTATTTGTATGTAAAAATTTTATTCCGAAATTGTAGAAATGAATTGTATTCTGATACAGTTAAGTGTTTTCAAATAGCGTAATTTAATTTTCGCTGATGTTTTCGAAACTTACGTCATACGAACATATTTCTTTATATCTACAATTACTCACATGTTATTGATGTATTACATTTCATTTGCTCTTTTTATTAGCACTACTGTATATATCTTCATTTTGTTACCATGACTGTGATATGAGTCTGGTACTTTAAAATTGAAAAAAAGAAGTGAACAGTTTGAATACAAGGAATTATTATGTTGTTCCATGTTTTGTCGTATTTACGAACACTTTTGAATGGATGTCATGATTACAATGAGATGATACTCTGAGAATTATCGCATGCGACACTTATTTTAACAACAATAAACAAACAAGAATGTCAGACACATAGGAGGTCAGTTAGAATCTTTACATATTAATGTAACCATATAATAACAAATAATGTTCCAAATAAATAAATTAAATACAATTGAATTTAATTTTAATTATTATTTATAAATTCAAGAATTCGGCATTGAAATTTTTAGAATACTCCTTGTTTCAATCGATCGCTCTGATACGATCCAAATTGGTTAAATTTTTCGATATAAAAACACCTGTGATTTTATCATTGATGAAGGCATTTGACGAATTTGACATCTGTAGCAAGATTGTGAAACATGTTTTTTAATCGTTTTAAGTATAAATAATTTTATGACAAAATTTTATTTAATGGGAGTCTCATGACGATCTTATATTTGAAGAAAGCGGGTGATGAAATTATACAATAATTTGAAAGATCTTCAGTTAACAAACAGTAACATAAAAATAATTTTGCAGATATGAAACTGGAGGTGAAAACATATGCGAAATACTATGATTACAGCAGACTGTGTTCAAATTTCCTCAACACACAGAAGACGAAGATCCTCATGCTGTTAGGAAATACAATGATTAAATAAACAGTCCATTGTTAGGTGTTATCTGATTATCCTAAGTTCAATATCGCGCAACTGGAGTTTCTCCTGAGATGCATAAAATGTCGCGGTTTCGATCAGCAATAGATCAGCGTTTCGATTGAAATTCAGAGCCAGCTCCCTGATATCGTTTCCCTTTTACAAAATTTATTTGCTAATTTGGATACGCATAATTCAGTATGCGGATAGTTTGCTTCCCGCAAATATTTTTTTCCAATTCCTACCACACTGAGGGCGAAAATTTTAGAAAACTTGGAATGCTGATTGTGGAATAAAATGTCCATTGATCTAAGTGCATGTAATTCCATAACTTATAAATTATCCTCTACCATCAATAGAATGTAGTTAAAAAACTACAATGTTTTAATTTTCATGTTGTTTGAAAACATTTTCCATTATAAGGATCTTGTTCACTTTGGCGCCATTTGTATAAATCTCCACGAATATAACATGATTACCAGACATAAATCTAATTCAATCAGATTTAAGCATAATTTATAATATTGAAGAGATGTTAACAAAAAACAAAAACAAAAGAATCGAAAATATATATATATGACAAAATAATGTGTTAAGCAGACGTCAACACCTAAGACACACCAACAACTAACCAGTCACCAGTAAAATGCCAAAAAATACAACAACTTTTTCTTAATGCTGCAACTGTTTAGAAAGATTCCTTGTTTCGTTTCGTATTTTTTTTCTTCCTCCTGTGTCGTTTATTTTAGTGGCTGCCACATTTTAAACGAACTACTACTCATAACTAGAGAGTTGTCCTGCCAAAAAGTTGTAGTTGTTGTTGTTATTGTGTCTTCTCTATACCCCATACCATGATAAGGGCTTCAAACAACATACAACCTTTGGCTTAACTTTTTTCCCTCGCCTCCTGTCCCATGTTTTTGTCCCGTTTATAAAGTTGATTTTGGTTTTTTGATCTGATCGAACATCAAAATAAATCAACTTAAAATTAACCTGACTTATGCTCAGTCATATTCATAGCGGGATATTGAATAAAGAACTAAAATGTTTTGAATAAAAGAAGCAGAGAGAGCGATAAATGAATAAATAAACTTGAAGGAACTAGTCAGTAATCGAAGATGTTTATGGAGATGCGTGGTGGGTTCAGTGTAGCTTGTGTTGGTGATGGAAATGCGACCCAAGATCACGAGGAGGTAAAGTTAAAGACAACAGTCTACACAACATGATTTTAAAAGTCTTACTTGTTACTTATTTACTCGTACAAACAAAATTTGTGAGATGATCTCGTCGAGTCAGAAAAATAAAATGAATCTATATGTAGATGAGCATCTTATGAAAGAGTTTAATCATTAAATGTTAAAAGTAAATTAGGGACTCTCAGAATTTACTCAACTGTTTTCTATTTGAAAGTTTCAAAAGTAATTCAGACACAGAGAGGTTTAGAAGGGAGATCATGTTTAAAATATAGCAATTGATCAAAGAAAAGTAATGTTTAGGTATTAAGGTCGATGAAGAAAGTTTCTCGACATTCTAACTGAATTTGATGAATCGATTCCAATGATCTATCATGATAAAAGGCATTAATTGGCTTTGGGTTGATTTTTGCATAAACTTGGTTATTTAGGCATCTCTCTCTGCTAAGGGAATGACTTGATAAGTAATTTACTAATTGATCGACCTTTACCAAGGCACTAAAACATAAGGTGCTGGGTGTCAATATGAGGAAGTTATAAAAAACTTCAAAAGTCAAACAACTGTTTATTCGACATTAACAGAATGAAGTAATTGTAAGTAAATTTGTTACTTTTTTTTTGGTTACAGTTCAACTCTAGACCAAGAAATCGAGTAATCCAAAGTGGATGATTCCCAAGATCTTCAGAACTGAGTGAGGTAGGATTGGACTGTCAGCTGAACAAATTTCGTTTATCATATGGTCCTTGGCTACATGCAGGACATAGGTTTGGGATGGCACGGTAAAACCAAGACCAGTAGGTATTTCGGCAAGCACGACATTCATTCGGTAACGTGAAACCGAGGAATTTGAGGGATTCAAATCTGTTAAATATGAGTTCTGATCCAAAGAATTTTGAACATGCCTTAGTATGCTTTGTTCGCATATACGAATATCCTTTCTTATATACCTTGTGGTAACCCCAAATTGTGTAATATTGAGAGGGAAATAGGTTGTCAAATGTGATATCCAAAATATTTGGTTGGTTAACAGTCAGAATTTGTACTCCATCGACAAATTCACCTAAATTTGTATTAACTATTTTCGTTCTAGTGATGAAGGAGTTGTTGTTGACTTTGCTGGCAAAAGTTTAAAGTTACGCGCAATGAAGAGTGGCTATGAAAATGCACCCTCATTGTTTTACTTGTTTTACTCAACGAGGTTTTGATTTCCAATCTTGAAATTTAAGGTACAATTACTGTCCTGATATAGATTTGATCAAATTTCCATGAAGGTTAGAAACTTACTAAATTCTCTACCAGGTTCCGCGACTAGTGGTTTCTGAAAGGCCCATGAGGGCTTTATGAAGAAATGTTAGCAGTTTCTGTAAGCAACGACTTTGTAGAGTTAGTTGTGGTGATGGAGAAGAAGACCTGCAGATCGGAGATAGTTATGAAGTTTCTTTGTCTGCATAATAGGCACTGGGATCATTAAATCTTGTAAGGCTTCAATGAAGGATGATATCGTGGGAATAAGATCTCGTAGATTATGAGGTCCCTCTATTGAATGCTTGTGACGCTTATTTGTTTTTTACATTCTCGGAAAAATTAAGAATTTTGCATTTTATTCTTCCTACCAAGCGTTAGTACTGCCGGACTACTGAAATCAGTACGTTTACCACCGATCATCTAAATCACACTCTAGTATATCATGGTACATAAAAATGTCATCTTAAATCGAAAACAGAATGGATTAAGAATCGATTCCTTCAATTCTTTGTCAATAAGTGTCTTCAACGATAAGTCTGTTAGAAAGTTATAGAATAAAGCTTTTGAAATGAGTATGGAGATGGGATATGTTTGAATGTGTATATGTGTACTTCTATACAGTGGTTTAAGTTGGAGTAACTTGTCTCATCAAGTGCATGCAAATCACAAGCTGAGATCGCGATTAAAACATAGACCAGTATGTTCTACTATGTTGGTTATTGGTTGTTTAGTTAAAAACAAAAAGTAAACAACAACAACAACTCCAGCAACAACTCAAGAATAAAAGAGTTAAGAAAAAAATAAAAATAAAACATTGAACATGTTTTTATAACTGAATGGATTTATTTCAGTTGCTTAACGAAAACAGAAGGGGGCCTCTACTGATGCTGATGATGTTGCTGCAACTCAAAACATACACATATACACACACATTTATGTTGCTGATGTTTAGGTTGTTTAGGCCGAAGTTATTATTGCTGCTGCAGACGACAATTTCAATTGATTAAAAATTTTAATTATGACCAAAAAGAAAACTCACAAGTCTCACAAATATCAGAAAGGAACAAGGGAGTTAAACTTAAATACTTTTTGACAGACTTGAGTGTTTAGCTATTTTGTTGAAAATAAAAAGGTTTTTTTCCTTTAACCAATGGATGGATGCAGTTTTATTTTGATATTTTAAAGTAAATATTGGAAATGTTAGTGTGTGTATTTACGCCCACCTGAACTACGAGCGAGTGAGTATTTTTGCTTTTTTTCCAAAATAAAGACAACCAACATGATTTATGATTTTCAATATAAAATGCACTAAACTACATTAAAATTTTTAAATGTCTGTACTGAACATTTTCTTTTAAAATTTAATAAAAAAATTTAACAAGAAAAAAACATAAAAATAAAATTTCAACAACAATAATTTTGAGTTTTCGTTAACTTTCTAATCTTAACAAATTTGTCCAACTATAAATCTTTCAAAAATAAAATAACAACAACAACAAACATATCAAACACTTAAACATCAATCAAATTTACACACACTCACTCATGCAATCAATCGATCGCTCTCACTCTTTGAAATAAAAATCCTAGAAATTTAAAAATCTCACGCTTTTATTGAATGAAATCTAAAGGAAAAAATATTAAAATGTAAATAACACTCTTTTTTCAAATTAAACACTCAAATCAAAACATCTTATTTCAATTGAAATTTTAGTCATGTGTTCCAATATCATCACTTGGTGTATGTGAGACATAAAAGATCATTCACTCATTGTTGATCTTTGATGACAACTGCTAAAAGTCATTGAAAAATCGATCAAAAATTGACAGTAATATGTCAAACAATTTACATACTCATACATACATACATATTTACATTTACATTTACACATGCTCAAAGTTTATAATATACACATGTATACACACATACATGTGTGTATGTGTTTTTGTGTACATGTTCTCTCAAGTGTTCTTTATTGGTAATTGTCTCATAAAAAATGACATCTTGTTGCATGTTCTTCGACAGAAAAGGGGAAAGAAAATTTTATCTAAATTTAGTTCAAATATTTATGCATCGATTGGATATTTGAAGGCGACAAACTGACACATCATTTTTATTACCAGATGGTGGAAATGTGAAAGATCACTATATATGGATCTCTTAAAGTGTAGAAGTTGTGATAAATGTGTTTATTTAATAAAAAAAGTAATTTTGTGGAATGTGTGAATAGATTTATATTGGGAGAAATCATTGCTGAAGGGTTCTTGGGAATTAATTTGGAGTTATGACTTTTTCAATTCAAAATTACCTGTAAGAAACATATATAGCATTTAATATGATCTCACTTTTTCCCATGGAAAAGCCAAAAATCTCAATCTTTGTAAGTAAAATTTAAAAATTTGACTTTTGCACTTAAATAATCACCGTATCTTTATAAAGGTCATCTGACAGTAAATAATTTTTAGAAAATTTAAAAACTAAGAATAGTATTTTTCAACTGCAGGAAGTACTGTGAACTCTTCAAATCATCCCAATAACATGAGACAAGACCTTCGTAATTAATTTTTCTTTCGTCAGAGAAAATGTCCTTTTCCACTCCTCTTTGCATTTCATGTACTTTCATGCGAATAAAAGACGATTTTCTTTATGCTATTTTTTGAGCACCTCGGATTCTTCCACTTTCCGCTTTCACCTCGTCGTAAAATGTTTAGAAGTCACTGGAAGATTTAGTTTGTTCTTTATTTGTGTACAATTCAATTTGTTACCGGTTGCATTTTGTTTTATAAAGTTAATTTGCCTATTTGTTAATTATTTATTACCTTTGGTAGGATTCCGAAAACCATTACTCTCTCCTTACCTTAACAAATAATGCACCACACTTTTACCGTGAATTTTAATGAATGTGAATTTTAATTCAACTCGTCTTTTGACTGAGAATAA
This sequence comes from Cochliomyia hominivorax, assembly GCA_004302925.2. Classification (NCBI taxonomy): domain Eukaryota; kingdom Metazoa; phylum Arthropoda; class Insecta; order Diptera; family Calliphoridae; genus Cochliomyia; species Cochliomyia hominivorax. The sequence continues at coordinate 57,791,185 of PYHX02000413.1, forward strand.
ATATAAAACGAAAATAGAGAAATATTAAATGCGTCTATAGAACTACGCATCAGTGTATTTCCAAATACTAAGTATAATTTAAAGATTTTTGGAGAACTTAACAAAAGAAAGGTGCCACCTTCTTGGAGAAAATTTGGAATATTTCCAACTTCAAATAAATATAGAAAAAGAAATAGATACAGAACTATTTCCAAAAATATCGAATTGAACATCCCATAATAAATTACATTGCCACGATTGGGAGACAACAGGAATACTATGAAGCGACCCGGTGGTGGTGACGACCATAGATATTCTAAACCTGAGAAAGAGTGAACATAGTATGATGGTGGTCGTTCTTACCGGACACTCCACTCTACGACAACATCTTAATCGGATAAGTGTCACCGAAGATATTGATACAGTGCATGTAGGGAAGACGCCGAAACGTTGGAACATTGCCTATATCACTGCCCAGCTTTCGATACCCAAAGATCCCATACTTTCATGAGCGACACTTTATCAAACTTGTCCTACCTCAATGACGTTGATCGGGGGAAACTAAGAAAATTTGTACATAATACATAATTTTTCTAAGTACATAAGGGTTGGATCCTATATTTTTGTGTCCTTGTTTCGGTACGATGAGCACAAAAGAAGCCGATAACAGCGGTTTAGGTGTATGCCTTCGGCCATTGGACTTAAAGAGTCTCCTCTTCTCAATCTACCTACCTGAGAAAATTTTATTGAAAATTTGTAGAGTATAATGACAAGAAATTTCATCTTTTTATCAAAAATCTTTACCGGTGATTACTGCCAAACCAAAAGTGTTTTTTGTTTAAATCAGCTTTCCAGGCATACGTGGACCGTTTAATTTTCAGTGATATTTCGGCTACTCCACATGTTGCACGTATTTAAGAGAGAAATTAAATAATCAGAAATAATCTGGAGCGGTTAAAGAGCTTAAAAGAAGACTTTTGTTCTAACGGATCTTATAAATGTATGTCAAAAGTGCTGGGAGTTTATAAATAAAATATATCCAACGAAATGTTGTAAGTTACCTAAGTTTCGAACAGCAAATTTTTAAGTTAATACAACAACTATTCGTCATGTGTGTTGACGTTAACCGATTTAATCTAACTTTTCTATTACGCTGTTAGTAAATCTTTAAACTCGGATGTAAAGACATTTATTCGTCCAATGTCAGATATGGTGATTGGACTTTTAAGTGATGATTCGTGTATAAATTTGAATAGACTGGGTCAACACTTATTCTAGCAAATCTTACACAATCTGTGTCTAGAAAATGCAGCGAGTTCATAAAAAAGAGAAGATATGTTGAAAGTTGCATAAGATTCAAACAGCAAATTTATAAGTTAATATAATTATTATTCGTCATGTTTGTCGGCCTTCACCGATTTAATCTAACTTTTCTATTACGCTGTTAGTAAATCTTTAAACTCGGATGTAAAGACATTTATTCGTCCAATATCAGATATGGTGATTGAACTTTTAAGCGATGATTCGTGTAAAAATTAAAATAAACTGAGTCTACATATTTACCTTAATAAAATAATCAGTAAATTTTAAACAAAAGACATTAAGAAGGCAGCCATTTTATAAAAATCCTAGTGTTTGTGAAAACTATTTCAACTAGTAAATACACAGTATTTCAAGTATGTTTAATGATCATCACTTGTTTTTTAAATTGACGAAATAGTCGTTATATGTTTTCTCAACATTATGAACAGAACTTACACAAATCACTTGGACTCACATTACATACTCTAATAATTTCATCAAATAAAAGAAAACCGAACCACACCGTATTTTGACAGATAATAATTTTCACTTTTTATATTAAAGTGAAGTGAATATATCAATTAATTTCAACCCTCTCGGCAAAGCCCGAGTACATGAAACTCTTATCATTAATGACATAAACATTTCCATTTAGTTTAACAAGCCTCATAAATTCCACAATAAATGGCACAATTTTAAAGGTGAACACCTCTCATTCACTCACTCCAAAAAAACACTTGAAAAACTTTGATCAAGAAAACTAAATAAGACAAAAGACACACACACACATACACATAGAGGTATATACAGACATGGAAAAAAGGTAGCAAACAAAAACCAACAATTAACCAAAATAAAAATAAAAATAAAAACAAACATAAAAATAATTATGTTATAAAAACGTTTTAATATTGAAAATTAGTCATAAATTTATCAAAAAATTTTCCCAAAAAAATTAATAATAAAAAGTATCTAAATACGAAAATAAAAATAAGATTAAATTAAAGAAATTAAAACTAAAAAAACATGAAAATTATAAAAATAAACTTCCACGAACAAGAAGATAAAAATCATCATTTTCTAAAAAAAAAACCGAAATACTTGTAAATGCGTTAAAATAGTTTTTTTATACGCTACACAATCGTAGATGGTTGGGGTAATATGCGATTGTGCACATTTTTGAGTCGATTTAACGATGTAGGTTCGTGTGTCTGTCTGTCCGGCTGGCTGTTCATGTAAACGTTGTGAACTCTCTACAGGTCACAATGTTTGAGATATCGTGATTAAATACTGTACATGTTTTTTCTCATTGAAATTGATCATATTCTGCAGAATATTGCAGATAGCTCCCATACACATATTCTCCCGGAAAGGGGTTTTAAGGTCATCAAAGTTCTAAATATAACAAGATTTTAATGAAATTCAACAAAAATATATGCTAAATAATGCGGGGGTTGGTCCATTACTTTTTATAGGTCCCACTTAAGCCTCCACCCAAAAATCAATTCGAAGGGTATAAATCTTACATATACGTTAGTATTGTTATTCAAATAGATCGAATTAATATATAAAGAAAATCTAAAATAAATGTTTGAAATTACACGAGAATGGGTCGATCATTTCTTCTAGATCCGATATAACCCTCCAGAAAAAATTCGTTTTCAAACACATAATTGTTATTATCATTATATTTCGCATTTATAGCATCAGAAATCAGAAAAACAAATTATGCGAGGGTCATGTATAAAATTTTCGTAGCTATCATTTAAACAAACAATATGGTGTAGGGTATTACATAGTCAGATTTGACTGACTATAACATTTTTACTTGTTTAATTCGAGAAATGTGTTTATTTCAAGATGTTGAAGGAAACAGAAAATAAAAAAATACCAAAACAGAAGCGAATCTTTTAGTTTTTAATAATAAACTGAAAAATTATGATCTAATTCGAGGGAAACCACCCAAATATATAATAAATATCTCCTTTTTTTTTGTTATAAATTAAAAAAACTTAAATAGAAATATCAAAATTGTTGTTTGCGTTTATAAAGATTAATTAAGTTACACTTTATGTTTTATGACTTTTATGATTTGACATAAATAATATTGTGTGTTCGAGTGTGTGTTTTTGGAAATTTATATCAAAAATTAAAAATTATTTAAAAATGATTTTATTAAATAATATGACACACACAAACAGACAAAAAATAATTACAATGAATGCAACGACTTTTGCGAGTGCTACAATCCATTAGTGGGGCAGCATCGATCTTTAAGAAATAAATCTGTATCCGTTTTTTACATGTAAATAATCTGCATTCAAAATTTTGCAAGAACTTGAGTTAGTTTTTCTTAATATGTCCAACAATTTAAAATTGAACTAGAAGTAAAACTTTGCACGCGATTAAATACTACAATATCCGAGGTACCTCAATTTGCACTCCTATAGGTCGTCCTATGGAGCCATTATCTAAGTTACAGTGCTACTAATTTCCATTAGTTTTTCCATAGTCATGATGGAAAATTGTGGTCACATCTCTGGTTATATATTCTGATAGTGTCTGCTGACTGATACCTTCAAATGAACTAACTTTTTTGTAAAGGATTTGTGTGATCGTTTGAGCAATTTCAATCGGTCATAATACAAAACTCCCTTTAAACACTTCAAAAGTGACATTTGCTCTTGAATTTATCGGAATATTTACATTTGTCATTACCAGTAACACAACGATGCTCCATTTTGTGATGTTCCGTTTACCACGTGCAAACTGACATCCAAAATTTTTTGCTTTTGAATGTATCTAAATTTTTTAAATCGAGGGATATTAAAAACCTGAATTCAGAGAAGAGACTCTGTATGGAATCTGAAACACAATATAACCCGATATTGGTCAAAATACACAATTATGTATAAATTTTATATGTTTAGAACTTTATTCAGGAATGATCCCTTATATGGAAGCTAGATCAAATAATAGTCCTCGTATAACCTTCATTTTTCGGATTTATTCTTATTCGGTAAATTTCAAAAAATTATCTCGCCCTATATGATACTCTGACTTTTGGGGTGTATCAAAATGTTCCATATTTTTTGACATAGCTAAATTGATTCAGATTTTGATTTGGAAGAATATAAATATTTTATGAGGTTTTAAATGATTCCTTTTTAACTTAACACACTGAATGACAAACTCAATATACCCTGACCACTACTTATAGCAGTGGAAGGAAGACGTTGCCACAGACCATAGGAACAATTCCAGTGGCATTTCTTATGTAGACAAAAGGAAAGTTGATCTTTATAACCTCAAATGCGATGCACAGTGAAGCTAGGTGAATTTGTGTGGTTATTTAGTTCGAACCAAACTGTAATATACGTCCCATTAAAAATATAGTCAGGGCTATATTATGTCGTTTATGCTAACAATTTCCAAAGAATGTTAAATACTATTACTAAGTAATGCTGGATAGAGACAGTTTCGGTGAAGATTTGTTGCTTCATGCAGAATGCAGAAGAAAATCTGTATCCTAAGAAATTCGGAATCTCACATACATCTTCATAGACACTGACATGACCATACATGAGGTAGTTAAAGATGTGGATAACTTTCTTCTTATCATAACGATATGGATGCTCCAGGTCGAATATGACTGACGAAATAACATTTGATTGAACCAAAAGTAAAAACTAATAAAAACAAGGAACAAATTTGATCAATTTAGTTCTTATTCATGTAATAGGCCGGTTCCAGAATTCTTTGCTAATACAATGGCTTTAGGTGGACAAAATGGGAGATGAATTATGGAGGCTAACGGCTGTATATTGTAAAAATCAAATTTACACATTATTCTTTTCATATTGTAGGGTACAAAAAAACCAAGTATCTTCTCATTTATGTTCTTTTATTTCTACTCTATTGTCTGTTTAAATTAGTTTAGGTGCCACCTTTTGTTTTAAGGCGTTCAATCAATCTTTTATTTTTTCTCCAAAATTTAAAAAAAAAAATTAAAATAAAAAATAACATAAAGAACATAAACAAACGAAATAAACAATAAATGAAATAAAAGGGAACAGAAGAAACTATATAACGAAGCCCCTTGTCACATTTTTAAAATTTCACATAAATCTTCACACTCTAACGTACACTGACATGTCAGCGTGATTTAAATGTGTGTTATTTGAAAATAATTTGAGCACATCGGTGAGAGAGAGCTGTACATTAAGCGTGCGTCTTAAGTCACGATTTTTTGTTTATGTGTTTTGAAAAAAGAAAAAAAAACTTAAAAAAGTCGAAAAATTGGAAGCGTTTCTTGGCATTTAAAGTGAGAAGGATTTAAATGCAAAGACGCACAATTATAGAAAACGTCATATGAAATTAGCTATGCCACGTTTTATAGACAAACCAAACCAAACCAAAGAAACAAATAAATGAATCGAATAGTTAAAGATATTTGGTGAATGTGATCCACTCCTAACTAAAAATCAAAACAAATTGTATAAATTTTGGACATCTTGATAGATTTCAACGGAAATAGAATTTAGTGTTTTTTTAATTAAATTTTTTTTTGTACAAATCAAAAAAATGTTTCATTGATCTCTTAAATCAATTTATGGATTCTTTTGAGTGACAAGAAACAATACGTTTGCATTTTTTATAAAAAAATATATTATTTCACGGATTTAAATGATAAATGATTTGTTCGTTTCAAAATGTTTTAATTAAAACATAAAAACGAATGTTTTAATCTAAGGAGGGAGGAATAATTATTATTGGGAATCTTTGCAAAATTGGTTAAAATGTTTAAGAAAATCATAGTTTGAGCAGGAAAGTACTCCGTGCCAAAGTAAAACCAATGATATATATTATATGAAACTTGGAACTCTCCAACTTGCAATATAAGAAGACCCTCTTTGAATACGTTCCAGTGTTTTGTATATACGTGAAAGCTGATTTGTGTAAAACATTAACCGTGATATTTACATGAAATATGTCATAGCGATAGTATAGAAGTGAATCTTTATAAATTCATAAGCTTTACACATTGTGAATCTATGGACCGAATTATAGGGGTTTAAAATATCACTGAACGTAAAAGTCTTCTTGGAACTTCTTCAGAGACAAGTACAGTCTTAAAAGGAAAACGCAAAATTCTTTTTAAATTCGTGCTTTTTTCTTCATAAACTATACTCTAAAAAAATTCATGTAATTTTACTCTATTTATAGTAGGTAATTGGACTCCTACCATAAATAGAGTAAAATTACACATTGAATTTTGTTTCAAATATTTACGCATTTTATATGTAAATCAATATTATTCAAAATTTAAAAATTATTACACACAATATAAGTAATTTTAAATGAAAATGTTCATTATTCATACTACAACATTCATACTACGATATTTTGTGTGTTTTTTTGTAGACAAAAGTTTGTAAAAATTATATCAAACATTTTATGCTCATTTCACGCGCATTTATTAATTTTACATGAAATCTTACTCATTCTATTAGAGTAATTTTACATTCATTTCTTAGAGTGTATTAAATATATATGAATATTATCATAATAGTACCTTTTTTGGCAGTCATTCACTTTGAAGCAATTTTCGGAAGTGGGTCTGTATTGTTATTTGTGTACCGATCTTTTTACATTTAAATTATCTAATTAATAATATTTTTATATTTATGAATTTTATTAGGAAACATATCATTGATATGTACTACTGAAAATATTGGACCTATCATTACCAATTTTAATAGTCTGGGTGCTTGCCAAATTTTGGTCAATATTCATAACGTTTAGATCTAACAGACAAACGAATATCGTCAAATCGTTGATTTTATTACAAAACATCTTTTGTTCGGTATGCTTTGCTGCGAAAGATTTCTCCGTCATCCTTGACTCAGAAAAAGCATTGGTAAATAGTGACGAGCATTAAAAAAAAAGATTATTATATGTTCGCATGGCCTATATTTTGTCACTACAACAATTTTTTAAGAAAGTGACTGGGACTAAATTTTTTAACTCACGCTGTAATACTTCTATAGATAATTGGCCGTCTTGTATTTTGCCCAGTTCCTTAAAAAAGTTATTTTGACTAAATTTGTTATGTTCCGCTGTTATGGCACATTTCCCTCTTAATACTATAATTTTCTTGTGTTCTTTAAAATGTGAGGAAAAATATCTATAATACAAAAATTTATAGGAGATCTTAGAGTTTTTCGAACTACATCCTTCTTTTAAAACTTAGGCTTTGTGATTTTAGAACATGGAGATTACATTCAAAATGTAGATAAAAAGTGTCAAATTCAAGAAGGTCTGGACTGCAGGGTTCTTCGACAAAAAATTTAAATTAAAATATGCTGTGCAATAATACAGTTTTGCAAAATGTAAAAGAAAAATTTTAGATGAAAATAATTAAATGCGCATTTTCTGCAAAAAAACGTAAGTTTTTTCAAATTCTGGAGATATTGTCTTCAATCCTTTTTGTTTGATAAATAACTTTGTGTTTTAACCAAGTAAATTTGAAGAAGATCGGGCAATATTTTCGGATATATGAAAATTCCCGAAAAAAGTATGTATACATGCTTTTTAAAAATCTTTTCAAGGATTATAAGGCCCTGATATGATTGAATAAGAAATCAACAGCAATCAGAAGAATGCACAATAGGGCAAGTGCATTCTTCTGATTGTAACGTTTATGAGAGATTTATGTATTTCGAATTTTTTTATTTGGCAGAATGCTTTATGAGAGCTCTTGGAAATTTAGTATTTATCTTCGTTATATCTTGAACCTGGATTTCCACTTACATTTACCTTAATTGAGCCAACATATTACTGCAATACCACCGCACATATGAGAATTATGATCGCCTAATGATATCACCAATTTTAAAAAGCATTGTTATTGAACCTATTCAGTGATTCGGGGTAGATAGGTAGGTAAGAAAGGGTGGTGTGCATTGTTGTCACATCAACAATGCACACCTTCACTCTGTGACATAAAGATCCATTGTGATCCCTTCATCCAACTTGAAGACAGGGACGGAATCCTATAGAGAAAGAGAGAGATTCGTGATTCGGGGTAGATCTGAGTATTCCTCAAAATCGACATACTGGAGATAGCTAAATTTGGTAGATTACCCATTACCCCCTGATCAGCTCCTGCACATCTTCATATCTAATCGGAAATATCTCAGCTGTATTCATTAGAAATTTTATTAAGATTTAATTTTTTCTAAATATAACATTAATATCTTGTTCCCAATCATGGATAGAATTCTACAGTTAATCCTTTTGTTATTATTAGCAGGATAAAGTAGTTCTTCCGTCGGGTGCTGTAGTTCAATCGCGTCTTCAGTAGACTTATGGTATCTACTACATGTACGTTGGTACTGTAATTCATCCTTTCTAGGGGTTACGATATACAAAGTTTTTTATTTGATTGTTTTGGAAAATAGGATACTTTGCTTTCCAATACTGGCTGGTTAACGATTGTGAAATCGTTTTGCTTGGTGAGCGGTTGAGTAATTAGTTTCCAAAATCGACTGCTTAACGAGTGAGGAATCGGTTTCCAATATTGGTTGGTGTCATATTTTTTACTTCATACATTATCTCACATCTTATTAATGATAATGTACTTCGTGTTCCAAACTCCTAGAACTAAATTACAGCAAATTTAATTAAAAAAAAATCTTTTCTAAATATAAGAATGATTACTTACTTCCATTACCACAATCATTGTTTCCACTAATTATTTATTTTAGTATAAAAGCTAAATGAAAACATATTGCGTTCTTTCATTTGACACTTTCCCTCATTAAGGACTCTATTTCGAACCAGTAAAATCTCAGAATTACACTTGAGTTTATTATTTGTTTTCTATAATTTATTGTTTATTTTCTCTTCTCTAAATGTTTTATTTGAGAAATTTGCAATCCTTGCAACATTTTCTCTTGGTTGTCTTTATTTCAAAAGACATTAAATCATTCTTAGCTACAATTGCTATTGTTGTTACTTGCAACATGAAGCAAAATAATAAAAAAAAACTCCTTAAAGATGTTGATTTAATATTAGTTTCCTTTCCGTTTGGTTTATTTTGATTTGGTTGGGGGAGAAACAAGATCTAACTTAATATCTGGCCAGTCAGCCAGATATTAAGTTAGACAATTACTTTATTTGGTTTTGAACTACACAAACATAGATACTCTTGAATGCGTGTGAGTTTGTTCACATATACATGAATACTTACTTATATACTACGCTGCATAAAGATGGATGATGTTGACTTATTGAACACAAGTACAAATTGTCTTTGTTGTCATTTCGACTTAAATGCTCGTAAATTGCAACAAATTCTTTTCGGTTTATTTTCGAAAAAAATGTTTATTTTATTAAATTATTGCGATTGATATTTAAAGAAAAATATTTTTAATGTGTTATTAACATGAAAAATGAGATAATTGCCCGAAATAATTGTAGGAACATAAAAAATACTTTTGAAAGGTAATACTACTCCCCCGTATATTATTCAACGTTTTGTTAGTGTTTAGTATTTTGTTACTTAGGTTCAGTGTTGCCAAATAGGCCATTTAGTGTCTTCATTTAGCCATTTTAAATCTTGTGTAGGCCCATTAAATATTTTTAGCCACTTTTATTTATACTTATTCACTTCTATAATGGCATTTTAATGTGTCCATTTAAGCACTTAAATGGGAAGTATCTCATCAAAATTTGGCTAAATATCCTTTCTCTGTAACTAGTGGTAGATCAATCTATAAATGAAATTTTGGAAATAAATTATGAATAAACTTTTTTCTTAAAAGATCAATTTAAAATATCAAAAATCAGATGGTTATTAATTGAAAGTTCAGTTTTCAGGATTTTGGATCAATAAGACGAACTTTAGATTAATTTTTGATAAGCGTAGATCGACGAAAATTGTATAAAACTTATATTTCTCGGGAAATGTATGAAGACTTATTTATTATTCATTAAAAAATTATAGAATTTTTAACAAATCAACAAATGTGTTTTAACAAATACTTTAATAAATGAATTACTTTTGTTTTTACTTTAAATTTGGTGCCAATATTTTAGCCATTTCTTTAGGCACTTTTAAAATTTTTAACCATTTTTTAGCCACTTTGTTTTAAAGATTTAGCCACTTGAGCTCTTCAAGAATTGGTAACACTGCTACTAGTCATGTTAAAAACGTTCTCTACTCGTTCCCGTACTCTAACCGCAAATTTTGTGGTCTGAAAAAATGGTTTGTACAGCACTACTTTCTGTATTATATATAGAGATACTAGTTAAAGATAGACTTTAAACGTTTCGTTTGCCATGCCCTATTCAAAAATCTTATAGTGCGTAAGGTCCTTTACAAATATCAGTTACCAAATATAATTGGTATACTGATATTTCCCCTAAAATTTGTAACTATAAGTCATTATAAATCAATTTATAATTGACCCGCACTTGTTGAAAATTCACGCAAAACTTCTTCAAGGATTCAAAAGTTGTGATTTCATCAGGGAATATAATGATATGCATGATCAGTTGCAATGTTATGATAAAAAAATTCGATAATTAATTTAAAAGCAAGAAAATTGGGGAAAATTAGGGACTTTGAACTAAAATTTTCTATGTCGGTAATGATGCTTTTGAAAATTGGAAAATATGTAGAACTTGGTCAACACAAAAATCGACGCTTAAGTCGATTTTCTTTATAACATAGTAGAACAATATTTGGTCGGATAAGAATTAGATTTGTATTATGAGTTATTGAAATCGGGGCAGATAATTACAGCTGTTGAGAACAATTGATTCACTTCAATTTAGCAATCAGTGAAGTATTATCTGCGTGCCAAATCTTAAAATAACCATTAAATTTGTTTGCATTTAAGAGTTTTACAAACTCGAAATGCTTTCGGCTAGAAATTGATATCCGTTAAAATTGTAACATATATTTTAACTAGATTTCAATAGAATAGGTTCTTACATGAGTTTAGAGGCTTAAAACCCTATTGCTGGAAGGGGCCTTATATGTGTGCTAAGTCAAATAAAGGCACAAATCCATTATAAATTAAAAAAAGGTTTTATTCTGAATTTTAAGATTGCCTCAGATATCGGTCCATAGCTTTTATTCCTACTAAACCGATATATTGAAACGGTTTATTATTGTGGATATAAGAATGTTTCCAGCACACTGTATTTGGCGGTATAATAATACATTTCAAATTAGAATTAGTTTTTCGAAATTTTCTTAAAATTTTTGTTTAAAATTTAAAATAATTCAATGTTTAATATGAGACATAGAAGTTACGGTAACTTTCGTGCAAAAATAATTCAATAGATACTTGATACACCGTTCATATGCCAATCTGTAAAATTATATATATTTTAAAGCCGATCTTCTTGAAATTTGAATTTAATGTGATTAAAACGTTATTTCGCGAAGATAGTTGTATGGGAACCATATGAAATATAAGATGAAACATAACAATTTTTCTATGTAAAATTAATAAAACTTTTTTGCATCCAATTTTATGTGGATTTGAAATTGTTCAAAATATTTCGTTTGGACCCAATTTATTAAAAAGTAACAAAATATCTTTGGCAAATGTATTAAAACTTAATTTTGATCAAAATATCTCTTAAACTACAAAAAAAAAAAAAAAAAAAAAAAAACTATTATAAAATCAGTACTCGAGGTGAAAAACTTTAGAGGTCTTCTCCTAGTCCTTGTGACTCACTAAGAATTTAAACATTTTCCTATCGATTGAAAAATACTTCAAGGACACCCATTGAGAATTTTTTTAAATAATTATTACAGATCTATTTCCAAAATAAATTGGAACCATTATGTACAATAGAAGTAGTTTCTAGTTTATCTTAAAGGGACATTCCTTGGATCATCTGTAAATTTCCCATTTACACTGAGCCAATTAGCACATCGTATAAACTGAAACGAAACAAAACATATCAAATTGCTTTTTCAGATTTATTTATTTTACTCCTCATAACACTGTCTTAAAGGCAATAGTGATGTCATTGATGGATTCATGTCAAATGAATACTTAAGAAAATGAATACATCAATTGTCAAGAAGACACTTAAAATAAACAATTAAAATTAGTTTAAGAATATATTTATGATTAATTCTCTTAGTTCTACGGGAACTCGTTTTGAAAACAAATTACATGAAGTATTAATTGTAAAAACGTGACATTATTGTTTTCTATCACTTAACGAATTAAATTAAGTTCAAAAAAAAACACGAATAAAAATGAATACATTTTGTCAACAACAGACGTCGTTGAAACGAATAAAATAAACAGAATTATTCACTTCCAAAATCAATTGACTTGAATTGTGTGATTGAAGACATTAATTGCAGTCAGATGCAGAATAATTAAATTTCTTTGGAAGAATTTTTACAATTTCTCCATATAATGGAAAATTATTTTAATTTTTAATGCTCATTCGCGAAGATTAAATAACTTTTTTCGATTAAAATTTGTATCATTATTTTTTCGATTTTCCTCTGAACAAAAAAAAAAATATTTTACTCTTCCTTCAGTTAGAAAAAAAAGGATTACAAATCGCTTTAAATGCAAAATGGTTGAAAAGAAAACAAAAGTACTTGTACATATGTGATTACGTTTGTATATATATACAGAGGTTGTAAAGATATAAGCATCGCTTATTCAGCTTAATAAAAACATTGTTGACTTCAAACAAATTTGTGCAAATTATTCATATTTTAAACTCATTTTCCTGTTTCCTTTTTTTTATTTTTATTATTAAATTCTTTTCAAACTGCGATAAAAATAAAACTTTTTTTTAATTAAGTCAAGTTCTTTAAAGAATTCGATCTTATAAAGAGTAAAAATGAGCCGAAATCCGTACTTTGAAATTAACTCATTATACGATGATTGAATGTTAATATGTGTGCGTAATAGAAAAGATGTCTTTTTGCAATATTTGAAAATATTTCTGTACGAGTTTCAATTATTTTCAATTCGAATTTCAGAAAAAGTTGCAATCAAATCTTCTAAAAATAAGTGTTTCACTTGAAAACGACTCAAATTTCGCAATACGATTTTAAACATCTGGTAACGTTTAACAACACCTTAATATGTAACTAAGTCCTCTTATTTTGCTAAAAGTCAAAGAAAAAATCAGAGGTAATGGTTTGAACGAGTTTGCGATGTTTTCCTTTTTTATGTACAATTTTTTCCGTTGTTCTAATGTTGTTTGTTGGTCTTTTTGTAAATTCTTATTCTTCTTATTCTTTTTATTTTGGCCATGTTTTGTATAAATGTTGAAAGCATGTAAGAACATGCAATTTTTAATGCATGTTGTTTTTCCCGTTTGTGTTAAATGATGATTTAACACATGTTTTGCAACGCGATCCTTTTTACAAAACAGGCCACTGTCCACCATACTTTCACACTTATACAAAAGCTTAAACACACACACACACACATACATACTTACACACGTTTAAAAAGAAAAGTATTTTAAATATTTTACATGTTTCTTCTATCGAGCTCATTAAATGATAAGTGTGTGGTCATAGAATGGAACTACATCACATGAAAACTAAATCTGAGTAATTAAATCGAAACGATGAGATCAATGTAATTGATAGATGGTCTGCGAATATGGACACATTATAGAATCTGGTGAAATCGATGAACTCACATTGTTAGAACTAGTTGTTTCGAGTTGATTTGAAGGCACAGGCCTCCTGGTCACTGTGTAATCGTTGTCGTTTATAATTCAAAAAAAAATCAAAATTGATAAATTGCTGATATATTCGATACTTTACCGCGTTGTCGTAAGATTCTTATAAGAACAAATATAAAGTCAGAACAACGTTTTTATAAATTTTCCACTTTTTGAAAAATTCAAAGATTCAGTTTAATATGATAAGGTACTTTTACGATCATATCAAATTTTTCGGAATTATTCTTAAAAGTATTTGACAATTTAGAAACACATTAAATTGCTGCACATGGATCAAGTCCTGCAGGACTGAAGTATTAATAACAGTTCTAATAATGCGTTCTTTCTTATTGTTTGAAGTTTTTTTATTTGCGTATAGATGTGCTGAGTATACATTGCGATTAATTGAAGTAAAATCTAGTTTATACGTGCAAGTGTGAATCTAATAGAGACTCATTGACTTAAAAAAACATTCTTGTTTTCTCTTGAAATACTACGATCACTGTCCCTGTTTTGAAGAACAGTGATTTAAAAATCACTTTCACTGGAAATGATGTTATTGAAAAATCACGGTATCGCTCATCTCTAATGTACAATATTATTTCACCACAAACTTAAAAAGACGTTTATAAAAATATTAACATTGTCTAAAATAAACAATGTTCAACGTTGATTTTACTTCAATTTTTTATCTGTGCACCTACAGTAGCGAGCAGAAAAAACACAACGCTTGGGCTGGGCTGTATCGAAAGCTACCTATGAGTTTTTTCCTATACAGTTTCTAATGTTTACCTTTTCCCTGTCAATCGATAGATTTTTCTTTAACAAAATCTGTTTCTGTTTCTGCATATAACACACTGATTTTGAGGCGTATCAAAATTTTGCTTATTTAATTTTGATACAGTTATAATCAAAAATTCATTCAATCTCTTTTCAATATGTTTTATTTCCATCACGTAAATCTAACAAAAAAATATATGTCTGCAAATTATTTTGATGAAGAGTTATGGATTTCTCTGAAAACCTAAGGATTTTTCTAGTCCTAATTCACATTAATTTGACCACTTTCTGTTAAAACTTACAGGGTAATAAAAACAAGTTTTATCGCTTTTATTTTTTTCAAATTATGTTTTTGAATTCTTTCCCAATTTCACCACGCCTTGGTCTCACTATCTACTCATAGACATTTGCTTCATTTTCTCATTCATCCAAACAAACAAACAAACAAAAACTTTTATGCAAAGAGACCAAGAAAGTGTTTCAACTTACATGATGTTTTAAGTACAGAAAAAAAATAGAATTAAAAAATATTGTCTATTTTCCTTTAATATTCTCGTTTACCGAAAAAAGGACACTTTTTTATTAGCACAAACAACAACCATTAGACAAGAGTACATATGAACTTGTACGAACATGCATACATACGTATTTATACATGTTTGTTAACTACTAATACAACAACTACTTCTACTAAAAAATTATGTATTTTATGTCCATTATTGTATTTATCGTAACAAAAACAATATTGTATATAGAGGCAGATCAGGAAAGGAATTCAAATATAATCTAGGACTCTTAAATAAAACTTCTTGAATTAAAACAAATGTTTTTAAATTATTTTTATGTCCTGCACCACCACAAGGGATGAATAGGTGTTCCATAACGCTAAGATGGAATCATCTAAGACCCCATATTGTGTATATATTCTTACAGCAAATCAAAATCTAAGTCGACTTAAGCTATGTCCGATTGTCTGCTGTTGACACGCTATAACCCACAATAATAAAAAGATTGTGTGCATTTGTGAGTATATAGTTAGAATGTATGTAGGGTATTGGAAGATTAGGAATAGCCGAATATAGCGTTCTTATTTGTTATACTCTACACCACCATAAATGGTTGAGGTATTATTTCTTGTGCTGATGTTTGCAGCATAGAGACAAAATGTCGTTACCTTTAAGTATACCGTTGGACTCAGAATCGCTTTATGAGTCCCTCCGGCTTGTTGGTTTACCACAGTTCGCAGTTCTTGATGAAATTTGGTACATATTATTTTTTTGACCCAAGAACGAAGCCTATTGAAATTGGGCATTTTCGATCCAATATTTCAGGTACCTCCAATACAAATGTCCTTCCAGAATCAGTTTTAAAGTTCATAAACCGGTCCATTGCTTCTCATAGGTTCCATACAATTCCCCTTCAAATATCACTTTGAAGGACATAAATCTCACATATACGTTGGTATTTTCAAATTAGTTGGATAAATAAATGCAAAACTCGTTGTAAAAAATTATACGAGGGTAAGTTCATAATTTCTTGTAGCTCTCATATCATCCACAAACTAAAATTCATTTTAAGTGAATAAATTTAATGTAAATGTTATTTTCACAATAATGTACTGCACGCTTAAGAATAAACCAGAAAATATACGAGGCTCGTTCATTAATTTCTCGTAACTACCACTTTTAACCAATATTGTGGTGTAGGGTATTTCATAGCCGTCCAACCCGACTAAATGATTAAGTAATATATGGATGTATTCAATACATGGAAAAAGTTAAGGTGTTATTTGTTTTTGTTTGTATGTGTTTAGTATGTATGTGTAATTTTGGGGGATAATGAAAAACTTCTTAAAACATGATTTCTTAAGTGTAAAACTCGAATACATTTCATCTTTAAGTAGTTTTTCTTTAGTTTATATTTTAATCCTTTTTGAAGTCTCTTTTAAGATAAAACCAACATAAATAAAAATAGAAAAAAAAACAAATTTGTTCTTGTTTATAACTTTTATGGTTTAATAAATTATAATAAAAGACAATTTTTGTTTAAAAGATTTTTCATTTATTAGTTTTTAATACCGAAAGTAAAACACAAAATACACAAGTAATTTTACACAAATTCACACTTATTTACATGATTTTCAAGAATTTATTAATTTATATTTTGTAACTTGTTGTTTACAAAAGTGTTGTTAACATAAATTTAATAAGTTTTCAATTACGTAATATAAACAATAATTTAGTTTTTTAGACTTTTTTCTTAAAAATACAAAAAAATGTGATAAAGTTATTATGTAAATGGATAAAGCAATTAGGTGATAAGAGGAATACGGATTTATCTTTATCTAGTAAATATCAAGATTAAAAAACAACAACTTTTGTTATGTCTCTTTTACCTAAAGTAGATTTCGACTAGAACACATGAACGATTATGCGATCAACTCCAAGTCGTAGCATTCGATTTAATTATCCCAATTTTCATATGCAAATAACAGAGTTGATGAATTCATGAGAGAGATTTTGCTGTAAATATGCTTACTAGATCCTCAGCTGATGGACATATTCCTCCTAAAATAAAAGAATTTGGAAATTTCCCCTTTTTACGAAAATTTATTTAAATACAAAGAAGGACAAGTCATGTTTAAATCAACCTAATACATTGCGATGGAAGCAACTAACTTGTGGGTCTGTTTGTCGGAGGCTTGCTGAAAGTTCTTGAAATATAAAAGCTTGTGAAATATCATTCTTTTTATGTAATTGAAGGTTGGACGAGAATGAAATTTAGTTCGTATCACTCGTTCACTTCCAGAAGAATAATATCAGTCCAGTTATTATGGTCTGCAGATTAGCCTTACTTAAGAAATTTCTTTCACCAAAAGGTTTAAATTAGTGGAAGTATTATTCGGTCAATCGTGACTCCGTTGAATTTCCACAATAGTTGTTTTCATTAAGACTTTTTATTAAATTCACAATCTACTCAATGATGGTACACGTCGAAGTAATTGTATTTCGCATATATTATCAGATTATAGTTTCTAAATATTCCCCAAAAGAATTAATCCTAAAATCCGAAGAAGTTCTTGGGACAATTGTTAAATAGCTTTCGATGCTATCAATCCACATTCGCTTTATATTTCGTGTTCGTAATAAGTAAACTGGGCACAGGTGTTTTTGAGTTGATCTAGAGGAATACAAGCCACCTCGGGTACATTAATTTTTTAAAAATTCGCCAAAAAGCCATTTACGAATTGAGAAAAAATAAATTTTGTGTATAAAGTCCTTGTAAATGTCTATAAAAAATACTAATCAAATAGAAATAAATTATATTATACCATCTACAACCACAAGTGATGATGAAGGTATCATTTCAGATCCTATATTCTTGCATCAAGTCAAAATCTGAGTCGATTAAGCTATACCTGTCTGTTGAAAGCATTCTTATGTCTAGGATAATTGTCGGAAAATGAAATTCGGAAATGAAAACACCTATATCGGGTATTCAGGAAAAAAATTAAAATTCCTCCATATATTGCTATAGCTCCCACATAAGGTCCCTTTCTAATTTTATAAAACTAGTAAAAAATGACCAATTCTGTTCAATTAGTATTCTAACTCTCTTAAACATATGTTATTAATTTGACCAATATGAGTTCATATTTTGCTATAGGTTCCACATAACGCTCCTTCCCTGAAAACCGGATTTCATCTTATAAAACTATAAAATGAATAAACAATTTTGAAATTATCTTTAATATATAAAACAGTCATTGGCCATATTTAGTTATTATCCCACTTCCCGGAATAAAATATGAACCAATTCCATCGAAATTCAGACAAATAGATAACTGTCTATAATATTGTGGTGGTGGATATTTAATAATTTGTTGACTTGATGCTTGATCGTACCTGATTGGTGGTTAAGATTTTGTTTTTGTTAACTTATTCGCCCATAACTAAAATACATTTTTTTGTACGTTACATCACTTTTTTAATGGTGTTGGAAAGTTAAAAAAGGAATCAACTTGTAATGTCTTATTTTTACTTCATCGTAAACATCATAGATGCTCTGGGGTACTGCTATGTATGACCCTGAAACGATCATCACGCTTATTATATTATCCGGGTTGTTCTTGTCCGACGTTCATACTTAACCGTTCGGTTAAGGTCCTTCAATCTGGGGCACCTAAATACAACATGGAGAGTCATCGTATCTTACTTTATATAGATAGTTTATATATCCTCAGTGAAAGGCTGTCTAAATGTTAAATCATCACGTTTAATTCTCGTTTTTATATCGGGAACTTAAAGATAATTTCGTTATCTTTCCGGGGAACTTTGTCATCTCCATAATCAATTTGTAATTGTTCATGCATATAAGTTGTTAATTTAATCAATATCGGTCCATGTTTCGACATATCTGCAATATAAGACCACTTCCCGGAAAACATTCATAGCATTCATACAAGCTCTCAATTATATGTTTGGCTATAACTTTTTTTTACTGAACCGATAATGTGATTCTAATTTGTCAATTTCTAACTGATAGTTTTACGAAAATTTTGAAACTTGGAGGTTGTATCAGGTATCGATATAAATCTGTTGATATACGAAATCAATTTGGATTGTTTTAAAGAGGAAACTTCTCAGGACCATAGGAAATACTTCAGCCAAATTTCATTGAGCTCTGCCAATTATTATGGATGTGAGCGTACGAACAACAGATAGACGGACATAAACTCGACTCATATTTGGATTTGATCTTGATGAATATATATTTACTTTATGGGGTCTGAGATGATTCCTTCTTAGCGTTACACACGGAATAACAAAGTTAATATACCCTCTTCACCACTTGTAGTGATGGAGGGTAACAAAAATTTATAGGTTTGAAAAGAATATTGGCTATACAGCTACATATAGCTATATTGAATATATATAGACTTTGATTTTCCTTATATAACACCAAAAAGGCGATTCTTCTTTTTAAAACTTTAGAATTAAATGTGTAATCTCGTATTAGTCATACGTCAATAAATATTTTTCCCAAAATCCAAAGCCGAACTTTTGATTAATCACTGTAATCATATCATGTCATTTTAGGCAACACTTCAAACAAAAATACATTTATGGTCAGAGAGTGAGAGAGTAAAACAAATGGTGACAATGACACTTGTCAAATCTCTTGCTGAGCTTAAAGTCATTTCAATAAAAAAATACTCTTACAAACAAAAATATTTAAACTTTAACTGATTAAAAATTTTGTACAGCTAATGCGGGCTTAAAGAAAAAAATGTATGAAACTAGTATTGATGGCCTGCAGGTCTAATAAATAAATAAAAATAAATAAAAAAACGGAACTTGTAGCAAAAGACTCAGCCAGGGACAAAATGGAAAAAAAAAAAACAAATTTATATAAAAAGGTTAACAAGAAATAAATTGATTTTGAAATAAATGTGAGAGAGACTCAACGAAAAAAAAAGACTTAAATGCTGTTAGCCGAATTGCTGCTTACCAATTGCATAAATGTCTGATGGCCTGACTCTGCTGAATGATTGCCTATATATGTATGAATGTAGGTATGTTGGCTTAAGAGATACAAGCCACACCTTAAGATGACGTTTTAAGGCTTTACACTTTTTAAGTGTAAAATGTCAAATTGTGCTGCCTTGTTAATCATTCAAAATTATTTTAAAAATTCATTTCTGAAATGTTTACAAAAACAAAGAAAATTTCAAAATTAAATAAAAAGGAATACAAGAGAATTTAAGTACTTAAAATCAACTAAAAAGACTATTTTTAATATTCTTTTACCAATTGAAATCCATTATATATATTTAACATACCAAATCTGGCTCTCAAGAAACCTTAAAAAATATGTTCTAAACATAATGTTTATTTTTAGGCCACCTTGAAGCAAATGCAGTTCTTTAAACAGTAATAAGCTTTAATAGGGGAAAATTAAAAGGCAAGTTCTTCTAACGCACTTTTTACACGTAATTATAGTGTTTTTTCTATTTTCGTTATTAATTTGGGAAGCTTTTGAAAAAAAAATCGCCAACAATCTGATTGTCACTCACTCACCTTGTAAAAACATGCTCGTGCTTAACTGTTAACGTATTAGGAAACAAGAACCAGATGACTGAAGAGAGGAAAAGCAACAAAGAGGTTGACAATGTAAAAATCATTTCCATAATGGCGTAAGTTTTCTTAATTCATTATGCAGCTATTGGATCCAAACAAGAGGAAGTCTATGAAACCTTTGACCATTCGGAAAAGAGAAACAAAACTCATTTGTGCACAAATTTATGTAATTTTGTGTTGCATGAAATGAAATCACTGACCATCATTTAGTGTTTCTTAAGTCACTTCTATTTTAACTATTTAAATAACACACTTTCAGTCATTCAAACATACAACTATTTTTTATACGTTTGTTTTCTGATTTTATGTATCTTGTGGAAAAAATCTGAATGTGGCGCATGCTTCCTGCACTGTAAGAAATTGTCATTATTATATGAAATAAAACTCATCATACTTGTGTTGCAATGAAACATCGGGAAGTGTAAACACCTTCTTAAGATTTGAGTTCAAAACATCTGTCAGCGTGCGTCTCCCCGAAAGGCTGCAAAAACATCCAAACCAGTGAAAAGAGCCGAGTAGAGAACTCTTTTTCCTTCTTCTAATCTAAACAATCCCAATATCATGAGATACCAACAATATGTGCTCCCTATGGAATCGAAAGTTTATTCGCAAATATTT
This sequence comes from Cochliomyia hominivorax, assembly GCA_004302925.2. Lineage (NCBI taxonomy): Eukaryota > Metazoa > Arthropoda > Insecta > Diptera > Calliphoridae > Cochliomyia > Cochliomyia hominivorax. Next base: position 57,812,739 of record PYHX02000413.1, read on the forward strand.
ACCATTACATTGCATTTTAGAAACTGAATGATTAGAACTTGATGATCACTTTTTAAATAATGCAGACCCCTCGTTATATCAGTTCAGTGTAATCAGTTTCAACAGACGTTGTATTCCATTTTTTGCCTACATCCATGTCTTATGTCCATTTATGATCTATATTTCTGGAATTTAAAAAATTAAAAATATATTAAATATAAAAAAGAATGCAGAACCTGAAATATTTCGAAATTCTGGAGATATATTTTCCATTCCCAAACCCATATATTTAAAGATTGGGATAATTGATCCAGAAAAATAATAGAAAAATAGCTGACAATTACCAAACAAAACGGCGAGACTGGTAGACGAACGTTTTTATGTCGAATATACTAACGGACGTAGTATATTACACCGCAATATAGAAGTGGAATGTATACGGAAGAAATTCTTAGATTATTTAAACAAAACCAACCAAAATTTTAGTAAATTTTTCGCTATCTCTCTCCAATCCATAAATTCAAAGTTATAAGAACAACGATTACGTTTATAAAATTCTTGTTTTACCGACTCTATCCGTTCTTCACGGTCTTATTAGGTATACTTTTTGGAATGTCCTCAAAGATAATAGAGGAATAATGCATATCAACCATTTAGGGTTTCATCATAACTAATCAATCCACTCGAAGACCCAGAATCCATCATATTTATAAGCTTCCTCAAGCTATTGCTCTGCCAATCCAGTTTGTATGTTTAGTGGAAATTGGAGATTTGCCAATCTCCAAAAACGTGTATGAGAAATGAAACCTTTTTAATATCGATCGCGAAAGCTTATAAGGCTTTTTTCAATTGCACCTAAACTGTCATCCATTGGCAGGTTGTTACCAGAAAGAATCTCTCAAAATATATACCATCACACTATTGACACCTGTAGCCACACAAATTGTACATGATTTAAACTTATATGAACATTGTAATCACTGTAATATTTGATTTTTTAACTGCTTTGAACACCACCTCTATACCACAATCATCCAGGAAAAGCTTAAGTCCAAATTGGCTAATAATTCAAAGAAGTGAATAATGAGTTATTTGAATAGCTGCCAGTTATTTTCGAAATTTCGGCCTTTCAATTTGAAGTTTATATATGGAAAATTTTAACAACATTCAACGAGACGCTGAACAGGGTGTCATATAGGTCAAACCTCTGTCAATGATGCTGCCCAAAGAAAAAATATTCAAAATAAACGCCAAGAATTGTAACACTAACCTCATAAGGAAATAAAGGTGAAGCAGTTTAAGGAACCCAATGAAATACTTAACCTCCATTTTCTCGTGAATTGTAATCAGAGGTGTCATGCAAACTCAAGAATCATAATGTTTAAGTTTAAACTTCAACCTATTGGAGAAGTTCACATACAGCTTGAAACAACATTCATAGAAATACGAAAATTTTTGCTGCTGATTGCTGGTCATAAATAGAATGCACTTTTTGCCTAATAATAGCCCCACTGTGCTTAAGTTTTTGGAAATAGGTCCTTTTAAATAAGATGTACGTGGAAAAACAAGAAACCAAGACTTCTATTATGATCTAATCTTTAAAATGAGAGAGGTGTGGAATTTTTAGGATAACAACTTTCGAGGTTTCCTCAGAGATTTAAGTCTGGTAGCACGGGAATCAGTAGCCCTAATATGGAAGAACTTACACTGTCTTGTCATATAGGCCAAGTTGTTGATGAGGACTTTTGGGGAGTTTCTTGTGGTTTAAACCAGAATTACAGGAAGAAGATTAAGCTTTCTATGTGCTGTGGCATTGCAACAATGTCGCCAATAGTGTGGAGATTGGATAGCTCAAACCCGAATGTAAGAATGGATTTTATACCCAGGCAATTACCACTTGTACCCATCAATAAATATATATGGCTTGGTTCCTGCATTGTATTCACGAGATTTTAAGACATACCAGGCATTAGACCAACATGGTATATATCCAGTTACTCTCGAACACATCCGTCTAATAACCGCTCTACCTTTTCAAGACCATTTGACTTATGTGGTAATATAATATCAGTATTTGATCACTCATGTGAATTCTGAGCCAATATTTGAATTTTTAGTCTTAAAATGATTGATTTAGTTCAGAACTAAATCTTACTTACCCCCACATAAAGCGTCAAGTTATTATCAAAATGTACAGTAAATTTACGACTAGAAATTGAGTTAAAACTGACGCTTTGGAATATTTTGATATGTTTCAGCTGTTTCAGAAGACTAATTAAGAAGGTTCATTTAAAATTTCTGCTGTGTATTAAATTCGATATATTTTATTCTTTTTGTCAGAAGCTTTTTTATTCCGGATGCTGATAAATCTTAAAGTTGAATATTTTATAAACAAACAAAAAAAGGAAATTAAATAAATATTTAAAATAAATAAAACCTAAGCGAGTGCGGTCAGACATCATCAGATTTATATATATTTATAATTTTTACCACTCTACTCGTATTCATTCAACATTCAAGAAAAACAAAAACAACATTTTCACAAGTTGACAACAACGATGCTCGATCAAAAAATCAAGATAAGGACCAATGAAGGAGTTTGAATATACTCACATAAGAAACACACACATAGAATCATATACATACTTAGATATTCTTACAATAACTTAGTTACCAACAACAACAATAAAACTACAAAAACATGAACTTAATTGACCAACTTAAGAACAGTAAAAGAAAATGCTTTTAAACTACAAGAAGAGGAAGAAGTCGAAAAAAATATTTAAACACGAGCTTAAAGCTCAACACGAATAAAATAAAATTAAATAAAATTATAAAACGTTTTCGAAACGAAACGAAAAAAAAAACGAAAAATTCACAGGCGAATTGATTATGGAAATTAAGGCAAAGAAGGTGTAGAATTGCGGATGAATTAAATCTCATTCACATTCAAGTGGTTTGCAATAAAAGTGATCTCTAGACTGAAGAGAGGTTTGCGTGTTTATAAACAACAATTATAACGACAAACAGGAGCCATGAGTTTTGCTATTGATTTAAATGATGTCCTGTTTTTTTTCTAAAGCTACAAACAAACATTTGAGTAGAGCCGGGCAGGATGAGAAGTCATTTGGAGAAGATTCTTTCCGAAATATTTTTCCATTAAAAAGTAAAATATTTTTAAAATTTATTTTCAGCTTGTTGACGTATATGATTCTCGGGAGGATAATGGTTAGATGGATGTTTGGACACTGGGACAGATGGATGCTTTTTTTTCGTATTTTTTGCTGTTGTCTAGACAGTTTTTGTGGTTATAGAAACACGAGTCCAATTTTTGTTGTTATTTTTTTAATTCTATAAAAAATATTCTACAAATGTGTACGTTGAATTGTTGTTATTGTTGTTTTTTTAGTGGTCATAGGCTTGTTTTACATATTTAAGTTATAAAACAACAACAAGAACAAAAAGCAATGGCATACTTCATTGACCATTAATATAATGTTGAACCTTGCCCAGTTAATGCCACAAAATCGATTTAATTTAATTTTATTTTTGTTGTTGTTGTTGTTGTTATTTTTTACTGTTTCTGGCCATTAAAAGCCATAATTTTAATTGTATTTTTTGCATATTTTATTTTTTTCATACATTTCTGTGGCACAAATCTCTTTTTGTCTTCTTCTCGCTGGTTCATATTGTTGGTCATGTTAATGCACGCACCTTGGGCTGAAAGTTGTTGAAATTGCTACTTCCGGGAAGGTGTTTAATGGTCATATAATAATTAATAGTTAAAGAATTTTTTAATATATATACACTGATGCATATTCCTGTAACCTTACGAATAATTTAATTTAATTTTGTTCCCTATTTATACTCTACACCAACGTAGGTGATTGGGGTATTTGGTGTTTCTGCTGATGTTACTAAAATATCAGAAAAAGGGCGAAAACCCCAACTTAATTATAACGTTCGACTCAGTTTCACTTTTTGATTCAAAACGATGTCCGTCCGATTGAAGATTCTTCATAGCCCAATATAGCATTTGTACACAAGTGGAACCTCAAGGTCACCTAAATGATGAATGGTATTAGACTGAAATATTTGACATCTATGAAGCGCGTGGACTATTGAGTTACAAAAATATTCGCGGTAGTATTGAATATTTGTCGCGGCATTTATGTAACTTAGAGCCCATACGACAAACTTATTATTGGTCAGGGAGGAGTGTATTTCGTCGCAGCTAAAAAACGATTTAGGATGAAAGAAAAATAGTTTTTACCTTCTCTGTGAGTGCCTGACAATCTGATGAAAACAGCATGTAGTAGTTTTCTCTGTGAAAGGTTTAACGACCCAATAAAATACCTAACCTCTACGAGATGGATTAACCACCTTCAAATAGTGATATAAATATTCCAGTTCATTATTACCTGACGAGTTGTATGGCTTTTTAAAACGGGGTCAAATGACAGTTCGTATGTATGTCAACTTCCGTAGTAGCTAAGCTTAACCCTTTCTAATCTAGGAAACTAGAAAAATACAAATGATTCCACGATCTGTGAAAGAAATTATAAAACCTCTTTACCCATTTTTAAAAAGGAAAGTTCATTTCAGAACAATCCAAAATTTTATGTTCTGGATTGCTATCATCTTTTTTCGCCATTTGTCAATCGGTGAACCTCTATCATATTTCGGTAGCCAGAAGAACACCTTGTTTTCTGTTTTCCTAATATAAAAGCCTAATTCGATCCTATTCTCATTTTTTAACTATAATGGCTATTTGTTCTATGGTTTCGTGTGTCAAGGAGTGAAGTTCTGAAAAGTGTGTAATCTTAACTTGGCTCTCAATTCAATGGATTGTTCTTATCTTTGTGCTTTGTATTAATAAACAATTGTCTGTTTCCAACATTTGTCAATATCCTGACTGACATTCGGACTTGTTACTTTTCCCCAGTTAAGTGTGCAGTTGTGTAAAACTGATTTGGATTCATTAAAGCAATAAGTAATCATTGGCGCAACATATTATATCAAATATGAAGAGTTTAATCATTTGTAGATCTGTCGATATTTAGTGAAATAAATAGTTACAAAAGGAAAATCTTCTCACATGGCTCTTGCAAATTTTCGTCTATTCCAGAACAAAGTGTGCCACATTGCAAATGAGACAAAAACAAAAATGTAAATAAATTGCTTGTTGTTGTTATTGAATACGCGCCATCCCCAATATGAAAGAGACCACTTTTGTGTCATTTTGTGGTAACATTTGAATAAATAATTTAATTAGTTTTGCACGCATTGCAGCATACAGTCAGAATTTGTCTGCAACAGCAACAACAACTACTACAACAACTTTAACAATAACAAAAACAGTAAAATAATGCAGTGTAAAATCAATTGTTTGTATGTGTATTGTGAAATGCATAAATTGGTTGGCTGCTGCAATTTGCATGAGGACAACATTAAAGTTTTTGTCGTTGTTTTTGTTATTAACTCACATACTTAAGCGTACAAACAGACAAGAATCAATAACTGAATATATGAGTGAGTGAGTGAATGAGCGAGTGAATGAATGGAAAAGTAAACCCCAAAAGAGTTACAAACAAATTAAGTCTACCAAATACACTACTTACGTACATACGCAACATAGAGATAACTGCAGCTGTACTTATGTACTTACTTAAATTCATACTAAGGTACTCATATTGTCACCTTTTTTATTTAAAAGCATAATACAATTAAAATTAAGTACACCAACGACATTTTATACGCAAAATAATATTTTAAAAGTACTTATATCTCCTAAAAGTCGCATATCCATCGATCGGAACATTGAAAAAATGTCACATTAAGCAGTAGTCCCGAAAGAGCAATCAAATTCAGTCAGATGGTACATTCTAATTCGTTTATCCACTTCACTGCCACCACATGTATCGTAAGAAGGCAATGAAGTCTCTGTGTACGAAAGCAATCATCCTCCCGCTTTGAACTGCTTCTTGGCAGTTTGTTGTGTCGTTGTGCCAGATTTTGTGCCCAAATTTATTTTTAATATGTATGGTGAACTGAACTAACTGGGAAGTTTTATACTAGAAATTTGGTGCTCAACAATATCCCAGCTAAACTTCAGATTAATTATAGCAATACATAAATGGAAGGCTCTATATGTATATCTAAAACCTAACATATTTCGTAGGCTGTATGACTCATACATCATTGGTACTCATTGCAATACAGACATATATTAACCAGATTCAACGGAACAGCGAATCAGCATAAAATACATAAATTATATTCTTGACCCCTAAACTGTGACATGATTTTTTCAAGCGGAGGTAAGGCCGAACAACCCGTGTATTCTTTTAAACCATATATACCATGGCAAGTTTTTAACCTGTGACTATAACTGTGTAAGCAAATGACAGTTTATTGATACTTCGATATAAGTCGTGTATGGCTGTAGTTGACATGGGATCAATTTTGACTTTCATTTGAATGGCATAGAAAATTGCTCGAAAGCCGAAGCACTTATCATTATTAGCGTCGGTTTTTGATATCCTGAATGGACAATTTCCTTAAACGGATATCTTAAACTGGTGTAATGTAATGTGTACTGTTTCAAGAGGAAGTGAAATATTTGAGTTATCCCATAATTGCAAATTGATTACCTTCAGCTGAAGATAAGATAATTGTTGTGAACAATTAGACACGTCAAAAATATTTACCAAAAACGCCTTCCGAATATCTAACATATGAAGGAAGTGATAATTTGATGCATTTTGAAGAAAGATTGAAGAATTGAGTAGCAAAGTTTTTGTAGTTCTTATAGTTTCTTTGCCAAAACGATATCTTGTCTATCTTAAAGAGAATATCTGTTATCTTCAACAAGTAAATCGAAAGAACGCTGCTGCATGACGAACTAACAAATAAGGTACTTCAAATACTAATTTTTCGACTATCGAGGTTGAATTCCAATTTCGCTTACTTCACACGTACACTATCGATATGCTTATTTATAGATTTCAAGAGAGCTAGCATTCATTCAGTGTTGCTTCTTACTACTTCACTCACATAAAGAAATATGTACAATCGTGTCTCATCAAATATTCTGCTCATTTTTGGCAAGTTGTTCCCTTCAAACGAATTAGTGGTTTCGGAAGAGCTTCTTTTTCTGATTGAATTGTATCATTCAAGCAAAATTTTCAACACAGAATTGGTTATTTTGAAATAACTGCATTTGAATCTATTTTATGGGAAGACTTTATCTTCAAATGTAAAAAAGTTATAAGAGCTCTACGTAAAAGATCGTTCTTAGAAGATAAATTCATAGACATCCATCCTATTATAATCGCATTTCTTATAATGTTGTTAATATATTGTATGTTGGACCGATCTTAGTTCTATTACTACAATTAAGCAAAAGACGGAGAAGGCTAAATTTAGTCAGATAATCTAATAATAAGTCTCGAACCTCTCCATTAGACGCAGTCCATGCTCTCCATCTCCTTCAGATCGAATAAGAAAATGTACTTGTGTCAAAATTCCACATTTGGAATATTTCAAAATAAAGTCAGGAATCTGCAGTTGCCGTAAAGTAAGGTACTGCATTTTTGCATTATATTTACAGGAAAAAAATCGGTAGGCTTATAATTTTAAGAGATACTTGTAGCTGGTGTATCAAATTACAAATTACTCCCGCTAAACTGGTGCATACATATAGGCTTTGTATTATTTTGTTGTTTTTGTTGGAATTTTTATTTTGTTTTTATGATTTTTTTGTTGTTGTTCTGCATGTTTATGCTAGTTTTGGTTATTTTGTTGTAGTTGTGTTTTTTTTTGTTTTGCAGTTACCGCGCGTTTTACCATTGTAGCGCATTGCAGTGTATGTTTGTATGTATGAACACGAATATGTGTATGCTAAATACTAAATGCCATTCATTAAAGTTGTGTCTGTGTATGTATGACCGTGTGCTGCACATGGCCAAATGAATTATAGCTGTTGTTGGCGATTTTATTGCCACAACGCGGTCATAAACTATGGTAAATTATAGAGGTTTGTTGTTTTGGCCATTTTGTTGTCATGTTACGCATCCAAATAAAATTCCAACCAATTTTATTTGTGTGTTGTAGTTTTTTGTTGTTTTTATTTTTTAAAGACCTACCAACCTTCCTCCCTACAACCCCTTATAACTGACCCATGCCACAATTACCTTCCTCCCTTCTAGCTTCGGTTGGCTATTGCAACGGCTGTTAAGTTCATGATGCCTCCCTCTTGTCATGGTGTGTAGAAGGCTTTAATGCAAAGAGAAAAGTTATATTTAACTAAAAAATAAAAAAATAATAATAAACGAATCACATTGCAGTTCATTGCATTTTATTTTAGTGAATGTATGTGTGTTTTAGTAGTTTTTTGATTGTTGTTGCAAAATGCATTTTATTCCAACAATTGGCATAAATATTTTACCACACACACATACACATACTAAACCCTTCAAACATTCAGAAAATTATGTGTGGACATTTGAAAACTATGTCCTTAATAGAATTGAAAAATGCCTGGTTAAATCCCTAACGATTTTTTTATCTGCGTAGTTTAGGGTCCTGCTGGATTGCTTAGGCTACGTTTCTTTTTCTGAATTATGTTTCTCGAGAGATCACACTCACTAATAAGTCCCGTATTGGCAAACATTTTAACAAAGACCAATTTCGTGGTCACATAATATTGTTTGTAATCAATAGAATGTAATCCAGTAATCCCGTTTTGGTAATGACAAAAGTTAAAATTTTGATGTTCAGGGCAGGATTGCTTACGGTTAGACTTTATTTCTTTATCTTATTTCTGTTTCTCAAGAGGTCGTACTTACTTATCAGTCTCAGCACTTTGTTTATGGCCCCCTTTGCTGTACGCTCAATAACGCTTTCTTTTGTAACGCTTTCTTTTTGTGCTGCTTTGTCCTTTCATATTCTCATGGCAAAATTGTCTCCCTTTAAGATCTTTGTCATTAGAAAGACAAAAGTTTTCAACTTTTCTGTAGTCAAATGAAAGTTGTTCTTAATTCAGTTTGGTTTGTTTGCGATTGAGCAGTTAGATATTTTTATTCAAGGGTACATTTCCTGAGTCCTGTTCCTCGGGAGTCATGCTCCTATGAAGATGTGGGTTCCACTTTATATTTCTTATAAACTAAGTAAGATGATTTGCAAGTCTTTCCGATTGATTTCATGTTTTCAATTATTGATTATCGTATAAGGAGTCCTGGCATAATTGGACAACCAGATGTGTGAAGCAAAAATTTATTTGAGGTCAAGTGTACCATTTCTCTTGTATAAGATTGTTAATAATTAAATTGCATGACTTATGAAATAGCTTCCTTCAATTCTAACGCTTTAATTGCCGTTTGACTGTAGGTAAAGTTGTAGTAATTTCTATGTACCAAGTTTACTAACTTATCTCTTAACTACTCGCACTATCATAAACTACTGGTGGTCAGACATATATTTTATATAAAAGCAGAGTCACGTTATATCATCTTGTAGCAACAAGTCCGCATGGGCATCTGTTACGAATTTCAGTTTGAACAGTACTTATTTGCTACGTACTTTATCCTGTCGAATGTTCCAATTCATTATTCTCTAGTTTGGAGAAAATACGCCGTGAGTGCAGTCTCATATCGTACATAAATCTAAAAAAACCTAAAACTAAAAACGGAGTATTGTATCAAATGCTCAATCGAAGTCATCTTTATTATTTCTAATCTTTTACTATATTACTGGAGTCTACGTAAGTCCAGGCATCGTTTAAATCCAGTAGCTTTTCTATATATTTACTAACTCCTATGAGCCTTCTTCGTTTTTTCGATCGGATCATGAATAACATCTAGATATGTGACCTGACTGGTTAACATTCGGCCTTATTACTTACGAGATCAATTTCATCGCATGGCGATAACTGCTGAATTGTTCAAAAGAAAATTGTTTGATGGGTTTCTTTATAATAAATAGAAAAGCCAACTATATTTTTTCATAATGTATATGTGTATATGTTATTTTGTTATGTACATATGTCTGTGTGTATTTGCATGTGTAAATTTAACCCTCAATTTAACAATTTGTGTGCGGTTTGTATTTATTGCCAAAAAAATAAAAAATGAACCAAAAACAAAAAGATAAAACAACAACAAAAATATAGTGAAAATTTAACTTTAATATAAATTTATTTTATTCAGTTCGAAGGCATCTTTATTTATATTTTCGGTGCGATTGTTTATTTGCGTATAATTAATTTTTATTGCTCGAATTTATTAAAATAAAATTTATAGTTTATGTTTCTTTCCATTCCATTCAGCTTGAAACAGTTCTTTGAAAGAATTTTATTTATGCTTTACAAAGAAAAAAGTATTAATTAAGCGATAAAGATGTTTAACTGACATTTAAAAACCGTTAATTATTATGTGAATTTTTTATTAACTCTAACGTTTTCTGAGAATCTTAAACTAAATTTGCTTGTTATTACCATTCAACACTCTAATTATTTAACTAAATAATATCTCTTGTCACAGACCTCGTTTTTGATTTTCTAAGTAATGATGCTTTAACAAAGCTATACTAACCAAGTTCTGAAGCTCAATCAGAATTTCTCTCTAGTAAAATAGATCCTTGTCTCTTTGAAATCAAAATTTGCTGCATTCTTTAAACTGAATATGTGACCTGTACGGTATTTTCCTTCCTTTCCACGATGTCATAAAGTTGATGATTCCCAACATTTGCCAAGATCTGCGAATTATGTGTTCTTTCTACAAGATCTTATATTAAGCGTATATCTTTATAAAATGGACAAAATGTTGCCTCAGAAGACCAATTTATAGACATGAATATGGAGACAGTTAGATCTTGTTTAACACAAGTCTGTTAATAATTTAAGGTTTATTGTTCCTTAGAACAAACGAGGCACTCTAGACTACTATAGAAGAATTCCATTGGACTTGATGAGTCAGATGGTTTACTCTGAAAAAGTGATATTGAAATTAATAAATTTTCTAATAAGTGAAAAAATATCTAAATATTAAAATGCAAAATATATTTTTTACAAAATAATTTTCATACCCTCCTCCACCACAAGTGGTGATGAGGATATATTAAATTCTTTTTTGAGTCGATTTACCTTTGTATGTCTGTCTATTTTTGGAACATTAATTTCCACAATAATTGATAGAGCTCAATGAAGTATTTGTTATTGTCATAAGAAGTTTTCTATTTGAAATCAGTGAAATCGATTTAGTAGAAAAAAAATTACAGACTGATATCTGAGACAACCTCAGATGCTAGGGACCTGGGGGTGTGGTATCCCTCATAAAAACGAAACGGTTAATATTGCATATTTATATTATTAATGAAAAATGGCACATGAATAATCCTTTGACAAAGTTTTATTAATGACCACAAATATTATCTTCCTAATAAATAAAACTTTTAATATCGTATATTTCTGAAAAATTTTAAGCAAGTTTCTTGAAATTTGGCATATAAAGCCCAAATAATAAAATATTAAATACTAATAAAATATTGGATATGGCACGGGGGAGGTATACACTTTACAAACTAAATTTTGCATATGGTATACCTCTAAAACTGTTAGATATAACTAAATAATTTATATAAAAACACTGAGGATCACGGGGGAGTAGTATATTATTACAAGGTGGATTTTCAATATGTTCTCACAATTATTTCGAAATCGATCGTGTTGGAGGGTATTAAACATTCGACATAGCCGAATATAGCATTCGTACTTATTTTGTATAAAATGACTAATCTGTCGTTACGAAGTGCGTCCAGTTTACCCGTCATATGAAGCTATATAACAAGGATAGATCATCCATGTAAATATGTACTCTGGCATCACATCAAAATCTGAGCCGGTTTCATTAAATAAATAGTAATAGACCGATATTTTAGACAATTTAAAAATTTAAATAAAGAACCGTTTTTTTGCTCCATATGACAGTATCATCCGCAAATGTTGATATGGCCATCCTCCATCGGATTTACGTAGTGGAAGTCTACTTATAACAGATCGTTTGCATTGAGGCTTTCCAGATATTTGCACAAAGAGGCAGGTTTTCTATACTTCAAGAGCTTATTAAGCCTTTTTTTGGCGTTATTTCAGTAAGGAGCCATCCGATATCTGTGAAGTACATTTCAATATATCTTATTAATCGAGGAGTTGATTAGAATTTTCAGTAACATTTTTAGAGAGAAATCAAAATTTTAGAGAAAAATCATTTACTTCTGATGGGTATTAAGGTATTTCCTAAATTTTAGTAAATTTATCCTTGAGCTAAGTCACCTGTCGGTGTTTTTTGTGGACCAGTATGTGTGCCTACCACTCGAGATCACATTCAAACCCAATTCAGAAATAATATCAAATAAAATGCTACTTCAGATCACTCCATCTTAAAAATTCATTATTTGTGATAAATTCGGATTAATATTAGTTTATAGATTTTTAACTCTCTTTGAACACAATTTTGGATTTATATTCTCTAAATTCTAAAAATATTCAGCAAAAAGTCAATATTGTGAATAATATCTTTGTGTAGAAAGTACATGAATAATGAACAGTCTGAATTTGAATCAATGAATTGCAAATTTGAAATATTGAAAACATAAAAAATTTACTAAAGAACAGTAAAAATCAGTTTAAAAGAAAAAAATCATTAAATTAATATTATGGACCATAAAAATGATATATATTATCATCGGTTTAAAAAAAAAAATAACAAAAACATTTGAAAAATTTACAATTCTATTCACAAGAAATATATCAAGTAAGAATGCTATATTCGGCTATGCCGAATCTTCAATACCCTCCACTATATATTTGTATGGACTCACACATACAAAACTACATAACTTTAATGTTATGGCAAAAACCAACCGGTGAAAATAAATTTATAATTTTTTTTCTATAAATTTTTTTCTATAAATTTATAATAAAACAAAAAACAGGTTAACTAGTTTTTTAATATTAAACCGTATTCCAAATTTTTTTTTTTTTCGAAAAATAGGTTCTTTTCGAATAACTCGAAAACCGGTTTTCTGAAATTTACGATTTTTTTAATATACTTATTAAACAGAATGACAAAGTTAATATACCCTCTTCACCACTTGTGGTGGTGGAGGATATAAACATAAATATCGTTAATAAAGTACCATTCACTAAAACAATATATTTAATTAAATGAAAATAATAAAAATGAAAATAATTTTCAGTATATTCATATGTAAATAAACCAGTTAGAGAGTTATTGACATAAAAGAAAAAATAAATAAGAAAATAAAAATAAAGTATTAATAAATAATTCAAAATCATTAAAATTTACAACATCAATTAATCAATTGTAAATCAAATTTGAATTTTTTTCTTGTTTACAGTTTTGTTTGAAATTTCAAAATATTGAAATAATTTAAAATTAAATTCCCTTTTCTGGTATCGAAACCTAAAGAAAAAATACCTCAATAACGATTAAAAATTGTTGGCCATTAAAAATGCATTTAATACCGTTTTTTATTCATTCAGTATATAATTAACATTAGAACATGATTTATTTTATATAAAAAAACGAATAAATATTATATAAAAAATACATGATTAAAACATTATTTAAAACAAATTGTCACTTTTCGTTTTGTGAAAATGAAACCTTTAATTATCGTTATTTTACTAACAACTGCTAAAAAAATAATAAAAATTTCAGAAAAAAATGAAGAAAAAAACTGAAAATATATTTTGCATGAATAATAAACATTAAATAAAACAATGGACGTTTTTTTATGCCAATATGAACAATAGATCAATTCGATACGCATCCCTACAGTTTTTATAACAACCGCCATCAAAAGGGGCGAAGAGGGTATAAAAAATTTTTCATTCCTTTTGTAAAACCAAGAAGGATCTTAATCCCCATAAAATACATTCTTTCATCAAATCAAAATATGCATGCCAATAGACAAATCGTTGGAGACATCCACACGTTCACAATAATGATCCGATGATAATGAAATTTACCCTAGATTTTTGTCGTGGTCAGTTTGTTCAGTTTGCTATTTAAAACCGACAATATCGGTTTAGGCTTCAAGATTCTGATGAAAAACTTTTCATGAATTTAAATTGGATTGAAACAAAATTTATTCATAAATGTAAACGTGTTAAAATTCTGTACATTTATTTTACTGTTTAAAATATATATAACTAATTTGGCAAATTTGGCCCATATTTTGCTAGAGATCCCATACAAAGTCTTTTCAAGAAACATGGTTTTATAATGTAAGACTCATTAATATGAAACAATTTAGTGGACTTTAGCACAATTATTTTTTTAACTGCCTTTAATATAAAAACAAGAAAGATAGTTGTAGTCTGTCACGTCCGACTATGACATACCCTACACCATAATTATTATTATTTGTAGTACGAAAAAGTGTGAAACTACTGTCGTATAATTAGGTTTTATATTTATATGATCACTAACATCTGTATGAGATTTGTTCGCTTTAAAGCATTTTTCCGGTGATCTTAAATGAAAGTTATGGGGCGCTAAAAATATCGAAACGTAACGTGTATATGATATTTATGCACATTCATAAAATGTATTAAAAATATATATAAAACTTATTTGTGTTCAATTTTATGTGCGCAAAGCTCTATTCCATATGGGGCCTATATGAAACAATGGACCAATCACAAGTTATTGTAAAATTGGCATATTCCTGGCCAAAAAAAATACAATGCGGTTCATACTGAATTAAAGCTTCAATATAAGAATCTTACCGGTATATGGTTTAAGCTTATGAAAATTTTAAAATATGGAACGATTCCATCGATACTTATTCGTCATTAGACTATTGAACTAAAGCAAGACCCTTTTCGGGAAAAAGTTTCCCGGAAAAATGATTTAAGATTTTATGCCACTGAAATTCGTCACAATTATACCTGATTTAATTAACTTCTTATATAAGATCCAATTCCCAGACTCTTAAGGTTTTATCTTAAGCTAAAAATACTGTAAGATTTTAAGGTATTTCAAAGATATTAAATTTTATTTATTTTATTTTGCACTAATATTTATTTAATGTATTAAAGATTTTTTAATAAAGTCTCCCACTAAAGACTTTGGCTCTACATCATAGTAGTTTTCATATAAGATCTTAAGCTGGTTAAACTCTTCAATTCTTGTCAATGATACACTTTTTTGCTACCAAGTGTATCATGAGTAGACAGTTAGATGTTTGTTTTTAGACTATTGAATGATGAGTTCGAGACTGTTACCAAAAACTGCTGGGTATACATGTGTTTGTGTTTGTGTGTGTATGTCTGTTCATGGAAAATCATATGAAAACTTGCGTTAATTTGTGTAATTAACAATTCATTTTAAAACAATTGCATGTGACAGCAAAACTACACAGTATTTGCATTATTTTTATATATATTTTTTTCATAAATTGTAAAAAAGAGTGAAATTATAAAATATATGTATCTATATACATATGTATCTACATATTGCTTTATATATTAATATAAATATAAGTATATATATGGACATACATATGTGTATATGTAAATTCCTTTTAAATCATCATATTGACAAACAATTTTTTAATGAATTTAAATTGTTTGATTATTGATTAAAACAATTTAAATTTTATTCTTCAAATTAACTGCAAATTTATCGATTTTTATGTGATTGCATGTCTCACAAAAAATGTAGGATAACTCTTAAAAAATATTTCTAAAATTAGTGTGGATGTTGGGCATGACAGTGTCCTTTATTAATGAAATTCTGCATAATTATTTGTTGTTCAATTTCAGGAATATAGGTTTATAACGGCAAGAATAAATACCGCTACCGCCTCTTTTAAGTATACCGTTCTGTCGGGCTGTCCATGTAAAGCTTGTTCGCAAAGTACAATTCGTAGTTTTCAAGATATCTTAGTGAAATTTCGTACAAGGACACCTATTGAAATTGGTCATGATCGGGTCATTGTTTTTTATAGGCCCCATATAATGTTACTCCCTTAATGGGGATTTAAGGTCATAAAAGTCCTAAATATAAAGTGATTTTAATGATTTGGCAGGATCGGTTCATTATTTCTCATAGGTCCCACACAACCTCCTTCGAAATTTCAATTAGAAGGGCTTAAATCTTACATACATGTTGATATTGTAATTAGAATCGGCCAAAATAAGATTATGAAATTAAGTAAGAATCGATGTGCGAAATTTAAAGCGTTTGGGTCCATAACTTTTTTTAGCTCCCATAAAAATCCAGAAAAAAATCCAACATAATTGTTGGTTGTGGTGTAGGGATTTAAATAGACCGGCTTGACCGACTATAACTTCATACTTGTTACGTTCGACTATGATGAATGCCCTGGAACTTGTGTAGTATAAATTTATGATTCCAAGCGTTGCGGCAGAATAGTAGTTAGTATAATAGACGAAAGAGGTCGGCCAATAGTGTAAGGTATAACAAAATACCTGTCGATATCAAAATTTTTACCGACAACGTAACGGTGATTATACGTAAAGCAAATGTCTACTTGACATTAACATCCTAATATTGTATATATCTGAATGAAACAGCGAAATATTCGAGGATAAATGAGATTTAGATAACTAATACGGTAAAGTGTTAAAAAAATGGCTCATTGAGACCATATGCCAAGCAGCTCTAACAGAACAGACAGAACTAATCCTCTTCTTGGTTTCAGCAGAGACCAAATCAAGGCATAGGTCTCGCTATTAACCGAACACTTTATAATGGTCACTCGTGCAGGGAGAATTGGGCTTGTTCTAAAAACAGAGTTTTCCACAGGTCTTGTGTGTCTGCTGCAAATGGGAGAACTTCAAGAGAGTTCTCTTAAAGCTGGCACACTCTTGCAGGGTGACCTATGTAATATGAACTTACAATCACTCTTTTCTTTCTTCTAATACAGTGGATACACAATTATTGGATGCTTTACAACTAATTACTACCCAGAGCAGTACTAAAAATGAAATGTAATAAACACAAGCACTAATATAACTCTTCTTCCCAGAGTAGGCTACATTAAAGTACTTTAATTAAATGTAGAAGTAAAACTTTGGCTCGATATATATATATATATATATATATATATATATATATATATATATATATATATATATATATATATATATATATATATATATATATATATATATATATATATATATATATATATATATATATATATATATATATATATATATATATATATATATATATATATATATATCTAAATATATATATGTATATGTATATGTATATATGTAAATATCATTTATATATTTATATACAATTCATAAAAGCCATTTCCCGGAATCAATTTTAAATTCATAATACCTTCAAATGTTTTCAAAACATAACTGAGGGTATTAAAAATTAGACTCTGCCTTATGTAGCATTCCTTCTTGTAAATTCTACGTTTAACGTCAATATAGGGAACCAAATTTCCAGAAGATGCTGTACAATAAAATGTTATATATGTTGAATTTAAATGCTCTAAGTCCTGATTGTTTCTTGCCCTTAAATTAATTAACTGTAGGAGAGATATTCCAGGTTCCCTTAATTACAGCAAAGAGCATAGTAAACATTATTGATTTATGAATGACGCATCGGTAAATCGGATTTATGAAATCTCATAGAACTAATTGTATTTGAGAACGTAAATAATTTTCACTAATTTTTACCAATTCAAATCTTAAATTGTGTATAAGAAACGTATATAAAATTTTTATTAGACTCTTCTTAATTTAAGATTCTAAAATACAAGTTCTTAAGAATTAATTTATTTTCTTATTTTTCCAAAAACGACCTACAAAATTTATCATTTAAATATTTTATATTCATTTTGACCTGCCAGCCAGCTTGGCGACAAATGAAGACGGCAGACTTTAAAATGCCTTTAAGTAAATTGATATCCGCGTAAATACACCTTCGTTTGCTTGATTTTTGTTCTCTTCTCACTGGACAGACCATTATTTCATTCACATAAAATAACAAAAA
The DNA here is from genome assembly GCA_004302925.2 of Cochliomyia hominivorax. Lineage (NCBI taxonomy): Eukaryota > Metazoa > Arthropoda > Insecta > Diptera > Calliphoridae > Cochliomyia > Cochliomyia hominivorax. The sequence continues at coordinate 57,830,786 of PYHX02000413.1, forward strand.
AAGACGATCTTAAATAACATCCAAAATTTTAACATTAACCATATTTAGTGATACATAGAAAGAAAGAAGAAAAGTAAATAACATTTTATTCTTCAAGAGTTTTTGCCGCCCGAAAAGCTGAGGTCCCAAAATAGTTTGGCTGGCCATTTGGTCCAGTCAATGCAACTCTTCAAAACAGCCTACATAAAATGTGTCAATGAAAAGGCAAGACCTCATCAATATTGTATTTTTAAGGGAACCCTTTTTCTTAATGTCTCTTACCACCGTCATCTCATCGCATCATGCACCATGCACTTACATCTTTAAAAGATCCACAAGAGGAAAGATCACAGAGTCAAAAGAATCAAAGAAAAAAAAAAGAACTATATTTTATTTAAAAATAAACTAAAAAACAAAACAGACCTAAATAATTAACAAAAAACAAAGACACAAACAGAAAACCCACTAAAATAAATAAATATTTTAAATTTTTAATTTAAAACCGATAAAAATGTTAAGATTGTCGTTTGTTTTTTCATTTCATTTCATTTTACTCTCTTTTGTTGGAGTTTACACGCATAAAATAAAAAAGAAACCGTTTTTGTATTTGTTTTATTTCAGTTCTTTAATTTTCGTTATTTTATATATTTAAGTTAATTATCATGAAATTGAAACAATCAATTTGATACAAGAATTTCTTCACTTCTTCTAAAATGATAAAAAAATCAATAAATGATAACAATTTAAATGATAAAGACAGTTGATGAGTTTACTGAAGTGCACTATGGGTTGGTATGATGGAAAATTGGAAATGGATCTAAGAAAAAATTATTGAATTCTTTATAAAGTCATTTCATAGAGATGAGCGATACTTTAACGACTGTGATTTAATCACTTAATCACTGGTAACTATTGCGGCTGAAATTATAAAATAACAGTTGCTAAAATTGTCGTTCTCGCAAAATTGTTGCAAACTAAAATTTATTCGATTTTATTTTGAGCCAGCATAATTACTTATAGATGTTGTTGAGCGGTAATTCTAGATGCTTGTTTTTACTACTTTACTGCTAAGATACATCGTCGAATCATCTACAATGAAAATAAGCCACTTTCAAACATACGGTACACAGTATGAACTTCAATAGCGACTCCACTGTCGTATTTTTGAACCCTTTTGAAAAGTACCATCACCTGGAGGTCTTGAAGAAAGGTTGTTGTAACAGTTTCGCTGTTGTTGGAGTTTTTCTGTGGAAAAAATTTCCGGTTGAAACAGCTGTTGCTGTTGGCCGATTGGTAGTCGGGATGTTCCGGAACGAAGATCCAATTGTCGTGGGAACGTTAAAGAGAGGTAATTTTCCATTTTTTCCATAACGTTGTTTCCTATGAGCTAAATTAGTTACCGTTATTTTGGAAAAACATGTTTTAAAGAACAGTGATTCAAAAATCACTCTCACTGGGAAGGACGTTATTTTAAATTCGCGATAGCGTTTATCTCTATCATTTACAAATTAAATGGATTACATCTAAGAGAACATAATTAATATATTAAATTAAAATCACAGCATTTAATATAATCCCCACAGTTTTTCTATATTTGTGGAACCATATACAGAATCCATATGCCAATAGATGTATCTCAGCTTTTATGCAAATTAGGAGTCCAGCCAGTTTCTGAGGTGAAGTTTGTTCCAGGAAATGTACTCTTTAGCGACCGAAACAAGTGATAGTAAAGTCCAGAATTGGGTTTTAAAACTATTGAATCAAAAATTATTTCTAACCGCTGTTTTCCATATCGATATTTTTTTCACATTTCATTGGTTGATCTCCCCTATTATAGATTGATTCGATTTCATCAAGTTTTAATACAAAATACCTGCTTAATACTTAATAATACCATGGCTACACGGTATATTTTAAGTAAACTAAATTTAGACAGCTTAACGAAGAAGAGCTACTATTTCCAAGCTCTTGTTCCTTATAAGTATCTGCGCATCTGTAAGACGTCTGAAAGTGAAGAAGTATGTGTCTTTAGTCTTAGAGTAAATTTTTCCAACTCTTATTAAGGAATATGATGTCCAAATCTATATGGATGTTGAATTATATAATACCAAGGAGTTTCGGTTATGGCCCGTAGAATTTCGGCATTTGGCCATATTTGAAAGCGTCTCAAATAAGTCCCCAGGGTGCAATCCCACAGGTCACAATTTTACAGATATCTTGAATTATTTTTGGCCAAGATCAAAGTACATTGAAGTTTGTCATGTTCTTTCAATATTTCCGGAAATTTCTATACAATTGTCCTTCCTGAATTGTTTGTAAAGCTCATAAAAGCACGCAAATATTTTAAATAAATTTGGAACAAATTAATTCTGTGTCAGTTTAAACCTACATGTCTTTTCAGGTAGATCGGTCCACAAATGACTTCAGAAAACCACAAAAAAGTTATAGAATTATAAAAATAAATCGTATGCTTAAGATTTATACAACCAATTTTGAGAAGATTAGTCTATTATTTCCTATAAACTCCACTGGCGGAAATAACCTTAAGTGACATAAAGTTAAGCTTTGAGTCGATTTCTTGTTAACTTATATATTGTCTTAATATAAGTTAAAGAAAAATTTTCTATAATATTTATAAATACAAATACATTTTATTGATTTTAATTAAAAAACTAAAACAAAAACAAACTCAAAAAACGCTGTTCGGATCCTAAGAAATTTTAACATTATACTTGTTGCAACAAATAACTACAACGATATTAACAAATTCTATTGAACAATTCTGTTCTTCTTTTTATCATTTATAATTTACCTCACTCTTTATGTCTAAGACATAAAGAGTGAGATAAAAAAACTCTAAAAATACATATATGTTAATAAAAACGGAACCACTAAACCTACAGTTTTAATTTTTGTATTGAAATTATTATTAAAATTTACAAAAATAAATATTCTTACAACTTTAATCACCTTCCATTAATGTTTTAATCGTGGTTTCTTTCACCTTGCTCGAACAAGTAGTCCATCTACGTTTAAAGTCTACCACACTTTTTGACACTTTTTTTGGTTCTCTTCAATTATATGTTAACAAGAGCTCAATATCTCTTCGCTAGTTTTAGCTCCGAGCAGTTTGGAAGATTTACCATTTTTGATAAAATACCACAACATTGTCCTTGTACCACTCAAGGGCTTATTTACTATAGTGATAGGATGCCAAGTCAGGTCAAAAATAAATGGACATATAAAAATTCTTATGAATGGAAGCAATATTCAATATTCGAACATCAGCAACAAATCATGAAGTTGCGAAAAATCGACATACATACATACATACATACATACATACATACATACATACATACATACATACATACATACATACATTCATACATACTTGGTTTAAAAGTTTTAATTAAAAAGTGCATTTTCGATCTCACTCCTGAGTACCTACTAGGAAAAGGTTCTTAGGTTTCGAGCAACACAATATATTTATAATTAATATTCTATTATATTTCATTTACTAAAGATTTCCCATTTAAAATATTAATTTGAATATTATTAAAATTTGTACTCAAATAAACAAAATCGTGTAATACACGCAGAAAATTTTATGTAAAATTAATTAAAATAGAAAAAATTTAACTTTTTTCCGTTATGATTTTGCTTCATAGATAAGAAATGTAATTTTAAGAATGTATGGTTGTATATATATGTTTTATATTAATATCAGATTCTAATATGTTCAATTTTATTTCATCCCAAACTTAAAAAAATTTACCTTTAACTGAATGAAAAAGTGTTAGTTAATATCATATCAACTATGTTTTCAACGATGATTTTACTTCAAGTTTTCTTTCTGTGTATTTTTATACTAAAATCAAAATATTAATTTTATGCCACACACTTGACTTATGAAAACTATTTAATAAAATGATCCCAAGACAAAATTAATATTCCACAATTAAACCTTTAAATGTCAGGATATTAAAATTTCATTAAAAAACTTTGTTTCGAAATAGATACCAAAACAAAAACTTACATTTATTTACCACAAAAATGGGTGTTTTTCTTGGGAAACTCCCATTTTTCTCACCTTTTTATTTCGTTTAGCGAAATGTGTAATTTGTTGAAATAGAAATATCATTTTCGTTGAACAGATTTTCTAAAATGACATCAATGAAAACAGAAAAGGAAAAAAAAACTATAAAAACACCAAAAGACATTAAGCGTTAAATTTTATTAGCAAGGAAAGGAAGAGAAGAAAGAACCCCAGAGAGGTTTCACTTAATAATAAGTTAAAAAGGAAACTATTTTATAAATACTTGTGCAAACACAAATACAAATAGTTACAACCTTCTTTTCCTAAAATTCTGTTTTGTTCTTTCCTTTTCGACTTTTCAACGCCACCAATTTAATTTCACTCGTGTGTCTTTTTTTTATTTGTTTATCTTCTAAATACTGAAACTGAAATAAAAAACTAAACTAAACATTATTGTTTTCATTTATATTCCTGTATCCACCTCTACAAACACAAACTATTTATCTTGATGAAACAAATACTCACACAGACACACAAACACACACAGACACACTCTAATATTGGTAAATAAACATTCATCGATAGTTTTTGAGATACAGTTACATAAAGACTTAAACTAAGAATCGGAATAGCAATAGGAATAGATAGAAGAAAGAGATACCGATGTTTGTAGGCGTCAATGATTTTATGTATTTAAAGCACCTGTGTCTACATACAACAAATAAAACAATACTAAAACATACATATTGAACATTTTATTTCGCAACTATCAAAGTCCTTAAAAACTACAACAATAACAACACCAACAATATCATAGATAAAAGATATAACAAAGAGGACTATAATGACAACAGTTAAACCACACAAAACTGAAACTATCATCATCATCATTGAACGTCATTGAACACACAATAATGAAAAATGACAAAAAAGGCAAACGGATAAGAGAGAGAGAATAAGAAAAAGAATAGAATAAAAACTCAACGGGATATTTTTTGACAAATGATTACAATTGAATTGAACCGCTTTTTTTCTCTCTTCCATAAGTCAATATTCAGCACAAATATCTATGAGCGTAAGAGTGTGAGTTTTGTTTGTGTGGGTAAGAAATCGTTTACTTTTCAGATTAATTTAACAGTAAATTTTCTGTTACAAAATTTAATTTGTTTGATTTTTGTTGGAGTTGCCAGGGTATATTTTTAAACACTCCACCATTACCACAAGTGGTAAAAAAGGTCCATTAACTTTGTTGTTTCGCGAAGGAATCACCTTAGACCATATATATATATTGATAAGACTCCACCTCGAAATTTTATTTTAATCTCAGAAAATCCTATTGAAATTTTTCATAACTTCTATATAAGTTCTCCTCTCGGAAAGCTTTTTTAAACTTACAAATTTGTAAAAATTCGGTCCAAAATTTTGTATAGCTCTTTTTAAGTGTCTCTTCCAGGAATTTTTAACGAAAATAATTTGACGAATAATGTTTCTTAGAATACAATATATACATATATACATATGAAACATATATGGAGGGCAATCAAAAAAAATATATATGAACTCAGTCCCAGCGATGACAGTTATAATAATTCGATCGTTTCTGTTATACAATAGATAAAGTCAATAAAGCTAAAAACCGTTTGTCGGGTACATAGCGACGAAGCTGTAGATCATATTGGCAAAATCCCACAGATGCCACTTGTTCTAAGAATCTTTCCTCGATCTCTGCTGAGACTGGCAAAAGTGAAAGTGAAAAGGCTAATACAAATTCTATACTATGGGATGGTATCTATCTAGTAATCTTTCATTTACAGGAAAATAGAAGTTATGGGAAGTTATATATGTGTTGATTTATTGAGTCATTTATTACTGTAAGGATATTGGGTACGTTTCGGAATGACTTGTAATAATCAGCGATACATACTAGGTCATATCTTGTCAAGAAAATCTGGATAAGGTACTCAGGGATTCGTCCTTCAGCCAAAATATCGTATACCACGATATCCAAAAAACTGCGACCTGCAGAGTGTTCACAATGTGTCCAGCTGGACACACAGACAAACGGATGGACGGACATTGTTAAATCGACTCAGAAAGTAATTCTGATTCCGAACAGTATATATTAAAGTGGGACTTACTTTGTATATGTTAAAAGCATTGGCAGAAATGCCTAATACCCCAATCACCTACGGTGTTACAAATTGTATTGCTTTTTGCTTATTTTCATTAAAAAATAAAATGTCTTTTGGAAACATTTTTCCGGTAGATCTCATTACACAGAATATTTTAGTCAAAACCTGTATCAAATTGCCCTATAAGGCTAATGGTGGTTCAAGATCTCTAATAAATGAGGACACTAAAAGCCAAAAACCAAATAATTCCATTTTTGGGATTTCTCACATTTTTGAGAACTTAAAGACATCAGTCTTTTATATAAAATCACAAGTTTAAAATTTCCCGAAATTTTTAGAAAGATATCTTTATTAGATGTTTATTACTAATTGTTGACTGAAGTTGTGTCCATATTTTTCAAAAATCTATTTTGCCAAAATATCATAAACTTATCTGGCAACCATTTGCATCGATAAAAACTCTTGTTTGCTTAAGAAATCAATTCCGAAAGACTTACACTCTTAAATATATATATTTCAAGTATTTACTTATCAATTGTATGTAACATTTTGACATAAAAGGTTTCCTCTATTTGTATTGTAGACCGCACGCACGTGATGTCATTGTGTATCTTCTGACTCTCCGCCCTTGTATATCCTTCTATTCATACGTTTCATTGTATTATTCTTTTTATTTTTGTTATTGTCTGTTTAACTAGTCTAAATTGTATTTAATCTCTTATTATTACCATTTTATTTTCTTGTCTTTTTATTGGTCTATTGATTCTGCAATTTCAGGAAGGAATAAAATCGAAAAAGAACGAATCCTTATTATCACTGAAAACAAACCAAGTACATAATTCTGACATTTGATATTTGTTGTTGTTGCTATACTGTATTCTTAACTAGACTTTCTTATCACTTTCTATTTAATTATAGACGTATTTATTACCTGTTACCGTTACTAAATACTTTGGCCAAGAGGAGTATATTTCATTTATATGTATGGAATGGATGTGCGTGTGTCTGTGTGTGTGTTTAAGAAAATTAATTGATTTTTGTCTTATCAATTAAATAGTTTTTTTTAATGGTATTTTAGTTTATCTAAAATACTCGGACGTTTAAATGTTATTTTCCAGATTATTTTATAGTAAAAATGTTGATGATGATGATGATGTCGTCTTTGTATGGGAATTTTATAATTTTATGAAATTTTCAAAATGTTATCAGTGATATGGTTTAAATTTTATTAAAAGTCTTTTTTGTCAAAAAGTTAATGAACAAAAAAATAGTTTTGTTTCATGGTTGATTCAAAGATTCAGTTATAATTTTAAAATTAATCAGAAAGATTAAGATTAATAATTCGAAATTACAAAATATTAATCTGTACGATTAATCACTTCAACTAATGATGTTATCAAATACAATTTTTTTTAATTTTTAACTAATTTTATTTTTTATACCAAATATTTTTTACTAAAATTAACTACTGTTGATCAAAAACTAGTAGAATAGCTTTACTCGATTGTATCGGATTTCAAATGTCCCCCACACATAATATTACTTACATATGCATCATACACACACACTTACACTTGCATACACACACAATGAAAACAGTTTCTTACCTAATTGAAGGTGTTAAAATTAGTCAAATTCTTTTTAAATTTTGGCATATAATTATGTAATTGGCATTTTACCCGATATTTGATTTATAAGGAAAAAGTAAAATAAAACCTTCAGAAGTTCCATGTAATACCACACTTCTGATCCAATTGGTGGTATTGGTGGTGAATCGTGAGTTTAGATTAATTATTTGATCCTCTTTGATCATTTTTATCTTTTTCCAACAATAAATTTTTAATTCTGCGTATAGCAATTGATTATTACAATAACACACAAAGTACCCAGGAAGAACCAAAAAGTACCACTAAATTCCATATTGTCGATTCTCTTTCCATTGGAGCAATATGGCATATAACGTCCTGATTGTATTTAAATACGCTTTAGATTAAAAAAAAATTAAAAAGTTCTTAATACGAATTTGAGGTTGCGCCAGATATCGGCCTATAATTTTTTATTTTCAATGACCCGGTTCGAGTAGGAAAAAAATGTGAGCGGCCAACAACAAATAGACCGACGGACTGTTAGATATATCGCTCAGATTTTATAATGAAATAAGAAAATGTATACTTTATGGGGTCTTGGATGATTCCTTCTGGGTGGTAAACTTGGAATAGCATAATTAATATAACCTCTTCATGACTTGTGTTGGTGAAGGGTATAAAACGAAAAAAGTACCATCAGATGATCCAGAAAAGTAACACATAACGGCTTTAATTATTGATTTATCAATACGGGAAACTTTATTTGATGTCTTTAGGTTACTTAAGCCAAAAATTTCAACAAAAAATCGAAAAAATTCGAAAATTATATTCATAACGTACATAATTATATATAGAAAAATTTAACGACTATTAAGTGTGATTAAGTATTGCAAAGAATTTAAAAAGTATCAATATTTTGTCCTCTTGATTTGATTATTATTACAATAATAACGTAAATGTGAGATTTAAGACCTTCAAAGTGATGTGTGTATGAAACATGTGAAAAGCAGTAGCCCAACTCTGGCGTAATTAAGCACATCGTTTTAGCGTATCAAAAAACTTCTCTTTAAGGTCGCATTATATTTAGAAATTTTATGAAAATTCAAGTTCGTTCTTGGGCTAAAATAATATGAACCAAGTTTCATCATGATATATTAAAAGTTGCGACGTTTACATGGACAGCCAGGTGGACAGAAACTATTAAATCGACTCAGAAAGTGATTCTAACTAAAAATGTGAGCATTCCCAACCACCTACGGTAGTGTAGGGTTTAGTTAATAATCAAATAATGGGATTCATGTCATATTTTCGCCATCGCAGTCTCCAGAGTTGAAACTCGGTGAGAACCCCTTTTGCATTTAAAAAAGAAAACAATTATGCACTACGCTTCAAGAGTAAACTGGAGTTGACGAACTTCCTAAAATGAGAATTTAAAAAAATGCTTACATCTATTATATCATATTGTTAAAAGTTGCTTGGGTTTTGAACAGCCAATTTACAAATTCGTGTTATTATTACTGCATTAAAAATTCAAAGGAAATAGATATTAACTTTTGTTGTCATTTTTTTGCTACATTTGTAAATAAAAAAATAATTAATTTAGTTAAACAAAACATATAAATATTATATTAACAAACTTCGTAAATTTCATTAATTAAAAAATATTTTCTTATAACTTAAAGAATTTTCTTAAGATCATTAATAAGATTATTGGATTCAAGGAGGTCTGAGAGTATTTTATGTTTAAACTTTAGATCAGTATTTTTTTTCTATTTAATGTTTTCTTTATTCTCATACAAAACCATAACCTTCGTCTTTTTAAATTAAATTTAATAATAATTTATTCAATCATATCGTTACTAAATAAAAATTTCTTACGTTTGTTAAAATCAACAATACGAAATAAATAAAACTTTTGATGGATTATTAAATACGCGGTGAAAGCTACAAAATTTGTAGTTTTAAAAATCAAAACCAAATAAGAAAAAACTGCATACTCATTCACACAAAACCCCAGGGTCAAGTGATTAGAAAAAAATTAACTTAAATACAAGAGACTAGAGAGTCTAGAGAAACCTTTGCATCCAAAATATTTCAAATTAAACTATTGACAGACTCAATCCAAACAAGACGAATTAAAAGAATAAACGAATGAATTGAAGATGAACTGTATGAATTAAGAATGATCATTAATCAAATGCCAGTTATTTGAGTTAAATTTTAGAAAAAAACCTAAACTGATCTACACAAATTAGCTGTCATTGTGTGTGTATTCTCTTGAAGAACATGTTACCATGTTACCAAAGATGAAAACATGATTAAAGTGTACGACAAGGAGTATACAAAATAGAAGTCCAATATAATAGATGGACTAGAATGTAAATATTGACGCCATAGGCGTGCCAAAAACAGGTGAGATGAGTTTCGGGTTTAACTAAAGATGAAAAGTTTTTTTCTGTAATGAAAAGCAAAAACAATGATGAAATAAAAGATGAAAACTCAAATTAAAATATGTTACAGCTTTTGTTTAATAGTAATTAAAATCATACATTCATTTTTTTTAACCAAACACAAGTTACTTTTATTAAAAAAAGAAGACACACACATGAATTAATACACATACATATGTATGTATTTATGTTTATGGATATGTGTGTTTTCTTTTTACTTTAAATCTCTTTTGCATATTAAAACCATTAGTTATAAAATTTATTAATTTTCATAATTAACATTTGCACTCATACTCGTACTTGTACTTGTACTCGACACTTATATCTCTCACACCCATACATGCAAATCATTTTCATTATTATGATTTTAAAGCCAACACAACGCACGAGGGTGAAATGAAAAGGTTTTGTTTGACATAAAATTGGAGTGAAACGAAAGTTCACATTTGAATAAGAATACGAAAAACCTTTTCTGAAATACAAAAAAGTTATCTTCCTTATGGAAGAGGTAAAGTTTGGGGTCTAGACTTGATGACAAAGTTCGAAAGTAATTTAATAGTTTTGAAATTTCTAAAGATATTTTTAATCTTAATAAAATTTCAAATGGCGATTACGTATATATCAAGGGACGTAAGTTATAGTTATACAGATTTTTTAAAAATTCGTAAACTAGTTTCTAATTTATTAAAAGTTATATTAATCTGAAATTGGAACTTTGAATTAAATAAATAACGACTTGAACATTTTTCTAATAATATTGACATTTATTCACTGATAATGCATTTTTTGTTCTGAAAAAGATCTGCGCTCAAATTCTATCCAAAGTTGGTAATTTAAAAAATACTTGTTTGTTAAGCTCTTAAATTACAAAGCTTGAATTTGAAGAAGTTGAGGTCGTCGAAGATATGGAATAAAAGAAGAGGTGAAAATTAAAGACACGCGTCAGGTACAGCGGATGGCTTTCCGATGACACACTATTCCTTTCGATGAACGGATAAGAAAAAATTTATATATTTATAAATGTTAAGTTGTTACTTCCATTTTTTATCCTCCACCACCACATGTGTTTAAGAGGGTATATTAACTTTATCATTTCGTGTTTAATGTCAAGCAGGAATAATCTCAAAATAATAATAATAATAATAATAATAATAATAATAATAATAATAATAATAGTAATCTTATATCAAAATCTGAGTTAACTTAGCTATGTCCATCTGTCTTCTGGAAAAATAAAATATTATATATGAATCAATTATATCGAAAATCTTTTCTCACGGTTATGAATATATAATAATTTGGCGAATATCTATCAATAATTTTTATAGCCCCCATTTAAGGCTCCTTCATTGAAAAGAGTTATACTTTTGAACAAATTTTATTGAACTTTTGTACAATTATTTTTGTAAACTGTCTTTAATATTTAAATTAATATTTAATATTTAGTTATAACTTCCCTATAATACCAGTTCTGGTGCAATAAATGATTGCTTAATGCAAATCGTGGAGAGTTTTTAACATTTGTACTTATTTGAGTTATGACAATCTGACAGCAAATGAGCAATATAAACCATAACTTAAATGTTTTAATGAAATTTTAAGAAAATTATTTTAGTTATGATAATAATATATCAGACTTTAGTGACCGATCTTAACTTTGCAAAGCAGCTGCTGCTATTACCTTGACTTCATCTTCTGAATCAAGGAGATGTTTTTTATGCTATTATATCGTCGAAAGTAAAATATCTGTAGGAAGACTTTTACAATTATATCCCAATTACTCAGTTATGAGTCTGATATACCAGATATAGGAAGAAAAAAAAAACAAATGTGGCTCAATTGCTTTCTAAATTGATGTTATGCATAACTTGCTACCGTTTGATTTTTGGAAAGTACCAGCAGGAAGTTTTTTTTATATGAAATAAGTTCGGCATAGCCAATTTCTTTAGGATAGGTCAAGCTTTATCAAAAGAGGATTTTAAGTGGCTAGAAAATATTGAAAAGAGGTTTTAAAATGTCCTGGGAACAGGTGCCAGAGAAGATTAAAGTCTACGGTATAAGAAGGTAATCACTATAGACTTTGTAAGGACACATTGTTAGTTCAACTCTTGTTTAGTTTGGGACTCTGGGACTCTGTTGTTTAAAATTTGGAAGGAAGCATGAATCTCAGATGAATCGTTTGATTGTGCTGCTGGTTGGAACCTGAAAATCTTTCGAAAAAGGCTTAACGCTTTATGATGGACAGCTGGATCTTATCTACTAGTGGTTGTTAGAACTAATAGGATTCATAATTAGTATAAACTACTTTAATTCTAAATTTCCTATTACTACTTTCTCTGGTTTCTCCTTCTCTCTTTTTACTCTGTTCAATATCAATTGTTGTTTTCTTTCTTCTTTCTACTCCAAATTATTCCATTAAGCAATTTTTGTAGGCTTTAATTTTATGACAATTTACGAATTTCAGAAAGTGTTTCTGATCGTGGATCGGCATACAACCTATAAAATTTATATGATATAAATAAGGATTTCTACTACTTTAAACATTAAATAATGTACATAAATATGTTTCAAATTTAATAAACTTCTCCGTCTGCTTTCCTAAGTATCTGTAACATTTTTTTCCTTTTCTGAGAAATAAATAACAAACATTCATTCACTAATATTAAAATGAGTTTTTATGGGCATAAAGGGTATCATTAGCTTTATATATACATGTATATGTATCCACACTTTTTTTATTTTATAAGATACTTGATGTCATTAAAAAAACTTGTTATAAAACATGGTTCCATATAGAGCGAGAAAAAAATCTTATTTAACACCACCCTCTTGTTTTTTGTTTTGTTATTATTTTTACTTTTTTTAATAATTGTAAATGTGTGCATTTGTTTACATACATATCGTATGTGTGAGTTTGTGTATGCAAATGTTTTAGTATATAATGCATACATGTGTAAGTAATACAAGTACTCAAGTACATACTAATATATTTTTATGACTTTAAATGTTTATTTTTATTTTGGTAAAAAGAGTCAAGAGTTTTAATGGCTAAATTTTGCTAATTACTATTATCCTTATGATATACATTCATATACATATACACATATATAAATGTAGTTGAAATTAATAATGAATATACATTTCTATCACTCCTTTTAGTAGAAGTTAAGTGTTGTTAACAGAATAAACTGTTCCAAAATATCAAGATTTAAATTTCAGAAAATTGATTTTACTGTAAGATGCGCGTCGTGTAACATTTTGTAACATATACTTCAAAATATTTAAATAGCTTTGGATGTAATCATTTTAAACAACTAACAAGTCTAACAAAAATAGGCCACTTATTCAAAGTTCGGTTAAAAGGAATGATCCACATGAAATTTCGAAAGCCAAAAAATAGAAATTATTATCAAAAAAGTTTCCAACAAATCCGGTAGGAAAGCAACCCGATTAGTTCACTGCTTCAACTATTTGGTACGAAATAAGTTTAAAAACATACAAAGCTTGAAAATGTTTCTGACCGGATCGCTGCTAAAAATTTAGAGAGCACGGTAATTAAAGTCACGTTTTCTAAAAAAAATATTCTTTTCCATATTGGATAACAACTTTGTGGACAAAAGTTTTATAATACTTATGCTCGAGGGAAAGTTGAAGGAAAGTATGGAACCCAAAAGCAGTCAAAATTTCTTTATTTCTCTATTAATACCGAAATTTTCATCGAGAAATGTATAAGCTGATTCCATTCATAAGATTTCAGCCCTTGGATGGTGCAAGAACAATAATGTGGTATTTGTACCAAAAGAAGAAAATCTTCCTAACTGCCTTGAGCTAAAGCCAGTGAAGAGATATTGAGCTCTTGTTAAAAAAGAATAAAAGAGTACAAAAAGGTGTGAAAAGTGTGGTAGTTTTAGAATGGAGATGGATTATACAAACTTTAATGGAAGGGTTTTCGAAAAGTTTTTAAAATTTCGGCACGAATAATTCAAACTATAAAAATATTTTTTTTTTTGTAAATTGAAATGATAATTTAAATAAAATAAAAAATTGTAACTTTAGTTCATTTTGATTAACATAAATGTGTGTTAGGAATTTGTCGATCTCACTCCTTATTTATCTTAAATCTTTTCCAGCAAAGCAGATAAAGATGTTTAAAATTTACAGAAAACTTCGTAATGGATCCAAAAATAAATATTATTGTTCGAAACCTAAGCAACTTTTTTCTTTAAGTAAATCAATAAAAACCTTTTTTATTAATTATTTCATAATTTCGTCATTAAGCAAAAATAACAACAAAAAAATTATTTCAATTTTCTTGGAAATTATTAAAAAAATAAAAACTATTTTAACATAAATATTCGTTGTTCAAAACTTAAGCAACTTTTAACATTTTGTATGATTTCTACAATTTCTTATGAACTAAATGCAGACTATGGGATCCAAATCCCAGACTTGCACTAAGTAATTTTTGACCAACTTTAGATCGGGTATTTTGAGTTTCTCACGTGCTGAAACAGCCGATGTGGTATTTTTGACACAACATTGTGTAATATATGGTGCCAAAAATTCCAAAAACTAGAACGGTCCACTTTTAGGAAAAAGGTTGCTGAGGTTTTGAAATTTCTTCAATCAATTTATAAATAAAATTTTGCTGATTTTCAAAATTTTAATTCCTAAAATTTCTCGGAAAATATACTGAAAATGCCTAAGCGGAGTAAATTATGCTTTGGCTGGATTCACAGATTGTTCTGTATTATGAGATTTTGGAATCGAATTGATTCATTGATTCATGTGAAAACTAAAAAAGGATAAAAAATTTATGAAAAACTAGGCCAAAATTTTCTTTTCCAACAACAATCGAAAATTTATTGCAATAACGGGCCACCGTTTCTTACCGTTTGTTTCGATTGCTTTGGACGTCTTTACCTTAATACACTTTACTTTAGAATAGGATATCAGAAATCGGCTTCAATTTTTCTTTACTTCAAAACCAGATGAGTTGCTTTAGCACGGAATTCATATTCAATGAGGACCATGGAAAAAGAAGTGGCTGTATTTTTTCTTTTTATGAAAACCATTAATCTGAATACCCCAAATGTCCTTGTTAAATGTAGCTCTTCTATTCCTATAGTAACAACAAAAATAACTAACAGATGTTAAAATCCTAAACAGTTTCTTAAAGGGTCATGTTGTGAACCCATATTTTGTCCAAAAGATAAAAATTATTTTTTATCTAAAAATACTTAAAGAGATAAGTTATCTCAACTAATAAAAATACACCGATCATTGAAGTAATGAACAGGTAAAACTTATGTAACGGCTCAACAAAGAGACATGAAAATTATCTAAACAACTTGAGAATCAATTTAATATCAAAATGATAAAAATAACGATTTCATAAGATAAACGCAAATATTTTTCTTCTGAATTGTTTCGCTACTTCCGGAAGGAATGTTTGGTTCCTTTGATTTTCTTTATAAGTTAACAGTTTTATGAGACTGAAAACAGTTTGTTGGTCCACTGAATAAAATGAGCTCGCTTGCTCTAATTTTAGGTTAAATTTCTTTTTCAGTATTCTGATTTATTTTTGTTTAATTTTTCATCCCGTTTATTTTTAATTTAAAATTTCTAGAATTCACTTCGAACAAGTAAAAGAACTAAATTAATCAGTTTTTTTTGTCTGCCATCAACAAAATATCAAATCAAAATTATCTTTTGGCTTAAAAATGTAAATTTAAGCCTTATTTATGTTTTCGATTTTAATTTTTTCTTTCTTCTTCTAGTTTTTGATTCTTTTATTACAATACTTTTGCATTGAACTGTGGTTTCAAAGAGATATTTTGGAAATAATTATGAAATTTTTGAAATAATGGAGATATCTCTATAAAATTTAACGTAGTAATAGCTGAGGTGTCCAATAACTGATCTGAGAGATAGTGGGTGAAGTTCCCAAGTTGGTTATCTCGAATATCTTGATTTTTTGAAAACGATTTTTTGGGAAATAATTCTTTTACTGTATTAAACTAATACAGGTAATTTATTAATATTCAAGGTTGTTATAGTTATTTTTGGGTTGAGTACGTAATAAATTTTAGAATACATGGCTTCTTCAAGTTGGTCATATCGGTTATGTTGATTTTTTGGAAAAAGTGTTTTGGAAATAATTCTGTAACTCAGTTATAACTATGTTTATATATATTAAATACTGTCATAACTGAGGAATTTTCGAGCAAAATTAGTGGTTTAGAACCTCTTAGCTGATCAGAGGGAATTGTGGGTAAACTTCACAAGTAAGTCATTTTGAATATCATGTTTTTATAAACGACTTTCTTTTTAAATAAATAAATAACTTTAGCATTTGGTTGGGATATTGCAATAAATTTTAACATGGTTATGTTTGATGCTTTCACCAGTTGATTTTGTAAACTACTGTCCCTTAGTTTATCGGGGGTGTAGTGGGTTTGTCTTCTCAATTAAGTAATCGTGACTGTAACTTTCAAACTATTGGAGATATTTTATTTATATTTAACATGGTCATATCTGACATATTTTCGAGATGATTCAGTTTATTACACCCCTTACAGCTGATCAGTATGGTGGGTCAGTGGGTAGCCTTCCCAATTTGGGCGTATCATTCAAGCTGATTATTTGAAAATTTGCAAAAAATTCATTTATGATATAAAAGATAAAGTCCAAATAGTTCATCTTTGCAAAAAACAAAAGATGTTTACAGGTTTAGGTTGTCTCTTATAGTTTCATAGTTATTTAAGACAAAATATATTTTTGACCAACTTTTAGCCTGGTGTTTTTGGATTCGCTATCGTCGCGGTTTCAGATTCCATTTTTAATTTCTAAATCTAAATTTTGTGGATTTTTATCCCAATAAGTTGGCAAAATATATTCGATGATACTTTTGATTCTGAATTAAGTAATTATTTCTAAAGAAATTTCGGTAAAGTGTGTAAAAAACGGATTAACTTGAGGTTATAATTTGCTCACAAGTCCTTATTTATATTAATTTTAGAGCAACATTTGTAAGTTAAACACCTAAGAGGTATTTTTTCCGAGATGTCTCTGAACATATCAATGAAAAACGTTAATATTTTATCCCTAAAAAGCGGATTCAGATTTTAGGCCATTTCCGTATGGAAAAGTAGGAATTTATTAATTTGCTTTAAGCAATGGATAAATCTGTGTAAATGCGTTTTGCTTAAATTTAAAAATCATAATATGTTGAATTTTTATTAAAATTCAAATATTAATTTAATTTTTTAAAAAAATAATCGAAATCTTAAACTCTTTAAAAAATTCATACCTCAAAAACATTCCTTTAAATTTTTCTTAAAGAATGTTAATCTCCAAAGTTAAGCGTTTTCAAAGATACCAAGTACTTATAGCTTTGATTTAAATCCAATCTAAACTTGGCTTCTTCTAGTCAAATTCCCCTCTTTTTTCATTTTCAAACATCAACATATCCGAAATAATCAAATTTGGAAGAAGAATTCCCCATATCAATTCAAAAATACATCTGCAATAACACTGTTAGATTTTATTAAGAAATCTCCAATGGTTAAAAAGTAACGGAATTTGTTCCATGCAAATTGATTTGGAACCACTGTGCAGTGTCAATTCTTAGACATATTACAAAGTGTGAGTATGTATGTGGCTCTAACAAAATGTTGATTACTTACAACAATGTATACTAGTACATACGCATATATAAGTCTAACCGAAATATCTGTCTATATTGCTTGTATTCACAAAGGATTTGTGCAAGTTACAAAACGTAACGGATAGTCGAACAAATTAAAATCCTATCTTTATAGATCTACTACTACAATTGCTATTGCTATTGCTGCTGCTGCTACTTACTACTAATACTACTTACAACAACTATTTTAAGTTCTACAACGACAATGACAACAACAACAACACTAACAATTGCGTATAAACCAAACAAAATAAAAATTGCCAACAACACATCCAATTCAAAATGAACAACAATAATGTCCTTTTCAATATAAGCCAAAATGTATGTTTGTGTATGTGTTTGTGTTGTATATCCTATTATGTACTAGTATTAGCCATAGTCCTAGTTGTAGTAACATTGAGTGACATAACACAAATAAAATCTTTAGAAAAATCTCCCAAAAAATAGGAAAAAAGAATTTTTGCAAAGGACATCTAACACAACAAACAAAGGAACGAACAAAATGGGAAATAAAGAAACAGGATCCAAAACAGGACAATATCATTACTAACACATATATACGAACACACACACACTCGAACACAAGAGAAGTTTTAACTAAAAATAGAGTAACGAAATAAAAGGATAACAAAAACATAAAAGAGATGAAAGTTAAAACCAAAAGCCATTTGTTAGCTAATTCAACAAGATGTTTGCTCGTTCAACAAAATGAACTTACTCGTGTTGTACATAATACGACTAAAAATACAACAACAACAACAACAACAACAGCAATAGCAGTAAACTATCCCGGGATATAGTCAGATGAAAAAACAGGGGTAATATTTTAGATTTAGGACCTACAGTAACTCTGCAATCTTAGAAAAACTAAATAAAAACCGGTGTTGAAAATGGGTTCAAAATTTAATTCAGATATAACTCACACATGTAAGAGTACTTTCTATAGATAATTATAAGGATTGTTTTTCTTTTCTCTCAATTCATGAATGGATTTTTGGCAAATTTACAACAAAAATCAACGTAAACAAGGTTGCAAAGTTTGGAGAGTCTCTAACTACGCCCCTATCAAATAAGGCCTGTATTCCATCAGATCAACTCAAGAATGGCATTATCATTAAGATATATCTAACGGTTTAAAAGTTACGAAATTATTTCCGAAGGGTAACAATTTGGACACAATGTAACTATTAAAACGTTGAAACTGATCTATAAATTAAGGACACTTTGACTAAAATATGTTATGCCTTAAATAAATAAAGAATTTTATTTATTTAAAGGACTTTTGTTGTCGTTGCCAACGCAAAATAAAAATCCTCATTCAAAACCCAACTTAATTCTAAAGCTGCCGAGCAACGACCATGTACTATTTGATGTTGTTTGATGATACGGACGTAGTACTTTCATCATACATAAAACGCAAACGTATACACCACATACATTCACACTAAAACTTCTATTTTTTTAAGTTTTGAGAAATAAAGCTCTTTTTTTCCTATTTTGTGATTTTGAAAATCTATTGAAAAATTGTGTGCACAAATCTGATGACATGAACAACAAACACATTTTGTTTTCAATCGACATGTACCACTGCCATGCACATCTTTGTGTTATCAACATTGATATGTATTACATTGTATGTATGGATGTGTGCGTCCAGTTTGTTGCATCAATGTATTTCTTTTGTTAAAATACGAGTTAACGTAACTTACAGGATACTTCTTGTATTATGGCATGAGAAAAGATCTGAAAGAGAAAAGTTTTTAGAAAAAAGAAAAAAAAAACGTTAAACTAAACATTATCGTTAACGAATATTTATGTGATATATTTTTCAAGATATGAGTTGTTGTTATCAGCAAATAACTAAACTAACACTTGTTAATGTCTGATTCATTTTTTTTTTTTTTGATGAACAAACTTTTCAAATGAAAATTTAATGAAATTTTACGTATTTTTTTAAATGATTTAATTTTGTCAATATTTTTAAAATTATAATGTTATTTTACAATTGATATTTTACGAAATAAAACTTCTTGATATATTAAAAATGCTCCATATAGAAGGTTTAATAGGTCAGAAGTATCCGAATTTTATATTAAAGAGACCCTGTTAATCAGCTTATAAAATAATTTAGTGTTTGAATTACATTTTAAATTAAAAAATAAGGAGTGAAATGGAAAAATTCTTAACACAGGTACGTACCACATGTTTTTTATATTCTTCTCTGTGTATAACGCTAAGAGGAAATCATCTCCCATGACACATATTATTGCATCAAATCGAAATCTGAGTCTATTTTGCTAAGTCTGGACAATAAAAGTTATTTAGATCAAATTTCATCGAGCTCTGTTAACTATTGTGCATCAGAATAGTTAACAGAGCTCGATGAAATTTGATCTAAATAATTTTTATTGTCCTGAAAATTTTCTTGTTTAGAACTAAAAAATCGGTTTATATATTGAGATATAGTCCGATATCTAAAGCAACCTTTAATGTCAAGCAAAAAACTTTATAAAATTGTCAATTATAAATCGTAAAATTGTCAGTAAATTTTATTCATTACATTATTACTATAAAAAACTTATCAAAATCGGTTCAGCAGAAAAAACATATAGACAAAAATATAACTAATTTTATGACTTATTGAATGTCCCTTTTTATATTAAAAAATGTATATTTTGTATAAGACTGAGTAAGTGTATGTTTAAATGTGCATGTATTTACTTCACACACATTTGTAGTGGAGGGTATTGAAGATTCGGCATAGCCGATTATAGTATTCTTACCTGTTTTGGAACAACTTACTTTTGTAAAACAATTCAGTTATAAACTTTAATATCAAACAAACGTCAAAAAATGCGTACTTAAATTTTTAATATTTTCACCAAAACCCATTGGAGTTAAACTGTCTCCAATGTTACTAAACAGTACCAGGAGAATTTGTCCGTTGATATAAAACCTGGCTCAGCTAGAAGGAATAATCCACGTGTTCAAAATTAGAAGGCATTTTCAAAAAAGCTCCAATCACATTCGGTTTCTGATAAGAACGCTGTTAAAATTTAGAGGGGAAAAATAGCACACAGTTTCCTGGTAAAAAATTCTCGAGGAAATGTTGACGAAAAGTTGAGGACGAGCTCTATAAATACCAAAATTTACTTCAAGGAATATTTACAAGACTTCATAATGCGTCCACATATTTTTGAACTGACATATTGGCATATTGGCACTATGGTAAACAAGCCCTTGAGTCGTACAAGAACAATATTATGGTATTTGCACAACGCGAGATAAACCCTTCGAACAGCCCGGAATATAGGCCAGTGGAGAGAAATGGGACACTTATTAAATGTACAAAAGTGTAGAAAATTTTAAACTGAAATTGACTATCTGTTCGAGCAAAGCGACTGAATGCACTATAAAAGTGTAAATTGAGGGCTCCCAAAGCTGGACATATCGGTCATAAAAATATTAAAAATAATCCACATTCCTTATATCTGCACCGATTTTAAAGATTTTGATATTATTGAGTTCTTCTATTAAAGGACAACAACTAAATTTAAAAATATCTTCATGGAATCGAGGCTTATAAACTTTTGAAGGTTTTTTTGCATAACTTGTTATCTTCTAAAATTTTTGGTAACAGAAATTTTGTTACCCCGACATTGCTTCGAACTATTTTTAAAATATTTTTTAAGAGTTGGTGGAATTGCCATCAATTCAACCATCGGTTTAGATGTAAAGAATCCGAGATATCAAGTGTTGAGAACCTTGGGTCTCTTGGCTGCTACTGGGTGAAATTTGAAAATTGAAATCGAAAGTTAGAGATTTTATTTACGTTAAAATGTTCATTTCGAATACTGTGTAATCACTAAATTATATTTAATTCACCCGATATAATTTCAAAACAATTCAATTTATAGGCGAATAGATGAACAAGTAATGCTATTGTTTCAAAAAATCTGAAAATTCTAAAAATCCTTCTCAATTCTTAATTATAACTTTTTTAATTATTTATTAACATTTAAATGTTGTTATCACATTTTTTAAATTTAACGCCTTTTCTCCTTTTGTTCGATAAAAATTTATAAGAAATTTTATTTATTTTTTCAGGAAATATTTTACTTTGAATTGAAAAAAAAAAACGTTAAAATTTCAATTTTTAACAATTAATTAATTAATTTAGTTGCAAAATTTTGATAACATTTCGTTACAATGAACAAAAAATATCATATTCACTTAATATTACAATAACGAACCAAAAAAATGTTATATATGATTTTTTCCAACAAATAAGAGAACAAAACGTAAATTGACTGAAATAGAAAAACGATAAAAATAAAAATCTTGGAGAAGAAATGAAAACCACGCCTGTTCTAGACCCCCTCCCCACCAAAAAAATGTGTTAAAATAAGAAAGTAAAAAAATAAACGAAATACAAAACAGCGAAAATTCCGCTAAATGTAGAAAAAATTAAAATTAAGCGTTTCCACAAAAAAATCTAAAGAAGTTTGAAGTAATGAAGCAACTTTCCAACACACCTTGTTTTTGGAATGTTGGCTGTTACTTCATCTTTTACCCCTTTTATGGGAATTTGGTTTTCAGTTCCAATTGCACTTTATAGCTGAAAGCTGTAAATGAAATGGAAAACTAACGATTTTTTCTTTTTTTCCTCTATTTGAAAATGAGAAAAGCGACAAGTATGGGCTGGAGTATGAGTTAAAAAGAAACAACTATAAGAGGTTGAAGTGTTGCATGTTGGTAAAAGAAAATTATAATGCATTCGTCTCTTTGTTGTTTTTGAAAAGGAAAAAAGTAACGAGTAACGATTTGTTTAATGTCAACAATTGACGTAAATTTTCCATGGTGGCGCTGGAGTTGTTTTATCTTGTTGCCTCAAACCTGAAGGCGTTGCTTCAAACCTTAAAACAAAAAAAATAAAATTTGAAAGTGATAAGCAGAGAAAGAGAGGAGCTATAAACAACCACCAGCCATAACAACAACAAAAAAGTAACGAATTGAGGTTATTCCTGTTTATATTGAATATGTCGATCTCTTTCCTTCTTTTGGGTTCGATTACACCAAAGGTTTCCGTTAGAATAATTAAGATTTGGTTTTCAAATTGTTGTTGTCTTTATTTTCTTTTAATATTTTTGTTTTTTGTATTTTTTCCAATTTCGTTTTGTTTGTTTGATTTGCGTGTTTTTTGGTTTATAGTGTTTGACTCTTCTGTTGCATGGTTTGTTTAACTGTGTTTGATTGCTACACAGCTAAAAACAACTTGCAACTAGTTTGTGCTCGAACGTTAAATCGCGCGCATCGTAAGCAAAAGTAGACACGCAAAAAACAAGTTTGAGTTTTCAACGTCAAACAACTAGAAATTCGAGAAATAATCCATTTACAACACATATACAAACACACGCTCGTACTCACCTAGAACTCCAATTGGAATTTTGTTAGAGTGACTGGCGTTCGTTCGTTAGTTTGTTAAAAATTAAATTGGATTTACAAAGAAGACTAGACGACTTCTTATGAGAATCTAGAATTTATAATAAAAAATACCGGAAGTTAAACGTAAAGTGAGACCAGAAAATATTAACGTAACGTTCGATAGATCACGTTCCTCTAATAATGACAATTTAACAAAAAATGTAATAAACAGAAATGTTCTAACCTAAAAAGCCGTCGGTATTATTATTCAAATTTAATTCCATATCAAAAAATATATATTTTTTAATCTCTCATAAAATCCTTGACCTTGTCAGTTCCAAATAAAAATAAAATAAGTTAAGACTTTGTGCAAAAAAGAAAAAAAGTTAACCAAAAAAATTTACCTGTTTTACATAAAAGTGTTTTTCAGTTCAGTTTTGATCTAAAGAGAACGTGCTTTAGACATTTTATTCATTTAATACACGTACTTACCATTAGGATTGACCTTTTAAACGTCAAACAAGTGTCAAGTTATTAAAATAATTTTACCTTAAATATTGTGGTTGTTGTTGCTGCTGTTCTTTATTATCGTCTTTTCCCCTCTACATTTATTTTCTATTTTAATTTAATAAAAAATAAACTTAAATGTCATCGCTTTTTTCGTAAAAAATTCTGTTGAAATGTTTTTGCATAACATTTATTATGTCAATCTAATGTGTCAACTTTTTTATTTCTGTTTTTAGCCGAAAACCCTAAAAAAGTGTCAAAGTTTTTAGGTTAACAAAGTAAAAGTTAATAATTAACAAGTTGAAAACTTTTATAAAAATATAAAAATTATAAAAAATAAAAATAATTTTTCTTTTTAAGTTGACTCTTTTATTTGTCCCCAAAAATATGTTTAATAAAATAATTAATTAAGAAAAAAGTGTGGCCAATTAAGTGGAAAATATCATTGAAGATACGAAAAATATGGCATCATATCAAATTGATTGTGGATATCCGACGGCAAATCAGGTAATTAATTAAAAAAACACATTAAATTACTTTAAGTATTCAACTCTTAATGAATATTTTGACAAATCAGGTAATTAATTAAAAAAACACATTAAATTACTTTAAGTATTCAACTCTTAATGAACATTTTTAGACACCTTTTATGTGCTCTCCAATTCTGTTTTAACAAGAGACAAATATCTCTTCACTGGCCTTAGCTCCGGACAGTTCAAACTATTCGTGTCTCCTGGTACTAACAACACATTATTGTTTTTGTGCCACTCAAGGGCTTGTTTACCATATTGACAGGATACCAAGTCAGGCTAAAAATAATTGCACACACACAAATGAGTGGATGCTTTTGCCACAACTGCATATTGCTAGCCATTCCAAGAATATTTTGGAAAATGTTTTCTACTTTTGGGTCCTTAACTTTTCTGCAACATTCTCTTGAGCATCAACAAACATAAATTTGCAAAGAATGTGCCAGAACATACGTTTCGTTATCAATTATACAACAAGGATAATTTTTAAAGAAAACTTGACTTCAATTCCGTGCTTTGCTCTTAGACACGTTCCTGTCAGGAACTTTTTGAACCTTGCATGTTTTAAAGCCTGGATTAGCTTTAACTTTTCGTACCAACTAACCAGTGTGCATTTTTATGGAATTTGTTGGGATTTATTTTGAAAATGTTTTGTATTTTTTTTGGCTTTAGAACAATTATGTGGTCCATTCCTTCTACCTGAACCAGGTTTTCTATCAACGGAAAAATTCTCGCGGTACTGTTTAATAGCATTTAACGTAGGACCTTGACCAACACCTTGTAGGAAAAACTTAGATTTTGTTGGAAATATTTATTTTTTTTTATTTTTCAGATTTCTCTGGTATATAAAAATGTATTTATACATTTTTGCAAGAACGAAAAATGCTATTTGGATTACGACGTGTGTTAACAATTTTTCGATCCCAGTCATTAATACCCCATACGAAACAGATATTAATTGCTGAATTATCGGATTGGGATTTTCTTCAATTTAATAACAATTAAATCTAAAGGAAAATTTTTTTCGCGAATTGTCAGGATTTTAAAATTTTCGCCGAAAAAAACGAACTTTTAAGTGACTTTAAATATTTAACACTTTAACTTTTAACCAGTCCATAAATAAGTTTATGAATTTTTCTTTAAAATATTAGATAATTGTAAATAATTGGGGTTATATGAACTCTATAAGAAATTCTGATCGTCCAAATTTTTATTCGATCGGTGTACTTTAAGGTGGAGATATTTTTTATTTTTAGAATAAAAAATTTAAATGAACTTTCTAAAGTTTTACTGAGTGAAATCCTTATAAACACATTTTTTAAATATATTGAAAATATTTCAACATTTTCTTTAATTTCGGGATACAACATTATTCCCGGGAAATTAAACATTTCATTCCCGTTTGCTAGGAAATTTAAAACTCTGGGAAATCGTAAGAACTTATCTGAACAAAAACTATTTATTTATATTAAATTCTTAATTGCTGAACATTTTTAAAGAAAACTAAATTTTAATCCAATTTTTTATAATTAATAGTCCCATATGCAAATTCTGTATTATCACCAAGTTTTCAATCCTTCAACTTTTTATTGAAAATTATAATTTAAATTTCTCTTTATCTAAATAACATCAGATTTTTTAATTTAAAATTCTTGTTGAATTATTATCATAAAAACCCCCATAAATGAAAGCAGACATTTTTCGAGTGGGACTTTATTTGAAATATTTGTATATCAAAAATTAATAAATAAATGTGAT
The DNA here is from genome assembly GCA_004302925.2 of Cochliomyia hominivorax. NCBI lineage: Eukaryota > Metazoa > Arthropoda > Insecta > Diptera > Calliphoridae > Cochliomyia > Cochliomyia hominivorax. Next base: position 57,856,899 of record PYHX02000413.1, read on the forward strand.
GAATTTCAGGTAGTTATCTCTAAAATTGCGATCCATGTGATATTTTGATTTTTCTAATGATACAATTTCAACGATTCATCAGCATGACAAAAATTATGGCTAAATTTCGCTTAAATTCAATTACTTTCTATTGTAAATTCTAAGTTTTTCGTATGAATTTTGAGGTTATCTCAGACATCTTCTATACATTTAAATAGCATACTTGGGAAGAAGATAATAATCATCGATTATATCGAATCATTGGTATGGACGTTAGAATGTTTTCAACAAACGAACATAGCTAAATCGACTCAGATTTTGATTTGTTGCGAGAATTAATTAGGTTTTAGTATTGCATATGGAATGGCATAATTAGGGTTTTATCAAAGCTTGAGCAAGTCATGGAAAAATCCTCGTAAAATTTAGTTTTTTATATTATTAGCTAAGACCCGGTGCACTCTGCCATCCTTACAAAGTGGATGGTACCCCTTCACATCGTCCTATATGTCTTACATTTTGACAAGAGAAAAAGGTCCTTGGGAAATTAATTGGGGCCAATTTTAATATTGGCTTTTTATGGGAATACCTTTCCCCTTTCAGACGAATTCTTGAGGGAGTGATCGGAGTCGAATTTGCGAACTATTCCTGTTATTTATTTAAATACTTTATAGTCAACATTTCCTTTGTATGGAGGACACCTCTCCCCATGATCCTGTCTGACTTCATTCTGTTGCTTGAAAAATTTATTAAGACCAAACTTGAAATTTTCGGTGAAGTGGTTTTATAGATGATCGATTATCAACATTTTCTTTATATGGACGCTACGTTTCATCAATTTACAATAACAAAATCTACAGACACATTGTTTGTCCTTTTAAGATTAATACAGGAAACAATTATTCAAAAGTCAGCTGTGAGTCTTTTTCGATCCGGAAAAGCCTTGAAGCTTTATTGGACAAAATATTATAAATTTCTTTACTAAAAAATTTTATCATAAACTAGTCACACAGTGGACTGTTAGTGAATTTTAATTATTTAATTCGGATGGAGTGTGTCATATAATAAGACCGACAAAGGCGACTTCAGGTCTACCAAAGGCACAGCGATGGGATTTTTTTTTGTTTAAACCTGTTTGTGAACCAAAACACTTTCTTCCTTAACTGGAATATAGGGAATTTTTAATCTTCAAGAAAAATTTGGCCTCCCATGTGTTACACAATGTTGAATGAGAAATACCACTTTGATTAATTTTTTCGCAAGAAGTTGGTCAGAGAATAATTATATAAACTTAATCGGTCACTGCAGTCTTTAGACATGAATACTATAAACGCAGAGTTGAAACATGAAGCTTCGGAAATAAAAATGAGATTATAAAGAAAATAAAATTAGAATGGAAAGCAATACCAATTTCAATTTTAAAATGTATTTATTTTATCAAGATCCGATTAAGCTATATCAGGTCGTCTGCACTGTACAGATTATATCTGATGTACCCCAAAATTTAAGTAAATAATTTCTGATAATTTTACAATGAAACAAGGTGACCAAATATTAATTTCACCATAACATGAAGATGGAAGCAACAGATAAATGATATACAAATCATAGATGGTTAATTCTTCAAACATATGTTTGAACCGCAAAAAAAAAAACAATATTACTACATGTAGAGAAAAAATATATTTGCGGTAATCATAAACGAGCAACATACTATTGTTGCCGTAACTATAAAATTGGTTTAAAAGCATTTTCATTTGACATTAATAAAAATAGTTTTTGTTATCATAATATTGTTATTCCAATAAAAAATATTGTAATTGTCACTAAAATATTATTATCGCCACTAAAGGTATTGTTATGGCCACTAAAAGTATTGTTATCGTCACTAAAACTACTGTTATATTAATAAATAAATAAAAGTAAAAAATTAAAAATCAATAATATATTAATGTTTGCAACGAACATATTGGGAAATGATTTGATTCAGAATAACTGTTTCGATTTATTTCCCTCGTCTGGCTTGCAGTCTATGTAAACCTTGTGAACCAAATGCAGGTAGAGTTAGAGTGTGATTTACCAGTCTTAACTAGTTATTTTCACATGTATTACCTAAAATGATAAACATTTGTCTCCTTTAACGTCTTGCTCGATGAAATAGTTGATCATATTGTTACTTATCACTTTGCTACTTATTTTGTGGCAACGGGTCAACTTTTAGTAATATATTAATCTGATAGCATATTTATCATCTTTCCGCGATCTATTTACTTTGTCTGGTTTCTCTTCAATGTATTTAAATTAACTTGCAACATTAGTTTCACATATTAAATCATATTAGATTGATTTAAATTATTTCCAACTAAAAAAAACTTAGAAGTTCATGAAAATTCCATCATTTTGAAGTATCAGACTCTGTAGAAATAGTTAAATATTAACAATTACTTATGTACAAGTTCATATTAAAAATCTCCCATAAAAATGTGAGATGCATTTGTTGCAACTAAATATTTATTAAGTACGACTAAATATGTTGCAACTATAGAATTTATCTTGAAATCAATTAAATATGTTAGAATTTAATATGTCAGATGTGATATTATGTTCGTTACAAATATTTACGAATAACAATAATGTAAAAAAATCTTTAACAAATCTTCTGGAAATGAAAACGAAGAGGAAAATAAGGAAAAAAAGAGACAATCATGCAACGGTATGCATGAGAAGGAACTTGGTTGGAGTGTCTCCAGCTCTAACTCGCTGACATCCTTTAAAGAATGAATAACTAAATAAACATTCAATATAAGAATACAAAACTATTTATATGAATGTGACTGTGTATGTGTGTGAGAGTGAATGTGTGGTGACCAATTCATTAAATATTTTTCCAACTTGTTTGTCAACAACACATCACACAAATATGACGATGACAACAGTATTGTCGTCACTGTCTTTTAGATTTCTGCTTCTTCTCCTTGTTGCAAGTGTCTGTCTGCCAGTCGTTTTTTCTCTTCTTATTTTTCTTCCTTTTATTAATTTTATTATTGTTTTTTGTTTGTGGCAATTTGATTTGCTTCTTCAGTGTCGTTTTTGTTAGTTCGTTCATTTGTTTGTTAGTTTTTGCGAAAAGATTTTTACTCATATATCATCACTATAATGATGATCTGTCATAATTCCATCATGCATATTTTGACAGGCACACGCATTGAATAACAAATAGTTTCTCAACAAAAACAAAAAAAGACATTGCAACACTATAGCGAAAAACTTTTATAGTGTTTTTACTACTTTAGTGTTGCTAAAGAAGTCAAGTGAGGAAGATCCTGTGTCTACTGGTATCTGGTACGTTAACATGTGTACAGTGTATGGGCAAAAATAAAGGGAAACTGTCAATATATAAATAAATGTACATCTAAATAACTTATAGCGACAAATTTCAAGTGGTTGGTTTATAATAGGCCATGGTCCACATATAAATAATGCATAAATCTGAAAAGTTGGCATCACAGTAATGTTTGGAATAGTCAAGATTTTTATAAATAGTGAACTGTGCTCCGAATGAAGAGTTTTTGTTTGAGTTTTTTCAAAAGAAAATATTTAAGAAAAATACCAGAATTTATAGTTGTATGCTCTTTAACATATTCGGATCAATAAAAAAGTTATTATTTATTTTTTCGAACTGTTTAGAGCCTCTTCTAACATTATTTTATCTATGCATAGCGGAGATTTCTCGAAATAAAGAAATTTCGTCAACTGGTTGGTTTAAACTGACTTACCTATTGCCGCCTTTGTTTTTATAGTATCCATGTTGTTCCCACAAGTAGCTGTTTAAGGGGTTGGGCATATGGATTTGGATAAGAAGTATTACCATCCTGTGTCCCGGTTTGGATGGGTGCTATTAGCAAATACTTTTCTTTAACATCTGTAAATTTTTAATCATTAAATATAACTTGCATGATTATAGTTGAGATATTTTCGTTATGAGTACATACCCCTATGAGATCAGAGGTGTACGAGGGTCAACGACTAAACGCTTATACCTCAGCTCTAACCATTTGAAATTTCATTAATATAAAGGTTCAAAAGTTACAGAATTATTTTCAAAAATCCTTTTGGACACAAGTAGTAGATATGAGTATAAAACCCATCTGCACAATTAACCCAAATTCACATATCACAAGGCCCAAAATGAAAGTGGATCACACATTACTTTCTCAGTACGACATACGCCGTGAGACAGACAACACCTCATCTTTTGAAGCACAACCTAAAATTTTATGTGCATATCGTCTTTTTTCCCCTGTGTATATATTCTTTTTACCCATATCTTAACTGATTGACTGACTGTTTTGTTGAGAGTGGGCATCATTGGACAACAAAATATACTTAAAAGTCAGAGTGTATTGTTGATCTGTTTCCTGTTACGTTTAAAAACTTTATGATTGTGGAGTGTGGAATTATTATTGTATTGTTATTGTTGTTGTTGGTAGTGGTGGCTCCTTCTGAAATATGTTGAAACTATGAGAGTGAGAATACGATCGATTTATATCACACGATTGTAAGGCATTAAGGAAAATGAATAAATAAATAAAAAGAAATAAATTCATGTTTATATTCTTAAACGAATTCATATTCTGAGTGTAGAATAGAAAGAACTAAAATTAAAAGGAGGGAATCACGTCTCATTGCTTTGTAGCATGTGATGGGAATTTACATTGACATTTTTCAAATGCATAACGAGAAATTGGAATGAACTGAAGTTCTGTGATGTTTTTTTTATTTATTAATTTTATTACCTTTTTTTGATATGTTTCACTTGTTGTTTAGTTGCTGTTTCATATTGTTGTTACTGTTGTTGTTGCCTGTAAGGCGTCCTCTTTTCTACCAATTTAGGCAACTTGTATTTGTTTTATGACCATTTTTTTGTATGTTTTAATATTTCACAATATTGTTTTTGTTATTGTGTTTCATGTGCCCGATCATCAGATTTATTAAATCAATAAGTTTTGGTTATGATTAAGTTCCAGTCCATATGATGTTATAATATTTCATATATTTGGAATACGTTCATATAAACTTTACCCAGCAAACGTGTGTGTTTACTTCTAAAAGAATATATATAATCAAAACTTTGTAGAAGTCGGTTGGCAGCACTGAAGACTGTGCCAAACTTTTTTCTAAGAGGTTCATAAATCCGTTATAAGTCAAGACAGATTCGATACGATTCTTGGTCGGGATCGCCCTTAAAACAATTGATAACTTATCTCCTTAAAAGCCAGAAACATGTTATGTGCATATGAATATGTGCCTTCCCTGCCTTCATAGATTGTGTATAGTTTTTAAATATTCTGGACGTTTTAAAATATAAATTATAAGCAAAGAAAGATAGTAGATTTCTATCAAATATCAAGCATGTCCAACTTGAGACTCCTAAAACGCATTATACGAGGTTGTAAGAATTATAGAAGACGCAGAGGTGTAGAATGAGCCTTTAACGATACAAGAAATTTAACAGGCTCCCAAAAATTTAGGTGTGGAAGTTTGTTGATAAAATCTTGGTAACAATTCAAAAACAGTCGGAAGGTACAAAAACTAAAACGATAAAGATCGCAGCTTATGCGAAGTATGTTGTGGTACTGATCTAGCGGCTTAGATTCTCTCAGTAATTGGAAACCAAATGTGGCCAAAGGGTTAATTTAAATAAAACTGAATTAGTATTTTTAACAAAAAATGCCAAGATTTCTTTATTTAGAGTACAACGATTATGGAACTGTGCGATTTCTCTTTCAGATAATGCAAAATATTCAGATATAAATCTTGAATGGAAACTATTATGGAATCCAAGCTCTGTGCATAGAATGAAAAAGGCCACAGTAACTTATTGCACCTGCTGTAAATTGTTTAGCTCATGTTAGGGTACCCTAACCCTAACTATATCTGCAAGAAATTCTACCATACTCCCTGCGATAATTCTAAACAGGCTTTATAACAGACCTTCGAATTGCGTTTTATCGTACTTTTAAAAGTTTCATCGAAATTCAAATACCCATAAGAAGTGAATGGAATATGAGTTACCAAATCCGTCAGGGTCTATTCTAACGGTTCAGTAATTAATAGAAAGTTTCATATGATGTCTTCAGGGGTGATTTTGATATAGGCATTTTGAATAATCTTCCTGGTGAACTAAGGATTTTTCAAACTTAAATATTTGCTTCCTTGAATCGTGTGGGCAGAATTTTATGAATTTAGTACTGAAACATTTGTAAATAGTGAGGGGGAGTTAATTGACATAAATTTTATACGACAAATTCAGATATCTGATCTTACCTGCGCATAACGATCCGTTAAGTCTTGCTGAAACAGGGTAACTTTACTTTACAGACAAATTTTATTGAAATAGCTTAAAGGTTAGGTGTAGGGTGTACATCATTATGAGTGGTTTTGAGATTTATGCAAGTGTGCTGATATTTGCAAGCATATAAAAAATGGCGCCATCTACCTTTAACTCAGAATCACTTTCTGAATTTATTCAACGATGTCCGTCCGGCTGTCCGACTGTCCTGTTGATGAATACTCTACAAGTTTCAAGCTTTGATGTATCTTAGTTATAGTATATGGGTTTAAACCTGTAAAACTGACCGACATGTATGAATTTGATTTAAATTTATCACAAGTTAATTACTAGTTCAATGTCAAATATCTTGAAAATGGGCCCACAAATGACCATAGCTGAAATACCCACTTCCAAAAATGACTTATAGCGCAAAAATAAAAAAAGTTTAGCATATTGATCAAAAATTTTAGTATTTTGATAATATTTCAATTATCTAAATCTTACGAAAGCAGAAAATACCTTTCCAATTCCGCTGGGATCGGATCATGATTAGTTATAGTCTTCATATAATTTCACTTCCGAAAACTACTAGAAAGTGTCTTGTATACAAGCACAAATCTTTAAAGCAAATTCTACGAGGGTCGGTGCATAATTTGATGTTTCTGCGTCATATTGTTATCTGACCGCTTGTAACAACAAAAATAAAACTTTTAAAATCGCATATATATATATATATATATATATATATATATATATATATATTATATATATATATATATATATATATATATATATATATATATATATATATATATACATATATAAGTCTCACGAAATTTGGCTTAAGAATAATGCTTATATACTACAAAGTTTGCGGATAGAGCACGGGTGAGTTGTGTCCCTTAGAAACAAAATTGTTTATTTTTAAAATAGTCCGAAAAAACTTATGACATTTTTAAACAATATAATTTATATAACAAAATGGGGCAGGTGGGAATGATATCTCCCTTACAAGCAATATCAGATATTTTTGAAATTGTCACAAAAAATTTGATGAAATTTTTCACATGGATGAAGCAATAATAAGAAATTTTCTCTCTCGCGTGCCGAATATCATTCGTACTTGTTTCTATTAAAATGATTTATCAAGTACCGTGCATTTCCAGAATTTCCAGCTGACAAATTACGTAATTGTTTTCCTTTCTTGGCGTTCCGCGGAATGATGCAATAAACATTCTGGATAGATTTTTCTAACGCTCAAATTGGTTCAAATATAAATTGTTTGCTTGTTTATGTGTTGCATGAACTTTTCGAGAATTTACACATTTACTGTTCTAACATACATGTACACATATATGTAATGCAAGTATATAAATATGTGTGTATTTATGTGAATATGATGAAATGATTTTTTGTCACTTGTTGTTATTTTAATATGCTGCCTTTAACTCTTTGGGATTTTTTTTTGTTCTTTGTATTAAATTTCATATGAAAATAATTTTTGTTGCTGTTGTTTGTAGCAGCAACAGCAGCAGCAACTTTTTTCTCAGTTTTCAATAAATTATTTAAGACAAAAATTGTTTGTTTGTGTGTATGAATGTTAGTGCTGCTATGATGTTGTTGTTGTTGTTTTATTTTTCCCTTAGTTACTTTTAAAACATCGTAAATCATTCATACATTCATTCATCGAAAAAGCATTGAAAGAAAAAGATTATTTATTGTCGTTATCGCAACATCGGACATGATGCACTCGACGACATTTTTGTTGAAGTTGATCAATGTAGTATTGAATGTGTTGTTGATATTTGACTTATTTTTTTTTTGGTTGTTGTTGTTTGTTTTTGTTCTCTTTTTTGTATTTGTTGTATTTTAGCTATAGTTTTTTTGTTGTTGCTGTTAGTATGTGAATGATGTTAAATATTGATTCTCTTAAGAGCAATAATATGCCTCAATAATGATGACGATGTTGCTTATTGCTGCTGCAACTTCTTAAGATACGATGATGATAGTTTGGCTACTCCAAGCATGATAATGATTGGGAGGGTATGTGTATCATGCTGATGATGATGACAATGATGATTTAAAAACTGATAACTGAATGTTTTTTTTATTTTTTTTGTTTATTATTCGGTTCATCTTGGATTTATTAAAGTTTTATATACAATAAAAGAGAGCGAAATGTTTGTTGTTGATAAAGTGGTGTTGTTGATGATTGAAGAATATTTTTCTATTAAAAGATTTTTAACACTAAAATAATTAGTTTTCAAATTAATTGTCATTTAAACTGGCAAAAAAAAAATAATATAAAAGAAAAATTAAATAAAGACAAAAAATCTAAAACACATGATTTAGAATTATGGAGTCAGGCATTAAGATTTTTTCTCGAAAAAGACTTATTAAATGTTACATTTATTTTATTATTTTATAAAGTGTGAATGATTTTTCAGAGCATCATTAGAGTTCTTATATGGATTTGGTTATACGTGACCAATAAAAAACATAAATTCTTATAGAAATGACACTTGAAAAATTAACAGGACTTTATGTTTAACTAATTGTGACATGTGAGGGAATGTGTTTTGAGTTGTGATTCTGTTAGAATCACATTCTTTCCCACCCTCCTTTTTAAGCTTTAGTATTATGTCATATTAATTTTTGTTAAGAACAATTAGCTAATAATTCAATAAGTTGTCATATTAAATATTTGATGCTCATCTTCAGACATGAAGTGTTTGCGCTGTTAAAGGAAATTTTTATTAAAAGTTAACCGATATGAAAATAAAAAATTATTGAGTAAATGTGTAGATATTTTTTATAGGCAAAAAATAGTGCTCCCACCACTTTTAAATACACCGTCACTTTTTGAGTCGAAGAAATTCGGGTGCAATTTTAAAGATATCGAATGAAAATTTCTTGTGTCATAATTTTAGATCATATATGTCGTTAGATTTAAGCCTATTAAAGCGATATTTGGAAGAGTGGTTGTGTGGAACCTATGAGAATTAATGAACCGATTTTCATATAAGTTTAAGATTACTAAAAAACTTATTTATGCCTAATTCGTTTAAATCAGTTTATATTTTGTACACTTATGACCCTAAAAACCCATTCCGGGAGGAACATTTGTATAGGGCTTAGGTGTAAAAATAGACACAAACTAATGAGATGTGCTAGATTTCATTAAGATATACCCAAAATTACAATCTGCATTTTGTTCACAACGTTTATATGGACAGCTAGCCAGTCGGACGGACATCGTTAAATCGACTCAGAAAGTGATTCTGGGTTGAACTTTATGTTTAAAAGTGTTGGTAGCAATATATTTTTATGTACGTTATAAACTTAAGCACAAACGTTTTATACCTCAATCACCTATGATGGTGTGGAGTACAAATGTTTCCCTGGAATAGGAGTTTATGCCTATGAAAGTTCTAAATATAACATTATATAATGAAATTTGTAATAAATAAATCCTATGATTATCTAAATATACGTTCCAAATTATATGATAATCGGTTCATTATTACTTATTGGTGCCATACAACCCCACTATGGAATATCACTTTGAAAGGATTAAATCTCATTTATACGTTGGTATTTTAACAATAATGGGTTAAATTGAAATATATATAAGCAAGAAGTAATGTTCGGCATTTTACAAGAGTCTCTCATATTTATGAAACCTAGGACTAGCCTCTTCGTGATACATAAGGAATGATAAACTTAATAAAACCTCATTCGTTATTTAGATAAAAATTAAAGTAAAAATAAACAATTTACTACATTTACCACATGAGGTAATAATATGGCCGTCTCTCTGGAATCATTTTACGACTGTTTTTTATGTTCTTGTACCAGAACGGTACCAGGAAGTTCTTTATTTGGTAAAATGTTTTGATACAGCAGTCGCTGAGTTGATTATCTTTGGTCGAGTGTGACTCGGGTCGCTCCGGAACGGAATGGTTGTTTGTAGTGATCTCATTTATTTAGTTTGATATTAGGCCAATATCCGCTAAAAAAATTATTGGATGATATCTGACCCGAACTAAAGAATAAAAGAAAATATTATAACGAATATTTCAAAGAGGTATTAACGCATTTTACCAATTTCATATAATGACGTCACATAACTTTCAATGCAATTAATACACAAATTCAGCGACAGTTCTGAATGTTGGTCCCAATCAACTTCTCAAGGAGTGGGTAAAGAACTATAACAAAGGGAGGGTACCCTCCATACAAAACAAGTATTTATTATCGAATATCTAAGTTTAGTCCCAATCGCTTTCTCAAAGACACAGTTTTACTGGACAAAATGTAGAAAACAGTTTTACTGGACAAAATATAGGACTGTTTGGATCAAAGAAAGGGGTCCCATGCAATGCAAGAGGATTTGGCAAAATATCGGTTGCCGCAAAGCGCTCTGGATAAAAGCTAGTATTATATAATTGGCATTTATCTGTAGCTCCCACTTAAGGCTTCCTATCTGTTTTGATATTTATGTTTTTTATATGTGTGATGAATATCATATTACATACAATATTAAAATTCTAATAAATAGTACACCTTTATATCGGAAAGAATTACTGAAAATATTCTATATGGAAACTGTATACTATAGTATACAATATAGTATACAATTTCCATATAGAATATATGCAATAATTCTTTCCGATATAAAGGTGTATTTTTTATTAGAATTTTAATATTGTAACACTTTTTATTTAGATTCCAAGAAATACAATAGCAGTCGGCGACCTTTCAAAATTTGTCACCTGGTCTACGTTGTAAAAAAAGAAAATTTGCTTAAAATCATTTACGATTATAGGAAGCATCATACAATTGTTAAAATAAAAAAGTTATTGTTATCACCACAAAATATATTGTTTATTTGCATTGTTATTTTGCATTGATAACAATAATTATGTTATCGTCACCGAAAATATTATTGTTTTAATAAAAAATATTGTTAGCTCAATAATATAAATGTTTGCCGTGAATATATAAGTGTTTACGATGAACATATTACTAACTGACGTTTCTCTGCGTGCAGAAGATTTTGATCTTGATTTTGCATGGAGCGAAAAAGTATAGACAATAATAGCAAAATTTATGAGAGAAGTTTAAGTAAGTATTTTGTAGACATTTTGTGGTCCTTATAGGAACAAGAATGATGGAAAGACATTTAAATACACATTCGTAAATTAAAACCTAAATATTTGAAACGATATTTTTTAATTGTTATATAATTTTATTACACTTAAGAAAACAACACCTCATTAATAGCTGATGTTTAAGACAAAAATTTAATCTTAAATTTATGTTAATTTCTACAAATATTCACTGATGAAATTTTATAACAGACAACTTGTTACACGTTTGTTTCCTCATCACTATTTGTTGGTTTTTATCTCTCTCTCTCCTTTAATTCATAAAAGCATATAAATACATACATACTGACATGGTATTACTTACATATTATAAATATTATTATATAATTTGTCTCAAGCTAAGTTTATTGCGAAGGTGTCTTGACTTACTCACCTTTAGTCTCGTGAACGAAAATAAAATGAAATAAAAAAATAAAAGAGAAAAATTTACAAAAAGAAATATGAATTTCGCGTCCTTAAATATTAAATAGTTTACAAGGCCATTTGTCATAGAGTCATTCATTCACTTCATTCGTTCATTTCATTTATTCACTTCATTCATGGTGTCATGGTGTTTGAGTGATAAAAGTGTTTTTGTGTTTGTAACATTAACGGAATACAAAATAATTCTCCCGATTACATTCTTAAATTACATTCACTCATTCATTTATACTGACTGAATGACGACTGACTAAATATATTTATATGGAGATACTTGACTTGCAACAATAATTTCATTCACATTACACTTACACACTCACACATACATATATACATATTAATATGTATTTAATTTAATATGAATAAATTGCATACATAATTTATTAAATATAAATAAATATATAATTTTTATAACCTTCACCACGACAAGAGGTGATGAGGGTATATTAACTTTATCATTCCGTATGTAACGATAAGAAGAAATCATTGCAGACCCCGCCAGTCTGGCTCACATACACCAAAAATTTACAGAGCGCAATGAAATTTGACCTAAGTATTTGCTATATTCCTGAGAGGTTTATTATTAAAAAAATCTATTCAGTATATTAAGAGATGTAGACCCATATCTGAAGCAACCTTTAAGTTCAAGCGAAGAACTTTCATAAAATTGTCAATAATACGTTAATGAATATGAAAATCATTGTCGTTCCCAAAATGATCAAAATCGGTTCAGTAGAAAAAACTTATAGTTTAAAGTATAAATAATTTCAAGTTTTACTTTTTCATATTAAGAAAAAAACGTTATATAATGTATACGTTTGTATATGTAAGTGTGGACATATGGTAGAGGGTTTTAAAGATTCGGCATAGCCGAATATAGCATTCTTACTTGTTTTACATTGTTTATTTTTATTGTTGCTTTTGTTGTTATTGTGGCAATATTAAAAATATTATATAATCAAGCATAATATGTATTTGTATATGTGTATGTGTGTGTATTGTTTTATACGTAAATAAATGCATTTTATAGTTAACAACATGCAACATTTGTTGGAATAAAAGGGTGCAACATTGAATGAATGTAAGAACGAAAGAACGAACTATTTATAATGAGAACCTTCTTCTTCTTCATCGCTGTGTTTTGTAAGTTCAATGTAGAACCTCTAAAGTAATTAAAAATTCTTAAGTCGTTTTTTGTTTCTTCGCTAAAACAAAAAATGAATTTTTATAAAATATTTTGTTTATCAACATTATCACAATAACAGCAAACAACAACAACAACAACAAATTAAACAAAATTAATATGTTAATTATACACTTAAAGAAAAGTGTATACTTTCTTTTAGTGCGGAGTGAGGAGGGTATTAAAAGTGGTCATTCCTTAAGCAAAAATTTGAGAGCGTATAAAGAGTAAATAAACTTGGTCCAAAACTAAATTTTTTTTACAATAAATACCTTTCTCGGAAAACCTTTCATTAATGTTTTTATTTAAAATCTTCCACACTTTTTAACAACTTTTTTACAACTTCTTTAGTGGCCTTAGCTCCGAACAGTTTTGAGATTTGCCTTTCTTGAAACAAATGCCATCTTGTACCACTCAAGGGCTTATTTACTTTAGCGACAATATGCCAAGGATGCAGCCTTTGCTTTAAACATTCCATGATATAAATTTCCTTGTTAATAGAGCCCATTGTAACAAATGATTGGCTTCTTTTGTCACAACGGCGTATTGAACATTCCCTCGAGTAACAGCGACCTAAAATTTGTGACCAGGAATGAAGCATAAACTTTTCGTAGCAAATAATCATATCAAATAGTTTACCAAGATGCTTTCCTTGGGGAAATGTTGAGAGGTCTTTAGAAAATAGTTTTTATTTTTTGGTTTAAAAACATTATGTGGATGATTTCATCTACCTGAACCTTGCATTCTATCTGCGGACCAGTTCTTCCGGTAGTAATAATAATTTCTTTTTTTCTGGTTAATAACGGTCAATAATTTATGTTTTGGAATTGGCCAACTCTTTGTAGGCCCAACGTGGGGGTTCTTGAAAATATTTTATAATTTTAGTACGCACTCATATTTTTGTATGAGAGCTACCTGAAATAATGGATCATTCGTTATCAATTTCAATAGGCAAATAGGTCAAAATAATGACAAGACAATTTTTAAATTTCAAATTTGTTCACAAGGGACATCGACTTACATCTGAACAAATGCATAATATCTCAACCACCTCTGTGTACATGTAACATTTGGCCCACTCGTGGTGGTAGAGGGTATAAAAAATCAACTTTCTTTGTTGCAGTTCAAGTTCCAGCTTATCTTCAAGACAAAAAATAGCATAACCTTTATTGGATGAGTCCATAGGACTTCTGCACTAAGAGAGGTAGGCTTGGTTTGACAGATAAACAAATGTCGTGTATTATGTGGCCTTAAAACCACACGGTCAATATGAGAACAGTAGGCATTGGACTTGCTCCATTTCGATCTCAGTTATGTCACTACTCTTGTAAGCCGCGGCGTATTCAGTTTAATATCTGCAATGAACGAATGAATTTGACACGTCCCTGTAAATTTCGTTTACAGCTGACATACACGAATCACTTAGAATGCTCTGTCTATAAATCTTTAAGAACTTTGAAATTTCTTCACTCCAATTGTGTAATATTAAAGTTAGGATGATAACTCCGGTGACACCCAAGAAGAACATATTTCATTGTTTTCCTTAACCGTCCAGATCTTTGTTCACTTTAATAGGTGGTGTATTGAGGACTTTTGACTACAGACTATTACTGTTGTAAAGGCAGCGTTTTGGCAACTTTGGATTTTTCTTCACTGCGTAACACACAATAAGAAGGAGTCCACACGAGAGCAGCATAATTCATCGCTGATCGATCAATCATTTTGTAAGAAGCCGTCTAGTACTTATTCCAATTTCTCAATTTAAGTGTGATTTCAGTGACATGTGCTAAAAAGATAAACAGGCTATTAAATGTAAACCCCAAGATCATTGGGTAGTTGACAGTAGGACAATAATGCCTAAATTTGTATTTGATTAGAAAGTCCAGGTGGTGAAGAGTGTTAATTTTGATTTCATTGGCAAAAGTTTCAAATTACGTACAGAGAAGAAACTGAGATAAACATTTGACTAATTAGAATTATATTACAGTTAGTGAGGATGGACTTATATAAATTTCCCAAACTTGTACTCTTCTAGTCCCATTCATTTATCTCAATTTCTATATCATTAATCAACAAATTATTTTTAAGTGTAAATTTTAGCGGCTTCATTAAATGTTTTAACAAAAAAAGAAGGTTGATTTTTTGATGACTTGATGGATCGAAATTAAGTTCTTTTTTAATATTTTTGTAGCCTACAGGAATAAAAATAGAAATTGCCATCAGCATTTTAGTAAAGAAAAAAATTTGTAGCCTGCAATTATTGCATTTTTGCATTTATGAATTTTTTAAATTTATTTATTTATCATTATTTATATGATAATTTTGTCGTTGTTGAAGCCGAACGTTTCGGTCAAGCGATAGTGCTATAGAGATAGCGGTAAATGGCTTTCTTAGCATTAAAGTGAAAAACAAACTGAATATTTATATTAAATTGCCTATTTTTTCCAAAGGTGTTTGTTTAGTTGTGTATGTGTAATGGATGTGTGTGTGTGTGTAAACGAGCTTTTCCAAACGAGCAATTGCCAATTTTTTTAAAAAATTAAACTGAAAGTGAGCGAGCGAACGAATATAGTGAGTGAGTGTGTAATGAGTTTTCATCTGATGTGTTGGTTTTTATGTCTTTAGTCACGCAATGCGTTTAGTTGAGAATGCAAAAAAAAACTAAGAAAATAACTTTAAAGAATATTTTTATTATTAGTTTAAGTTTACAGGGTGACAATTGTATTTGTCACGATAACTTTATTTTTGCTTAAAATGTAAAATGAAAACGAGTTCCTTTTTTGAGTTTGGTCTTTACACCTGAATAAATTGCTAAATTAAATTTAAATATTTATTTCTTTTTTGTTTGAACAAGAGTATTTTATAAATTGATATTTATCTTAAAACATTGGAGGTCAACTATGAATATATTCATATGAGGTAAATATGCATAAATGTAAAGAAATTTGATATGTTCATATTCTATATTTTGCCTTTTATTACAGAATTTAATTAAAGTGTCTTACAAAAGGTGATGTTTTCATTTTAATAAATTCAGTTTGAATATTTTTTGTTAATAAAATTTTATTTTTTAATTTTGCCAACTTAAAGTCTGGTTCCAATAAAAGGATATATATGGAAGCAGATTCAGTTTCTGTGAAGTTATGTTCGTCTATGCCGAATATTTAACACTCCCCATCACTGGAATGTCTCACATTTTATAATGTCAGATTTAACAGAAATCATTGAACTATTTCCCGTAATCTTTTCCTAAAAATGAAATATTAAAGAAATAATATTCTTCCATTCTCTGTGCAAATTATGTATTCTATCTTAAAATTGCGTCTAATAAGCGATATATGTGCCAATTTTCATTTAACAGTTATATTTTTTGATATTAAGTCATTATTCAATGTCGAATTTAATTATTGAAGAAATATGAGATATTAAAGGATTAATTTCGTGCCCCACCCAAACACTGATCTCTATTATATCTAGATAAGACTTTATCCATGTGCCAAACTTAACGTGCCCTATCCAAAACCCTTTACAATGCATAAATAATTTTTTCATCTAAAATATCCGCATGAAATTTAATGAAATTTTAATAATCCATTTATTTGTGATCAATGTTCAACTTATTTACTATTCTGAGGTTGCTTCAGATATCAGCCTATAAATGTTCTTATAATGAACCGATTTAGACGATTTTTAATAAAAAAGTAGTTGTGAGCTAATAACAGACAGATGGACGTAGGCAGATCGACACACATTATTACTTGATGCGGTGTTAAATGAAGCCTTCTTGGCGATACGAATGGATTAAAAAAGTGAAACAAAATCATAACTGAAAAGTAGTAATCTTTTTTGTGCATTGGTTTAGTAGAAAAAATGTTATACACCGATTTCTGAAATAACCCGCTAAATCTGACCAAAATTGGGGATACTCCACCAATTTCATATTAAACATGTCTAACGGATGAGATCGAAATTAATATTTTATTTATTTTTATTGAAATTATCATTACATTTTACAAGAAATTATGTTACAAATTTTAACCTGTAGTACATTTTTGTTTGAAATCCACCATATTTTTCAAAAATCTGCCAGAACATATGTTTCGTAATTTTTAGGAAGTTTTCAAGCCTTGTGTTTTTTTAATGCGTTGGCTTTAAATATTCGTTCCCAATAGTCCGTGCTTTATTCTATTTTTCGCCTTTAGAAACATCATATGGACGATTCCTTTTACCTGAACCAGGTTATTTTTATAACGGACAAGTTCTCCCTTTACTGTTTATAACATTAGAAATATTTTGACGGCAGATCTTTGAATTTTTGGCCAACTTTTGTATATATATTTTTATTTATGAAGCAAAATCATAATTGCATAATGTTAAATTAACTTCCATAGATGTTAATTTAACATTGTTTCGCAGTAAATGCAGTTTTTTCTTACTTGAAATTTTATTACTGAAAAGTAATTGTGAAAAATTATTGTTGTATAATTTTATAAATTAATGTCGAAAGTTATTAATACGTGTAATATTACTTCACTCCCAAACTGAAAGGAAAAAATTAACATTGCCTAAAATCAACTTTACTTAACTGCGTCCAACATTGATATTAATTCTTTCTCTGTATGTACTAAATATGAAGATTTTTCCTTGATGTCATTGATATTTAGCATCGACTTTGGTTTGAGTAGTTAAAAGGACTTTACATTGACTTCGTTTTTGAATGATTAAAATCGCCTATAAACGTCACAGCATTTCAATTCATTCAAAAATTACTTGTTAAAATAGAAGATCTCATTGTATATCAAATAATGTACAATTTCTCATGTTCAAAGTGTCACGAGATTTTTTGAGTTAATTCATATTTTCTATTAACAAACTATAATCGGTACATCCATGGAAAAAGGTGTTACCCAAACAAACATTTTTAAGCGCAAAATTCAACATTATTACAGATATTTATTAAATAATAATTAGAGATCTTTACCCTTCAATATACCACACTATTTACTTTCATAAATCATATATGGCGATAATGTCATATGTTGATCGATTGAAATTATTAATATGTTTAACTCTTCGATGCATCTAGAAAGTGTTTAATACGCCAAAAATTCAGGATCTAAGATTAGAAGAGATATATTGGGAAAATATAAATGTGAAATCGCAAAAGTGTCTAAAATATTGAAGATTTTGTAATAAGAGACAGTTAAAGTTATATCCGCAAGTGGATGTTGCGGGTATTATGAGAAAATATGACAGATCCTCGTAAAATGTTATACACAGATTTGTGATTTTCGTTCGAAAGTTACAGATTTATCTCTATATCTTTCTTCGATAAAGAGTCTGTGTAATGTTATTATGAAGGTTAGGCCTTTCCTTTCTATTCTTTCGAATTAAGTAATATTAAACATTGATCTGATCAAGGCACCCATAAACAATATGTTCTAATAAGATGCACTTTGGATTATTCATTTCGACGTGAGCGTGTCAACACCAGACATTTCATAAATAGTTACAACAAATCATGAGAAAGAATAATATTTTTTATTAAAAATTCATACAATTTGTTAAGTGTCTTTCATTTAATTAGCTGATGGAACTAATTTAAAAGAAGCAAAAAAAAAAAAAACGAGAACTCCTTCCTAAAATCCCACATCATAAAAAAGTATGACGATTTATATATATTTTTTTGTTCAACATTCTGTTAAGCGCCACTTAAAAATTCATTGCTTTTGGGTTTTAAAAGAGTTTTGTTTCATTTCCTTCTTCACAGTTTTTGTTTTATTTTATTCTTATTTTTTATATATTTTTTTTATTACGGGGATTATTTTAATTTTATTTTTTTGCTGTTGTTGTTTTTTTTTTTTTTGTAGCAATTTTCAAGTTCGTTAGTTATTTAAATGGATTTTGGAATGGTTGAAAAGTAGAATTTTTGCCAACTTGTTAGGTTATGCACGGCTACATATTTTTGGCTCCCAAAATAAAAAAGACCAATAAAATAAAAAAAGCAAAAAAACGTTATAGAAAAAATTCGTAACATTTTTAAGGCCACCTTAGGGCAGCCCTTTAAGTGATTGAAACTACAAAAATAAAAATCATCTTATTTTCTTTTTTTGTTGCTGCAGCCAGAGACATGATTTGGTTAACAAAAAAATGTCTGGCAACAAGAAAATATTTGGTTTCCTCTTTTCCTTCTTTTTTTAGAGATTCATTCGTCTACCTTTAAGCACGATTTTCTTGTCTATGTCTAGTAGTAGATGATGAAAAAAAGTACAACAAAATCAAGGAATGAAAATAAAACGACAGAAAAAATCAGAGCTTCAAATCTGTTTATTTTGATGAACCATGAAATACAAAAAAAAAAAACAAAACAATTTCCTTTACTAAATAGATAAAAAATACAAGTGAGAATCATATAATCGGCTTGGTGGAATCTTAAATACCCTCTAACTCATTAGAAGGTAAAAGAAATAACATTTCAACAGTTTTTTATTGATAATAGACCCTAAAAAGGCCATGACACACCACAATGCGTTTAACTACTTCATTGCCATTTGGGGCATCATAGGGAGGTAGTATCCAAAAGAGACAGTGTATTTTTCACCCTACAAGTATATTGTAGGGTAAAAAAAGTGCTCACAAGTGTTCCAAAAAAAGAGGCAATAGGTTACCTCCTAGGACAATCCCCTTTCAAAAGTGAATAGTTTTGGTCTATTTGGCCAATTTAGACTTTTTCTACAAAAAAAGCGCTTAAATGTATTGGATATAATTTAAGAGATATTTAAACTAAACGTAATTTTTTACACCATTCTTTGCCATGTTTTTCAGTTTTTCGAAGTTTGTGCGCTTAAGCTGAGTCCACAAAATGTCATTTCTGGTTTCTCTATAAAATTCTTAATAGTGTTTGTGCATGAATCATATATGTATGTGGGTTTAATAAAAAGTTTTATTATTTTGAAATAAAAATTAAGAAAAAGCAAGTAAGAATGCTATATACCCTCTTCCGGGAGAATTATAAGCGAATATGGCCCAATAATTGTAAAGTTTGATACTCATATTAAAGATAGTTTTAAAAAAGATTTCCAATAAATATTAATAAAATTTTATAGTGTTTTAATTTTAAAATACTTTTCCGGAAAGAGTTCTCGATTGAGATTTTGACTTGATGCAAGAATATATACATTATGGGGTCTGAAATAATTCATTCTTAGCGTTACACACAGAATGACAAAGTTAATATTCCCTCTCCACCACTTGTACTGTGGAGCGTATAAAAAAAATATACTTGTTATAAGCTCAAAACTATTTTCCGGGTAGGGGTCTTATATGGGAGCTACAGCAAAATTTTGACCGAGATTGTTCATATTTTTAAAATACTTTGATTATAGTTAGAAAAATCATTGTGCTAAATTTTAACGGAATTGATCTTTATTTAAATGTTTATAAACTCAAACCCGTTTTCCAGGAAATCCCGTTATAAGGGAGCTATAGGAAAATTTGGACCGATATAGGGCAAATTAATATATCTTCATAACAGTTAGCAAAATAATTGTGTCGACTTTCAATAGAATTGGTTTTTATTTACTCGGGAAGGGGCGTAATATGGGAGCTATATCATATTATGACCATATATTAGGAATGGTTAAAAAATTAGTTGTGACAAATTTTGGTAAATTATCTTAAAAATTGCGGCATATGACACAATGAGTTTGGGGTGTATCAAAATTTTGCATATTACAGCCTATAACTTTTTTCCTGTTAATCAGATTTTGATAGTTTATTGCACGATGATGAAGTACGTGCAATTGTATGCTAAGTCCAATTACATTTTTATAAGAAACTATAAGAGTTCATTTTCGAAATTTTGAGGTTGTTTCTGATATCGGTCTATAACTTCCTTGCTTATAAACTGATACAGCTGGTTTTAAATAGCAAACTGCTTAGGACAATAACAAACAATGTGGCCAAGTTTTATTGAATTCGGTCAATTATTCTAGGCGAGAGAATGTTTCCAACAGACAGGCAGACAGACGGACATAGCTAAATCGACTAAGTTTTTGATTTGATGCAATAATATATATACATTGTTGGGTCTGAGATGATTCCTTCTTGGCGTTACACACGGAATGACAAACTTAATATACCCTCACCACTTGTGGTGGTGGAGGGTATAAAAACATCGATTTTGCTCCACAATGGAATATTTTGAAGAAAAAAAGATCAAATACAATATAAAAACATTTCCAAGCAGATCAAAATAACTTTTAAAATTCAAATATTACAATGTTGTCCATCTGGTAACACTGTCATTAATAAAATTTTAAAACCGATAAAAAACTTTCTTGATCATTTATACCACAAATAATTATAAAGTTCCTAATACACATACATATTGGCATATAAATATATGTATAAATATGTCCAAATAAATATTTATATGTAAACAAATATGTTTGTGTGTCGATTGTATAGCAACAGCAATCCATTCGCAATTATTTTACACTGCAATAATTTTTTATTTTCTTTAATATTTTCTCATCCGTACAAGACTTGTGTCCGATGCAGAAAAGTATTTAGTCTTGTTTAACAAATATTGGTCAAAATCATCACAGCAGGGGTGGTGGTATTAAGTTCTTTATTTTCATTTTTTATACCATTTTTTATTATTATTATTATTGTTGTTGTTGTTACTGTTTTTGTTGTTGTACTTTTCATTTTAAATCTTTTACGGCACATTCTAATATTTGCGTGTTATGCGATGCAGCAGTAGTAAGGTATGTATAGACAACTGTCTGCTTTCAAGTATTAATGAATCGGTTGTTAACCCATTGTGTTAATTAAATGACTCTTTAAAGACTTTAAAATAGTTTTTATTATAATTAATATAATTTTTTATTAAAACCGAATTAATTTTTATTTATAACCCTCTATAAGTATTATGTTTTTAAAAAAGAAACATCGGATTGAGAGTGTCTATTTGTGGTTTAATAGTTTCTGTGTTCCCAATGGGTTAATTTGTTTACTTCTTATGCGAGTGTGAAGAAAAACAAACTGTATAAAGAGAATAAAAAAAAATTAAATAAAATATAAGTTAGTGTGTCACTTAACAGATAAAGATATAATTCAATGATTTGCATTTTATCTTTTATTCTGATCCAGTTAATTGTAGGTGATGATAGGTATACATTAGTTAATCAAGTCTTATGCAACACAGTTTTAAAGAACTACAAATGTTGTTACAGTAAATCTGTTAAAAAAAAGTTTAAAAACAGATAATTAAATAACATTGGTTATAATATATATTAGATTGGGACTGGGATTCATTTCGATATTTTCACTCCAGATTAAAAGGTGATAGAAGCATGTCTGATCTGCCTCAAAATGATAAAGCAGCAGTCGTTATACAACAAAAATATATTGTGGTTCCACAACTATATTATGTTTAAGACGCGTTAAGCATTTCTAAAAATTATTATTATCAAATAAACAATATTTTAGACACTTTTCTCACTCCAAATTTACTTAATAATAAATTCAACAATAAAGAATAAATGTTCGCACACAAATTGTAGTGACGCGACGAACATGATGGAAATATGATTTTTCGCTGTATGGCCCCAAAGCCTATCCATCATTTACAGTTTACAGTTGTTCTTTTTACATTTAAGATATTCAGGGGTTTCTTGGCTGAACGTGGTTTATTGGACCTTGAGGTTTCAACTTTAGCATGACAATGTCTATAATATTAAGATACTTCCTGACTGATTCTCTCCATTTCCAACAATAATATATTTCTCATGATTTATTTATATTATTAGTTTCCTTAATATTTATCTCAAGTTCAACATTGTTTTAAGTTTTTCTTCAAATTTTATCTGAAGCATCCTTATAATCCAAACCCAAAAGACGTTTTATCTGAACCCTTTTTTACATGCATCGTAGTACATAGATCTGATTATTCATTCTCTCTTTAGGAGATCATTACTTCTCAATGCCTTTCCTATTAAAGATATCTGATGATATCTACAAACAGTATGTGTAGAGCATATCCTGTTATAATGGCCTGTAGAATTAGAGAACAATAGTAGAACAGTAAACTTGTTAATTTTCATTTTATGCTTCCTTATTTAGTGACCTTTTCAACATCAATTTTAAACAACCACGGATTTCTGTTATAAGAATTAAAAATTCTTTCAGAATTGAGAAAAAAATTTATACTTAAAGTGAAAAAGTGTTACCAACTTTTTGGAAAAAATCAAAAAGAAATCCAATTTTTTCTAAATTTCTATTTCAAAATAATATATCTTTTTATTGAATCCACATAGATATATGACACTTGATCAAAAATTATTTAGAATTTTGCGTAGATTTCAGATAATTTTTTAGAACTCTTTTAGACAGTTCCCACCAAGTTCAAAAACTAAAAAACTGTCTAAGAAATGGGTCAAAATTTTCTATTGGCCTCAACTATAAGAAAGAGTTATACCACACATGTATTTTTTGTAGTGAATTATGTATGTATGTATGTTTAATTTATATTGAATAACAAAATTATATTATGAAACCATTTTACAGTTTAGGAGCAGAATTATAACCTTTTCAACATCAATTTTAAACAACCACGGATTTCTGTTATAAGAATTAAAAATTCTTTCAGAATTGAGAAAAAAATTTATACTTAAAGTGAAAAAGTGTTACCAACTTTTTGGAAAAAATCAAAAAGAAATCCAATTTTTTCTAAATTTCTATTTCAAAATAATATATCTTTTTATTGAATCCACATAGATATATGACACTTGATTACCACACATGTATTTTTTGTAGTGAATTATGTATTGTATGTATGTTTAATTTTATATTGAATAACAAAATTATATTATGAAACCATTTTACAGTTTAGGAGCAGAATTATAATTTTAATTGTGGGTCAATTGCATAACAAAAAGGTTCGTATATATTGAAACAGAGGCAAGAGGCTGTTGACACTTTAATTAATTTTCTTCCTTTTTTGTGGCCCTTTTGTATTAAACTAAAGGACATCAACCATCACCTGAGTATTTGGGATCAACAATAACAAAAAAAATCAATATTCACTTAAGAACACCACCTTACACAACATTATTTTTTTTAATTTCCTGATTTTAACAATATTGGCTCCAATGGTGACAGTAAGAAAAATCCCTTATAAACAAATACACGTTAAATTTTGTTACCAAAAAAATAAAAAAGAAAAGAAAAATATAAAAAATTATATGAACTAAAAATTAAAAAAAATAAAAAAACGAACGAACGAACAATTTATGACTTCCTTGTGGAACGTACTTACAAGCTGAAACAGAAACAAATTCTCTTTTAACATACACGAACAGTGAAGTGAGTGAATTAGTGAGTAGGTGAGACATACACACATATGGGGTACTTACTACATACGGTGGCATATATGAGAGGATTGTATGCACGTTTCACTTTAAAATAAATATAATGTAAAAATTCAAAGCATAAAGGAAAAAAGAACTAAAAGCCGGTAGTACAGCGACCCTTAAAAGAATATTAAAATTTAAAAAAAAAAAAAAAAAAAAACAAAAAACAAAACAACAGTGAAAAGCACACGGTCAACGAAATAAACGGAGAAATGTGAAATATATAAAAAATAAAGTTAATAAATGAAAGGCGGCAAATTTCTTTTGAGGACCTTTAAAATTTGTCAAAGCCTGTCACAATTTCGGTTTGTGATGAATTTACGATGGCGATAAACTTCAAGTTAGTGTATGGGTGAATATGAGAAAGAGAGGGAATATAAAATTATAAGAAATGTTTATTAGGGTAGTTACCTTGTGAGGAGAAAAATTAGAAAAAATTAATAATAACTGAGATTGAGAGGATAAATGAAATTAAGAGATAAATTAATTGAAATACCTCGATACAATGATCTAAATTACCCATATAATTTATCGTATGTTTCTAATAATCTTGAAATATACACCATTATCCGAAAAAAATACAACTTTTTTTTGCTGCATAGGACCTTCAAACTGTTCAAATGATATGTCAAATTCGCCGTCTGGCTACAAACAGCGTTATTTTGTTTAATCTGATCGATTTTGCGAAGATTGACTAGGACAATATCGATATTACGATGATTATTCTTTAAAAGATGTTGTAACGGGTTTGCTGTAATCGTTTGATCTGATTTGTAGCAGCTAAGAATTCCAAACATCCTTCTAATTCACAATGGGACTCCCAAAATTCGATTTTAAGCTGGTTGCAATAGCAAGTCCTCGTATTATTTCATTAATAATTTCATTAATATAATACATCTATGAGAGATTTATGCTTTTTCAGTTGATTTTAGGAAATGGGGTTAAATGGGGTTTTAGGATCCACATAAAATTGGTACCGTATTTTCTTAAACTTCTGCAAATCTTAAATGGGTGGACTATTTTAAAATACTAACATATTTGTTTAGCTTCCATCAACGCAAGTGGTAAAGAAAGGACCATCTATATATTCTGGCATCAAATCAAGTTATTTATTATTGTTCTAAACAATTTTCTTACAAAACCCAGTTATTTAATGAAATTAAAAATTTAAAAAATCAGTTTTAATTCCAGAATATTCAATAATATTTATTTACCTTTTCTTACACATTTACAATCACTTAAAGAACTGCTTTACTGCAGGAAATGTAGTTCTCATAGGACCATTCTCTTTTCAAATGCTTAATTGGAAATGTAGAGTGGCAGAGTTTCCCCCCGACCCTGCTATTTAAGGTATTTCTTTCCCGGTGTTTTTTGGTACTCGGGAGTTTTAGAAAAAATTTGTCATTCCCGGGAATTTCCAAGAATAAATTAGAAGATCATAGATTCTATAAAATTAATGTTTTAATAGTTTTCTAATGAAAAAATGTCTAAATTATGGTAAAAAATTCTCTAGAAATCCTTTATGCTCGTTTGCCGAATCTTTGCCAATCTAATTAAAGTAATTTGAAAGGTAGTGGCCCGAATTTGTAGCTTCTATTTCGGAATTGTTTTCTCGTATGGGAGCAATGATGTTCTCAAAATTCACCATACATATTTAAGCCAAGAGCAATTTTTTAGGAGAATTTCATTGAAATACTAATATTTATTTTGGATAAGTTTTGCTATGATGAAATAATATGGTTAAATTCTCTCTCAGATATCAGCGATATAGCAGGTTTTTAATAAAAAATTGCTTAGAACAAGCAATCTAATCAAATTGTATAAAATTTTACATAATTCCATCAGGAGTTACAGACCTTTTTCTTTTAAATTACTTTCCGAAAATTTTCGATAGAAATTTCCCGGGATTTAGAAAAATGAATTTCCCAGAAAACACCGGAAACGTTTTTCCGTGAGTAGACTTTATCTGCCATGCACAGAAAATACTAATTATCGGGCATCTAAAGAATTATTACCATGAACAATTAAAAGTTAGAACAATATTCTGGTTATTAATTATACGCTACACCACCAAAGGTGGTTGAGGTATTATGCGTTTGTGCTGATGATTGTAACATTGTATACCGTTCGAGTCAGAATCACTTTCTGAGTCGATTTTACAATGCCCGTCCGTCTATCTGTCTGTCTGGCTGGTTGTTCATGTAAAAGTTTTGAACAGTTTAGAGGTCACAATTTTTGAAATGTCTCGATGAAATTTGGTACCTATTATTATTTTGGCCCAAACACGATGCCTATTGAAATTTTCCAAGTTCGATTTAATATTTCAGGTACCTCCCATACAAATATTATTCCCAAAATGGGGTTTTAAGGTACAAGTAAGACTTAAAATATTCGATGTGAAAAAATATCAGGATCTGTGCATTATTTCTCAAAGGTTCTATACAAACCCAATTCTGACTTTCACTTGTAAAGGCAAAAATCTTACATATATATTGGTATTGTCTCATTAAGATAAATGTAGGTAAAAATCAGAAAAAATAAACGAGGGTCGGTTCATAATTTCTTGTAGCTCTCATGTAAACCTCCCAAAAATATTCACTTTAAAACTCACAAATTTAACATAAATCTTAGTGTCACAATAATGTACCACATACTTAAGAATATATTTGAAATCCAAATTATACGAGGGTCGTTCATTAATTATTCGTAACTTTAATTTTCAACAGACGATGTAGTGTAGTGTATTAGATATTTGGACTTGACCGACTTTACATTCTTACTTGCTTTATTATGAGAATGTGTCATACTTTGACCTGCACAAATAGGCAGCCAGACAGTCGTCTTAAAATACATTCCTTGTTTTCTGTGGATTACTAGAAACTAAAATTTTGGAGGTTTCCATATCTCTTAATTTAACATTTTCATTTCCATCACGTTATTTTCACTGTAAATTTGTAAGAAACGTGTAACACTGAAATAAATGCTTTTTGTTTTTTTTCTCTTCTCTATTTTTGGCCATAATTTTTATATGGTTCACATGATAGATACCGTTGTAAGTCTCTCTATTCCTCTTCATCTTCTTCGTTTTTTGTTTTTATTTTAACATTTTATAATTATAATCCATAAATTTTAAAGTATTTTGTTTAAATTATGTGCGAAATAGCAAATTATACAATTTATTTTTAGTACCTTTAGCAAGTTTGCAAGTGTGCAAATGTGTGTTTAATTATTTAGTACTTTTTAACTTACATGGAGGTTTTGTACAAATAAATAATTTGATGCGATGCCTATGAAAAATGTGTTAAATAAATACAAAATATTAATAAATTTTAAAAGAAATCGGGAAAGTTTTATTTTTGGGAACTAAAATTACAATGTTGCAAAATTTTTATAAAACTTTAAGACGGAGAAATTTACGATGGTAAAGAAAACAGTGAGAGAATTGTTAAAAAATAATTTCGTGGAGAAAGTTTTGATATTTATAGGATAATAAATTTGATTACTTTAACAGTCCAGTCAAAACACATGATATGTATTGACGACCCTTGAAATTATTGGATGACTTTAACACAAAGGTATAGTGTATTTCTGTGTGTTTAATTAAAATATTTTATTTTATTAGTGTATTTTTCTTCGTGAAATATTACATTTTTAGAATCGATAACGAATACTCAATTCCAAAATTGAATTTTATGATTTCTGTTAAATCTTTGCTAAAAAATATATAAAATAGATATGAGACCCGGATCTACACTTAATGTCCTGAAAAAACACTCTACAAGTTATGATAATACACATAGAAAAATAACATGAACATAATTGATTTGAAATTATTTTTTTTAAATTTATTTTAAATTAAACATTTTTACGTTTGTGGTGAAATAATATTGTTCGTGTAGAATCTTTCGATATTAATATATAAAATTATACAACGACAAATTTTTAAAATTACTTTTAAGTAGTAAAATTTCAAGAATATTCTCAAGAAGCTATATTTATGTGGAACAATGTTAAATTAACATTTTTATCTATGAAGCAAAATCGTAACCAAAAAAAAGGAAAATAAAAAATAAATTTTTGTATTTTTTCTGTTTGTAGTTTATTTCGACAATTGTGCTTTATTACAGTAAAAATTCTTTCTTTGCCTATAAATAGGGATAATAATACGTTTCAGATTTTTTCAAATCTTCATATAAATATCATTTCTCAATTTGTAATACAGAACTTTTAACTCATCTCTTTGTGACTTTTAAAAACTATAAATTCAGAAAGTGTTGGTCAATGCTAAAAAAGTAGCATAAAAGAATCGTTTCAAATTACATAAAATAGCCAGGGGAGTAGCAAAAGGCCTCCAACGAAGAGAATTTAATTTTGACAATCTTGACTCATAATCATATTATTGACACAATTTAAAATCAAAAGATGTACAGATGTCAAAACGTTGTTCGGCGTTGATAGTGTTTGAGTAGTATTTAAAATAAAAATTAATTGCACAATTGAAGTGTATTTTTAGGAAAAAGCCTCTAATAATACAGTCTTAGTTGATTGAATAAAAAAATATTTCCTAACTGAATATTTTCTTGTTTAATTTTTTCTAATTCTTTAAAAAAAGTGCGTTTATGGGAATATACAGCAGTGTATATATTATTGTCCGGAGATGTTCCTAAAATCGACGAAGTCAGTTCAGTAGAAAAATGTTATAGGCTGACTGATTGGACAATCATTGCACGGACTGCAAAACTTTGGACCAATGACACTGGGGACCAACCTCAGAAACGAAAGATATGAATAATGTTTTATCGACAAAATATTTAAAACTTGAACCAATTGAATTGAAATTCGGCACAATTTATTTTCTATCTTAAATTGTTATTAGTATGACCAATATGGATTGATATCTTGTCATATCTACCACGTAAGTACAATTTACAGAAAACAGTTTTGAACTTATACAAGTCTTATATATGAAGCAATTTTATTGAAAATCATTATGACTATTTTTTTAACTTTCTTGAAATATGTTACTAATTTGATGAATATCGGTTCTTAGTTTGCTATCTTAAATGTTCAATGAATACTACAAACAACAAAATCACAGCTTCATCTAGTTTATTTCCGTACCAAATTTCATCAAAATTAGATCAATGGAAAAATTATTACAGGGTAAAGTGTGCAAAATTTTAATACACTTCTAAATCAGTGTGTCACATAGGTCGTTTTTCCCCCACGACTATGCTGATTCGCCCAATAGCATATTATATCATGATATATCAATATCCTTTTTATATAACTTGGATGGTTACATTGCGACATTGTTTTTTCAAGTGTCTTTTCAAATATTTTATGAGGGATCCATAGCGGTCAGCAACTGATTGAGTACTGTAATATTTAAATTTGGTGAGACAGTTTATTGTCTGATGGAATTTCTTAACATTCTATTCGAGAAATTCTTTTTGACTATTCCTTCAGATATATTTTTTATCTCGCCAATAGTTGATGCTGATTTTTCGAGAGAAAGTATAAAGAAAGGTGGGACCCAATCGATTTTATATTAAAAAAACGAAGGACATTTTTGCTAAATTTTATTTCTTAATTAAGATATATGAATGTCTGAAATCTAATAGTTTAAATTGCTTTCAGAGAGATTATTGAGTTATTAAAAATATTTCCCTAAATTTCTAGAAATGAGGAAAAAAATCCAAAAATGGGATTTTTGATCTATAAAGTCCTCATTTATTTATCACATTAATAATAAATGATAAAAGTTACAGATTACTTTCCCAAAACAATCGGCAGAATCGATTCTGTGATTCTGCTATAGGGTGTATAACAAAGAGAAATCATAATATTCTAAACCCCAAATAAGGATCCATTTAGAAGATTTTTTAAAAGCTGCATCTTTGAAAATGAAACTATGAAACTTTTTATTTTGTTCATATTTAACTTTTTGTAGGTTCGAGTGTCTGTGAGATCAAAAAAAGTCTTCAAAATAAATGATGAACAATTAATTTATGTTCTTTACAAGAATTTTCTATATATTTTGCTGTAATGTAGAGAAGAATTATATGTTTTTTCTTTCTTAAGTTGTTTTATTTATATTTGCAATTTGCACCGTAATAAAAATAAATTATGAATTAATTAATTCATAAAACCTTACAAAATAAAGTGCATTTATGAAAAAAGCGAAAAAAAAAAACAATATCATGTTAAAACTACTCAACTCAGACTTTTATATGTAACTCAGATACTTTTTTTGCCTTCAAACTCATATTCGTATAATGTATATGATCTCTCAGCACGCTATCAAATTGTAATGAACTTTTTTGTTTTAGATACGAACTAATAGAAGCGATCTACTCTTACACAAATACATTTAACTGTATAAGTGTATTTTAACAGAGTTGTATTTTTTATAAATTATTTCAATATGTTTTTTTTATTTATTGTTTAAATGCATTACATGATGTTGTTTTCAGCAAATTAAGCGAAATAAATATATTTAACGAGAAATAAATATTTAAGTAATAAAAATAATAAAATAATGATAAATTAATAATAATAATAATAAATGTAATAAAAAGTAAAAGTTATTTATTTCGCATTTAAAAATTTGCAATTAATAATAGTGATCGTGATTTAATGTTCGTTTTTGTTTATCTATCTTTTTTTGTAGTTTTTAACATCCAGCCATTTACTCTCCAGCGGTCATCCAAATGTGCAATCACCTTTAGCAGCCACCACACTCACCTCCACTTCTTCATCAATAAGTCCTTCGCCTGCTGCTGGAGCTGACAATAGTGTCACAAGTAGTAATAGTGATAGTTCGGCTGGTACTCTAACACCTGATGCAGTCTCACAAAACTCTGCCTTGGGAAGTACCACAACTTCAACGGCTGCCTGTAGTTCTGTGGAGAATCCTGCTAATCTATATCCTCTGACCGCCACTACTATTTCACCCAATTGTTGTGATAATGGTCGTCCTATGGTAACAGATCCTATAACAGGTCAAACAATATGTTCTTGTCAATATGATGCTAACAATTCCACAAGACTGTCTGCCTTGGGTTCCTATCCACGTTTGTCATCTTCGACTCCAGTGGCGGGTGTGGGAATGAGTGTGTTTGGTTCAACATATCCTTCAAATGATCAGAATCCTTATCCCAGCATAGCGGTAGAAAGTGCTACGCCGTTTTACACAAGCTTGGTAAGTTAAAAAAGCAAACATATTTTATAGTGCTAATCCCAGATCACTAGATTTTGCAACATTTTCAAAACCTTAATTTATGTTATACATAACTCTAACATCATCATATCGCTTGAAAAGAGAGTATTTTAACAGTGACAACATAATTCTTAATTTCTCATGGGCAACCAAATGTTTCAAACAATTGATAACACGTAAATGAAAGATGTCTCAAGAAAACGCACATTTTGAAATAGATGAATTAATAGCACGCAGGTCTATTGGTTGGAAAATAACGATCGTGTGCCACAGTTAAAAAATTTATTTTACTTATGCATATCACTGAAACTACTAGACCGATCGTCATAATTATTTTTGAAATAATAGAATCAGAGAGCTGAACCCCTAGTAGCTACAGGGTGCCAATGTAAAACTAGTTGTTCCATTGTTAATTAATCATAAATTTTAAAATTAAAAGTGTTAAAACTACTGTGTAAACATTTTGATATTTTTAATTTTTATTTAAAATTTAATACAGATTAATGAGTAATTTAGCATAATTATTCTTATAATTCCCAGTATTCAGAACACTAATTAAAATTTATTAAAAGAACAATTTCTTGTGGTATGGGACTCATATATATGATTCACTAATTCTCAGTGTTAGTTGGTATCTAAAAATTAAATTGATCTTATGTTGGGCCTATACTCACTTACGCTTTAGTATATTAAGATCTTACAATAGCTTCAAAAAATGTACTGCTAATAACTGCTATGAAGACGCTATCGACAAAAGCATTATAAACATTACAATGTGCCCAGCCTATTGAAATTTATGTTTTTAATAGGTTGTTAAAAGACAAACCGGGCGTTGAAATCTAAGAATATCATAAAAAGCAGGCTTAAAATTTTTCTCCGTCGTTGTCGGAACACTGATACGGATCGCAGAGCTACAAATATACTATCTAATTATTCTAAGAAAGTGAGCGTAGTAAAATGGTAGGAAATCATACTGGACACTCCAATCTACAGCAACGTTTTACCTTTCTTCGAATAGCGAATAGAAGTCACAAATGACCTCAAATATAGTGCATGTAGGGAAAACAGCGGAACTGTGGAATTTTGCATATGCCACTGTGCAGTCTTTACCCAGCGATTCCAAAACGTCATCAATTTTATGTTTTACCTGTGTTTGACTCGGAATTCCTATAGTTACTTATTGTTCGTAACTGTTTCTTTTTTTCGGATTGTGAGTGTACAGTAGACCGATATAGTGCCCTATATGGGGCACTTTAGTTCTTATGCCAAAGGGCATAAGAACTAAAGGATCCCCTCAAACTATATTCCAATCTATGTAATGGTTTGGGACAAAGTTTTGATTATGATTAAGATTTAAATGTGAATGTAAGAGGATGAAAGATTAGTTGTAATTTCCTTGGAAATTATAATAAAATAAAGACAATATAAATTCTAATAGTAGTTGTTCGAAACTTAAGCAACTTTTAACATTTCGTGTTCTATTTTCATTTCATATCAGTGCACTATTTGGGCATAAATTGTATAAAATTCATTAGATTTTGCGCATATGGATTAGTATAAGGCATTACGAAGAATCGTTATATTTAGCTGTGAATCTAAGTATAGCCGTTTCAATTCAGATGGAATACTTCATCCGTGAAATATGTTCCGAAAAATTCACTATCCTAGGAGGAGGCAGACTGAAGGAAGGAAAGAAAAAACCCACTCAGATTGTAATTGAGAATATATGTTCTTTATAGAACCTTAAATTACTCCATCTTGGGAGTCATCTATGCACGAAATCATAAATATGATATACCCTCTATAAAGATCATTTTGGAAGCACTGTCTAATAGTCTGGCATCTATTTGCAATCAATCCTTGTAATCAGAACCTGGATAAAAGGAACATTGAATAAACCTTATTGATATAAAGTTGGTTTCTTTTCAAAATATTACTGAAATCGTTTACTGGTCAAGGGATATCATCTGCCTGTTTAAATTACAGTAATGATTTCTTAAGTGCTTTGGATGCGTGCACGAGGTCATTGTCTTGTCGAAAAACCCAAACTCATACAAGATAAAATAAAAACAAAAATATCGTTCGATCTACTTAAACCTATGAAGACACAACCAGAACAATCATACATTTGAACGCCCTGTTTCTATATTAAGAAGACGTTAGGAACAATAGATTAATATCAAGAAAGCAAATAAATTCTTTCCAGGAAGATGGGAACTTTTTTACTGTGTAATTCATTAAATACATATTTTGTCCAGTGTATCATATGAATATTTAGAATAGAATAGAACATGTTTACATGATAACTATTAAAAACTTAATAAATATGACAATCTTTTGATCATTGTGTTTGTTTACAATGATTAATTTTATAATTTACTATTAATTATTGTGCAAACAAATGACAATCAAATTGAAATGGTTCGTCATGGAATTAAATAAATGATGAACATTATTTGTTCAAATCAATGAGGTTTTAAATTTCTCGAGTTCTCCTTTTTATTTTTATTATTTTACTTTTTGTTTTAATACCACAACTATAATAAAAAAACAATAACAATAACAGTAACAATAGTAGTAATAAAGACAACAAAAACAACAGCAACAAAATACAATGACAACAACAAGTTTGATAAAATAAATGCAATGCAAAATAACAACTAATTACAATAGCAATTTGTGACATTTACAATAATTGTTGTTATAACATGAGCACACATCAGTCTTCACAACAACAGCAACAACTATGACATTAATGACAACAGCGACAACAAATAGCAACAACATGAGAAATAGCAATAATAAAAAATACACACATACAACAAACAACAAATTGAATTAAGTTGCTAAAACAAAAAGAACAACAACAGTAACAACAAGTTGGTAGCAGCAACAAAAACTCAACAGCAATGTTATTAAACAGCAGCAGCAGCACTAGTATCAGTAGTAATGAAAATAACTGTAGCAATGTAGTGTTATGCTACATAAATACCAATACATATGCAGACAATTAAGTTGTAAATGTGTTTGTTGCAAATTGTGGATTTGTGGCATAAACTGAAATGAAAGTGAAGAAAGAGTTGGAACAACGAATGAACGAAAGAACGAACGAACGATTGTTTAGAGATGAACTTTTAATACAAAATAATTGAAATGTTCTCTGATGCATAAACTTGGTTTAAACTTGCACATTTTACTTTTTTATTGTGGAATAAAAATAAACTTAAAACGACTAAATGCTTATTTGTTTGTTTCTTTGTTTCTTTCTTTCTTTCTTTCGTTTTTTATTCATTCTCTTTTATTGTGTTGTAACTTAAATGTTTTTAATTTTTAATAAAAGAATTAATTCTTTACACACAGAAAAAATCAATGTTGAACATAGTTGATTTGAGATTGAATAATTTTTTTAATTTAGTTTAAATTAAAAGTTTTAACATTTGTGGTGAAATAATATTGTACATATTAGAATCTCTCGATATTAATATATAAATTATACAAAGACACATTTTTAAAATTACTTTGAAGTAGTAAAATTTCAAGTGGTAAAAGAATAAGAATATTTTCAAGAAGAAGTATTTACTTAATCTTTTATCTATGAAGCAAAATCGTAATTGAAAAAAGTTAAATTATTTAAATTTTAATTGATTTTACATTGATTTTTTTCTGTGTGTAGTTCTCGATTAAATAATTCATGAATTATTAATATTGAATTTATTTGTTTTGAATTCAAAGAATTATGTAATTTAGTATTACCAATTTATTTTGCTACAAAATTACAATAAGAACGTTTCGAAGTAAACCGTAACCGTAAAATCGTTACTGTACTTCTTGAATACTCTACATTATCTCAGTTGTTTATTAAAGAACATTTAAATCTATCATTTGAATTTTCTTATATCACATCGAATTTGTGTTGAATAATTTGAATCAATGAAATTTGCTATTTTCACAACCTTTAATATTTTTGAGGAGACAACCTCAAAACTAATAAAAGATAAAGATATTTAGTTTTATAGGGGCTCTTTCATGATCAGGTAGTAATGTCAAGGATTTGATTGGTTAGTTTGTGCCTAAAAAAGCTGATCGATAACAGCTCCTTTTCAACGCCTACGCCACCAGTTAATGAAATTCTTTTAGCGTAGCCTGTTTCCCCCAAAACCGAAAATTCAAACAGTTATATAGACGATCAACGGACAAAGTAGAAGGGAAACGAAATGACCATTTTAATCGGAACGCTAAAATTTAGGAAAATGCGTGACCTTCCAACGAAGCAACGCTCAGGTAGGAGAACAATATGAAATTGTTTCGGTTACTCAGACGATACTGCCAACGAACTGATGGCTGATGAACTTATGAGTCTATATAAAGACTCTTTTGTTGAATCAAGTACAACAAAGCTATCATCAAACACTGAAATTGCAATAACTTCCATACTTTTCATATTGAGTAAATAAGACAAAAATAAATGATTCAACAGCCATGCACCATCTCAACTAGTTCGAAAGTGACAGAACTAGAAAAATTCGACTGAAGCTGCCTTTGGAAATGTTAAACCGAACATCACCAATACCAATATTCTTGATCACAAAAGAAACGAAACAAGGCAGTTAAGTTGAGGATCGGTATCAACGGTTCGACCTGGGTAAGAAAATAAATAATAAGGTGGCACAGTAAAAATAGAAACAAAATCCTATATTTTAAGCTGGCATCGCAAATATTTAACCCAGTAGGGTTTACCTGTGAAAAAAATATATATTAATCATGTCGAGCGTTTACAATATTACATGGATATCAATGTATAGTAGTTACAATATTTCGATAACACATCGTAGCAACGATAAAACTAAACATAAGAAAACTTCGTAACAAATTTTCGACGATCGGTCAAAAATTTTATATAGTCCATATATTACCTCAACAAACACAAATAAAAATTTTACGTAGTCGGTCTTAACGGACTACTATACTCTTGACTGTTAATAATTACCTTGTAGGAGTAGAAAGCTAAAATTGCTTTAATTCCCCTTATATTTAAAAGTTTGTCTTAAATGGGCAGTATAATTGTCTGGACCTTTCGATGTAAAGTTGGCTTTAATGCTCTTCTTTTGTCTCAAAACCCAATTTTTTTATTCACACAAACAATCGTTTAATGGGTCATCAGATTCTACTAATAATCGATAACTTTCACAAACTGTTTCCCAGAGTTTTAAAACACAAGTGCGCACTTTTGCTTTTGTGACAGTGAGACAGCAAAAAAAATTCTTATAATGAAAACTAGAACTGCTCAAATCGATCAGAGAGCAGCAGTCGTTTGTAGAGTACGTGTGAAGTAAGCAATGTTGTCTGTTTTCGGAAGTTGGTAAATCTATGTTTTAAGCAACTTTGGTTAAAACACAAAGTTTACAAATATTATAGGAGTTGAAAGTAAATATATATTAACACATTGATGTCTATCGAACACTGAATTATAATTACAGTTAACTATCCGAAATAAATCATTTCTAGTATTATTGATGTTTGGACAACATATAGGAGTCCAAATCGATATTACCCTTTATACCCAATACTCTGATATAATTTGGTCCAATTTTCAGTCATTTGTAAATACAACACGTTATCACAAAATGTCTGATAAGTCTTTCAAATATCTGTCAACTAATTTGTTTTTATTATAAAATACAGACAAGAAATGTTTTGTTTTGGTTTTTGAGTGAATACTAAATGCAAATTTTCTAACCGCATCCCCATTGACATCAGCATGAACATTACGCCAACAATGACAGTTATAACAACAACAATAATTACAACCACTGATTCAAACTAAAAGTGCAATACAATAAAAAAAAAATAATGTCTTGACATGACATAAAATACCATAGAAAAAAAAAATATGAGAGTGACATATTCAGATATACTACAGTATACAAAACATACGTGTGTATACAAATCAGTTATAACCCAGCGAATATACAGAAATTTACAATTTGAAATTGGACTTTCAAATTATAGTAATTTAAAGCATATTAATATTTCCATTAGTTTTTCGAGATAAAAAATGAGCATTTTCAATAATATTTTTTGGATCTTTAATTTTATTAATAGTAATTTGTTTGTTGGGTATATTTCGCAAAATTAGGAAGTAAAACTAAAAAGGCGAACCGAATATTTATTTAGAGAGAAATATTAGAAAAGTATACTAAAATAAATGAACTTACTAACAAACTAATTAAGCATCACTGAACACACGCTTAACGAATTTAGAATGAAAAACTATTTTAAAATTAAATAACAGAAAAGAAAAGAAAATTGTAAACATAATAAAAATAAAACCACAAAATGACAAACAAGGTTAATTTATATGTGGTCACCCGTTGTGAGAGAGAGAAAAATAAGGGCCAAAACAAAACCAAAAATGGTTTCAGACAACAAAGAGGAGCCCAGAGAGCTTAAGATTAATAATATAAAATAAATAAACATTAGTCAAAATGGAAATAAACTTACTATTGCATGTATTCGGGTACTTTATTTTAGACAAATTTGATCTATTGTGGCTCATAAATAGTTTTTTTCAGAATTCAGCAAATATAGAATCTTTTGGGAAATTTTTTCAATAGGGACTAATATTCACTGGTGTGAGCAGGCATAATATTATCGTAGGCATTAGGTTTGAACAGCTTGGAGACTTTTTAGATCATAGTTTCCTACAGTACTCGGCCCAGATTGTCTTAACCGATTTTTTGAAAATGATTCTGTATCTTTTGAAACGTAAAAAATATATTTAAGAAAGTTCTTAAAGTCAGAACA
The DNA here is from genome assembly GCA_004302925.2 of Cochliomyia hominivorax. Classification (NCBI taxonomy): domain Eukaryota; kingdom Metazoa; phylum Arthropoda; class Insecta; order Diptera; family Calliphoridae; genus Cochliomyia; species Cochliomyia hominivorax. Next base: position 57,895,426 of record PYHX02000413.1, read on the forward strand.
GAGGTGTTTCTAGGTTGATTTGGAGGAACACGATATGACCAGAGAAGTAGCCAGTGACCCTCTAAAGTTGACCAATTCGGCAATTTTTTTAAATCTCAAAAAGTCGTATATTTATTTATTTATTTATTTATTTATTTATTTATTTATATATAACATTTTAACATTGGGAGCCTATGTCATCCCCTGATTAGACCTATAAAAACATACTTAAATGTGTTGCTTATCTCTTTTAGTTTTCAAAATATTTGCAACTTTGAACTTTCAATATATTCAATAGGTTTGGAGAGTTTCTGAATCAAAGTTACCGGTTATTTTCCAACTATTTCGAAAATAATAATAAAATTAATAATAATAAAATGAAAAATTCTAACAAAACAAATATTTTCTGATACATATTAAAAATATGGCTTAAGATCTAAATCAAAATTCAGAATGTTGAAAATTCATATACAGAGAACTCGACAACTAAATGAGATAAATAGCAGAGAGGAGTATTTTTATAGGTGTTATAAGGGAACTGTAAAAATTGAGTAGAGAGAAAAGATTGGCACGCGGTTAAACAATTTTAATGTTCAAGATATTGAGAGCCGATAACTCTGTTCAACGTTATAAAACTACAATTCATACTGTCGTCACGTCAAATCATATAAAACCAACCTACAGAATAATTTCTAAGGGTAAAAATTTACCCAAAAATTAACCACAAAACTATCAAATTGGCACATTTTTAAATATGTGATTTTTTTTAGGATTCTGTTGAGCTAAACCTTCGGATGTTACAGATTTAAATTTTTTAAATTTTACAATCTCAAATATTTAAGTTTATTAACATAATTTTAAAGGATTGAACTAAAAAGGTACTTTTTCAAATTACTTTTATACATTTAAGTAAATATCACCCATCACTTGTAGGAAATAGATAGATATACATACATGTGTACTCAATTACATTATTAGTATTATTGATAGACGTAATAGATGTTTGAGAAATTGTAGGCAACTAAAATGATAATAAAGAAAAATAATGCTGTCAACAATGCAGTTTATTGTGACACCCTACATGTCACAATAAATGTTGGTCAAAACCAGAATGTTGCCACAGTCATCTGAGCTGGTATTATAGTTAATTAAAGCTAAATTATGAAGAGAAACTCTCTCAAGTTTTGTAAAAATTATGCTGAAATCAAAATTAAATTTTAGTTATAACATAATAAGTAATTAAAGTAAGTTTATCTTATTGACTAACTAAAAAAGCTAATTAATTGCCATTGATTAGTTATCCATCTATTAATAGGTTTAGCTTAGTTTACTTACACAAGCATGTATTAAGTGCGTATTCATTTAGTTCGTACAGTTTAGTTTGGTTCATTTCAATAAGGTTCAGTATTGTTTACAAGAAGCCCCTGCAGTTGCCAACCAACTAAAATTTCCGGTCAGACATAACCTTGAAATATGATTTATCACAATACATTCAACTGTAACCAAGTAAAACTATTTGTAGTAAAGAAAATACAAAATGACAAAAGTATCGAATATACAATAGTGAAAAATAATAATAGTTGAAATAACTAAAATAGTTTCTTTATGTATTAAATGCAATTATGCATGTGTTGGAAAATGCACATACATATGTGTGTGTGTGTGTGTATGCATAAGGGAATGATTAGACTTTTAGGCGGGAATTTGCGCTTAAGAAAATGTGTAATAACTAAAAGTTAATAGAAATTAAAGTAAAATTGAAATTTTGTTCTTGGATTCTTTTTAATTCCAAAACTCAAATATTCCGGGAAAAACTTGTATTCAGTAAATTGCCCACTCTGCCGTTATAAGACGTTTGATTTATTACAGATTTTTAATAAATTGCTTACACATAATCGAAGAAGTTTTTGATATTTTGTTCTCCTAAAATAACTTAAGAATATTTTTTTTTGAAAAATAACGTAATTCCGATAGTTGCAATGGGAAAAGTGTTTCCCCTAATGTCCTCGGAGTTGCTCATTATGTATTTACATATTGGAATTTTTTAAACATTGAGAAAAAATGTGGAAAAGTTGATTTTTAAGTGAAAATCTGTTATTCTCTTCTATTTAAAATGATATAACTTTTTATAAAATCCACAAACTCATATGTTCCGAATCCAAATAATATTTTTTAATTATTATTTCAAATATAATTTTGATCCCAAATAAGTTGAAAAAAAGATTCTTACCAAATTATTTTTCCTCCTCAAAATCTAAAGAAAAATAGTTGAAAAATAAAGAAATTAACGTTAGAAATTTTTTCAGAGCTGAAATACTAAAAAAACTTTTTAGTAAATCCACATCGGTATATGATTTTTCTACAAAAATTACTTAAAAATGTTTACAGATTCCAAGCAATATTTTAGAGAAATTGTTAAACCCGAGTAGAGCTCACCAAATTAAAAAAAAGAAACCTGGGTCAAAATGGGTCAAAATTTTACTATGGTCTTAATATCTCTTAATCTATTGGAGTTATCCCACATGTGTAAGGGCCATTTTGTAGAAAATTGTATAGACTGTATATATGTTAAATATTTTTTCAATCAAATCTTAAATAAAATTTTGGCGAATTTTTATAAATCTTTATACCCGACCTAGGACCGATTAGACCGATTTTCCATTAAAAATATTGAATACTTTTTAGTTTCAAAATTACAGAATTATTTAAAAAAACGTTTTGGGATCACTGAATACCAAGTTTTTAGTCACTTTACCAAAACTTTTTGATTAATTAAATCAATTAAATAAAGTTTTCGTTATTTTGATAATTTTTGTGAAATTAATTACTTAACATAATTTAAAAACTCTGATTAAGTCTATTTACCAAATAAAATAATTAACTTAATTTAACATTATGAGGATGAACTTTAAAACTCCTATAAAAGTGTTTTGTGCGATTACGCTCTTAAGTAAAATGTGTTAAAGGAGGCGAATCGTTAAAATTGGGCGTTTGGCAAAGAATTTATCTTCTTAAGAAACTTTTATGCAAAACAACATTTAATTAAGTTTCTTATACATGCAACGCAGACTCACACACACATACATATAGACTGAAAAATAAATATGCATTTTAGGTTTCAATATGAATTCAGTTGGCAGCAACACTTTTGACGAAGACAGACAGTTGGTTGAATGCGTAACCAGTCGCATACAAACATACACACTGATAATTAAATAAATACATATTTAATAATAAAGTGAAAATAAACAATTATAATTATGTTGCAAAAATGTAAGTCGGTTTTAAGAAAATAATTAAACTAAGTGCCTTTGCCATCATTGGATTCCACCAGTTATCAATGTACTGTTATCGTCCTATCATTATGATGAGGTAGAACAATAACAAATACAATAAAAAAAACTAAAAATTATTAAAACTATTTTTGCAACTAGTTTCGTGCAATTTCTTTTTTCTCTGTTTTAATGGAAAATATTAAACGAATAAAATACACAAACACAGAAAATACGCCTCTTTTTATTTTCAAACATTTTGTGTTTTAATAAAAAATATTTTTTTTCAAACTCTTTTTTTTAATTTATGACTTTGTGCTGATTAAGGATTTTAATTAAATGAAAATTTGCAAGTTTTTGCAATTATTCACGTTTTTCCTCCATGAAAAGAACAAAAAAAAACAGAAAAAGCGATGATGATGATGGTAACAGCAGTAGCAGTAGCAGTAGCAACAAAAATAGTGTCAGAATGTTGAATGTTGATAATAAGCTTCTAAAGCACCACCAAACTATCATCCAACAACACATTCAAACATTCAAATATGTATACATTAATTGTGTTTAGGTGCACATTCTACAGTGGGGCAAAAACAAATATTTTTTAGATAGAAATCGGCTGTATCCGTTAAAAATATATTATTACATATTCAGAATTTCAATTAAACTTGGTCCTAATTTATTTAATCTGCCTCTCTTTTGAAGCCCCACAAAAAGTATAAAAATCTTTAAAACTGAATTTCAATTTTATTAGGAAAATTTAATTTTTGCTTTCCATCGCCCATGTTTATTATATCAACATGACGGTAAATCGTTACTTGAACTTGTTGGCGCATCCATAAGATATCTGGCAAGGACTCATCCTAATATTTTTTAGTTTTGTTATATATATTCCATATACTTTTTTAAACTTTTTCTTTACAATTGAAATACCCAAATCTTTATGAATGTTGTTGGTTCTAATATACCACGGGCACCAGTAATCGTCCATGCAATTTTAGTTTGTGCACTCTTTATAATATAAATACTCGTTTAACAGGTTGTTCTCTGTATTGTTCCATGTTTTTCCTATCTGTACGGGGCTTTTAATTTAAAATGAAGACTCTTGTATGTCGCATATCCAAATTAATACTGACCATCCCGAGGGATGTTAACACCATTGAACGAAACTGGTGGACAGTTTCCTTTTCTAAGAACGATGGTTACGTGCTTAATATTCAGTTTGTTTACTTTTGTTCTCCAGTTCATCAACCATATTTCCAAACGTCTCAAATAAATGTCCAGAGTACGAGAAGTTAATTTAGGTTTTTCAGTTTTCCACAATTTCTGTGCCTCTACCGGTGGCTTAACATTTTTCGTTGCTTTTCATAAAGAAAAGTTACTCTATTTGTTACCAGAGAGGCTTTTAATAAATTCCGTATTTTGACGATCGACTTCATTTAAATTATTTTTCTCAGTTTCCTACTTGCAATCGACAGTGTCAGCCTGGTCTTTTATTTTGTCGCAAACAAGCTTTCCTATATCAGACTCATAAATATTAACAACTTTTATTAATTTTTCATCTTAAATATAACTTCCATATACCAATACCATCATATAAAGTTTGCCATTCCCTGCTCCAAAAAGAATATATACTCTTGCATCAAATCAAAAACAAAGTCGATTAAGCTATGCCCATTCTCTGTCGTTGACACGCGCACATTTAAAATTACTAACAGATCTTAAACGAATTTGGTATAAGTTTTCTATTCAAACTTAGTAAAATCGATTCAGTAGCAAAAAATTTTGACTGATATCTCAGACAACCTGAAAATTTTGGTTTCTCAATAAACTGTTTAAATATTTATCATTAAATTTGGCGTCCTGATATTGCTTTTTGCGATAAACCTTATATACCATAAAATTTTCGGATAGAGTACGAGAAAGTAGTACCTTTGTAACAAATACAGGAAAACTGACGTAATTTTGCACATAATTGGTTCATTGAAAACACATTGCTGAGTACAAAATCTGCGGATATCTTGTTGAAAATTGTGGTCAGAAGAAAGCTTGTTGGGAATGGGTTAAAATTGCTCGTTTATTTCATTAAGTCCAAATAAAAATGTCTATTTCGAAATTGTTTACATTTGCCACAACGATTCAACGATTCAGAATCACTTTTTTACTACATTCAACAATATCTCCCTAACTGGTTTTCTATATTATACCAAATATTATGATTTTACACCCATGTGCACTGTATAGAATTAAAATTCTAAATGTGCGTGCGTCAATGCAGTTTGGCTGCAAAATGTAAAAACAAGAACTAAGAAAAAAATGCAGAAAATGATGAAAAACTCAATTCTTGTTTGATGCAAAGTTAATTGAAGAAATTTCCACTAAAAGCATAACAATCAAAGTTAATAAAAAATATAAATTTGATTCGCATTTGACTCGTCCCAATTTCATATTTTCATTTGAAAGAATGGGTTACACAATCATTTTGTGGAAATTTCTAATATGGAATTATTTTACAGTTACTTAACAACACTGGTTAAATATTAGATACGCTTTAACACGGTGTACAATGTTTATCATTTGCAAATAGTTAGAGCTCTATAGATTCAGAGTTTTTATAATTTTAATTACCGGTGATGACATTTTGAACCCTTCTGTTAACATTTTATAGGGCTTTCCAACACTTCTACTTGAACAGATAATCCATCTCCGTTTTGAATCTACAACACTTTTGGACGCTTTTGAAGCACATATAGTGCTCTTCAATTTTCTTTTAAGAAGAGCTTAATAACTATTCACTGGTCTTAGTTTCGGGTAGTTTGGAAGATTTGCCTCTCTTGGTACAAATTTCACATATTGTTCTTCTATCACTCAAGGGCTTGTTTACCATAGTGATATGATATCAAGTCAGGCCAGCAAGCGTTTCGTCATCCATTTTGTAGCAAAAATATATTATTTTTCTTAGAAAACTTGACATCAACTTTCGTGCTCTGTTTTTGGAATTTTTAGCAGCATTTCTTTTAGAAATTATTTTAGCTTTGTATGTTTTTAAACTGCATTAGCTTCAACTATTCGTACCAACTAACCGGACTGATTTCCCACCGGATGTGTTGGGAGTTAATTTGGAAATGCTTTCTATTTTTTTACGATAGAAAAGTCATTAACGGACAACTTCTTTCGATGCTTTTTTTCTGGTCACTCAATTTAAACAGATTACAATATATAATTTTGTTTGACATTAAACATAATAGCAGACATGTTTAACAATGATAATTTGATTAAAATATACAAATAATACTTGGTTTAAAACTTCAATGAAAAACGTGTGTTAAATTTTTTTCGACCTCACTCCTTAACCCATCATTAAATCAAAAAGTACTTGTTGTTTATTCGATCACATCCAACATAATAGACCTCAATGAAGTTTTACCTTAGTAGTTCTTATGTCCAGATAGGCTTTGGTATGGTATTATATACACTGAACCAAAAAAGGTAGAATTGAAGAAAAGTGTATGAGCCAACGAAACCTTTATTCATTATAATTAAATTTTTCTTAAATTCTTCAAGTTGACGAAAAATGTTCAATATCACTTTTGGAATTCGTAAATAAAAATGCGGTTAATTTGAATAAATATTACTCAATTTGAATAAAACATTAATATAATAATAAAACATTATTCAAATTGACAAAAATTAATTCTTTTAATTGATGAATGTTATTCAATTATGGTATTTAAATTTTAAGTTAAATTTACGAAATCTGAGTTAAATTGAGGAAAAAATTACGTTAAATTATTGTAATAAATTAATACACAAACTATTAAGGACCAAGGGAAGGAGTCCTCCCCTTACAAAGCAAATATTAATTATAGAATATATTAAGAACTGTAACAGCGAGATTTTTCAAATTTGGTCCCAATGACTTCCTGAAGGAATTGCATTACTAGCCAAATATAAGACGAATAGGATCAGGTAAATTAGTAGCCACCATACAAAGAAAATATTGTTTATCGAATGTCTCAAGATCTACTACAACGATAAATTAGTCCTAATTATTTCTTTTCAATAAACGTTGTGATTTGTGAAGTTTCTTTCGAGATCAAGGACTGAGGAGAACTTGTGTGCAGCAAAGCTCACCGGGTAAATGATAGTCCTGTATGTATATCTATATTCAGTTTACATTTTACCTCCATGAAAAAAAACATTGTCTTGGTCTTATTTCGTTTAATATGTCAATGACAATATAAAAAATTATTTGACGAAAAAAATAGTTGAATTAACAAAAAATTTATTCAAATTAACTTCATTTTATATGTAGAATTGAATAATTTTGTGTGGTATTTCTCTTAAGATGCGTTTCTGACATTTTTAATATCTGCTGATGTAACATATTTTTCGTTAATTTTTTTAACGAGATTTAATTAAACATTTTGTACTGAAAAAATTGTTTGATTAATATTTTAGTATATTTTAAGAAAATTCTTCAATTTGAAGAAAAATTCTGTTAATTAGAACAAAAATCTCTTTATATAACACCTTTTTTCGTTTATATTACCTACGACATTTGGTTCAGTGTTGAATGACTTTTATGTCATTCTCAGAAGACGATTTTAATTTAATTTAAACTCTCTTGGCTTTAGTGTGACGATGCCATGTAAGTCGTACATCTAAATGAATACCCAGGTATTTTAAGTAATCAGTCTGAGGTATTGAGTATTTAAATAACTAAAAATGCAGCACTGGATCATACCATAAATTCTTATAACCTGGTTCCGTAAATCTAAATCTACTTAAGCATGTAGAGTATTATATCAGTCTGGCTGTACCATATGTTATTAACTTGTTTTTGTAGTTTTCAATGTTTTAACTCAATAAACATTTACATTGAAAATTATAGTGCGTCAGAAACGAGACCAAGTTTAGTAAAATACGCGTTTTTAACTGGCGCTTAGTTTTATGCTTGAGTCGTAATTATAATTTAGCGATATAATTGAACAAAATATTTAGCAAATAATTATTTTTAATAAATTTTAAAATTTTCGAAAATAAAAACAATTTTTATACTTCCGATGACAATTTTACACAAGACTTTAGTTGTAAAAAAAAGATGCTACAAGACAATTCCACTTTTATGATACATTAATACAGCATTCTTTATTAGCTCTCAAGAAGCTAAAACTGGTTAAGTTTTAAGGAATCTAAAATAAGGTGTCATAAATTTAATATTCATATCAAAATTAGTATGATTTGTTTGTTGGCTGTGAAATGGATCTTTCTTTTTCCCTCTTTATTATCAATTTACACGCTATTTGAACTCAGTTTGAGATTCTCAATCAGTCTGCTCGAATACAATATTTTAAAATTAATAGGGTGTACAAAATTCGCAATTTTTCTGAAAAATGCGTTATAATTTCTACGTGTTTTTTCTTGATAAAAATTATCTAATTTATTTGCTAAAATACACAATAATTAACAATGAGATTTCCGTGTAACAAACAATTCTTTTGAAACAGAAGTAACTTAACGTATTTAGGTCGTCAGGTCACTCACTAATGTGGAAAAATCATTCATTAAGTTAACAAACTAGTAGTTTAGCCCATAAATATTCATAAACCTGGAAGAAGGTATTGTTACACACTTACTTATAATTATGGAAATTGGAAACAGAACCTGCTACGTTTCCATAAAAAAAGAAATATTAATTGTTATTGTGTGCGTAATGAAGAAAATTGCACAAAGAAAACTTACAGTCAATATGTTGTGATCTCAGTTTAGTTGCGTCTAATAGTGACTTACGGGTTCAATGTTATGTCACAAGCACATTTCTTATAGCACTTTTTAATAAACTTAGTATCCCACTAATTTTAATAAAAATATTGTCATAAATAGAAATTTAATGTCCTCTTCATATCTTGAAGACAATTGTACGAAATAATAGTTATCAAATGCTGCGACTTCAAGAAGTGATTCTGGATCGATTGGCATAATTTTGGATATCATAGAAAGCACTATCCTAAATTCTATATAACACAATTGGAGTCGGAAAAGATCTGTAGGAAGATCCTTTTGATTGGGATTCGTATATGGAAGCTTTGGGCGATTTCAAGTTACCGTATGAATGTCGTACTTAAACGTCAACTTTCAACAGACGTTGAACATAGTTCTACAACAAGTGAGATCTGGATAGATCCATAGACTCAATGGTTGTCAGTATGTTGTTGACCGTACCATCTCAAACTATATCCAGCCAGTTATTCTATATGTAGTTAAACATACCACTTATAGGCCTTTTTATAGAGGTGGCACAATTTCTTGATCTGGATAAAACCGCGCTGTCGTAAACCAATTATCTCATGCCCACGGTTCTGTATAGAGAAAATTGCTCTTCGATTGTTTTCGCTGATAGAAACGTTCTACATTTCTGGAAATAGACATGAAAAACATGTAATAGCGTGTCATTTTTATCGATATTAACTTTTAAGTGGAGACATCATGGATAAAAACCTATAATTTGTTCTATCACATCGAACAAATAGCTACACGTAGTATTACACTGAACCAAATGTCGTTGCTAATATTAACGAAAAATTTTCATAGAATTTTAGGAAAAGGGTAAATAAACTGATTTTATTTTAATTAACAGATTTTTTTACAATTGAATAATTTTCTTCAAAAATATACTAAAAAAATTTAATCAAAAATTTTTGCAATAAAAAATGTTAAATTGAAAAAAATTTCGTAAAAAATTAATAAAAATATTTTATATCAACAGATATTTAGTAAAAATGGCAGTAAAGCATTGTAGGTAAAATAACACACAAATGCACACTAAAATGTAGTTAATTTAAATAAAATTTTTGTTAATTTAACAATTTTTTCGTCGAATAATTTTTATATTTTCTTTGTCATATTAAATAAAATACGTACATGCAAGTGACTTTTCACCAAAAATGCAAGGTTGACTACCATCGTATTTTAACATTGCACTTTTATTCGGTGCGCTTTACTGCACAAAAATTCTCCTCAGTCCTAGATCTCGAAAGAAATTTCACAAATCACAAAAACGTGTATTAAAAAATATAATCGGAACCAAATTCTTGCTGTAGTAGATCTATAGATATTCGATAATCAATATTTTAGGAGTCTTCACTTGGGCTCTCTGCATTAATTTATAACAGCAATTTAACGTACTTCTTTCCTCAATTCAACTAAAATTTCGTAAGTATAACTTAAATATGGTATTAATTAATTTAATAATATTCATCAATATAAAGAATTTATTTTTGTCAGTTTTTTATGCGAAATAACCCCTTTTTGTTCAAGGAATTGAAATAGTCATATTGACAATTTTTCATCAATTTGAAAAACGAAAAATTAACGAAAATTTCCGTTAAGATGAATAAAGGTTTCGTTGGCTGATTTCACCTACTTTCTACAATTCTATAACTTTTTTCGTTATATTTACTACATTTTTTGGTACAGCGCAGAAGTAAGTCACCAATACAAGTACACCTAATTCTCGATATTGCTCTCTGCTTTAAAGGGAATCGCATTTAATTATTTTCATATTGTAATTAATGCATAAATTATGGATAATTATAATATTTCCTTGCAATCTAAAACATAATTAAAGTTCTTTTCACTTCTAAAATAACCTTCATTATTTTTAACTGAAAAATTGCCTTCAAATTATTGCAGCTTCCGCTATTTTAATGTTTAAAATAAAATAATTTACAGCAACAAATTGAATAATGAAATACAAATATTTATTTATTTCATTAATTAATTATATTCCTCCCTACAATTATGTTTAATTGTGATTTTGTGTCATAGAACAATTCAATTCATTTGTAAAATTATTAAAACTTTTCAACAATAACAAATCGCAATTGTTTTTAATTTTTCGGAATAAATTGCAAAAGATATTAAACTCATAATAATTAAATAGCGAAAAAACATTATTTATTCTTTAAGTTAATGACTGACTAACTGACTAAATAATAAAATAAAACTTAATTATGTTTTTTTTTTGTATTTACACCCTCCACCACCACAAGTGGGGAAGAGGGTATATTAACTTTGTCATTCCGTATGTAACGCTAAGAAGGAATCATATAAGACTCCATAAAGTATATATATTCTTGCATCAAATCAAAATCTGAGTTGATTTAGCTATGTTCGTCTGTCTATCTGTCTGTCCGTCTCCTTTGGCGAGCTTAATCCACAATAACTGAAAGAATTTAATGAAATTTCTCCTATTTAACACCTGTAAAATCGGTTTAGTATAATAAAGATATAGACCCATATCTGAGACAACCTCTAAGTTCAAGCGAAGAACTTTCTTAAAAGTAGTCAATTATAAATCGACAATTTTGCTAATATATGTCTTCATTAACATTCCAAGAAATATAAATATCGGTTCAGTAGAAAAATAGTTATAGCCAAATATATAACTAATGCTATGTCTCAGACAGGGTTCATGTGTTTTATTTTTAAGAAAAACTTTTATAATTATTATTTTTTGAATGCTTGTCTTAGTGTGAGTGCGTGTATGAAACATAACGTATTTACTTCACACACATTTGTGGTGGAAGGTATTGAAGATGCGGCATAGCCGATTATAGCATTTTCACATGTTTATTTTTTGTTTTTATTATTTTTCGCATTTTACCACAACAATTAATCATATTCACTTGAGAATGGGAATCGGTTAAAATAAAATAAATAAAATAAAATAAAATCTAGTGCCTCGTTAACAACATGTTTCACACAATCGTACAGAAGAACTATTATAAATGTATGTGTAAATACATATATATTTTTAGTTTTTTATTCATTTATTTATTTGTTATTTTTTTTAATTTTTGCCATTTTAAAGGCAAAAGTGGAAATAAAAAATACCACCGTAAATAACAAATTTATTATTATAATTATTCTTATTATTGTTATTACTTTTATGTTTAAAGCAATTAAAAATGCTTAAGTAAACATTGAAAACCTTTTTGTGGCTACAACAGTGGTCAATGAAAAAGCACTACTATTTTAAAACACTATTTTATTTATTCAGAATTTTGTCTACAACAATATAATTAGTTAGCTAAAAAGTTGATAGGGAACTGCTGGAAGTGCAAGTCCACTTGCATCCTAAAGGATGTAGAGAAATGAAGAGAAAAAGGCGAAGAAAATCAGAATATACATTAAACCAAAAAATATTAGATGAAAAGACCAATGTTGAATCAAAGTCCTAATAAAAAAGAAACCGTAAGGAGAATCATTTAAACATAACTGAAATGAAGACACAACTTCAGAACTCATTAATGTTGTTCCACTTAGGGTTCCTCCACGGGAAATCGTTCTCGGAATTTTCCCTGGAAATATCTATCGGGAGTTAAATGAAGAAGATATATTACATCCACGTGTAACTCCAGAAATATTCAATTAAGAATTTAAAGAGATTTGATAAGATTGTTTGTTATTGTTCTTATTTATAAATAAGAACAAGTTTAGAACAATAACAAAAAATCTGGCCCAATGTCTTCGAATTCTCCAATCACCATTGACTAACATCTGCGACAGAATTTAACCGTTTTATATCATCATAGCAAAATTCATTAAAATCGGTTCTCTTTTTAGTTCTCTTTATTTTTCAGACAAGAATTTTAGCTAAAAACACTCTTAAATAAAAGTATTTCAATAGGATTCGGCTTTAATAACTTTGGACTTGCGTAAATTGAATTTTAAGAACATCAATATTTAACATTTCCGGAAAAGCATAAAAATATATAAAAATTTATAAAATTACTTACCGGGAGTGACAAATTTTTTTCTTAAATTTTATGGAACACAAAACAACGGGAAAAGAGAAACTCTATTTCCACTTAATGAAATATCAAACCGATCGCCTCACATTCATTATCTAATTCCAGGAAAGGTTCGCATTAGGACCCCAACAGTATTTGCTGGAAATATCATACATCGATTTTTTTAACTGCATGAAAAGTTTTTGCTTTCAATTGAATTTAAAAATTATTCCATTTGTTATTAATTTCATTTAGTTTCCAAGTTACTTTCTTTTGAATTCGTCTTTTCATATTTTGCTAGATCTTAATTAAGTTTTTTTATTATATAAAAAAATTATTAATTTAAGAAAAATGTGGATCAATATCAATTAGAAACTAAGATTTGGAAGGCAGTTCAAAAATGTTTGTTTGTATCACATTTATGGTAACGATATTAAAAATTATATGCAATTTTTCGCTAGCATTTGTTACTGAGATCTTTGAAAATTGGTACAAAAATATCACCAAGGTTTGTTTCATATTTTCCAACAGTTCCAATATAATGCAAAACAAGAAATCCCCTATACAAATCTCTAATACCCTCCAATATTTTTGGTTTGTCTTTGTCTGTAATATTTTGTTCTAAAGTTTTTCTTATTTATTTAAAGAAATCAGCAATAAAAGTTTCCAAAAATATATGCTCCATACGTAAAATTCATATACAATAATTTTTAGTCAAAGCAATATTGTTGTTTTGTAAGGGAACACTATTCCCCCATTTCCGAAAATTTCACATAACGTTGTTTACTAAAGGCGATATCAACGTGTCAAACTTCATTAAAATTTAATAAGACGTTTAGGTATAATCGCTGTTTACAGGAGGTTGCCTCAGTTATTGGTTTTCAACATCCTGTTAAACCAATTTTACTGGTTTTAAATGGAAAGCTTTTTAGGACTACAACAAATACTTAGACTAAATTTTATTAAGATCTTTCCATACTTTTACTACATCATAATTTATATCATATTTGCCAATTGGAGATGAAGAGCGTAAAAGTTTTTTTTTCGTTACTATTTTCTTCTTCACTTCTGTAATTTTTATTGTTTGTGGGATTTGTGTGTGTGTGTATGTAAGTGTGTAAATTATGTTTTAACAAATATGTTTTTTTTTTCATAATTAATTTAACTCTTGTGTTTTATGTGTATATTCCAAATATTTCTGTCTGCAACTGTTTGTTTTTGTAAGTTTCTTCCCCCTTCAAACACAATCACACCATCTCACACACTCGTTGCTTAATTGCAACTGCAATTTCAATTGCACTTGCAATTGCAATGAATGTCTTTATTTTGTTTAAACAAAATTGTCGGTGTAAATGATGTAAAATTTAAACGAAAATAATAAAGAAATTATTAAGGTATTTTTGCGCTTGATGTAATTTATTTGCTTTTGGAATTTATTAATTTCCCTCCATTTTGCATTCATTCACATTTACTATTTTTAAAACGTTTAAATGGAATTTATGGACTAAGAATTCTAGTTAAACATGAAAATTTCTTACACCTTTTTTGCTGCTTAAGGTTCAGATATAAATGGTTTACATTGTTCTCTCAAATAGTTTCTATTTAGTTTTAACGAAAAAATAGGGGAAATTACTAATTCCCTTAACCATTATTAGTTTAACATTAACATTAAGCGCCTTGTTTTTATTTTATTTTTGTTGTTTAGTTGTTTATTTATTTAAATCAACTTATAATTGCAATCAAGTATTTTTTAATGAGCATTTAACTACGGCTGCCGCTGTCGCTGCTGCTATTCGTAGCTTTCGAATAGAAATAGTTTTTCGTGTTTAGCATGTGCTATTTTGTATATTTCTTTTAAAGTTTTGGCGGTGCCAACGAATGAATAACTTAATTATAGTTAAATTATTTTATTTCTAATAAAAAAGTACTCAACTAAAAAAACGACTTAAGTTTTATGCTCTTAATAAAGTGGTAAACAAATGAGTGAATGGCACTCACTCGGCAATTGAATTGAAATGTTAGATTTGTAGACATGAAATTGTAACCTTACAAAGTGCCTCATAAATTATTATGGCCCCCAGAAAATGGTTTTTATAAAGCTTCAAAAAAAGCATTATAATTTTTTTAATATTAATTTTAATATTGTTTGCATTTGTTCCTTTTAAATAAAAACTAAATTTCTTGCGTTCAGATAATGACATCGGTAGCAGTAAGGAGTGAGACCGAAAAATACTTAATAAACTTACAGATTTAATTTATTTTATTTGATTTAAATTATTATTACAATTAAACAATATATGTTCTTACAAATTTTAATCACTAGTGATAAAATTTTGAATCTTTTCCGGAAACCCTTTTATAGTGTTTTCTATCACTATCCTCCTACTGGTTGCTTATCTTTGTTTAAAATCTACCACACTATTAGAAAACTTCTTCTCTTCAAAAAGAGTGCAATATTTCTCCACTGGCCTTAAATCCACACAGTTTGGAGGATTTGACTATCTTGGTACAAATACTGCATTATTATTCATGTACCACTCAATGGTTTGGTTACTATAGTGGCAGGATGCTAAGTCAAGCCAAAAATAAGTCAAAGCATTATGAGGTCTTATGAATGGAAGCATAATTTTTTCCAGCATTATTTAATGCAAATTTCGGTTTTTATAGAGCCTGTGGTAACAAATTGACATATTTTGTGGCAAATTCATATTGCTTGCTATACCAAAATCGTTCGACATACCCATGATCATCAGCGGCATAAAATTTTTGACCAGAAAGTGGCGAAAAATATGCCAAAACATATGTTTCATTATCCAGTATTTTTTTACATTATACGGGAACTTTTTGGGCCTTGCATGTTTTAAAAGCTTCATAAGCTTTAATTTACGTAACAAATAGTACGAGCACTGATCTAATCGGCTTGCTTTCCTACTGGAATTATTGATAGGTCTTTTGAAAATGCTTTATATATATATTTTTTTTTTTTGGCGTGAAACACATCATGTGGACCATTCCTCCTACCTGAACCAGATTTTCATTCAACGGAAAAGTTTTCTCGGTACTGTTTAATAACATTGGGAACTGTTTGACGGCAGACCTTCTCTTAGGTCACTAATTTAAGTCAGATTGACATTGTATTCATTTGTTTAACATTAGACATTATAACTGACATATTTTACAAAAGTTAATTGATAAAAATTTAAATAATACTTTGGTTATAAGTTTTAATGAAAAACGTGTGTTAAGAATTTTTCGATCTCACTCCTTAGTATTAAGTTAGTAGTGGCAGTTGAAAACTACTCGTAGTTTTGTTCAAAAGGAAGCAAACAATTTTGAGTATATTGAATTGTAAATTGTATGGAACCATAATTTGGAAGGCGTGTTTACGATTCTTCTACCGTATAAAATGTATATTTAAACTTTTATAAATTTTTATTATGAAACCCATAAGCAGGCATGATTTTCAACTAAAACATGAAATTATATTTAACTATTGATTTATATCGCAGTACAGTTCATTTGATGATTGATATAAATATAAAGTGAAACAATAAATAAAATGCAATGATACTCATTTTATAGTGAACATGGTTTTAATACGGCATATAATAAAGTGAACAATAAAAAAATCCAAATTTATTTCCTGAATTATTGAAACATTAATGTGTTTGAAGAAAGTAACGGTTAAAATTCAATATAATATATTGAAAAGAGTTTCAAAGTACATCGATTTCCTTTTATAATTTTGTATATTTCTATAAATTTTCTTGCCTTGAGCATCATATCTCAATGTTTCCAATGATAATATTAGGATTTGTTTTCAATTTTCCCATAATACTTACTATATCATACAATATTTAATTGTCTACAAAAAGATTGATATTTAACAATAAGCTTGTGTACTCTCGAAATTAATAATAAAATTAATTAAAAGTAAATTAATTATAATACGAATTTAATAATGAGACCAATAAAATAAGTAATTCCTTTCAAAAAAAATATTGTTTTTGTTATACCCTACACCAATACAAGTGGTAAAGAATGAATATAAACTTAGTCATACCGTTTGCACGCAGAGAAACGTTATTTCATAATATGTTCATTGCAAACACTTATATATTCGCGGCAAACATTTATTGTTATCACCATCATGTTAATTGTTGAATTTGTTTTATTTTGATAACAATTGCGTTGGTGTATTTTTTTATTATTAATTATTTTTATTAATTAAAAAATATTGTGGTTGCAATATGTTTGGAAATATGTTTGACTGATCTGAATTTTATTCTTAGTAAACTATAAAACTATTGTTGTAAGAACAAAATATTATTTTCAGTTTACTGATAACTGAATATGAAGAAATATTTTTTACAATTTGTGTTAACATGGAAAATAATATTTATTTTAATTAATATTCTCATTATTTATAAATAAAAGAATCAATTAAAATAAATAAAATTATTTGACGAAAATATTTTAAATAATGTTAACATATATATTCCAAAGGTATCAATCAGCGTACCGTTGAGATTTTTCGAAAAGTCACACAAAAAGGGGATTTTGAAAAAAGTTACATCTAAGAGGTGATTTGAGAAACCAAAGTCGTCATAGGTTTTCTGCATCAAATGAAAATCTGAGTCGATTAAGTTATGCCCGCCAACCACAAGATCTGGCTTGAGTATTTAAAACTTATTCCTATTCAACACCAGTAAACTGGTTGAGTACAAAAAAATATATAGAACATTATCTAATACAACCTATAAGTTCAATCGATAAATTAGAATATAATTTGACTACAATATTAAGCTATATATACATTGTAACCGATTTCAAAAATTATCAAAATCGATATCGTACAAAAAATTTATTGTCCAAAATATAACTAATTTTACGATTCATTTCTGTGTTATGTTTAAGAACAACTTTTGTATATTGTATACGTTTTTGAGTGTATGTACGAAGCATATCGTTTTCACATCACACACATTTGTGGTGTAGGGCATTGAAGATTCGGCATAGCCAAATATAGTAATTTCGCTTATTTTTTTGTTGAATTTTTGTGCATGTAATTGTTAATAAAATTTATTTCCATATTTAAAAACCAATAATAAATAAATTATTTTTCTTATAATAAATTAAATTTATTGTATTTTTATTTCGAAAAACAAAAAAAAAAAAACAAAACCGAGAAAATAAAATCTATTCAAATGTGTGCAGCAGCACATAAAAAAGCAGTTAATTACAATTTTATGCAAATTTATTTTTAAAAAAATTGTTTGCTTTTGATACAATTTTTTTGTTACTTAAATATTTTATACCCTACATCACCACAAGTGGTGAAGAAGGTACATTAACTTTGTCATTAAGTGTGTAACGCTAAGAAGGAATCGACTTAGATCCCATAATGTATATTTATATATATTCCTGAATCAATTTAGCTATGTCCATCTGTCTGTCTGTTGTTGGCATGATCACATCCAGATTAATTGACAAAGCTCAATGAAATTTGGCAAAAAAGATATGGGCCGATATTTTAATCATCTCTGAAATGTTGCCACAAAAATTAAGCTAAATGTACATCATTACCATTCCAAAAATTATCAAATTATTATGGTTCAGTTGAAAAATTACAGCCAAAATGATAACTAGTTTTATGATTCATTCGTTATATATTGTATACGTTTGTAAGTGTAAGTGTATATATCTAACATAACATATTTACTTCCCACGCATTTGTGGTAAAGAGAACTAAAAATTCGGCGTAGCCGAATGTAGCATTCTTACTTATTTTTGTATTAAAAACAAAAACTGAAACTGAAAAAATGAACAGGTACATTAAAATAATTATACATGTTTCGACTCGTGTTTAGAAAATCTTATTCAAAAATACTACTTTTTTTGCTTTTGATATTATTTTTTGAATATTTACGAGCTTAAAGTTGAATATCGTTTTTAAAAGCAGTAAAATTACAAGAAATATTAAGTTTTTTTTTAATGTTGTTGTTTTGTTCATGCAAATATATGCAACGTTGATGAAAATTGCAGTGAGTGGTTTGTGGTGATTTGTTCTTGCATTTGCTGTCGATTTTATAGATGTAAAGTGAACATGGAATATTTTTTACCATAACATTTTACCAGATCTTAAAACATAGAAAAATTTGTTGAATTTTTTTATAAAAAAATGGAACAGTGGGTTCTTATATTTGAACCTTTTAAAATAGTAAAATTTCAGTCTTGAGTGATAAAACTGTTTGTTATTTTTCATATCATACATTAATTACAAGTAAACGAATCTCACTTTAATAAACTATATTACCAGAGGTGTTTGGTGTATTATGTGTTTGTTCTGATGGACTGAAAAATTTGCTACTTCCACATATGGTAGATTGATCGACCTGCTCGATTTAACGATATGACAAATCAAACTTTTGATTTGAAGTAGTCGGTTTTTGTCATCAACCGATGACGACGTAGGTTTGCTAACCTTTGCTGACTAATATGGAGATGTTTAACTTCATATGAAGTATTTTGGTTTCTAAAAGGTCGAAACATGTAAATCGTCTATTCAAATGAATTCAAAGATATGTTACATAATCAGTTTCCTTTTATAAGAGCGACAGTAACGGGGTTACGTTTCAGATCAATTACTACTGAGAATAACAATAAGATGTTGCCATTATAATGAAAGTGAAAATTAGCAAAGTTCGTCTTCATTACAATACGCATAGAGGGGGTTATTCTAGGCAACGATACATTCGAACTAAGCTAATCATCTGCTGAACTAAAATTAAAATTAAAAAATTATTAAAGAAACTAATCAAATTATTATTTTTAGTCTCCTATATTTTATCTTCCATCAAAACATTTCATTTGTCCCACAGTGCCATCAATAATCACTTTGTAGTTGTTTAATTCAAATCTCAACGTAACTAGTATTTAAAACGTCATATCAGAGCAGAAAATATCATGAATTAAATAAATAAGAAACTTTTTCGAAAAAAGCAAAAATTAAAAAAAAATCAACACTTCAGTCTGAAGTCTTTAGAAGAAACAAATTACGGTTGTTTGTAACAATTCATGTTCACATAAATGCTTATTGTGGGTTAATTTTGTGTAATAAAAATCTTCGTGTTGCTGCCACATGATGATTTGTCAAAAAATGTTTTTTTTTTTGTTTTTGCAAGAAATTATTTTTATGTAAATTAAGTGAATGCAATCAACTTAATTTTAGCGTTTTTTTAAATAATTTATGTTAATATCTTTAATTATAAGTCGCAAAATCTGATATCAATTTCCGTTTTATACTTTTACGTTTTGTTACATTTTTTTTATTAAAAGAGATTCTTTCTTCTCATTTGTTTTTGTAGACAACTCCTTATGCCTTAAAAGATACCGCTAATAGTACAACAGCATGGACATCGGCGCCGTTACAGCCTTCAAGTTATTATACATATGATCCAACATTTGGTGCGTGCGGGTAAGTGAAAATGTAAGTTTAAATGCGAATCGTTTAAAAGGATACTAAAACGAAGATTATTAGAATTTGAGAAGAATTGCTATAATCTGAACAGGAATTGAAGTAATTTTTTATTCTTTGAATTTGGAACCGATTACTGGAGTTTTTTTGTGATTGGCTCTCTATTTTTGAAATATCTTTCCTTTTATTTGGACCCAAATCGCCTGTGATTTTAACTATCTTTTTAAATTAAATAAACATTTTACTCTTTTATTTTCAATTAATAAAGTTATATGTCAGTTGCAGTTGTAAAAATATCCTTTATATTTAATAGACATTGCATAAATGCATTCAAAAATTTAAACAAATGCATAAATTTAATGCAAAACTTATTTTACAGTTTGTTTTTCTCTTTTTGTATGCAAATAATTAAAAAAATCGATTTATGCAAATTTTCTTAACACTTTCACAAATACAAACACATATACACATTCTCAAAAATATACATATATATTAACATACTCAACAATATGCAGATACACACACATATATACATATGTGTATTTTTAAATGTCCTGGACAAAATAAAAATAAATGAAAATAAATAAATAAAAATAAACGAGATCAAAAAATTAAAATACAGTCTAGCAATTTTTTAACAACAATAAATCCATAGTTAAATTCAGTTATGTATGTATACGTTTGTGTATATATGTTTTAAAAAAAGGAGAATTTAATAATATTATTTTAATGTAAAAATCAGAGATTGAAAATAACCCAATGAATTATTATGAATTTTTTGACAGATTTTTTGAAAAAAAACTGTAATTTTTGATCTGCTTGTTACATTAGAAACAAAACTTTGAAAAACTGTTAAAGTTTTCCACAAATTCATTCATTAAACCTGCATGAATACACTATGAACCCGGAACTATAAACCCGGCACGAGCTTTTTATTTTGTCAAATTTCATATAAAAATAACCAGACAGTCAACAGTTTCCAGATTTATATACAAAAAGTTGATTCTATTCCCACTGTGCAGTATAACAAAAAAATTATTGAATAAGTGATACATGTGACTTTTATATTATGCATTTCTAGCTTTTACCCGTTGCGCCTTGCTGCTCAAAATCTCGAAAGAAATTTCACAAATTACAACGTGTATAAAAAAATTTATGTAACGGGGATTTTTGCTAACCCACTCCGTTCGAAAGTTTTCTAATAAAACCGTTTCACGGAGAAGTGATTAAGTTTGAAAACTTTAGGTGAAATAGTTCTTCAGATATTGATAATTATTAATTGGTATAATATGATAAAAAAGATTGGATAATGTAGAGTGAGCTCTCCTTTTTGAACAGTGTCACGGTCCTATCTGCCCATTTTTTACACAGCAATTCTTTAAGAAATTTCGAGTTGTAATAATTCCACAGATAATATTTGCTTTACATGGAGGCTACCAGTACCTTTAATCGCAACCCTCCTACATTTGTCCAGTAAAACTGTTTCCTGGGGACTAAATTTGAAAATTCTTTAGATATTCGGTAATCAATATTTGCTTTCTTCCAGCCCTTGATAAAGTGATTGAGAACTCTCGCTGTTATAGCTCTTTAAATATTTTTTAGACAATATTTGCTTTGGTAGGCTCTTGGCCACGTGCTGAACATAGGTTAAGGACGCCACTGTAAATACAAAACCAGTAGACATTGAGCCTATTACTCTATTCCAATCATAGTTGTGTTAGAACTACCCATAGCTGATATCGGCAGATTCTGTCTTCAATGTCTGCGATGAGGATGGGTGGCCCCTATCCGACATTCAAATGGTAACTTGAAACTGTGGATTTGTTATCTCGCCAACCGATATTTGAAACTCAACAAATGACTGACGACCACTTAAATAATTTACGGTCCATCTCTTCATATTGTGAGCAAAGCTAATGATGTCAAAAGATTTAGACAGATCAAGAAACACGGAAATCGTATCTTCCCAGGGTCACTTCTGGTTCAAGTCATGTGCAATTTGAAAGGTGACGGCTTTTAATGCTGTTGTTGTACTGCGCAGTTTGCTAACTGTTATTACAAAGTTTGTGATCAATGTACAGGTTTCAATTTTGAAGATATCTTGATGAAACTTAATACGTAGTATTATTTGGGCCTACGGATGAAGAATATTATGAAAAAATTGAGTCGGTCATTAATTTCCTATAGACCTCATGTAACCACAGCGCTCATGAATTAATTTCTTTAATTAATATTTTGAAATCCTGCATCACATATTGCCTCTTTAAAATGTTCATTGGGTTAAACAACACACATAAGATACTCCATTACAATGCCAATAACCTTGTTTTAAAGTCCCACACATATACTCACGCAAAAGTCTCATATTGTGTTATTGTTTTTGTTTTGCCCTCTGATTTGGGGTTGTTAAACAGGGTTCAATACAATTTACTCACATTATTATTTATTTGGCCAACAATTGAAAAGTTTAATGAATTTAAATTCAATTCTCCCCATTTTAACCATCCGCCTCAAAAACTTTACCTTAAAATCACAAAAGGGAAATTTATAAAGTTTAAAACTGATTTATTTCAGACATTTTTTTTTCGTTTTGTGAAAGGAGACAATATTTTCTTGTTGATAAAAGAAAAAGTCATCTCGATAACTGGTCATAATGAATTCTATAGGAAGTTAAAAGTTTGATTTATAAATTAAATAAGAAAAGAAAATTTCTTAATTGAATTAAATTTAACAACATTTTGTTGTTAGCAGCCTTAAAAAGTGAGAATAAAAAATCAAATGAGTGATGAAGAAAAAAGTTGCTAAAATTTAAAACTTAACCAAAGTCACCATTTGTCAGTTGGCGGATAAAGAATAAAAGTTTAGTAACATTTTTTTTAATATAAGACAAACTTGTGTTTTCTTAAATTAAAAATAGATGTTAAACGGTTCCTACAAAAGTTGGAATTTTTACAATTTGAGTAGAAATTGGGACACTCTACGAAGCACACTGTATACAAATGGATTTTAAGGAAATTGTGCTATAAGTTTTCAACAGAATATATAAATTAGACTAAAGTCAGCCTAGTTTAGATTGAATTTTCAGTTAAATTATAAATTTCTTACAAAAACGTTTTTGGTATCTTTGAAAACGCTGGAACTTGAAAACTCAGTTTTTGAAGAAAAAATAAAGAATTTGAATTAAAAACATGATGAAGTAGTTAAAATTTTGTTTTCTTGCTGTTTTTATAACCTCTCCACCACCACAAGTGGTGAAGAGCATATATTACCTTCGTCATTCCGTTAGCTATGTCTGTCTGTCTATCTGTCAGTGTCTGTTTTTGGCACGCTCACGTCCACAATAATTGACGCGGCGCAATGAAACTTGACCTGAGAAGGTCCATTCGGTAGAAACTGGTTTACACCCAAAATATTTCCTTATAAAAAATAAAAATATATTAAGTTCATTACAGAAAAAAAGTTCTATCAGTCAATAAATATTACGCACTTTCTTGGAAGAAATTACAAAACGATTTATTTTATTCTAAAAATTTGCAAACATTTTAGTTTTCGAAAAAGTGTCTACAGTCATTTACATCAAATTTAAATTTTTCTTAGAAGTAAATATTTAATATATAATATAAATATTTTGTATTGCTCTGGGAATCTTAGATTTTAGAATAAAGAATCCTATAGAGCAAAGTGTATCAAAATATAACAAATGTTGATTTAAAATCTGAAACATTGGTTTGATTAATATCTTGGCTTTTTCAGAATAAATATATAAATTCTAAATTTCTCCAAAATTCATAAATGATGTATGTACTAAGATCTTAGATCTTAGTATGTGATCTATTGAAAGTTATGGACAAAATTCTCATAATTTGATATTTAACTTTAAGACCTCTATAAAGATCCGATCACTACAAATTACAATTAGCTACTTGGTAAGTGAAATTTTTAATGAGATAATTTCAACATTGCTCAACTGTCAAATCGATTTAAAGCCAGATCGATTTAGAAAGAGATTATCAAAAAAATTAGTAAATTAGTAATTTTTTCCTGTGCTATAATAACTTTTGATCAAACAAATATTACTTAGTTGGTACTTGATAAGTATACTTAATATAAATAATTGTTTTATATAAGTCATACGCAGTAGTGTTCTTTTGCTTATATAAAGAAATGTATTAAACTTTTAATTAAAAAAAAGAATTTACAAAAAGCTCATACAAATTTATTTGTAAATTTTTATTTCAAAAGCCATTTCAAAATGTATTTTATCTTTTACTTATATTTTTTATTTTTTTATAGTTTTTTTTAATTAAATTTCATAAATATTTATGAAAAATTTTTTTAAAAATTCACACACACATTTTGTTCTTTTTACCACAAGAAGCATGATGGGTTTAAGTGGTTAAAATCCTTTAAAAAAGGAATATGAAGCGTTTTCAAATGCAGGCTTAGAAAATGACGCTTCAGAAATAAACTGAAGAAAATTTCTACTGAATTTTAGAAAACTTATGATGAATTCTCCAACCATCGCAGCTAACCACTACACTTTCGCAACCATATATTACTATTAGTGTAAGTAAAAATACACTAATAATAAAGTATTCATTTGTTCGGAAAATATTAAATTGACTCTTATTCGAGAGGATCAATTGATCCCGGAAAATGTAGTCAGCATTGTGTAGTTTTCGAAGAGAATTATAACTTATATGGCCGTCCATTACGATTCGCACTTTTTAGATTGCTTTCGCCTTTAAAGGTTTACTAAATCACTTATAAATCTTACGATGAGCTTCTTCACCAATAAAACAAAACATTGAATTAATCGTCTTCAACATTATAAATATTAAAAAAATAAATGATACAACGAAAATTGCATTTTTTCATAAAAATTTGCCCGGCATCCAAAAATATGCAAAATTTTCTGTAGTTTGGAAATTTTTTTTGTTCCACCTAAAACGAAATTTTGTTATTGTTTTATCCATAACGCATTTAAGTGCTGTAGGGTATTTCAGCCTTTAAGAATGATATACTAAAAAGGAGAATACAAAGTTTAAAGAACTTTGACGCCTGGCATACAATATGGCATATTTGTTAGTTACTTAAATCGTCTAACATTTGACTTCCCTATTAAGGACTTTCATTTTGTTTTTGTTATTACACTTTTTTTCCATTTTTTAATTCTTCTCACAAAACAGCCCACAACTTCAAACTCCTTAATGACAAAAGAAAATTCCTCGTTGTATTGTTGAAAAACAGTTTTAAATACTTTAAACTGGGCACTTTTGCTTTCTGACTTTTCACTTTGTCTTCTTATGTTGTAATGGATGTATGTATGTATGTATGTATGTATGTATGTATGTATGTATGTATGTATGTATGTATGTATGTGTACTTAAAGGCAAACACACATACACATAATGTAAAAAACATACATATAGTCAGATACAAATATAGAAATACCCACCTACTACTCCTTGAGAAATTTAACAAAAAGATTTTGTTGGAAACAATTTTTGTTGCTCCTTCTTCCTCTTTTCTCTGCATGTGTGGTGTGTGTGATGTCTGGCAAAGTTTTTTCCCCTGTAACTTTTGCTCTTTTTATACTTTTAAGCATGTTGGCAGTTACAACCACTTAAAATGTTCTGTTCTCTTTTATTTTTTTTAGATTTTTACCAAAACTAAAAAATAATACAAAAAACAATACAAAATTTCTATGAATGGTTCCGTTTAAATATAAAAGCAAGTAAGAATGCTATATTCGGCTATGCTGAATCTATAATAAATTCCACCAATAATGCATCTACACTCACGCACATCCACAAACGTATACACTTTTCTTAACAAGTTTAATACGGGAACTCTTAATGAATCATAAAATTAGTTATATATTCAGCTATAACTTTTTTTCTATTGAACCGATTTTGATATTCGGTAAAATTTCAATTAATTTTCAATTAAACTAAGAGGTTTACTCAGATATCGGTCTATATATTTTAATATAGTGAACCGGTTTTGCTGGTTAACTTTTCAGAACTATAACAAATCCTCAGGCCAAATTCTTAGACCTCTGTAAATTGTTGTGGATATGAGAGTAACAACAACAGACAGGCAGATGAACATAGGTAAATCGACTCAGAGTTTGATTTATGTTATGAAGTCTCAGATGATTTTTTCTTAGCGCTTCACCCGCAATGATAAAGTTAATAAACCGCCTTCACCACTTGTGGTGGTGTAGGATATAGAAATATATATTTAACTCATCTTAAAGTAGAAAGTGTTTGTTGGGTTATTTTTATATTTTTTTAAAGTTTTTTGTTGTTGGTTGGCATTTGCCACACGCATACAACTTGTCTTCAACGTTCGTTCATTTGTTCATTCCTTCTTTTAGTGTGTTTTCATTCATTCACCAGCTGGAATTATCTCACGTCGTTGTATGAGGTTTTTTATTGCATCAAGTTCAAAAGTTCGGAATTTTGCCAACAATTTAAGAAGTTGTTTATATTGTTCATATAATAAAATTTCATCTACACTCATACATAAGCAAACAAACACAGATATACTTACTTGTTAAAGAGATTTGTGTTGCACATAGTAAAAAGTATAAAAATAATAAAAAAACAACATTAATATTAAATAAAAGTACATTTAAAGTGTTGTATTTAATGGCATTTATGTGGACAGATTTTTCAATTGTTCATGGTGAAAAACGAAGTTTAAAGTTTTCATAAATCGAATAAATAGAAAACTAAAGAATTTTATAATATTTTTAAAAGATTTAGGATTTATTACACGGTCTATATATATGAAATAACATTTAAATGATCAACAGATTGATATATCATAAGCATGAAACTATATATAAAAGTTATAATAATCTCCAAGAAGTGCATAGTGAAATTAACTTTGTCTTTTCGGTTGTTACACCAAGAAGGATGTTCTCTACTTAAGGTTATCAAAATCTTAGGTACTCTAAAGTGTTTCCTAGAATTAAACTAAAATCTGAATGGATTTAACTAAGTTCGTGTTATAAGTAACGAGTTTAACAAACTATTGAAATTGCTACTGTTGGTATTATTTTTTATAGAAATTTATGAAAAATAACTATAATTGACTAGAGGAAGCGTGGTTTAGGTTGGATTTTCTGTTAACATGTAAATTTCTTGCATAAGTTTTTGGAATCTTAACATCGTTTGAACTTGAAAATTCACATTTAAAAACAAGTAGAAATGTTATAATACCCTACACCACATTGTTTATTATAAATGTTGGCTAAAAAAATTATAAACGATCGTCATAAAATCTGCTTCCTTAGTATTCTTATGTTTGCAATATGTTATCATACTAACATTTATGTGAAATTTATTTGCTTCAAAGGGAATTTTTCGGTAGGATTATATGGGAATTAAGGAAAAAATTATGGATCGAATCTCGATTAATTTTGCACAGCGATTTTGGTTTATATTTATCTCTTTTGGCTTGTATTGTATAGGACCTATAAGAAATAATTGACAGATCCTCGTACAATTTGGCACATCGTATTAGAATATAATAACACTTATGTTTGCCAAATTTGGTTAAAATTGTTTTATATTTAGAAATTTTATGGGCTAAAAATTCTATTTCGTTTAGATATCTTTCAAACTGCGACGTGTACTTTGCGAACAAGCTTTACATGTACAGTCAGCCGCAGCAGTATACTTAAAAGTGGTGATAGAACTATTATTTCTGTTCGTTACAAACATCTGCACAAACGCATAATATACCTTCCATTGTGGTGTAGGGTATAAAAAGACAGTGCTATGTCATTTGATGTCACAAATTAATACATAACTTATAATTTTGTTTTTCTTAATAAAATAAGTAATTGAATTTTAGTCAATTTTAAACAATTAACGACATTTCGATGTAACATATATGAACTTGTTCATGAATCAAAACATTAAAAAGATTCCAACTTTTCCATACGAAAATAACCAAAATCCCAATCTGTATAAATGATTTTTAATTTGTTTAACTAAAACGATTACCCTGTCATTATAAGGATCGTCCAGCAGAATTGGTTTCAAGATTTTACCACATAAATATATTTTGTTATACGTTAAAGTTTACTATAAAACTAGTAAGAATGTTATATTCGTATATGCCGAATCTTCAATAATCTCCACCACAGATGCACGTGAATTAAAGACATTGTTCGTGCATACAGGTGTACGCACATACACACTCACAAACGCATACGCTATATAAATTTTTTACTAAAGTATAACTCTTAATGAATCATAACATTATTTATATTTTTGACTATAACTTTTTTCTATTATTATGGGAAGATTTTAATTCTTTCTTTCGTTAAATCATTTATTATAGATTGTCAAATTGATTTATAAATAATGGTTTTAGAAAGTTCTTCGCTTGAATTCAGAGGTTATCTCAGACCGATTTTGCTAGTTTTGAATAGAAAATTTCTCAAAATAAAACAAATATAGAAGTGAAGTTTTGAACATCATCAATATTTTTTACTTTAATTAATCAACGTTTTAGCTAAAAGAAAAGTTTTTGTAAAAAGGACAATGATATAAAGAATCTACTTAGTTGAAGGATATTAAAAATACCCATTTTTATATACTATTGACCCATAATGGTCTATAACAACTTATACAATGAAGAAGAGGCACGATGAGGGGGTTCAAATTACATTTTAATTAAAGTATTTTTTTTTCAGTACATATAATAATTTTTTTCTTATATTAAATTTAAGACTTTAATGGAAATACTATGTATGCTATATTTCAGAAATCGGGGACAGTTAATATTATTAGAGTTCTTTGGAATGTTCTTCAAGAGAGTTCTCTTAAAAAAGTAAAAACAAATTTTTCTCTTCATTGAGGCAACAGCTCTCAAATGATTGGAATGTTATGGATTTATGCATAAATACACCAATCGCCAAAAATTACCTTCTGTATCGAGAAAACAACGCCTTTCCATGATCAACTGGATTGTTTTGTATTGTAAACAAATTACTGGTCTGATCTTTTTTACTTTGACTTGCTCTTGGAATTGTATATCCCTCATTATTAAAGACCTCATAAAGTGTTTATATATTCTTTATCATATCAAAATTTGAACCGATTTAGCTACGTCCCTGTTTCTGTTGGAAACCTTCCTAAGGACACTATAATAGTACGATTTCAATAAATCGGATTATTATTGTTTGTTATTTTTTTGTTATAAAAAATATTGTTTTTTTATGGGTCCAGTAACAAAGATTTCATAGGTCGATATCTCGACATTGAGACAAAAAAAGTTTGTAAGGTTTTAAAAAACTATATATCAGATCAACATAAAATTTAATTTTAGTTTATAGCTAATAGCATCTCATTACTACTCCGAAGATCATAAAAGTCGGAAAAGTAAAAGAAGTAGTTAAATTTTATGACTCATATGAAATTTCACTTTATATTAAATAAAAGCAATTGATTTTTCATAAATTCATTTAATTTAATTCATTTTCCCATAAAATAATTTATCATTTAAATTTTTTTATTCACCACACAATTGTCTTTAAAATAAACAGATTCCTTTTACATAAGATTAATGATGGACTTTCAGTGAAGATATATTTTTAAAAATGTAAATAAATTCTAGCTCTTCAACAAGAGCTTAAAGGATGTTTTAACACAGAATATGCAGGCAAATGGTAACAATAAAAATGATAAAAACAAAAGTGCTGAAAAAGAAAATAAAACAGAAAAAATAATGCAAACTAAGAGGAGTTTGTGGGTGAAATGGGCTCATGGTGGTTGGTCAGACTTCTAAAAAGCAGACTGACGTTACATCATCAAACATATGAATTATAAAAGACTGGCGAAAGCAACAACAAAAGGGGGTCCTTATAGGCTTAAATGACAATGAGCCTTTTACATATGTACATCTATATATATAAATATACACATACACATATAATTTCTGTTTTATTTTTTGTAAATACATATCCTTTTGTATATATTATACATGGTTACTCTATGTAGTGTAGTAGACATATTTACATATGTTTATATCCATGTGTAGGTAATATTAAGCCTTTGTATTGTACATCTGTATATAAAAGTCAATGTTCTTTTCGAAAATGCCACTCAAAAACTGCATATAGTACAAATATAGAAGAGTTGCACTCCTAACGTATAATATTAAGTATTGTATGCCTTTAAGTTGGACTTATACCAATGAGTATACAGATACATATATTCTATATGTTTGTACAACTAGAGAAGAATAAATATTGTGTTAGTATTGGGAGAAAAGTCCATGTTTGAGTTTTAATTTTAATTTTGTTGCAAAGAGCTTTTATATTTTAAAGTAAAAATTATGCTAATATTGTGTATATGTATGGGTGAGTGTGAATCTTTACATGTTTATGTGAGGTTTTGTTATTTGTGGCAAAAGTTCTTTCATTTTACATAAACTCAACACCACAACATCTAAATTATGCTTAAAAATGCAGAAAACTAAAAAGAGTCTCAAATACGAAGATTTACACTTAAATTGAAAATAAAAACCTTTAAATATATCAAAGGATTAGACTATATTATATCCACATATAAGTGAAAACCTAAAGAATTATTAAACGAGATTATTAAGAGTGAAAAAATATAGGGCACATAGGATCACGTGGACAGGCACCCTCTACACTACGCGAATAATAAATTGGTGAATATCTAAAGAACTTTAAAGTCTAAAATTTTTAAATTTAGACCCAATAATTTTCCTGTAAAACTGTTTTACGTAGTTGTTAAAGGTGCCATACAAAAAAAAATACTGCCCCTACTTAGATCAAATGTGAATTATAAAATAATTAAAGAACTATTTCATCTAAAGTTTTCAACTTCCCCCATTCAATGCTTAATTAATAATCGAATATCTAAAGAACTGTTACCATGAAAATCTTACAATTTGGCCAAATTTCCATTGTATGATTTTAATATGATATACAACCGTTTTTCCCGAAATAAGTTTAAGCTCATTTAAAGTCTTATATTTATTACAAAGTAGTCTTATACTATTTTTAAACGATGTGTAAAATTTTACCAGGGACGGCATAATTACATACCGTTATAGCACATCTCTCTCTTGCGAATATGAAGTTCTTAAGTCTCGTAGTCGTATAGCTCTCATAAAACAACTCCGCAGCTTTAGAGTACAGGTTTAAGCGACTCTACCCAAAGGGGCTAATCCACAGAGTAATAAGCTTTTATTCCTATTGTGTTCTGCTTGTCAAGTAAGATAAATCTTATGTTCAAAAACAGCCTTCCTTACTAAAATTTAGATTAAATGACTTTACTCCTCTTGAACACATAAATGAGAAACATAAGTTTACAATGACTTTTTCAGTCGACCAGATTACTAATAAGTACTCATTGTCTTTAAATTAATATGACTTTTTATCTTAAAATTACAACAAAATTTTATTTCCATTTCTTAGAAGTTTTGAAAAAATAAAAACAACTTCTAGCATTTCGTATGACATCTTATATTTTTTATGAACTCAATGCACTATTTAGCAATGAATATGTGTCAAAACTCTCAATCTGATTTTAGTTCTCTATGGGATTTAGATTCATATCTTTGATTGGCCTACGCAGACCTCGGCTTTGATATAACTAGATAACTCATTTTAGACCAACTTCGATGAATGTTTCTGGCTGTTGCCGTTCTAAAATTCCATCAAAGTAGTACGCATTGAAAATAAAATTGTCCATTTTTGTTAATATTTTTATAAAGTGATCGAAAGAATTTTATTAGGGATCGAGCCACAACAATGTGGAGGGCCATTTTATTCAAATGTGTATCAATTGTGATTTAACAAATACAATTGAAATGGAGTGTGTCATATAAGAAGAATAAAGCAAAACAACTACATCCATGATTTACCAAAGTAAAAGGGGCGGAACTGTTTTGGTTTAAACCTCTATTCGGACAGTGGATACTGCTATAAAAAATTACTTGAAATAAAAGTATTAAAAATATTTTGCACTTTTAGGAAATAAACAAAATTTTGGCCATTTAATACAGCAAATTCTCATGTGACCTTCAAATCTGTATTTTGCTTTAAATTTTAGACATTTAGTTAAGATTTATATCTTGATAAAAATGTATCAAATTTGGAGAATTTTGTAAGTGGCTTTTTAAAACTATTTTAGAAGAAAATCTTTATACATGATCGGCACAAAACTACAATTTTTTGAACGAATTATTTTGCTAATTTCAGTTCTTGTGAGAAATTATATTCGAATCTAAATGTAAACATATTTAAGTCCCTTTGTCTCTTTTGTTTATCAAAAGCCTGTCTACGCACAGTGTATCAAAATCTGACCTATATTATTGGGGGCGTAGTCTATAACCCTTCAAAGTTGGTCATATTGGGTATGTTTATTTACAATACAATTTTTGACCAAGTTTTTGCAAAAAATCTGCGGGAACTTAAGTTTTGTCCTCCATTATGCAGCAAAAACTTTTAGCAGCGTTCCTGTCAGGAACTATTTGAGTCTTGTAAGCTTTAAACCTGCACTTAAATTAACTTTTCGTACCAAATAGCTGCTTTCCTTCCGGATGAGTTGGGAGCTAATTTGAAAATGCTTTTAACTTCAACCTTACTCAGGTCTTCTATCAGCGGACAAGTTCTCCCGGGACTGTTTCATACTACTAGAAACAGTTTGATGAAAGTCCTTTGTATGTGGTGCTGACGTTTGGGTTTAATTGAAAATATTTAATAAGTTTAGTACTTTGATTAAAAGTTTTAATGAAAAACGTGTGTTAGGAATTTTCGATCTTGCTCTTTATATGTTTGAATGTCTAACATCTCGTAATATGTTCTAGATTGAAATGATATTCTAAAAAAAATCACTATTATTTTATTTTGAGTGTAAAATCCAGATTTATTAATGCACAAATATACAATAATACATTACTTTGAATCCAGAGACATAAACATAAACATAAACAATGACAGACTGTTTGCAATATGTGTCTGAATGACTGGTTCGTTAGTTAGTCTCATCTTAAAATGAAATATCAAATTTTTTGCCTATTTCATCTATTCCATCTATACATAAGTCTCATACTAACACTTAATCACTTCTAAACCATGTTCTGCTGCTGTTTCTATTCGCTTCGGTCGATCTTCTATTTACATTTTGTTTTACATAGAAATTGACTCGTCTCTAGTTAAAGGGATAATAATACGTTGATGGTATTTCACATACGTCTTTTAGTTAGTTACGATACAGTCATTGCATGCAAATAATATTGTCCACTTGTAGTCGCATCAACACATACATATGTGTGTTTGGTTAGTTATATTGCATATGTGTTGATAATATTGTTGTTACAACAATATAAGTGTATAAGTACAGTTGTTGTTTTTTTGTTATTTTTTATTGAAATTCTAGCAAAAATTCGCATAAAATGAAAACACGCTGTCTACAACATTTTCTACAAGTTTTGAAACTTTTGTTGTTGTATTTTTTTATATATATATATATATAAGTTCACATTAGACCAGGATCCCAGAAATTTGCAAAAGAAATTATATAAAGAACTAATGTTAAAAGTGAAGTTGAATAATTAAGCCTCTGCCAAACAACTTTGATGTCAATGACATAAAAG
Organism: Cochliomyia hominivorax; assembly: GCA_004302925.2. NCBI lineage: Eukaryota > Metazoa > Arthropoda > Insecta > Diptera > Calliphoridae > Cochliomyia > Cochliomyia hominivorax. The sequence goes on from PYHX02000413.1 coordinate 57,929,604, forward strand.
TATTTATTAGAACCACAAATTGAAATATATTTGCTTTGGAACTGCACACATAGACAAATCGGAATTTACCAACGGTCGTTTCGAAGATCTATCAATTTCTTCAAAAGCTTTCATCGCAGAGGAAATTCTGCGAGGCCAATAACGCAGTAATAGCTTAATTTGTGTCAGAGGGAATATCTGTACTGCAACTGCATTTATTGACCATTCCTATTAAGCCTGAGAATGCCAATACCTAGGAAATTCATAGATTCATTTTGTTACAGAATTTATTAAAGAACGCAAATAATGGACAATCTCACTAGACGATTTATATTTTATCACTTATCGAAAACACTTTTGAGGAGTTTCGTTTCTTAAAGCAGCTCGTCACTAGCAAGAACATCAAGTCGCAAAAAGCTAAGTGATATATTGGAGAAATATAATGAAATTTGCCTAAACTGTGTGATGTATACAAATGTCCTAAGTACACCGGTTCAGGAACATAATGAAATGTTAAGTAAATAGTTATAGTTTCGATATCAGCAAAGGAATTCCTATCTTTAATAACACATGATTACAGTTCGAATAGAGTATACTTAGAGAAGCGCAAAATCTTTTTAATCAGGATTCGTAGATGACGTATTTGAACGACATTCACAAAACTGCAAAAGTTACGTGGATTCAGAAGACCAATGTACTTATCCATTAAAGCACAATTTCGTGGTCAGAAATAAACCACAATATCGGGGTAAACGATATTGTAGTTTCTGTGTTCAAATAGAATACAGCAACTTCAGTCAAATGTTAGCAAACAACAACTAACAGTTATTACAGATGTTTTTAAGACGGTTGTGGTAGCTTAGTGGTTGAAGAATTAAAGTCAGTGGATCGATAAACAAATTTAAGGATTTTTCCTTCCAAGGTTCCTTAATTTAATTTCCATTTGATGTTTGGACAAAATAAATCAAGCTCAGACCCCATAGTACAGTTGTTTATTTACTTTTTTGTTACATTTTTTCCATCATTTTCTACAGCCACTAATGTTGTTGTTCTTGCTATTGTTGTTTGGTATTCCACTACATGCAAGTAGTTGAGGTTGAGGTTCTTTATTTTTTCTCTTCTCTCCTCTGTCTGCCTTTTCCGCCTATTGTTGCAATATATTGCTTGGTTCTTTACCAGCTAAAAAAAGAAAGAAAACCCATAAAAAAGGAAAATCAGCTGAATGCCAGACAATGGCATACAAAAGCTCATGTTAAATAAGGATTTAATGCCGACTTGCAACATTTTACGACCATTGGACACATTGCTCTAGAAACTATGTAAATTAATGTACAAGTACTAATACAACAAAAGAAACAAATATAAAAAAGGAACTAAAATTTATATTTACCACTTAACTTACAAACACATATACATACGAACACATACTCACACAAATATTCTTATATACTTTTAGAGTTAAATAGAAAAGAAAAAAATTGCAATTGCAGGAAACTAAAGTAAAATTAACAAAATGTTTTACAAAACCGTGGATTGTGGGTTCCAACATTGTACAAGTGTATGTATGTGTGTGTTTATGTATGAGTGTTTAAAGCAAAGCTCGTTTTACTAGTAATAAAACAAATCAAATGGGATTTTAGGAAACTTTTTCCGGTATTATCTACTTACATAGTTTGCAATAAAAACAAACTTTGTTTTACATTTGAAAAAAAAGAAAAACGTGAAAATTGTTGAAAACTTAAAGGAAAATATTCAACAATTTTTTCTTTATTGTTGAAGAATATTAGTTTCATTTCAAAGTTTATTTAGTTTTTAAAGTTTTGAAAGGTTTTTAATCGCTTTTGAGAAGATATTTGTATATATATTTTTTCTTATTCATACATGTTTCGTGTTAAAATTGAGAATCTTGACAGTTTATAATTTTATGCATTTAAGTCCTAATTGCGCAGGGTTTTCCAAAAAGTATAAAATTGGTAATTTCGATAACACCAACTTTACGGTTGTTAAGTAGGGATCCGAATCACTTTCTTTAAAACTGCTTCAAAATGAGAATGGCTTTGCGTTCTTTTTAAAGGACTTGTTTTATATGGTCCATTAGTGATTGATTACATTATTAGAATTTGCACATTGTCCAGGTTTTTGCACCAAGTGACTAAAAATGTCTATAAATTCGAGATCTAATCCATAGTTTATGTTATATATGTTAATTACTATATGACACTTGTCGCCGTATATAAACAGACCTTTCTGAATTCTGTACCATAATTGACAGTTTTATTTTGATCTTAAGATAAAAATTTCTTGTGGGATTTCTGTTTCGCAAAACCTAAAATTTACACATGGTCATTGATAAAACACGTTCTCAAGAATGTAATGTTGCTCCAATAGATTAACAATGTAATTTTGGCTTCTTCAAACTGCAGCTCTCAGTAAATGTTTTCAAAGGCGAACAGTTATAATTAGGCACTTACGATCATTTACGATCGTACTTTTCCTTGAAACAATTCTAATAGATTCAATATCTATCTTTTAGATTACACACTGCTTAAACAAATGAGATCAAAATGTAGTTCATTTGTAAAATTCAAAACTTTGAAAATTGTTTATAAATCAAAAATATTTTACCAAAATCTTGATTAATTTTTTAGTTTTGTAATTTTGCAAAGTGATTCCAAAATGTTTTTTCTTTGAGATAATGGTTACAACTAAGATTTCGAGTATATGTACATACAGAGACTTTTGAAAATTCATTTAAAATTTTGTATACAGATAGTTCCTGTGGATCTCTACAAGATATATATGTGTAATCTCTTATTGTTCAGTCAGGTCGAACTGACTTTCTAATCCATTTTGTCTTGTTACTTTTTATTTTCCTTAGTTACAGACTACTTATACTCTTTTTTAAAGATTAATCTCATGTTAAAACTTTTAAAAAGGGCACATTTTTTGATTAGTGGCCATATTTCTTCGCTGATAAAATCATATTTACTGAAAGGCACGCAAAGTAAATTCCGATAATAATGTAAAGATTTGGCTTCAAGACAAATGTTAAATAAGTCAATTTGGAAAAAAAACTATTTTTTAAGTTCTCACATCACAAAGAGTGAGTAATATCAACCTGCTATAAACTAAACCATATACACTTAAGAAAAATCGAAAACGGAGGACTGGAAGAACAAGAAACCCGACAACATCAGACCGTATTAAGGCCAATTTGGTAGCAGTAATTTGTTTTGCACCCGTTTTTCAGATAATAAAGTTGGTCCAAAAATTGATTATGATGTTAATTAATTATTTGATTTATTTTGCTTAAATCACCAAAAATTTAAAATAATTTTCTTAATGTAACAAATTATTTTATTTAACGTTTATTGTTATTTGAATTACTGTTTATAATTAGTTCTCATATTCAGGTCAAAAACGATTATCATTGAAAATTTCCGAAATAATACTTAGCAAAAGTGGTAGTTAAAACGATTCCAAATATGGTGGTTGGTCATTTCTATTGACATATTTTATAAATATATTTACATTAATTTATATTATAAACATTAATCTTTTCAAAGGCGATTATCTCACCAGAGTTCTTCTATATATTTGAATACTGTGCATTTCAAACTCTTGACTTATTCACCATGATGTCCTCATAGTACGTTGGAAAGTCGGCCAATTTAGTAGTATATTTTGTGAGAGTTCAAATCTAACATGAACACTCTGATGGAATAAACAAATCCACCTCTTTGGTGGATAATGTTTGAGTTAAGAAAGAGCAGAAAACAGGTCAAATATCTGACTTCGTTTCTGCAGAAATTTCCATGGATTTAATAAAAAATCCTATTAAATTTTCATTTTAAAGTACATCACCAAACATTGTATTCCTCTTTAAACATTTTTGTTTGAATTTTTTTTCTAAACTTCTCAATTTTTATAAAATTGAAATGATAACAATTAAATATTCAATTTATTTAATTAAACATAAAATTCATACTTAAATTATAATTTATTATTGAGTTAATTAAAATAATCCGAACAAAAGAGGACCGTTGTATTTTTAAGGTGTTTTTGGGTACTTATTGGAAAAAAGTTGCTTAGAATTCGAACAAACTGTAATCCCAAATCAACACTCCAGCTTAAAATTATTAATTTTTGTTCAGATGTCTTCAAGGATTCAGTAGTTACAAAATTATTTCCAAAAAAGGATTTTAAAACCATATATGAGTGGTGAAAAATTTACATAATGGTAGCAGGGAACTTTAGAACCAAGTAGGGGCTCTTCGGGAAAGTTGTAGGATACATCGGATATTAAATTTTTGTAACCACATGTTGTTTCTATTTTTTGTAATGAGAACTTTGAATAATGATCTGCCAATGTGTTTAGCCGGTTAAAATTTACAGATTAAAAAAAATCGATTCTGCCCCACAAAATTACTATTTTATTGAAAACACTAAAGAATCTAAACTGAAATCGTGTGTATATTTTAGTAATTTTATGTTTATCTTCTAAAATATTTTTTTTAAGAATTCACATTCAAATAAATTTCTTTAAATGCAGATTGACTTATACATTTTTCAACACACTCAGTAAGAGCTTTAAGCGGATACTTAATATACGCAATATGTTCTTATAACTCATACGCAGCCATATTTTTGATTTGTAGCTTTTGATGAAATTGTTTTCTAAAAATACCAACTAATGTAATGAATAATATTTTCAATGCATTTTAAAAATAAGAATTCATGTGATTTTGGTAAAATTTTACGTTTTATCTTTTTTGTTCTAATTATATGAAAATATTTTTATTTTATATAAAAATATTTTATCCTCTAAAATTTCAGTTTAAATTGAAATTTTATTTTAACTTTTTTATCCAGTAAATCCTATTATTTCATGGTATAAAGTTAATTTAAAACCATTTTTATGCTAAAGTACTCATAACCCCGAAAACATGTGTTTTATTGCTATAAAAATGGCATTTTTTCCAACTTTATACTTTTTTGTTGACTTTATTTTCCAGGCAATTGTATGAGTGAGTCTGAATAGTTTTTGTTTTTTGTTATGGAAGTGTATGAAAAACCATTTTATTACTTTCATATGATGTTAACAAATGAATATTGTTATGTGGCATTTCAATATTTTTGTTGGATTTTTATAAAGAATTTTTTCTTTTGGGTTTTTCCACATTTTAAAATTTTAGTAAGAGTATTGTAAGTCATATCAAAACTAAATGGTCATTTAAAAAAAAAAGAGATACAAAATATTTTCAATTTTTTAAATATAAATTTTTCTATAAATAAATTTATTATTTTATTTTTATCGAAAAAATTATTTCATTTAAATACTTAATGACAGTTGAAAATATTTTATGGTGCAAGGAAAAAATTGTATTATCGCCTTTTTGGATTTGGATTTCATCCTTTTAATAGTTGTGTTACCAAAATGAAATCCTATAAAAACAATATCAACTGATTGTACATGCTTAACATGTGTTTGCCTTTGAGCGCATGCCAAACGAAAACAATCTACGGAAATAAACCTACAAATAACAAATAAACAAATACAAATATATTTATATGTATAGAACACATAAATACAATTTTATACAAATAACTCTGCTCATCTTTTTCCGTTCCGAAGATAAACTCGTACACATACATACACAAATCTAAATTTTATGTTTCTTGTATATGAATAACGATGACGAGTAAGTAGAGTATCGAGTACTTTAGCGTCTCATTGTATGTATAGCGAGGTGTATAAAGACCATAATAATACGAGGTTAGGAGTAAAAGTGAATTTATTAATTTTTTTAGAATATCTGCGGCGGAAAGAGTTCCTATGTAAATATTTTCAATATTTTAGGAGAGACAAAAAGAGATAATTTAAAAAAATTTCCCTTATGTGTAATGTTTTATTGTGTTATTATGACCACAAGCTAACCTAATCTTGCAAAATCCAAAATAAAAAATATGTTTCTTGAAATCGATTGAGAATAATTATACAGACTTAAACAGGATAATGATGAAAATAATTAAAATATTTGTATTTTTAACATTGATTAAAACTATTTTGTAAGAAGTGGTTTTAGCTCACACTCTCTTCTCACTTGTGAATTTCAATTATTTCCTTCAAAGTAAGACGACCACACAGCCTTAAATTTCACTTCTTTATCTCAAACCGGAAACAGTTTGTTCATACCAGAAAATTATAAAAAATAGTTTGGTGTTGATATAACTCATACGCATTTATGTTCCAGATTGAACATCTTAATAAAAATTAACGTATTTAATGATTTTTAATTAAAGTGAAAGGTGTGATTAAAATGGATTATTTATCAGGATTTTCGGCTTGGCTTTTTGATTTTCAGAAGACAATACATTAATAATTAATTCCACTTAAATATGAGACACGATTAATGTTCATTGTAGTAGTAAACCGAGAAAAGAAGTATTACAAAGTAAATAATAGAATCATTTATGTATTACAAATATGATTTCTGTTTTTATTTCCATACGTTCTCTCAAAACAAAATTTCATTCTGCTCTCGTACTAAATAATAATAAATATAAAACATAAACTTAACCCCAAACAACAAATTCAAATATAATAAACACACATATAAAAAAACATAAACAATATCAAATAAAAATACACAAACACAAATACATTTATTAAAATCAAGCCAAAGAGAACAACAACAAAATAGAAAAAACGGAAGGACGCCATAGTCAACATTTACAGAAGTAACAGCAATAAAAGCAACAAAAAAATACAAAAATAAATTGAATAAAATCACTGTTGGATTGTTGTTTTACACACACTCTCTTACCAGCATTTACACTCACTTCAAGTGTACATTTGGAACTACAGAGTTACATACAAAAAAGTAAACGAGTTTCTTCTTTTGCTTTTGAATTACGTCTGAAACGAATTTAAACGTTAAAATGGTGATGCGCCAAAAAATAACTTTGAATTATAATTTATTTGAGCTTTTTGGTTTTTTTTTTCTTTTAAGTTTATTTTTTTATTGTTGTTATTGTTGTCTCTTAAGGAGACATATTTGTTTATTTTTAGTTTTTGTTTGTTGGTTTTTATTATTGTTATTTTTTCAGTTGTTATACAAGAACAATAATGTTAAGTAAAGTGGTATTACAGTACTACAAGGTATTTAGGGAATTATTCTTATTTATTTGGTTTACAAAATTAAAGAGCATTTTATTGAAACCACTAAGAGTAAAAGTGAGGTAAACAAATCTATTTTGGTATTAGTTTTTAGCCACAAAGTGCGGAAATATAAAATATATAATAATTTTTGTAATATACGTAAATTTTAGACACTTGAGTGCAAGTTTAAATTCAAGTCAATTAAATTTAATCATTATGGAGCGATATCTAAAAAACCTTTCAAAAACTTAAAATATTGAATTGTCTACCACTAACATAATGCGTAAGTTGAAAAAAAACAGTTTTTCGTTTTGATAGCATATAAAAAAGGACCCAAGTTGAACGGGGATTTCTATATGAGCTTTAGTACAATGTGCATTACACTAACGTCCAAAAGTATTATTACCGAATAACATAGAAGATATTAAATACAAATAGATAATTGTCTGAGTTTCTATATTATACTTTGATTCTAAATCTCAATTTCGAATTTATATGGGTTAACTAATGGTTCCAACTCATCCTATTATTTTTCATCAAATTTTCTACTGATCCGATTTCTATGATACTTGGTATGATAAAGAGGAAAATTCAATTACTTTTAGTAAAAAATATTAATGTTTGTTAATAATTTTTTTACTATAAACGATGTCCTAAAGACGAAGCTTATGATTGGTCCATCATTTTTTATAAATTCTATGAGAATTTTAGCCCCAAAAAAATTCAAACTCCGAATAACAGTACAAAAGTATAAAGAACGTAAATACCTTACTGGGTCATAGGTAATTTCTTCATGTCATTACAAACAGAATAACAAAGTTTCACCATTTGTGGTGGTGGAAAGTATAGAAACTAATAAGGAGATACCAACCTAAATTTCTTTTAGGTTCCATATAATCCCTCGAGAAAGTATCATTCAAAAGAGCATGAATTTTACATAAATAATATACTGCACCAAATTAAAATTTTTGGAGGGTCGTTCATGATTTTTTTCTGAAAACTCGTAAACAAATAACTAAAATATTCTCCATAAGACATTTACAAATCATTTTAAAAGAGTTAATAAAGTTCCCAAATTGAACCAAGTTTTAATCAATGATGAAATTGGTATTATGACCCTTCTAATTTTTACAGTAAACCCGTTATAAATTTTCCAGTAGAGCCATTTTAGAGATAAGTGATGCAATTTGGAATCTTTAGATGGAATAGTTTTTTAGATATTCAATAATTAATATTTGGTATAAATGAAATTGTTATTTTATTATTGAATAATTAAAATCAGTTCTGTATTGGGGTGAACATGTCACCCTGATTCTATCTCCCAGATTTCACCCATCCTATATTTTTATCAGTGAAACTATCTCATAGCAGCATGATTACTACAAAATTTCAAGACTTTCGCTAAAATAAACTGTTAGAGATTTATTAATTAATATTTGGTTTTTATGGCGGCTACCTTTGCTCTTATCCTATCAGTCCTATATTTTTACCAGCTAAGATTTCTCATAGTGGCATGATTGCTGCAAATTTTTAACACTTTTACTGTAATAGTTCATTAGATATTTGATAATCAATGTTTGGTTTGCATGGAAGCTACCCTTCCCACAGATCCTATGTCCAATATTACATTAAATTTTTTAACATTATGATTGTTACAAAATTTTTGGATTCTCGCTCTAAAAGTTTCTTAGATATTCATAAATTAAGTTAAAAACTATCGATGTCATAGCTTTTAGATATTAATCAATTTATATATGCTTTTATAGAGGTACCTCTCCCCTTGGTCTTATACAAAAAGAAATATCCTATGTTTTCTTCCAAGCATACAGGAAGACAATTCAAGAAAATTAGTCCAGCACCTTGAATTATATACATAGAAATATAATTTTATGATGACCGTATATTTAACGTTTTATTAATATAACTCATACGTTCCGATGTTGAGCAAAACGAATTGTTTATAATTCTTGAACTTTTGATTCTTTGAAAGATTTAAATAAAAATTTACATGGTAACTGCTGGATATTTTCGATTTGATGTAGATAAGATTCGTGATTGCACTTTCAAAATTGGTCATTACGGGCATGTTACAAAAGATAACTTTCACATTCATATAGTCTTTATAATTATAATTTCAAAGGCATTTATTTAAGTCAAAATTTACATAACTATTTTGTTCAGAAGAGATGTATTCAAATACTTTTGTATTAAAACCGTAATCATACTTTTAAATTTAATTAAGTCTTAAAATTCACAAAATTTTAAACGAAAATATTTCAAACAACAAAATTTACATTCCTTTTCAGTCTTTTTTTGGTTACAACAATATGAACTGATTTAAGCCTTGAATAACACACATCATGATTGTCTCCATCATCAGTAGGATTGTTATACCAAATATATATCTATATATATCTATATATCTATATATATCTATATATATCTACATACGAAGTATGTGCAATCAGATGTTTATTGGTATGTGAGTGTGTGTGCAATACCCATACTTATACGCATTGTCAGCCATTGTCTGATGCATAATATCGAAATCGGAATACTTAAGTATTTTTAGCAGTTGTATTTAAATCTTTATGTCGTTGGAATGAGAATATGCCATGATGGATTTTCATTTGTTAACTGCTAAAGCTGCGTATTCTGCATATTTTATATGAGTAGAAAACGATATTTCAAATGATTCCATCACCACCATCATACATAAATATTATATACAGACATCGAAAATATAGTTAAAATACAATCAGGGGAAACTATGGATGTACTTCAATATTTTGGGCCTTTGTTAATAATTGGAATTTTCTTTCGAATGTTGCTTAAGTTGTAAAATTTTTAATAAAGCTTCTGGATCGTTTTTTTATGACAACTATTGTAAACTATTTAACGTCGTTTTAATATTATAAGTTAGATTCTTTTAAAGAAAATAATGCGTATCATTTGGGGCCGTTTAAAACAAATTTCCCCATTTGCATGCAAATATTTTTATTGGTTTGTTGAAGCATCGGCTGCAGCTACCTGAGCATCAGTATATGTTATTGTAATTATGTTGAAATTGGCGTCTGTGCAAAGGCTGTTTTAAAAGTGCTTAAAACATGTAAAAGTTTTATATATTTTCACTTTTTTTATCGAATTAAAAAGAAAATTGTGTGATACTTAAAGATATTGAATTATTAAACAATTTTAAAATCTGATTTCAAGGGGAATCAAAAATTCAAATATTTTCATAGCTTGAGTTTTATTCCGGAAATGGGTTATATAACCAATTTGACATATATAAACCAATGCTTATGAAATTTAATTGTTATTTCGAATTCCAATGGAATGATTGTATATTTAAAAGATTTATTCGCTTAAAGCCTTACTAAGGGAAAATTCATTACGGAAGCAAATGAAAAAGTGGACCGCTGCACGGAAATGAAGTTATTATCCACATTAATGTCAAGCCAATGCGATTGTTACTGAATTTCATTTAAATATATTTAGGATTTTTATAAGCATATAATTGTCCTTATATGATGTAGATACTGTCGAATTTTTGCACTTAATAAGGCGCCACTCTTTTTCCTGTGGACCCACGCAATCAGATAAATAAAATTTTAATGAATTGAAAAGTCATTTTTTAATTTCTACTTAAAAGAAAAATTGTCCCACTGCTACCCTTAATGGTATAAATAAACCTGAATCGGATCATATATCATACTTTGGACAAGGGTGCTTACAAGATATCGTCACATTGAAGGCAAGAGACTTCAAATGAAGTTGAAATCGTTTAGTCTTTACTGACTTATTAGCAGTCAATCTTCAGTAAAAATAACCTGCATAAAAATGTACTAAAACTTTCCTAAGCTCTTCTCATCCAACAACGAGGAATGTCCAGTAAAAAAATTGTTACATCTATAATGGAAGCTACTTAAGACATTTGAGAACTTTTTCTGAACTCGATTTATTAATTGAACAAATAATCGGGACAATACTTTTGCAAAGTTTTAAAATTCAAATACAAATAACTCGAAAACTATAAAAGATATATTTCAGAAGATTTTATTTCATTGAAATTTTTATCTTTTACTATCTGTGTTTTTTAGTGAATGATCGTCCAAGGAAAGGTGCCTGTATTAGAATATTCGATATATTATAAAGAACTTTAGCTTACGTCTCGTATTCCAGTAGATATGAAAATAAATACAACAATGAAAAAGTGTTGCAAGTATTGCAAATGAGTTGCAAAGGCTGGCAATAGAATCCACAGTAGACAGACCAAAATAAAAGCACACATTACAACATATCTCAATACTTTATTTTTCATGTAAAAAATAATGTAAAAATATTTACAGTGGCGCAAAACTTTAAACGGCTTTACAGTTTTTAAGGGACAGAGTTGCCTTACTTTGATTTCCCTAATTTGTTTATCCTACCCACAGTGCAATATATATGAGTATTTTAAAAAGTGTTGTATGATTGTAGAATATAACTTGATTCATTTGTTTATGGTGCTGCTATTCACTTTAGTGTCAGTTTGTGATGAGTGTATGTGTATTTGTATTATGTTGCTGAACGCGTATTTGTGGCATTTGCATTTCAATTTAAATTCACTTGTGTTTCAGGTTTTTCCCATATTCTTACACATATACATATAATTTTTTATCCTCTTCTTTTGCTGTGTATACATATAGCAAATATTTCATTTAACATTATTCTTCCACCATTCAATGTGGGTGGCTCATCAATGAAATAAATCATTCTGAATATATGTGTGTATATGTAGATTTGTGTTGGTGTATACTGATGTTATGCGTAAATATTTTCAACCACTCGTATTTTATATTGAAATATATGCTGCAAGTTTTTGTTGTTTTTGTAGACTCCTGCTTCAACTCATTTACCAAAAAGAAATTGACTAAAACACACAAACACACTCTGTTAAAAGTTTAGCAATCATTCACCGTCTGTTTTGTAGTCTCATTTAAATCACATTTCCATTTCCGTATTTAAGTGTTTTCCCTCATGCCATATCTCCTCCTCTTTGGTTAGTAACGAACACATATATACACACACATATAAATATTTTTCCAACAGAGTTAAGCCATCATTTTGAGTAATGTCAATTAGATTGATTTGATCAGCGAAAATATGTGATTTATCAGTTTTAACCTCCCTCCCCTCATTTATTACTTACACATAATATATACATATATATTTAAAAGGAAATACAACATTCATATAAACAGACTATTAAATGTTTTACACCTACAAGTTTTTTCTTTTGCCACCGTTTTTTTTCTCTTTTATTTCAACATTTCATTTCAATTGAATGTTTTATGTGGCACAAAATGAAGAAGAGAAAAATGTTTGCATAAATAATGTTTATTTCATTTTATATTTTCCTTTATTTTTTTCTTTTGGTTTTAACAAATTGTTCATATACATGCATACATACATATATACACTTGTGTATATAACAATAGAAGAAGTGAGATCGAAATTTTTTTAACAGACATTTTTGATTTAAACGGTTAACCCAAGTATTATTTGATCCTTGTTTGATCGAGTTACCTGTGCAAAACATGTCAGTTGTCATGTTTAATGTCAAACAAATGAACTCTAAGGTCTGCATTCAAACTGTTTCCAATGTTATTAAACAGTACCGGGAAAACTTGTCCGTTGATAGAAAACATGGTTCACATAGAAGAAATAGATTAAATTATATTTCTAAAGCCAAAAAATAGAAGGAATTTTCAAAAGAGCTCCCAAAATAACCGGCATGTAAGAAGATCGATTAGCTCAGTGCTGAGACAATTTGGTACGAAAAACTAAAGCTAATGCAGGGTTAAAATATACAAAGCTCAAAAAGTTCCTGACAGAAACGCCGTCAAAAATTTAGAGACCAAAAACAAATCACGGAAATTAAAGTCAGTATTAGGCTCTCGTTGGAAGAGAATGGAAGGGCACAAAAAGGGTGTCTAAAAGTATGGTAAATTTTAAACGGAGATGGACGGAAGGGTCTGCGAAAAAGTTTTAAATTTTTATCACTAACGATTTATGTTAAGAACTTTTCGATATCACTCCTGTATGCTTGTATGAGTATTCTTATGAAAGTATTTCTTTCTTAACAACTTGTTGGTAAAGATTTCGAAGATAAATTGTGACGTTTATCTTCATTTTTTCCTCATCAATCAGTGTTTGATATTTGTCGGAGTGTTTACGTGTTTGAATGTCAATATTTTACTTCAGGCTTTTCTAACTAAGAGTTTCCTTTTCATTAGCAGTTTATTGAAATTCCCTTGAGTCTTGCTAAAAGTATATGGGAGTTTCTGCTCCTTCTCGTTTTCTGAGCTAAATGAGTAAAAGAAATTGTATAATTTGTTAGATATTTTTTAAGAATAAAATGTTGGAAAGAATTTCCATGATATAAATTTATCATAGAGAGCAGATTTTAATTTAACATTTTTTACTTTCCAAATTTCAAAGTTATAGTCAAATTTAATCAACCCATTAGAACTTATGCCAATAGATATAAAATGATTTCTGAAGAATTTTATAGAAACTGTGATCAAATTAAAATTACTTACAGCACTATAAATGGTCGGTATATGTTATTCTTAGAATTCAAAAGGAATTTTATTGTAGTTTTATAGTCTATGTAAAGCAAAAAATCTATAGGATTACAATTACACACGTACTTATATATGTATGAAAATTTAAAATAAGTCATATCTTTGAAAATATCAGTGTTCTACTTATAATAATTAATTTGAAATGATACTTATAAATTTTCGACAAATTTTACTTAGATCCGTTAGTTTTTATTTATTTTTATAATTTTTTAAATTTTGTAATGAAACTACTTTGCATGATTTAAATCACGATCTGCTTCTGATAATATTTAATACTTTGACCAAATTTCTCGAGTTCGTACTATTGCAGACATACAAAGGGTCATACATAAATCATTTGGTCGTACAGGATATGACAATAGATTTGCATAATGTGTGAAGAATAAGTATCAGTGCAATAGTCGGATAATACGCTATTTTAAGGTGCAGGATTTACAAATTATGGGCCGACTCTCATGAGTTGTGTAGGAAGCTTATTTAAATTATTATCATTAAATTCACATTTCTGAGAGATTTAAGCAGATTGAGACTATTTTTTTAAGTGTGATTGCATATGGGCTCCCCAACCACCTGTGATGAGTGTGTACAAATTTAAACAAGATATGTATATCAAATGGTATATCTTTTTTGTTATTTGAAAATAAAGTTTGAAATATTGTCTGATAAAATCGAGTATGTTCGGTAAAAATATGTTATAAAGTTAAAGGTCTGAATGTTAAAATTTCAAAAGAAAATACTTCAGCGACTGTAGCAGAAAGCAGTTGAAAAGGAAAATGCTTTGAGATGGTTTCATCGATAAAAAGTATTTATTTAATTTTAATACCTGATATATCTGTTCAGATTATCCACAGCTCCAATTCTGGATTTTCAACGGGGATTACTTTCTGAATAAACAATGGTTCATAACGATCTCTGATTTCGGTTAAATTCAGAACATATTACGTCAAACGAGTGCTGCTGTCTAATGAGATTGGGAAAATCACTAAAGAAGTATTTAAAGTTTTCTTTAGATGTCGAAATCATAAATGATGTGCCAAATTTTTTCTCAACTTTGGATAGGTCAACTTAAACTCAATGTAGAGGTATCTCCCGGAACTCCGATCGAAAATATTTTGATACAAAAACTGTATTTCTTATTTAATTAAAATTTTACACATTTTGATTTAGAGAGATCGATGCTCGAATAAGTGTTTGCATTAAAGTTGTTAACCATCCTCAATTTTCGAATATATGAGCTGCTGGAATTAAGTTCTTTATATTTGACTTAAAGGCGCCATACACTCATTACTAAGAATATTTTCTGAATTAATAGGACTTTTCATTCCATTCTTTTTTAAAACTTCACATTTTGATGATGGTTGAAGATCTCTGAATACTGCATATATATTTAGTAAATTATAGTAGTTTCTGGTGTTCTGTTCTGTGAATCAAAAAGTAACATAGAAAAGATGTGTAAATTTTTTCTCAACTTTAGATCGTTCACTTCTACAAATTATAATTTCAAAATCTTTCAAATCGCAAGAAAATAAATAAAATTATAGATATAAAAATCTAACACTTTTATTTAATTAGTAATACTTTTATTCATTTGACATATTTTAACAAATTTTCTCACATTTATTCATTCATTATTTCATTCATGTCGTAACACAAATATTTTGCAAATAAAAAAATATTATGCGATTTTTCAAAATATTCACACACAATATAACTTCAACACCCCAAAAACGAAAAAAAATAATCAAAAAAGTAGAAAAAATATTAACACACGTTAAAGTAAATGAAATATATCAAGTCAGTTAAATAAACTCCCAAAAAATAAGTACAAAATATAAGGGGTGAGATCGAAAAATTCTTAACAAACATATATCTTAACAAAAATGAAACCACTAAACTTACATTTTTAATTTTTTCATTTAATTGAAATAATTATTACAATTTACAAAAAATATTTTTAGAGTTTTTCATCGCTTGTGATGAAATTTTGAATATTTTTTCGGAAACCCTGGTATTAAAGTTTGGATGGTTTGTATTTCTTGTATAACATTATTTTTCTTATATCACTCAAAGGCTTGTTTACCGTAGCGTCCGGATGTCAAGTAAAACCATAAATAAGTGCACAGCCTTCTTGTGTATATTTTTTAGTATATATTTCGGTATTTATAGGGCCCGTTGTAAAAAATGATTAGCTTCTTTTGCGCAACTGCCATATCAAGAAGTTTTTTGAAATTTTGATGGTTTTTTGATCCAAAAAATTTTCTTCAACATTCGCTCGAGCATCAGCAACATAAAATTTTTAATCAAGAAGATGGAAAAATTTTGCCAGTTCATATGTTTCATCCATTATGCAGCAAGAATATATATATATTTTTTTTTCAAAACTTGACTTTTATTTCTGTGCTCTGTTATTGGCCTTAAAACATTTTAAGCGTTGTATGTTTTTAAACCTGTATTAGTTAAAATTTTTCGTACCAAATTGTCCGAGCATTGAGCAAACCAGACTGCTTTCCAACCGAATGCGGTGCGAGTCCTTTATAAATACTTTCTATTTTCATGTGGACCATTTCTTCAACCTGAACTAGGTTTATATCAATTGACAAGTTCTTTTGATACTGTTTAATAACATTGTTTTTCAAACTTTTTGTAGGACCAAATTAGGTTTTGTTGAGAATATTTCATAATTTTAGTACGATTCTGATTACTCATTTTAATCAGATTAACAATATAGTAAATTGTTTGACCTAAATAACTGACATGTTATACAAAGGTGACTTTATCAAAAATATTTGAAAAATATTTTGGTTTAAAGTATTAATGAAAAACGAGCCTTTGGAATTTTTCGATCGCACTCCTTATGTTAACAAATGTGAATAAAAGGTTCATGTTATTAATGTGTTCTAGTACTATGGAAGTTGTTCAAAGGCATAAAAACAAAAACAAAGAAACCAACAACTACAACAAAAACAACAAAATATAAATAAAATAAATAACAACGAAACACTTGAGGGTGTCATATAAAACAAATAAAATAAATCAAATCAAATGAATTGAATTGAAATGAACTGGCAACAAAACGACAAAAACAACAACAATTCATGCATGCATACATATATATATACACATATGAACACGTTAATACTTATATATTTATTTTAGCCATGTTATGTATAAAATAAACGTGCAACATACCCTCTAACAATAATAGCAATAGCAATAACAATAACAATAATAGTACAAGTCATAATATTAAGAATAAAATATTTGTTTATATGAATATTTTTATTTTTAGTACAAAACATACAACAATACATCATTTTACCCCTAAAGCACGGAATGGAAGTTTAATGTGACCGATTAGAGATCAAAAATTACTTTTGTTAAATGTTGAGCTTATTTTTGCTAACTTTTATTAAAGTTTTTAGAAATTTAGAATTTTTGCGATCTTTTAATCGTTTAGCGAATAAAGATGTTATGCTGTATTAATTAATGTATTAACAACTTTCCGTCTTAAGTGGTGAGAGTATAAAAAGGATCGAGTTCATGACTAAGAAAGCTATACTGTTCATGGAACTCTTATCTTTGACCAACATATATAGATTTTCTTCCTATTGAAGAAGTTGCCAAGGGCACTAAGCTCTATCTCATAATTAAAAACTCATACCAGAGCAGGCATATCTTTTTTTCACCAGTTCCACCTTAGCGACATCCCATGTTATTTATATTATTTTTAAAAATTCATAGAAGGCTAAGAAACATACAGAAGGTCAGACTTTGTTGATTATCAGGACACTGCGACAATATCGATTATAAAAAAAGGTGATATAATATATCAAGCTTCCATTACGGTTCTTCTACTAAAAGAAAATGGATAATAAATCTATATACAAGACTCTTACTGCCAAAAATTTTATCCTGCTCGCATAGATCTACCTTAAAGTGTGAATAGAGCCTGTCTAAGGATACATAACTGGACATTGTCAAATAAGAGATATGACAATTAATTGGGACTCAAGCACGTCAGGCATTTTAAGGGTATGTGGAGATGATGATGAGTTGACAGTCGTCAGTCAAAATCCAAGACTCCAACTTACAACGATGAAGTGGTTGAAACGACAATTTCTAGATTAATTTGAAGAATTGTTAGTCATAGAGCTAACGACTCAACGAATAGTGCGTAGGAATTCGGCTCTGTGTTTTCTTTCTTTATCTTTAACGTTGTGCCCACTTTACCCTTCTTTCTCTTGTCTAATTACTATTTCTTTACAGGACACCAAATCGGCTAATATTATTTTGCAACAAACGGTATAAAATGGACCTTAATGGTTACGGGGTGAAGGTTTATATTGATTTAAAGAGCTGATCTGTGTGTACATCCGATCCTTACCTAGAGGATACTTATATTAAGCTCTTGTACTCAATTAGTAATCAAGATACTCCCACCAGCTTGCTTCCGGAGGCTCCAACATTTTGTTGCTATCCATATATCCAACCCTGTCTCTGTAAAAAGCCTAAAGTATTTATATTTTCCAATATATCTATTTCACTTTAAACTTAAAAACTAAAAACATTAAAAACGTTCAAAGAAGGTCTCTTAATAGAAATCATTTGTATACCCTACACCAACGTTTATTTATTGATGGAGATATTTTGCATTTATGTATAAAAAATATTGTTATTACCATATCTAAGTGTCCCGTTTGATTCAAAATCACTTTTTATGTCAATTAACCATGTCCGTCTGGCTGTTCAGTTAAAATTTGTAATTAAAGCAATTTTGAAAATATCTTGATGAAATTTATAAAATAATATAAATACGGCCTTAGGACAGAATTATACGAGGGTTCAAATAAATATAAGTTTTCGTAAACAGAAATCAAAATACCAAATTATACGAGAGTTATTCCAAAGCATTTAAAGCTTCCAACATTTCCGGTAGGTAAGCGGTCCAGTTAGCTCAGTTCTCGGACTATTTGGTACGAAACTTCCCGGATTTAAGGCCAGTGGAGAGATATTAAGCCGTTATTAAAATATAATTGAGGAGCACAATGTGTCGAAAAGTGTGGTGGATTTTAAAAGGAAATGGACTACCTGTTTGGGCAAAGTGTCAGAAAGTAGTATAAAGAGTCTAATAAGTTTACAAATTTCACCACCACTGATTAAAACTACAAACAAATTTACGCTGAAAAAACATGAACATAATTGATTTGAGACTGAATAATTTTCTCAATAAGTTTAAGTTAAACTTTTTTACGTTTGTGATGAAATAATAAATAAAATTATAAAACGATAAATTATTTAAATTACTTTTTACTACTAAAATTTTAAGAATATTCTCAAGGAACTGCATATACTGTGAAACAATGATAAATTTATTCGGATGAACAAGCACTGTCCGAAGTTGGGAGTTCTCAAATCTCAATGCTGGAATCATCTCTCTTATCCTTAATATAGATAAACATCCAAAAACATCTGCTGGAAGATCCTCATGATTAAAAATTAGTGCAAAAGCCTAATTTTTAATCATGATTTACTCGGATTGAAATTATAAATAACAAATTCTAAGAACTATAGATTCTCTTAACGGTTTTATTAGAATTATATTTTCTAAACGGTCATGTTATTTGCCTCATTCTTTGGGTTAACACGTGAACATGCAACAAATAAAATTAGAAAATAATAAAACAGTTCTTAAAATCAAAAATCTTAGGAGTGCCAAATGCCTCAACAATAATGTAAATATTACAAGGATTTTTTCCCGATTCCACAAAAAAAAATCATAATAAAAATCTTAAAAATAACGTGTTAAAATATAAAAAATTATATAAAGTTTAACATAAATAAAGATAAACATTTCTTAGCTCTGACCTTGAAAAATATATATAGATTTTCTTATATATCCAAAAACATGTGTATGTGTGTCGTCTTTTATAAAAATCAATTTATTTAAATTTACTAAAATCCTTAAAGAAATTCGAAGAAATGCGATTTTAATGTCTTTGAATAGTAAATGAACATTTTTAAGAAATTTGTCAAAATGTCTTATTTTGACGGTTCTTTTTATTGCAATTTTAACCAAACTTATACAAATTAAAGGAAATCGAAAGAAATCCATTTAATTTAAAATGATATATTTATACGGGTGGGGTTTTTGTATATTTTTTGGAAAATATTTATTTTCGTTTGAGATTTTTAATGATTGATATTGAAGTGTCACGCAGACGCGCATGTGGTTAATGTAAATGTTTGTAATTTTATTTCATTGTATAGATTCACTAATATTTGTATAAAAAATAAAATTTAATTTAAAAAGCTGAAGTATGTGTGTATTGGTGTGATGTGTGAGTTGGTAAGTCTCATAAAACTTTAGGCACTGCTGCGGGTGTTTAATCACTCATTCAATACTGTTCACATCATATACATACATTTTATATAATACACATACCTACAAACCTTTTTCACGTTTACAAATGTTTGCAAATAAATATAACGGTATAGAAAATAACAAATTTATTTGCCTCTTTACGACTTTGACAAGCGATTGACAAATGTTTACGTTTTACATATAAATATATGAATATGTGTTTACTTATATTTGTTTATACAGTGTGTCAAAGAAGTTTTTATTTTTAAGAAAATTGTAGTCTGTCAAGACATTACTATTTTGTTATTAAAATACGGCTTGTTATGGAATGTATCACATAGAGAGCTTTATATTGGATCCCTAGGAAATTATGGATCAACCTCGTAAAATTTTGAACACAGGTTTTCTTATATATACCTTAAAATTTGATTGGATTTTGTTACAAGGATGGCACCGATAAAATAAAATGAATCGGACTATATTGAAACCTTCTGGTTCATTATGATTACCTTATTTTGTCCTACTTTCCTCTTTGCCACATAAAGGGCATTCACACAATAATGAAAATTTTCGAGTGTTCAACCCTGCCTACCAACCAATCATCAAGACATCGGAAGAGAAGTACTGATCAAAAATGATTTAAATAGGTGGTATATTCTAGTAAAAATAACACATTCATATAGATATATTAAAAATGTGACCTGTACTTTGATAAAAATCTTTTTATGAACAACTTACCCTTTGCTAAATCGTCTCAGAAGTGATTCTGAATCGAATGTTTCACTTAATCATTTTTTGTCTTAAGTGTACCACATTGGCATTATGGATTATAATAGGTAAATCGGGTGTTTTAATGTAAAAAATAAAGGGGATGGTTAATTCATACAATTTGTTAAATACTACATTACTTCTATGATATACTGTATACTTAAGTATGTAATATTTGTTTATTGCATGTTCTAAAGTATTTGAATATGTCGGTATATGTAAAAACATATAGTTAAATTAAGGTTGTTCACATATTTTAGTTGAATACATTTATTAGTCTTATAAAGGGTCGTTCAGCTGTTGAGCCAATTGAATATTGGTGAAGGCACAGTAATTTTCACCCGATTTTCAATTCTCAATTTTCAACAAATTGACGTTCCTGGTTACACAATATTTTGAAGAAAGTTAATCATATTTCTTATAGATTCAATTTTCTAAATTTTGTGCTTGAAAATTTTTAATTTCGATTTGAACGTCCTTGTGATAAATATCGGAAAAAATTTTATCTTGCTAATCTATTATGTGTATATTTCCTGTGTTTTACCATTGGCATTTGCAAATCTCAGTGGATGTTCTTCTTCCAGTTATACAAAGTTGTGCCCTTCATTATTATCAGAATCTTCCATTTGGACCTCTGTATAAGATTAATACTAAACTACTCAAAGTGGCCCATAGTTCTACGTCATACATTCACTATGATTTCAGTATTATTCAGAATGACTTTACTAATGACGAATAGTGAAAGAGAGTTGTTTTTCACTTCACGTAATTAATGCCGACAAGTGTGACAAATTTTCATTTCCCTTCTATTAGTGAAATTTATATTTTTGTTCTTCAACAGTTCTTTGTCTCCAATCTTCGTAATAAATTGTTCAGTTGAGTAAAAGCGTTACATGGGTCCTAATTCAATCTTCAAATTGTCGTGCCATCAGCAAATATCGGTAAATATATAATATTTAAAAACTCTAACTTTAAAAAGTGTTCATTAATTTGTAGAGAACCTAAATTGAACACAAAGAGTTTACGTTGGATTATTTTTTAACTTTTTTATAATCTATAATCCGAGTCACCCTAATATATATTTTTTGCTCATGTAATTTTTCATTCATATAATGAATTTTACGTTATTTTGATAATAAATTTTTATGCCACACTTTCAGTGACATTCTAATAGAAGTATTTTTTTTTTCTTCTTTTCGTTTCACTTCGAAATAAATAAACTTAAGTGACAATATTTTATTAAGGAAAACTCAAGAAAAAGGAGTGAATTTAACAAATTGAAGTGAAATAAATAAATAATGTAAGATTGATGAAAAATCCATATAACACACTTTATCTAATGATGAAATCGTTTGACGTTTGAGACAAAACGTGAAAATTTTATTTAAATAATTAAATGCAAAAGGAATGAATAAAATGTGTATCTGTCTACGAACTAATAATGACAATTAATAAAATTTTCTATATTAAGTATAGACTTTAATCTATAACGACATCCACTCCTATACTTTTACAAGATTAAGCGAGAAATTGGTCACAAATTGACCAACTAAATCGATAATGAACTTGTAAGACAATTGGAGAAATAATACTATTCTTTCCTTTTTAATAGTAAACCCGTGTTTAACTAAGTGAAATTTATACAATTAAGGTCAATTCCATAACTGATCTTGCACTACGATATATTCAAAGAAAGAAGGCCATAATGGTAAGTGATATATCTCCGTTAAACTCGTAACGTTGTTCACTATATAATCAAATAAATACATATCTAACAATGTGTCTCTGAATTCTCTGATAAAACAAATACAAATTCTTGATTTTCGAGAACCTATCATTTCAGAGGTTCTGTAACTGTTCTCTTTTCCCATACGGAACTTTTAGACTTTTAATCCATATTAACCTTTCTCATGTCATGTCAACTAATTTAATCGATTCAAAGAATCGTTAAAGTATTCTAAATTGTTAATGCATCTTACAGTCAAAAAAAATAACTATTAGAGAGAGAGAGAGAGTTTAAAAATTTGTTCCCAATCACTTTCAAGAGATTTATTGTTATGATAATTTGTATTCCAATTTCAAGAATTTCTAATTTATTTATTTATTCTTTAATTAACCATTTGAAAATGATAACATTTATGGCCCCATTATCCATTATTACTCTTAATATTTCCTTTAACACAAAATCACGTTCATCTATTATAAACATATTTTCACCTTTAAAAGGTTTGTATTTCACACCTAAACCAGATATTTTTATGGTCATTTGGAACAGGAATAGAATATTCGTTTTGTGAACGTAATTGGAAAATGTTTAGCAAAAATATTTATTGATATGATTTTTCAATTAAACAAACTATTTAAAATCTACTTAAATATTAATTATTTATTTACTATAAATGGCAGTTATCTATCTACTTATACATACATATATACATATATGTATGTGAGTGTGTGTGTGTGTTTGAATGAAACTAGTTCAACAATTGATTGATTTATTGTAATTTGTTTAAATGAATGACAAGTTAAATTGAAAATTATTTTATTTTTAAAAAATTTTGACAAATACTTTAACGCTTATAAATCAGTAAATGACTTTAATTTAAGCTCCATTTAGTTAATGTTTACATCAGAGTTCTGCTAAATGTGTGTGCTGTTGTTGTTGTTTTTTACGTTTGTGTAGCTTTTTGTGGATTTTCTTAAATAATCCTGCTGTTACAATGCCACTAAACATATTAGTCGAATTGTGACAACATAAATAAATAAAAAACTTAAAATGACTAAAAATGCATTCGCTAAAATACATCACAATGACAAACACCTGCTGAGATGAGAATAATGACCAATGCACATTTCTTGATGTGAGACCATATGAAAATTTAAAAATACAGAAAATAAAAACAACAAAAATGTTTCTACAAATAAAAGTTGGTCAGTTAGTTAGACATTAGCAATTTAGCCAGTCGATGAGCAATTTGGTTACTTAGCCAAACTAAATAAAGAGTTCGTTCGTGTAAAATATTTATTTTAAGAATTATTTTAAGCAGTTTAACAAAGTCTTAGAGCTAAATTCGGCTGTGAAATACGCTAGAGAAGCAAGCAAATCATCTTAAATTTGAAGAAATATAAACGGGAAAGCGCTCTATCTCACAAACCCTAACTAAAGATGGACATTTTTAAAAATGCAATTAACTTTTTTGCTAAATTCTTACTTTGCATAGCAGAAATTTAAATTAAATATCCAAAAAGTATTTTTTGATAGACGCCCTTATAGTGAAAAGGCTTACTCTTCTTTAAAAATTGTGAATAGCGTTTTCATAGATACCCAATACTTATGTAAGAAGTTTATACTTCCGGTGAAAATCCATTCTAAAGTAGGCTTCACTAATTTTTTATAAAGTTCAGAATAAAAAATGTTTTATTAAGGAATAAATGTTGGCAGTTTTTTCAACTCAGATTAACAATTTTAGGACATCAACTACGCGCCAGACCTCAAGTCTCAAAACTCGAAACCCCTCGGATTTTTCCACGCAAAATTTCTAAATAAAATCGATTTAAACACACTTTGCAAGGCTCTATCGTTTTTCGTCATTCGAATTACTTTAAAGCCCAAAATATGGACCTACTGATTCGGAGACAAGACTACAAATATATATGCATTTTCGTAAGGCGGTGGAACAGACTCTCTCCCAGCAATGGTAATTTCCACTTATAGCAACATCATATCGTAATGTAGGGTACAACTAGCCTACTTAATGTAGAACAATATTTAAATAAATGTTGGTTTAAAGTACAAAAAAATCAATTGCTCACTATCAAGTTAATAAAGTTATGAATCAACTGTAAATGATGAATATTTAAGCCTTTGGACACCAGCAAAAAATACAAAAAAAAAAACAGCAACAACAAATGAAAACAAAACGTTGCACAAATGTTTGAAATCTTAAAGAGAATTCTATATGTTTAGCCGCCAGGAGATGGAGTCGAATGAAGCAAAAATGTACTATTGTGCTAATGTGTCTTACACAGTTCCAACTCTAAGGGGGGTTTTTACTTTTTATACATCGACCTCATGTGGGTTTTATATTCATATATAAACCATTTCAATATTTTTGTTGTTCCTATTGTTGTTGTTGTTTTTGCTGTTGCGTTAATGGGTTGCACAAAAAACCCAACAGGCCATAAATACTTCGTACACACATTTAACTCTTATTTTCACTGTTAACAAAGTTAACAATAATTTTGTTTTGTTTTTCACTCATCTCATCTGATTTCTTTCCTTTTTTTTGCCTACATCACTCTCCCTAGTAATGCGTTATACTTATTTTCTGATTTGGCTTTTTTGTTTCTGGAATTCTATCTTGCAGTTATGGCGCCAGTTATGATTTAGCATCACGTCGTAAAAATGCTACAAGAGAATCAACGGCAACACTGAAGGCTTGGCTAAATGAACACATGAAAAATCCATATCCAACCAAAGGCGAGAAGATCATGCTGGCAATAATCACTAAAATGACTCTGACGCAGGTATCCACATGGTTCGCTAATGCTCGTAGACGTTTGAAAAAGGAAAACAAAATGACATGGGAACCAAAAAATCGTACCGAAGACGAAGACGCTTTGGGCTCAGATGATGAAAAAGAACATGAAGATGAGGCTAGAATACGTTCAACTTCAAGTGCATCAACAACGGCAGCAGCAGCTGCTGCATCAATACCATTACAGACACCAACAATGCCAACGCTAAAGCGTGTGGAATATGAGACGCATTTGAGTGCAACAGGTGGTGGTAATGGCGCTATAGGCCTTAACAACAATGTGGCAAACAGTGGTGGTGCTCTTAGTAGTGGTGCATTGGCTGGCGTAGGCGTTGCAACAGATCTCACTGGAAATCATCATAGTATTACAGGATTAAGCACGCAAGTGAAAGGTAAGAAATGAAATATATTGTTCTCTTTTAATTTAATGTTAGGAAAATCTTGACAAATGAAATTCAAATTGAATAAATGAGGTAAGAAGGATATGAAGGTTAACGCTGTTTATATTCTACAGAAATTATGATAAAGAATTTAATATTTAATCTGATATGATATTTATATTCATTAAAACATTTTAATATTGACATTATATTTTTTAGTATTTTTATATCTCGATTTCGTCTACAGATCAAATAACGTCTGGCCTAATTTTAATTGGTGCAGAAAAATGAAAATAGAGACTAGAAAATAAACTAAGAGGGATTTCACAATCTAAAATTCATTGTTTTTATATCATTCTTTATCTGGCCCTAAAACCTGTAAACCTCTTAAAATATTTACTTTATTTAGGAAAGCTTTTAGGACAAAATACTGAGACTTGCATGAAGAGCATTATCTCTCCCTGACCATAGATGTTTTAACCCTAGGATTTTCAACCTCAGCTAATCTTTTGTACCACGGTCCGTTCGTATATTTTTTGTTGGCCGTCTAGTATCCGAAATAATATGATATTCGTTACTCTGAGAATTTTGCAATACCTTAGTGGTGCCGCCAAATGCAGCCCGGTGATCAGAAATTTGTTCATAATATATTATGGCCGAAATTCATTGAAATACTTAAATTTTTATGTTTTACCAGTTTAAACTCCTCTTCGTGAAAATGGGGACTAATACAGGAACTTAATTCTATTCAGGACCGATATTCATATCTTAAGTATATGGTGGACAATTTTGCCAGTCCTTGCTAGAAACGATCTACATTAAAGAGTTTTATAAACTTAAAATTATATTTCGGGAAGAGGTCTTATAAAAAACCTAGGTCAAGTAATGATGTTAATGATAGCACTGGTGTAATTAATTACACCAGTGCCTATATGGCCAATGTAACTTTAGGATTAGATTAATAACTATCTGATTTTTAGAAAGATAATATATATTTATATAAGTTATATGCAATAAGACCGATATAGTTGGGTTTATATAGGAAACTGCTTAGCACAGTAGAAAGCTATAAAGCCAGATATCATTGCATTTCTTTGATTCACGGTTAAATATAATAAAAACATTAAGTGGAATTAGCAATAAATGCAGGTGTTCCATAAAAAATGTGTTTTACTCAACTTGGAATATTGGAACAGTAATTGTAGGGATCAGCGGTTAACACTTACATTAATCTTATACCTTGAGCACTGTTAAAAATTCTGAGGACCGTAAAAAAGGCAAAGTACAAGCAAGAGCTCAAAAACGCTTTTTTAGAGATAATTGTGCAATTTGAACTATTAAACACACACGGACATTCTTAAGGTGTTTTCCAAAAAGTTGATTTTTTAAACAAGTTTTGCCCAGATTTTGGATGTTTTGAAATGAAAAAGTGGATATATTTTTATAATCCTGTATTAAGGACGACATTGTCCATATTATGTGCAAAAAGAAAACTTTCCCTACCCTTCTCCAAATCAATTTGGAAGCACATTTAAAATATTCATGTGAAACTTCATAAAAAAATGTTCAATGGTTCAAAAGTTAGAAATTTTAAAAACTAACCGTTTTGGGACCACAATGCATAGGTGTAGCTATAATTTGAGAAAATGCTTATAAAATCTCCATATTCATTCAAATCTTCTTGCAAGACCCAGGCTTTGAACTTCCACCCTGCTTTTATCATGACCAATTTACACGAAATAAGATTTTTCAGTGTAATTTAGTTTAAAATAATTGGTTTTCAGATTTACATCCATTTTAGAGTAAAATGTAACGATTTTACAACTCATGAATTTTGTATAAAATCTGTTGTTTCTCGGGGAAATGTTCTAGGACCTACAAATTATTTAGTATATACGTCAGAATTGTCTTTATGTAATGATCTAATCATTTCAACATGAAATTCTTAGTACATGCGAGGATCCTAAATTAGCATTTTGCATTCTGGGCTTATAAATAGATCCAAAATGTAAATAAAGTATTACAAATGTTATGTTCGTGATAAAATCGAGTACTTGTTTGCCACATAAGCAACATTTTCCGTTTGGTGAACAGAGAGAGCATGAATTCTGACGACTGTGAACACAAGAAAATACTATATTAGATTGACAAAAAAAGACAACTTGACGTTAATATGTGAATCCTAATTAATTAAGATAAAAGATGTTCTACATTACCTGAAGCTCTAACAAGTTTAAACTTATCAGATGTATAAAAACTTAACCGTTTATTGAACAATTTCTATTACAATTAAGATCATTTGCAGTTAAGACTTAAGATTTTATTTGTTTTTTTTTTTGTTATAGTGTTGTACGGGTAAATTATTATCGAAATTCTTATTTGCTTTTTAAACTTTGAAAAGTGTTTTTTATCGATTTTTTCTTTGTTAAGAATCTAAATATTTCTTAATTTAATTTAAATCTCTATTTTATAGATTTTTTACAATAAATATTTTGTTTAAGGTAGGTCAAGTTTGTTTCTATTTCATTATTCACTTTAATTCAATTAAATTTTACATAAAAAGAAGCAAAATACATCGAAATGGAAAAAATAACCCCAATTGTAAATAAATAGTCCTTTTAGCACACAATAAAAAGCTTCCAAACTTTAAATGTCCCCAGAGAGATTAAATAAGGCGTTAGAGCATATAACAGACTCTGTCCCATCCCAACATTTTAACGCAGAGCTCATAAAAACATTCACAGACCCACAAAATATTTGACCAAACAAAATGCAGTGGTTTCCCCTTTTAACCAAAAATTATATACTCTCGACACACAAAGAAATACAATGGGGGTCTTTGCTCTACGCAGCCAGTCTATTAAACCGTTAGACTGTTTGTCAGTCGCTGGTGAACCCTTAACAATCAACAACTTAAATAAAATAAAAATCACATTTAGACGACTAGACGAGATTCAGTCGTCGTCGCCGCTCGCCCTCGACTTGAGTTAATATAATTTTACTTGAAACATTGAAATTCTTCATTCAGAAAATTTTCTGTTAGAAAGACGGCAACAATAAAGTAACACACTCGCACTAACATTACGGAATTTTAACAAAGAGGCGTAGAGCAGAACGCATTAGATTTATGCCGGGCAACGTGAGCTGCATATGTTTAGAGCTTTAACCCAAAAAAAGTAAAACGAATGTATAAAAATAACAACAATGAAACGTTAGACGCTGTAGCAAATAGAGGGAAAAAACTTCCGGGCCACTTTATTCAGAGCAGAGAAAACAACAACAAAATCAGATTTAAAGAGAAAAATAGCAAGATGAAATCAAAAGCATAAACTAAGGGCGTTTTAAAGTTACTACGTGAATGAGTGAGTAAAAGTGTGAGCGTATATGTGTGATTGTGTCTGTGTTTTGTATATTATATAAGTATAGTGAAATGGTTAACCAAAAATAAAACGTTTAAAAAGAATCTGACACAATCGAGACGCATTTAGAATATTTTTTTTGTTGGCCAAAGAAAAACATACGCAGCTTTATAAGCAAATGAAAAGGGAGAGACGTAATGGGTAAGTGAGAAATTTGGAAGGGGTGAAGGAGATGTGTGTTGATACCCAT
Source organism: Cochliomyia hominivorax (assembly GCA_004302925.2). Taxonomy (NCBI): domain Eukaryota; kingdom Metazoa; phylum Arthropoda; class Insecta; order Diptera; family Calliphoridae; genus Cochliomyia; species Cochliomyia hominivorax. The sequence goes on from PYHX02000413.1 coordinate 57,959,030, forward strand.
TGTAAATAAGGGGTTGACTCATTTGAAATAAATATAGAACTTATTTAATGTTTGCATCATATTTCATTTCTTTAGCAAGCAAACGTATATACAGTTGTGGTCAATAAAATAGCAACATATAAAATATAATAATGATAATTACACAAACACACTTTTCGCGAATAAAATAAAAATGCTATATATTATACACTTTATAGGGGTTCTTAAACGTTGTTAGGGACCCACAATATTAGCATAAAACATATTTAAATCTTTGCCAATTTTGTTTCTACGCCACTTTTAAAGCGAATTTTTATTTTCCAATACAACTATTCCTTCATAGCATTTGCAATATTTGGTGCATATTAGTTCTGTAATTTGATAGCTCCATAAAGTACATTAATTTTATGCGTATATTTATTTATTTATTTATTTATTTAGTTCCAAAGGCAGTGTCCTGCATATTTCTCACTTGGGTCCATATATATTTGATACCGTTCCGTTACCAGCCAGTACCTGAAAGGAAATAAAGTAATAAATTAGGAATAATATCACCTTGTTTTGTTGTCTAAATTCTTAACAGTGACACGGACAACCGAGTCAAAAATTATTGTGGGCAAGACCTATCTTTCTCGAATGTGCTCCCAAAACACATAGTTCAATTATAATCGGAACTTTCTTTCTATTGAACGCGGATAGCTGCCTTCGAATGTCGTACCTATTTTCTATATCTTTATCATCTCTAATAGTTTATCCTCAATGATGGTTTTAAAGCAAAATTGAATACATTTATCACCAAACATTGTACCATGTTTTTTTCCACGCGTCTCATTTCCGATAAAATTACTGTGACAGGTATACTTTACCTAAAAATACTCTCTCGTATAGGTTTTTCCACTCGCATCAGGAATTATTACCGAAAACCTCATGTCAAAACATGATTTCGAAATGAAGTAGTCGGTTAGACTCACATACAATGTGGAGTAAACCAATCTGCGGGAATGACTGTGATCGTATCTGTTCGTCAGATTACCAGCAAATAGCCTAACAGCAGTGTTAAATGCAGGGCTGATAAGTCGGAAATGGCTTCCAAGTGTTTGCGCGAAAACCTCACCGTAACAACATGTTCGCATAAGCGACTGTTGAAACCCTCATGCTATCAAATGTGCATAGCAGACTGTTTATGTTCTTAAATCTTTTAGTTGATAAAACAATTCTTTTTAAGCTCTGCCCTTCATTATTCAATAACTTTTCACACCAGGAAAATACTTTTGGCTGTCCTTGACAATGTGTAGTGTTGGATAAACACCAACGACAGCAGCAGCGGCTACAGAAATGAAAAAAAGTAACAAATCCGGAAAAGACGTCGAGGGCGTATGATGTGTCACATAAAATTTACACTGAACGTAATAAACAGCTCAATGACACTCGTTATGAATTAAAAGTATTTTTTGTTTTTGTAAAACTACACCAACGCAAACGAATGACTTTTTTTGTTGGACACATTTGAAAGGGTGTAAATGAAGTAATGATTTCAATTATTTTGTTTTTGTTATTACAAACATAAGTTATATCACATTCTCAATATCATTCATTCACTCACTCACTCAGTCATTCATTCATTTATTATTGTTATAAATTGAAGTGGTAGAATTATTTAAGCATCAGTTGATAAGTTTTTCTTCTTATTCCTTTTAATAAATATATGTATGAATGTATATATGTATTTGTGTCCTTGTATTTGAATTCATATCACATTATGTTCGCCTTTTTGTGAATTTTCACTTCATTCCAAAAACAGTTGAATATTTTAGTTAGAAGAAGTAATAAAGAAAAAATTAACCCTCAAATTGAGGTTGAATTTAATTTGGCGCATAATAAGAGTATCTCTATATGTATCTCTATCTTTCTGGTTAGCAAGTGTTTGTAATAGAAAAAACGGTGTTTTTTGTGTTTACTGTTGGGGGTTCAAATTCTAATGTCATTAGTCTAACATTCAAGTGTCGGTATGAATGTGTGTGTGTATATTATCATCAAATTGTCTTCTATTAATTAGTTAGATGCTCATTTTTTTGTTATATTCTATGTGTGTCTATTATTTATGATCAAATTATGAATTTGTCATATGGTTGACAAATGACTATTAACACATAAAAATTTCATAATTTATATGTGAATTTAATTTCTTAATGGTTTTAGAAATTTAGATTTTTCAACATTTTTGTATTAAGGGAAAACGGTAGGGTTGTTTAGTATATGAAATATTGAACAACTTGAACAATCATAACATCAAATTTATTTGGTAAGATTCAGTATTCAACATCCTGTATATCTCTCTATATTCATATTCTGTAAAAACTAAAAGTATATCGGACCAGTAATTACACTTCTGTCGGTTATCAAATGTTTTTGTCATCGGCTGAAGTAGTTCAGACTCGTTTAGTATTGATTTACGATATCTCTGACTTTAAGTAAGAACGCAAAAAAATTACTATTTCTGAAACTCTCAAACTATATGTTCTGGCATCATATTAAAATCTTCGACATTTTATCTATGTCCGTCTGTCTGACTAATGTTGGCACAATCACATTTCAATTATTATAATAAAAGACGTTATAGACCGATGTGTGGGTCAGGCCCAAAATGCCAACAGAGAATTTTTAAAATTTTGGATTTAAAGCAAACAGAATTAAATAAATTTTGGCCTTTACATGTCATTTTATTTAATTTATCACTTTGCCAAAAATTATCAAAATCGAATCGGTCAAAAAAGTTATAATCATATATATAACACATTTTGTGATCCCCAAATATATGTACACTATAAGAAAAAAATTGTATCTATTAGTGTGTGTATAAGTGCTTATGGATGTATTAATTAGAATAAAAACAGGTAACGTATTGTGTTTGATACCATACACATGTGGTGATGAGTTTTGAAGATGTATCACAAGTTGAGTCGATTTAACGATGTCCGACCGTATGTCTGTCTGCATAAATTTTTTATTATTGGTATTGCAATAAAAACTTGTCAAATTAAGATAAATAAAATCTAAAATTGATGTTCATAATTATAGGTGGGTTGGTCCAACATTTCTTCTAGCAGTGATATAACCCCATAGCAAAATTCCTTTTCAAATACATAAATTTCACATAAATATTAACATAATAATTTCGTACTTCCTTCTTAATCATAAATCAAGAAAGGAAGAAAATTATACGAGAGTCGTTCACAAGTTTTTCGTAGTTGCCATTTGCAACCATCAAATTGTGATGTAGCGTATTACATAGACGCTTGACCGGGCTTGACCGACTTTTTACTTGTTTTATCTGATTTTTAGTTAAATTATCCATTTTTTTATCACTTAATTTTATTCTATAAAATATTTACATTATAACAATTTATCTGTAATTTATAAAATTTAATTAAAATCACTTAAAAATAAATTAATTATTTACTACATTAACGTAATCGTATTACTTTTTGCCACATATGTGATTGATAAGCGATTTGACTTTTTTGTCAAATCATTGTTTAAATATTTAAAAATTTATAACTTAAAATACAATTTTTAGTCTTACTGAATGACTGTCTGTCTGTCATGGCTTTGACAATGTTAAATAACAAATTACTTCAAAAAGTCAAAATACTTAAATCTCAATTACTCATAAAAATTCTTAAAAATTCATACGACTTAAAACACACACATACACAATAATACATATATACATACATACATACATACATACATACATACATACATACATACATACATACATACATTCATACACATAAATATTTATACATACTTTGTCATGAATCTCCCCTAAAAAAGACCTGTGATGATGACCTGTCATCATCATCATCATCATACACATATACATACAAATACTCTAAAAACTTTTAACGTATCTTTTTCAATGTAACTGAGACTGTTTACATCAAAATCGCTATCGGTGTTATTTAGGGGAGTAAAACAAAAACAAGAACAAAATATAAAAAAAATGAAAAACGTCTAACTAATGAAAATGCCATTCTGTTGATGTTGATGTGTTTGTGAACGTTGCTCTTTTGCACATGATTTTTAGACGTAAAACAAACCAAACAAGATAAAGAAAACAAAAACAACAACTACGTCAAAGAAAAACGGCCTATAAAAATAAATGAAGTCTAAAATAGAGTGTTTTTTCAAAAGTACTATATGAATGTGTTCCTATTGAGTTGTTAACATCATACAGTGGTTCCAAAATGATTTTTACATATAATTCTGTTTGTACCCTTGGAGATATCTAAATATAATTGAACAGAGTTATAGCTGAAGAGTTAAGTTTCTGTAGAAATTTTTCTATACTCCCATATTTCTATCAAAAGGATCTTGTCCATCCTGAGTATGCTCTGTTCGTGTATTCCATAATATAGAAAATAAACAGTTGTGTGACTTTGAATATGACATGATGCTATGAGACGCTATGAGATACTATTGTCTACCAGGTTATCCATTTGATTAGATCAATATTCTGTTTTAATATGACAAACTAGCGCCAGAACCTATAGTTCATCTGGGAGCATCGTCATTCAGATTGAAAAAGCTGGTTTTGTCTATTTGTTTTAATTTAGTTATGCTTACCTTTTTCACCGAATGATTTGTCGGCGCTTGAAATTGTCAGAAGGTATCGTATCTAGATTCAATTAACTTTTTATGCATGTCGCAATGGAATAAATATATGCCAAATTCTAAATGTTATTTCTCTAGTCGATCAAAAAGAATTTGAATTATCTGCAAAAAGATCGAATTTACCCCACTATGCAATGATTACTTAGTCCTTCTTATATTGTGCTTTTCACAAAAGCAATAGTGGTTGTTACTGCTGTTTCGGAAGATGATGTTGATGAGAATACCGATGATGACGACAGTGAGAATGACGGTGGTGATGTTTATGTTTGATGAAGATGTGAAAAATGATGAATTATATTTGACAACTTCATAGACTTACAAAGATACTTTGTGTAGAACATTAGTATGCTTGTACACTATACATACAATCATACATACATACATACCCATGTTTGTATATAAATATGTATACATATTTGTATGCATGTTGTATACAAGTGTACTTGAGCTTTAAGTATTTGTTTATATTTTGTTTACACATACAAAAATCATTACCTCCGATAAATTTAATGAAATATGAAAATGATATTTTTAAATGAAATACATATGTATGTGTTTGTGTGTTTTGTGAATGTAGTTGTTGTCCCTTATTTTGCAAAAGATACAAATATAATCTGCATAGAAGTTTGTTCAAGACCTATACCGACGACTCTTATATCATCACAAAGGGGGAGCAAAGTTAAAAGCTTTATCATTAAATTTAACATCCTTGACATTGTGTTTATTTTAAGAGTCACGTGATACTCAACGAACCATACTGCAGACATTCAAATATACATAAATCCATAGACACATATACATATTTATAATTAAACTTCAAACTCTTACTTATTGCACACATGCGTTTAGGGGAGATAAAATGCTTTTTGGTCAAAATATTGTGAATAGAAAATTTTCTAAATGAACCTGTTTAGGGAACAATTTATTTTTCAATTAGAATTCACAAGCACCTTTAAGTTTTATGATATAAAATTATAAATTTTTTTTAATAAAAGTCGGTGCAAAATTAAAATTAATTTAAATATTTTATCAAAAGCTCTTTCTTCAAATATTTAATTACTAAGAAATAAGTGACATTCGTCCAAGGTGTATATTGAGTAGTACCCTACAATATACTGTGGAGATTTATTTGAAAAATGGTAAAATTTGATTTCATGATTTGTACTTGTGTCACACATTTAGAGAAAATCCCTGAATTAAAAAAAAAAAAAAAAATAATCAAAATTTTTTTGGCGTCAATGTGAACAATCTTTCAGATATATTGATTAATTTCAGAACAATTATTAATAAATTGACAAGATTAATTTTTTATTAAAACCGCGACTAGTTGGGGATTGTCAGGAAAAACTACAGCTTTAAATATTTATTACATTAGTGTTCCGACTAGTTATTTTGACATGGAATTGACGTACAAAAAGAACGTCTAGAAGTGGTTGAATGCATAGTATTTTATCATTTATTTTCTGATAATTGGAAACTGTCCCCTTACGAAAAACAATGGGATGATAAAGAGATTGATAACATTTATATATCCAATTTACTTCATATTATATAGCATTTGAGATACACCTGGTAACTGTGAGTGGTTGAACATACTATGGTGTATCACATGATTGTATCCAAAAGAAATTTGATATGTTCACTCACATTTTACAAATGGAGATATTTACTTTATATTTTAAACAAATTAATTTTGTATTAATTTAAAATCTCATGACAAGTGACTGTATCTACTAACGTTCTGATAATCAATTGTTAGCAAAGTGATTTCCGCCGAAAGTGGTTGGGGTATTACGCGTTTGTGCTGATGTTTGAAACATGGAGCAAAATGGTGCTACACCCACCTTTAATTATACCGTTCGACGTAAAATCACTTTCTGAGTCGATTTAACGATGTGCCTCCGTCTGTCTGTAAAAGTTTTCACCTTTACCTTTTAATAATTTATCAAATTAAGCTAAATATAAGCAAAAATCGTTGTGCAAAATTACACGAGGTTTGTTTCATAATATCTTGTAGCTTCCATATAACCCATAAGAAAATTTGATTTTAAAACGCATAAATTTAACACAAATCTTGATGTCACAATAATGTCCTATACACCTGAGAATAAATTATAAAATCAAATCATACGAGGGCAGTTCATTAATTATTCATAACTAATTAGTGGGTCAAGCTACTATACATTCCCATCTGTTTTTTCTATGTTTGAGATTTATACAACCAGAAAAAAACTGCGAAGATCGATCTAAATTTCTTGTAGCCCTTATTTAACCCATACTTCCGAAAATCACCTTCAATGATGTCTATTATATATTTTATAAAATAGAATACTAACAAAATAAAATGATTCCCATTGTGCAGTGAAATACAAATAGTTGTGAAAGATCTTTTTAATATTATATCCTTAAACAAACAGGTAAATACTCAATAAATATAATTAAAACTACCCTTAAGACTACTGCTACTGAAAAAACATTTAGTAGACATTAAAGCCCTCAGACTATGTTTATTTGATAAGAATGATGAGATTTTGATGATGACATAAATCTGGTGGTTAATTCAATATTAGAACTTTCGTTAAGGGGGAAATTCTCAGCATAAGAACTTTAATTATTAAACTCTCAAAAAAACAAGTAAGAGTGCTATACACGGCTATACCGAATCTACAATACCCTCCACCACAAAGACTCATACATACACACATGAAGCACATATAACTTAATGTAATGAAGCACATATAACTTAATGTTATGACAGAATTTTTCCATAATTTATCGATAATTGACAATTTTTTGAAAAATTTTCCCTTAAATTTCGAGGTTGTCTCGGTCTATATTGTTTAACATATTGAACCGATTTTGCAGAACTTTATAGCAGATACAATTATTTTGGATGTGATCGTGACTAAAACAGACAGATAGACATAGCTAAATCGACTTAGATTTTGATTTGATGCAAGAATGAGATGGTTACTTCATAGCGTTACACACGGAATGACAAGGTTAATATACCCTCTTCATCACTTGGATGGTGGAGGGTATAAAAAGAAACTATGAAAAAAAGAAAACATATTTCAATACTACGAAAATATTCCTTAACACAAACATATTTACTATGTTTCATTGTTTTTGTTTTTATATATTGGCACGCGATTCGGTCAAATACAATCTGATTGCATTTTCCCAGTAATAATAAATGTTCAGATAGCAAAAGACTTTGCTCTAGAGCTATAAATTTTGAAGCAGAGAAGAGAAAAAATACCAAAATGAAATGAAAAACATTGATTTTATTACTTTCGGGGAGGGAGTTTAAATATTGTTTTATAGCAACAGGGTTAAAAGAGCTTGATATATAGAGATGTTGAGTTTCTTTTTTCTTTTTTTTTTTTTTGGCAATAAACTTCATATTTTGGCCATGATGGAGTATTTTGCAAAAAATAAAAATAAAAATAAAAAAACTAACTTTATTTTGTGCTCTTTTTTTTAAGATTTTTGGCAGAAGAAAATTGTTTTTATATTAAATTTCATAAAAGTTAAGTGTTTTGTAATTGAAATCATAAAATATTTATGATACGAATGAGTGCTTTATTCCCACTTTTTTGTGCTCTAAGAGGGAATTAAGATGATTTAATTCAAGTGTTTGTAATAATGTGCTTGAAATTTCAATTATAATGGAAATGTCTTTCTGATGCTTTGTTTTTTGTATTTGTTGTTTTTAGTTTTGAAAATTTTCTTTTATTTTAGATTTTTATTTTATTTTTGTTTTTGCTTTTTATTTCATATAATTGACATTAATTATTTAAAAGTCTGTTAAAAGTTTTACTTTTGCCATTAAGAAGAACAAATTGAACTCAAAATGTAGAAATTTTATAAAACAGAATATTTTTTTAAAGGCCAAATGTTAAAAATTCAACACATTTATTTCACACTTTTATCAAGAGATGACATCTCAGGGATAATTATTTTAAATTTTGTTTAACACTAAATTAGTGTTAAATATTTTTTGGCAAAAAGTCCTTGAATTATTTTTGTTAAAAGTAAATGAAATGAAATAAATTTAAAAAATATTTATTAGAAAAATCGAAATTGATTTATTTAAAAATTCATATTTTAACTCAATCAAAACCATTTTTTGATAAATCTTCAAACTCTTAGAGTCAATTCAAAATCACGTGATCGTAGTGAACACTACACTGGTCGCAATTGCTAAAATTTGGGACACTTTATGCTACATTACGTTAAAAGTAGAAAGGTTCGATTTTGTTTCTCGTAGATCACATACAGAAGTGGATTTTAAACTTACAAAACTCACACATATAAAGATGTTTTAATTAAATTTGACACAAATTAATTTCGTATGAAACCAAATTCACATGCTAAGTATCAAGAAGATCGATTCACAAATGATCGTAATACTGAAACAGTCCCACAGCCAAAAATGAACTTTAGTATAGCGATTATTTCGTATATCTTAGTATTTTACAACCATCAAATTTTGTAAGGATCGGTGCATAATTTATAATAGTCGTCCTAATATAACTTCAATCAATTAATTGATATTTTTATTCAAGCAAATTCAATTCCTTATTTGTCAGGCACTGAATAAAAGTGATCTCAAATATTAACAAAAATCTTGAGGTTAATTAACATCGTGAGTTATAGTCATTTGGTCCTTTTTCTGATCTACATGGTAATCGAGCAATAGTTATACTACCATTATATCATTCGAATGGTATAAAAGTCTCTATTCTCCCGATTGCATTAGAAGGAATTTTAACTTTCAAAAGAGTTCTAGACTAATAACAATCAAATTTTCAAATTCTCAAATTGATCTTTACTGAAGATAGTTTTTACTTTCAGTATGTTGTTAAATTTTGATTTCAAGACAAGAAATTTATACTTAATTTTTAAAAAAGAAAAAATCTCGTTCCTGTAAAAGATATATAATTTCTGCATCTAAATATTCTCGATATAAACATTTACAAATGACTTTCATATCAAATTGATTATATTTATTTTAAAATTTGCTCCTGTTTTTTATCCCAATCTAATATACAATTAAGAATACATATTCGTGTATAAAATCAAAATGTGAGTCTATCTGTCTGAAATACTCGCTCAATAAAATTTTTCTATCTAAAAATCTGACATTTTGTTCACAAGATTAAATCGACTCTGAAAGTGGTTCTGAGTCGGTTACGAACTTCTGCACAAACTCAAAGATATCAAAAAGAAGCACGGTTTTCAAAATGACATGGAACTTGTCAAGTTTGTTTCTTACTATGGAAGAACTAATATAAAGTTCATTTATTTGAGTAATTAATCTTTATTTGCAGTGTTTTGGAAAAGAATATGAGAAATTTGGGAAACTCTGGTTCTGTCAAAATTTCACTTTTTGATACTCTTTTTGCATTAAATGTAAGTAAATTGTTTAAAAAGAGTGTAACGAAATTGTTTAACAAAAATCGGCATTTTTTAAAATTTAAAAGTTTTTACATTCCATCACCACAAGTGTATGGAGGGTAAAAAAGTAAAAAGTAAAGAATATATATACATGTACTTGCATCATATCAAAATCTGAGTCGATGTTGGAAACATTCTCACGGTTGCAATAAGTTTTCCCACTTTAAGTGTAATTTTCCTAGTCAGTTTGCTATTTTAATTTAACAAATCAAATCAAATCAAAGTGTAATAAATATGTTTATACACATGGTGAAGGGTATTATAGATTCGCCATAGCCGAATATTTCACTCTTACTTGTTAAAATTTGTTCTTGTCAAAATTTTGATTTTTGCTTTTAATAAAATAAAAGATATTACAAATCTGATAAATTTATTCAAGAAAACATCTGTGTCATTTAAGATATTTTTAAGATCTGAGGAATAAAAATTTATGGTCCAAACTCGAAACTAAAGCTAGCCTACACCGTTGCTAATCGTCTGGAGGAATTTATTTACGAAGTACGAATAGAACTATAGATAGGAACTATAATTTATAAGACATTTCTGATTTTGAATATATTTATTAACTTTTATAAATCATGTTAATTAAAAGAATTAATTCAATATTTAACTTTTCTTTTTTAATGAAATCGACACTCGGCTTTGCCAAATCTTCAATACCCTTCACCACAAATGCGTGTGAAGTTAATACGTTATGTACGTACATACACACGCACACATATATTCACAACGTAAACAATATATAAAAGTTTTTATTAAATATAACAGAAATACACTTAATGAGAAATAAAATTAGTTATATTTTTGGCTATAACTATTTTTCTACTGAACCGATTTCGATAATAGGAACGGTAATAAAGTACGTATAACTTAATGACAAAATTTCATTTGCCGATTTTGAATATTTTACAAAAGTTCTTCACCGAATTAAGAGGTCGTTTTTGGTATCGATCTATATTTTTTAATATGCTGATCCGATTTTGCTGGTTTTACATTTAAAAAAGCTCTAAATATTTTTTTAATTAATGAAAAAATTAAACTAAAACACAAGTGGTTCATGTCCTCAACGATAAAAGATTTCCGGTAAGAATTTTTATTTGTTTTTTTATTTCTTTCTTTAAATATGCCATATTGATTATCCAAAAATAAAAAGAACCAAGATAGAAGATCAAGATTGGATTTAGGAATCCATAAGGGATTTCTTAATGGACTTTGAAGCTGTGGCGGTAAACACAAAAAAACTCATACATATACGTACATACTTTGTTGCCAATCGCATTTTGTCCACATAGAAGATGATGATGATGGTGGGTTTAATTGATGGTTTTTAAATTTTTAAAAGACATTGAAAATTGGTTTTTGAATTCTTGACTGAAAGTGGATTTTAAATTTTGAAAAGTTTAACAACAAAAATAAAAAGCAGGAAAAGCAAATACAAAATAAGTGCTAATAAACACGTGATTTACTTTTATATATTTTTTTCATTATAAATTCAAAATGTTTCAATATGTTGCAAGTTGATATAAAATCTGAATTTGTTTGTTAAGACCCAGAAGAGTTACCACACACAAACATACATATGTTACCTATGGAAACATCAATGAGTTTTTGTCTCTTATCTTTTCTTTAGATCTCTCATCAAAATACTGGTCATTAATTTTAAAATTAGGCGCGTTTTCAAATGAAATAAAGTTTCATTCTCCTTCGCAAGACTCATCGTAGTAAATATTTCACATGTTGGTATTTTTGTTATTCTTCTTCTTTTGTTTTAGTTCAAGCTTTTGTCAAAGACTAAATAAATGCACTTTTGTGTTGGGCTCTTCTTCTTCCTTTTGAATTTTTGTTTCATAAAAACGACCATGTGTTGGCCCCTTTGTTCGTTTGTCCATTCGACCGACAGCTCATCTATGCATTTGCCTTTCAGTTTGGTTTGAGTTTTATTATTCTTATTTTGGGTGTTTTACCGAAGTCGCATAAATTAATTAAGTAAGTCGGTGGAATGTCGACCTTTTGTCTGGCACTACCAAAAACTCCCAAACCAAAAAATATCATTAACACATTCACACTCACATATGAATACATTTAAATATAAACAAGTATATAGTCATATGTATTTACATAATTATGTATATATGTATATTATATATGAAAGTGTGTTTAATGACAAAGAAAAAGAAAAAAAGGAATTGTGACATCGTCTCCTATTTACGCCAAGCAGTACGCTCTCTTTAAAGCATACTTTATATACAGGTGTGTCTTAAGATATTAGAACACTTCTTTAATCTTTTGAACTTGCCTAAAATTTTGGGAATCACAAGTAAGAATGCAATATTCAGCTGTACTGAGCCTCTTACAAAGCATTCACGAATAAAATTATATTTAAAAGCTTAGAAATATTAGATTCTAGTCCTTTTTTATGGCCATATCCAACTTCCAGCGTTCTTGAAGTTCTCCGCCCAAAAATTTAAAATTCTCTCCTAAAAATGAAATCTCTAATTAAAATAGAATTAATATGAAGGGCTTTATTATTCGTCTCGACAGCATTTTATTCATATTCAAATTTGAACTAACAAAACACTTCGAAAATCTTAAAGGAATTTATGTTTTTATGTCATTTAAAATGTTGTTTCTTTAATGCAATCCGAATACTGTATATTTCTCCAAATACTGTATTTTTCTCCATAACTGACTATTCATTCATTTATCCATTCATTTATTTACTTTACTTTGAGAAATGGGTGAATGTCGGTTATAAATTAAAAATTGCCGCTGTTTTAAAATACGAATCTACGAAAGAACCAACAACGTGTGTCTTACTCACATTAAGTGTTTCTATAGATATAAAGTTGGTCCATGTACGTATGTATATGAATGTATGTGGTGGCTTTACGAAATCATTTGCATTTTAGCCTGGTCTGATTATGAAAGATGCTGCGTAGCTGATAAATGATGCCACAATAAGAGACACATTTAAGCTGACAAGCGAGCGAGCGAACGAACGAAGGAACAAACGGACGACCATACGAACGTACAACCCACCATGAATGAAACAAAAATTTAAACTATAAATTTTCAAAAGTATTTTATATTTTATTTCATTTTCATTACGTTGATACCAGTAAAGACGCTTTTGTACGGAAGAGAGGGTGTATTTTGTTATCCTTTGTCTTTAGTTTCCTTCAACTTTTATTCAAAATAGTTGGCTTTCCAAAACAAACTTAAATTGAATTTTTGTTTTACTTACATTTTAATTCAACGTGTATTTATATAAAAGTCAGCGTTAAAATTGCTTAAAACCTAAAACGAATTAACCCCTTGCTGAGCATTAGCCAAACCTCCTTCTGTCATCCATAACTCTAACGTGGGCAGCTCAGCTTCATATATTTCATTATTTTAAGTAGCAGATATTAAGTTGAATGTTTGTGAAAACCCCAGGGAGTTTTGTTTTACCCTTAAAGAAATTTATATTTATACATAAACCAACCATAACCTTACTTAATAACTCAAACAATTTAGATATAAATATCAATGTAGCCACTCAGACACCTCCTCAAAAAATACTCTAATATACACGCATAACCAGTGAACAAATAATGTATATGTTTATATAACAAAGAACTACAAACGTATTAGTAATTCTATCAAAATTAGTGACTGCAAGACACTTAACGAAAGTTTTACAAATAATTCATCGAAAAACGAAATCGGGGACTTATTTTGGTTATCAAAGAAAATGTTGAAATTCTGATTCGTATTGATAATTTTATTATGGATATACTTAATGGGGGTATACTAATTGGGCATAGTTCTGTACGGATGTATGAGTACGGAATACTGTAGTAGCTATTTAGATGAATTCAGCATAATGGAACTGTGAATTACCTTAAAAGAAAGGAAAAAGATATGAAAAAGGAAAGGAAATAAAGGAAGAAAAATTTGGGGCTAATGATTTCAAATATTAGAAGAACGGACAGTAATACGAGGAGAAAAAGGAGTTGTGAGTACAGCTCTCCGAAGGTCTTAATATCTAATATAATATGGTGTGATTCTTTGCCTCGTTAGCATGCGATTATTGGTTTGTTCTTAACCTAGGAAATTTTATTACTTTTTCAGATCCAATTTTTCCAGATTCCATACAGCTTTTCCTACTTGTTTAAAACTACAAGCTGTTTTAAAAGAAATTTTGAAACACATTTATTACCAGCAATCACAAAATTTTTTCAACAATTTTGGAAAGAACCCAATTCATGAAAAAGAGGAAGTCGAAATTGGAAATCTGCAGAGAATTTACTAATTAGTATCGTTATGGCTATACGATCCAGTAATTTTAAAAACGCGAAGTGTTTAAATTTAGAACTGTAACCAGAATTTTCATTTTGTGCGCATATAAAAATCTGTATATCACCTTATCGTGGTAATACATTTTCCAATTTTACAAAGTTTTTCATTCCGTGCATAACGCTAATAAAAGCTTTAAAGTCGGCATTGTTATATATTTGAGATTTATAGAACCAAAATCACTTAACCATTATTTTTGTAATTCCCTATAAGTTAAATTCACATAAAATTAGCAATTTCCTGCATAGGCCGAAGTTCAAAAAATTAAATTTTATTGAATATATTCACAACCTATTTCTTCACTAAGTTGTCACACTATATAATCTCTCTATTCAGAGAATTGCTGCGGTAATTATTAATTATTACAGATGGTGTAGATCTCACGATCGAATCCGTCTATAATCACTGAAGTAATTAGCCAAAAATAAACCCATGGTTCTTCTGTTGAAATTGTTAAGAAATTATAAAACTGCATGTCACCTAATATTTCAAAAGCGAGGTCATAATTTTGAGCCATCTTCGTAAAGTTGTTGAATTCTGTTGTCGCAACAACAAGCACAATTTGAGGTACAAAAAATAGATTATTGTTTTGTAACTCAACAACAAATCGATTCTTTTGGATATATTTAACATAACTTTTGCTTTCGAGACGGGAAACTTGCAAGGGTAGATGCCCCTATTAGATCGTTAGGTTAGATTTCCGTCAAGCTATATAGAATTTGGAAATTCATAATCTTTAATGAAAAAAGGTGGAATCTCATATAATGCCAATGAATTTCAACCAAAAATGTTAATCGATTCGAAAATTTGTAAAACTATAAGATACATCCGTATTTATAAATATTTACAAGGGCCATATTATTGATTATTTTTTAAGATATCAACCAATTTTTGCGGGTCAACGGCTTTGCCTCCGATGAGATAACACTTCAGCTCTAACCAAACAATTTCGACAAAATCGATTTGGACTCAATGTTTAAAACGAATTTAACATCATAAGCTTCTATTTATTAGGCAAAAATCATTCTTTTAATTTTCTGCTTTAACTCACCATCTTAAGAAACAAATTCAACTCAAATTCGCTCTATTACACTTCAATAAACGTTTAGTATTTTTCTGTATTTTGTTTAGTTTTTTTTCTTTCATTCCTTTTTAAGATTTAATATTTACTGATTGAATTTTAATTAATTCATTTCATTTTCCAAATGACTTCACTTGAACTCTTTGCATTTGTCCTTTAGACAATTATAACAATAACAACAACACACACAACAGCAACCCTTTCCATATTTCAACTTCCCCCGTTTCTAACATCTCAGAAAACAAAAAGCAAACAAAGAGGAAAAAATCGGTAATGAAACGATGAATTGAAATGAAATCTTTCTTAATAAATAAAAGTTTATCTTTTGGTTTCACAAGAAAACCACCTTCAATTCTAATTGCAGTCACTTTATTTATAATCAAATGTCCGTCAAGAAGTTAATGAAGTGAGTAATTTCTTAAGCAATTATCTCTCTCCCTCTCTCGTTTACATTGCATTACGTTATTTTTATTATTGTTATTGTTGTTGCTATTAAATCAATGATGGTGGTAAAGTTATGTCTATGTAGTGGTAATATTGGTGGCGGTATGGTTTGTTAGCCATATTGTTGTAAATGGTTGACTGATGGTGGGAAGGGGGGACTAAGGAACTGAGTGATTTGAGTGGCAGACCGTTTGGTCAATGGATTGGGCTTTCGCCAATAAAGAATGTTAAAATTTTAATTGATTTCAAAGACTTAAGCTAATTTAAGTATTAAGAATTAATCAGATCATCAGATCAAGTAAGAGTAAGAGAAATGTGTATTTGTGTGAGTGTGTTTGTATGTATGAGTTTCAAAGGATTCAGTTTACATTACGCGCGACGCCACAGAAAACAAATTACAAATTCAAACAGTGAAATTGAGTTCAACAATTAATTGCAGATAATTTATTTATTTATTTTCATTTTATTTATTTTATTTATTCACTCATTAACGTTGATTTATTTGTATTGATTTATGTCTGCCAAAAAGGAGAAAAAAATTATTGAAACTGTCATTAATGAATTTCAATATAAAATTCCATATTTCAAAGTTAATGAGTGTTCAAGGGCTTTAAATTGTGATGTGTGGTGGAAATTATATAAATAAATTTCAAGGAATTTTTAAATTAAAGTTTCAAGATTTTTGAAATGTATCTAGATAAATTTAATGAGATTAATGAAGAGTTACTTTTATGAAAATGTTCAATTATAAATAAAAAGTGAATAATAATATGAAATTTAAAGTAAGTAAATTGTTATTTCAAAATTAATTGAGATTTTAATTGAGGAGCTATTTCATACTCGCAGGAAAAAACTTGAAGGCAAATTATAATTGAAAACATAGTTGATTTGAAATTGGCTAATTTTTTTTCAGTTAAAAAAAAAGCATTTTAAAGTTTGGGACTAAAATATATTGTATATATTAGAATCTTTCGGTATTTTTTTTATAAAATTATACAACTTTACTTTCTTTCAAATTATTTTTTAGCAGAAAAATCTGATTAACAAGTAAGAATTACTTTATTCTGCTATGCTCAATCTTTAAGACCCTCCACCATTTACACCACACCATTGACGATAATGCACCCGAAAGGTAGTTCATCAGCTTAAACACCGATTCCGAACAAAGAGCCAAATAAGAATAGTCTCATTGAATACGAAAACAGACAGGCAGGCAAACAGAAGGCATAGCTAAGTGGACTCAGATTTTAATGTAATGCAAGAAAATATACAATATACTTTTAGTCTTAGATGATTCCGTCTTTGCATTAAATACGGAATAACACAGTCAATATAGCCATATCACTACCACTTGTGGTGGAGAGTATACAAATTAACTAAATTTTGTATAGGGCGTGAGGGCAGATGTCCACATTCATCCAAATTTCGTTTTCTTCTATTCTTTTAAGATTTTTTATAAAACAATTAAGTTTTAAAAATGGTTTAATCACTAAATAAATGCTGCCACCTTTTTAGAAAACAATGAAAACAACTTTTTTTAAAGTTCCAAAATTAATATTTTGGAAAAATATTTTTTTTATTTATCCAACGTTCAAACTTCAGATTTATATAACTCTTTGATGAACTCACATAGTTGTATAGTTATTGCATTTTTTAGAATTTAATGGGGAACTTGACACATATTTAAAAAATTGGACCTATATTAAGCCTAAAATACTGAAGGTTGTTACGTTTGTAGTTTCACCGACAAGGGTCCTGGTTATAAACAATGTCAAAATATGTTTTTTTATATTAAGATTTTCAATTATACAGCAAAGTTTTTGATAATCAAATAATAGGATGTGTCTGAATAAACTCTCTACTTCAACCAATCAACTCTAGATTTTTTCCCAACAACTAAACTATTTGCTGAACTGCTTTAAAAATAGTCAAATACTAAAGCATGTTTCTTATATTTGGAGCATATGTCCCCATAATCTATACATAATATGTGTCTGAAATAAAGGGTATTAAACTGTCTGCTCCTTTCCGGCCTCGACCAATATGCTGCGATTTTTTTTTGGAAGAACATCTTGCTTGTTTTTAGAAGATTTTTATGTATCATTTATAGGAAAACTATAGTCTATGTTTCCTTTAAGAAAAACAAGAAGCATTGCGAAAATCTAACATACAAACAAATATATATTGATAAGAACAAACATAAGTTTGCTTCACTGATAACAATCTGAAAGTTTAAGATATAACTAAATTTGAAGATATTGATATTGTTGAATAAAATATAAAAATGTTAAAATATAATTCATCTCAGTAGCGTTTGTGAGATGTTCAACTGCGGCGAGTCACTATTGAGTCAATATTGATAGCAATTATATCTCTTTATTGAGAATAACATCTATATTTTGCTCAAAACGAGTTAGAAGTCGTATGAAGGGATTTTAACAATTTTACGCATAAAAATACTGATAGCTGGCGCATTTGGTGAAAATGCATTCCAATCTGTTGACATAAAATTGCAAAATCTATAAATGTTCTTTGTTTGAACTTAAAACTTGTGACCTATATCTTTTAACTTAAAGCTAAGAATTATAGTGAATATGACCGTTTAAACAACAGGAAGATGGGCATAATCTAATTTTGATTTGATGAAAGAATTTATAATGAGATCTCTTGAATTGGCATCACTTGCGATGGTGATGGGTTTAACAATTTGTCTTAAAGTGTAAAATTTTAAATGATCATGTTTACCCGCGATTATACTTAAATCGCTTCAATCTAATAACCTATAACTTCATAAAAACTGACCAGTGCGGAAATGGAATATCAGCGTACGTTTAATTGATATTATTAAGTACATAAATATATTTATTTCTAAATCTGGTACCTGCAAATAAACTCTTATTATATAATTAACAGTTTTATCTAAATATAAAATAGTTTTATTTTTTAATAATTTAATCTAAATTTATAGCAACTTTACTGGAAATTTAAATAACCAACGTCTTGTTAACTGAAAATCCTCATAAATTTCATGGTTAATTTGTTTGATAATTTATTTAATGAAACTTTATACGCCATTTAAAGCTTAATAAGACACTTAACATTTGCTTAAAGACATTTTTAATGCAGCAATAAAAGCATTTTATTTCAGATCACAATTCAACTTGAAAAAAGCAAATAAAAAACATAAACTTGTTTCGCCTACAACGATTAGAAGGAGAATAAGAGCGAAATATCAGAAATTATAAAAACAAAAGACTGAGATCGAAAAATTCTTAACACATGGTTCAGGTTGAAATAATAGTTCATATTATGTTTCTAAATCCAAGAAATAGAAACCATTTTCAAAAGAGCTTCAAACACATTCGGTAGGAAAGCAGCCCGGTTAGCTAAGAACTCAGATTATTTGGTAGGAAAAGATAAAGTTAATGTAGGCTTGAAACATAAAAAGTTCTAAAAATTCTTGATAGGAAAATTGTTCAAAATTTTGACGACAATAATTCTCGAGGGAATGTTGATAAAAAGTTTAGGACCCATAAAAATGGTCAAAAAGTTCTTGGTATGGCAAACAATATGCAGTTGTGGCAAAAGAAGCCACAACTGTGAAGTGATACAAGAACAACAATTTGATATATGTACCATGAGAGGCAAATCCTCCAAACAGTCCGGAACTAAGGCCAGTGGAGGGATATTAAGCTGTTGTTAAAATAGAATTAAAGTGCACTAAAAAGGTGTCCAAAAGTGTGGTAGATTTTAAATCAAGATATGCTGCCTATTCAAACAGGAAGCACTACAAAAACATTAAGGAAAGAGTTAACGAAGGAGGTTCAAAATTTTATCACTTGTGACTATAATTATAAAAATAAATATTTCTGGAAATTGTAAGAATTATTTCAATCAAATAAAAAATTAAGACTGTAAGTTTAGTGGTTTTGAATTTATTAACACACATGTATGTTAAGAATTTTTCGATCACACATTATTATATTTTTTATAAAAAGATACATAAACATGTGTATTGTAAAAAAGTATAAATAAATTAAAATTAGTATTATAAAATAAGAATAACAATATGTTATAATAAAAATTTTCTAATTTTTTTCCTTTTCATGTTTGGTCCCATTTAAAAGGTGATAATGGCATAAGTATTAAAAATCAAATCGTTTGATAAATATTTTAATTAAAAACAAAAATTAATAATTGTCAATTCTCTTGCAGATCCTTATCATTTGACTATACCTCAGAACTTGCAACAGTATTCAACAAATTTTTATTATACAAATGCCGCTGCAGCAGCCGCTGCCAATCAACAGTATACACATCCTCAACATGTTGCAGCAGCAACTGTAACATCAATATCACCAACAATGAGACCTCAAATCAGTTATGACACTTCTCTCTTAATGCCTCCTCAACATCATTTGTTGTCATCATCATCAACGGCCTCTTCCTCTACATCCTCGTTAATACCATCATCAGCGGCAACGGCTGCAGCAGCAGCAACAATTGCTGGTTACACTGTGGAACGTCGATAGCAGCAAATGTAGTTTAATATTTTTATACAAACAATTGATCCATTGACATGGAATTGACATGAATAGAAAAATATTACAAAACTATAACAAAAACAAAAACATAAAAAGAGATCCAAAAATTACAATTATTATTACTTTTTTAATTTATAAAAATAATTAAAAACAAAATGTTGTAAACAAAAACAAAAAAAATCTAAAAGAAAAAAACTATATTCTATAACTGGGCACAAGTGCAAAACTTAAAAAAAATATCATAAGAACCAAATATTGTGTTGTATTGTTTAAAGTATTTTATTTTTTTATTATTTTATATTATTTAATATTATTTTGATTGTTATTGAAAAAAAAGGACTAAAAACACTATTGAATGTATTTGTAACAATAGAAATGTATTCATTTTCATTTTATATACCCTCGATCTTGAATGGTGGCATTTTGTGTTTATTTAGGGATTTTTAGAAAGTACCCTACAGTAGAAGTGGAAGTTCGATAAACAATGCTCATCGATAATTTTTTAAATTATTTGCTACTGATCGATACTTATCATAAATCAGAAACCTCTAATTTGAAAAAAAAATCTTGCAACTCAAATTTCATTTCGGGACAAATCAACAAGAAAAATCATTTAAGATTTCATAAAATATATTCAGCAGCACACTAAACTAAATGTCGTAGGTAATATTAAAGAATTTTTTTCGTAGAGCTTTAACGAAAAAAAGGTGTTAAATAAACAGATTTTTATTCTATTAAGGAATTTTCATGTTAAAAAATATTTAATCAAATAAATTTTTTAGTTAAAGATGTTAAATTGAATAAGATTTCGTTAAAAAATTAACGAAAAATATGTTATATCAACAGATATTTAGTAAAAAACGGCAATAACGCATCGTAGATGAAATAAGTTCTTAAGATATTCTTTAATCAATATTTGCTTTAAATGGGAAGTACACCTTCCCTTGTTCCTTATTTTTAATGTACTAATTTTTTACAACAAGTTAACGTAATTCCTTCCGCAATTAAACTAAAATTTCATAAATTTAACTTAAATATGGTATTTAAATTGAATAATATTCATCGATATGAAGACATTTTTGTCAATTTGAATAAAGTATTATTCAAATTGAACCACATTTGTGTTAACGAATTTAAATAGTCATATTGACAAATTTTTCGTCAATTTGAAGAATTTACGAAAAATTAACGACAAATTTTGTTATGATGAATAAAGGTTTCGTTGGCTTATATTTAACCTACTTTTCTTCAATTCTACACACTTTTTCGTTATTTTTACCACTTTTTTCTGGTTCAGTTCATTATCAAATTCTGAGATGATTTTCTATTTTCCTTCTTATCTAAAAACTTCGCATCCAAATGCATTATTCGAATTTAATGTAATTTAATTTGTTCATGGTTTTACGAACTAATATTAATCGGTCTTTCAGAGCCCTTTACAAATTTTGTAATCCAACGAGTTCAAATAACATCCCCGATACATCATTAGAAATAAAATGTGGTAAATTATTTGGCAGTTTTTACTTGATTTGGCTTAATATTTTTATAGAGAATCCTGCCGGGAAATTCTGGGCACGATTAGGTATATACAACTATTAAAGTCGTGTGACAATATTTATTGAAATGTTTCCATGATAAACTTTGGTCGACGTTTTAAGTCCATGTTTGTAGCAAGACAAGATAGTGAACCTATCATACCATGAAACAAATACTCGAAAGTCACATTGTGACAAGGCTAACTGGTCAGATAATATCATAAGTGACCGTTAATTCACCCCGTTTTTTTATTCCTTCAATTGTTCCTCCTCTGCAAATTTTTCTATGCAAGTTATGGCCGTGTTTTTCTCTAATTTTGTATATATTCCACCACCATATTTTCATGAATAACGTCAAGAAGGGAGCACCTAAGAAGCTATATGTTTGCATTAAATCGAAAACTGAGTCGATTTAGCCATATCCGTCTGTTGAAAACATTATCATGTTCACAATAATAGATCTATTTGTTATACTCTTCTTCAGTTTTCCATCTAAAGCCAGCCTTTTAAGAAAAAAGTTATAGACCGATATCTGAGGCAACTTCAGAATAAAAACTTTTATAAAACCTACAATGAAAACTATTTGGATTTTAACAGAACTTAACCATATTTTATTAAAAATCTTTAAAATCAGTCCTACAAGTCCCAATTTAAATGATAATTTTCTGAAATTTGCCGCATACATTTATTTTGATACAATAAAAAGCCCAAGAAAATTAGATTGTGCTAGGCGATTGTTAAAACCAGCTCCAATATAAGACCTTTTTGCGAAATTTGGATTTTAGCTTTAAAATATTGTAAATTAATAAATTAGTTTAGTTTTTCTAATATCGGTCCATACTTTTTCATAACTACAATCTACGTTAAAATATTTAATAATATATCTTCCAAACATATCCTGTATCCATTTAATTGTAGCTATAGAGATAAGTGCCCCATGAAGATGCTTATCACTCTGCTAAGATCAGTTTTAAATAAGTTTTCTTCCCCTCGGATCGGAAAAGAAGGTTTCGCATACTTGAATTCTAACATGACCAAATTTACTGAGTTCTCTCTAGCTCCCTTATTGCAGATACGTACGTTTGAAGAACCGAACGAACACCTAGAGAATTAGGTGACAATTAAAAGTAAAATAATTACAAATGTGACTGTTTTTTTCCAAAAAAAAAAATAGTATAAACTTTCGAAATGTTAAAATTTTTAATAATTTTGATTCTTATTATAAATCCACGGAAAATTTTTAAAATTACAATGTTGAATTCATATTATACCCTCCACTACCACAAGTGGTGTCATTCCCTGTGTAACGCTAAGAAGGAATCGCCTGTCTATCTGTTGTTGGCACGCTCACATCCACAAAAATTAACAGAGCTCAATGAAATTTGGCCCTTGTATTCACCATAGTCCTGAGAAGTTTTTTAATTAAAATCAGCAAAATCTGTTCAGTATATTAAAAGATATAGACCGATATCTGATTCAATCTCAAAATTCAAGCGATAAACTTCCGTAAAATTATCTATTACAAGTAGCTAAATTGGAATAATATTTTGCCATAATATTAAGTTATGTGAACTTTATTACCATTCTAAAATTGATTAAAATCGGTTCTGTAGAAAAAAAGTTATAGCCAAAAGTATAACCAATTTTATATATCATTAAGTGTTTCTGCGTTATATTTATGAAAAGCGTTTGTATAATGTATACGTTTGTGAGTGCATGTGTATGTAAATGTATATCTATGGAATTTAACGTATAAAGTTCACACGATTTTATGGCGGAGGGTATTGAAAATTCGCCATAACCGAATATAGATTTCTTACTTGTTTATTATCAATTAAGGTAAATTTAACATTTATGCAGTTATGATTTTGCTTTATAGAAAAATAATTCAAAATTTTTTCACAAAAAAAACAGTATTTCTTCCTTGAAATTTTACTGCTAAAAAGTAATTTCAACAGATTACTGTAGTATAATTTAATAAATTAATATCGAAGGATTTTAATATGTACAATATTATTTCACACTAAACTTAAAAACGTTTTATTTTTACGGAATAGAAAAAATGTAGTCAGTGTCAAATCAACTTTGTTTTCAACAATGATTTTGATATAATTTCTAAATACGACTTACACCTTAACTAAAGCTTCATTCTAAAAAACCTTTACTAAAACAGATAGGTGCCACCATTTAAAATTGCAGGGTATTGTCTTTTATTAATAATTATAATTCTTTTTTTGTGAATCGTTCGAATTGTTTGAAATTGAAAATACAATGTTTTAGAGTTACATAATAACATTCTATTTATTAAATATAGATAGTTTTAGATAATAAAATATTAATTGAAAACAAGTAAGAATGCTATATTCGGCTGTGCCGAATTTTTAATACCCTTCACCACAATTGGTTCATATATAAAGTCTTACGAGTTTTAGGAACCAGTTTTTTTATGATGACGGACAGACGGGCATATCTAAATCGTTTCATATTTTGATCTGATGCATGAATATATATGTACTTTATGCGGTCTTAGTTAATTACTTGTTGGTGTAAAAACAAACCCTCATCAGCACCTGTGATGGTGGAGGGTATAAAAACGAGATGTTTCCTTTGTATACGTATCAATAGAAATTTAACTTTTCAATTCCAAATAAAATCACTTTGAATTCTTTTCTAAACTTTGCAAAAATATGAATGAGAAAATAAAATAAAATAAAAAATAATAAAATTTTTATTAAAAACAAGAGTTTTATATTTATTTAGTTTATGAAACAAAGAATCACTGAAACTGAAAAACAGAACTAAAATCAAATAAAATGCTAATAAATGAATTAAACGTTATAATAAAAAATTCACTAAAATTATTGTTATGTTTTAAATGAAATAAAAAAAAAAACAAAAAAAAAAAATACGGAAATAAATTGAGAAAAATGTATTGTGAAATGTAAATAGATTTTTAAGAATCTTTTGTTGCAAATATAAATAAAAAAACAAAAACAAAATGAAATTTAATTAAAATTCATATCAATAAAATGACATGATTTTAAACATTCAATTGCAAAATTATTTTTTTAGAAATTTAAGTTAAATTATTAAAAATGTTAATTAATTCATTTTAAATTTATTATGTTTAGTTTGTAACAAAAATGCGGCAAAAGTTTTTTGTTTTAACACTAGAAAGACTGATATTTATCATTGCCTTTATACCCAAAAGCAGCCAAAATGACTTTATTATAAAACAAGTAAAAAAGTGGGTTATATAATCGATCTTGGGCCACAATATGATACCCTAGACCAAAAGTGTTAGAATTTTGATTCTATGATTTTTTCTTATCATGATACAAACATTTATGTGAAATTTGTGCAGTTTTACATGATAATTTGCAAAGGATCTTATATGGGACCTATAAGAAATTATAAAACGCATAAAAAATGTATAATTTTTTCACAATAATATTTTTTGGAGATTTATGCACTTTAAAACGATTTTCGATTTTTTATTGTCCTATATGGGAATTTTGGTCGTTTATGGAGCCACCTTTCTGAAATTTTACACATATATTTGGACTAATAAAAAGCTTCCTTGTGCTAAGTTGTATTAAAATATTTATAAATTTAAAACTTTTATGAACTAAATGCCCTATTTTACAAAAGCATTTCTGTGGGAGCTATGAGAAATAATATACCGATCATCACAATCCTAATCTTAATAATAATATTAATAATATTATAATCATATATACCAAATCTCATCAAAATATCTTCAAAATTGCGATTTGTACTTACGCATTAAGTTTTTCTAGAGAGTCAACCACCCAATCAGGCGTAGGGTATATAAAAATGATTGGAATAATTAGTTCTAGTTCAATTTATTGAGCAAACACAACTTATCGAGTATTGAGTCGAAATCGGGAAAAAGAAATAAAAATTGTTATTTTAATACTGATCCGAACTGGTGACATACAAAATTTACTCAATTCAGTAACAAAAGTGGTTTGACTAATCAAAATGTTCCTGCGAGTCAAAACGATTGCTTTTGGACCTGAAATAAAGGTGAGAAAAGTAGCCACTATTATAATTAATAAACTCCTTTTTATATTGTATAAAAGGTCACAAAATTCTAAGAAATTTCGATGTTAAATTGATACTCCTTTTTTCAATTAAAATTAAAATTAAAAAGAAGTCAATGTGACTTGCTTATTCAATTTAGTGTTAAATAAATAGTTCTCTATTTTTTCCAATTTTAGTAGAAAGACAATAGTTTCGAATATCTCTATGTATATTTTAGAAAAATTTTAATATTAAGGCTTTTGCCTCACTTTTGCTCTAATGATTTAAATGTTTATATTAAATATTTTTTGCCTTTTTAAGTCAATTTCTTTGATTCGGCATAAATTTATACGATTTAGAGATATATTCAATTCGTATTTCCTCCCATTGTTTAGGACCCTATCTGAAACTTGGTTAAAAGTGCGAAGTGGCTCATTGTATTTAGCAAGAGAGTTTTTAAAATGATCATAAATTTTTAACGGTATCTAGATCTGAACAATACAATGACTGTGTTTACAATTTTTCTAGAAAACTTCGGGACATTATCATGTCAATTCGATTTGCGGTTGGTTTTATTCAATACAAAGCTTTACCATTAAATTGAAACTTTTTATGTTTTTTTTTCTTCTGACCACAAAATCATGAAACAAATTTTATATTACAGTCTGTCAATCTGCCATTGAACAAAACTCATATTTTGCACAAATAATACTTTCTTGTTTCCAGGGTTTTTGTAGTTAATTTATTGTTTTTTTCATTATTTCATATACTAACGCGGTATCTTTGGAGCTTATTATTTGACCAGGAGAAAACCTCTTAAAGGAATATATCATCTGTATGATTCGTCATATTCCCATTAAAGTCAAGTCTTTTATCATTCTTATTACTTCTGAAATATCAACACAGCCAATTTAGAACCATTCGTCAATTGTTCGACTAAAATTACGTATTTAAGCCTTCGTAAATCTTATTATTATATACGGAAATTTGACTGATCGTTAATTTTTCTTATTTTTAGTAATTTAATTATATAGTAATTATCTCCCAAAATACTAAATTCAAGTAAACAATGATTCTAAATGCGAAGACAAAATGTTTAAATGTCCATTAACCGAAAAACTACCTTGGAGCAAAGAACATTTCTTCAACTTATTATGAAAATACA
This sequence comes from Cochliomyia hominivorax, assembly GCA_004302925.2. Classification (NCBI taxonomy): domain Eukaryota; kingdom Metazoa; phylum Arthropoda; class Insecta; order Diptera; family Calliphoridae; genus Cochliomyia; species Cochliomyia hominivorax. The sequence goes on from PYHX02000413.1 coordinate 57,986,303, forward strand.
ATTAATATTCAGAACAAGAAAAATTTTGAAAAAAATTAAAAAAATGGAGAATCATTTACCTCAAACATTACATTTAGTTCTAAAAAATTGCATCTACACTTAAACAAATTCTGTTATTCACTAAAATTAAACAGGAAATGAATTATTTTTTAACTTAATGTTGACGAAGTGCTAATCACACACAAACACTTTTTCCTTAGCCAAAATGCATAGCATAACTTAGGGGTCTATGATAAATGATCGCATAAAAATTATTATAAATAATTTTCCATTGCCTACTATTAGGAGTCATAATTAATTGAAATCCTCCAATTGGAAAATTAATAGGAAAACTTTTAGAGCAAACACAAAATAATGGGAAATTACTGGGAAATAGCGGTATCGTGCGGAGTGAAGAAACTGTATGTTCCTGCTGGAAATATTTTCAAAAATAATTTTAAAGGGATTTTTTGCACACTACATTTTTCTAAAAGTAACATTTTATTTCAATTTAAAATTTATGTTTACACGATCATTTCGTGGGAATTTATTATAAAATATATATAATAAATTTACAATATTGTTTTAGAAATTTTAATTAAAATTATTGATTTTTGATAAGAATAAATATATTAAATTATTTTTATTGATTTAATTAATATTTGGTAGTGAGATCGAAAAATTCTTTGAATACATATATGTTTATAAAAACGAAACAACTGAATTAAGATTATTAATTTTTATAATTTTAATCACTGATAATTTGAACCTTATTTCGGAAACCCTTCCATTATCGTTAGTCCATCTCCATTTTAAAATACCACAGTTTTGAAAATATATTTTGGGCTATTATGCGTTTGTTACGGGGAGAAAAACTAGTATTATCGCCATTTTTAAGTATACCGTTCTATTCAGAATCTCTTCCTGAATCAATTTAACCATGTCCGCCCGTCCTTGTAAAGTCATTTTGCAAAGTCCATTATTTCATGTAGGGTCCATACTAGTGTTTCTAATTATAAAACGATTTTAACAAACGATTTTAAAAAACCGCTGTATATAAAAATCTGCAGAAAAAAGGAATACAGTTTACATAAATATTAATATTATTATAATATATTGCAGACATAAGCATAATTAAGTCGAATGGTTTAATTAGTAGTAGGACAGTCCTGTTTGACGTTACAAACATCTGCCCAAACGCACAATAACCCCAACACATACATCTTGAACTGTTTTGAATAAAACTAGTTTGACAATCACTAGTTTGGACATTAGTTATTTATAAAATATTAACCAATTTCATATAGTTATGGAGGGCATTTCAGATTGGGCGCAATCGAATACAGCATTCTTACTAGTTAAGTTATATGTGTCGTATGTATATTTATACAACATATATGTATATATAAGTTTATTAACCGAGTGATTTTGTAAAATTGCCTTTGCATATTGCGCAGTGATTTCAGAATGAGTTTTATGGAAATAATAATATAACTATAAAATCCCTGAACATATTGTCTACTAAACTCCATTTCACACGAAAAAGCAGTGATTTTTAATTGCTCTGAACACCTAAAAGTTTTTAATGGATCCAGAGGACAGATTATGAATCAGCAAAGTTGGTCACCTTCGTAACTAATTTGATGAATATCGATTCATATTTTGCTATAGTTTCAAACCTTCCTAAAAACAGTTTTATTCTTATAAAACACTTAAATATGAACCAGTTTTATAAAATTTTGCCCATCTGTCCGGCTGGAAACGTTATTAACACTTTACACCTCGCTATTTTTGAGATGTCTTGATGAAATTTTGTAAATTTTATTATTTTGATTAACGAACAAAGATTTTTGAAGTTGGTCATATTTGGTCTTATATTTTAGGTAGATGCCATACAAATTAAATGGTTCCACGAAATTAATTTATTTCAATTAAATAAGGCGGTAACATTTTGTATTAGTCCAAATATCCAAGGCAAATTTCAAGAAGATAAGTCCACAAATCACCGTTGCTCTCATACGGTATCCTTCAGAAAATAATATTTGCGAGGAGAAAATAACCTGAAATGGCACAAGTCTTTCATATTTTTGGGTATAAAGAAATTATCATAAAAAATCGGATTCTACAAGGGTCGATTCATAATTATTCATGCCTGCGTAATGATGCAAAGTATTATACAGTCGGTATTAACCGAAATTCTTTAGTTAGTAGCGCATTTTTTCCTCTTGTCATGTTAAATTAGGTTATTGTTATTCAATTTTCAATCGGGGATACCGGAGACGCCCAAAATTAATTTTTAACAAAAAGCTCCCAAACTTACAATCTCACTACTAAATCTGTATAAATATATTGATTATCAAATATCTAATAGGTCAATGAAGCACCAATTATTATCCAGCAAAAATGAGGAAATGGATACCAGTATAAATAGAATAAATGATTAAGAAATTTTTAAAACATTATTTCATATAGAATTTCCAAATTTTGTCACTTTCCTATGAAATATTTTTACTTGAAATATTGGAAGCGGGAAGGGTTAGTGGGAGATGTATCCTCTATTCAAAAATCTTCCAAAGCGATTTAAAAAATGTTTGAATTGAAAACAAAGAAGAATTTTGTGCAACAAAGCGGTAACAAAATTTAAAATTATTTACAAAATTCGTTACGATCACTTAATAAAATTTATATTTAATAAAAATATTAAGGAAAGATCGGTACAAAAAAATAACATATTTCTTAGCTATAAATTCCGTTTTGTTTAGTCTTCTATATTTGCTTTGATTTTATTTCAAATCTAAAAGTAAACTCTCAAGAATATTTGTTTGATGATCTTGCAGGAATCCCCTTAATCTTTTATTGTTGTGAATTATATCACACCTTTTTTGAAGTGGCGATTATAAATATAAAACTCTGGATATTTAATAGAGGTATGATAATAACTCAATTTAATTACAATTCGTTACACATTTAAGCAGCACAAAAGAAATGTTAATATAGAAGAAACCGATCGACCATATGTTGACTGAACAAAGGCATCAGGAAACAATTCTTTATTTTATATTCCACAATAAAATAAAAATGGGATCTTAATTTATTTTGCATAAGATGATATTGCAAAAAAATAAATCCAACAACAATAAACAAATCAACATTTTCCCAGCTAAATAGAATAGAAGAAGTCAAAACTACAAAATCTAACAATGAAACACTATGGGGTCTCATATATAAGCACACACAAACACATATATTTTATTTCTCAGTATATTGTGAATAAAAATTTCAGCAAACAAACAAAGATCTTTTTCTATAAGATCTTCTATAAGGACAGACTTGCAGACAATATAGTTAAAGACTACAATTGTCTTAGATAAAAAGGAAACTAGTAAACACAAATCGCTATAATGGCAAACTAAAAAAAGAGACTTTAATTCAGGTAAAACAAAAAACCAATAAGGTCATCTAGATATCATAAATCATGGCAAAATATAAGAAGAGAGGGAGAGAGACAGAAACGAAATAATTCAGCAAAAAAAAGAACAACTAACTAAGCGAGAAAAGAAACGAATAACGTTAGCAATGCGATCGTTTTAAATGACATTCAGGTATTAATAACTGTCAAAACATGAACTAAAAACACACTTAAGGTAAAGAACACACACATACTTCTATCAAATACGTATGTATGTATGTATTTGCTATGTGCGCTGGCGCTGTTAAACTCCTTTTTTTAAAACAACCAAACATTAGAGAATTAAATGTGGAAAGTAAAAAGGCAAAATGTAAATAATATTCAGTCATAGCCGATTGAGTCTAATGTAGCTGACCTCTAAGGATAACTCAATTAAAGACGTCAGACTATACACGCAATGTTTAACAGCAGGATATTTGCCTCGAACATAAACACTGGCAGACACAAACATTACGATACAAAACAGTTTTCAAATTGGTCAAAATGTTTAAGTCTTTATTTCTATTCTTGTTCTTGTTCACGAGATGTGAATTGAATGAAATTGACGGAAACAAAGAAGAAAAAATAATGAAAATGAATGAATGAGTTCTATGGAACAAAGAAACTGTAGGGTGTAAAGACAAAATAGATTTTTGTGGTTTTCCTCAGCTGGATGTGCCAAAGATAGAGACATTATGTTAAAACAATAATTTAACTGTGAAACGACGTTAGAATCGAACATGAACTTTTTGAAAATAAGAAAAAAAATTTAACATCATTAACAAAGTGAAAATGACGCGACATTGAATATTACCATCAGTTATTTAGTTATTAAACATGTCTCGACAATGTTGCAACATATAATTTCTGTTCATGCTGCTGCTGTTAACTAATATTTCGCGTCGTCATTATACTTGTCGGACTTGTCTCGTTAAATTCTATTTAAATTATAATTTCACCAAATCTGTTAAATTTTATTACATTCAAAAATGAACAAATCTCAATCTTTTGATTTGCTTCTTTTGGATCTACATTTTTGGCACTCTGTGAGGTCTTATCGTTAATGTTGTTGTTGTGGTTGTAAACTATATCCAACATACAACATATTTGTTTCGTTATATTTGGAGGTTTTATTTTCATGTTTTAATAAAAGTACGAGTAGAAAAACATGACTTCCATTGTAGCATTTACAATCATGTTTCTCATAGTTACATAATTTCTACAATTGTTTCGTTTGTAGTCCAAAAACAGTAAGAACTATCTGAATGCAAAAATAATAATGTGGCGTCTCTTGGACCCCCCATGCAACATTGTAATGTTGCAAGTAGTTATAAAGATATAGAAGCAACAAATGTTTTATATAGATTACTGAGGGAAACGTGAATAAGGTAAGAAATATTAACATTGATCTCATCTTGGAAGGAATTTTTATTAGCAGAGTGATATTATGGAATTTTTATGGAAAATTCAATTTCCAAAATTTTGGGTTACGTTTCATATATCTTGATTCAGTTATACTTTGATGGAAGGTAAGCTGAGGAATGAGATGGAGGATCATGTATACAGATATGTATCGAAGGCAATTTATCAGACAATCAATCATGATTTATTTCTGGTAGTGAATCATCCTTAATGTTATAGCTGTGAAGTGGTGAAGGAAGCGTCGCCATATTTCCGTATATATTTTAATCATTAACTAAAATGGGATTTAAATGTGATCATAGAGTGAAACCAACAGAAACGCCCATAAACTGATTTGGTTTATCCCAAAATATGTTAGTAATTTTACCCATTTTTTCATTATTCCACAGCACTCAAGTACGTGACCTATTTTAGCTTATATTTCATGTAAATATGTGTAAATATATCAACTTCTCTTGCAGAACGTGGCATATTCAATATCAACATTTTCTGTGTTTTGATTTTTTTGAAAAAATTCAGTAAAATATATATTATTGTTCTCAATTTAAAAATAAATGATCATAATAAATGCCAAGTAATGCATTAGTGCTAGAATTGTTAGTAGATGAATCGTGTTCAATAAAAGAATTTTTTTCGAATAATTAATTTCATTATTTCAAATATTTAATTAATTTTCTTAAAAGTCATATTTCGTAAAACTTTCCATTTATTGCTTCACAGGTAAGTTATCGGTCTGGGTTCATAGGGTTCAATGAAAAACAATCAATACCTAAAAGTGATCTTATTCGAATTAATCGAATAAAAGCTTCAGCATCATCTTCGTTTATATGCAAATATTTCTTTTATTTCTGAAAATGCTTGTTATTCTTAACTTAATAGTGTTTTAACTTATGTTTAGGTTTTTTTTTGCCTTCACAAACATTATCGAAACGATATCATTATACAGTCATAAGTATCCAAAAACTCGTACAAACAACCCACTATTCCTCAAAAACAACAACAATAACCAAACGACATTCAATTTTAACTATTGTAACTTAAAACATAATAATGCCGACTTTATAATCGTATAGTAAATTCATAATGGAAAATCGTGCAGAATTATTGTTGTTGTGGCATATATGTGACAGGTGGCGCCCAATGTCTATCTGCAAAGTTTTATTGTTATTTTTTCATACAACTCGAGGCTGAATTATAATTTTGCAAATTAAATTTCAATGAACGGAAGCTGCTGTTCTTTTCTGTGTCGTTTTGCATAAAATATTGAAAAAAAGTACTAAAATTCAATTCAATTGTTTTATTGTTTGTTTTATTGAATTTAACGTTAATGTGTTAACTTTATTTGAAAGTTAATCATTTATAATTGAGTAATTATCCATGAATTTATGATTCAAAAACTGTTATAAATCTTCATAGAAATAAATCTAAAAGGGTCATTCTCTCATAAACATTTAATTAGAAATCAAAAATTTATGATAAAAATAAAAAGTCCGCGTCATTTTAACATTCATTAGATCTTTAAAAGAATTAATAAAGAACACTATTCTCTTTTATAGATCACGTTAAATATTAGTAGTGCGATCGAAAAATTCTTAACCAATAAACTTAATCGCTTTATTGGACGTTTTTGAAAACCCTTCCTTAAACGTCTTTAAAGTGCCTTTCGTACTTTGCTCTAAAATCTACTAAATTTTGGACACATTTTTTTGTGAGTTTCAATTCCCATTTAACAAGAGCCAAATATCTCTCCACTGACCTTAGTTCCGGGCAGTTTGAAGCAGCTTTTGTAGAAATTCTTTGGGTAAATTTCGGTATTTATACAACCCGTTTTAAAAAATGATTGACTTCTTTTGCCGCAACTGTATATGGCTTGCCATAACAAGATTTTTTGGAAATTATGACTGCTTTTGGTTCCTAAGCTGTTTTTTTAACATTACCTCGTTCATCAGCAACATAAAAATTTTTGACCAGGAAGTTGCGAAAAATGTTCCAAACCAAAAATTTGTCATCTATTTTAGAAAACTTGACTTTAATTTTCGTGCTCTGTTTTTGTTTTATATATTTTTAGCATCGTTCCTATCAGGAACTTTTTGAGCTTTATATGTTATTAAATATGCATTAGCTATAACTATTCTTATCAAATAGTCTGAGCACTGAGTTAACTGGTCTGTTTTCCTGTCGGATGTGTTGAGAAATCTTTTGAAAATGTTTTCTATTTTTTGAATTTAGAGACATCATGTGGACCATTCCTTCCTAACCTTTAAACCAGACATTGGAAATAGTTCGATGGCTGATCTTTGAAAGCTTGGCCAACTTTTTGCAGGACCATGTTGGGGTTTGTTGAAAGTATTTAATAACTTTAGTATGCACTTTTTTGCTGATCACTCATTTCAATCATATTAAAATATATATTTTTATTTCTGACATCCAACATAATAACTGACATGTTTTACAAACATAATATGATAAGAAAAGGAAATAAAATTATATTTGGATTAAAAGTCTTGATGAAAAATGTGTGTTAAGAATTTTTTATCTTACTTTTTAAGCAAATAAAATTTATGATTTTCCTGTGTCATTAAATAAAGAAATTTAATCTGTCGTAAATAATAATAAAATCCACAAATAAAGAAATTTTATACATTTAAATAAAAAGTCGAATAAACAAAAAAGCTACAAACCAAAATATTTTTTTCTTATTTTTTGCGCCATTCCGATTTAAGTCGCTTTATTGTATTTGTCTCTTTAAAATATAAGAAACCATCATAAATTTCCACGCTTTTAAAATCAAGCGGAGACCTGAGCTAAAGGAACAAAATAACATCAAAACCAATTAAGATATACATAATTGATCACAACCTTAAAACACCAATCTGATGACGATGACGACGACAATGATGATGAGACTAATTTTTGTGGTTACACCGACAAAAAGCTACGAGTGGACACAGGAATAAAAAATCCTATATTGCTGAAATTGAGACAGAAATTAATGGTCACCTTAAATGCACCCTACAAAAAAATAAAATTGTTCTTTAGTCTGCCGGACACACACTTAGTGGGGTAATTTATAGAATGGGCTATTTTCAATGACGGATCCAAAATGAACGATGGCACTGGTAGATGCTTATGTCTTGGATTGCGATATGAGAGCGGAAAAGAACTTAGAAGTTGTTAGGGCGACCGATTAGATCAGATGTCACATTCCGGGACATTCTAGCGTCAAATTTTACATACTCAGGCAGAATTTTCAAGAGACATATAGTTGGGACTACTAAGTAGCATCATGTCTGACTGTGATATTAGGTTGTGTTGACTAACCGGACACTGCAAAGTTGGCAATGAAATTAACGATCGGTGATAGCCTTTATCACTGAGAATTGATCAAAGATTACCTCTTTGACTGAAGGCGAGGATATATCAGTTTTCTTTGCAGAAATTGGAGAAGGGTCTGACTGCATCATTTAACCAGATCTCATCCTTAGCATGGGCAATAGGGTTTATGATAGGAGCGTATATCTTCGATATGGATAGAAATCGGTACTTTGTAGAACTGGCAGATCTCACTAGCTATAAGTTAGAGGATTCGTGGACATTATCGATAAAGAAAAAAAGGTATTGTTAAAATGAGTTCGTTATGATGTTATCTCGTCTCTTAATTGATCATGATTCCTAATCTTCCTAACCTGATTTGAATTACTTACTCTATAATGAATATAGTCTATTCCACTTCATATTCCTCCCTTTTACGTTTCCGGTCAACTATAATCTTTACTAAAAAATTTTCGTACGTACAAAATTTAGCTTAATTGTAGACGAATTTCGATTTTGTCGCTGGATCTACAACATGAAGGATTTGATATCTAAAATCTTTCTGATGGAAACGGTAATAAAAGAGTCATATTAGGGCAAGAAGTATGGAAAGGGAAATCGAATAGAATTTTAAAGTCATTTCGAAGAAGAACATTCTCTAGTTATAAAATGGCAATAATAATTACATTCGCTACATGTTACAAATGCTGCAACCATACAAAAAATGTGTCCAAATCAACTGAAGAGTTTTAAGAAACGAATTATCCGACAAAAGTTTGCTTTTAAGTTTTATTTGGCGAGAACATTGGCAATCTACCAACAAACAAACAAACGATTTTAAAATTACACAAAAACACAGAAGAAATAAAAGCGACTACAACAACATGTTACCGTGTTAAAAATTCACTCTGTGATTTTGGTTCATACATGAATTAAACGTACGAATCGTAAAAAATTAAGGAAACGTTGATTGGTAACAAATGTTTGGTGTTTATTCAAGTGATAACAAATTTATAAGTTTAAGACAAAAGCAACAACAATAAAATAAAAATAGTTAATGATATTAAAATCCATATTGACTGGATTATAAGATAATTTTTTGTTTTGTTATTTATTTTGTTCTATATTCTTTATTTTCAGCTTGATTCTTTCAGCCATTTAAATTAAACCAAAAAAAAAGGTTGCGGCTTTTGATTTTGTTCTTGTTTTTTATGGTTTTGATTTGATTTGATATTGTTGTTTGTAGCTAAAATATTCATATATTGAGAGAAATACCGCTGGGTCATATGTTAAGATGTGTGGTTGACAATGACAATAAATGGGTCCATATCTAAAACGAGTGAATGAACAACAACAGAAACTCATGTTAATATGAACGCCATTAACAAACAGGTAAAACACGGCCACTGCTGCTATAAACCTTTTCTTTTCCTTTTTTTAACAAATGTTCCAATAGATATGAACGAATTAAATATATATGAAATGTATGTAAACTGGTATGTTCACATGTTTGTAGTGGAACGAGCGTTGAATTGAAATTGTTGTAATATTGGAAGAATTTCGTTTTCTTTCATAATAAAATCCATTTAAAATTCTTTAACTGAAATTGCTAATAATAAAATTAAGAAACAACACGCTGCAACGGCGCATTTACTCGTATTAAATTACATTTTATAGTGTTTTTGAACGAAAATCGACTAAAATCCCCACAAAAATTCAAAAAAGAAAAAAAAAATTTTATTCTTTACACCAACAGAAATATTGTCAGTAAAATGCAAGATTAGATCAAATAAAATTTTCAATAAAGATCTGCCAGTTTAAGAGTTTGATGACAAATCATGCACTTTTTAATTACAATTTTATCTGCGGAATTAGATCTTTTCTGCACTAAACAAAACTTGAAAAAGTTTTAAAACTTTTCATTACATTTTTTTTAAAGTGGGTAACATTTTTTTGCAATAAAATCTATTTTCCTCTGATAAATAATTTTTCCTTCCTAATTCTGAAGTTATTCTTATGTAAATATAAAGCTTATCTGAGGGAAATAGTTTTCCCGAAAGTGATATCTGAATTTTGTTTAGCTTAAATTTGTTGACGCTCCACCTACAGAGTGGTGTAGAGGATATATTTATTTCGATATCTGAGGCAATTTCAAATTTCAGAAGAAAAGATTTCCAAAAGTGTACAAAGAAAGTTTCAGCAGAATTTTTCCATAAAAATAAATCTACATGAACTTCATTATCGTACCAAATATCACCAAAATCGGATCAGTAGTAACAATTATATTGAGATTACGCTCAATTACTTTTCCAACTATTTTGAATAAATAGTATTGAACAAAATAGTGTTGAAAAAATAAGCTGTTCCGCGTCTTTTGAATTCAGCACACTTTTTGGACATTAATTATATAACATTCTTTAGAATAAACTCTGATTTTAGGCAGTTTATCAGCTCCTGATTTCTTCTAAGTGTATCATGTTAATTTTCATTTGTAGCGTTAAGGACTGATTACAGATAAATTTGACAAACATTTGATACCCATAGAAACGCTTCTGAATAGGCTAAGGTATAGCCCACATACAAATTTGAATCTTTTTAAATTAATTTTTTATTAAAAATTAATAAAACAAATAATAGTGATATATTCGGCTGTGCTCAAATCTTAAACAATTTCCACCATTTATAAACTATAGTATGAGTGAATATATTGCAACCGGTACACCAATTTGTTATGTAATTTTATTTTGCTCGATAATTACCAAACCAGATTCACATATTTAAGACATTTAAAAAAATTTAATCAGATTTGAAACCCTTTTCTAGAAAGGGGGCTTAAGTGGGAACTATAGCAAAATATAGGCCGATATTGAATATAGTTTGAAAAATAATGATGACGATTTTAAATTATGTTATTTGAGTTTAAGCCCAAACCCGTTATATGGACCGCTATTGGTCAAATTAATAATATATATTGAGGTTGGCTAGAAAACTTTAAAAAGAATTGGTTCATTAAGTTTTATAAGCTTCAGCTCTAAAGCTTTAAACCATATTTTGGGAGGGGCCTTATATGGGATCTAGGTCAAATAAAGTCCCCAGCACAAAATAAATATAAATAACATATAACCATATAACATGCATATTTCAGTCTATAACTTTTTTCTGTTTATTTGATTTTGATGTTTTTTTTACGATGATGAAGTACATAACACTTTATGTTATGGTTAGATTTTCTAAAACCCGGTTACTTTTTGATGGAAAGAATAGAAAAGTTCGTTTTCAGAACTTTGAGGTTGTCTCAGATAACGATCTATAACTTTTTTCCTATGGGATCAATTGTTTTTAAATAGGAAACTGCTTAGGAAATATACATTATGGGGTCCGAGATGATTCTCTCTTGGAGTTACACATGGTATGACAAAGTTATTACACCCTCATCACTGCTTGTGCGGCGGATGTTATAATAACTGTTAATGAACAATAATATATAAGAGGATGTTTTTCTATATCCAATGGATGGATTTAATAATTTATAGTTTTAAAATCCTTTTAAAAATCTCAATATTTCTGCAAATTTCATTAAAAATTCAACATATTTTTTCTATGAGTTTAAAACATTCAAAATTTATAAAATGACAATAAAAGGAAATCTTAAATTATCATGTTTTACATACAACAGTCTGTATGATCATAAAGATTTAAACCACAAATGACGAAGTCTTAACATTTACAGGTATAGCAAATTTCAAATTTTATAAGGGCAACCAACTCATCTGAATATTTAATACGAATAAAGTGAACTTTGCATTTGATGCTCGTAAAATGACAATAATTTCATTGAAGAAACGCATAAAACAAGAAGAGTGAAATCTACAAAACTACAACGTTTTTATCTTAAAGAGTCTTGTATGGACGACTATTAAATATTCATCGTACAACAGAATATATAACGTCCTTTAGATAGAGGAAACAACAATTTATAAATGACTCAAACTCAAACAGATTTTTTTTTCATTTAAATACCTGTAACTTATTTAACAAAAACTCTGCATGAAGTCTATAAAATCATAAAAAATGTCCTTTTTCTCATAAAACATAAATACATAGAAACATCAATGTTATGTTGTGACCATTAGAAGTTTTTGTGAATGAATGAGTGTACGAATCGCTTACGACAATGTCATGCTAAATGTCATATAAAACAACAAAAAAAGGATAATAAATTCAATCGCAAGGTTATTTACTGATAACATTGGCGTCACTATATAGTCGAGTAATTGATGTCTAATATATTGTCATTCATTCGTATGAGTGTTCATTTGTCTCATCTTGTTGTTACACGAAAAAGGACCTTTAAAGGTCCTTCAGATAAGATAAATTTTGTATTCTTATTGGCTGTGGCGCCAACTGTAAATGACCGGCATATAATAATAAATCTGTTGCCACTTTTTTCTCTCTCTTTCTCTAAAAAGGCCGTATGTGGGATTGTGTGTTGAAATATGTGATAATAGTTTTGAATCAATATAAATTTAAGATCACCCACAGCACTCATATGAATTTCGTATGTAGAAAAGGGATATTTACGATCATTGCTTCAACACTTCAAACGTTTAGCGAATTTACGATAAGATATGACTAAAATAAAGTGATTTAGTGTAAATGACCAGTATCGTGAATTCAAAAATATGATATTTAGTTGTATCAAATAAACAAAACGTTTTCGTTTACCAGATGCTTTAAGAATTTAAGTATTTAAGATATTAACAGATTAAGTCAGATTTCAAGTCCATATGTTATTTTTATAACCTCCACCACCCCAAATGGTAATAAGGATATAATAACCTTGTCGTCCTATATGCTATGCCAAAAGGGAATCATTTAAAACCCCATAAAGTATTGCATCAAATCAAAATCTAAATCTGATTTATCTAAGTCCTTCTGTCTGCTATTGGTGCGCTACATTCACAATACATACCTAAGTTATAGGCAGATATCTGAGACAATTTCTTTAAACAGAAAAATTTTAACATCAATTAAAAAATTTGGTACGTTATTATTGCCTTAAGTGAAAATCGTAACGCACTATGAAATATTTGTATAAGTGTATTCGTCACAAACGAAGTATTTAATCAAGTATCTCAATAACTTACGCAGGAAATCTTACGTAATTTGGCACATAAATAATGATTTGATGAAACATTAGTGTAGGCTACAATATTTATGGATAGGGTCCGGAGAAGTAGTATCCCCCTGACAAACGAAGCCTTTAATGTCTCATACCTTTAGATAAAATCTCAATAATAAATTTCAAACACTAAAAAAATTTGGATAGTGTACAGGGAAATGTTATATCATTATAAACGAAATATTGCATATAGTATACATCTTAATCTGCCTTTAATGACATTATTTTTACAGGAAACACTATATAAGTCCATAAAAATTTTATCTATTTTAAAAACATTAAAAAAATTTATATTTTCCATGTTTTTAAAATTTTTGCAAACATTTTTTGACACTTTTCAAAATGAGTAAGTTTCTTCATTTATCGTTGTTGTAATCTGTCCGTCTTTTTCGAAAATTTTAGCTTTTTATAGTCGTAAACAGGTATAGCAAAGATTGAAAAATTAAAGTATTTCACTTGAAAATCATTAATGAAGTTGAAAATTTTCATATTTTTTATGAGTGCAAAGATATATTTGACAAACTGTATATGGGATTAAAGTAATTTGATAGTTAATAGGGAACTATTGGGATCTTCTGAAGATTATTTTTGTTTTTTTTCATAAAAATTAATGTAAAACGCGTGATTTAGGATATATGATCACAATAAGATAAGAATCGAAAATATGAGATTTTGTAGTATATTTTGGATCTTCCGAAACTACCAAAATTTAGATAAAGAATCCTGATCGTAATAATTCGTAATGTGCCCATTTATTTTTGGTCTAAACTGGCATCCTGTCACTATAGTGAGCAAAACCTTGAAAAACAAATAATGTTATATTTGTACCAAGAGACTGGGAGATATTGGGCTCTTATAAAGGAGAATTGCCTTTTCGAGCATGTAACAGAAAGTGGTATAAAAAACTGTTTCCGAAAAAGTTCAAAATTTCATCACTAGTGATTACAACTATAAAAATATATATTTTTTGTAAATTTTTATAATTTAATCAAATAAAAAATTAAAAATATAAGTTTAATGGTTTCGTGTTATTAACATATATGTATTTTAAGAATTTTTCGATCTCACTTCTTATGAACATTTAAAATTACTTATATTGAATGTAAAATTGTTTATTTTTTTAAATAATATTGAATAATAGATGTTTATTTTTTACATTTGAAATGCGTAATAATTTGAAACAAAAAACCAATGTGTAATTTTACCATATTTATAGTGGGTGTCCAATATCTACTAGAAACAGAGTAAATTTACATGAAATTTTTTAGAGTGTAGAATCTTTCAAGATTTGAGTTAAACAAATTATTTATAATTTTCATAATTTATCACTCTACATTCCTCATTAGTAAGGCTAATGACATATCGCATCTTATGTTTCTGTAACTGGTTTTTCATACACAAATGTCCAATTAAGAGTTATCTTTCGTGTTTCATAAATAAAACAAAACTAAAATAATGAAATATTTAGAAACAAAAATATTTAAATATTTACGAATGTTCAATAAACTAAATTGAATATTTCAAAAAGGAACAAAAAGAAAAGACAACATGTCCACTAGTTTTACGCATTTAAATGATTCAAATTAAATAGTTTATTTTTAATTTAATGCCGACTTTAAATTACAGAAGCATTTCTCACGCCATTTACTAAATTGTTTGTATACTCTACACCACCACAATTGATGAAGAGAGTATACTAACTTTGTCATTCCGTGTGTAACAATAGGAAGGAAACACCTTCGACCTCACAATGTTTATATATATTTTTACATCAAATCTAAAACATAGTCGATTTAGCAATGCCCGTCTGTGTGTTGTTGAGACAGGTGATGAAATGAAACATTTAAATAAAATTAAAAATCAGCAAAATTGGTTTAATAAATTAAAAGATATAAACCGATATGAGAGGCAACTTCTAAGTTCAAATAAAGGACTATCGAGAAATTGTCAATAATATGGCGATAAATTATAATGATTTTTTCAAAATATTAACTTATATGTATCTTGTTATCGATTCAAAAAGTATCAAAATCGGTTCACTAGAAAAAGTTTTATATTTATTAAAATTAGGTCAAATGCTTACTAGATAGTCTACGCCTTTCCGATCTGTTCAGTGGTACTTTCTGGGCCTTTGGAGAATAATCAATATGAGAGACTCTGTAGTTCATTTAAATCGGAAAACTAAAATAAAATTTTACTAAAAATATTAAATTTAATGTACTTTATTATCGATCAAAATATTAAATCGGTTCAGTAGAAAAAAGTTGTAGCCAAATGTATAACTAATTTTATGACTCATTAAGTGTTTCAGTGTTAAATTTAAGAAAAACTTGTATATATTGTATAGGTCTTGTAGTGTATGTGTGAGTGTGTATTTACGAAACATAACGTATTTACTTCACACGCATTTGTGGTGGAGGGTATTGAAAATTCGGCATTGCATTCTAACTTGTTTATAATTATTTAGGTTTTTATTCATTTATTTATTTGTTTTAGCGCGATGCTCCAATAGTTTTTGTGGAACATCATAAATTTCATAAAAAAAAACTTTTAGAAAAAAGAAATAATAACAAATGTTATGCTTGACTAATTTAACAAATGTAAAATTATACAAAAAAACCGTATTGAAATTTAAATGTTTATGAATTTTGAAAAAAAGTGGAAACAAAAACAATGGAAACCAAAGAAAATAAAAAAACAAAAAACAGGTAGGAGTAAGAAAACACCAAAAAGTAGATAATTTATGCAAAAATACAAAAATTGTAGTTCTTTTTAAAAAACACACAACATCTTGAATTAAAGTCGTATACTACATCCATATGGATGTTAAATATGTTAAGATGTGCGTTATCTGTAAAGACCAATTTTAAACTTGTCAAAAACTGAAACAAATACAATAATCTTTTAGCCGGTCGTTCGGTCGGTCAACTGGTCAAATATGTGTTGTTGTTTTTTTTTTAATTTCAGCAACAACAACTACTTTAAGAGTAACATTTGTCTATGGTTTGCTGGTAGAAACAAAAATTCACAGTGGGGCAGAATCAAACAGTTTTGGGGAATGAAAATCAAAAATAAATTTATCAAAACTGTTCCCAATAAGGATCTAGTTCTTCAGAACTATGCTCATACTAATGATTGGAAAAGTTCAAATAACAAAGGGACGGTTATGAATTTGCGAGACAGAAAGCAGTTCAGACAGTTCAATTTAAATAAAGTAAAAATAATAAATACAAGTACAACTTTGCAATTCCAATAAAACAATTATTAGGGAAAGTTGTTGGGACCAAATTTGAAAGCCCTCTCAGCAATATTTCTATACATGTTCGAAAAATAATATACTCTTTGTGTTGGTGCACCTGATCGGTGCCTTTATTTCTGATAGCCAGTAATTTGTTTGGGGTTAACTGTATCCATATTTGTTATACAGTTTTTTCATACTGAATAGATATTAATTACTTTGGCGATGTACATAAAGCCAAACAATCAAAAAAAAACAAAACTTTTCTCTGCCTTTTATGTCGATCTGGCCAATTTTCATTTACCTCATACTTTTCGTGTGGTCCAAAAAAATATTCACTTATAGGATCTTATGAGTTACAAACCATTGCGTACCTGCTTACTTTAATTAGTTAGCTAATGGAAAGCCTAAATATTTCTTACGCCTAATTTGCTGATTAAGAATCGAAGTATTTCTCTTTTGGAATCCTATTTGAATACTATATTTTATCAGAGTTACAGCACTCGAAATTTTGTAGAGAGCAAACAAGAAATTCTCATTGGAAAGCCTTATGATATTTACGAAAAGATCCGAGGAAATCTGAAAGGACTCATTTTAATCCAACGAAAATGTAAAACTGTAATACAAAAATAATGGAACTGGGTGTAAATTCCTTTTTGATTTCTGCTAAAGAGTTAAATGCATTAAATCATATTAATATATATTTGTGAGAGATGTATGCGTTTTCAAAAGATTTTTTTGTAGGTATTATATGGGAGCTATGGAAATATCTGGGCTGACTCTTCTAAAATTTCGAACATCAAAAATATAAACACATTACACATTTTATTTTAATAATTTTCGGAGATTTATGGGTTCTAAAGTAATTTCAAAAATGGACCTATAAGGGACACCGATTTACTTGAAAACGGTAAATAAAAAATGTTTCTTTGTCATATTGGAAAATTGAGATATTTTTAGGTCTTTGTACTTAATGAGCTTTCATTTCTGATGCTCATCATCTCGTACTTATAATATTAAACAGTCTTAATCATTTAATTTGTTCGCATTTGAGAAACTCAAAATGAGCAACCACATTTCTACGGAACCGATTTTATTAATTATTTAAGGTATTTGTTTGAATATTGATTTTATCTTAAATATTTGTTTATAACTCTTTAAAAGGAAATTTTTATTTTACGTATAAGATTTTTGATGTAAAAATCGCTAAAATTGATAAGTAAGTTTTCTTCTTAATTTATGTGAATTCAAATTTTTGATTCCGTCCTACTGTGCAATTGAACACAACACATTTTTTAACTGAACTCACAATTGAATAGACCGACTATATATATTTGTTTTTTATATTTTTTTCTTTGGTCAAGACAAATTTGAGACATTTTTATGGTCATTTGGTCAATAAACAAAACAATAACAACAGGAGAATAATAATAATAAAATGTCTTTGTATTTAATTTAAACACTGATCAAAATAAGAACACTGGGACACTTTTATAATTTATTGACCATTTCCGCGGGTGAGCAATTATTCATCGAAAATTCACAAAAAAAGGAACTCCAAAACAGGGAACTCATAAATTACGACTAAAGTCAAATGTTAAGCCGAAATTTGTCAAATTTTCATACAGATCTATCAATTTAATTAACAAACTTCCACGAGTTTTTCCGTTTTTGGAAGGTTTTTCCTTTTCCCTTCTTTTTTATTCATCTTGATTGAAGAGCGTTAAATTTGTTTAATTTTCTTTTGTTTATCTGAACAGGGGAAGTTTAATATATTTTTGGAAGAATTTTGTATTACAAACGGTTTTTTGTTGTAATTTTACATGTTTGACATGCAGATGTGCTTGTAAAAAATATATATAATTTCCATATTAAATACAAGATGAGAGAAGTCTTCATCATCATAATCTTTTTTTTTTGTCACATTTTGCATAAAACTTAAGGTTGGTTTCGCGCATTATCCTTTTTTTCTAAATATTTCACTTTGTTTTTGTTTTTTAAGTTTGTGTATCTCGCTGTCACTTTGATTTGCTTTTAACGTGTGTATTTGACATTTTACACTTGATGGATGAGCGTTAATTATGATTTAAAGTCTGATGGGTTCTTTGATTTCTTTATTCATTTTAAAAATTAAAAATAAATGTTTATTAAAAAAAAACAATTTTGCATATAAACATAATTTTTTTATTTTGTTAAATTTTTTGAAACACATGTTAATAAGTTTTAAATTAAAAATTTTTGAAAAAGGGCGTTTTTTGTAGTTTTTTTTCTAAGTTGGTAACACCAAACTAACCCCTTTATCTCTAATATCATGATGGATTATTAAAATGCAATATTTTTTAACCCTAATTATGAATTATATTCACTTTCATATTTTGACTAACGCAAACAATTCGTTTTTATTTTATTCACTTTAAATTTACTAAATTATCAAAAATTTATAAGAATTTGAATATCTTTTTAACAGTTATTAACCTCAATAAAAGGACTTAATATTTATATACACCTAGAACTTTAATAAATTAATAGTTTGGAATGAGATAAGCAATACTATAAAAAATATGTTGGAGTGCAAATTATGCTATAGACTATAACTATTTACTTTAATAAAAAGCAAAAAGTTATTATAGAAAAGTGAAGTTAAAAAGGGTCATCGAATTGTATAACCATTCGAACCGAATAAGGCTGAGGATATTATGATATTTCTAGGCCGTCTAAAAATCTTGATTATAAAGATTGATATTTGTTCTAACAACCCTGGTACATAGATAATGCTTCCAACTAATGAAAATTAATACTGCACTACCGCAGATGGTGATAGAGGGTATTTCATATGTAACACCAAGAATGAATCCTCGAAAACCCCATAAAGTGTATATATATTCATGCATCACATCAAAATCTATTTTTGTCTGCTAAGACAAATACAGTAAAATCCGGCTTGATTGTTTGTTATTGACCTAAATAGTTTGCTAATTAAAACTACAACTATAACCCAAATGTATCTCATTCTTTTTTGAAAATCATAAAAATCTGATGAATAGAAATAAGTTATAACCAAAAATATGTAAAATTTTGTGATTTCCAATATACCGAGATATGAAATTATATTTGTTTATGTATGAGTCTATTTTATACTCATATAAGTATTCGAAAACATGGTTTTTGCTTGTTATCATTGCTCGCAAATGCTGTAACCATTAGTGCAAATGTGAAATCCACCCTTCCGTATCACGATAATCGCTATGACTCGATATATACATAATTTAAAGAATTCGTTAATTGCTGTCTCCGCAATATCTTACATTTATTCTAGCCGATAACCAAAAACGCCCTCTTGGAAAGCATAGAGTAGGAAATCCTAGCGATCGAAATAAGTAGGAGCAAATGGCGCTATATTCACAATCATTACTAGAAACAGAAAGAAAGGGTCTTCGAGCGCAAATGTGAAAAAAGCAAAATGAGATGTAAGTTAAAAACAGTGATAAGAGATGTGGATAAATTAACGCGTTAGCACAGAATAGAGATATGTTTAAAATAAATATTAAGGAAAGACCAAGAGGTACCCTAATGAAAATTAAATTTTAATTACCCATTATCTATTGGACTTGAAATGATAGTTATTGCAGGATAAAAGTCATAATGAACTGAACAGGAAGAAGAAATTATTTATGAAGTAAAGTCATAACTGCATAAATGTTAAATAATCCTTTGCAGATAAAATAAAGTTAAATCAACTTTGTTTCACAATAAATCCTGTTTTTTCTTTGGAATTTTCTTAATTAAAATTTAACTAAGAAAGAAAGTTTAAACTGAGAGAAAAAATTAACATTTCCCTAAGTGAACTATGTTCAATGTTGATTTTAATTTTTTATTCTGTGTGTAGACCCTCAGTGACAGAATGACGAAAAACACTTCATTCGTCTGTAATCTATAAGAAATATATTTCGAAATCTTGTAAAAACTTTAATTTGAGACCATCAGTGTAGGTCCTGATGTTACATCTCTTATTCCACGTTACATTCTTTAGAGAATTTTTGAATAATAGAGACAATTTTTTTTCTAAGAGTTCGCCTAATCACCCCACTTTTTTACTTAAAGAGTTCTGTTATAAAATTGAGGTTGAATTCAAATTAACCCATTAAGAAATAATTTTAACATATTTTATTAATTTATCACCTTTTCAAACATCTTTCTCTTTAATCCTTCAAATACCAAATACTTCTACACACACACATATGCAATTGAGTGTTTATTTATATTTAAACACAAAAACGTTTATCAAATTTGAAAAGGCGGCTTAATATCAAAGTCTATCAATAAATAAATTTAAACATATTATGGATTTTCTACGTTCGATCGTTTATTAATTTATTTATTTCTTTATTTTATTTTCATTTACATTAAGTTTCTTTTCGTTTCATTTCGTTTCGTTTGTTGGAGTTTTTGTATTTTCGAATCTTAAAATCTGATCAAAATTGTAGCAATGATGTGCAAAATGTTATTGAAATTAATTAATCACTTTAAAACAACAAATGACAACTAAAAAATGTACAGACAACAACAACAACAATTGCTACATTGATATTGACAATACACACATTTAAACATCAGTTTGTGATCAATACAAGAGAACAAGAGAAACAACAAATAAACCAATATGTTTTACATATCAAAGAACACAACAACTATTCTACATTAAATGAAAGATACAGATACAACTAACAGCAACGACAACAACAAATAATAGCAATAACAACAACAATTTTAATAACAGCAACAGCATTGCTATAAGTTATAGATGAACAAGTAAGAATGCTATATTGCTATGGCGAATCATCAATGCCCTACACCGTAAATATGTGTGAAGTAAGTACATTATGTTTCGTATATACACACTCACATATACACTCACAAACGTGATAAAAGTTTATATCAAATTTTTGCATATGTATAACAAAAGACTTTTAATGAGTCATAATATAAATTATATTTTTCGCTATAACTTCTATTGAAGCGATTGTGATAAGTTTTGGAATGATAATGAAATGCATACAGCTTAGAATTAAAAATTTACAGGTTTCCTCAGACAAAGTTTCTATATCTTTTAATAAATTAAACCGATTTTGCTGGTTTTTAATAGGAAACTTTTCAGAACTATAGTAAATATAGTCCTGACCTCATTAAGGTCTGTCTGTTATTGCAGATGTGAGCGTGCCAAGAACAGACAGAAAGACAGATAAATGGGCAAAGCTAAATCGGCTCAGATTTTGATTTGATATACGATTTTATAAACGTTATGGGGTCTGAGATGATTCTTTCTTAGCGTACACAAAGAGTGACAAAGTTAATTTACTCCTCTTTACCCATTGTGGTGGTGGAGGGTATAAAATGAAAGAAATCAATTCAATATTATTGAATTTAAACGACTTAAAAAGATAAAGAAAATTGAAGGAAATAAAAAATATTTTTTTCAAATACGCCTTATGGCTTTTAGCAAAATACGAAAAAAATAGAAGGCAGGCAAAAGAGAAACAAAGATGTCGCTGAGGATGAAGATGATGATACTGATGGCGAGCAATAACGATGACGATGTCAATGACAAACACAGCGCAAAGTCATCAAAGGAATATTAAAGGCGGCGGCTCAAAAAACGCGTTATATACACAAAACAATCAAACAAATATGCAAGATTTACATACAACTCATACATATGTATCTATCTATACACAAGTGTGTGTATATTTTTATTTGTATTTATTTTTTTGTATCATATGACAATTTCATAGATGATAAAAATAATAATAATGATGATGTTGTTGTTATTATTGACTACAATCAAATAAACAAAATACCAATACTTTTATGCGACATTTGTTGTTTATATTAAAGGAAGGATGTCTTTGTTGATGTCTAAACTCTCATATAAGTACACACTCTCATCCATAATAAGGAATAGTTTATCAGTAGTAACAATGATGCCAGATGGGATCACTTCTTTTGAAAATTGTTGCCATACACTTATACCATTGAAGTTTTCAGTTTTCATAAATCTTGGGAAAATCCTTTGTTGAAATAGGGATTTGAGATCCTTAATAACATCATTCGAGTAATAAAGGGTCTTAAATCATAACTGCATGAATAACCGTAACAACCGCAAGCGCATGAATTCAAATCAATTGAATAAAAATATAGTTTATCGATATTAAATAATGTTTTGGCACTACGCATTCTCCGAAAGCATTATTTTTTCGATTTTTTATGTCCTTCTTCGATACTAAAATGTAGCTGCCTGTTAAACTGAGCGGTTTATATAGATAAAATGCTGGGGGCTTGAAAAATGAGGTATAATATCTTTTAAAATCTGACAAAAAGAAAAAAATGATAATTTTATGTCGCATCAGCCGGGATACAATGTCAGTGGATACAATTCAGATGTATTTCAGTGGCACGAGATATGTGCTCATAATATTATTAAGCGCACTATAAAAGATGTTGGAATGATATTAGGATTCAGCCTTTGATCGATTTAAGCTTAAGCCAAGTCTTAATTTAAAAAATTTTCTCCGTGAATTTTAGAGATAAAATCAGTTGCTGGACACGCCCACAAATAGTAAGCAACACAAATCTAATCATTTCCAAAACAATTGTAGCTACGTACTAGAACAAATCTACAAATTCGGTTTGCTAAAACCTGTGCAAAATACTGCCGATTGTGCTAATTATATTCGATATAGCCGAAACTCATTTCGATATGAACTATACGCTGGAGCATGAAATGACAAAGTTAAGGAACTTTTTGTTTAGGTGTGATTGATAATTAATTTGCACTATATTTAAATCACCCTTTCTATAAGGATACCCTAGTCATTCTTTCAGATCGAAGGCATCATGGAAAAAGTAAAGTTATGATATCGGCTTCGAAGGACTCTAATAAATTTAATGTAAATTTACTCAATTTATGGTAGGTAATTGGAATTCTTATATAAGTAGGATACAATTATATATTGATTTTTGTTTAAAATTTTACGCGTTTTAAATGTAAACATTAAATAATAAAATGTTTAGCGACATAAACATTTTCACTAAATTTAAATATTTTGTGTTTAAAAACCCATATATTATTTGTAAAATTACTGCTAAAAGTGTTTTAATTAACATATTATATATGTAATTTGACTTACAGCATTATTCATAAAATTCAGTCCATAAATTAATTAATTCAAAATTAAGCCGCAAGTGTTATTAATTTTTTAATTAAGTTTTTATTTAATGAATTATAACAAGTGATACATTTTTATAAAGCTTTCTAAATATTTCTCACGTTTTTATAAAAGGTCTGAAGGATAGAATATAAGGCTATTTAGTGTCAATTTGATTATGGTATCCTGTACTAACTGAGGCATGACTATAAGTATGCTTTATCATCAATGAATTTGTAAAAGGTAATTGCTGAGTAAATTAGTATAATGTCCGCGTCCGGTGAAACGTTAATAATTGTACAACGTCTTGCCCGACCAAATTTTTTCAAAATTTTGTAGCTTTTAAAATAAAATTTGTAGGACTGACTTGGACATGTAATCATTATAAAGAAAACTGTCGATGAACATATTCGTTTAGAAAATAACGTAAGGAATTAAGGATATGCACTTTAATGGCCATTAATTTTTCATCGTTATTAAATCATTGAAGTTGCTTTATGATTTTTATCTCACAAGGAAACTTTCCAAACTATGGGATTTTGATACTAAAACAGCAAACACACTATAGATAATTGTTATAAATGAAAGTTATTGTTGCCATTTATCAAATTCAAGTCTGTAAATCTATTTCACTTAAAAAGCTCCCACAATTTGGACAGGAATAAAGGATTTTTAATTCGGTTTTGGAAATCATGAATTTATAAAAATTTTATTTAAATATGTTTGTATACTCATGGATTTAAAATTCATAAACAGCATTTTCAAAGGTTATTGTATATTATATTTTGCACATATAAATCATTTATATTTTAATATGAATTAAGTATTAAACAATAAGTTTAATTATTTTTTTGTTAATTTTGAAATTCTTTTCCATTTTTTACATTTTAATAAAATTTTTGAAAACATATAAGAATTTCTTTACTATTCAATATGGAGCAATATTTAAAAAAAGAACACAAACAATATAAGAATTTATTAAAAAAGTTCATAATGTTCAGAATTATAATTAAAGTTTCAAGAAAACGCCGTACTTTCACTCAGTACCTAAATGAAACCATTCACAGTTGAGTATAAATTCACACATGTCTTTGTAAAGGATTTATAGCCACGCTTGCATTCTATAACGACATTCCCCTTGAGATTTTCGCTTTGACGATTTCAACTTGGTTAGGAAAGGAAGTGAATCCAAAGTTTTTGAAAACAAACCAACTTTAAATTATTAAGAATTACTCCCAACATCTGGCATCATTGGATCCTCGCACATTGCATACTCATCTAAATATATGTTATTTAGCGATAATAACGATGATTAGGAATTTATGTTTGTATTTTGTTTGTTAAAGAGTTTTTAAGATTTTTGTCTTTTTCACTGGTTACAAATGTACATATTATTGGTTTAATTTCTTCTCTTCTTCTCTTTTCTTTTATTTAACAGATACGTATTTATCTTTCTTTACGATTTGTAATACAACGACAAGTTTATTTTAGTTTTATTGTTTTTTATGAATTTAAGTATCTGTTTAAAATAAACAAATAAACCAATTTGAAATGTTTCTTTTCGAGATCCTTTTTTCTTTTTCTTTTTGTATTTCTACTGATACCGCAAATGTGACTGATACTGTTTGTAGACTGTTGTCGATGTTGAGAAATTTATGTCTCCTTAACGGTGGACAATTTTTTTTAAATTCTATGATTTTTATTCCCTGTTCGAAACGAATAAAATCTTTTTCATATTTATACAGATACAAATACAAACACACACACACACACACCTTGTTTGTTCATTTTTCAGTTTGTTGTTTTAGTTAAATTTTCTTTGGGGTTATAAATTTTTCATCATCAGCTTTAGTATCATCCTCATCATCAACATCATTTTTGCTGTAGCATCAACATTTGCTTACAAGTGCCACATTGATCAAAGATAACGCATGCGATGTTAAGCGACTTGTAAATGACACACATACGTTTATTTGTTCATCCTTTTTTTTCATTGTGTTTGTGGAATTCTTGTTAGCAATTAGTATAAAAATTAAAAAAATTCCTGGAGGCAGGAATGTGAAAAGAGGAGTGAATATAAATTTAAACTCTACAATAAAAAAGCGTCATCTGGTTGTGAAATTGTTTAAAAATTGAATTAAAGTTCCCTAAAGCTTTTGATTATATTAAATGTAGAAAGCTTTTTTAGGTGCTGGAGGTAACTTACCATTGTTCTGTGTATGTTATATAAGTTTTAGTTTATGCAATTGCATTTAATAGTTTTTGTTTTTGTTTTAAAGAGCTTTTTAACACTTTAGAAAAAGGGGAAACCGTAAATGCTGTGAGTTAAATATATTTTAGGTTATGATAATAATTCCTCAAAAAATTCATTGTCATTTTGTGAGTTTGAAATTGTGAAAAGTATGTTGTCATCTCTCACTCCTCTTTTTAGTGACTTTAATTGTGAATTGGTTGTAAAATCTTATAAAACTATATTTTACAATAGTTTTACTGTATCCGATTTAACTCCTGAACATTTATTTAAAATTTTCATGATTTCGTCTCCTTTAAAATTGAATTTTGAACTTCTGTAAAATTGCTCCAAATGAAAATCTGTTGCCGTTTAACAAGTTCTTCCTCTGCTATTTCTTCAATTTCTAATCCGAACAATCTAATTTTATTTTTGCTGACAAGATTTTTACGCACTCAGAATATTTGTGCTTCAATAAATGTATATTTTTCATATATTCATATCATAAATTTGTCTAACGTAAGATTTTGCATTATCGATATAAAACGATTTTAAGGCAATTCTGTACAACTAACTCTTATAATATTCTTAAACGATCTGACAAATGTTATATATATATATATATATATATATATATATATATATATATATATATATATATATATATATATATATATATATATATATATATATATATATATATATATATATATATATATATATATATATATATATATATATATATATAAATATATATATATAAATATAAATATATATATATATATATATATATATATATATATATATATATATATATATATATATATATATATATATACATATATATATATATATATATATGTATGTATATATATATATATGATATATCATATGAAATCGCAATTTAAAGATTCGGCCGATAGCCCATTTTTACCTTTGATCCATTCCTTAAAACATAATATTTTTTATTACAATTGTCTAATAAAAATTAAATGGTCTCATATTGCTTACCATTGTTAAAAGACTGCACCATGAAGCAGTGGATAGTGTATAAATAGTATTCGCTAGGTTCTTGAATGACCTTTCAATTTAAATATTATAAACACTAAAAAGTCCTTAAATATCTTAAAAGGGTTAAACTTCGGCATATTTAAAGCTTTTCATTTAATAAAATGCTACAAGCTTTTAGGCATTTGAGCATATAACTTTTAAACAAACATTTGATTATAATACTAAAAAGCTTTAACTCGTAAACTTATATTGGAATGAAATGCTCAAATGAATCCATAGAACTTTGAAAATTTTGTTATAAAACTTTTCGTATTTAATTTTCTTATTTTACCCTGTTGCTTTACAAAAATATTTCACTTCTCCAAAGCTAATGCTGTCACACACCTACCCCCACCCTGAGTTAAAAATATCTACAAAAATTCATTAGAAAAGTTTCATTTATGCCATTTTTTATCTACAAGTTGCTAAAACAATTTCCCAGTATTTTAAAAGCAAAGAAATACATGGAGCTTATTTGTATGCCCAGATATGAAAAAGTGGCAGAAAAAAGTGGACAGTCCCCAAAAATGGCTGCTGTTATCTTTGTTCAAATAAAACGATCGCCTTTATTTGGGGCTGTGCGCTAAAAGAGTTCAACTATATTTGGAATTTGTGGAGCAAAGTTTCTTTATCTTATTTTGGTTTTATATTTTATCTAATTGTTTAAGTGTGCGTGCGCAATTTCCCCTTCTTATTATGGTTTCGTTAATTGAGTGAGTTTTTAAAGAAAGAACTCAATTATAACTTTTGGCTGTTATGCTTTTTACACTCATTCGTTAATTATTATTAAGTTTATTTTATTTCGTTTCTTAACTTGATGACGCTGACAGCTTTAAAATATAGTAACGGGTGGTAATTAAAAATTAAACCTATAGCAACGTAACTAAGCGGTTAATAGAGCTTTTACATGAATTACATTTGTT
Source organism: Cochliomyia hominivorax (assembly GCA_004302925.2). NCBI lineage: Eukaryota > Metazoa > Arthropoda > Insecta > Diptera > Calliphoridae > Cochliomyia > Cochliomyia hominivorax. The sequence goes on from PYHX02000413.1 coordinate 58,014,289, forward strand.
GGAAGGACTTTAACTGTGGGAACTTTTCTTTCTGTTTCACTTGAGATTAAAGAAAAATTATTTTCGATTTTAAATAAATGTGATTTATAGCTAAACTAAAACAGCTACAGCAAAAAGGTCTTTAATTTCTTATCATTGATATTTTGCAGAAAAAATCGCTATTTACTATTACAAACTTTAAATGCAAAATTAGAGAGAGCTGAAGCAAAGAGGTATATTTTACACTAAAAATCGATATTTTATATTGAAAACTTTAAATGCGATTTTTAGCTAAACAAGAAAGTCCATAATCACTTATATTTGGCACAATAATTCGATATTTTATATGAAAAACTTTAAATGCGATTTATAGCTTAACTAGAAGAGCTAGAGGAAAAAACACCAAAATCTGTTCTCACTTATATTTTCCAACAAAAATCAATATTTGATATGAAATTTTTTATACGTGATTTATAGCTTAACTGCAAGAACTAGATCAAAAAGGGGCCATAATCTGAAATCACTTATATTTTGCAAAAAATCTATGTTTTATATGAAAAAAACATTAAATGCGATTTATAGGTTAACTAGAAGAGGACAAAAAGCACCGAAATAGATATAGTCACTTATAGAAGATATGATTATCTGATTTTAAAATTTCCTATTTAGTTTGATATGCCCATAGTAATTTCCGAAATTTTTTAAATACACATATTTGCGTAAATATTTAATTAATTCGATATATTTCAACATCCTAATCGCCACTTGTGATATTTGTTAATTAGTAAAATTATCTTATTTGATTTAAAATATTTAGCACTTTGTACTTGGATATTTTAAAGTCCATTTTTATCATATTAATATCATGAACCCTTATGCCGCTTTAAGATAAGGTGGCGCCAAAGCTTAATTTTTAATATCTATCGTTTAATATAATTTGTTTAAATTATTTAATTAAAATTATTATTAGGTATTTTTATTATTTATTATTTATTATTTATTATTTTTTTTAAGGTTTTTGATTAATTATAATACTTTTCTATTTTTATTAAACAAATTTCAATTAATTTCCTTTTCTCATTATCAAATTTTTAATTTAGGTATTTTTATCGAGAAACGCACTGCTAAAACTGTTTATTATGTTTATGATTGGGAAATTTTCTGATGGTATTAAAATATTGAACTTTGTACTACTATTTGAATGAATTTTATCCGATCGATAAAAGCATAAAAAAGGTATCCGATACATTTGGATACCTTTTTTATGCTTTTGTTTGGAGGATTTTCCTTTCGTTATACAAATTCCTCTTTAATGTTTTTGTACCAATCAAGAGCTGGTTCACTATTGAGGCAGCATGTCAAATCAGGCCAAAAGAATAAACATTACAATGCCAATATATAACCATTGTTGCAAGGTCGTCATAACTCAAAATTCGCTAGTTTCGTTTTAACATTAGTGGTACATAGTAAATAATATGTTTTATTATATGGAAATTTTTGGAAATGAACTATTTATAAATCAAACAGAATTTCGACAAATATATACGTATTATACCGATTTTATAATGAATTGATTTTTGGCAGAAATAAACCGTTACTCCGGTTGCGCATCGGTAGTTGTTTAGTTTACATTACACATTTTTGTAAACGTTCATGAATTCCAAGAAATATGGTTCTGTCAAAATATTGAAAATACATTGATTTTTTAGTTATGACTTTCTTGCAGCAAATGAGCGATATATGAAATTGAATACTTCAAAATAATATTCAGAAGTGAGAAGTTGTATCGCAGCTATGTGGAATAATGGACGCATCCTGGTAAAATTTACTACATGTTTTTTAAAGACATTTTGAGTCAAGTTTCATTAAATTCGTTTTAAATTTATGAGCTCGAATGCCCATTTTAGGGAAACATATGTATGAAGGCCAGTTGACATAATGTATAGTCGGTTAAGGCCGACTATCTTATAACCTACATAAGTAATAGTAGTTACAAGTTACAAAAATGGAGCGACCCTCGTATAATATTGCACATAGATTTTTGCTTACATTTATTTTAATTTGTCTAATTATTATTACAATACCAACGTATATGTGAGATTTTTGTCCCTTTAAAGTGATATTTGGTGGGGGTTTGTATGTAAAATAATAAACCGACCCTCGCACATTTTGGTACATCGTTTTAGAATTTACAAGACTTACTTCTGTCAAAGTTCATTTCATCTTAAAGCCCCGGAATGGGGCTTTAAATATTTTGACCGAATATTTGACCGAACTTGACAATTTCAATAGGCTTCGTCTCTAATATGTACCAAATTTCATCTCGATTTTTCAAAAATTGTAACCTGTAGACTGTTCACAACGTTCACATGGACTCAGAAAGTGATTTTCAGTCGAAGGATTTATTGAACATCGGCACAAATAATTACTTGTTTTAATTTATAAATCTCTAATGGCAATAACTCTTAGATATTGGCAATAAATGGTATGGGGGATAACTCTTATCTTGCTTCTTTAATAGGAAATTAATTTACGAGAAATAATACAACTCTCTGTTGCTCAGTGTTACTTCTAGAGAAGTTGGAATTAATCTGCGAAGTTTAAAAAGAAATAAACAGTACAGACAGCTAAGCTGTCTAACACTCCCAAATATATCAATACAGATACGTTTTTATACATGTATAAGGATTACAGTTTGTTAACTTTTTATCAAAGCAAAGTAAAATCATATTTTAATAATTTTATCCATCAACAGGTCTGGTTAAAAAAAAAATCAATAAATCCGTATCTTCAAAATTTTTTGTTTGAAGTGAAAAAATACATTCTTTATAATAGAAATATTTCAACAGATATTCGTGATCACTTTATTAAATATTTTATAAATAATTTCAAAGAAAACGACTGCATCAATGAATTGCAAACAAACAGACGGACAAAATAATCACCCGAACATTGATAATGACGCCCAACAACAAAAATAACAAAACTAAAATTATGAAAAGATGAAAAATTAACGTTTAAGCCACGCATTGATGAGTATAGATTTAGTTGGCTCAACTGATATCTTGTATGGCTCAAACGCTAATAAATCGCACGAGTGTTTGGCGTTTGCTGATGTTCGTGTATTAACACTTTTGTTGTTGTTGATGTTGATGTTGTTTTGGTTATTGTTATTTATTTAATTTATTTGTTTTTGGCCTTATGATTAAGTGTTTATATATTTTATTCAAACACAATCACCAAAATGAAACGAGAAAGCGGCAGATAAAGGCGGCTTAAAAATAAAAGAATTTCAAAACGAGTAAAAATTTCATAATCGGTCAAGTCCGATTATGTAATACCCTACGCAACATTGTTGGTTGTAAATGTTTGCTAGGAAAAAATTCAAATAACATAAATATTGCTTTCCTTATTTATGTTATTTGAGATTTATAGATTTCAAAGTGATATTTGGAAGGAGGTTGTATGGGCCTTATGAGAAGTAATGGATCGAACCTCATATAGTTCATCTTAGAATATCTTAAATCTTATTTTTTCTAAAATCGGTTAAAATCGTTTTATATTAGGAGTTTTATGGACTATAAGTCCCATTCCGATGGAAATTTGTATGGGATCTATAGGAAATAATAACCAATTCCAATAGTATTGTGCTTGGGCCAAAATAATAGTACATTCATTAAAATATTAAAATTTTGTGAACAAGTTTTACATGGAAGGCTAGCCGGACGGGCGGAGAAGCTTAAATCGTCTCAGAAAGTGATTCTGAGTTAAACGGCATACTAAAAGTGGTGCTAGAATTATTTGCTTTGACCGTTACAAACATCTACACAAACACATAATACCGCCACCATTCAATGTTGGTGTAGGGTATAAAAAAATATATTGTATGTATAAATGATAAGTTTATTTTTAATATTTTTGTTGTATTTTTGAATTGACCATTTAAAGAAATATACATGAGGAATACAAAAGTACTAAAGTATGTAAAAAAACAAATAATATATGATTTGTTTGGAATTATGTCTGTCGGTCCGTATGTCTCTCCGTCTGTCCTTCCTTCTATTTCTTTTTGTTATAAGTGTTTGTATACAAAAATAGTTGTATTATTAATATTAATAAATATTAAAAATTCATAACGATCGACAGATAATTGAAAAATGATAAGAAAATAAAACACAAAATGACAAAAAATGCTATACGACGGGGACTATGAAACGATCTTTTTTTTTTTGAATTGATGTTCTACAGAGTTGCAAAAGAATTTAGTATTCTTTATAAAGATTAAACAAAAAATTAAGTCATAAATTACTTTTGTCGCCATCAAATGTTTATAAAGTCGTATGACATCTTCTTCCATTTGTAAGAAAGGGAAAAGTGAATAAAATAAGATAATGATTTGTGCGTATGCATATTCAGTCTTCAGCTTTAGTATCTGATATATCAATATTTCTTGTAATGGGGAAAGTGGATATAATACAATTATATTCAACTTATTCATAAAGCAGATCAGTTTTAATAGCAGAACTTCTATTACATTCAGACATTTTTGTTGGTAAAAATAAAAAGAAAAACACTTTTAGTTTTTGATATTGATAATTTGACTAATAATTTCAGTAGTTTTTAAAGTTCTTTCTTCTACATAAACATTACAAATTACAATTTCATCTTTTGATAAATTTGAGCATTTTGATTACCAAAAATAAAAATATGAATTTATAACACTTATATTTCATACACGTTTATTATAAATATTATTGCGAAAATATGTTTAAACAAATAAGAATGAATAGTCGATCAAGTCCGACCATCTAATACCCTACACCACATTGTTGGTTAAAAACGGTGGTTTCGATAATTTAATAAACGACTTTCGTATAATTTGATTTTCTAAATAATTTAGTACATTATTGTGACATTGAGATTTATGTTAAATATATGCGTTTTAAAATGGACCGAACTTTGCCAATTTCAATAGGCTTCGTCCTTAGGTCAAAATAATAAAATGTACCTAATTTCACTGCGATATTTCAAAAAGTTCCAAGTCGAACAACATTTTTTCTGCATGTAATACGTATCAACACAAAAGCATAATACTTCAACCATCTTCGGTGGTCTCTGCTAAAAAAATAACAAAAATTTAAAATCTCTTCATGTAAACCATGTCACGCAACAGATCACAACTTTAAATATGTCTCGAAATAATATTCCGGGTTCCATACTTCTTTATAACTTTCTAAAATCCCATCGCGAATTTAAATACATTTTGTATAAAGTCCATAGTCATGAAAGAAGGAAACATTAGATTTTTTATTGCAGAATATTCTTACTCTCTAAATGATAAACATGAATCGAATTACTTTATGCATAAAATGCAAATTTCATTGCCCAATTTTGGACCTAACAGAGACAGGTCTTAAATGTCGTATTTATTTTTTTCAAAATTGTTTTTTTCCATTGCGAAAGCACTGCTCTTCTAGATCGCAGCAGATTCTTTTCATAGTCTGTAATGCGTGGTAAGCGGTGGAATATTCGTGAATGGAAGGGCGTAATAGTTGCAAATAATACTATTTTTCGCTTATGTCTCCACGGATGCTAAATGAAAACTAAAAAAATAGTTCGCAAAGTATCCAATGATGTTTGGTATTTGAAACTACCCGTAGGAGAGGCATCGGATAGTTGACCACAATTTATTCATTCCAGAACTTCCGCTGTTGATTTCACATTTAAGATATTTTTGCTGTATATTTGGTTGGTGTTGCGGATATCATTACGTTCATATTGCGGAACTTTCTTTTGGCGATGTGTACATTTGGAGGAATGGGAAGATCACTAAAACAGCGATTGATAAATTTTATGAAGACCCACAAGCCGGATTTTCATTTTTTACGCCATCAAACTTTTAGGACTAACCCATTTTCCCCTAGTCTTTTGTATATAAATTAAAATGACCGTATGCTTTCAACGTCTGATCGTAAGAATAGAGGTTCAAAGTAGCCCACTCAAAATTCTACTTATCACATCTATTGGAGTCGATGGAATACCGGATTATAATGACAAATATTATTTACCTTATGTGTTATTAACCCATTTTAGGCTGCAATTTCTATCAAAATGGTTAAATGAAATTTGGTTCCTAATTTAATAACTCTTATGTGGCAAATTTTTTGCAAATCGACATATCCAGTAAACATAAAGGATCCAATGATATTCGGTATCTTTCTACTGACAATGATCATATCGTCAAGTTGTATTTCACCTTTTACTGAATTCGCCAACTTTTAATATCATAACTTGCGGCTTTGTATTATTGATATATGAATTTTCAATCAGATAGAAAAAATTATAAATTTAAATATTTCTTATTTAACAATTTTTTCATCGATTCATAATAATATTTTAAGTCCCTTTAATATTAATCAACATCAAAGTGACAACAAATATCAGCAACCGACTAAATAAATATGTACAAATTTCTACCAACAAGTTATCAACAACAGCAACAAAATCATCTCTATTGTCGTCGTCATCGATAATTTTTGTCTTTAATAAATTTACTAAATGAAAATTAATAAAAGAAAATATCAAAAAAATATATGCCACAAGGCCCTTGAGTGAAGACCAAAGAGACAGCAATTCCGATACTTGAACAGATATCAAAGCCAATACAAACAAAAAACTACAAAAGAAAATGAAATTGAAACGTTGAATTGTGTTGTTGATGATGGTGATTGTGAGGAGTATTTGTATATTTAATATACATATCTGTAGATATGTTTGTATTAAATTTTACAAAAAAAGAAAGACATTTAAAGTGTCAATAATTGGTAAGAAAATTGTATCGTATGTGACACAATATTGAAATGAAATGAAAAGTACTGAAAAGTGTATGAGTGTGTGCCTGTTTGACACCACCCGCTTTATAATCGTAATCATGTGAATAGATAAAAAGAGAAAGATACCGACGCCAAATAAATACATTCGTTCATACTTATATTTTGAAAAACAATCAAATCTTTCCATATATACACTTGAAGAAATCACGATAATTTTAGTCACTTCAAAATCTTGGCGTCAAGTCGGCGCTAAACACACACTTGTATGTTTATGTGTATTACATTTTAATAATAAATTTATACACGCTTCCTAGTTGTTGAAGTGAAGTGAGTGACAAAAGAGGTAGAACTTGAAAAGTGTCCAATGATTAAATCTAATTCGTTTCAAGGATTCAAAAAGTGTTTTGTGTAGTTAATTATTGTACCGATAAAGCTATTGTTAGTTACATATAGTTTTGACTTCTAGAGTTAATCCTTTTTGGGGTCATAAGCCATTTTATACCTTTATTAGTTTTTAATTAAACCATTCATTGGACATGTTCCTTTCATGTTACCACACGTCATTTCAAGTCATTATTTCATTAATAATGTCATCGCGTTAGAATGAGTTCTGCTTCACTTTTGATAGAAATTATTTATATGTGTGTAAGTGTGTGAGAAACGAAGATAGAAAGAGTGAGCAAGTGCGTTTCCCAGCAGTTTTCGTTGAGCCTAATATATGTTTGTGTGTATGTTATTGAAACTCAGTTTAATAGAAATTATAACAGGACACAACCCATGCGATTTGGAAAAAAATTAAGAGTTGTTTAAGTAGTCTGACTGGGTCGTGCCCTGTAATCGATTCCATTTAATTTTGGCGACATTTAAAAAATCAGTTGATTTTGCTAACCTCTTCGAGATGTATGAGCTTGAAACTAATTCACTTAATGTACTTCGAATCGCATAGTAGTGTAGTATATCCTAAATTATCTCCAAAATTATGCAGTACAGATACTATGGATTCTTCCGAACTAACAATGGTAGAGTTGGACGGACTTAACCCAATCTTCAAATTATGCTATACCGTAATAGGTTTATTATACTTGTCCACAAGAGTTTCATGTTGTTTTTTAGAGGTTTATCATTTTTAGTTTATTTATTATAATTCCCTGATTATCCGCGTTTTTAATCATCAGAATGATGATATGTTGTAATATGTGGGTCGTCCTTCAAGAGATCTTCAGAGATTCCTTGAATTCGTGCATTAACTGTAAATAGCATATTATCTTTAAATATTACCTCCAATTCGAAAAAATACAGGGTTGTATTAGAAACCTTATGTAGTTGTTTTACATAAATGTTATAATGTCCTGGACATATTTAGAACAAAAATACCCATGTCATTAAATTAAAATACTTATACGAAATTTGATATCATTGTTGAATGTTGTGGGTGCCTTTTGACATGATTTTCATTTGTATTAAATAATGTTTAATCTTTTTCATTAAATACAATGTATTATTAGGTTTTAATATGTGTGTATATACACCTGAAGAAATTAGTATAATTTAATTCAAGCAAGTAACGCCATTTTACTCATAAATTGCTATTTACAAAAAAAAAACTAAAGTGTGTGTGTAAAGAACGCTTATCCCTGACCTTTAGAACTCTAATGTTTCAGGTTTCAATTTGAATTTGATTTGTTTAATTAAATTTAATCAAGTGTGTGGTGATTTTAGCTTTTTTTTTAAGGGATTTTAGTTATCCTTTCGGTATACAATTTTGTTAAACAAATTTTTAGTGTAAACAAAAATGCTTCATGTTCCAACCACAAGTTGAAAGAATAAGATATTTTTGTGTGACATATAATCATGGCATTGGAATGTGTCATCAGTGTTTCTCAAATTTATAGGATAAAATCCGTGAGTACTAACAATCTCAACTATATTGTGTAAAGAAATAAATATTTCGATCATGATACCTTCAAAAATGAGACCTATACTTTGTCCAATAGCTCGGGCGTGAAACGGCAAAGTTAAATATACCCATTTGATCAGATTTCAAAAATAAATATAATTTCATTCTAATTATTACTCTGACTTTTGAAAATGTTTATAAAGTTTTGAAGAAAATATGGAGCAGACTTTTGGAGAACTATGTAAAGTTTCTGGCCAATGTATGCTCGTATAAGTCTGATACTTTTAAGATCTCTTCCTTTCGACAATCTTTTACTTATCTCTATGTGAATCACTACTTTACAGATATGGACCCGATATTACTTTCTAATCACTATTTTATTAGACTGTGCTCTTTACATTTAATCACCTCTGCTCCCTATCCGAGCGGGAGGATATGGCCTGTCTTGGACTGCTTTCGGATTTCTTCTTAGCTTGGTTGAGTGAAATAGAGTGTCTAACTGCCTTGGAACCAGCAATTTTGTCACTGATCCAATCAATAATTTCTTATTAGCTGTTTTCCAAGAGTTCTGTCTTTCGGGGTGAATTCTTCACTGCATTCATTGGTAATCTTGTAATGTTGTCTCTGAGCTCATCAAAAATTTTTACTCATCTCAACTATGTCGTTACATAAATGAGAATTGGGTTAATTTTAGGTCACCATGGATTCTACCTTCTTAGGTCTTTATTTTCTAACGAAACGATTTTCTCATAATCGTGGGTAAATGACAGAGTAAAATACTAGTTCCCAATACTTGAGTCAATACTCTCAGGACCAAAACTCAACGAGATTTCTATAATACAGCAACCTGTAATGTGTTCACTATGATATGTGGGCAGACAGTCATGCCGATAATCAAACGGACTAACATTAATCAACTTAGAAAGTGATAATCAGTTGATCGGTATACTTTATTTTTTCCGTACGTTATAAACACCAAACAAATATAAATATTCTGTTAAATATAATGAAGATCGGTCCGTAATATAGGCAAAATAGTATTATTTGAAGTTAATTTATTTGACCCATAATACAAACTGTTCCATTTAGACTTTTTAATAAATTTAGAAGTTACAATTAATTCGCTGACCATGTGATATAAAACTATTACATTTATTCTAATAAATAAAATAACGATTTATTTTACATTGCAGTTTTATTTTTAAACTGACCCTGTTAATACAGTAATTAGATTGTTGGTCTATGCAATTTTGTTAACCTTGTCATTTACTCGATGCAAAAAATAAGTCCATAAAAATAAAGAAATATTTGAAAAAATGCTGAAATAACAAAAATTATTTATGTTGTTGTTTGTTGACAATTGTATACCCTACATAACTTTAAATGGTGAATAACGATTTATTGGAAACACTTGGTTGGAAAAGAATAATCAGTTCATTTAACTAAGTCCATGCAAAGAGTTGGATACAATGACATTTTAATAATGTAGGTCAGTCCAGATTTTACGTTAATTCACATGTAAAAGCTTCTCCCAAAATTGGATTTAATAAGTATGAATTTTTTAAAATAATCATGCAATGGATCCTTGGTCAAATTAGAAGATTTTCGTTCTCCAGATATTTGATTATTAATATCTGCTGTGTGTAGAGAATACATCTCACTTTAGACCCTGTGTGTTCTCTCCCTCTGATCCCTTCCGTTCTACATTTTGTCCAATAAAACAGTTCCGTCAGAAAATTTTAAAACTCTTGCTGTAACAGTTCGTTAAAATTGGCTTTGTATTGACTTTGACCAAATATTAAAACTTTCGCTGATAATTTCTTTAGACACTCGATAACTTAAATTGGCTTTTTGAGATCACATTTAAAATTCTTGTTTTACCAGTTCGTTAGATATTCGATAATAAATACCTTTTGTCCAATAAAACAATTTCTTAAGAAAGTGATTGGGGCAAAATTTAAAAGCTTTTGCTATAAAAGTTAGATATCCGCTTATTAAAACTGGCTTTATTTGGGTGGTATTTGTGCTAGATTTTGTCCAGTTCATTGATAAAGTGATTGAGACCAATTTCTAAGACTTCTTTACTAGTTCTTTAGATATTTTCTTTATATTGAGGAACCTCTCCCCTGACCATACCGATTTTTTTATAGTCTATCTTACTTTTGGACATATTGGTCCCAAACAAACACAGATTATTTTTTACATATAAATGAGAATCTATGGGGATCGATTAAAATTTTTTCCAAACATTGTGTTGTAGATATCTATAACGCCGATCTTGCCCGACTAAATACATTTTCATTTCATTGGGCCTACTTCCGGTCTTGTTTAATGCATAATTTATCTAAGCTGACATTAACTTTTTTATAGATAATTAATTAACAAATAAATAGTTGTTGTTGTTGTTTTATTAAAATACGAATTATGCATTTTTGTTTAATTCAATAACTTAACATTTTCTTTCATTGATTATTAACATATTAAAATCTACAACAACAAACTAAAACGACAACATTAATAAAAACAACAACGACAACTTCTTGTTTTTAATGTCTAAAATTACAAATTGTCTGACAGTCTGGTTGACTTTTTGTCTGACATTTTATGAAAAATATTAATTATAATAAATTTACTGCCAAGATCTTTTTAAGGTTTAATTGTATTGTATGTTTGTTGAAATTGGTTATGTTGTGTTAAGTATGAGTATGAGTTTGATTGTGTTGTGTTGAGTTGTTGCCATCATAATTTACTAAATTACATGATCATTTGATACTTGTTACATGTAAAATTGCATGTTTTTACTAAAAGTTACGATTATTTTTGATCGTTTACCAAAATGGTTTTGAATTTCATACAATTCATATTACATATATGTAAAATAAGAAATAATAAAAACAACAACAACAATGAACAATATAAGAAACTAAAATAATTTTAATATTATAAATAAGAACATGAACAACATTTTGGTATTCTATTACAAATAAATAAAATTGCAACAATAAAAAATATTTATTCAACATGAAAATTAAAAAAAAACACAAAGTCATCAAGAGATAATGTCATTTTTGGTAAATACGAATGTGAAGTACCCTCCAAAAGTTCAGCTTTTTCAAAAACTTATAATTTCACCAGAATCGGTTGAAAAATAAATCGGCTAGATGAATTTAAGTTTTGGGCTTGGACTTTCGAAATTCGATAAATTTTTGTTTCATAAAATTTTGATTGAAACAAAAAAGTAATGTTTTTGCATAGTTTAATGTATTTTAAAATTTTTGGTAATAGATAATGCTTTCCGATATCGCTTAGGGAGATATATTTTGAAATTTAGACAAATTTTTCGCAGTACTTATTACTATACTGATTTTTATCTCCTGTTGATTTAAGTGCCAATTAGGATTTAAGTACGTTACCAAGTAAGATGTCAATACCCAATACTTGAACCTTATTGGCTAAACACTAATGTTGGATTAACTTTTATACAAGTTTCGGTGCATAATCGTGTTGAAAAAAACAAAGTGGCATTTTTCGTTCACCATAGTTTAACCTTGGGATGGCCAAATTGCTCTGAAAATAAGACTTCTAAACGAAAACATTGCCAACTCGAATATAGCCTATTTCCTTTGGTTTCCCCTTTTGACAAATCTCAATCCATACGTACTTTACCAAAATCCAAACTTTTCAAAGTGTTTGCATAAAATTTGGCTTTAATATCATTGAAGTAAAAGAATTGAAGTAGAAATTTAAGTTAAGAAATTAAAAGGAGGAGAAAAGAATAAGTTAGTATGAAGTTCCAGTGTCCAGTTTGACCACTCATTCATATCACATAGACTGTGAAGAAATTTAAGTAGCAATCTGGTCGCTAAACTATCCGCAGTTGCCGATAAAGTCACATACATCACCCATATCAACAACTGCCAAATCCGCAAGCAGTGGCAACTTTTGCAAATGTCATCTCGTTGTATGTGCAGCAAATGTGTATCTCAAGGGTGTTCTTGAAATGTTGAGTTTGAAATATATCCTGACCCCAGCCAGTTCATTATTTCATCGGTGTTGCGTCATAACATAAAACTTATACTCTACACGACTCTCACACACGAACATTGTGATCAACCGAGAGGTTTGCCCTTCTTTTCACCACATCAGCCATTACAATATTTGAATCCTTTGCCATCCTACTTCATTTGCCATTCGGCATTCCCGGTCGTGATTCTGTGTATCGTAAGCGACCGAATTACGGATTTGCTATTGGTAAAAATAATTATATTGTGACCATATGTTCTATATACAGGCTCTTCTCCCAGTACTGAGTCATATTTCAAGTACGCTTGTTGTGATAGGGCTGTACGGTAGAATAGAATTGTCCTTACTAAATACTCGTAGATTCAGTTCACAAGTCATAGCCTTGATATCCTAGCATGCGTGTTCAAACTGTACATTAGTCTGTTATAATGGATTGTCCCAAGTTATTTATAGCTATTAGATATCGTCAAATATATCTTGTTCAATTTCGTTAACCTGAATTTTTCCTACTTTAATCACTCCTAGTGAATAATATTAGCTCCGTTTTCGATGGATTAGGACTTAGTTCACCAGATCCAGAGTATTAAGTGCTAGTTGACAAAGTTCCGAGATGTTTATCTTATCGTATGACAAACTTAGCATATCTTGATTCACCACTTGAACTGGCGGAGGGCATAAAATACGGTAAAACATAAATAAAAAACTGTAATTGTATAGAAGTGTATTATTGTGATCGCTCTTTTAATTAAATTTTGCATTCTTTTGAATATTTATTTTATTGTCATTGCATTGCAAATTTTTACACAATTGTTACTTTATAATTTGTGTTTTTAAAAATGTTTTAATTTCAAGTGATATTTTGTTGCAAACTTTTATGCGATTTACCCATTTAATTCACTTTAAATGTGATACAAATACAACAAAGTAAAAACAAAAACATTCCATTTGACATGTCTTTTGTATTCACCTAAGATGAATAATGAAGATTTTTTTAAGATCTGGAACTATTTATTGCTAATCATACTTAAGTGGACTTTTCTGTTCATATAGGACAATGTTCAAGGTCCAATGAAAAATTTAGAATTGTTGAAGGTACTAATAAAGTAGCTATAAAAAGGAGGTGAACTACCAGATCGAGCAAAATGACAGGAAATACTAGAAAAATGTTAATGGAATCCGAAAAATGTTCAAAATATCATCTCAAGTGATTAATAAATTTAATTTATTTTTTGTTATTTGTAATAATAATTTTAATTAAATAAAAAATCAAACTTCAAGTTTGGTGGTTTCGTTTTTATTTAAGTTTTAAGTACGTTTGGAAGAAACATGTGACCTAACGAAAACATCTGGTCTGCTCGATCACAATATCATGATTCACCAACAAATAGTATGTTCTACCTAAATAACCTGACTTCCCCGAGTTAGGAGTGCGTGAGTTAATCAGAAATAGTATGTATACCCACAACAGACCTGCAGGTCTTAATTATGTTCGAGAGGACTGAGTTCACTATAGTGATGTACTATGTAATAACATTGGAATTATTAAAGGGTAAAGACCCAATATTCCTTTACACTCTATATGAGTTTTACAACTTTAAAACTCCCTATTTAACAGTTTTTGCTTAATATAAATATTAATAAAATAATTTAATATAAAACACATACTTAATTTATTTAATGTTAATGAAAATATCAACATGACCATAAATCAATTCCTATTTAAGCCAAATAAGCGAAAGAATCAGATAACGAAAATGTTTTAAAATAACAAATTTTTAAATAATAAAAATATTCAGAGAAATTGTTGGTATAAAAATAAAAACAACGAAAACTTTAAAGCACATATCAGAAATGAGATTGAAAACTTCGTAACATACATTAATGCTAATAAATGTATAAACAAAAAATATCTTTAAAGATGCTTCCCTACCGGCTCTGTTGGGAACTCTTTAGAAAATGCTTTCTATTTATTTGCTTAAGAAACACCATGTGGATAATACCTTCTACCTTAACCAGATTTTTTATCAACGCACAAAATCTCCCGGTCCTGTTTAATAATATTGGAAGCAGTTTGTTCTCAGACCTTTAAATGTTTAGCCAACTGACAAGTTTTACAAAGGAAAGCTTGATAAAAATAATTAAATAGTATTTGTATTAAAAGTTTTAAATAAAAGGTGAGTTAAGAATTTATCAATCTCACTCCTTAAAACAATATATGGAAAAAAAATATTTACAAAAATATATATTTTAAAGCATCTAATCACGCAAACCTTATAAATATTTGCCACAAAATAATGAATATTAAAATTTAATTGAAACAATACAATAAACTCTCAGTTGTAGTTGCAATTTTATTCATATAAACAAACAAACAATCAAACAAATGTATAACAGAAAACAATTTTATACAGAGTCTAAAAAATAATGTTTGAAACAAAACAAGTGAAGGAATATTTGTTGTTGGTCCAAAACGACACTGATAACTTCTACATGAATTTTATAACGATTTTGAAATTGAATTAAGTCTTAATGATTTTGATCTGTCCAAATATCTTAATCACTTGGCCGATTTCTCAAATTTGTATACCTTCTATCACCACAAGTATAAAAGGGTATATTAAGTTTGTTATTCCAAGACCCAATCAAATTATACAATATTTGTTTAAAATCTGATTCGATGTGGCTAAGAAGTGAGATTGAAAAATTCTTAACACACATTTCTCATGAAAACTTTTTACCCAAGTATTATTTGATTTTTTATATCAGGTCATTTCATTTATTATGTTTAATTTCAAACAAATATATTGTTAATCTGATTAAAATGAGTGACAAGAAAAAAATGCTTGCTAAAATTATTAGCGCTACAAAAAGATGATCAATCATTCAAAAGTCTGCCAGTAAACTGTATCCAATGTAATTAAACAGTACCGGGAAAACATTTCCATTGATTGAAAACCTAGTTGAGGTAGAAGGAATGGTCCACATAATGTTTCCAAAGTCAAAAAACATAAAGCATGTTCAAAAGAGCTCCCAACACATTATGTAGGAAAACAGCCCGGTTAGCTCAGCTCTTGTACTATTTAGTGCGAAAAGTCATAGCAAACGCAGGTTTAAAAAGACATAAGATTAAAAATTCCTGACAGGAGCTCTTCTTAAAGTTCAAGGGCCGAACATATGTTCCTGGTCAAAAATTTTACGTTGCTGATGCTCGAGGCGATGTTGAAAAGTTGTTTGGGACACAAAAGCAGGCAAAATTTTCTAAAAAGTTTTTGGTATATCAGTGAATATGCAGTTGTGGAACAAGAAGGGCACTATAAATACCGATATTTATATCAAGAAATGTTTACAAGAATTGCAACTTTCATTCATAAGATTCAACGACAATCTGGTATTTTGTACCCAGAGAAACCAATCCTACTGTCCATAAGTGGATTTTAAACCAGTTCGACCGAAGTGACAGAAAGCACTAGAAAAACGTTAATGAAATCCGAGAAATGTTTTCTCACTACTGATTAAAATTATAACATTATTTTTTTGTTCGTAAATTGTCAAAATAAAGTTTTGTAGCTCAGTGGTTAAAGATCGAGACTGTCAAAACGCCAATCCTCTAAAATGGTGAATGCTGATAAATTCTTTTACATATTTTATTCTATTTCTAGGCACATTTTGGGTTCCTTTTCAAAAGAATAAAATGAAAGAACCACATGGCCAAAATAACCCATTTGGTTTGCCCGATCAAAATAGAGTAATTCTTTAAAAAATATTTTGTTCTACCTTAAAAAATCTGACTTCTCCGAGTACAAGTGCATGAATTCATCAGAAATAGTATATTCTATCGCAACAGACCTGTAGGTATGAATTATGTCTTCTTATTATCCACATTACGAACTATTTTTGTCCTTCTTTTCATGTTTAATCAGATTATTCTTAAAAGTTGTTTGTGTTAATCAGATTTTCTTCAGATAATCAGATCGTTAACTGATGAAGATACTTCTATCTAAGCCAACAAAATAATAATGTGTGAAGTACGTTAATTTAATGAACGGTTTATTATTGGTAGATGAAGATCAGCAATCAATTGTCAATGATTCACAAGACATTCAAGGTTTGCGAATTGATTTATAATATAATGGGTAGGAATCACTCTGGATCGAATGTATCAAACAGAAAGATATTCTTTACTTCCTCTAGTTTCGAAAAATTTTACAATCTTCCGAGGGTTTTTGTATCGTCACTTAGTTTTCTTCAATTATTGTCACTTCCAATATTTGAAGAAAACATTTTACATGACTTGAGTTGATAATGCTTATACTTGCTCAAATGTTAAGTAGTTTCGGAGTCGTAAGAGTATATATGCAGCCCTGACAGAGCTAATGAATTTCTCCGCATCCCCTTGTCGGAAAACTGTTCCCTAATTCATCTAGTCCAGTATTATATATCTAAATAAATATATCTAAATAACTTTTGCAAATATAATGATTGTCCAAAATATATCATACATATTATAGTGATCTCAAAGGTATTCGATATCAAGTGTGGGTACATGAAAATAAAATCAAATAAATGTTTTTAGTTATTGTTGTTGTTTTTTCTGTTTCTTTTTTTGGGTTTCGTTGAGGAATAAATTTCAACTTGTAGACTTTTGTCTGGAAAAGTTTTTTTCTTCATATTTTGGTATGAATGTTTTTTTAAGCAACATTGCCGACAACCATCAACAGCTATAGCAGTTCACTAGCAACAATCACAACAACAGCAAAACAGCGGTCATATTAATGTAGAATGTTGTTGTTGTTATTTTTATTGTTGCTGGTGAATGTAACTACAAGTAATTAATTTTACCACTTACAAGCTTTTAATGACTACTTCTAAAATAAATACAGCTACAGCAACAACAACAACAGCAATATCAAAAACAACAAAACGCGAATAATGTTTAAAAGTTGTTGGAATGAAGAAAAATGAACTTAAATTAATTTTCTTTTTAGTCAAAACTTATACGAGTAGAATTAAACTTTTTAAAACACGCCTTAAGGCAGGAAACAAGCCAAAACGACAACAATTTCAAGATTTTGTACTTTTGCAATACGAGTATAAACGACCAACAAAAACAAAAACTCTGAAAATTCTTAAAAAAATAAATGAATGTATAAAATATGTCGTCTTCTACAGGGGGACTGGTAATAAAAGATACAAGTGTTAAAGGAGGATAAATGTATGCAGTGAGAGCAAAAAATTTTTAACACACATTTTCATTAAAACTTTTAACCCAAGTTTATTTCATCTTTTTTTATAAGGTTACCTTAACGAAACACTAGCCGCCCTTTATAAAGTGAAACAAAAATCATTATCCTAATGGTCCTCTTCCCATGGTTCTTTCCGTCCTTCATTTTATCTAGTAAAACAGTTTTGTGATAAAGTGGTTGGGACCAAATTCGAAAATTCTCCCTGTTACAGTTCTTTAAAAATACGATGGGTCAAATAGAATAAGGGAAAGGGGAAACCTGATTCTATCCTTGAAAAAGTTGTTGAGACCAAATTTGAAAATTCTCGATTAATTTGATCTTTAGATCTCTCCCCCTGATCCCATCCGCCCAACATTTTGTCTTTGATAAAGTAAATGAAACCAAATTTGAAAATTCTCGCTGTTATATTTCTTTAGATATTTGATAATCTATATTTTCCTTGTATGTGCGTTACCTCTCCCCCTAGTCCTATCGAATTTTTTTGTAGCCTATGTTATTTTCGGGTATATGTCAAACAATGAATTGTGCGTATTAAAATTATTAAATATTTTCCCTAATATAAAGCAGTTCCGAGAGAACAACTGATCCGTTATGGAAGCCGCCCGGTTAGCTATGTGCTCAGAATATTTGGTGCAAAAAATTAAGAGGAAAAAAAAACACAGCACACATGTGCTGTTTTCTCAAGTTTTCTAAATAAAATATTCTTGCTGAATAATAGAAGACGAAACGTATCTTCTGGCAGATTTTTCGCAGCTTCCTGTTCAAAAAAATTCTTGGTATGGCAAACAATATGCAGCAAAAAATCCAATTATTTGTTTTGTGCTCTTCAAATACCGAAATTTGCATACATGAATTTTACTGAAAGTGGCTTCATAACGTGTCCTTTTATTTTTGGGGCATCGTGTCACTATGATAAACAAGCACTTCAGTGGTACAAGAACAATAATGTTATATTAGTACCTTGGTACAAATAATCCTGCAAACTGCCCGTAAATAAGGCCAGTGAATAGATATTTAGCTCTTATTAAAAGAGAACTTAAGAATAAAAAAAGGCAAAAGGGAGTTAGTTTTTAATGAAGGTGGATTACATCATCAATCATTAATTGCATTTGCGTAAGCAAAGCTTGCAGAAAAATCTTAATTTGAAATATGTTTCTAAGTATAAGGGTTTTTTAGATAAAGAAGAATGCAGTACTTTATTCTACCGCAGAAGCTAAGTAAATCCCTGATCTAAGCAAAGTTTATTCTGCTCGTTAGTTGTATGCCAAGTTATAATGCATATTGTCCAGTCTCAATTTTTCATTTAGAAACACTACGGTAACTGCTTGAATTGATCTAATATCCGAAGATGTCCGGTTAGCTGGTTATAAAAAAAGCAGACTTCCTGCTGATCAGCGCTTTAATAATTATGTAGCATGGAGCCAAATAGTACTCCGTAGTTGAGTCTTAACTGGATTTATATGAGGAGTAAGCGGTTCTCGCACACAGAACCACTATCCATGGTTTTGTGCAATTTAGGTGCAAGCCAAACGAATACGGAGCAGCAGTTCCTGACAACACTGCTCCTTGTTTTCGGTAATTGCTGCAAAATTACTGAAGGGGTTGAGCAATAGCTCAACTGGCCGGAGACTTAATTCTGTTGCCACGGGAGTCAGGTGTCCTCGGAACTTCGATTCCAGGCCTGACTATTGGTATAGCCCCTTGAAGAGCATAGTGGTGTCGAGGAAAGAGTCTTGATCGTTAGGATCGGAGAGTAATTAAATATTTAGCCAGGAACCGTAACCCATAGGTCAGTAGGAATTTAGAAACGCTTCGATTCACTCAAATGTAACAGTCACTCTGTGTGAGAAACACTAAGACCGGAACAATAAATACTTCGTCATTGGTCGTATCTACCATCACAAAACATATGTCCAGCATGTGACCAATGATCTCAATCCTGAAAATCCATAGACTCACCCAAAAGAGGTTGCCCAAATTCTTGGCCTGGAATTAATTTTGCAACTTTTACAACAACAACTTGTTGACGAAGTTATAAGTTGGCTTTATTTATTAAATAAATTCAATTGTTTGTGGGATGTTAAAATGGTGGGTACGAAAACAATTTCCATGTTTTCCGCAGAAATTATGCACCAAGTATTTCCTACTTACTAGGTTTTCGGAAATTTCTTCATTCTCTCAAATTTGGTCTTAATGTCTGAACTATTTACGATTCCACTCTATACTTAATGGGTGAAATGGTTGCCAGTTTAAATTATAACCAAATACCGTCATCGTGATTTGAAATCTCTTTAAGCTAAAAGAAAGAAAAAACGAAATATACATATTTTCTACAAAATATTTTAAATCGACTGAATGATTTTGATTGTTAAATCCAGCAACACGACCTGACATGGCCGACTATATAAGAATCAGTTAAGGAGTGGATATTTTTTTCTAGACATACTTACATTCACAAATACATATGTACAGACATATGTGGACAAATTCAAACACGAGTTAAAACGTTTGATATTTTTAATGCTCTACGATTTGTAGTACCAACAAACATCTTGTGGTTTTGTTATAAATAATTCCATAAACATTTTACAGTGTAATTGCAGCCATAAATGTATTTAACGATTAATGGTCCCGGTCATCTACTTCAAGTTCAAGAAAAGGAAGAAAAAAGAAATAACAAAACATTTTTTTATTTAAATTTAGTCTTTTGATTTCATTTGCGGTTTATTATTTCTATTTTGGCCAAAAATGTTGGAAAGCATTAAGAAAAAAACGGACCACACGCACGCAAAAATTTGAAAAAGTATAATGAAATTAAATTCAACGAAAAAAAAACTTTAACAAAAATATATGACTGAATGTCGACTTAGTTTTGAACAAACGCCCTAAGGATCTATTAACATGACTTGATGAAATGTCTAAGACTTAATAATTTAAATGTTATAAAAAGGGGTGTAATATAAATGTAGTTCCATTTGATTTTATTACACAGAGGAAGAGTTCATGCAAAATTAGGAATTACAAAAAGCCATTTCGGGATTATTTTCCCGAAATGGATTTTATATATATTTTTTTACAGTTGTATATATTAATAATATTGTGAACAAGTAACATTTATCGGATCAAATAATAGTCGGTCAAATATACCATAACGATCTGCTGCTCTCATGTGCATCTGTGCAGATATATATGACGCATATAAAACTAAGCTTTTGAACTGTAAGAAATATCTAAAGGAATTTCACATGATAAAAATAATTGTAGATAAATTTGACTGGAGGAAGGCTAGTATAGGTTTGATTTTCAACCAAGGTATAAACTTCTGGCACATGTATTTGATATTTTTGAAAACTTTAGATCTAGATTTACAATTTTAGGAGAAAAGGTAAGAAGAATGTCTTCTGATGTCAAAAATTTAGAAACTTAAAATTTAGATTTTTTAAATAAAATGGACATTAAAACAAGTAAGAATCTTATAGTCTTTTGTGCCGAATCTTAAAAACTCCCCACCACGAATATTATGAAAAAATTAACATGAGCTGAAGATATTAAACCAAAAAACTTATTATTTCATCAGCTTAAAAACCGATTGCAGAAAAAGGTCCCTATAAAAACTACAGTGAAATATGTCAACAAGTATTGGTATCGAGCTATAGGTTTTAATGGCCCATTTTATTAAAAAGATAATGTTTAGGAAAAGAAATTAGATACGTATAGCCAAATATGGACCAATATGGGTCAGATTAAGAAAATATATTGAAGACAGTTAGAAAAATAATTGTTGCGTATTTTGTAGACTCAATCAAAACATTCTTATTCCTTTACTTCTTAAAATTTGTTCAGTGAAAAGTTTCTTTTAAAATAATTCCGATACATATCTATAAGTTTTTTACTATAGTTACTTTATATATCAACTAACTAACTAACAACAAACCTCTTAGCCTATTCTTTCTAGCAGTTACAGCTTTTGTATGAACCACAATTCAAAACTATAAACCAAATAATTTTTTATTGTAAATTATATTGAGTGTAATAATGGATTTTCACCTTTTTAAAGTCCAGTCATAAGAAACGAATTAAAGCAGAAAAATGTTAATTATGGCAATAATACGATAAAATCATATAAATGTGAAACACTCTTTTGAACATGTTTTTAAATGGTTTTTCAGAAGAGTTAAAGCAGATCTGTCTTGTTTTTCGGTTTATGATGGCAAAATTATAAAAATTAAATGTATTTCGGTGTAAAAAATTAATGTTAAATTATTATCACATAAATAATTTTAAAAGGTTTTATTAATTTTAATAATATTATAATAATTCTAAAAGGTATTATAATTTTAAAAATAATTATACTAAATAAAAGTAAAGTAAATTTAAAATAAATTTCATTAAAAAACAAGTAAGAACGTTATAGTCGGTCAAGTTCGACTTTCTAATACTCTACATCAAAACATTGGTTATAAATGGAAATTTCGAATGACCCCCCGTGAACGATCCTCGTATAATTTGATTTTTTGATGTTTGCCTACGTAAACATTTCATTATGGTAACACTAACATTTATGTGAAATTTATACGTTGTACAATGAATTTTTCTGAGTGGTTATATGTGAGAGCTAGAAGAAATTATGGACCACTTCTCGTATAATTTTGGACATCCATTTTTGCATTTATTTATCTTAATTTAACAAATTATCATTACAATACCAACGTATACATGAGATTTATGATCTTCAAGGTGATATTTGGAAGGGGACATGTATGGTATCTATGGAAGGAATAAGAATTTCAGTTACAAAGCATTATCATTAGTTTTTAATTAAAAAAATATTTCACAAATATTTCACGGACAAAATTTGGACTCGCTATAGCAAAAAAAATTTGAAATTTCATTAAAATCGGACTTGCCGTTCAGAAGTTACATATTTATTTCCATTTTATTTTTCATTTGAGATACTGTGCAACGTTTACATGGACTGCAGCTACACGGACGGGCATCGTTAAATCGTCTCAGAAGTGTATGTTACAAACATCAGCATAAACGTGTAGACCCAATCACCTTCGGTGGTGTATAATATATAAAATATAATAAACTTTAAAAATATGATAAAATTTTAGTTATGAAAAAGAATTTTCCTGGATCCAGTTTTTTATATCAAGTTTCTAGATTTTCTTATAACAACAATAATTTATATTTATTTTTTGCTTTTTCAGTTAATTTAAAGACATAAAATAATATATTTAATTATAATTACTTTATATGTCTACCTGCCAATATTGTCAATAGTTTTATTTAAACAACTTTTTTTAAAAAAACTTATATAAAATTATAAATTTATATTTTAATTAAAATAAATTAACATACATTGAATAAACACGATATTTAATCTAATACATCTGTAATAAACATAAATTAAGTTTAAATTAAGTTTCATTACAAATTATTACAATTAAACCAGTTAATAAGCGGAAGATCTTAACAAGAAAAATAGTTATAAATCGATTTTATTTAATTACAGTCTTAAAATAGTCGAACGTATAAAATAAATGAATTAATACATAAATACTTGAATTGAAATTAACGTTATTATCGCGTTAAAAGTTTCATTATTCAATGTGTTATACTATTAATTTTTATAATCGTTATAACAACATTATTATGACAGAATATCTAAATATTGTTATTAATAACTGCAAACAAAGGAAAAAAATTAATTTCTAAAAATATAACAACAACTTTAATTCATGTATTATGTGTAAAGTATTCAGTATTAACTGCAACATTTTAAATTTTTAATCTGTTAATTTTGTTGCCATAAAATTCAAAAAAAAAAAAATATTGAAAATAATTAACGTTCTTTTTAACGGCAACAAATGTTTAAACTTAATAAGTTTTATTTAATAAATGTATTTAATATTGTTATTATTATGTTATTACATGTGCACAACTAAAAAGGAATGAGTGAACTTCCCATAAGATCAGAGTCATCTGAGTCGGGATTCACTGTTTCAATGTTCCAAATTAAGTTCCCTTCTGGGAATATGGGTCAAGTGGGCAAGTTGTCTTCATAACTTATTGACAAAAATTTATCACTTATTTAGAAATTATAGTAAAAATTTGAAAATTAAAGTTTTTATGAAACAAAACTTATACAAATATTTAGTACAAGTTTCACCATGTTATACGTGGTGAAATATTCTGCAGTTCAGAAAGAGTCGTGTAGAAAATACTTTTTTTCTTGTTTAAATTCAATATCTATGGTATTCTCAGAAAGGTGTTCTGCATTATAAGCTGTAAAAATCGGATAGGTCTATCTATACTAAATACAATTGATCAATTTGAAAACCAAAATATTTGGAGTTTTATGTCTACATTTATATATACCGATCTTACAATTTAACAATGTCCGGCAGTTCTACTGGTTGTATATTTAAACATTGTGAATCTCTATAGAACGAAAATTTAGAGATATTCTTATGAATTATATATTCGGCTATGTTGAATCTTCAATACCATGCACAAATACTATGAAGTAATTACACACACACACTCACTTATACACCATCTATGTAAATATAATGAATCTGTGTTTGTTTGTTCATTTATGACGTATAGACAGTCAAACTATTGAATCGATTTTGCTGAAATTTTCACAGAATGATCCTTATAAACCTGAAAGTAACATAGGCTGTAATAATTTTCGATAGGACCAGGGGAGAGGTAACCATACAAAGCAAATATTAATTATTGAAAATCTGAAGATATAGAGAATTTTTAAATTTAGTTTCCATCACTTTGTTAAAGAACTGTTTTACTTGACAAAATGTAGGACGGATAGAATCAGTTGAAGAGGTAACTCCCATACAGAGAAAATATTGATCATCGAATATATAATGATCCACTTCATAGAGAATTTTCAAATTTGGTCTCAACCACTTAATCAAATAAGTGTCATAATAGACAAAATGAAGAACGGATAGGATAATGGGGAGAGGTGTCCCTAATACAAAAAAATCATGATTATCGAATATCTAAAGAATTGTAATAGCAAAAGATCTCAAATTCGAGCCCAACAATCTCTCAAGAATTTGTTTTTCTGATCAAAGTGTAGTATCATGCAAAAAGGTACTCCCATACACAGCAAATATTAATTTTCGAATATCTAAAGAAGTGTAAAAGCGGGAGAATTCAAATTGGTTCCAATTACTTTCCCACGGATAATTATTACTGAACAAAATGTAGAACGAATATCTATAGACCGGGTTGGGAGATCTCCCCATACAAAGCAAATAATGACTATCAAATATCTATAGAACTATAACAGCGAGAGTTCTAAAATTTGGTTCCAATTACTTTTTCAAATCGACTCAGGGTTTGATTTGATCTTGTATATAATATATAAATACAGTATAAATTACTTGAGAAAAGTTGTTTAAATACAAAAATTTGTAGCCAATTAAAAATTCGGAGAAAAGTAGAAATTCTTTGAAAATTCAAATTTAAAGTCTTATAACTTTTGATTCCAAGCAGATATTCGAAATATTTTTCCTTTAAAATATTTTGTCATATTTTCCTTAAATTTTTAGTTCTAAATAAAAGAAAGGATATCAAAAAAATCAGACGAAATAAAGTATAAATGACAGCAGTTTAACTTAAATGATTTATTATTGACTTGTACTAAAAAATTAATCATTCTAAACAATAAATCGTTATTAAAACATTATAAACAATAGAAACATTAATTATATATAAACGATTTTTAATAAAGGAAATTAGAAATTTAAAATGTTCCCGGTTTTCAATTTTTAATTTGTAACCGATACAAATTGTTTTCCAAGTTGTTCACCGCAGACATGACAAAAGTAAATATGAGTTTTTAAATTATTAGTCGCCAACCACATCCAACGTTCCTCCTCAATTATTATCTTAAAATATTCACTAACTTTGATTAACAAGGGAACAAGGTGTGTTTCTAGAAATCGTTTATAAAAATTATAGTTAAAATAGAAAAATAATGGTAGCTGTAGATAGTGTTGTTTGTTTGTTTGTTTGTTTCTTTTTTTAACTTATTTTTTTTCTATTGTATTTGATTGCGGAATGAAATTAATTTTGTCGCATGTTTTACTTCATTACAAATCGAACTTAAATGTCTGTTTAACAATTAGTTACATTTTTTCTTAGATAAAAAACAAATGTTTACTTTGACAAGGTGTAGGTGGCATTTTTTGTTTTTGTTTTATTTTATTATTCTTTTTGTCTTCTACTAAATATAAATATAAGGACTGAGATCGAAAAATTCTTAACCCAAGTTTTTCATTAAAATTAACCATGTATTATTTGATTTTCTTTGATCGCAAAACAAGTCAGTTTTTTATGTCAAAATATGAATATATTTGTTTTCTGATTTAAATGAGTGACCTGGAAAAATGAATACTAAAATTATTGCATATTTTCCACAAAACACACGGTGGTCTTAAAAAAGTTGGTAAAGGTTTCAAAGGACTACCGTCAAACTGTCTCTGTTATTATTAAACAGTAACAGGAAAACATGTATCAAGAAAGGAAAAAACGCAAAGTGATTTACACTATACACTGAACGAAATGCCGTAGATCATATTAACGAAAAGTGTTTGTAGAACTTTAAAGAAAATATTTAAATAACATAATTTTTCTTCAAATTGAAGAATTTTCTTCAAATATAATTAAAAATTTAATCAATAAAATTTATTTAGTAAATGAAAAATATGTTATATCAACAGATATTCGCGTGGGGCTATTTCTCCCCTAGTTCTATCCTTTTTACTTTTTGTCCAGTAAAACAGTTCCTTGAGAAAGTCAGTTGGACCAAATTTGAAAATTCTCTCTGTTACAGTGTTTAGGATATTCTATAATCAATATTTGCTCTGTATGGGGATCACTCCATTTCCTTAGTCCTTTTAATTTTGTGTATTAATTTATTATAACAATTTAACGTAATTAATTCTTCAATTAAGCTAAAATTGTGTAAATTTAACTTAAATATGAATAATATTCATCAATATGAATAATTTTTTCTGTCAATTTTATTAACGTATTAATAAAACTGAATAAAAGTTATTGAAATTAACCGCATTTTTATTAACGAATTCAAAAAGTCATATTGAAAATTTTGCGTTATTTTGAAGAACTAACGAAAATTTTCGTTATGATGAATAAAGGTTTCGTTGGCTAATATTTAACCTACTTTTCTTCAATTCTACATTCTTTTTCGTAATATTTAAAACTTTTTTGGTTCAGTGTAGAAGTATGTATTTTTTTAATCGTAATAAAATTATTTAAACTGTAAGTTTTTATTATAATATGTGTAGGTTAAGAATTATTTAATCTCACTTCATAATAAAAGCAAATAAACTTTAAGAGCAGCAGCAACTTTTGGTAAGAGGAAGCCGTTAGTTTGTTAGTTTTAGTCGATTTCATTGATTTGAACAAATAGAAAATTCATTTTAACAAGCAGAAAAAGGTGGAGTATTAGAGAAATGTTAACAAATATAACTAATAGAATACAAAAAGGCTACATTTAGAAAATGACGTTAACTAAGTATACAGGGATTGGCCAAATTAAGGTGAAGAGAGGCAATGTTCAGAATTACGAGATATAAATTTGATGAAAAGTGAATAATATTTTGTGCATTTATTTAATCCAATTTGTAAAATAGTTAAAATAATATTGTATAATGTTAATTGTTTACATTTTAAACCATATTCGGCTGCACCGAAAAAATTTTGCATTTCAACAGCTAAAATATATGAGCATAGAAGAATATAGTTTGGGAAAAATCCTCGTGTTGGTACTGCAGGTTAATGTGATCTGTAATTTGTTATTTTAATTATTGGAGACAAACTTCATTGACGTTTTGTTACATTTAGAAGTTCAATAGCCCATAGTGCGTTTCATTTATTACAAAAACGTTTGTGGCGCATTTCAGTGGAATAATCATAAAAGTAGTTACATTTATTGAAGACATGTAAGACGACAAATTTCAAAAGATTTTGTTCACATTAAAGAGTTTTATAAGCTTAAATTCTGCGAAACTATATATGAACCAATACTTGCAAAATTACTTACATATAAAAAATGTAAAGAAATGGGATTCAAGATATGAGTTTTATAAGCCCAAACAACAATTTCAAAAAAAGTGTTTATCAGGGAGCTATACCTAAATATGAGCTTTTATGATTAAAATTAGCTGCATTTGTTCATATTTAAGAGTTTTAAAAGGAAACTATAATTAAATATAGACCAATATTCGTAAAATTAGTTACATATTTTACAGAAAAGCTGATTTGCAAAAGAAGTCATTAAAATGCAAAAGTCTTCAGAGCCACAAATCATTGGTCTTTCCAGTTGAAGGCGCTGATCTTGAGCTTTAACAGCATAAAAGGTCACTTTATTATTAGACATGGAAGGTGTTTTCATGACTACGATTGTAATTCAGGATGATCTGAGCCACCTAGATCTTTATAGTTTTTTTAGCAACTTGCTTTCGTTTCAGCTTTGGTTTGCTGTAGTTAACTCGATCCTGTTGGACAGCAAGGGAATAATGCAAACGATGTTGTGAATATTCTTTTGAGTCAATTTCTAAACATAATGGGAGACATCATGACGTCTGGATCTATTTAATAACTAGAAAATAAAATGTAATTTGCAAGTAAATCCGGTTAAAACAAAACTCGAATTATTTGCAACAAGAGCAAAGATTTATAGTTGCAGACTTCGCAGTTAAGAAATGCGAAATCACTTTTTCAAGAGATGCTCCATACTTAGACAGTACTATTGACTCAAAGATATGGAGATATAACACTTATACAAAGGGCTTCGTCCAAATATTTATCAATAAAATCTGAAGCTTTACATTGAAAGTACTTATAGCTTCATTGTACGGTTAAATCTTTCCGAAATCAAATAACTTTTTGGTTTGAAAAATGTTTGAAAGTTGTGTCAAAATCCAACTAGTCGATCAAAAATTGCAGATTTATATGTTTATATTTTATATATATGAAATATTTCATATTTCTGCGACCCAGATTTTAAAATTTTGCAAATTTTAGCTTAATATTTTTATACTGATCCCATTTGTATGAAGGGGAAATACATACAACCGTATATTATGACCAGTTTTCATTGAATTCGGATACTTATTCTAGACGTGAAAATGTTTCTAACCGGCAGACGAACAGACGGACATAACTTAATCGACTCGGATTTTAAATTGAAGAATATATATGCTTTTTAAGGTATAAAGTAATTTCTTATTAGCGTTACACTTGTGGTGGAGGTTATAAGTATCGAGTCTTTCCCCACGTTGTATTGTTTCATTCCAACATATTATTGTGATGATTAAGGTCACTGGAGTCATACTTTTTCTCTATGTTCTGTTATAAATTTCAGTTTGGAATGGAATTCTTAATTGATTTTTTGTATCGCCATTTATTTTCCTTTTCTCCTGCAATCTACACTATATCTCCAAAACCCCTAAAATTGTGCTAATCTACACATCAATTCTAATAAATCATTATCATACTTAAATTGTCAAATATATTCTAATCATTAACTATAGAATAGATCTCACTTGCATCCCACAATAAAATTAATTTACTTGTTAATTGTAAATATTTGTAGGAAACATTAAAACATTCCAGTGGATGATAAGTTGTTTTTGTTGTTTTTGCTAATGGAAAATTATAGTTCACCCACCACATTATTATCTATTGCGTCTACATACTTTTGAAATAAATTAATTTTAATTGTTAATAATTTTTAATTAAAAATGTCATTTAGTAAAGTGTTGCATTATCGCTCATTTAATGTAACTAAATGTATGTGTGAGTGTGTGTATGCGTGTGAGTTGTCTACTTATTTAAATAATAATGTTGTCTTAATTTATTATAGCAACAACAAACAACTACAACAAATAGCATTATAATTACAATAAAATATCAAGAATCGTGGATTAAATTATTTGCAATTTTACAATTTGCTTTATTACATTTTGACACTCACATTATTTAGTTATTTTCCCTTCATTAGGCGCAATTTTTGAAATATTTTTGTATTTCAGCTTATAAATTAAACATTTTATACCCTCCATCGCCACAAGTGGTGTAGAGGGTCTATCAACTTTGTCACTTCGTGTGTAACGCTAAAATGGTATCATCTCAAATCGCATAATGTATATAAATATAAATGAAAATTTTAGTCGGATTAGCTATATACAGTCTGTCTGTTGATGTCACGACCGCATCCATAAATACTCATAGAGCTCTATGATATATTGTCTAAGTATTTTCTATAATCCTGATTTACTATTTAAAACCAGCAAAATCGATCGAGTATATTATAAGATATAGACCGATATCTGTGTTAACCTCTAAGTTCAAGCGAAAAACTTTCTTAAAATTGTCAATTATAAATCGACAAATTTGATTAAGTTTTATGTACTTCATTCAAAAAATTATCAAAATCGGTTCAGCAAAAAAAGTTATTGCAAAAAATATAAGCAATTTTATGACTCATTGAATGTTCCACGTCTGTGAGTGTATGTGTGAATGTGTATGTACGAAACGTAACGTATTTGTTGTGAAGGATATTGAAGATTCGGCATTGCCGCATATAACATTCTTTCTTGTGTTTGTTCTGTTGCATTTTTATACCTTCCTCCACTATAAGTGGTGAAGAGGGTATATAAACTTTGTTATTCCGTGTGTAACGCTAACGCTATGTCTGCCTGTTGTTGGCACGCTCACATCCGCCATAATTGACAGAGCTCAACGAAATTTAGCCTGATTATTTATTATAGTCCTGAGAAGTTTCCTATTTAAAACCAGCAAAATCGATTTAGTATATTATAAGATATAGACCGATATCTGAGACAACTTCTAAATTAAATCGAAGAACTTATGTAAAATTACCAGTCATAAATCGACAAATTAAAATAAAATAATCATAACGTCAAAAAATTTTACCTCATTACTATTCCAAAAGTCATCAAAATCGGTTCAGATGAAAAATAGTTATAGCTAAAAGTATAAGAAATTTTATGACTGATTAAGGTTTTTTGTAATATATAAAAAGTACATTCTTATATTGTACGCATTTGTGAGAGTATATGTGAGTTTATATGTGAGGGTATTGAAGATTCGGTATAGCCGAATATAGCATTCTCACTTGATTCTTTTTCCTTACACGACTATGATTGCCAGCGTAGACATAAAACCTAAAAGACAGACAGTCGTATAGACGTATCAGACCTTACACTTGCTAATTTTTACTTATTTATTATTTGAATACTGAAATTATTTACATATTTTACATATGTTTTTTCTTATTATTATTTTTGTTTTTTATTTTGTGTTTTTTTAATTCGCGTATTTGCATTTATTTACACACAATGTTTGTTTATTTGTTTGTTATTTTGTAATTATTAAGCGTTCAAATGTAGATGAGCTGGAGGTCGCAATTTAATTTAATTCAATTCAATTAAATATCGAACAATTGCTACAATGTAATTAAACACTTCTTGTGTAAAAATGCGGAAAATTAAAGATTGTAGAACATTTATAGTTTGTTATACACACAGAAAAAAAAAACAATGTAAAATCAATTAAAATATAAATAATTTAACTTTTTTTCGGTTATGATTTTGCTTCATTGACAAAAAAATGGTTACTTAACATTGCTTCGCAGTTAATTCAACTTCATGAGAATATTCTTGAATTTTTAATATTTAAATTTTACTACTTAAAAGTAATTTTAAAAACTTATTGTTGTATAATTTTATATACTAAAATCAAAAGATTCTATTAAGTACAATATTATTTGAAACGTAAACAGTTTAAATTAAACTAAATTAAAAATATTAAATCTTAAAACAACTACGTTCAATTTTGTTTTGCTTCATATTTTCTCTGTGTGTAGTAAAATTCATGTTTTTAAAGAGATTTATTGAATTTAGAGACTACAACTACTTAGATACTGTAAGTTAGAGAAAATGTATTGTCAGCTTTTATTATCCGTAAAAATGCTGTCAGAGTTTCTACACTTTTACAATCAAAGAGTTGAGTCCTTAGAAAGGACTTGCACTAGTCTTCCACTTATGATAATGATGAATATAATAGCATCACTTACATAACTTTTCTTTAATAATTCATAAAATTTGTTCCTATATTATGGTTCAATAAAATGAAAAAATAAGTTAAAAAGATAATGAAGAAGAAACAAAAATATTTCTATTCATTATCTTTCTTTAAATTAATTTTTTCCAGAAGAATTGATAATGCCTGGTGTCAAAATAATAGCACCACCCCGTTTTAACTATAAAAAAGGCAAAAATAAAAAAATTGTTGCCCACTCTAAAAAATGAGTGTAAAATTACTCTAATACAATGAGAAAAATTTCATGTAAAATTACTAATTTCGCTTAAAATGAGAATAAAATGTTTGATATAATTTTTACAAACTTTTGTCTACAAAAATGTACACAAAATATAGAAGTATAAATGTTGTAGTATGAAATATGAACATTTTCATTTAAAATTATTTATATTTCATTATTTATATTTGAAGCAAAAATCAATGTGTAATTTTACCCTATTTATAGTAGGAATGCAATTACCTACTTTAAATTGTGTAAATTTACATGCAATTTTTAGAGTGTATAACTTTTTGGTAGTATTTTATCAAATAGAGTTTACTTTTTTTCCTAGCATTTTGTAGTAATAACAGCCAACCATCGCCTTCCTATTGAATTTATTAATTTCTGGCTCCTTTCCAGTTTAATAGCGTTCCATGCCTGCTATATAGTCCTACATATTTTTGGTCGGTTTAATTACCGACGTCTTCTTTTATCCGTATGTACACAAATTATCGATTGGATTTATATCGGGAGATTGGGAGGGTCATTTCATTACAGTAACTCCATTATTCTGAAACCACTTTTTAGGATTTTGCGCTCTATAGGCTTTCAAATTATATTCTCTAAGTCTTCTAATAGAGTTTCAATACTTATTAAGAGATTTATTTCATTTTTAATCCCCGAAGCAGAGATAAATGTCGCTTTCTTTATTTGATTTAATATACGGTGAAACATTGAAGGTGGCGCCACAGTTTTTCGTCCACGTCTCCCCACTTTTAATGTGTAGGTTATGGTATTTCTAATCATTTTATTTGATTATCGAATAATATTTCTTATTTTGGCATAAGTGGTTGGGGTATAATGCGTTTATGTTTTAGTTTATAACGCACAGAAAAAATATTACTTCCACCACTTTTAAGTATACCGTTCGACTAAGAATCACTTTCAGAGTCGATTTAATGATATCCGTCCATCTGGATGGCTTGCAGGCTGCCTGGCTGTCCATACAAACTTTTGAACAAAATGCAGTCCGCAGTTTTAAAGATGTCTTAATAAAATTTTGGCATGTGCCATTATTTTGTCCCGAGGACGATGCCTATTGAAATTGGTGATTATGGGTCCATCATATCACAAATATCCCTTAGAAGTGCTTAAATCTCTCAAATATGTTGGTATTGTAATAAGAATTAGTCAAATCAAGTTTAATATAAGCAAAAATCAATGTTCAAAATTTTAAGAGGTTCTGTCCATAATTCCTTCTAGCTCCCATGTAATGCCCACAGAAAAAACCTTTTAGAATGTAGGAATCCCACATTGAAGTTGGTTTCACTATAATATACTGTACACTTAAGCATAAATTAGAAAACACTTTTTAATTTTTGGTAGCTACCACATATAATCAACAATGTGGTATAGGGTATTAAATAGTCGGTCCTGACCGAATATTACTACTTACTTGTTAATTATAAATTACAGAAGCAACTGTACACTCTTACACACTAAAAGTTATAACATTTGTTTGAAGTGTTTATTTTTTTCTTGAAGTGTAATAGAAATGATGCTATTATTTTGAGAGGTTCCAATCTGATGATTTGTCTTTATAATCCAATTTATTAAATTAATCATATTCATTTTTTATATATTGAGCTTACAATTCAGTTAAACGTTTTCAAAGAACTATTACGGATGCTTTAATAAATTATGGACAATTTTAAAATTTAATAAGGATTAAACCTTTTTCTGGAGGCTTGATGAAAAAACATAAGATATTTTAGAGCTCGACTGTCAATGGAAATAATTTTTCCCGGAAAAAAATAAATTTGGTAGTTTGCGAGGATTGTTCATTATGACAATTTCTAATGACCATTATGTAGAACAGCGATTGAATCAGAAAAAGCTTAAATCCAAAAGTGAAACACTGACGTTATAAAAGTGTAAGAAGACTTATTCAGAACATGAAAATCATATAACAATTTCAAAGTTCTGCGGTTAAGGACTATGAGGTATAATACGATCGATTAATTAATACGATCGATTGTTAGAAATAAAACTGCACTAGGGCAGCAGGGATAGAAAATTGAAATCACGTTGTATAACTAAAACTATAGAGAAATACGTACAAAATGTGTATATGAAAAGTTTAAATCAGTTGCGTTACGATGACATCAGATTGAATAACTGGACCTGCGGAACCATGATACAAGATTGTCAGGACTTGTTTCTAAGAATAAACATAGAACTATGTTTTCGACAATCGAGCTATAATATTGTTCTCAATGTGAAAATATTCAAGTTAAGTGGTTTCATGATCGGGCTGAGACAAACCAGTTTAATTTAAAATATCTAAATAAAGGTAGATGTTGTCAAGTTAACATATAACAGTAATTTGAATTCTTTTGGCTACAAAATGAAGGCACCAAGTAAGGCTTCGAATCGGGCATGATTTTGCCATTCATTGTTACTGTGGAACAATTTTCTTTTCTTAATGTGAAGGTATGAAGGATGACTTTTGAAAATATGAAATTAATGCAAACTTTGATATAGTAAAATTTTCGCATGTTGGTAAATCGGTCTTATATATTTGGTAAAGTGTACGGTAACAAGGTGGCAGTTAGATCTTTAGTTTATTAATTAGTCTTTTGGACCAAACTTTGTCTAAAGCTTGAGTGGCGACTAAAAATAACAAAACAATATTTCCTTAGTTGAAAGGATCTCTCCAGTTATTCTATTCAACTGTTCGATAGTTCCATATTTTTGTCGGAAACCAAACTGACGAATTGGCATGATATTTCTAACACTTGAAATAGGCATAATTATCTTTTGCATAACTTTCTCGAATCCAAGATTGAAATTCTGTTTCATTTCAATAAATATCTTTAAACACTTCTCCTTTTATTTAATTTAAAATTTGTATCAATGAATTTGTTTTTTTTTTTTTTTGCAAAAGTTTATTCATAAAAAGCAAGAAAGATTAAATAACAGAAATCCATGCAAAAGTTAAAAATAAACCTATAGTCGGTCAAATCCGAACATATAGTATTATACACCATTTTTTGTCTAATCCAAATACAGAAGATATGTCAATGGTGGTCAAAAGTATAAGTGTTCATAAGGCAGTTTTGAATTGATACGCTTAAAGAAGTGTATTGGAGCATTATCGTCATTGCGTTGCCAACACTGACCATCAATATTACTGTAAGGTATACAAATTCAATACACGTGAATACGTTTATACAAAATCTGATTTGGTACATCCGGTCGCGATTGTTAAAAAATATTTTTTTCGCTTATTGCCACCTTACCTGGCCTCACACTCTCATTGTCACTTATTGCAACGTTATAGATGTTGTCGGTTGGTTATAACAGTTCCAAGCAAAAAATATAACTTTTTTACTAAAAACGACAAAAAAACATAAATGTTGCATTTGTTTTAAAGCAAAGAGGACACAAATGCTTCCTGCGTACAAACATTCATTGACACCATACAAAAAACCTACATTTGTACAAACATTCATGTATTTTGGATTGTCTGTATGTCTGTCTGTCCATTCATCCGTCCGTCCACTTGCCAGTGTGTCTGTATAGTTTGTGTTACTCATAAAACATTTAACTACTGTTGTTGTCTGTGAATATTGCTGAGACTGTTTTTGTTGCTGTTGTCTACTTGCTGCTTGTTGTCTGTTGTTAAGTTCTCTTTCAATTTTTTTGTTAATATTGCAAACAGAGTGTTTGGTACAAAAATAAAGATCAATCGTATTCGATTGCAAGTTGTTCATTGTGTCGCATTTATATATTTTTTTATTCGTATTCACATTTTTTTTTGTAGAAAAAAAGCGCGGTAGGTAAAACTTTTTCCACCGATTTTTAGTTTTTGATAACAAAAACTACGAAAAAACAACAACTACAAGTAACATATAGTTAAGTCTTACTTTTTTTGAGTTGTTTATTCCTTGGTGGCGATTTGTTGTTTCTGAAAAATAAATGACACTGAGGATTTGGTGACATGTTATTTCCATTTTAAGATCTTTTCCCAACTTAGCAGTTTTATATAATAAATATATATAGTTTTTTTTGTTGTTTTTGCATAAAGTGTGACATTCTTTAATTGAATGAATTAAAGATTTAGTCAGTCAAAAAAAAAAAAGGAATTAAATAAATATTAACGATTGAAGTAAGAAAAACGTCATAATTGCTGATTGTGCTTGCAACAATGTTTAGGTGAAACTGGTTATAATGTTAAAATATATTGTTATTTGATAAATTATATGTCGACTTCAATTTAATGAGAGATATATTAAGAATATATTTATATTCTCCCCACCACCACTAATGATGTATGAAGGTTTATTAGCATTTTTCATATCGAGTGTAACTCCTAGAAAAAATCATTTTATAGTTTTAAAATATCTCTTATTAAATTGAAGTCCACAATCAATTTATCACCACAAAAATATTTCTACAACATAACCAGTTTCACCTTAACATTGTTGCGAACAAGTTCAGCAATTTATCATATTTCACAAAAAAGTAAGAATGTAATATTCGGTTAATTCAAACTATATATGATCAAAATATGAATAAATATGGACCGAGCGATTTTATGATTTGAGTTTGTATAAAACATTTCATGTTCAAAATTCTCACTTATATGTAGGTCTATTTAAGATCATTTGTAAATTAAACTTCGTTGGCAATTCAGAATCAATTTGTCAGGAAACTAACTGGAGAGAGATAACATCTTGAGAAATGAGCTAAAAGGCTCATAGATGGAAAAGGTCCAGATAATGTGATAATTAGGGAATATTCGATATAATACCATGCAAATAGTTGAAACGATTTCTTCAATATTCAATTCTGGTCGAACAGAAACCTGACATACATACTCTTGGCGACTTTGTGCTTTACGGATGGATACAATAGACTGAGATTCTATATAGATTAATCAGAAACCAGAATATGTCCTCTACTACCAGACTATAATATGGTCATGTGAGAGGAAGAACGTGCTATCAGAGTAGGTATAGTTTAGTCCAGGCACAACTTGGATGGATTGACACACAAAGATCTATATATCATTTCTAACAACCAAATGTCAATTTAGGCATTAGAATCCAATGATGGTAATTTAACGACATTGCCTTTCTTCAATCTCTCTTCAATCTAACTTCCTTAAAAAAAACCTAAATCTATTTTGTGATTAGAATTGTCTTTGTAGACCGATTTTCTCGAAATTCGGAGAGAGTGATCTTAAACTAATTGATAGTAGCAGGGGTATAACGCAATTATCATTTATCGATTATATATAGAACAACTGCCTCAAAAGAAAATTTGTCCTAAAGACTTTCAAAAATTCTGATTTGATTAAAAAAGCTTGGCAAATGGGACTACGAGAGTAAGAGAATATTCGCATAAAGCGAATATTAATTTTAAAATATCGATAAAACTATTGCAATAAGTGTTATATAATGTAATCCAAAAATATAGGGGGCACTACCTGGATGATATTTACTCATACACAGTAATTATTATATTGATTATCTGTAGAACTTTTCTATTGAGCTGAATATTTAAAATTTTAAAAATCAATAATTTTTTATCTCGAAATGACAAACACATTTCGAAAATTGTTTTGAATCATCAATTGGTCTTTCTCAGTTTGAACTCGTTTTTTAGTCAGGTCATTTCTATAAAACCTAAATTAAAGAAGGGAAAATAAAGTAAAAAATGTCTTAAAGAATCCTTTCAATCAATAAGGAAAATATAAACAAGGATATGATGACATTCTACTAAGCTTTGCGATTTATGTTTTTCCTGTTGTCCTTTAGAATTTAATATGACAGTGACCGAAAAGAAATCAACTAAAGCCAAACTACAAGAGAAGCCAGAACAGAAATGTAAGAAAGACAAAAAATACTTAATCTTAATACGTGCAGCAATGCTTTACCACCAGTCAGTCAGTCAGTCGAACATATACCAATGCAATCCATTTTTTTCTACCAAACATTCAGTAAGTGAGTAGTCAGTCAGCGACTCAATCGTTATAAATGAGACAGACAGTCAGCAACAGTTTGTATTTGATTGCTGGAGCTTAGGCATGCTTAAGATAATGTCACCAGCAACAAAAACAACAACTGAAATCACCAAAAAAAAAGCAGAGATGAAATTTAAAGAAAAGAATCTCAACCGAAAAACTTAATATTTAACAACAGAACAACGAATTTCCGTTTGTCATTCAATTTGGGGATTCATTCAACTGAATGAATGAAAATCCATGACGTAGAATTTTTAGTTAAACCGATTTTTGTGAATGAAATTGATTCAATACTTCTAGTTCGTTCTTTCACTGTTTCTTATTTCCTTTTTGTTGTTCTCTTTGGGGAGTTGTTAGTGAATCAAATGTAGAAATAACGAATACGATTGGAATAAAAAAAGTGTCAACATACCAAATCAAAGATTTGCAGACAAAACTGTATTCAGTATTTTTGATTTTCTGATTTTACTTCTGTTGAGGTGTTAAAGTTGCCAACTAAGAAGCTAAGGAGGTATGAAGGAACAGGCCAAATATTAAAGCAATAACTACAAACTGCTATATGGAGTAGTTGAATTTAACAAAGAGATTGTCTGATAAAAATTACCAATACGATGTCTGTCTGTTTGGTAGTGTGAAACTAAAAAAGGAAATAAACAAGCGTCACAATATAAAAATGGAGTGACCTTATACTTTTAAGAGAAAATGGATTTAAGTATTAAAACAAAAACTATTAAATAGTTTTGATAATCTGACTCGATCTATTCTTAGGTTTACGTCAGACATTCTACAGAATACTTCTTTTCGAATATTTTAATAACTGTTGAAGCATTTTTATTTGTAGAGCAAATATGAGGGAATGTGCTATTAAAAGTTTGAGTTACTGAAAAGTCTGATAAAGGAAATATGGTAGTATTGCTTCGTGATTTTTTTATCCAATTTCAGAATTTTACCTCTTTAAAGTGTTTGGTATTTCAGTCGTACATCATGTACTAGAAGTATAGTTCATATGGCTCCACATGCTGTTCCCGTTATGGAAGACTTTTATTAATTATTTTTTTCAATCTTTGAATTATTTGCATTCAGAGTTTTAATTAAAATCTGAATAATTTATACGGTAAATAATTTATAATTTTCAGTATACTATATTGACCCAAAGCTATAGGGTTAATAAGAAATTGTCATTTAATAGAGAAGTCACTACATGACATGATTATTGTGAATATATTTAGAAAGAGCCGTACATTATATGGAATAGTTTCAGGTTGATCCATCTTTAAGTAAGTAGATAGATCACATGCTAAGATAGATGGTATAGTATGAAATTTATCTCGTATTACCAAAATAATGCCTATTTATGAAGACATAATACTTTATAAATTCGCTGAGGCTAAGTGCAGTATATTTACCATGACTGGACCGATTTTCTTGAAACTTTCGCAGTGTCTACCTGCATCCCTGGAAGGAAATGTAGTCTACAGTTTATGGTAGAACCAGGGAAAGAGGAACCCACATACAAAGAAAGAATTTATTAATAAATATCTAATGAACTATTACATTTAACAGTCTTAAAAATTTCTAGCAATCCTGCTACTATGAGATAGATTCACTGGTAAACATATAGGACGACAAAGATCAGGAGGAGAGGTAGTCACCATACAAACTAAATATAGATTACCAAATATCTAATGAACTATTAATTATTTATCGGATATTTATAAAACTCTTAAAGCGAGAGTTTCAAGAATTCGTCCCAATCATTTTCTCAATGCTCTATTTCGTTGCACAAAACCAAGGGTTGATAATTACAATTGCCCATACGAAGGCAATTGTAATTATTGAATATCTAAAGAACTATTAAAGCTTTTTGTGAAAATTTGTAGAACAAAGAAACGTTAACGGATAAAGTTAGTTCTCTATTTGTACAACACTCTTTCAGTTGTAGATTCACTTTACGACTTTTTATCTAGAGGTACTGATGATCAAAATTTATTTATTCCTTTACTTAAACGTGTGCCAAATTATCCAGGTAACAAAGGTCGAGTGTTAAAGATCATAGTCTAGGATATTGCAATTAATTATCTAAATTAAGCTAAATTAAAAGACCGAACACTGTGTAAAAATTCAATAGTTGTAGCCAAATCGCTACAAAAATACTACACAAATTAATAAAGATGAACTGAATACAATAATAAAAGTCCTTACGAAATATTCGGCCCTGTGGATTTTTCAAAATCGAAACAATTCGCAAATAATTAATGTTTAAGGAGAACAGTTTACATATAAATTTTGATCAAAGTTTTATGCTTTAATGTCTAAATCACTAAAGAAAATATGGTCTGCTTTTTATAAAAATAAAAAAAAAACTAAATAGCAACTGAAAAAAGACCACAGTTAAAGATTTTATTATTTCTTATTTTTTGTTCGAAAATCGTTTTGCTGTTTTATTTCACAGAATTGACTCCAAAAGTTGTTAAAACAATATTTTTTGGGATTTTTTTTAAGTTTGATTCAAAAGGTAAAAGAATCGAAGCAAATTAATTCACACCTTGTTTATATTTTTACAAAAATCAACGGGCAGACGGACGGACATACACACAGACATGTATTTAAGTAGTAGATGAATGGATCTCTCTTTCGATACGCGTACATTTGTAAAAATTGTTTTAAGAAAATAAAAATAAATTCGGTGACAAAAAATTTATTTTGTTGTGTTTTTTTTTTTTTTTTTTTTGAAAATTATCAACCACCACACACTTCACTAAAACGCAAAAGGAAAAAATCTAATATGCAAATTGTTTCAAAAGAATTAACAAAAATATTGTATGAATTGTATTTTTAATTTTTGTTGCTTTCAAACTTTGTCATATGTGTTTGAGTCAAACAAAACAAAAAACATTGATTTGAATACCGCAAACATTGTTTAATTCAATATAAAAAAATAAAACAACAAAATTAAGAAAGAGAAAAAAATCAATTTATTCAAATTATTTACAGTTGAGAAAATAGAAATGGCAGAGTTACGGCGGATAACTTTAAATTGTCAGAATACAACCTTTTTATTAAATTTTGATATAAAATTGGTCTATATAAATACTTGACTCATACATATTTCTCACAAGAGAGAATATTTTATATATAGAACCCAGTGGTGATTTCTATCACAAAATATGCTAATCTTCTACATATATAAAAACAATCTGAATTTTTTGAATCATGTTTCGGACATCATTAGAAGTTTAATAATTAACATTATCTTAAGTTTCAAGAATTTAACATCTCATCGCAATAACTTTCTTATTAGCTGAAAAAATACTAATAAGAATATGGAGTCATCCCCATAGAGCACATTATATTATAATCGAATATCTACAGAACAATTATCTGTTAAAGGGTTTCCTATACTACAGAACCCAAAATAAGACTTCAGTCCCCATTTTTACGCCATGAATCGGTGTGGGACCGAATTTTTATACCACTGCATCACAAACATTCTCACCCCACATTGTTTGCCCTTGTCCTAAACAGTTTCCTATTTAGAATCAGCAATATTGATTTATAAGCAAAAAGATATAACGCGATGTCTGAGACAATTTAGAAAAAATGTTTTTTTTTTCTAAATTTTTTCAACAAAAAAGCAGTTGAAACTCAACCTTAGAGTACAGAAGTATGTACCTCATTATCGTACAAAAAATACCAAACTCAACAGGAAAAAAGTTTTGATACACTCTAAGATCATGGCACATTGAATATAGAGTGTATTGGTCGCAGTTTTGAAGATAATTTTCTGAAATTTATCGGGCCATATTGCTCCTTTATATTAGCTATTCCCTGAATAGTTAATTAAATGGTTCTTAAATATGGAGCGATTTTACCGAAATTCCAACATTAATCTAAAGTGTTTTCAATATATGTAACTAATTTCATCCACATTCCATTTCATTTAGAAAATTTCTTTCATTATCATCATTCATTCAATAATATCGCCCAATAAAATGTATGGCTCGGTACCAATATTTACAAGTAATTTCAAGAATATTTTTCCATATTGACCTTTAGTTTTTATAAAGGTCTTTATTTAAATTAAATGCTTCATAAGTATTTCATATTAAATAACATTTCACTTATTTTTCTCAAATTGTGAATTTTCAAGTTCTAACGTTTTCGTAGATAACAAATACTTTTGTGGAAAGTTTATAGCTTGGCTGAAAATCCAACCTACAATAGGCTTGCTTCAGTCAATATTAATATTTTTAATTAGTTTTTGTAAAAAATAATCGAGCAGCATAAGAAATATATTATTAGGATTTTGGGAAAGAGAAAAAAAGGCGATAACTTATATAGAAACTACGAAATTGGTATGTTACTTTTGCTATTTTTTTACTCATCACTGTTCCAATAATCCTCTAAATTCATTATACAAATGTATATGAATACCCAAACATTTGCATGTAAGCATTTATATAATTATATTGTATGTATGCAAATGTTTGTATGTATGTATGTATTTTCAAAAAAAATATAAATTTGTTAGTTCTATAGACATACAGTAGTAGTGATAATTATGTATACAGTACAACTACTAAATATAATAAATTACTAATAAAATATGTGTACGTTCATGTTCACGAAATACAAAACAAAATACTCATGTATTAAGTCAAAGGAGTGACACCATATTAAACAAATGAATACATTTATTAACATAGTTTTATATACATACATATGGATATATATATCAATGTACATATTTAAATCACTAAACAAAAATACAATTTCTTATTGCCTTTTATTTTGGGATTAAGTAGTTTAAGATACTCGTAAATATTTACAAATGTCATATATAACTACATACGTTTACATAAATATGTGTATTCAAATAATATGTAAAAATAGTGACATCTTGTAGACACGTATTTTAAAATAAATACATATATACGTATGTAAATATATGTTTATTTAG
Organism: Cochliomyia hominivorax; assembly: GCA_004302925.2. Lineage (NCBI taxonomy): Eukaryota > Metazoa > Arthropoda > Insecta > Diptera > Calliphoridae > Cochliomyia > Cochliomyia hominivorax. The sequence goes on from PYHX02000413.1 coordinate 58,057,644, forward strand.
TGTTATTTAAAATCATAAATATTTTAAAATATATTTGAAAAAAAAAAATGGGAACAGCCTAAATGGCATTTAAAATTAACTGTTTACATTCTATTATGATCCCACAGTATTGGGTTTCTGGGAAGTTTTTATTTTATGGTGTTTTGTAAATGGATCATGATTAAGTAAAATATTGTTTTCAAATGTATTTGTTTCAAGTCTTCATATAAATTACACTCAAATGGACCTATACGAGTCCATAATATTATCTTGGATATTATAAAGTCTATCTTGACCAACTGTAACATTCAATTTCCAAAATAAATCTATATACGACTATTTTTATACCCTCCACCAGAAAAAGTGGTGATTAGGATATATTAAGTTTATCATTCCGTTTGTACTGCCAATACGACATCTTCCTAGACCCCTATAATTTAGATTTTTTTGCATCAAATCAAAATTTGAGTCGATTTAGCCACAATATTGTTCGAAATCTACATCGGAGGGCCAAAAATAAGTAGAGCTGTTTTTCAGACAGTGTAGCTGGTCCTATAATAAAAATTGAAACAAAAGTGAACCATTTAATTTTCAGGGTCATTTTGACCCTCCATATGTAACACAATGTTAAGTAAGAAGCAGCATTTTGATGGGATGGCTACAGGCAATTAGCTGGTAATAATAGTTAAACATAAGTTATCAGCTAATGGGCTCCAAATCATTAATTCGGATCCCACAGAGAACCGTAATGATATTTTAAAAGGCTTCAAAATAATCTGGAGCTAATAAAGAGCCGAAAAACAATTTTATACTTGGTCAAGCCCGACCATGTAATGCTCTATACCACATTGTTGGTTATAAATGACACCTACGAAAAATTTATGAACGACCGTCGACTAATTTCCTTTTCTGATTTGTAATTAAGTGTGAAGTACATAATTAGAATACTAATACATCGGAGCTAGAAGAGGTAATGGACCGACCCTCGTATAATTTTGAGCATCAATTTCAGATTTTTTCTTTAACCAACATTTACAAGAAGGTGATAGTTGCCCTTCTTACCGAGATTTGATAAAGTTCTAGGCAATTAAATTTCAACGTTGTAGCAGCTTTGAATATATAATTTTTGTGTAGAGTTGCCCGGTATTCAAAAATCACTTTGGGTGAATGTAATTTCACATATAAGAATTTTCCTAATGAATATTCTGCTGGTAGAAAAAATCTTTGATTAAAAGTTTAAATGGAAAACGCGTATTAAGAATTTTTCGATTTCAGTCCTTATTTAGGTTTGAATTGAAATGTATTCCTTTCGAACTTTGGCTGTTCTTTTCTCAATACGCTTTTGTTAGGATTACATAACGAGAAAACAAGCCTTGCGATTGAACTCTTTGAGTAACATCAGAATAACACACACAAATGTTTATTTCCGACTAAGTTGCGCTTTAAGGAATTTGACACTTAACTAGTGCACCAACATCTAATAATAACATACACATCTTTCAAAGCTTTCTGGCCTTCTTTAATTCATATTTATGAGAATTAACATCATATTTTGGCAAATAGTTTCAGTACCATTCTCGATTCAACTCTTTATTTTGAATATTGAATATTAAATAAATATTTTATTTTATAACATAAAATTCTGTTTATTATTCTTTCAAAGAAAATATTTCTGTGATTCCAGACATGTATTTTAAAAACTTGGGCTTGTACATAAATTTTGGCACGATATTTGAATATTACAAAACGACATAGTATTACAATGGTATAAACACGAAAATGACATTGTCAGCCATACAGTCACCGAAACATCACACTATCTATTCAACCAATTCACCAAACAACCGATATTTACTTCCATCAACATTTTAACTACTCTGTTTGACACTCTTCGACTATTTGGGGGGCCTAAGGAAAAACGAACTGACATACGATTTGGACAGACATAAAGAAACATTTAAATATGTACTAAATATATAAAAATCCAATATTAAATTCTTTTTATTTACAGATGTTTTTGTTATTGTTTTTAGTATTCAAAAAGTATTTAAAATTCCTAAAAGCGTCTCCCAAAGAAACACACACAGAAATTAAAAGAAAAAAATGAAACAAAACGGAGAAAAACAAAAACAGTGATTTGGAAAGGGTTCGTTGTGGTCGCTGAATATGAAGACAATGAAATACACGTTTATGTTTGCAATAATATATTTTGATACCCTACACCATCATTTTTCTTAGAATGAGTATATTTTTCAGACACAAAACAATATTCGAAATTTATTAATAATGTTCAGTTGTTTTTTCTGAACTATCCCTCCGAAACTATTGAATGGTCAGACTAAAATTTCATATGGTCCCATGAAAAATAATTGAATCTATCAGGTTGTCATAAAAGAAAGTGATGTTTAAGATGTTTGTATATTTTTCAGACTGTCCAATGATATTTAGAGAGCATCACCTCAGATATGGGCATACAACACCGCCACATTTTTTTGGTCCCGGTCACTCAAGGTTATAAAAAGATCAGAAGAATTCAGGACAATAATGAACCTTATATTTGCATTTGCTCTATCTACAAAAGAATGAGATGGCTCACAGGTGGAAAACGTTAACCCCTTATTTTGTGTCCTAATTTTTATGACTCTACAGGAAAAATGACAAAGAATTGATTATCATTTTATTGGATTTCGGTTATACATCTAGTAGTCGCATTGACAGAGCACTGTTCGATTCGTTATGAAATTTCTTAGGAGAACATCCATCTGAATAATTTAAATTATTATTTTGTATTATCAGACAAGCGTAAGGTGTTGTATTGGAATAATACCGAATGCTTTTATATATCATATAAGAAACGCGCCATATTAAACCACGTACGTGTTTTCCATTATGGACGAGGTTGCCAATTTATTTGGAGGTTCAAATCAACATTTAGGCAGGAGTAAGCTAGATTTAGACCACAGCAGTAGTACTGATATATCTATGTATCAGATACTTCGATTGCCTAAATGTTGCATTGGTGTGTAGGGATATCCGTTCCAAACCCGTAATCCTTATAAAAACTTAATACCGTAATGTTCCTGTAGATTAAAACATGGCATATTATTGAATAAAATATTGAAAGTTGGAACTATGTTCTGATATCTCAGTTATTAATATAGTTTTGGATGCTTTCCTCGGAAGATCCTCACTAACAGCGGAAATAATGGGGAAACTTAAGTAGAAAAATTTGAAAATTGTATATGTTGGAATACAACATACCGGGGTCTATTTGAAATTAACGCAAGCAATTCTATTATTCTAAGAAGGAAGAATCGAAATAGAATATCGGCAGTCACTTGCAAAACACTACAAACAATAATCCGAATAGAATTTCTCTGGAACTTTCCGTTCGCCATTTTTAAAACGAATTTCAATTCCACCGATGACAGAATTGGATTTTGTTTTTCGTTATAGAATACAACTTTTAGTTCACATGATCTTACGTTTAATTTGGTCAATAACTATATTCTAAATGACGGAGTACATAAGAGAACAGAAGAAGAAGGTACTCAGCGCAAAACTGGAGAATGGAAATAAATTTTTAACTTCCGAGTGGCTTCCAAGATTTCAGTATAATTTCACAAAGTGAAGCAGAGACGCAGATCATTTAAAGTTTCTCAAGGGTCCCAAAGTTGGACACTACGTGTTATAAAAATATTAAAAATAATCTACATTTCTTATATCTGAACCCATTTAAAAATTACATATGCGTGAATTCTGATAAAAAAAAGACCTGCGAAACTTTGTCTTATAGAGAAATTATATCTTACAGTTATGATTCAAAAATGTTCAAATTTAATTTTCGTCAAATCTTGTCTAAGCGTTTATGCTTTTATGCTACTGAATTCAAGTTTTCTAAAAAATATTCTTGCTGCATAACGGATTGCAAAACGTATGAGAAACAATTTTTATGTTGCTGATGCTCGAATTGAAAGTAAGTTTAGAACGAAAAAGCACTCAAAATTTACTAAAAAGATTTTGGTATGGCAAAGAATCCAATCGGAACAGGCTCTATAAATACCGAAATTTACATCAAGGATGTTAACAAAAAAGCCTGCTTCATTCCAAGATTCCATAATGTATTAAAATATTGATATTTCTGAAATAAAATAATGATAAAGCTCCCATTACTATTATTCGCCAGTCCATAACTGAATGCTTGGCTTTGTGTGACTCCTGACGTAGCAAGCGTTTCATAGAAGCATATTTGACTCAACGACAATTGCTGAAACAACTATGAAAAATCAAATTTAAATATTCAATTCATATATCGTTAATATAGTATAGGGAACTATATGTTCGCTTATGATCAACTATAACTTTTTTTCCTCTTTTTTGTCGTTATTTTTTTTCTCAAACAAAATATTTAAACATGTTAAGTAGGAAAAAGTATTTTTATTGTTTTCAAATTTCAAATAAATCGTTTTCATTTATAGAAAAACAAACGATTTTACCGAAAAACGCACACACTCAAACATACACACATACACTTTTACAAACACCAAAATTTTTAAATAAAAATTTAAATACGAAAAAAATATATTGAAAACAAAAACATCATTTTTGACACATTATTTAGCAATCATTGTTGTACGATTGACAATTTCAATATAATCTGAGTGGAATATTAAAATCAATGACATTTCAACCGACCAACTGTCTGGCAAACAAAGTGTCTAAAAGCCTAACCGTTCGACTAAAAGACCAGCAAACAAACAAACAAACAAACAAACAAACATCAAATAAGTTATAATTGAAATTTTATAAGAATAAAAAAATATGGTTTTTAGATAAAGTTCATTATGAAGTAAGATTTTTATATCTTATGGATTCCTGTTTATTGTCTCTAATGATATTTTTTGGTTTGTTTGTCTATTTGTTTTTACTTTCCTCTGCATTTCGTAAACGCCAACAACTTTTGTGGTCGTTTTTTTTCTTTGTCACGTCTTTTTAAAGAGAACATCATTTAAAACTTTGTTTTAGACCTAAATTACAACGAACGTGACTACTAATGAAACAAAATGGTTAGTAATGGATACAATTCCTCTGTTTTTGTTTTTAAATGACCACAAAATACTATGGATTCATGGTGGTAAAATTTGTTTATAAAGTCAATGAATTTTCAATTTTTATTGTTGAAATAATGTCAAATACATGTGTAATTAGTTGCGTATTCAGGGTCTTCTTATTTCTAAAAACGACACCAATATCAGATTAACATACATATGTGTATCTACGTAATGTCGGTATGTAAAAAAAATTCAATAAAATTGTTATGTAATGACTATTTATTGATAAATAATCAATTCACCAGCCTATAAAAGATGATCATCAATGAATTTCAATTTAAGTTTATTTTTTGTTCAAGAAATAAACTCTCTTTAACAATTGAAATGATTCAATTGGATCAAAATAAATAATCTTCCGATATTTGTTATATATAAAATGTTTTAACATTTATATTAACCTGACTTTTTCCCGATGCTCCTTGCTGCACAAAAATTTTTCTCCGTCGTTCCTTTTAAAGATCACACTTCAGGACCTGTATTTATATTTTTTACATTATGGCCAAATTCAAAGTTTTTCGCCTTAACAGGTCTTCGAAAATTTTATTACAAATACTTTTATAGCTTTTCATATCCTACAATTAAGAATCACTTTTTATGTAGGGTACCCTATGATACTACCTGCCCTCTATTTTCCCAAAAGCAACTCCTAAAGAAAGTGTTTGGCACTATATTTTTTCACTCTCGCTGTAATAGTCCTGCACATAATCGATAATTAATATACGCATTGTAGGTGGACTACATCTCCCCTGATCCAATCACTCCTATATCTTGTCCACTAACACTGGTCCTTGGTAAAGTAAATAAAATGAAATCTTTATATTCTAACTTCAATAGTTCTTAAGAAATTCTATAATTAATGTTAGCTTTGTATGGGGACAACCTTAATCCCTGCTCCTATCCAATCTATCCTGAAAAGGCAATTTAAAGCTCTTTCTGTAATAGTTCTTTAGGTATTCGATAATTAAAATTAGCCTAATAAGGGGCTACAACTCTCGCTAACACTGTCCGTCTTACATTTTGTCCAGTGAAACAAAACCAAATTTTAAAACTTTCACTATAATATTTGTTTACATGTTTGATCCTTAAACTTTTCTTTGTATGGGGGCTATATTTTACCCTTATCCTACCCATCATATATTTTTACCACTGAAACTATTTCATAGCGGCATGATTACTACAAAATTTCAGGACTTTTTGGTTATAAGAGGGCTATCTCTCTCCCTGATCTTATCTTATCCGCCCTATATTATTTTCAGTGAAGCTATTACACAGTTACATATATTCAATACACTCTAAAAAAAATTCATATAAATTTACTCTATTATTAGTGAATAATTGGACTCCTACTATAAATAAAGTAGAATTACACATTGATTTTTGTAAAAAAACAAACAAATATTTTGCTAATTTATACGCCAAAATTCCTGTTTCAGAGTTATCGATATTAAAAATTTCTCACTCCAGTGCCCTACACAAAACTTTGTTTGTTTCCTTACCAACCAAATTTCAAGAAATTTGGGTAAAACTGTCAGAAATATCCGATGTTAAAAAACTCCCACCATTCTACTGGTCTCTAAATGGAAATTTTGTAATCTTCAGTAAAATATTGTCAAAGTGCTGTTCATGTGACAAATTTATAGATATAAACGATATTAAGCATTTGGTTTGTACTACTCCACGCCCTATCTAAAAAAAGAATATAGTGCCTAACGTATTTCACGAAAGGCAATATCAGCGTGCCAAAATACAAGAAATTGGATAACCTTTTCAGTCGTAATTTTTCAGTTTTAACTGATATTCTCAGATAACGATCCATAACTTTTTTTCTATTGAACCGACTTTGTCGGAGAAAGACAAAATTGCATTGAACTGGCAAACAGGCTACAAATGGACATGGCGAAATCGACTTTTATTTTGATTTGATGCAGGAATATATATTTTGTGGAGTCTAAGATGATTCCTTCTTGGTCTTACAAACGGAAAGATAAAGTTAATTTATAATAAAAAATCTATAGAAAACTTTGGTAATAAAAAATCTGATGTCCCAGTAAGAATAGATTTAGCATATAATATATGCAATATAGAGTCAGTAGCAGTTTTACTTACACCTAATTCCGGACTTTTTAAGAAAATTTTAACTGGGTATTAAAAAATTGAGAAAGACTTTGTAAAGTGATTTTTCAATTCATTTATCAGGATCGACCAGTAATTTAATATAATCACAATAAGTTAAAGGAAATATTATGGTTATGTTATGGTTTATTCTCGCACCTAGAATAATTGACTGAATTTAATGAAACTTGTTTTGTTATTGTCTAAAGTAGTTTCCTGTTTAAAACCAGCTACATACATACATAAGCAAAACATTAAAAATTTTGCAAAAGTATTTGGATTAGAATTCTTTAATGTACTTCATAATTGTTGATACTCCCCAAAAGCATTGTGTCATATATCCCGCAATTTTGAAGATAATAATCTTAAAATTTGCACAAAGATATGCTGGCACCATAATTTGTCCTGGCTCCTATAATTTTATAGAGGTCTTTTCTGAAATCCGTGTTTAAGCTGATGATCGAATAATTAGTTTTCTGGTACAATATCTTCAACTCAACTGGTTATTTAAAATTCGGCACAGCCGAATATAGTATTCTTATTTATTAAAATATTTTGATTTTTGAAAATAGTAATATTTATTAACAATTTTTTTATGGACTTATAATTTTATTCAATTTCCAATTTCATAGTTATCGTTAGTCCAAACACAATTTCTCCTACCGAAGTTCCTACCATGCGATAAAATCCTGGACGCAAATGGGAGGGAAAATTATCGCTTTTTAATTCACAATTTTCGCATGTCATTCGACGTTTAGTTAAAGGAGCCACAAATTTATCCTCAAAATTTATTGCATTTTCACAACAATCCAACATTGTATCCATTAAGAAATGTTTGTATAGGAAATTTACACCATCCGTAAAAATAGTGGGCGGTATTCGAAATGGTGTCAACATATAGGTTATTGCATTGGAACTATAATAAATATCAACTTTTCCTGTAGCTTTGTCTGTATTGATATCCACTTTAAAATCGAGATAACCGCTTATGGCGAAAATGCCCCGGGTGGGTTGTGAGATTTTCCAGTACATATCACAATTATTTGTTGTGGTTACATTCCACTCAACATCTATAATATCGACAATGTATTGCGATTTCTATAATAATTTTGTATTTTAATCAAAAAAAAAATAATATAAATTACTGAATTAATTTCTCTTACCGCTTTTGTAGCAACTACGAAATATGTTAAACACAATAAAATTCCAATGAAAAACATTTTTTACTTGTCAAAATTGGTTCAAAATTTATTCCATTTATACTGGAATTTTTAATATTTTTTTAGTTTTTCTCATGTTTTTACGACAATTACGATTGAATTATCTTTTAGAATCAAATAATTTATCATTTAAAATTTACATCATGTTTGATGCGAAAATGCTTCAGTGATTTCATGTTTTAAAAACACGGTTTACGGTTAACTTTAATGGAAAAACAAAAATGTTTTTAGATCTATAAAAAGATAGAAATCTATATATCGCTCACTTGCTGCAAAATAGTCATAACTCCAAAAATCAATGTTGTCAGTTGAAGAATTTTTAATTTTTTAGCAGAAACATATTTATTGGAATCCATGAATACAAAGTTTAAATTTGGTTAATTTTTCAAACGCTGACATAAAATATGCAATGTAAACTAAACAAGCGCCGAAGCACAAACGCTTTGGTTCTGAGCAATAAATTATATAATTGGAATAATAATAATAATAATAATAATAATAATAATAATAATAATAATAATAATAATAATAATAATAATAATATATTTGTAGAAATCCTGTCTCATATATGAATGGTTCATTCACAAATATTTGCCAGATAAAAAAATCTTGTAGCACATAAGCGATCTGTATTTTTTTTGTTGAAAAAATTCCGATAGGACCATATGTACTCCCATATAAAACAAATATTAATTATCTAAGGAACTACTACAGCAAGAAAGCCTGGTTCAGGTATAAAGATACCAACTAGTCCAAGCAAGTTGGACTAGTTGGTATGAAAATTAAAGATAATGCAGGTTAAAAACTTAACAGGATCCAAATGCTGCTTAAATTTATGGGTCATAAACAGAGCAGGGAAATTAAAGTCAACGTATCTCTCAACTTCTTGGTCAAAAATTGTATGTTGCTGATGCTTGAAGGAATGTTCAAGAAAAGTTTAGAACCCAAAAGCAGCCAAAATTCATTGGCAAAATACAAGGAACACTTTAAATACCGAAATTTACGAAAAAGGTTGCTTCCATTTATGGACTTTTTAATGTGTCTACATATTTTTGGCCTGACTTGGCATACTTTCACGATGGTAAACAAGGCTTTGAGTGGTACAAGAACAATAATGTGGTATTGGTATAAAAGAGAAGCAAATCCGCCAAACTGCTCAGAACTTAGGTCAGTGTGGAAATAATATATTTGTAAAAATTAAAATAGAATTAAAGAGCACGAAACAAATGTCCAAAAGCGTGGTTAAATATAAACGAAGATGAATTATCTGTTCGTATCCGAAAACGGTTCAGAATATCATCAGTATTGATTAAAACTATAAAAATATTTTTGTAAATTGTAATATTAATTTCCCTAAATAAAAAAAATTAAGACTGTAAGATACAAAATACTTAATACTTACACTATGCCCTTCTGAAATTATGTCGAAACTTTCGAACTTTAAATTATGATCAACTAGCAGCTCCGATTTCATCCTTTTGACTTTAGCTTCCATGTATATTTTCTGTTAATTAAATGTTACAATAATTCAATGAAATTTGACACTAATTATGGGACACATTTACTTGTAACTTCTACATAGGACTTCTTTCCAGAATATGGTATTCCCAAGCTAAAGCTCGGCACTACCGAATATTGCATTTTTACACATTTTATGTTTTCTTTTGGAAGTTTTCGTCAGATTTAAATTGAATTACTTAAATCATTATTGAATTCTTTATCTACTTTCAAAAATTTTAAAGATATAAATATTTCAATACACATAGAGAAATATATAGTGATATAACTTCTATTCGGTTTGTGAGAAAGATTGGACAGAATATATTTATCTCTTATAACAACGTGCAACAATTACATACACATAAACAAGTCGATATATACACAACACAAAAACAGTGTTTTGAGTTTATCCATATCGAGTCAGATTTTCTTTTAAAATTAATTTAAAATTGTAAAAGATATTAAACTTATACTAAATGCAAAATGGGTATTAAATAATAGAAACAATTTGAATAATGCATTAATATTACAAAAACATAAGACTAATTTATTTTTATATCCTGGAAATTTCAAAATATATTGTTTACTCTTTAATTTTTATACCCTCCACAACCACAAGTGGTGATAAGTTTTATATTTTTAATCATCGTATTAAAAATCATAAAATCGAATCAATAATAAATTAATTGTATGCAAAAATTTTGATTCATCCTAAAATCCGTGTGCTGTATGGGTTGCAATTTTTAAGATAATTTTCTTATTCTCTTATTAAAGGCCTCCTCCCGGTATATGGTTTATAGCTTATAAAACTTAAATATGAGCCTATCCTATTTAAATTTTATACACTTAAATCACCTAGAATATATATGGTTAATTTTTTTAATATCAGTCCATATTTTTCTATAGGTCTTTTTAATAAAAACATATTACATTGAAATTCTACACATTAAATTTTCTATCTCTCCTGAATATACGTTATTTATTTGAACAACATCGATTCATATTTTTATATAGATCCCATATAACGCTCCTTCCGAAGCTTATTTGAGCTTACATTGAAATTCGGGACAATTGTAAAAATTTCAGCAAAATTATATATATATATATATATATATATATATATATATATATATATATATATATATATATATATATATATATATATATATATATATATATATATATATATATATATATATATATATATATATATATATATATATATATATATATATATATATACATTTACTAGTTTTTTTTGCTCTGTTTTCCGGGAAGGGGCAGCTGAAATTTTTCCAATATATATTATGTTATTGATATGGCCAATATCGGCCCATATTTTGCTATAGCTCTCGTATATTTAATGTTGAAGTTTTTAATTTTCCCTAACATTATCATTATATTATCATTTATTTATTTTCAAAAATATCTTGAAAATTTTATATCTTTGAGATTTTAAAAAGGATTAAAAAAAAATAAAATGTGAAAAAAAATTTCATCTCTGAATTATTAAATGTATATTAATTTAAAACTTTATTCTTCTTCTACTTTCACTGTTAACGTAATTGCAAATTCTGTAATTCCTGTCACTGATGATACGATACGATAATATCCCAATCGTAAATGTGTGGGAAAATTATCTCCTGATAATAAACAGTTCTCACATATCATTCGACGTTTTGTTAAAGGTGACACAAATTTTCCATTGAAATTTATTGGATTCTCGCAACATTTTAATACCGAGTCCATTAAATATTCCTTATAGTAGTTATTAAAGCAATCAGTAAGTAAAGCGGCCAGCATTCTAAACGGTGCCAAAAAGTAGGTTATATCATTCCGGCTATAATAGATATCGACTTTTCCTATAGCTTTATTTGTATCAATATCCTCTTTAACATCCAGGAAACCACTCATAGCATAAACTCCTCGGGTAGGTTGTGAAAGCTTCCAGAACATATCTACATTATTTGTTGTTGTTACATTCCATTCAACATCTATAATGTCCACATTGTACGAGTTCTAAAATAATTTATATTTTTATTAGAAAAGATATAATTTGTTAAATAAAGTCCTCTCACCGTCTGTATAACAGTTATGAAACAAATTAAATGGAATAAAATTCTCAGAATAAACATTTCGTATCTGTTGCATTTTTAAGAGAATTTCATTTAAATTTATACCTTAATTTCACATACCCTACATGATATTTGGTGGTAGAGGTATTGTGTGTTTTTAATAATGTTTGTACTTCGATAAACGCCGATTTTTACTTCGTGTTGTCATCGTACACTAACAGACGGTCCCTACTTCCTGCGAAGAGAGAGAAAGAGAAAAATAACTTAGGGAATAAGAAGCGTAATGAATTACACTAGGAGGTTGAATAAGGCGTTAAATACACATCTCTAGTAGCGCATTTACGCGGAGATCTGTCCAAAGTTCCCTGCAAAAAAATCACAAGGAAGTCCAAATGTTACTGGACCAATTACCGGACGAGTCAAGTGTCAATCTTCCGCTAGCCAATGAATCCGTTCGGTAACTAACAAAATCTGACTTTGTGAGATTTCAAAGTCTCTTTACCGTTCTTCTACATTTCAGTATTAGCACTGAATTTACGGTACGCCTTTCAGGGCTTGGAATTCCGCCTGGCTAACAACATAAATGTAGATATCTCTTACACGTTCTGTTACCAACTCTGCAAGCTTTAAATTTATCTGGAGTCCATATGACTTCCTTTTGTCATTACATACTAGATAGACTCCTGTGCCAAAGCCTTCAACGATTTGTGACCCATCTGTGAAGACTGAATATCCAGGGAAAGTGCTAACCAATCCTATTCAACGCTACCTATCGTTTAAATAATCTGGAAATTTATGGTTGGAAAAGATATCTTGAGGAAAATGTAATGAACTTATTACACTTGAAGTCATTGATTTTTGAGATGGAAGCAACGGAAAATGTACCTTAAGATAAATAATCCGAAACAGTATTTTAAAAACATTTTTGCCAACTTTATTACTTTTGAAAGCACAATTAAATGATGCCTACATACAAAAAAAACATGAAGCAAAATCAACGTTGAACATAGTTGATTCAAGATTGAAAAAATTATGTTTCATTTAGTTAAATTAAACATTTTTACGTAGTTAAATTTCAAGTACATTCGCAATAAACTGTATTTACTCTAAAACAATGTTAAATATACATTTTTTTCTCTATGAAGCAAAATCAAAACTAAAAAAAAAATTATTTCTTAAATTTTGTTTGAATTAATTTGACTTCATGATATACCACATCCATTAGCAATAAGTGCAGGGTATTACATACGAGGTCTATATTAGTTTAATGTACATTTAGGTATAAGTTGTAGTATTTAACAGTTTAATTTAACTGTAATTTATAATTAAATATTTATATCTGTGATTTTGTAAAATAAATGTTTAATGATCCCGTTATTAAGCGTTAATTATATATGTGAAATATAGTCAACTATAATTAAATATATAAATATATTTTTATTTTTTTAGATCAATATTCGATGTAGTAAAAAGCGATCACCAAAATATTTAATACTTCAAATATGCTTATATGATCGGAAGTAATGAATAAGTTATGATTTATTCTATAGTTAGAAATGATGAAAATTATTATTTGTTATTAAAATATTTACTATGGTCAGTATTAACCTTTGCTATGGCTTTGTCCGAATTAGTATCCTTCTTAAAATCCGGGAAAATTCCGAACATTTATCGATTGTTTGTTGTAGTTACTTTCCAGTCGATATCTAAAATATCCACATCGTTTGAAATTCCTAAAATTGTTTTCAGTTTATTATTATTTGCAATAATTATAATAACTGCAACTTACTTTTTATGAAACAGCTCTACAATTGATTAAATGGACTAGAACATTTCGAAAGAAGAGTTTTTTATTGCAATTTTAATAAAATTTTTCCATATGCCATTTAAGTAATTAAAAATTTATTGACTTTTCTCATGATTTCCAGTAATTTATATTTAGATGTTATTATATAATAATAAAGATCCATTCAGAATAGTGATGTTGCATGAAAATATTTACACTAATTATACCCTCCACCATCACAAGAGATGATGAGAATATAATAACTTTTTCATTCCACGTGTGACGCCAAGAAAGAATAATAAAACACCGAGTATAATTATGAGAATTCAATGAAACTTGGCCACATTGTTTGTTATTTCCTTAGCATTTTCCTTTTTAAAACTAGATATATCAATCGATTAGTGTAAAAATTATAGACTGATATCTGAGACAACCCCAAAAATTCAGCAAAGTTACTTCTCAACATTAAAAAAAGGACTTGAATCAAACAAAATTTAACCATAACATATGGATGCATGTACTTCTTCATCGAAAAAACATCTATCAAAATCGGATTAATGGTAAAAAACCTATAGACTAAAAAATTAAAAAAAATTTTGATACACCTTAAATTAGTGTGCCATATAGGTGGCAACTTTAAAGATAATTTTCGGAATGCGCTGATGTAAATTGTCTCAATATATATGTAGCTACATATAAAAGGACTGCCCTAATAATAACAGGGTTATCATTTCAGTGGAAAAAGTCAAAATTTTTAACCATAATTATACGAACTGGGATTTGGATATTTCCACATGAAAAGTGAAATTCTTTCTAATTTTCTGATTCATTGACAAGGTCGTATTTATCATATTGAAATTTTATCGGAGGTTAATTATTCAGTAGCAAGACATTGACGACTTATGAAACCTGAACCAAAACGAAGTGTTCCACGATGTTCGAGATTATAAGACTTACGAAATAGAAGTAGTAGTGCTCTTTAAACAAATGTTAAAATAACATTTCTTTTTATTGATATAATGGAAATTTCAAGAAATTTCCTAAGACCTCTTAATTTTATTTCACATTCATATCAAAATTTAACATTTTTTCATATTTATTTCATAAAATTATTTAAAATTATTTTATTCAATTATTGAATTATGAATTGCAATTTCACTGTATTATTCTTCCTCCAATTTCACTGTAATTATCATCTTGAAACCCAACTCTCCAACAAATGTTATTAAGTAACGATAAAATCCTAAACGCATATGTGTGGGGAAATTATCAGCTCGTATTACACAGTTCTCACATATAATTCGACGTTTAGTTAAAGGTGAAATAAATTGATCTTGGAAATTTATTGGATTTTCACAACATTCCAATGCCGAGTCCATGAAAAAATCTTTATAATAGATGTTAATATAATCAGTTAAAGTAGCATCCGGCATTCTATATGGTGTCAACATATAGGTTATGGCATTGGCACTATAGTAGACATCAAGCTTTCCTATAGCTTTGTGTGTATTAATATTCTCTTTAAAATCTATAAAACCGCTCATGGCTAAAACTCCTCGGGTGGGTTGTGAGAGTTTCCAGTACATATCACAATTATTTGTTGTTGTTACATCCCATTCGATATCAATTATATCGACAATATATTGTGAATTCTATAAGAATTTGTAAATTATTAGCGGATAAAAACTATAAATTCAAGGGATACAAATTAATTTTTCTCACCATCTTTATACCAGTTATGAAACAAAATAAATAGATAAAAGCTTTTAGAAGAAACATTTTGTATTTGTTGCATTTTGATGAGAATGCGATCTATATTTATACTTTAAATTCGTGTACCCTACACTAGAATTGGATAAATAGGTATGTATCTCGATAGACTCGAAAGACCAAAATTTAAACTTAATTTTGCTTTAATAACAATGTGAAATTTCGTGACTTTAAAAAATACGTTTTGCTGAAGGACAAGTAACCTTCTTTCATTTAAAGACAATATCTGATAAAAGTTATCGATTCGAATTGTGAACCATGGTTAACACTAAACTGCAGTAATTTATCAGCGAAATACACAAGTTCTTTACTCCACGTAACTTTAAAGCTTCACCAAGGAGGTTAAAACACATTAATTCAAAGAAATTGATAGAATCCAAATTTCGATTGAAGATCTTCGGTATCGCATTTGACATTCAATTCAATCCTCAGCTTATTTCACGGATAATAAACCTTATGGATAAAGAAACCTTATAAACTACATATTAAAGTGTGGACTCCTTTGCTAAGAAATACGCAGTGGAAAATTGACATTTCCAAATGCAGCCTGATGTATTATAACCAACAGTATTAAAATTTCCCCAATTGACTTTAACGAAGATCCTTCCAATTAAGAAATATAATGAAATACTAAGTAAAACGTTCTTCCTTGAATGTAATCGGACGGATCATCTTAACTTTTATATTACAAAATTAAACACTCCCACAAGACATGGAAGGAAGGATATTCGTATATACAAACAGAGCGTACATAAATAAATGCAAGTTTTTCTTGACTGAAACTGGCTTAGAACGGCATTTACAGATTATTACCTGAGATCAGGATGGAGCATAAGGATGAATGCCTGCTGGTTTCATATTGAACGTTCATTTCCAAACGCATATTTAGCATGAAGACAAAGACCACTTAATACGCATTTGCTTTACTGTCAGTCCAATCCCATCTCTATGAGCCTTAAAGATGTTACCCGATTTTTTGGCATGAAGCTGAACTAAAACTTGAGCCAATATGACCAACATACTTGTTCTTTTACAGCTGGCTTCTTCAACAGAATTTGAACAAGAAACAGTATTCTACGAATAATACTTTCAAGTCGGAAAAGAACCTTGTTTTTAAGGCAAAAAAGTAGTAGGATACATTAAAAAAAGGAATTTGGATCCCATACAAATTGCAGACGACCGACCTTGGAAGTCAATCTTTCACCTCGAAAATGATGTTTTTACTCTACAACAAATTCATTTTGTATCGGTAATGATGCGTTACCAAAATCGCACGCACTAAATGCTACAATAAAGCAAAGCCAACGAGTCAGCACCGATTCCAAATATCCTCGAAGTAAAGTTAATGTTTATTAAAATGAACTACTAAATCCGCGTCAAACTATGAACTACTAAAATTCGAGTCAAATACTGTTTGAATCAGTTTGTCAATGTCAACCGTTCAGGGTTTTAGAACTGTTTTAATCCATAACTCTGAAAATGATAGAGATGTTTTTCAGCTTTTATGTCAATAACTTTTGGTTTTCCTACAAAAGCAGTTCTTATATAGTTTACCAATTCTTAAACCAGATCCATAAAATTTCATTACCTTTTAAGTGGTTGTAGTGGAATTTCTTCTAGTATGGAAATTTTGTAGTTCTATTACAATCTGGGGGTATTTTCATTCAAAAAGAGCGGACCAGTTATCAAATAATACTCAGGTTTAAAATAGTTTCATCTATTCATGATTTTAAAATTTCTTCAGTTCCTCTGGGCCAAAAAATATTGCTTATAAATAAAATTTGCTGGAGTTTTTTAATTCGAATTTAAAATCGGTTAGACGGATGGGTCAAACAGGTACAAATGTATTAACTGTTTTTGATTTAATTTTGATTAAAAAAGAAAATACATTCTTAAAATATTTTTGTTAAATTTTGATGAAATGTTTACGATAATTCTATCTGCCAGTTGTGAGGTGGCATTAAAAATTAAATTTATGATATTTTAAAGTTATATTCCTCATCCAAAAACGAAAATTTGGTCAAACAATCTGTCATATGACAGCAACTCCGATGTTGACCACAATTAGTGCAGGGTATTATACAAGGTCTATACTACTTACACATGTGTTAGTTTCATGCATGTTTTCTGTACGTTTAGGTATAAATTATAATATTTAGTAGTTTAATCTAACAGTAATTTATAATTAAATATTAACATCTGTGATTATGTAAAATAAACGTTTAATGATCCCGTTATTAAGTGCTAATTATATATTTAAACAAGTAAGAATGTATAGTCGGTCAAGCACGACTATCTAATATCTTACCCCACATTGTCGGATAAAAATGGTGGTTACGATAATTTAATGAGCGACCATCGTATAATTTAATTTTCTGATTTATTCTGAAGTATGTAGTTTATTATTGTGGCACTAAAATTTATGTTAAATTTATTCGCTTTAAAATTAATTTTTCTGAGGGGTTATATGGGGGGCTAGAAGAAATTATTAACCGAACCTCGTATAATATTGCACATCGATGTTTGTTTATATTTATCTTAATTTGACCAATTATTATTACAATACCAACGTATGTGAGATTTTTGGCCTTAAAAGTGATATTTGGAAAGGGGTTTATAAACTGACCCTCGCATATTTTGGCAAATCGTTATAGAATACTATAAGACTTACAAACATCAACACAAACACATAAGACCCCAAACACCTTCGGTGGTGTAGGGCATAAATATAGTGAAATATTGGTAGTGTTTAATAATATTTATATTTTTTACGATCAGTATTTGAAGTTATAAGCAATCGCCTATTTTTTTTCAAATAGGCCTATGTGGGAAATAGTGATACCATATATGAACACACTGAACATTTGCTTCTGTTTTGTAAAATAGATAATTCTTAGAACAGGACAAATTATCCTAGTTTCAAATATAATTCCACTTTTAGGTAAGACTGACACAATTTTATAACAGCATTCCAAATCTTTTTGTTGTAACATCCTCAGTGTATTGGGATTTCTAATAGTATTTTAGGTTTATTATAAACCTACCACTCGTGTAACAGCTATACAACTGATTAAACAGACTAAACATTTCGAAAGGTGATTTTGTTTACTACAATTTTAGTAATAAAATTTTTCTGTCAACAATTTAATTAATTAAAATTTTATTGCTTCTTTTCATGATTTCTAAATGTTTAGGTTTTGAAATCTTGTCTTGTAATAATTAGTTAATAATGGATCCATTGAGTACAGTTATTTAGCATGGAAATATTTAGAATTATTTTGATTTTTAAATCAACTATATTATTATTATTATTATTATTATTATTATTATTATTATTATTATTATTATTATTTTTATTTTTAAATCGTATTCAAAGCTAATATTTATTGCCGGATACTCAAAAAAATCCTGCAGCGGAAGGCTTGTTTTAGATGAAAAGGTATATTTTTTCAACGTTGCTCTCACAAGAAGCAAATACAATTTTTAAGAGCATTTTAATTCTGAGCTTGCGTATCAATTTTTCCGCTACTCGCATTCATTTTTCCCCAAGTCGTGCTACTGCTTTCTTCCGACATACGTTTTACTCCATATATACGCAGGGCGATCCTCTCAATAGCAATTCTATTAATTTTCTTAGTCTGTTTTCAAAGGGTGTGGCCAATACAGCACCATTTCCGCCTCTTTATTTTAATTACTAGGATTTTTTAGCCACTTCTTTTTCAGAGGACGTTGTTGCATATGAATTGCGGCTAAAATTTACTAAGGTTATTGCAAGGACAGCGTTCTAAGATTTCACAATTGAATTGAAGATCACAATCATTCAAAAGTTTTATTTTTCATTTCGTTAAACGATAGTCAATGTCCGCAGCTGATCACCTATTTATTGATATAGATATAGTAATTGGGCAAGAACCTGACACACACATTTTCAAACATTCTCTTAATTTTTCTTTCTTTAACCTACAAGAAGGGTAAACTCTTCATAAGGTTAATAATTTTGAGAGGAATTTTCATACTTATCAATGCATTCCAAATAATATTTTAGTTAAGTTCGTCAAAGTGTTTCGCGAAGTCTATAAAGCATATATACAATGTCGACCGCCATTATACAGATAGTTTCACAATGATACGTAGTCTACTTATATGTCCATTAGAACACTTTTGTTTTCTACATCTGGCCTTATTCTGCCATAAAACTGGAATCGGATATGTTCTCCATTATTTTAATTATAATTTTTCTCGACTAGCAAATTTTTTAGATTTTCGCATTCACTGTTTTCTATTTTAATTTCTATTTCATTTCATGGAGACCATTCAGATGACGTGTGATTAATGGTTAGCTCTAGTTGTTAAACCCATATATAATCATGTATTAGTAGTCATGTATTTGAAATTGTTTTCCTCTTTAGCCGAAACTTTAAATTCGTTGTGATAACGGTTTACCGTAGTTCCAAAATTTTGTTGGAAATAATTCTGTTATATCTTTCTTGAACACGTTTTATACGACGTGGGATTTTGAATATTTTCGTATAGAGAAGTGGGAATTTTTTAATAGCTGATTTATGAACAGGTGTATATATATATTATATTGAAATATTAAATGTACATTTTTATTTGTTCCAGTTGAAATTTAAATTCCATAATTTTCTATGCATGTGCCATGGCGCACAGAATGGAATTTACTCTTTATGTGGTCTTAAGTAATTACATACTATGACAAATTCAATAAACTTAATCCAATATTTCTCTTAGTGGAGGGTATTAAAATTTGAATGATTCATTGTCGACATGAATTGTTAACACGTTAAATGTTTTATTTCAAATTTCTTAACATTTTTAAAAAACATTAATTAATTTTCGTTCATAATCATCTGCCATATAAAAATTAAACTCATAAATTTTTCTTAATTAAATTATTAATGACAATAAGGACCTCACATTGCGGTGGCTGCTTAAACAGAATGAAAAGAGAAACTCTTTCTTTTATTCTTTCTATTTTGAAATAACATTAATAAATTAATAATTCTTTTATCACGATGACGAGTTTGAATATAATCATGATTAAACAATAATTTCTTTCTCTTCATCAAGGTGGTTTATTTATTGGCTAAAAGTCTATTTGTGTGTGTGTGTGTGTGCGTTTTATAAGAAAAAGTATTAAGTCTTGTTTGTATGTGCTAAGCAGGTGTGGAAAATTACCTTTTTATAGGCTGACATTAAGTGGTTTTATTATTTTGACAAATAAACAAAAATATCAAAATAATTTCAATTAAATGAATAAAAAAGAAAACTAACACACATACGCATGCGCAATAATGAAGACAAATATGTTCATGGTTTTAATACAGGTGTTCTTTATAGAAAACAAAAAGCAAAGAATATCCATATTCCACGCTAACCAAGCGAACATCAAACATAATTCAAATACACCAACAATTAGAAAAGAGGAAAGAGGGTTTGTGAAGCGCAGTTACAACTTAATATTAACATTCGTATTAACAAACAAACATCATAAATCATTGAGTTTTATGGAAGACGAAAATAACCAAAAATATGTACGTAAACAATTTAAAACAAAAGTATGTCGAAGTCTACGAAACGGTGGAAGTGGCTATAAAAAAGACACATTAGAGGCCATTAACGAAATGCCAATAAAATGTTTGAACTTTAACTACAAATGCGGTGGAAAAAATATTGACATAAAAATAAACGAAAATATCAGATCAAGTATTGACATGGACTAAGATCTAGGTAAATCTTGTTAACGAATACCATTGAAATTAGTTATGATCGGTCGAATATTTTTGTAGCTTTCATACTAATATCCTCCTGGAATTTCAAGAGTATCGATCAAGAATTACCTTATTAGCTTCTTATCAAACAAACTTCGAAGCTCTAGGTGCTTCTAGCTTTTATAACTGTTTGGGCATCTGTTTACAGAAATTTATGATATTAACTCGACATAGCATTAAGGGAACGAATACGTCATAGATAGATATAGATATATTACAGTTCTATAATTCCTCATAGAACACCAAACCTCTTAAAAGAATCTGAACGTCACACTGTAGCCCAATTCAAAATAAGGAGAAAAACTAATCCATATACGGAGAAAGATCTAAACCAAATTTTCATCCTACGGGATAACCGATTAAAATACAAAAGGGAAAAAGTAGACAAAACCTTTATTGGGGCGAATTCTCTTTCAAATTTAAAAAAAAAAAAATTGTAACCTTCTTTTTCATGAGCGACGTTTAAGTATACCGGTCGATTTAAAATCACTTTGAATCGATTTAATTACTCCTGTCGTCTGGCCGTGTTGTAGAAATAAAATTTGGTAGATACAATTTATTTTCAGCTTAGAACAAAGACTGTTAAAAATGATTGAAATTGTTATTATATTTCCGGTTACTCCAATAAAAATGTTCTCTTGGAATGCAGCTTAAAGGATATTAAACTTATAGATATTAATATTTTAACTAAATTTTTACGCAAATCAGTAATGTGTTGGCCCAAATTTAAAGACAGTCGATGACAAACAGCAGTCCACTTTCAAATAATTTTATTTAAACAAGAGTTAAAGAACAGTTTCGACAAAATGCTGATTATTTCACCTGAAATTTTGAAAAATCGCTTCGCTGTAGCGTTTTTATTTTAAAAGGTCTTTTCTAACAAAATGGGAAGAGTTTCAACACTTACCTTAAATTCAATATTATATATGATTACATCATCTATTTCAAAAGTTTTGACTGGAAACCGACAGTTTTTATCAATAAGTAAAATAATTGAAAATATTTAATTTAAATTATAATTTGTTTGTTTAAATTGAATTATAAGCCTTTTTTAAATTAAGTATCTCTTTCATCTATGAATTAAAAACGGCGGTAGGTCTTACAAAAAATATTTTTTAGAGGAAGTCAAGTGCTTAACACATATAACAGTCATGAATGTTTAATATTTAATTAAAATATTAACTATTAACCGCCACCTTAACAACTAAATGTAAGAAAAAGCAATTTATATTTATTAAGACCGATTAACGGAATGTTTAATGATTTGAAATGCATTTTACAAATGAAATGCAATGGAATTATACACTTAGAGAAATATTAGGAAATATAATTAAATTTAAAAATTCATTTTTTAAGAAAAGTTCACATTATATTGAAGATATTAAGATATTAAATCCATTTAATATAAACGAAAATATAAAAAATTATCTCTGAAATTGCGAATAAATGCTCTAGGCATGAGAATGTTTACAACAGAGAGGCCTCAGATGTTGCTATTCTGCAATAATAAGTTTACTTAATGGGTCTTTACACACGGAACCCTTTGAATAATAGACTTATAAAAGCGTATTATATGACAAACTTCAGAAAGCTATGATTGACGTCCTTGAATTTGTAAAGAGTAGTTTCTTTCAGTAGGAAGTCACTCTGATACGAAACAAATATTAATCGTTTGATTAATTTACTGGGACAAATATAGATCGTTTAGAACCAGGGGTATATGTACACCTATATAGAGTAAATATACATTTCCAATTGTGTATAGAACTATTGTCGCGAGACTTTTCTATTGAACCGCTCAACTGTAAATAGATTAGATCCATGACAAGGGGTAGCACACATAGGGAAGAAATTTATTTTCCAAAAATTAAATATTTATTTGCGGTAATTCAAGAAATTAATTCTGATTTGATGATAAATAAGTGTTGTTCAACATCAATGTATCTTTCGGCTTAACGTCGTGCTGAAACTCCCATCGAAGTAGTATTTTCCACACAGTTATCTTATAGTACACTTATGGGTGGTCAAAATGTCTCTCAAAATAAAACGTTACATTTTAGTTAAAATTTCAACAAGGTGACCAACTCCATATACCAATAAAGGCGAACATTTTCGAAATTATCAAAACGAAAATACCGTTTCTTTTTTTAGTTTTTTTCAGTGTACAATTTTAAAAAGTGTGTAAGATTAATATCTTTATATCTATTAAAAAAAATAAAAAAACAGAAGTAGTTGAAGGGTTACACAAATTTGATATTTAATGTATATAAACACACAAACAAATACTAAACGGTTGGAATACAGGTATTCACATAAAACTATTTTAACGTGCCCCAAAAAATGTATGAATAAAAAAAATAAATTAAAAAAAGGAAAAACAATTACTCAGTATGTGAGAGATAAACTATTAAAAAAAAGGTTACCGAAAAGGTGTTTCAAGCTAAATATGTAAAAGTTGATTATATAGCGTAATGATATGTGTACATACACATGTACATATTATGTATAAATGATGAACTGTTGACTCTACTAAATATTTATAAAATAAGAATTCAAATGTCTAAAAATTTCTAATGTTGATGAGGAACGCCCGCCCTCTTTGGGTAAATATTTTCGGTAGTAAGTTTTTACGGTTAATTTTACAAACAAATAAACTTTTTTGTTTTTTGTTTTTGTTGTTTATTTAATTTAATTTCTATTTTTTTTTTCATAAAATTTTGGAAATTGTCAGAAATACAAAAAAGTTATTATTAAAGTTTATGTATCAATAAAAGGTTACTTTTAATTTTAACTACTTTCGTTGACCATTTTTAGTAGCATGACTTCCATATGACTCTGTTTGTTTGTGTGTGTTTAAGACTGACTATCTCTGGTAACTGGGAACAACTGACTATTTGGTTGGTCTTTGCTTATATATTTCTGTCCATTGAATTTTGTTTCACTTTGTCGGCATTTTTTTAGACGAAATTGTACATCAAAATGTTGTTTTATTAAGTGATATACAATTTCCAATTAAGGTACCGCCAAAAACACTACAAAGAAATATATCTATTTTATGAGTGTTTTTCTGTTTTAAACTGTATTTTGTTATTATTATTTTTTTTTTCATTTTCGTTCACGTTTTTTCTCGTTAACTATAAAAAATCATTAAATCAATGGAAAAAAATTTAATTAATTAAAAATGTTTGTTTATTTTATAAAACAAAAATCAAATTTGTTTTATGGTTGTTTTTTGTGTCGTTTATTAACGTCTGTTGACGACAATTGGAGAATTCATAAGAACTACACAAATCCATATTTAATATGGTCAGTTTGAATCACAAATGACAAAATTCCCAAAAAAATTAATTCAGGAAGTTTTATTATTTCTTTGCGGCTTAAAAATAAAAAACCGTAGAATTTGGGAAAAAATGTTGACTAATTATTTTTCCCAATTCAACATAAGTGAAATTTGTTTCCATCGAATTATAAATAATCAGCAGATATTAATTTTAGGGATTCAAAGCTCAGTTTGATTCAAAATCCTTTCTGATACGATTTTACCATCCAAACCTTCTTAATATTTCTATTAAATTTTGTCACATTTAGACTTGAAATCATATAATTAAGGTTGTTGAAAAAAACTGCTCGAAATTTTTGTATTCATATGCTAATATGAATTATTGTACTTTTAATTATCAGGAAGTATTGGAAGAGCAAAAATCTTGTCAATATATATATCGGAAATGGAAAACCTCTAGTCCAAGGACGATGCTTATCGAAAATGGTTATAATCGTTTCATAATTTCATATATATAAAAATAAAACTGTTGGAGAATCGTCCCATACTTTTTCGTAGGTATTACCCATGACCAAAATATTATATAGGGTGCTTCAGTCGGGATTGACCGATTAAAACTGTCGCATAAGTAAGTCATCGGTCACATAACTTCGCTACTAGTGATTGTGGAATAAACGTCATATTAATTTATTTATTAATTTATTTTCTACACACCTCTTATGTTCTACAGTGATAAATATCTTCTTTTAACAATCAGATAGGATTGGGTCTCCTACGAACCGTCCCATTCCCATTAATGAAGTTTTCTGATTGACTTATTAATTTAATTCTCTATACTAAATACAAGACAACGAATATGTGTTTGATACCTGAAGGTAATTAAACCACTATGCCGATTTCAACTGGTCAACTGTTCTTTACAAAAGTAAGTGAGCGATTCTGTCGAACTTAGAATGGGCATTTAACAGCTACTTACTAAATTAGTTCTTTACATTACTTTTCGAGAAACCGCAATAATGGCAGTGGAATAATATAAGGCATGTAGAATTGGTTAATTATCTGCACTAATAAATGCTTTTAAATGACATGACAGCAATGTGTATATGTTAAAAATGCGATCTCTTTTCGAACAATATCACTTGACATATGTGATAATTCATTTCAAAAATTGCTCATGAATTTTTTCCGAGATATACGTTTTGGTTGAAAAACGACAAATAAAATTAACATATTTCAAGTTCGGTTAGATCCTTAGGTGGCTGATTGCTGATATCATTAAAAATGTGATAAACAGAAAAATATCATTCTTACTAAGAGATGTAAAATTGGGGCAAAAATCAAAAACAACAAGAAACAACTCTTCTTTCAGTAACGTCAAGAATTTTTACATTTCAATATATGTATAAACTTCTGCCTTGAACTATAGCAATTTACCCGAATCAATGTCCATAAATTTTTGAAAAATTATAATCTAAAAGTTTCTAAACGAAGTGAGTTATAACCGAAAGTATTTTTCAGTTATTAATGTTAGAAACCAAATTTGTGATCATATTATAAAATATACATCAAAATTAAGGACAGATAAGTCTAATTATAAAATATTTATTCTGTATTATCTACAATTAAAACCTTTCGACAAAAAGCCTACAAAAAATTTGAAATTAAAGGAACAACGACCAAGAAAGAAATCTGCGGTTGTGCAAAAATTAAGTCAAATAATATTTTATTCAATATTCTTAGCGGATTAAATTTTTCAACTACAAAAAAATATATATTCTTAAATGCTGTGACCAACAAGTTGTTTTCTTTTTTTTAATATTGCAACATATTGCAAGTCGTTTACATCGTATGTCTTCCTCACATGTTTTTCTCTTTGCATCTAAGCGTGTTGCAGCAACAGATCTCTTTTCCCCCGTGAATATAAAGTAATTTTCTTCAGCCCATTTAGTTCATTCAGTTCAATTCACTATAGTTCATTTCAGCGTTTCGTCTCGTCTGTCGCTGTCATGTTTAACAGTAGTTGGTGGGTGACCTTTTGCGTGTTAAACAAACAAGTAAAACAAAGTTTGAAAAGGTGCAAGTTTCATGCTATAAAACTCAAAATACTCACACACTTAACAAGACATAGACATATTGCAATGTTGCAAATGTTCAGGGAGCATGTTTACCTCATTTTTATATACACTTGCAACAAACTTATTCTTTGCAGATACTAGATTTAATAAAATATTTATTTTATGGGGATTTTGTCTTTCAAGACTAATCAATGTTATTTGTTACATGTGTTGATTTAATTATAAAATACAAGAGAACATATACGATTTTTTTTAATGTTTCAAATCTTATGGATTTTTTTGCACTTAAAAAGATTTCCGTAGACTTTGAAGAAAGGTCCAACAAATTTCATTTACTTTCAAAAGTTGGTTATAGAAACTGCAGTTTAAAACTTTAAAAAATTTTTACTCCATATTTGTTGCAAATACTTTGTAACTGAGGACTTTTATAAGTTCAAGACTCCATTACGGAAAAAAAATATTAAAAGAGGCCAAATGAATTATGATACCGACCATCACTTACTTCAATAAAAAACCGAAAAATATATACTGGCTTAACAGAAGTATAACTACATATAGTTTACATACGCTTCAAAAGTCTGGTGGACATCAATAGAAAGAAAATACTATTATACAATACCAAAAAGCTTCAAAGAATTTTCTGTTGCAACTACATTATTGGGAACAGCACTCTCCATCCAGCCGATAGAAGTTCGGGCTAAATACGAGGCTGCACTTACGTCATATTGTCTCCAGGTAATAGGAGAGTTGATAAACTGGAGATTCAAATCATATCACTAGAATATATCAGGGATCAAGGACATTCAACAGATTAGTTGGGAAACGAATAGATGCTAATATTAATACGCTGCTACCAAATCGTTGTCCAGCTAAACCGGATCTTGGTATGCCTGCGAGTACTTGCCTTTAAACAGATGACTCAAGGAGATAAAACAGGACTGGTTCTTTATATAAAAGAACTAGAAACCAGATTATCCTCCGACTTTCCAACCACAATACGGGTCTTCAAGAAAAGGTAAAGGCGAATTAGACATTCCTGCGATATAAGGATTGGAAAGTTTTCATCGATAGCCAAATGTCAATCGATGTCATTTCGTATAAGGATATCAAATTAAGAACAATCCTGGAATGTAAATGCGCTATCAATGAATACTCCAAAGATGGAAGTGTACAGAACTGCAAAGATACTTTAGGAAGATGCAGATGAGAGTAAAGCTTTAAATATATTAGATATGAATAAAAGTGAGCTAAGTGTTTGATGGGTGTCCTAACAGGACTTTTGTCTTTAGTTACACTTAAAACTCATTAAGACATCCGATGAAAGTGAATGCAGTCTTATGGAAACAGCATTAAAACGATGGAATATTTCCAGTTCCGGCCTACACGACTCCTAGATCCCGGAGTTTTAAGATTGACACCATAACAATATTACCCTACTTAGGGACGTGGACTGAAAGAAGTTAAGGAAGTATATATACATCGTTATCTCCTATCGTAGGATTGGGTGCTTCTCTTCAACCTAATCTATTAAATTTGATATTCCCTTTTAACCAATCGATCGCCTTTGGTATAGCATTTGTGATTTTTTGACCCTAAGAGATCATAATACCAAATACTGATTTTTGGCTTCAGAGCTTTAAGGTGGATGCAAGAAATTTTATATTCACTGTTTTTACACAGTTTTCAATTTTATTCAAATTAATTTTATTCAAATTAATCAGCGATTTTAGGTAGAGTTTTGCAATATAACTACCGGCACTCAGTGGTCCCAAAATGCTTTTTTCTTTATAATTCTGCAACATCGATTGCAGAGTTGATTTGCAAATGATTTAAATAAGGACATGTTTCGAGTGGGCTCTGAAATTGGGAAGTGTACCTCCAAATTTGGCTACCACGGGTATGACGATGTTTTTTTAAAAATCGACAAAATTTTATTTATTATTTGATTGATAATATATTTCACATGCATATATCCCTTATAATTTCTGCAAAAGTACGCTTATATGCGAGGGATATCTCTTATAGTTTAAGAGATATTTAGACCAAGTTAAAATGTTGACCCATTTTAGAACAGGTTTTTTGAGTTTGGTGGGCTCTATTTGGGTCTACAATATTGTCTGAATTCTGTACAAAATTCTAAATAATTTGAGTACAAGAACCATATATCTATGAAGTTTTAATTAAAAGATATATAATTTAAAAATATAAATTAAGAAAAAATGGGATTTTTTCTAAATTTTTTGAAAAGTTTAATTTTCACTTTTAAAAAATTTTTTCTGTTGGAAGATACCAATTTGTTTTCTCAGTTCTAAAAGAATTTCTAACATAAATGTATAAATAGCAAATCCGAGGACATTAGAGGAAATAATTTCTCCGTAAGTCCTTTCGCAATTTCGTTAATTTTCAAATTAACGTAAAAAAATGTTCCAAAGTTACAGAATTATTTCCACAAAAGTATTTTGGAAATAATTCTGTTTTTTCAATTGGGATGCGCGACATCAAAAATCGCATTGTACCCAATTCTCTTTTTTAATATAATCAGATGCGTAGTGAAATGGCTTGTTGGGTAATTCCTAATGATAATGCAAGTTTTTCTTATTATACCCTCTGCCGATATCTTCAAAGTTGAAACAAATCATCGTTTAATCATGGTGTAGATCTTATGGTTATAACTAATAATAACAATCTGTAATTTTTAGAAGCTTTTCAGAGAAAGGATTCCTCTCATAACATTATTTCTTTCAACATACTTACAGAATAAAAATTTTGTGTGGCCCCCCATAATTTAACATGTAACCCATTTCATTGTGCCAGTTGTTAACAACAACACTACAATTTAGAATTTCAAATAGGGTTTCTTTTTTCCTTGTTTTATTTGTTCCCGGGAATTTAAGAATAAAATCTATCATTCCCGGGTATAAGTATCATATATTCTAGTGAAAAATGCTTAGATTGTAAATAAATATAAATTCTATATTCGGCTCTGCCGAATCTTAAATATGGGATTCGATATTTTTAAAATTCAGAGTCGAAGATATTATTTTCTTGATTTTATTAAAATACTTTTATTTAAAGTTATTTTATGAACATAAATCCTTAATTTGAATCTGCTATTCCGGAATTGTTTTCTCAAATGGGAACTATAGTGGTAAGTGGATGGATGTTTCTAAAATTCACCACACATATTTACGCCAAAATTTCTTTGGGAAATGGAGAATTATAAATGAGCTTTAATAGTCTTATTAGAGCTAAAATAAATGAAGTTATTATATATAAGACAATTAAAAAATTTTGCTGAATTTTTCCACACTAAAAAGTTTTTTAGCATAACTCTTTATTCCAGAATGGGACTTAATCGTTAAATTAAAAACATATTAAATACATTAAGAAAAATTATTGTGCAGAATTTTAGCAGAACTGTTCCATATTTAAGTTTTATACGCTTAAAAGCTTATTCTGATAGCTGATCTTTATTGGACACCGATATTTCATTGATTCGATTAAGATGAATTTTGGTATGTTTGTTTTAATTCTTAGTTGATTCTTTCTGGAGTTGCTCGCAGAGTTAATATACTTTCTTCACATAAATTACTTCCTGATAATTACCGATAGAATTTTTTCGGGATTTATGAAAATTAATTTCCCGGGAAAAAACCTGGTAACGTTTTCTCATAGAAAACTCCTAATTTTAAATCATAAATATGAAATAAATTTATAAAATTCATGTTATCATTTATGAATATTTACAACTGAATTAAAGTTGAATTTCTAAAAATACATTTAATAAATGAATTTTTCTTAAATTATTCACATAAAAGACAAGTGCAAACAAATACACACATGCATACATATTTCCCTTATAAATTCGTAATTTATTTATTAATTTATTTTTATTTATTTTAATTGTTTATGGCTTGTTTATTTTATTAAATGCATTTTATTATTCGCGGAATAATTGTAATCGTGGCATGTTTGAATTGAAAAAAAATATTTATTTAAAATGTTAATAAATATTGTATTGTAACTTATTGTAGCGCATTGTAACATCTTTACAATAACAAAATTATATTTATTAAAAAGTGGGTGTTAAGGTGGTGGGCGGGTGCTTGACTGTTTTATACCCATTGACTACTGTTGGGGAAACTTTGTTTTTGGCTTTAAAATGTTATTGACTTTTGCAAATGTTGCAGAATACAAAATTTTATTGTGATTAAAATAAAAAATTACAAGTCGTGTATACGAAATTGAAAATAAACTAAAAAATAAGAATTAATATTTTTTAAGGTACATCAGTTTATATAATATTTTTTAAGGTACATCAGTTAATTAAAAAAAAAATCAAAAACATTTACAATAAAATATAAATAACAATTTATATAAAAACAATTCCAGCAATGAATTTAACAATAGTAATAATCACACATGTTTATCATGATAATGTTTTAATTAAAATTAAACACAAAACAAGCACAAAAATTATTAAAACCCGATCGTACTATATCTTATATCTATAACAATTTTTTTGCTTACTGTAATATGTGACTACAATAATCACATTTTGCAATATTAAAATTTCTTAGAGATTTTAAATTCATGTCATTATATCCTACAGCACCGTAGGCAGTTGGGTGTTATGCGTCTGTGCTAATGTTTGTAACATACAGAAAAAAATATATCAAAATCACTTTCCGGATCGGTCCATTAATCTGTCCGTCGGGATGGCTGTCCATGTAAACGATGTGCTTATGTTTGTAACATACAGAAAAAATTACATCAAAATCACTTTCCAGAACGGTCTATTTATCTGTCCGTATTATAAATATTATATATAATATCACATTATGTGATATTATATTACAGGTCCAATTGGCCCAAGAACATGTAGTTTATTTTAGTGCTATCACTACTTGTTGCGAAAAATTAAAATGTTGATTTTTTTCGCAACAGAATATGGATGATTCTTCTCTCCGACGTTTTCGCTGTACAATTTCACATGAATTTCTTTTTTGTTAGATCCTAAAGTTCAAATGGACAGTTGTCTATTGTTATTATTGCGATTCGCTCCATGAACAAAACAATAAATACGAGAACTTATAAATACAATAAGTCGCACTAAATAATTCATGGTCAATTTGAAACGCGTTGAGGGAAATAGTTTATTTTTTATTTTATTTTTTATATCCTTCACTTGACTAGGTCAGAAGGGTATATATAAGTTTGTCAGTCCGTCTGCCCGTGTTTCGGTTGAAATCAAATTTATGGAGCAGACCTATAGCTAACATATATGATATGTATATCAAACTATTGGAAATGCTTTCGAGAATTTTTCAATTGAAATCCAGGAAAGTTAATTCGTAAATGGCTCAGAAAGTACCTCAACATTTTTTTTCTATTTTTTGAAGAATCTACAAGAGTTAGAAATTTTATTTTTTTATTATTTAGCAGAATTATGCGTTGAAGACATAATGAATCGGACTAGTAGTTCCTGAGTTATAGACAAAAACATATTTTCCTATGATTTTTAAAATTTTCGAAACCATGACCAATTTCAGCAGTTTTAGTCTTCGGGACAAAATAAAAAAATGTAACAAATCTAATCAATATAAATTTAAAATTGCAATATGTAGAATATACACAACGTTTACATGGACAGCCAGCCGGACGGTATGGAAATCAAATTTCCGAAAATTTCCTATAGTTTCCATAAAATACTACCAAACATCCTTCTGAAACGTATAAGTTTCACAAACGTTCGAAAATAATTAATTACACCATTAAGCATAAAGCAGGGAAGCAAAATACGAGGGTCGTTCCTAATTTTTCGTAGTTATCGTTTAAGAATGTGTATAACACAATCTTGAAATCTTGACCGAATATAACATTCTTAATTGTTTTTCCTTCTTTTTGGAAATAAATCGGTGAGTTTTGACCGGCTGATTACCGATAGAAAGGTTATGTCGGTCATTAGAATGTATTTGTATATTTTATCCGATTTTATGAACAAGTGCTTATTATTTCTTATAGTATTTTCAAAAACAAATTGTCTGCCCAGTTTTTTGATGTCTGATGCCCCTTTACTCTATTCATGGACAGCCTCTCGTGTGCAAATTTTTAAAGTTCTAAAACCATCCCACTGTGGTGTCAGTAAAAAAGCGAAAAAAATATTAAGGCTCGAAACTAATGTTTTCCAAAATAATCACCTTTACGATCAAGTTCCATTTATAGAAACATCACAGATATAACTTTTCTATTCAATAATGTAATCTTCTTTACCTAATATTTGCTAGTAGTAAATTTTAGGCATCTGTCATTATTTTTTCTTCTCTATTAACTATTATCTTTCGATAAACTTAGCAGATAACGCTTTTAAAAAATTAAAAATCCTAAAGATTTCCGATGAATTTGATAAAATTTTTATTCTATAATTTTGAATAATTCCTTTCTTATTATTTTGGACAAATTAACAACAAAAATATTGTTACAACAACAATAAAATGATTTTAATAAAACTAGCGAAAATGTTAACAATTGGGGGTATTTCGTGTTAAGTGAAAATAACCATAATCAGTGTATACGAGGCATTAAATGGAAACAAAGTTACCAAAAAACAAATGTTGTTAAATGCAAAATAACAAAAAAATCGCGTTTATTTTATATATTTTTAACTTAATTTCTTTAATAATATTTTTCTTTAAATTCACAAAATAAAGTTAAAAGAAAATTATTAACATGTACGTTTGGTTGTTAAACGGGATGTTCAAAACAGTTTATAAGTTTTTCTTTAAGTTTCGTTGTTATCACAGAAAAAGAAGGTGAACCAAAAAAAAAGAGCTGAAATCAGTGAAATAAATAAATTAAATGAAGTAAATAGAAAGCAAACACTTGTTATGTGTGAATTTAATTGAAGAAATTCGTGTCATTAATTTATTTAACCAAAAATTTCAAAACGAATGAAACAAAAACGACTAAAAAACAGCTGAGAGGCCAAAGCAGAGAGGCAGTGATGATATTATTTTGTGGTGATTAAGATTTCTTACATTTAAACACGGAAGTATAAATTAGAGATAATCCATTTAACAGGTACTATGAGGTGGATGCATAAACATGAACTACCAAAAAATATGGTATATAAAAAGCCAAAATGATCGCTAATAACCTCATTACAATTGAATAAAATCATGTTTATGGAAATTTGCGAAAAAAAATAAGCAAAAAACATGAAACTAATTTAATACGAGTTGTAGATACATTTTTGAAGGTGAATAACATTTTAAGTTATATTTTTGGGGCTTTTAACATTTATTAGAGGTTTCACTTATGATCCAATAAAACTGCTAATGTCCTGAGCCAAATAAAAAAATAGATTAAAGCAGAAAATATTTTTAAGACCAAAATACAACGAAATTTACCTAAATCTTTGATAGTTATTTATTTTAATTTTTGAGATAAATATATCTTACAATTATTTATTATTGCCAACATATTCGCTGCAATAAAATTATTGTTAATAAATTCACAAAAACATGATGGACACATTATGTTTAATAATGACTTTTTCTCGTTTTATTGAAGATGTAATTAAGAAAATATTTATTAATCAGTGATCCCAGAATGCTTTTTTGGAAATAATTCTGTAACTTTGAAACTAATTAATATTTTTGACGAAATTTCATTTAAATACTCTTTAGGTGTTTTTTTTTTTTTTCAATTAGCAGATGAACCTAGTCAAAAGATAAACCTCCAATTTTGGTCACTTCGCGTACGAAAATTTTTTGAAAATTCGTCAAAATTTTATTTCTGATATGATTCAAGAAAAAATACACGCATATAATTCTTATAACTATATTTTAGTTATTTTTTTTTAGTGGAAAGTGGGTTTTCTATGAGACCTATAGGAGATATGAACCGATTATCTCAAAATTTAAAATTTATAAATCTCAACTGGTTTATTATCACAAGTTTAATATATTTTGAGATTTGTTCGCCTTTTCCTAAAATTGTGGCCGATATCATAAAATTTGCGTGTTCAAAATAAAAAATCAAAAATATTTTTTAATTTAAGTAGATCAAAATCATATCTGTCAGTTTTAACACCATTTCGAGAAGATCTTAACGAAAAGTGGGCATCATTATATTGTGAGTCTGTAAATTTTGGAACAAAGATATTCTAAATTAAAGTACAAAAAAATTATTGAATCATTAAAAGGATTTTCTTAAATTTCCAATAATTTGAAGAAGATCTCAAAAGTGAGAAAAAATTATAAACACCTTGACCTACACTAAAGAACTGCATTACGTTTAGAATTTAAAATTTTGGTTCAATTCAAAAGTTTTATTAATAACGGATCCAATTTGGGAGGGTCTAGAATTAGCCCTAAAGGATTTCTCAATACTAAATTTAAACTATAGCATTCTGTGTAGAGAAGCCTTTCAGAAATATTTAAATTATATATATTTTTTTCAAGAAAATGTTTATTAAAGTTAAAAATAAATTAATACTCATTTTTGGCAAAGAACACAAAAAATCCAAATTACAGTTTGAAAAATAATTATGTTTTTTTTAATAAGTAAGATTTTATAGGTTGAAAATTATAAAAGCTTTATCAATGGCAATAGGGCTATGAAAGCTTTTGAACTCCGTCTATTGGGTCCACAGTATTGTTATAATAAAACACTTATCTGTTATAATTGTGTTAAATGTCATGCAAATCCATTTTGCGGATCAAATGTTACAGATTTATTTCAAAAAATCTATTTCGCCCCTCTGTGTAATTTTATGAAGATATTTCTAAAATTCAACCCGAAGATTGTTCACAACATTTATATGGGCAGACATGCGGACGGAAGGAGATCGCTTAAACAAATCGGAAATTAATTCTGAGTCTATCCGCATATTTAAATGTGGTTATAGCCCCGATTTTTTCTGTAGATAACAAACATCAATACAATCCCATAAAAAATATAAAAATTTGGATCGGATTCGCCAAAAATAAATGTCAATGAAATTAATATCTAAGGATCGTCGAGAACTTTATGAAATCCAATGAATTAGATAATTCGAATAAATTTTATTTAGTTAAGAAAAAGTATTTATCCATTAATTTAGAAAATTTGTTTTAATTTTTGTTCAAAACTGTACATGAGCAGATAATAATTTTAATTTATTAAATGATCTCAATTGTAATGTTAAGATCATATAATTTATTTATGAAAAGTTATTAGATATTAAATTAGATTGCAAGTTTAGCGGTTAAACTACACATGTTTATTTGCCCTGAAAACAGCTGTAAAACACTTTATCATTATTTTGTACGTTAATCATTTTTTATTATTCCCTCAAATGGTTTTTTATTTGATTCTCATTGTTGTTAACAAAAAAAAAAAAAAAAAAAAAACAAACAAAAAAAAGAAATAATAATTTTATTTTCTTTTTAAAACGTATTTTTTCTCATTTGTGGGCCATAAACTCAGTTAACGCCAACATTAACTGGAAACAGTTAAAAGAATTTTCATTGCGCCTCGATGATAATTACAATTGTTGTATGAATTTTGTTACACTTGCACCTTCCACGCACACACACACACATATATATATACACTTATACGAACATAAAGACAGTTAAATATACATAAACAAAGTATTCTTACATTTGGCGCAAGTTGTCTTTATGACCAAGAAGATGAAGAAGTAGGAAAAAATGAATAAGTTAATAAGTGTCTGGGTTTATTTAAGAGCATTTTAGTACTTTTAACACAAATGTTACGGCGTTTTGTACAATTTTGTTCCAAGAAATCGGGAACAATCGGAATGAGAGAAAGAAGTCATAAAATCTTGGCGTAACAATAAACATTAAACAATTCATCTAACAAGGTGTAATGAAGAAGGTGTTATGGCTTAAATAATGAAAACAACAACATTATTCTCCTATAAGCAGTTAAAGTAATATTCTTACTTAAAGCCAACTCTTGTTAACCCCCGGTTAATTGCAGACAGGAAAATGTTATTGTTGGTTAAATGGCATAAATAAAAATGAATTTCAAATTCCCACATTTTTTTTTTGTTGAAACGTTTAGTTTTATTGAAATTGAAATAAAAAAAAAGAAAATAATAAAAAAATACATTTCGTTCCGTTTCGTATGCAAATGACCAAATCCATAAGTTTTTATGTTTTGACCCCATCATGGGAAATGAAAGTTTCAAATAACGTTTAAATACATTTAACATTTACCTTAATAATTGTTCTTCTTTTCTTTTGTTTCTATTAAGAAGTGAGATCGAACAATTCTTAACCCACGACTTCCATTAAAACTTTAAACCATTGTACTATTTGACCCTTTTTTATTCAGGTTAACTTTGTAAAACATCACGAACTATATATTATATATAAATAAGAGACCAACAAAAACTGACTACCAAAGTTATTCAATATTATTAACAATACCCAACTTGGTCCTAATTATATCCAATGTTATTAAACGGTATCGGGAGAACTTGTCAGATAATAGAAAAGCTGGTTCAGGTAGAAAAAATGGTTCACATATTGTATTTTAAGCCAAAACAAATAAGAACGCTATATGCCGAATCTTCTAAACCCTTCACCATATACATAGACACACATATATAAACATTTTTCAACGGGTTCTATAAATACCGAAATTACATCAAGAAATGTTTACAAAAACATAAGACAACATAATGTTTTATCAAGAGAGACAAATTCTCCAATTTGCCCGGTGCTAAGTTCAGTGAAGAGATGTAGAGCTCCTGTTAATGAGCATTGAAGAACACAAAAAAGGTGTCCAAAAGTGGTGGATTTAAAACAGAGATGAACTGCCTGTTTGAGCAAAATACCAAAAAGCACTTTAAAAACGAAAAAAGGAAGGATTTCCGAAAAAGGAAACTGTAATAATAATT
Organism: Cochliomyia hominivorax; assembly: GCA_004302925.2. Classification (NCBI taxonomy): domain Eukaryota; kingdom Metazoa; phylum Arthropoda; class Insecta; order Diptera; family Calliphoridae; genus Cochliomyia; species Cochliomyia hominivorax. Next base: position 58,095,259 of record PYHX02000413.1, read on the forward strand.
TTAATCAAGTAAAAATTCAAACTGTAATTTTAGCGATTTCGTTTTTTACATATTTGTGTGTTAAGAATTTTTCAATCTCACTCCTTATAATTTTCAATGTTTCTACTTGAATATTTTCAATTTTTCTATTAAACAATTAAAATTTATTGTTAATGCCAAATACTACATACACACATACACACATATGAACAAAAGAAATTTTCAATACATTAGAGTATTTTATTATGTACAAACATTGTTATTTAACTATTCCATATGGACTTTGTGCTAAAACATAAATCATCTAAAATATTTAAATATTTATTATTATTTTTTTTCATTCATTTATTTACATTGTATTTGTATTTGAGAACAATTGACGTTCACACAGAAGAAATCTACCAAAAAACTCATAAGTCATATTGTTAACACGTAACAAATTGTTGTCGTTTTGTATGGAACGGAATGTATTTTTCAAAATCCAAAAAGTCTTTGATTTTATTCCATACAGAAGCTAAATGTTTGTAAAAATGACATGCGTCATAACGCACGTAACAACACTTGGTATCATTTAGCAGGGGCGTATTTGTGATAATGTGGATTTTTAGTTAAGAAAATGTATTAATTTATAAAGAAATAAGTTGTAGATATCGATTTCCTTCCAAACTTGGCGAAATGAATGCTTCACTAGCATTTTATATTAAACGTTATCGCCTTAATTCAGTTAATGATCTAAATAATAAGAACGATCATCGATCATTCAATAATGAGAGTTTATTATTAACATATTAGATACTTTGGATGGTAAATATCTGTAATTAAAGTTCAGTATTCCAAAGATATCGAAGTGAGTTAGATGATTACGGGAGACCTGAACCGAAGAAAAATGTTTTTTTATTCTAGGTCACAAAATGGATAACTTTTTTGACTGGTCAGGCTTATAGCCCTAATCTTGCCTTATTTGACTACCATTTGTTAAGATCCTTACTGCACTTCGGAACAGAATTTCATTGGTTTGATAGTGCTGATAACTGTTTATTAGATTTCTGGAAATATTTGTGAGACAGCATCGATTTTTGTACAATCCACAACCACACAACATGATCATTCCGTTTGTAAGGCCCAGAAGGAATCTTCTCAGACCCTATTAAGTATATATATTATTGTATTAAATCAAAGTCTGATTCGAATAATCTATGTTCGTCTGCCTCTTAAAGACATTCCAACATTGCCCTAATCAGTTTCCTATTTAAAACTAGCTATAGGACTTCATCAGCAAAATAGTTATAGACCGATAAAGTAATTGGATTCTCGCATATATTTAAATATAACATTCAGTTTATATTCCTCATCATCGTACTATGTTGATATAAAACAAAATCTGTGTAATGTCTGGGTCGCTATTTTTAGGATAATTTTCTGAAACTTTCAGATACTACGCCTCTGTTCCTTAATTCCACCCAATTGTAAACAATTTGTTTTTTGTCATTTACGAAAAATATTAAATTCTAATTCGCATGCAATACATCACACGGATTTGAGTTGCATTTGTTGGAAATATTATTATTGTTGTTGTTTTTTTATTTGTAATATTTTTTTAACACATTATTCTCGTAGAAAAGTCATCATTGGGTATTAGCAGCTGAGTACATATGTTTTTGGGCCTAAATCTCTGCATTAGTCATTTGATCACGTAGATTCCTTTCTTATTCATACAAAACTCGTACTTCTACCAAATACGGGACACACTTACTTTTTATTTCGCCAACAAGGGCAAGAAGAACTTAAAGAGTTACTTTTTTGGTTGATCGGTTCGTCGGTTGTCTAAATGTTAATAAATAGTGGATGTTTGTTAATTTTTTGTTTTGTTTTTTTTTTTTGAGAATTAAAATAAAACTCATATTGCGCACGCGTGCAATTTTTTTCTATATCGTCATTGTCGTCATCATCACCATCATCAATATGATTATTGTTGTTCTTGCTGTTGTCTTTTGACGTTTATATATGCATTCGCTCATTAATATCACGCGATTTTATAGTTTCTTATTTTGGTTTTAGTTGCATTTTCTTGTTTGTTTGTTTGTTTTTGATTTTTATTATGCGTAGTTGTTCATATTTATTGCTGTATTTGTGGTGTCTCCAAAACGTCAGTCATACAGTCACTTTATCCAATGAATGTGACAAACACTTTCATGTTTCAACATTTCACCAATAAATAAGAAAAAAAAGAATGAAAAAGTAAACAGAAAATTAAAAATAAGTGAAGAATTATTAAACAACGTGCGAATATTTTTACAACCGTAAACAGAAGCAATTTTTCGCGCAAAATGTCTGCAAAAAAACATTTTATATCTGGAAAAATGAGGTTGAGTTCGTTAAGTAAAATGGAATAAATTATAGTGAAAGTATAAATTATTTTTAATTAAAACAACAACAGTAATGCTATAAAGTCTCATAAATATATAAAGTTTATAGTCAAGTTTTAAACCAAAATTAGCGTTAAAAGAAACTATTTCGTAGAATGATTAAACTAACTGAAAAATTTTTTCATAATCATCGTTATAATCATATCGAAAAAAATAATATATAATCTTTTGTTCTTAGGTAAGATTACAATAGTAGTTCAGTTACTTCCGGGTTGTCAAGTTGTGTCCAGTGACCCCGTTTTGGCAAACCTTTACAACTGGATCTGTTGATCCTGATTATTTGAAATATTTCAGTGAAACGGTTAACCTTATTCCTGATAATTTACCTAGATCATCTAGTGTAAAATCTTCAAGAAACTATTTTATTTTGTTTTTTAGAGCTTTTTTTCCACATCACCATAGATACCACGTTAGTTAACACCCAGCATCCAGTGATTAGAAGATTTGTCCCTACAACTATAGATCATAAGTTGCCTTTTTGTATGTATACCATAATTAGATCTCAATTCCTTGGCTTCCTTACATGAATGTATCTCTGTTCATCTCCGATCACCTAAATTAAGAAGGTGTTTGACGATGGTACCCGTCGTCTTATATATACCCATGTATAAGATTCCAAAACTTTCCTAACTTATCTACCAAAAAGTCTCTGTAGGATGGACCCCTTAAGATAGAGCTTAAGAGGCCCTTCCACCATTAATGGAACGCACTATAGCCATGTATATATATTTAAAGATTTTTTGCCGATCATCTTCTACAGTAGCATGTTTATTCTTTGCACAATGTTCACCTTCCATGATAACTTCGTGTAACGAATGGTACCTAAATCTTTGGAATCTTTTAAAAAAAGGATTTCACTATTTTTTAACCGCGGTTTAGTTTTATTTGAATTTACACCCAGACTACATTTGTTGCCAAGTTACTGAGAAGATCCAGATCCCTTTTCATGATATAACTCACCATGTCTAAGAACTGACCAAAATATCAACTGCATAAGCAACGACTTTTATTCATTTTCTGTCCAAGTTCATAAGAATCGAGTTAACAATAACGAGAAAAAGTAGAAGTGGGATTACATCGCACTGGGTTGATCCTATATCTACTGTCTATTTGATAATTCAGAATGGTGTCCAGGCACCTGCTGATATAGCAGTTAACATTTAGTTTATCATCAAACATTACATCAATCTTAAACGAAGTAGTTTTCAAACAAATAATGCCAATTTTCTAAAAAGTCGGTCATTAAGTGTTGACGATTAAACCATATAAAGAGTGAGATCGAAAAATTCTTAACATACATATACATTAATAAAAACGAAACCGTTTCAAATCAATCACTCACTTTTGGGCACGTTTTTTTGTTCTCTTCAATCCTATTTTAACAGAAACCCAATATCTCTCGACTGGAAATAGCTCGGGATAGTTTGGAGGCTTTGCATCGTTTGGTACAATTAAACTTGCTATAGTGACAGTATACCAAGTCTTAGCTCCGCACACTTTGAAGGATTTGCTTCTCTTGGTACAATTACCATATCATTGTTCTTGTACCACTCATGGTTATGTTTACCATAGTGACAGGATGCCAAGTCAAACCAAAAATAAGTGGACACCTTATGAAATCTTATGAATGGAAGCAGCCTTTTGGTTTACATTTATTGATGTAAATTTCGTATTTATAGAGTCCGTTGTAGCAAATCATTCGCTACTTTTGACTCAACTACTTATAACTTGCCATATCAAGAACTTTTCGGAAAATTTTGACATCTTTTGGGTCCTAAACTTTTCTTCAACATTCCCTCGATAAAATTTTTGAGCAGGAAATTGCGAAAACTCTCCCAGAACATACGTTTCATCATCCATTATGCAGCGAAATATTTCTTTAGAAAACTTGACTTTAATTTTCGTACTTTGATTTTGGCCTCTAAATTTTTAGCAGAGTTCCTGTCAGAAAATTTTTGAACCCTGCATGTTTTTAAACCAGTTTAACTCTTTGCACCAAATAGTAAGAGCACTGAGCACAACCGGCTGCGTTGGTAACTCTTATGAAAATACTTTCTATTTTCTGGCTTTAGATACATCATGTGGATCATACCTAAATCAAGTTTTCTATCTACAGACAAGTTCTCACGGTACTTTTTAATAACATTGAATACAGATTGACTGTGGACTTTTGAATACTTTTTGAAACACTAAGTTGGGGTTTGTTGAAACTGTTTAATAACTTAAGTTCACACTTTTTTCTTGTCAATCGTTTGAATCAGGTTAACATTTGAAATAATAACTGACAGGTTTTCTAAAAGCAACTGGTCAAAAAATAGTGTAATGAGAATCGTGTTCGAAGAATTTTTCGATCTCACTCCTTAGTGGCATATCATAAATATAATTAAATCTCTGATATAAAATGTTATGCTGCTGATGAATCTCTCTAATCTTCGTTATCCAAAATCACTGACCTAAAGAGATGTATGAAAAATGCTTCTAACAGAGTTGTGTAAAATATGTGCAAGTTTCATCATGCATAAAACTGAATAATTTTAAATGTCATTTGAAGAAAAATATTCAATTAATTTTTTCATACCTCTGCCTTATTCAAATATGACAATTTCGTAAATAGTGTGAATAACGTAGTCAGTCAACAATTAAGGAATGTAAATGTCTCCCCAAACCAAGAAACTTTACTAAAAATGTAAATTATTCTTTTCCACATCTCATCTCATAGTTGAAGTGTTATTTCTTAACAATTAGGTAAATCGGTGAAGGATTTAAAACTTGACCCGTGTCCATATATGAAAAACTTGTTAAAACATCAAATTGATGAAGTAAATTATTTGGAAATTTTTCAAATATAAAAAAAATCTACTCGTTTTAAAATCAAAGATTCAAAAATATTTATGGTTAATTTAAGACGAATCAAAGAAACTACAACACAATTTTTCTAAAGACAGAGTGAGAGAGAGAAAGAGATAGAAAAATGTTTGTAGAAAAACCAAAAACACTAATTGTCAATTACTGTCAATACATAAATAAGTAACTTGAGTTAATTTGCTTTTGTAGTTTTTGAAAATTTCAAATATTTCTCTGATCATGCCGACGTTATTTTATTCTGTTATTTGTTTAGTTTTTCTCTTTAGTTGTTATTTATTATTCCCTACACCACCATAGGTGGTTGGGGTATAATGCGTTTGTGCTTAATTTTGTAACGCACAGAATAATATTAATACCACTTTTAAGTATACCGTTCGACTCAGAATCACTTTCTGAGTCGATTTAACTATGTTCGTCCGCCCGTGTGGCCGGCTGGCCGGCTGGATGTCCATGTTTACCTTATGAACAAAATACAGGTCGGAGTTTTAAATATTCTTAATGAAATTTGGAATGTGATATTATTTCGCCACAAGGGTGATGATGGATCCATTATTTCACCTAGAACTTATTCCGGAATGGGTATTCAAAATCACAAAAGTCCTAAATAGAAAGCAATTTTAATGTATTTTGGCACAAATTAGTATATATAATATTCTTAAGCGATGTGCCAAATTATATGAGAATCGGTCCGTTATTTCTCATAGGTCCCATACAACCCCCCTTCAAATAACACTCTGAAGAGCCTTATTCTCACAAACATGTTGGTATTGTAAAAAGAATTAGTTAAATCAAGACAAATATAAGCAAAAATCGAAGTGCAAAATTTAACGAGTATCGGTCCATAATTTCTTCAAGCTCCCATGTAACATGAAGTAATCTCACATGGAAGTTGATACCAGTATAATATACTGTACACTTTAGCATAAATTAAAAAATAATTTATACGAGGATGGTTCATTAATTTTTGGTAGCTACCACATATAACCAACAATGTGGTGTAGGGTATTAAATAGTCAGGCTTGACTTCTTACTTTTTTACTTATTTTTTTTTCTTGTTAAATTTTAGTATTTGTTTTGGTTGTTATTTAAAGCTGGTCAGCACGCGTACTAAACAAACTACTTAACTTGGCTTAAAACATCAGATGCGGCCAGATAATAATGTTCCTTCACATATTCACAAAAAAAAAAAAAACAAAAACAACAATTAATATACGCACATTATTAAACACAGATGTCGGCTAAGAAAATTACGCGTTAAAACAATATTTGTGAATTGTGAAGAAAAACAAAAACAAACTCGAATGATCTTAAATAGAAAACCGCATTTAGCAAATAAGAAAATTTTAAAGAAAACAACAAATGAAAATGAAAATTACTTACACACGACCGCCAAATCACTGAAAACATAAAATTTGGAAAATTGTTAGTTTAAATTAACTCTTTTAGGCTGAGAAGAAAAATCTAATAGAAGATGTTTTCTGATGTTTAAATATTAAATACCCGGTGCTCTTTGCTGCACAAAAATTCTTCCCCGTCCTCGATTCAGAAAGAAATTTATAAATTGAGACGTCTATTATAATATCACACAATCGGGATTTCGCCGTAATAGATTTTCGGAAATTCGACTATTAATATTAATGATTGTGCCTAATTTTAAGAATTTAACCATAAAAGTTCTTTAGATATTCGCAAATAATATATGATATTTATTGAGGGAAACCCATGGTCCTATTCTCAAAATATTTTTCATTACAACAATTATTCTAGAAAGTAATTGAGGCCAAATCCTATAACACTCGCTGTAATAGTTATACAAATATTCGATAATTAATATTTACATCGTATTGGGGTTACATCTGCTCCTGATCCTATTCGTTTTACATTTTTTGTCCAGCAAAATTGTTCCCTGGGGAAATAATTGGAATAAGAAACTTAATACTCTTACTTCAAAGTCCTTTAGATACTCAATGGAGAACACTTTTTTGATGTATTTTTTAATTGTTTTGGAAGAAATCAAGTTTTTACTAAATCCAGTGGATAGTGGGTGAGACACCAAATGCGCTTTTCTTTTTTTATTTATCAATTATGCTTTCTTATTATTCTAACAGTTTTAGACAATAGAACAAAAACAAAATATTGACTCATTTCCGATGTTTCTAACTTGGAGGGACGTATTTACAAAAACACGTAATCAATAATATTGTGCGAGAAGATTTTAGTATATTTAAAAAAATTAGAAATTGAAGCTTAAAAACCGGTGAAATTTTTAAGGAGTGGGATCAAAAAATTCCAAACATACATATATGTTCATAAAAACTAAACTTACAGTTTAAATATTTTTTATTTTATTGAAATTATTATTTATCAATTTACAAAAAATATTTCTATAGTTTTAATCACTAATGATGAAATTTTGAACCTTTATTGGAAACATTTCCTTAACGTCTTTAAATTGCTTTCTGTCACTTTGCTGAAACAGGTAGCCCATCATAGTTAAAAATATACCACACTTTTTGTACATTTCAATTCTTGAACAAGAGCCCAATACTCTCCACTGACCTTAGCTCCGGGTGGTTTTGAGAATTTGCCTTTCTTGTCACACATAACACATTGTTATTCTAGTACCACTCAAGGACTTGTTTACCATAACGACTGGATACCAAATCAAGCCAAAACTTAATGGACACATTATAAAGCCTTATGAACAGAAGCATGTATTTATAAAGTCCATTGTATTAAATTGCAGCAACATTCAATTTTGATCAGTAAGTTGAGAAAACCCTGCGTTTATTAAAAAATTGACTTAAATTTCAGTACTCTGTTTTTAGTCTCTACATTTTTAGCGACGTTCCCGTCGGGAACTTTTTGAACCCTGTATGTTAGCATTATCTTTTAATATCAAGTATTAAGCTATCCGTGGTGCTTTTCTAGCGAATGTGGTGGAAGTTCTTTTGAAAATGCGTTCTATTTGTTTGCTTTAATTTGGACAATTCCTTCTACCTGAACTCAGTTTTCTATCAACAGACAAGTTAATGAAAAACGTGCGTTAATAGTTTTTCTATCTCACTCCTTATATAAGTATATTACAGTTAAAATTTGTAGAAATCCAACTTCATTTTATATAACAATATAACAATCGGACAATAATTCTTTGGCCATTGATAAAAGTTTCCCCCTCCGTCCTGTGGATCCTCTTAGAACTGATTCAAAAAAATGGAAAATGCATCAAAAATGTCCACATGAAATTCCAAAAAGGATATTCAGTGTTTCTAAAGTTACTCAATTATTTCCCAAGAAGTCTTTTGGAACTTTGTCTTATAAGGTTTTCTGAAATTTTTATTTACGGAAACAATATTTAATATTCCTAGGAACTTTTATTTCTATTTCATATACACATACAAAGTATTCTGTAGTTATTTATTTACCAAAATATTTATTAAAGACAATTCTCCACAAATTATTTGTACATCTTGTTGCCAGCATTGTTGAGGCTGCCAACTGAGTCTGCTGGCTGAATCTGTTGATCAACCGATGCGGGAAAAACCCTTCATTGAAATGGAGAGATTTTTTGATATTTAACAAACATTAGACAGTTTGTTTTCAAAAGACAAAAGCCGGGTGTTCATGGATACTTTTTATATTCTATAGTTTTTTGTATTTATTTGTAAAATCAATGGAAAAATATACACAAATTTTACCACATTCAATATAAACAAATCGGATTTTGGTTAGGAATTATTTAAACAGACCGTTTGATATAAACAAATAATGAAATAAATTTGAAAAAATTTCGGAAAATTTGAGCCGAAACTGTTACTAATTTTGATTTCTATGAAGACACGATATCCTTGCTGCTTGCCGTCTTTAATAGTTAATTACCTCTAATATATATAATATATTCTAATGATTGATTCACACCATACACCAATTATGAGTAAAATAATCTGTCAGCGTTCACTTCAAATAAACCAAAGTATGAGCATTTTCTTCAGAATAATTGAGATAAGTTATAAGGAACTATGCATTCAGCGCCACAAGGTGTATGGTAGGACGCTCACAAGTGTCCCTATTGTATTTCGTGAAATAACTATTTAGGAGATAATAGTTTACCTTCTAAGATAAGCCAAACTGAAATTGACCAGTCAGGTAGAATTATGTAATAGGGGAATCCTTTTAAGACGGTCCGATGACTATTTTGGGGACCAATCGCCAAAAGGGTGGTAGGAATGTATAGTTTAATCTGTTGGTCTGTTCTGCTGTCCACAAAAAATTGCATAAATTTGCATTTTTTTGATAAAAATTAAAGCCAATAATTTTCCTACTGAGTCGAATTCCGAAAAAACAATAAAATTAATATTTCTCACAATAACTGTATTTGGAATCAGCAAAACTTGTTTAGATTTTTGGGAGGATTTTCCCAATAATTACCAAAACCGTAGCTAAAGTGACAAAATAATAATCCATGTGGCGCTTATTGGTGGTAATATCATTATATAAAAATGAGGCAAAAGTCTAAAAATAAAGTTGGACTAATATAGGTATGTTGTTGTCCTGAGAAAATTCTATTAAATGAAATCGGTTCAGTAAAAAGTTCAAAAACCCCTTAAAACTAAAAAAAAATAATTCATATCTCTATAACTTTTACAGGATATCTCGCGAAATTTGACACATGCATTAATTACAAAAGATTACAGGCAACAAATTTACGATAAAACACGAGCGACCGAGAAATATCATTAGACAAGCGACATTCACTATATTTTCTTTCCGCCTTGTTGTACTGAAAATTTCGGAGCACTATATTTAACGGTACGAAACCAATTACCTATGCCGATTAAGGGTTTTTCTTTCTTCCCTTTTTATATATAATAAATTGGAAGCTTTTAAAGGGAACAGATCTTAAAAAAATTAATTAATTAATTAATTAATTGCATTATAAAACACATTTTTTCGAAGAGGTAGCCCAGCTCGTTTCAAAGTCGTTTGCCCCAACTGAATATTGCTAGTCATGCCTTAACATTTCTTCTACATTCCCTCGAGCATCAACAAGATAAAATTTTTGAACAGGAAGTTGCGAAAAATCTGCCAGTACATACGTTTCGTAATCCATTATGCAGTAAGAATGTATATTGTGTTTAGAAATCTTTATTTCCAATTTTCGTAGTTTGTTTTTGCCTCTAAATTTTTAGCAGCGTTCTTGTCATGAACTTAACTTTTAATTTTAACTTGTCGTGCCAACTAGTTCGAGCACTGAGCTAACCGGGCTGTTTTCCTACGGGATGTGTTGGGAGCTCTTTTAAAAATGCTTTACAAAGACCATGTCACCTTTCCATCTACCAGAACCAGGTATTCAATCAACAGACAAGTTCTTTGAATGCGCAACTCACCAAAAATGCCAATGAAGTAAATACGTTTCATACATAGAGTTTACGTACATACTCTCATACACATTAACAAACGCATACAGTGAACGTTTTTCTTAAAAATAACAAATCAACCTTTATTAGCCATAAACTTACTTACATTTTTGACTAAAACTTTTTCTACTGAACCGATTTTGATGATCTTCTTTTGAGTAAAGGGGCTGCGTCAGATATCGGTCTATATCATTTGATATATTAGAACGATTTTACTGCTTTTAAATAGGAAACCTCTCAGCACAATGGCAAATATTCAGACCAAATTTCATTGAGCTCTGTCAATTATTTTGGTTGTGAGTGCGCCAACAAGAACAGACAGACAGACAGACAGACGATATCTGTCCTTATTGGTGTTTTAAATTTTTAACAGTATTCTTAATCCAATAAAGTGATACTTCCAAATAAGTCAAACTGTAATCACCAAATACTACCATTTAAATTATGGATCTATGAGAACTTCTATTTTAAAAGTTACTTGTTTGTATTAAAAAAAAAACAAACACGTTACTTAAAATGTCGCATTAAAAGGAAATTCCTAAAATTGTAAAATGTCTTTAAATTGACTTTAAATTGATTAGTTATAACAGATTTGATCTTACTAACTAAATGCAGACCCTTTTGTGGAGAGAGAGAGAGAGAGAGAGAACCAAATCAAAAAACAAAGCTATAATTCTTTAGATCAAGGCAAAAATGTCAATATAAATGATAGATTACAAAACCCTATTTGTAATGGTCCTTTGTAAAGCGTTTAAAGCATTTATGACCATAAATGGTAGAAAAGTTAACACTTTTCAAAATCACATATCAGAAATCAAAGGGATCAACGCTAAATGATCACAACTAGAGATTAATCAACTAATAGCAACAACAACTTTAAATTGTTGAGATATAAGGTATCAACACAAAATATTTTTCTTCAATATTTGGAGTGAGATCAAAAAATTCTTAACATACATAAATGTTAATAAAAACGAAACCACTAAAGATACAGTTTTAATTTTTTATTTAACTGAAATTTTTATTACAATTTATAAAAAAATATTTTTTTAGTTTTAATCACTAGTGATGAAATTTTAAACCTTCTTCGGAAATCCTTCCATTAATGCTTTTATAGTGCTTTCTGTCACTTATAAAAACAGGTAGTCCATCTCCGTTTAAAATCGACTTTTGCACACGTTTTTTGCTCTTGAATTCTTTTTTAACAAGAGCTCATTATATATCCACTGGCCTTAGCTCCGGGCAGTAAGAATGATTTACCTTTTTTCATATAAATACCACATTATTGTTTTTGCATCACTCAAAGTCTTGTTTAGGATTCCAAGCCAGGCCAAAAATTCTTGGATATATTATAAAATCTTATGAATGGAAGCAGCCTTTTCGTAAAAATTCCTTGATGTAAATTTCAATATTTATATAGCCAGTTGTAACAACTGTTTGGATTCTCTTACCTTAACTGCATACAGCTTGCCATACAAAGAACTTTTTGAAAATTTTGACTACTTGGGTCCTAAACTTTTCTTCAACATTCCCATGAGCATCAGCAACATAAAATTTGGATTTGCCAGAATATACGATTCGTCATAAAGTCAAGTTAGCTAAACCACAATTTTCATGCTCGGTTTTTGGATCTTAACAGAGTTTCTATTAAGAACTTTTTGAGCTTTGTATGCTTTTAAACCTGAAGCTCTAATTTTTCGTTTCAAAAAGCCAAAACACTGAACCACCCGGGGGTGCTTTATTACGGAATGTGAGCTCTTTTGAAAATGTTTTTTTTCTTTCTTCGGCTTTAGAAACTTCACGTGGACCATTTCTTCTTCCTGAACCAGCATTTTATCACATACGATACTGTTTAATAACATTGGAAACAGTTTGATGGCGGATCCCTAAATACTTGGCCAACTTTTAGTACGATCAATAGCTGACATTTTTTTTAAGGTAACTTGATCCAAACAAATTTTAATGAAAACCGTGTGTAAAGAATTTTTCGATCTCACTCCTTAATTTTTATTACTCTTTTTTTAGTTATTGTTGTTATATGTTTTGTACGTATTTTGTTTTTAGCAAAAAGAAGGAATCAAACATTTTACCCAAATACATATGAAGTATACAATGACCATATTGGTCATATTGGTGGAAAAGTGCTGCTGTTGCATATAGTAAATAACAATGACAGCTGATTTGAAGTCTAAACATGTCGTTGCAATTAAAAATCGCCTTCTGCGATGGTGGTACTAACTACTAAACATACATTCAAACATATAAATATACATAAATACACTCATCTAAACATACATACGTATGTATGTATGTATGTATGTATGTATGTATGTATGTATGTATGTATGTATGTATGTATCTAAGTACGTATAATTTACTAAATAGTACAACTCGTAAATACTTATTTTATTTACTTGGAGATGGATAAATAAATGAATGTAGTGTTGAATGTGTATGTATGTATGTGTTTGTAATACTTACGAGTCCATATATTTTACCAGTTAAATACTTTGCATTGCAAGTATCATTTAGTGGAGAGATAATGCATGTTGTACGACGTATCAAACTAAATGTAGATGCATAACTTATTGCTAAAAGAAATAAAAACAAAACAAAAAAAAAGAGTCGCTAATGCGCAGGTGCGGCTTTCAATAAGACTTGAATGTTTAAATGCATGCACGCACTTTTTGGTGTCTCATAACCAAAACGTATGACGCACTATTCCAAAAAGAAAACAAAAAACAAACAACAATAACACGAATACATGTAATTTTTATTTTTCCTCTTTTTCTCTAAAGTTACTGGTATGTAAATGGTTTTTTGGCTTAAACTCGTACTTAATAAATGATCAAAGATCAACAAATGTTGTTACAAGCAGAGCTTTTAAGCTATTAATTCGGTAATTGGTCTCGTGCAATTTGATCATACGTTTGGGGAAGTATATCAAAATCGTTTTAGAACATTCACACATTATCGGTTCTTACAATTGAATATTTCGAATCCCTTTTTCATGAGCAGATCTGGAATTAGTATAAAAATCCACGCATATGTGAGGATGAGCTGTTGTTAAATTGTTAAATTAGAAAATTTATGAGTGTTTCCCGATAAAAGAGGGATTGAAATCATGCCAGAGTTACACGCTTATATCACAAATTGTGATCTTCCCTTGAAAGCATCTCTTAATACGAAGAATGATCCCAATCCGTGAACAGCAGAGACCACGGTTATTCTCGTATTCTGGATACCAGAGTCCCCTTTAGGATATAGGCTGACTGCCGAATCACGCAAACGAAGGATTTTTAATGACTGCAAACAGGTTCTCAGATCTATAGCATTATTAATGAATGAATGCCGGTATCTTTAAACTATATATCGAAATATATGGTGGTTAGGATTAGTTGGATTTATAGTCACATTGTCGTGGAATGACATTGCAACGATGCTTTGTGATGAGTTCAGTGACTGGTTGGGATTCCAATAGCACTGATGTTTTTAAATGTCAAACTTTTCGGGTAATTTGGCGCAAGTTTAATATTCGAGGGATAAGGCAATTGTCCACTTTTAATAGAAAGCAGTTAATGTTACATTTTAACCAAATATGTAACTGAGAGGTAATAACCCGCCGCACAGTGTCGTGAGGGAGTCCAAAAATTAAAAATATGACTGTACAAGTTTTTTATATGATGTCGTTATACAAACAACACATCCTTTGTGTTTGATCAAAAATTATTTTTAAAAAATGTCTCATTTTCAACAATTTATGAGTATTAAAAGTTATTATTTTTTTAAATTTTTAAGTTTAATTACAAGCCAAAATGCTAGGATATATTACGATGATTCCGGCTACTCCAGATCACGACCTAGGACGCCTCCTTTCTATACCTTCGAAGGAAGGAAGCGTCCTTGAATCCTTGGTTAAAATTAAGTTTTTTATGGTCTTCACCAGTAGTATTCCAATTCAAAACGAGTGCATATGGTACATGCGAGAAACCCCGGACTACGGTAAACGAATACAAACGAGACGCAAAACTCTCGAAGGTAAGCAAACGAAGTACAGCCTGTTCGTCTTTAATAGATTATGACGATAACGCGGTAGGCGTTTACTCACCATCGATATGAAAAAGTGATAATTTTTTCTTATTTTATTCTGTAAATTAAAATAAAAACTGTCAGTAAAATGACATAATTTAGGATTGAATAAACTTATTAGGCCAAGAAAGTATAAACTCGAAATCGCCTACACTTTTACTATCGCTATGTGAAATACAATTGAAATCGAATAAGCCGTTGGAAAATGTGCATTTCATTTTTTATTTCAAATACTGTAAAATGCATTCATAGATTAATAGAATATATTTAGTGAGAAATCAGGAAACGAGTATGAGTCATTTCTTTCTCCATGCAGTTAAGAAGACCGATTTTGAAAATTGTCCAAATCAATTGTTTTTAAAACAAACGAAAGGGACTCCATCCAATATTTTTATAGTACGTATTTAATTGATTTCACATTATTGCATTCCTTTAAAAACTGCATACAAGTTATTCGAATATTTAATAAACCTTCACCCACTGTCATCTCCTTCACGATCGTAATATTTAGTTTTTGAATTTGTTTTATTGTAAAATTTATTTTACAAAGAAAATAAATAAAAGTAACAATAATATTTTTATAATCATAAAGTTTTATTGTTGTTGTAATTGTTGTATTTATTATGAGTTGTTGTTGTTGTGGTAATTGTTCGTCTTCATTGCTATTTAGGGTCAACATTTAACATTTAAACAAAACATTTTTGTCATATAAAAAATAATTTATGATCATGATATAAAACTGAAAAAATGTTTTTTATACCCTCCACCACCACAAGTGGTGTAGAGGGTATATTAACTTTGTCATTTCTTGTGAAACGCTAAGAGGGAATCATCTCAGACATTAAATCAAAAACTGCGTCCTGAGAAGTTTCCTATTTAAAACCAGCAAAATCGGTTTCGTATACTAAAAGATATAGACCGATATCTGAGCCAACCTCTAATTTCAAATAAAAAACATTCGTTAAATTGTAAATTTTTAATTAACAAATTATAGTGAAATTTAAGCTATATGTACTTCATTATGACTCCAAAAATTATAAAAATCGATTTAGTATAAAAAAGTTAAAACCAAAATTGTAACTAATTCCCGTGTTTTATTTAAGAATCATTTTTATATATTGTACGCTGAAGGTAGGTAGGTAATATATCAAAATAGGTTATATATCAACCAATGAACCTTTGTTCATCATAACGAAAATTTTAGTTACTTTTTCGTAAATTCTTCAAATTGAATAAAAATCGTCAATATGACTAATTAAATTCTTTAATAAAATAATTTGAATCATTATTATTGTTCAATTTGAATAATACATTATTAAAATTGATAAAATTAAATTCTTTATATTGATGAATATTATGCAATTTAAATATTTAAGTTAAATTTACAAAATTTTAGCTGAATTGAAGAAAAAATTTGTATTTGTATTTCTGTTCATCAGCTGATCTTTAATTTGCATTTTCATGAATTTATGCAAAATATTCAATTAATTTCAATCAAATTAATTAGAATGTTCTATTAAATATTTTCCTCCTGTATGTATATCCATATTCAGTTTACACTTGCTTTTCTTTATACATTTAATGTATAAAGAAAATATATAAATTTGATTGACGAAAAAAAGTAGTTAAATTAACAAAAATTGTATTCAAATTAACTTCATTTTAGTACGTAAAATTGAATTAATTTGTGTAGTATTTTACTTAAGATACGTTACTGCCATTTTTACTAAATATCTGTTGATATAACATATTTTTCGTAAATTTTTTAACGAAATTTTATTAAATTTAACATCTTTTACTACATTTTTTTATGAAATTGTTTCAGTATATTTGAAGAAAATTCTTCAATTTGAAGAAAAAGTCTTTTAATTAGAATACAAATTTATTAAACACAATAAATTCTACGAAAATTGTTGGTTCAGTGTATACATCTGTGAGTAAGTGTGTAAGAAATCTAACGTATTAACTTCACACTCATTTATGGTGTAGGGCATTGAAGAATCGTTATAGCCGAATATAGCATTCTATAGCATTCTAATTTGTTTTTTTTTTTGTTCAAATCGTTAATGCAACTAAACAAAATAATAAAATTGAAATAAAACAATTGTTTATTACGAGTACGAGTAATAAGTTTAAACGATTAAATTATTTGATTTTTGTTTTGTTTTTATTTCTAAATTGAAATCAATAAATATTTTGTTATTGTGATTTTAAAATTGAAATATTGAATTCAATTGATTTGTGTATTGTTTGTGTAAAATTAATATGCAACTGATGATGATGATGAGTATTTGTTGTTTTTGGCAGTGTTTTGACCGGAAGTGGCCATTTGTTAATGTGTAGAAAGTGTTTTTGTAATTTTTTTTATTTATTTTTCATATTCTTTTTGTTATAATTTGGGTAACATGTACAAATAAATGAATGAATGAATGAAATAATGACAAAATTTTGAAAATATATGAAATGTGTGTTATGCACGTGTTAAATTACTCAACTAATTCTAAGACACATCAAACGTTTTGAAGCGAACAAAACGCTCAATGAATTAATCGATCAATCGTTTGATTTGATCACATTAGTGAATGGTTTCTAGTGACTTACTAACTGATTCACTCACAATAGTCAGTCAGCCAGCCAGCCAGTTTTGGTCAATTGTTATTATTTGTCAATAACAATAATAATTTGATTAAATTTGTTTATAAACAGGTGTTTCTTTGTTATTTTGAGACTTCAATTGGAACGTGATGTGGAAATATTAAATTAAATGATTTTCTAAGAAAGTCTAATGGAGGTGTTTTTTGACTTTTTTCTTTATATTGTTTACGACAATTGGACAAAATATAAATACTTCTTTGATACTTCTTAGAAAAGTCTAAGTCTTTGGCATTGCAAATTTTATAAGGGAATTTAGGAGAAACACAAAAATACATTTGTATTCTTTTGGAATATTTCGTAATTCATCTGCATTCCCAGAAGGCTTTTAAATGACCTTGCGATTTCTTTCCCCTTGTAGAATCAATGCATGATTCATGCGTTTATTGTCTGCGTACGTTAAAATCGTCATGACAAATTTGCATGCATTTCCAGTTTCGACGTTCTGAAATTAAGCGGTTTATCAAGAGCAAAAGAAAATATTTTGCACACAAAACAAATTAGTGATCATCTACATTTCATTATCACAACTACAATTTTTAAAAATATCCACCCCATCGATATTCAGAAATGAAATAGAGGTCCCTAAGTATTCTTTAAATTAATACATGATAGTTAATCCATATAACTAAACTTTCAAGCAAATAGATGACCCAGTCTATAGCCAATACAACATTGCAAGTTATGATTTAATTGGTTTAATGAGAAGGGTAAAGGTTAATGAACATGATTAACAACCATGTTGTACTTTACTGGCCCCTAGATGTGTTAGCTGGGAATGGTTCTACGTCTTATACATTTAATACAAAATCGGTAAATAATCGGCATTAATCAGAAGGCAAATCTTTAGACACTTCCTAACCAAAGCGATATGGTGTAGTGTAGATTACTTTAAAAATAACTCGTGTCAAAATCTACTTTGAAATGTATCAATAAAATGTTTTATTTAGTGTAAAACATCTATTCAGATCATTTTTTACGTAAGCAAAAACAAAATATTAATAAATAAATTGACTGACACCTGGAGCTAAATAAATCAGAATAACTAATCCTATTACCCCCAACACCATGTCTGAACATTCGTGCACATTCGCATACGTTTAAAAGGATTAATAGAATTTTTCAATAAATCTTCAAACGATTTGGCGCCATGAAAGATAAAATCCTGGTTTGATATAAATGAACAAACAGTTAAAACGTTAGTCATCTGCCTTATTTGCACAATAACCTTCTTGTATGTCTCTACTGATATATTACCATCGTCATAACTCCCTTTGGTACGGAAACGGAAATGTTACTGCAAGATAATAAGAAAAAGGAAAAAGCAAAACAACAACAACTGCATAAGTTATCGGAAATATTGATGCATTTAATATTTATCTGATAAATTCTATATAAAACAATAATGTGACATTTCAATGTCACATTGTGTGTTTGCAATCAAAATGCATCACACAGAGCAGAGAAGTGCAATATCCTGGCAGCCACACATTTACCTAAACAAAATCACTTGGGTGTCCTAGAAACGGAGACCCCTATTGATTCATTTATTGAATTGATAAACACTCGTATGAAGAATTTTGTACTCAAACATTTTGAACACATTTTTATTGGATTCGTATTTTTATTATTTTATGATTTTCATTATTTTCATTATTGTTTTGTTCTAAATTCTAAATATGAACAAAAAGAATGAAGAAACCCCAAAAAGTGGTAGAAAAATATACGAGGATTGTTTAAGGTTGCTGTAATTAAGAAGGTCAAATATATATTTGTTAGAAAACTGTAGAATAGAGTGACGCCAAATAAGGAATTATCAACATGTTTTCAAATTAAAAATTTTATTTTGAATAAATTTTAAAATTTCTGAAAGTTTATTTTGAATGCGTGTATCAAATTTTAGCGGAATCTGAGATCGTAAGGGGAAAAAGAGGCTTTGAAAATTTCATGTCCCAAGAATTCTAGACGTAATTGTAGGTCTAAAAAAAGGTAGTCTGATGAATATACTTCAGTTACCTTTCTATTTAAAGTTGTTTCGATACTTTCTCATCCATAATTTTCAGAATCGATTTCAAATTATCTACAATATACTTCTGAAAATTTTTATTTTTATTGCTATTTAATTTGGATTTAAATGAGCGAAAAAGTACAAAATCTTGTTTGAAAATCCAAAAAGTGAGATAGTAAGTCCAAAAAAATAACATTAGGCCTTTCAGAAAATGGTTCTCTCCATTATTTTAGGTTGAGACCATTCTAAGCTCTATAAAAACTTCTTAATATTTGTAAGTGATATGGCGAGATATTTGAGGTACCGCAACTGGAAACCTAGACTGTTGTTGCATAGTATTGTTTCAAATATATTAGGAGCCAAAAAAAGGTTCCTCCATATAGTCATCGCTGTCCACAAATGTATCAATTCGTCCAATATCAATTAATAAGTTATGTTTGATGCAACGTTTATTGGTATAAGAATGTTTAACATAACAAAGTTTTCAACAACAAAAAATCTATTTATGGCATATTATTTCGCCTTCCATTATTAATGAGGCCCTCTTTGTGCCAGGATCTATATAATTATAATTTAGTGATATATTATATGGAAAAGGTAGTTAGTCATGAAAACATATAAATCCTTAAGCCCTATAAAGCTCTAACTAAGATAAGGCGTAATACCTCAAAAATTTTAAATTAAAATGCAAAGGGGATCGTCACTGCCAACAATATAGAATGAACAAATTTCCGCCTGATATACAATAAATAAATCAACAGAAATTATACGTAAACCTGTTCCATTTTCAGTCTACGAACACAATGCATAATGAGATCGCTTCATTACCCAAACTTCTCAAGATTTATATCTATAGATTTTTTGAATACAATTATCTTATTATATAATCGAAAGAGTTCTTCTTTTGTAACTAAATATAGTCAAATTACTTAGTATTTTTATCTTTAGGTCAACTAATCACACATATTTTAATGAAATAGATCCGTAAGAAGAGCATTGTATTCATTGTATATTTTCCCTACACCATAAATTGAGATAGATCTTTGATCCCATTTCTAAAGAACCGGAAGAAATTTTAAGAACACACAGAACCAAAAAAATATACATTAGGACAAAACATAATGATGGGTGAATAGTACAACAATATAACTTTGGAAGTTTGAGTCCCACAGTAAGGAAATTTCGTACAAAATCTATCCCAAGCGAAACTACTGAAGCTCAACGATAGATAATAAATCTGGCTAACCAAGGTAAATCTTTTTCAGATCTTGTTAAATTAGTGAACCGTAGCCGCTTTACCATTCGGGCAGTCATAAGTCGTATAGAAAAACGTAGCGAACGTCACGTAAATAAACTGAAAACGAATATACCAAAATAGTACCAAAGGTAAAAGCTGATCCAAAAAGTAATATCTAAATATCTTGCCACATATATAAATGAAGATTTTGGTAAGATTTACCACACATTGCTGGTTACATTGAACCATTCAGCTCACGATGGAAAGATGTGGATTGCGTAAAATATAACATATGTTTTGCCACATCTTTCACAGTCTCCAGACTTAAATTCTATCGAGCACTTTTGGTAAGATCGAAGAGTGCTAACACGTAAGATATAAAGCAAAAGTGATTTGGAAGAAGCATTACTAGACGATTGGAAAAAATGAGAAAGATATCACAACAAGCTAATAGTATGTATTAAAATCCTAACTAAAGACTTAATATGTATAAAGAATGAGACAAATTCCTTGCCAACTGGTCCTACAAATGAGAGCAGGAAAGTATGGAACTACTTGGTGTTTCACCAATAAGTCTTGCAAGTGAATTTGGTTGAACACAGTTTTAATAAATATTTTCTCAAATTCTTGCTTAAACATTGGCATTTGTAAATCGCTTCTATTATGGTCCTCAGAATCTTCGATTCTGCCCTCAGTATAAATTCAATGTTACTGTTACTTACTGATCCCTACAATTGTATTCTGCTCAGAAGCCCTTACCAGTTAGTAACGCTCCTAAACAAGTACAAGTCTACAAAGCCTAAAGAAATATGGATGGGTCCCACCATTAGAAGGTATTATAACAGTTTGGATTACGATGCATTAGGAAAGATTTGATGAGTAACTCACGTATTGAGAATATTATTTTATTGAAATCTTATATGAACGTAATTTATTTAAACAACCCTCGTACCAAAGTTATTACATCACAATACAATATCTAGTATGTTTTTCTTCCATTTTTATCTCCCAATTTAATTATTGTCTATTAGTATCGATAGTAGAATTATAATGAGTATTGTATGGTATCCTTGTTTACATTTTGACGACCAGAAAATAAAACCTCATCATTTAATTCATATGAAGAGTCCGTAACCAAACAAATAAACATTCATCCAGTCAGCCAGTCATTCAGTCAGTCAGTCAGTTACCATAAAAGAGAACTAAATAGATAAACACATAAATATTTGTCGCATCATTATTACGCATTTATCAATGTAGACAGACAATGGGATTGTAAAATTGTTTATATCCTGTGATGATGTTGCAATGTTGCAGTATATGTACATATGTATGTGTATAGATGAATGTGTTCGTTATGCTTTGGCAAACAATTCAGCACATTTAAGTATTGTTATTGTTGCTTGATATTCAGTGTTTTTTCTGCCCTTAAAATCCTGTCAAAACAAAATGTGATTATCGATAATTTATGATATCCTTTTTTCTCTGATCCTTATTGCTATAGTATAAATGAGTGCATATGTGTGTATGTGTTTGTTTAAATCTAACTGTGATTTAACCAAAATTTTTTACAAACAATTTTCATCTCAGCTGCGTTTTTCAATAATTTGCCAGAAAAAGTCAAAGGCCGAAATAAAAATTATCTTTATTTTAACTGGAATAAAATTTTCAATTTCAAACGTACTCCACTGATGGACTTATTCACTCATTTCCTTCATCTGCTTGAGAATGTGTTGGGTTCATGTTATTGAGGCTCATTACGCCCCCATAGTGGGTGGTGGGAATATTTTGCTTTTGTGCAGTAGCCCGGCTCACAGTCGATGTAAAGTTTGTTCGCAAAGTACAGGTCGTAGTTTTGAAAATATCTTAATGAAATTTTGTATGTACTATTATTTTGATCCAAGAACGATGCCTATTGATCGTAATAAGTAATAATACAAATGTCCCTACACAAATGTCCATCCGGAATGGGATTTTTAGTTCCTAAAATTCCTAAACATAAAATAATTTTAACTTTGACGATTAGTATTATTATAGTCTAAAACGTTGTACCAAATTATGCGAGGATCTATCCAGTATTTCTCATAGGTCCCATACAACCACCCTTCCAAATACCATTTTGATACTCATTAATGGAATATATACGTGGCAATGTAGAAATATTTGTTCAAATTAATAAATATTACCTTAACCGCTGTTTAAAATTATGCTGAGGTCGGTCCATATATTTTTCCAACGCACATATAATCCTCCAGAAAAAATCCTCTTAAAACGCAAACATTTCACGTAAACGTTAGTACCATAATAATCTAAGGCACATACAAGCATTACACTAGGGCCGTTTACAAATTTTTCGTAGCAATCATTTATAAGCAAGAATATGGTGTAGGGTATTATACCATTATTAGCTACAACATATAACATTTTTACTTGTTTTTTGTTGCTGTTGTGTTTCAGTTTTTATGTTGAATATTTATGTTTATTTTTTTATTTTTCACTGCATAAAGTTTTCGTTAGCCTGACCGATAAAGTTTGGGTCATGTTTACATACATTACATGCCAATAGATACGCGTTACATGCTATTTTATCAGACTTATTAAAAGAGGGGCCTCCGGTTTTTCCTTTATTTTCGTTTCATGTTGATTACATTCATTCTCGTTCGTATTTAATCATATTTGTAACATGTAAGTTCTGTCTTGTACTTGTTAATATTGTTCGTGATGTTGTTTGTATTTGTACAAAAAGAACATGTTCTTCTTCTTCGGTTATCAATTTCATATAGCGAAGAACATGTTCAAGCCAATCATGCTACAAAGCAAATATGTAAAATGTTTTGTTGCCTTTTCTTTTCGACGCACTAACAATAATTATGATTCTTAACCCTTTATGATGCACAATGGGGCAAAATTGAGTTTGATACGAAGTACAAATTTGGCTCGCAATTAAACAGTGGTATTGAGGTCAAAGATATCCTTTTTTGAACGAATTATGGCATCCAAAACTTCAAAGTTATTTCTGCTCTCATCTTGACAAATTTCCAATGTCACCATTTATTTACAAAAAAAACAATACCGCCTCACAAAATAAACCTTTTCCTTTTTAAAAAAATCTTAAGCTAATAAGTCATGTTTATCAATGGGTTCTAAGTCTTGGTGACGAAAATAAATGAAAATTAATGATTCAATGGTTTTTGCCCTGCTGAATAATGTAAATACCCGACATTTGAATCTGAAATAATTGTTTTATGAACTTTCGGAAAAGAATTGAACCCTGTTAATTGCTATAAATTGCAGTTTTTGATATCATCTCATGACCCGCTCTTGAAATTCATCAAAAATAATAACGTTTAAAAATGGGTTAAAATTATTTCACTTACAAATAAGACGACCCATCTACAAGTCATAAACACTACTAAATACCAAGAAAAGACCGCTAAAATATAAACCAGTTAATAATAATATTTTTACTAAAACAACAAGAAAATTTATCTAAAATTCATGTTGCTGTTTGCTGTTGTTGTGATGTAGGTAACAATTGTCTGTACAACTGACATTCTATTATTAAGTCAGTTAAGTTGTTGTTGATGATAATAATGATGATGTTGTTACCTTCTAATGTTGTTATTGTTAAACCGAATAGTGTTGTTGTTGCTGCTGCTTCTGTAGTTATTAAAACATAACGTTGCTACTATTTAGTACTTCGAACTTCATGTAAAAGTATGCTACCGATTTCAAACAGCAGGTTATCAGCAACACAACGGCAACAACATTAACTAGCAGCAACAGTGTTCTAAAAATGAGAACAATAAACACGCATTTCATGTCTACCGATATTAACACATTACAAAATTAACATCAAATTCAACGGCAATGACAACAACAACAAAAATGTTAAAATATTTTATATTTCCGAGAGGAGAAATATACAAAAGAAAAGTCAGTTAGTAATTTAATGTTAACAACAATATACACTTACAACAACAAATAATTTTAATTCACTCAACCATTCAATGTTTATGTCCATTCATATTTCTATCTTATGGTTTGTCAGTCATTCTGTCAGTTCTTCAGTTACTTATTCGACATTTGAAACATTTTAAAAGAATTTTTAATTAAACAACTTAACAATGTAAAATAAATGAATCTCTAAGATGATAAATGTTAAATATGCAACAACAACAACATTAACAATAATAATGATAACATTATATACAAACATATAAAGAAGGGCTTTTTATACCCTCCATCACCACAAGTGGTGAAGGAGGTATATTTACTGTGTCACTCCGTATGTTACGCCAAGAAGGAATCATTTAGAACCCATATTGTATATATATTCTTGCATCACGCTAAAATTTGACCCCGTCTGTCTGTCCGTCCCTCCGTCTATTTGATCTGAGTATTTATTATATTCCTGAGAAGTTTTCTATTTCAAATCAGAAAAACCGGTTCAGTATATTAAGAGACAAGACGACATCTACGTTCAAACGTTAATTTATTTATAATAACTGGACAAATTAGAATGCAATATGAAATGTATTGCCCTAATATTAGGTTATATGTACTACGTTACAAAAAATTATCAAAATCGGTTCAGAAGAAAAATATTATACCCAAAAAATAACTAATTTTATGACTCATTAAGTGTTTTTGTGTTATATTTAAGAAAAGTTTATATATTGCATTTTGTTGTAATTGTGTATGCAGAGGGTATTTTAAAATTCGGTTTAGCCGAATATAGTTCATGTTCTACTTTAACTTGAAAGATCTATTCGAAATTCATTCAAATACCTTCATTATGAAGGCTGATGTAAACATAACAATGCGTTCAGAAAATATTATTTCAAATATTTTTTTGATAATAAAATAAAAAAGATATTAAGACTTTATTTTGAAAAAGAAGGCAATTATATGAAAAGAAATGAAATTCTTCTTTGAGATGCAATTCATAATGAAAACACTTTAAATTGTATTGAAAGTATTCTTAACTGACATTCACATACAAATATTTCGAATATAAGATGTTGAATATGAGGACTGTGGCATGATGTAGCAGATTATTAAACTATTTATGAGTAGCAAAAGTAAAGATGAGGTTAAAATTATAACACATTAATATCGCATAAAGCTTTCAAAATGTGAGTCACTTCAACTATGCACAATTGTCCCAAAACGCTGTTTATTGAAACTAAATTTCTATTTACATTCTAAATATCTTATGAATTGTTTTGGATGATTCTTTGTATGTGCAGGAAATGGCTGTAGACCTATAACGTTGGTCACCTCGGGTATTAACACATTTAAATAATTTGACAAAATTTCATTAACTGATTAATTTAAGAAATAAATAATAAAAATTTTATTTCGGTTTTATATCTGATTTTTAAGCTTTTTAAATTTGGGTCCAAAACACGTAAATAATATTATTTAGACCGTGTACAAAATTATAAAAACAAATTATGGATCCGATGAAGTTATTATGTTTGATAAAAAATGTTTTTTTGTGATTTTTTCAATACGGTAGAAACAGTTTATATTTCCTCCATCAAAACAAATGGTGAAGAGGATATATTGACTTCGCCGTTACATGCGTAATGCTAAAAAAATAATTATCTTAAACCCCATATTGTAAACATCTTCTTGCATTAAATTAAAATCTGAATCGATTTAATTATGTCAGAGTGCCCGCTTGTTAGTCTCTCTGTTGCTCGCACACTCACATCCACAATAATTGCCGGAGCGCAATGAAATTTGGCCTCCTTGTTGGTTATTGTCCTGAAAAGTTTCTTAATTAGAACCAGTAAAATCGAAAATGATTAGATCTACCGTAAAATTGTCAATGTTACAAATCTTATAATTGAAATGAAATATATAAAAATCGGCATAGCCGAATATAGCATTATTGTTCTACAACTTGTATTATAATTATACCCTACAACACCATGTCTGGTCGGACTATTAAGCGTTCGCATAACAAAACTTTCAATATAGTATCGCTTATGATCGATATCTGTCCGTCCATCTGGACGGTTGTATGTCTGTTATGTAAACTTTGTGAAAAAATCCAGTTCGCTGTGTGTCCAGGAAACTGACGGTAATGGCTTTTTTATTTCATCTAGACCACATAGAAACTTTCTCCCCGAGTATTTTTTAAGCTCATAAAAGTACTATATATAATAGTACTATGATATGCTTAAATTATCTGTAAAATTTTATAAGAATCGGTCTATTATTTATAAAAGGTTCCATCCAAATATCGCTTTGAAGGATTGAAATATCATATATATGTTGGTATTGTTACAATAATTAGTCAAGTTAAGATATGAGCAAAAATCGCTGTAGGAAATAAAACGAGGGTCGAAAAACGATTTTAATCATTATACGGGATCTTTCAAATTTTTGCCATTTACAACCTTCTATTTGATGTTGGGTATTATATAGTTGGACGTGACCGATTACAACATGAAACTCACTTATATAAGAAAATTGTACCATTTAATTAAAATATCTCATTCCGGGAGGAGATTTGTATGGGAGGCAACCGAAATATTAGACCATACATGACTTATTTAAATAGACTTCGTTCCTGGTCCAAAGTAACAATATGAACCTTCTTTTATCAAAATGTATTTAAAACTGCAACCTGTAAATGATAAATGAAGTGTATACTGCTATTTCTTTACTCACATATGTATAGTTACACTCACACGATTTGGCATGTCATTTACGACGATTCTGTGTTTGTTTTTCATTTATGTCTTGAAGTTTCATATAGAAAATTCTTTTACAATATTGCTACTGCATTATATTTTAAGTTAATTTAACCCGTTAGTGTATAAAGTTCCCAAGTGATATTTGAAAATATTTATTTAACTTGATTCAGAGAAAATTATTGAAAGACAGATCAGCGAGCAATGTTCCGTTTTATAACTTTTAGCCAACTATTCTATAAATTTCTCATTCATAGTTCGTAATGGGTTAATGATATTATGAATTCTTATCAACTTATGTTAATGTTTGATTTTCAACTAGAAATGATATATATATTTCTACAAGTATCTTACAAACAATATTGTATATCTAATAGGCATTGTATCCATTCAATTTCATTAAAAATTCTACAATTCTTTTTTATCTTTCTACATACAAAGTTGTTATTTCTGTTGTTGTCTGTTATTTAGAGTAAAATAGAAAAAAGTAGTCAAATTGTTAATGAAGTTTATAAAAATGATTTTCATGTATCATCATTAATCAAAAGGGACGCATTAAAGTTAAATCTACTTAATGTAATCATATTCTCATTATCATTGTTGCATGGTAGATTATTATTCTTATTGTTGTAGTTGTTGTTGTTGTTGTTTGAAGTTTATTTTATTTATTTGAATCTTTAGAAAACAATTTAACATAAAGATCTTTTAAATGCGTATTATTAATCAACACAAACGAACAAACTGAAGAAAATCTACATCAACGCTTCAACACTTGCTGATCTTAAGTAGAAGTGAAGAAATAATTAATTGAATAAGTTATTTTAATTGTTTGTATGTTTATGTGTTTGTTTCAATTAAATATATATTAATTAAATATAAATATTCTAAATTGTAATAATTGTGGAATGATGGTGCAAATATTAATTTATTATATTTAATAAATATATTTAATAACACTATTTTGTGACATGATTTCCTATCAATTAAAAATAAATAAGAGGAAATATTAGATTTGAAAGTCGAGGCAATGATAAAAGCTCACATTTTCACATATATGTTTCAGAAAACCGTTAAGGAAGAATGTTTTCTGTTATGAAAAAGAATATCTTTGATTTGTAATACAGATTCGTCTATTCTCTCACCCTTCCTATTCACCATCAAGCTAAAATATGAGCGAGTTCAAAGAGAATATGAACTACACGAAGTCCCCCTTTTATCTACTCGATAATCTTATATATTTTGTGGACGATCCAGATTATTTTAAACAGAAAAATACGCTCACAGTTCTTCAAGCTGAAATATTCAATATAGAATCAACATTTTTCCACGATTTTAATAATCTGCGACACCACAAGTTTTATACCTCTCAACCCAGAATCACTTTGTAGTCACTTTAAAGATGAACGAGGTCCAGACGTTTGTCTTCCTATCCCTGTCACGTTACGAACAATAGTGTTTAAGAAATTTCTTCGCTCAAAGAGACGTCTGTACCAAATTTAAGTAAGACAATTCTTAACATTGTGATCACTTTACGGGAGAGTTCATAACCAAAGTGATGATAATTGGTTCAACATTTCAAGTACTTTCCACAGAAATCTTCTACCGAAATTTTTTTATTCATATTAATAATTATATTATCATATTAATAATTTATAGTCGCAAATTTCGCGGGAATCAGTCTTTAACTTACTATAGTCTGAAACGACATAAATCTGTTCAGGCGGAAGAATTATGATAACATTTTTCATCGCAGAATCCAATTCAACAAAGATTGTACTTTATCGGTTCAAACCTACGCTATTGTAATATATATTTGGTGTTAATCTGATATGACACTCTAAGTTGTTTTTGTAGAGCTTTTAGAGAATTATCTTGCACGCGGTAACCAAATTTAAGAGGTTCAACACTTGTATTCTCGATTGGCTAAAAATCTGTGCTGTTCCATATCAAATAAGAAACATCTCAAGATTTTTCATGTGTAATTTTGTTCAAATAGATTTTTTAGCTTCTTTATTATATTGAATACTATTTTGGTCCCACTGCACAATGCGGCAAAATCATAAGCATTTTATGTGAAGAATAGATTTACATAATCTGTATGATTGCAAAATTTGTTTTTTAATATATATCCAAAAGTACGAAGAATGCCTAACCTGGCATATGCAAATAAAAATCTTACTCCATTAATAAAATATGATGGCGGAGGAGCAATATTGATGAAAACATTAATAGAAATATTTATCTTAAGAGAAATTGTTAAGAACAATGCTAAGAAGTTAAAATTTACCGAATAATCCGAAATAATCATCTAATGATGTGAAAATTCAACTTGTATATAAGTAATCTTACGCCACAGTAACCGGACCTTAAACCCTTCGACCACTTGCGGGAAGAAGTGAATCAAAGAGCATATAAGATATCAGGCGATAATGGTTATTCAAAAAAATGTTAAAACAAAGTTGCTACATAACATTACAAGAAGATCGAAAGATGTTATGAAACAAAATTTTAAATCAAACTTTTAACAAAATTTTCATCTTTATAACAGCACATGTGCCTATAATTTTGACCCACCGAAAACCAATATTTTTAAGATTTTCCGTTATTTTTGTTTTGTTTTCGCAGATACTAAAAATATTAAAAAATCAAAAGAAACAAGTAGGAGAGCTATATTGGGCAATACCGAGTCTTAAATACTCTTTACCACAATCATTTTTAAAATGATGGTACTAACCTGAGAGATGCTAGGAACTTATGCTCTTCCAAACCAGTCCAAATATGCATTAGATATGACTGTGCAAAATTTCACTAAAAATGTTTAACGATTTTAAAGTTATGCAACATTATATAAAAACATGTTGAAACTGATATTCACTTACTACTTAGGATACTGCAGCACTATTTAAATGGGAAATGTGAAAATTCCTGAGGAGGACACCAAGTCTCAGTTTATTTTTGAAGAGGGGGAGGGTAGAATTTTTATTTAAGTAATTGGTATCGTTGGAAAGTAATGGTATATAATAATTTATACATAAAAAATTATTTAAAGTAAACATTTTTAATAAAATTTTCAAAAAATCGAAAAAAAAATATTTTGATAAACTAATGAAAAAAATGTTTATATTTGACACTTAATAAATTCTATAAAAATTGATATTATAATGAAATTTGAATCTAGTATGGCAAAAATTGTAATTAAAAGGAAAATCCCACATTTTCATTTAAAAACCCCAAAATTCCAATATGGGGAAAACTTATTTAAAAAATTCATTTTATTCAGTGAATTGCTCACTCTGCCGTCATAAGAGGCTTACAGATTTGCTAAGTTGATAACTAAAAAATGTGATTATAAAATCAAGGTACCTTTGGTCGATTCTAGCTTTAGCATTTTTCACTTCAAAGAAAAACTAAAGAAAAATATTTGAAAATTAACGAAATTTTATTAATTCGCTTTATATGCATTTTCGTTAGAAATTTTTTAGAATTGTAAAAAATATTGTATAGTCCAGAAGGAAATAATTGATTTTAAAATGAAAAAGTGTTACCACATTTTTGAACAAAATAATCTGCAAAAAAACATAAATTTATATTTTAAAATAATATAACTTTCTATTGAATCCATATTGGTATATAATTCTTGTTAAAAACTAATATGGATTTTTTGGACACAAATTGGCCCATCAAATTCAAAACATTAAAACTGACTCAAAATTTAACTTGGTCGAAATATCTCTTAAACTATAAGAGCAAATTATTTTTTAATCAAATCATAAATAATTTTTGGCGATTTTTTAAAAAAACGAGTTAACTAAATTTGGAGAACCCCTTCCCTACCCCAGGACCAACTAAAAACATTTCGTTCTGCAAATCAATTAGAAAACGTGCAAGTGAAATTTTGTTGAACAAGCAAAAAAGCTTTATTCGTCTATGTTGAGTCTTATAAAGCCTCTACTACAAATGCGTTATGTTTCATGCATACACATTCACACTAAACTCACAGAGGTTTACAATATATAACAGTTCAGTCTTTTAAATAAAACACAGGAAGACTTTACGAGTTATAAAATTACTTCTGGCTAAAACTTTTTTCTGCTGAACCGATTTTGATAATTTTTAATATAATTATGCCAAAATTTTATTTTAATTTTCCGATTTATAATTGATAATTTTATGAAGTTTGAATTCAGATATCGGTCTTTTTCTTTGGTTTTAAATAGGAAACTTCTCAGAACTATAACAAATTCTCAGGCCAAATTTCATTGAGCTCTGTGAATTATTGTGGATAAAATTGTCTCAGATTTTGGTTCAATAATTTTCAACACTTCTAAAATTACAGAATAATTTCCGAAAAGAGCATTTTGAGACCACTGTGTGACGTCATATTATAATTTCGAATATATATGAGTTTTTTTTAGAAATCTTTTGGTTTGATTTCCATCGACATATTACCTGACAAAATTGCCACATATTCGTATTGGTAAAACCAGAAGATAGAGGTGAGGAAATACCCATTAGAGTACAATGAAAATATTTCACATATGGAAAAAGTATTAAACTCTTAAATACGCAATAAATCCACACCAAAGTATTAATAAATTAATGAGAGGACATTATCGAAAATCCTTAAAAATCTGTTTATTTAGTTAAATAGAAAAAGAAAAACCTCAAAAAGAATTTTCTGCTTTGTAAAAAGTATTTAATGAATGAATGAAAATCTATTTAATAAATATTTACGTTAAATGGCTTTTCCGTATTTTCCTTTGGCATAATAACACACACTAAATGCACATATTTACAATATTTGATCCTTTTAATGTATTTTCCTAAGTAATTTAAGATATTTATGATATTTACATAAGAAAACAAACCAAAAGGAAAATAATAAAAATACAAAAAAAACATAAAACAAAAAATAAATTAAAAAAAAATAACAACAAAGGATCATATATTTGTTAATGGTTTAAGTATTAACTTTTCACACAATACAATCACATTGAAAGAAAGAGTGAGAACGAGAGATAGAGATAGAGATGGAAAAAATATAGCAATTTAATACTAAAACATATGGAAGGATTTTTGAAGGATGTAAAAAGAGCATGCGCAACATGAAAAACCACATTTGTTTGCACACAAAAGGAAAGAGTAAATATTGTTTCTATATAAACACACACAAATACATTCATTCATATTTGCACTTTCATATTCCGTATCCTCTTTTCTCTCTTTTTTTTTGTAAATTTGTGAGTACGCGAGTTTGTGTATTTAGGATGTTTGATAAACAAAACTCATCCAAAACCATCTAAACAAAAGATTTAAAACCAACTAAAAATATTTAAACTTAAAGATCGTTTTTGTGGTTGGAAACTAAACCCGCAAATGTATTGATTGGAGTGAATGAATAAACTTATGAATGTAAGTATGTATGTATGAACAAATGACAAATGAATGAAAATTCGTAACTATAAATGTGTTGTATGTAAAGGGCAGCCATTGTGTAATCTTTTTTGCGGTTTTAGAAAAGGTGAATATTTTATTTATTTTACAAGATTATTTAATGATGCGTACATCTGGTGCCTGTACTAAGGTTTATGTAACCCAAAACAAAATGAAGTTTCTTTATCGCATTTGTAGGATAAAGGAGGTAATTGATAATAATTACAAGCAAAATTATTGGTTTACTAATGTCCTACAGAAAGTTTTCTGTTAATTTAACATTGTTTTAAATAGTATGAAGATTAACATAAACGATAATAAATCAATGTAAATCCAAGTTAATTTAACATTGAAAAATATAAACCTCCATTATTCGTAATTTAATTAACCGGGAACCACTTACGTTAAGCACATATTGGCATATTTTGAAGATATTGCCGGAGAAAACTAGTTGGCAATGAGCCAAACATTTTAATAACTGATTTTATTTAAAAACAGATAAAAAATACCCTCCACCACCAACTACACGAGATGTAAATACATTATGTTTCGTTAATACACATTCGCACATACACTCTAAAACAAATACAATATATAAACGTATTTGTCTACATTTTTTAGTACATTAAACCAACTTCACTGGTTCTAAACAGAAAACTTCTCAAAATTATCTCAAATATTCCGGCTGAATTTTATTGAGACAGACGGCCTGTCTCAGATTTGATTAGGTCTGCAGATTTTGATTTCTTTTAGCATTACACAAGGAATGACAAAGTTAATATACCCGCTTCACCACTAGTGGTGGTGAAGTTTAAAAATTGTCTGAAAGAATGAAATTTGAAGGATTCCAAATATTAAAACAAAATATATGAATTGATGTCACCTACAACAATTATTGATGGATATTATAAAGCCCTTATCAAACCATGAACAACAATATATAATTTTTTCCGATCAGTTTTAAGATAGCGATGCTATACAAATAAAACCAAAAAGGCTAAATTTTAGGACGTTTTAAAATATTTCCAGAAATCACTGCATCGGGTAACTTGGTGGCGTAATTTCTGTCAGGTTTAGCGGCGATTCCAATTTGGAAGAGGCAGCATTATTTTTTGTTATTTATCTTGCATTTTTAGTTACAGGCAGCATACTGAACTCATTGTCTCGTTCTATTATGTACACTATTGTTTTAATAACCGTTGGGAAATCGTCCTTCTCCACAAAGTCCGATTGGTTTTTCACCTATGATGACAAACGATTTGAGGATGCTTGTCCTACTTGCTTCATGTTGACAAGAAATTGTTATGTTTTAATATAAAAATTTCTTAAATATATCACTTCCCAATATCTCTCTACCTTACCTTCGACCACTTTTAGGGATTTGCCTCTTTTGATACAAATTCCACATTATTATGCTTGTGCCACTCAAGGTCTTTTTACCTTAGTGACAGGATGCCAAGTCAGGACAAAATTAATTGGACACATTATAAAGTCTTTTGACTAAAAGCAGTCTTTTTTGAAAACATTATTTTATAGATCCCGTTGTAACAAATGATTGGCTTCTTTTGCCACAACTGCATATTACTTACCATAACTAGAACATTTTGAAAAATTATAACTGCTAATGGGTCCTAAACTTTTCTTCAACATTCCCTAGAGCATCAGCAACATAAAAATTTTTAATATGAAGTCGCGAAAATATATGCCAGAACATTCCTTATGCAACAAAAATAATTTAGAAATCTTGACTTCAACTTTTGATCCCTTTACAATTAATAGTGTTCCTATTTACAATTAATAGTGTTCCTGTCAACATGATTTTGATATATAAATATAGAGGCAAATATATATATTTTTTTAATTTTCTATTGCCAATAAAATTATCTAAGACCCACAATATTGATATTCAAATTTATTTATTACTCCAGGGTAATGAAACAATTTATTTGTGTAATTTCCTATATTTATAGCAAATTATTAACATCTCCATTATAAGAACCCGCATAATTTATTAAATAAGTTGAATTTATTTTTCCCCTTTTTCCAAAAACCAATTGTAATTTATGAATAAAAACATTCAAAGTACAAATATATTTATATAGTTAAATATCTGTCTATATCAGACAATAAAAATAAAATGAAAATTATCAAAACGCGTGCCATCACGAATTCTATAAACAACTCTTTTTTATTTTATTGAAAAGAGAAAAAGTTTAAAATTAAATTAAAAGTGAAAAATAAAGTACAATAAACTTCAATTCCAACACAAACCATCCTTTCGATACATTTGTTGTATCTTAAATATTCAATTATACAATTTGAGTTAAAAAACACTTTGGCAACCATTTTTTTCCAATAATGTTATTGTTGTTGTTTTATTTTAGTTGTTTTTTTATTTGTTAATCAATTTTCAATATGGTTGCACAAACAAAAGATCTGACTGACTATTAAACGCACGTCATTAATTTATAAATAATTTTCAATACAGAATTTGATACCCTACATTGATTCGAGTACGCAAATATGCCCGATTCGATTAAACAACTCAAAATAGAGCAGAATCTTTTTTTTATACCATTATACACTTTTGGGGTATTGTGTGTTTGTGCAAATGTTTGCATCGGGCAGAAAAAATAATTCTACCACTTCTAAATATATCGTTCAACTCAGAATCTCTCCCTGAGGAGATTTAAGTATGTCCTTTCGTCCGGCCGGCTGTCTATGTAAAGCTTGCTCGCAAAAGATCACAGTTTTAAAGATATCTTAATGAAATTTGGCACGTACTATTATTTTGGCTGATTTTTACCCAAATGTCCCTGAGGGTTTTGGTGCATAAAATTCCTAAACGCAAAACGATTTTAACAAAAATTTGTAAAAACAAGTCCACTGAAATTGATTATAATCGGCTAAAATAGTCTTTTTATATTCTAACAAGCTGTGCCAAATTGTACGTGGATCGTTCCATTAATTCTCATAGGTCTCGTACAATCACCCCTCCATCACTTTGAAACTCATCAATCGTACATATTAGTTGTTATTGTAAAAATAGGTAATTAAATTAAGAAAAATGAAAGCCAAAACCACTGTCAGAAATTATATGAGGGTAGGTCAAAATTTCCTCAAGTTCTTATATAACCCCTACATTTTACATAAATATTAGTATCATTATAATCTATTGCACACATAGGCATAAATAAGAAATCAAATTATACGAGGGTCGTACACAAAATTTTCGTAGCAGTCATTCACATCTAACAATGTGGTGTAGTCTGGCTTGACCGACTATAATATTTTAACTGCAGAAAATATTTTTATTACTACAAAAACCAACGTATATGTGAGATTTAAGCCCTTCAAAGTGATATAGAAGGGGTTTGTATGGGACCTATAAAAAATAATGGATCAATCCTAGTTTAATCGTTTTATAATATCATTCGTTTTATAATATCATTTGACTAATATTTGCTAAATTTCATTAAAATCGCTTTATGTTTAATACCTTAAATTGCCATTCCGGGAGGAACATTTGTATGGGGGCTTGGTGAAATAATGGTCCCATCATCACCAATTTCAATAGGCATCGTAACTGGGCCTTCATTAAGAAATCTTTAAAACTTCGACCTGCATTTGTTCACAATGTTTACATGGGCAGTCGACCGGCCAGCCTGACTAACCGATATCGTTATAGATGCAGAAACTGGACTTGTGATACTTTAAAACGGTGGTGGCAGAATTTCTTCTGCCTGTTACAATTTTTGTAGAAACGCATAATACCCCAACAATCTATGGTTGTGTAGGGTATAAAAATCAATATATTTCGACTGTTTCAACTTGTTTCTTTTCTTCACTGTTTATAGTGAAGAAAATATTTCTAAAATCCATTGTAGCACCTTTGAAAGTCCACTTCAATCCCCTCAGCCATTTTATTATGTATTTTTATTTTCTTCTTCTTCTTCTATAAATTATTTTGTTTCCGATAAGTTTGTTAAAATAAAACTGATATTTTATTTTTAATGGTTTCAGTTCGTTTATGATGATAACGATGATTTAGATACAGATGTTTATTTGTCCGCATGTCTGTAGTTTCATAATTTATCTGAGTACAAGTGAAAGGCGTTTTCAGCTGACTTTAAGTACCAGTAGAATTTACTCTTCTAAAGTGAGATATTGTAATTTATGGACAGTAAAAATAGTAGAAAGAGTGGCAGAGGGGTTAAGAGAAAGTGTTTGTGGCTCGTGTTATAATCTTGTGTTTTAAATTTACTAACAAGAATAATTGAAAGTTTAATCGTTTTGGATTTAATTAAGTTATTTATTAATTTAATTGAAATGTTTTCATTTAAAGATTTAGGCTTTTAACGGGATAAAATAAAAGTAGAAAACTGTGTCATAATCGATCACATTTGTTTTGGGTCAATAATTACAAATACGGAATCTTGATGGGCAACATTTACCAATTCAATAGAACTTGTGAACGATAGTTTGCGCTAATTAAAAGCCAAAAAAAAACAGAAATTAGGATCCCATATAAATTAAATCCAGGTTGCCGCAACTGAATTTTAAAATTTTATCAGCTTTAGGGTCCTAAACTTCATACATTTTGATTTATTATAGGAAGGAATATTTTTTATTTTATATTAAGTTTGTTTCCAGTCGGTAAATCTTTGGACTTTATAATTCATTTATAGATCTTATTAAGCAATCGCAAAGCAGCAAAACATTTAAGAAGAGCTCTATAGATACATCAATAAACTTATAAGCTCCAGAGGGATGTCTCTATGCGATAATAGACAACGATCTATTTCCATCTTGTTCCTGTCGTAAGGTTGGTAATAATCCACCGGTTTGAGTTGGGCAATTACATGAACTATTTCCATTTTCCTATTTTAGAACATGGGTCATCAAAATGACACTTTTTATTTGAAAGCATGCGGGTAAATTTAGCCCCGTTTTTTTGAATTGACGCAAAGAGTCCTCTCTGCACCTAAAACATGTACATACGTGATTTACACCAACGCATATATTTCAGGTGCGTTAGGTTAAAACACTCCCTCTTTTCTCCTCTACTTATCTTTACTATTTTGTCGAGCACGTTCTAGTGTTATTTAAAATTTTAGAATTCGAGTTGTTTAATTCATCGTTAATCCAAAAACCCATTATGACCCACGGAGTTGGCTTGTCTTCTGCCGATTTGAAGCAAGTAATCACCAGTTTTCGTTTCTTGTTCAGAGATGTTCGCTGGATCATAGCATTGGATAAAGCAAACTTTACATGCGAGAGTTAGAAATCTGACGGGAGTATTTCTGCCCAGAATAGATAGCCAATTTAAAGGTGCGTTCCTGACATTCATTGTCATAATGTTATACCGTTCAATCTGAGATTATGATTAAATTCACTTGAGTTGTTTCAGATAGTATAATGTAATATCGAGATCGTCCTTAAAATCAAAAGCATAAAAGTTTTGCCCGATAAACTTCCAAAAGAGGTTTATGATCGAAATTCCGTGCTTTTTAAGGTTAAAAATGTGAACATATTATCAAATAAGATATAAATGGAAGATAACATAAATTATTTAAAGACCAGTGCAATATTTGTAGTCTTTATAAACTTAAAACCGTAATCCGGGAGATCATTTGTTTGGAGGTTATGTTGAATAAAAAGCGATCATTACGGGCAACTTCAATTTAAACTGGAAATTATTCCTAATATCGCTTGAGTCTTCAATATAATTAAATATATTTATTTAACAATCAAATCCCTGTATTCTATATACAATAATGACTATTATTTGTTATTATAGTTGATGATCTTGTTGTTGTATTTGTTTTCTGTGATTATATGCGTTAGCGTGCAAATGCGTAGTTAAACATTGTGACAAAACGTTAAATTAACATGGCACGACATTTGTAACCCAAAAAAAAGTAAGCAAAACCTTCAATAAAAATAAATAAAAGTGAAATACAAAACAGAATTTCAGTAGAAGAAAAACATAAAAAAACATGGCGTGATTTTAACAAACATTCTCTTTCATTTACAATCACACACCGTTATTTTGCTTAAAAGTCACAAACAACTAAGTTTCGGGATAACAACATGTTAAAGTAACAGCACCAGTTACAAAAACAACGACAACAACAAAATAGATAACGACAATTTTAACGTTTACTACTAGTTGGAGCGATTTAGAGTAACAGAGTGAATGAGTGAATGAATGATGATGAATAACTTGTACCAGGTAACATTTTTTACAACAAATTCAAACTAAACTTATTTACAACAACAATTTAATAGCAACAACGTCAATAACAACTCAAATTAATGTGTTACATGAACTCTTTCTCTTTTTCTTTTCGCTTAACATTTTTTACGCACGTAAGGTGTTTCTTTACCAACTAAAACAAAAAAGCGTTATTTAGTCACTTACTTACTGTAACACTCACTCACATTCTTTTCGCCAAAAAAAAGTTGAATGTCCTCGTGCAAATTGTAATAAAAGTCAACGTGTGCTAAACATATGTACAATCACAATCCCCCAACTACTCTACTCACTTTACTCAATGTTTGTGATCCGTGTGAGTGTATGTATTTGTGAAGTTTGTGAAGGCGTGACTGTATGCTAATTTTTATTATTACCAATTTTTTTCTGGTGTTGTTCTTGTTGCTGATTTTAAGGTGGTACGTAATAATGTTTGTACCACTTTTAATAAATAAATAAATAAATAAATAAATAAATAAAAAATGTCAATAAAAAACATTTTCAATTTTTATTTACAACGTTAATTTTATTTGACATAATTTTTCAGCACAAATTTTGCATGTTTTTAATTTTGGATAAAATTAGGACATTTATTTTTTTGGTTGGTTGTAGTGCGTTATTTTTGTAATGCTACCGTTAGTGTTGGTATATAAATCTTAATTATTTTTGACATTTTAAATACGTGTCTGCAAATTGATCACTTCTAGGGAGCTACTATTTTATTGTATGCTAATTTTTATTATTACCAATTTTTTTCTGGTGTTGTTCTTGTTGCTGTTTTTGAGGTGGTACGTAATAATGTTTGTACCACTTTTAATAAATAAATAAATAAA
Source organism: Cochliomyia hominivorax (assembly GCA_004302925.2). Lineage (NCBI taxonomy): Eukaryota > Metazoa > Arthropoda > Insecta > Diptera > Calliphoridae > Cochliomyia > Cochliomyia hominivorax. The sequence goes on from PYHX02000413.1 coordinate 58,135,164, forward strand.
TAAATAAATAAATAAATAAATAAATAAAAAATGTCAATAAAAAACATTTTCAATTTTTATTTACAACGTTAATTTTATTTGACATAATTTTTCAGCACAAATTTTGCATGTTTTTAATTTTGGATAAAATTAGGACATTTATTTTTTTGGTTGGTTGTAGTGCGTTATTTTGTAATGCTACCGTTAGTGTTGGTATATAAATCTTAATTATTTTTGACATTTTAAATACGTGTCTGCAAATTGATCACTTCTAGGGAGCTACTATTTTATTGGGTTTTGTATGCAATTGATCATTTCATATGGAATCATTTACTGTTGCAATCAAAGTGAATTTTTATACCGTGCAACACCTCAAGTGGTAAAGTGGGATTATTTGCTTTTTAGTTACCAAGAAGGAAACATCTCAGACCACATAAAGTATTTTCTAATATTCTCTAGCATCAAATCAAAATCTGCCTGTCTATTGTTGGGACTCTCACATTCTAAATAAAATTGGACTTTGAATTTGTTATTTCTGCCTGAGAACAAGTTATAGACCGATCCATGTAGGGCTTATTGATTTAAAAGAACGTCTTTGCAATAATATGTAAGCACTAAAAAGTTTCCTAAATTATATATACATATTGTCAATAGTATTTATGATTCCGTCCATTCCGACAAGCTCTAAAACTCTACCAACCGCTTGCGTCATGCTCTATTTCGTTGGTCTTCAGATCCATGACATTCTAGACATTCACCATAGAAGTAATAGCAACCTTCCACCAAACTGTTCATGGATACCCATGACAATTATGTTTGATATATAAATTTCATAGCCACAGATCTTCAATTTTCTAGGAGTTGTGTGACACAACTCCGAAGCGTTTGAGACACAACTCTTTTAAAAGCTTTCTCTCCTGATAAAAATATCACTCAGGAAACACCACTTTTAAACTTTGTGAATCGACATGACATGTATAAATTCGGGAATTCACCAAGTTTAGCCTTTTAGAACATTAACGCTTAATTTGATTTTTATATTTTACTGGGAGAAATTGTACCATTTGGTTCCTAAGAATTGGAAAAAGTAGTTCCACCTAGAACGTACACAGACGTTCCGGAATAGGCACTGATCACTTATTTAATCACATTATATTATTTTTAAATCTTTGTTTAACAATCACACAAACCTCCTGGAATAATATCGAATTGTCCTTAACATATGACAATCGCCATTTTTGATTATGTCTGTATCATGTAAATCACAACTTTGAAAATCAAATGAGTAAGACGAAATTTCATTTGTGGCAACAGAATTGTATGCCCAATTTAAAATTAAGGTGTGTTTGTGTGTACAACACATGGCTTAGCGGGATCATATGTGGGGATACTTTAACTTGTTTTTTGAGAAACTAAAAGTAGACATTCTTACACAAAAAGCGTGTCTAAAAACTATTAAGAAAACATTAGTAATAATTACACCATCTTTGTGTAAAAACAATGTCTTTCTGTCGCATGTCAAAAACAATTCTTAATTAGACTAAATTTTGTTTCGTAATTGGCCAACATTAATACTCGTACTAACCATTTAGTTACTAATACAATAAAATAATTTGAAAGTCTAAATTGATGAACCTGTAAACTTTTATTAAATTGTTGCAGGAAATATAAGGAAATTTATATAAATTCATACAGAAACTATGATTTATGATTAGAATAACAAAATTATTGACTTAAGATGTGGAAAAATATGAAAGATTTTAAAGTGAAAATTTGATATTCTAAAAAAGAGGTTATTTTTCGTAATCGCATAAAATGAGAAACTTCTAAAATAGAACTAAAAATTTTGTGATGTCGCTTTAGGTCTGCTACTTGTACACATTTCTAGCTATACTAATCGAATCGGAATCATTTTCTGACCATCCAGCAGAGACTACAGCATTAACACGGGAATCCCGCAATTCTTAAAGCCTTAAAAGATTTCCAATTTTTATCAAAGCGAAAAAAACTTCATTACCCTGGAAGAACATATCAAGAATGATAAAACATACATTTAAACTTCATTTAGCGATTCGAGAAATTAAACCGAGATTCGAAATGTTATAAAATAATAAGTCGAATTTTGAAAACCCTAATTCTCACAAAATTTAAGTTTTTGAAACTATAAATCCTATAAAATAGTCTTTTAGAGGAATATGATTCTGGTATAGAATATTCATTTTACAAAACCCGAACTTAAAACTTCCAAATTTTTTATTTATACATGTAATATACATGACTATTGAACGGTAGTGAATTTTGGAGGAAGGATCCGAAAAATTTAGCAAGTACCTAGTAAACATTATTATCTAAATTTCACTAAAGACTGTGACGTTTTACTATTTATTATAGTTTTGCTTTCCAAATCGGTAGTTTTTAATCTCAATTATTTGAACTTAAATAAACAGGAACTATGTTGGTTCAATTTTTGAAATCCTACTCCCTCAAGTAGCGATAACATTAAAACTAACAAAACACAATATATACTTCTCTTGTTTTTAATGTTGGGAAAACTGGTATATATGTCGATAATCAAGAGGTACTACAGAATACTTATACAATCAAAAGCTAAAGAGAAGGGATTAGTAGTCTGACATTAACTCAATATGTGTCCCTGTGTACAGATTCAGGAGGCAAATTATTAGGCACAATTTTTTAAATTCCACTTGATTAAAATCACGCCAAAGAATACTTCCTAAAGACTATCGGCACTTAGAAGATGTGGAGAAGAAATCGCCATCGATGTAAATATCTAGCTTTAGAATATAAAAATCGATGGTTTCTGCAAATATAAATAAAAGAGTTAGTTTATTTCATAAGATAGCTCTGATGAAGCAGGATTAGTTCTCTGCCAGTAACCACAGAATATGACCTAAACAGACAAATGAGTGAACTGGTTCTTTGGAAACACTTCCTTAAGTGCGGAGCAGACTTGGACAAATACATACAAATGTAGAGTTTTCAAAGTTTTCTAGCCTTTTTTCGACATGGTAAGATCAAAGCGATATGAAGATAAAGAAAACAGATAATAGACACGAATTGCCCTTCAAATACTCTTGCTGCACGTAGAAAGATGAAGAGAAGGAAGTGGCCATCTCTGTAAATGTTTAACCATAGAACGCAAAAGCCTACGGTTCCTGGAAGATTACATAGGAGATGATCTAAATGATTTTACAGAAAGAAAGCTGTATGATCTCTTAAGATCTTACATCTCTTGGGATGTCTTCAACATAAGATAACTAAAACAGTGTAAGTAGCAACGTAAGAACTCTTTTCTAGCGAGTTGAAAAAGTTTTTTTAATAAAACCATTTTTAGTTCCACCTTAAGATTAAACAATGTTTGACACAAAATTTACTTGTTTCAGAACGAGTTCAAGGATCGATTGCCCAAATCTCAACTAACTAAAATTATTTAGTGCAACTTAATTAACAACACTTTTGCTGTAAAATGGCAGCTAATTAATATTTTTCGTCTGGCAAAATATATTTTTCCAAACTGCTAAAATCATCTCCATTTTTTTTTGATAATATTTTTCTATTGCAAAAACGTTACTGTCTAGACAACCATAACTAATCTCTTGACACATTAATAATTGAAATATGGTCAGGTGTTCACATATGAATGTTGAACTGTGATTTTTTTTCTTCTCCCACTTTTAATGACAGCAACAACAGTAGTAGCAGCAGCTACTGTATACGATTTGCAATAATATTTTGTGATTTATTCTCAGGTTTATGTTTGTGTGCGTGTGTGTGAATATTTGTTTCGTTTCTTAATCGCATTTGCGCGTGCGTTTCCTAATATAGATAAGCTATTTATCCATGAGAAGCCTTATTGTTGTTATCCTGCCAAAGGATAACAACAAAACAACTACAATAGTAAACCCTAAAATAAACGGGCTGCAAACATTTCTTTAAAACTGTTAAAAATAATATTTTTGCTCTTTTTTTGCAGTTTTAGTTCAAATTAGTTGTTGGAAAAACAACTGACAAAAAAACACTATGACAGATTTATATACGAACGAACTTTGTCTAGATGTTATTTTTAGTGAATTATGTCGTTAATAGGATTAAATATTTTGTTTTGTTATTTTTGTTTTTTTTTTTTTTGCATTTCTTCCCAAACTGTTATAAAGGCAACAATAATGTTTTTAAATCAACAATACAAACTCTTTATAACTGAAAAATATAATAAGGAACTCATACATTCATATTTCATACATACAAAGGCGAATATAAATGTGTGAAAATTTCTAATGCCAACAACAACAAAACTAATTTTGAAAGCAAAAGTTGTATGAGTCTCTTGACAATTGTTTATAAATTCCTAATCAGATTCATATATTTAATATACTTAATTATTATGAAAAGCATCTAAAAATAACAGCAATAACAAAAGCAACAACAACAATTTTAGGGAATAAATTAGAAAAACAAACTGCTATTATCAAAAATAATATTATTAGAGACAGACTGTCATTTAACTCTCATACATAAGCAAAGACACAGGCATATAATAGATACATATATATAGACAAATATCATTAGAACTAGTTAGACAGCATAACGGAACCATCATAATTATCAACCAAACACAACAACAACAACATCATCAACAGAAACTATAACACCACAATCGCCTTCAGTATAAACCATATAAGCAACAACAACAGCAGCAGCAGCAGTAAATAAGTAAAATTGTCTTTTATTATTAACATCCTTATCCGACAACATGCTTGTTAGCTTGTTTGTATCACCAGCATTAGTTGTATGTAATACATACAATAACAACAACTACAATTTAATGCATTTTATATACACACATACATATTTATATAATTTTATATACATACACTACTACTTACATATGTATAGAATAGTCGAGTAATAAAGTTGATAATATAAACAGAATGTCAGAATGTGAAATTATACAGGATACGGATGTGCGCGACATTGTCAACACAAATTTCACACACATATGCTAACAGAATTGTTGTCGTTGTCTTGTGTTGTGTAGTGTTGTGAACGGTAGTCGTATTATTAGTGTTCTAAATAGATAAAACTGGTTACAGAGTATGTGAACATAAATGAGTTTAAATAGGTTTAAAGATACGAGGTTCATTTGTTTGTATTAAGGGATAATAAGAAATATAATAGTACAGAAATATAATAGAGTAACATTGATCGAAATATTGTCAGAAGCATTTAATGCAAAACAAGTAAAAATAGATTAATAATTTAGAAACCCCGAAAAATATGACTTCGTTAGGAGATTCATTTAATCTAGCTCTAGGAGATTCATTTAATCTAGCTCTAAATTTGGTAGAGTTATGACTCTAACTATCTCTCATATATTTAACGGATTTTACAAATACAGCTCTATATTTAGTTATATATTCCATATAAGTGCTTTTCCTGTAATAAGAGTATAAACTTAGAAAACTATTTAATTTTGACTGATACTTTTGAAATTACCATATTTACTTTTCTAAGTATCTTAACTATATATAACAAGTTTCATGGATGTCAGTTCATATTTGATTACAGACTTCATATAAAGAAACATCCCGAAATTCTCTAATTATCTTAAATATATATTTTTAATAATAAGTGTTTGCATAGCACTCAAATGAAGTACAATTGTAAATAACGAAACCGTATTTTGCTGTAGATCCCTTTAACTTTAATTTTTATTCGTGAAAATTTTTGCAAAATATAAGTGGAATAAGATTTTTTGTTTCTTTTGTTTTCTTTTTATTTTGGGTTCATTTCCGGTTTTTAAGTCTTTGGAGTAATTACCGTTCCAACGGTGTCGAATTTAAAATCTAAACCAGAACTTGACGGCCTTAATAAAATTATCAATAGCAGCCAGACATGAACAAGAAATCTGTTTTTGTTTTTCTCCTATATTATGGTGCGATTTCTGAATATACCACAACACGGGAAATTCAACCTTATGTAACCTTATGGATTTAAATAAATTCATAATAGAAAAAATTTTTTCAAAATACGGCAAAAATATTAAACCAATAACCTCAATGTATTCCCGATGTCAAAAACTTTAAGGTTCCTTATAATTAAAATCCTTCACAAAAACTAAGAAAAATGCATCTTCAAGTATTTATATTTTTTCATCGAAACTCTTCACCACAATTTATTCTAGCCCTCGTATAATTTGATTCCAACTAATTTTCAACCATAAATATTTTGCCCATCTAATATTTATCTCTTAAGGGTTGCATTAGTTACATATTGCAAGCATTTTATTATGGTGGAAAAATCTAAAAAAAACATTAAATATCTAATGTTTTGATATTTTTATGAGAATTCAAAACCAACCCCACACCCCTTAAGATCAGAATAAACTAAATAAAATTATATACATACACACATATTATATATTGAATGTATGTATGTATTTATGTATATGAAAATGACCTTTTTTCCACTGTAACGAGAAAACACTCGTATACAAATTATTTGCTTTAAAAACTAACAAATGATCATCAACACATGCACACAAACACTCACTCACATAAAAACGTATATTTTTCATTTGCACACACATATACAAATAGATAATTGTCAATTTTATTTATGACCATTTTTATCACGAGGGATGTTTTTTGTTGTTGTTACTTGCAATTAATTATAGCAACAACATCACTTTAAAAGAAACGTTACAATAAAAACATTGATATACATATATAAAACACATACATATGAGCAACATAATTGTAACACATTTAATAAAATATTTTATTTAATTCCTGTTTCTTATAAGTTCGATTCATTTGCTAATATTAAGGATGTCCTTTCTGTGACTGCATCTGTATGTGTATGCTTTTAGTATGTAAGCGTTTATGGATCACAACTGTTATTAAACGCTAATCAAATAATGGCTGACATTTTTTTTAAATGCAGATCACCCAGTTTTTATTATTATCTTTTCGGTTTTTTGTTATTTTAGGGGTTTAAAAAATGCGTCATACTTGAGTTTTTTGTTTCCTTTTTTAATTCAATTATCGTTAAAAGATATAAATAAAGAAAAACAAATTTGTAGTTCAGGAGGTTTAAAAGTGTTTAAACAAACTAAGCATTCAACATTTTATAAAATTCGCTGATAGATCATAAGTGTCGATTGTCACATGCATATGGTGCGATCAATCAGATAGAAGAAAATGTAAATGTTAATTTGTTTTAACAATAAACTTATGTGGGCATTCTGTAATCCTTTGTAAAAAGATAAAAATCCATTTATGTATATTTCAGTATTTTTAGAGTCTACTGTACCATATGATACCAATCAAATGTATATTCAACATTATGTTACATAACTTTTATTTCAATTCTTCAAGTCACCAGGAGCTAAATGTTTAGTTATTATTATTAAGATCTACATAGAAACCGACTCTGGTGGTATCATTTCCTTACTCTTCTTACATCATAATTAAAGAAGTTATCCGTAAATTAAATATTTCATTTAAAGTCCATTAGCAGAATTATAAAAAGACTTCAGATTTAATGCCTTAAGACGTGGCATATTTCTTCAATGGATCATTCCCTGTAGGATTCAAATAATTTACACAAAAATTAAGTTAAATGAAGCAGTTAATAAAAAATGATGGTTCTATATACTTTATTTCAGTAACTATAAATTCGTTTCCTAACTACCACGAAATTTACAAAACCACGTTTTAGAAACCGATTAAAACCCACATATTTATTAAACGTTCTAACAGCTGCCTATAAGGCAGCTCTCTGAAAAATTATATTTCCGATTAGAACCTAAATTTTCCAAACACTGTTTTTGAAGTCATTTCTCAAAAATTTATTACACACTTATGGCGTTATGATTGTTCGAATGTTTTGATCGTCAAATGAATAATTGGTGTCCTGCAATCATCTGGCCTGAGGACAATAGCTCAAACATCATTTTGGTTCCCTTTCGTTTCATTAATTGACCGGCACTTTGGTTCCGGTAGCAATACGACGCAATGGGTTCTCTATGTTACATTCAAGCATCATAACTAGTGCAATCAAAAACCGGTAACCGTTTTTTAACATAAAACCGCATTAGAAAACGGTTTTTATGTAAATCCAATTTTTCTAATACCTCGCAAACGGTTTTCTGAAAATATGGGTTTTTAAAATACACTAATCCTAACCATCGCAATTTTCCCGTATGCTTTCACCAATAATTGTTTTTTCTCTTCGATCAGAGACGTAATCTGCGATCTTCCAAAGGGTATGTTGATTAATTAAAAATTCTCAAGATATTATTTATTTGTTATTGTCCTGAGAAATAAGTTATAGACCGACGAAGCTTTTTCTGCCGGTGGACTCTTATAATGCCAGGATGATTATTTCAGTGAAAATGTTACATTTTTAAAAATGTTTAATACCGATTGGAATTTCGATTATTTCCGCATTGAAAATTATGAATATTTTTAATTGCGAACAAAATACTATTTATTGAGCTAACAATATTTTTTATTGAAATAACAATATTTTTAGTGGGGATAACAATGTTTTTGTGACGATAACAATATTTTTGTAGTGGTGACAACAATAACAATTTTATAAATTCAAAATCAAAATTTTGACAAACAAATTTTTTAGTTACGATAACAATTGTAATAACCATGTTGTTTCTAGTATATGGTTACCGCAAACATATATCTTATCTGCTTATAGTGTTTTTGAAATTTCAGATAAATAAACTCATTCAAACGCCGGCGGCATCAAATGAAAAAGTGAATGGAATCAATTTTTCTCAAAAATTGCAAATCTTGAATTTATTCCTTGACTAAAAATTCAACCTTAACTGGGCTTTCTTTAGACAAATTCAATTAATTTCCATACATGTCTTCAGTATCTGTTAAATACTGTATTATAATCACTAACATTTTTATTTATACAGTACAGTCAATAAATGCGAATAACTAGAAAACTCATTGAAATTAAGCATAAATAGGTTTTGAGTCACGATTATAGTGAAAATCGGTTTTATATGGTCGAGTTTGAAATTCCTATTAAAACTCGATACGTATTTGATACTTTACACTTAAACAAATATCAACACAAACACAGAATACCCAAATTCTCTTCTTCTGTCTGCCTTCTGACACATAACTGTAACAACAACTATTTCGATTACATTATTAGAAATGACATATTTACAAAACAAAAATATTTTTCTATACAAAAATTTAAGTACAGACTGTGACACAATAAATCAATAATAAATATTTGCATAATTTTGTTTTTGTTGTCAATGAAAGAGTATTTTGTATGAAACACACACATTTGTTAACACCTCGATTATACGAATCTAAACAAAAATCGTTAATGTGTTTCAAATAACAAAAAAAAAAAAAAAATCTGAATTAATACAATTTTGTTATTTGATGTTTTTTTTAACAGCCATTTTTATAAAACAACTTTTAAAAATCGAAACATAAGTAAAGTTTACAGTGTCGACAATATGAAGCGGAACAAAACTTTAACGTTATACAGTGGTAACGAAACAATTTTTGTAAAAATGGTGCTAAAACTTTGAAAAATACTTTAAGAGTATTCTTGCGAAAATTAAAAAAAACAAATGTTAACTAGTGCGAAAACTACGGACTTGTTTCCAAAAATTCTTTTTGGGATTACTTTGTAATGGTTCAAACATTATTATTGGAACAAGTAAGCGACAGTAGTATGAGTACTAGACCCTTGTCTGAAAAAGATCTTATTGCTTTAATAACCATATAAATATCATAATTTTTAATTAATCTCGAAATTGATTCAATACAACTGGTGTTATAATTTTGTTTCATTTAATACTGGTTCTACTGTCTCTTCACACAAACACTTTCATTTCATAATTTCAATACATTTTCAGTTATAATAACTGACTGTATTATATATTTATATTTTTTTCTCATTTTGTTTTGCTATATTGATTAAAGACCAACCACAGTTAATCGGCTTAAAAAAATTGTTTGCCAAATATTTGTGAACTGCTTAAAAAGCAGTCACAAGGCAACAACGACAACAACTACAATTTGAAATAATTTTAATTTTATTAATTTTTTTTTATAAATTTTAATGTGAAAAGATGTTTATCAGTCAGTGTGAATGAAGAAGGGGGAAAACAAAAAAACTTAATTCAAGTTCTTTTTTATTTGTTCCTCTATTTTTTTGGGTTTTAGTAACATTTATAATCAAAAACTACACTCGTATACTCGTAAATTAGAGGATTTGCCTATAATGACATGCGAAAAGAATTTTGTTACTTTGTAAATTGAAACATTTTTTTTTTTTTTTCGTTTATCTTTTTGTTTTTCTTTTATTCGTTATAAAGTTTTCAGTTCATATTTTTGCTCTGGGGGTTTATAAACTGGAAAGGGCAAATAATGTTACTATCCATGTTGCTTTATGTAAAACATAGAAAAATCTAATTTTTTCCAACCAACTTTTGCGTTTCATTTTATGACATTCGTTCAAGTTTTACAACCATGATTATTATTTGTGTGTGAAAATGTATTGGATGGAAGGAAAAGATTTTGGATTTAAAAACATGGCTGCCAAAAAAATAAAATCTCCAAATAAACAAAATTTAGGAAGAACCCTCGTTTGGGTTTAACGGGGCCTGCAATTCTCATTATCATCTCAGAAGTACCTTCAGTGGCTAAAGTTTTAACATTTTTAACGGTAACTGAAATGGTTAAAAAATATCCATTTAACTACAGTGCAATGGGAATACTAAATACTACAAATCCTTGTAAGGAATATTTCAACCACTATAATTTAAAAGGAGCACACTCATAATCCAAATTCTGGCAAATAGTCTGCAAAACAATAATTGACAAATGGTTTCTAAATCTAAGAAGTACTTTAGTTTCTCTTTGACAGTATTACAATGAATTCCACTGAACAGTGTTTCAAATTTTTCTATATTTGAAGAAGTTCTTAGAGTGATTTTGTCAATAATAGAAACACGATTTGTTTCTTTGATCCTTAAAAACCTATCAATAGTATTTTTGGCAACAAAAAAACCAAGTTAAAGCGTAATGATCGATCAAATCCGACTATTTTATACCTTACTTTATAAAATTATGCACCGACCCTCGTTGAATTTAATACCATTTTAGACGATATTGTGGAGCTTATAAAAGGAATATAGGAAACAATGGACCGATCCTCAGAAAATTTAATTTGGTTTTTTCTGGTTGTTTATCGCAATACTAATATATGTACTATAATGTGATTTTTGGATGTGAATCTGTGTGGGAGCTACGGTCATTTATGGACCGTTTAATATAGGCCTTTAATAAAAGAGTTACCTGTAACATTGAACCAAATATGACCAATTCAATAGGTATCAAATTTCCTCAAAATATATTAAAATTGCGTACTGTAGAGTGTCAACAACGTTTACATGGACAGCCAGCTGGATAGATGGACATCGATTTAAAATCAAAAACGGCAGACTTAAAGGTTGGTTTGAAATTATTTTATCTGTATAGCAATTAACACAACCCCACCACCAGTGGAGTTATAGAGTTTAAAAATATCGATAAAAGCTGCTATCCCGATCGTATATATTGGTAAACAAGTCATTCAGCTATTTTGTAGAATAAACTCCACTTCAGCCTAGAAATCATGATCTGTATCCATGGATCCCAAATTGATGATAATGTCCTTCTCTTAAAATATTTGAATTTCTTTGAGTCTCAATAGACATAGGTGAATTGGGAACACATATGTCTTTAAGATTGTCTATTAGACCTCATACCCTCACAAAGAAATATATCATAATAGAGGAAATTAATCAACCTTCTTACAGACTAAATTGATGAAAATTAAAATTGTCAGGAGCATAACACGAGCATGTTATGACCATTTTAAACCTTTACTACTTCTGTCCATTCTTCTTCTAGATACGTTTAACATTCTTCGAATGCAGCTAACAAATATCCTTGACGAACATTGCCTTGCCATTACTATGATAGTCAAATGCTATTTCTCAGACTACTATGACTGATCCCTTCTTGAATTTTAAAACTATATCGTTTTTCTTCATGTCTTGTAAATCAGATTTTCAAAGAATATTTTCTGTCATGACTTGATGTTTATGATCAGTATAATCAGTTTTATATATATATATATATATATATATATATATATATATATATATATATATATATATATATATATATATATATATATATATATATATATATATATATATATATATATATAATACAAACGGACCTCCAACTTACCTTCGACAGACTTTGAAACTATCTCTAGTTGCCAAGTATTGGCAACTAGCAACATGCATTTCGGTTGCACCACACTTAAAACCAATCGAAACTTTATGCACGAATAACTTTTAGCATACAGAAAGAGATGCTTTATAATATATCAATATATTCCAATATGAATTATATATAAAACCATTTTGAATTAACATAACAATAAATACTATCATAAACTCTTAATTATACTTGTATAAAAGATAAATTTTATTTACATTTAGAAATCAAAAATTTTCAATGTTAATCTCACAATGTTTTTTCTATGTATGACACATTATCTAGTCATTATAATTTACCCAAAAGTTTTAATTTTCCCCCAATATTTCTATATATTACATTTTCTCTTTGTCAGTCTTTCATATACAAATAGATGTGCATTTGTATGTGTGTAACTCTGAATTTATATCTCAATTGTGTGTATGTATATTTGTGATAATTTCATAAATATTTTCCGCTTCTTTGTCATGTCAACTTGATGTTAAATTTCCATCTTTTGCCTCTTCCATTTCTACATTCTACAAAAAAGTAAAACCAAGGAAAGACAGCAAAAAAAAAAAATAAAATAAAATTAAAAGGAAGAAAAAAACATGCCATCATCAGCATATTATCCTAAATGCATAAGCTTTTTCTGCTAACAGGATATTTATGTTTGTATATAAATAGGTGTGTATAATGTTCACTTGGTAGCCATGGTTGTGGTAGTGTTGGTTAGATGTATTTCCGTTTTATATGTATTTTTTTTCTTTCTCTCAGAGGGGGAAGGAGAATTAAGTCCTCATAATATTTTTTATGGATTGAGTTTTTTATTTTTTTATATATAAATTTTTTACATTTTACATATTTGAACAAAAATTACGTGTGTATTGTAATGATGTACTTCTTGTTTGAAAATCGTTGTTAGTTTAGTTGTCTGTGTCTTTGTCAGTGTCTGTGCGTTTGTGTAAATGTTTTGTCTCGTAGCATTTTTTAACAAGCGACACAAGACAAATTCTTTAGGGTTGTTGACTTGACTATCATTTATCATAAGGACTTAAGCCCAGTGGATGAGAAGTAGTTATGGAAGAGTGGAAGAGAGTTTATTATGAATATCGTTGTTGCAGATATAAATGACGACAACGACAATGACTTTATTACATTTATGTAAGTAAGTTGTTAAATATACTATATTTATTTCTATGTTTGTATGTATGTGTGTATTTATGATTATACACTTTATTTTCCGGCCACTGACTGCTTTATCTTCTCCCTCCTAATCTTTAGCAAAAAAAAATATATAAAATAAAATAAAAAATGTTTGCACCAGTTTTACCATTACAAGCGGCAACTCGTAATAAACTTGTGGTGTGAAATTGTTGACGTACTCGTAAATATAATGTAGAGTAATAAAATATTAAATTTAAGTAAGATGAAACAACAACAACAACTACAACAACTTCAGAAAATATATAATATACGAGTAATAACTGTTTATTTATGCATACACAAACAATATTTTATTTTCTTTAAGACTTTATTTCATTCTTTTTTAAAGTTTATACCCTACAGCATATTATAATGTAAGTTCAGTATAAAGTACTCCATTCATTCCATAATCCCCTGTTTTCTGAAAATTACACACACTGATGCATATTTTTACAAACACATTTAATTTTTTCTCTGTTTTTGTTTTACCTTTCGTGGTTAACTAAGAAATCCGATCAAGAAAATATTTAAATTATTTTTTTTCGTGACCAAGATTGTTCCTATAGAGAAATGGGTGTAAGATTAAAAGTGTGATGCGTAATTTTATTAAGAAAGGACCAAATTATGGTCGTGGGAAGCCTTTCAAGGAAAGTATAAAATTCACGATAAAGCAGATTAATCTTATACAAAAAGAAGTTACCCGAATTTGACACAAATATAGAACTAAGTCTTCCTGGAACTTCCAAACACGTGGCTCATATTTTACAAGGAAATGAAAATATAATATGAAATCCGACTGGAAAGCAGCCCGATTAGATCAATAATCGAACTATTCGGCACGAAAAGTTAAAGCTAAAAAATATAAAGAGCTCAAAAAGTTCTTGACAGGAACACTGCTAAAAATTTTAAGGCCAAAAACAGAGCGCAAAAATTGAAGTAAAATTTTCTAAATAATAGCTGCCAGGAACTAAGAATAAAAGAGAATTGAAGAGAACTACCTGTTCGAGCAAAGAGACAGAAGCGAAAGAGTTTCCAAAAATGTTCAGAATTTCATCACTAAACATAGTTTTTGTAAATCGTAATAATAATTTAAATCAAATAAAGAATTCGATCACTTATTAAGTAACTATATTTTAAATGAAATCTTAGTTGATCTGGTAAATTTCTACTTCTTTCAAAGTTATGTGCGTTTATAGAAATATGTACAAGTGTGTATTGGAAAAAATTAGGACCTTCATAAAGAGATTTAAAAGGATTAAAAATTTTTATTTTTTCAGTTCACAAATGAATTTTTGGCGTATTAAATAAATTGACATAACCGAGGTGGCCAACTTTAAAAAGGTACCGACTATGTCCCTAACTAATTAGCGGTCTGTACTGCTTCATATGAACCTTTGCTCCAAATAACTGAAATTATCCCAAAAGTTCAAAGGTTACAGACTTGTTCCCAAAATACGACTTTGATACATTGTATGTTGAAGAGTATTTACAATTCGACGTTTTTAGCCAATTTGAGCAACATTTCAACCACTAAACATATTAATTTAAAAAAGGTAAATAAAAAGTCTTGAAAATTTGGCGATACAGAAAAGTGTAATAAAAAATAAAATGCCAAAATATTCATTTAATTTAAAATATTTTTTTATCTTTCGATTTTTTCGTGATTGTGAACAGTTAAGTCGGTTAATTTGAATTGCAAAACGTTTACGAGTTTGAGATATATATAAAATATTGATTACAATCCTGGATTTAGTGCTTATTAGTAGATATTTTCAATTAACGATCTTAGAAATTCTTGTAAAAGATTTAAATTTTTGAATCCCTATAAATGTTGAAAAACAAACACTGAATTTTAAGAGATATTGCTTATTGTAAGTAAATAAAATTCTCAACAATTAATCTAGAGCATATAGCAGTAAGACCCCAAACGAATAAACGAATTGGTCAATTTAAGTTCAAATCTGGTGATATCATAGAAATTTATCTTCTGGCCTGCCGTATGGACGTGATTATGAGCCGATCGGTATACTAAAAAGTATGGTACCCTAAAGCTAGACAACCAACATTTTAGTTCAAAAAAATCATCAATGTGGTAAAGTCCAAAATAATTTCGGAAAACGAAATCAAGATTGGATGAGGTCAACAAACCATTTCTACTCTACATCTCCAGAAGTCTCATTAACAACACCCTTTTTCACATATCGCTTTGGAATTCATGCAGCGGGAATGTGTCTTTCTTCAAATGATATTTGCACAAGTTGCCGAAATGAGGAGGAAACGATTCCTCATTTTTTAAGCAACTGTCCAGATTTCGGAGGCCTGCGGATGCGCAGTCAAAGTCTGACAGCTTTGGCGATAACTGAAATGAGGATAATTGTTGTGTTATTCGCAATTGCGGATGGTTGACGTGATCGCGCCTTAGGACTCTCTATAGTCTCTGCAATACTGATGGCTGGATCAAATACAGCACTCATCTATATATCTTCTTGCTTTCTTTCCCTTCTTAACACCAATCTAGTCGATTACTTTTTTATGCATCTCGTTGAAAGATTTTTGAACATTTGGCATTTAGGAAAGAATTGTAAAGTGATATAGCACCTGATATTCAAATGTTCCAATCGAATATTCTATAGTACTTAAGTCATATTGCAGTTCTTTCAATAGCCGAGATCTCTTCTTGAAGAACACTGCAGTGATGCAGAAGTTTTATGGTAACTAGTGTTCGTAAGCATTCTGCAGGACTGGCACATCATTATATTTGGACGTGCTGAATTTTAAATTCCACATTTACGTGAGTTGAAAAGTTTTTTTGAGGTTGTCTCAGACATCGGTCTATAACTTTCTTGCTATTGGTCTGATATAGCAGACTTTAAATAAAAAACTGTATAGGACAACATAGGTGTGATGGCTTTGGAAACATTCCAACTGACAGACAGACAAACAGGCAGACAGATTAAAAAATGTATAAAGTTAAAATAAATGGAAATATAATATCCCTTAACTCCCATAAAGTTTCATTATATATGAGATAAATACCCCTTTACACAGTCCTAAATTCTATATGAATTTCACCATCATTTTTAAAGCAAAGTAAATGTGAATAAAGTCCAAGTAATCGAAATCTTCAAATAATAATGAAAACATTTATTAAGATATCAAATTGTCAATAATTCCATTTTTATCGGAGTTATAGTCTTCATTAAAGAATCTGCTGAATTATTTTCTTAGAGAATCTTAAAAAATTCGAATTCCTCTTTTATCAATTTCCCAAGTGTCAAGATTTTCTCCAATTAATGTCAAAACCTATTGTTTAGATAATTAAAAGATAAAAATCTCACATAAGAAATGGTCAACAAATATATTTAATTTCACACCAATTTATGAGGCAACAAAAGAAATTTTCTTTTTATGCACATTTACAATGACGGACAACTATAATGACAGATAGACAGACACTCTCAAACAAAAGTAATTACACACATTTTGAGGTAAAAATTATGAAAATTAAAAAAAAAAACACACACACAAATTAAAACTCACACATACAACATTAATTAAAAAAAGTATAATGAATAGAAAATCTATCTTTTGTTCAGGTCTTAAGTCAATTTCTAAAGCGGATAATTATAAGAATTAAGAGAAAAGAAAAAATGGTCAATATTAATACTTAAATAAGAAAGGAAAATTATAAAAAAGGAATAGAGAATAATTAAAACATTTACGAGACACAAAAAGAACAATAACATTTTTTCCAGAATTTTCATACATCCTTCTTTTTTACACGGATGGGAGAGACTTCAAGGACTATTTTTTAAAAATCTAAAACAAATTGACAACATTTGCTACATTTGTGTTCATTTTTTCATTTTTGTTATGATTAAGTTTTGCAGTTTTTCTTTTAGATTTATTTAAGCTTTTTTATTTATTTTCTTTGTTTTCGTATTTTTTGCAATATGAATCAAAAACAAGCGAAGGGCGTGGTTTTAAGATGTGATCAAATATGAAAATGTCCTTTGAATAACATGAACAGAAATAATCATAAATATAAAATAAGAACAAGAAAAGATACAAACAAAACGACAAATTACAACAAAAAAAAACACTCACAGAAAAAGGATCATAACAACGTTGTTGCACTACAACAAGAATAAACATAGAATTTTATGAGTTACAAATACTTAGAAAAAACAGGAACATCCGTTTGAAAATTTTGCAAAGAAAAAACAATAAATAGAACGGGGGGTTGTTTTAAGGACATAAACAACAAGAAAAAAAGTAGATTATAAACAACAGAACAACAACAACAACAACTACTACAACATTACATAAAGACAACAAGAAAATGAACAAAAATACAACGACAACAACATCATCAATAATAAAAGCGCAACGCTGAAAAAATTATATTATCATAATGATGCTGATAATGAAGATGACGATAATGATAATAATGATGACTTCTAGGATGTAGGAATGATATGGAGAACTGAAACTAACATCATTAAGGCGAAACAAAATAAGGAAAAACTTATTGAAAGTAAAAAAATTGTTGTCAACAAAATAAAAATTGTAGGAAAAATATTGAAAAATACAAGAAAATGTTTTATTCGGATGCAACGAATTTAATTGCTCTATATCCTTCTTCGTTGAAAATGCACTTCTTCAAAAAATTCTTTAAAAAAGTAGTGTGCAAACCTCGTCCAATCAGCCAAATCAACGCCGAAGACGAATATCCAAGACACCAACCAACATTGGAACTATTATATTCGGTTCTGCAATCACAGGGTATCTGTACCAAAAACAGCTCAACCATATTGAGAAAGCAATTAGGGAAAAGTAACCAAAATAATCGAACAGACCCAGAGTCATGATATTCCATTATGAAAACGTTCCGCTACATTTTTGTAAGGCCAGTCAAAATTATTGGCAAATAGTGGAAGTTTGGTTCATCAGA
The DNA here is from genome assembly GCA_004302925.2 of Cochliomyia hominivorax. Lineage (NCBI taxonomy): Eukaryota > Metazoa > Arthropoda > Insecta > Diptera > Calliphoridae > Cochliomyia > Cochliomyia hominivorax. The sequence continues at coordinate 58,153,632 of PYHX02000413.1, forward strand.
GTTTAGTCCACCCTGACATTTGTTTCCATAGATCTAGATCGCGACTACATTATGAGAAATTAAAGCAAAGTAATGACGCAGTCTGTCTCAAATTGGTCTGGCAGCATAGTTAAAGCTTTAATGATTTTTTCTTAAAGTTTCTTACCATATTGACCAACTTTATATACCATCAGTCATTTCTTTTGGTGATAGAGGATATGAAAAAACTATGAAAAATAAGATGATGTTTTCTAAGTTTGTGTTATTTTTTCCCAAGAGGGAGTGTTAAAGTAAATAAATATTGGAGAAGAGCAAAATCACATTTCGATCATTTTACAGTCTATAATAGTTTTCAAATCTTTTTGTTGCCGGTACCAGTCTATTCGAGTAATACAAATGTCTATTAAAACTAACTAATGAGTAAATGGAATACTGATACCTGACTACTGGGTGAGTATACTGTGGACTGTCACATATCTTGCTTCAAGGTAGATGAGTTGCTAGAGTGCAATTTATCGATTGATTCTTAAGCATCCCGAAAAGACAAGACAATACAACTCAACAACTCACTACATAGGAAATTTTTGAGGATATCGAAGCTTTCCTGTAGATTCAAACAAACCTAAAAAATGGGAATTAGGGCAAGTGATTACACCCAAGCCTGAAAGTAAATATACTCTTCCCCATTCTAAAATCTAGGAACAACGCGAGTAAAAATCCTACTTGATAATTCTACAGTTTCCTCTCAATTAACTATCATGAAGACTCTTTCTCAAATGATAGCAATTGGCAAGAATTCCAATTGTGTAGCCGAAGCTACAGCTGTTCTGCTAAATCAATCACATACTTATTGTATACAATACTGTGTATTTTAATACATATATATTAGTAAGATCTAGCTGTTATTACATCGTTCAGATTCCTTCAATGAGAAACTTATTCAAATCTGATATTTTTATTACACCACCCACTTGAGGTATCAAAAATGCTACTTATTTAAACATAACGAAATGCGTAGCCAGCAGTTTCACCTAAAGTATCATCAAAGTTGCATTCATACAACAAAATCAAATGGTTTAAGTCTAAGAAAGGTGTATGTGATAATACTTAGATCAAGATTCTAATATTAATGCAGCACTTGAAGACTTCACATCGTTGATAATGAGAAAAATAAAGAAATTATGATCTTAAAACTGTAACCAACTAATTCTAACCGACTTTCTTACTTTATCAGATGGTTTTGATATTCGATTTAATTTTAAAACAACAATAAATACCAACAAATTCCAAGAGTTTTAGAAGTTTTTTTATATGATGTATGTATTAATGTATACTTATTCACTCCCCTTCTTCTTTTGGGAAGAAGAATAGGACTCATCGATAGATTTTTGTTTTTAGTTATTTACTATACACTGTGATGAATTTCTATCAGGAACCCCATAAAGTATATATTATTGGATGAAATAAAATTTGCGTCTATGTAATTACGTCTGCCGGGTGTTAATCTTTTTATTTCAATTGTTAAATAAAATCTGCAAAATCGGTACATTTAATAAAAAATTATATATCTTCTGAGTAGGAAATGTTTAAGTTGTTTCAATTATCAGTCTATAATTTTCAGCCATGTAAACTTTGTTAAAAAAATACTAAAAATCTGTTCAGTAGAAAAAATATTTAAAAATCTGTCATAGTTTTATGACTCTTATTATGTTCTCTGCCGCTATATTCTTACTTATTCATTGTTACCTTTTTAGAAACTATTTGTTCTCCTATCTAATACAAACTTTTTTCTACTTTAGCAATATTTACAACTACAACTGCATAAAAATACACCTACAATGACTGTTGCTGACTGAGCTTAAAGTTGACACAAGTTTTACAACTACGAATGTCCTCGTTTGTTGTTACACAAGTATTTTTGCGATACAACAACATACAGTCAACATACAGATACATTTGTATTAGTTTTTTTTGTTATATGTGTGCAATTGTTTATACATAAACATATATTTATAAACATTTTTTATGACTCGATTTTTCTTCATTTTCTATGATATATAAATATGTGTATATAATATAAAAGTAGTTTTTTATGCAAAAAAATGAAAGAGGAAAAGAAATGAAATAAAATAAAACTTAGATTGTCTCCTGTATGTATCTAGTAGATACATTTTTATTTTTATCCATGTTATGTTATTTTCTGCTTATTTTGCACTTTTTTTAAGACTTCGAGCATAAAATTTATGAGTTTTGTGGCAAAAATAAACATAAAATAATAAAAATAAAAAAATAATGAAAATGTAAAAGAAGTACAAACATATTTGTATTTCCATTTATTTACTCTTAAATATCCATAAAACCAATAGAGTTTTATTCTCTTTTTCTATTTTAATATACTGTTGTTGTTGTTTCAATATGTTATTAAAATATTTATTTACATACAAACATATATGGTTAGATTTATTGGTTTATCTATATACAGTACAGAAGAGAAAAAATGCTACACTGGACATTATCAACTTTAATGGCGTCTGTTTCAAAATAACGGTAATTAATTCGTCTCATTTTCTTCTTTCTGTTAATTTTACCAATGATAAGTATTCGAATTATCCACATTTTATTTTAAACTCCAGGTAAAAAATACATAAATTAATGGAAAAAAGAGCAAAAGGGAGCAGAAAAATGCAACACTATAAAATAATTATTAAAATATGTTAATTATTTAAATGATAACTGAAAAATCATTAAAGATGTTGTAGATAATGAATTTTGTAATATAAACAGCTTTCAGCTGACTTTAAAAAAGCAACCTATAAAGCTTTAGAGGAACGAAATTCATGGGTAACGTTTGATGCCCCTCTTGCATAAATCAATACTCCGTAAATCGAATTTAAATTTGATTTTTTTTAAACAACGTGGAAATGAATGCAAATAGAGGTAATCCCCCTCCCCCCCCCCCCCCCAAAAAAAAAAGCTAACCTCGATTAGAACTCCCAATGGTTCACTGGTATTGGGTGGTTTTATTTAGCCTTAATCTGTGGCCTATAATTTGTAGTTGGCTGATTTGAATTTCAGATAACCCTCGAAGAAATATATCATCAATACAATCAATGAAAATCATATTCACAGATTGATATAAACATGGTCCAGTAAACTGTAAGCTTAAGTCATGTAAGACGACGAAAGCAAATTTAGTTATTTCAGTATCGATTGAATAAATTTTGTTCGAAAATGGTCTGGACTGTTGATATAAATGGGAATATTTTCGCCTGAATGATCTGCGAATAATATTTATGCCATCGAAACTAAATACGTGAAATATGTTTTTTTTAATCTACAGTACGCAAGCTCATCGTTCAGTTGATCATGAATACACCATCACCGAAATTCTAGATGTTTCTCTTTATTGATTGTACTGTAAAGTTATTTCTTCGAGAGCCATTTAGAAATAAGTGATCATTTAGAATACGACATTTCCAACCTACGTCACGCAATATGCATTCCATTAGTGACTTCAAATGGTTCGTTTGCGAGGAAACCAGTACAATCATTTAGCGGTTTTGGCAGGAAGTCATTTTTAGTGGATCACTAGTGCCTGTATTCATTTCCATTCTGTTTCTTATGAAGAATTGAAGTTTAGTGTTATGTCGAAGGTCACTGATGGATTTTTTTCCTTCTTAAGCTTTTTTGCCACCAATTGATTGCTCCTCCAATCAAAAATTAAATATTCTGCTAAATATTTCATAATTTCCATTTATAATTTAAATAATTAAAATATTTTAATAATTATTTTAGAGTGTTGCATTTTTTCTGTTCGCTAAAATTTTGCACTTTTTTCAGAATAAATAGCAGAAGGAGCATAACAAATTAATTACCGTTTTTTTGTGTCCAGTGTTGTGTTTTTTCTGCTCGCTACTGTATGTAAGTTTATCAGATCCTTCATAAATCTTAACATATAAATTGTGTTTTTCTTGTCTGCATTTTTTTAATTATTTTCCTTATTTTTCATGGTTTGATGATTAAACATATTTGTTTTGAATGGAACAATAATATGTTTATTATTTATTTAAACAAACAACATATGTTTAACGCACTTTAATTTCTAATTTATTAACACTTTTGAATTTTAATTAAAACAGAAGACATTTTTAATGAAAAATTTATCTTGAAATAAAATTAATTTATTAAGTAAAATGATAATATTTAGATTAATTTATTTATATGAGATGAAAAATACCTTAACGTAGTTTTTTAACAGGTGATACATGTGACTTGATTTTCATCTATTCAAACTCTTGTTATGGATTCGAGGCCAATTGGTTAGTAACATCTTGATTAGAGAGATTATAGCTGTTTTAATAACGTTCCATCTGTTTATGTGTAATTTGTTCTGATCCTTATGAAGAATTTTCTTTACAAATTATCAAGAGTTAGAAATTATTCCAATCTGACTGTATGTTCTGAAAATATAATTTTGTTGTGAAAAGTTTTCTATTTAAAAAAAGCAAAATTAGTTCCGCAGAAAACCTTAAATTTCCGAATAAAAAATTGCAAAATTTTGAATGAAAGAAATAATAATGGTAAAATTTAAACTGGATCTCATAAAGGACCCCTACCCGGAATTTTTATTGAGATTCGATTCAATTTAATATTATATTTCTAGTACAAATACTTTGGCAATTGCCTCCCTTTCACTTCAATTTCATTTCGAAATAGTTATTATTTCCTTAAGACTTAAAAGTGTGATGAATTTTGACTGTAAAATAGATTTAATTCGTGAATCATGTAAGTGGTTGAGGGTATATATAATTCGGCGAATATATCATTCGTTCTTATTCGTATTCAACACATTTTGTTATATATATAATATTCTGCTGAAAATAGTGCTAAACTATTTTCATTTATAGAATAAAAAATAGAAGAATTTTTACTTTAAATAGCAGTTGTTATTTTATATACAGTTTGTCAAATATATATTTGCATATAAAAAAATATTAAAAATTTTAACATTAATGAATTTAAACTAAAAATCCTTTAATTAACTATTTTTGTGTCTATAAGACGCCAAAAATTTCCAAATAGACGGACAATTTACAACAGCAAAGTAAAAATTTTTCTCATTTTGAAAAGTGACAAATAAATGTTTGCAAAAATTATTAAAACATTGAAAATGTGAAATTTTTCGACGATTTTTTATTTTTAAACGAAATGTAATTTTTAAAGAATGAAAAAGTGTTCCTTGTAAAATTAATGTCTTTAAAGTCACTGATAACCTTATAACTCCATTTAGAAAGTGCTTAAAAGGAAAGTTTCAAAGGTTTAGAACATTTTTATTTTGAAATTTTTTATAAAGACAAATCCATTAAGGAAAACCATGCTATGTGGTATTTTACATTCAGAATTGTATACAAGAACATATATTTCATGACAATTATGAGGAAAGCTCCGAGCTAAAGCCAACCACAGGCTAATTAAAGTAGGTAATCGTGAAAGTTGAAAGTAACATTTTTAATTTGTACATCATAAGTATAATGGAGAAGCATTTTCAGTGAAACATGACTGTGTGTAAGGTGTATCACTATAATCCAATCTAAATTTGTTCCCTATTTATATCTAGGAAAAACATCCCTATCTTATATAATATTAATGAGAAAACTTACAAAATTTGTCACCAAAAGCGTTTCACTTACTCTAAAATGGACATCATATTTTCAGAAAAAACTAAAACTTCATTTTGGAAGTCGATACCGGACACTTTTAAAAATGAAATTGAAATTTCATTTTTTTAATATTATGATACAGTTATTTTCTTAGCCACTAGTGTAATACTTTTTAGATTTTGCAATACACTAAGAATAGTTTCATTGAGCACTTAATCTACAATCCCTTTTCGCTGGAAGAATCCTCCTTTAGTAGTCATGATCAATAGTTTCCCATCATAAATTACTCCCAAAGAAGTAACTCCCCCAACCAAAACTAAATATCTTCTCAAATTTGAGAACCGAATGAATAATTCGTTCATTATGAAATAAGGATGGTCGAATAAAAATTAATCCTTAAAAGTCGGGTTTAATACAAAACCTTAGAGAGTTAATTAATTTTTCTTTGGAGAACGCACTTCTCAAGAGAACACAATTGAACCACACAATTTGTTCAGTTTGATTTGTGGAAGTTTTTATCTTACATCATACATTTCCGAACAAAATTGTGAAGATTTACTCAACTTTTGTAAAAAGATCTTCAGGAAAAATCTACTCTATTGAACTGTTGCGGAATTTGAAACTTTGTATTGTGTTTTATAGAAATGTCTGAAGCTTTTAGAAGGATCAGGCCAAGAAACTCCATTGTTTGAAGTATATACACTTATAACGCACAAAGGGCTTTAAGTTCCCGGATTTGAATTTTACTAATTCTGTTTTCTATGGAGTTGAAAAAAAAATTTAACAAATATTTTTATGTTTAGTTCATTTTTAATTTTAATTATTGTTATTTTCGCAATATCAGTCACTGTTCACCAATTATTTCACTCCTCAAGAAAAACAAATCTTTAGTACATTTAAGACATTGAACAACATGCAACGGAATACTTCTTCTAACAAATACAATCAAAAAATATTAAAATAATTAGATACCAAAAACAACAACAGCAATAATAAGGATGAGAGCAACATTGCACAGTATACTCATCCTTCAAACAAGACTTCCTTTTTGATATCCAACCAACTTGTTAGAGAAAAAACCCAAACATAACAATGTTGAGTAGCTTAAAAAGGATATGAACTAAAAAAAACACACACAAACAGACACACATATACAAATGGTACCAAAAGCTGCAATAACTACAACAACAACTGAATTTGATAAAATATGTATGCAACAACATAATGTTGTTCGTTTTTTTTTTCATTTTCTATTTGTAACAAAACTATAATGCAAACCATCGACATTTGTTACATTCATGTTGGTAACAACATGATTGTAATAAAATAATAAATTGTTTGCAACAAAAAAATGCACAAAAATTAGAAAAAATAAAAACTGAAAAGCGCTGAAAAAACGCCAACCCAAAGTGTTGGAAAAATGAAGAAAAACGTTGAGAGAGAAAAAAAACGTTGGAACTAGACGTTTGTGCGAAGGTTGTTGCTGTTTTTGCTTTTTTTTCCAATTGTCAAAAGAAAAAACATAACCAAAAAAAGAGACAACCAATAAGTTTGTTCTCAACGTGTAAGACAGAATAAGAACTATGGAGTTTGGATTGCAAGAAAAAAAGCAAACAAATTCAAAATAAATATCTTATAGATTTTTAATTTATCTTTTCATTTTCTTTCTTTTCTAAAACACACTCAAAATCCCTATACACTTTCACTCATACACTGATATTTTAAATTTCCCCTAATTTTTTTATTTCCTTTATTTATTTCATAGATACTTTTCTAGATATCTCTTTTACTCTTGTACTCATTTTATATTACATCTCTTTCTCTCTTTTGTGTTTAAGGGTTAACAATGTATCTGTGTGTTTAATTTTATGTGAGTAATTAGTGTATTTGAGTAGTGAGTGTCGCTATAGTTAGGGTTCTCTTTATTTTGTAGTTGATTTCAATATTTAGTATCGTTGAGATACTTGCGCTGGCAACATATTTCATGGATACTTTAACTATTATAAAATGTGAAAGTGTTTTAAAAAACATTTCAAAGTGTTAATGAATTTTGAATATTAAAGAAATTAATTTTAGAAATTGATAGAAGTTTTTGAAAAATAATATTTTAAGGTTTTTGTTTTAATAATATTGAAAAATTATATAAATTATTTAAAAATAAGCCGTCGGTATGAAAGTGTCTTTAAATTAATTTTGATATTTTAGCTAATTTGTTGAAATATCGCTCGTTTGCTGCAAGGTTGTCATAACTCAAAAATTATTTTTTAATTTTTTCTTTGAATTTAAAAAAGAAAATTAAATATTAGGTTCATTTTCAAAAACTTACATAAAAAATGCGACCGATGCGCAACCGGAATAACGTTTTTTCTGGCAATAATCAATAAATAATTAATTGCATAAATTTCTATGTTGAATTTCTAATATATTTGGTCCATTCATAAAAATTTTGCCAATAATAAAATATTACGTACTACTGATGTTAAGTCGAAACTTGTTAATTTTGTGTTATGACGATCTTGCAGCAAATGAGCATATGAGCTAATTTAAAAAATGTTTTTAAGTTATTTTAATTTTTTAGTTAATTGTTAAAATAATCAAAATTCGGCTCTTTACGTTTTTTATTTATTGATTTGAATTATTTTTTATTGTTCAAAAATTATTTTAATATTTATTATTAAATTTCATAATTTTTAAGTCTTTCATTATATTTTTTTAAATTAATTTCCAATAATTGTTTATTCAACCTTTAAGGTTTTTCTCATATAAAAATATTTTTTTAGTTAATTTTTTTATAAATATTTTATTATCTGTTAAATATTTCGTGCTAAATTTAAAATAATTAAACAATTTTTCACTCAATTAAATTCATAACAATTTCATTTAAATATGAATAATTATTTGAAATAAAATTCAAATGCAATTATTAAAAATTATTAAATATTAAAAAAATTATAAATGATTTACAAGGTTTTTCTGTTTTAAAAACAATTAATAATTTTTTTAACAATTTTTTATTTTTATAGGTTTAAATGCCGATAGTTTTACACAGAAAAAAATAATGTAAAAATAACTGAAAAAAGTCTAAAATCAAAAATTTTTCAGTTGTAATTTTGCTTCATAACAAAACATTTTCAATTCAACATTGTTTTATAACAAATTTAATATAACTGAATCAGTTCAATACCATGTTGACTTGGCATTGTAAAACATGTTAAATCAGTGTAGATTTTATGTCGACATAACAATTACAAAGAAATCAAATTCACATGTTATATAATGTTAATTAAAATGGTTCCAAAAGTAAAAGACAATTTTCATTTTCTATATAATATTCTTTAGATATTCATTAACTAAAATTAGCTTTGAATGGAGAATATCTCTCCCTAATGAGCCATAAAATAAGTTATATTTTTGGCTATAACTTTTTTATCTACTGAACCGATTTTATTAATTTTGGGAATGATGGTGAAGTTCACGTAACTTCATATTATAATAAAATATGATTCTTATCTGTCGATTTCTAATTGAAAGTTTTATGAAAAATTTTCGCTGGAATTTAGAGGTTGCCTTAGATATCGATCTATATCTTGATGTACGGATCTATATCTTGATCTACGTAACCGATCATGGTGAATGTGGAAGTACCAACAACAGACAGACAGACGTAGCTAAATCGACTCAGATTTTGATGCAAGAACATATACATGATGAGTCTATTATGGAACTAATTCTTAATAGTTCGAAATTATATTAAGAAATTAATTTCATCTTCTCATTTATTTATTTAACATACTGTATAATATTGTTTATTCCAAAACTACACACTGAAAAAATTAATATTTTAATTTTACAGTTTTTAGGCATAATTTAGCTTCATAGATAAAAAGTTGCTAATTCAAAATTGTTTCACAATAAATGCAATTTTTCGAGAGTCCTCATTTTTGAGAATTAATTAAAAAAGTAATATAAAAAGATTATAGTTGTATAATTTTATATATTAATATTGAATGACTATAATATGTGCAATTTTATTTCACCAAAAACTCTTAAACGTTCAATTAAAATTGAATAAAAAAATCAATATTGTCTAAAATCAACTATGTTTAATAATAATATTGCTTCAAGTTCTTCTGTGTGTAGTGAAATAAACTAAAAATATTTATCTCTCAATGTTACTGGGAATATCAGTAAAATATCCTTATCAGATTCAAAATTCAGCGTTACCATTAGATTCGTTATTTTAACAATATTTATTCTTAAAACAATTTTCTATAAGAAAAATATCAGAAACTATTTTCTATTGCGACGGACACTCGGTCATACATTATATATAATATTGAGAGATATAGTTCAAGAGTTTAGAAAACTATTTCTAATTTCCATATTTAAAAATCTATAATAAAAAATCGTTGGTTGCCAAGAAGGAATCATCTAAGACCCCAAAATAATATTTATGTTTCATATTAGAAATCTGAAATCCGAGTCGATTTAGCATTGTTAATTCGTCTGTTTGTTGTTAGCACGCTCACATCTGAACAGTAACAGTACTCAATGCAATAGGTTTTATTATTTATTACTGTATTAAGAAGTTTCTTATTTAATACCGTGAAAAGTGGTACAGTAGAAGAAAAGTTAAAAACCGATTATTGCATATTCGGAGTGTTGCCAATTATGAGATTTTACCGCTAAATCTGACAATTGTAAAGTGCCCTTCACGGGAAAATTTTGTAACTTTGAATTGCCTGATTGAATTCATTCGAAATTTGATATACCGTCAGCAGAAAGTGGATCAGGATCTATAAAAGGATAAAAAATTTTTGGATTAAATAACAAACAAAAATTTTGAATTTTGACACTCATTATGGTGATGAGATTTGGCACAGCCTAATAAAGCATTTTTACTTGTTCAAAATAAAGTGTGGAACCTCCCTTCAAACTTTGTAGGATTTTATTAAATGATGGACTAGAGTAAAAATAATTGGAAATGGAGTTATGAAATGATTATAAATAAATTTAATTTTAGAACAACAACTCAGTTTCTCAAATCAATTTAGAATCAAAAATATCGTATATATATCGTGTTTTGTTCTAAAAATCGTTTTTGAAAATAATTACAATTATTAATTTTTTGTTTGATTTTGCTAAAAACATCAAAAATAAGAGTATTTTAGTCTGTCATGATGCAAAATATAGTATGGACCGATCCTCTTATCGCTTGATTTATGAATTGTGCTTTATATAAAATAAACTTATTTGAAATATTTTCATGATACTCACCATAAAGAGGGAAGTATATCAGTTAAGGTTATTTTGTCCACAAAAATTAACAGAGTTTAAAAATATGCTACAGTTCTGTGAAGTCGCCTTTTTAAAATCAGTCAAATCGTTTCAGTATAATAAAATTTATAGACCAATATTTGAACCAACCTCCAAGTACAAGCGAAGAACTTTCGTAAAATTGCCAACTATAAATCGATAAATATATACATCATTACAATTCCAAAATTTATCAAATTCGGATCTGTAGAAAAAAGTTATATCCAAAAATATAACAAATTTTATGGATCCATGTTATATTTAAGAAAAACGTTTATATATTGTATTTGCCTGTGAGTGTATGTGTGAGTATGTATAGATTTTTGAAGATTCGTCAAAGTCGAATATAGTATTCTTACTCGATTCAATTTTAACGCAACGTAATTAAAATAACAGAAGTTCATTTAAGAACAAGGATTTAAAAATCGGTTAACTTGTCGATATGTATATCAAGTTGTATCAAAATCAGAGATGATTGTTGTAACATTTCGGCTGTAACCGAGAGCTTTTTCTTAAGGAAAAACTTTCCTTTAATACAGCTGTCGCTGGGAACGACTAGAGTGTAACTCAGAACGGAGATCCAATTTAATGTTATCAAAATTATTTCTTATCTTCACTCAGAGCAAAATTAACAATTATTTTTAACAAAAATAGCAGTTATATTACATTTTCTCTTGACTAATTTCGTAAAAAAATTTTAATAGATGTACGAAGTATACTCAAGCATCCATAACTTCATGAAATCACCTAAAATTTATTTATTCAGAAATTAATTATTCCTGCCTAAATAAAGTATCATAAAATAAAAAAATCCAAAAGCTTTACGTTTTCCAATAGTTGGGACAAAAGCGTTAAAATAGGGTATTTCAGTCCATTGTCTTATATTTGCTTTTTTTGATAAAACATTTTAAAATAAAAATTATATTAACTTTGTCAATCCGTGAGTAACGCAAAGAAGGAATCATCTTGGACCCCATAAAGTATATTCATTCCAGTCTTCAGAAGTTTTCTGTAACTGTTAAGTCCTTAACGTTTAGTCATAACCGTTGTTCAAACACAAATGTGCCAAAATTGTAGAAATAAGTTATCAGAGACAACGATTATGATTTTACCCTATGGTTTCTTCCGGTTTTCCCGGGAGTTTTAGAAAAAAATTGTCATTCCCACGAATTAATAGTTTTAATAGTTTTCTAATGAAAAAAAATACTTAAGTTGTGGTAAAAACAAAAAGAATTAATCGGTCCGAATATTTCCACATTTTATTCAAATACTTTAAAAGGTAGACACCCTAATTTGAAGCTGTTTTTCTAGAAGTATTTTCTTATATCGAAGCTATAGTAGAATGTTACTTGAGGTTTTCATAATTAATCACACATATTAAGCCAAGTGCAAAGTTATTTGCCGAATTTCATTGACCTGCTAAGAGTTTTATCAGCTAAAATTCTTTCCTGGAAAATGGAGAATAATAATAATTAGATTAAATTATTAGACAATTCGAAAACAATATGATAATTTATTCACACTAAAGTATTTTTAACGCTTAATCCCCTTGCCGGGATGAGGTCTAATGTAGGACTTATAACCAAATATGGGCTGATATTACATTAAATTAGTTTTTGAGAGCAAAATGGTAGTGCTAAATAGAATAATAGAATTATTTTATATTTAAGAATTGTATATGCTCAGAAAAGCTTCTCCCGGATAAGGTCCTTTTATTGAAACTTGTGCAAAAAAAAGAACTGACTTGTTTGGTTACATTCTTGCTTTTAAATTAATGTATTGGGAAAAATTCTAAAAATCATCCTTCGTATTGCGATCTACGTTACACACTGATATTCTATTAATCCGATTTAGATCCGATTTAACTAGTTTGTTGTTGGAGCGTTAAAGCAGATTTAAAACAAACAATCTGGCCAAATTTCATTGAATTTTTAGGTGTTTTTGATGGAGTTATACATTTTCTTCAATAAAATTTCCAAAAAATTCCCGGTAGAAAATTTCCCGGGATTTAAACAAATAAATTTCCCGGGAAAATTCCAGGATCCTTTTCCCGTGAAGAAATGTTACTTAACTCATATTTCCGAAACTGTTATAGAAAACTTTGACATGGATAAGCCAAAATGACGAATTATTACGGACTACGTAATTTTGGATTATGGCTCGGGGGAAATATAAAAATTATTTACTGTTAAATTTTAAAATGTTTGCTATTTTAAAAATTGTCATAATATTTTAACATTGTTTGAAAACAAAATTTTGCCATGTTGATTTAACATTGAATTTTTTTCTGGTATAAGAAATAACAATCATTTAGAAGGAAAAATTTAGTGAACCAATTATAATTCATTATTTTGGAAATTATTTAATAAGATTGAGTCCATGTAATTAATATTTTTTATTTGAGCAAATGTTTGTCATAGAAGTAATCAAAAATTTAATTAAAAAATCTTGTAATTCTTGGAAAAAATTCAAAAATCAATATAACTTAACACCCACTAAAACAAAATTTTTCATTTAAAAATAATCAGAAGTGTGTTTGTGATACAAAATGAACTCTGCAACATATAAAACACATGTCTTGTGGATTTACGTGATGTTGCAAACACAAATACAACAACTTTGGAAAAATTAAGAAAAATTGAAGTTTTAAAAATCAGGGCGCCAAAAAAAAAACCAGAAGTTTTTAAAGTAAATAATTTTAGAGAGAGGGAAATTGAAAAAAAACAAACGAACAACAACAACAAAAATATTAAATAAAATTAAAACAAGAAGTGACGGAGTTGCCACTTAATATGAATATAATTGGCAAAAAATGTCTGCAACATAATAAATTACCAAACCATCCCCCCCCCCTCTAACCAAGAGATGAATGAATAAAAACTGGAAAATAAAAGTAGCAAAAGTTGTTCGCTCTGGATGACAAAAAAGAGCATAAAATTGATTTAATAACATAAAGTCTAACAAGTTAGAATGAAATGGCATGATTTGTCTTATTTTCAAGTTTTCTTGCTTCTTTATTTATATATATTTTTTCTTTTTGGATGGAGTCTGTGGTTAAAGAGGTTCCATTATTGTTGCAAACAAAAAACACATACAAACACATAAAACCCCCTTCCTGCAAATCCAGCAGACACAAACAAATAACAACAAAAACATCTCTTTATTGTAGATTTTTCGCAAAAAGGCGAAAATAAAAACAATGAACAAAAGCTTTTGTTTAAGTTTATTTTTATTTTTTTTTGTTTTCAACGAGTTGTTGTTGTTTTTATGTGTGTTTCTTTATTATTTCTCTTGCTGTTGTTGTTCTGTTTGTTTTCTGTTGCTGTTGCTGTTTTTCGTCAATATACTCGTTTTACATTGATGTCGTTATACATGAGATACATTTGTATCTTTTGTATGCTGTTTGTTGGTGCTTAAGCATTTGCAGCTGTTGTTGCTACTTGATGGTGAGAGATGATGCCGATGAGCTTTTTTTTCTTAAAAAAAGAATAATAATATAATGATAATAATGATCATGATGTTGTTGTTGAGAATGATGCTGAGATAGTTATTAAGGTTGCTGTTGTTGCCTTAATGCGTGCCTGCTGCTTACTCTGCCTCAATGCTTTTAATAACATGAGTGTGTTAACCAACTTAACGCCAACTTTAGTTCACTTACTTTTTTCATCTTATTTCTGTTCAGATTTTTATATATATATTGTATTATTATGTATCTACATATAAAGTTCATTTCTTTTATTTTTGTTTTTTTTTTTTTTTATTCTGTTGAACAGTTTTGTTTATTTTTTTTTTTTTTGTATTTTTTTGTTTTTGTATTGTTCAATTGTAGATTTTCTTATGCCTTTGAATTTGAATTGATGTTGAAAGTTAAGGTTTATTTTGCCACTTTTTTTCAATTCGTTTGTTTGTTTGTGGTTCTCTACATGACTTTTTTTATTCATTTGTGGTTGACTGATTTTATTAAATGCTTCTGAAAAGGAACAGAAAAATTTACTCATATTTAAGCTTTATAAACTTTAATTATTAAGTCAACGAATTTTTAGGAGCATTATTTGGTACTTTTAGAAAAGGTACTTGGAAGTGTTTTATTTATTTAAATTTATAGATGGAACTATATTAATTAAATGACTTATGTCTTAGAAACATGTTCACGAATGAAAATAAAATTTAAGGGACGAAGCCCTATGTTAAAGCTTCAACAGTATTCCTATAGAATTAATCGATATTAAGGAGACTTATAAGTTTAAACCCATTTCCATGATGGGGACTTATTTGGAATCTAAAAACAAATATGAACCTATATTTCCATAGAATCGATCCATATTTAAGAGCATTATAATATTAACTCTTTATTCCCATAAGTAATCTTATATGAGAACTATAATTAAGCATGGGTCTATTAAGGTCTCAACATATATATTATTAAGGTCATATACGAACATAATTGTGATACATTTCAAAATCACAATTGTATTCATATTTAAGAATTTTATAAAAATAAATACATAATCGCATCCTTAAATGTTCCGAGGTCAAATGATGGTCTCAACATAATTAAATTCTTGGGTTATTATACAAAAATAAGTCTCTGTTGCAATTTTCATTTAAATTGTGAAAAAATCGAATGAAAATTGTGAAAAATATTCGAATGAAATTTGAAGTTGTCTCAGTTATCGGTCCAAATATCTATTACTGTTGAACAATGAAAAATAATCTGGCCAATTTCCACTGAATTCGGACAATTAGTCGAACAAACTGACCGGCGAACGGACAGACGTACAAAGCTAAACTCTCAGGATTTGTCGTGTTGTTAGATATTTCTTCCAGCAATATTTTATAGCGTTACTCTCGAAATGGTACACCTCATCATCACTTGTGGTGGCCGATAATAAGAAAAATATAGATAAAATCAAGCAACAGAATAATAGTCCGTTAAGACCGTCCATGTAGTACCATACACCGCGACATAAATAACTAAAAAGTTCACAATTTCTGTACTCCTTTTTGAGAAATAAAAATTAATATTTATTCTTTATTAAAGTTAAAATTAACCTACTTTTCATGCGAAAATACCCAACATCTCAAATTGTAATGTATTAAAACATTTAGGAAGTGCACCAACTCCCCATTGTTACATTGCTGCGGACCAGATAGTGGCCCGCAGCAATGTAACAATGTGAAATTTTATTAAGCTATCTCTTATGGTTCAAGTTACTGAAATTAAAAAAAAAAATATTTAGGGTCCACTTTGCATTAGATCCGTAACTTCAAAAGAATTTCCTATGCTTTTTCTATTTCTGTGTGAAATTTCATTAAAATCTATCTATCTATCTATCTATCTATCTATCTATCTATCTATCTATCTATCTATCTATCTATCTATCTATCTATCAGGGATTACAGTTTTCCGGTGAAATACTGTGATTTAACAGGTTTACATTTCACAATGAGGCAGAATACAACCATCAGAAGCTTAAATTAAAATACATATTTTAATTTAAGCTTTGATATTTTTTATAGTTTAAAAAAAAAACTTAAAAACTTCTGAAATTACGAGATAACATTCCCTAATGACTTCGTTACTTCGACTTCGTTAACGTTAAGAATTCTTTCAGAATTATGAAAATATTCGATTTTTAAAATCATCAAAAATAAGTTACAACCTTTTTGGAAAGCTAATAAAAAATTTAGATTTCAAAATATATTAAAAAAATTTTATCGTTATATTTAAGAAATTTAATAACCGGGCTCTTCAAGCTTCATTTTCTCCGAATAAATTGGGTAACACCGCAAGAACGTCCTTATGAATCTTCATTAAACGTTCCAACGTTAAAGAATTATTAAAAAAAGAGTTTTTCGGGATCACCATACCATGAATTTGCTTCAATTAAAATACAAAAAGCCAATATTCTTAAATTTACAAAGATCGATCCATAAAATTGTATAGAGAAGCGTTATTGCAATAAATCGCCTTTCAAAATAATAAAGATCAATTAAGACTATAAATAGATCGCAATAATTCTGTTAAGTACTTTTATATTAGAAATAATAGAAAAAGTACCTTGTATGAGTATAATAAATTTATATAGTTTTCCTTTCCCTCTTTCTTATCTCTAATTTTTTACACTTTTCTTTCATCCCCCTGAAGAAAATCCTCTCTAAAGCTTACAATTGTTTCTTAATATTATTGCTGTTGATGTTCTTGTTGTTTTTGCGTTACTATTGCTGACATGAATTTTAATCTAATAGATACAAATGAAAAGGTGTTTCAGAAATGTAGTTAAGTATAAAAACAACAACAACTTCAAAATAACAGACAGTAAGAGAATGTAAGTTGAAAATTTACTTTAGAATAAATTTGATTTTCTTTTCTTTTTTTTTTGTGGGTTGAAATTTTTCTAAGTTTCCTTTTTGGCAGCGTTATTTTTTCGAAAACTTTTTTTATGTAAGTGTGGTTTTATTAACACACATTCACCCACATAAACACTTACACACAGACAATCATATACATAGATTCATAATATTGTATAACTATAAAATACACTGACAACATGTGTGTGTGTGTCTGTTTGGTATTTTACTCACTTAAATGTATTTCTATCTAAGGGTTGTTTGTGTATATGAGATTTTTGCATGTTATCCTGCTGCTCCCTGTATTCGGTATTTAGTGGTATATTTTTTATTATTATTTTTTTTGGAGGTATATTTCCCTCTCCTCCCCCTGTTCCTTTTTTAGAATACTTTTAGTATTATAAAACGTTATTTTTTGTGTGTATTTTACGTGTAATTTTTTTCTTGTTTCTTTACATGTGTCATGTATTTGTCGTAGCTTGTATTGTAGTGTGTAAAACTTATTTTTTCCTGTCGTTTTTTTTGCGCTCTTCTTTGTTGTACTTTTTTTTACACAAATAACATTTACACAGACATAGTTAAAGATATAGATATAAAATTTTATTGCTCCCTACCGCCCTATTGCTGTCAAGTTTGTTTTTTTTCTCGTTTTCTTTATTTTTATTTTTGTATTTTCACATTTGTATTTGTCAGACATCCTTCTCATGTATATGAATCCCTTAAGTAAGAGATAGATGACGACTGCTTCCATAGGGGGAATATTTTTTATGTCGAGGTGCTATTAAGGGTGGGTGTTTATTTGTTTGTATATGTATGTTTATATGTAGATTTTTCAAATTCAAATTGTTTTTAAATATTATTAGGTATCGAGGTATCTATGAGTATTTTTTTATTTCGTGGTTTCAATGTATTTTTCATGGTTTGATTTTTATTTTTAAATGTTCATGTTCTTCTCGATTTCAATTAATAATTTTTTATTACTTTTTTTTTGAAATACATTCATATGTTTGTATATTTTTGTGTGTTAATATATTAGGGACGATTGAAGAAAAAAAATATCACAATTTTATTTTTAAAATTGTATTCACTTTCAGTATTTGGATGTGATGTAAGAGGGGAGAGCGTTCTGGGTTTGGAAAGCAATTTAAATTTGTTGAATTTGATCAATTAACATTTATTTCTTTATTTCGAATATCTATAATTTTATTTTTCATCACAATAGCTCTCTCTCTCACTAGCCAAACCATTAAAGAAGTGAAATTTTACGGTTGGAGTTACTACTAGAGAATCTACTATCTAGTCACAGGGAAAGTCGGTGAACCTTCAAAGTTTTTAAAATAATTAACTGCATGTTGCATAATAATAAAATAATTAACATACAAATTAATTTGGAAGAGTACAGATCCCTATCTGGTTAGGGGCGTAGTCGGTTACCCACTAAAGTTGACCTCATCGGAAATGTTGTTTTTTAAATAATTCAAATTTTTGAAGAGTTAAAGATATTATATGAAATTTCTTTGAGATTTTTCTAAATTAATTTGGTGCAGTACATACCCCTATCTGGTCAGGGGCGTAGTCGGTTATCCTCTAAAGTTGGCCACCTCTAGTATGTTGACTTTTTTGAAATTCGTCAAAATTATTTATAATTTGGTTTCGTTCTTTTTTAATAAAAGAAAACCTCCTTCTCTCGGTTGGTGCTGAGGTATCTTCACGTTTACTTGGAAGAATACAAACCTCAATCATGTCACTGCCGAAGTCGGTAACTCTCTAAATTTGATCTCTTCGAGTAGGTTAAATTTTTAGAAATTCGCCAAAAAATCATTTTTGAATTGATTTCGATCTTTTCGGAACCAATTAAACAAATTATTATAGAAGAGTACAAGCTTTTACCTGGTCACGGGTGTAATCAGTGGACCTTCGACAGGCACCGGAGTAGACTAATGGGTCTGCAGGAAAGAAGTATTGTCAAACCTTCCCACGTTAAGGTGATACTTCTTTTCATCAATCATTTCATGTCTATACCAGAATAAAATTTATAAAAAAAATTAAACAATTTTAATTTGAAATTAACCTTTTCTTTACACTTCACCAGGTGCTTTATATAACTCTTAGTTTAATGACATTAATTCTAATATCAATTAAACTTATTACAAACTAACACTAAACCATCAAATAAACATACACACACATACATACAGACATGTCTCATTGGGGTTAGAACATTAACAAGAATTTTACAAATGTTAAGACCAAAATAACACGACATAAATAATCTCCCAAGTTTACAATAAAGACTCGTATTACAACAATACTAAAATAGAAAAAAAAGATAGTTATAAATAGAAACTAACTAACAGAGAAACAACTAACTATCTATTAGTTTTAAAAGGATTAAAATAAAAACAACAACAACAAAACAATTCAAATAAATAAAATAGAAGAAAAAACATGATTAAAGCATGTTAAAACAACAGCTAAAACGAATATTAAAATAAAATGTAACTAAAACTAATAAGAATACAAGTACTAAATGGTATTAAGATGCAATTTACAAAACATAACAACAACAACACACACACACACCAAGAAAAGAGAAAAGAAAACGAGAGGAGAAATATGAATTGAAAAATATCGAAATAAATAAAGGCGGGTGTTAAATATTAATAAATGAGCAGTTATTTCTTTATTTATTTTTAAATGTATCTAATGGATAAACCCCTTTCAAGATTCTTTGTGAAAAGAAAATAATAAAATACAATAATAACTGTTGGAAGTGAAATACGAGTGTTATTTTGTTTTGTTGTACTGTAGATTCAACCAAAAAAAAAAACTAATTATCTAACAGATACATTTTCATTTTTAATTAACTAGAAATGCACAACAACTGAACAACAAGTACTCGTATGAAATACATGCATCAAACAGATAAGCTGCAACAAATATCTTACATGTTCGCAAAGAGATTTTGATAATTATTCACCAACAACATTTCAAATCGAGAGATATAGATACAAATACAAAAATCCAATACATTCACAAGTAATGTTCAAAACTATTTCAATAATTATATCATATTGAAACAAATATACATACACAGGGATTATAAAGTAGACAAACGATGCGTTTTTATTTTACAAAACAATTAAGTAAATAAATATGAGATTAGCAGCACTTTTTTTCTAATTATAAAACGATCTGTAAGAAATTTTGACAAAGCGAATTTTATGATATTCTAAAACGATGTACCAAATTGACTCACATTCTACCACTTGGAGAAAGTGCGCCAAACGTTTAATCGTTTAAAACCAATTTTGAAATGATCAACTTTATCAATGCGCACCAGTTTGTAATCTATAGAGCCAATGCGAAATCTACCCTTCTGTATGGATACGCAACTTGGTACATTATTTTTATTACCCTACACCACCATAGGTGGTCAGGTATATTATGTGTTTTTTGAACTGATGTTTGTAAAAGATCGTATGTATATTTTTGCATCTTTTTTAATTATAGTATTTTTATAAAAAATAACATATTGGAAAATATTTATGTTGTTTTCACTATTTTTAATTTTAATTAATCAATAAAAACAAATTTTAAATTGAAACAACAACTTTATTTCTATTTTGATTGAAACATAAAATTTTATCATTGTATGGATACATTTGCAACTCTGTGTATACACATACAGTAATAATAATAAGTAACTTAAATAGTTATTGTTGTTATTGAACTCGTGCTTATTTTGTAGCTGCATTATTTACAATTACCATCAAAGAAAACATACACACACTAACACTCTCTCGTACATATACCAATAATAAACTTAAGATACATTTGAAAATATTTAAAGTAAAAAATACATATAGTATCTTGTAGATATGTCAGTATACAATGAGTATATATAATCACAACTGCCACCGCCTCTGTACATACTTACACATACACTCATACCTCAATATATAATAAATATAAGTAAGTATATGTACCGATGTAATGCCTCTGTTCATATTTGTTGGTTATGTTCATTTTTATGTTACTGTTGTTGTTGCTCTTACTATTGTTATATTTTTCATATACCACTAACAACAACAACAACGAACTACTTGTTGTTCTTCTTGTTTTAAACATTTTGTTATTTTTCTCTCATTTTCTTATTGTATTTTACTTATTTAAAAAAAAAACAGCAAAAAAATAAAGAATGAAACTTTTAATATGAGACAAGCTTTTCTACAGCCATCACCAACAGGCTAAAAGTCTTTACAATCATTGTCGCCACCATCATTCTCATCATTATTGTCCTCACAATCAGCGGCATATAACATCGAAAACAACAACAACAACCACCCAACAGTGTCATGGTTGTTGTAGTTGTAACTTATAGTAATCATCATACTCGTCATGATCATTTCTCTGTATTCATCGCATAAACATTTGTTGTTGCATCTATGTGTGTGTGTATATATATAAATGAATAAATACAATAACACCAACAAAAAGCGAAAAAAATCACACAAATCTTGTTATAAAAATGTTACCGTGTGGTCGATTGGTCGGTCCTCCCCTTTTTTTCTCAACCTCATTTAATGTATAATTTTTATTTATGTACTCGACTGGTAACTTGTTTGTTTAAATTTATTTTTTAATTTTTTTTTAATATTTTTTTTATTAAATAAGTACATATGTATATGTAAGTATGTATGTGTAGTATATTGTATTGAATATAATTAACCCATTAAGAACTTTAAAGAGAAAATTTTTCTAACAGTTCCAATATCATATTAAGTACTAATGCTCATAGGAAGATCAGACTTGTAACTATGAGAAATCTTTGCTCTAGAAGCATAATCTCGGGAATGAGGCTGCTAAGCCAATGTGCCCCACCCAATGCTGTTCAAATGCAAAAATATATCATTAAATACTCTCAGAAATGAAAAGTTATTTTAACATGAATTATGATCAAACGGCTTACTAAATTGTCATGACATTTGGATCTTTTGTTCGAATTTTTATTTTATTTCGAATAAAATTCTTAACTTTAAAACGTTAGAGCCATCTCGGTGAATTTGCGTACGTCCAACACAATGGTATTTTTACACTGATTTCTAGAAGAGCATTTCTCTAGCTGATCATGTAAATATCCAGTGGTTTTTTAAAGTTGGAGAAATCTCACAGTATTTTCAAACAACCTCCACAATGTGTATAAGAAATATTATTTTTGAAATCATTGAAATTATCGCAATAAAATTTCATGTGTTCAGAGCGAAGGCTTTTTCCTGAAAATTGTGGTTAGAGCTTTGCATGAGATCATACACAGAGACAAATATCAATGTGAAATTAATTAAAATAATAATTGAACTTTTTTTAAACATAATTTTGATTCATAGACAACAAATGGTTATTTAACATTATTTCATAGTAAATACAGATTCTTGAGAATATTCTTCAATTTTTATTACTTAAAAGTAAAAGTAAAAAAAAAAAGATTCTAATATTTACAATATTATTTCACCGCAAACGTAAAAACTTTACATTTAAACTAAATTATAAAAATTATTCAATCTTAAATCAACTATGTTCAACATTGATTTTGCTTCTTGTTTTCTTTTTCTGTGCAAAGAAATATAAGGAAATTTCAACAAAAAAGAAACTGTAAAAATATTTTATAATAATTCCAATCAATCTTCGAGGTCTTATATATACGACATCTGATTTTTTAATTAATTTTTTTATTCTTATTTTTTATTATATTATACAGTGTAATTTCTGTATTGAGCCTACAATGGGTTAATATATTTTCCTTTTTGAAAAAAAGAACACATTATTGGCAACAACAATTTCGCTTTGTAAATTTTTAAACCAACTACAACAAAAATGTATACATATATAAACGACACAACAACAAAATATTTATACATACAACATGACGATAATACACTCCTTCAAAAACAATTGTTGGCTGTTTTGATGATATTTATACAACAACATGTTTTCTTATTGTTTTTTTTTTATAAAATGTTTTTTTCTTTCTAGCTATTTTAGCCATAAACTATATAACAACAATAACTACAATAACAATACAATACAGCAGAAAAGCAAGTAAAAGCAGCGATAACACCAAAACTAATACATTTACTGTATACAATTTTACTTACAAACATACAAACAACCAAACATTCATACAAGTTGAATTACAGTTGATGGAAAAGAAAAAGAAGAGGAGGAAAAAAGTACAACACAACACGAACAAATCGTTAATGCATACTTACAAACTTACATTTTGCTTACAAAACTCAGTAAAAAAAAAACAAAAACAATAACTACAACAATAATAATACCCCCCAATAGAAAAATGTATAAACACTCTCAATCATACAATCAACCATACATTCATACATACATCTATACACTCACTCACATACAACAAAAGCAATGAGAGAGAAGAAAACCAAAACAATAATAAAAAAAACGAAAAACATGAACATCTACTACAACAACATGCAATAACAGCCATTTTTCTAGTTGTTAAGTTAATTTTTTCATGTTTTCTTCTTTTTGTTGTTGTTTGTGTTGTTATTGGGATTTTGTTGCTATTTACAAAAGCTGTTTGTATGAATGTTATATTACGATTTCCACTACTACTACAACTACCACCAACTGAAACATCACACCACTTTAACAAGACAAAAAACACACATAACACTAATAACAACTACAACAACAATAACAAATATACTCATTTAATACGGTCGGTCATAATAAAATTCTCTTTTTTCTCGCTCACACCAATACTCCCCAAACGAATGCAACTTATTCATTCGTTATTACAACAACGCCCTGTTCGATTTTACTCTTGATGTAGAAGATGATGAGTGTAAGTTGTTGCTGTCGTTGTTGTTGTTGTTTTTGTTTTTTCGTATGCTGGTGAATATAAGGCAAAGAGTATTTAAGTGATGAATATGAGTTTGTTTGATTGTTTTACGGTGAGTGGAAATAAAAAAGGAGGTTGGTTGTATCGATAGATGGATGGATAAGTGAGTGAATGAATGAATGTTTTTTTTTATTTTTTGTTTTTTTTTTTTCATTTGGGAGAAATTAAAAGATGAACGGAAAAATGAGCAAACACACACACTTACACTCTCATTTAGTAATAAATAGCAAAGAAATAAATAATAAATGTTGTTCTAATATTATTTGTTGTTAATGTTTTTGTTGTTGTTTTTTTAATGTGAAAAACGATGTCAGGATATAAAATTTATTTAAATTAATGAGCAGTTGAAAAAGATTTTAAGGTTTCGAATTTGAAATCCCTAGTTTTTTTTGCTGAAAAGCAAATTTTCAGTTATTATGGTTAAAATATAATTATCACCTTATAAATGTTAATAAGCAACCGGCGGTCAAAAAGAATTATTTTATAGAAAAAAAAAAACAGTACCGTTTGATATATCTCAACAAAATTAAATATACTTAGAGCCAATGTGTTATAGTATCGATAGAAAAGAGGACTTATTTTGGAAATAACACTTCATTTTGGAAATAACATTAAAACGGTGTAATTTTTCTGAATACATATGGAAGTAGCTGGTGGCTCCCTTTAAATCATACCAAAACAACTTATTTTTAAAATAATTCTATGATTTTTAAACGCTTAGAGAAATCTTAATATATTTGTATATGATTGGATCAGAGGTGTTTTTATTTTTGATTTGAGAAAAAGGAAATCCCAAGCTGTTCTTGGGGTTTGTGATGAGACCTCTGCTATAAAGATTTTTTTAATATGTCAAAATTCAAGTAGGACATGACATAAAAGTAATATTGAAAGATGACTTTAAAATATTACTAAATATGCTGAAACAAATTATGTGTTCCATTATTTGTCTAATATATTTAGTGTTGTCCTAAATATTAAAACCCTCTATAGCACCTAAAATTCCTTAAAAATATAAAAAAATCCTCATCTTTAATCATTTCTCAGTAGGAATAATATAAACATCTGAAAATGTTTAAAAATTATTTTAACCTAAAAATTGAAATAAAAAAAATCATGCAAAAAACTATATTAAAATTTAGTCTCTGGAGAATTTAATTTTTTGTTATACACTTTAATAAGACTTTTGATATTATCTGAAGAAAGCCTTATGAATATGATGTTTAAGATAAATCTAAAAAAGTTTGGGTCAAAGATTTCTTTATAAAACCTAATCAAACTTTGACAATTTTAACATTAGTTTTGAAATTCTATTGCAAAGCTGGAACAAACTTCGAATTATAGTGGTTATATATACCCAATTGTAAGCTAACCACCTTAAAAATAGTTTCCGACAATATCGCTTTACAAGGTTACAGTGTCAATAACAATTAAAAAAGTAGATTTTCTTGAAAACTTTTTTATTTGGCTGGAGATTTTGGGTATTTTTGTAAAAGAAAATAGGGTTCCTTTAAGTATTTTTCAATGAAGGATAAAATTGTTCAAACTTTAATAAAATTTCATTTAAAAAGCTTTATTCCTCTGAATTTTATTCAAGTTCGAATATAGATTTTATATATTAGAAAATAGTAAAATGAAAAATTTTAATTTCTATAAATTTTTTTGGGATTAAATTATAATCTACTAAATTATAATCTACTAACCTAAACTAGGATATCTATTGCTAATTTCAGCTATTTCCAATACAAAAATAAATAAATAAATAAATAAATAAATAAATAAATAAATAAATAAATAAATAAAAATGGTAAAATGGCAAATGATTCAAAAAAATAATTTTAATTTTATCTGTTTTGATATCTTTCGAACGCTAATTTAAGTGGAAATCTGACCTGATATTGAAAAATGGAAAACATAGTTAAATTTTCTGCAATGCCCACAATCGCTCCTGTAGCGAATGGGTCTATTAGATGTCTTTTTAATATTCAATGTAGTCCAATATTTTCATTTGTATAATCCAAGTCAAAATATCAGTACACATTGAAAATTTTCCTATATTTCGTAGAGACTTTTGGAATGAACTTTTCAAGAAAATATCGTTCACCAATGAAAAACTAAAAACTTTACACCAAACTGTCGATCTATAAAATTTAATTAGTTCAATCATATCGTTTATCCATTATTTTTACTTTGAACTCTTTTTTTGATTCAAGAAAATACATTTAACATATTGTACTTATAAACTAATTACCTTTATGCCATTTGAACCATGCAATTTCATATGACAATTATTTGAAAAACAAAACAAACCGAAACTACTTACAACAATAACAATAAAAAAGCAACAAATCTATCTTGAGACATTAAGTAAAAAAGTTAGGCGGGTAGACCGTTTAGCCTAAAATAAAACGTATCAACCAACCAACCAGTCAACTAACCAACCAACTATCCATCCAGTCAGGCAGCAAGTCAACTAGCGAGCGAGCGAGCGAACGAACGAGCCATCCAGCCATTGAGTTTAAGCATGAATGAACATTATTATGAAACGAATGTGTATGAATGTATGTTTGTACAACTACTAATAATATTATACCTTGTACAAGCCAAAAACCTCAACAAAAATAATCAAAGTATCAAATAGAAAGAAATATACACAAAAAATAGCAGTAACAACAACAACAACAATTACACTAAAGACAAAAAAATAAATTTAGCTCATATTTAAACATTTGTTATTGTAAAAGATACTTAAACACCACCACTTAATACAAAACAATCTACAAGATACAAATTATAGACATTTAATGCTCAATCTTAAAATTTATGCTCTCACTCTCTTTCCTATTTCTGAGAAAATTAACAAACAAATAATTGTTTTAGTGGATGTGTGTGTCATGCTCTTACTCTCATTTTATTACTCAAAAAAAATGATACTTTTTGTGTGTTTGAATTTTAGTACCTTTGAGCTGGCAAAAAGTACTTTTAAGTGCCGTTGGCAAATGCATTTTTGTTATTTTGTTGTTTTTCTTTATAACGGAACTTTAGCACGAGCGTTTAAGCTGCTGATTTATTTTAGGTATAAAATTTTCAAAACCGGAAGTGATTTTTTTAAAATCTCAAAGTTTTAACTTTGAGAATTGTTTTCAATTGGAATTTTTGTGAAAAAAAGAGTTTCGGGAAATTGATTTTTAATTATGATAATTTGGTTGGGTTTTAAAGGATCTAAATATTAAAAACTATTACAGATTTATTAATTGAATATTAATTAATTAAAATTAAAGATTAAAATTTGACTTAAAAAAAGTTGTCCGGTTGTACTAATTTTGTAGAAATATTTCAGAAAAAAATAAAAGAGACTTTTTGGAGAATATAAAATTATCCGTTTTAATTTCGAGTTTTATAAGAAACTTAAGATTTTTTTCAAAAATTCCAAGCGATTCAGAACGGATATTTTAATTGCTAAATTTTCTCGAGAATGCATTCAAAATAGTTTTACTTTAATATAGAAAACAACCAGAGATCAGTACATAACATTTTTTAACTTATTTCGACTTTGGTAAAATAGTTATTTTAAATCTCATTATCTGAATTATATCGTTAAAAGGGTTTAGATCATTTACAAAAAAAAACTTGTTTTACGAACGTAATACACTTGTGTATCCACTTATATTCTTAAGATTCCTTTTATCGGATGTGGTATTAAATGTCCAATATGCCTCGAAAAAGTCCTATTTCCATTTCATGTAATGAAGAATTTTTTATATCAAAAAGAATGATTAAATATCAGGTTTTACATAATTTTTAAAATTTTTGTTAATATGCATTTCGGGCGCTATATAAATACTCGTTTTTTAGGTCTTAACACCAATTCCTTCATAATATCGGAATCAAAAATGGAATAAATACTGTTAACTGTAAATAAATACTGTTAAATACAAAATAGATAAATCGCAACAGCACCCCTTAATTTTCTTTAGTTCCAGAATTCTATTACTTCGTTATATTAAGTTCTTAAAACTGATTTCTTAATGATTTTTTCTTTTCCCATAAATTTTGACTTAAAGTGCGTACTGTTACTCACAGATTTATTTTGAATTAATTATGAAATTATATATTTTTTAATTAGAAAACGACCTCATCTAATGGACCCAAAAGTAGTAAAGTATACGTCAAATATTCATGTTCAAAAATTCGAATTTTGATAAAATTACCTAAACATTGAAAAGAAACATTGGACAGACTAGTTTAAAGAGATACAGAGGTGAAAAGAGATACATTTTTCGTATAGATTTGCAGTTCCTTTTAAAATTTAAAAGATAAAAAATCGTACACCCAAAGATATTAAGATTCTAACATTTAAACTTAAAAGATCTCTAACAGAATGAACCTTTAACAGATGACAAACTTCGTTCGTTCACGTTATAGAAATATCGAATATTTTAATTAAATATCGAAATCGATATGAATAGAAAATTGAACTTAATTTTAAATAGTCAAAATTAAGACATACACTACAAAGCATAATTGCAGAAAAGTGATGGATGGACTTTCGCATATCAATCGGAGAAATATATTATCAAGGATGATTTCAAGAAGAAAAGATCGTGTTTACAATTCTCCTTGATTTCAAAAGTGAAATATTCTGTTGAAATATAGCTGTAATTATGGATCTAGAAAGTAGAAAGTAAATATAAAATGTCCGTGGAATTTTTGTAAATAGATTCTCAGATAAATATTTAATTATTTTTTATACAAAATGTTTTTTGAAAAGTTGTTTCTTTTTTGCTTGTTGAAAAAAGGACAAAAGAATGTAAAATAAACTAAAACAAATATGATTTAATGTTGCTGCAATTTTGATTTTGTATACAAAGTTAATTCAATATTGTTTTAAAATTGTTTGCAATGGAAAATTTAAAGTTTAAGCCAGTTGAATTAATATTTCAAATCAACAGCTTTAAATATAAGAATGTTATTATAGAATTTTAAATCAACATTGTTTTATAATAATTTGACATTGTAAAATATAAATTTTTAAAATTAAAGATCAATATTTTACAGTATTGAATTTTATTCAAGGTATCATCATTTTTCATAAAATTTTGATTTCTGATGGACTGATTTATATGATAAAGAGGAAGTGGGGTAACTTTTTGCTCAATAAAATGTTGTTCTTTTTAATCGGATAACAGTAGAGAGAGAGAAATTGTTATACCTTTTTAAAAATGATATCAAAATGGAATTTCGATAAAAAATTAAAAAAGGTTGAAATCAGTGTTTTCACTTCTTGTGTAAATATGCTTTATTCGGCTATGCTGAATTTTCAATACCCTCCACCGTCCACCTGTTGCTATTTAAAACTATTACAAGTGATTTATTATATTAAAATTTATAGACCGACATCTGAGGCAGCCTCTTAATTCAACAGAAGATCATCCGTAGAATTTTGAATTATAAATTGTCAAATTGTAAACTTTCATATAATGTGCGAAAACTATATATCCGAAACTTAATGTATTTACTTCATTGAAGATTCGGCATAGACGAATACAGCATTGTTATTTGTTTTATAATGGAAGCTTTTTGCATAAACAGTAATTAAATTATGAATCAAGTCTAGAAGTGATCAGAAAAAATTGGATATATTGATATCATATATTTCTTGGTTATAAATGAACTGACAATAGAAATATTTATATAGAAAAAGTTTGTATTATCTCTTTGATCATTGTTATCTATTCGAATATTCTGTTCGAATTAAAATAAAAAAGCAAGTATAATTTTTCATCAAAGTTGCAATTTAGGAGTCGCTTAAGTGTAGTGGTAATATTGGTTAAAGCTCTAATTTCTTATATAATGAAGACGAGGAAAAGTTTTTAAGTAATTTAATCATAACGAAATATTTAAATTTATTAAGAAAAATTTCGTTTCTAAAAAGTTATTCCCTCAACAAATGTTTGTCTGCATTAAATAAATGAATACAAATGTTTGCAATAAATAATTCATAATGAACAATTTCACGAATCGATATTTTTCATTATTTAAACCAATAAAATATTTTCAATTTGACAATATTTCATTACGAAATTATTATTATTTTTTTACTAAAACAAATTTAGTTCATTTTTTTATTTATTTATCAGACGATCATAATGATTTTCAAACCTAAATTTTTAATTTTATACAACTTTTAGTACCTTTTTCATATATTAAAAAGGTATCGTTTTATTTCAATTGAAAAGTACCTTTTAATAATATTAAGTAGCTATTTTTTAAGCTTTTGTACTGCTCTCTATTTCATTCTCTCACTAATTTGTACTCACCCTCAATTTAAAGCGCTCTCTTCTGAAATGTATCTATGTTAAATTTTAATATAGCGTTATATATATGTTTGGTTGTTTAATGGTATTAGTAAGTATCTGTGTTGGGTATTGAGTTGTTGCAGTAGTAGTTATTTTTGTTATTATTATTGTTGTTGTTATTGTTGTTGTTGCTGTTATTTGTATAGTTTTGTATTGTTAAAGTCGTCACAACAAATGTTCATTCACCATCATCATATTATTGTTATTATCATCATCATCATGATTATTATTGTTATTGCTTGTGTTTGTTGGCTCGCTGGCTAGATGGATGGATGGATGGATGGATGGATGGCTGGCTGCCTGGCCTGTTAGTATGTTTGACTAAATGAATGAATGACGGATGGTTGAATGTATGGACTGGCTTTGATATCATAGTCTAGTATAAACAAGCAAAATACTCATGTTTATATCAGTTCTTTCTTTTTTTTATTGTTTGAGTTGTATCTGTGTGTTGTTAAGAAATGTATCTACGAGTGAGTGAGGCAATAAGGTAGAATATGTGAGTGTGTTTGTTTGTGTATGCGTGTGTGTATATATATATATGGAGAGTGAGTGTTTTGAGGAGCATAGCAAGTAGTAGTGGTAGTTTTTAATAGTAGTAGTAGTATATATTTGTTTTTTTTTCTTAAATGTTCTCTTGTTTTTGTTTTTGTATATCAATTTTTTTCTGTTTTCTTCCTCTCCTTGTTATTGCTGCTCTTGGTGTTGTTGTTGTTGCAGCAGTTGTATACATGTTTTAAAGCTGTGTGTGATGTTATTGTTGTTGTTTTTGTTGCTGTGTGTTGTGTCGTGTTTGTCGTGTAATTCCCATTTGTTGTACACCACCACTTTGTACATGCTCAAGTAACCCATGTTAGTCTACTTTTGACTGTTACGCAGATTGTTCGTTCGTGTCGTCCGTTTGTTTTTTCCCTTCAGAAAGAAGAAAAAAATTCATTATTTTCTTTTTTTGTTTTTTTCTGTTTCAATACAAAAAATTTTTTGAAGAAAAAAGTATAAGAAAAAAATCTATATATTTTTACTACTTCGATCGCCGAGTAAGAAGAAAGAAAAAAAGTTATAATAATAAAAAAGTGAAGCAAACAAGAAAATCGTACGTTCGCACAATCACAAAATTACGCTTTTTTCGAAAGTTTAACAAGAAAAACCTAAAACCGTCGTTAGAAATTTTTTAATATTTTTTGGATTTAAGTGTTTTTAACAAAATTTACTATAAATGTGGATTTATTAAAAAAATTAAAAAAGAAAGAAATTTGTTCATAACCAAAGATTGAAAAACGCAATATTGAAAAATAAAAACCGTGAAAAAAGGAAATTAAAAAGTAACAAAAATAAATTACCGCCGGTAATTTTTTGGATCGGAAAAAAGTGTGGATAAAGTGCATTTCTTTTAAAAATAATGAAAATGTTTGATAACAAGAATTTCTAAAAAAATTCAATTTAAGAAATTGAAGGATTTTTACTAAAATCCTTTTTTAAGAAAAAAAAAAGAAAATTTAACAAAAATTTTTACAAGAAAAAAATAAGAATTGCAAATTTTAATTTTTGTAAAAAAAAAATAGAAAAAAGAGTTAATTGTTTAACAGTTTGGTTTTCTGTGTGTGTAAACTCTATATTAAATGACAGTGCACAGTAATGATAGTGGTGTGTGTTTAGTAATGGTGTGTATTTTTTAAAATTTATATTTTTTTAATAAAATTTTATAATTTTAATTTATTGAAAGGAAAAAACTATTTAAAAACAACTCTATTGAATAAATTTGATTAAACTTTTAATTTGATAAGAGATACAGTAATATGCTCAAATTGTTACTGGATTTTTTTAGCAGAAGTGGGATTTTAGAAAAAATTTGAATATAATATTTCTCTAAATTTTCTTAATTTTGAAATGTATACTTTAGCTATAGTGACTCCAAAATAATATTTTTTCCCGCGATCTATGTGATTTTTTTAATCTTCTCTAGTGTTGCGCTTTAAAAGATGAAGATGAATGAAGATTGCATCACATTTTGCAACCTCTTAGTAGAATAGAGAATGAATTATGCAATAATTTATTAAAAATAATTCAGAAACGTCTACAAAAAATTATCTCTTAAACACAATAAGAATTTTATTCTTCTACTCAAAAGCTTCTGAAAATATGTCAAACTTATAAGGGAAATGAGATTTCTTAAACTCACAAAAATAAAAAATTACAAAATTCGTTAGAATTCTAAAATCTCTTTAATTTTTTATTGTTTTTTTTTCGGCAAATTTAGAAAAAATATTTTCGTTTAAATTTTTTAGAATTTTTTCAGTTCCAATTTCTGCTTTTAAATTAAAAATTCTATTTTAAGTTTGAATAAAATTTCTGCGAATTTTATTCAAATGCAATAATTTTTAAAGGAAACTGTATTTGAATTTAATTTAAAAATTAAACTAAACTATTTTTTAATTTATGTCCCAACCTTAAAGTCTTAAAATCTTCTTGAACGAGATTTATTCTCTTCTCGATTAATTCCATAAACCCTTTACAAAGTTATTTATTCAAAATTAATTTCCTTGAATTATAAAGCAAAATTTTAGGCGTTTTAAACCTGTTTTATAAATAAAAGCCGAAGCCGTAAAATCTTCTTGAACAAAATCTTTTATTCTACTAAATTATTTATTCCGTAATAAATATCTTTTATTCCAATTTTTCGGAGCAGAACTTAGTTTAATAATTTATAAATGATTTAATTAACAATTTTCATTTTTTTTTTTTTTGTAAAAAAAATAATATTTGTTTTAATTTTTTAAATTTGTAAGCTTCTTTTGAACCAGCAAAAGCATATTTTTAGATGTTTCAAGTCGGTCTTTTCATAACATATTTTCTGGCGCAGTAAAAAGATTTTGAACTTGAAGTTTTTATTTTTTTTAATTCGGAACTCTTTCCTGATTTACGCTTTTGTTATTAAAGTCACAACTTATTTTTCTAACTTTTTATCCTCAAATCTTACAAGTCTTCTGGAACAAAAGCTTTAATTCTCTAAATTAGGAAAGTCAATCCCTAATAGAGTTCTTTAATTTAAATTTTAAAACATTTCTAATTTTTTCTTTACACTTTTAGTCCTGAAGTGATCTTTTAACCAGCTTCAAGTTTCTCATCGAAAATCTCAAAATTCTTCTCGAAAAAAAACTCTTATTTTTCTGAATTGAGGAAATCAATCCCTAATAAAGTGTTTTATAAATTTCAAAAAAGTTTTACCATTTTTTACTTTGCACCTTTAAGTTTTTATTAATCTAAATCATAATTTTAGGAGTTTTAAATCGTTTTTTAAAATTATAAACTTATTCAGCATTTATTAGAAAAATCTTTAAAACTAAAATTTCTCTGAAATATCATTCCTTATTAAAAAGTTTTAAGGTGAAGTTATTTTTTTAACCATCTTAGGCATAAGTTTAGGTGGCTTTAACTTATTTTTCATGACATAAACTTTAGCTTTTTATGAACAACTTTTGGAAAATAATTTTAAGAATTATACAAACAAGAAGAAGCAAATTTTTGTTATAAAATTTTCATTTTATCTGTTTACCATTTAAGGCATAAATTTAGGAGTCTTCCAACTATTTTTAGGACTAGGTTAAAACAAGAATATATACAGCAATTGTTCTCCAAACTGGAAAATTTATATCAAGAATTTTTTAATTAGAATTTCAGTAATATCTTCTTTTTTGCGTTTCTTCAATTTTGCACAAAATTAATTAAGTAACTCCCTAAAGGTGATCTTGTCCCGCTTAAACGATTTCCTGGGAAAAGTTTTAAATAAATTAAGAAATCCCCTCTGAATGTTCGATAAGATCTGAATTATTATTTAAAACTTAATTATGAACTCTTTTTATTATGATTCTATTACTGATCTTATATAGATATGTGATATAAACGTGTTCCATTATCATTTATTTCCAAAATGATATTTCTTTAAATATATCGATAAATTCGAAAAGTTCCCCTTTTTTTGAACACACGTTTGTCTCTTGAAGATAATAAACTAAATTTTTTTAAAAAATCTAATCATAAGAAAAATATTTTTATAAAAAAATATTTTCTTTTAAGTTAAAAAAACTTGATATCAAACAAAAATCTAATTTAAAATAATCGAACATAAAAATTAAATGTTCTAAATAAACACAAAATGGCGAAATGTATGTGAAATAAATTCAACGTAAATCATTAAAATTAAAACCATAAAACATGAGTGAAATAATGAAATAAATAAAAAAATTATAGATTTTGGCCAAAAATTAAAAAAAAAACTAAAAAATCTAGAGAAAAAAGAAATAACAAAAACAATTTAAGAAACGCCCATTTTCGACAATTGAACAAAATTTTTGAGGTGAATTTGTAACATGAGCCAAAACAACTTATTATTACTTTTTTGTTGCTGTAGTTGTATTTATTTAAGGGTGTTGCTACATTATAGAACAACAATGAACAATTTCAAATAATTAAACTTGTTTTTATTATTTTTCTTTTTTTTTTTGCTGTAGATTTGATAGCAATTTCAGACATTGTTTTCGCGTTTTTTTTTCGTTTTTTTTTTGGCAACGAAATTCAATTAAAGTTGTTTTCAATCTTTGTTGCAGTGTTTTAGAGACTTGTATTGTGCTACTGTAAGATGTGTGTGATTTTTAGTAAATATCATTAAATAACTGAAAGTAAATTTAGTTTATGTTCGATATTCTCAGAAATGTTAAATGTTATCTTGAACAACAACATGTTGTTGTATTTTGTTTTGGGAGTTTTTAAAAATTCGACTAAATGATTGTCATGTTCATGATGTATAGTAGCTCCCTGAATAATATTTGTTTAAATACATGTTTCGTTGTTTTCATTAAAAAATGCTTTCAATTTAATTGATTTTGAATGAATTTCTAGAAAAAAAATTAAAACTATTTAGAATTTAGAAAAAAAAACATACATTAAAACAACTTGTAAAATTGAAATTCATTATTTTTGTTGTTGTTCTTCTTCTTCATTATTAAAAACAAAAAAATCGTTGTGTTGTTTATACAAATTTTTCGTGTTCAAATTTAAATTTAATTGAAATGAAAATAGTTGCCAAAAATTAGCCCCCCAAAAATAAAGTTCATTATATTATAGAATTCTAATCAAATTCTATTAATGAAAAACAACAACAAGAAAACATTTATTTTATTGTTATAAAATTTATAGCAATTGAAACTTAAAACATTTTGAATACAACATTTTCGAATATAAAAAAATTAATAAAATTTCATTAATATTTTATTGCCTTTAAATATAAGAATAAACATATCAAAAAAGTAAACAATAATTTTTTGGTTATTTAAACATTAAATTATTTTTTTTTAATCATAAAATATAAGAAAAAACATTAATTTTATTAAAAACTCAATTATATTTTATAAAATATGGCGAAACTCATATTTGTTTAGGTTTAAAAATATTTTCTTTAACTTAAAACTAAATTTGTCCTTCGCTACTTTAAATTTTAAAAAATATTCCAAAGTATAATTTTAGGGGCAAATTTCTCTTTTTTTAAAACTTTCAATTTGTCCAAAACTTGAACCATATTTGATAATGTCTGCATACTTTCAGGGGCATCATGTGTTTCAAAAAAAAATTTTTATCTTTTATCATTTCACACCCTAAAACAATTGAAAGAAATTCATCAATATAAACAAGCAACTATATTCTTAGTTCTTTTCAATTCGGTTCCAATTTATTTTAAATTTTATTTTGAAAATGACAAGATTCTATCTTAATTTTGGCATATTTCAAGGCGCATAAGAATACAAAAATTAATTTTTTCAGAAAAAGTTTTAAATTTGAATATGAACAAAATATGCCGAACAGAAGAAATTGAAAAAATTTACTATAAAAGAAAGCTCAAAAGATACTCCTTTAAACCGTATATATTTTATAGACTTTTGGACCCATCCGTTTAATTCTTTTTCATTTTGAAAGAAAATACTTCTTTTTTTCGAATATTAATTAGAAAAAGATTTTCGGTTTATTAGATCAGATCTTTTGTATATCAAAACAAGTTTAAAAAATTGACCAAGAAAAAAAACTTAACTTCTCTTCTTAAAGCTCATATATATTTTTATATCCTTTTGGTCCCTCTTCTCCAGTTCATATTCATTTTAATAAAAATACTTTCAAAATATTAAATAATGTATTTAAAAAATAGATTTATTAGACTAGAAATTATGACAATCTAGAAGAGTTTAAAATTAGTTACCACCAAGAGGAGACCTTTGTTCCATACATACTTTTATACCTTTTCGGATCCATCTTTTAAACACAATTTTTATTTTATATTAATGAAAATACTTTCATTATATTCAAAAATAAATTTCAAAAAATGTTTCCTTTAGTTGAATAGAACTTTTCAGGATTAAAAGGAATTAAAAAATATTTGATGTCGGAGGAAAGGATAATGGGTTCTCTTTAATTTCATATATATTTTTTATACTCATATGGATCCATCTCATTGAGAATTTTTGTATTTGAATGAAAGCACTAGCAAAATTTAATATTGAAGTTTAATCGTATTGAACTTTTGAGGGTTAAAAGGGGATAAAAAAAAATTTACCACCAAAAGACACTAAAAGTGTCTTCTTTAATATTATATATAATTCACACATATTGGAACTAACTTCTTTAATAATTTTTTTAAATTTTACAAAAATTGTTATTATAATTTATTAAAACCGCATAGAACTTTTTTGAGTTAAAAGGATTTAACGAAATTTTACTGTCTGATGGTGGATTAAAGGGTTTAAATTAAATTGATTATCTGTTTAATATTTTAATTTAAAAAATATTTCTAAATTTTTTTTATGAACGTTTAAACTCTAGTTTTTTAATAAAGTTTAGTTAAACTTCATATATTTTTATATTAATATTTTGCTACCATTAACCTTAACCCTTTTAATGCCAAAAACCACTCAAAACATTTCCTTAACACTTTATAAACAATTTTTTATTTTATTTAATTTGTTTTCAAAATTTAATTTTCAATAAGATTTAGTTTATAGATTAAGGCGGCATTTCAAACCATTTAGGATCCCAAAAAAATGTATTTATGTCTGATGACAAATAAACAAACTGACAAAAAAAAACTGTTCAAAATTATCTCTCAATCTCAGAAAAAGAAGATTAAATATAAACAAAACGCCGGTTATTAAAATCAAATACAATTTTCAGTATAAAAAAATTTCCCAACAAAACAAAAGGTCCAACTCCTTCAAATCTTATGAAAAAACTATAAAAAAACTACAATTTTCGAAAAAAATAAAATTGATAAAAATTTTACAAAAAAAAAAAAAAGAAAAAATGTTATTAAACTGAAACTAAAAGTGTTGACAATAAAATTAAAGAAAAAAACAGCTCTAGAGCGGGCTGACAATGTAAACATTTCTTTTAAAGGTTTTATGTAGTTGTTGTCGTTGTTGTTTATTTTCCTAAAGATTTGTAACTTTTTTTTGTAACGTCAAACGAACAGCCAAATGAGGCAGACACTGTCTAATAGTAAATGGTTTGAAGTGTTTTGCTGTATTTGTTGTTGTTGTTAATGTTAAAGCAATTGTTGTTGTATAATTTGAAATCATTGATGTCAATCGTTTAAATTTTACATTTCCAATAAATAGTTAGCAACAAAACGATCGAACAAGCAATCGAACAACTCACAACGATTGCATTCAACTTGCCAGCAGTTTTGTGAACAAAAACAAAAAAAAAAAAACAGCCAAAGGTAGGGCTAAAGCAATGACTGTTTGGGAAGAGGGGGAGGAGAGGGTTTAAGAGCGGTTTTTATAGGGTGACATATGAACATGATTTGTCGGCTTTTATAAAAC
Organism: Cochliomyia hominivorax; assembly: GCA_004302925.2. NCBI lineage: Eukaryota > Metazoa > Arthropoda > Insecta > Diptera > Calliphoridae > Cochliomyia > Cochliomyia hominivorax. The sequence goes on from PYHX02000413.1 coordinate 58,192,087, forward strand.
GCGGAGAAAATATATTTACCTCGTGTAAGTTGTATACTTTAGATGTTTAATCTCAGATATTTATATTTACTTAAGTCAGAACAGTAAATAAGAAGTGATTTGATTTGATTTGATTTTGTAGTTATTGCTGTTATTGCTATAAAGAGTTAAGAAAATAAACCTTTTTTGTGTTTAAAGACCGGTTAACTATAATAAATTGTTATCAATAAATTTATTGACAAACAATAACCAGAAAATTGTTTTGAAAAGATAAGTTTTTTCAAAAAAAAAAAAAACTTATTACATGAAATTGTGTTTTTTCTTTAGTTTTATAAAATTTAATTAAAAAATATTTATTTATTTATTTATTTATAAAAAAAAAACTTCCTTTCTTTCCAGAATGCCGTTTCAACTCGACCAAGTGCATCGCCCACCTCCACACAAACACCTTTGCATCAAAGCCTACAAACCCAACCAACCAATTTAAGTTTAACACATACCAATTCCCAACAACAACAGCAGCACCAACAACAAACTTCGTTTTCATTAAACGCCACTGCAGTTGCCGCCGCCGCTGCAGCAGCTGCTGCTGCCGTTGTAGCCGCCGTGCCGTCTTCAACCGCCTCCCTAACCACGCCCTCTGTTGCCAACGCAATGGCTGTAACATCAACTGTACCGCCGGGCGCGCGTTCTGTTTCCCCTGCCACACCCTACAGCTCTTCCTCCTCAGCTTTAACTTCTACGGGTCCTGGCTCAGGAGCCGGTGCTCCACCACCCACTTCAGTATTACCTGGCCCTTTGGCACCAGGATCAACGGGTGCCCCACCGCCACCACCACCGCCTGGAGCTCCCGGGGCTCCTTCATCGGGTAATCGTTGCTGTGATACGGGTCGTACCATATATACAGATCCTGTTAGTGGTCAAACATTATGCTCCTGCCAATATGATATGTTAAGTTATCAAAGACTAGCAGCCGCTGGTGGTTTAGTAGCGGGACCTGGTGGCGTACCCCTCGGTGTGTATCCAGAGGGTATGTCAGCGTATCTAACGGGTATGGGTGCTGAACAGCCACAGTTTTATGCAAATCCGGTAAGTAGACCAAATTTTTTTTCAAACTTTTATATTATGAAAAAGGGACTCTTCAAAAAATTTTTTTAGAATCATTTTTAAGTTCTTGAGAATTCAGAAAAATTCCTAAGAACTTGTTAAATTTGTTTTCAAAATAATAGAATTTTTAACTCAAACGGCTCGTGCTGTTCATTTAAGTGGTTTTGGAGAAAAAAAAACAACTATAAAACATATGGCGTTTTAAAATTTTGACATTTTCGTTAAAGAAAGATGTAATCCAGTGATTGGAGACGTTTTCAAACACCATTCAAATGTCAATTTTTAACTGTCAAAAAAATTTTGAATTTGAAAAAAATGTCATTAATTTTATGTTTATTAACATTATTGTTGTTGTAGTTGTTGTTTTTTTCAAAACTCATAAAATTGGAATATTTTTTGGCTTTTTATCACGGTTTTTTCTCTCTTTAATTTTTGACAGATAAGACTTTATTTATTTTTTTATTTTATTTAATATTATTTTTTATAAGTTTTTTGTGCATAAAATTTGTTATGTAAATTATTTTTTTATGTTTTTTCTTTCTTTTAATGAAAAAAATTTAAAAGCTCGTAAGTAAGGGAGAGAGAAGAGCTTTAAAAATCTTGAAGAAAAACTAGTTTTTGGTTAAAAAGTTAAAAAATAATGATTAATTAACCCTTTAAACGGGTAGAAGGTAACAAATGAAAACACGAATTAAAAAAAAGTAAAATAAAAGTTAAAATTAAAAAATAAATAAAATTATAATTTTTATAATTTTAGAATTTTTATAATTTTATTATTTATGATGCCATTTAAAGGTTAATTGTATTGTTTTCCTTTCTTGTTTTATTGAATTATTTATTATTTTGCTTGGAACAATTTGTCACTTAACTATTTAATTTGAAATATTTATTATATTAAATTTAGAGTTTTTTCAACACCCGTATTTCTCCCTCCCTTAAAAAAATCTACAAGAAAAAAACTGTCATTTGCCGCGTTACAATTCATCTAAATAATGAATTTTATTTGAAAATAATTTTATGCCTTTGAAGGGCCCTCTTTTAACCTGCTATAAATCATTTCTCTTATAATTAGTCATTTAAAATTTCCCCTCCCTCTCTCCCTCTTCTTCACAAAAGGGAAATTTACCAAAAATGCCAACAATTTTTCATTGCCAGCTTGAAATACCAAAGAAAAGCGACGGCGGCGGCAGTAACATCATTATCAAATGTCATAGAGTTTTAAAGAAGTCATTACTTTGACATCTTATGTCACTTTAAGCACAACACGAATAAAACAAAACATAAATATAGCAAAAGATACCGCCTGTCTCTTCCTCCACCAGAGAATAAGAACCAAGAACTAAGGAAAAGTTTTTTATTTATAAAATTTCTTAAAAAAGACTAATTTTCCTCTTTTTCTTGTGCAGTTTTAGCATATTAAAGCCTTATTAATAAATTTGTCAACACAACAAGCGGTGACAGCATGTGTGTGTGTGTGTGTGTGTGTATTTGTGTGGCGTGTGTTTATATAGTTCGATCCATTTTAAGTTAGATTTTATAAACATATGTGAAGTATTTTTCTCATTTTTTTCAGAAAAAGGCATATGGTTTTCTCTCTTACAACTTGTTAAAGCAAATAAAAACATTTTTTAACACTTTTCTTATGAAAAACTAAGAAAAACAAGCATTTTGGTTATTTTCCTTATAATACGATGAAATGAAATTAAAAGAAATTAAAAACTACTTAAAAATAAGTAAGAATGCTGTAATCGGTTCTGACGAATTTTCAATACCCTCCTCTACAAATGCGTTATGTTTCGTACATATAGACTAACACACGATATATAACACACAATATATAACAGGTTTTCTTAGATAGACAGACAGACGGACATAGCTAAATCGACTCAGTTTTTTTTTTATTTGTTGCAAGAATATATATACATTATGGGGTCTAATATGATTCCTTCTTAGCGTTACACACGAAATGACAAAGTTTATATACCTTCTTCACTACTTGTGGTGATGCAGGGCATAATAATAAAAATTTTGTTAAATGTGGCGCCCTAATTTGTTGAAATTTTTAAAATGCTCATAATTCCTTCAACACTTCAAATACTTGATATATTTTCTTTAACACTTAAAGTGATTTTAAATCGAATTCTAATAAAAAATTAACAAAAAATCTTTATTTAATAAACTTTCAGACAAAAAAAAATCATCTGAAAAAAAGAACTTGAAGTTTTAAAGTTTAAAAGAATTTTCTAAAAAAAAACTTACACCGACAGACAAACTCTCCCTTAAATAAAAGGAAAACATAAACTCTTTAAAAATAAACATGTGTATGTTAAACACTCTTATGAGAGTTTACTTTTTTCATATCCTTAAGGGAGTAAAAGGAAAAAACAGCAAAAAAGTAAAATATGTTTTTTTTGAAAGCCCCTCCCTTTGTTCTCTTTAGGAGAATTGAAAAAAAAGTAACTGTAACATTTTATAAACTTATGGTGGTGGAAAGTTATTGTTGTTTTTGTTGTAAAGAAGAAAATGGAAAAGCATAAATGTAAAAGAGAAAAAAACCTTTACAACAAAATTGTGTTATTCTTGCTGTTTTTTGTGGCGTCAAAACTAATCGTCAAAAAAAGGACTCAAAAAAACTATTTTTTTTTTGGCATAAAACAGCAGGGATGGAAAAGAGGGATTTCCAAATACAAAAAAGGATAATACAAAATCTCAAATATGTTGAAATATCGTAAGCTTTATTGACGACTCTTATAATAAGCTTTCGCTCTTGAAATAACTGAATCTTGTACGAGTGTTAATTGAAATCTTTATTCAAAATTCCCTGAGAATCAATGTTTAGTTCACCTTCCACAGGCAATCTTTTGGTCATAACGAAATAGGAATACATTTGAATTCAATATAATATTGAACAATAAAGTAATTTTAATTGAATTTAATTTAATTCAAAGATCAGTTAAGTTTTAATGACACTAGTCTTTGATACTATTTAAAGCTCTCTTGACATAATATCCATAATAATATTCAACGGTAACATTTTAATTATCCAAAAGAGCTTTTTCAACCATTTAAAGCTCTGAGGTCAACTTGTCCCTTGTCAAATCATTGATATTTTTATACTCATCAATTCGCTCTAATCAATAATCCAAGAGAGCTTTGCTTTGAATGGTTTTAGTCTTTAGTACTATTTAAAGCTGTCTTAAGCCACAAGCCCATTAAAAATTTTTCTCCTACTTGATTCAAGCATTAAGCAACATTCAAAATTTTATTAAATTTTTGTCATTAAGAAATCTGAATCTCACTCTTATTTTGGATTTTTTTTAAATTTGAAAAGAAAATTTTCTCTTATTTTGGAATTATTTTTATTTTAAAGTTTCCATCCCTGTTGCTTAAAATCTTTTCTGTTGTTTTCTATGATTTTTTTGTTATATTGTGTTGAAAATTGGAGTGTTATTTTAACATACACAAACAGTGATTTGTCAAAGTTTGTTATGGCCAAAAATGTTCTCCAAATACAATAACGGAAAAAAGAAAAAATTAGGAAAAATAAAAAGAAAAATTGGGGTATAAAGCAAAATAATGCGGTAAAATAAATAAATTTCAAGCCAAAAAGAAATATTAAAATTGAGGTTTTTCATACGAATTTAATAACAGAAATAAAGTGTTTAAACGAGAAAATAAAAGAAATAAGAAAAAGGGAATTTCTATAAAAAAATTCTATTTTTTATTTAAAATGAGAGCAAATGTTATCTTTTTATATTTTTTTTTCTTAAAATTATAATAAAAATGATTTCCTCTCTTTTTATAAAGAAAACTTAACCTAACACTTTTAACCTCTATTTGCCTCTACAGTCACAAGTTAACATTACTTTTCCTTTAACATTTGAATTGAGATAGAAATCTCTATCGAAAGGAACATAAATACGAAAAAACTCATAGATACAAAACCTGTTAATTTAACTATAAATTATTTTTTTTTTCAAACATCTATTTTTCAATATTACACAAACAAAAAAATTGCAACATTTGTTCAACGAACGAAATTTTTCAAGACGCCAGAGAAAATTATTAAAACCCAGACAGACGGAGACATAATTCACAAAACAAAAACCTTTGTCTATAAGAAAAAAATTATTTAAAATATCTTTTGACATCCTTAAAAACAACAACAACAATAACTTTTATAGATATTTTGTAATATGTACAAATATTTCGGAGACATCGAAAATGAACCAACAATTTATATCAGATTTTCAAAATCTTTGGTTTAAATACTTTTTAAAAATAATTGTTGTAAAACAAATTAAATACAAACGTAAACTCGCACTTGCAGATACTCTCAACACACAAACACACACACATGCATATCCATTCAAAACCATAAATGAAATGTATCTCAACAGTGCAAAACCAGAGTGTAAAGTGTTCACAGCTTGATATCCAGACATTTTCAGAACTAAAGGCCAATAGAAGAGAAACTACAACAACAACAAAAATTATATTGATTTTATATTGAGATCGAGAGGAAGAACAAAAATATAAATAACAACAAAATTATGTTAAATGTTTTTAAATTACTTGTTACAAACATTTACATCTTTTGTTACAATCAAAAAATTTATTTTTGTAAATATTGAATGAATTTTTAATGTCCTTTTTTTTGGAAAATAAGAATGAAGATTCTTCCTGTCTGGTGGCTTTTAAATAGATTTTTGTCTGGGCGAATTTAACATAAATTAAATGTAAAAATTTTGAGTTTATGAAAATTGTTATGCGACGTTTGTGGTTTTACAGGTAAAAAGGAGAGAAATAATTCTTATTGAAAAAATCTTTTTGAAGGAAAATTTTTAGAAATTTGCAGTTCTAAGGACATTTTAGTTTATGAATTCCTTCATTTGACTTTGAAAACTAATTTTTTATAAAACTAATTTATTAAAAATTACTCAGGTGATTGGGAAAGTTTTCTTTAATCAGGCCTTCCTTAATTGAAAAGAAATGTGAAGAAGCATTAAGCTTTTAAAAGCAAAGTACATTTCTTACAAAAAACTTTAAAGGTTTTATAACTAGAATGACTTTAAATCATTTCTTAAAAAATATTTGAATAATATTTTGCTCTCTAGGGAAACTGTTTTTTAAAAATATCAGCACCAAATTCATTAAGCTTTAAGCTCTTTAAGAACTAAAAATTGTCTTTCCCTAATTGACAGTATTAAAAATATTTCCAAGCTTTTAAAAATCAAACGCATTTCCTATATAAATCTTTAATTGAACTGTTATTTTATTAACAACTTTGTAGCTTTTGAAATATTGAAGATTTATTCAAATCATTTCATAATGAAAATAAAACATTTAATTGAAAATATTTCTTGCTTTGGGAACTATTTCTATAAAGCTTAAAAAGCTTAAAGCTAAAAATTAATTACATTTCCTTAATGAAAAGCTTGATTAATTTTTTATTTGAACTGATCTCATAATGAACATCTTAATAGCTTTTAAAATATTCGAGCTTTTTAAAGAAAAGTTTAAAAAACATATTATTTTAATTAGTAAAAGCTTTCCGTCCATTCGTTTGTAGTGCTAATTTGAAGAAAATGGCAAAATAGTAAAATTTTAAATTTTGAAAATTTCTTTTAAGAAATAAAGCTTTACTTAAAGCTTTATCATAATTTATTGTTTTAACACTTAATTTTGTCAAAAATGTATATTAAAAAAATAATTTTCCTTGTGGGTACTTGTGTCTTCCCTCCGTCTGGTGGGGTTGAAATTTTTTAAATAAAATTGGGAGTAATAAAATGTAAAGCGCAATATTGGAAGATAGTTTTTGTGTTATATACTTCTTTTTTAGGGGGTTAACAGATATAACCAGTATTTTAATATTGAAAAAAATCGTTATTTTGCTAGATTTATAATGTCCGTCCTTTCGTCTGCATTGTTCTGTTTTTAAATATGTTAAAGAAATCATTAATATCTTTTGATGTTTATGAGATAACGTAAAAATCATGTTAATGCTGGAAAACAAACAGCAAAAATTCTTATCATGTTGAGCTTTTTTTTACTTTAAAAATTATTTTTTAAAGAATTTTTTATAAATTTTTAAGTTGCGTGTACGCAAAAAAGAAGAAATAACTGCATACCAAAGAATACTTTACATAACATTACACATACTTCTACAAAAAGTAGGTATATATGTATGTAAATGAAGTTTCTTCTTCTTAACATATGACCACTGTTTTGTCGTAAATTTTTGTTGGTTCTTAAATAAATTTTTTGTTCAGCTTATTTCTTCTCTTTTTGTTATTTGTTTTAGGGTGTTAAGCGTTTTTTTCTTCAATATTTATTTTCTTTAAGTCTTTGTTGTTGTTTTTGTTATTTTTTTATTAAAAAATTAACATTTAGCAAATGTTGCACGTACATTTTTCTGTTGAATTTATGTTTAAAAAGGTGTGATAAATTTTTACTTTTACGATTTTATGTGCATTTAAAAGAATAAATACCTGATAATGACTACTGCGTTCAGCAGTCGTAGGTGCTGTTTATTCTGAAAGCTCTTAAAAATAAATAAAATTATTAAAGCTTTAAAGATCGTTTTTATAATTCCCACTTTAGTTTGTATTTCAAATTAAAGTTCAAATGTAATTTAAAGCTGAAATTAAGGCACATTTCTTATCACAACTATTTCTCATTATTTATATTCATTTTCATATTAAATTTTCATTACTTTCAAAACGTGAGGTCTTCCTTCATTAATTGAATATAAAAAATTTTTGACTTGTAGTTTCATTGTTTTAATAATAAAAAAACAACAAAAATGTTTGTTTTATTGTTGTTCTATATAGAAAATAATTATTATTTTTATATAATAGAATCTATAAAATTATTATAGTGAAACTTTTAACAGCTTCGCAACGCAAAAGATTATCATATCAGTCACTTTGCTCGAATTGAAATAAAAACAAGTATGAATGATATATTCGGCTATGCCGAATCTTCAATACCCTCCATCACAAATGTGTATGAAGTATATGCGTTATGTATCACACATACACACTCACACAGGCATACAATATATAAAGGTTATTCTTAAGTATAGCAAATTAATTAGTTATTTTTTTGCTATATCTTTCTTTCTACTGAACCGATTTTGATAATTTTTAGAATGGCAATAAAGTATATAGTTCTATATTGATATATCGATTAATAATTGACAATTTTGCAAGAGTTCTTTGCTTGAATTTATAGGTTCTTTCAGAATTATTAAAGATGTGAGCGTGCCATCAAGAGACAGACAGACAAATCGATTCAGATTTTGATTTGATGTGTACTTGTGATGATTGCTTCTTAGCGTTACACACGAAATGACAAAGTTAATATACCCCCTTCACCACATGTGGTGGTGGAGGGTATAAAAATGATCATTAAACTGAAACTACGCATTATAATGAAATATTATTATTATAAGAAAAATGTATTAAATATAATTTTTTCTTAAAAAAATTACGTTTTAATTTTAAATCAAACACAAAAAAATGATATTTTTTTCTTTAAATCAAAATGTGTGTGTTTAAAGAAACGTACTTATTTTAATTATTTCTACATATGTTACTTTATTGTTGTTGTTATTATTATTGTTGTAGTTGATTTTAAATATTCTGAAAATAAATTAATTATTTGTTAAACATGATTATTAAATAATTTAAGTTCAAGGTCTTAACATGATTTTTTTTTTGCTTCTACTTCATCTTTACTTCAGGGAAAAAAGACTTTTTTATGTGATTATCTTACGATTAATTTTAAATTGTTGTTTTTATAATTATTAGTGTATTAATAATTTGTTGTAATTTGTTGTTTTTTTTTTAATTTTAGGGTGGTTTGGATTTAAAAGAAAATCTAGTAGCTGGTGGTGCTCCTTGGCCTTATCCCTCTGTATATCATCCATATGATGCTGCCTTTGGTTATCCTTTTAATAGGTAAGTTTAAAAAGTAATCTTATCATCCAAAGCTTTTAAAAGCTTTTGATTAAGAAATTTATAATAAAACCAAAAACCAGAACTTTTTAAACAAAACAATTCCATAAAAAACGTGAAAAGTTTTTAAAGCTTTTTAGACATGATTATTTCCTAAATTTCTTTTTAACTTTTTTAATACCAATTGTCGCCCCTTTAATAGCGCCTTTTTTCTATTTCTTCCCAAAAATAAAAGAACATCCATTGAAATATTTACATTTTCTTCACACACAAACACTTACTTTTCATTTCTTTTTATAAACATACACACATATATACATTCATACATATCATTATTATTATTATTATTATTATTACTTTATAATTTTTATGTCTATATATATGCAGACCCATTTATTATGTACGAGTACAAGTATTTCCCTAACCAAATCAAATAAAGGTTTTTATTACTTTGAGGCGCCTCTTGTACTTAAATACCAAAAACAACAAAAATTCAAATATAAATATAAATAAAAGAAAAATAATACAATTCAATTGTACTTGTTAAATAGACATTAATATTTTTTATGGCCTTCAAAATGCATTGTGCATAATTGAAAAACAACTAAAATTGAAATTAAGTGAGTGGGAGTAAATTTTTTCGAACAAAAAAAATTAAACAAATATATGCCAAAGCAAATTATAACTTTAATTCAATATTCTAAACATATTAATATATAAAAGCTACTTACTTGGAATATTAAATAATAATAAAATTATAATAATTATGAAAGAAAAATGATAATAAAAAAATTGTTTAATAAATTTAATAGAAAGAAATGTTGTAAAATGGAACTTTATAAACGAATAGAAAAAAGTGAAATAAAGAATCATTTAGGATACAACAAAATGCTGTATAAAGGAAGGCTTTTAAGGAGTTAATATTTGTAAAATAAATTTAATTCTAAAGTGTTTGGTCTATGTTATAATGTCCGTCCTTTCGTCCATCTTATGGTATAACCGTTGAAAATACCATAAATTAAATTATAGAAAAAAAACTTAATAAATATTTTTTTTAAATCAGAAATATTGCTATAAAAAGAAAAGCTTTTTAGGAGTAGATGTTTTAAAATTTAATTCCATATTGAATTCTTTATGCGGTCCCTCTGGCATATGGGTTTTAATGTAGTAAAATCATAACTTTTAGAAGCTAAAATTTATTCTATACTAATTTCTTTATGTTACAATGTCCGTTCTTCCGTCAATATTTCCTGTTGTTTGTTGGCATTATTATTTTAAGGTCTTAACTGTAGTAAAATTATTTAAAAAATTAGAGAATTAATCTTGATATTAAAATTTTGCGGTGTCGGGAGTTAATATTCAAAAACTAAATTTAATTCCAAATTGATTAGTCTCTGTTATAATGTCTGTCCCTCCATCCATCTTTTATATTTAAAAGCTTTAGCAACAAATTTCTTGTAAAATCACTCTGTGGCTTGTCGCTTAACGCTTTAATTGTGGTTTTACCTCTTTGCTTTAATTTCATAATATTTCATTAAATTAATTTTTGTTAATTCTTTAAAAAAAAACTTTATTATTCTAGGCTTATCTTTCATAATGTGACTAAGCTTTTTTTTCTTCTCGGTCACATTAAAACATCATGAGAAAAGTCTAAAGTTTATTATAATTTTGTACGAATGCAAAATTTGGCACAGTGGGTGGGAAACAAACAAAAAATAGAAAGATTTTTTTAGTTAAATTATTACGTGTCAGTTTTTTAATTTGAGAAAACATTCATTCATGAATTTTTGTTGTTTTTGAAAAATTTATAAAAAAAATCGTTTTATTAACAAAAAATTTTATGCAGTTTTTTTCATAACTTTTTGTAACTTTTTTTTTGCATTTTTTTAACATCCCATTTAAATGACCGTTACTTCCTCTGTTAGTTGCATTTTAAATAACAGTTAATAATTTTATTGTTGTTGTTTTTTTGAATACAATCACTTACTTTTTTCATGAAAAAAAGTGAAAAAGCAACAACAACAAAACTTATTAATTTCCAGCTTAAGAAGGCAATTAAACAATTTAAAACATCCCGTCACGTACAGACAGACAGTGTAAGAAAAAAAATACGAAAAAACTCGTATATTGAGATACTAAGAGAGAGAGAAAGACTTTTGTATAAATGACTTAAATGACGAACTGTTCAATTGTCTGTTAGGTACAACACATTGCCAACATTTTACGCCATATCGCTTTAAACGGCAGAAAGGTGTATGAGTGTAAAACCTTAAAACAAGTTGAGTCATGTTTGTAGAAAAATGAACAAAAAAAAATAATTATCAATATTAAACATAAAGCAGAAAAAAGGTTCATTTCTATATAAAAAAACAATGAATGAAAAAATAGCAACAACAACAAACAATAAAATTATTAAAAAAAAAGAAAATTGCAGGTGTTAATTAAAATTCTAATTAAAAACGAAACATACTTTTTTTGAAATTTCTATAAAACATTTTTGTTGTGGCTAAAAAGCTTAAGAACCAAAAACAGACAACAACATAAGCAAAAACAAAACATTTAGTTGTTGTTGCTTTTTTCATAACATAACTAAGGGTGGCCCTTTAGCCAACAAAAGGGTTAAGTTTTCATATTTAGTCCTTTTATTTTTTGTTGTGTTCCGAAATTCTAGCATGCCATTATTTGCACTTGCTGTATATCCTTTTTCACTATAACTTGGTTGCATGCCTCCTCCTTCTTGTTTTTTGTTGCTGTTGTTGTTGCATTTACAACATTAAATTGTGGGTTATGTTGTGGATTGTTTAAATGTTGTTGCGAAAAAAGTTGTTTGTTCGTTGTTATGGTATCTTCATATTGTTGCTAAAAGCCACAAAATTGCTCTATAAAACTGACCACCAAACATAAAAGCATGTGTAAATTGTTTCAAAAAAACAACAACTGTAACAATAACAACAATAACGTTGTTGTGAAAAACAATAACATAAATTAAGTCTTTATTAATATTGCAACAAAAACAACAACAACAACAAATGCCGAAAAAGTGCAAAAAAAGTTAAATACATTTTGCAACAGACATATATGTTGCAAGTAGCAACAATAATTAATGGCAGACAATTAAAATTGTAGCAAAATTTTATGGCAACAGAAACACAATAACAACAACAAATAAAATAATGAGCAACAAGACCATTAAAATTACACACGTGCTAATTATGGCAGTAATTATTTGAAAGCAAAAAAAAATATTATATATTTTCTCATACTCTCTCTTTTTCACTCAGGAATATTAAATACCGTTATTTTGAACATTTTCTCTCTTCTTTTGCGATAAATATTATTATACATACCGTTAGGTTCACTATTTTTTCTCCACAGATCTTTATATGTCTCTATTACTCTTTAATGAGAAAATTCTCGTTAGGCCCACAAAACACACTATTAATTCTATAGTTTATTTTCAAACCATTCAATTATCGTTAAATATCATTTACTAACTTATTCACTTTCTCTGTTTACAGTTATGGCATGGATTTAAATGGTGCCCGCCGTAAAAATGCCACCCGTGAAACCACCTCAACGCTAAAGGCATGGCTTAATGAGCATAAAAAGAATCCGTATCCCACAAAAGGAGAGAAAATCATGTTGGCAATAATAACGAAAATGACCTTGACACAAGTGTCCACATGGTTTGCCAATGCGCGCAGAAGACTGAAGAAAGAAAATAAAATGACTTGGGAGCCCAGAAATCGGGTGGATGATGATGATTGTAACTTAGATGATGATGATCATAAAAGTACAGATGATAATGATGTATTAGGTAAGTTTTACAACTAAAACTTCATTAATTAAAAAAAACTCTCCTCTTTCCTTATTTGATTCTCTAGTTTTTTTGTTTGTCATAAATACTTATCAATTCTTTTCTCTCTTCTCTTATAATTCCAGATGCCAAAGACTCCGGTTTGGGTTCTAATGAAGACAAGGATCATCGCATGCCCGGTGAGGGTAACAGTGAATGGTCTGGTTCACGCCCCGGCTCTCCAAATGGTTCGCCAGATCTTTATGATCGTCCTGGCATGATGCCCGGTGGTGGTCATCCTCTCTTTCATCCCGCCGCTTTACATCATTTTAGACCACCAGCTGGTTCACCACCTGATATAGCCGCGTATCATCATCACCAACAACAGCTGTTGCAGCAACATCATCAGGCCCAACAGAATTCTTTGCATGCGGCTGGTGGTGCCAGCACTACAGCTAGTCTGGCGGCGAAACCTCGTATTTGGTCTTTAGCGGATATGGCCTCAAAAGATGCCAACAAAGAAGGCAATAAAGATAGTCCTCCCGGCAGCGATTTACCTGCAACTCACCCTGCTTTCTATGGACATCCGGGTCAACATCCTAGTCCGGGTAAGATTTTATCACCTTTGGCCGCCAGAATACCAAATTATTCGCCCTATGTTAGACCCGATTTATATAGAGGGTTCTATGGTCCTGCAGCAGCGGCTGCCGCTCATTTGGGGGCTCCTTCACAGGAATTTCTAGAACACCAAAGAACATTTGGCGCTAGTTTGGCGGCTCATAATGGTTTAGGCATGAATCCCTTGCTATGGAAGGCAGCTGTTACAGGAGCTGCTGCAGGGGCACCACATTTCAACCCGCTTAGTTTAACAACTAATCCTGCGCATCATCAAGCCCAACATGTCCCGCCTTCAGGAGCCTCACCTTCAGGTTCCAGCACCACTTCATCCATGGGCTGTGATGTGGTACAAACTTCACCCTCAGCACAAACTAGTTTACATCATAGTTTAGGACCCATTTCCCATAATTCAAATTCGTCATCATCATCTTCGAATTCGGGTAAATTATCACCTGGCAAGCCATGACAATCACGCATGGATTCGCCACCTCCCACACCCACAGCCTCATCCACACAACAACAACAACAACAAACGCAATCCCCACACAATCAAGAACAAAACAATAAACCAAATACTATTAACACCACTTCACCGCTCTCAGCGTTTCGCTCTCTTATTGCCTTCAGAGAACAACATTTACAGCAACAAACTACAAAACTCTCCATAAGACCCTAAATTTTACTTATGATGGAAAAAATTAAAAAGGAACTTAACGAAAATTAATGTTAAATAATTTTAAATTAAAAAAAAAATTTGGACAATAATTAAAAATGTGATGAGACAAGACATTTTAGGAAAAAAAATTAAAAAAAAAAAACATTTCAAAAATAAAAACAATTAAAGAGAAAGAGAGTTTGCTGGTTTATATAAAGAGAGAATAAAAACGCTGCTTTATAGCAAGACAAGTATGTTATTAAATAAGATAAAACACTTATGCAATCAGAGCTTATAGAATAATTTTAAAACAAATTTTAATTTTTGCCAACCAAAACAAAAACAAAAAAATATATAAAAATAAACTTCAAAGTATTAAAAACATAAAATTCGAGATACTTTGTGAAAATTCACTTGCGAGAGAGAAAAAGAGAAAAATGTATAAAAATTCTAAATAATATTTATATAATGATAAACTGAAGAAAGGACAAGAAAACGTTTGAGAGTTGAGAGTTGTGGTACATATCATGAATATAACAAAAAGGAAAAATTAGAGACCCTCTTCCTTCCCAAACAAACATAAATACAGTTTTAAATAATTCATAGGTTGTTTTTTATTGTTTTAAGTTTATTATTTTTTTTTAATATTAATAAATTTACTTTTTAAATTAGAATTTTTATTATTTTTTTAAAAATTTGTTCCTGTAAAATAATTTTGAATTACAAAAAAAAAAAAAAAAACAACAATTAAGAATAGAAACCAACAATAATTTATTTTAAAAATAAAGCACAAATTCAAGAGATATTTTTCTCTGGTTATTAATTATTAATTTAATAAAACCATAATTTTTTCTGAGTGTAGATTTAAAAAAATTAATTAAAAAACTCTAAATTCTTTAAGTTGGCTGTAAAATGTGTAAATATTTAAATGAAAGAAAAAAAACTAATAATTAATAAAAAATAATAATTTTATAAAATTTAGTATTAAATATAAAATAATTAATTATAAATAATATATTAATTAATTAATAAAAAAATTAAAAAAAAACTAACTAAAAAACATCATTGTAAGCTTATTATGTTCAATAAAAATGAAAAAAAAAATAATAATAAAAAAAATTCGCAAATTTTTTTTTGGAAAAAAAATCCCCAAAAAAAGTTTTGTATAAATATTTGCAAATGAAAAATTATAATTCAAGGAAAAAGGGAAAAATTAGAAAAACGATTGGCAAAATCACAAAAAATGCGAAACGCTCTAAAGAAAAAGCAAATAAATTTAAACAACAATGTGTAATTTCAATGTAAGTATTTATTAATGTAAAATTTATGTAATAAATTTAATTATAATTTTTTTGTAAGTAGAAATATCATCTTGTGGAAAAAAATCGAAAAAAAAACATTCATTAAATTAAAAAGAAAAACTAAAACAAAGAAAAACGAATAGTATTTAAAACAATTAAACAAAGACATTAAAAACAAACAACATTTTAATCAACTAACTTTTGTCATAATAACACCATTCCTTCTACTCCCCAAAAAATCTTTATAAAAACCTTCTAGCCGCCCCCCCCCCCCCCTCAAACCTCTTCATTACATGCAAACGTCATTTATATATTTATCTTACAGATACATTTGACAGAAATAAAAGAAATCAGAAAATACAACAACAAGTATCTGTTAATGTTAATATTATCATAACAAAAACAACAACAAAATAAACGTACATTTAAATATAATTATAATTAATAAATTAATTATTATATAAATATATACAAAAATAATTATATAACAAATAAAATATTTAATAATTGAAAAAAAAACAACAACAACAAAATGAATATGTTAATAATAAAATGATAAAAATTATATATAAATAAACACTGAAAAAAAAAAACAAAAAAAAATAATTAAAATAAAAAAACACAAACTTAGTTGCAATATAAAAATAAAAACTAATTAAAAAATATAAATAAAAAACAATTAATCCTTAAATAAAGAAAACAACAAATTATTAAAAAAAACTTTCCTGGCAGTTTTATTTTTTAAGGCGGTTATTTCTGAGGACTTGGTCCCTATTATCTGTGTGTACACTATTAACTGAATTAATCTCCATCTAAAAATCGTTTTCCAAAACGGTTAATTTTAGTGTGTTATTTTACTTGTGATGCGTTACTGTTAAATATCTGTTGATAAAACATATTTTTCGTTAATTTTTAACGAAATTTTATTTGAAGAAAATTCTTCAATTTAAAGAAAAATTATGTTAATTAGAATAAAAATCTGTTTATTTAATAATTTTTTTCGTTAAAGTGTACAAACTTTTTTCGTTAATATTACCTACGACATTTGGTCCAGTGTAAAAGCAGCAATATTGATTTTATCCAACGGAAAAGAGATTGAAAATAAATCCTGAATAAATCAATTATTATGAAATCTGTCACTCTTATATCTCCTTAATTTTTAAAAGTCCCGCACAAAAAAACTTTAAGATCATAGTACGGGGTTTAATATCCTCTTTCCAAATGAAACTTTTAATATCGTTTATCCCTGAAACTATAACAGCAAATGTCTTGAAATTTGTAAAATGGATTGAATGTTTATTAGAAAATGATGAAGGCAAAATTTTGGATAGGAATATTTTTGTAACTGTTGGAGATATCATATCACATGGTTAGACTTGAGGTGCTTTCGTGTTTATTTGGAAAATAGCTTAATTTAACTGGAGGTCAGCTAGTTTATGTTGGATTCTCAGTCAGGGTATAAACTTCTTCTTCTTATTATTTGGTATTTATGAAGACGTTTAAATGAAATATCATTTCATTGTAAAAATTTTATACCGGGAAGGGACTGTATATAAAAGCTATAAGAAAATATGGATCGATATTCCTCAACTTAATTACAGCAAGAAAAACAATTGTTTCAATAAAATTGTTTTTTATTTAGGACTTTTGTAAGGTCAAATTCGTTTTCCGGGAAGGGGTCTGATATGGCAACTATAGCAAGCTTTAAACCGATATTAAATTTAATGGCATATATTCTGTTACGAAAAGCATTGTTTCGAATTTCAAGAGAATTGGTGTATGTTTAAGAGTTTTAAAAGCTAAAACTATATTCCGCGAAGGGGCCTTATATGTGAGTTATACCAGATAATGGTCAAACGACAATATAGTCTTTTTTTGGTTGATTTTTATATTATTTTTGGTCTACATCTTTTAATATATTGAACCAATTTTGCTGGTTTAAAATAGGGCACTTCTCAGGACTACAACAAAAACGCATGCCATTTCATTGAATTCAAAATAATTGCTTGGTTTTTGGTTCTAAAATATATTGTCCCGTGATATCTACATGTTTTTAGTCTGTTACAAAAAAAAACACCATTATAATTTATTCTTCTCGGAACATTTTAGAAAACGTTGATCATATAGTTTGGATTCACTGGAAAATGTACAGCCTACATGAAAAGATGATGGCAATTCGGATGTCATCAATGAAATTTAGCAGAACGAAATTGAATCAATTAATCGAATTGTTCACTAAAATAGTTGGGTTGGGAATTTTTGGTAAAACTTTGCTAATCGAAAGTGAAAGTTCCCCAGTGAATAATTGTATTCATATAGAAGTCTAGGAAAAAACACATTACAGTTAATTTCAAATGCCTTTCAGTGAAGATATTACCGAAACTTTTTATTTGATCCAATATTTTTTCAACATGTTTTAACTTCAAACCCTTAACATTAACCGATTATGAAGAGAAACACGCAAATCGAAATAATACAATCATTAACTACCGTTCAATAATAAACTAAACTGAATATTTAACAAAAAAAAAAAAAAAGAAAACAACAAAAACTACAAAAACAAATAATATTTGAATGAATTTAATGAAAATCGATAACTCGTAACTTGTCTCTGGTAACCAAACAACAATTATTTAAATGTAAACCAAAAGAGAACAACAACAACTACACCATAATAACAATATATTGGTGTTGTATATAAGTAGCAGCAATAACAACAACATAAACAACACTATACAACAACAACGAAAGAGAAGTTTAAAAAAATGGTTATAAGAAGTGAAAAAATATCGAAAAAATATACTTAAAAATATCGAATTACGCGCATGTTTTAGAAATTTGCAAAAACAATGTTAAACAACAAATTTTATATTTTTTATATTTATTTTTGTTTTTGTTGTTGTAGTTTTTATTTTCAAAATTGTTTCTTATTTTCAATACACATTAATTGCAAAACCAGCAACAAACGCACCAAATAAACAAATAAGAATGTTATTGTCGGTCAAGCCCGACTATGTTATAATCTACAGCACCATGTTGAATGTAAGTGACAGTAACGAAAAATTTATGTATCATCCTCCAATAATTTTCTTTTCTGATTTATGATTAAATGGGAAGTACATTTTAATTTTACTACCATTTATGTGAAATTAATGTGTTTGAAGATGATTTTTTGGGGGGGATGGACGTCTTCTGGTTATATTGGAACTAGAAGAAACGACGGATCGACACTTGTATAATTACAAACATCGATTTTTGATTAATTTTAATTGATTTGATTTATTACAATAATATGGGAGAGTTATGCCCTTCAATGTGATATTTGGAAGAGGTCTTGTATGGGATCTATGAGAAGTAATGAACTGACCCCACTGTAGAACTTATTTTTGTTGAATTTTGATTCATTAAGATGTTTATGACAAAACCCCATTCGGGGGGTATATTTTTATGCGAGCTGCCAGAAATATTGGACCGAATATTAATTTTTTCAATAGGCTTCGCCCATGAGCATAAAAAAAGAAAAACGTGTACGAAATGTGTTTACAACGTTCAGACAGACGAACGGATGGACTTCGTTAAATCGACTTAGAAAGTGATTTTCAGTCGAACGGTACGAATCTCATTTTTTCCATATGTTTCAAACATCTGCACAAACCCCAATAATCTACGGCAATGTAGGGTATAAGAAGAATGTATTATTCGGCATTACCGAATTTTCAATACAATACACCACAAATGCGTGTGAAGTAAATAGGTTATGTTTCAGACATACACACTCACAGACGTATGCAATATATTAACGTTTTTCTTAAACATAACAAGGAATACTAAATGAGTCATAAAATTATATATTTTTGGCTCTAACCGTTTGTCTACTGAACCGATTTTGATAATGAAGTACATTTATTTTAATATCATGGCAAAATTTCATTCTAATTAGTTGATTTATGATTGACAATTATACGAAAGTGTTTTGTATGAACTTAGAGATTGCTTCAGATATCAGTCTATATCTTTTTATATACTGAAAAAAAAAAAAACAACTCTGGACTATAACAGGCCAAATTTCATTGAAGTCGGTCAACTATTGTGGAGTTGAGAGTGCCAACAAAAGGCAGACATACAAACAGAAAGACAGTCAGGCAGACAAAGATATGTAAATCGTTTCAGATTTTTATTTGATGCAAGAATATATATACAATATAGTGTCTGAAATGATTCCTTCTTAGCATTACACATGGTATGACAAAGTTGTTATACCCTCTTCCCCAATTAGTGGTGATGGAGGGTATAAGAAAGGCAAAAAACTACACTCTGTTCATTGGTTTTCAAATACAATAACTTTGGTTGTTTTTGTTTTAGTACTTTAATATTTAAAGAAAAAGTAAATAAATAATTTTTAACAAATTTTAACGCTGACGCTGAATTATTTAATAATGTTTACGATTTCTATGGACAATAATTATGTCTTTCTTGGATTCATTCTACATTTAAATGTCAGACAAAATCGTTTTATAGATTGACAACAAATTGGAAGTGAAAAAATTATAATAATTTTGAATAAATGATATACGTATTTGGATATAAATATGTGAAACAAATATTAGACCATTTTAGCATATCAATTTTAGTTTTTTTTTATTTTATTGAATACTCAATTTAAAGTTATGCTCGATCGGTTTATAATTTTCTTAAATATATTGGTGACTCTATTGACATTTCACTTCCAGATCTATAATTGCTTTGCTACATAATTTCCGGTTGGCTTTTAAATGATGGATCAGCAAAATCGAGCCCAATTAAAGAATCATAGTTTTCTAAGAAGCGCAATGTCGAAAGTTTATAACAAGTTATAAATTGATAGCATTTCCACCAAAGACTTGAAATGACCTCATTTGTATTCTCATAATTATTACGTTTTGTTATATGGTCCGAATTTTTTGAAAACTAGAGAATTTTATAATCTTTGCCACTTTAGGTGATTGTTTTGTACCCTGCACCTCTGGTATTATGCGTTTGTGCTAATGTTTGCAACATGCAGAAAGCATTGAGTACACAACAAGTATACCGTTCGACTCAGAATCACTTTCTGGGTCTATTTAACCATATTCGTCTATCTGTCTGTCCGGCTGCCTGTCCATGTAAATGTTGTGAACACTCTACAGATTGCACTATTTGGTACATATAATTATTTTGTGTCAAAACGAAGCCTCTTAAAATTGGCGACAATTGTTCAAATATTTCGTGTACCTACCATAAAAATATCCTCCGCGTATGAGAATTTAAGCTCATAAAAGCCCTAAATATATGGTGATTTTAAAGAAAATTTTAAAAAATAATATAATGAAAAATTATATTCTAAAACAATTTCTGAGGTTGGACCATTGCTTCTCATAGGTCTCGTACAAATCCCCTTCCAAATATCACTTTGAATGGCATAAATCTCACATAGACGTTGGTATTGTAATAACAACTGGTCAAATTGAACGATTCTTTTGTTTAAATACCCTACACTATCATATAGCTTATAACGGGCAGAAAAAATAGTGCTGCATCAATTTGAAAGTATACGATTTTAGTGAAAATTGCACAAATTTTGTAATATAATATGACCGATATGCCCGATTTCACTTAAATAGTTTTGCGATGGAAACACTGAGAAAAAACAATACCTCTGATGTAATACGAGTTGTCAGAGTATTGATGCTTACTTTTAATTAGATTTGGATGCCTGACTTATTTCCAGTAGATAACCTAATCGGAAAATTTGCATTCCTTGAGAATCGCTTTAACAGTAGCATATATGGTCAAATGCGTGATTTCCGAGTTTATCGCTTACTGGAAAAAGTAAAAATATGTGCTGCGCATTTACTCCACTGAATCCAAAAATTTCAATTAAATCGTTGGATTGTTAAATAGAGCGAAATATAATATGAAAATTTCATTCTAAATACCAGCTGATGGTCGCGGCCATAGGAGAGTGAGCAATTGGTCACTTTTTACCAGTGGAATTTCTCGATAGAGTCTTTTACATGTGCGCAAACCACTTATAATATTATCAGATAGTGAATAAACGTAAGAGTTATATATTTTTATATGGGTGCAAAAACACGGTTACAATTCCAGAAAAACTAAAGCTGAAAGGTGGTGATACATAAAGAACTCAAAGAGAATTATATAGTGAAACAAAAGGTAGGATTATGGTCCAAAATGAACACTAACTATAGTCAACAAGACAAGGACACAACAGTGAAACGCCGTATCGTTCCACATCTTCCGTTCCAGTTTTGCATTCTTTGTTCTACTCTACTTTTTTTGTGGAAGTTCACTTGAATCCATAACGGATCTAGTGATATGATATATAAAGAATATAAGAACTACTTTGAATGTTGTCATCAGGAGGTTTAATAGAGATCTATATTTGACTTTTATTATTTTATTTCTATATTTAGTTCTTCCTTTCGCACTATGATTTTTAAACCATCCGATGTCCTACACACTAGATGTCCTTGAGAGCGTTTTGAATAATAGAAAAAATTCTGAAGACATTTTTTTGATATTCTTAATTATTTTGAACCAAAGACAAAGACTTTTGAAAGTGAAAATATTTGCTTAAATAGTTCAGTTAGAAAACAGATCTTTCCAAATAATTGGTTACACATAGGCCAAGTCCCAACACACAAATGAAATATACAATGAATAATAGTATGATTTCCTTGAATCTCTTCCGATATGTTGATGGCGGGCCAAAGTAATTAGTTCCAAGTTTTAGTAATCGAAGAAACTTTATATATTTCCTGATGCTGCAAACGGAGTGACAAAGTATATATATCCTATGAAATACTAATGTAGTATATTCATCTTAATATTATGTCCAAATTCCATTCTAATTTATAGAATTTTACAAAAACTCCTCTTTTAAACTCAGATATCGGACTATATCATATAATATATTGAACTGATTTATACACATTACAAGCTTAATACACCCCCAGCAACACTTGTTTGGGTGGAGGGCATAAAAAACGTTTGGACATGCAGTAATACAGACGGAATGATATCGTTAAGTAGGCACAGAAACTGATTCTGAATCGATCAGTATTATTATCATTTGAAATATCAAATTCTTGATATTCATGTCATTAAATAATTTAAATGATTTATCAAATAAACGTTTCTTCTACAAAAGACCAGCAAACAAAATCATTCAATAAATTCTAAAATTAAAGTCTTTTTGTTGAAATGAACAAATACGATATTCATTCAATCAATTTATTAATTTGTTCTATTATTTTTGGCGATTTGTGTTAAAAATACAATAAATATAGAATAAACCGTAAAATAGGTCTTAATGGATTATTAAGCTGGTTTTAAAACTGTTATTATTCTATTATTGTTGTTGTTGTTCATAACTATTTGCCATTCTATTTTTTGTTTTTTTATTTATTTTTATTTGTCATTTTTTCAATATTTTTTGTTATAAAAGATTTGATATGATTTTTATTTTAATTTTTTGAATAAAAATAAATATTTTTTTTGGTTTATTGTTGTTTTTTGCTTCTTTTTGTTTAATATTCATCAATTTTTTTTCAATAATTCAATAATTCATTAACATTTATTGCTTAATTATGATAATTATTATACAAAAAAATAAAATAAAATAATAAAATAGTTGTTATTATTGTTGTTTTTGTTGCTTTTTTAATTTTTCTGTTAAATGTTTGTATTTTTGTTGTTCTGGTTAATTTTGACTTAAAATTAATTGAAATTTTTGGGTAAAAGTTTGTAATGTTTGAGGGTCTTATCTTCTATATAAATATATAAAAATGAGTGTGTGTTTGTTTGAGACTTATAGACAGCAAAACTACTTGACAAATTTTTCACAGCATATAAATAAATTTTGATAGGACCAGCGGAGTTGTACCTCCCATACAAAGCAAATAATGATTATTGGGTATCTAAAAAACTATTAAAGTGAGAATATTAAAATTTCATCCCAATTAATTTCCCAAGGAACAGTTTTACATGAAATTTCTTTAATAAACATCGTGATTTTTGAAAATTTTCGAGATCTAGGAATGTAGAGAAATTTGATGGAGCAAAGCACACCGGGTAAAAGTTAGTTGTAAAAAAGTGTGAGTGTATGTATATATATGTATGTGTTTTTTTAATTTATTTCAATATTTTTTTGTCTGTTTTTGGTTAAATATTGATTTGCAAAGTGGCCAATTTGTCTATAAATTGGTTGTACAAGCAGTATTTCACTTTTTACTGTTTCTTAATTAATGTCGTTTTTTTCAATTCTTTCATTTCTACTTGTTTTTTGTTGTTTCTTTCTTGATTGTTTCATTTATTTTATTTATTAAATTTTTTTTAACATTTCACTTTTTCATTCATTAAAATTTTTATGCCAATTTAGGTGAATTTTCCCCAATTGTGTAGTTTATTGAAAAAAATAATCATCAAAAAACTGTAATTTTTTTTCAAAAATCAGTAAAAAATATAATTTTTTTCTTGCATTTCCTGTCGGTGACACCAATTAATTTTATATATTAAAATTGCAATTATCAAAAAAAAAAAAAACAAAAACTTCGTTAAACGAAAATTACCATTTTAAGCAATTTTCTTATATAAAATTTAATTTTAATTAAAACTCAATTAAATGACAGAAAAAAAATTTATTTGTCTTTTAATTGAATTCATTAATAAAATCATAATTTTTTTCTTTTGTAAAAAAATCTATATATTGTTATAATATTGAATAAATAAGTAATAATAATGTTGTTATTATTGTAGTTGTTGTTATTTTTAGTCTTAACAGTATTAGCAACAACTGTAGCGACAACATTGAGAATAAACAACAACAGATTGTCAATTTGTGTCAAACAAAATAATCACAACATGACATGTTGTTGTACTCACTTATACTTCCATACATACATACATACATACATACATACATACATACATACATACATACATGCGTACATATATATTTACAAAAGTACAATTAAATGTTTAGTTCCAAACAAGTTAATCAGATATGTCCCATCTGAAGTCCATTAGAGTTTTTATTTGATATATTTTTTAGTATTATAGTATTACAAATTTTGAACTGTCGGTGTGTCAGCTATAGAGATCTTCAACAATTTACGATTTCAATTGCATCATATTATCGTTTTTAAAACCTCCACCACCACAAGTGTGTAACGCCAAGAAGGAAACATATCAGACGCCATAATCTAGATATATTCTTGGATCATATTAAAATTTGAGTCGATTTATTTCTGTCCGTCTGTTTGACGGTCTGTCTGTCTTTACTCCAAACTATAAACTCTGAAAATAGATTTATAATAACATTTAGAAAGTGACTTAGAGGTGGGGTTCTCGACTGCACAATGAAAAATTAACCAGTAAAATGTATTACGTAACTTTAAGAACGTCCAAAGTAGCAGTCAACTTCAGCAAAGAGAAATGAAATTACCGAGAGTACTTTTAATGTAAATAATTTGAGTTCAAGGGAAATGTCCTAAAGATGAACTCAGCATCTCAGCATCGTCTCTTAGTTGCATTTCAAATGGGACCCAGGTTTTTGCTTTTAGTTATATTTCAATGATTTCAAACATAGGGAAATGGACTGTCCTGGTATACCCAATGCCAAAAAATTTGTTAGGTAGTCCAGGCATATTCTGTGCCAATATCATCACAAAAGCAACTGCAAAACTGATTTACTTTTGATCAATTGGTTGAATTTATATAAAATCGGATATATATTTTTGAAATTATTTTAATTATAGACTCCCATCTGATCATGTACGTCGTTGGGTTTAAAGTTGAAGTAAAATTATTTCACGTAGTTAGTGAGGAAGTGTTTTGAAGTTGATCTGGGGGAGTTCAAATATCTATGTAGTCGGTGGCCCTCCAAAGTTGATCACCTCGTTTACATTGATTTTTAAAAATTCCTTAAACTCATATATAGTCCTTCTAAATATTTTTTTACTTCCGTGAAGGAAAGTGGGAATCTTAATAATTCACTGATTCATGGACAAGTTCCGTTACTTCATATTAAAATTTTAAATAAATATCATTTTTCAATATTATTTAATTTAAAGTATTAATTTTATTTTCCAACAAAAACAACAAAAAAACGAAATTTGAAGTTTTTCATAAAATTTTGACCATAAATTCCATTCGACTAACATTTTCTTTAAAAATTGGGAGTCTTCAAGTTGTAACATTTTCATAACTTCTTTGAAAATCTGAAAATCTTTAACGTTACAAAAGTTATAGAATTATATCCAAAATAATAATTTGGAAACACTGAGTTAACACTACTTGAGTTAAAATTTCACGGATCACATGTTAAATTCGAATATTATTTTATTTAAATTTATTACAAATACTTTGCACGATTTGCGATAGTTAACAATACGGAACCGGATACGTGATACTAAATTAATCTTTTAGATAATTTTTTGCAACCAATAAATATTCAATTGATTAACACGACAATATTTTAAAATAAGTAAGAATCAAGCCCGACTATATAATAACCTACATCACAATTCTGGTTAAAAACATAAAATAATGCACGACTCTCGTATAATTTTATTTTCTGATTTATTGTTAAGTGTGCAGTGAAAGTAATATTTATGTGAAATGTATGCGTTTTAAAATGAATTTTTGAGGGGAGTTATATGAGAGCTATAAGAAATTATTGACCGACCCTCATATAATTTTTTACACTGATTTTTGCTCATATATTTATTATTATTTGACCAATTGTTATCACAATACCAACGAATATGAGCGTTTTTAGTCCTTCATTATATATTTAGAACTTTTAGAAGCATAAAACTCATTCCGGGTGGACATTTGTATGGAAGCTATACTAAGTACTGGATCGAACATAACCATACATGTACATCTAGCAGAACGGACAGACATACGAACATCATTTAATCAACTCGGAAAGTAATTCTGAACCGAACGGAAAATTTAAAAGTCAGAATAAGCTAATGTTACAAACATTAGCACAAACCCACCTATGGAGGTGTAGAGTACACAAATATTTGAATAATTTAATATTAATAAAAAAGAATAAAATAATAAATTAATCAAGTTGTAAGAAAATATCGTTTATGTTTGACCGTTACTGATGTTTCTTAACTAAATTACAAAACGCATTTACATTGTAATAAACGTATTTATAAGTTCAATACTTGCATACACATCGATGTGCAAAAAAGTATTGATATGTGTATGTGTGTCTTTTTATATGTATGTACAAGTTCGTTCAAATACATTTGTTTGTAAGTTTTTTTTTTTGTATATTTATATTAATTTAATATGGTCCATTGCTTGGTTCCACTACATGGGAGCATTGACAATTAACGTCACTACACGGGCGTATTACCTCAAAAAAATGGTTACTTTTTTTTTGCTTTTCGCTGTCATTTTATTTAAAATCTTGTCTGTCTGTCCGCCCGTTTGTTTGTTGGTCTGTCTGTCAATTTGATGTCGTTATTTGAGCTGCACTCACTCTTATAATCATATGTAAGTATAGTTGTTTGTATCACTTATATATATATATGTGTTTGTGTGTGAGTCTTTTTGTAAGTATGTTAGTTTTGTTAGTAAATCAGTTGTAATATGACTTGTATGACTAGTGATTATGTTTTAGGTTTTCAGTCGTTCTTTGTTTTTTTCGTTTTTGTTTTTGTTTTGTCATTAACTTTTTTCGTTTTCTTACGGAAAAACTTAATAAAAAGAAAACGTCAACAAGTATTTTGCCGCCAACAACAAAAACGTTAACTGGGATTTATTTTAGCAATTGTAGTACATTAAGAGCAAATATATAATTTTTTGTAGTTACATCGTTTCATATTGTATCGGATGGAAGTAAATATCGGTTAAGTTTTGTTTTTTTTTTAAACATTTATGTCATAATTTAATAAATTTCACCCTACATCTTTACAGGAGGTATAAGTTGGTGAGTATAAGGAATACATTACAACAAGTAAAAAAAAAAATACTGACAGACTTAGATTCACATTTCGCGCATATAATTAAGAGTTAAATTTTTATGAAATTTGCACAGGTATCCAATTTTCATCTAACACTTTGTATATGTTTCCGGAAAAGGGGTTTAAGTGATTTTGATTCCATCCAAAATATAAAATTTGTAAATTCAATATAAAAAATAGCAGAATAATAATAATAATAATAATAATAATAATAATAATAATAATAATAATAATAATAATAATACTTTGAAGTAGTCTATGTCATTCTCATCCTGAGCACTGATGGATGGATGAGCATCTTTACTGAACACACTACTATAAAGTTTTAAATGAAATAAATGGGATTTACTAGTGAAATTATTCAAAAAAAATCGAACGATTAAACAAATTTCTCTGTCCAACATTGAATGCTTTATGTGGGTTTTGGTATCTATTAAAATAGTGAGCGCCCAATTAGCTTATTATTATTTCATTCACTCCTTAAACCATCTAACTCAGCTTTTTTATAGACTGATCAACACATATTTGACTGTGACCTCCTGACTGATCTTCTGAAAAACTGGAACTGTATGATTTTTGATTTCCTCTTATTTCACGAATCTATTGACATATGCTACAAAATGAGATGCGATTATGGGAATTATAACTTTAAGAGGAATTAATTTATAGTCAAAACACTTCAATTCAAATTTACAGTAACAATGGTGGAAAAATTTGAACTTCCAAAGAAAATAATCAACTTATAACTTATTGTCACGAACTATATTCATTCTTATGTTTGGACATATATCAGAAGGTTCTTTTCCCTTATATCTGATAATCATAAGTCGGTAAATAGGCGCACTTTACATTTTCGCACTTACATGCTCTTAGATTTTTGAAAACTCACTAAGTTTGGCTTAAGCCAAAATCCAAATCGACAACAGATCGATTAAAACCTCTCGCTCCGGTGGTACCAAAAAGAAAGCGAATTAGTCGCTCTCTCTTGTAGCATCCAGTATGCAAATTGTGCAGAATGAGGCAGAAACGTAATCTTTACATCCCATTAGCCTTTATTAGATGAATTTTTAGCACCCAAAACTTCTTTTCGTCTGCTCGTAGGTCTTAACGACTTGGCCTTAAGTATTAATGAAGTATTGGGCTCTTAAAAGTAGATAACCTTACGAAGAAGCAAAACTAATCCTAGGAGTGGGCTAAGGCCCATATGACCTTCGGAATAATTAATCGAGAATGGATTTTATTCATCAAAATTATTATTTAGGCTAAAGTGTCGGTGAAACCTAATTTCGTTAGTTTACCCAAATGTCCTTAGAAATCCAAAGCCTTTACAATTAATACCGCTTATAGCTCAATTGATTTAATGTCACATTAAAACAATAACAAAAAACGAAGAGAAACATTGTCCAAAATGTAACATGCGAAACAACAAAATTACCAACAAACAAACGAAACAAAAAACATTCAAACAAACAAATGTTTCATACGAATTACATGACTCCACCAAGAACTTGGAAATTTTAATAAAAAAAATATGAAAAATTACAAAAAAAAAAAATAAAAACATGTTTAATAAAAAAAAAAAAAAATAAAACAAAAAACAAAGATAAAAACACAGGTATTATGACAGAATTTTTACCGGCCGCTCTTAAATCTACCAAACATTTTCCGAAAAAACCTGGAAGAAAAAACTGCTTAAAGGGTTTATCGAGGTGAAGTGAAATGAAAAGCTAGTGAAGCAACAACATAAGTGACTTATCGTCTGGATGGACGTCTGTAACGTACAAATATGACACAATCAAATGGACTAACGACTAAAAACACCCGCTAACTGAACATTATTAATTGTGATATGTTGACATTACTTGTATATCATGGATGGAGTATACGAATATAATTTAGATTCATGTGTACATTAGGATGGTACTTTTTTTTATATAAAGATTTTTTAATATATCTTTCAGACTTCCGAAAATAGTGTACTACAGGCAGCTATACGTCCCCAATTTGCTGGGTTACTATAGGATATACGATTGTAATATCATTATTTTTCTGACAGAAAGCCCATAGGTCTCTGTATCGAATATCGAACATTGCGCTGGTCTGGGTTCACGGACAGAAGACTAATCAAGGCAACTCAGAGGCTAATGCAGGACAGATGAAATAATGAACCAACCTTCTGTTCATTAAAAGCAATGAGGTCTCTTATTACAGTTTTGATTCAATTGATCTTTTGCTAGATTTTTCAGCGTTCATATCAACTTTTACCAAAATTGTTCACACAATAGAATGACTCCACCTTAATGCTCATGGATCTGTCATTATCCACATAACAATCATAATTCAAGCACAGATTTTCTGTTTATGAGAATCATTCAAAAGTCTTGCAACAAAACGCTAAGCATCGTAACTTACCTTTGGATGAATTGTCGTCCTTTTCAATTTTTTATTCAATCTTTTTTATATATATTTTTTTGGAAGAACATAGAGTATTTTTGCGCAATTCTTAGCTTAAGGTTTGGTATTTTCGTATGTGTGTGTGTTTTTATTCTTCTGTCCTCTTGGCACAAAAAGGGTGATCTTCATAAATCATATTATTGTTGTCCATATGATTCCGATTTTGCTTTCAAACATTCATATTAAGCAAAAGTTGTATGGTTTATTTGATGATGTTTTGTTCGAACACAGGCTGCATTATTTGTTGTATGATTTGATATTATTTTTTGTGTATCATTATTTTATCGGTTTTTATCAGTTTATGATGGACTCATGTTCCTGTCCAATTGCTTGGTGATGTTGTCAGCTATAAGATTTTAAATTACAGTCATATATATATTTATGTTCATTCATATAAATAAACTTGAAAATGCACTCATATTCACAAATCACGAAAATGGTGGATGGGGAGAAAGGGAGGAACGGTAGAGGAAATAAATCAAATACCGCCAACTAACATTATAAGTTTATTATATTAAACATTATGATTCGAATTTCATAAATTCATTAATATTTTTTGTTAAGATTTCAAATGATAAAAGACCTAAGTGACATATTTGAAAAAAAGGGGCAGATCTGTATGGAATTATTATTAACATTTTTGTTGCAATTTTTTTAAAATAAAATAAGAGTTAACGATTACATAAATGTGCACTACATTCTATACCCTACATAACCAAATAGTGATATCGCCACTTATAAGTCTATCGATATGCTTAGGGTCACAACCTACCGGAAAGGTAGTTTTGGCCCATAAAAGTCCAAAATTAAACGCTTTTAAAAAATTTTCGACACAAATATTTGTTTTATTTTGTATTATTCTTAAGCTTTGAACAAAATTTTACGAGGATCGGTCTACTACTACAACTTACTTTACAAGATCCACTTTCAAATATCGCTTTAAATTACATAAATCTCACATTTCTAAGTGATTAAAATAGGATATATATCAACGTGGAGCCATGCTTGAAAATTTACGAGAGTCTGTACCTCATTTCTAACAAATAACCCCACCCACAAAAATAGTAATGTACACTTCCATCCTTGCAGTACTCCTTTACATTCCAGAGAAGTAAAAACTTGATATACTTTGATAAAACAGTTATCGCTGAAGATATTCAAATCCTAATTCCCCTTGGTTCAAATTACGGCCTCCCCAATCACACATACTTTCGATTAAATAATCGTATTGTAGTTCGGTAGTCGTAGATATATTCATGTTTTTGGTTTATCCATCCTATTTCTGTGCTACCATGTAGTAGTAAGTCCCCACGGGGACCCCTTGTTCCGTTTAGTATGAGCGTATTACGATTGGCATCAATCTGCTTTCCAGATATCCTGTCTGCTCTTTCTATACTCTGGCATTATTCACGCAGAGTCCATGTTAAATTCTAATGATTTGTGTCTCTCATTTCGTGGAGTCGATATGCTGTAAGTACATATCTGGAATTTCTATTGATTGCATAAGGAATATTGTTTCCAAAGTTCTAGTTGGTGTTGCACTTATATCACCGTTTATATCCAATCAGCACATTCATTTAACCTTTTATAATATTCGAATGTTGCATTTCATTTCCATCGAAGTCCACCAGACTACAAGTATTTGTTTGCAATTTTTTACTTTATAATCGATCAAATATGTTGAGATTCGAGAAATTTCAAAGGAACATAGAACATTTTCAATTTTGTTTAAATTGGTGCTTAAGACCTTGTTTGCATCTTCGCTAATGAGTTGTAGTTGCAAGTAAAACTATTTGTGCAACATTCATTCGTTCTTTTTCTTTTTGAAGTTTTCAAAATAATT
This sequence comes from Cochliomyia hominivorax, assembly GCA_004302925.2. Classification (NCBI taxonomy): domain Eukaryota; kingdom Metazoa; phylum Arthropoda; class Insecta; order Diptera; family Calliphoridae; genus Cochliomyia; species Cochliomyia hominivorax. Next base: position 58,223,827 of record PYHX02000413.1, read on the forward strand.
TTTTTGATAATGTTGACGATGATGGCGATGATGATGCTGTTGCTGCTGATGAGGAGAATATTTGCGTTACTCTTCCTGACTTGGCTTAATAAATAGAATCCAAAAGTTTTTTTTCGTAAATATTTTTTAATAATACGTGTGATTGTGTGTGTGTGTATGTATATGTGTGTGGTATAATAATAGTAATGGAATAATATTCATTTATTTACTTATTTACTATTTCTCGATAAAAGTTGTGTTGCATTTCACTAGACTCTGGTGTGATTTTGTATCTACAAAAAATTTATAATTTTACTTTTTTTTCATTTTCAACTTTAATGTTTGTGCGTTTTATTATTGTTGTTGTATATTATCGCTCAAACAACATGATAAATCCATTTAAATTTATAGTATTTGATTATGTTGAAATATGAAGATGAAATATTCACAACAACAACAACAAAAAAGTAATAAATAAATTCATCAAAGACAACAACAGCAAAAACAAAAAAAAAATATATAAAATATGAAACATAACTTTACATTTAAAAAATTTATATAATCAAAATAATAAATTTGTAAAAATGTTAAAAGTTTATTGGTTGATGGAAAAAAGAGTTAAGAGTCAAGTCAAGATGATTGGCCGAAAATAAAAATAAACTTTAGTTTTAAACTAGTTAAGTGGGTTCTTAATATTAGAAGGAAGATGTTTCTTTATTTTTTATTGATATGAATTTTTTTGTTATTGATATGAATTTGATAAATGAATTAAAAATTTTTTGGTAATAATTATATAAAGTTTTTTTCAGAAAAGATCTTTAAACATTTTCGAACTATTTTTATTAATAAATATTCTATAAGACCTTTAACATGAAGTTAAGTTGAGATCATAGAATTTTTAAAACGTACACTGAACCAAATGTCGCAGGTAATATTAACGAAACAGATTTTTATTATAATTAACATAATTTTTCGTCAATTTGAAGAATTTACAAAAAATTAACGAAAATTTTCGTTATGATGAATAAAGGTTTCGGTGACTGATGATGAAAGTAGATTAAACTACTTTTCTATTCAGTTTACTCTTATGCCAGTGATCACTGATTATTGTAAAACAGGTAAGCATATTGGGATATTGAATCTCCTTCTGGAGAAGTTTTTCTCTTTAGTCCTTTAGTCTTAAAGAATACATTTTTTGGATCTTTTAAGATTCAAAGGAAATAAAATATTGAATAAGGTTCAAGTACAGTTGCCTATGAACCATAACAAAGCGTTGGATGTGATTTTTACAGTTTATATGAAGACACTACAGAATAAATATTTTTATACATAATTTGGCTCGCAGAATCTACCATAGATTCTTTGAAGATCTGGTAGATCTAAACAACTATAGTTATACGATTAGTAAAATCAATCTTTAGATAAGAATGTTTTGTATAGAAAAATTTGATAAAGTAGAAATCCTTAAAATTTGTATGCAGATTTATAAATGATTTGGCTTGACTGCAACCTATCGATTTTTTCCAGTTTGTTTATTCCTCCATCAGTTTTCTGCCGATTTGAAAGATGTACAACGGAGCAATAAGATTTCCCGGTGGAGCATTTCAGACAATATGACACTTGTTTGAACTATTTTTATATAGACAAAATAGATTTGTTTTCGTTTTTTATCCTATAGAGATGAACATTCATAATTCAAAAATCATATTTCAATTATAAAACGGTGAATAGTTAAGTGAAAGTAGTGTGTCTTGTGGTTTTAGGTAACGTCTTTTTCGAAGATTTTGACTTGATGTCTCCCTTGGTTTTGTAAATTGGTAGATCCGTACCCGGACATTTAATAAAAATATACGCTTAGAGTTCCTAGAACAAGTTACTTCTTATTATCTCTTTACTGAAATTTCAGTTCTAAAGATTATGAAATTCTATTCAAAGTTACAGTTTTATTGAAAAAATAAGCGATTTGGAATCATCGTGAGACGAAGAAAATAAGGCATTATGATTACAAGCAGAATATGTTTTTCGTACTAATAAAGTAGACGTTGAAAATTGCACAAATCGCGTAGCATCTAAAAGATCATGATGATATTTCAAAAAGAAAAAGTTATAGTTTGAAATAAAATATTCACCCTTTTGATTTTAATTCATTTATAATATTGACTTGAAGATTAAAAAACGTGTAAACTTTGTGATTGAGCTTTCAGTATAAAACACATTAGTTTATTACATTTTTATAAAAAAAAAAAACGTTAATTTTCTTTATTTCAGATAAAGTACTCTGATTTCAAGAAAATGACAAATATTAATTCGTGATCATGAAATCAAATAAATTTACTGTATTTACTATATAAATTTCTTATATGAATCTATCGCATTTAGATAGATTTAGATTTTGAAAACCATTTTGTCTACAATAAAATTTCCCATAAAATAACATGCCTCAAATCATGGTTAATCACAAAAACTTTATGCAACATTGCTCACCGACAGTTGTACACATAACCGTTTTCTTTGATTTCGTCTTTTAAATGTCGTATTTATTTATGTATGAATTTCGAATTTCCATATCTGTTGGATTGATTTTCTACCACTTATTTTTTGTTACTTTCGTTGTTTTTTTTCAAATGTCTTGGGGATCCGAAAAAAGGGAAATCAAATCATCAAACATATCAAATTTCCATAATAATGCCATAATCAAACAGTAGCATTTCGAAATTATATTGAAAACGAAAAAAAATAATAACAACAACAACATAAAGACAGAAAGAAAACTCATTCCGTCATTGAGTGAATGAATATTAAAAAAATGTTAATGTTAAATAATTTTTTTTCTAAAAAAAAAGAACAAAAACAAATAAATGCACAGTAGTCGTCATTACTAAATTCATATTTAGTCATTTCTATTAGAAAGACACAAACGAATGAATGAATGAATGAATGTGTTTTGTGTGCTGCTTTGAATTTAAGTCGAAATGACCACCAACAAAGTTTTGTTGTAAATGCAACAAAGACAACAAATAGTAGCAACATATACAAAAAATTACAACAAAAACAACTATTAAAATGTTAACGTTAGCATTTCTTGTCGTTTTTTTCAATATTTTGGTAGTGATAGCGATAGCAGTGTTGGTGTCGCATTTATTGTAACTTTTAACTCTTTTTAACCCTACACCTTTATAAATGGTTGATTCATTATGCGTTGATGTTTGTAACGCATAGATAAAACTAGTGCTACTCTCACCCCATTTAAATAATGTCAGGCCGATTAAATTTCATTGTTATGTTGAAAATAAATAATTAAAGAAATTTTAGTAAATTGGAGCTCTTAAAATTATTTTGAGACAAATCGAATAAATCGGTTCACTATTTCTGTAACATGTAACATGTAGCATTGTTGTTGTAACAGTTTCGCAAATCCTGATACGGAAATAGTTAATTGATTTATATAGACTTCAATAGGCTCCTGTTCTCAAAAGAATTTTTTTAGCAACTTAATTGAATATCTTTGGTCTTTGGTAATTTCCTATTCTTCTTTATGTGACAGATACTTAATAATATTTATGAATTCTAATTTAACAGGAGATCAAATTTGGATCTAATAATTAATTATCGTAAAGCTCATTTGAATAACAGTAATCTAAAGGGAAAAAGTTCAAGAAATATTATTGTGAAATCTATTACTCCTCCGTGCAACATTTGGCTAATCAGGAAATTGATCCAGAGAAACTCATTTGACAAGGAATTTTATACGGTATTGTTCACAACCGTACAAAATGTTAGTGAAATTGACTGGAAGAAAATTGAGTTAAGTTAGCAGATTACAGGACATTCTCCTATTCAGGCACATTTGAAATACATTGAAACAGCCGATAATAGTGAATTAAGATCATGTGCAAAGGAACACATTGTTATTCCTCAGCCTCATAACTCCGAGATCTCAGAATTTTATGAAGAACATCTTAGCAGACATAACCATAATTAGGAGAGTGGATTAATTATTGTAATGGTGAACTTGTAAGTATTTACTCTTTTTCATAGTGAGAGAGCACAACAAGCGGTTGAAATGAATGACAATGGAAATAAAAGCGCTTTGCCGACCACATGTACTATCTTCCAATTCCAAGAGCCGACCTGTTTATTTTTAGTTCATTTGTATTATCAAGACCATCAAAATTCAAGCTACTTCTAAAAACAAGCTTACAGCTCTTCCAGTACCTGATATACTTTTGCTAAGAAGTACTCCTCCAAAGTTCAAAAGCCGAAACATATAAACCAGACTCATCGCTAATAGTTGGCATGTTATTTCTGTGGGATTCAATCCACCTTCTGATAAATAATACGAGTAATGCCGTGATTAGTATTATATGAAATGGATACGTTATTGAAATAGACAAATCAAAGGCCTAGTTGGAGGTAAATTTGTCAAATTACCAGTTAGAGTTTCACGGATTTAAGTCTTGAGGAGTTCCTAAAGGCTTTGCTACATATTTCGTTTTTCAATATCTTGCCATAATATTGAGCTGCCATGAGACTCGTTCAGATAAAAAATATACACCTGATTATAGAATTCACATTGCACTTAATTTCGAGATCTTTTTTATTTGTTTAAATCTTGAATTTGTTCTTTGTAGCTAACAAAATTTGGATATAGCAAAATTCTAATTCTAAAGATGAGTTGGTGCACAATAGACCATATTATTGTGAGAGTATCACATAGAATCAGGAATCGATGCATGACCAAGTTTCAGCTTGATATAACACCTAAGGTATTGTTCATAATCGCTGATATAATTGGTAGCTCTTTGCCAGTTCCGGGTGATATTAGATTTTCGACTATCTTACTGCATGAACTGTTACTGAGTATCACTAAAACAGCAAAAATCTCTTGTGTTGCCTCTACAGTTGTTCCATATTTGACAATACGTATAATTTGTTGTGTAGGGTATTATATAATCGTGTTAGACCGGCAGTTGCTTTCATACCTGTTTTTCTTAAATGCCTTTATTTATGCGTTTTGAAGTCAGTTTTCTCTCTTATTTTCATTCCATGTTCTTTTTTCATTTTTTTAAATATGAAGAGACAAAACGTATATTATGTCGTAAAGATCATAATTCATTGTATAAACTATTCAAAATATTAAAAACGAACAAATTGTTTTGGTCACAAAACCAACAACATCAACAACAACAATACAATACGAAACAACCAACAACAGCAGCACCAACATAAAACAACAAAAAATAAAGAAAACAATGGAAAACGGAAGACCCCTAAAGTCATAAGACTGACTTAACTTTTTAGTCAGATTCATATAAAAAAATACTCATATATGTGATCATAAAGCTTAACATATTGAATAGAACAGAGATCATTAACTAAATTTTATTAGAGTCAAACGGAAAAATGGCATATGGGCAAGCACATGGATGTATTGTGAAGCTATTGAATAGAATTAAAACAAATATGTGTACTACTTGAATAGAAACTTAATCCTATAAGAAAATTGGAACACAAAATAAAGGCATTAGTTTTTCATATATTATTATTGAGATATCATATAGCAACCGATTTTAAGTAAATTATTATTGACTGAGAGGAATACCCTATAATGGTATCAGCTTATGATAGTTGAAATATTCTTTATCATTAGAATTAAATACATTTTCAAGAAAGGGAATTAATTAGAACTTGATTTCTTGTGTGTGGTCATACTTTACAGACTTAATGGAAAAAAAACTTATGCTGTTGATATGATACATTTTTGCTCTGATGTCATAAATTGTAGTGCTATATTAAGATTAGCTTTCGAACTTTTCGATAACTAGATTATTCGTTAATTGACTACAATCAATTACCAAGAGGCCAACAATTTCTTGCTAATCTATAAATAAATTCCAAAACTCACAAATATCCGGCTCTAATTGCTCAACAGTTTGCGCATTATCTGAATGATATATGAATGTTTAATATGTTTAAGTTTTATCGGAAGATAATTGTTATTTGACATATTGGAATAGGACAACGAAAATCCCATAGAGACCATCGAAACGTATAGAGATTTTCATCATCAGTCTAAATTATTTCTAATGTATTTTCCTGTAAAGGAGGGTGACTCATTTTCCGATATTGTGGAAGAATTCACTACTTTTGGTTCTACGATCAAGTGTAAATACACATAATGGACTTCAAACTAGTGAAATAGCACCGATGTACACCTGAAATTCCAAAAACAATTATTATTAAATCACCTCGGCTAGCGCTCACTATTTACGCTTTCATAACTCACAGTGTCGAATGCATCAATTGTAGCATTACACTGTATATAACTAATAATCTTAGATTATTCAAACGCATATATGCGTTAGTTATCAGTTCAATGGGACTAAAAACTATCTTTCCCAATATTATTAATACACATATCCAAAAAAATCCTTTACTTTCTCTTCTTCAGTCAAGTGAGAAATACACATAATGGACATCAAACTTGTGTTATTACAGCCAATTTTTGCTTTGAAACCCTCGTATAAATTTTTATAACACCCATATTGCTCTAACTAATTGAGCTATTGTTTTTCATATATTTATCATAACGTTGAACAGATTTCTAGGAGAGGAGTACTTGTATTAGGTTCCTTGACAGAAAAACAGAAAACACAACTGCGTCAATCAAATGGGAAAAGCCATCAGGTGTGTCAAATTCCTTCATACTGGTCCAAGCATTAGCGTGTTAAATTCCCAACAGAGTTGTGTCAGATAAAGCGATTCTTCTGACAATCCATGTTCTGAATTGTTTTCTATTTTTCATTGTGGTTCCATTGTGTTAGATAGATAAGAATCCTTGAAAATCATCTTCCTCCTCTTAACGTAACACATTGTGCACAAATTGATTTTTATGGAAATAATTTTGTAACTCTTGAAACCTAATAAAAATCTCACATGGTTACAGCTGAGATGCTCTCGAGTTTTAACAAATTTCTCATGGAACTGTTTTACTGTACAAAACACAGATTGATACCGTCCATACAAAGCAAATCAAATTATCGAATATCTAGAGAACTCTAACAGTAAGAGTTCTCAAGTTTGATCTCAACTACTCAGTTCCTTGTTTTACCGGACAAAACGTAGGATGGATAAGACCGTAGGGAGGGGTATCTCCCATACGAGAAAATATTGATTAGCGATTTTATAAAGAAAAAAATATAGGACTGATTAAATAGAGGGGAGAGTTGTCCCCCATACAAAGCAAATTTGAATTACTAATAATCTTTTTAAAACCTTAACACAACAGAATTTAATTGGGGGAGAAGAAAGACCTCAAGTGTCTTCGAAACTGATGATAGCAGAGTAATCGGCGTGTAAGTTTGCTCGCGTATTTCCCAGGTCTTTGTATCCTTACTGACAAGTTAAAAACCATTTCCGCTCCCCCTTCAAGAGCAATCGCTTTTTTGCAAATAAAACTTTAGTTCAAAATTACTTAGTAATTCATCGATGTTATAACAATTTTAACCTACAAGAAACTATATTATGAATTTTTATACACTGATCTTATATAGTACAAACAATATTAATTTAAATCCCGTTAAACTGTAACTAAGTGGATTTAGTTTCTCACTTAGATAATTGAAAAATTATGTGACATAAAGTTATTTTGATCAAATTTTTGACATTCAAAACGATTTGCATAATTAACAAAAATTATTAATTTATAACATATTTACATACATCAATATCGAATTTCATTCAAAATATTTATTTCAAAATCGTTATGCTCATCATTTTTCAATTAGTTACAAAAACTATAACAAATCAGAAATATCTACTAACGGATACAACTTCTTCTGGTTACCTTTGTGGTGGTGTAGCTTAAAACTAACAGCATAAAAATAAATAATAAATGTAAATAAAGTAAATAATTTGGATACCAGAAAAAGAAAAGAGACAATCCCCGAAATTTAACTCCTAAACTCTGTATTGTAATTTTCATAATAAAAACACAAAAATTGTAGGGAAAAGTACGATGAATTTAAACCGATTAAAATCAAAGAAGAAAAAAATACCTTCAACATTTTTTTAGAGATTGAGGTGAATAGAAATGAAAAAGGAATGATCTGCAGCAAGAAGTCAAAACCGCCGTGATTGATAAAAGAAGAAGAAGAAGACAGCTTAACGAAATAAATGAATGTTAATGTAAAAATAAAAAAGTGATTATTCCAAATGGGAATTTGATCGAATAACATCACTCACTTTACGACTATATTTCAATCTCAAATAACTGCATTTTTTTTCCACATCTATCTTTTGTTATACTTTCTTATGTATCTATTAGTTGATGTTTGAATACCTCAGAATCGAATAATATAATAAGAGAGATATTAGGTACGATAACGGTGGCATTAATAAAACTCCAACCAGTAAGTAGTAAGTAGCAAGTTGTTGTCATCATTGTCGTTGTTGTTTTCGTTGTTTTTGTCTTTGTGGTAAAAGTAGTAAAACGATGTTGTTTGTTATTTAAAATAATAACAAAAGACAATAGAATTAACAGCGTTCAGAAAAATGTTACTCTATTGATCAAATAACAGCGATATCTACGAATAACACCCAACAATAAAAGCATTTTGTCAATTGGAAAGTAAATAACATAAATTTATACGAGGGTTGTTAAATGATACTGTGATAGCGATCGCACAAAAAAAATTTAGTGAAATCATATTCCATAGATTTTACGATAAGATTTAATGGAAACCTGTTGATGGGAAAAATCTTTATGATCATATTTTAAATGAGGTATATTATCGTCATTGTTATGAAAGGGATCTTAACAGTCATATGTGTAGGTATAAAAATAGTGTGCATCAATGTAGATGTATCCAAATTGTTTTGGAAATGCCAGGCATCTATTGATGAGATAATGATATCTGCTAACATGAATTATAATGGAACACGAACTGTTCAGTTGGGAATAACCGACTTAACCATTTTCTTTTCTGCAATAAAACTTAACGGAGTAAAGGGTGCCGAATGATCCTACTTGCTCAACTTGGGGGCATTTGTCTTTATGATCATATTCTATTCTGGGCTTTTTGAGATTTCAATGAGTGCATTCTTATAACACTCGATTTCTATGGTAACATTTCCATAGTGGTTCAAATAGCGGAATGATATTATTTTGACATGACCATACAAAATGTAAAATAATAAGTACCTAGTTTATGTCTGTCACTAGTTTGAAGTGTTAGATGGGATGTATCTCTTCAGGATAATTAAGTTTATCATTTAATTGGAACTGTGATACTTCACAAAGTTGTCCAAAAATCTGTTCGCCGGGCATTCACATAGGAGATGAAAACACTTTCTTTTTTCTGCAAATTACTTCAGCTCCGATAATGTTCCAACTTGCATGCCTTTCTAACACGTAACATTCCTACGACTATGATTCAGGAGTTGCCTCGTACATTCTTGGTTTAAAGCAGGCCACAATTTTTAATGGCGTCTCTATATATACTTAGTCCAGAAAAACTATATTCGGCCCTTTTGAGAAGGTATTTGGAAATACTAATAATATTAGATGCATGGATTCTTCCTTGCTTGGCTCATCGGCTGTTCATTATCGTAATAGGATACAAAATAGTACAATATCAGATTTCCGAGTAAGCTTTGTTATTAGGAATTTAGTCACATGGACTTTCTGTAACAAAAGTGCCGCATGATAATCGACAATACTTTCAGTAACAATCCTGTTATCAATAACATAATCAGTAATAATCAGTGTTGATCCTCGTGTTATGGTCTCAGGTAAAGTCACTAAAAAGTCACTCAAATCTGGAGGGTATTTGAATTTGGATCGCTTTATCAACGTTCATATATAGCATAACATAATCCGATCAATTGTATGGATCGTTTCCGTAATAGTAAAGTCGTTCACATAATTTATAAAGCCAACTCCAGCACGAGGCTCTGGTAGTTTCGAGAGGTAGAAATTAAACAAGAGTATTGACAGGACCCCGCACTGTGGGACTCTATGTTTTAATTTAAAAGGTTAAATCTGTTGTTTAATATAATTTTCAAGTTGCCTCTCAAATAATTTTGGTAAAGAGAATTTCGTGGAAATCTAGTTTGTGCCCATTAAAGTTTAATACAGGTCAAATGACACTGGAATTATGAAGAAGAGAAAGTTGTCAAGAATCTTTACGTCAGGTGATCGAAGCGAAATACACCTTTAAGATTGTCTCTCGTTCGCTATCTTCCCAGGTTTTTGTATTGGAATGACCGGTTTTCCAGTATTTTCATAATTAACGAGTTAAAAGCGATTGTCAGGTAATCAACTGCCCATTAATTAAGGTTTTTAATATCTGCTTAGAAATTCCGTTGGGCTCAATAGCTTTTGTGTTTTAAGCGCGCTGATGACTCATGCAATTTTATGTGGGTTGAATACTGTGCTTTGTCCGTGACTAGGTACAGGAACACTTCTGTTCGCATTAGCTGCCTCATAATGCTCAAATAATTGTCTTCGAATTGGAGAGAGATCGGACAGCAAATTTTATTCACTCCAATATTTATGCTGCAGCTGTTAGAATGATCTAGACAATTCTTCAACTTGGGCTCATTAACCAGTTAGATTTTTCGGTACAGTGATTTTTGAATCTTCCAAGTGACATTTGTGATTTGAAGCTGCGTGTTCTTAATTGAAGCTGATTATTCTTCAGTCGAATGTAAGCCTTCACGATAAAGGCTTAATGTATAAAACCGTCCAAATTAATATTATATAGGAAGTAAGAACTTGTATTTTGGTAACACTGATCTAATAAAGTTATTGCGGTAACCTACAATTGAATTATAATTCATTCTAAATTAGCTTCTATATTAAAAAATAATATCCATTACATTATGGCTTTTAAAATTTGTTATACATTTACAAAAATATCTATGTACCAAAGTTTGGACCCTCGCATCTTTAAAATTATACATGTGAACTTGTATTTTTAAATCAATAACAATGCGATTAGTTAAAGTCTTACAAAAGGCAATAAAATTGTATGTCTATGTTATTATTATTATTATTTTTTTCAGTTTTTTATTCGGGTTTCTGATCCAATTTCAAATGAGTTGACAACAGCGACGACAACACGTCGAATTTATAATGCTCTAAGCTCTTTTTTCTTTCAATAAGAAAACAAAAAATCCAATATAATGTAAAGAGTATTAGCAGCGTCAGCAGCAGTAACAGCAGCTACAATCCAGAGACAGCCTATGCTACAGAAATAGCCGTGGAGCATAATAATACCTGTTTAAATCCCGTGGACAATAAAATGTCTAAAACAAAACCGTATTGTTTCATTTTTTAATGTTTATTTTGTTTTAATATCAAAAAAATTTTTTTGTTTTTGTCTCCGTAGATTTTTTTATGGGTTCAATACACAGATACACCTTAAAATTTAAACACACTTATACGACAATATTTAAGATACATAAATTGATCTGAAAAACAATAACAACTTTTTAAAAACAAAATTTATAAAAACATTCGACTATGCCGAATCTTCAATACCCTCCACAACAAACGCCTGTGAAGTAAATAGGTTATGTACATACACACTCACACATACACTCACAGACGTATTCAGCACATAAAATTTTTTCTAAAAAAACAATACGAAACACTTAATGAGTCAAAAATTATTTACATTTTTTGCTATAACTTTTTATCTATGAATCGATTTTCATGTTCATTTTTTGAATGGTAATGAAGTACATATAGATTAATGTTATGGCAAAATTTCATTCTCATATGTCGATTTTTAATTGACAATTTTACGAAAGTTTTTTTCTTGACCTGGGAGGTTGTCTGATATATCGGTATACTGAACCGATTTTGCTGGTTTTAATTAGGAAACTTTTCAGGATTATAGCATATACTCCGGCTCTGTGGATGTGGGCGTGCCAACAACAGACGGACAAATAGTTGGATAGAGCTTAATCGACTCAGATTTTGATTTGATGCAAGTATATATGTCCATAATGGAGTCTGAGATGATAACTTCTAAGCGTTACACATCGAATGTCAAAGTTTATATACCCTCTTCACCACTAGTGGTGGTTGAGGGTATAAAAAATGTATCTGTAATAATGAACATAATCAAACCTCACACAAACTGAAATCCATTAAGATACAACAAATACACACAATGTGTCTTTAAAAAATTGCTACTGGTTTTGAAAATTATTTTCAACGAAAAAAAAACAATAATATATAATGAATAACAACAATAACAAAATTTAGAAAAAAAGAGACAAAATATATTCATATTTAACAATTATGATTTAAATATTATCGATATTGACATCATTGACAGACTCAGGAAGAGAGTTAGAGACTGTCACAGTTACGAAGTCACAATTCACGTATATATGGCTCTTTCAATGTGTTTGTATATCTATAGCTATGTGTGTGTATCTGTGGTTGGAGTTTAAAAATTTACCATTTAATAGTGTTGATCCAAAAATATAACCCAAATGCAACCATGCGTTAAATCTTATGATTTTTTTTTATTTTTATTTTGATTTTCGATTTCCATTTTAATAAAATCAATACAATTTTGTTTTATTCGATTATTATGAGTCTCTGTTTAATCTTTAGTGTTTTTTTTTTCGTATTCACTCTATTGTTTCAGAAATAATTCCAATACGTAAACATTACTCAATTATGGGAACCTTTTTTTAATTTTTTTCATATATTTTACTCCATTTTAGATCTTAACAAATATTTCATTTAAGTAGCATTTAATCTTCGACAAAGGGATTAATAAAAAAGGAATCATCGTAATGAATTTCATGTGAATTATTTGAAAGTACTTTTAGGTGTAAATCGAGATTGTGTAATTTCAGAGTTGCGGTTAATATTACAAACAATTTCTTTTAGAGAGATGGAAAATGGCTTAATCTTTTTCATATATACTGATTCGAGCAAGTGCTTGGATGATACCATTAATAGAAAAATCCATTTCATTACAGGTAAGTGCAATTAGATTATATTTTAGGAATGTAAAACCCTTGCAGTACAAAATTGATGAATTCGTAGAAGCCAATATGTTTTTTATGTTCCTTCTAATTTTTTACTTTTTCCAACACCTTAAGTAGCTAAGATGGTTTGAAAAGAATCGTCTAAGACCCCATAATCATCAAATCAACATGTTCTTATGTCTGTCTGTTTAAATTATTCCCACGACCACAATACTGATCCGAGATGTTTTTCTGAAACTTATACATCACATTTCTTTTTATGTTTGATATATAGAAAAAAGAACAAAAAAACAGATTTTGCTGGGACTCTGTTGGATCTAGTTCCCTTCCCTAAATATGATTTTAATCTTATATGTTTCCTTAATATAAACCAATTCAATGTAATACTACACATACGTAACTTATTTGTTAAATATCGGTCCATACTTAATATAAAGTTGAAAAATTGTTAAATTGTATTATTTATAAAATTTTATTGAAAGTTGTCATACTTACTTTTATCACTGTACTAAATATATGTAGCTATTTTTACTATTATCAGCAAAAATTTGGTTATAGTTCTCATATAAGTCTACATCCTGGGATAAGATTGGGTTTCTATATATAAAACTGAATCTGTGTTCGTTTATTTGTTTGATTGGAAATTATAGACAACTAAACAACAAGATCGATTTTTTCTCACACAATGATCATGATATACCCAGATGTAATAAAAAATATGAAAATATTTAAAATTTAATTATCCAAAAAGATCAATGGGAGGGGTAGCTTCCATGCAAAAGAAATATTATTTATCCTACTTTGATTTAAGATAGTTTTTCTTCATCTCCTCTTTATTTTACAATCTTCCAGTTACATCTCTTTTATTTTAAACGGAACATATCTTTGGTATTCAATCCCAGGAACAGTAGAGCCCAATCTATGACTTGAATTCTATAAGCTGATAATTTATCTCTGAAACATTCATCGAAGTGGTATTTCTAACTCAAAATAGTGTAACATATAAGTGGCCAAAATGTCTCCGAAATGATACTTCTTTCATTTCTATTTTGATTTTTACCCCTTTTCTTTGGTAGACCTCCGGTACATAATAAAATTAGCAACTTCCTTTCCAAAAAACCATTACTGTTCCTAAATATAAAAATTCAAAAAAAAAACTCAACCAACTGTGGTTGGAAGGACCAAAAGCAGGTTCATCCATTAGCCTTATTTGACTCTTAGTTGTTATATTCCTTAAGTTCCTTTGGAATCTTATTTATTACGGTTCATTGAAACGTAAATATTATAATTTCATACTTTTACTAAACTTACTGATAATAATTTGGAGAACATCAAGAAATCACATATTTAATATATTTCACTATATAACTCATCATAATATCGACACACTACATAACCGATGTATAGAGCATAAGAACCAGTGACAGCACCGGAAACGACAAAACTGTTTTAACTATTATTATGTTAATTTCACCAGCAAATAATACGATGAGTTAAAGAATGATGATGATCATGACAATTCCTATATTCAGCGATCACTCCCAACATACAATAAGAACATTTAAAGAGTCTTCTTGAAGTAGTGAGCAAAATGCATAAAATAAAAAACATGTGTTTCAATGGCTTAACAATTCCAATTCCAACTTCATCGTCATCTTCATCAACATTATGAACAACATATCAAACCTTTATTTATTATTATGTCTTGTCCCACCATAGCACATGTAAAATAGAGAAGACCACTTAGGAACAAATAAATAAATAAATAAATAAATAAATAAATAAATAAATAAATAAATAAATAAATAAATAAAAGAAAACAAAATACTGGAAAAATAGTAATGAAAACACTCACCTACAAGACAATTTAGGTTTTGGTTACTGTTTTTAGTTACGTTCGTTTGTTCAAGTCCAAAACAAAATTATTTTATTTTGAATGCATTTAGTTCGTAATCCAGAGGGAAATTTTGCAAGTGTTTTAAGAATTGAGGCCTAATGAAAAGAGAACGATTAACACCTCTTCTTTCTTTTGAACGAATAAGTGGAAGATTAAAAATGCGATTGAATTCAATTGGAATACAGAAAATATAACAGAATAAAGCTTAGGCGTTGCTGTTCTGGAGGGAACGAAGCCATGATATAATAAATTACTTCCCAAATCATATGTATTATGGGCATTCAAGGCTGCGGTCTAGTGGAATTCCCGCTGTTATAAACCGAACATTCATCCATCCATCCATCCATCCATCCAGGAATCCATTCATTCATACACTTATTCATTTAACTAGTCATTTCATCCATGTTATTTGTTATTGTTTTCTTAGGTTATGATGTGATTTAAATTCATTCATAAGTTGTTTAACATAAAGACTTATCACTTGCACACGGAGGCCTATTAAAACGAGCTTATCGTTGGTATTGAATGTATGAGGAATTTTCAACAATTAAGCTTGTATTTGAGAGGTTTATGAAATCCTTCATTTGCTCATTTGGGTATCTTTATGTTACCTGCAAATGAATAAAGAAGATTGAGAAGAAGAGAAAGTTAAAAGAAGAAAATATCTCTTCTTGCTGCACCACAAACTTGTAAGTTCAGAGCCATGGAGATTCAAAGTCTAAGATTTCCAAAATAAACAAACATTATTTTAGTCCAAACGATTTTCTGTATAAAGAAATCTAAACTTATATATGCGACAAATTGTCTGAGTTATTATAATATATACGGTCGATGTATCATGAATTTTACTAACAGGACGGTTGCAATTCGATCTATAACAGGTGTATATATAATGGGAATGTTGCCTATCACTTAATGAAGTGGCAGAGTATTTAAATATTGGACTGATCGGGGGTATCGGAATGAATGAGACAAGTCCAGTATGGCCAAAATAAGAGGATCAGGATATAATTTTTACTAAAGATCTTGAGTACTCTTTTTGAGAAATACAGTTGCTACAGTGCCTGGACAGAAGAAATTTCTTTCAGTCTTAGGCTTTTTCATAGTCTCTGTGACACTAGTGGGTAGAAAAAATACAGCACCTACCTTTTTCTTTTATTTCATCTATATTACTCTTCCCTACTTAGTTCCTTCTCTATCTCTCTTCTCAGACTCTTCAACTCTATACCTCTTGATCTAAATTTATATATTCTTAAACCAAATCCAAATTTGAGACTTTTGAGCTGTATCCCGCTGATGGAAGCATTCCATGTAGACCCTTATAAACCAATTTTAATAAAATTTGGCTTCAGCTATTAATTCAAGCAATTATAGATAAATATCTGAACAAATATTAAAGGATACCAAAATTAACATATTTCAAATAAGCCTTTAAAAGTTATGGGTTTTAGTTTTTCAATTGGGTCCATAGAAAAGTAGCGACATATGGTGCTAATATTACTTATTGAATATTTTAGTAACCTAAAAGCTAGAGGTTTGCATTTTTTCCAACTAATCCTTTATAATTAAAGGATCCAGGAAGCTGTACTTTCTATACAAGTACAATTTTGGTAGGATCGAGGAACTGGTGCCCCCCAATCAATACACATATTATTTTCTAATATATGAAGATATTCAATAGTCTTAAAGTTTAGTTTCAACTACACTCCGATGAAACTGATTTAGTAAATAAACCTTGGGGATAGTGAGATCAAGGAGAAAGGCACTAGCTGCGTCTAAAAAAAGAAAAATTAATTGTATACAGAACGATTCTTAGTTTTTTAAAGGATGTAGAAGCGTTTTTAATTCCCCAACAGATTATCTCTCATATCGCCTTGATTGATTTAATTTCTTCTGGGGCTATTCAAAAGTTTGATGTGTCATTTTTGCTGAGATATCAGACAATTTTGATATTTATATTCAAATATTTCTATGAAGATGCCTTCACGAACACTATCTATCAGTGGAAATGAGACCGTAATCTAGCAATCATAACAGAATTCAACATTTTTCACATTTTTGGTTGAAATGTGAATCTCTTGGTGAGAGTATGCGATGATTATTTATAGACATTAGGCACTTTAATTTTGCTTATGTAGATTCCCATAATGGGAATTTATAACTCATATTCTGGATATATAATAAAGTTTAGTGATTGAATAGTTATTAACCTATTAAGATTCTATTTCTCATTTTGTTTATTTTAGCTAATGTTTTCATATTCCTTCTATAAGGAAATGGTTTGGCTTAAGCATATCATCTCTTTGATTAGGCTGTAGTAGCAACATGAAAAAAATGTGATCATGATGAAGCACATTATTGATCATCAACTAGACCAGTTAGCAGATCTAATATGCAAATACATGGTATATAATTTGTTATAATCGAACGTAAATAAAATTCTTAACGAGGTTCTGAAATGCAGTCTATTCAAAAAATTTAAGGCGCTCAATTCTTTACTGTGATCTCACAATTATTTAAAACTTTTCATATCATTAAAACTTCGTTTTTCGAGTTATTGATGTTTTCAAAAATGCCCTTCTTCTGGGTGGACAAAACGGAAAAAATCAGAAAGTGGAAAAACAAACAATGATGACACGTTATAATTTAAAATAAAATAAGGGGGCTACGCCTTTTTTCCGAATGCAGTTCTTGACTTAGAATACAGAAAAAAAACCAAACAATCACTACTGTTATTTGAGACGTCACCTTTTTTTTAAGTCTTATCGACAACTTTGGTTGTTGTTACTATTGTTAGTGTTATTCTTATTATTACTGTTATTGCTGTTGTTGTTTTTATTGTTAGTTCTTGTTCTTGAAAAAGCTTTTGTCTTTCTTGCTTGCATATGCTTATATTAACATGTTAAGCTTTTGTATTTTAAATTTTATATTTTAATGTTGTTGTTGTTATTATTATTCTTGATGTTGTTGGTGGCAATAATGTTCAGCAATTGTTGTTGCTGTTGGTGATGTCGTTGTCGTTGTCGTTATATATATGGTAACTCACTCAAACGTGTCCGTATGTCGATTACAACGATAATGATGAGGTGGCATTATGTTTCCGTCTTAAGCGATCTGGAACTTGAATTAATGAATTACACTCTTTTTCATTTTCATAATGTTGTTGTATTTGTTATTATTGTTCCAAAATTCGAAATATACATTTAAGTATGTATATGTTTATGTATGTATGATGGAGAGTATATAAATACATTAGGTGTTTGCCACAAATTATGCTAAATCAGTGTTTCTACAGTGTTAATTAATTGTAATCATCATTCCTCTTATATTTCCCTCTTTCGCCTTCACCATAAACTTTGTTTTCTTTTTCACACTATATATTGATGTGTGTGAGTGTGTATTTCTTAAATGTAAATGAATTTTTGATTGTTAACCTTTTAGATTATTTTTATGCCCTGCATCGCTACAAGTGATGAAGAGGGTATATTAACCTTGTCATTCCGTGTGTAACACTAAGAAGGAATCATTTAAGACCTCATAATGTATCAAATCAAAATCTGACTTTTAGCTATGTCAGTCTGTCTGATAGTTTGTTATTGACAGAGCATAATGAAAATTACCATGATTATTTGTTGCAGTTCTGAGAAGTTTCTTATATAAAACCAGCAAAATCGGTAGTTCCATGTCTGAGACAACCTCTAAGTTTCAGTGAAGAATTTTCGTAAAACTGTCAATTACAAACCTTCAAATAAGAATAAGATTATTATAGAGTTATAGGAACTTTATTATCATTTCAAAAATAGTCAAAATCCGTTTAGTAGAAAAAAGTTATAGTAAAAAATTTAACTAATTTGATGTTCCTGTGTTGTATTCAAGAAAACCGTTTATATATTATATAGTTTGTGAGTGTATTTGTGTATGTACGAAACGTTATGCATTTACTTATACACATTTGTGGTGTAGAGTATTAAAGATTCGGCATAGCCGAATATAGTATTCTGACTTGTTTTTGGGGGGCTTGAGAATTCTTTAAGATATTTATTTATCTTATGGATATTATAATTTTCTTGTCTTTCTTTTGCTGTTTGTTTAACAAAACTTTAATTGGAATATTTGTTTCGAAACGAAATGAAAGGAAATATACGAAAATGCTGTGTAACATAGGAAACATACTTAATCACAATTTAAAAGACACTGACACTATTGTTCACATACAATTTGGAAAAGAAATTTACAATCTTGCACTCTGGCTCATGATTATGATTTTGTCGGGAAAAATTCGATTTAGGTAAACTTATTTGTACCGTATGGTCGTTGAATAAAAATGAAAAGATTTTGTAGAAAATATTTTAGTTTGGAAGGTAAAATATAGTATGTTTTTCTCTAGTGGATCAAGGTAGTAAGCCCCATAGAAACCATATATTACTTAACGAATATCTAATATCATTTTGTCCTAACTGTTCTCTAATGATATAGAGACGGAGAGAGATAATCTCCATAGTATTATTGGATATAAAATATCCAATTTCTATGGGTCTAATACTGATAAAGTCTACAATTTTATCATTAAAAATCACGATTCTAAATTAATTTATTAAAAGAAAGTAGGAAGTATAAGAAATATCCCATGCAAAGCAAATTACATAATTAAACATTTTGAAATTTTGTCCCAACTATTCTCTAATGAAGATTTAATAGAAATTATATAAGACGGTTAAGGCCACTGGGAGAAGTACTGCCAACTTTTCTAAGTAATTCACTTTTTAATTGAAAATCAGTTAGGATTTGGCGGAGATGTACCCTCTGTATATAGCAAAATTTGAAACTTTTGAAACCTATAAAAAACTTTTACAGCATGACATAGAAGCTATAGGATTAGGATCTATTCCCCATACAAGATAAATATTGAATTTCGAATATCTAAAGTTATAGGTATAAGCTTACAGTCTGCTATAATTATTTCAAATAATTGTAATAGATTATCTAAAGATCTATTACAATCAGAGTGTTAAAATACTTGGTGAAACTGATTTAGAAGATTGAATGCGAGGCGGTTAAAGCCATAAGGATGATTATCCCGACACCTAATACAACGGAAGTTTTAGTGTATTGGTAAAAATATTATTTCGTCGAGCTTTAATATGAAAATCGTTTTAAATTATGCGCTCGAAAAAAGGTCAACAGTAATGGTGCTCTGAAATAAATGTGTATTCAAAATACTGACATTTTCAGAAAACCGGTTTTCGAGTTTACTTTTTAATCGTTTTATATTTTTAAGCCTGCATTTGCTTTAACTTTTCGCAAAAAAATATTCTAAGCGGTTTCAGCTTTTAATATCAACGTTACTGAAGCTTTAGTAAATACAAGGTACCTGAGGATTGTGAAATATATTTACCGTCGCATTTAGTGCCAGTTAGACGAGAAGAATGGCTAAAGTTTATCCTGAAAGACACCATTTATTTATCGAAATGCAATGACTTGGATGATTACAATAACTAAAAAGGAATAAAAAGGACGTCTATTTTCCCATCCAAAAAGATCTATGTAGTATCAAGCCTCCACTCTATTCATTGTAAAGGAACAATATCTTGAATAAAGTACACTTCTAAACCTACTGTGTGTAGATTTCGATAGTTTCAGGCAAATTGTAAAATATTAAGCAGTCAGGAGAAAAAAAAAAATAACCTGGTCGATAACAGGGGTCCTATGAACCCTGTTAACGTGGACTCTAAAATATTTCCAACAGAAATACCTATTAATCAAATCATAGAAATGTACGGGTAACACAAGGATGTCCTCAATTATCTCAGCTATATATCTCCTTATTCAGAGAGAGAAAAGAAGAAAAATAAATTTACATTTTATTGCTATTTTGCTAAACCTAATATGGAGTCTCTCGCGTTAACTCTGAGGATTTGGATTAGCCCTAAGATATCTAGTTTTTGGGAGTTGCAGAAAAAAGCAGCAATACCGATCCGAATATCTCCGAAATTTGGTATATGTTATTCAATGGAACAAGAAGCGAAATCTAATGAAATTAATGATGATCGAAAGATCCCATACATTTCTACATACTCTATACATCATGCAAAAGATCTTAAAAATCTGATTAACAGAAGAAAAGGCTTTAATATGCAAATTTTCGATACACCCCAAACACTGTGTGTCATATGGGCCGAAATTTTTAAGATAATTTACTGCTATTTAAATACTTATTTTGATACGATAATAAACACAATACAACCATATTGTTCTGAGGTCATTATTTGACACACCTACCATATAAGGCCCCTTTCTGGAATATGATTTATAGCTTATAAAACTCTTAAAACTTGAACCAATTCTATTGAAATTTGGCGCAATAAATTTTCTATCTATTTTAAACTTATATTATAAATTTTATTAACATGGGTCCATATTTTGATATAGTTCCCATATAACTTATAAAACAATCAGAGTATAACATCCGATAGATCACATATAATCAAATCTTAAAAAATCACTTTAATTACAAAATCTATTTCGATAGCTTTTTAAACAAAAATGTCAAAATCAAACTCTTCTTAGATCGGTTCACATTTCTTTTACCTCCGTTAGATAGTCAGTTTTGATAACCTCATTTTTCCTGTACTTTTTTTAATAGCGACCAGGAGAATTTTTCAGTTCATCTCGAATAATTCTAAAATTGAACGAAACGGCCCAATGTGTAATCTTCATTTTAAATGTCTCTTTATAAAACGTTAAGAAATTGGAACAAAATGTGTATGTGTATATATGTAAAACATGAACAAAATTCTTTTTAACTATAATTCAAATAATTCAGTTTCTTTTCTTTACAATTTTACCGCCTTTAATACCCCTACATTTTCCATTTTTTTGGAAGCTTGTTAAACAGGAAATAAATTTCGTCACTTAGTTTATGACACTTTATTATGTTATTTTTGTTGTTTCTGTTATTGCAGCTTTTTCTCTTTTTTAATCATCGTCAACACCTCTGTGATATATGTGCATCCTCCACATTCTCCTTCGCGCTTAAATTTTGTAATTTTACAAAAAAATCTTAAATAAAACATCAAATATTAATAAGAATAATAATAATGATGATGATCAGATAGATCCCCCAATGAAATGATTTTTACTTTGATCTCTTAATTAGATACTTAAATACAATTAAATTCACACGAAATCTTTAAACGCAAAATAATCATAATGACGATAATACTTGGAAGCCAAATAAAATTAAAATAAAAGAAAAAATATTAATTTTAAAACAAAATTGTGGCAAACGAATCAGCACGTGCTTATTTATAAATAATCGTATAATTCGTTTTTAATCTAGAAGATACTCACATGTATATATTCTTTAAATAACACCCGCAATGAAAAATTAAATTTAAAATATTGATAGAAACAAAAACAAATTTATTATTATAAATTAAATAAAATATTTCAAAAAATTTGTTATTATGAAACAAAATCATAATAGTACCTTAAGCAAAAAGTACTCAAATATAAATGCTATATAATCAAGGTACTTGAGACGACTTTTGCTTTCACATTTTTTCCTTCTCAAAAAGCTAAAGAAAAATATTTCAAAACTGACGAAATTTCGATAGGGCTAGTGGGGAATTTCTTTCCCCTAATGTCCTCGGATATGTTTTATTGGAATTGTAAGGTAATTTTGTGTAAAATATTTTCAACCAAATCATAAATAAAATTTAAAAAAAACTCATTATTCCTGAGGTGATCCATTTCCGTACCCAGGACCTACTAGAAACTTGTTCATGTGAAATTTTGTTAAAAAAAATATTCAATAGTTCCGAAATTATAGAATTATTTCCAAAAACCCGTTTTAGGACAATCGCAAATTTTTTATAGTATCATTCCAAAAAGTACAACGAAATCATATCGTTTTTCGCTCAAATGTGGGTCACATATCATAAATTTCGTTTTATCAATTATTATGGAAGAACCAAAAGTACCATAATTCAAGAGAATCCAAAAAGTATCACATTATGGTTTTAGTTTATTTATATTGTTCTCTGTATATATACTTCATGCTTTTAGTTTACTTATGAGAAAGAATTTAAAAGATTCTATTATATAATACGTAATAGATACTAAGTGCGTGACTTTCAGCTTTTTTTTAAATTATGTATATACTTATTTTCATAAATTAACTTATTTATTCAAAAAGTATCAAAATACCAATTTTTATTTAAGTCCTGCAAAAAGCCACCCTTTGACCTAATCAAATTTTCAGCCCATTTATATGTCCATGTTCGTCCTTATTTGGTAATTTTACCGAAACAAATTTCCTTCTTAAAATGCGTTTTTAAAATTTTGGTCAAAAATTATAAAATATTTGGAAAAAATGTTCCAAATTAGGTATGTAAGTCAGTTTTCTTCCGAAAAAATTCGACTTTACCCTTCTTTACCCTCTTTCCCATCGATTTAATAAAAATCCCATCCTAGTATATATGTTGCGTTTATATATGTAGATAATATGTACGAAATTTCGTTAATATATCTTAAAATTTAGAACTGAAGTATGTTCCAATGTTTACATAAACAGCCAGCAGACAGACAGACAGACATTGTAAAATTTACTTAAATTACCATTATTTTTCTGGACGTAACAATCTTCTGCACAAACGCGCAATACCCCAAAGACCTTTGATGGTGTTGGATATAATTAATTTAGATACATTAACTTTAATTGATTTTGTAATAAATGTAAATTATCGAGCGATGGCTGTAGCTTTATAAACCTACACTTTTAAAAATCCTGCACCATATTTGAAAATTTATTGTCGCTTTATGGCAAATATTCCTTGTTGTTTTTCTCTCTTTTTAAGGTTGGATTTCCAGACTTAATTTTTCTTTTCTCAATTGTTAAAAATGTTTGCAGCTCTCAGCTAATCGATATTCAAAAAATTGTCTATAAAATATACCTTATGAATAGAAAAGAAGGTACTATGGTTCAAGGGGTATCCCACTCCATTTCAATTTTCAAACTGAACATTTATAATTATTGATAATTGTGAAAATTTAGGAACTGATGATCTTGTAAATTCTCTGAAATTTCATTCTAAATCAATTCTATAGTTATAATGTCTTTCTTTTTTGCTCTTGCCACAGATCAATATCTACAGCTTTATTTCTGAAAACTATTTCGTTCCGCTGTTGATTGGCACGGAACTATCACAGAATAACCAAATAGAAGCTTTGCCGCGATTACTTTATTCGTCCATAAGTTTCATTTCATGTTTTTACAATTATTGTGAGAAACTTCCCCGATAACTTTGTCTCTTACCATTAATTAAATCGTGTTGTTTTAATATGTGTTTTCATTTTCTCTCTTAACCATCTAAAGAGCTTATGTCTTCTAAAAAGCATATCTATCCTGGTTTCATGCTGCTGTTATTGTATATATATCTTTCTAGAATTCTATTATATAAATTTCAAAATTTTGTCAGTAAAAATCTATATATCTTAGCTTTGCCGTTTACTTGCACGCTTGATCATAACCATCCTTCATTTTGTCCAGTAAAAGTCTTTTGTTGGGAAATGTTCTCTATTCTCATTTTAAATTTGTTTAGATATTCGAAAATGAATTTTTGCTTTGCATGAGGGTTCTTCTCCCCAGATCCTTTCAGAATTTTTTTACAGCCCATGTTACTTTCGGATGAATTGGGAAATAATGTGATCATTTCAACAAAACCGGTTCAGTAGTTTAGCTATAAATAAACATTGTTGTAGCTCCAAGAGGGAATTATCTGTACTCAAAAAAATATATTCTTGCAGCAAATGAAAACCTGACTCGATTAATTTTCTAATATAAATAACATTAACGTTGTTTATTTTCCTGTGCAGGTGATTAAGGTGTGAGAACGAAAAACTCTTAACACATGTATTATTTGATTTCTTTTGATCACATTACCTTCGTAAAACATGTCAGTAATTTTGTTTAATGTCAAACAAATGAAAATATTGTTAACGTGATTAAAATGAATCCCCAGAGAAAAAAGCGTACAAAAATTATAAAAAATTTCAACGAAATTGAACTTGATCGGACAAAACGTTTCCAATTTTATCAAACAGCACCGGGAGAACTTGCCCTTTGATAGAATAACTGGTTCAGATAGAAGAAGTGGTGCGCGTGATGGTTCTAAAGCCAAAAATAGAAAGCATTTTCAAAGTGCTTCCTACACATCCGGCAGGATAGCAGACATGTTAGCTTAGCGCTCGGTATTTTTGACATGAAAAGTTAAAACTTATGTAGGTTTAAAAATTTACAAGGCTCAAAAGGTTCCTCAAAGAAACGCTGGTTAAAAATTTAGCGGCTAAAAAAGTGTACGGAAATTGAAGTCATGGATGTGGAAAAGAACGTTCTGGCAGATTATCCTGGTCAAAAATTGTATGTTGCTGATGATTCAGGGAAAGTTAAATAAAAGTTTGGGACCTAAAAGCTGTCTAAATTTCCCAAATTAGTTCTTGATGTGGCAAGCAGTATGCAGTTGCGGAAATCAGTTGTTACCATGGGCTCTATAAATACCGAAATTTACATCAAGGAATGTTTACAAAAATAGCTGCTTCCATTTATAAGACTTTAAAATGTGTCCAGTTATTTTTGGCTTGATTTGGCATCCTGTCACTTATGTAAACAAGCCCTTTAGTGGTACTAGAACAATAATGTGGTCTTTGTACCAGGGGAGTGTTATCCTCCAATATTATGCTCATGTTAAAAGAGAAATGAAAAGCATAAAACAGATATTTTAAACGGGGATGGACTATCTGTTCGAGCAAAATGACAGAAACCACTATAAAAATTCTAATGGAAGGTTTTCCGAAAAAGATTCAAAATTTCATCGGACAAAAAATTTAAAACTGTGAGTTTAGTGATTTCATATATGCACTTAAAAAAAATTCGATCTCGCTATTTAAAACCGCCAAAATCGGTTAACTCGTCGCTTCGCTCGTATATTAGATAATATTGATGATTTCACACCGCCGAATATAGGATACCTCTTTGTATGACACGTCAACATGTCTCCGTTAACTTATAAAAAGCTTGGACTCAAACAAATATGGATACTTTCCGCAAATTTTGTTCAATTATTGAAAAATTAACCTTTCCAAAGTGATTAAAAGAGGGATTGATCTTAATGCATAGTTTACATTCTTAATATTCCTGATTTCTTCTTCGTAAATTAAATCCAGCATTTAAAGAAATTCCTCAAAAACTGATCATCTGGTGGATGAAAATAAACCACCTTCAACATTTCACACATTTTATGAATTTCAATTACTTCTTTGATGAACAAACTACAATTTTTCCACAATTTTTATAATTGTTAATGCAGAAGAGAACTCTTTTAAGTGAAAAATATCAAAAAGACATAAAGTTGTTTAGATACAACAAGGAAAAGCGTATCCATCTTTTATACCTCCAAAATATTTTCTGTTTTGTAATTTTTTTTTTACAAAGAGAAAATCAACGTTCAGATGTTCAGTTGTATGTGCATTCGTATATATCTCGCACATATGTTACGATATTTATTTTTTTATTGTAGTTTTCCATATTAATGGATCCACACCATAGTGTATCTGTGTCTGGTTGATGATTGTTTGGATCAATGTTGAATTCTCGTACAACCAAATGATGAATGTATTTAAGTAAATGGAATAATGTGCCTTTTTGCCAGTGGCTCTGACGATAACGTTGTCGATGAGTCTCTCACTGTGACGACAATATGATGTTTGTTAAATGTTAAATGTTGATGATCATGCGTAGGTTCCTCCACATTGATGTGAATGAAAAACCATTCATAGTCGTGTAGATAATTTGCATTTGCATCAAAAGTCAAATAGGTGTTGTTTAGGGAGATTTATGCGAATTGTATTGTTGTTGCTCTATGAGAATGTGTTTGTTTGATGCCATTTTAGCTTGTCTGCATGTTTGTTTGCTATGAATGCAATAGTTCGGAATCAGAAGTTGGTTGTATATGTTATCGGGTGTAAGTTTTAGACAAGAGAAAACAACAAAAAAAAGCTATATGAAAAAGATATGTTTTGTTTCTTGATTAATAGTTTGAAAGTTTTCAATTCTTGTGTTTAAATATTAAGCCATTTTTTGGAGGGGGAAAATATGTGATGTTGGAAGGGAAATGTGATCACAGTAAAAATAATTATACCGTCTATAAATAAGTGAAATATATACTTCTGTCTGCACTTTTTACGGAACCGAAATTTAAAATATTCCTCGACTTTATTATCTTCTTTTAAGTATTTTTGAAGGAGTTTCAGACAAGATAATTAATAATTTTTTATATTATTTTCGCAAAGTTTCGAAAGAACTCAACTTAAGTTAGACCTTATTTAAAAGTGAGTGTTTAAAGGATCTCTCACTTTGACAGTTATTTTGATTCGAAGCTGAATTGGAATACATTGCATTTTTGTCATATCAGCGTACAGTCGGAAATTTTTGTAAATATTCTCATCTGAACAGCTGCTACATTAATCAACAGTACAGCTAGTAAAAACCAGATGGATTTTCGGCCAAATGGCAGTATCTCCTTATTCGTGGATTGGTTGCAATTGATTTAATATTTCAATTTCATAAATCATTTTTTATTAAATTGGAATTCATTTGAATTCATCTTAAGTGCCGTTCTGATTATACATTCCGAGTGTTTTATTTATATCATTGTAGTTTCCCCGATACTAACCAGGATTCACTTCAGAACAACAGAGTTTATTTTATACATGCGTTGAATATCATGAGCTTGACGTACGTCGTTGATTCTCATTGCTTTGGCTTTTTTGATATTTATGATTTTGATACCCAACATTGCGCACCAGTTTTAGTTCTAATTTTGCTTGCAGGTTGGAAATTTTGTGCGAGAGAAGAAAATATCATTTGCGTAAACCAAATCCTATAGTTGATGTTAAATACTCTATATGTTTCCCCTTCACTCTGAAGAGAATTCGCTCATTATACCATATCATTAAACGATGGTGAATAGCAGAGGTGATTGGGATTATTATAGGGATTATAATTTCTGCTGCTATCCCATCTGCGCCCGTTTCTTTGTTAAGAATTTATACAATTAGAAAAAAAATAGAAAACTTGGAAAAGTTAGTATTTTTAAAATGTTGAATATGGCCTATGTTTGAACTCTTTGCTTATAATATATGACTACCCCAAATTAAATTATACATCTTTTAAACGTTACCGAAATTGGGTTTCAAAAAATCAAAATACATTACTTAGAATATTTCGAAAGTACTGGAGTATCGAGGCATTGAAAAGCATCTTTCGTTCAGCTGCAAAAACTTTACTTTCTGTTTGCGATGCGCAATATCTCCCAAGCGTAGCGGTGCTTTAAATATATCAATTTTCTTACTCTTAACCCTAAATGGGTTAAAAGAAAAACTGTTAACCATAATCCGCGAAATACTTAACTTTTTAATGCGTTTTCAAGAATTTCACACACAATTTATTTAGGCACAAAACAATATAAGATTCATACATAACTTTGTCATTCTTTCCTTTTTGTCAGGGTGGTCAATTGTTTTCTTAAATTCCAAATCTTGAAACTATTTTAGCATACATTTTAAGTTGTTAGTTGTACTTTTTTAATCCTGACACAAAATCAATTGTTGTATTGTTTCGGTTTAATTTTTTTGTATAAAATTTACAAACATCAATGAAAACTCCTTTAAAAACGGTTCATTGAAAATCACCTTTTTCACCTAAAAAAAAGTTTTGAGCAAATTCTGGATTTTGGCAAATAATTTTCAACTTATATCCGTTTTAAAACGTTGACACTTTTGCTGCTTGTAGATCGCTTTTTTGTTATTTTGCACTTTTTTTGCAACACGTTTTTTTCTTTTGATCCTCATTGTGTGATCTTTCACATTCACGCAATACAGCGAAAGAGTCAAAGAAACTGTAGAAAAAAGTAAAGGAAGAATAAAAAACATTAAAAAGAAATACTACAACGTAAAAAGGGAGGAAACTGCTAACAATTGGGTGACAGAAGTTGTCGCGACTTTGATTAATTGGATTTCGAGTGTCGATATATTTTATGCCAGACACCTAAATGAACATTTCGGAGCAACATTAACATGTCCGCATAAAACATGCTTAAAATCCAAATCTGACCAAATAAATCTTTTTTCCCTTAGTTTTGAACACAACTTAACAAGTTTAAAAGATTTCAAGCAAGAAAAAATGTATAAGACAATTCATTAGCCGGATTACGTTATGGACTTGTTTATATATAAATGTGTAAACACACAGATTTGTATGCGTTATATAGATAGAGTAATTTTAAGGTTAAGGTCTCCTTCAGATTTAAGGTCAATAAGATTTTTTAAAACAATGATATGCAACTCTGGTAATGAGTCACGTACTGACAAAGTTTTAATTCTTTTTGAAACAAAATGAAATTGAAACATTATCTCAATAATTGCCCACCGATAGCCGCTATTATTTTACTTTTTAGTCTTTCCAATAGAACATGGACCAGATCGCACCAGAAGAACTCTCTTGATTTTGATATAATGTACAGTGTTACTCAGTTGTAAAGACAAGATAGAGCATTCGATCGAAATTAATAACATTTTACACTACAGCTTTACAAATATTCCGGTTGTTTCTCCATTGAAATGTTTTCACTGGAGTTGAACTTCTACATTCTCAAATTACTTTTGTTTGCGAGGAAGTGAGGATACCTCCAAATTGGAAGAAAGGCATCATAGTTAAGTTACCGAAAAGTTGCGATATGAAAGATTACAATAACTGAAGAAAAATTACTTCAAAGTTAAATTGAAAAAACTCTACGGAGCGAACAGGCAGGTTTAAGCCAAATAGTATTTGCGTAGATAAATCTAACATCCAACACATTATAAAAGAGCAGTTTCTTGAAAGGGGTATTAACTGTTCATGGATTTCAACAAAACCTTTGACACCATTAGACGAACCGTTCTATATTAAACGTTGAGAAGAAAGTTAGTATTCCAGAAGATAAAACAAATCATTAGAGCTTTGGAAGAGGACACTGAACTTTTAGTTCTTCATAACGGCAATATCAGCCAACTTTATAAAGTAAATGGTAGAGTAAAACAAAGAAGCAAAATCTGTTTAGAAATAAGAGGAATCACAAAGGGACTCTGGCATAATAACATTTATAACATTTATCTCTTGAACATTACAAAGGACGTACCCATAATACGTATTAAAAGTAAAAAACGAAGGCTATCCCATCAAAAAACACCCGGAAAGTTTAACCAGAATGGCGCTTGAGAGGAATAGTCGAGATCAAGAAGCGGTGGTAAAAAAAATACGTGGATACATTCAATACTCCAAGATCTATGTTAACGATATGTTATATGTAAAGTCGCAAAAACAACTGCAGCAAACCGTATAAGATGAAGATGCTTCGTAGAAGCCATATACTTCCGAAGAGGCGTATTGGAAAAAATGTTAGAGTATATGTGTCTCGTTTATTTTTTTTCTGTTACACTGTTGGGTGCCTATGACTCCCACAAAACTTCTCTATATCTTCTATCAGAAGGCTTTTCTATACGTGAGATGTGGCCTTTTTTCATCTTTCTTGTCGAAATCACTGACTTATAAGCCAGTATTCAATATTCTATAATTCAATAAATACTCAGTTGTCTATAGTTGTCAGTGAAATAGGTTTATACGAATATTATTAGAACCAAAATGAAAAACTCCTGCATTAATAATTCTTAAGATATTCAGTAATTGTCAATTTCTTTGTGTGGGGAAATCTTCCCCCTTTTCCAATTCAAAGTGATTGGGACTTTATTCGAAAACTCTAGCTGTACTACGTCATAATTAATAATTACTTTTATGTTCCGATCAACTCTAGATTTTTCGATCGAGATTCACATAGTTCTAAAACTCTAGAATCAAACCCACCAAAAGATATAGATAAGTGCCATTCAATTGATGTATCACATAGCGTATTGATCTTGATGCATCCGTTCCAAAATTTCATTAAATTTTTAGGATCTGGAAACTTTTTATAAAATATGAAAAACTATTCTGTTATTTTGTGTAGGAAAATTTTATTATTTTTTTAGTTTTATGTTTAACATTAAACGAAATTCATCAAGTTTTTTTTTTCTTTTAGTTTCCTTAAGTTTTTTTATTATTGTGACCACAACTCAGTGATTTAATTGCAAATTTTCTTGATTTGTTTAACCATAAAAACAATGAAAACAGATCACGCATAAACCTAAAACAAATCTTTTGCACGTTTTACACTGGACTCTGATTTCAATATTGTTTTTTCTTATTTTTTTTTTTAAACAATCAACACACTTAATTTTCACGGTTGCTTAACAGATACAAACAACTGCAACAAACAGCAAAAAACATTGAAGAAAAGAGAAATCATACATCCGTCTAGAGGTACCTTAGAATATATGTTCCTAAAAAGTTACATACAAACGTTTAAATACAAGCTTCATAAGGATTTCATTATTTACATACATACATACATACATACATACATACATACATACATACATACATACATACATACATACATACATACTTACATACAGACATATGTATGTATGTACATATGTTCGATTGTATAAGTATGAATTAAAAGTTTTGTGAAAACAGTTTCATCTTAAAAACTTAACATGTAGTTTTTATTTAACGAGGGCAGGTTCAAAAGAAACGAAAGACAAATTGTATGAAATTAATGCACTTTTGTAGTGTTATCGGAAATATGTTTTCAGTCCGTTCAATGCAAATAGGAACCAAATTTATGTGAAGTTTGTTTTATACCCTACACCACCAAAAATGGTCTAAAATAATTGAATGATCATTTATAGTTCTTAGAAGTTTACTATTTAAAATTAAATTATATAGGTCGATATCTGACTCAACCTCAAAATTCTGAAAAATACTTGTAAACATTTTCCAATAAAAATTAATTGGACTTTTCGTGCCAAAAATCATCGCAATTTGATTACTAAACAAAAATATATAAAATTTCAATGCAGACCTAAATGGGTGCGTTACATAAGTCACAATTTTGAAGAGAATTTTCAGAAATTTGTCACATATGACGTTTTTGGAATAAGAAATAAACACCAAAAAGTGTACATGATGGGACAATTAATTGATCTAACTCCCATATAAGAACCCTTCCCGGAATAGAGTTTAAAGCTTTTAAAAATCGTAGTTATGAACCAATTCTATTGAAATTTGAAATGGTGCAAAATATTTACAATTTAATTCGTGGTTGCAAGCAAAACTCTTTAACTATTTACAAATAGCGATAGAACCGGTATTTAGGTTTCGCTTAGAAATGTATCTTAATTTTATTTGGAACGCGGCTGTTTTGAAAAAAGGAAGCGATGATATGACACCATCGCCCGTAACTTATTGTTGTATGAACATTTATTGTAATACAAAACCCACAAATATCTCCATAAAACTCCGATCTATGTAGCATTTAGTTCAAAAGGAATGATCTAAGTTCATGTGTTATTGCATCAGTTTAAAACCTGAGCCGACTAAGCTATGTCTGCCTGTCGGTCTGTCTGTTTGTTGAAAATATTTTCATACTTAATACAGCTGTCGGAACAACAAGTAGATCGCAATTTTGTACAAAAATTTCAATTTGTTTTGCATATTTATTTTGCTATAAAAATTTTCCACCCAAAATAGAAACCAAAAAAATAGACTGTTGCATGATCTAGCTGTCATATAACATACTTTCCCGGTAAATATGTTATTATTTAACCAATATAAGTCAATATTTTCATAAAGCTCTTATATAAAGCCCCTTCCAAGAGATTGGTTTTGAGCTTATAAAACTCTCATATTGAAAAACATTAACATTACTAATCTGATAAATATTAGCCCATGTTATGTTATAGTTTCCATTTAAGCCCCTTCCCAGAATACGGTTTTAAGCATTTAATTGTAGACCAATTTTATTGAAATTCGGCGAAATGATTTCTCTAACTGTATCGAATATATGTCATTCATATATCACTAATTTTATAAATATAAGTTCATATTTGTCAATAGCCATTTAAAGTCCTTTCTCGGAAAAGAGTTTTAGCTTATGCGGTTCTTGAATATTGGAAAATATATTATTGGTAGAGTGTATTAAAAATTCCGCATAGCCGAATATAAAATTCAACGAGGATTTTACGATTTGGACAAAGCCACAAGAAGGCTTTACATCCTGATTGTCAGGGCCATGAATTCACTGAGAAGTTGAAGAAGTTGTCCTTTTTGTCAATATTATGACAACTGCTACACTGACCATAACGAGGGCATATATCCTAGACGTCTCTGCATGAACACAGATGCGACCATCTGCTCTGATTGAGAGTTACTGTTATGGTATATGTTAGATGTAGAGTTGAGGCTGCTTATTCGTTACCAAATTGATTTTTATACGTAGAATTTCGAATAAGGTAATATCACATATTTTATTGTTCAATAGTGACTTTGCCCCATGGATTCTAAGTGACATAAGTGCGGCTTGACTATAAAATATTCAAATCTCCGATCGAAGCTCTGTAATTTAAACTCTTATAAATTAAGATATTCCCTTCCTTAAATCTGTATAAAAGGTGCGATAAAAGCTTTTAGATAAAATTCCTCGAATGAGGCATAAAGAGAATTTATCGATGAGAAAACACTTTTTATTTTCCACTTTAGTAAATTTCTTTTCCAACAATTTCATTCACAAAATTTATTAAAAAAGCTTCAAATATAAACCTCGTATCTATCAAATTGTTATACATATAACAGTGTTGTAGTTATATGTTGTTGGTCCCGTTGTTGTTGTTGCTACAATCATGTATGTAGACAAACAGACATATAATAAACTTTAAGGAATAAGGATTCCGTGTAAGTTGTAAGCGCATGCGCATGTTTAAGTTAACAACTTGTAGCAGTTCGTGTTTTGTTGTTGAGCTTTTTTTCCGTCCTCTTCTCCTTCGTTTCTGATGATGGTGGTAGTGGTAGTGCTGATGGTTGAAACAAGTATGAATGTGGGTGGATATGAATGACTGGATGGTTAGTTGTTGGTTGTTATTTTTTACACTTAATGTACGTTTGTTATTTCTTGTAGTTGGTTGTTGGCGTTATTTGACGATGATGCTAGTGATGATGAGGAGCAGGCTGGCGATGATAATGATGATGGTAAATTTTGAAACGTTGTTTTGTGTGGTGTGTGTAGTTTTTTGGGATATAACAACAATAACAAAAAATCAATTGAATTATTGAATGATGATGGTGTTGTATCATGTAGACAAGTATGAAAGAACTTCAAGTTTCTTTGGTTTTTTTCTGAATTTTATTTATTATTGTTGTTGTTGGTATTGTCGAAGTTGTTTTGTTTTTAGCTTCTTGAAGAGATTGTAAAGTTTAGATATGAATGTATATTTTACTTGAGTTTATAGCAACAATTTTTTGCAGTTTTATGCAATGAACACAAGGCGCTTCACATTTATTTTACTTGTGTTTTTTATTTTTTTTAATTCACACTTGTGTAAAAATTCATGTTGTCTTGTTTCCAAGATGCTGTTGTTGTATTTCCATTGAAACAACTTATGTATGTATGATATTTGAATGTATGTATGTACATATGTATATATGTATGTCTGTCCATATTGCAACAGAATCATCAACATCAACGGCAGCAACAAATATTGTTTTATATGTTTTCTTAAATTAAGAAGCCAACCAATCAACACTTTTTAACACCAACAACAGCTCAAAACAACAACAATTGACGTTTATATATGGAATTTTTTTCTGTTGTTTTATTTTCCATCAAGACAAACAGTTTTAAATGAGTTTCAATCGTAAGGGTCTTCCATATATATGTATCTACATATATATACACTTATGTATATATTTTATTTATACATATATAGTTTTTTGTTATTGTTATTGTTGTTGTTTTTTTAGCACATCATCATTTATTCTACAACAGCACGACATCATATCTTTCCAATTAAATTTGAATTTATTTCACTATTGATTTTTGATACAAAAAAAAACATGGACAAAAAATGGTTAAATAATATTTCGATTTTGTTTTCTTGATCACCACAAATTAAACTAGTGAAAATTTATAACAATTTCTAAGTATTTCACTCAATTTGATTTTTAGTATAAATTATTTCTAATCATAAAGTTTCGAATGCATAAATTCTTCTAAACAAAGAAGAAAAGATAACAATTATTTTAGATTGATCAAGAGAAATATAACTTAAATTGTCGACTAAGAGAAAGAGGAAAATTTTTATAACACTTCTGATAGGTCATTTTGTGAGGGTAACGACTTTTTAAGAAAGACAGTTTACTCAAAGGTATCATCCTACATTTAGGACAGTAGCCGGACAATAACCAGATTTTATATTAGGACATTAGCCACATTTTTTGCCTGTGTTATGAGAACTGTTCATAATTTTGTTTAAAGTAGATTGAAAAATGTTTACTTTTTTGGGCACAAAATTATCGTTTACTCAAGGTAAAAAGAAACGAAAAAAATTATAATTTTATTTAATGAAATAATACCATCGTTTCAAAAATAACATTAATCCAAGCTTGAAATAAAATTAATATTTAGAAGATATCCTTGCCCACTGTGTCCTATCGTAATCTCAGAATCTAGTCCAGCATGAAGGTTTACCAGCCAGTGAAACTGAAAGCAATCAACTTCTTTCAAAGTCTCTTGATTTCTTTTGGACTACGCCAAGTGAGATGCTTATGGTCATTATTATATTTTTTATAATTTAACAAATTATATAAGCAAGAAGAAAACTTATTCAGCTATAGCTAAGTCCAGCTTTTTCAACGATTGAGCAGAGCAACCATTAATGTAATGTAAATTCTTGCTGCCTCATTCACATAAAGTAATGTGGTGAGAATTGGATGTCTATTCTTGGCTTTGGAAGCATAAATAATTTAGGAAATTTTTCAAACATTCTAAATGTCGTTTCCCCTGATGATCTCATCGGTATTCTTTTGGTAAACAATAATATCTTCCATATCTCACAATGTATGAAACTATTTTTGATGGGAATTGGTTGGAAAACATTACTTAAATAGTGTGAAAATAATTAAGATTTGTTCTTTGCATTGTGAACTCAGGTACCATTAGAGATTTATATCCCTATCCGAGATTTTATATTTCTTGTTGCCTTCTCTATGGACAATTTATAGGAAGATTTTAACGCTCACATTGAATCTAAGAATATCAGTTTAAGGATTATTTTAGGAATCGATGTAATTGGTCGCAAGGACAGAAAATGGCGAGTTCTCTTTGAGCAAATACGGAACAGATCAGTATTTTTTTTCAATTGGAGGATCCTCAAAGCCATTTGGGTTTTCCAAAAGAATAAATATTGAAATTTTATAGAGACTTGAAGACACGGTTAGTGAATTTGTTATTTACAAAGTTGAGTATAAAACTCCCAGCTACTCAAACTAGCGATATCAAGAGCCATATTATTTCCAATTTTGAAATATGTTTGTGAATTCAACCAGGTAAATGAACTGCAGAAATATGATATAAAATAGATATCAAAAATTTTACAATTATTTGTTTTGATAATATTAGGAACTTATCATAATTTTTTTTATTTTCCTTGAGAATTATTTTGTTTTAGCATTACTCTTCGGCCGGACCAAGAAACTTTTCTCTGTGGTCTTACATCGGCAATAATTTCGTAAATTTGAGTACTTTTTCCACTTTGTTTTTCAAAATAAACTAAGAGTTTTTGAAATACATTTACTGAGACCTATTTTGTGGAGCCAATTTTTCTGCAATTTTTCTGTCGGTTACTCTTATTATACTTTATCTTCAAAGAATATCATTGGAATGTTAAAATGTAGTGGTAATTTTCATACACTGGTATTTGCCTATTTCTACTAAGAAATGTATAACAATTCGGAGCGAAATCAGATTTTTTACCATCGGCAACTTCGATTCAAGTCAGGCTCTTTATAAACGTAAAAAAGAATTTATAGCATAACTCAATTGTTGCACTTACTCCAAGTAACTTTCTTTACTTTTAAATTCAGCTTTTCTCCTAAAATTTAGATAAAAAATTTACAAAAAACCTAATGAATAATAAATTTAAATAAAATATTTTTGTGCAAATTTTAAACTGCTTAATTTTTCGAATTAAATCACAAAAGTTAAGATTTAACGGCATAAATGGCTTAAAGCCAAAACTGGAATATTTGTTTTTTTAATTCATTTAAAATTTATGAAGATCAACGTTTTTTCAATAGAAAAATATCTATAAATGTTGATCATAAAACTGTCGTCAATAAAGTTACACATTTTTTTACTTATTTTTTCTTTCCCTATAAGAAGATAATAAAATGTCAAAAGACCCTAATGTGGGCTTGGTCTTTTTTAAAAATGAATAAAAAAATATATATTTGTCTTTTTGTATGTTTTCTATGATGTAAACAAATTTATCCAATTTCTATTTTAAATTAAATAAAAATTATGTTATTAGCAAAAAAAAAAACACATAAACATTAAGATCATATTACCACAATCACATGCATACATATAAACATATGAAAAAACAAGTAAGTAAGTGTTCAGGCAAGCCCGACCTTATAATACCATACACTACATTATTGACTAAAAATGGTAGTTATGAAAAATTAATGAATGACCCTCGTATAATTTTATTTTCGGATTTATTTTAAAGTGTGTAGTGTAGAGTTATATGGGAGCTACAAGTGATTATGAACCGACCCTCGTAAAATTTTGCACATCGATTTTTGCTTAAATTTAACTTTTTGCGTGATTTTTACCCATAAAAGTGATATTTAGAACAGAGTTTGTATGGGACCTATTAGAAATAATGGACCGATATTTTGGCACATCGTTTTATATTATTATATATTATTGCTCATAATCCCTTCATAATTAGGAGTATAGGAGGCACCTGAAATGTTAGATCGAGCGTGGTCAATTTTAATAGGCTTCCTACTATTATTTTGGTTCTTAGCCAAGACCATAATAATATGTACTAAATTTCATCGAGATACTTCAAAAATTACGACCGGACAGACGGACATCTTAAATCGATTCAGAAAGTGGTTCTGATTCGAATGATATACTTAAAGGTGGGTGCAACACCTGCATTTTACAAGCATCGGCACAAACGCATAATAGTCCAACCACCGAAGGTGGTGCTTCAAAGCTTCAAAGAGATATTTTTAAGGTGGCTTGAATGGGACCAATGAGAAGCAATTTGGGAGATCTGCTTAGAATATTTAGGACTTTTAAGGGGCTTGTATGGGAAGCCCATTACAGGAGGACATTTTTATGGAAGGTTAAGAAATATTGAACCTAACATGGTCCAAGGATTCGTTCTTGAGCCAGAATCATAAAAAGCATCGCAATCTATCAAGATAACTAAAAATTGAGACTTGTAGAGTGTTCACAACGTTTACATGGACACCCAATCAGACGGACATCGTTACATCGACTTAGAA
Source organism: Cochliomyia hominivorax (assembly GCA_004302925.2). Lineage (NCBI taxonomy): Eukaryota > Metazoa > Arthropoda > Insecta > Diptera > Calliphoridae > Cochliomyia > Cochliomyia hominivorax. The sequence continues at coordinate 58,262,271 of PYHX02000413.1, forward strand.
AGTGATCCTAAGTCAAACGGTTTACTTAACAGTGATACACTCACCTTTCAGTATACCGATCGACTCAAGTTTTTTGTACGTTAGAAACAACGGCACAAACGCATAATACTCCAACAATCTACGGTGGTGTAGGGTATAAAAATACAAAAATAAAATTTATTTTTATAAAGTTGGCTGCGACTAATGTTTGTATTAATTATATTTAAAAAATAAAAATAAAAAATAAATATTTACAATTAAAAATTTGATATTTAAAATTGTTTTTTTTTTAAGAAATCAAATAAAACTCAATGTTTGTGACTAAATTATGATCAGCTACAAACATAATTTAGTTTAGAAGCAAATGCACTAAATGGTGTTAAAAATCAATGATCATTTTCCCCCACCTTCAATATTATGTGAGAGACTACTGGTTGTGGGGAAGGTACTTTGGCTCAAATGTATATCAAGTTACTTTACATTTAAAGAATTTATTTTTAGTGGAAAATACTTTAGGGAGAAATGGACGTTTTGGCAACTCAGCATCATTTTCCTTACTTTATCTACTAATTGAAATATTCATGGTCTATGTTGGCTCTAGTTGCCAGATTCAAGAACATTTAAAAAATTGAAAGAAATCGAAAAAGTTTAGAAACCGTTGTTATTTTTTTTAATAGAATTTCTTGCGATATTTAATTCATTTATTGTGAAATTTTTCATGCTCGAATAACGAATAACAACTCTTTAGTTCTTAAAAGGACATTTCAATTCAATTATGCCAGATACGTGGATTTCAAAACTATTTATTATGAAAGTTGGTCTTTAAAGAGAGCTGTCTAACCGATTATCGAAATTTTTGATACCATGTTTTCTGTTATATGTAAAGTGTTCGAAATTGATGTGCTTTAAAAGGAACCATAAACCGATCATAAACAATATCGATTGATTGGTACATGTTTTCTTAGCAAAATACTATAGCGCTTGCTGATAATGTATAGTTTTAAGACTGTAGAAGGAAAAATGAAGCACACATCAGTTCTGGTCCACAGAAGACTTTCAATAGCCAACTTTATAGGATGTAAGTGAAGCTGATTTTATTTTAATTTTAAATATAAAAAAGAGTATGATCTCTTCAGATCTTACTATACCTATCTAAATCCTTCACTTTTTATTTGTTCATAGTTTACCCACAGAAATCTCACACGCCCTCTTCAATGCCATCCAAAAACGCGAAGATGATTCTAATTGTATTCTCTTTTTATTGAATATTTCGTTTTTTTTTTCTTGTAAAAAAAGTAGCTATTGAAGAAGCTGTCATGTGAGGTGTCAAATCACAGCTACTCATGCTGTGCAAAACGCGCCCGCTAACGTTCTCACAGCAAGGCCCCAATAACCATAAGTAAAATCATTTCCAATTGTTTGAATTGAAATGAATTGGAGAAGGGGAACTTAAAGATCCACTAATTTAAATGAAACAGTTTGATCAGTTTGAAGTTTATTTCTGTTCTGTTTTCCTAAAAATCATTAAATTCATATTGTTGTAGTAGTGAATGGAAGTGGTGGTGGCGATCATTTCATTTCACTTCACTTAATACTCTCTATGGTTGATCTTTGTTCTACAACAAAAACAACATTAATAATAAAAAATGACTAACAATCTCAATGAGTGAATGAATGAAAGGAGCATCATTTGTAGTTGTTATTGTTGTTGTTTTTAGTGTGAATAGTGTTAGAGGCTTTGGATCGTGGAAATAGTTTATTCAATTTCTTTTCGAAAATACTTTTTGATGTGGGTTCTTTTTGCTTTTTCATAGGAGTTTTGTATTCTTCTCTTACGTTTTCTTTCATTTATTTTTAACATTTTATTCTTTTTGGTGTTGGAATATTTGATGAAGCATCAAATCAGTTTCAATTTATTTGTATCCATTGCAACGTACAAACAAACGAACAAACATCCAAATAATACAAACACTGTGACTTAGTTATTCTCCCCTTCTGGTTTTCATGCCGTATCTCATCGATTAAATGCCTGCTGACGATCAATTTGAAATCCCCAGGCGGCCCATTCATTTCGTATTTTCTTCCCTGTTCATTTGCTTCTTTAAGAGAGTTTTGGGTGTAAAATAAAATTAATTTAAATGTTGCGTATCCATGTTTTGACTTATTTAATGAAGTTGAAAATAGAGCTACTTTGCGTTTTTGTTGTTTTTGCTGTTGTTGTTGGTGTTTTCATTTTCTAAATCACATCGTTAATCAAAATATTTATGTTTTTAAATAAAATTGTTTATGATCAAACTTTAAGTGGTTCCCCCCTTTTTCAAATAATTTTTTCAATATTTATACAAATGATTTTTATAAATATTTGAAATTTAACGTTACTTGATACTTTCAACAAATTTTATGATTGGTTAAATCATATAAATTATGGTGTCTATATTATGACAAATAGAGGATATTTGATTATGATTATTGGACTAATTAGAAATATGATTTATTAACATGGGTCTCATTAATTGCTTTCCCAAATCAAATATTTGGAAAATTTATGTTCAGAATTTATTTAGAAGAAATTTATAGAGCCCTTATAGATTTTATTTTCTTAATTGCCTCTGAAATGTATTGGATTTCACGTATACGTGTGAAGCCTTAATTGGTTTTATCTATCAAGATCTTTATGTTCTATAACTCAGGTAGAATATATGAACTATGGAATAGAATCTAATCGTGACAGTTTTATAATGTTTTATTATAATTTGGTTTTCATGGAAAAGTATTGAATGAGTTAATGATGAGCAATTATCATTAAAGTAATAAATACGTATCTCCAAAATCAGCTAAATTTCTCCAAGCTTTCGTTTAAAATACAGTGAACAAAGAAATTTGGTATACACTAAATGAAATCTAAATCATGTGGAGAATGTTGGGACACGGATTTATTTCACAATCAATTACAATAAAAATTTTTGCAAGACATTTGTTTTTTTTTTTTTTTTTTTTTTTTTTTTGAATAAGAAAACATTGGGATACATTAAAATATTGTGATTGCGTCCCATATTTATTGAAGCCTTGATGAAAAATAAAATGCGTATGTAAATATCAGCCAAATTAATACAGTAGATAAATATCCTTGACGCCAAAATACTGCTTTACGTTTGATATGCTCAAAAGTTTTTTCCGTTTTTTAAACTGTTGAGGTCGAGGTCAGACGATTGAAAAACTTCAGAACCGAAACCAATTAATTCGTTATTCCAACATACAATATTCCAAAATACAGCAGTCCTACTACACTATGAGATGAATGGAAAAGTATTTGCGTGGTCAACAATCGTACGTAATTTTCCTGATCATCCTTCAAAATTTCCTAAAGTTAAACAAAAAGGAAGCATAAGCTGGAATTCTGTTAAAGGAGGCAAATACTATTGTTGGTATTAAAGAAAAGTAAAAGTATATTTGCCACAAATAGACCATTGCCAAAGACCATTACACCAAGTAATATAAATATACCTCAATAGGATCACGTTACTTACCCTGGTTTTCACTTGTGCCATCGACTTGATGTCATCACATCGAACCCAAGAGACTTCAAATAAAGCTGAAATTGTCTAGTCTTCAATGGTTTATTAACAATCATTCACATCTAAGCCTTTAAAAACGTTAGCCTGATTATACAGTCTGAAACCAATATAGACAAAATACACTCAACAATGGCGAATGGCCGACACAGTGTTTATGAATTTAAGGAAAAAACTATCCAATCCCTTTCGCAAAACTTCTGATAATAGAGAAATCAGAAACAAGTCTTCGAGGAACTGACTTACTACCCGCTGATATGAATACTGATCTTCCATATATTCTCCCTTCAGAGACTTAAGTTTTAGATTTAAGATTTGAGAAGCTTAAAACTTATATTGTAAGCGATAAAAATTTCTTGGATTTTTTGCAAAAAAAAAGCAAAATCCAGTTTTGGAACTGAAACCAGTGTACAACTGAATTTAAAATTTTATTACCAACAACAAAAATATATATTTGATATGTCACAAACAACTATAATATTTTTGGGAGTGTTTTTGATTTTTGATTTAAATTAATTAATCAAACATGCTATAAAAACATTGTTTTTAATTGATAGTAAAAATAGTTCTAAATGCAATAAAAAACAACTTAATTTGTTTTTATTTCTTCATTTATTTGCATAAAATATAAAAACCATTAGCAAAAAAGAAATCTAAAATCAACGTTGAAAACACTTTTGGGGGAATTTTAAATGGTTTTGAACATAAATAGAAATATTAAAATAAACCGGTTTTAGTGAATATAATTTAACGGTTACAGTAGTTTTAATACAAACAAATTATTATACCCACTACCATCAGGGTATATGAGGGCATATTAACTTTGTCATACCCTGTGAAACTCCAAAAAGAAAACATCTCAGACCCTATAAAGTATATATATTCTTTCATCAAATCAAAATCTGAGTCCATTTAGCTATGCCCGTCTACCTGTTACAAGCATTCTCTAGCCTAGAATAATTGCTCGAATTTAATAAAATTTAGCAAATTGTGTTGTCGCTTCATTACCCAAAGAATTATAGGGCGATATCTAAGAAAACCTTAAAATTTCGCAAGAGATCTTTCTAATATTTTTATCAAAAAGTAACTGGATTTAAAGAAAATTTAACAATAACATACCTCATCATCGTACAAAAAATCATAAAAATCGGAATAACAGAAAAAAGTTATATGCTGAATTATGTAAAGTATTGATACACCCAAAATCTATATGTCTTATAGGTCGTAATTTAAAGATAATTTTTTGAAATCTGTCATAGATAAACAAAATTAACAAAATAAAAGAAACTAAATTGTGTTGGAGCCATTATTATGACCTGGCACACCATAGAAGACCCCTTCACGGAATAATGGTTTTAAGCTCATAAAACTATTAAGTTTGAACCAATTTTATTGAACTTCGGAACAATTATTTTATTTGTGTCTCTTATGTATGTTAATATTATACCCTCTCCAGAAAATCACTTTTGAGCTTATAAAACGAGTAAATAAAAATAAATTTGGTCCAATTTCTTATAAAGCCGTCTTAAATTTATATTGTTAATTTGGACAATATCGTTCCATCCTTTCTTATATAACGCTCCTTTCCGGGATATGGTTTTAAGCTTATAAAAATTCAGAAATTCGGAACGGTTTTTGATCTAACTGTCTCTAATATATATTATTTGTTTAACCAAAGTCGGTTCATATTTTGCTTTAGCATCCATATAACTCCATTTCAGAAATTAGTTTTGAGACCAATTCTACTAAAAATTTGGGACAATTATTTTGTTTAACAATCTTTAATATATCAATCAAGCTTGCCAATTATCGGACCATATTTGGTTATTAATAGTTTATAATAAGAACTTCCCGGAATCGGTCATCAAAATGTAAAGCTCTGTATTAATATTTATAGATAATTTCAAGAATATGAAGCCTTTTTAGAGGCATTTTTTCTGAATCGTTATTTAAGTTGATGAACGAATAATTAGTTTTTTTGCTGAAATATCAATTTATACTAATTTTTTCATAAAGTAAATGGTGGAGGGTATTTAAGATTCGACACAGATTTATGATTATAGATTTATGACTTTTTTAAATTAAAAAAAATTATAAATTTTATAAAAAATATACAACATTTAAAAAAGTGCTACATTTTCTCTATTTTTTGAATATTTAAACTATTTTTTTCATTCATTCAAAAAAGGAAAAAATCCCATAAATTGTATGGAAAAAGAAATTAAAATTAAAATACAATTTGTTATCGAAATTAATCGAAATTATAAAAACAAAACGTTTTTAAATTTATTCCTTTTGATTTGTAGATGAATTTTATTTTTTATGATTTTTGTAGAGTAATAAAAGTCAAATATCTTTGGGGTCTTTTGTTTATACCCTCCACCAGAACAAGTGGTGAAGAGGTTATATTAACATTGTCATTCCGTGTGTAACGCTAAGGAGAAATCATTTCAGACTCCACAATGTATATATTCTTGCATCAAATCAAAATCTGAGTCGATTTAGTTGGGTTCGTTTGCCTGTCCGTCTGTCTGTTATTGGCACGCTCACTTCCACAATAATTGATGGCGATCAATGAAATTTAAGTAGAGTATTAACTACTGTCTTGAGAAGTTTCCCATTTAAAGCCAATAAAATCGGTTCAGTATGTTGAATGTTATATACCGATTTCTCAGGCAACCTCTAAGTTGAAGCAAAGAACTTTTGTAAAAATGTCAATTGTAAATCGACAAATTAGAATGAATGAAATTTTGCCATAATATTGAACTTCATTACCGTTCCAAATATTATCAAAATCTGTTCAGTAAAATAAATTATAGTCAAAAATACAACTAATTTTATTTCTCGCTAACAGTTCCTGTGTTTAATTTAAGAAAAACTTTATTATACACGTTTGTTTGTGTTTGAAACATATCGTATTTTCTTCACATGCATTTGTGTTGAATGGAATTGAAAATTCGGCATAGCCGAATATAGCATTCCTACTTGTTTAATATTCTCGTTATTATTGCTTTTGTTATTGTTGGTGTAGTGGTCTCGTATATAGAAAATTTTGAATCGAAATGTGTGTGTTTTATGACTTATCAAACCTTTTGAATACCAATTGATTATATTAAAGTTAAGAGCAAAAAACTAAAACTACATGTCGCATTAATTGTTAAGATTGTGGTATTTTGTTGTTATTGTTTTTTTAGACAACAACAACAACAACAGCATACATGAAAATCATAGTCGTTTTGCGTTATGACAACGTATCCAAACATGACGTTTTAAACCAATAAAACTGACAATTTAAAAATTTTATAGTTATGAATTTATGAGTTGACCATAAACAAAAACCATGGCGCCAGTTCTACCATCATTCAATATATTGAATGAGTGACTGTAGTGCATCATATATATGTTTTTATATATGTTTGTACCCTTTCTGTATTGATATTTTGTATAAGTTGAACTTTGTTGTTGAAAGGAAAAGCCACAAATTCGTTTGAAATAAAAATTAAAAAGACCAACAACAACAATAAACAACTATCAAAAAAATCCAACAACATCAGTTAAAGACATGAAGAACGACAATAAACAAACAGTTCTGTTGCAGTTACGGTTTAATGCTCATGCGTAACTTTTATTACGAGTACTTTTATTTGTTGTTCATATTTTTATATCCTACACGATCTTTGGTGTTTGAAATATTATTATGGGTTTCTAATGGTGTTTGCAAGTAGTAGTATATTTGACAATTTTCGAACATATCTTCATTTATCCCCATCTCTGCACTGTTAACTTTAGTTCCAAATGTCTTATCTGCTTCTCTGTAGATATTGTTACAAGTGTTTTCCGAAATATCCTCAAATATTTCACGAGAATTAAAAATTGTGTCACAGGCACATATACTTTCATTTTTCGTAAATCTCGGGTTGGCTATTCCATGTAAAGAGTGGGATATTTAATTGTAGATTATAAAATATTCGAATTAGATTCGATGCTGTTACAGATTTGACACATCGAAAGTCCGCCGTTATTGCTGTCAATATAATTTAATGCTGATAATTCTAGGTTAGATCCAAATAGCTTTGTGATTTTTATTTCAAACATCTCTTACCATTTTGATACAAATAATGTTCCTAAAACTTTTTGTAAATAACATTGATATGGGACCAAGTTCTTGATTGAAATAATTTCCGAAGGCTTTGTAGTGATAATTTTGCACCACAAGTGATTAAAACTATTTTTTTTTGTAAATTAAAATAATAATTTAAATCATATAAAGAAAAATATAAACAGTAAGTATAGTGGTTTCGTTTTTATTTACATATATGTATGATAAGAATTTTTCGATCTCACTCCTTATTTTCAAGTTACTTAGATTTATGTAATGGTAAAACTGTTCTCCGAACCATGTCTTCCTTTGATTCATAAGTAAGTGTAAAAGACAATTTCGTAAAAGTCCAGGCACCAAACAACAACGATATATGTATAGTTGGTGTAAGGTATCATACGATCGGTATGATTTAGCTATAACTACTTTATATATTATTAATGTTTTTGTTATCTGTTGTTTCATATTTTGCAAGTGATTGCTTTTTGTTAATTTCGAGATCATAAAGAGGTTGTTTGATGACTTTTCTTTATTCTTTGTTTAGCGATATGAATTTGTAGTCATTAAGAAACAGAGGTGTAGAATCAAAATAATTAATTGTTACAACGTTTCCGGAAATTGGTGATTAATTTTACCCAAGTGAAAGGTACCTACCGCTTCGGTCTAACAAAATAATAAATATTTAAAAGTTTAACAAAATATCTGAAAAAAAAAAACAGTTCCAATCATTAAGTTAAAATCATGGATTATTCAATCTGGATCACGGTAACGAAGTGTACATACATACCAAATTTTTACCGGATTTATCACATTGGGAGAAGTCACAAATAGTATGACAGAGAATAAGATAGCTTCAATCTATAAACGGGAGGAAATTTATTGTATTCGCCAAGAAAGTACCACATATTCAAGACAAAAAAATTCGTGATGATTGTAAATTAAACCGGTTCATATTCATATAATAGTTTTCCGGAAAGGATCGTTACATGGGAAATATAGCAAAATATAGATAGATATTGGTCAGACTAATAACATACATTCAATAAAGTTCGAAAAATTTTTATGCCGAATTTCAACAGAATTTATCGTTATTTACTAATTTTGTAAGGTCAAAAATATTTTCAGGAAAGGGGCCTGATATGAGAGCTATAGGAAAATATGGACCGAGATTGTTTATATTAATAATATACATTGAAAAACATTCAGAGTAAATCATAGTGCAGAACTCCAATGGATTTGGTTTTTATTTCATTGTTTATATGACACAGAGATTTGCGGGTGTATCAAAATTTTGCATATTTCAGCCTTTAACTTTTTTTATTGATCCGATTTCTATTATTTTTTTCACGGTGATGGGAAATATATAATGGTATGTTATATTTCAATTTTAGTTCAAATCCATTTACCTTTTTTTGAAAAAATTAGACAAGCACTATTTTGGAATTGTGAGGTTGTTCTATAACTTTTTGCCGATGAACCGATATAGCTAATTTTAAATAGGAAACTGTTTAGAACAACAACAAACAATGTGACAGAATTTCATTCAATTTGGATAATTATTATAAGCGTTTTTAACAGACAGACTGACATAGCGTAATTGGCTAAGATTTTGATTTGGTGCAAGAATATATACACACAGAATAACAAAGTAAATAGTAAAAACATGCAGCTTACAATTAAGGTATTTTTGGATTTTTACATTTGAAAAATTTTCCTCTTTAAAAACATTTTTTTGAAAAACAACGAAATTCCGATACGGCTCGCCTTCCTGTAATACTCTTGGACTTGCAATAAATGTATTTACGATAAGAATTAAGAACAAAATTTATCTAGAATTTAATTTAAAGCCAAACAAGTCCAAAAACTAGAAAAAAATTCCAAAAATTGGTAAAAATTCATCTTTGTCAAATCGACCAACTTCTCCCTATTCAAGACCACATTATAGTCTGGTAATCTGAGACATATTCTAGTTTCTGGTTCATTGATAAAGATTCCCAGTCCTGTCCTACCATCCTGCTTAGAGCATTTCGTGAAGCAATGAGTCACTATGGATGTGTGTGTCAGTTTTCCATATGACCAGGATTGACGGTTCGGTGTTGTAATTGGACCCAAATTGTCTGCCCGATATTCTATCAATCATTTCCATAGCGACTTGATAACAGATGATATGATTTGTGTGCCCTACTGTATGGATTAATGAAATTATGGAATCGTACGCCATAAGGGCAATCTTATACAGTATGGGCACAGTCTGCACTTGTTGGTGTAGTCCACAATGCACATATTCCCAAATGATACATTCTCTGAAACTTTTGTAAGATCTTGATGTTCCATTTCACTTTCATTTCACTTTCATCGGTGTCCACCATTCTTCTGAAGCATAAGAATATATAGACCAAATTACGCTCCTGTATAGTAAGTGTGCCATTTTAGCATTGATACCCAATTGTCCTTCTACCTACATATCCAAATTGACCATTAATATCTCTATATATATCTCCCTTATAGTCGTTTCTATTTTCACTATTTCCACTAAGATTTACATGTCTGCCATTTTTCGTGTCTCCCATCTAGTGACACTACGTCTCTGTAACACAAATTTTAACAAATATTTTTGGTATTTTTTTTAAATATTTTGGACACCTACTTATAAATTCATAATTTTTCCTTAATAAAACATGTTGTATACCATCACTAATGTTGTCGTCTTGGACGCAACTCCTCTAAAATATGTTTCTTCTGTCAAAAAAAAAATCATTTAACATCACAAAAGTAAAAGTCACGAGTACAAAGATGAAGGAGCAAAATTTTAGCACAATCCTCATTATTATGAACATATTTTGGAACAACATCTTTCGCATATGTATGTATGAATTTATGACTCTGTGGAATCACCAACCTAAAAAAAATCTCACAAATGTCATTTACTGAATTTCAGTTGTATGTCAGTTGTTCATCATCATCGTCATCATTAGTTAACAACATCTTTGTTGTTGGAATTTTTATTATTATTTTGTTGTTGTTTTTTGTTGCATTTTCTGTTTGATTTTTCGTAAATGATGACTTAATAATGTGTTTATAGACTTTGATGTTGTCTTCATAAATTCAATTTATGAATTCATATTTTGTCAAACATTTTGTAAGTCGCGCATTTATGACTGCTATGAGAAGGAATGTTCAAAATATATTTTTCCGAAAAAAAATTATGACACTGTTGTATTCGGTTGTGGGGAATCAAATACACACTACACTAGTCATAATACCATTAATCTTGCAATCCATATTACAAATTTCGTGGAACTCTATTCAGCCTTTCAGAGTTCGGATTGTTGAGGTTATAAATAGGAAACTGTGGAATGGTAAAACTAAGAATAGGAAATGCTTTAAATTTTCTTTGGAATATAGATTTCGAAAATAAAATAGATGATCACAAAGACAATACAAAATTGTTTCCAAAATTTAATTTGGACCCAGGAGTCTTAATTTTCTTTTGCGTCATATCCTCCCCTTGTGATAATGTAGGGTATAAACAAAAGTCAAGCACAAAAATAGCCTTTAAATTGCAGATGCTATTGTGTCTCGTTGTCTCTTGTGTATCGTATTTAGTAGCCGATTTAAAGGAATGGTATGGTATGGATTCTTTATGAATAACTACTCTCCTGCTCCAGCCTTCTCCAACCACGAAAAAACAATGCGAAAAACAATGTCAGGACACACACGTTGTACGTGCTTTGCATTTTAAATACTCTTTTTTTCTGAATTGTATGACTCCATCATCGAACATCTTTCTTCATCCAACAGAGAGTTTTGACACAAGTGAACGGGACCATACCACTAATTGATCGCATCCTTTTGGTAGTAGAGACTCATTGGAGTCCAATTCGTTTTATGTTGTATGAGTATTGTTGTTTGTGGCATAATAAACAACTGTTAACTAACATGAGGAATATGATGTTTATGTTGTTGTCAGTTATTTCATTTTTTGTACTCTTCTGGACAAAAGAATTCATGTAGTTATAGTTGTTAAAAATCCATACATCTTATAAGAAAAATGTCACAAAAATATTGCCAATCATAAAATTATTGCATGACATTTTTAACATTGTTTTATTATGTTTTTGTTCCTCGTTCTTTAGAAGAACGAGAAAAAAAACATAAAAACTTATTTCACATTGACAGAGTCATATTGAGATTGCAGTTCATTTTAATGGACTTCAAAAATATAAAAGCTGGGAAACAGATTGGCACTGTTTAATTATAGTTGTATCTGCATTTATTAAAACTAATTAAACATTTAAAAGTGGCACTTGAGAAATTAAGTTTTCTCTTATGGGTTTAAGTGAATGTGTTACCCATTTTTTTGGGGAATCTGAAGAGAAACATTGAATTTTACACAATCAACTTGTTTCCTTAATATTTTTAGAAACCCATTTACAGTTACACTTTATAATGTAGTTATATATACGCGTTTGTTTTTGGAATTGAAAAATCTCTATAAATTCACTAACTACATAATTCGAGAATTATTCTGAATATATCATTTTAGTTATACACTGCACCCCACTTTTGCTTCAAATTCGTTCCGTCCGATTGTTACCCTTTTCGTTCTTCAGTTTTAGTTCAAGTTCAATGCTCTCAACAAGAAAAAAAATTTCAGAAACTATTAAATATCCAGGTCTCTTCGTTATCCCAGTCACACTGAATTTCTTGAAAAGTAAGTATAATAATACTTTTAGTGGGCACTTTCTCTCTTGACATTTTTCATCCTTGATTTTTTTTAGCAAATATGTGAAGACTAATTAGGGCTCTAGCTACAACAGATCTTCTACATTAAATCCCCATCTCAGGTGGCGATTTCCTTAACCCATTTCGTCCCAGATTTTTGTAGGAAACAGGTGTCTTATGAGTCTGATTTGGGCGCAATTTTAAGACTTTTTTATATTAGTTTTGAATATATGTTCCCATATAGAACATCTCTCCCCCCTATTCCCATCCATCTAAGATTGTACTTGGTTTTTTACTATTCATTACCGCTATTGAGAGCATATGGCTACCGCAAAGCATTTCCATCATGTACAGTGTACTACCGTTTGCTTTTGCGTCTTCCCATATATGATTGTGTTGTCCTATTTCTTGAAGTATTGAATATATTTGTAGTTTCTTGACCAGCCACAGTTTCTCGAATCCTTGGGATTCCACTCAAGCACCAGTTTGGCTCAACTTTTTGCTGCTATTTGATTTCTCCATATTTTATATTATTAACGGTTTTTTTAGCTTTGTTTATCTGGATATTTGTGAGCATGATCATATTGGTCCAAATGCCACTTTCGCTTAATTAAGTCTGTTGTTTATGTCTGTATCTGCACCGCAGAAATAATCTACGTATCTGAAGTTTATTACACTGAACCAAATGTCGTAGGTAACTTTAACGTAGAACTTTAACGAAAAAAAGGTTTTAAATAAATAGACTTTTATTCTAATTAACATTTAATGAATAATGTATTATTTAAATTGAATAATAGTTATTCAAATTAACTCCGTTTTTTATTAACGAATTGAAATAGTCATATTGAATTTGAAGAATTTACGAAAAATTAACGAAAATTTTTGTTATGATGAATAAAGATTTCGTTGGCTGATATTTAATCTACTTTTCTTCAATTCTACAACATTTTTCGTTAGATTTTCTTCCTTTTTTGGTTCAGTTTAGAGAATTCTAATTAGCGACTTTTCAGATTTCTTCCATGATTTTCTAGAAATATATTTCTTTCGAAAAATTAAAGTTATATCTTCTCTAGAAATTTATTAAATGTGGCCATTTTACAATGAATGAACAATGTAAAGCCGCCCTATAAATATGTATTTCCTATAGATAAAATAATTAATTTTTTTTTGTAACTTAAGACTTACAAAAATCTTTTCTACTATTTAAATTCAAGTCAAACAGCCTGTAACCAACTGAATATTGTAGACATAAAACTAAAATTAAGTTTTAAATGTCATCACCTGTAGACGACAAAAAACATTGACAATAATTTCGTATAAACATTTATTCAGTTGTCATTTGAGAATAAAACAATTTTGTCATTTGTTTTGTTGTTGTTTTTTTAATTTCGATTTAAAACACTTCGTAACAAAAGTGTCAGTCATAATTGTGGCTTGGGAAAAATTAGTTCCAAGAAAATGTACCGGAATTCTGTTGAAAACACGAGTTTATGATAATTTTTGTTTTTAGCTCTTTTTTTAATTTTTTTGAAATGTAGTAAAACATTTCTGTCAAATTTAAAATTTCGGTTTTAAATTTGATACCATTTTTGTGACAATATTTTATTTTTCATTTTAATTATTCCTCTAATGTCAGCATTTAATGAATTTTATTAAAAAAATTAAATTCATTTAGAAGTTTGCAATTTTTTGCATAATTCAGCAAAATTATTTTAAACAAAATTTTTAAAAGTTTTTATTTTGGACTTAAATTCAGGTGCTTAACAATGATTGTTGTTGCTGAGATCAGTTTTTAATGTGTTTTTTTTTAAGTAAATTTAAATGAGGATCATATCTCGTCGCCAAATGTCTCGTTGCAATATAAAATATGATATAATGAGAAAATTTGTTTCTTAGAAAATATTTTGAATCACAAGAAAACGGAATATTTTGCATTTGTAAAAAAGCTATTTTTGAGTTTTTGGGCTGATATATTAAAGTCTTTTTACTTAAAATATCCAAATACAAATATAGGACATTCTCTTATCATTAAAAGCTAAAATTAGTAAATTTAAGCAAATCAACATTTTTCATCTTGAAACTTGATCCCATATAAATGCGATCAAAAAAAAAAAAAAAACAACAATAACAATCAGCAGCAATTAAAATTAAATAAATTTCAATTTAATTTATTTAAAACAATAAAATTGTTTTGATGAAAAAAATACTAATCTTGAAGTGATCTTTTGTATAAAAATTTTGTGATGCATCATAAAATAAATGCTTTTTATAGAAATACCACGAATCATGGGTGGCTTCATCGTATCGATGATAACCATCGTGTGTTTCCTGTACATTTTATTTAAATGGAAATTCACCGAAAACGTTTACAACTCTTTTTTATTAAAATTTTGCTGACTTTGTTTTTTTCGTAAAAGAGTTTGCATACCCTACGCCAGTAGATGAAATATTAAAAATATGCGCAAAGGTTTGTAACTTGCTGAGAAAATATTCCCATTCCTTTCTTATTGACTCAATCACTTTCTGTGTCCATATAACAATATTCACTAATTCATTCTTCTGAATGACATAGACAAATGAAAGAGCCGTAGGTCATAGTTTTAAGATAAAATTTATGACGATCCGTTCATAATTTCTTCCACAGTAGAGTAGAATTGAAGAAAAATAAGTTAAATATCAGACAACGAAACTTTTATTCATCATAATGAAAATTTCAATATGCCATTTGAATTCTTTAATAGAAATACGGTAAATTTTAATAAATATTATTCAATTTTTATAAAACATTAATTAATTTGACAACAAAATCTTTATATTGATGAATATTATTCAATTTAAATATCATATTTAGGTTAAATTTACGAAATTTTAAAAGAATTGGGAAAATAATTGTTGTAATAAATTAAAACATATAATGATTATAGAATATCTAAAGAACTTTCAAATTTGGCTCCAATGACTTCCTCAAGGAACTTTTTTACTGGACAAAATAAAAGGTAAATAGGATCAGGGGAGAAGTTGCCCCCATACAAAGCAAATATTGAATAACGAACATCTAAAGATCTACTTTAGTGAGAATTAAGTCCCAATTATATTTTTCAATACACGTTGATTTGTGATTTATGAAATTTCTTTCGAGATCTAGGAATGAGGAGTATTTTTGTGCAGCAAAGCGCACCGTCAAAGGACGGTGGTAAACCGACCTGCTTGTATTTCTATGAAATGTTACTTACATGTTTGTTGATCACCTGATCTTCTATTTGAATTTCCATGAATTTATGCAAAATATTCAATCATTTTAATTTGAATGATCTACAAAATATTTTCATTCTTAGATTTCTATATTCAGTTTACATTTTCTTTGCCACATTTCATTTAATTTGACGAAGAAAATAGAAAAAATTATTTGACAAAAAAAAATAGTTAAAATATCAAAAATTTTATTTATTTTTAATATTTTTTTTATTAAATATGGACCGATATGGGGCAAATTAATATAATATCTTCAGAACAGTTAGCAAAATAATTGTGTCGAATTTCAATAGCATTGGTCTTTATTTACTCGTTTTATAAGCTGAAAACTGTTTTCGGTGAGGGCCTGATGTGGGAGCTACACCAAAATATGGACCGAGATTGTTCTAATTAAAAATATACATTAAAAATAAAAAATCATTGTACCGAGTTCCAATGGAATTAGTCTTTATTTTATTGTTTTATAAGCTTAAACCCGTTCTCCGGGAAGGGGCGTTATATGGGAGCTATATCAAAATATGGACCCATGTTAATAAAACTTATATTTAAAATAGTTAAAAAATTAATTGTGCCAAATTTCAACAGAATTGATTAAAATTTAAGAGTTTTATAAGCTATAAATCATATTTCGGAAAAGGCCGTTATATGGGAGCTGGGTCAAATGATGATTCCAGGACAATATGGCATATCTGGATTGCACAAAATAAGTATATGTGACAAATTTCAGTAAATTATACTTAAAATTGGGGCCCATATGGGGTGTGTCAAAAATTTTGCATATTATATAACTTTTTTCCTGTTAATCAGATTTTGATGATCTCTTACACGATGATAGAGCACGTACTTCGTACGTATGCTAAAATTATTTTTTTGTTTAAGTCAAATTATATTTTTAGAAGAAATAAGAAGAGTTCTTTTTCGGAATCAGATATCGGTCTATAACTTCCTTGCTTATAAACCGATATAGCTGGTTTTAAATAGCAAACTGCTTAGAATAATAATAAACGATGTAGCCAAATTTCGTTAAATTTGGGCAATTATTCTAGGCGTGAGAATGTTTCTAACAGACAGACGGACATAGCTAAATTGACTCAGTTTTTGATTTGATGTAATAATTTATATACATTATGGGGTCTGAGATGATTCCTTCTTGGCGTTACAAATGGAATGACAAAGTTAATATACCCTCATCACCACTTGTGGTGGTGGAGTTGAACTATATAAAAATTAGGTAAAACATAAATATTTCTGTATGTTACAAACATTAGGACAAATGGTTTATACCCCAACTACCTTTTGTGGTGTAGGGTACGAAAATTTATCAACTGTTTATCAACACTTGGTTAGAATTTATGATATTTATGAATGTTTTGTATCTTGACCATATCGACATTTCCCGCATGAGGTTTTAATGTCTTGTCTATGTATTAGTACGTTTATTGAGTATACGTTCTGGAACCCTTACTTTAGCTATAATCTTTAAAGTGCGACACTCATGCATTACAATATTTAGTTAAAAATTCATTTTCACCAGATAAGATCTCCTCTTTAAAATCGATAATGCCAAATATTTGTTTAAAAAATTTTCTACATATTGAAAGATATCGTGTACAACTATTTATATCTAATATATATAAAGTAACTATACAGCGATAGTTTAGTTTAAATCACATTCATTTGGCAGTAAATACTCGTGGAAAAGTGTTATAAAATCGGCTTTAAGCGAGTGCAATTTTCTCTATGTTTGCGATATCATTTGTGGCACCAAAATAAAAACAGATAAAGCAAATAGTTTTCAATGATTAAATCAAAGTCTGAATCTATCGATTATCACATTTTCTAATTAATTTCGATAATCGATTAATGTCCTGAGCACTTTGATATTTAAAACACGATTGTTTCAGTATTTAAGTTTTTTCCTCTGAAAATAAAGTGTTGCTTTTTACATAAATAAATTAGTCTCTTTTTATTATAGCGGGTTTTTAAAATTCGATGCTGCCGTTTTTAATATCTTTATTTGCATTTGGCGTTCTTTTTGGTGTTTTTACCAGAACTGATCACTAAAACAAACAAAATAAATTAAATGAAAGAAACAAGCTAAAATCAATCGTTCAAAAAGATCAAGATTTGTCACCTCAGAACGTAATCTGTTTGTTTAATTCTTAAGAAATCGTAACCGAATCCGACATTAATCACCCGAAGCCTAATTAAGTGCTGTTTAGTATTCCAGGCGCTTAAGTGGTTTTGACTCTTTTTTTCGATGTTTTATTTATATTTTGGAGACTAAAAATACTAAAATGTTCAACTAAAAGCAAAAAAAAAAAAAAAAAAATGAATAAAAAAAGAAAAATGAATAAAGGAAAGAATAACAAAAATATTGCAAAACACATGTTGAAGGTGTCTCACACTATGGAACATATCTTCCGCTTGTTTGTTATTGTCTATACTAGCATATAACCGCTCCTATCGCAGCAAATTCTGCAATATCATAAAAATTTTAACCTCTACTTTGTTCACTAGTTTTTTTCAGGCAGGAAGGCAGACGTCAGAGAATAATTCCGAGATGGTTTCATTTGTATTCTCGCCACTTCTGGTTGGTAATGACCAAAATCCCATTTTTTGGAAATTTGTCGAAAGAAAATCTAAAATTGTAGAGGCGCTTTATATAAAAATAAATTAATTTAAAATAACTTAAAAATCATGGAGAAGATTATATTTTAATCGTTTTCTCTTTCGGAGTTTTAAGAAATGATACAGTCAATTTTGTTAAATATGCTAGATTTTGTAAAACTATTTTTTATATAAATTTTGTTTTTTTTTTCAGAATTAATATTGCTGTTAAGTGATCTTTGAACTTCAGTCATAGTTATGACACATCCAAAAGGTACAACAAAATTATAATGGTGATGGAGTTTTGGACACTTTATTTTTCGATTTTGTTGAAATTCGTTTTAGGAACTAACAGAACAGAGGTAAATTTAGTAAAGTTATCTCCTCGTTTGTTTTTTCTATGAGGATCCTTATTATACTTGCAATGATCCTATCAAAAGTAACTGATTTATAAATTAGAGCCTTAAGAGACTTGAAATTTTCTCTAAACATAGGATCTATACCTCCTTATGAATTAAGCATATGCTGTACTGAATTCTAGGTGCCTTCCAAAATCCAGAAACCTATTAGACAGTAGCACTCGACAGTAGCAGTCGAATAAACGCCCTATAATGGTACTGATCTAAAGTTACAAGTGCCGGACATTAACAAATATTTCATTTGAAAGCTTTAGTATTTAAGAGTTTTAGAGGCATAAAAAACTACTTCGTTTATTTTAATATCCTAAATTTTGAATGGTAAGAACATCCACCACCACAAGTGATGAAGAGGGTAATTAAATTTTTTTAATTTTATTTGTAACGCTAAAAAGGTATCACCTAAGCTCCATAAAGTATATTCTTGCTTCAAATCAATATTTGAGTCGATTTAATTATATCGGTCTGACTGTCCCTCTTAAAAACGAAGTTTCAAAAATCGCATATCTATTTTACTATTGGAGAAAATTGCATGAAATTTATCAAGGCGTTTTTCTAAATTTCACTAATATTATTTCATTAGTTCCATCTTATATTGAAAATATATAATTCAGCTTTAAATTTGACTCTTCGTTGTAAACAACGTTGAACGCTTAAAACGTTATAATTTATAAATTTATCTTAAACTTAAACTTTATTTAGAAGCTTTTAAAGAAACCTAAATGTTTATTTGTTGTTTTATCTTAAAACGTTGTCCATTTCTGAGATTATTGAAATTCTCATAATTTTTAAATGATTTTGTTCCCAAAAGAAAAAGAATGATTTTGAAGTTTAAACAAAATTCCATGTTTATTTATTTTATCAGTTCATGGGAAAATGACAAAATTTACAACACTTTTTTGATGTTTTGTTTCATCAAATTCTGTTAAATTTATTTGTTTAAATATTTAAAAAACACGATTTATTTTTTGAAAAAAAAAACATAAACATGTACAAAACAAGAGTGTATTGACATGATTTTCCGAGTATTTGAAATGAAGAAATCAGTAAAATATTGGATTGTCACCCATTTGATACTCTACACAAAAATAATGTATTAAGTTTGTCAATCCATATGTATCATCAAAAAAGTGAGATTGAAAAATTTTTAACACACATTTTTTTCTTAAATTTTTAACCCAAATATTATTTTTTGATTAACATCTATGTCAACGATAGAACTTATTATTCAAATTAATATATAATTTGTGAAATATTTTCAACAAAACTCAACTGGGTCCTACCAAAAAATGGGCCAATCATTCATTAGGTAAAGGAAAATCTTACAAACTGCCCGGTTCTAATGTTAAAACAGAATTTAATAACATAAGAGAGGTTTTGAAAAGTGTACCAGATTTTAAATGGGGAAGGATCACTGTTCGAGCCACGAATGCACTGTAAAAATGTTGATGGAATGGTTTCCATAATAGATTCCAAATTTCATCACTATATATTTCAAACTATATTGCTTGGTCAATTGTAGTAATATTATCGAACAAATAAAAAATAAAAGTTGTAGGTTAAGAATATTTCGATCTCACTCTCTTTATATGTATATTTGAACAAAAGACATGATCGTTTGAAGAAAGGATGAAACAAATTATTAGGTGAAGTGCAACACTACAGCTACAACGTTTTGCGATAGGGCTACTCACCCAAAATCACTTTATATAATATGGTTTTGCACGATCAGGGGAATTGAAAAACTGTTAAAAAAAGGAGGGTATTTCATATTCATTACAGTCCAATTTATCGTTTTTTTTGTTGCTCACATTTCAACACAGATTTGTAGTTTCTGTCGTTATTAACATAAAAATTGCTGTTTTCATTCTTTCTGTCTGTCTGTCCATCCGTTCTCCTTTCGTTAGTCGTTATTGTTCGCTGTTTTGTCATTTCCAAAATTAATAAAATAAACTTTATGTTGTCATTAATAAAATGTTGCATTTTCCTTGTTAATATTATTACTTTTTTCGTTGTCGTCTTGTTGATTCTTTGTACTAAAAGTTTTTGTTTTTATTTTCTAAAAGACTCTCGAGCTCTGTTGTTGTTGTTTTTGAATATCGACGCTGTTGTTGTTTTAATTTTTATTTATTTATCTTATATCGAGGGTGTTGAATTGGTTTTGTATCTTATCCACCATATTCAGCTTTTATTATTATTCGCATTTTAATTAATTTACGTTTTATTGATTTATTGACAAAAATGTCGTGAAATGATATGAAATTTATTATTCACAGATATAAACGCATAACGTTGTCATTATTGCTGAAGTGTTTACATTGATTTTATGACATTTGCACCTACACACAAACAGTGTAAAGTGTACATGATTCGTAATTACACGATATAAAAGTTGTTCGATAAATGTGTATAAATTTATATTTGTTTGCATGAATTAAGTGCAAAATTTTATTTATGAAACGGAATAAGAATAAAACTATAAACAAGTAAGAATACTATGATCGGCTATTCCGAATTTTCATTACCCTCCATCACAGTTGCATGTGAAGTAAATACGTTATATTTGGTACATAAACACTCACATTTACACCCACACTTCATGAGTCATAAAATAAGTTATTCTTTTGGCAATAATTATATTAACTTAACTTACAACAACAACTTTAAATATATGTTGTTAATTTCACCAATATCAGTCCATAGATTGTTATAGCTCTCATTTAACATCATTTCTCACATTTAAGATCACTTCCGGGAGTAATTTTTTAACCTTATAGAATTCTTATACATATACCAACTTTATTGAAATTAAGCACATTTATTTCTCTTTATACTATTTTGACAAAAATCGGTTCATATTTTGCTAGAGCTCCCTTTTAAATCCCCATCCTCGAAAGGGGTTTTTAGATTTTATTACTCTTAAATCGCAATCAAATTGATATTGTCTTTGATATAATCTATAATATCATCTAATTTTACAATTAATATTTAGTTATAATCACAAATTCCAGTAATAGTGATTTAGGCTTAAATGGTTCTGAAATATCGCAGCTCAGACATTTAAGATTCGGCACTGTCGAATATAGATCCTTACTTGTTATTGTTTTATAAACAGATTTAGCGATTGTATGTCGTTCTTAAGCCGATTATAAATAGAAAACCACTAAGGACTTTAAAACAATCTGGCAAAATTTCGTTGAATTCGAAAAATTACTCTTGACTCAAATCAACTCAGATTTTGATTTGGTGCAAGAATATATAAGTGATTCCTTCTTGGCATCACACATGCAATAATTACCATAATTTACTTTTTTGTGCAGAGTATAATATATAATACCCCTCTGTCCTGTAAGGCAATGATTCTCCAAATCAAAAATATTAATTTCATTGAAACATAAAGAGTTGTTCTAGGAAAATTATTTAATATCAAAAAAAGATAATTTTGAGATCAATTCCGATGACAATTGCGCTTACAGCTCAACAACAAATTATTTGCTCAATTTATTTTCCATTCAATTTAATTCAAATGCTTTGTATTCTCACTTGACTCTTTTAGCAGAAAATATCGATAGTGTCATTTTTTCCACAATAAATTCAGCTTCTTGAGAATATTCTTGAATTTTTACTACTTCAAATTCAAGTACTTGAAAGTAAAGCTAAAAATTTATCGTTCTGTAATTTCATACATTAATCCCGAAAGATTCTAATATATACAATATTATTTCACCAGCGTAAAAATGATAAATTTAAGTTGCATGAAAAAATTGTTCGATCTTAAAACAACTATGCTCAACGTTGATTTTGCTTCATGTTTTTTTATATGTATTGATGAATACCCAAAAATTTCATTTTAGGTGTGATGTATCGAAAAGTAAAGTAGCTACGATAACTATAGAATTTTCTATCGCATGATAATAAGATCTTTAACGAAACAATTGATAGATGATTTAATATATGTTATTAATTTCAGTAAAAGGCTTCAACCATGGACATATAGAATATAGAATATAGTTCATCACCATTTTATGAATTGCAATATTTAAGATTTTACAATTTCTGTAACAACTGCGTACAAAATTTTAAGTTCTTAATAAATTTGATATTATTAAACATTTTTTAGATAAACAGTTTTTCAATTTAAAATTTTGAACCGAAAATTCTATTATTAAATAAAGATTTATTAGCCATGACTTTCACTATAAACCAAAAGGCCTAAAGTCAACTATTAAATAGAACATCAAAAGGCCATAAATAACCGACTGTTACAACCCCTTTCTCAATATTATTCTCAATTTTTATTACAAAATAATAATTTTAAAATTTTCATTTCAATAAAAAACACGTTTTTTAAACAACAATCTCAATTTTATGGCACTTTATCAAAAAAGAGAAAATAATAAACGAAAAACAAAAAAATATATATTTAATAGAGAAAACAACCCTTTTTAATTTTATTTTGCAGTTTTTGTGTTAAGATCTCAATAACAATTTGATGAAAAATATTTTCTATTATTTTTGTTGTATTTTAAATAGCACTTTAACACATTCACACTTATACACACACGTACATATACACCCAAATACTCTTATAAAATTCACATATTTGGAAAAACATTAATGCAACATTTTCAAAATGCCTTTAGGAAAAATAACATGATTGTGGAAAATTGTGTCAATATGTGTGTATGTGTACAAGTATTGTATGTGTATGGGTAAAGTGTTATATAAAAAAACACAAGTTGGAAAGCTCAAAGTGTTCACAGTTTTGCTCTGAAAACATGAAACAAGTGTCACTTGATGTTTTCACATTTTCCAAAGATGAAGAATAAAAAAAACAAAAAAAAAAAAAAAATGTTAAAATTTGTTCCTTAATGGTCGAGTTGCTCTACTTCTCCAAACTAAACAATGAACAACAAACAACCTACAACAAAGTATTTGTACAATTTTATTATTTTGGCATTAAATACTGCAAAATATGTATTTTGTGTTTTAAATAGAAAATATTTTTGTGTTGTTACTATAATGTTATTATAGTAAACATCAAATGATCAGATTATAAATGAGTGACTTCATTAATAAATAACAAAAACTCAAAAAGACTTTTGAAGGATAAATTAAAACAATTTTAAAGTGCTAATTTTGTAGCAAAATACAAGGAGTGTCGAGGTCCGTTGAAGAAATTTGAATATAAGGAACTGGTAGTATTTTTAAACGGATATTAATTAACTACCCATTTGCCATAGTTCAGAACCATTGGAATACATTTGAATCCTAGAGACGTTGAAAAGCGAAAGGGTATGTTTTTGTAGCATTACAAAATAGTGATTTTACGCTGTTTTGTTGCAGCTGATTAAAAATGGGGGCACTTCAATAAATTCAATGGCTAAAAACTCCATAATGATCCAATCCAAACAAAAAATGCTCCAAAACCACCCAGGTCAGCCTGGCCAGCCTGACTATGAAATACTTGATGAAATATTCTTCTCATATATTCTGGCACTCGAACATTTCTTATAATTTTTATATTTCGAATCCATAAGATATATGCCAAAACACTTGCTATATGCTATACCAGTTATTCTAAAAGTTTTGTGTATGACAGAAGAACCACAATGTAGTGGATGTCAAAAAAGTGACACTGAGTCATCATGATTGCTATGAAGTCTCTTGGTATTTTATTTGACAGTGATCCGAAAATACTTTAAAGAGGTTGTGCAAAGGTCTGCAGGATATTTTCTAAATCTGAATACAGAGTTTGATACATTGTTCTTATAACTCAAGTCAATTGCAATCATTATGTTTATTACAATTAATATGAATCGAATGAATATATTCTTAATCCGATTAAAATGAGTGACAAGAAAAAAATATTTTCAATAAAACTCAACTTGGTTCTACCAAATGTTGGCCGAGCATTCAAAGGTCTGCAATCAGACTGTTTCCAGACTGGGAGGAATTTTCCGTGGTGTAGGTAGAAGCTATGATCCACATGATGTTTCTAAAGCCAAAAAATAGGAAATTGAAGTGACTTTTTTAAATATTCTTGCAATATGAATGTTCTGACTGATTTTTCACAACTACCTGGTCAAATATTTTTTAGTGCTTACATTGATTAGAGTTCATAATATCCACTTATATTTCTCGTGCTTGTCATCCTGTCACTTAGGTATATAAGTCCCTGGGTGGTACAAGAACAATAATGTGATATTTGTACTTTATTAGGAATACCCTTTAAAGTGCCCAGATTTAAGGACAGTGGAGTAATATTCGACTCTTATTAAAAGAGACTTGGAGATCACAAAAATGTGTCCAAGAGTATGGTAGATTCTAAACGGAGATAGACTATCTGTGCGATCAAAGTGACAGAAAGCAATATAAAAATTTTAATGGAAGCGTTTCCGAATAAGTTTAAAATTTCATCACTAGTGATTTATATTTCGTAAATTGTAACAATAATTTTAATCAAGCAAAAAATAATAATAAATCTGTAAGTTAAGCTTTTCATTTCTATTAACTTTGTATGTTTAGAATTTTTCGATGTCACTTACTAGATCAAAAAACATTTAACAGGAGATCTAAGCCATCTAGTTTTTAGAGTTGCACAGATTTACAGGTTGGAATGTTCATAATTTTGCGCCAACATGGAAAATTTAAAAGATACATGGTGATAAATGGGAGTCACATTATATGCCATGTTATTTGTCAAACTTTGTCGTTTCGGAGCCGACAAATTCAAGGATGGCAAAGAGTATGATAATGTATGATAATTTGCTTTATATAATTGATTAAAGTTGGTAGCGATACTACTTTTTTATATACGACATTTTGATTGTTTGGTATTGAGGAGGGTTTACTGTTAACCAATTTTATAGAAATAGTTCATTAGATATTCGACAATTTATATTCTGTCTATAAGATTGATCCTTCTCACCTATTCTGTCCGATTCTTTCTGCCATTAAGTCAATTCTTCAAGAATGTTTTTCAAAATACATTTTAATAATTTTGCTGTTGTAATTGTAGTGGTAATCGATAAATAATATTTGATTTAAATGAGAGTATATTTACCCTGATCTCGCCAAAAAATTATAGTTTATATTATTATGTCTGGAGAAATTGGGATCACTTCTGTGTAAATTAAACAAAAATCTGTACAATTATTAAAACTGTCTCAAACAATCCAAATAACATAAATTCATTATTAAAAGACATTATTTATAATATTAATAATAATTCGTAAGAATTTATTCCTTTGTAACTCTTTTCTCCATGTACAGCAGTGTTAAAATCACAATTTTCTAACCTTTTAAAACTACGAACCAAATTGAATAGAAGAGAGAAAAATAAGAAACAAAATAAATGAAAATTTAGAAAGTTTAAAATAAAATTTATGAGTTTTCAACAACACGTGTTGAAAATTGCCAAATACAAAATACGAGTAACAACATTATTGAACTGAATTTTGCAAAAAAGGATGTGGAAATAATAAAAACCAACACACACGCACACACTTTTTAAAATGACATTAAAAACTGAAAAAATTAAAAAGTCCTTAAGGATGTAAATATCGTAAAAACAAAAGAAATTTAATTTAACTTAAAGGAAATAATAAAATCTAACGGTTTATAAAACGGTTATTTTTCTAATTTACAAATTCAATTATCCAAAAATAGAAATCACAGATTTCACTTATGAATATTAATTATTTCCAAAAACTCATAATGAAAATGTAAATAGGAAGGGAAAGCAAAGCAAATCCCACTGAAAATCTTATCTCCATAAACATGTACGTATGTGTGTAAAAGTAAGTACGTGTATGTGTGTCAACATGTACTTCATGTCCTTACAAACTCATTACTTGCATTACAATTTCGAAAAAAATTCCTGTCGCCCGACACTTGTTGTACAATTTTTTATTGTTGTCTGCTGCCGTCTTTAAATTCAGGGTGTTCTCCTTTCATTCCCTTCTTAACACCTGACAAATTTTCCATTTCAACACCTTAATTTTCTTTTGGGTCAATTTTAAGATTTCAAATCTTTTATTTTGTTTCGTTTTTTTTCTCTTAATAATCTTGTTTTTATTTGTTTTAAAGATTTACTTCCGGAAATTGGGAAGTACAACTTTATTTTGGGATTTTTTAATATGTTGACGTTCAATAATCTGACACTTACAGTGTTGTGATTAACGATCATACAACGTGGGCGACATTTTATGTCAGTTTTTTCTGTTTGTTTTCATTTTTGGTGAGAAGATCTTCATTAAATGAATGGAGTTGGTACATCTTTGATTTCCTTTGTATTCTTGCAATAATTTAGTAAAAGTCATAATATTTAATGATTTTTAGGGAATAAAGGTTTGGACTTCATTTGAAAAGGGAAATGATTAAGAATTCAATAACAAGGGTCACTAATGTAAATTCCATGTAATTAATGTTATGGGAATGAATTTGGAGATAAAACAAAACGCATGATATATATATTTGCGATGTTTAAAATGATCAGTAGACTTAATTCAATTGAAATTTTAACTTTTGACGATCCACATTTTTTGTCAAAATTTGCCTCAGTGATTATCGTGACTTATTTAATGTTGATCAAGAGACCTACATTGGTTTACGACTCTTCTGCCACAATATATGTCTTTTACAGAACGGCTAGGGAACACAGATATTTCCTCAACATTGGAACATTAGAAAATGTGGCAATATTTCAGAGACTTATATAAAGAAATGTCAAATAATATTAGTCATAAGACCTGATGCGAAAATAAACTTTTAGCCCGTTTTTTTAATGTTATCA
Organism: Cochliomyia hominivorax; assembly: GCA_004302925.2. Lineage (NCBI taxonomy): Eukaryota > Metazoa > Arthropoda > Insecta > Diptera > Calliphoridae > Cochliomyia > Cochliomyia hominivorax. The sequence goes on from PYHX02000413.1 coordinate 58,289,721, forward strand.
TATTTTATTAAAAATTGCGATCAAAATAAATCTTAATAAAATTTACATATCGGAAAATCTGACCTTTTACTTGATTAAGGTCAATTATGAGCAGCACGCTTTTGGAAAGAGTTTCAAATAATAAAATGAATTAATTTAAAAATTCCCTCCCAATTTCCCTTCTCAGACAGCATTTCAGAAATGTTTGATCCCTACACCACCATACGCGGTTGGGGTATTATGAACAAATGTTTGTCATATACAGAAAAATGGTTTTACATCCACTTTTTAACAAATTATTCAGAATTACATTCATTGTCGATACGACGATGTCTATCCGACCTGTCTGTTTGTCTACATACCTGGCTGTGCTTGAACAGAAGTTTTAGATACATCATCATGAATTGAGCCAAGGACAAAGGAAATTACTTACATTTCGTTATTTAGTAGCTCTAATACAAATGTTTTCTCAAAATGAGCGTTTAAACTTTTTAAACTCGCAGTTATAAAAATAATTTAATAAAATTTTTATACAAATAGATTTCCTGTTCAAACCCACTTGCCAACTTTCAAGTTCGTTTTAAAATTGCCGAAAATCACTTTTAAGTTCATAAGACTGAAGAATAATTTTGGAATAACTCTTTCAATACCAATCTCTTTGGCTCTTCTCCCCAGAATTAATGGATGGAGAAGGAAAGCTGTCTTGTGACAATAATCGGCACATGCGCTGTTGTAGAGATGTCCATAAAATTCTGAAACGGAATCATGCAATTTTTCCATATACGCTGAAGCCTTGTAAATGTAAATGTATACACATTTAACCAAAATTCTCTGCAAATAACGGTAAATAAGTCTAAAGGAAAATTTTAGATTGGTTCCCATGAGGGTCCCAATCTACAGTTAGTGAAGTCATTAATTCAATTTAATATATTGGACGGTTTTCATTTTGGCCATATGATTGGATACGGTCTTGGGCTAAATACTCTTCATATAAAAAATCAGGGTATTTTTTAAAAGTTGGACTTATTATCTTAATATTTTGAAACAACTTTCTGTGTACTTGGAAGGAATCAAAGGCTAAATATTTTCGGTAGGATCAAGGTCATGTAAAATAAATATTAAAAAATTATTCCTTTTTTAACTTATAACTTTATGATGGGATAAGAGAGGGAGACAAAGAAGTTTTCTATTTAAGACCAGCGAAATCGGTTCAGTATATTAAAAGCATATCTGAGGCAACCTCTAATTTCCAAAGCGAACTTTCTTGTGGAAAAAATTGTAATTTTTGAACGGTTTAATGGATTTGCATGAAATTTAACATAATGATTCAGAACAGTGTAGCATTGTAATTTTCGGAGCTTGAACTTCTGAAACTTCTCGACTGTTATAGTTTTATGGATGCAAATTGGGGTTATATTTTTGTCATATAATATTCAACATAAACTTAATGTCTTCTCCTCACTTTACTGCTTTATTTTTCTGCAAAATTTTCTCAAGGTGAAAGTTTATCGCAGATTATTTAGAAGCATAAATCTTACTGTCAACATATTTTTTTATTTTAAAATTTGAAATTTTTTTATAAAAAATCTCCCAAACGTTAAAAAAAGGAAACTATAAAAATATAAATTTTAAAATATGGTCAAAACTAACGGAAACAGACTTTTACTGTCTGTCAATTTAATATTAAAAAAAATCAATGTCCTTTTCAATAGTAATGTCCTTGGATTTACAAAATATATAAATACATATATGAAGAAGAGAACAAGAGGAAATATGTTAATAAAATCATGTTCTCAAACAAGCTGTTCTCCCGTGTTGATTGGAAAAATATATACATTTGTCATTTACTGTCTGTCTCCGTAGAGGAAAAAGAGTGCAAGGGAATGAGAACAAGACCACCCGTTGATGTTTTCTACTTAACGACGATATATAAGAATAAAACCAACATCCTGGCTGGTGAGTCGAAGAAAAAGAAGCGTGTGTCTCCTGATGGTGGTCTGTCCCTGCCATTATTTTAAACATAATTTTTTATTCTCGAAAAAAAGTAAAACAATTTTGTATTTCATTTCAATTTAAATACTTCAATTCTTATGGATAAATAAATGGTTTAAAATAAAAGAAAACATTGACAATATAATGAACATTGTTTTGATATCCTTTCTTTTTATTCTTCTTCTTCCTCTTCTTGTATTAAATGGATAGTGTGTCCTTTTTTCTGTTTCTTAAATATGTGTTTGTTAAATTTATAAAAATATTTTGAATGTTTTCTTCTTTATTTGTACACAATTGGGTTATTGTCTGTTTATATATGTGAGCGAATGAGTGAGTGAGTGTGTGTGTTTAATATTATATTAGATATATATTGTATACTTCTATATAGAAATGATTGTTCGAAAATAGAATCATCATCATTTATCATTTGCCATATTGTTTCAATTCAATTCTGTTCTTTTCTTTTCAATTCAATTCAAAAGATTAACATCGTTATCAAACTTATTTTTCGCTTCATTGTACATTATAGATGTAAATAGTCTTTATATGTATTGAGACAATATGCGTTAAATATACACACACATATACATTTATTTATATTTTATTTAATGTTAATGTTTGTATTTGTTTTGTCAACTAAGTATCCTTGTAATAAATATCAGAACAATTTATTTATTTTTTTTTAACGAAGTATCAATTCGTTTGTCGTTTTTGTTGTTAATATTGTTGTTGTTTATTTTGCACTAGTGTTGGTGTTATTTAATATTATTTAATGATTTCGTTTATAAAACGGAAACCTCTAATCTGACCATGTTGTTGGAACGCATTGTTGGGATGGCAATTTAGGGATGAAAATTGATGATTTTGTTTTAGACGATGAAATTGCGTTTTGATTAAAAAATGTTTAAGTGAGAAGAGTAATTTATTTACAATATTTCCGGAATGAGATAAAATTAGAAAAGAAATAGGAAGTGGGTAAAAACGGGCATGTTATGGGCTATGAAAAGTATCTTCGAAAAATTTTGAATCGCCTTTTATTCTATATGGGAGCTTAAGAAACTTTCAACCGATTGAAGTAAAATAAAACAGGATAAGTGGTATAAGATACTAGATCTACAGGAGATGAGTGACTCGCAGACCAAGAGTCGTCCGTGTCTTTACTTCACATATTTACAACCAACCAGAACTACTTGGAGTAGTTCTGCACTGATACTCCAGAAGCCCTTGAAACCACCTTTTTATGCTATGGAAGTTTGGAGTAAGTATTGCATTACTAAGATGCTTCACACTATCTGACAACATGAATGCAACGCCATTTAGGTTAGGTAAGTGAAATATTATGACTTATGGAAAATATAATTTAAGTTTTCCCCGGATTACTTTCAGTTGTTAAAAGAGAGATTCAATCTCTCTTTTAGTGAGCAGTGATCATTGAGTAGAAGGGTCCACCTTCGAGATACTCAGAATAAAGTATAGGGGCCAGATTTTCCTCGATATCACGCAGGACCATCTGACCTGCACCACCACAACATGACAAGACAAGAATGACAATATTCTAGATCCACAGTAGGTGAGTAATTAGCAGACTAGATGCTGCATTTCCTTATAAGCAAGATCTGACTCACTTCTATTCAGTTCATTCACAACAAAATTGTCGGTGTTACCAAAGTAAATATTTATCCAGATAAACTCCAGATTTGGTGGATTCGCATTTCTTTAAAGGACTATCAGTACAAAAGCGAATCTTCCATTCTCTTGGACGAAATCCCAAGAGGAGGAACATAGAAACCATAACTTACGCTGTTTTTAGGATTTGGATCCATCCATATTAATTTTAATTGTGTGTTCATCTTCAATAAAATATACATCGGCAGCTATAGCGCTGTAAATCCTATACAGACAATTGGTAGGTACACATGGTCAATGTTATTTTGAGAGTTAAAATGGATACGTGATCGTATACTCTACTTGTTCATGGACTAATCCCTAATTGCTCTTCTGCACAGATACCCCAACATTCCTTTCAAAACATTTCTATGTTCTATGACAACTTAAGTTCAACGCCATTCAGTCTAGGAAAAGTAGGGATCTGGTATTTCCAAGTGAAGAGTACAAATTTTGCAAATTGGCATTTGGACTACTACTTAAGCAAAAATCAGCGAGAAGTCTTAGTAAAACTTGTGATATTGTTATATAGTATCTAGAAAATTACCTCAAATACTTAACTTTTCTCTCTCTTTGGGAGAGTCCCTATTCGCGGCTCAATATATTGTAACAAAAAATTATTTGAAAAACCAAATTAAGTTTTATTTATTATTGATTTCCATCAATTTATGGAAATGTTATTATTGATATATGTTTTATGTAAGTCACTTTCATTATTAATTTCTTTATTAAAATATAATACAAAGAAATATTTATAGGACTGAAGGATCCACAATGTCTAGCATTTCTAATATTCACTAATACATGGCACTTCATTTGTTAAAAAAAAAAACATTTAATAATAATTTCCACTTCCAAGAAATTCTATTCAATTAAACACGAATTGTTTAGTCCGGTTTAAATGAGAGAATAAGATCTCTATAAAGGTCATTCATTTATAGAAAATCCCCATACAGATGTCCTTTTTACAGCCGTCAAAATATTTAAACATCAAAAACCAAACAATAATAAAACCAAAATTATAAATATCGAAATCATATAAAGAATTGAAAATAAATCGTTTTATTATAAATGATCTTCAGTGGAAATTGAAAATAAAATCTAGAAAAACAAACGATTCGAAATTCCCTTTTATTGTGTTTCGATATCCTGCCGTGTTTAGATGACCACTGGGTTTATTTATGAATTTTATTTCTTTTTTTTTTGGGGGAGAAGAAATCAAGAAAATATGGACTATAGAAATATTTGACAACAAAAGGTGTTACAATTTGTGTGTTAAATAAACTATAAATTGATACACAGAGAAGATTGAGACAGAAAGAGAGAGTGTGGTTTCGCAATTAAGAACTAATGAATATAGAATTGTTCGTCATCATGTTCATCCACATCTTTTGGAATGACTTCATTAAACTATTTATTGAAATGTTTGACATAAAAGAGCAAATGTGTGTCTGGTCACCACCCAGTGTTAGTTTTTTTATTTTCTCCTTTTGAGTTATAGTGGTGGTCATTTTATGGTAAAAGGAAATAAATATATAAACACCGGTTAATTTCATGCTGTGTATTATTGTATTTGTTTTAAGGTTTTAAAGGATAAATTCTAAAAGAGGATATTTGTTTGTATGTTGTAAAAAAATAAATAAAATATTTTGAAATTTGTTTTTGGGCTCATCAGTAGTAAAGAAAATGTTTTTAAAACTGTTTCGAATTTCAACAATAAAAACATATGTGGGATTAGAATTTACATCCTAAAATATCCATGTTTTCTATATATCACTTTTAACATTTTTATGACCTTTAATTAAAAATTTTTGTTGAAAATAATCATTAAAAATCGTATAGGTAGGTGGAGGAGACTCTTTGCGTTTAAAGCGCGTTGGCATACATCTAGGATACTATATCGCTTATTATACCCTCATAGTCTGGGGGAACCAAGTACAAGAATTGTAATTTGAACTTTCGCTGTCTATATGTTCCCAGATCCGAGACATATTACAGTTTCCTATTCACTTATAAACAGTCTTAGTCCTGTTCTATCATCCTACTTGGAACCATCGAATAACTAAATCACTTGGCTAACTAATGTATTAGTTAGCCGAGTGATGCAAGTGCAGCTATTCTGTTAATTATTCCAATATCAATTTGATAATCACGCAGGACATTTATTATATGTTGATAATATGAATTGTGTATTTAGTTGATCCAATATCTTAAATAATATTCTTTTTAATCCTCTTGTCGGTGTCGTCTTTTTAGCGCACTTATTCCTAAGCAGTACAAGTTCTTAATGTTACATTTCACTTCAACCAATGTCCCCCATACTACTGAAACGTAAGTAAGTACGCTTTTCTGAAACCTAAATGCCATTCTAAGAGGCTCCATTTAGATTCAATAACCCTTCTTCATATTGACCAACATCCAGTTCATTATTTCAAATTGAAGTACTCCCGACGGCTTCAGTATTCTCTCATTGGTCTTCGGGAATTTTACAAGACGGAATCACTTTCTACCAACTTTAGCGTTAGGCGTTCGCACAGACTTCATAATTTTTTTAACTCATTGCAAAATTGACAAGTAAAGTGTTAGTATTGAAAACGTTTGTCTTTAACTCTACCGACTCTACTTCCAGCGTTCCATAGCTCACGAATCCACTCAACAACATGTCGCGTTTTATCATAAGAAATCTTTAAACTACCCATCAGACAAATTCTACCTAACGCCCTGTTAACACCATCCCTCATAATCGCCGGTGGACGATTTTATACAGGATGACTTTATTGTCAATGCTTAATTTGGACTGATGGTTTATTAACCAATGTAAGCTAAAGGTTTTCAACTTCATATGAAGGCTTTTGGTTTCTATATGGCGGCGCCATGTAAGTCGCCTATGGGATTATGAGGCATGTTAACACCATCCCTCATAATCGCCGGTGGAAAGTTTCCTATATTAAGAGCGAAGGTGACGTGCTTACTTTTCAGTTCGTTTACCTTTATTCTCCAATAAATATCTATGAGGTGCAATGTTAGGGTCCTTGTGTGCAAGGTAATCACATAAGGGCAAATCAGACGTGTTGAATAGGACTTATGCAATACTTTATCAATGGTTTGCGCGACATCCAAACATATTGCCGCACAATACTTTTTTTTAAAATGATCATTTTATGTTTCCAGTTAAACGGTTTCCCTGTTCAATAGTTCCGCGCTTTTCTTGAAAACCAAACTGGTGCACTGGGATGATATTTCTATTTTTTCAAATATTTTGACAAGCAAGGCAGTAGGCTAATAGGTCTATAGGATGATGTAATCATCAAATTCTTTTCAGGTTTCGGTATCATTATGATCTGCGAAATTTTCCATATCCTGGGAAAGATTCCCATTTGTATAAACGCGTTGAAAATTTTAGAAGGAACTATTATCGCCACATTAGGTAGGTTTTTAATCATATCCAGGTTTGATATTAATATTATGTTAAACAACTAAATTAATATCCTCTGGGCTAATGACAATTTTGTCACAGTTTTCTGTTATTTATTTTGCTTTTTTTTCCATTTCGTAAGTCGTTTGCCGGGAAATTCGGTTGAAAAACTTGACTAAAATAGTCTGCAAATAAGCAGCTTTTTCTTCTGAACTACGCAATCAAAATTATTTTAAAATTTAAAATCGTTATTTTTATTAAAACTTATCAATTGTTTAAATCCTTAATTCATTAAAGATATTTTGCAATAAAAATATATTTTTGTACGAATATATTTTTTTGTAAATTTAAATTACAAAATGAAAAGATTATTATTTTCCTGAACAACAACAAAATACAGCAACAATAAGCAAAATAATAATAAACATAATATCAGACAATGTTTGTTTTGTAGTTCTGGTCATTTCATGGGTAAAATCATGACCACCATATTATTACGGTAATTGTATGCAATAACATTTGTCCGGTTTGTTGAACATTTAAACACAAGCAAACACACACTGGCTCACTTACTTACGCACACATATGTTGTATGTGTTGGTACATGTAAATATTTATCTTTGACATCCTATAGACCAATAGACCTTTGGTATCACATTTTATGACATTTTTGTAGCAGATTTTATCTGATAAAAATTATAGAAAATAATAATTTCAAATTGTCGAGAAAAACTGGATCATAATGTAAATAAGGGAAAAATGTGAACCTATCCTAAGCGTATCCACATGGACAATAGTCTGACTATCTAAATGACGTTAATGGAATCTTACTCTCACTATAACGTAATATTTAATCTGAAGTAAAATTGTTAAAACTGTCTCACCGAAAAATATAAAAAATTATTCTGAATCCCTAAATGTTCATGAGGTTAATAGATCCACAAATGATACACACCGATACATGCATACATATACACATGTGTATGCTGACAAACAAAACATATGTTCATGTAAATGAACAAGGACAATGATTTTAACACACTCTTACACAGAACCATGCAATTTTTATGCATAATGCGTTTTTGTTGCAGTTGCAAAATTGATGCTGCTGTTGTTGTTGCCTTATTTATGTTAAACTATGGACACTAAAATAAACGAGTATAAAAATGTGGCAAACCGCAGTGAAATAAAAAAAAACCCACACAAAAGTAAATCGTTGAACTGTAAACATGTGGGAAAAACACTTTCATTAAAAATTTAATGACTACACTAACAACAGTAGCAACAACAAAAACAAAACTATAGTCTTTATAAACAACAGCAACACTTTTACATGCGGATGTATGCAACACATATGTTTGTCAGATTATTTGATTGTTTAAATGTCCGTCCGTCTTTCTGTCTATCTGTTTACTATCTGTATGTGCAACAACACGTAATAATGTTGTAGGTGAAGCTAAAAGTATTTAAGAGATTTTTTTTGTTTGTGTTGTTGTTGCAGCTTTTTGCTATTATTATTACTACAGTTGCTGTTGGCGTTGTAGCTGTTAGTTTAAGCAAACTATTGTAATTTAACCAACCAAACAAACCCAAACAAAAAGCCACATTACAAAATATTCCAAAAGGATATTATTCTGTTTATTTTTTTTCTCCTTTATTTGATACTCATTTTGGTTGATTTTGGTTATACTGGAAAAATGTGGAAAATCTCAGTGTTAAATTTAGGCCTTTAGTAAAATATGCAAAGTGTAGTAATTTTATAATTATTATATTGATTGGGAGAGAAAGTTATTTCATGTCCTTCGGATTCCGCTAATGAAAAATCCAATAACAATATTTTATTTGTCTATATTTTGAATATCAGGAAAAACTAAAAAAATGATATTGAAAATCTAAGAGAAAAGAAGTTAATTTCTCCTTCGACAACATAATACTAATATTTTTAGACCGATATGAAAGTTCACAAGTGTATCGCTCGAAAATGTTATATTATAGAAAAAGATCTATTAGGTTAGTGCATATTTGTGGCCAAAAGTCGATTTTAATGTGTAATTAGGTTGAAAGAACGGAGACAATGGTGTCAACGCTATAGTCATACACCTTAACCAATAAGTAAGTGAGATTGACTATAATCTACACATACTACGTTAATAATATTCATTTCACACTTTTGAGATGTGTTATCTTTGGTAACGCATCATCCTTGAAGCCATAGGATCCATTATTGACAGAGCACTGGTGTAAGGAGTGTTACATTGTTTCGACGCCGTCCTCACATTCTCTGTTTCCATCAGTAGTATTAATTCAAGTAACGTTTAACCCTAAAATGAATTCGTAAGAACGACCATAATTTTACTCAGCTCATCTGTATTTTTGCACTTTTTTTTTTTTTGAATACGATTTATTATTCGACGTATAATTTACTCATCCTGTGGGAATATACAACAATTGCCTGACTCACGCATACAAAGCAGTAATTGGCAAGTCTCTATATTGGATACCTAAGGCTTTAATTTCCATAGTTCTATTTTTTAACCTTCCAACGAACGGTCGATGAATCTTATAAATAAAACGACATATCTTCATCAGGCCAAGACAAGAAGTAAACAGTGTTAGATGAAGTTCCACATAGAAAAGTCATTTCTGCAATATGTTCGTCGCAGCACTTCAGTTTTGGTGATAAACATATATTGTTATCGCCAGCGTGTTTACTATTGAGTCAAATTTATTTTAAGAATAATTTTGTTCCTGCAATATTATTATTAACAATAAATTAACAATAATATGTTGGTCGCAATATGTTAAAGACTCAGTTACAATAAGATTATTGTAATAAGATCAAAATATTAATTTTAAAGTTTTTAACAAACAATAACATTACGAAAATTTCCACAAAATTATTTCTATTGGATAAAAATATCATTATTTTTTTCAATTTACTTCGATAAATGGCATTCACAACTACAATATGGTTGAGCGACAACTATATTTTATTCTCGCATAACTATATTTTGTTGGTTTATTTGAAAATATTTACTTTATTCGTTTTCATGACAGAAAAATTTACTTCATGTTTCACAATAAGTTATAATGGGGATCGGAAACTGCAATGGGGACAACACCTTGAGTAAGGAACTATTAAATACAAGACCAAAGTGGAACTCCTATCTTAGAATGACACATTAGCTCCGCAGACTGCTATTTAGAGCATTGCTAATATACTCATCAGTAGTATAATAGATATCAAGTTTAGAAATGAACTTCAGGGGAACAAACTGTGCTTTCATGAGAATGGAGGAAAATAAAAAAATGGAATTCTCTATGTTCTGCCAAATGCAGCTTAAATTGTAGAGAAGTTCACTTCAGGTTATGCTAAATCATAGAACAAACACTCGTAGGGACAAAAATAAATAGGAAGTACTTTAGTGTGGTATTAAAATGTATTAAAATAATTAATCGCTACACCAAAATAAGAAGCATTTAAAAAACTAAATTGTCTGGAATTTTGCCCAACGAAATATTGAGACATTTGAACAGCATAGAATTTCATGACTACGAAGTTTTTAAAAAGTGGTGGGCATATAAGTTATAGACCGAGATCTGAGACAACATTATAATTCCGAAAATATCTTCTCTAAATTTTTTTTAACAAAAAATACCTGAATATAATTTGTCATTTATATTTATTTGGATGCAATAAAAATAGAATGTGCTGAAAAATAGGAAAATAGTTTTGAGCTTATAAATTAAAAAGTTCCGTATTTTGCGAAGGCCCCTTCCCGAAAAGGGGATTTGGCTTTAATTTGACAAATATCTTTATAATTTCAATAATATATTACTATATTTCAATGAAGTTTAAATTAACGAACGAATAATTAGATCTCTAATGCATTATCTTGAACTTGTACCAATGTTTTCAAAACGTAACTGATGAAGGTTATTTAAGATTCGGCACATCCTAATGGAGAATTCTTACTTCTTTCTGGTTATTTTATTACGCATCTTAATCGAGTAAAATTTGATGAGCTAATTTTTCTTTATCCATAAAAAGGCAATATAAATTCCACTTCTTGAAAAAGGTTTTACGAATTAAACAGGTTGTGCAATGAAAGTGAACCTAATAAGGGGATTATGCAATTTATGAAAAAAAATTGGAAAACCGTATATGATATTAGTTAAAATAGCCCTTATTATTCTGTTAAGCCTCATATCCATGCACCCAGACCAGTGCTATGTTCCAATGATGTACCATCCTACTTAATGATGTGCGGCATTCGCAGACAAGATTCGATCTCTTGTAATAATATCTCGAGAATTTATCCTATAATACCTCGGTCAAGTGGTCGATCTCACCCAGAACTTTTTATGAACAAATTTTCGAAAATTCATCTTTAAATTTTTCCATTATCCTTATTCTGTTTATTTTCCATTTATTTCTAGATGAAAATAAAAGTCACCAATGAATTTACATTCGATTCTGTTTTTCTCTATTTTCCTATGAAAGAAGACATAGCTAGGAAATAACTCTTCTCCTAACCCAATAAATCACTCTAAATATGAACAGTAAATTATATTTCTCACTTAAGCGATGATTACCTGTTTCTACTCTCCTGAATGTTTGTATTGCAATCAACATATGTTTTAGCTTATACGAAAACATAAAGTGGGAGTTCCATATGGGAAAATCTTAGACAACCTACTAAAACTACTTCCTTTTGACGCGCGTGTGTGCACTATGGTCCATCATAAAAATAACAACAACAAAAATATGTGTACGCGTGTTTATTACAAAATGTTTTTCGACAGATTATTGTATGGTTTTCTTGATCCACCACAGTCCGATTGTTAAATTTTTTGTGCCTGATGTTGTTGTTATATTTTTTGTTGTTGCAATTATGTGTAAACGGACATATAGCTGTCCGACTTGTAATTACATTCATAGTAACAAAATGTGTATGTATGTCTATATTTTTTGTAATCTTAATTTATATAAACATATTTTAGTGCGAGTAATTAGTTTGTTTTAAAACAGATCATCTTAACAAAACAGTCAAAATAATTTGTTGAAAAAACATGGGAATTTCATGTGACCCACCCAGAAAAAAACACCAGACTAATGAGGTAAATGCCCAGTATTAGTAAGAGGTATGCGAATGTGATTTGAAGAGAGAATCTAAATTTTTTTTAGGAATTTGGAAAAATGTATGTATTTCATTCAACACATGTGTTGTGCAAGAATTAGTAAATTCCAAATTCCTTAAGCAGAGATCAAAATTATAAAGTTAATTTTTGTAAGATATGAAAGTTAATATTTCATTTAAGTCTAGATTATATAGAAGACATTGAGATTGATGAGGTTTAAACAGGTTTTGGAATTTTTCAAATTTTTAGGAAAGTTTAGACAAATGTTTCCTCTCACTTTTCAGCTTTACAATTTTCACATGTCATCAAAAGGGGAAAATAATCGTACTTGTCACTCTATGTCAGAAGACTATTTTCATTTACGAAGACTATATCTTGGGAGACTTATGATGAAATCCTTTCTAAATTTATCTAATTGAGATCGAACAGGTGGATTCATCTAGTTATCTTTTTACGTGAGACTCAGGAAATTTTGCCGAATACTTAAGTTAGGTCCTACTTGCATGGTTAGAAGGTTCAATTTCGCGACATCTTTAGTACTTCTTTGTTATCATAATATCCATTCAACCAGATTAACTCCAGTTTGGATTGTCTCGCCATCTCCTAAGTGTAATCAGTAAAGTGAAATACTGTAAAGGAATATGAAATAAAGGCTGAAATCATTTGGAATTCCTAAGATTTAAACTTCAAGTCCGACAGAGAATGAACTACACTGTTAGGACTGGGATCTCTTTATTTGATCATTTCCAAATTCTTTGTTGGAACTACGTTAAGGACATCAACAAACAGTTATATAGGCACGCATCGAAGTTATAGTTGAATTGAATTGTTCATTTGATAGATATTGAAAATCATCAGGAAAGCTTTCAAACAAACAGGAGCTTTGTGGACTCATCCAACACTCTATGTAAAATTGTAGAATAATCTCTTGTTCTTCCCTGTACTTACTGTTCGCATATTTCAAGAAAACTTTCAGTACCATTAGACAAAAACCTTGGGAAAGGAAATTCCCAAAGATGATGCCCATCATCAGATAACTTATGTAAGCAGTCATTTGTCACCAATTGCAATAATAAGCGAAGTCTTCTTTAAATGCATAGGAATTATGTAGATTATGACATAATGGTACTTACCTACTCTCATACAACATACAATAAAAATTGGAAATATATGTGCGCAATGATGGGCTTGAGATAAATATCGAGAAAAATAAGGACCAAATTACAATAATATAACAGATAACGGATAAGATTAAAAACTCAAAATTAAGAGTGGAAACAAGTTAAAAATGTGAGTTCTTTTTTGGATCCATCCATAATGGATTGAAATTTTATACGCTTAAATTATAATATATATATTTACTGTAAGTCGTACAGCGTCCAATCGATAATACCCCAACCTCCTCATAGTGTTAGAGGGCATAATAATCATTTTCGTGGTTATGCCTGTTCATACCGATAAACATGAAAATGATGGAATAATGAAAATTTCAAACAACAACAATAATAACAAATATTTAACTCGAGTTTAAACTATGGAGGGAGAGGGGGGATTGAATGTTAAACGAGTATAAATGGAGATTTGCCTGTCATTTGAAAAGAATGTTTAGAAGGACTTAAATATCAATGACTTCGTGATTAACTGACTGGCTGTCGGATCAACTAAATTATAAATTTGACTGATTGTTTCCTTAAAAAAGGAATTTTCCTTTACTCTGAATGAAAATAAATTATAATTCATTCATAATGACATGTAGCACACATAACTGTAAATATGTACCAACATAACAAAAAAAAAAAGAAACAGGAAGAAAATCCTTTTAAAGAGATTGTTCGCATACATGTATATAAGAGTGTTTTAAAATGTATATATTTATTATGTATCCAAACACATACGATATACTCATACAAACATATATCATTGTCATAATTTTTTGCTAAAGGAAAATTTCAACACAAATGACATCCATCATAATAAAATCTTAGGAAAATAATAATGACGTAGTAAAAAGTGGAATTGCTTTTAAATTTGTCAAATTTTGTGTTAAAGAAATGTAAAGGAAGTAATCTTAAGGATTTGAGAGGTTAAGTATTCTTGTAAAATGATACTGGATGTATATGTGAGTTATCGTTGCTTAATACTTAAACAGTTCTTTAAGGAAAAACTTCTGATTAGTAAAAATGTTTATAATTTCGATAAATTGATTTCCTGAAAAACGAAATCATAAAATTGTATAGCGATTAACAGTTTATTCTTCAACTGTCAAATCTATTTTACCTTAATCTAAGGGACTTAATGGGAACAACTAACTGAATTAAACATTCTGGGTAGGTTCCCTCAAGTCTTTTAGTTAAACCTAGTGCCAAAAGAAACTTCAAGAAAGAAATCATATATGAATTTTTTAATCGTTTAAATCAATTGAATCAATTTTTTATGCATGCTCCACATTTTAATCCATGAATGGTACACTGTCTCCTCAGAATTACATAAGACCGATAATTGCTTATGATTCGATTGTTTCGAATGTGATCACCACTCTCCATTCAGTGTTCGCTTGATAACATATGAGGAGGACAATTAGAGCGACGAGCCATAGAGTTGATGTCCTATGCAGTTTAGTAAATGCTCCCATCACAAGGTAAATACAAGTTTATCATCGTAGTAGATGGAGTACAAATTCTGTCTTTTAACCACCCAAAGATATTTGGAGTAATATTTGAGAGCCTATTTATCTTCCCTGCCCATGACTCTACAATTTCGAAGTACCAACAAGGTCATTACAGCACTAGCCGGCATTACTTACACTTATTAATTGAGTGTATGGTATTAGAATGTCGGATTGGACCGACTATACATTCTTATTTGTTAAAACATATCGTCATTTCATGTCATCAACACGTCATTAAAAATGTGTACCATTATCGAAAAATCAAATATTTTAATAACCCATTAATAAATTAATAATTTATTTTTTGAAAGAAATCAATAGATAAAAAGACTCTCTCCTGCATCATATTCATATTTTATGTGGTAAAATCTAAAAAATATATATATTTTTACTATTAAAAAATATCTTAAGACAATTATCTTCAAGTGTCAATAATTTGAGTCACAGCAACGACAACAACAAGAATAAAATCCAAAAAATAAATATTTATTTGGTTAAATTTCAAACGATTTCCCGAAATCATTTATTATTTTAATAATGATTTTTTATTTGTTATTTCTTTTACATTTCATCACCTCCAAATTGCTTTTTTCTTCTTTTTCTTCTTCATTTAATTTTTTGCTTGACGTTTAAATAAGTAATAAGTATTTATTTGATATTTATTTAACCGCCATCTTTAACTCAAACAGACACGACTCATCTCATCATTATTGTCAACATCTTATATAGTATTGTCATCATCATCATCATCGGCAGCAGCACCATCATTATGTTATTTACTCTTATACCCCACAAATAATTTTTTATTAAAATTTTATAATACGAATAATGTATTTTGTCTTCCGTCCTTTTCTTTTTGAATTTCTGTCTCTTTCTTATTTTATCGTTACGTTTCATTTCATGCGCCAGTGCTTTATTTAATAGTTTATATGCTAATGTCAATTTGACATTTTAATGTGACGTTTTTATTTCACTCCATTGTTTACATAAACTACTTAAATGGTCGCGCATAATTGAAAAATACTTGAAATGAAAGAAAAACAGAAAATTGTTATATGTACTCAATGTGTACACTGGGTAAGTTAATTATAAGTACTCTTGTATGTACATAAACACACACATACAAAGACGAATGGCAGAACAGTGTAGCGAATTAATATCATTTTTATTGTTTATTAAATATTTTTAGAGGTTTTCTACTGTGGCCCAATGTCTTCGAGCATTTTCATGGATAACATTCTTATACACTAGTACACATTTCTATAAATGTATTAAGGCTGTTCATTTTTTTTCTGTGCCACATTCCACTCAGCCCAAAAAGTAAACATTTTTCTCATTAATTATAATCAAATGGTGCGCGTCTTCAAGTAATTCAATCCAATATATAAACTATAATTTTATTGCATTCATTTTTATTAACATACATAAGTTAAGAAATTTTCGATTTCACTACTTCTGTTCTAATCGCTAATTTTTTTTTATATGGTATATTTTAATTGAACTACTGTACTGGTTAACACCGTATTAAATAATGTCATCAAGGTATAACCACCTTGTATATTAATTGTATTCAATTATTTCCCAATCTATTGGATTCATGTTACAAGAGCCTGTGTTGAAATGGGCCTCACATAGTAGAATCAAGCAGGAGTGTGTTTCTTACTACTGAAACATAATGAGATTCTAAAAGAGAAGATGTGATCACGGGGTAAGGGCAAATCAGACTAATCTGGGGATTTAGCATTCAACAACTTCATATTACGATCCTGAATAGTTAAGTTGCGATCAATCAAGGGATACATTCAAGAGATAAAATTATACGCATTATTTGCGTACCTGAACACCAAGAAGTAATTGGAAATGATGAAACATTTCAGTCTGACAAGTAAATATACAAAGCTTTATGAAATAAATTGAACATTTCTTCAAATTAGTATAATAATGTGAGTATATTGAAAAGGAAATCGAAAAATTAGACACTTTGATAAATCTGATCCGTATTGGAATAAGTCATAACGATTACAGCGTATATAGAGAGCACAATAAATCAGGAAGGCAAACATAAAGGTAATTTCTTTGCAACAATGAATGTACCTATCAGTATCCGAATTATGTCTAGATATCTTGAAAGATATATGTGGTTTACCAAAATTTAACCACTTTTTTCGTATTTCACCATTAAATTCATAAAACCTTAGACCGAAAAAAATGTTTGGGCGTCTTAAAATTGGAAGAATCAATAACCAAATCGACTGAGGATAAGTTACAATCCATGATTAAATTTATTTATTTTAACTTATCTTAAATAATTCTTTATGGTGGGAAGTAATAGATTTTCAGTACTTAATTCGTCCGTTGTTCAAGGAGATAAATTTTAAGTATTATTTGTTTATGTCAACAATTGGACCTTGGTTCGAATTATTGTAATGTCCTAATGCCCAAAAATATATACAATTATTAAGAGGATTACTAAAGGAAAAAAATTATTTTTTTTAATAAACTTATGTAGGATATGTTGTCGGCACAGGGACAATATTTGTTTTAAATATTATTTCTTATCTATAACACTGTTATTTATTACTTTTCTTAATTTCATAACAAAACAAATGAAATCAATAATTATTTTCTTCATTATTACTTCAGACATATCAAAATAATAAAATCATTTTTTTTCTATATTTATTCAAAATGTCGTTAAATAATGTTTTAATTTTGAAGTGTAAGTAAATGTTTTACATAATTCTTCTTTTAAATAATATTGATTTTAATCTGTTCTATATTTTATCTTTTGTTGTATTTAAAAGGTTAAGTAGTCCGTTACAACGTTTATGACATTAAGTCCGTCTGTCGTAAATGTACAATATCTGGATATTGAGAATTACAAAATGTTATGTACATATTTTAATTTATGAACATGAGTAAATATAATTTCGATTTATTACATCCATTAGTGACATTGACATTAAATATACATATTTACATACATATGTTTATGATGATGCACCATGGAATAATTTTATTTTGTAGCTAAGTGTACATTTAAAAATCAGGCGCCACTGATACATACTCTCTAGTATTAGCAGGCAAAGGTCAGAGGGTCAAAAATCAAAAATCAATAAATGTTTTCATTATTTTTTAAATTTAAATTTTTTTAATTTAATTTTAGTTTTTTTAACTAAATTTATTAAATTATTGATAGTCCTTATTCTTATAAATCTCCATTAAAATACGCTTTTAAGTATTTATCCTCTATTTTTTAGTCTTTTTTAAGTCAGCGGGTTCCAAAAAAGTTAAAACAGTATAAATATGTGAATCTGTTTTATAAAATTATATTAATCTAAATTTGAACATTAAAAAATCATTTTTTATTTTTTCAAAAAGGTGGTAACATTTATTTACTGATAAATGCACTCTTTTGTTGCGAATCATCAAAAGTTATAGAGCTACATATACAAGGTAAATTCCTAAAACAATATTTATGCCGGTCGGTCCATATAATGACTGAACGATCATTTGAGTGAAAAAGAGAAAATTTTAAATATAATTATGAGATATTTCATAATAGAATAAAATTTTAAATTATCTAATTAATGGATAAAGTTATGTTTCATACATTCAGTTTACGGACAAACACACTCACATATACACTACCAAACGCATACAACATACGAAAGTCTTTCTTAAATACAACGAAGAAACCTTAAAGTGCCTTAAACTTATTTATTTTCTTGGCAATATTTTCTTTTCTACTGAACCGATTTTGATCATTTGTGGAACAGTAATTAAGCACATATACCTTCATCTTAATACAAAATTTCATTCCAATTACGGATAATCTTCTCTTGAATTAAATGTCTGCCTAAGATATCGATCTATATCTTTTAGTAAAATAAACTGATTTTACTAGTTTTAAATAGATAACTTCTTAGGATAAAAATAAATTCTTAGGGCAAATTTCATTGAGCTCTGTCTATTTTTATGGACATGAGCATGTCAACAACAGATAGACGGATGTAGCAAAATCGACTCAGATTTTGATTTGATGCAAGAATATATACATTATGGGGTCTGAAATGATTCCTTCTTAGCGTTAATAAGGAAGGATAAATTTAAAGATAAAGTATAATAATAAAATAAAATACAAAACATGTAACACTGTCACCCGATTGTATGTGAATGTCAGACGGATATTAGAACAGGTGAAGATAATCTCCAGCATTTAAGAGTATTTTCTCGAACAATTTTGCATAATGATCACAAAAAGTGATTTGAAATTAGAAAAATAAACTCAATTCTCGATTTAAAAAGTCTTGCAGGTTTGAATTTAAAATTCACCAAATTCGAATTGATCACTTAGTACATCACATATTTGACTCTTTACAAATAGGTTAGATCCCCAGAAAATAAATTAAGTAAAGATTTATTTTATATTTATTGTTTTAATAAACAAATTATATGGTTTATTTATATGAATTTTATATTCAATGTGATAACAAACAACACAAATATTTTTACAGGAAACACTACATTTACACGATGTACTTTTTTTCAAAATCTAAAGATAAAAATCTTGAAAAGTTTTCATAAAATTTATGATTTTTAACAAAACTACAAACAAAGTAAAATGTCATTAAATTTACGATCATAAACTGAGACTTTTAAAGTCAAATCCTAAGCATTCAATTTTGAATGGAAAATAAATTTAGGATATTTCCAACAGTTGTTTTTGTTATCTTAAATAAAATTATCAACACTGAACACACACCTTGATTATTTATCTATTTTTTTAATAAATTTTATATTATTTATTATATAATAATTGAAACATTTATTATATTTTGTGACACAAATACAACATTACACAGATACAATGCGATAAATATTAAATAGACAAATCAAACAGGAAAATATATCCATACATTGTTCCAAACAATACTCATCATGATTTATTAAAAAATCGGGGAGTCAATCCAGCCAATCATCTTTTCGTCAAACTATTTTGAATGGACAACGTGCACCGAGGGATCAAACGAACGAATGAATGAATGAATAAATGAAGGAATGTTGTATGTGTTGCTCAAACGGGTGGTCTGTTGTTAAACTGAATCAATGACATTAATTTCCGGTAAAAGTACACAAAATCTAAAACAACCACACGTGAGTAGAGAAGAGGGTCTTCGAATCGAACTATAATAGAATATTTGAATTTCCTTAATAAAGTAATTGAAATATTTAGATAAAAATCTTAGAAATTGATTAAGAAAACTAGTAGTTTTTGATTTGATAAAGGAAAATTAAAAATTCTTTCAACAACTTTTGTGTGTTTGACCATCCGTCCGTCTTCGTTGAGATATTCGGGTAAAGAAATATAATTAACAAGTGTAGAAAATGTGTCAGTCTGAATGAAAAATTAAGGAAGGGTTTCACATTTATTATTTTTTGTTATTTTTTCGTCATGTTGTTTTAATTTTAAATTAAAATGGAAATTATTTTAAAATATTGTAGGGATTTTATTGGATTTTTGTTGTTGGCTGGCTAAAAATGAAATTTGCATTTCAATTTGTTGAGGATTAAAAATGAAAATTCCCAACCACACCATCCGGCCACACACATTTACATCAACCTAACTTCATACTCATACTAACACTCAAAAGGACACATAAACTAACCCAAGACGACAAAAGAATTAAACATGATTTGACCGCAACCAAAATGCAAATTAGTGTTATTAACTTTATGACCATGATTGGTAGATAGACAAGGCAGACGGACAGGCAGACAAGCAGACAGACAAAATAGGAAGAAAGACAGATGGACGGACATACGTAGAAGACTAAAACTGTCAATCACAAAAGAATAACCACAAATGTTTAATAATGTTCAAGACTTTTTGAAAATACTTTCATATTTCCTACACCCTTGTTTTATCCGGGAGCAAAGTGTTTTTGGTCTTAGAAAAGTTATGGGGTAAAGTATCAAATTATTGAGGCTGAAAATTAATTTACTATAATTTTTTTAATTAAATCAGTCAAATGGAATTTGTTGTCGTTGTTGTTGGCATAAATGAATTTATTCATTCATTTCAATTTAATAAATGTCACTCATTTTTATTGTGCCATTGTCTTTTCTATTATTGTCTCCCTTCACCCACGGCCGGATTGGCGTTTAAGAATAAGGTATGTAAAGTGGTCGCGGGAAATGGTGTTTTGCATATGCAAATCCTTTAAAATCGCTTAACAGCTAAAAACGACAATTCTACAAAGCGCTGTTTTTTAAGGGTACGAGGGAAGATTTGAAAAGTCACTTTAAAAAGAGAACTTTATAATTGAATAATACTTTTGTTGTAAAGATCATTACTGGATTCAACTGATTAATTACCATTCAGTACATATAACTGTAACATGTAAACAACTCTTTGTATTGTTTTGAGGACCCAACCGATTAGTAACTAGTGTATTCAAAAAACTGACATTTTCAAAAAACTTGTTTCCGAGTTATTCGAAAAATGGAATATTCATAAAAACTGGTTTCGAATACGGTTTTACGTCAAATATCCAGTTAACCGGTTTTTTGACGTACTTTCTTCACATACATTACTTCCCGAAAATTCCCGATAGAACAAAAGATTGATATAAAAGATTGATATAAAAGAATTGAGAAATTGTCGAAAAGCGGACGGAATACACGATTAGTAAAGAGAGTATAAATTTGAAACAGTGAATTTGGTCCTACCGACCAGAATTTGTTTCTATTAAAAAAACGTTTCAGTAAAAACAGGGTTTTAAAACAGCAGTCCTTCTAGTTCTTGACTGCTTCTGGCAGAGAGTTAAGGACTTGCTGGAGTTTTTATAAAAGGCACTTGTAGACATTTTTTAAACTCACTTTTATCTCTCACTTTTTATTCTATTGGGGAAATCGAACAAAAATCTGTTGACACAAGAACTGATACATTTTCATTCCACACTCGTAAATTCTCACACTCTTTAACTTTAATTTACAATAATTTACATTTCTAAGCCAACTCAACCGCTAACAACAATTCAAATAAATTTACTTGCGTTTTACGTTTATTCTAACAGTATTTTCATACAAACAAACGACCAAAAAAATACTGAAAAAGAAATTAACATGGATTTCAAAATGGCGCCTTATTGTACATTGTTTTACAACAACGACGACAATAGCAGCAACATCATCAGAAACAGTAAGTAAAGCAACATTTCCATTATTGTTTAACAAAAAATCCTCTTTTTGTCCGAAATTCGCGCAAGAGCTTAAAATTAAAAAAATAACGATGTGAAGCAGAAAGAAAGAAAAACGAGCGTTAAGCCACTTTCAACGTTAATGAAATATTCATTAACGTCTCAGTCACAGTTAACGTTTTTATATCGTTCGTTAATATATTTGAAAAAATGCAGAGATTTCAAGGAGTACAATTATGATGAATGTTTTGGCAGAAAACAAGTCAAGAATCTGGTGAAGAAGGATTCGAGAGATTCGACTTTATAATCTTTATTTGATCCTTAAACTTCCATCAGATTATAAACCTTCCAAAAAAATTTCATCCTTTTAATATCTGCCCCTGTTTTTGTGCATTTTCATTTTGCAATCGTTTGTATTCAATTTTACAAATTCCATTGTCACCCCCGGACTCCCCACCTCTCGTCCTGGACTTTACTCCTAGTTAATATCACTTCTTCTGGTTCTCTTCACACAATCTTTTTGTTCGTATATTTTATCGTTGGATTTTCTGTTTGTTGTATTTGCATAATAAATACAAATGGTGGGAAAAACAAATGTAGTCACTAGTTATCTCTAACTGTAACGAGTTCCCCCAAAAATTGCCTCCCACAAGAGAAACGAAATACTCCTGCTGCTTATTGCTGACTGTCAATGGCGTTGTGGTGTGAGTTTTAAATAACAAAAGGACTTCTTAAATTAAAATCACAAAATCCTTGCATCGAATTAATAAAAAACCAGTAGCCAAATGACATTTTGTGGAAATGTCTGTATTAAAAATTGAAATTGTTGGATTTGTTGTAGTTTTTATATCTGTTTCCAGTATTTCACTCGCATTTTTAATGCATAAAAATAAAATAATAAAATATAAGAAATCGTCCTGCTTTATTTGAAGAAAACTTTCTTAAGAAATGAAAAGTAACTGCTGACAATCATCCTGTATTTATTTTTATTTACTCTGTGAAATAAAATAGAGTTTCTTAAAATTATAAAAAATAACTTGCATATAAAGAGGACTTGTTTTTTTCTAGAGGATTAAATAAATTGATTACAGTAAATTGTAGTCGTATTCCATGCGAATTATTTGATTATTTTAAAAGAGTTACAGTTCTATAAGACTGTGATTGGAGCTGAATTTGAGACTTATTTCTATATAATATTCGTTACATTTTTCCATTTAAGGACTTCAGTGATTAGAACTAGATTTTTAAACTCTTATGGTTTTCGAAAATTTATATTTGTTTCATGTCTCTCCACTGGCTTCTATACGCCTTCTTTTAAGTCAGTGTCTATCGACACGGTCCTTCACGCTTTGTATTTTTCAATAAATTAGTTTTCAAGAAAATGATTGAGACTGAATTTAAAAGCTCTCCTTCAATAGTCCTATAGATAAGGAGTGAGATCGAAAATTTCTTAACTCACGTTTTTCCTTATAATTTTTAAACCTGACTTTATCCGATTTTTAGACCAACTCACATTTGTAAAACATGTTATTTATTGTGTTTGATATCAAGCAAATTAATGTATTGTTAATCTGACTAAAATGGAAGTCCAGACGAATGCATTCAATGGTCTGCCGGAAGAATGTTGATGGAAAACCTAGTTCAGGTAATTTGGAATGGTCCATATGATGTTTCTAATGCTAAAGATAGGAAGCATTTTCAAAAGAATTCGCAACATATCTGGTATGAAAGCATTCTTATTATCACAGTGCTCGGACGAAAAGTCCGACAACAAAGCATGTAAATTGAAGTGTAAATAAATATTCTTTGATTTTTCGCGACTTCCAGATCAAAAAATGTTGTTGCTGGGGTTCGAAGGAATCTTGGAAAAAAGTTTAGGACCCAAAGGAGTCAAAATTTCTCAACGGATTTTTGGTATGGCAAGCAGTATGCAGTTGTGGCATAAGAAATTAATCATCAGTTTCAACGGAAAAACCAAAATTTACATCAAGGTATTTTAACAGACGAAACTGCTTTCATTCATAAAACTTCAAAATGTGATAAACAAGCCTTTGAGAAGGCGTCCTGTTCGAATAACCTGTTGAAATCACAATAAAAATGTAAATGAAAGGGTTTTCGAAAAAAAGTTCAAAATTTTATCACCAGTGATTAAAACTATACAAATATATTTTTTGTAACTTGTAGGTCATTTGCTGTAAGGTGGTCATAACTCAAAAACTTTATTTTTTCAATAGACGTATTTTTAATTTTTTTTTTTTTAACAAAAACATATGTGTGGGAATTCATGAGATCTCATTCTCGATTTTGAAAAATCTCATGCTCACAGAAACAACATTTTTATCCATGAAGGAAAATCATAACTGAAGAACAGTTAAATAACTTTTATATTTATTGATTTTACATGACTTTTTTCTGTGTGTGATAAAATTGGAAAAGGAATAACTTTATAATTTGAAATATTTATATAATTATAATTTAAAATTTCCTATAAGTATTAAGTAGATTTTCTTTGGAAATAACATGTTAGAACCTATTAAACGAACTTCTCATAAAATCCAATCATATTGACCAATAATAAATAAATCACAATTTACCACCCTGACAGATGTCTGCAAACATTATGTTTCACATATATATTTATACTCTATGAATTTAATCCCATCAAACACGTGTGATAGTCAATATCAAAAAAAAAAAAAAAAAGAGAAAAATGGAACAACATTAATAAGATATTGCGTAAAAAAGGAAAATAGAAGGACAACACATGTTTTTCTTATTTTTAAAGGCTTTTCAAAAAAACTGCTTTACTAAGGAATAAGAGAAAGGAAAACAAGGACTAAAAGTTAACATTATGACCAATAACTAAGATAAAGTGTTAACAAGATACATAAAAATACTTGAATAGAACACGAAAGAACACACGTTTTCTAATACGATTTAATGGAAACAATGAAATTTCTCACTCTCTATCTCGTTCTCTATCATTTCCTTTTAGATGAAATGAAAATCTTGATTTTTATGACAATGAATGTGCAAAAACAAAATATAAATAGTACTTTTTACGGCTGGATGAGTGAAAAAGTGACTATTTCACTAAAAAAAAAACAGAATGACAGGCGTAACAACATTTAGTAGCTCAGAAGTCTAATGTTATAATGTATTTGTATATATGTGTGTATGTATGTGTTAATATATAATCCTTAAACAAAAGGACATCTTTGAAATTGAAATGGACGATTATATCAATTGTGTGCGTATGTTTTGTGATTTGATGAGTTTTGACATTTTTATTAGTTTATTGTAACGTAACTTTTGTTTAGTTAAAGGAACAAAAAAGTAAATATCCTGCTTAAGTTGAACTAAGCCTATCACACCTTTACGCTTTTACATCTAAGAAATGAAAATTGTCGGCAAAAAAATCACACTTCTTTATTCTCTTTTCCATTTTTATTGCAAT
The DNA here is from genome assembly GCA_004302925.2 of Cochliomyia hominivorax. Classification (NCBI taxonomy): domain Eukaryota; kingdom Metazoa; phylum Arthropoda; class Insecta; order Diptera; family Calliphoridae; genus Cochliomyia; species Cochliomyia hominivorax. The sequence goes on from PYHX02000413.1 coordinate 58,315,241, forward strand.
AATCGTCAAGAAAGGACTTTTTTCCAAACAACAAGGCCGAAACCCATTTTTTCTTTGTGTCAATGAATGAGGGAATATTTGTGAGTATCAAGGAATGCGTAACGACCTTTTAAATTGGATTAGAATGAATAATAAGAGGAAGTTTTTGACTTTTTCCTATTGTCATTTGGTGTTAAATCTTTTGCACTATTTTTTCGATTTTACTTTGTTTTGAAAAGAACATTCCAAACATCCAATCATTCAAAGCATAGTTGTTCACTTTTTTAACTCTGATTATTAACGGTATACATATATACATTTGTATCTTCACATGTATAATATGAATGAATATATGTGAATATGTGTATTATATGATTTTAAGTGTTGTAAGAGTGTATTAGTAGTTTGTTGACAAAGGAAATGGAACTAAAAATATTTTAGGGCATTTTATGAAATTACACGAATTGAGGCATAAAATCTTGTTAACCAAAACTAAGTACTTTACAAAAAAATCTAAAGAAAGAGATCATTTAGCGGCAAAATAAATCGAAAATGTTAATACCCAGTAGCAGTTGTGAATATCTATTGTTTGGTTAAGAACGTGTTAAATTATTGGAGGCATATGTTCCAATTATATTTCAGAAATATAAAAAGGAACGATTACAGATTTTACAAAATTAGAAACAAATTATCTGTATCCAAAATTATATTTCGAAAATAGATTTTATATGTTTTTTAGTATATTTTTTAACCTTAACTTTAAGAAATAATTTATCAGATCCCACAAAGTAAATATGATCGTAATTCTAATCAAACTTTAGCAATGGTCATTATTCACCTCCATGTGAAACACTAATAATTCGAATAGTGAAATAAGGAAAACAAATTTTAATTTTCGATCCAATAGCAAAATAATATGGACCGATGTCTAAAAAATAAAATTACAAGTATCTTGTTATTTGTGTAGCATGTGTGAAATTTTAAGGATCCTGATATAAGCTTTGTTTAAACAACTAAATGGTCACTTAAGGCCGACTATATAACGACGAAGGCATAAAAGCTTATGGAAAGATCATACCACAATGTGTAATATTTTGAAATGAGAAGTTTTACTGTTTATTTGGTGAAGATCAGACCCCTGTCTCTTCAGGGGTGTAGTCAGTGACCTTACAAAGATGGCCACTTTGGTTAGGGTATTATGCTATTGTGTTGATGTTTTAAACATATATCGTGAAAATGTTTCTGAGTCGATTTAACGATGTCCGTCCATTTGTCTGCTTATCCGGCTGGTGTCCCATGTAAAACTTGTGAACACTCTACAAATTGCAAGTTTTGAGGTCTCTTGAAAAGATTTTATTTTCACCTAACGATGAAGCCTATTGAAACTGGCCCTGTTCTCTCCTATATTTCAGACACCTGCCATACAAATGTCTTCCCGAAATAAGGTTTTAAGCTCATAAATGTTCCAAATTTCAAAATATTCACGTTTCTTTAGAATACTTGCAATTAATTTTTGTCTTTTTTTTTGATTACATCTCCCTTAGTCCCATTCGACGTTAGTATTTCAAGCGAAGAATGATCGAGATTGATATGTAAAGCATATTCAGATGTATTATCGTTCTTATAGCTTTTAAATAGAATAGAATAACTAATTGGAACATCATTTTAATACTCTTGCAATGCATTTAATAATATATATTTGCTTGGTATGGGAGTGTATTCCTGTTGATCCCACTTTATTCCTCAGTAATTTAGTTAACGATAAGTTCCAACCTGAGCTTTTGTTAAAATAAAAAAGTTAAAAATTATCAAATATATTATGAAAACATATTCATGATGATACTTCTGAACTGTTCTATTAATGCCATGCTCCTGTAAGATCTCCGCCTTTCTATGTTATTACAACAATTAAAGTTCCTTTTAAAGTCAAGATATCTTTTTCAACAATTTCTCCAAAATAATGTTTATTGTCTCTACTAATTTGCATGAAAAATATACAAACAAATTGCTTTAGTCAATATATTATCAAAATATTATCTTAAAATCGAAAAGGCAATTATAATAACACTATCTTAACACATCATCTGACATTTTACAAATTTTCTAGAAATTTTGCCAACAAAGGCAAAAAATAACAAAAAAATACATAAATATTTTGAAAACTAAATATTCCTCAAAACTTAGAATTCATGTGTATGTTATAACAAATGTATGAGTGTGAGAGTGCACTTACACAACATGTTAATTACTCACACCAACAAATAAAATATTCATTTTTTTTTTTTTTTTTGAAAAATTGCACAAAAAGTCAAACTACTTAAAAACACCCTTTCAAAATCTAAAGATTTTTCTTACATTCACAAATTGTTCATTATCCTTTCAACTCTTAATTCTGTATAAATATACTTATGTATGAAATTCACACCCATACAGATGAAACACATATAATTTAGTATATTGAAATAATATACAAAAATACAATGTAATCTTACACATCTTTTACACTTTAAACAAATACAAATGTATGTTACGACAAAATATTTCAAAGTTACAGTTACGAAATGAAAGTTACACAATGGGGGAGGAGTAATAATGGATAAACAAATGTAGGGAATTACTTTATTAATGGTAAACCAACTTCTTTTTTAGGGTTTTATGAACTCACACCTTATGCTTCAGTTATTATTACTTCTTCATTTGTAAGATTTTACTGTTCCATATCTTGTAGTAATGAATGTCCCCAGGAGTTCCTTGAATGTCACAATTCAGATTCATTCTTGTTATATTATTAAGAGCGTTCCTCATAGAATGATCTATCCATTTCCAGGACTATAGGTTCTGGTATTTTTATACGATTCTGAGACAATTTTAGTTTAAGTCTAATTAATTTTCCGAAGAACATGGATGGTATATTCGTCTGGACGTTTGCGAACATTTTCAACTTGCCAGTTGTTATTCCAAGTTCGTAATCTGTCAATATATTCGGTTGTTTGGGCCATGTGACTTGATGTTATGTAATTTCATTGTTTGTTTTAATGAAATTCATCTATAGTCCAACATTGCGCTCTAATTATTTTAAATCTCCTAAGTTTTCTCATATTTTGAGATCATGTACGAGGGTATTTTTAGATCTTTGAGAGTATTTCACTAAATACAAGTGTATTTAGTTAAATGCTCTATGCAATTATGCTTTTCGGCCAATAAATTTCACACAGGATATTATATTGTCGAGCGAGGAGTTGCGTACGTGACCTGCTAATCAGAAGTTTGTCCCTCCGAGGCATGTTAAAAGATCTCTTTATTAACATAAAACAGTTTTGAATGATATTTCAAGAGACGCCACGTTTTCCAGGCTACGTACTTGAAGACCGCCCACCTCCTATCGCAGACATTGAATAGAATTTTCCGAGTGCTACAGGAGTATTTCGTGTTCCATTTATACAACTACGATGGGGATGGAGCAATTGTCCACGTGGTACACGACATTTAATTAATTGTCTAGCTAATCCTACCACTCTTATACTAGAAAATCGATGGTCTCATCCATTGGAAGAGGCATGATTTTTTGGTCTAAAATTTAACTAGAAGCCTCCCGAACAATCTTTATCAGCAAAAGGATGATCACATGATATGTGCATTTTTAAACATGAAATAATTCTTAGACTATTCTCCGTCCCAAAGCAAGAAATGGCTCCTTCCACTGCAGAAGCCAAATGAGGACATCTTGTTAGAATTACAAATGAACGGTCTCTTCTAATGCACTTTTGCTGGGATCAAATATATATTTTATATATAAACCGAATTCTAAATAGTCAACATAGTTTAATTGAAATGGGAATATACTGAAAATAATATATTCGTGATAACAGTTTTGCTTTTCACTGTTTAAAGTAGAATTTTAAAGAAATTTTACACTAGAGAGAAGAGAAAATGTTTGAAGGTGTTAACTTAACATTGTAAATATAGTTTAAACTTTTTGGCTCATACTCATACTTGTGCACATATCATGCTTATGTGTAACATTGTGTATCTGTGTGTGTGTGTATTTGTGTTTTATTTTTCATGATTTTGTGTTTTTGACTTTATTGTTATTGTAAGGAACAAGTAAAACTTTTAACTTGAGTTCTTCTTGTTGTTGTTTTTTCTAAAACAAGCAAAAGCCAACTTTTTCTACAAAATGTATATTTAAATCTTTTGGTATGTGTGTGTTTATCTATGTATTTGTATACATGTATGTTTGTGAGTTTTTGTTTATATGAAGTGATTTTTCTCTAGGCATTTAGATCCCTATAAAATGTACAAGTACTCGTATGCGATAAACTTTTGTTAAAATATTTTTACAAAGTTTCCAAAGTCCTTTTTTTTCTTGTTTTTGTTGTGATTTTGTTCTTTCTATCGTTTGGTTTTGTATGTTTTCCATGTTTTCTATTGTAGTCATATAGTTGATAAGTGGTGTGGAATATGAGTTCATTGTTCAGACATTATAACAATGTTAGATGGGATTTGTTTGGTCACTTTGGTTTAATAAAAAAAAAAAGGACGAATTACATTTAAGTAAATTTAGCAAGTAAATTAATGTAAATGTAAAGTTTACTAGACTTAAAAATAATACAAAGAGTAAAAAAGACAGAAATTTATAGATATAAGAATAATGTCTAGATGTATTAAATTTTTAGGGAAACATTTTTAGAAGACGGAACTTTATAGAATTTATATAAAAATAAATTCGCGAGGTATCGTGATATTTCACTTTTTAATCGAAATTTGAGTTTCAGTTTCAAGTCAAAATGTCATACTGAATTGAAATTTGAACTTAAATTTCACTGAAAAAGGGAAACCGTTTTCAAGCTGCATTGCACAGTATGTTCAAATCGATTTTTTGAAAATAATTATGTAACTTTTGAACCGTTTGAGATATCGTAATGAAATTCCTTATAATCGGAACAAAGGTGTTTTTATGTTAGGACAGTGGTCAGTGACCTATTAAAATATGACCACCTGCGGTATGTTGAATTTTTAAAAATTCGCCAAAAATCTATTTATGAATTGAGAAAAACACTTAATTTCAAGTTGAAATAAATGTTTAACTCATATGTAGCCCTGTTCCTATGTAATTTTAAAAAATATTGCATCTGTTAAAAATATGAAATATGAATATGAAGTTGAAACTATATTTTTTCATTTTTACAAAAATGTGGCAACAAACTTAGGGACCTTAAGCTTAAATTGTAACCGGGTTGTTGGTGAGAGGCTACAGGTAACTAGTTAAGAGAGCACACAGATCAAAAAAATATGTTAAGCTCGAGCCTGAATATTTTAGATTCAAATTATTTCATCAGCCATATTTACGATAAACTTAATCTTGTTTAGAACTTAAATATTCTACATTATAATATCCTTGATAATTAAATCCGATAATTTATTTATAGTTACTTTCATTTACATATTTAAAATTCTAATTGGTTTTCAATATGTAGCATAGTTATAGGTTTCATATTTCTATAAAAATCAAAGCATTCAATAAGGCAGCATTTTAGTAACTTTTATTTAATATCTAATATTATGTAAAGGCTTAATGAAATTTAATGCTTTCAATATATCATTAAAGTAAATTTTATTATGTGAATGTTTATTTCACTTTGGAATTAAAAATTTGTATATAAATTTTTAAAGATAAAAATCTTTACATTCAAACACACGCACTAACATAATTCTTCATAAGACATGGAGACAATAAAGTGAAAAAATAAGAAGAGGAGGCGAAAAAACAGTAGCTGCTAATGTTGATTATACTCATATGAACCCAGTTTGGAATTATAGCTGCTACTGCTGATGATATTGGTGGCGGTCTTGAGAACTACAAGCAAAACACTTAATGTAAGTAAAACTGTTAAAAGCATTCGAATCAGATTTTATAAATTTATTTTTCTTTGTATTTTCAGTTCTTATGTGTTTTTTATCAAATTTAGTTTTTTTTATCTCATTTGTAGAGACAAAAACTGAGCTGGAGACATAAAGTATTGAATATCAGATGTATGTAGCTTTTACTTTATAGCGTTTTAATTTTCAAACACTCAACACAATGCGATAAGCAAAAAAATGCTACATCAAAAAACAATGTTAGTTGCATTAGCAGTATGAATAACAACAACAATAATAACAACTACTACAACAACTACTTCAGAAAAACGACACACTTAACAACGATTAAGTGAAAACAACAAAACACCACAACCCACAAAATGCTAATCTCACGCATCAATCCGTTGGTCTCAACTTCGTTTGGATGGACAGACGGATAAATGTTTGTTTTGTTTGCTGACCATAAAAGATCAGCTAGATTCCACATACATTAACTGGTTTGTCGAACTGACAATCAGGTAGTTAGTTGTTGTTTTAATGACATTTAAACAATAGCTTGAAGCTAATATGTCAAGAAATTACTTTAATTTCAATATTGTACGAATTGAACTCACACCATCAAACAGTCTGAAATGGAAGGATTTTTTATGCCAATATCAGAGAATTTATTTTGTCATCTCTTTAAGTCTTAAATATCAGGTTTAGAGTTTGTTCTCACTCCTCGATAATTAAATATTTTCCAAAAGTGTGTTATCTTGATTTTATAAAGGCAGCTATTGTTTAGAATGTCGCAGGTATTGCTCTCTTTTAGTTTTTGGATTAGAAATATTTTAATTGTCAGCTAATGCGTTTCAAATTGTATGCGATTTTGGTTATTAGAGATACACTGAAATAAAATTTAGGTTAAAATGAACGGGAAACGTAACAATCACATCGGTTTAATATGCTTTATGAACATTTCTTCAGTTATCATGGATCAAGTCATGTAAATAATAAGCAATAATGAATAAAATAACGGTATCCAGAATCAGTGTGATTGAAAAGTGATATTATGAACACTAAGTTTCAATAAGTACTTATCGATTAATTGATACCTTTAAATATTATAAACACATTTCCGAAAAATTGAAATCCAAAACTGCTATCAGTGTTATAAAACTGTTTTAAGGAAGTTTAGACCATTGTAATGGATCAGTGCATGGGGCATATAGATTTCGGGTACGGACGTTCTACATTGAACGAAACAAACAATAATCGAAAGTACCGACTTCTGAGCCGTTATTAGCTTTGGCATTGATTTGGATGGTGAGCAATATTTATGAGATGGTAGAGATGGTTATCGTGTCGAACTTCTAAAGTTTTTTGATTAGTTCTGTATTTGTTTTTCGGGAACACATGCAAAAAGGATGTGTGGTAGATGAAGTCATAAGGAATTAGAGGAAGAAAAAGTTTTTAAAGTACTGTGTTACTGCTGAGTCCAGCTTAGGAATATCGTATTTGAAAGCCATACCCTTGACCATTATTTAATTCAGGATAACAGATCTTTAGAGTAACACAAAGATGTCAACTACACATGGAGATGCTTACAGGACACTGTCGTTAGCTCAAGCTCAAGGAAAAATTTTTGCTGTGTGAATTCCAATGGTAATGTAATCATTACCACTTGTATATCAACTTTGTTATTCCATGTGTAGCGCCAAGAAGGAATCATATAAGACCCTATAAAATATATATTCTAACAGTTGATTAATATCTGACGATTTAGCTTTATCCGTTGGTCTGATCAAAAAAACTGTCACACCTAAAACAATTTTCTGAATTAAATGTAATTTGAAGAGTTTGTTTGTTAGTGTCCTATTTAATTTAAAACCAATAAAAAATCTGAGACAACCTTAAAATTCTCAAGGAAAATTTCTTGGATCAAAATAATAGTGTGTACCAAACTTTACCAAGATATTTAAAAAAATTGCGACCTATAGAGTGTTCACAATGTTTAAATAGACAGACGTACATCGTTAAATTGACTCAAAAAGTGATTTTGAGTCGGACGGAGATATCTTGGAGTATTGGAGTATGCTGACACCATTTATTGTACTTAATCCTATACAAGGTCTTTACCCAGAATATGGTTTTAGATGGATTAATGTTTTACTATTTTTCTGAGTGTATAAATAACAAATACAGGTGGCTCAGATCGTTTGTATTAGATAATCAAAAGTAGACTCAAAACAAAATCAGAAAGATCCATTTGAAATTCTTACCTTTTTGTTCATAATTTTTCAAATCTTTCTTAAGACAATCACATATATCTTTACTATAGTGTTAATGGAATTATCTTGTTTAGTTTGCTGATGTTTTTTCCATAAGAATCCTTTTTTCCTATCAGTTTTTTATATCATAAGATGGATGTATTGTCATTAAAAACTATCTTGTGTTAAGATTTTGAAAGTGATCTTAATTAATGAAAAAAAATATATTCTTTGAATATTTTTTCTTCAACAAATAAATTAATGGACCAAATGTTTATGAATGGATGCAGAAATAAAATGTACCTGTAACTATTGCAGTTTTTTAATTTCTATAACTCAGCTGGAGATGCCGAACATAAATTTTCAAAAAGGATCATTTTCAAATGTGAATACAATTTGCCACAGAGTCATAAAACGTGTAACAAAGGGTTCGTATAAAATTACACCTGATTCGGGATAACAAAAAAATATATAAAAAATTAAGAGTTTTTTTCCTGAAGAGATAAGAACTAAGTCATTATCAGTTTTACCCATATTTTATTAGTCATATAATTTTAGTATTTTCCATTAAATGTTAAATGATGTTTAGACTACTGGAATTTTTGTAAATAATAAATGACACATCATACATTTGCCTTCAATGAATTTTCATTACATCTGATAAAGTGGAAAAAAATGTCTCTTAACTTCTTTTATGAAATATGAAAATTAAACATTCATAAATAAATAATTTTTATTCATTTAAATTTGTCATCGAAATGCGAGTTTCACATATTAATGGTTTATTTATTTAAATAATAGTTTTACAATAAAATCTTGTTATAAAAACATTCATAACTACAAAAACACACTTGTCATTGTCATTAAGCAAAACTATTTGCTATTCTTGCACTATGGGTTAATGTCTATGAATTTATTTATGAACTACTTAAATTATGGATGGATTTTGGTTCTAAATTTGATTGAAACATGTATGATTCAAAATTTTTGTATTTATTGTTCATCTTCGCGAAATGTTCAATTGTTCAGTACAATTATTGTACTATCGCAACGTAAATTTTTATTTTATGCAGAGTGAATGTATATATTAACCAAAAATACTTTTTGCACAATTTCCTGAATGTGGGCACATTCGATCGATTGAGATGCCAAACAATCATGAAAGCAAGTGGTGAATCTACATTAATTCAATTCGGATAGAGTGTGTCATGTAAGAAGAACTTGCGAAATGCGTTTACATTCGTGACCTACCAACAGCAAAGTTGGTCTCTTTGTAAAAATTCAAACAAAACTTAAATCACACTTCATATGAATTTTATAGAGGATCTCGAGAAGGCAGAATCAGAATCAAATATCTATTGAAACATTTACATTGTTGTTAATTGTCCCGAAGCACTTTATCAAACACACCGTAGTATGAAAGGGAAGCGTTATGAAGCTGATCCAACCTAGGTATATCAGGGGCACTATTGTCACACACTTCCTGAATTTAGCCGATAACATTTGACATTAACTGGACATTAACAGTACACCATCGTTAAACACTTTCTGCAGTTAGCCGAGCGGAAATGAAAGAATATACGCACCAAAGTTGTATGGATATATCGATAAAGATATCTGTAATGACTGTGTTAGTGTTAGCAAACACGCTAGAAAATTTTCGTTTGTCTTTAAAATTTCACTAATGCAACTAGTGACAATAAAACACATTGGATTTTTTCTTTCGAGTACAACAAATTTGGCGAAATGGAATCATTAAGCAATATTAACATCTTCAATACTATGTAAATAATCCAAATTGGATCCGCAGAGTAAAAAATGTGACTAAATTCCCCATTTATGAATTTTAAGCTGTTCGCATTACATTGACTATCTTCCTTACTTAAATGCGTTGAATCTAAATTATTTCATGCAAAAGGGGTTAGAGTCACATACATCGGATAGGCTACAGCCTATAAGCAGTAGGAATTCAAATCCGGATGTCCATCAGATTTCCGAATCATATGTATCACTCATCCGTCTATCTTTTTTCTACTTCGACATCACAACACTACCTACTACGTTTTTCTGCTCCTCTTCTTAGACTCTTAATATTAAGTACTAAGTGAGCAACATCTTGCTCGCTTAGTACTTAATATTCGTAGCAGTCTAATGACCTAATCTAATCAATAATATGTCTTAATGAATTTCATGTTCATTACTTTATAAGTAGAAATATTCGTTGTTTGTTAACAGTGGTTTTAATTTTTCAACAGAATTGATTTTTTCAATTATTCCACAAATTCTACGATATTCAGTATTAAGTAATATAATGTATAGCCTTTTCAGGATAAGGTTCACAATTGTGAAACACATGGAATTTTAATATTTTTTTTGTTTTGTTTTTGATAAAATCTTTGTATTATGTATCACATACTTATAACTTTTACAATTTTAATTTTAAACTATTAACCCATAGTGCTTCCCTATTCATATACATATATATATTACTTATGTCACCACTACCAATTCCTTATTACATCAACATCAGATCTCCATTGAGATAATAATGTGTAAAATTATTATGAAAGAAAAACACATCTCATCTCATTCCGGACACCCCCAAATAAAAATATGTAAATTTTGTGTTATTTTCATTTCAACAACAATGGGGCAACATTTTAAGTAATTGGTTCAACATTTAAGGATTGTTTATGATGCTTCTTTTGCTTCTCCTCGCCCTTTTATTAGCAAATGAAACAATGACAGAGTTTTGTAAGGACAAATAAAACGGAGTGAATGTTAGGAAGTCATACCATCATTAGACCGGATACTATTACGGCTATAAATGACAACAACAATGATAACAACTATTAAACTATTAAAAAGGAAAACTTCTCACTAACACAACCACATAATGTGAGTTATACGATGCGGGTTGTTAAAAATTTGTTTCAAAATGCGTTAAAGTGGGCGTTATTTATACAATCCTTCATCCAGTCATTCCTTCATTCATTCATTTGCCATTTCTGTAACAATATTTCAAATTCAATTCATTTCATTTATGTTATTTAAGGATTGAAAATGCTTTTAAAGTTAATACATTAAGGATTAGTTGTTGTATTTATTATTACAAAAAAAAAAATAATAAAAATGTTTCTCTCATTTAAAACATTTGAATGAATGTGTTTGTTAGTGTTGTAACCAAATTGTTGTGTACGTTAAACAACTCAAACATATCTGTCCATATGCGAAGGGAAGTTGGGAGTTTATATTTCAAAGAGGGTGTCCTTTTGTATGTATTTTGTTTTTCTAGCAGAACAATTCATTTGTCATTCAAAAGCTTTAAAAAGGATCTATTTTATAGTGTTGAAGTTTATAAATGTTTTAAGTCATTAGATTTTCATTATTTATTTGAATGTTTAACAAATATCAACATTTTAACAAATAGAAGGAAATGTGACGACTTGAAGTACTGCTAATATTCTTACCAAAAACATAATAATGTAAAGTAAGCAAGTATATCGAGTACATATCATACCGAAAGTAGAGTATTTAAGAATGTCTATCATCCTCAACGACATGTGTACATTTTGTACTCTGCTTTTTCTACCAATTTCATCACATGTTTATTAACTTTTCTCCAAAAAGGACACTTGTTTTTCTAATAGTTTTCATATTAGTCCTTTAGATTGTTTTCCATGGACTCCTTGTTGTTTGAAAGAAGTTTTTGCAAAAACAACAAAAAACCACCACTAACTTGGATATTTTAAAACATGATTTAAAGAAGTGTGAGGGTTTAGAAAATTCTTGTTTGTTGTCATGCTGTAGTGGTGTTGTTAATGGGTTTTGCCAATTAGGATTAAGGACAAGTTACACTTGGTATTGTTTTCCTGCTTAATAAAAATCTTTACATACATTAGTATTTATGTATGTAATATTTATGGTGAAACTTTTTTCAAGTTTTGAATATATATGTAAGTCTTTGTTAACATTTATTTAATAGATATAAATTAGATATTTTTTTAATATTACAGGGAGATGCAACCAAAATGTATTAACAACTTTTAAAATAATCAGCAGAATTTCTCTCGAGTGGTGTTCGTAAAATGTTTAATTATTGTCCAATATGACGAGTTGAGTTTGACGGATCTTCGAACAAGCTGTCAATGTTTTTCATCAATCCGACATACTAACAAACCTATTTGCCTGCATTTCTTATCACTGTAAAAAATATCGAAAATTTAAATTTGGAACTCCTAAATCTTGTGATTGTTTGGACCACCATATATTGCTCTTGTTATCCTCTTCTTAAATGTCCCAGACATACTTATATCATTTCTTCTGCGGTATACAAATTTAAAATTGTACGTATTATGTTTATTTCTAATTTATATTAAAATATTAGAGTTGTGATGTATTCAGTAACATACTGTAAAATTCGGAAAAATTTCTGGTAACTTTCGATAATTTAAAAACTTGTTTAAACTCATTAATTATTGGGTGAGATTAGTAAATATAAAAATCTAGGGAAAGAATTTTCTCAATTATAATAAACGAAATAAATAGAAGAGTGTAATAGTCGGAGAGGACCCACTTTGCAGCTGTAAATTACGCCTACGTAAAATTTATAAACGGCTTTCGTTGAATTTACTTTGCTGTTTTATGCTCTACATTATTATTAATATTCATTTGAAATTTTTATAAGAGATATAAAAATCATCCGTGGGACTAAATAAGTACGAAAGCCAAATTTCACCACGATGTATTTAAATCAGCGACCTTCATCAAAGAAAGTGATGAAATATTTGGAATTCTTAATGGTTATTACTTTCAACAGGAAATGATCTTAAATATTCTGCCACTTATGTGGATATATGGTTTGCTTATAATACATTCCACGTGCTTAATATTCCTCCACAAAGTTCCAAAAATGGAACCAAAGTTCAGATAAAAATCAATTGAAAATCTTCTTTATGTATTCAATGACAAATCGTTTAAATAAGAACCTTAATAGATATTGTTCTAAGGAGTGAGATCAAAAATTCTTAACATACATATATGTTAAGAAAAACGGAACCACTAAACTTACGGTTTTATTTTTTATTTGACTAAAATTATTGTTTATTTTTAAAATTTACAATAAGATATATATATTTATAACTCTAGTGATGAAATTTTGAACCCTTTTGATTTTAATTTTATAATTTTTTTATCAGCAACATTAAATGTTTAACTAAAAATGAGTTAGAACATACGTTACGTCATCCATTATGCACCAAGATTTTTTTTTTAGAAATCCTGACTGTTATTTCCGTGCTCTGTTTTTGGCCTTTTATTTTTAACTGAGTTCCTGTCAGGAAATTAATGAGTCCTATATGCAGAATATTTAACTTTTCGTACCAAATAATCCGAGAGACATCCTATGGAACATTCCTTTTTATCTGAAACAGATTTTCTATCACATTGTTAAATAAATAAAATGTAGGGCCGCCAAGCATACCAAGTAATCGCTTTTTTAATTATTTTAATGAACTCAATTATAGATAAAAGATTCAATCATTTTCAAATTGTCGAATACAAATCAAAATTATTTAAAATATCTGTATGAAAATGTGGGGAAAAAATAATTTTTACTCCTTCCAAATATTGTAAATGTATGAGTGTATGCTCCATATTTTGTATTCATTGGCAACATGTAAACGAAACAAAATAGTTCATTTCATGTTGTGTAACATTTGCAACAGACGGGGATTTGGTATGGAAAATAATATTGTTGTGGGCTTGTAACATTTTCGTACTAGTATTTTGTTGTTACACGCTTCACCACCACAAGTGATAAATTAACTTTGTCATGTCGTATCTAACGCAAAGAAAGTACCATCTAAGACCATTTAATATATATTCTTGCATCAAATCAAAATCTGAGTCGATTTAGCTATGTTTGTCTGTCTGCACGCTAACACCCAAGCTCAAAGAAATTTGGCCTGAGTACTTGTTATAGTCCTTAGAAGTCCCTGTTTAAAACCAGCAAAATTGGTTAAGTATATTAAAAAATATAGACTGATATCTGAGGCATTCTCTAAGTTAAAACACAAATTTTTTCTAAAAGTTATAAATTATTAATCGCCAAATTAGAATAAAATGTTGCCATAATATTAAGCAAAAATCGCTTTAATAAAAAAAAGTTATAGCCTAAACAAGAAAGACTATATTTTCGGCCATGCCAGACTATCTAATACCAATATCGTTGGTTAAAAATTGTAGTTATGAAAAACAAATGAACTACCCTCGTATAATTTGATTTCCTGATTTATCCTTAAGTATGTAGTACATTGTGACACTAAGATTTATGTTAAATTTATGCTGTTAATTTATTAAACTGAATTTTTCTAGAAGGTTTATATGAGAGCTACAAGAAATTATGAAACGATTCTTCTATAATTTTGTACATCGATTTTATCTGCATTTAAGGAATTATAATTACAATATCAACATTTATTTAAGATTTTTGCCTTTAGAAGTGATTTTAAAAGGGGTTTTGTATAGGACCTATAAGAAATAATGGAGCGTTCATCGTATATTTTGGCACATTTTAAGACTTATTTGTGCTAAATTTCTTTTAAATTACTTTATACTTAGGACTTTTAAGACCTTAAAACCCCATTCCTCAAATATTGGACTGAACATGGCCAATTTCAATAGACATAGTCCTTAGTCAAAAAATAGAAACACGCATCTCTTAAATATTCCAAAAATTGCGACCTGTAGATTATTCGCAACGTTTACATGGACAACCAGCCGCACAGACAGACGGACAGACGGATATTGTTTAATCGACTCAGAAAGTGATTCTGATCGGTATACTTAAAGACGGGTGTGACACCATTTCTACTGCATATTACGAAGATCAGCACAGACGCATAATAGCCCAACCACCTTCGGTGGTGTAGGGTATAAATATAACTAATTTTATTTTCCATTAAGTGTACCGTGTTATATTTGAGAAAATCTTGTTTATATTGTATTTGATAAATAACGTATTTTTTCACACGCATTGAAGTGGAGGGTATTGAAGATTCGGCATAGCCGAATATAGCTTTCTTACTTGTTTCTTTCTAGTTATTTTATCTTTTTTGCATAAAACATAAAAACAAAACATGTTACATACTCCAACAAACAAACAACATAAAATACAATACGATACAATACAAGTTACATCAAGAACATGTAAAAAATTTATAAAAAATAAAAAAAAATGAAAAACAAAAACATCAAAAAGAAGAGAAAAATATTTACTACATTTAACCTTTTGGTGGTACATTCTATGGAACAGAGTCAACCATGAACTCGGTTGTTCAGAAGGGTTTTTTTTATTTCTTTCATTATCCCTCACCATGGTTCAGAGTATTTTGTTTAAGGGTTTTATATTTTATTTAACTAAATAATGACTACAACTACAACAAAAACATATATCAGTGGTAGTAGTTGTTGTTGTTGTAGTAGTAGTACTGTATGCCTTGTTGTTATGTAAAATTGGCTTGTTGCAAAAATTGTTAAACATTTAGAACATCAACAAAATATCAGCAATATTCTTTTGTAACAACTAACCGTCCGTCTGTCTGTCTATCTGTTTGTCCGTCCTTTTGCTTGGTTGGTTGACTAGTTTTTGGTGTATGTTGGTAGATTGGTTATTTGGTCAGTCCGTCGGTTAGGCTGTGGGTTATTATTATCATATTCCATTCATCCGCAAAATTGTACAAGACAGGCCATGTATTCCAAACATTGTTGTGGTTATTCATTTGTTTTCTGTTTTTTTTTTCTCCTGGAATATGTAACTTTTTTGTGCATACAAAGTGGGGGAGTCACTGAATATTAAATTTAATTTGTATACATTTAATAAGAAATAAATAAATACATATATAAATATTTATGTATATACATATGCATGAGTAAAAATTTTTGACGATATGAAAAAATGTACTCGAAATGATGTAATAATTGTTAAAATGACAAACTAAATAAACATTAGATATTCAAGTATTATTAGATTCAATACATAATTCACGAATCGCGACGTTGAAGGAACAAGTAAGAATGCTATATTCGGAGATGTCGTATGAAGTAAATACGTTATGTTTCGTACGTTACGTACATACACAATCACATAAAGAATATCAAACGCATATAATATATGAAAGTTTTTCTTAAATATAACAAAGAAACCTTAATGAACCATAAAATTCTTATAATTTTGGTTAAAACTTTTTTCTATTGAACCGAATTTGAACAGATATCGTTCTATATATTTTGATTTGATTCATAAATATATATATATATATATATATATATATATATATATATATATATATATATATATATATATATATATATATATATATATATATATATATATATATATATATATATATATATATATATACACTTAATTCATTTTTCAATAAAATGAGTATATCTAACTCTTCAGAATGTGGGTGTGGGACATAAGACTGTTGAACGTAGTTTGTTTTTGTCTCCATCACATCTAAACTAATTATTAGAATTTGTCAGGATTTTTTTATTTTGTCTTAAGATGTTCGACATTTAAAAACTCTCGCTATAGTATAATTAATATTAGCTTTATATGAGGCTACTTTCCCCCTAAACTTTTGTTCAGTAAAACACTTCCTTGAAAAAGTTATTGGAACCAAATTTGAAAATTCTCGATGAAGTGGTTCTTTAGTATTCATGATATTTTCTTTGTATGGGGGTTATCTCTACCCTTGATTCTATCCGTCCAACATTTTTCCAGTAAACCAGTTGCTTGACTGAAATCAATTTTTAAATTTCTCGCTGTTATATTTCTTTAGATTGATATGTACGCCTATGTTACTTTCGCGTATATGAGGATCATTCAGCAAAATCGGTCCAGTAGTTTAGCTGTCTATAAGTCCTAAATAAACAAATAAACAGACAGACAAAAAGGAAAATTTAATAGAAAGCCCGCTTCAATGTTACCATTTTAGAAATATTTAATCAGTTCCAAGACCCTTTAATTGCACATGTCTTACACATCAATTTTCATTAAAATATTTTCTAAATACTTTTTTTACTTAAAATATAAATTATTCGAAAATATGATTTTTCCGATTTTATTTTTATTCATTTATATTTTTGATAAATTACCTTGAATACAACAAAACTATTAACAACAATGTTCACACATCTTTAAAGGAGAGATGGAACAATAATTTTCCAAGTCATTTTACACCTTCAAATAAAAAATATACAAAAAAACTAGAAAAATGGGAATTAAATAATAGAAAAAACATGAATGTTAACACAACACCTTATTTTGGAACAGTAGTTGGACCACCGGCGGGTATTATTAACAAAAATATTTCTAAATAAATGTTTAGGTTTCACTTGTCTAAATATGAGTGGGAAAAGGAGAGAGAGGGAGAGGGAGCTAAATAGCCAACATGACATATGAAATTTCTATTATTGTTATTATTTTATTACTAAACAATTGTTTATTTAACAAAACAATTAATTGAAAATATAACAATAAACAAGTTGTTTAGAGGGAGAAAAACAGGTAAAATAAAATATTTTTATTTTTATGAATAAAATGCAAAAAAGAAAAAAATACAAAATTTAGAAAATAAAAAACAAAATCAAGTCAATGAATTAGAAAAAAAAATAAAAACCAGATCTTGTTATTTTAAGAAATTAATTGTTGTGTTTAATTCCCACAAGAAAAACATAAAAAATGAGGGTAGAATTATGCTGCAGAATATGGACAAAGGTCCATTTCTTTAGAGAAACATATTTCTTCTAACGAGACACTTATAACCAGATTGTCTATTGTTAACAGGACTAAAGAAAAATCACATGTGTGTGTCTAAGTGTTATATTAAGATTAAAATTCAATACCAAAATATTTTTATATGAATCACCACTTTTTTGTCACTTTACATGTAAACATGATTTTTAAAGTGTTTTCAAGATTTATTTTCGTTTCTTTCAAAATTGACTCTCTGATATTGTGATTGAAAGAAAATATCAATTTCAATATTTATTGTAAACGAAATGTTTGTTATTTTGAAATAGAAATTATTATAAATATACATAAATCAGTTATGTAAAGGAATTATTTCACAAAAAAAAACAATAATTGCCTTGTATAAAATATTTAAATATTTATACCCTACACCACCGAAGGTGGTTGGGGTATTATACGTTTGTGCTGATGTTCGTAACATGCAGAAAAATGGCGTTACAACCACCTTTAAGTATACCGTTCGGCACATAATCGATTTAACGTCGTACGTCCGTCTGCCTGTCTTTCTCTCTGTCCGGCCGTGTTTGGTCCAATATTTCAGGTACCTCTCAAACAAATGGTCTTCCCGAAATGAAAATTTGCCACAAATAAGTCTTTTTATATGATAAAGTGATGTACCAAAATAAACGAGGGTCGGTTCATTATTTCTCATATGTCCCACTATCATTTTATGGCAAAAATCACGTATACGTTGGTATTGTAAACAAATTGGTCAAATTGAGATAAATATAAGCAAAAAATCGATGCGCAAAATTATACGAGGATCGGTTTATAATTTTTTGTAGCCCCCATATAATCCCCTGAAAATTTTATTTTAAAATTTAACATAAATCTCAGTGACAAAATAATGTATTGCACACTTAAGAATAAATCAAAAAATTAAATTATACGAGGGTAGTTCATTAATTTTACGTAACCACCATTTTTAACCGACGATGTGGTGTAGGGTATTTAAAAGTCAGACCTGAAGGACTATAAATTCTTACTTGTTTTAGGAATCATCTTGCTATCCACTGTAATCATATGTTATTTTGGGGTACAGCAATATTTTATACATTTCGGCGCATAACTTTTTGTTCTTATCCAATTTTCATGATATTTGGTACTATATTGAAGTTAATATATCTGTTTCCTATGGATAAATTCTTATATTTTTTATTATAAATTTTAGAAAAGTTTTTCTTCTTGATCGGTCTATAACTTTCTACCTAATAAACTGATATAACCTGTTTAGATAGCAAACTGACTATGTTAATGGTCGGATCAAGTTGTAGACTTAAGTATATCCTATTCGATTTCGATTTTGATACAATGCAATAATATATATAAATATTTTATGAGTATTTGATTCTCTCTTGGCATTCCACACGGATTGCAAAACTTAATATTTCCTCTATTACCACTTGTGGTGGTGGGTATAAAAAACACGAAATATTATCACAATAATAATTTTTATGTATTCAGGTGATTTTAAAAATGCTTAACTGACCTTCCTGAAACTTAACATGCAGGATTGTCTTGATACAAAATTTTTTCTACTTCATTAATAACACCTTCATAAAAAGACTAATTTCAATAGGCTTCTTCCTTGGCCCAAATTAATAATATGTACCATCGAAATATTTTAAAATTCCGACTTGTGGAGTTGTGCACAACTCCATATATCTAAAAGAGATTAACAGAGATATAATACCATTTTTTGTATGTTACAAATCCATAATACCCCAACTACCTGTGGTGGCGTAGGGTATACAAAAAAATAAAAGTATTAAAGTCTGTTTAGAACGACTATATATTACAATACACCAAATATAGTCATGAAAATATATATAATTATAGTGTTATCCACTATTTATATACTTATGATGTTTATGTTATTTCAAAAGATTTTTGGTGGGAGTTACATTAAAGCTATAGGAGAATATGCTCCGATACTCAACAAATTTAGTATGTTGCTTTTTACATACTTAGAATTCATTTTGAATTTATTTGCAAAATTCAAAATAAATTGAAGGTATAGTAATTTGTGTACCGATCTTCTTATAATTCCGAATATGGATTTGAACTACTACAAGATATATTTCTAGCAAACTCATATATGTGAGTTATAAGCTTAAAAACCTTTTCTCAGAGAATATTTGCGAGTTTCGCTCTGGATCCTTAATAACAATAATGTATTCAAAATATAATGTTCACAACGTAGAATGTGCAAAACGTTCCACGCACCAAACGATTATAGAAACATTATAACCCAGCAATCCATGGTGGTGTAAGATGTAATAGTGAATATGTATCATAGTTTGTTTGGGACCACCATGCTGACTTTCTTGAAATTTTCACATGCTTGACTGGCAAGTGAGGTTCATAGGTTCCTCATATATAAATTGCTTATCTAGAGGTCTAGACTTTAATTACAAATTTACTGATTTCTTATTAAGATCTCTATAACTAACACAGTATTTCTTAAAAGTTAAATATTACATTCTTTGCCATTCTGCATAACACATAACATGTTCTTCAATTGAGTGTAATTCGATACAATAATTAATATTTCAGACATCCTTTTTCAGACTTCAATGTTTTTTTTTGTTCGTTATAATGGAATGTGTTTAGAAGTGTGTTTGGAGTGTCAAATATGGAAAAGAAAGGACATGATTTTTTAGTTAATAACACAAGTCAAGTGTTTATCATGTACGAAGAAGTTCCTTTTTTTAACACAACAATCAATGTCCTTTTGTTAACAAGAACACACACACAAACACTGTGATAAACAATTATACATATTTACCCACTCAAATCCTTAAAGAAAAAATAACAACAAATAAATAAATGAGTTTGCAATAATATAAACATAAAATTTATTTTTCTACTTATTTATTATTTATTTTCTTCCTTTTTTCTTTATCTGTAATAATTTTTACAAAGAAAAATATGATTTTTTTCTCAAAATTTAATTTAAAAAACCCAAAAAATATTTTTTAATACAACATATATTTAACTTCGAAGGTGGTCTTTAATATTGGACTTAGACTACAGTTATAATAAATATTTTATTGGGTCCTTTTGTCTGTAACAATTATTAAAATATGCTTTACATGTGTGTCAGTCAGTGTATGTAAAACAATATTTACATTATTTTTCCATAATAAACAAATGTTTTATTACTTTTGACTTTTGTTTTTTTGTGGTACAAATCCAAAACAACTTAAAGAGTTAAGTACCAAAAGAACAAAAAATACTAAAAATATTGAACACGATTTTCCATAATTTTATTATTTTTTTCTTTTACTTCATCTCTTATTTCGTACTAATAATTTGGAACAATAAATAATCATAAATATTGATTTTTTTATACCCTACACCAAAATAGGTGTTTAAGGTATTATGATTTTATGCTGGCTTATTCCACCTAGACCCCATACAAATGTTTCTCCCGGATTTAAGGGCGATTTAAGGTCACACAAGTCCTAAATATAAAGCGATTTTAATAAAATTAAGCACATATTAGTCTAATGATATTCTAAAATGATGTTCTAAATTATACGAGGATCGTTCCATTATTTATGTAGATCCCATATAATCCCTCTACAACTCTGAGGGACTTAAATCTCACATATACTTTGGTATTGTAATAAGAATTGACCAAATCAAGACAAATGTAAACAACAATCGTTGAGCGCAATTTTACGATAATCGATTCATTCAATTTTTAAGAACTTACTAATCCCACATTGATGTTAGCACCAGTAAAAAATACTGCACTCTTAAGCATAAATTTAAAATTGTTTGGTAGCTACCACTAATAACCAACAATGTGGTGTAGGGTATTATATAGTCGGGCTTGACCTACTGTAACTTCTTACTTGTATTTTGTTTGTTTAAGTTTCGTTGTTTACTTGCAGTTTGATTATGATCGCATTTTTGTCTTTTTTGTCTGATTTCTTTTAGTTTTGGCCACGATCATAACTAAAATTTATTTCATGTTTAAATTGTCCCAACAACAAAACAATAATACATGACCCCCCACATAAGTCAAAACGCATTTGAAATTGTTGGAGTATTGGAGTTTCATCTAAAATAAGAATGTTTTCCTAAAAATTTGCCAAATATTATTTCGAATCTTTTTTTTTTGGATTTTTATTATTTAAAGCTTTAAGTAAGTAAATAATGTCATCCAGTGAAAAAGACATCGTCCTTATGCAAAACATAAAAATTATGACAAAATATCCCTGTTCTGTCCCTTTTTTGTATAAACTCATTCAGCAAATCTCTGTGATCATTTTTGTACTACAAGCTTTTTTGTGTCTTTAAATTGACTTAAACACAGAAAAAAATAGAATATTAAAACAATGGTAAAAAAGATTCTCGGACAGTGGTCATTAATTGGAATTATGATTGGTTTAACAAAAATATTTTAATCTATAAATATTTGGAACATATGAGTTTCAGTGCATCTTCTTGAACAAAGTTTTTTAGATCTCTTCTTTCTTGAGAGATTCTTTAAAGCGGTCAAGTTAACAATCTTCTTATAATTAACAGGTATTATGACCTCAACTGTGTTAGTGGATTTTAAATTTAAAGGTACCCTCGTAAGAAATTTATTTTAAAATATATATTTCTGGACTATCTGCTTAAAGATTCAAGTCAATACCTTTCAAATCTTAAATGTTCTTAATCCGGAAATATGGGCATCTTTAACAAATATTGAAGTACTCGTATAATTTTATTTTTTAATTTATTGTTAAGTGTGCAGTATATTATGGACCGAACATGGCCAATTTCAACAGGGGTCGTCTTTGGACCAAAAATAATACGTACATCGTGATATCTCAAAAATTGCTACCCGTAAAATGTTCACAACGTTTAAATCGGCTCAGAAAATTAATCTGAGCCTCTCTTCGTACGTTCTTGCAAATTTTGGTATTTAAAAAGCCCATTGCAACAAAAATCTTTTGCAGCAACTGTATACTGCTTGCCATGCCAAGAATTTTTTGGGGAATTTAACTGTTTTTTGGGTCCTAAAGATTTCTTTAACATTCCCTCGAGCATAAGCAACACAAAATTTTTGAGCAGGAAGTTACGAAAAGTCTACCAAAACATACATATCGTCATCCGTTATGCAACAAGAAAAATATTTTCAAAACTTAATTTTAATTTCCGTGCTCTGTTTTCCGCGTCTAAATTTTTTTCAGCGTTTCTGTTAGATACTTTTTGAGCTTTGTAAGTTTTTAAACCTGCATTAGATTTAACTTTTCGTACCAAATAGGGCGGGGACTGAGCTAACCGAGCTACTTTGCTACCGGATGTTTTTGGAGCTTTGTTTCTGTTTTCCTTTTTGTCGCAAGCTGCATTACGGAATTAGGAAGGTACCACAAATTTCAAGTAATTGTTTTAGATTTGTTTAGGACAAAGTCTACTTAACTTTATATTTATATATTTTACAAAATTCAAAAAGTACCTTTAGAATATATTAAAAGTACTTTCATTTTGTACCTTTTTTATATAGAAACTTAATTTTATGTTTTCTAATTAATTATACGAATTATTTTGATACCTTTGCATCTCAAAAAGTACCATGCTTAAAATTCTTAAAATGTACTTCAAAATTTCATTTCGTTCACAATTATTCATTCAAAACATATCACAGACATTTCAAAAATTATATATCATCACTTCATTTAATGAAGAAGTTTGTAAATACTATTGAATATTCGATAAGGAAAAAGAAAACGATTTATTAACAATCGCAGATTTCACCATACTATTCACGTTTAATAAAGAACCACTGTATTATACTGATCTAAAATTGTTAACATTTGTTACCAAAAATTGTTTAAGAGATAATAAAAACCTCTGTCACTTGAATAATAACCAGAACCAGAACAAACGTGTATGAGACACATGCATTTCGATTTTGTGTTATATACCGATACGTATTTACAAAACCGTCGTAATGTCGCCAATAAAGGTACAATTTCAAAAAAAAAATCGTTTAGTGTAAAAACAATGTAAAAGGAATTTGTTCTTGAAACAATTGGACAATATGAAAAAATATATGGTTTAATTGGGGTCACAAACGTTAACATTGCATTTAAATGTGTGGTGGATATTAAAATGAATTTTAATAGAATTTTTTGAACTTAATGATCTCTTATTAGATCAACTAAAAACATAAATTAATTACTATTGTAAATAGTTCACAGATACAAATATAGAAATCTATATCACTCCTTATATATATTTGTCATTGTTGACTCATAATGAATACTCACATTCCTCATTATATACGTATTATGATTTAGGAATTATAACACACAAATTGTTTCTGTTGTAATACATTTAATAAGAGACAAGTTTGTTATTTGTTTTGGTTTAATTTCAGGCATAAAAGTAGTGGAATCTTTATTGGATGAGTTGGTAGGAATTTTGGGCTTAGAGATATAGGGTCGGCTGAGCAATTAACAATTGTAGTGTATCATGTCTACTTTGACTTATGCAGGACATTGGTAAGGAAATTACGATCAAAGAATGACTTTAATATAGTAACTTGAATCCGCGAAATTTGTGATATTTCTGTGAATGTCGTTCAAAGTGCCATGTACGAAACCCGATCAAAAGTATGCTATACACACCTGATTATGTTTTGTTCGTATATTGGAAGATCCTTTATAACAAATCTCGAAAAAAGCTCTAATTTTGCCCTGATGTCATCCAAGAAGTTAGCACGAGTGGTGGCTAGAATCCACCTTGTGAGGCACCAAGTTTAACATTACGTATCGAAACGACAGGCGGCCATGTAAATACCTCACGATCCATTGGTAATTGAAAAATGCCCTTGAAGAGAAAGTTGTGATTGATTTTTAAGCGATTTGAAAAAATGTATCCGAAAATTTTTGAGATTGACTCAGAAATTATTTTGGACATGAACATGATTTGATGCAATCTTAGAGCTTTTAAATGTAATCACTACTTATGAAGTCTAGGGCCATTTTTGCAAACCTTGATTTTTTGATATATTGGAACGCTTTCTATATATTTTGGTCAGTTCTGGTCAATATGTTTTCAATTTTGTTTCCCGTGCCTGTTTCAGTCAAACATTTTTCTCCATTTTTTTCATTATCAACCGAACTTCATAGAATTAACATCAATAGGTTGTGTTTAAATATTTAACATGCTTTTACAAATTCTTATCATGACGATCGTGATCATATTTAAGATATCCGGATGTGTATTTCTATAAGACTTATTGTCATTTATATACAGATGCAGTAATACAGTAATATAGTCGATTTAGATATGTTTTAAGTTGTTGTTATCTTCACACAAAAATAACCAAAAAGAAGTTTTAGGTTAAAATAAGTAAAATTTTGTTAGACTGATATAGGTCGCAATTTCTGAAATTGATCATATATCTTTATTTTAATATAAGAATTAACCAACGAAAAAATTAGGCCATTCTTTCACCAATTATTTTACCCAACTTCAATAAATGGTTCCAGAAAACAGATTCAAGTTTGTGAAACTCTTTAAATATGAACCAATATTATTGAAAATCTTCGCTAATTTCTTAAAATGTTTCATATATATTAACATTTTTTGTTACAGATTTGACAATTATCGTGCTATATACTTTTATAGTTCTCCCGGAGGAGCGTTTTGGATCAAAAAAGTACTTAAATATAGAACAGTTTCATTGAATATATCGACCATTACCTTATTCAACTTTAATTTATATATTAAGCTTTTTTCAACTCACGCAAGTGTTTGGATAATGTAAGTGGTGAAAGGTATCTGAAATGCAGCACAACCGAATATAGTTTTTTTAGTGTTCATTAATTTTAAAACACCATTATTTTAAAATCATTAATACAATGATAAATTTCTCATGTAACCCTCGTATATATTTATATTGATCGTAAATTATACAAGTAACAACTATGAAATTCGTAACAACATTTCTGTAACAAATTCTCAGACAAAACTGAAACAAAAATTTAAATATCTCATAAAAAATCCTTTTTAGAGGAAACAACATTTAACATTTGACAGAGATCATAGAGCAGCTTAACTGCGGGGGATGACATTTGCAAGTTCACCTGGCCGCAACAAAAACACCAAAAAAATAAATAAAAAATCTCTTTCTCTCAAAACCAACGAAAAAAGTTGAACTTAAAGAAGAAAACTTTTTAACCGACAAACCGTTTTTTTCTGGTCGTTCTTTTTTCGGGTTTTCATATACAACAGGATACAACAAGAAACACAGAAACCAACATGATCTTGCCACAAACTAAAGAAAAAATATCTTATGAATGGAGTTTGAAGTTAAACAGCAAAAAACAATCTTAAGGAAAGAAACAAAACAACATTGTTTGAGTGGAACTGAGTGGAGTCGATTGGAGTAGAGTTTAGTCGAGTTATCAATAATTTCATCGATATTGGCAGTATGCAAAATTGGTACTTGTAACAAAAATATGATTCGTGTAAACATACATTGAACATTTAACAAATACTTTATGATGTTGTTTATAGTAAAGTTTTGTTCATTGAATATCTCTTTGTCCGTCTATCGGTTGGATGGTTGATGCGTCCGTCTCTCCATTAGGTCTCTTGTCTGATTTTGACTCTGTTTGCTATTGATTTTTTCAAACTGATTTCGTAGAAGATGTTGGCAAACATCATAAACATCATAAACGACATGAGTATTGGAATGAAATTTAAGAAACAAATCCAAATAATAAAACAGCAACAACAACTAAAATACTACAATAACAGCTACAACTAAACACTCCAATACAATTGGGCCAAATACCTATAGATTTGGAAAGAGGATTCCGTTTGTATGGTTTCTTTAGATTTTGTTTTGGTACATTTTGGGGTTTTGTTAAGCATGCGCCGTGATTGTGGTTATATTTCCACAGTTGTTGTAGTTGTTGTTCTTGTTGCAGTTGTATTATTTTGGAATACCATGTTCAGCTGTTGCAATCATTGCAAACGATCGGAAAATTTTCATTTTGCTGTTGCTTGTATTTTGGGCAAATGCGTTTTGTTGCAACAAAAACAAATAAAATGCGACAAGGAATAAAATTAAAACAACAAAGTAAATCGAATACCAACATCAAGTAATATTTGTGGTCAAAAGTAACACCAACAGAGAGAGTTTCAACTAAAATTATTATTTTTTTGTTTTGTTTTATTTTTATTATTTTATCATTTAGTTCTCTTTTAAATTGTATCTGTTATTTTGTTTTTGGGGTTATTGTGGTGGTAGTATCAACCCGTATCATGCTGATAACTTCCTAAAGCAGTGGTTCTTAACCTGTTTTTTGAGAAATTCCAAAATTAGACCTTGATAAATAATGCAACATATATAGAGCTCACTAACAAATAACATGGTTCTTAACGTAATGCTTGTCATGTCTTGGTTTTTTAATAAAATACACCAACAAATGTATTATATGTGGGTGTATAAAAATCTCATTTCATGCGTGACACCAAAAAAAATTATCTACTCCATAACTTATATATTATTGGACCTCACAAACCTGTAGAAAATATAATCACGTCTGAACAAATAAACCGAATTTGACAAGCACATAGTGCGAAAGAAGCCACTGATCGATATTTGAATAAAGCTCAAAAATGAAAAAAGAAAACTATTTTTATACGTTTTTTTAATTAAATATTGACAAATTTAAAGAAAATTACTTAAATACGCAGTTGTATGTTATAGAATTCAACATAACACCAATATTTTTCCAAATCGGATCTGTAAACAAGTAAGAAGTATTCCGAATCTTAAATACCCCCTTCACTACCTTATGCGAGCATTTGCTTGAATCATGGTCCTTAAATGGAGTTGTAGCATAATATGGACGAATAATTAGTAACAATAAATAATATATATTTAAGACGTTTAGAAAAGTGATCGTGATAATTTTCAATAACATCAGTTCGTATTTAAATGTTTTATAAGCTCAAAGCTGCGGCTTTATATGGAAGCTGTAACAAAATATGGACCAATATTGTTCAAATTAATAACATATTAGGAAAATAACTGTGCCGCAATTAAACAGAATTGTTTTTTATTTAACAGTTTTATAAACTTGAAGCCATGTTCTGGAAAGGGATCTTATATGTAAGTATAGTCGATTAATGGCCGCAGCTCTATCAAACATTTTATTATGCCTTGGTACGGAATTTTGTAACATACAAAAAAATGGAGTTACACCCAACCTTAAGCATACCGTTCGACTTGGAATCACCTTCAGTTTATATACTATATAAATTATTACATGATTCCTCTATTGTTGCAAATGGAACGATAAAGTTAATTGACCATCTTGACTACTTGTGGTGATGAAGGGTATAAAAACTTTCTTAATTCTGTGTCCACTATCTGATCTAGCTCTCTACAAAGAATCTTCACGGGTCGTGAGGGACATTTCTTAAATATGGATCTTTTCATCAAAATTTAATCCAAGAATTATTTTATTGCCACATTTTTCCATAGCTCCCATATTAGGCCTCATAATAAGGGTTTAATATGTTAAAACTTTTCGATATAGAAATATTAATTTCAAATATACGTTTACATATTAAAATTTAACATGTTATTCATTTAATGTCCGATATAACTACAGCTATAACGAACAAGAAATCTTTAAGTACACCATTCGACCTTGTAAATTCTTTAAATGTTTTAATTTTTTATCTTAAAAAAGTTTGCCTTCTATAACTCCCATAAAGATTCACTTCATATATAGTAAAAAATATTGTTATATTATTTTTATTTTTAAGATTAAAACAATCGGTCCATTATTTCCTAAATACCCCATAAGTGTAATACCCATTTTCCAAAATCTCCTTAAATATCTCATATATGTAAATATATGAAAATATTTTAAATAAATAGTTGTTCATGCCTTCGTCATAGTGGACAGTATTATATAGTTGGTCTTAACCGACTTTTACTCTTTTTTATTTATTTATTTATTTATTTATTTATTTATTTATTATTTTTTTGCACTTAAAAATAACTTAAGGATCTCTGGTCTGCAATATTATTTGCAACAATATTAAGAACAACAATAACAACAACTGTATGTTTGTATGTTTTGTACAAGTACAACATACTACTAAAAACTACTAGCGGTTTATTTGTTTAAACAAAAGATTTTGTGGTATTTTGGCACAACTGTTTAACAAAAAAAAAACAAAACAAAAACAACTAAAATAAACATAAAGACAAAAAATCGGACCTCCTGGGTCTTTACAAAATGTTGTTGTACATAGTTTATAGTTGATGTTGTTCTTGTTAGAGTTGTATCCGATATCTGTTTATACGCTTGTATGACTATGTCTTGACTTTTGGTTAGACGATGTTCTGTTGTTTTGTCTTGTATTTTATATTTTTGGAAAATCCAACAAACAGACAATATTGGACACAAACATTCATTGCACACTTTTCCTTGTGATGAGTAACTTCCTAAGAAAGAAATAAAGAAAGTGACTGAAGAAAGATGACTTCTTTTGTTTTAAAAATATTTAAAAATTTATATGCAAAATATTAATTTGATTATAACTTTAACTATTGATATCTATTTTATAAAATTATCATTAGTTCAAGTGGATTTTTCAAAAAGAAATGCCTTATAAAGAGTGAGATCAAAAAAATTCCATACGTACATATATGTTAATAAAAAAGAAATTGCTAAACTCACAATTTATATTTTTTCTATTTGATTAAAAACATATTTTTTATAATTTTTATCTCTAGAGATGAATGTTGAATCTTTTTCTTAAAATCCTCTATTTTTTGTTCTTATAACATTAAAGTGACAGGATGTCAAAGCAGGACAAAAATAAGTGGATGCCGGATTTTTTTGTAAACATTCCCTGATGTAATTTTCGGTATTTATAGATCCAAATCCAATCCAATGTAACAAATGATTGGACTCTTTGCCGCAACTGTATATTGATTGTTATATGACGATTTCTTTGGAAATTTTGATTTCTTATTGGAAAAAACTTTTCTTCAGTATTCCCTCGAGCATTAGCCACCAGGATGTTGCAGCTTTTATGTTTTTTAACCTGCATTGGATTTAATTTTTCTTACCAAATAGTCCAAATAATAAGCTAACCAGGCTTATTTTTATCTTTAGAAACATCATGTGGAACATCCCATCTATCTTAGCCAGGTTTGTAATCAAAGAACAGGTTTTCCCGGTGTTGTTGAATACATTGGAATCAGTTTAAATGAATGCTTGAAATGCTTGCAACTTTTTGTAGAATCAAGTTGGATTTTGGTGAAAATATTTCATAATTTTAGTACCCACTTTTTTCTGGTCACTTATTTTAATCAGATTAACCATATATTCCATTTATTTGATATTAAACATAATAAGTGGCATAATTTACAAAGGTAACTTGATCAAAAAACAAATCTTATAATACTTGGGTTAAAAGTTTTAATAAAAGAACGTGTGTTAAGTATTTTCGACCTCACTCCTTAAAATGCTTGGTTTTTTTAAGAATCTCTTTTATCTTTTATGTTAATTAATTTTATTAGAAAATGTATTTGTTTTAATTTTCTTATCTAAACCACTTATTGGCTATTAAAGTTATGAGTCCATTAAATGTTGCTAAAGTTTAATGAAATCTTTTACAAAAATAGTTGAAATAGAAAAATATAATTTTTATTATTTATTCTTCATATAAATAATTTGCGTTAATCAATAATAAGTTTTATTGTCCATAAACTCTTGTTTATGTTAAGATGATTTAATTATGAAAGAGATAATTCGAAGGACTATAAAATGTCCAAACAGATTTTTATACCCTTCACCACTACAAGTGGTAATGAGGGTATATTAACTTTGTCATTCTATATTTAACACTAAGAAAGAATTATCTCAGACCCTATAAAACATATATATTCTTGAGTCAAATCAAAGTCTGAGTAGATTTAGCTATGTCCGTTTGACTGTTGGAAACATTCTCACGCTTTGAAATTCAATAAAATTCGGCCACGTTATTTGCTATTGTTCTAAGCAATTTCCTACAAAAATTTTCTAAAATGTGTCATATGCACTTATTTTGATACAATAATAAACTCAAAGACACAAGATTGTGCTATGGTCATTATTTGATCTAGCTCTCATAACGCCCCTTCTCGAAATACAGTTTAATATGAACCAATTATATTGAAATTTAGCACAATTAATTTTCTGACTGCTCTTATATACCGCCACTTCCCGGAAAACCAATTTGAGTTTAATAAACAGAAAGACCGATTACGTTGGATTTCGACACGATGATTTTTCTAACCATCTTAAATGTATATTATTTATTATTTATATATATTATCAATTTCGGTCCCGGAAAAAACTTGTAAATAAAGACCAATGAAATTCAACAAAATGATTCTTCTAACTATCTTAAATGAACATATGAATTGAGCGTATGAACCTTATTGAAGATAATTATCTATTGTATGAATTTCGATGGATTTGGTTTATATTTTATTATGGGAGTTGGATAATAAAGGTGTAATATCCAAATATGGCCGCTGATTGCAAACTAGTTTCTATTGAAGACAGTTTAAAAATGTTTATTGACGTAATAGTTTTAAAAGCTGATGACGCGATATAGCTGGTTTTAAATAGAAAATAGATAAGGACAATAACAAATAATTTGACAGAATTTTATGGAATTCGGAATATTATTCTAGGCGTGATAATGTTTCCAACAGACAAACAGATGGACAAAGCTTAATCGACACAGATTTTGATTTTATGGGGTCTGTGCTGATTCATTATTTTTGTAACATACGGAATGACAAAGTTAATATACCCTTGTGGTGATGGAGAATACAAAAATTAAATGCATTTATAGAAATTTGTATCAGTGTATAGCAGAAAACACTAAAAATCTTGCAGAAATTTTTAAGAATTCGAATAATTTACAGTTTAACGAACATGAATTAACTCATTCAGATAATTGATACGGATTTAAAATAAGGGGTTTTTAAAGTAGTTTTCTTGATATTCACATTTAATGATAAAATCTCTTTCGCCATTCGAAGTTATAAAACGAAAAGACCTTTTAGACAGTTTTCAAATGAATCTTAAATTTTTCCCATTGAGCATACAAAATAAAATCTAAATTACCAAAGTCGAATAGCGGTTTATTCACTACAAATAATTTATTAGATAAACCAACCAAAACCTTTTTGTCACTACAATTATAATGAAAAAAGGAAAGAATCTCTGTCAATCCTATAGGAAATCAGTGTTAGAAAATGCTTTTTTTTATATCCTCCTTAACTGACATTTTCTTAATTGAAACAAAAACTTCTTATAAGAATTTGTTTGAAAGATAAAAATGGAAACAACTAAACAAGAACATGAAAAACAATAAGATAAGTTTTCTTTATTTTTTTTTTGTTTGTTTATAGAAGTTCCTTTTTTTAATACAATTGACATCCTTTTTGCCATTCCAAACTTATTGACCTTTTATTAATTTTTAATAACATTTTGTTTGCACTAAAAAAGGAAAATAGTTATTAAAGTCCAAGAGTGTGAATGGAAGGGTCCAGTTTGCTTAGATTTTGTCCCTTCTAGATAAAAAGAGTTTACATTCTTATGATATCTTCATTATTGTAACTAAATGTTTAGAGAAAAGTCAAATCTGTATCTGTAAATGTATCTGTCCTGAAAGGCTGTCATTATTTAAGAACTATGTTTTTTGTGTTGTTGTTTTCCTAGCTGTTCTAACAAGATTGTGATTTCAATTATCTGACATCTTTAGGGTTGAAAAAAAATACTTGAGATGTTTATCTTATTATTGCACTTCCTTCCTCTTCCTTCCCAACGCCACTTTTTTGCGATACAATTAGGTTAAGGGTGTTTTTGGTTCTAGTTGGTTTTTGGGAAATAAAGAAAAAAAGGAATCCGTTAAATGTTATTGTTGCTTTTGTTGGGTCTACAAAATTAAATTAAATTAGATTATGATGATGCTGATTAGGATGATGATAATGAATATAGAGATAATAATAAAAACAGAGACTGTCTGCTTTTAAGCCTCTCGGTCGTTCGGTGTGTCAGCTCTTCTGACTAACTGACTTGATTATTGTTTGGAATGTAAATGTTATTTTTGCCTGTTCAACTTGTGATAATGTATCTCTAAATGAGTTTTATTTGTTTATCCTTAAATGAATCTATTAACAAGAGGGTAGAAATTGATACTTTAATTTCACCCTCCTAACGGAATCGTTCAGACAACGTATATCAGGCGTTAAATTTTTGTGGGTTTTTGTAAACATTGAATACTATTTTTTATTATGTTTACGAACATCTGAAAATATATTCATATTAATAGCAAATTATAATGATATAACTAATACATTACTTTATAGCATTTTTTTAAATCATTTAAAAAATTTTTGCAATTTGGCATTATATTTTTACCACCCCTGTGTTTATGTATGCGTGTAAAAATATTAGATAAAAAATTTTAATTCGTAAAACATTATAATCAAATTAAGTCTTATTTATTTCCACCCTCATACATATTCCCTTACTAATGAAGATATGTTTTATTATTAACAACAATTTTCCACCTCGTTATTTTTTTCTAACAGAGAACAAAAAAATCTCAGATAATGATGTGACGCATCATAAATCCATCCGTCTGTGTATCTTCGTTATAGCCTGGGAAAGTTTTAATTATTGTCGGGCTACAGTTCAACATGTTGTCTTTGAATTGTACCTTTTTATGGAAAAATTATTATAATTTGTGTTTGTTTTGCGCGACATCTTAAATAAGTTCAAAATTTTATTTTATAAGATTGATTTTTTAATACCTGAAGATCTAGAGGAAGTTCTTCAATTTTATAATTACCCTGGTAGCATATAAATAGGATAACAATGGGATTTTAAAATCAAAATTATGTAATAACAAGTATGAAGTTACTCTAGACTACGATGTAAGTCATAAATAGTACTAACCAAAAATTGACGAATGCCCCTCGTAAACATTTATTTTCTGATTTATGCTTATGATTGTGATTGCTGTTTTCGCATTTGCTTAAGTTATTCTATTTCACCAATTCTTATTAAAATGCCAACGTATATTTGCCCTTCGAAGTGATATTTGGAAAGTGGATTGTATGCGACCTTTGAAAAATAATAAACCTTTCATCGTATAACATGGCATATCATTAGAATTTTATAAGACTTCAAGGACATTAAATACCCATTCCGGGAGGAACATTTATATGGCGACTAGGTGAAATAATGAACCTATCATCACCAATTTCAATAGTCATTGCTCTTGTGCCAAAATAGTGACATATGTCAAGCTTTTTGAAGATATCTTTACAACTTAGTTCACAAAGTTATATGATAGAATTCGACTATAGTGAATAAATTTTAAAATTTAGAAATTTATAGAATTTAAAATAATTTGCACGAATTAGAAATATACCATTCCTGAATGTGGCCCCAAATAATTATTAATGTCATATTTCATTGATATATTGTAAAATTTATGAATTAATTAATCTAAAACTTACATGAAAGCTAAAGTCAAAAAAAAAATCTAAAAATTACAAAAATAATTGTGTCGAATTTCAACGGAATTATTATATGAAAGTTTTATGAGCTTTCCGGGATTAGATCCTTACTCGGGAGCTATAGCAGAATGTGAAGTTATATTCTTCAAGTTTAGTACACATAATTACACCATTTCCACAATTATTGGACAATTTCATTGAAATATTTTAATATTTAAGAGCCACTTTTTGAATGAGCCTTAAACATCGATATTCACTAAACTATATTCTAGAATTAGGGTTTAAATGTTTTAAAATATTTAAGCCCTTATTCTAGAAGGGGATTTATATGGAACTATAATCATATATGAACCTATATTCATCAAACCAATCTCTTAGAGTAAGTTAGACAAATAATTTCTGTAGAATTGGTTAAAGTATATATAAGCATAATATATATTTTTGTATTTATTCTCAGAAAATAATATACATATTATTTTTTTGCATGAATATTTCTGATATTCTAGTCTTTATCTTTTTTTCGTTCATCTTTTTTCCATGATTAAATTCCATTTAAATCAAATTTCATTGCCTCAGATATCAGTCTGCAACATTGTTTGTAAAATCAAAATTAATTTTTACGATTTTGAAAAATATTTCGAGTGCCAAAAGTTCGTTTAGAAACACAAGTGTAGTGTCAAACTTCTTTTATAATATAGTTCTAATACAAAATTATTTTGAGATCATTGTCATTGCTAAATAAAAAATAAACATGGATAGAGGTGGAATATTTTGGAGTTGATTTCGAAGAGTAATGTGTCTCTGTGGTCAAGGGCGTGTGAAGGATGATTTTGTAAAACTTTGCAAAAAATCATTTAATGAGGACTTTAACTTAATAAAGTTTGCATATAAAAAGTCAATTATAAATCTAAAAAATGCTAAACCGTTTCCGTATTTGAAATTAGTTTACAGCGGTCCATTAGCAAAAAAAATATAAAACAATGTCTGAGTCAACCCCAAAATTTTGATTTTTTTCAACAAAATATAACTTATTCCATTTTAATTTGACAGAATTATTTCTCTGTCTTGTATATTTGTTATTAATTTGACCAACATTTGTCCATATTATCATATAGCTCCCATAGGAACTTCTTTCTGGAAAAGTTTTGAGCTTGTATAACTCCAATACATGAACCAAATTTATTGAATTGAATCATCCAGATTCAATTTGCAACATATGGTACTAATTTGATGATTATCGGTTAATATCTGGCTATAACTTCCAACAAAGGCCTTTCCCGGAAGAGGGTTTTGAGCGTATAAAACTATAAAATTTGAAATAATTTTAATGAAATTCTTTACAATTACTTTTTTATTGCCTTTAATATATGTATTTAATTTGACAATTATGACCAATATTCGATTATGATTATATGTTCCGAAATATTGTCCCGGAATTGTTCTTATATATGACCAATTGCATTTAAAAAAAGGATTAATGCTTTATTTCACTTTAGTTTTTTTATAAGAAGAATATTTTAACTCACGGAAATCTTTGCACAATGTGGGGAGTGTTCAAAATTCCTTTACTTTTAAGTTCCTTAATCGTAAAGCTGGAATCGTCTTTAAATAATCCTTAACATATAGCTACATATGTACGATAAACACCAAAAAAATATTTTCTGTCGGATGGCTGTTATAATAACAGGCGGTCATTTAAGCAAATAAAATCAAATTTATATTTATATAATTTACACGATTTTAGATTAAATTAAAATGGAAATTTTTCTATAGTTTTTGCTCTCATAAAATCTACATTATTACTATAAAGCTTAATCGACTCAAAATGTGAAAAAGGCTTTCTTAAACGTTTTGTATTCATCACATTAAATGTGCAATATTTGTAAAGACAATTCTTAAAGGTTGGGAATCTTCCTTGAATTATTCTAATGAATATAGATGAAATTATTCCCTTTTTCTATTAATAATATTTTTTGGCACAAGACACTTAAGTATTTTAAGATAAAATTGTTTCCTTTTCGTATAACCGAAGGGCACAATTTTCTAAAACATTCGATAATCTTTTCTTCTAAAAGATTTTCTGAATATTTCAAAAAAATAAATAATATTTGCTGGAAGCAAGAAAATGTCATTTATTTCAATTTTTTTGTTTAAATATGTATTTTGCCCGTTAGTTAACAAATGTACATTTTTTCGTAAAAATTTTATAGGATGAATTTCCGTTTCTTAAAAAATAAAACGAAAAAGACATTTAGCATCCTTAAAAGCATAAATTTTACTTCTGCTTATTTGTCACCATCTTTTTTTTGTGTTATTTTTATTTTATATCCGGTATATGACACTTTCACTCGTTATTGTAATTAATTTTCAAAAATATCATCAACATACATACACTTACATACAAATAGACAGCAAACACTACCCCAAAAACCTGCCCCTCTTCTAGGTTAAAAATCGCAAGAAAGAAAAGCACTTTATGAATCTCATACTCTTGGAAGTTGTAATAATAATAATACAGAGAAAGAGTCAAACATTAAGGCAAAACGACAAACCGACAGTGAAAGGAATAACAAAACACCCTGAACGAATTATGAACGTATGTATCAATTTCGAACGGTGTGAAAAGTTTCCAACCTCTTCTTTCCTTCCTTTAAAATTTTTGTTGTTTTTATTGATAGAGATGATAATGAAGTGAGGTTGTCATAAGGAGTATGCTAAGGATGAGTTTCTTTTAATACACCCCGTTGTGAAGGTAATTCATCTGATGCGGTTATAAATTTCACCCATTTTTTATAATATCAAAATAAAAGTAATAAATAGATGAATGAATGAATGAATGAATGAATGAATGAATGAATGAATGAATGAATGGAAGAATTAGAAAAAACAGGAACATCATTTGCAGCGGTATCCAGTTAGTTACTATTACTGTTTTGTTGTGGCCAAAGGAGGTGTGTCTGCCCGGAGTTATATTGGTGCGTGCGTTTATGTGTGTGTGTATGTGAGTGTTGTAAACAAAAACAAATAAAGCCAATGTACGCGTCAACGCTTCAATTATTAATCCTTGCGTTCAAAAAATTGCTACTTCTGTTTTTGTTGTTGTATTTTATAAATTAAATATCTGGGTGGAGGTGACCGGCGGCTCTATATGTTTGTTATATCCTTTTTGTACAATATGTCCTTGCTGGGCACGTGCTTTCTGTTTAAATAATGTTTTTTAATACTTTTTGTTGAAACATATAAAATAATGTGTTGCTCATTAAAGGTTTCGGAATTGTTACTTTTTTATTGTTATTTTTTCTTTTTGCCTTTAGTTTGCGAATCCTTTAATGTCACGGGAAACATAAAATTCATTGATTTTCTTTAGTTGACACTTATACACATGCACTCACATACACTTCAATGATGATATCTGTGTATCTGTGTGTGTGTTGTGTTTATGATGTTTTTGAGTTGTTAAGGTGGTTGTAAGACATTTAAGCGTTACTGATTAAAAACGTGTGTAGAACGTTTGTTTTTCTTAATGCATAGAAATATTTACTACATTTTTTTAAATAAATTTTGAAAAAGAAATTTATCGATTACTAAGTCTTGTTGTGTGGCGAATTTTAACTTATGCTTTTTCGTATTTAGTTTAATTGATTAGGTTTCTTTAAGGATCATAAAACTTAATAATTTATAGTTTTTAAATTCGAGCAATATTTTTTATTATCGCATATTTACTGCAAAGTATCTGCAGGATAAAAATGTGAATCGCCTATTGTGTTGTTTCCCTGGGAATCACAGAGAAGGTGTTATAT
Source organism: Cochliomyia hominivorax (assembly GCA_004302925.2). Taxonomy (NCBI): domain Eukaryota; kingdom Metazoa; phylum Arthropoda; class Insecta; order Diptera; family Calliphoridae; genus Cochliomyia; species Cochliomyia hominivorax. Next base: position 58,353,527 of record PYHX02000413.1, read on the forward strand.
CGTCTTTTTGTTTCCTATATCATTGCAGTTGCAACAAAAGCCGTGTCCAGAGAACAGTTATTACGGAAAGTAACCCAGTGTCTCCAAATAGAATTTTATTAAAGTCGAAAAAAATTTTAACCTTATTTGACTGTTGTAATTTTTTAGATTTTTGAAGTTGGCTGGCTTAATGATCCAATTTTTTTTAATATGTACCATATTCCCTATGTAATTTTAATAAATCTTGCTACAAATACATGAGTCCGTTAAAAAGTTATATTGATTGGAATTTAACATTCTGAAAACAATCTATTTTTTAATATTCTTTCCAAGATGGACCACGTTTTGCTCCGAACTTTACAAAATCGAATAGGATACGTTGTGCGGCTATAATTCTATAATTGCTTTGTTATATTTAAATCAAAACTGGTATTATTTCCTTAACCACTCTACATATAAAAGCCCATTTCTGGTCGGCTAATTCAGAAAGTTGCTAAGGTTTTTACTTATAATAAAACCGAAAGGAATTTTACCGATTCTCGATTAGATATATCAAATGTTGAGTTCATTATTCCCATATTATTTTAATATCACAAAGTTGTACCACTCTTGTCAATTTTCGCTTTCACTGGTTAAAACTGAAATGAAGTGATTGTAATAGTCTCTGTGATATAAGTGTCATTCGATTGTCGAGAGAAATATCTAAAGACATCCCAGACCCGGATCTTCCTTAATGACGATAAAGGCAAAAGCGTCCAAAAATATCAAACTAAGCACCGTTTTAAATTAAAAGAATGCGATAAATTACACATAAATCACATCGAAACAACAGATATGATGTATGTGGGGCTTGTGAGAGGGACTGAGTACGTTAAAAATTATACCAACATCAAAGGAAGATCGTAACGAACTACGATTGTCGAATAACAACGTACTCGACAATCTGAACTTATCGGGGTCAAAGCCTAATATCCTATGAAGATATTTCACAAACATTTGTCAAAAGCTAAAGCTTAACTTATTGTTTTCCCTAAAATGATTTATTCAAATAGGACGAAAAGCTTGCTCGCTGATGTGGGATGGGTAAACAAATAATTAATCTATGAAAATGTTAAAATCCAGATAAAAAACACTTTTCTAAACAAACAGTTCTGGTAGCTCTGCCCATATTTCGTAAATCCTATTTTTGGAATAAGGAAAGAGTTCTCTCTTTTGCAATTATCTCCAAAAAAGAAAACATTCGTCGAGAAAATAACATTCTTTTCTGAATACACTGCAATTCACTTATTGAATACAGTTCACCTGTTTAATTGCAATAACTTAACAAATATTTTAAATAAAGTTCTACAATTAATGTTAATCCAAAATGCATTTAAATTTTTTGTTGAACAAAAAAAATTACAAACAATTTATTTGAATTCAAAGGGAAACATGTAGAAAATTTAAACCTTTTAGTCCCCATAAAGATTTGCAAAATAGGCAAATAGTTTATGTGCATGAAAACAAATGTCCTTGTGTTAATAAAACAGACGGGCACACAGAACGTCTGTTTTATTAATACAAGTCGGTCAAGCCCGAATATGTAATACCCTACACCATAATGTTGGTTAAAAATGGAAGCTACGAATAATGAATAAACGACCCTCGTATAACTTAATTAATAAAATGAATTTTTCTTGGGGATTATACGGGAGCTACAAGAAATTATAGACCGGCCTACATAATATTTTGCCCATCGATTTTTTATATATTTATATTAATTTGGCCAAAATAATAATATGCACCAAATTCAATTAAGATATATAAAAAATTACGACCCATAGACCGTTCACAACGTACACACGGGTAGAAAGCCGAACGCACAGACAGCCGGATAGACATTTTTAATAGACTCAGAAAGTGATTCTGAGTCGAACGATATACTTAAAGGTCGAACGGTATACTTAACCACCTACGGTGGTGTAGGGTATCAACATAACATAAACAACAAGGAATTGCGGGAAAAAAGAAGAAGAAAATTTCCAATCAAAGGTAATAAAAAAACGCATCGTTAAGATAAACCGTTTGGTTGCTAAAGTTAAAAAACATGTTTATGTAAATTTTTATATTGAAATTCAAAAATTTATGCGTTCTCAGTGCAACAAAAACAACAACGACGAATAAACCCTCAAAAGAAATAAAATATTGACAAAAAACTGCAAAAGAAAAGAAAAATACCGAAAATGGTAGGTGCAGATGAAATGCCAATAAATACATTCATTCATTCATTCATTCATTCATTCATTCATTCATTCGGGGTACATATATGTATGAAGTTTACATTTATGCACATACACAAATGCTGCAATGCATACTGGTGCAGAATTTTATTTTTTGCAATCGTTTATTGTGAAGTATGAGTGCCGATCATAAAGTAAATTTTTAGTAAAGTTTTCAAATTAAATACTCAGCAGGTTAAAATAAATTAAAGCCAACCGACTATTTGAAACTTCGTCAGTATATCTCGTTTGTTTTTTTTTACATATCAATTTAACTGTTTTAAGGATTTAAGCTTAATTTAAACACCTTCTCGGGAAGTTGACTGCCAGGATTTGGCAGTACTTACTTCTGGTTTATTGCCTTATCTTTACAGGGTATAATCCACTAAAAATCTTATTTTGTTATCTGTATGAAAATCCAAAAATATCATATTTGAAAATGCTTCAGGTTAGAAACTTTTTGACAATTCTTCGATAAATGACATTTACAAGTTCAGTTAGGTCATGCGAACTGTGACTACCAATGGTACATTTGTGAAGACGAAGAGTGGGAAAGTGATACAGAAATTATTTGATTTGATCAAACTCTTCTACAATACCTCAAAAACAAAGCAGTTTCCAAGACTGCAATGGCTTTATGGTAGGAGGGCAGCCGTACTTGTGGTATTTATTATTTAACGGTTCGATTTGGTCATCTGTATAATGATCTAAGAATGCTACATTTAAATTTGGTTGAGGTTAGAAACTTCCAACATTGAACTTCTCAAGTTAAACCAGAACATACAAACAAAACAAACTCTAGCCAGTAATCGCTGACATAGGAATCTTAGAATAATACTCGTGGGAACCAGAAAGAATAATTGATTTTAGCTAGATTATTCAGAACTATATAATTTTCAAGACCCTGATTCAGGTTTGAAACTTTTTAACATAGTGAAATATTCTGACAAAATTGACTTTCTTCAGAAAGAGAATGTCAATTATAACTACTAAATAGAGAGAGCTCCTCAAGACGTAGAGAGAGGGATAAAGAAAACGGTAGTGGCAGATTTAATTTTCTAAAAACTCTGATTATTACTCGCTGGCAGCAGACGTCCTAGATTTGTATTTGAGAAACCAGAAAAGAAAGACCATTTTTCATCTGCAAGATTTGCAAATACTCGTCTGATTTAAGGGATTTGTGGACCAATATTTCTGAGTACTGAGGATAGATCTCTCGCATTAATTTTGCTATTATTATCAAAATGTTTACTTATCTAGTTTTTCAGAAATTAAATTGTTTCACTATTTCATTTTGGGTTCCCAGATATTAAAAAACGAGCTTGGATGTATAATAGTTGGTATAGTTGATAATAGTTAGATGTATAACAGTACAAAAAAAGATTTAACCACAGCTAGACTACAATACCTTAGCAATCAAACCGATCTTTAGATAGACAATTTTGAGCTCTAAATCAGATCAGATCTGGCAGTTCCAGTAAATTACATTTGCTGGAATATAAAATAAACTAGAATGATCCATTTATAATATTTTCGTTATAATTTTGCATGATCATTGAAGTAACAGTTCAGTTTTGCTAATAAATATTTTCTGGTCTTTTAAATGTATTTTTAATTTTCTTAGTATTGTCAATATTACATACATCTTTGTACAGTTGTCCTAAAACGCCTTTTTTAAATAATTTTGTAACTTTGGAACAAATTAATATTTTTAATGATTTTATAGACTTGTGGGGTCGGAAAATGGATCTTCCACAGTTATTTCCAAGGTATTTTGGTGAGTTTTGGAAGAGCATAAGATTCTAGATCCTGGCACTAGTGGGCGAGGCATTACCAGCGAAATTGGTCAATTCGAGGTCTCGGAGAAAGTGGTCCTCCCTTGAAAAAACTGTGTAAAATTTCACTGAAATATTTTAAAATGTTATGCAACATTAATTAGTGACATGTTGAAATTGCTAAATACTTATAACATTGAATATGCAAATTTCCTGGGACGGGGCCAAGTTTCAGTTATTTTTTGATGGTTGATGAAGAGTTGACTTCAATATAGGACTATAAAAATATTCTCACTTACTCATTCAAAAATTCCCAAATTTGCAATCCGGAAAAAAAATTGTTTAAAAATTCATTGTTCTTACGGCAGGCTGAGCAAGAAGTTTGGCCCAATATATATTTGATTTATATGCATTTGTGTTGGAAACTCTTTCAGTATTGAGAAATAGTCTAGAATAGTGTATAGTTCAGAAGGAAATAGTTTATTTTGAAGTAAGAAAATGTTACCACATTTTTAAAAATAACTAAAGCAAATGCCAATTTTTCAAAATAATATAACTTTTGGTAAACGGTTCTTGCACAAAAATTATTTGGAATTGTATCAATCCATATAAAATTTAAGAAATTTTCTTGGAGCCCACCAGTTAAAAAAAAAAAAAAAACTATCCCAAAAATAGGGTCAAGATTTTTCTTTAGTCTAAATATCTTTCTAACTGTAAGTGATTTCCTGCACATGTATACATGGACTATATATATGTTAAAATATTATTTCAATTAAATACTAAATAAAATTTAAGCGATTATTCAAAAATTCGTCATACCCGAGGTGACCAACTTTGGAGATTCACTTCCCGATTGGAAAACACTTCACAAATGTTCATGTGAAATTTCTTTAAAAAATAATAAATAATTTAAAAGTTATAGAATTATTTCCAAAAAAAGTTTTGAGACCACTGTGCTTTGTTCTTTCCGAATTAGGTTTCCAATAAGTATACAAATTTAAATTAAGTATACAAATAATATAAAGTAACACTCGAAATTTGGCGGTCATAAGTAGCATTCTTATTTTCAAGACAGCTTGATTCTACCTCACTGTGCATAGGAACTTAACAAACAAAAAAAGGCCGACTGGGAAACAAGCCTGCCACATACATATACATATATGTAAATACATTTATATGGTGGCATTTGGCGCATGTTGCATTGTGTGTAAAACCAAATGATTTTTTGTTAAATTAAAAAATAAAACAAATAAATAAAAAATTATAAAAAAATGAACTGCAGTTTAGATTTTTTGTTAAAACAAATTCAAAAATGCAAAAAAATATATATATTAAGTTACTTTTGTCGGTTTTTTAACAAAATGTCGTTTAATGCGGTCGGTCGGCCGGTCATCTTGTTGCATTTAGACGATAAATGGCAACAACTTTGTTTTTTGCTTACGAAAAACAACAAAAACATCAACAACAATACGCATTTTAGTCACTATGCGATGATAGTTCGAGTTGAAACAATATTTTTGCAATCACGCGATATGCAATTTGCGTTAAATGTGATCAATCGATCGTTTTAACGATCTCTCAACAAAATAAATGAATAATCAAAAGAGATACTTATTTTACAAATCCAAAAACTGTCCAACCTTTTTAAATCTATCTTTATATCTATCTACATAGATACATACACATACTCACATACAAGCAGGCAAATAAATTTATTTAATTTTTTGTTCTTCTTTCAAAGATGCAACATGCTGCAAGTGTACGATGATAGTTATCTGTAGTCCAATATGTACAAAATTTACAATAACGAATGTTGTAACAGAATCGGGAATAAATGAGAAAAAAAAATAAATCGGAATACGGAAATATATGTATGTGATATTATCGATGCAATCATGTCGTACCATATTGTTGTCAAACTAATGGATTTTTGTTAATGACAACAAATGTCAAGAGATGTTAAACTACATTAAACACAAGAGTAAAAAGTTAAATGACAAATAAAAAAATATTAGCACGCACACATTTACAAAAAAAGGAATAATTTATATACAAAACGGCAAAATGGCAAAACGGCAAAATGGCAAAACGGCAAATGCTTTTAAAAGGAATTTAAATGCAACTTAAGTACCATTTCATACAATTCATTATTTGGTACCAGAAAAAAGGGGAAATGTAGATCTGTTTTATTTTTCTTTCTTATGCGAAAAATGTAATCAAGTAAAATACGTTAAATGCGTTTCTAAGTAAACGAAAAATGACAAAAATAAAGAAATTAAAAACACTCGTTTTTTATTATTGGACATTTAAAATTTTACTTCTAAAATAAAGCGTAGGTGAATTGAAAAGTTATTGTAGAAATAAGTTAGCATAAATGAGTTCAAATTTGCATCAGTGTAATTTATGAGCTATTTGATCAAAGTTCAGGATACTTCTGCTACTTCATAGAGTTCAATTTTATAGACTAGAAAATGGTGTATTAAACACTAAAACAGTGCTGTTTAAAGTCCTTGACACACATCAATCATCTTCGAACTGAGTGAAATGATTGTAGCACTATAAAGACAGTGCTTATAAAATTATATGAGAGAAGCAGAAAAACATTATCTTATTGCTGAGCCAAAGATCATCTTTCATTTACAATATTCGAAAATACCCGTAGGATGTGAACCATGTGATCCATTTTCCAGTTTTTGAGGTTGAGCGATGTCCTTCACATCCATTTAGCATTTTCGAACATTGAGAAATTACTGAACACCGGTTCTCATAGTTGATTGCAAAGACAGTTCTTCGATTAAGGCAACAGTATGCAAATTATCAGTTTTGTTTCGAAAACTAATTTGATGAATTCAAAGATAAATTATTTACAATTTGATATATGTTGACGACTATCACTTGGAGTATGAAATATTAAATACGTTCTTAAAGTCATCAAGGTTTCAGGCTTTGCAAGTATTTAAAAGTTTACCTCTACTGTTTTTAGGAATTATTGGAACATAATGGTCTAGAGTGCGAAAAAATACGACAAGTCGCGACACCCGGTGGACTAACATATATTATGCCAAACCTGATAATTCTTCCAGGTGTGGTAAGATCTTTTTGGTTTCGAAGAGAATGTTATATTTATCAGATTTCTTAATAGTACCGATGATCTTTAGAAATTTCCCCGCTTATAGCAGAAATAATGTTCTAAAAGCGAAGATGGAAGAAAAAATTAGAAAGTGTAAAAGACATAAGTCAACTTTGCTGGTTAGCTAATAACTGCGTATGGAGTATCAGAATGGAACATTCTAATTACTTGCAGAAGAAACTAGACATTTAAGCTGCTTAAAAACTTCTTACATAAATTAAAATATAAAATGAAATGGCTCTACTTTTTGGAAGGTAATTTTGGATGGAACATCCGGAGTTTTTTTAGAAGTTAAATAAACACGACGATAAATGTGGTGGTGATTTATTGGCATTTACACAAAATATAAGCAATTCTTTATTGGAGTTACTCACAAGCCAACATGGGTAGAATGTTCGAACAGAAGAGCATACCCATTTATGTGCAAAATCGTAAAAACCGTAATCTACAGAAGTAGTTTGGTGCAACTGAGATCGGAATGAAACAGTAGACTCAATCGTCCTTAACCAGTTTCTGCTTGTCGTGTAGAATCTCTAATATTGGAGACACTATTTTTTTAAACCTGAAGTTAAACTACAAAATCAACTTAACAACTGACAAACATCTATAAAAAACAGGTATTTTATTGATGTCTTGCAGAATATAGTGTTCGGGTGAAGAACACAGAATTTGAAGTTTAAATTTGCGAGACGGGAAATCTGTATTTTGGGCACCTCTGATTTAAGCAAAGCTTTAAATTAATCTATTTCTATCCATTATAGTGATGCTAAGAATGTGTTTCAATTCAATTACTTTTAACGATACCCACGTTTTTATCCAACTATAACCTCTAAAAACTAGAATCTTATACAAAACATTTATGTACTTACAAATATAGAATTGCGTTTGTCGCTGGCTCTCTTAAGTTATTTTGGCATTTGACTATTAAAAGATTTTAATGCACAAAAATTATCATAATTATAACATTAACAACAGATTCGCCACAAAAGCACATTAATACTCGAAATATAATAAAAAGAAGACCTAAAAACCCAAAACGCTAAAAACGAAATTGAATGTCACTGCATTTGAGTTTGAATCATTGTCCGAGTGAATTATGAGAATTGCTTTGTGTCTTCTTAAGATTTGTTTCTAACGTGAAAACATTTGTTAAATATTCAAATCTGCATAACCATTTTTTTGTGTTTAAGTTCGGACGAGTATCTATAAATATTATTTTCAAAAAAGTTATTAGAGTGTAAAATTATCTGTTATTAAATTCATAAAAAAACTTCAAATCAGAATCAGAGACTGTTGTATATTTATGGTAACTTGTCATTAAAACGCGTGTTGTTCACGTGCAACTTGAGTTGAGTATTGAATTGTGCTGAGAAGATGTTATTTGCAACATTACTTTTTATATCCGTAATTTGGTTATAAATGATTTAAATTTTCAGAGAACAAAGGTTGAATAAATAATAATAAAGTCTGATAAAGTGTGTAATTGATGTCAGATATCAGATATAATTGTCAAACTGTTCTGTGGGAGGAAGATTAAGCATCATACTTGAATTTGAAATTAAAAATGATTTTCTAAATATAAATATATATTTTATTAAAAACTGTATCAAAATTGAATATAGTAATATCCCTTCTCTATTAATATCTTAATTGAAAACCCCCATCATTTTAAAAATTATTATTTTTTTATCACAAGTTCCAAATAAATAATACAAATCTTTAATCGACACATTTTTTTCTCAAACTCTTTCAAACGCATCTGTCATCAGACATGTCAAATGTTCATAAAAACAAAACTGACCATCATCATATTTAAATGACATATGTTGACAATTAAATGTCACTTTAGTTTTTTTAATTAAAATGAAAAATAAAAAAACACAAACAACAATGAGAAAAAAAACAACAATTTAAATATAAAATCAGGCGCTAAATTAAATCCATTTAGATTTTGTTAACACAAACAAACAGAAAAAGGAAAACAATTCAAAAAAAGTTTACTTAAATCTTTATTTTCACATGAATTAATAACAATAATAATTCAGAGTGGAGACAAAAAACAAAATGTTTAATAAATATTTACTAACAATGAACAGCACTAATGATATTCCAAGATTTGAACTCAAACAAAATAGTATTTTATATATGAGAAATAACCCAGTTAACAATATGATGTTGAGGTTAAAAAAGATACAAATATATTTTAATAACCTCCATCACTACAAATGGTTAATGTACCCTCTTACATTAACATTATGTATTTCTGTGTGTCGTCTAACACCTCCTATTGTATATATATTCTTGTATCAAATCAAAATCTGAGTCGAATGTTTGTCTGATGTTGACACAATAACATCTACAATAATTTAAAGAGTCCGAGTTTTTAATGTTGTCTTAAGAAGTACTCTATTTAAAATTAGCAATATCGGCTTGGTATATTAGCAGGTATAGAACGATATTTCAGTCAACCTCCAAATTCAAGAAAAGAAAGTCGTAGAATTGAGATATATGTACCTCATTGCTATTCCAAAAATTGTCAAAATCGGTTGAGTAAGAAAAAGTTATAGCCGAAAATATATAAAATTTTATGATTCATTAAGTGTCTCTATGTTATATTTAAAAGTGTATATATGTTATGTTATTGTTTCCCATAAATAATGTATTTACTTTTCACGCATTTGAGAGATGATATGGGTCACGCAATGGGTATTCAAATTTTAAATCTAAAACTAAAATTATTTTCAATCTAGCGAAATAATAAGTGAAAAGTCAGTTCTCTCATTAGTAAACTCTTCGAACGTTTAAATGACATCCAACAGTAACATTAAAAAGATTGTCATACATGTTAGATCTTCCCAAGATAACATTTCCACTTTCCTGATCGAAAATGTTGCATTATAATGGAATGTGATTTTCGAATCAACAGTCAAGTGCCTGAGCTGTTATTTCATGGTTAACATGACCGCTTCAGTACTTGTAAGGATGGAAAAGATAAATCTCAAATTTACATTCCGAAGATCACGAAGACAACGTTCCAATTAACTCACTTAGTGAAAACCCTGTATCCATCCCATCGTCGTTATTACGACAGAACTCATACTCCGGATGCAATTAACACCAGTTTTCTGCTGAAAACAAGAAGAAGTTCTATGAATGTCATGCCTGGGTCAAAAATCATAAGACCAATGATATACTAAGTAAGTTGTTCGTCTGGTTTGCGCTTTCTTATTCCTAGAGTATTTCTAAGGCATGTTAATGTTAAACCAATTATATGATCAATGCACTTAACTCCGAGCATCTCATCTTGTGTGGTTAGTCCATATACTATGTCATCTTCAGTGCAGTTACTGTAAACATGAGTAAAAATCAGCTTAACCTCCATATATCTCGATGCCCTTTTAAAAGTATACGGCATTCTGATGGATTATATGGTTTAGACATTTCCCAATATTCTGCTACACCTCAGCCAGTTGACTGCCCTAACGTCTTACCCTAACTCTTCCATTAATTTCAACACTAAAGATTCCAACATGGGAATCGAATTCAGACAATTACTGTGAAATCAAGTGGGCAACACCCCAGGATTCCAGAATAACCATTGATTTACAGAGTTCCGAAGTCATAAATCCCATAAAAGTAATAATGTTTATATTGGACATTAATGTCGATTTTTGGCTTAAAAATCTATATTTGTTGTAATATAGATTTTTTTCTACATTCCGTAGAAAAGTTATACCGATTGCATCAAATGGTAGACAGTAAATAGTTTTTGTAATTTACAAATTTTCATCACCAGTGTAATCATAGTTTCCAACATATAATATTATCATTAGCCATTTAATGCAAATGAAAGAAGTTCATTATCATGGTGCATTTTTTGGAATACCATAATTATATGTAAACGTTTACTGGGTTACTGAAATACTAATGTATACGACTTTTTGTATAACTCTACAAATAATCGTTGAGTTTCAAAATAATCGTCATATGGGAATAATTTTAGATATTAAAAAGTAGTCTGTATTTTTTTCTTCGAGTTCGCACTAAATTTGTGTGTGACTCTGTTTAATTAAAAAAATAAACTAACAAATACGTTGATTGTTTGATGACAAATAAACAATATTTCATTTTCTCATTATGTTTTTATGATTTTTATTTAGACAAATATAAAAATAATTGTATTTGTTGTTATTTTAACCAGATATGAACAATATTAGAACAATGCAGATCCGAATCGGAAAAAATGGACCAGATTGTAAAGTACAAGATATCTAATACAGCTGATTGAATAGAAACTTTCTTCTTGTGGGCTTCACAGATATGGAATGTTATGTAATCTTAGCACACATTTCAAGTCATATCCAAATTATAAGGTTTTACATTTATTTTATTAAACACTGATTTATTTTAGAGGTGACTAGACATCATCCATTGCGCTGAAAGTGTAATGTCTGCAGATTTCTCCCAATAGAAGCACGAAATATGCCATAAAATGAATTCGATTATGGTCTTTAAAGAAGCTTTAAATTATTGATTAATAATAATTTAAATTGTGCATAGTACATCAGAAGAAAAAGTTAAGTTTCATTCGAGTTCTGCAGGGTTCATCTGTGTTACCGTAAAGAAAAACAGACAAAAGTCAGATTGGAATCGAAATAGTAGGAAGTAAGGGAAACTGATTTTTCAAATTAGGAACTAAAGGAAACTCATATCGTAAAATTTTCATATCTATAAAAGGCCAAATCTTGGAATCCCTCTAATCTGTGGCCTGCTATATCCTTTACATGTCTCTCGTTTGAAGTGGTGGTCCCTTGGTTGGTCAGGTGATTGGATTATATTATAATATGTATATATATTTGAGATCTAAATTCCGAAATATGCGTTATTACATGAGATATATACACCTGAAAGGAACCTTATTGCAATAATATTGTCACCAAAAATGTTAATACACTTTAGAAAATTGATCGCTTGTCTTATAGCCACCTTTCTGACTATTGGAAACATTAAAATGAAAATTAAGTAAATACAAATTTATATAAATATTTATAAATAAAATAAAAGACACATAATTATAAATTTAATAAAAGTAAGATTTTACTTTAGATTCATATAAGAATATAAAAACCTTCTTTAATTTCTTTATATGAATTTTGAAGTTATCTCAGATATCAGTCAGTATGTAATTCTTCATTGAATCCATTTTGATGGGTTTAAAAGGAATACTGTTTAGTACAACAAATAATCTGATATATTTTGGTTGAATTCTATACCAAAAAATTAATTATACTTTTACCAGATTCTGCAAAAGGGCCTCAAATGAAAACTGTAATGAAATTTGGTAACATATTCAAGGATTCCAATATGAAGGACATATGGGATATTTTGCGATAGCCGCTAATATCGGTATATAACTTTTTCTTCTACAGAAGAGACTTTCAAATAGCTTTAATATACCAAAAACTATGGCCGAAAATATGTATGCTAACCTCCAATCATTTTTAATCTGCGATGGTTGGTCACCACAGTTTTAATCTATTAAAACTATTTAATAAAGTGGAATAAAAAATATCTTTTATTTGTCATCCGTTGAGATTTGTTTATTCATGTTGGAATGAGTATCTGTAATGTAAACATGATGTTGTTGCTGCTGCTGATTCTGATGATGGTGATGCCGATGACTACGATGAGAACGACGATAATGATGACGATTTCAAGCCAAATTAAGAAATGTTTATTTCAATTTCGAAAAACGAATAAAAATCGTAAGAAAACAAATTTTTAATGGATTTTTTATATATCCAAAGTGATTCTTAGAAAAACATTCAATCGACCAGAGAAGTATTCAATTTTGTCCTCTTTTTTTTTCTTTGTTTTTCGATAATGAGTCTTGTCTTATTTGTGTGTGTGTATCTGTGTGTGAGTGTGTATTTGAATGAAGAAGCTTTTGCGTTAATGTGAAGAAGGTGTTGTTAAACAAACGATTTCACATTTAGCAAATATTTGTATTAGCAGAATTGTTGTTATTGTCGTTATTGTTAATAGCTCTTCTTTTCTTGTTGTTGGGTTTATTTGTGACCATTTCACATTAAAGTAGAAAAAAAACGAAATTGTTTTATGTTGTAGTAATCAATTTTATTTTGTTTTTAAAAGGATCTGATGGGTTTTGTTTTTTTTTCTTTGGTTCCCTAGTAAATGTGGCAACAAATCATTTCATTATACCCTTGTTAAGGAGTATCTTCAGTTTTGCTTCAAGTGGCAACAACAACAACGACAGCAACAGCATCAATACTTTCTATAACAAAAAAATGTTTTAAAAAGAAATGTATCCAAATGTTAAAACAGAATGTAATTATTCCCATTATGGACCCAATTAATTATTGTTTAAGTAGAAAAAGGGGGTTAATTAAATCATAGCGGTCTTAGTCTTAATAAAAAAAGGAGCAACGCCAAAAAAAAAGGTGGCAATTTTTCCACATGACCGAAATTAACACAAAAAACTGCTCAACATTTCCAAATTTCAATTAAAAAATCACAAAATAATTGAACATAAAAAAGACATTAAAACTGTTTCTCCTTCCGTTTATTTTTCTTCAGAAGGCCAAACCAACACTTTTTCTTTTAATTCCGTTTGCGATTCCCCCTTCCTTTCTCCGAAAAAGAAAACTGTCCCTTAACTCCTGGGGTTAGGTTTGTTAAAAAATAAAGTGCAACCCTTTTCTTTTAATTTTCTTTGGCCATTTGCTTCCTTTAAACGTTTAACGTTGCGTTAACGGAAGTGGAAATGCGAAATAAAATCAAGTTGAAAAAAAGAATGTATTTAAAATTGAAATGACCCCAGGGGTTGTTTATAGATGCTTTATGTTTGGTTCTTGATTTCAACATTTTATTCTACTTCTTCAGTTTCTTATTTGGTCGTTTATTTTATTTTTTACCAAAAAAAAACGTATTTTATTTAGCGCTTTTTGCTGTTAGTTACCACAATTTAAAAATTATTTCGTTTATTTTCATTTGGGGTAAATTTCTTAATAAATTTGATTTTTATTCCGCGTAAAAATGTTGTTAATGTTTAATGACCATCTAAATTTTCGTTTTAATTCTTTTATGGCCTTTTATGGCAACCAAAAATTACCGCCACCAACAACAACAAAATTTTAAACCGAGAATTTATAGAAAAGGACATTAATATCAGTAATGTTCACAAATACAAATACAAGTACAATATAATACAAATAAATTTTCTAAATAATGAAAGGATTTATATCGTACGTATATTCCGAAAAGACATTTAAAATTTTCTCCATTTTTTCGCTTTTAAATTTATTAACACGTTCGGTTTTATTGCAAAATTAAACAAATTAATTTAAGATTTTTTAACACTATTTTAAATATAAATATTTAAATATAAGAAATGTTGAAGATGTTTTCGAATTGATTTGAAGGAGCAGAGATCTGGTTAGAAACGTATTCAGCGAAGCTTCAAAGTTCGCCACTTCGGTTATGTAGAAAAATTACAAAAATTAACATTAATCTAAAAGTCAAAGGTCATCATTAAATTCTAACGTTTTAATTAAAAAAAAACTAATAGGAAGTGCATGGATTAATCCCATAGACCCACATGTGAGAAAAAACTGTCAATTAGCATTCAATTGAGTCCGATTTGTTAAATCAAATAAATTGCAAAGAAATTATATGTAATTGAAGTCAAATTCCTCTTTTTATGCTCTCCACCACCTTAAGTGGTATATAAAATTTGTCATTTCATTTGTAACATCAATAACCAATTTAGCTAGATTCGACATTCCGCGTGCACAATAATGAACCGGCTCTAACGAAATTTTACCATTATAGAAACCAGCAATATCGGTCCAGAAGGAAGAAAGTTATAGACAAATACCATAAGTCCATTTAAAGACGTCCGTACGTCTATCTGTCCGGCCTTCTATCCATGTAAACATCTCGAAAATACTGACGGTGGTACGTATTTGGTACATATTATTTTTTTCATGAACGAAGTCTATTGTATTGATTTTGTTCGGTGCAATATTACAGAAAGCTCCCAAACAAATTTCTTTCCGAAATAGGAATTTAACTTCATAAAACTACGATCCACAAGTAATGCGATTACATTCGAGGCCTACCATGGGGGTGAAAAAGTCTTATTTAAACTGTTTTTCAAAATAGTCCTTTTATGGAAATCGAAACAAGAGTTTGTCGTTTTATTTCTATGTCATCCTGATTTTTTATAAAATTCAAATTGTATCTTTTATGAGTCAGATTTTTTAATTACAAAAATTTAAAAAGATATGTAACTAATTAATTTTAAATTAAATTTATATGTAGTTATAATTATTACTAAATATGTTTTTTCAAAAATAAGTTCAAAAGCTATAAAATATTGGACTTATTATAATATTATTGAACTCGAAATGATCAAATGTCAGCTCAATTTGAGTTACTTTGAATGAATTATAGTCTAATTCTTATTAAGGAATATTGTTAGAATGTAGTTTTAGAAAAATTCGACGAACACCTCTTATGTACTCATTATAACTAGGAACAGCGCATTTAAAGGTATTCTTACAATCTTACCTCTCAAATGAGGTGCATGTCTTCGTTTGTCACATCAATTGGACTTAATTGGGACCGTGAATAGAAATAACCATGAAGTACACTCATCATTTTACTCATCACAGCTTTATTCAGGCTAAAATACACTTTGTCCTTTCCATGTTTGTGTCGCCCCAAAGTATCTTAGTGTTCCTACCCTCTGTATTGTTGTTCTACAATGTTTTAAGTGTTGCTTCCCTTTATTTGGTTGTCGGCACGTCAACTGAAATTGTGTTGTCCAAGCTTTTAACATGCAACTCTTTAGCCCTACTAACTTCCGATGAATATATTAAAATCCTTATTAAGAACATATGCCTAATATTCCCAGACCCACATTAAATACTACCTGATCGCAGGAACCACTCGAAAAACCATGTTATGGTAGGATTAATATTCTTTTTCGTTTCTACAACATAGATGACCATGAGCGAAGTTCTGTAATAGTCTAAATTGATAATCAAGTAATCTATTCGGAATTCTCAACGGTTTGTGAAGATTCCTCCTTTATTATCATTTGGTAATACAACTTCCCCAAAACTGAAGCTGACATGCCCTCATAGAGGTTTCAGATCACATCCTTATTTCAATAGGTTGTTTAAAGATTATTGTTTCTAGTGCTCTTGTTGAGCTTGTGTTCCCACTTAACAGATCCGTAGATGCGTTATTTCTTCGTTGGATTTAGGGCCTTCTTAGAACCTTTAGTTTTCTTGCATATCGACCATGTTGCTTTCAACGTTTTTTCATCAAGGTTTGGTCTCCATTTCAGGTTACTATTCTTGATCAAAATATTTAACTTGATATTTAATATCCTTTTTCTTAATGAGGGGATTGTGATAATTTTCAATCTTAATTTTCTCCTTAACGGGCAGATATCAGCCATGTCCGGGCTCACATTCAAATATCTAAGTCGTGACTAGTTCAGAGCATATTCCGTTCTTCTCAAATCTAATACTTATTAGTCGTATAAATTGCTTAGTCAAATTTTTTAATGAACAACATTCTGGCCTCTTTCCACTTCAAAGATAAGTTAGCGTAGGTTAGGAAAGCATTGGAATTACCATAAGATGAATTGATAATAGTCAAACGTTACAAATTTTGTTTAATCATAAAATTAAATGTGACTTACGCGAGCCATTTTGGATAGGTATAGTAGAGTATTGTTAACTTTTTGATATGAATTTTCTATTTGTTCTACTATCTGGCAACACTGAACATTACATTCACAATTTTATGATCCTTGACCATAAATTTGTCTTGTTTGTTTATTAAACACAAAAAATTTTACGATTGAATAATAATTACCAGCAATTTATGGTTTCAATAAATAGATTCACTTTCAGCCGTTAGTCCTTCTCCTTCTCCTTCTCTCTGGCATTTATAGATATAAATCCACATACCCCAAATATTACGAACCGTACAAAAAACTTATGTATGTGAATAAACAAATGTTTATATGTATATGTTAGTTAGGATACGTATATGTGTATTAATTTAACCATTTGAAAAATGAAAGAAAATTTATGAAAACATTTATTTAACGATTGAGGCCGAAAAATGAAAAACTTTCTATTTTTATTTTTATTTTTGTTTTATTTTTATTATTATTTTTTTGTGGTAATAATTTAATAAACACTTTGGCTTTATATTTATTGTTTTATATTGTTTTCATTTTATGTTCTTATATTTTTTTGTATGTAGTTTTCAAAACAAGTTTATTAGTTTCCGCTTCCTTACACACACACATACACATTATACACTAACATGATGAAGTTACAGTTATTTAGTATAAAACACCCCCTTCCTAGTAACACTTACGTATTAAATAAGTAACACTAGTAGTAAATATTAATAATATAATACCTCTTATTCCCTCTTGCCTATTTCTAACCAACACTTGAGAATAGAATTTATTTCAAGTATCAATTGAACATAAGACAGACTCTATTCTCAGTCCAATTTTATATGTCCTGCCCCGTTTATATTTTATGAAATTTATTATGCCGCACTCGTTTTATGTATACGACAAACGGACGTGTTCAATCAAAATATTTTGTTTGGTTAGCCGAATATTATTATGGTCAGGATTCATTTTATAGGCCAAACTTGATTAAAAAAAAAGAGAAAGCAAAAAAATATTACCATGACTGTATAAATTTGGTTTAGTGAAAGCAAGAAAAATAACTCGTAAAACATATTTTTATTGTTTTGATTAAAAATATTTTTTTCTAATATTTCTCCCTTCTCTTGTTTGTGGTCTCAAGGAATATTAGGATTCACGAATATTTTTATTGGAGAACATAAGAAAGAATGATGAAATTTTTATGTGTTCATAATTAATAGATTTTTGAAAAGTTATGAGGTGTTGAATTGATTTCATTAAACCTGATAAGAATTTTTATACTCCATGGATATTTGTGTATTTTACTGACTTTTTATTAGTTACTGGTAAAGTAATTTGTTTATGGGATTTATGACACACAAACTTACGAATGAAATTTCCAAAATGAAAAATAAGTATGAATTTTGGTTACAAAACTATTAAAAGGTAAACATTTTGTATCAAAAATGAGACTTACGAAATTATTTTAAAATAATCCGACGAAAAATATATTGATTGAAAAAGATTAAATTCAAGTAACCCGATGCTATTCATGACCATATATTTTTGTTAAATTCTCCTTTATAGATATCATACCCATTGCCATGCACCTATACCGCTATTTGGTTTTATTGTGTGCTCCCAGTCTGGAAAACGTTCTACATCTGAATACTTAAGGAAATTCCATGTTATAAAACTACTTTCGCAATATTTTAAAGTCCGCTAAGGTGACATCAATAACGTTTCGGGATCTTATAGTCGTGAAGGCTGGGCAATGACAAATAATGTGTTTCGCCGATTTAATGTACTCCCCACGTGCCCTTCTTTCACTGTCAACGGCCAAAGCGTTTTAAGTGTTGGTGAATATAACTAAGGTTTTCCTCTCCTCTGGATCTTGCCAAAGTATCTTAATAATTCTGGCAACGGCTTTGTTATTGCACAGTAACCTGCGTGTTGATTTCACGCTCTTTAACCATAATTAATAGATTATTTGCTTCCTCGTTTCCAGCAAGTCCTTGGTATCCAGGTACTATCGGTGAAGAGATTAAAACCCGTATATCGTATCCTTGTACCCTGATTCTCCTTGACTCAGATTACGGTATCCTTAATTGCTTGAAAATCGGTATCGTACATTTTAAGCCATTCGTGTAAAGGCAAGTTCCCATTTCTTTAAACCGTTTCCCAAGCATCCTCAGTTACTTCGATGCTCTGTAATGGTTTACCTCCAGTCCGTGTTATATTCTGGGTATATGATTATATCCTCGGTTTATCCAATCTCCCATTGCCTAGAGTCGGTATGTCGTAAGTACATTCTTATATCTTACCGAAGTCTAAAGGAAAACTATATCAGGAACTGAAGATAGTTATTGGCAGTATAGCATCTTTATTGGCTAATAAAAAGGAGCCAACCCCTCCCTCGAAAAGAACATTAACTGATCCTTTACTTTATTACATATTTTACCTTCATATTAATAGTTTTATCCATCACCTATAAATCAATTACTATTCCTCTATTTTACCTTCCTTCTATCAATAATCTTAAAGAATTTAAGTCGAATGTTATTGTAAGAATATTTGCTGTTCATTTTGGGCATGATCCAGTTCGACTCTCTTAAGTATATGTTTCACGTCCGAATTGGGCAGTCCTGTGCGATTCAAAAGATGTATATTGATGAATATATTGATGCCTTAACTAACATTTGATAGTGTAATCGTCAATCTCGAAAGTTATGCTGATTCAAGAATTGAATCCTACAGATACTTTCAAGCGTAGTATATTAGCATAGAACATTTCGTTTATAAATTTTTTCTATTTGTAATCAAGGATCCTTTTGTTTTGTGCATTGCAAATAATTTCATAACAATCTTCACATAAATTCCTTCAATTCCATTTCTATAAATAGTCGGTGATACAAATATTTGTCATTTGAGTGATTAACATAAAAAAGTGATTAATTTAAATATTCAAATGGCGTAAGAACATTTCAAAAGAAAATTAAGTGAAAATGATTAAATGTTATAGAGTGTGTTGTCTAAAATTAACCTCAATGTTTGTTAAATATTTAGTTAAACAAAGAAAAAATTCAAATAAAATGAAACAATTAATTATAAATGATCTCTCTCTCTCAGGTCTATTGATCTTTCTGCATATTTTTTATTTATTTTCTTTTATATTTTTTTGAAGTGGCTAATTGTGTGTTGATGTCATAAAGTAATCTGTCAAATCTGACAAATATCAATGTCAACAAATTCAATTGCGCCCTACTTAACATAGGAAAACATATGACAAAATTTACTACACACTGGATACAGTGGAGCGAAAATACAATTTTTTGGAGAGAGAAATATCAAAAATTTTTATTGCTGATACTCGGAGAGTAGTTTAGGAGCTAAAAGCAGCCAAAATTTTTCTAATCTTCTAGGTTTGGCAAACAATATGCACTTACGGCAAAAAATCATCAATCGGTCTCTATAAATACCGAAATTTATATCAAGTATTGTTTACGAAAAAAGCTGCCGTAATAATGTATTCAATTATTTTTGACCTGGCTTGACATCCTGTCACTTTGGTAAACAGTCCCTTGTTTGGCTCAGAAACAATTCAAGAAAGGCATATCCTTGAAACTGCTCGGAACTAATACCAGTGAAGAGATAAAGACTCTTGTAAAAAAGGAATTGAAGAGCACAAAAAAATTGTCCAAAAGTGTGGTCGATTTTAAATGGAGACGGACTATCTGTTCGAGTAAAGTTTTCTGTCACTTTAAAAACGTTAATGGAAGGATTTCAAAAAAGGTTCAAAATTTCGTCACTAGTGATTACAAATATAAAAATAATTTTTTGTGAATTTTATTAATTGCTTCAAATAAAGAAGAATTTAATTCTTCTTTATTATAGTGCTTTCGTTTTTATTCTTCAATCTCACTGCCTTTATTTATTTTCATATCACGTACATCCTGAACTTTAAAACTTTTGTAAAATAATGAAAATAACCTTATTTTCTATAAATCACATAAATTACCATCATTTAAGGAAGTTTTCTCAATATTTTTAAAAAAAACAGTGACACTTTCGTTGAAAACTCTACTATAAAATTTTCTATCTGTTTTCATACAATGTAAACATTTTTGACTTATGGCACCTCTTACTCAAGTGGTTTCCTCTAAACGCCATTAATTGTAAAATTTCCTTTAAACTGAAATAGAAATTTAGTAAAATAAATTTAAAAAATTATAAAAAACGACTTAAATGAAAACAAATCTTTCACTTTCCAATACAACTTCAAACATTTGACATTCGTTGTGATATAGCAGTTGTTGTTGTTTGTTTATTTTTATTTCAGTTTTCAAAACTGTCAAAATATTTGACATGTCTTCGAAAGTGTTTGAAATTAACCGCAAGGTGCGGTGAATTTTTGTTTTATGTTTGAATTTCCTTTCATTTCTTCATTTTTTCGTTAAATATTGCTGCCGTTGCCGATGTTGTTGTTATTGTTGTTGTTGCTATTGGTAACGTATTTATACAATTCATATCTCCTTCAACATTGCTGTATCTATTCGAATTAATCACTGTTGATCAGAAAAAAAACAGAATAAAAGAAAAATGAAAAATAAATCAACGATTTCATGAATAATTACTGTGGTGGGTTTCTCTAGTATTTGAAGAATTTATTTGAATTTTTTCTTTTCTCATTTTTTTTCAAAATTTCAAATTTTCAAGTTTATATGAGTTTTGGAATTCTTATAAATATATTAATATGTTTTTCTAAATGTTGTTGTTGTTGGCGTCTTTTTCTTATATGCAAACAACGTCGCCATGTCATGTGTCAATTTGATGTTTTGTATGCCATCACACTCTATTTATTACAATCACTCACTCAAACATCACTTTGGCAATTGTACTTTTACTTCTGCTAAACAAATCCTACCTACACACATAACAGTGCATACACTAATCACAATTTTACAGTGTCTAATAAAATAAATTTAAGTATATAAAACACTTTAGTTTGTGTCGGTGTTGCTAAGAAGGAATCAAATAGGATCCTATAAAATCCTATTCTTGCATCGAATCTGACTGATTCAGTTCATGTAATTCTGTCTGCAACGCGAAGAAGGAACCATCTAAGACCCCATAAAATATTATTATTGGATAAAATAACAATCTTAGTCGATTTAGCTATGTCCGTCTGTCTTTATGTTGGAAACATTCTCACGCCTAAATAATTATTCGAATTCTCTGAACTTCGTCTACGTTATTCGTTGTTGTCTTAAGAGTTTACTGTATAAAATCAAATAGATTAGTTCATTAGCAAAGTTATAGACCGATATAAAAGCAGCCATAAAATTTTGGAAGAAGAAATTTTAATGCATTTTTCAACAAACATTACTAAATTTAGACAAAAAACAAAGATAATTTCAAAATTTGTCGCTTACGACAACAAGCGAATGAAACTAAATTGTGCCGGTCCATAATTTGACGTAGATCCCATATAAGACCCCTTTCCGAAATGATAGTTTAAGCTTAAAAACCATAATTCTATTAAATTGCGAACAATAAACATGTATTATAATGTGACCAATCTCGGTCCATATTTTACAATACCACCCTTCCCAGAAATAGTTTTTGTGCTTATGTAACTACTTACATATGTTCAATTCAATGAAATTAGTACAAATTTACTATCCCTTTTCCTGGGATAATGTTTAAGGCTTAAAAATTAGTAAAAATTGAAATGTCTTCAATAATTATTCAAACTGAATTTTTATGCTTATTTCCAATATTTTTCGTTCTCGAACTATCCAATGGACACAAATATGTGAACAGTGAAAGATAAAGTAGATGATCTTCCCCTAAATTACTATTCGTCTAGAACTATACTTTCAAATTTATTTTGATCTTCACTTTCATTAATTTATACACTTAACAACAATAATATTTAATCATATTGACGCAACACTCGTCACATTTAGCAAAACACTTGAGTGTTTAATCACACTAAAATAGGTGTTGACAAGATGTCATTGTGTCAAGCGGCATGAGTTTTAAATAATTTATCAAGAATATTTTTAGTATTCTTCATTCAAATTCAGAATTAACAATTATAATTCAACAATTCAATTATTGCAAATGTTTTTTTCTGTTCTTTTAGGGTCGTGCAGTGGAAAAAGTATTTGAGAGTTAAAATAAATTAATATGGGAAATGTGAAAAACATTGATAATGTTTGTAATTTAATTGGGATTCACTTATAAGGAATATTGACATTTTTTATAGAAATTAGAAAATCTTTTATAAAAAACAATTTCTTAATATAATAATTAAAATTTTTGTTTACCAGGACAGGAAATGCAATTTTGCAAAACTGCAAAGTCAAAGTTTTGTTGTTGAAACAGCTGTAAAAAACTTTAACCTCAGGAGAAGAAATTGTGTCACCCCAATGGGATAAGTCCATAGATCTTCCGGACAAAGATTGGTAGGATTGGCTTGCCAGTAAAATATATTTCGTGTATAATGAGGTCCTTGATGAATTCTTGGCATGGTTATTGAGCCTATTGAACCATTTCAATATTAGTTGTGCAAGAACTGCTCTTGTACTCTGCTATGGAAAGCGAGCGTGGCTTCCCTGTAAAAGTCATTCAAAGCTGCCATATATTAATTCCGATAAAAAGAGCTTTGCACATACTTGAGAGTACTCTGTTCATATATTTAAAAGAATTTTTTTATCATGCCTCGGGGGAAACTCCATCTGTGTTATATCGAAGTTTGAATGATGCTTAATGTCAGTGGGTTCCTTAAGTAGTAGCATATTCATACCCTATTTACTGTCATCTAGAGCTTGGAGGACCCTATTCTTGCCAAGAGCTGAAGAGGTATATAGTCTTTCAAATATAACACTAAGATATTAGAGCAGTTAACATTCCGAATTTGGATTCCATCAATTATAATGCCTAATTTGTGTTTTTCTCCTTAGCCCGTTGCTGTAGTAATACAGTCGTCCGCATATGTTATTGCATGGTCGAGGCGCTGGATGTTTCGAGAGATAGAAAATAAACAAAAGTGGGAAAAGAGCATCGCTATAAGGAACTCATTGTTTTACTCTATAAGGTTTTGATCTAAAGTCTGACTGACAGCTTTACAAATAATTCACGATCCATCTGTTCAAATTTCTAGAGAATGTAGACTGCAGGATGTTTTGGACGAATACCTTGTAGTTAGCAGTGTAAAAGGCTTTAGACAGATCAAGTCTTAAGGATCACAAATTCTCATGGTGTCAGCTGGTTCAAGCCATACCCGATTTAAGCATGCGGAAACCATGCTGGTGGCGAGCAGTTATGAGAAGAGAAGGAGTTTGAAAGCCTCATCGAAAGTGGTATGACGAAAATCGAATTATAAGATTGTTCGTCGTTCACGTCCTTCCTAGGTTATTGTAGTGTAACGACTCTACGCATTTTCCAGGTATGAAATATTATTAGGTTCCCCTGTATATTTCAACATCGCATTGATATTTCATCGAAGCGAATGGCTTTCGATAATTAGACATTCATTTTTACATAAGCTCTCTAAGGATGCTCACTAAATTGTTGGCAAAAGATCGCGAGCTATCCTTGTAGTATTTACATCCTTCTTCTTCGGATTGGATAAGATTGGAGTTTTGTAAAATACAAAATTGATGATTTCGACAAAAAAAAAAAAAATAAAATAAAATAAAATAAATAAAATAAAATTGTCAAATACAATAATATCCTTCATTATCATTGAAAATCAATCAATAAACCGTTTCTTTCCAGTTAAAAACATATATTCCAAATGCTACTGCAATTAAATTAGGTTCACTCATGTATTGATGCCAAAATAATTTAAAAGACAATTTGCATGCCCGAAATTATTATATAAATCGCTTTTGCATCATCGTGTTTCTGGTGATGAAAAGCGTGGATCGCTTATGACCGTCATACCGTTTAATGAGAGCGATTGTATCTACTTTAAAACCCATCTCGGATAGGTTTTTATATAAAGAAAATATAAGCCTGACTGATGTGTCCAAAGCTGTCTATGATGGGTTTATTTAAGTTGGAGATGCATTTGACAGTGTATGAACGTGTTAGCGATTTATAGTTATAGAGCACTGCGATTTATGATTATATATACTTCCATTTATAATGATGATTCCAGAACATAAGTTCAGATTTTTGTTCAAATTTCCCTAAGGAAATTCGAAATTAGTAAGTAAACTAGCGATGGATTCTCACTTTATCTAGACTTATTAATGAAGAGAAATAAAGCGGGCGTACGTTGAATTTTTGCTGTGCTAATAATACAGATCAGAATAATGTTTATTGTAGAAGAGACAAGATTTTA
Source organism: Cochliomyia hominivorax (assembly GCA_004302925.2). Classification (NCBI taxonomy): domain Eukaryota; kingdom Metazoa; phylum Arthropoda; class Insecta; order Diptera; family Calliphoridae; genus Cochliomyia; species Cochliomyia hominivorax. The sequence continues at coordinate 58,378,734 of PYHX02000413.1, forward strand.
CTGCCAAAAATTTTTCCAAAAAAATCTAAATTCACTTATACAGAATATTCATTTTGGTAGTATTTTGTTTTCACCAATTAACATGTGTAAAATTGATTTGCAAAACATTTGCAACAAATAGTTCATGTGTTAAACCACAAAAATTGAAACAAAAAATACGAAAAACATTCTCACATAAACTTGAGCATAATGTTCAGACAACCTACGATGTCTACGATAACGACAATGGCATTCTCCGCATTTCATTTCATTCATTTCATTTCATTTCCACTAAAAATTCCAATCTGGCAATTATTCGCATCGATGGAATTTTTAAAAGTTTCTTTGTTAAAAATATCATCTCATCGTATTCGAAAAAAATAAAAAAAAAAACAAAATACAAATAAGACCTGAAAAATGTTTTTTTCTTTCTATTTTTGTAAAAGATCGTCTATAAATTATTTTAGTTTTCAGCAAAAATTTAAATGCTAAATACAGTTGATGATCGATACGGTTTGGCGTCTTTGTTTTTGTTAATATTTTGAAAAAGAAACTTAAATCAGATAAACCAACCTTCTGAAATTATTTCAAATATTTAAATCAGACATTGTTGAAACTCACAAATGTTGTGTGATATGAAAACCACACAGAAATAGAATTTTGAAATGGAAATATTTTAACAAGACTTTTGAAAATAGAACTGATAAATTATGGCAGACATTTGATACAAATTTTATTAGAGCAACAAAAGCTGACGTAAGAGTCTTTATAGGAACTATCAGGGCGATTTTTGAACAAGAAATTAATTATGCAATAAATATCGTATAAGAAATATATTCAAATTTAATACGATATTCATTGATTTTCTTTAGAAATCGGAAAAATATAAGTTTTTAGTTGCATGTGACATTTAAAAACTTGTAATCATGTCCTCGACTGCCAAAAGTGGTAAGATGGGTATACTTACATCGACTTTCCTTTTATAACCCAACCCCAAAAAGAAATCATCTAAGACCCCACAAAGTATTTATATTCTTGCAACAAACCTAAATCTGAGCCGATTAAGATATGTCCGTCTGTCAGACTGTCTGTCCGTCCAATCCATCTCAATAAAATTTGGCTTGAATATATGTTTTTGTACTGAGGTTTAAAATCGCCTTTATTGCTTCTATAGAAAGAAAGTTATATGCCGGTATATGAAATAACCTCTTAAAAGAGTAAAAATTCGAACTTCGATTATAACTAAACGGCTTATTTAGTTTTCATGAATTTTGACACGCTTATACTGCCGTTTTTACGCACTGTAAACATTTTGGATGGGTGAGATGTACAGATGGGCGATATTGTGATTTAAAAAAATAAAACAGTTAAAACAGTGACAGTGATCGCAGTATTTCAAAAGAAAGGAAAATAATAGTTTTTAATGATGTTGGTTTCAAAAAAACCGGAAACTAATTTAGCTCATAGAATGGGCGTAGAAAGTAAACAACATAATAAAACAGAAAAGTACCTCTCTTCAAAGTTCTTACCGTTTGACTAGGGAGTGAAAAAACTTTTAAAATTTTTTAAGCCACGTAGAAAAAAAAACTTAATAAATGAGTAAAAATATTTTGAATAGGGTACGGGGGAGTGGTAGCCTCCTTACAAAAGATATTTATAGCTCAGATAAAATCAGATCAAATCTGAGCTGTCCGACTGTTGTGAGTTTGTGAGTTTGCTCCGAGTCGTAGCAATGCTTGGACCTGTTATATACACTAATTATGCTTCTTGATAAACTTTTACTATTTACAAACTAAAAATAGACGGACAAACATATATAGCAAAACCGACAAAAAGTTTTCTTTAATCGAAAATATATAACTTCAGCTCATTTCTCTTGAAGTGAAACGTAAAATTGCAAACCATATTTGTCCTCATTCAACATTTGAGTTGATGGAGTGAATAAAGGCCATCAAACATATATAAAATCAATCTAAAACTTTTATTTGCTGAAGTATAACTCCACCTCTAATACCATATTTATAAAATTGATCACCCATAAATAACTAATATACTTAGTCATACACACAATCGCAAACCATATAATTACATCAACAACAACATAAAACATATGTAGGTATCCCAGCAAAGTGACTTAATAGTTGATATATAAAAATATTGATACGGAAATTTTAGAAGAGAGCAATTGTAGATTTATCCGCTTCTACAATACATGCTTTAGATAAGAGGTTTGCAACGTATCTCCCTTAAAGTATACCAATAGACTCGGAATCATTTTTTTAATTGCTATCATTGTGATTTGGTAAGTAAGTTTTGTTTGGGCCATGGAGGAAGCCTATAGAAATTGGTGATTATCAATGCAATTCCTCAGAAAGCTCCCTGTCGCAATTCTGAATGATTTTAAGGTTATAAAACACACTGATAACGATAAAAATTTTCTGTGTTAACCTTAGATGTCAACAGAATCAGCATACTAACTTCAATATAACACAATTGCAACAAATGTACAAAGAGCGTCTGTTGCATCAACTTAAACTGAGAGACAACAAACTGTCTTGTATTTAACCCTGAAATATTGCATCTATAATTTTACAATTCATTAAATGTTCAACTTTTTGCTGGGATGTGCAATGTAATATTGGACGGACAAACATAGAATGTTGTAATTGTTTTGGTATTTACCTTAAAAAGTATTTTTTTTATGAAAAAGAATGCAGAATGGGGAGTATTAAGACCAATTTGGAATTGTTAAGCAGCCATTAAAACTCAAACATGGCTTATGTTTCACCAACATTTGCCGAACTCACAACAATAAAAACTTGCAAGGTTGAAAGTTAAGAAAATCAACAACAACCATAAGTCGTTGAGGAAGAATTAAGAAAAAAGGAAAACAAAAACGTTAATTCTTAAAGCATCAACAGCAAAGTACTTACTACCAATGTTAATATATGTATGTGTACATTTCAATGTACTAGTTACGCAAAATTGCATACATATACATATCACAATTCATTTGCAAGTATGTATGTAAGTACGTACGTATGTATGTATGTATGTATGTATGTATGTATGTATGTATGTATGTATGTATGTATGTATGTATGTATGTTTGAATTGAAAATTCATAGTCGATCCATAAGTAAGCACTTAATTGCTTACAAGCATTCAAGAAATTATACAATTTTTTCTATGTTATTTGACTGTTTGTTGTTGCAACAAATGTTTCTGGAAATTGTACAAAGACAACATCAGCAGCAACAACAACACAAACAACGAAAGCAACATCAGCTTAAATACAACAACACATCACGCTGAAACGTTGCAAATAATAAAAGATCGAACGTTAAATGTAAAAAAGATAAATGAAAACTTGTTTATCATGTCGACACGTATCTTTAAATGCGGTAAAATGCTCCTGCGATATTGCAACGCCAAACATATAACATATAACAACAAACAACTATAGCAATGAGCAACTTGCAACCAACCCCTCCAAATAACATACATTGTACAAATGTAATTATGTATTACTATTTGTGTGTATGTGTGTGTAACAACTAGCCACTCCTTAACAATTTAGCAAAAAGTTAGTGTTATTGTTGTTGCTGTTGTCAATGTTGACGATAATGATGACTACGATGACAACAACAGTAACAGCAAAATCAGCAGCAGCTTATAACGTATATACGAACGTATATATGGATGTATGCAACTCCTGACGATGATAAAATGTTTGTATGTGCGTTTATTACAGCGTAAAGGTTGTCTATGACGATTAAGCAGCGACTAAACATGGAAAATTGTTGTAATTGAAGCCGACTTATCGGTCGATATTGCCGCCTCGTATTGCCGACTGTTTATCAGTTTAACAGCAAAAGAAACGCCAACATGTTGTTTCCAACTTCCAAAGAAAATATTTAAGGTGTAGAATAAATGTTTATGTTGTAAAGACTTTACTATAAAATGATTTTCCTACAAAATAAAAACACGAATATATATAAACTAAATGTATGATTTACAGTGGAACCACAAGATATTTGAAAATAAATTTCTCAATAATAGTTAGTGGGTTCATAAAGGCCGAAGAGTTTAAGTTGTCTGCTTATCAGGGCCAAAGTTTCGTGACTCAACTTTTTTTAATCGGTTTCGACATATCTTGTATTGGTTAGACTAAAACTTGGAACATATGTATGCGCAAGAAAACCTTGTCCAAATGAAGTCCCATCCTATATATTCAAACTATTATCATAGGATCCTAATGAAATTGTGTATTATTTAGCCGATCGTTGAATATTAGCCAACCGAATGTCGTGGTATTTATCTCAGATCGTAATTAAATAGAATTCGGAAGTTATTATACGCTGTCGTATATTTAAGAATTTAGCTTGGCTGCCTGCCATGTGAAAACAGTGAGTATTACAGAATCAAACTCCAGACATCAAGAACATACAGAAAATATTTAAATTTGACGAGTTATCTATCTTTCAATATTATTATTTTTTTAATTTCAACACACAAGTTCTCACTGTACATACTTCTTCAGACTTCTAACGGCTTTTTATATAATAAAATGTACAAGTAAAGATACATTTTTTACATAAGTATGTGTATTTTGTATTTATGTATGTTTAAGCAACATTCTAAAATGAGAATAAGTTACATAGTTTTAGATGATGTTCAATTTGGTCAAGTTTATCATAATTTTCCATACGAATAAACAAGCAACAACATTTATTAACATTTTTCCAATGAATGATCAACGATATTTATTACCAACAACTGAGGAAGTATAGCTAGATAATCCGAAACATGGAATACACTAATTGGGAATATATAATTTTAGTTTGAGATTAACACAATTTATTTTCTCCTAACTACTCTTATCCTTATCTGTCTGTATGTTATTGGTGATAACGAATTCTTAATCACTTACGCAAAAACATAATGAATTGGATATTGACATTTTTATATAACCTCCTTATACCGAATACTCCTTCTGAAAGTCAAATAAATCGAATCTAGTACTGTCAAGTGACACATTATACATTGTCACCATATATATCGTAGGAAGATAGCAAAATACTTTTATTTGTGTCCCCACTATATTACTATATAATCAACAAGTATATCATAAGGAGACAGTGAAAACTTTGCAATGGTTCTACACAAACACAAGCATGGTAGTAAAGTGTGAAGATAGAATGAGAAATATTATCGAAAAAGGAAATATCACCTCTTAGTACAAGTCCATTTAAAATGACTAATCGGGAATAGTTTTTTTTAATTATTAAATTTTGATTTAAAAATAAAATAAATTTGCAATAAAGTATTTAGTAACAAAGATACCTTTCTGAAATTTTCATGATATGTGACATTGTGATTCTACATAAAATTGCTGAAATGATTTATTGATCTGATAGAAGTCCACATTAACTAATTATTAAAACAATTAGAAACACTTTGAGGTTTCCAAAACAGTATTTCTATTTAAAATCCAAACTTTAGGATTTAAGAATTCAAAATTTTTATTAAAAAGGGATCAAACAAATTTTAACTTAAGTATCCTGCGTAATGAAGCTTAAAAAAATATGCATTTTATATATGTTTCACAGAAAACACCAAATTTTAAAATTTATTATTATTTTTGAACCGGGAAAAGATATTGAGGTTAATATTTTTTATTTGATAAATAAATAATAAAAATAAAAAATGTAAACGAAATCGGACCAATACTTTTGGATATGTGTATATTATAAAATTTATTTAAGATTATACGCAAAATTTTGAAAGTTAAATATTTAAATGCAAATAACTCGAAAACTATAAAGAATAAATCACACGTAAGAGATCAAGCAAAAGCATTTTTTTACAAGTCTCATCAAGGTATAATTTTGAAATATAATGAGAAAAAAATTTCATATGTCTTAAAAAAAATAAATGTCTTAGGTACCTCACCTGTAGCTCTGCCAATGAATAACAAGGAAGTTCAAACCATCCATCGTGTCGATCAAAAGTTACTACCTCTCTGACAAAAAATCGGGGAAAAATATACATTTAAAGAAAAATTTGAATTTAAAGGATTATAACTTTTGATTCCATGAAGATATTTTTAAATATTTTCATGGGATCATGAGACCTTATGGAGCGGCTAACTTTAGGTTCACCAAGTTTAAACCCAAAATTTAAACTCGCCTTTAGATTTAATATCGCTGTGTGAAATCGGATAACGAACGTGGCTGTCAACAAAAACTACTGTGTACATCTTTATGTTACATGGCCCATCACAGATTCTTAATATTACCCGAAACAGGGTATGTTTCTTGAAATTTAATGAAATGTTAAATCTAATACCATAAATGTTGTTATTTTCATGGTTTTGCAAATATTTCGCATTAAAGATATTCGCTTGTATCTAAGAATGAAGCATAATTATCGCTGTCACTTCACCGTCTTTTATTGCCATATTCACGATCATCTTCATCATTATGATGATGATGATGATCATTATGGTTTAGTTAAACATATAGCGAACAATCTTGTTTTCATGTTTTTTGTTGTTTGTATTTTTAAACATTTATCGCATTATTATCATTACATGTTGACTGGTTTAGTATTGTTGTTGTAGTTGTTGCAATTGTACTTGCTGTAGTTTATTGCCAACATGTAAACTTACATTATATCTCTTTATGCATGTGTACGTATGTATATATTTATTACTTTAATCTTCCTTTAAGTCTTAAATACAAATGACAAATATTTGGAGACCATATATATACACACATATACAAATACAGATGAAAGATTACGATGATCGGGAGGCGAAAGGAAATATCTCTTGCGTTTAAGCTTTTTTCCATGTTAAAAGACTAAATATCGCTGATAGGAGTATATCAAAAACTTTAAAGTGAACAATTTGTTATTGTAGCAAAAGAAAATGCAATAAAAACTATTTTAATGATCATTTAGATATGAGAAACTATGATCACATGAGAAGTGGGGTTATGATATATGTATCATGTTAGTTTGTTGAATTATTAGGTTGAATATTATTTATTAATTTGATAGAAAATATAGTAAACTTCAACATTTCTATAAACGTACCAGGGGAAGAGATGATTAAGAACTGGAGAGTAAAACTATCTCGTAAAGTTCTTCTCAGCTCTAAAACTAGGAATATAGTTATATAGGTTGAGTATAGTTTCCTTCAATAATCGTCCCTGAGATAGGACATGTTTGGTAATGTGTCCATGATGAAATTTATGAAGTCTTTGGTGTCACCTATCGGATTAAGATGCTTTCGTTGAATGGTGTGTTTAGTAAGGACGCCCATTATCCTATTAAGCTCACTTTTTCTCAGATATAAAATATCCTCGCGGCCGCCCCAGTGTAGTTCTCCTAACTGTGTCAGTATTTCACATAGTTCTATGCAAATCTGTCTCAAACTCCTGTGGCTTGCCTTTTAGTACAATGGAAACAACTGGATTTTCCAAGCTCACCATCGTCAAAAATCTAACCACATTGACTAATTTATCTTTATCTTTACATTTCCAATCCATACCTCATGGCCAGGTATCAAGAAATATTTATCGTTCCATTTGTCAAGAAACCGTGTATAGTGTTTTTGCAATCCAAGATAGTTTGTGGAATCGCATCCATTGATTCCAACGCCCGGATTGCTAGCTGTCGGTGAAGATATATAACGATTTTTTCCGAGTAAAACAAAGTTTTCCAAGCCTAAATTGTGAAATCTTTGATTGCACGTATCTCCACCTGTAGTACCGTATTATGGTCTGGCAATCGGAGACATAATCTAGTCTCTGGTTCATCTGTTAAGAGTCTGTTAAGAGCTGTCCTGTGATCCCGCTTGGAACCGTCCGTAATGTAAGGATTTCCTAAGTACATTTTCATCTGATTCTCGTTCGATGCAATTTATCTCTGTTTTCCCTGTATCCTGTCGATAATTTCACAATATTTTTTTCATGTAATTCAGTCCACACTGATTTTCTTTGATGTAGTCGTGTTGCCTTAAAATTATCCTTTCATCAGATATATTCTACTTCAACATGGTACAACAGGTTAGGTTTATTGTCCGAAAAGACTTGGGTGTTATTAGCTGCCTTTGTCAGGGTTTGGTATAAACATTACTTTATCGTCTTGCCAGACTTGTATCCATATGTTAGGCAAGCGTTATAAATTCCCACTAGATTAGTTGACATAAGATTCTCCTCATGCAATAGAACTGTGGGAAGATTCCTTCCACCCCGGTGCCTTAAATACAATTCTCTCCTTTTTTTTAAAAGGGGAACCTGTGATTCCAAAAATCATATGTGTCGTTACAAACAGAGTACGTCACACATTTATACTATAATAATTCATAAGCACACATTTACACTGTTTACTACATTTTTTCTTAATGCGCACATATTCTTGTTGATAGATCATAAAATTTGTGGTATCAATGACTAAATATGCGTACTAAAAATTGTGAGGCCAAGCATTGAAAGGTTTGCAGTCAAACTGATTCCAATGTATTAAGCAGTTACAGGAGAACTTGCCCATTATCAGAAAACCAGGCTTAGGTAGAAGGAATGGTACGCACGATTTCTCTAAATTTAAACAAATAGAAAGCATTTTCAAAAGAACTCTCAACACATCTGGTATAAAAGTAGCCCTGTTAGCTCAGTGCTCGGACTATTAGGCAAAAAGTTTAAACCAATAAAGGTTTAAAAACATACAAGCCTCAAAATGTTCTAAACAGAAACGCTGTCTCTATGCGTGCACGGAAATTGTAGTCAAATTTTCTAAGGAAATATTCTTGGTGCATAATGCAAGACTAAACGTATAATAAGCAAGCTTATGATAAATCAACAGTCAAAATTTACCAATTATTGTTTCAATTTTTGTTTTAACGGGTTCTATAAATACCGAATATATCAAGGAATGTCACAAAAAAGGCTGCTTCTATTCCTAAGATTTTATAAAGTATCTAGTACAAGAAAAAATAATGTGGTATTTGTATCAATAGAAGCAAATCCTCCAAACTGCTCGGAGCTAAGGCCAATGAAAAGACATTGGCCTCTTGTTAAAAGAGAATTGGGTGTACAAAAAAGGCGTCCAAAATGTGGTAGATTTCAAACGGAGAAAAACTACTCGTGTGACCAAATAGAACTTTATTTTTGTTAAATTGCAATAATAATTTTAATCAAATAATAAATTAAAACTGTAAGTTTAGTGGTTCCATTTGTATCTCTCACCCCTTAACTATTTATTTTATTAATGTTAATATGTCTTAATTGGAAATCAATAAGCTGCAAATTAAATAAATTTAAAGCTCAACTATTTTTCTTACAAAAAAGTTACATATTTATATTCATACACTAATACCAATTCAAAATATCGATTCATATATTATATGAAAATAAATTTTGACTTTAAGTCGATTAGAGGTGTAATCCAATTACACTGAAATTATTAAAACGTTAACACTCCTAAATCATAAAAATTATTACCACTAAAACTAAAGTATGAAATTTTATTTATGCATTGAATTTTGTATTAAAGTGGAAATTATAGTTCTGTTTTTAATCTCTTAATCTTTAGTTTTTGTCTTTGTGCGTCATCAAGTGTTAAAGTCAAATCACATTCAATTACAATGTTTACATGAATGTTTCCTATAGTTTTTAAAGAAAAAATCTATAAACGAACTAAATGTTTCTTTTCGGTTGGTGTTTTTTTTTTAATTTGGCATCGAAACATTTTATTTATTTCACCAAAGACTACAATTGTGATATGAAATGTGTAAAAGGGAGAAAAATCAATGTGTTAAAAAAATAGTTGTTGTTCAATCAATTTGCCAAAGAATCGGTGACATGTTTAAAATAGCAGACATAAAATAAAATTTCGTACATTTAAATTACTTATAGATAATTACAGACATAAATATATATACATACATGTCTACATGTATGTTCGCATGTATGTTTATATTATTGTATCATGTAATTATACAACACAATACACGATGTAACAACACAAGACAACATTTGTTTTCTGTGTTATTTTGTATCGACTGTTAATTAAAATATTTGCAAGTGATTTATTTTCGGGTATTTTTCAAAAATAAAAATAAAAAATACTAAAAATCTCAAAAACATTTACTTCGTACAAGTTAAAAACAATGAAAATGAAATAAAATTCAAATATTTTAAATCGGAATCAAATAAATAATGTCGAAACTAAAAAATCAGATTAATTTGAAATGATTGATCATCGCTAGAAGTCGAAAAATTGACGTCGGTATATTTTATTTGTATTCGGCTATGCCCTCGACTACTTACAATTTAGAAATATTGTCACTAGTAAAACCTTAATTGGAGCTATGCAACATTTGTTGGAGCTATGCACCGATATTCAAATTAGTTTCACATCTTCCAGTCAGATAGAAAAATAATTGTGCAGGATTTCAACAAAATCGATGTTTTGGAAAAGATTCGTATAAAGGTTAGTTAAGACAACCAAGCTGTCACGAACGATTGAAGAAGCTACGAAGGTTATTTGTGTTATCTGAATAGAGAAGAACAGGATGGAAAACTAGATAGTAATGTTAAGAATCTAAAATAAGAGCTAGAAAAGAAAAGGTTACATTGAAGTAAAATTAAATTAAGAGAGACAAGAATGATAGATGATTGTTGTCCAGTTTTCCAGCCTTTCAATTCACAGAGACTGTGAACAAATCTAAGGTACAATTACAGATAAAGCCACATATACCTTTCACATCAGCAAAAAAGCAACTTCGCAAGCTCAGTTGGTTCCTCAATTTGTATTACCTGTAAAGGGAAGAATGGGGAGGAAAGAAGTAAAGGGTAAAGTTAGAAGTTAGGAAGCAAGAAAGAGAGGTAGAAAATAAATGTTTATATTGAAGTCAAATTAGAAAAGAAGACAAAAGATGATTGTTGTTCAGTTTATCTCTCACAACACAGAGACTATGAAGAAATTTAGGGAATAATCAAGGATAAAGCCGAATATATCTCACACATCAACCGTCGCCAAATCCGTTAGAGCTGCTAACAAAGAAGAGTAACCGCAAGCCTCTTAAAACAGAACAAAGACAGAAAATATTAGTAATTGTTTGCTACCCCTCATAACGGCAACACCAGCAAATGTTATTCGAAAGTAGACTGTACCGAGACATAGCAGCTCCTGTGTCCCCCAATGAGTAAATATTTTTAAAATTTCTCCTCATCCGTGAGGTAATGCGTCTGGTAGCTACCAAAAAGATACAATTTAATACGCATTTATTATTATTCATTTCTCTGAAGTGATTGTGTGAGATTCTTTTGACCAATTCTTATAACGATACCAACGTATATGTGGAGTTTTAGCCCTTCAAAGTGATATTTGGAAGGGAGGTTATATAGGACCTATGAGAACTAATTGACCGATCCGTTGACCGCATAAATTAAGTACATCATTTTTAAATATTGTAAGGCTTAAAATCACCTAATATTTAGAACTCCTTTGACTTTAAAACCCCAACCCGGGAGGAATATTTGTATAATGACACATGTCAAGTTTCATCGAGAAATTTTTAAAATTTCGACCAACACTTTCTTCATAAAGACATCGTTAAATCGGCTGAACGGTATACTTAAAATGGCAACAGAAACATTTTTTCTAAGACTTACACTGTTTATGTCTTAATCCAAATATTTTTTAGAACATTAAGAAAAACTTTTTGTCGGAATTTTAAGGTCTATAACTCTTTTGCTAGTTGATCTATGAAATGATTCTTTTAAGATGTGGCAAACAGGATGACAATTTTTATACACTTAAGGTGGTGAAAATTGTTTATATAATTAAGAAATATTTATGGATCCATTCATAATTGCCAATAGACAAAGATTTTCACTGATAATTTTTACGAATTTTTAAACCTCCGATTAAAATTATATGAGTAAAATTATATGAGTATAGAATTAAGAAGAAGTGATTAAACATATCTTTCTTACTTAAAACACACACTTTTATACAAAAAAAAAAAAACTAAATCACACACTTCATGTGTTAAAGTAAATTTACTCAAGAAAAAATACTCAATCCATTATTGACTTAAATACTTTTAAAATAGAATCCAAAATAAATATGGTCAGAATTGGCTGATTGACCACCTTTAAAAGAGACAAAAATTGTTTTTATTTGATAAATTTCAACAATATTTAACACACTTCATTTAAAACTAATTTTGGTTAATATTTCTTCAAATACTTAATATGCTGTACGAGTAGACTGACTGTTGCTTCTGCAAATGATGAAGACAATGATGATGATTGCTTTGGGGCGATGGATATTAAGATGGTGATGATGATGCCTCTAAAGGTGATAATATGTTTTAAAGTTAAAAAGCTTTAAATGTTGTGTCAACAGCAACATGGAAAAAATAATAATACAAATAAACAAGTAAACTGACTGACTGACGGACTGACTGAACAAATAAACAATCATTACTGAACATTATCCATGCTCTTCTAAAAAACACAGAAACCAAATAAATATTATGAAAAAACGACTCTAAGATGAACCAAACAGATTGTTTTCACATGAATGTAAGAAGAACATCATCCATCCATCTATTTATCCATGGATGGATCATACAATGGACGTGCATACTTATGAGTGCACACAGGCATAGGAGAAAGACAAACAGACGGATAGATGGACAGACAGTCATGCATGCATACATACAAACATATGCTATTACATGCAACTATGGGATACAAAAAAGAGAATTGGTTGGCTGGTTGGTTCGTTGGTTGGATAAATAGATGGATGAATGGATGATGAGTGGTTGATGTTAGTGTCCAGCATGTCAGCCATCAATCTGACACATTACATAAAGTTTTCATTTTTGTAGACAAAACCAAAAAACAAACAAATGTATAAACAAACAACTTTAGTAAAAAGTAATAAAGCTACAGTCAGATTTATTCGGTCTTATTACACCCTACATTACTATGCAGGATTGATGGCTGCATGACATTTGTATGATTTTTTCCCATATTTTATCTTTGAAACTTCGACCTGCGAAATGGTAATACCTGATGTATTGTACATCATCAATTCATTTCAGGAAGTGACACTGAGTCAACAAAAATACTTTATGCAGATCGGTTCAAGTTATCTTTAATCGCGTAGGGTGCACAAAAACTTAAAAATCAATATTTAAACAGTTTATAGAGTGTTAATTCGTATGCCTGTTAAAGTTGGATGATGCATGTGTATGTACAGCATGTGGCATCCAATTATGCACTTGACTAGTGTTGCATTTTATTTGTTTGCTCACTTCAGCAGCAAAAGTACACACTCATAAGTGTTCAAAATGTTTTAAAACGCACATAATTCCACAAACATATATCTTCAAAACGAAAATGTTAAGACATTAAAAAAGTATCATTTAAATACCCACTTGACCGTAGTTTCAAAATGAATTTACTCAAGAAATAATTGTCGATTAAATAAATTTCAATAAAAAACTAGAAAAAAATTCTACAAACTTTTTTGTAATGTTCAAAATAAAAAAAATAAAAGGTCATATTTACTTTTTGCCAATAAAATCTAAATTTTTTATAAACAAAAATTTTCGAACAAGTGGGTGCAATCGACTACATACACCTAAGCATTTCACATAGACACGTAAGAATTTTCCTAGAGAAGATACATGTTGCCATAACCCTGTTAGAAGAAAACCGTATGACAGTTATATTCTTCCACAAATTAAATATTCTTTATATCTGATATTTTACATATTTAAGAAAATTTACTGTTACATCTGAGAAAAAATTTGAATTGGGTTTATCCCTCAGAAATTAACTACTCTATTTAAATTTCGGAACTTACTATCTGTAATGAAGGGACTGGGACAAAATCAATAAAATCTTGAGATATTCTTCAATCAATAATTGTATTGTATGAGGACCTGGTTGATTAAAGAAATTTTTATACCTTCCAGTACAATTGGTGTTTAGGGAACATTATTTCCAGTTCATTTTCCATTTGGAACACTGTGAGTCGCAAGAAGTGTGCACAAAGATTTAATACTATCCCAGTTCTTTCTGCGATATTGCCCACGCAATCGATCAACATTAAAGACTTGAAAATTTTAGGTGGCTCAATAACAGAAGTCTGCTTAACATTTTAGAATTATGCGATTTGGTTGGACACCATTGTTGAATTATGGTGCTTTTGAAATTGTCGGACACATGATCTGCTAACGAAGTCAGGCAATATATCATACACCGTTTAAAGAGATATTTTCATTAAATTTTTACACATTCTGAAGTTAGTGGACCAGTGTTTCAGTGAAGGAAAAAATGTTTCTAAAATTTTTAATTCCACTGTTCGTGTTAAACTAACTATCATCATAATTCTCAATAGAAGACAGTTTCATCTAGTTAAGAGGTGTAATGGTAGTACGAACTGGCTGTTTGGTGGTAATATGTTAAAGGTCTCTAGTGATGCCAGTAACAAAACGGTTGTTGTTTTTGTTGTCCAGTTACATAGTAGATCTTGGTCATGCCAATGCAAAGTGTTTGATGCAGTCATAGATGTTATGGTGGTAGTAATAGTCGTAGTTTGTATTAATGATAATGGTAGTTGTATTAGTGGTAGTATCAATGGTAGTGGTAGTTGTTGTTTTGCATTTAGTTGACTTGTGTTCAAGTTGTACATAATAACTGCATGTTTATCAAATTAACCGGGTGCAACAGGCAACTGACTGTCTGTATGTTCTAATAGTATTATTGGCCACTCCTTGTTGTCAACTCATAACATCATCAGCGAGAGCAGCAGCAGAAGCAACAGCAGTAACAACTATAGTCCTACTGTTAAGACTATAACCTCGTACTATTCAATATACACTTCAACATTTACTTATTTCATATGGATTTGTGTGTGAGTCTGTGTGTGTTTGTCTTTATTTTTGCTTTGTGGGGAAAACATCCTTTCCACTCAGTGCAGCAGTTTTTCAACATGTGCAATGTGCAACAAACAACATTTATGTTGCTTATTTTACACCTTTTGACTCTTATTTTGTTTGTGTTCTTTTGCTAATAAATAAATATTCTGTTTCCCCTTCTGGTTCTTTTCTTGAATGGATCAATGTTGGGCTGGATGGCTTGTTATGCTCCCGCTGTTGCTGATGGTGGTGCATATTGTGGTCGATAATATTGTTTCTATGTGTATTGTGTTTGCAGTAAAACAGCAGTTAAGCATTTAACGTTTTTATGTTTTCCATCCCAAACATGTATTTGACAAAAGATGCAACATTTTTAGCATTATTGCAGGTTCAAAATTATTGTTTGCCGTAGGCCATATTCGATTTTATTGCATTTGCACGGGATGCAAATTTTCTGTTTTCAGTTGCATTTCTGGCTGTTGTGGATATTAATGTTGTCGTTGACATTATGCCATTATGTTGTAGAATTATTGTAGGTAAATTGTGTTGCCGTTTGATTTTATTCAGAAAGGTGCGCAACACACCACCAGCATGTTTATGTTGCAAACATGGTTGTTTATTTGTTATTTTGTTTTGGGTTGTTAAAAATCAATTCAATAAATGTTGTGGCATGTTGTTGTTATTGTTAAGGTATAATTCAGAATTTAGATTCTATAATGATTATGTATGTTTTTCATAGAGAATGATGAGATATAATGTTATAGTAATAAAATAATCATTTTATAGTAATTTGTCAATGCGATTTTTTGGATTTGTATTTTTTAGAGGTCGACGTATAACCTTAGTTTCTTCAAGAGCTGTTAAATTCCTAACCGAATCAACAACAGCGAATTTTAAGAAACAATTACAAATATCCTTCTCTTACTTTGAGTAAGACAAAACTATTCATTAAAGAAATTTACACACTCTAAGCCCAGAATGGATACAATAAACAAATCAATCAGAGAAGTATTATCCAAAATAAATAATAGTTTCTGATTTTATGCATTTTCAGTTAAGCTAGAAAATTACAAACTTAAGCATTTCAAAGAAGGTTTGGAACTCTATACTCTATCAATAAATATAAGAAGTTGTTTTTTACCTTCCTCTCTTTGGGTGTTGTCGCTAATATTCCATCTAATTGTTATTGGACGATAGAATATGTTAAACTACTCTTTCTCTGAGAGCATAGAAACCAGAAAAATTATTGACTGTTGCGTACTTCAGTGCGTAGAAACTTATGATTTCCTATTATCAAAAACCTTCCCGTTCGTAATTGTTCTTGTTCCTGCTTGTGGAAATTGAATTCTGTCTGCAGTTTGCTTTGCGGCCCTTACCGAAATATAAGCTTGAGCTTATAAAACCTTTAAATATAGACCAGTTCTGTTGAAATTTTGAACAATTAAATACAAAAAACTACCTTGAATGTAAATTGTAATTTTACCAATACCGGTCCAAATTTAAAATTGCACCCATTTAATGCCTCTCTCTCGGAAATCGGGATCAATTGGATTAAAAATTGTCACGATTAATTTTCTAACAGTCTTTCTTTCCAAGAAAAGATTTTTATGATAATAAGATCATAAAATGTATCTAAGTTGATAATAATACATGTTTAAATTTGGACCAATTCTATTGAAAACATGAACCCTTTTTCAACTGTCAGTGGTGAAGGGTATGTATGGCAATGGGTATTGTTTTAAATTACGAACTACCTACATTATACATTGACAACAGAACACTGCAATTAAACTCTCAAATTATGTTGCAATTTCCATTCACAAAACTAAAGCGATATATCAAGGTTACCAAATTTTTAACACACCATTAGCAGAAAATTATTTGACAAACGTTAAGTTATATATACCCTTTTTGTGCATTATAACTTTATTGAACGTCTTCTAATACCCTAGAAAGCTTACTATAGCAATGGAATCGATTCCACAGTTTGTTCTCCAAAATCGTAAAAGTTGTTTATACCTTGATGATAAAATTATCGGTACCAAATTCT
Source organism: Cochliomyia hominivorax (assembly GCA_004302925.2). Lineage (NCBI taxonomy): Eukaryota > Metazoa > Arthropoda > Insecta > Diptera > Calliphoridae > Cochliomyia > Cochliomyia hominivorax. The sequence goes on from PYHX02000413.1 coordinate 58,395,713, forward strand.
GAATTCTCGCGTCTTAATATTGATGCAAAGCCATCGAATTTCATTGCGTTAATTTTCCTCCCTCCTCCACATGGGATCAGTCTTCTGTTTCCTTACGGATTATAATCTGCATCAACTGTAGTGATATTAAAACTTCTTATTAGATAAAGACTTATTTTAGAAAATCGTTAGATTGTACTTGTAAATTTTGAAAAACTTCCAACCGATAAAAACTGAATACTAAACTTATTCAATATTCCAACATTCGATTAGAAACACGATATTTAAATTTTTTCCCATAAACAACAAATAAAAATGAAAATCTATTAACTGTCTCTTTATTGTCTCGTACCGCCAAAAACAAAAACACGAACAACCAATAAATGAAGAAGAAAAAATTAAAACAAAACACATTTCGACTAATGACTTCATACGTAAATTTCCATTTCAAAGACACAAATTAAAATAAATTTTGATTTATTTCATTTCATATCCCCTTCCGTTTCATTTCAATTCAATACGATTGGATACTCTATTGGGTTCTCCCTTTCCATTTCAGTGATCTTAACACAAGTCAAATAACAAGTGATAGCAATAACGACTGACTGGTTTCTTTCTTTATTGTTCTTGTTACTGTTTTTCGGGGTCTTATCCAAAATACGATGTTGTTTTCTTGGCGTTATCAACTCTTATCCCATGTATAAACGTTGTTTGTGGACAAGAAGCCGTTTTTACAATGGTCATAAACAGAAACAAAACATAAATTTATAGTGTTCTTATATATGGACAGTGTTCTTTTTTTTCTTCTCGATTTTATTAACAGACAATTTTAACAACAGCAACACAACAAAAAATAACAATAACTACAAGAGCAACAGCAACAGCAACAGCAACAGCAACAACAATAATGAAAATTAAAATTCCCAAAAGAAAAAAAGTAAAAAAGACGATAAATACCATAAATGAATATGTATGAGTTCAAACAAATATGCATATGTATGAGTATGTTACTCTACTTAAGAAAACACAGCATTAACAAGTGATCTACAAACATCCTGGTACAATAAAATTCATACATTTATTAGTTACACTTGAAGAAAACTTAATTGGAACTATAAGGAATAAGTAAAATTTTATAAAAGGATAAAGAATTGATGGGTTTCATGCGAAATTTTAGTGTTGTGTACTTTGTAATGCGATCGGTATCATGATATCTATACTTTCAAGAAAAGCTTCAGGACTGCCAGAGAATTATGCATAAGATATGAAAGCCGAACAATAAGTTCCGGACTGTTTTAGCTTTATCTGCTTTACGGGACCGCATTTGTTGAAAATTTTTACAAAATATCCGAAAGTAAGAGAAATTATTAAAACAATGGTAGGGCCAGGAGGAGGGGTACCCCCACGCAAAGGAAATATTAATTGCCAAAAATTAATATATATGTCCCAATCACTTCCTTAAAGATCACTTCCTTATATATAAAGTGGGTACTTCATTTAATATGTTCTTTTTACAAATTATGCATCAGTTAGGGTTCTCTTCAATTTAGGTGTCGCATGTGCAGCAATGGGCCGCCAAACTCATTAGTTGTATTATTAGTGTTGCTCTTGGGAAGTTTACATATTTTGCGTGTGGATTTGCATTTTTAGCCGAGCCTTTATTGTCCTTTATGCGAATCTAGTGAGACTAGTTCAATGAGCTATGTCCTTAGAATATGCCCCATGAGCTCCGCGGAATACAAATATTTGAAGTCCAAGGATATTAATATGTTTAATATTGATTTTCTCTCAATGTACTCCGATAAATAAATGTCGTTTTATTTCTTCCTCTTCATCTCTCCTTTAATTCCTCTACATCTTCTTATATGCTCTTTTATTTAATTTTTTATTTCGATTTATCCAACTTGTTCGTTTTTTCCTTATTCATATTCATTTAAATGGCGGCGGCTTTATGAACGAACCTTTAATGATGTTCATACTGTATGAGATGATTATGAATGCAAATGAGTCGCAAAGACAAAATGGACCCTAAAATTGTAAAACTGTCCATTCAGATGAAAGGGATTTCATGTCGAACGTGAAATTAAGTGCAATCATTAGTTGATTATTGTTGTTGCTCTTGCTGTTTGCCGTTTGCTGTTCTGATTGTTGTTGGCAATGGTGATGATGCTGAGGTGATGTGGAGGTAGTGATGCCAATGATTGTAGTCCTCTGTTCTCATCGATATTTGTTGTCGATGGCGGTAAAAGGTGATACTTGGACCAAAGCTAACTGAGAATGACTAAGTTGGTGTTGTTGCTCGTGGCAGGATGCTTAAATGTTGTTGGGCATGCAAAGTGTGGCCATCGTAGTGTGATGTTGGTAACTTTACTACGAGTATTTATTATTGTTGTTTAATATTTTCAATTCAGCTCAGTTTGTTGTTGTTGTTCTTTTTTATTTTTAAGCATTTCTTCTCTTTGTCTGTTAGTCCAAGTCGGCTTAAGATGAAAGACAGTCGTTTTTAAAGATGTTTATATATTTTGAAGAAAAGAACGACATCTTTAAATAAAAACGTAATCAATTTAAGATCTTTTTAGGACAATAAACATTGATATACATTCAAGATACTTAGGAATTTTCATTGCCTTTTTCCCATTTGCGGTGTTGCATGATAAAAATGAAAATCATTAAAGAAATATGTTGAACCCAATAGTAGAGAGAGAGATATAAATACAGGTGTATAAAGGTTTTAAACTTTGAATACTTAACAGATTTTTATAGCTGCGTATTATTAATTGCTTTACAATGTCACCACTATTTGTCATTCCTATCGATCTAAAGTAAGAATATTTCGAAAGAAAAAAAAAGAAATATTTTGATTTCTTTTTTCGGTTACGAAATGTTAATTTTATACAGATTTTAGATTTATTTCGTTTCTTCTGTCAAAAGATGTTTTATGTATTTTCTATAATCTCGTTTGATAAAGATAATGACTTGACTGTACAAGCTACTTATAGTTTTATAAATCAAATTTACAAAAAGTATAAATATTCTTTTTCATTCAATCAAATTCGGAGTAGCAAGTTGTTGGAACTAAAATGAATTGGATCTGCTCTATAAATTCAGAAATTTAATCAAAATTTATTAAAATCTTGTACCACTCAAAGGATTAGTTACAGTGGTAAGTGGAAGAGCAAAAATAAGTGAAAACATTATACAATTTTTTTTATGATAACAGTCCTTTTTTGTAAACATTATAGAGCCCGTTTTAACAAACGATTGGCCTCTTTTGCCACAACTGCATATTAGTTCAATAACCGTTTGGTAAATCATGTATGTACGAAAATTAACATTTTTTCACACGCATTGTGGTTGAGAGCATTTAAGATTGGCTTAGCCGAATACAGTATTCTTACTTCACTGTTTTAAAGTTGGAAGTAATCTAATTTATCGGTTTATAACTTTTCCTACTGAATCAATATTGATAATTTAATTTATGGACGTGATATTGTACCAGTTTAGGGACATAACGAACATATCTAAATCTACTCAGACTTTAATATCGTTCCGGAATATACACGCTTCATGAGATCTAAAATTTCCCGCTTGGGGAGGAGGAAATAATAAAAATGGTCCTTCGTTCATTATGAATGTATTATATAACATAAAAACTCTGTTATGAAAAGCAAAGAAATGTTTTTTTTTTGAACAAGAGAAATCAACAAGTACTTAAAACTACAACTAACATTTTATATTCCCAAAAAATCATATTTTATAGTCATTTATTAGCAAAGACAACAACAAAGAAACTTTTGTAAACGTTTTGGAAACATTTAAACTGGGAGTGGAAAAATAATGTTTTTTTCCTTCTTCCATTTCAAAAGAATACAACCTCATAACATGTACTTGGAAATTTCTATTTCTACTCTTTACAACCATAAATGTTCCAAGAGGAATATATTAAGTTTATCACTCAATATGTCACACTAACAAAAACCCGATATATATAGATATGCCTGTGTGTCCATCCGTTCATCGGTTGTTTACTCTTTCAAATCTTAAATAATGTTTCAAAGTTAGTGAAGTTTAAACAATTGCTTCATGAATAACTTTAGCAGTGTTTTGCTTAATAGGTAATATCGGTTAATACAGTAAGAATATTTGTGATTTGCCTCATATTCTGGCCAGTTCATCTGCAGAATACGAGGCGTCAAAAAACATATTCGGATGATATTTGTGAAGGGGAGTTAAAGGAACGCCAAAACCGAATGGAAATACCTATTTGTTATACCCTTTGTCACCACAAGAGTTGAGGAGGTTATATTAACTTCATCATTCCGTGTGTAACACCAAAAAGAAATCATCTAAGGCTCCATATATATTCTTGCATTAAATCATGTCTGTCTGTGTGTTCGAAACATTCTCACGGCCAGACTAGTTTCGGAATCCCGCGAAGTTTAGTCGGGTTATTTCTATATCTGCGACAACCTCAACATGATGATGTAGGGCATCAAAATTCCGCTAAAAATCTTTTTCAAAATTTTTCTATAAAAATTTATTAGATTATACAAGAATCGGTCCACACAACCCCTCTCCTAAATATCACTTTAAAGGTCTTGGATCTCACATATACGTTGGTAATGCCATAAAATTTGGTTAAATAAACCCCCTGCAACTGACGTGATTTCATATGACTTTTGCATTGATTTTTTTTTGGTAAATTCCATTCTTTAAAACTCGATTTTACTATTAATGTTTCTAGTTTAAGAGCTTAACTTGATATATATTAAGATTTTTTTTTAATTTGGACCAACAATGCATTTTCTCACAACACTGGCGTCTGTTCAAATAGTATGGCAGTTAGAGAGGGTTAAAAAATAAGTAAAAATCTAAATTTCAGAAAAGTCGGTCCATAATTTATTGTAGCTCCCATATAATTTCCGCAAAAAAATAGTTATATCGCATAAATTTCATCTAAATGTAAGTGTCACAATAATGCATAGCATCCCTAAGCATAAATAAAAAATCAAATTATTTACCATTTATAACCAACATTGTCATGTAGGGTGTTATTTAGTCAGGCTTGATTAATTATGTAATATAAAGTGGACCGTATTTGGTTGTAGCCTTAAAATAAGACTCCTCTATTATTTAATTTTAATAAAAAATTGAAAAAGTTTAAAAATATCAATGGTGTAGGGTATACAAGATTTGGTGCAACCGAATATAGCATTCTTACTGTTTTTATTCAGTTTTCCATTACTGTTATTCTTTTAGACAAATGCAACAATTGTAATTAACATAGACAACAATACTTGCAAGAAAGGCCTACGCAAAATCCATTCAGACTTTTAGGCAGACTTTACTTTTCAAAGAAGACTGAAAAAAATCATTACAAAAGTTTGTTGTAAAGCTTTTTCATTATACTCATACTTACATAGCTGACTATACTTAATTGCTTTAAAGGGCTTAACTACTTGTTTAACAATATTGTACAACTAATAGACAAAAAACCAACAAAACCAACAAGAACATAAGAAAACATTAGCAAACAAACAACATAAAGTAAATTTGAAATTAAAGGCGGAAATAAATTACAATTACTCGTATATGATTCCAACTAAAACAAAAACAACAATATTTGTTCAGAAAAGTTTTGAATATGTAAAATATCCTTTGAAGAAAGGAAATATTTAAAGTTTTCTCAAATAAATACATTTGAATACATTTTTACAATCATTCATTGGATACATTTTTAAAAGATAAATCTGAGACAATTTTTTTCTCCAAACAGGAACTGGGGGTTCTAAAAACTAAAAAAAAAACGCACCAAAAAATGTACAATCAAGATAAGCGCCGTTTCTGAAAACTTAATGGCAATAACAAGAACAACAACTACAAAAATTAAATGAACAAAGAATAAATTTATACATGTATGAATGTATGTTTGTGTGCATGTACATATATGTTCCACATTATGTTTATGGGTCTGTACTTTTTGTACCTTTAAATGCAATATCAGCTTCTTATTGGTAGTTTAAAGATACATTTCATGTCTTTAAAGACCAAAAAAAAAATGAGTGAAATAAAACAAAGATAAACTATAAGATGCCACACATCATGAAAACAACATTTAAGATGGTCTTGTCTTGTCTTCAATTCGATTCAATTCAATTCAATTCAATGCATTTGAATCAATATAAAAATCAACGATATTTTCTTATGTTAACAGGAGTTTAAACGGGGAGGTGACTTCCTGTAGAATTTATTTATACATTTTGTTCTTAAAACAATACAACCATATATATTTATATATAAATATATATTAAGTATGAATATTTCTATATATATTCTGATCTGATTGTACATTTAAAGCGCCATGTTGTTATAGATGAATTTCAAGTAAAATATATATATATTTTATTTTTCTTATTAACGTATATTTTGCTCCTCTTCATTCCTTGGATACTATTGACTGAAAGGGATATAAATAAGAATGAAGAAAAAACAATAACTCTAACAATATCCAGAGAATATCAACAAGAGACCACAAGAACAAAATAGTTTGAAATAATACAAAACGAACAAAAATGTAATCATTTTATATTTATAACTAAAAAATCGGGGGAGAGTTTCAAAGTGTTTAATTAAGTTAAACTGTTTAAGAAAATAATTTCAATCTGAAATAATCGAAAATGTTATAGTTGGTCAAGATTGTTATAAAATGCACCATATTGTTGGTTATAAATAGTATCCGGAAGCGATGAGAAATACCGAACTGATCGTCTTAAAAATTAAGCATAATGTTTTGGAATATATATATTCTTGCATCAAATCAAGATCTAAGTCTATTTAGCTTTGTTCGTCTGTCGGTCTGTTTTTGCTTAATGAAGTTTTGGCTGAGTATTTGTTATAGTCCTGATAAGTTTTCTATTTACAGCCAGCAAAAGCGTTTTAATATATTTAATATATTTAGAGATATAGACCGATATCTGAGGCAAACTCCAATGTAGAAAAAAAGTTATATGCGAAAAATATTACCAATTTATTGACTCATTAAGTGTTCCGTGATATATTTAATATATTTAATATATAAGTGTGTTTGTGCAAAACATAACATATTTACTGCACGCGAATTTGTGGTGAACGGTATTGAAGATTCGTCATATCCATTATATCATTCCTTCTTGTTTTATTTAAGACTTTTAGAAGCTTTAAATCCCATTCCGGGAAGACATTTGTCAGGACTATGGAAGGAAATAAAATATATATCAGAATAAGAAATTAATACATGTCCATGAAAATGCGACCTAAATTTCGTTCACAAGGTTAAAATTAACAGATATTAAAATAAACAGAGATCGTTTAAATGATTCTGAGTCGAACGAAACACGTATTTCATGAATCCATAATGTCCTGCAATTTTGAATTAATCTCTAAATACTTTAAAATGAACAAACACATTTCATAAGCACAAATTTAATATGTCTTTCGTGTTTTAATTCTGCTTATATTATGATATATAGCATATATTTATAAGTATCTATTGCAGTATTTTAATTATTTATAGTTTAATTTTCCATTCGCAAAATCTTGAGTCAATAATTGAAATGTATTGAAACGAGATTGAGGCCAATAATATTTTCTTGTCGAAAAGTAAACAATTTTCAAACTAAGAATACTAATTTTTTGTATTATTTTGATCAAAACATTTAGGATATCTAACTTTTTTAGCGTTTAACTTTATTTATTGCATCTGCCCTATATGGGTCTCACAATAGGTACAAACCTTATTATCTAAATGTAAATCTATTTGTCTCTAAGGAGAGAATAAGTGCGTGCTCACATTGTCGAATGGTATGTCCGCTATAAGAAGCTTTGTGGCCAAATACTTTACCACTAGGGTATTTAGTCTCGCAAAATTTACGTAATGGGTTACGTAAAACTACTATGTTACGTAACCGTTTGAGGTATATTTGTACGATTAAGTGTTACAGTGAGGAAGTTATTCCTTTCTGAGGTTAATGTTACGTGATTACTAATTAATTCACTGACACGGTTTCTGTACTTCTTAGCCATTTTTCCAAACATCGGAGATATGTATTCAATTAGCTAAATACCTTGTGTGAATTTTAAGTGTACAAAATATAGTATACAAAATATAAAAAATTTTCGGTTGTTGGAAAGTCGCAAGTGTGTATCAAGTAAAGGAAATCAATAAAATTTAACTCTTTAATGTACACTCTTCTGCTATAAATAAATCCAACCAATCCAGTCCCACTGTCACATTACTAGATTGTTTAATTTTTTACCTGGTAATATGAACAAATCATCTAGCTGAAATTTCCTAGAGTAGTCGTGTTTTAATTCCTGGGCTAGTCATTGACAGACTGTATCTACCTTTTTATATTCTTACAGCGGTAACAATAGTTTTTTTCACAGTGACATAAATAGAGAAAACAATATTAATGTGTCCCTTGACATCGTCAGTCTGTTAGGCTGATGTCTCAATACTTCTCAGGGAAAGGAATCCTTTCTATCTATATAGAAAAATAGAAAAGATTCTAAACATAGCACTTAATTCGGAATGATCAAGGTGGTTAAATTTCAATCCATTTAAAATTGAAATTTGCTTTGTTATTCGGAAAACGAAAATTTGTAAATACGACTATTCTCGATTTCTTAACAAGTCGATTATAGTTCCGAGTCAGGTTAAGCATCTAGATACGACCGAAAAAGGCTAACCGAAGCTTGTTAGTATAGAGAGATATAGTTATTATTAATGGGACATTAATACTGGATGACACACTAAATTTTCAGGTGCGTAATTAGGACTATATTTACTACAGTTCAGAAGAATGGGGGACATCGATAGAAGTGAAATACAACGTTAATATTTGTAAAAAGGTTCAAAGAACGTTCATGAGGGATATTTTACTGAAAATGTATTACCTTTAATATCTTGACTGGAGGAAATTGAGGAATGACTTACTTTAAACGAAATTCCTATAGTCACTTATGATTAGTAACTGTTTTTCTCAGGAGATGAGCGCACAATAAGCCAATAAAAGTATATCAATAATTGCCACTTTATCATTGGGGACATTTCCGCCAGGGCTTTTGTAAGAATGAAGGAGTTTCTTGACATTCTACACTAAGTTCTTTTCACCTTAGCACCAATAGTTTTCATGTTGACATCCCACCCATAAAGAGTACTGCCTTGATGTCATCGATATTTGATTTTGGTATTATTTTACTGGTTGGTTGTCATCAGTAATGATTTGTTGTGCTTCAGGACATCATCCAAACGTAATTTTTCCATCACTTTTCAGGTTCTCATTGTTATTTTTGAATTGTGGACTGATTGGAAAAATAGACAAAACTATCTATCGATACTATGATCTATCGAACTCGAATATATAAATATAATTATAATCTATCGAAGTCGAATATCCCTGTTTTGAAATTATAACCTGTGTATTTACTATATATTTTTTCTTTTGCACAATTTTAGGAAGAAAAGGAAATAATTCGTTTTTTCTGATTTGCCTGGGAACTTAAAATCGGAATAGCATTCCTGAACCCGGTTTATGGTATGATAAAAGACGAGTTGTTAAAACAAAACAGATTGACCATTTCATTTCTGTTTGTAGAATTGAATTATATTCAATATCAGTTTAGCAACAACAACAACTGGATTTAGATTTCAACACTTAAGAACTGTCCCTTGAATAAGAATAGACAAACAAGTCTTTGGAAGAATAATTGTTCGCAATATATACAAAAATACATTCAATCATGCATGTATTCATATGTGTGAGTATTAGTATGTATGTGCATATAATACAATTGCATTATATAAGTAATGGTATGTCGTTATTGCTCCTTGATTGTCATTATGCGATTGTTATCGCTGTTTAAATTGCACACGTCAACAACAAACTGTCAAGCAACATTATGTTTCGTTAAAACATATAAAAACCACAAATAAAACAAAATACGGATAAGAAGAAGAAGAACAAAAAATAGTTGAGTGAAAAAAACTTTAAGTTAAAATAAAAAAAAAAAATGTTGAAAACATTTCCTTTCCATTCAATGGAAAAAAGGGAACATTCTTTCACCTTTATTATATTCTATCCAACGATTAAGTGTGGAATCCCCTCCGCTTAGAAAGACTCCTGCACCATAAAAGTGTAGAAAAATGACACAACAATGGCATAATCACATTTGAGTGTTTTGTTGCTGTTGTTATTGTTTTTTTCGCAAAACGCTGATTGTTTTCAAGTTGCATTATTTCTGTATTTTTTTTTTTTTTTTGTTTTTAAAATTTAGTTTTTATGTATTTATTCCAATTTTTTGTTGTTTATTTGTTTGTTGTTATTGTTGTTGCAATTACTATTACCAATGTCTTTGTTGTTATTATTATTGTTGTTGATGTTATAATATCCCTACAATTCCAAACTGTTAATATCATTGTTGCTACTGTTATCGTTGTTGTTGCCATTTCTGTTGCTGTTGACTGTGTTGTCATCATGCATTCATGCATGCATTTGCAATATAGAGGGCGCCATCATTGTTTTCTTTATTGGACTAAAATACATATATAATTCTTATGGATGTGAATGTCACAACTATATGGACTTGGTTGCAAGTCACTATTATTTGGTATGATTATCATTGTATTGTTCATCTCTCATAAGACAAAAGTATTGCAATGATAATTTTCTTTGGCAATCGTTTATTGAAACAATAGTATAGCAGCAACACCACTTATACCACGGACAGTTCTAACTAAGGTATGGGCTAAAAAACATCTAACTATGTTGTCATTTATTATGAATAAATATAAAAATATATATTATCTTAAACTTGTGCCTTTTAGCTTGGTTTATTCAAAACTGGTGAGGACTCTCAAATTTTCTGAATAGTCAGCTTTGTTAAGTTGGCTAGAATGTTATTAATAAGACTTCGAAATGGAAACACGTTTAGCGAAATTAATGAGGAAGGTCTCCAGTCCCCAGCCCTATCCATTGATGGTGTTGTCTGTAATATTGCTATTAAAGCCTTATCAATGTGTCAAATTCCATGAAATTATAAATTCAATGCTTCGTTGGTAATATGGATACCAATCTTCCGCGACCTATGGGGAATTTTTAGAACCTCATCAAATTTCGTGATATTTGCTAATAAACGTTCAAAAATTTGTGATTTTAAAATTTTAATTTTTAAGGGGATACTAATCCCCTGTGCTCTATCCAAAACTCACGGCTTGCCACTATAGATAATTTCTATGAGATAAAATTCGTGATAATTGAGCAAACCGACATAATCTATGCTAAAAATTCTGAATTATTTTGTCTCACTTATAGGTTTATATTTTTTAACTGAACTTTTTTTGGATGGGTCCATAGAGTGATAAGGTTGGCTAGGCATATGACGTGTATCGTGGAGTCCTTGGCACATGGGATGCTGGACATATTTTAGAGACTGCAGGGTCAATGCGAGACCAGTGGGTATAAGTCTATTGCTCCATCCTGATCTTAGTTTTAAAACTGCGTGATCTCCATTTGGCAAGAGGTTTTTTTGGATGAACCTGCAAAATACAACTACCGTTTATCCTACTTTACATCTATTCACGGAAACAAAGGAATTATTACCCCGATAGTTCATAACATGGAATAACAATAACTTCTGTTTCGAACCATAAGGGATAGAAGAATACGAAAAAATTGGTTAGTTGAATATCTTTCAATGTTTGTGGAACGACTTAAGTCGACTAATGATTTAAGAAATAATAAAAAAAATGTTTAAGAGATCTAAAGAGATCTGAATGAGGGCAAAGTATAATTTATACTAGTGAAGGTTCCTCAAGTAGAGTAATAAAAAGTCCTAGTGTATTGTTCTCGCTAGTCAAATCCGTTCTATAGAGAAAAGACATTTACCTTTACCTGTTACACTTCACATAAAGAATATAGAAAAATGTGACAATATTCAAATGTTGTTTAGTCCGCGCTAGAATCAAAGCATTCCACATCTCCTTTGCAAGTCTGCATGGTTCGACCATCTGTTCTGTGGCTGATAAACGTATTCTAATACTGAATAAAGTGATCTGGTGAGAATGATGTGTATCTCCCATGACAACTAAATACATTTAGGGCAAGTAATAATGAAGTGTCAGACCAACGTTATGTTTAGAAGAATTATTATAACTTCTTTACAGTGCGAACGACTGAACAACGTAACAAGTAATATTAAATGCTGTTGGAATTGTTCCCTAGAAACTTTGAAGTCGAGACGAACAGAGAGATGACATGAGGTATTATCTAAATTAACTTAGATCTTGATTGGTGCAAGAGTTATCATACTAAAGTCGATATTTTAACATAATTTATCCTTCCGACATTCTTAATAAACAGTTATTGAAATCTCCTTTTAATTTTTAGTTTTTTTTTACCCATATATTTTATATATAGAATATGAAGGGGAGTAAGTATGTGTGTGTGTGTTTAACTCCTCACATGTTGTCAATCAATTGCAGCGCCATTGTTTCTTCGGTTGCAATTTCTTTGTTTTTTTCTCATTTTTTTGAGAAACCCATTTCAGATGATGACACGATGGCGCGACGTTTTTTGCGGCATTTATGTTGTTGTTTTATCTGAATTGTTGTTCGCTACTGTTGTTACTCCTTCTGTAAGAGAATATTTATTTATTCCTTTTTTTGCTTTTTTGTTATTGTTGTTATTGGTTTTGTATGTGGTGGCGCTGATTTTTCAAAAGTATCGGCCATTATTAAATTAAAGTTCGTGTTGCATTTTTAACATGTTTCCGTTGGAGTTTGATCTCTAGTTAAACTTCATTTCAAAGGAATTTTAATATTGTATGCAACTTTTTTATTCCCTCATTTTTCTTAGTTTTTTTCTTATTATTTGTTCTCGAATTTTGAGAACGGAAATGGTAAAAATAAGATGAATTTTTAAATTGTATTTAATAGCTTTAATATCTTTGGAATAAATAAAATACTAAGAATAAAAGTTTTGTTACCAGTTTTTTGTCTTTTTAAATGGCGCTTGACAAATATCAAATTATAAATTTTTAGAATTTGAGTCATAACTGTAGAGTTTTACACTTTAAACTTTTAATTCAGTTCTCTTAAGGATTGTTTATAAGTTTTTAGTTTCTTGCTAAAATCCTTATTAAGTTTAGTCTTTGGAAAAGGTCTAAGTTCGTCTGATCTTTGGTTTGCATTAAGGTATTAGAAAAAAAATAAAAATGTTATCAGAAATTGTTCCACTCAAATGTTTCCAAAATTTTAAGATTTTGTCCTAAATTTTTGCTACGCGAACACGTATTAACTATTAGGTACAGTATAGAATTTATTCGCCTAATAACTTATGCTAAATAATCACGTAATTCCCTTTAACATCTGGTAATACACGATCAATTGTAAAGGTATGGTGTCTTTTTCAGACAACTGTGCCAGAAAGGAATCGTCTCCTCAATCAGTTACATTTATTCGGTATACAATTTAATAATATCGCTTTAGTTAATTATGTCGAAGGACAAAGTTTCAAAATGCGATGTATGCCAAAGTATTAACGCACATTTGTGACGAATTTTTTTGGCCAAGAAGAAATTTTGTTCGGAAATCTCTTAACTTAAATAAAATCGTTACTGAAAGTTTTCGATTATTAGAAGTAATTATGGTTTAAAAGTTGCGATTTTCTTTAACTTTATGTTGATAAACTATTGATTTCCAATTTTTACTACAATTCGATAAGATAAAATGATCGTCCTTGTCCATTTAAGTATATCCTTCCGTCTATACGTATATACGTTTTAAAGATATTTTGATGGAATTTGGAACATATAATTAATTTGGGCCAACGTACGTAGCTTATTTCATCTAACTTCCATACAAATGTCCCCACAAAATAGGGGATTAAGTCCATAACACTCCAAAATGACCGTAGCTCCCAAAGAGATCCGCTTCCTAGAATCTCTTAAAAGTGTAAAATCTCAAAAATGTTAGTACTGTGCCGATATTTTTCTTTTGTTTAAGATTTATACAGCTAGAAAATACCAAACGAAATTTTGCGAGGACCGGTCCAATATATTCCATATATTCCTTAGCCCTCAAATAGCACCCATTATAATAATATAAAAACAAATTCTACGAGGGTCGGCCCATATTTTTCTGTGATGTAAGGCTAAATAGTCGGGCATGACCGACTATTACCTGTTACTTATTTTCTGTCGACTACCGATCGAAAGTAGACTTCTATTTGCGATAAAAGTAGAAATCTGCTTGGATTATATCCATCTGAATGAATAGACTCTAAAATCATCCCATTGAGGTTTCTGAGGGCACTTAAAATCCATTTTTGTAACTTTATGTATACAGGCAGCATCCGATTAATTAAACTTATGTAGAGGAAAATTAGAGTCAAACCAAAAAACAAAATATCGTCAATAAAAACAAATCATGTGGTCCCATATGGATTATTTGTATGTTATGCATTATGATTGTGAATTCTTCTATTTTTTTAAAAATGGGTCGAAATTATGGAAATCAACTTGAGGAATTTTATTACAATAATGAATCATCTTACAAGTCATTGCATTTTGCCAAAAATTTAACAAATATCTTTCTGCAATCATTTATCTTATTTCCATCCGTAAGTTCTGGCTATTCTTAAATCTAAGAAGAAAGACATCGTTTTTGGAAGTGTCTGAATTCCGATAAAAATGCTGCAAATGCCAAAAGAGTACAGAGTATGTTTTCCATCGTGTATTATGAATTCAAATATTTTTTTATAAAATCGGAACCTAAAAATCATTCATTCATTTTTTTCAAATCTTACTTCGTAACTTGTGTTGTATTATTTATGTATTCCCATGTTACTTAGTAACCATTCCATTCCACGAACTAATCCCTAATGCATCTAAAGGTGGAGTTGAGTTGTAATTTAGTGTAAATATTCAAAAATTAAAGAGTCGTTAAAATGTTTAACTCAATAACAACATTAAAGAGCGTAAAGATCAAAAAGAAATCTTAATTGATTTTCATTTATTGCTTTTTGTGTTCTTCTTAGTTACGTTTTTCTCTTTTAGTTCTGTTTCGTTATTTGTATCTGTTTTTGAGATTTAGCTAAATGAAAATTAAAACTCTTCAACAGTGACATATTTGTGTTGCTTACAAAAACTTACAATGATTGATTTATGTGTGTAAATGTAAATGCATAAGTGTGTGTGTGTATGTGCCACTTACATGTATATAATTTCCCATTCTAGATAATGAAATCCACAGCAGCAGCAACAACCCAAAATGTATTAACAGTCAAATGAAAAACAGCAGTAACAAGAACACAAAATTAGTGTTCATTGATAAGAGATGTAAGAAAAATATCCGGAGAGAAAAACAACAACACAAAAAACAAAAACTGAATTAATAACAAAAAGGAATGAAGAAACTGTAACAAAAAACCTGACTTTTAATGAGACTGATAAGGCAAATGAGGGAAAAAATGCAGTAGTCTTTAGGACAACTTTGCTTTCCCCCACTAAACAGCGACCACCATCGATCGATACATCAAACGCAGCAGCCGTATTGGATTTTTTTCATTACATTTGTTATTGGTGTTGCTGTTGTTATTGGAATTGTTTTTTATTCATTTTTTCTGTTTTAAATACAACTTTGCATGTTTTCGGTGATATTGCTGTTGTTGCCTCTGACGATGGCCGTAACATGTGTCCTGTCCTTTTTGAAGAAATCATCAATAAAAATACGAAAATTTATACGGCGGTCAGCATGAAAAAATGAATATTTATACATTATACATATAAATATGTTACAAATAAAAAACACATTGAAAATTTACAAAAACAGTGCATAATAAAAGTAAGTGTCATTATTTTTGGGATTTCAATAATCGGAATCTCCATCTAAATAATCGGAATTTGACCAGAACATAATCTGATAAGAGAAATAGAAAGATATACATAAATAGAAAGAGAGTGGACCACTAGGCCTAAGCTACTACTTTGGCTTGTTGTGTGCTTAGCATTTCTAAGTCATATCTCATCTACTGTCAATATTAACATTAAACTAAATTCTTTTCCATTTTTTTACCAGTGACGAATAAATATCTCACAAAATAGAGCATTTAGCAAACAAAATAAAAGAAAAACTTTTATTTTTGGTCAATGCGCCGTAGAACTTTTTTGAACATTGTTAGTCTTCCAACGCATATTCATTTAATTATAATTCGTTATGTGAAGCTTTTCAATTAACTTCTGCAACTTGTATTTTTGTTAGCAAATTGTTTCACATGGTAAGTGAGAATAATATTTTTCGGATCCCAGGATATCATAATGAAACTCCGAAACAGACTATAAATCCAAGGAACATTTGAAGCAGAAAGCAAGTTAAAAATTTCATCGGAACAAATTCTGTAATCTCGGGTAGCCAATAATCTTCGCTATGACTTTATATAAAACGACCATTAAAACGTTACCATTCATAGGGCATTTCAAAAATGTGAGACTCTTTATTACTGCAGTTTTCATATGAAGCCTTTCTCCGAAATCGGGATTTAAGTTGATAAAATATAAAATTAGCTTCATTTGCTGGTGCAATATCTTCAACTCATGCAATTGTTGGAATCTCATTTATCCAAAAATAGCTATATTTAAGATGAGATACCCTTTATAACCGAAGATAATTTTTTCATAAAAGTCATCATTCACTTATGACTGTTCAACCAAACTTTCAATGAATATATGATGTTTCAGTCTCCCAATTAGTTAAACCATATAAACGTTTAAATTCAAAGTTTGACGGATCTGACAAAATACGATCAATGTTGTTCGCAGAATGAGTAAGGAACACTTAAAGTATTCTTACATTGCCTACAGATCGTACAACTCTGTCATAAATAACGCCCATTTTTCTTTACAAGTTTCTTCAATTTTATTACGAACAAGTCTCTGATTGCCTTAATTAGGAAATCAATATTCACTTTCATAAACTTATGACTTGTTTTTTTTAACATAGACATTTTTTCCAGTAGTCTCCTCATGGTACAGAATAGAGACACTTTTGCGACCTGTCCCAATACAATGCACTTTTTGGAAATGAATTGAAATTTTGAGATGTCGATAACGTTTTCGTAAGCACACAAAGTCTTTACTTTATCCTCAATTTTTTGTGGAGACATAAAAAAATTTAACTGTCTCGCCACGGTAAACTTGATGGCGAAGATGTTGTTGTAGTAATTAAGGTCAGAGGAAATTTTATTAATTTCTCTATGACTATCTTAAAACTAAAATTATATATACAATAAATTAATGAAATTAATGAATGCTTTGATTAAGATTAAAGTCTGATTTTATGCGGATTTCTTCTGAAGCGTCGTTTCCAATTTCTCCCTTGTAAAATGCCAAATAAGTTTCTAGGGCATTAGAATTTAAGGCTCTCGGTGGAACTAGTTTTTTCACTTACTATTATGATTTTTTTCTGGAAAATGTAAATATAATTAATACAGTAATATTTCACTTAAAGATTTTTTACTTTCCTTAAATTATCCAAGATATATTTTAACAATATAAGAATTATACGACATTCAATTTTGTATACCACTGTATACACTACAAACCCGAAAAATAAACAGACAAACCGTCTAAAAAGGAAATTAAAACAAGCCGACAATGAAGTCAAAATGAAATACCCTCCGATAACAAACCGAAACAAACAAATATTGCTCGATTATATTGCAACAACAAATATGGTTGCGACAACAGAAGTAGCAATACCAGAACTAGAAGAGAACCAGAATTTAAACAGGTACACCATACATTTACATAGACACACATACATGTGTTTAAGTAAAAGTTGCATAAAAATTAAAAAGACATGAAGAAAATAAAATTAATGAGATAAAAGTCGAGGTAGAAGTATTGGTGTGGCATTCAATATATGTATATATATATATATATCGTTGTCGTAATAAATGAGTGTGTGTTAGTGATACTTTTTAACTGTGGCATTTTTTAAATGAATTTTGACATTATGCCTGGACAAACAAATGATTGCACTTAGGCGGAGAACATCATAGCTTGATCATTGAATTTAGCATACATTCCGACAGATACTGAAATTTGTTGGGACACAGTCAAAATGACCATATACTGCACTGGACTGCACTGTGTAAAGCAGGTATGGTGAATTTTTTTTTTCCAGATACATACCCCAAGCGCATCTCTACATAAGAATTAAGAGACAAAGCGGCGCGCTTAAATAATATGCGTAGCTGTATGAGAGTGTGTGAGATTTCATTTTTTACTCTTTCTTATGAATTGATCACTTTACAGCGTCAACAACAACTACAACAACTGCAATGAAAAATGTAAAAGAATATTAAAAAAGGAAAATAAATGTTAATATAGTTGAGGCACACTGGTATTCTAAGATGTATTCTATTTAAAAATTAACCTTGTTCTTTTGTAATTTACATAATATGACTTCTTTTTAATACATTCTTTAACGTGAGACTTAGTTTTTGTTTAAAGCGCCCTCTATACTAGAAATTATAACTCTTTTGAGTGAATTCTTATTTCTTATGGAAAGGAATGTATATAATCTATAATAGATCAGATATAAATTTCATATAATCGTATCAAAGAAAATTTAATATATGATATTTTCTAATAGCTCCATTTAACATGCAGATACGAAGCTATTGCACTGAATTTAAAAAAAAAATATTTGTTGAAACCCACATTTCAAATTTAAAAAGATGGGATCGCAAAAGATCGTAGCTACCTTATCAACCCAGTTCAGAAAATGACCTTAAGGTACGTAGGAATCAGGTCGAAAAATCTTAAGCTACATTATTTTTTGATTGAAATTATAATTACAATTTACATAATAAATATATTTAAAGTTTGAATCACTAGTGATGAAATTTCATTTTTCCATTAATGTTTTTTTAGCTTACTGTCACTTATATCTAAGTTTATCTGCAATCAATTCAATATCAATTATCTTTTACAAAGAGCCCAATATCTCTTCACTGGCCGTAACTTCAGATATTTGTTGGGATTTGCCTGTTTTGGTACAAATTCTACATTATTTTTACCACTCAAGAGCTTGTTCACCATAGTGACAGGATGTCAAGGAGAAAGGCACATTATGAAGTCTTGTAAATATTCCTCAATAATTTATTTATATTTATAGAGCCCGTTGTATGAAATGATAGTATTCTTTTGCCGTAGCCGCATATTGCTTGCCACTAAAACTAGAACTTTTGGGAAACTTTTTACTTTTTTTTGGTAGGAAAATTTTTTGACCAGGAACGTGCCACAACATGCTCTTCGTCATCCATACTTTTAAAATTTGACTTCAATTACTGAACTCTGTTTGTGGCCTCTTAATTTTCAGCAGTGTTCCTGTTAGGAACATTTTGAGCTTTGTACTTTCACCTTTTGTACAAATTCTCCGGGTACTGTTTAATAACAGTTTGACGTAAAGGTCGATCTCTTATTTCCTATAGCACTAAAATAAGATATTAAAGTGTCAAGAAATGTCTTAATAAACTTGAGTTTAAAACAAATTCTATGCGGGTCGAACTAAATTTTAATTCGAATACTTTCCAAATCCATATAAACCACTGTACATTTTAATTTCCATTTACATGATTGTCTTACATCCATCCATACAAACAGACACACAAACGGTGGCAATCAAATCAATTTTATATGTTAAACATTAAATGAATTTTTGTTAATTAGATTTAATGACGAACAATTAAAAATCCCAAAAATAAATGAGATGACACACAACAAAATATAAATAAAAACAAAACAAAAAACAAATAACAAAAATAAATAAATTTAAGTAATAAAATTAACAAAATGTAAAAAAGAAACAACAAATAAATTGATTTTAAAATTTTTGAATATTTATTGGAAACATAAATCAATACACGAATGGAAAACTTATGTTTTACGAAAAGCACCAACAAAGCTACCACATCGTAATATTAGATGAAAGAGATTAGATATGATTAGAGGCAAAATTTAGTTTTAAAATATATCGATTAAATAAAAATATAAATAAATTAAAAAGACAATACCATTATTGTGCTAAAAGGAGTGAAGAGATTTAGATATATTTTTTATATATCGAGATATATATATATAATATAGTTTAAAAATACAAATTTCAATAAAATTATATCAAATTTTAAACTAATCGAGATGATTTTAAGTAAACTATTGATGTTTAAAAATAATATATTTTAATAAAATATACATACATATAATGGCCGATTTTCCGAGAAGGGGTGTTATATGTGAGCTATAGCAAAATATGGACCGAGATTGGCCAAGTTAATAATATATATTTAAGGCACTTAGAAAATTGATTATACCGAATTTCAATAGAATTGGTTTTTACATAAAAGTTTTATAAACTCATATACACTCATATTTGACCTATGCCAGTCCATATTTTGCCAAAGCAAACATAGGTTAAATTAATAATATATTCAGGGCATTTAGAAAAGTAATTATAGCGAATTTCAATTGAATTGGTCTTAAGTTATTAGTTTTATAAGCTAAAAACCGTTTTCTGGGAAAAGTTCTCATAAATGAGCTTAAGCAAATTATGGACCAACGTTGTTCAAATTAATTACATATATTCATGAGAATCAACCGTAACAAATTTCATTACAATTGGTTCATACTTAACAGTTTTGCGGGATGAGGGCTTATATGGAAGCTAATACAAATAATGGCCAGCACGGTTTTTTCCTTTTTTAAATATATGGAATATTTTAGAAAATTATCCTCAAAATTACAATCTATATGATACACAGATTTTAGTGCATCAAAATTTTGAATTTTTTGCCTATAACTTGTTTGCTATTTGCCCGATCTATAAGCCTTTGTTAATGAAACGATATACCGATAATGAACCGAAATAGGAAACTGCATAAAATTACTCGAAATTGAATTCGGACAATTATTGTAGACGTGGAAATGTTTCAGATTTTGATGTGATGAGGGTCGGCCTATAGCTTCCTATAATCTTATATAAGAGTCCTGAAAAACGTTTTAAAACTTTTAAATCTAACAAAACTGTTATATTTAGATGTTTTAAAACTCTTAATCAAAAAATCTGAAAACCTAATTTGTCGTAGATACACGTAACCAACGATATGGTGTAGGGTATGCTTTTTAATTTAATTATTTGTCAGAGTTAAAGTTTTGAATTCCGACCTATCGACATCATAATTTAGGACGGTATCAAAATGTTTTTGAAGTATGTTGTATATTGTTCTTTAAATCTATTATTTTAGGAAACTAAAGAAAATTTTATTGAATACGACAATTAGTCTAGGCGTGTCAATGCTTGCAACAAACAGATCTACAGAACAGATCTATAGAAATAGTGTGGTTTCTTGAAACATGGCGTTTATATACGACTGGATGCAAATTAAGAAAGTTAATAATTCAAAAATTTACACGCGTTTAAAAAATTTCGATACCCTAGACATCCTATTAGGCCCCAAAATACCTTCCATGTACCTTTATGTGCTTAGAAGGTTTTTCAGATATCGGCCTATCAATTTTCATGAAAATCATATCAGCCGATCAAAAGTTACAGATTCATCTCCAAAATTTATGGCACACAATATTTTGGACAAGAAGTAGAATATTAATGTTTCCCTTTAATAATGAATTGTGTCTTGTTTTTGTAAAATTTGAAACACCTTAATCTGGCTGGAAAAAAAAATAAATACAAATTTAGAATTCTGACTAAACCTTTGAAATAAGACGGGTATTAAGAAATATCCACATGACTAAAATTGTTTATAGAACCAAAATCTAACATTTACATTCTCGGTATATCACACGAAATGAAAATGACAAAAACAAATTACTTATTTAATTCTAACAACTATTGATATGAGAAACCTTCCGTTTTCACAGTATCAATCAAAATTCTCACTAATTAATCGCATTTACATTTAAATGTTACAAATATTTCTTATTTTTACATGAGAAGTTGCAACATTTTGTAGTTTTTGAATGGTTCATAAAAAATGTAACTTAATATACATAAAAATATAAAAAAAAAACAATCTGCGAATAAAATGTTTGTCCTGTACTTTGGTAGACACGCAATTGTATGAATTATATATATTATATTTATTTTTATAGTCTGTTTTCTAGTTATTTTTTTCCATAACGCTACTTTGTATAGTCTTACCTATCTTATGATACTTATTAATAAATGTTGTTTGGTGAAATGTGAAATAGTTTGTTATTTATACAAGTTTGTATGTGTAGCAATGTCTGTAGCAGGGGCAGCAAACAGCAGCAGCAGTAGTAGTAGTAATAGAAGTAATAATAAAATAGTGACGATGATGATGGTAATTGTTGGTAGCAGCAACGGCATTAGTAATAGCAATATTACTACACTTGTATGCCACCTGAATGTACATGCTACATAGTGGTACAACCTACTAAAGTGTCTAAAATATCATCATCATCACATATAACAACAACTACAACCACTACTGCTAATAATAACATTCTACAACAACTAACAACTATTTACAGTAGATAGCATAATAGTTAAGGTAAAGAAGTTGTATAGAAAAAGTTTTAAATTAAAAAAATCATTAAATTAAACAATTGATGAATCATGCAGATCATTAGGTAATAAGTCTTCCAAAAACCATTTCCTTTTTTCCTAGAACTGGACATTCAAACTGAAGGTGGAAAACCGAGACGCCCTTTCCAATATTGTTTTTGCCTCGAGAGTAGTCATTTTAGCTCATTCCTAGTCTAACACATACTTTAACACATACTAACATACTTTCAGGTAATAAGTCTCCTTTCCCTTTTCCTTCCTAGAATTGTGTATTCACACAGAAGATTGAAGCCCATGTCCTCCTATCCAATATCCTCGCTACCTCCACAGTAGTCGTCGAAGCGCAATCCTAGTCTACTAATATACTTTTAAAACTTTCCAGTAACCAGCCATTAAATATATTAATATACGTAATACCTTTTCATATCTTTTTGTCAAAGGTTGGCCTCTTGTTCTGTTATTTTCAATAAAATGCTTAACAATGTTGCTCTTGATATATAAAAATGGAACTTTTACCGATTCCGCATTGAATATATCAGTTTGAGCCATGATTGTCAACTATAACAGTGGTTTAGTAACGGGTTGGTTGGCTATTGACAAAAAAGCTAATGTTTCCATGAATATTTTCTAATCTTCTCACATTCTAAAATCAATATGAAATACCTATTCCAAGATCATCACAGTTCATCTTAGAATCGTCAACTTTAATCTCTGTGTTCCAATTTTGTTTTTGTGTTGTGAGTTTTGCAGCATTGCTCGATGGCGTACAGCATTTTGCAAATCTTAAGGACTGATGTGCACCCCTAATTCCAATACACGTTCATCTTTATAGCTGAATCGTACCTAGAAATTAAATTTCTCCAAATATCGTAAAGCTGCTTCTTCATCCATGTAGATTTTACTCTTCGTATATTTGACTTTTCATTCAATAATTAGGTATATTTTCGACACTTTAGAATTATCATTCCGCTGCTGAGTTTCAACTGGCAGTGTTAGGCTAATAAGTTGAAATTCAATTTATATTTTCGTGAGGTGTTGACAGGTGTTCTGCAAAACAATCACATTCACACATGCTACCACATTTCTTGCGGACACAAATTTAATAAAATTCTTGACTTTAAAGTGTAACAAAACATTAACTCCGACTTACAAAAATTAGTTGTGGAACATGATCTGTTTTAGACTGTAATAAAAAAGGTTGACCGACAAGTGCTAAACCATATTACTCTAGTGTAGAATCCTTAGCTATACAATATTTACATTAGAAGACAATAAGCCGATTAAGGAACATCATAATATGCTCAGCAAAAGAGATCCTCCTTGGATGGCATCGGAGGCATTATCCAAATTTCAATATAACACAATGGAGTTTCCCCGAAAATTGTTAGAAAAGGTCTTCGGAAATATGAACAGAAAATGCACAAGTATGTACAAGATCGTTTTGATCGGGATTCATATATAACGGCTTTGAATGACATTCACAAAAACACCAAAAATTCAGAGGTTTCAAGTTTTCGTATGAGTGTCATACTTGCAGGCCATCCATCTCCAAGCGCAGGCGTTGGACTGTATCTGCCGATGTCTACAAGAGTAGTTCTAGCACAATGGCAATCTAGATGATGCTATAGCCTAAATGCTTACTTATGTTGTGTATAACATGGGCAAGGACCACATAATACATGGAAAGGAAGGAATATTTCAGTTAATACTTTCAATTTGGTCATCCACTGTACAGAAATTTTTACAATAGTTTTTAATGTAATGTAGACAACTTTGGCAACATAACGCAGCAACACTATTATTTACTTGCCACATGAATCTATGAATATAAGACGGTGTACTTTTGTGTGTGTGTGTGTGTGTGTGTAGATATGTTCATGAGCATGTTTTTACTAGAGTTATAGAGTTTTAAATTCAGATCTGTAGCTGGAAGGAACAGCTATTGCTGTTGCTTACACACACTCATACTCATGAGATATGAACATATGAAAATAATGTGTACAACTTGAAATCAACAACAAACGATCATAAGTTTGTCAGATAACAACTAACACGAGTTTTTACTTAAACACTTTTTCTCTATAGGTTTTCATGTTTTTTGTTGCTGTTGCTGTTACTGTTACTGTTGCTATTGTTGCTGCTGATGGTGTTTTTAAGCAAACCAAACCTATCATGTTGTTTTTGTTTTTGCTGTTGTTGTTATTGTTTGTTGTATGCGTATAAAGATTTAAAACTGATAAAATATACAAATAAAAAACCAAACCAAATAAAACAAAAGCAACAAATATTTTATAAAAGTTTGAAAAATAAATACAATAAAAGCAACAACATTTACAACAACAGCAAAAAGTTTAACTGAAAGATATTGTTTTTAAACACGGTAGTAAAGATATAAATTACATACATGAATTGTCTGTACACATACTTAAACATACATATATGTAGTCCATCATTAAAAACCCCCCTCCCCTATATACTCCTGCTCCATTACTCATGTTACATTTTATTTTACTCATGTATTCTATAGAACTTTCTGATTGCATGTGTGTGTTTGTTCTATTCTTAATATAACGAAAACGGATTTTAATAGTCTGATAATCGAAACGGTAGCCTAGTGTTATCATAATTTACTATAATGATTGATCATGACATATTTTTCAATTTTGTATTTTTGTCTTTTTTATTTTCGTGAAACATAATTCGTACCGGATCTTAAAGTTTTGATTTCTAATCCATAAAGAATAAAATTACAATTGATGTTTGTTAATATCCAAAAATTATTATCACGATTGTAGTAGAATTTCAATAGGAAATGTTACATGAATGAAGTTTGAGTCAAAAATATAGAAACAATCAAAAATATGTTTAATTTTATAACGGTACAATTAAGATGAATTACAGAAAAGCACTTTTTTAAAATTGAAAAATGACAGAAATCGGTATTAAAATTTTATAAAATATATAACACATTTCTCCGATCCGCAATGGTTCCATAACGATTTTTTTTGGAAATAATCCTGAAACTTATGAATTTGACTAAATTGGATTTTATGACAAGATATAAACTTTTTATAGAAATATTTGGTATCTATAAAGATGTTTGAACTTGAAGATTCAAAATATGGAAAAAGAAAATAGAACAAGTAGATGTGTCGCTCAAGCCCAACTATGTAATACTATACACCACGTAAGTTGTAAATGACTGCTACAAAAAAATGTCTGAACGATACCCGATTTATGATTAAGTGTGAAGTACATTATTATGATACTAACATTTATTCCGGAGGGTTATATCGGAGCAAGAAAAGATGTGCATTTATAGTTTGAAATAATATTTGGAAGGGCACTTGTATAGGACCTATGAGAAGTAAGGACCAACCCTCGTATAATTTAGTACATCGATTTTAAATAATTTAAGACTAATTTTTGTTAAATTTTGTTTAAATCGCTTTATATTTAGGATTGTTATGAAATTTTCCTTCCATTCTGGGAGGATGTTTGTATGGAAGCTGGCTGAATTATTGGGCCGAACATGGCCAATTTCAGTAAGCTTCGCGTACTTACGTTGGTGTAGGATATAACAATTTATGAAATACATAAATTTTCGAAGTGTTGATGAGGGTATAAAAACTTTGAAGAAACCATCCAGAAGCCCTTAAAGTATAAATATCCACGCATCAAATTAAAATCTGTGTCGATATTGCTATGCAGCTTGTAACATTATAACGCCAAGAATAATTGTCTGAATTCAATGAAACTTAGTCATATTGTTAATTGTCATCCTAAAATATTTCCTATTTGAAACCAGCAATATCGGACAACTAACAAGAAAATTATAAACCGATATCTGAGACAATCTCAAAAAATTAACTGGCTTTGAACAGAATTGAATCATAATATATAGTTATATGTACTCCATTATAGTAAAAAATGTTCAAAATCGGATCAACATAAAAAGTTACAGGCTAAAATATGTAATATAAAGATACACCCCAAAATCCATTTGTAATTAGGACTCAATGTTGAAAATAATTTCTTGAAATTTAACGCATATACTCTCATATAATTCCCCTTCACAGAATAAGCTTATTAAACTCTTAAATAAAGACCAAAAATTTGACAGAATTAATTTTCAGACTCTCATAAATATATATTTTTAAGTTCCATATAAGACCTTTTCTCGAAATAGTGTTTTAAGCCTAAAAAACGCTTAAAAATGCACCAATGTTGTTGAAATTCGAAAACTATTTTTCAACTGTCTTGACCATGTGTTCTAAATTTGCTATATCTACAATATAATGATCCTTCAAGGAAAACACAGACATGATACTGATTTTCAAGGATTTTTTTTTTTCGAATTCCTAAATACATTTTTAGTGAATTTTGAACGGATAGAGGTCTGTACTTCTCCAAATCAACACTTAGCTCAGCTAATTCTGATCTATCTAAGGGATTGAAAGTGATAGAAAAGTTTTCAAATAATCGTGCGATCGGAAAAGTTTCACAGAATGAACTTAATATATTCAGAATTAACATCTACAACAAACATTTATTAATACGATAAAGTTTCTATGATTTAGTCTGGATATAAACCCGTTCGAAGTGAATATTAAATATTAAGTTCCGAATAAAAAACGAACACTGGCAGCTCTTAGTTTTTGGAATACTTTTCCAATAATAAAACCTTTCACC
Source organism: Cochliomyia hominivorax (assembly GCA_004302925.2). Lineage (NCBI taxonomy): Eukaryota > Metazoa > Arthropoda > Insecta > Diptera > Calliphoridae > Cochliomyia > Cochliomyia hominivorax. The sequence goes on from PYHX02000413.1 coordinate 58,423,026, forward strand.
ATCATTTCAATTCATGCTAAAGTTTGTTCTTGAATCCATTTAACGGTGCCCTTTTATATGTGCCGAAAGTCAAACGAAATTGAAAATTTCACTGTTAGAAATTATATAAGAAGAGATCCATTTTCCCTTAGAACCCACTTAAGGTTTGCTATTATTTTTCAACTTATAAAATTGAAATTCGAAGTTTATTGAAGTATGTAAGAACATTTTACATATAAAGTCCTAATCTGCTTTGCACATCGATTTAGCTATGTTCGTACGTCTGTTCAGCTGGCTTTTCATCTTAACGTTGTCAACATTCTATAGATCGCAATTATTATTTGATGAAGAATTGGCACGAGTTATTAATTTGGGCCAAGGACGGTGTCTATTGAAATCGTTTTTGATAAGTAGCTCCAATACAAAATACTCCCGCAATGGAGTTTTATGCTCATAAAACATAGAGATTTAAAAATTTTTAATTTTTGGCACAAGTAATAAATTTTATTATTCTACTTTCAGAATTTCAAGAAGATGAGATGAGATCCACCTGCAAAAGTTTCGAAACATATTACACAGAAAAACAATTTAAATCACGTTTAATCACGAAATTGCTTATATTTTTATACCCTCCACCACCACAAGTGGTGGGGGTATATTAAGTTTGTCATTCTGTATGTAACGCCAAGAAGGAATCATCTCAGACCCAACAATGTATATATATTATTGCATCAAATCAAAAACTGAGTCGATTTAGCTATGTCCGTCTGTCCGTCTGTCTGTTGGAAACATTCTCACGCCTAGAATAATTGACCGAATTCAATAAAATTTGGCCACATTGTTTGTTATTGTCCTAAGCAGTTTGCTATTTAAAACCAGCTATATCGGCTTACAAGCAAGGAAGTTATAGACCGATATCTGAAACAACCTCAAAATTTCGAAAATGAACTCTTATAATTTCTTCGAAAAATGTAATTGTATTAAACAAAAAATTAATTTTAGCATACAATTGCACTTGCTTCATCATCGCGCAAAAAATTATCAAAATTCGATTAACCGGAAAAAAGTTATAGGCTATAATATGCAAAATTTTGATACACCCCAAACTCTTTATGTCATATGGGCCGCAATTTTTAAGATATTTTACTAAAATTTGTCGCAACTAATTTTTTAACCATTCTTAATATATGTTATAAATTTTATTAACATTGGTCCATATTTTGATATAGCTCCCATATAATGCGCCTTCCCGGAATATGATTTATAGCTCATAAAACTCTTAAATTGGAACCAATTCTATTCAAATTTGACACAGTTAATTTTCTAACTATTTTAAATATATGTTATAAAATTTATTAACATGGGTCCATATTTTGATATAGCTCCTATAAAAGGCCCCTTCCCGGAATATGATTTACAGCTTATAACACTTTTAGATTTGAACCAATTCTATTGAAATTTGACACAGTTAATTTTCTAGCTATTTTAAATATATGTTATAAATTTTATTAACATAAATATGTGTTATAAATTTTGTTAACATGGGTCCATATTTTGATATAGCTCCATTATAACGCCCCTTCCCGAGTAAATAAAGACCAATTCTATTGAAAGTCGACACAATTATTTAAATAACTGTTCTGAAGATATTATATTAATTTGCCCTATATTGGTCCAAATTTTTCTATAGCTCGCTTATAACGGGATTTCCCGGAAACGGATTAGAGTTTATAAAACATTTAAATAAAGATCAATTCCATTAAAATTTAGCACAATGATTTTCTATAATTTTCTATAATCAAAGTATATTATAAATATGAACAATCTTGTTCCAAATTTTGCTGTAGCTCCCATATAAGACCCCTTCCCGGAAAATAGTTTTGTCATTCTGTGTGTAACGCTAAGAATGAATTATTTCAGACCCCATAATGTATATATTCTTGCATCAAGTCAAAACCTCAGTCGATTTTCGTCAATCTCTTTGTCTGCTCACATCCACAAAAATTAACAGAGCTCAATGAAATTTGGTAGAAAAAAGGCAGTTCAGTAGAAAAATTTTATAGCATAAATTGTAACTAATTTTATGACTAATTAAGTATTTCTGTGTTATATACATTTGTGAGTATATGTGTGTCTATGGAACCTAACGTATTAACTTTACACGAATTTGTGGTGGAGGGTATTTAAGATTCGGCATAGCTGAATATAGCATTCTTAATTGTTTATTATTATTTTTTTTGCTCCTGTCATCGAATTGATAATGTTAATTAAATTAATAATAATTTCCTTAATTATTGAAATTAATTTCCATAATTATTTTAATTAACTTTCTCATAATTTGTTCAATAATAGTTGTTATTAAATTGAATGATATAATAATAAAAACTTTAATTAATTGTTTGTAATTTTTATTGCAAACTTTAATAAAAGTTGGATACATAAATATATACATTATTATTATACATAAATACAACTATACTTAAAACTATAAAGAATGACAAGAATATATGTCAGATGATATTGATGTCATTTGGCGTATAAAGTTATATACCTGTTAATGTTTTACGCCTTTAAAGAAACAACATTTACATGTATCAGTGAAAATTGCTTTTGATGATTTCACATAGCTTTTTCATAAACCAATTATGTTTCAGGGAGTCCTGAAAATTTGTCAAATATTTGCATTCACAATGCTTTGAATCATGGCTGTGATTCAGAGGACTTAGTTTGACAAACGACCCAAATACCAGTATTTCCTGTCAGAGATCAAGATGCACATTTCGATGCATGCGAAAATCGATGATTACAACATATACTTACCAAGTTATTCACTAAAAATTTCTTCCATAAAATTTTAAGTTCGCAAGGTAACATTAAATGGATTTGTTTTCAAAATACATAATTTTGATGAAAAAAATTATAAATTTTGAATGATGTTTTTTAATATTTTATAAACCTGACAATTTTTTTGTAAAAAAGAAATTATAAAAATTATATATAAAATTAATTTAATACGGTTATTCATGTTGTTTTTAAAATCAATTAATAAGTTAATTGAAACATTTCCTAGAATATTTTTGTCTGTGTAGTATTGCAATAATATTTCTAACATACAGAGAGTCAGTTTAGGTTAGGTCCACTATATAGATATTAATCTACTATTATACTTTTACTGGCTGTTTTCTTGTAATCAGTATTATAACATTAAGTTAACCAAATTATTATATTTTTTCTCTGAACACAAGATCATTACAATAATTTCCATTTATTCAACGAACTCAGTTGATCTTGAAATGTCATTTGGTAGTTTGATTTTCGAGATGTAATGACATTCATGTAATGATGCGTATTCATAAAATTTTTCTTTATGTCGGCATTTTTATATCAAATTTACATCATTCATATCGTTTTTTTTCCTTTTAACTTATTTGATTTAATCATAAGTATTGTTGTAATGATGAACCTTTGTTTACTTTTTCTGAATATTAAATAAAACATTATTTTGATTTTAAAAATGCTGATCATGTTATTAACATTAATAAAAATCTTCATTTTCTATAGAATGAACTGTCATGTTAACTGAATGAATGAAAGAAATGAATGAATGAAACAAGTGTAACAAATCAAAGGGAAAAAAGTTTTTGTAGTTAAAGGATAAAAAATATGTGGATCATAATTCTTTTGCTTAACAATAATTCTTACATCTACTTTGCAGCCATATTATTAGTGATTACAGTATCATCGTTATTTAAATTTAGTTTTTATTAATGTCAATATTTTCTTTATATCACTTAAAATCTGCGATGTCTAATACAATCTCAACTGGTCTCTGAGGGAGTCATAGAGACTCTTAAAAAGGTAGTTACTAAATTGTAAATAAATCGTAGAGATCTTTTCATGATCTTCACAAGTTGATTTTGAATTCGGATATTTAGCTTGGATGAGAGAAAGTCTGAAACAGAATAGAAGAAATAAAATGGTATAGAAAAAGTCTTATATTGGGATATATCGCCAAGAATGAAATGGATAAAGAATTAAAATCTCTTTTTCCAATATTATTATGATTTGTAGTTGGCCGTACTAAACACGGGTAATCCATAGGTGGCTTCATTCTGTTATATCTATCAGTTTGGATGAAACCGCATTTAAATATCAACATACATATAGGATCCATTACAAAACGATTTCCCCTGTTCCTAATTATATTCCAATTTAAATTTGTTTCTTTTCCTTGAATATGAATATATCACTCTTCGAATAGTGATCACCGAAATTATGGTAAATTTTAATTTGTATGCTCTCTGCCACCACAAGTGGATATGACGGTATATTGACTTTGTCATTCCGTGTGTAGTGCCAAGAAAGAATTACATAAGTCCCTATAAAATATATACATATATTCTTGCATAAAATTAAATTTAAATCGATTGAGCTATGTCCCACTGTCTGTCCATCTATTTTGTTTACTGTTGGCATGTTCACATCCTCAATAATCGACACAGTTCAATGAAATTTGACTTGAATACTTTTATTGTTTTCAATTTAAAAGCGGCAAAAATTGGTTCAGTTGCAAACAATTAGTATGCCGATATTTGAGAAAAAATCCTAATTATTATTAATTGTACTAATTATTATAAATATAACTTAACGTTTTATTCAATTTTTTCAAGATATTGCAATTAACTCTATAAAAATTTTTGGTCAGAGAATGGAATAGGGGAAAAGAAACATTTATTAATGCGTATCTTTATAACAAAATTCCACATTATTTGAGATTTGATAAATCTCCATTAATATTTTTGTAGACAAAAAAAATTGCGAATAGGTCAAGCGTGACCTTCCCCAAAAGTTTTAATATCGCATATCTTTGAAACTATAAAGTTAATTTCTTGAATAAGATAAAGCCTTACAAACAAAGTGGAATATATGTCGGGCAGTGATATCCCTCTTTCAAATGATATTTTTAATTTTGAATATCACTGCAACAGTTATTGGGAATTTAATTGAATTTAGCGTATGAAGGAAATATTTTAGACCACGTAAGTTAGGAATAGTGATACTTGATTCAGGTGAATTCGACATAGCATTCGTATTTACTTAATTTCTAATTAAAAATTATTATTTCTAAAAGTTAATAATTACAATACAATATCTGCAATATAGAAAACTGTTTGCCAACTATATGTGAGTTCCATTGTGACCAAGACTTGTTGAATAAATTATAACACCGTAACAAATTTGAGTGTCCCTATATATGAACTAACCGCAGAAAAGTTACAGATATATTTTTGGATAATTTTAGGTCAATTAAAATTAAAGTGCTCGTATTTGAATAACAAATAATTATACAATCTTCACTAAAGCACTCCAACATTTTAAAACTTAAGAATGTAAATACAGAAAATACCTAAAACGGTTACCCGCCACTTTTGTTAATTTAAAATTTTTTATAATTGATGATACCTACAAATAGTACAAATGGGCCACCATCATTTGCACAAGGGTTAATTTATGAATATTAAATTTTACAAGTCATTACACCAACTTAACAATATTTTCTTTCTCCTCAACATAATTCCAATTTTTTCTGAAGTTTTAACAAAGAAATTCAACTTTTTATTAATCATTGAACACAGATCGACAAAACAAGCCGATGATGAGGATGATGAAGAAGGAGCAAAAACAGTTTAAGAAATGATCGTTGGCATCAGGTTAGACGTGAAATGGCATTAAAACAGTGTAAATCTTATGTATCTTTTCACTGACTGTTTCAACATCACAAAAGGTTAATCATTTACTGGTGAATACCGAAAAAAAATCACTGACTGTTTCAACATCACAAAAGGTTAATATCGTGGATTCATTTACTGGTGAATACCGAAAAAAAATCAATGGTATCATCATCATCATTATCATTTTACTCTGTAATAAAATGAGGATCCGTATTTTCCGTATAAAAAATTAACAATATCAGATTTTAAGGTCTCTCTCTCTCTTTTTGTTCATTGATTTCATTCAGTATTGTATTGATCTGAATTGTGTGAAATGAATAAATGATTAAAATCAAGTATGTGACTTTTGTGAACTTGTTGAAAATTCAGTTTTACAATTAAATACATTCTCATTTACAAAATTAAGTTTAAAGATTTGAAAATTCGACAATAAAAAATCCTTAAGTATGATTAATTAATGACAACAAGGGGAATATTTTATATTCGTCTTCTTCCATAACTCTTGTTATAATATTTAAAAATTAAATATTTAAAAATTAAAAAAATAGTCTCTTTTCTTTCCCAATGTCAAAATCAAATAAATGATTCAACACTTTTTTTGGTGAATATTACGTTTATATTCACACTTTAAGTGTTTGGTGTTTGTCGGGTGAAGTGAAGAAGGAGCGTAACATTCATATCATGATTTTTATGGCCTCTACCACCACAAGAGGTGCAGAAGGTATAATAACTTTGTCATTCTGTATGTAACGCTAAGAATGAATCGTCGCAGACCCCATAATGCATATTTATCCTTGCATCAAATTAAAATCTGAGTCGATTTAGCTATGTCCGTCTGTCTTTACGTCGGTTCTTCTAACCGTATGTCTATTCATATCTATAAAAATTGACATAACTCAATGAAATTTTTCCTAAGTATTCTAACAAAATTGGTTCATTATATTCAAAGATATAGATCGATATCTAATGCAACCTCTAAGTTTCGTAAAATTGTCTGTTATAAGTCGTTAAATTGAAATAAAAATTATCGAAATCGGTTCAGGAAAAAAAGTTATTGCCAAAAATAGAACTTAGTGTTTTTATGTTATTTGTGAATGTATGTGCGTGCATTTGTATATATACAGAACCTAACGTCTTAACTTTACACGAATTTGTTGTGGAGGGCATTAAAGATTCGTCATTGCCGGATATAGCATTATTTTTGTTTTTGTATTTATTTGAATTGTAATGTATGATATTGATAGTGAAGCTATCGGGAGATATTGCTACAATGATAAATAAATACTACAAATACAAAGTATGAATTCAATATTTTTCAACGGTAGCGCAATGAGCTCAATACAACATTCTTCTGGTTATCATGTAAATTAATTATATTCTGTAGTATATTTTTTTTGATTTTATTTCTTTTTTTGGTTTATTCACCAACTCCATTTCAATTGTCTTTTACGTATATAGAGACATATTGACATTACATCCATTAATATTTGTTTCGAAACTTGACCGGTAATCAAAATAATTATAATTATTTGAATATATTTACGCCCTACAGCACTAAAAATGGATAGAGCATTATATATACATGAGCTGACGTTTAGCTTTAAGTACTCCTAAAACTAAACGTGAGTTCTTAAGGGTCAGATTTAGGAATGCGGATGCCTAAACCATACATAGTACTTACATATTATTATCGAAAATATTGGAGGCACTCCATAAAGTCAGAAATTTATGCAGCTCGATATTATTGCCGAATTTTGCTGAAATTAGTTTATTTTCCATAAACAAAATTTGGAATTCTTTGAGGTTGATTTGTCATCAGTCAAAAAAATCTTTATACTGAATAGGTTATGAAGGATTTTTTAGGGAATAATACTTGTTTAAGTCCATGTGACAAAGAAATTCCAAATGTATTAGCTTTTGACCTAAAATATTAATACAATAAAGATTTGGAAGCAAATAATTTAAGTTTAACAGTTCAGACAAGGAATGATTTAATAATTCAGGCAAGGAATGTCAAAATCATAGTCAGGAATCAAAATCAAATTTCTTACAAAACTACTTATTTTCATTGAATTCAAACAACAACTTGTAGGGTATATTTAAAAGTATAGTCTTAAAAATATTTTCTATTCTGAGATATTTCAACTGCTCCAAGAAAAAATATAAAATAATTGAAAATCTCTCTTTCTAACGAAAGAGATTTCCAATTTAATTATGTTTATCATTATCATTTGATCATCATTTGTGCATTATCATCGGGAAGATGTAACATTTTTTATAACAGTTCCAGTTTCAGAATTTCTGTTCCAAAATGAAATTTTTCTTCGATCAAGTGTTTTTTACAAATAATCTATAAATAGGAATTTTTTGAGATTTTCCAGATGAATGCATAACTATATATGATAATCTATCCATAAATAGTGTGGACTGCGGAATAAAGGCAATATTGGAAACATTTTTCTATAGTCAGGCGAGCCTTTTGTTGCTTTAAGTCCATTAGTAACAAAAGTGTCCTGGAATTAGTTCAGATTGGATTCCAGCGCATAATTTCCAATTTTGTAATGCTATTTTTGCATAAAACTGTAAAGAGCTTGAGATGTTTCTGTTTTTGATATATCAAACGCAAGTCACAACTGTAAGGATACGTCTCGATTGCTCTTAAAAAATTTTGCCATGCTACTATTTGAGTATCATACTAAACAGCTACACCGGGTCATAATTTTGGCCCTATATCACTGCTGAAATGGATTAAAATATTGACATGGCAATAACATTTATGAAAGATAGATAATACAAGGTCTAAAGCTATTCTCCTAAACTTTTGTATTGTATTTCCTGGTTCTATATATCAGAAATGAACGTAACTAACAAATTAGTCATTATGAGCCCTAAGATTATTTGTTATATTCCAGAAATTGGATTTGGATTAAAAACATTACTTGTTTGGTGTAAATTGAATTAAAATATTTTCATATCCAGGAGTTTTATGAGCTTAAAACCTATTCTGGAAAGATAAAAATGCATAAAACCAACCTGTAGAGGTTCATATTATTCCATAAGGAGAAAACGAATCACACGGACAGAATTCGTTAAATCGATTTAGAAAATACTTATGTGTCGATCTATATAATATATTCTCTACACCAACTTCAATAGGGCTTGCTTGGCCCAAAGAAATGTTTCAAATGCCATCAAAATATCTTCAAAATTTCGATCTGTCTCTCCGTTGTGAATACTTCACAGGTATTTTTTAAATATCTTGATGAAATTTAGAGCAAATTATTATTTTGGTCTACTGAAAATTATCATGTTTATGAATATGAATGTAATCATAACTACGGATATGAAGATATTCTCATTTAATTTGAGGGAAATGAATTCTGTACCAGTTTAAATTCACATCCCAAAATTCGAATTCCGGTCCACAAATGACCGTAACTTCTATACAGATATAATAATTTTAAAAATTTAAAAGAGTTATAATTGTGACACTTGTTTGTATATTTACAATTTATGCCACAAAATAACCTACCAAAATTGGCAAAATCGGTTCATTACTTCGCTTATCACCGCAATTCTACAATCACGTCAATTCTAATTATTCACCAGAATCATAAAATCGTAATCATATTCAGATTCGACCACAATTTTTCATTCCTGCGCAATGGTGTAGGGTCATTACTGACTATCATAATCTTACTTGTTTTTTTTTTTTTTGTCAATGTACCAGACAATATACAACATGTGTATATATTTTATTAAAAATATAAAATAATTTTTCATTTTAAATCCATTTTTTCCCTCCCATTAAACTAAGATGACAATTAAATTTTATTATTTAATATTTTTTTTTTTGTTTTTGTTACATAATTAAACAACTTTGTCATCGACATGTTGTATCGATAATTTTTCTCATGTTTTACAGAAAAATGTGATTGTTAAACAAAATTAAAAATAAATAAAATTCATTATTACTGGAATTGAATAAATTTTATTATTTTTGTAAACGAATATTCATGAGAAGCGAAGTATTTGAGAATTATTATTTTTATTTAATTAAAACTGTTAGCAACAAGTTCAATGTAAATTATTTTTTGCATAAAATTTTTAACTTTATTTCGTGACGATATATAAATATAACAATTTTCGGCTGTGACGAATCTTAAATACCCTCCACTTTTGAAATTAGGAGCCAGGTGAAATAATGGTCCAGCATATTATAGTTTTTTTGGGTTTTATTTTTTATCAAAATAAATATATATATGACAAATTTCATAAAATTATCTTCAAAATTACGACCTGTAGAACACAAAGGTTTTGGGGTGTATCAAAATTTTTTATAACGTAAAGGTTGTCGTATGTATTAAAATTTTGCATAATTTTTCCTATATTTTTCTCCTATTGATTCAATTTTATGAATGGTTAAGTTCTATCTAAATCCAATTATATTTTGTTCAAGAATTGAGAAAAGTCGGAATTTTGAGGTTATCTCAGATATCGATCTATATTTTTCTTGCCCATAAAACTAGATTTAACTAAGAAACTTCTCTGAATAACAACAAACGAGATGGCCAATTTTCATAGAATTCTGAGAATTATTCAAGGAGTGATTATGTTTCCAACAGACAGACAGACAGACAGACAGACAGACGGACATAGCTACTTAGCGTTAAACATGGAATGACAAATTTTATATTCCCTCATAACCACTTGGGGTGGTGGAGGTTGTATTAAAACTAACAAATCTTAAAAATAATTTATCTATTATTGGAATCTAAATGCACAAATTTGCATTAAGATGCATAAATTTGAACCTTTTGAACTGATTTTGAATCGGTCATAATTGTGGTCCATAGTACTGTCTAACCCTTATTATTGCATTTCCACTATTAACCTATTTCACAACACAATAAATTAATTATAATAAGAAAAATTGAACAGACTTTTGTAGAAAACTAATTTAAAACTATAATTCAAATATTAATGAACATTGGTTTTTTTGATGTAAAACGTTCATAAATGCGAATAACAGAAACATGAAATTAAAAAAAAAAACAAAAAAACTTTCTCTGAGCAAAATTTCAGTAAAAACAACAAGTTGGCCACAAGTAGCAATGTTTCTGGTCAACCAACTCGACAAGCCGTGCAACAACGTAGTTTATGCATTAAACTCCTGACTCACTCCTCTCATCCCCTTCACAAAAACATAACACAGAGAATCATTACACTCATTCATTCAAACATGACACAAAATTAGAAACTCTTACTTGTAAATGTTAGTAAATGTTACAAAGATTATAAGACGACCCCCAAAAGGGTTCGGTATTAAGAAAATAATCAAGTGGGTGTAATCATAATATGGTTACTGATGTTATTGCCGCTGCCTCTACTGTTCCTCATACTTATGTTGTCGACGGTGATGATGATGCTGCTGATGATGGCACCCACAAAAAAATGTATTTTAAGAAATAACATTTTGTTGGCATATTGGACAAGTGAGAAAAATATCTCCAACCACAAAACCATTAACTACTACATGTACTGGTTGGTCAAGTCACCCACTAAAGAACATGATTACAAAAGTCAAATGAGAAAAACTCTTTTTGTTTTGTTGTTTTTGGGTTTACTGGTATCCAAAATTTTGTGTTAAGGTTTTGTGGTTAGAAATATTGTACTTTTATTTACTATTAATAATAACCATAAATGGTACGGAATATAAGTTATGATTTTGTACATCTGGACTGGGTTAGTTTTATGAAAATTATTTCAATTTATTTTTGGGAAATAAAAACCTAAAATATTTAACACTTCTTCCCTCGTTTCAATGTCCTTTACACACGCTCTGTATTCACTTTCATCACATCACATCATGTCACATTTGAAGTCAACCAGCCAACCAGTTCCATACTCTGGAACTGTACACCTAGAGTCCGTGTTATATCCTGGTGATATGATTTGTATTCCTTCTACCATATGGATATCGTTAAATAAACTCATAGATTAGAGTGGGTTCAAAATGATCTTCACTTTCTAGGCGATCAGTATTTATTTTTTTGTGATCTTTATGTTTTCATGCTTAAAGATTTGCTATAAAATTTCCGAATGTAAATTTGAAATAATATTCTTTTCAATACACTGTATCCTAAACCTGAAAAAAAGTAAAGTTAAAATAAAGATGGTTTGATTTGGATTTATTGATGAAAACAAAAGCAGGAAGAAGAGAAGGCACTGGAACTACATCCTATATGAAATTTCCCTAAAGTCCGAAATGTTTATATACGATTCATTTTCAAAGATAATAAGACTAGAGACTTAGATTGGAAGAAATCTAGTAATGCAGATTGTCACAAGTTAGATAAAAACCTGGCCAGAAAGTGAAAAATTAATTTAAAAATATTTGAAAAACCAAATATGCATTTTGAGCATAATGAATTTTCGTTGACTTTATTTGATATTTATAGTTTGATATTTATTTATAGTGGTAGTTCTTCAGATATTCGATAATCAATATTTGCTTTGTATGGGAGCTAATTTTCCTCCTAGTCCTATTCATCCTACATTAGTTCTTTAGATTTTATAATTGTAAAAGATTTGATGTTTTTGCCGGTAGAGGATTAGATCAAATATTGACCGATTACAACAAAAACAGAATTTCTTTGCTAGTACTGTCAAAAGTCCCAACGAAAATACTTCTAGTAATTTTGACCAGATTTTTAAAATAGTTTATCCCTCTGTGCGTCATCAATAAATATCATGAATCTTAATTGAAACATACGATTTGACATGATCTCATTTTGGATAAAGGAAGTAAGTACGAAATGCAATAGCATAATTTTTGTGTAAAGAGAAGTAAATTCAATGAATTGTCTTGATCTGAGATTTGAAAAGTACAAAATGGAGTTAAAATATAAACTATTTTCAAATTGAAGCATCAATTAAATTTTTCAAAAATTAACACCTGAAGAAATCGCAAGAGCAATTTAACAATAAATATGCTGATACAAATAGATTCATTGGGGATGAGGGTTTGAAAATTATTATACAATATTTATATTATAAACATACATAAGTATGTAAGAATTATTGTTCCCCTCTGCTATTAACATTTTTCCCTTAAGCTTCCATTCTCTGACGATGTCTTGCCGTTGACATCATATACCCATGAATTTTTGACATGACAAATGATTGCTAAATATCCCATATGAAGTTTGAAATATGTCCTCCTTTATAACGCCTGTTACACACACATAATAATACAAATACATTTACACATTCTAACCTAATAACACAGGAATATATCATTTTTGGAGCTGAGAATTCAAAACTATTAAGTTTAAATACCAAAAGGTGTTAAGATATTTGTCTATGAAAACATAATAACAATGACCTTTTCTTTATTTATTTCTTCCTTTCGTTCTGTGCTCTTTTTTTGGGCACCAAAGGGAGTTCATCATTGAAAATCAAATTGTAAAGAGAAGTAAAATTTTGAAAAGAAATGAAATGGACAACAAAAGATGAAAGCTTTACGGGTGTTACTTGGGTTTAAGGTTTAGTTTGTTTATATCTGTAGTTGTGAATGACTTGGCCGATAGTAATAATGATGAAGATAATGATGAGTAAAGGGAATAAGAAGTAAGTAAGTGAGTGAATGAGTGAGTGAATGGTTTTGTTGGGCATGTCTATTGGTCGTAAGGTTGGCATCATTATTAATTAAAATAATCTTTGTTTTCATTTCTTTTGCATGTTTTGCATGTGTATGTGTGTATTTGTGTGCTTGTGTAACTTTTTAGACCAAAACAATCTCTTGAGGCTAAAACGGTAATTTTTGTAAATGTTTACACAAACATCCAACAAAAGTCTTAAACATTTATCATTTTTAGATGCCCCTTGTAAATGCAAAAAAGACAAAGAAGAACTAGAATAAAAATATTTGAAGAAAAAGACAAAACAAATCGAAAAAAACACCCAATGATGATGTTGATGGTTGTTATTATCAATATGGTATTTTGGTATCTAGTAGATACTTATATTTAAATATGTTTGTATGTATGTATGTATGTATGTATGTATGTATGTATGTATGTATGTATGTATGTATGTATGTATGTATGTATGTATATATGTATGTATGAGAGTTTGTATTTGGCATTAAGTATTAAGTAATGTTTTGCAATAAGGATACGTGTTTCAACAACACTATGTAAGTCATTCGGTTTAATATTAACACTGGTATTTCTCATGAGAATTTGAATCATTCCACATGAATAATGACCATTTTCAATATAGATGGCATTTCTTTAATATCACACACACATACACATTTACACATTCTATTATCTACATATCCATCCAAACATGTGTATTTGTTATTTCTAATAAAGATATAGATACGAGGGTGTTATTAGGAAAATTGTTTAAGGAAATTTTTAGTATTGGAGATTTTTATAAATTTTTTGTTGACTGTGACGGTATAAAATGTTGAGAACTGAAATCGGAGGAGTATATCTCTCTCCTTTATTCATTGGGGCATAACAACAAAATCTGCTCTCTTTTATTTTGACTGATTCGTGGCTGCACTGCTGTTATGTAAACCAACATAAAATTTATTCGAAATTTGTATTGACTTTTTTCAGGTCATGATAAATTCCGTCCAGTTAATTGATCACGATACGGGAGACTGAATTTGAGAGTCAAAAACCCAAAATTGTTAAAATGTAAAATAATTTCTAAGCTGAAATGATGGCAACAAATAGAGTAATTAATGAGTAAAGAAATTTAAGTCCAATTATTATGTAAAGGAGCTATTTAATCTAAAAACGACAAAGATAATCTTCTTTTGGAGTTTCGAGATATTTGGTTAACCAATATTTTATTTTCCTCTTCCCCTTTTGGGAGCATATGGCTTCCACAAAATTTCCCATATCTTAGTTGCTGGTATTTTTTTCTTTATTTCTTGAGGATTCCACACTGGTTATGTATTCCAGGTGTTTTCTAATAATATAGCCGATCCATCTTAATTTTTCATGTTATGTCATCCTATGTAGAATTCCAGAGACCCATTTTGCTGAAGTGATGAGGCACCTGTTAATGCGAACCTGTAGTTTTTGAGCGAAACAACCAGGTTTCACATCCAGAATTCACAATAGCTTTAATTATCGCTACATGCGTTGAATATTTTGAGCTTTGTAATGTCTCCGTTTTATTAAGACATTTGTGGTCATTATACTTCTCAGATAGCAGAAACTATCTGCGTATTCGACTGTTTGGCCGTGCAGTATGGTGTTATCTGTGCTTACGTTGTTGATTCCCATTGCTTGGATTTTCGTGATATTTGTCTCCAGCCTTTTTGGTCAGTAGCTAAAGTGATAAGTAATCCTTTACTAAAGCATTTGTTTGAAATTGTTACTCGTCATTGGCGTAGTGAAGAACTTAGGTTTAAGCGATATCGAACTTTAATGTTTCGTATGATTTTCTTACGTACTTCTTTTCTCCTCAATGCTTTTCATAAATGATGTGGAAGGGTTTTTTGAAATCTATGATCAGTAATAAATATTCTATTATAACGCATAAGGTGTTAGCTTTTCCTACACAACTACTGGTTGTTCGGAAACCTGTCTGTTTGTAGATTTTCCTAATTGTATCTTGAAATCTTTCTTATATAACACTCTTTTGATAACTTTACGATGATGCCTCTCTACCCATTTGGGGTTAGCCTCTCTTCCTCTCAGAAAAACAGTGATGTGGGGACGTAGAAGTTCAGCTAAGGTTTCGATGTCTATCCGTAGAATGTCGGCTTGTTATGTAAAGTAAATCCAGTACAAAATTTGTATCACTCAGATACTGAACCTTCACTTTTAATCAAACAAAACCTTTAAAGACCTTTACAATGTTTACAACGTTAGTTATGTATGTGAAAAAATCTGAATATAGAAGATCTAAAATATACCTTTGATACTACTGCGGCTTTTAAGAAGAGGTTCGTGTTATCAGGACAAGAGAAAATTTGTAAATATGGAATAAGTAGAAGGAAATATAGAGTATACAACATTATTCAATATATTGTCAATTATAAATAATTTTTCCCACCTTCTGTTAGCAAACTGAATGCTCCTATGACTTTTGTGATAAAACATTTATTACGTCTGTTTATGACACCTTTTTCTGGAATTAAGGGCTTTACAGTAGGACGTAGAGTAGAAAGTAGTTGGATGGAAAAAAGTTATAAAGCGGGTGTGCTCAAAATTCCCATCCACTGTTTCCTTAATAACTTTTGAGTTGCAAAAGGATTTGGTCTTGGAGATTTTCTTCAGACCTTTTAAAACATGCGATTTAGGCAAATGTGGATCTATATAATAAATTCGGTTATAAAAAGACCAACATTTTTGAATTTTAATATTTAGATTTCGACTGGAAGAAAATTTATTTCTGAACATCTTTAAATGTCTCAGGAAGTAATTCTGAGATTATAACAGTATTCTGTGGGTGATCGATTATGGTGTAGGGCATAAGATAAATTAAACAATTTTATCCAAAAAAATGCAATATAACTTAATTTGTCTAGTGTTTTTTTCAATCTCACACCATGATTCCCTTTATTTTGTCATAGTACAAAATCCATTCAATAAAACATCGCAAATACGACCCTCGTACAAATATTGAGAATGATATTTATTTTCTAATGATTGTCGAGGTGTTGCTTGCATTTTGTTGTATAAATATCAGAGTACACACACACACATTAATATGTTCAAATACATTTTCATACATATGTTATATGTTGTTTTTAAAAATCCATTCCCCCTTCTCGATTACAGACAAAACAAATTCCCTTACCACCCACTATAGTTCAATGTTTGGTATTCTTTAGAAGATGAGTTATTTCAACTATTCATTGATATTAATAACTCTTCGTTTTGTCCATGATATTCTATTCCATTCTATTATTATTGTTATTGCTTTTGGACGTCCTTTACTATTATTATTTTTTTGTTTTGGTTCTCTATTGACCATTCATTCCATTGATATGAAGTTAATCGATTGGGTTTTAGTTGGATTTATTTTATCCTGACTTTTTTTCTTTTATTTCTTTGTGCCAGTTCTACCTCTTCGTAAATGGAATGAATTATGTGCGAAAATATGTTTGTTAAGTGAACTTTTGCCCTCGTGTTCGCATTTAATAATAAATAGGTGAGTAAGTGTATGTGTGTGTGTGTTTATGTTGCTTTAGTAAAGAGTTTGTTTTAGGCGTTTATTAGATTGTGTTTAACAATGTTTTTAGTTATTTATTTTATATGCATGTTTTTTTTTTTTTGGTTCATCTTTCAATTGTAGTTTACGTTTCCTGTTTCCTAAACATTTTTCTTCAATAATTGATGGCGAATTGCATAAATATTACAAATATTTCATTTGAGTTTGGTCAATAGGAAGTGTTTTATAAATAGAGTTTGTTACGTTTTGTATTTATTGCAATTTAATTATTTTAATTAAAATCACATTATTACGTGTTGAAATGTAGTTTAGTTGTGTGATTAAATGTTTTCGAACGTGTCTCTATGAATTATCGTTCAAATAAATACATTTATAGCAGATTCGATTAGTTTCATTTTATAAAGTCATTTAATTTGGAACGAAAAGTATTTTAGTTATTACTATTAAAATTAATTATTTGTATGTGTAGTTATTTTATATATTTAGAATCTAATTCGAAAATGATTTATATCAGTCTATGATTCAAAGAAAGTACGGAACTTATAAGAAATTCATTTGAAATTATACAAAGAATATATCTCTCATTTGCTGGAACGTCATATTGGCAAAGTTTCATTATTTTATAATAAAAACACTATTGTACTGGAAACATAAATAAATAATAAGTAAATATAGTAACAAAACGAATGGATATATTATTCAAAATATTGCCTATTGTTAGCCTCTACATTTACCCATACATCTGATTGTATATATATATACAGCTCAAATTCCGATTCTCTGTTCTCAAATAAATGGAAAAAGACCATGTTTTTTATCTTTTTATTTTAACACTACAATAGCATTAGTAGACGTTATTATACGTTTGCACAGAAGTTAGATTTTAGGAATTTAGTGTCAGATCAAAATTGTTAGAAACGCTTCGATTTAATAAATAACGTTTGTTTGTCTCATCCGGTTGTCTCTCTGTTCATATAAAGCCAAACGGAAGACGAATTTTAGACATATAAAACTAGGTATATAAAAATAATTTGTCCCAAAGATGAAACCTTTTGAAACTCGTAATGTTCGGCCTAATATTTTCGGAATGAGGTTATTTTAATTCAAATTGACAATTGACACAATTGACACAAAATACATATAATTTTACGTGAAATGGATCATAATATCATACAGTCTTCATATGAATTATTTCCTATAGTCCAATTGCGAAAATCACTTCATTCGGCATAAATCTCCCTCCTTTCAATAAACTTGCAAAATAAACTTGTCGACAATTGGGAATTTCAAAACAGTCATTGTTCTACTTCGGGGAAAGATAGCTTCAATCCATCTCCACAAGCCTTATCTCTCCACTGGAATTTTGAGATTTGCCCCTTTTAGTGTAACACTCAAACACTTATTAACAATAGCGACAGAACGCCAAATTAGGTAAAAATAAGTGGACATATCCTATTTTATTATACACTTATCACTTATCATATGAATGTAAGCAGCCTTTTTTGTAAACATTTCTTTATGTAAATTTCGGTAATTTAGAGCTCGTTGTAATAAATGTTTGGTATCTTTTGCCGAAACTGCATACTGCTTGATATACCAAGAACTTTTTGAAGAATTGTGTGTGCTTTTGAATCCTTCTTTAACATTCCCTTGAGCATCAGCAACGTAAATTTTTTTAACCATAAAGTTGCGAAAGATCTGCCAGAACATACGTTTCTTCATCATTTATTAAGCAAGAATATTTTTTTAGAAAATTTGATTTCGATTTTTAATTCTGTTTCTGGTCACTAAATTTTTAGTAACGTTCCTGCCAAATAGTCCAACCACAGAGCTAACTACGGTGTTTTTATACCGGATGTATTGGGAGCTTTTTTGAAAATGCTGTTAAGGTATGCGTGTGATCTGATGTCTGTAACATATAGAGAAAATGGTGTAAAACCCACCTTTAAGTACACCATTTGTTTCAGAGTCACAAATTCTATCGGTTTAATCACTTTGGAAAGAGTTTGACGACAGATATTATTTCCAGCAGAGGTTTGGTATATAAAACATGTTATTTCCATTTTTTATGAAAATGAACATTAAACCAATGATTGAGACAAATTCAAAAATTAAAGAAAGGATTTCTGTAAATGATTGAAGGAAAAATAATGGATTTAAATAAATACGATAGCAGGTAATTATATTTGTTTCATGTGATTATTTTAATATAAGAATAGATTATACATATTTTGATTATTTCATCTACTTACCATATTTAAATTTATTTTTTTTTTTAATTAATTTACTATAAATTTGTTATAAATAATCCTTTTTTGGTTTTTATTTTATAATATATAAACAAAAACTGTTTCACCGGTTTTTTTGAATTAAAATCGTATTCGAAGACAATTGTTCGCATAGTTCGAAAACTGAATTTCTAAAAATGCCGCTTTTAATAATAACCGGCATATTTTACGAAGGTAACTTGATCAAGAAGCAAACAAGTAAGAATGCTATATTTGTCTATGCCGAATCTTCAATATCCTTCACCACGAATGCCTTAGAAATAAATAAATTATGTTTTGTACATGTACATTATACGCACATATAAACTCACATATACACTTACAAACGCATACAATATTTGAATGTTTTCCAAATAAATATTGCAATAAAATCTTAATCAGTCATATTTTTGACATTTTTTTACTGAATTTTCGGCATAGTAATGAGGTTTATATATTTTGATGTTATGGTAATTTATTTTAATTCATTTTAATCTAATTTGTAGATTTATAATTGATAATTTTACGAATATTCTTCGCTTTATTTAGAGGTGGTCTTAGATATCGGTCTATACCTTTTAACATATCGGTTTCAAATAGAAAACTGAAGCTTCATTGAGCGCTGTCTATTATTGTGATGTTATAGACAGCGCTCACATACGGAAAGAACTAAATCTAAGAATCATTCGATTTTAAACCTTACAAATGTTAGCTATTTATTCAAAAAATCTCCTCATAACGGCAGAGTAAAAAATGAACTTAAAAATTCAAATATTTTGAAATAAAAAAGTGACTTGAAAACAAAAATTTTGACATTTTGAAAAGTTTATGCAAGATATTTAGTTTTAATCTTTTATTAAATACATTTTTTTATTTTTATGTTATAACCTTTCCAAGGACACTAAATACTAATATAATTGTTTTACTGAAAATTAACTCGCTCCTTACAAATGTACCCATTTACCTTCTGAAATATGATCTATAAAAAGTGCACAGCAATTTAAATATGATTTTAAATAATGTTACGTAACTTCTTCGCCCTAAACTATATTTCAGTGAATTCCTCATAGTTAGTTCTAAGGTATTTTTTTATGAAGAGCTAAATTTTCTAGCTCTTTTGGAGCCAGGGGTTTTCAGAGCTTTTAAAACTGAAAGCTCTTAGTTTTCCAGAAAAACGGTCGTAACACATTGAAAACCTATTTCACAATAACAGAACTTACACCGTACAAAAACATCTACTAATATTTACACACACACAGCAAAAAAACATGAAACAAAATCATCGTTGAAAATATAATTTTGTTCATTCAGTTTAAATTAAATATTTTTGAGTTTGGGGTGAAATAATATTACAAATATTAAAATCTTTCGATATTAAATTACAAAAATATACAACAATAATTTTTTGTAATTATCATTTAGTTAAATTTTAAGTAAGAAAATTCTCAAAAAAGACTGTATTTAGTGTGAAACAATGTTGGTTTAACATCTATGAAGCAAAATCATAAATGCATAAATGTTAAATTTAGCTTTATAGATAAAAAAATAATAATTTTTTTTCACAAATAACGCAGTTTTAAGGGAATTTTCTTCTTTAAAATTTTACTACCAAAAGGTAATTTAAAAAAATCCTTGTTATATAATTTCATAAATTAATGTCAAAAGATTTTGATATGTGTAATATTATTTCACCTCAAACTTAAACCCGTTGAATTTTAACTTTACGAAAAAATAATATTGCATAAAATCAACTTTGTTCAACGTTTATTTTACTTAAAGTTTTTTTCTGTGTTTATTTCAGACCCCTAATTTGTTACAGGGTTAATGGCTTAAGTAAAAATTCATTAACAATGTAGAACAAAATAAAAATTGTTTTTGTAGGAAAACATAATTGAAGAAAACTCTACGATGTAGAAAATACAGTTAAAAAAATAAAATTATATTGTAATAGAAAAAAATGAACTGAACTGAACAAAAAAAACGAAATACAAAAAAGTAATAAGTCCATGAACATTTTAAAACAAAAACGTAACAAAATAACAAGTGAACAAAAAATCTAGATAAACTTTGAAACAACAACCAAAAGGAATAAAGGATACAAGAAACAGAAATAAGCTACAGAAACAGGGTGGGGATTAT
Organism: Cochliomyia hominivorax; assembly: GCA_004302925.2. NCBI lineage: Eukaryota > Metazoa > Arthropoda > Insecta > Diptera > Calliphoridae > Cochliomyia > Cochliomyia hominivorax. The sequence continues at coordinate 58,444,351 of PYHX02000413.1, forward strand.
AACAACTTGTACGTGAAAATCGAAAATCTGAAGGTGTGAGATAATATTTGAGTAGAGAAGAGTAAAGATGGTTAGAAAACAACGAACCACTTTTGGAATGAGTAACAATTTAATACGGATAAATACGAAATAACAAAAAGAAATGACTTTCAATTTCCTATTTCTATTGCTGTTTCTATTTCGAACTATCATTTAGCTGCGTCAGGATTTTCCATAACTTCCATAGAACATGATATAGATTTTCTTAGAACCACAAAGCTTTTTTAAATATTTACCAAGTTATTGAGAGCAACAGAGAATGAGATTGTAGTTTTCAATATTTTAAAGAAATTACAAAATATATTTTAATATAAACAAAACCAAGAAGAAGAAGAAAAAGGGAAAAATAAACCCGTAAAACAAATCACAAACATGTAATAAATAATAAACACCTTTAAAATTTTATTGCATTTTTATATGGAAAAAAACAAAGAAATGGGAAAAAAATACAACCAGACGTGGCAATAATCCGCTACCACTCTTAAACGCCCTTTGGTTCTACAATATATTATACTACTACAACTCTACACATACATTTACACAATTATACAAACATACATAATAATACGTGTATAGCGATATAAACAGAATACACATACACATTATTCTCAGCAATAAGTCCACCTGAAATAGCACCCACCCACCCCCAAATATGGATGGGAAATATAAAATGGGTGGAGTCTGAATGAGAATTCAATTGAATTCAAATAAAATACTCATAGCACGCGCATGTCTGGTACTTTTTTTCCAAAATTGAGTTCATTTGGAAAAAAAAATAAAATAAAAATATCGGAAAAATATTTGTTTATGTTTGTATGTATTTTGTTGAACATTTATACACATTTATGAAAAAAATAGCTGGTACTTAATTAAAGGAATTTTTATTAGATTAAAAGTACCTTTGGTACTTTAAATTAGCCAGACGCATTAACATTTGTTTTAATCTATGTTAAACACAATTTTTTATTAGTTACAAATGTTTTTATCAAAAGTGTTAAAAAATAAATATTTTTATAGTTTCAGATTAGAGAAAATAAAAGACTGAAATGCTGAATATACGGGCTAGTGAATCAAATGAACACCCAATTTTGAATTGAATAACTTGCAGCATTATTTCAAATAAGATTTTAAAATATTTTCAAGTCGTTTTCAATTTGCATTACTTTTGAAATCGTTTATCAATGTAGGGGTTCTATGAAGGCTATAGGTATTTTAAAGGAATGAGATCGATAAATTCTTAACACACGTTATACAATGAAACTTTAACTCAAGTATTATTTGTAGTATATGTCAGTTATTATTTATAACGTCGAAGAAAGTAATATATTTTTATATACTTAAAATTAGTGACCAGAAAAAGTGCGTACTAAATATTTTTAAGAAAACCCAACTTGGTACTAAGGTTCGTGACCAAGCACTGAAATTGAAGTCAAATCTTGATTTGGAATTATTTAGACTTAAAACCCGTGTAAGACTGATCATCGCCAGTTTTAATAGGCTTCGACCTCATAAAGATATTTCCAAATTGTAAAGTGTTCACAACTTCACATTGACAGATGATGTCCGCCTGATGGACGAATCGTTAAATTAACTCGAGAAATGATTTTGAGTTAATCGCTTCATTGGAGAATAGGACTATCTATAGATAACTTTTCTATTAAGTTGTTTTTTAGGATATGGATTTAAAATTTTAGCTAAGTGTCTAAGAAGAATAAAACGATTTATGTTCTTCTTTCTGAATACAAACACGAAAATCGCTAAAAAGTTAAATCTTACACAGATAATCACACTAAATCACACTAATTGATGAAAATAATGAGGACAATAATTGAAATGAATCATAACAATAATTTAATAATTCTCAACAACTAGAAGTTTTCCGTGTTTCTTCGTTTATAAAATTAGTTGAAAATTTTCGAGTAGTATAATAACGATAACGGGAATGTCCTATATATACATATTCCTTATGGGTTCGGAAATAATTGGTTGGATTATTTACAATACCATGTATACCATAGAACACTCATTCTTGAGCCAGTATCTAATAGTATTCGGAATCGTCAGATGAAAACATTCTTACATTCAAAGATTCTCGTATAAAAAAATAAAATAATGTTTTCAAATATTTCAAACACTTTTTATTGTTTATGTTCGGCACATATCAATATCTGATTCGATATAGCTACGTCCTTCTATATAATTGAAACATTTCCACATCTAGACTAATTGCCCGAATCCAAAAAAAGGTTAAATTGTTTGTCTTTACCTAAACTGGTTTTCTATTTAAATATTGGAAAAGTAACCGGTTTGTAAATAATAAATAATAATTCAAATTAGAAAGAATTTTACCCTAACATACAGCTTTACTCACTACACCATGATATATAAATTCGACAACATTAAAATAATTTTCCAATATTTGTCAGGACTGTTAATTTTCAACCTGAATTTTCAGTACCAGAAAAAATTCGTTTATACCGAGCCCATTATTTGAACAAGCTGTAAACACAAAATTCAACACAATTATTTATCAACTTTCTTATAAATGTGTAACAATTTCACGTTTGGTTGAAGATCCTTTATAAGGAACATTTATTCAACAGTATATGAAACTCTTCAATATGGAAAATTGTATTGAAGTTCGGCACATACATTTTTTGAAACGTTTTTAAAATATATTTATGTTGAACCAATTCTATCCAAACTGAGAATAATTATTATTCTAGTTGAGTTAAATAAACAGTTTCATGGATATTGGAACTCATTACGCTATATCTTCAATTTAAGAACAATTTCAAAAAAAATATATCAAAGCATTTCAAAAAAGTCGGCAATAAAAATTTTGAGAATTGAGTATTTATGTATAGTAAATTAAATTGGAACTCCCATAAAATAAGCTTTTACACACAGAAAAAAAACATGAATCAAAATCAACGTTGAACATTGTTGAATTAAGATTAAATAAATTTTTTTAATTTAGTTTAAATTTAACGTTTTTACATTTGTGATGAAATAATATTGTAAATATTAAAATCTTTCGATATTAATATACAAAATTATACAACGATAAATTTTTTAAAATTTTAAGTAGTAAAAATTCAAGAACATTCACAATAAACTGTATTTACTGTGAAACAATATTAAATAACCATTTTTTGTCAAAATCATAATTGAAAAAAAGTTAAATTATTTTTATTTAAATTAATTTTACATTGATTTTTCAGTAAAAAGAACTCATAAATGACGAATTTTCTAGGATGTTACTCCAACATAAAACTTTTACCTAGAAAAATGAATAATTAAGTTCTTTAATTTTATTTAAATTCGTAAATTTTTTCTAAAAAAGTGGAGATGGAGAAAATATAAGATACAGAATAGACGAATATAGAATTCTTTCTTGGTTTCTTGTTACTTGTGGAAGATATTCAAAATTCGATACTGCCGATCATTTAACATTATTTTTTTTGGCAAAATAGAGGAATTTTGGTGAAATACTAAAAATTCACCTTTTTCTCTACTGCACCAAGAATTATAAAACAAAGAATTTTCCGTTATTTGGACTTTCTTTGCGAAATTTCATAACAAAGTTGCGTTATTGGACATAATTTTAATTCATTTTATTTCTTACTTTTTTGTAAAAAATTATTTCATAAAAAAATTTTAAAATTAAACATTTATTTCGTCTAAGTCCCTTAGTAACTAGTTCCATTTGAAAAAAATTCTTGTGCTTCCTGCATTAAAAATATCAAATATTTAAATCTTAAAATTCAAAAAATACAATTTGAAAAGTTTATAAATCCAAAAAGTACCTCTTTAAACAAATTGTACCCTCCATTTAGTACCTTTATAGCATTAAAAAAAACCAAGCTAATATTACCAAATACACAGAAAAAATAACGTTGGAAAAAAAACATACTCTCTGGGCCCTAAAAAAGCAAACAAATATTCGCTTATTTGATTGTCTAACACTTTTAAAATGTATCTGAACAACAATAAACGTAACATAAATAAAGTCATGGCCTGAACAGTTTTAGTTCTTTTTTTCTACTTTATTTTATTATTATTTTTTTCATTATTTCTCTTTTAACGTGTTCCAGCCATTGAAAAAGCATTTAGTAACGTATTTGGTAACAAAAAGGCGGAGCTGTTTATAAAAACTTGTTCAAATCTTGTTAACACAACTGAAACGGTTAAGAATTTCCCCTTTGAAACGGTTAAAAGAGAACAAAAACTCTGGTATATATCAAAAACAAACACTCGCTCATACATAACCAAAGGTATAAAGAATTAGCTCTCGCACACATGCACACACATTTTCCCCTGTTGTTATGTGTTAAACTTCCCCTTTTTTGTATTTTTTTAAGAACTGCTAACAGTGGTTTTCAAACTGCAGTCCTTATGTTAACATTGATTTTTTATGTTGTATATATTCAGTGGTGTATAGAAGCATTTAGTATTGCCTGCTTTTAGTCAGCATGCGGTTTTCTCTTTTTTGTGTTTTGGGCTTTAAACAGATACAAAAATCTCGGTTTATTTCATTTTTCAATTTGTGTGTTATTTTGGGCTTATCTTTTGTTGTTTCTTTGCGTTTATTTTTTTTGTGGGATTATTGAAGAATTTATTAAATTTTTTAAGGTCACATTGATTGTATGACTCCCCAAACGTTTTGATTCTTCTTTTCCAAATTCTTTGTTTCCTATTTAGTGAAAGAGGAGAAATTGTGTGAAAACAGAACCCATCATGTTTTACAAATTTCAACGCGTATTTTCATGTCTCAATTGTGTGGGTGCGTTTGATTTGACTTTATTTTATTCTTTTTCCCCAAATCTTTTTCGTTTTTTTTTTGTACTTGTGGCTCAGCTGTGTTAAAAATGCAAAAAAAGAAAAGAAATCTAACAAAAAATCCATATCGATTTGTTGGGATTTTATGAAATGAAATTTAAATTCTTTTAGGGGAAAAATTTAATGTGTGAAATTTTGTGTGTTTGTGCTTTTCTACAAGTGAAATTTGTCATATTTTATAGAAAATGAGATTTTTAGAACTGCAGACATATGAAATGTTGAAAATTTAATAAAAATATGTAAATACATAAGTATTATATATAATGAGATATCTTGTATATATGTATTTGAAAATGAATTTTATTAAAGCGATAAATTTGACTTGATGATTACTTTGTATTAAATTCGGAAACATAATACATTTATAATAGAAGTTACTGAAATGTCCCAGAAAAAGAATGAAATTAAATAAATTCTATACATTTTGAAAAACTACTGCATTTTGTAAAAAGTAATTTGAATTAAAATATTGCCCATTTGCTGCAAGGTCGTCATAACTCAAAAATCGCAAGTTTCGACTTAACATCATCAATGCATAGTAAATAATATATTTTATTATCCGGACTTTTTTCGTGAATGTATCATTCACAGGATTTCATCCCATATATATTATACCAATTATATAGTTTATTGATTATTGTCAATAATAAAGCGTTATTTCGGTTGCTCATCGGTAATTGTTAAGCTTACAATGCTGTTTGCTTTTGTACTTTCGAAAAATTAATCAAATATAAAGTTTTCATGTATTCCAAGCAATATGTTTCTGTCAAAAAATTGACAATACCTCTACATAAAAAATTAACATTATGAGTTATAACTTCCTTGCAGCAATGAGAAAATGAGTTTGTAACTTTTAATATGCTGAATCGATATTACCGACTTAAATAGATGCCAAAACATATCAAAAGCAGACCGACGGAAATAACTTAATCGAATTCATATAATAAGATACGATTTAAGAAATTTTAGATGACTCTATATTAGAGTTACACAGGAATAAATTTATATAATTCTGTATTTCTGTATTATTTGTTGAATAACTATTGTTGATTTGGCTCAATTTCGCCTTAAACACGGAATAAAAAATTCAATATTGTTTTACTTTGTTGCTTGCGAAAGGTACAATTTTAAAAGGCGTTCTCAGCTGCGAAAAATACTTTACCGCTCTTATAAAGTGAAAAAAAATATTTGTTTTTATATGAAAAGTATATTATATAAAAATTGCATTATATAAGAGATCCTATCCATCCTACACACTGAAAAAAATATAATATTAATTAAAACAAATATTTTTCAGTTATGATTTTGCTTCAAAAATAAAAAATGTTAATTCAATAATGTTTTACAATAAATGCAATTTTTTTAGTGTGTTTTTCCTTGAAATATTAAACGTGTAAGAATAATTTATTCGTCTATAACGAATATTGTAATACCCTCCACCTTAAAATGCGTATAAAGTAAATACTTTATGGTTTGGACATACAGTCTACGTACATACACATACATGCACTCACAAAATGCATACAATTTGTTATTAGAATTCAAATTATGGGTTGGTCCAAACTTATGCCGAATCAGTAAGTACTGTCAATAAGTACAGAAACTGTATCAGAAAGCTTAGATAATATAATTTGGAATCCCATAGACCACGAAAAGTCCCCTTTCTTAACTGCTGCACATGTCTTAAATAGAGTAAAGTTTGCTAAAACAAACTTAGTTTGGCACATTGGAAAAGGGGTTTATTATTCTGTGAACCGATGAGTCTCAAATATATATATTTATTTTTTGCAAGGAGGCCTCTTAGCAAGGACATATCGGTTCTAGTGTTACAGTATGGAGGTGCTTTTCGTACTATGACGTTCGAGCATTTTACCGTATTAAATGCTACCGTATGCAACTGATTTGGGCCTGCCCAGTCTCCCGATATAATTCCAATCAATAATTTGTGTACATACATATAAAATAAGGGGTCGGTAATTAAACTATCTTAAACCACTATAGAGCAGACATAGAACTCTAATATCTTGGAAATATACCAGAATGTAGTAAATTCAGTTGCAGTTATTACTAACAAAGGAAATACTGTACAATGCTAAGACAAAAAGTAAAGTAACTTCGAAAAAACTCTTAAAACTTAAACAACAATTATTTATTTTTGGACCAGGTAGTGCTATTATTTTGACACCAAGTTTTTTCAATACTTCTGGAAAAAAATAAATTTTAAGAAAGATAGTAAATACCTTATTATTTAATTATAAACTTAACTTATTTTTAATGATATTAAACCATTAAAAACAAATTTTTATTTAATTGGCCTTTATGATTTATTAAAGACGACGCAACAAAGAAATCTTAATGAGTAATAAAATAAGTTATATTCTGTCTTTAACTTTTTTTCTAATAAACCGATTTAAATAATTCTTCTCTCAGGACAATTTCAAATTTCCAGTTTTCATTGAGCGAAGTGAGAGTGTTAACTACCGACAGGAAGACAGACGACTTAGTTGAATCGACGCTGATTTTGATTTGATACAAGAATAAATATACATTATGGGGTCTTAGATAATTCCTTCTTATGGTGGTGGAGGGTATAACAAGTAAGAATGCTATACTCGTTTATGCCGAATCTTCAATACCCTCCACATACATGTAAAGTAAATCCCTCAAAATTCATTTAAAGTAATTTCACACACATACTTAACATAACTCTCTTTTATGACATGATAATGAAGTACTTTAACTTCTTAGGACTATAACAAATATTCAGGCCAAATTTCTTTGAGTTCTGTCATATCTTAAGAATTCCGATTTAATGTATAAATTTATACACGTTATGGACTCTTAGACTCTAAAAAGCATTACATACGGAATGGCAAAGTTAATATACTTTCACGCATGCAGGCGAAAGATGTAGGAACAAATCTGAAAAGTATTTAAATCTTGGGCGAATAAGAATGAATAAGCTTCAAATTTAATTAAAATAACTTCATAGCATATAGGAGCTACCTGTAAAACATCTGTACAAAATTTAAAAGAGATATATCCAAAATTGTAACGTGCATACAGATATATGGAGATTTGTCGTTAAATCGACATATTTTCAGTCAAATGGTGATGTTAGGTTCGCTTGTCCCAAGTTGTACAACCAGATATGAATTGATAGTTTTGAAATTCCTTATAAAATTTGTTTGGCCTCCCTTTTCTTGTTAACGCTATGAAGGCTAACAGCCACAGATTCTGTGATTATATTGTATGCAAGTTTTGACATTTCTTCCAAGAATGATTGTGGTGGCTTGTGATGGTAATTTTTGTTTTCTAATTGGTTGATACGAAAACTGGGTAGGATGATGCAGTCCACATATTGTAAACATCCCTCCGTCAAAAGGGAAATATGTTCAGATAATTGACTTCTTAAATTTCTTTCCAAAAATTCTGCAAAGTTCTCTTATCGTTTCCTCTACAATTGAATCTCCGCTCCGCAACGACCCGAATTATGTTCGGCCAAGGATTGCCAACTCAGTGACAACAATATTAATCGAATATTTTTTTCTAAAAAAACTACATAATACAACAGAACTGTAACTAAAATAACGGAATAAAACATAAAGGAATTTCTTCTATGGTTAATTGTGAATTGTATTATCTATATTCTATATACTCAAGAATATTTTATTCCATATATATTTAAGAAAGTTCCTCATTCATGTTTTCTTCGGCAGATTTTTCGGTGACCCGAAAGTATCACCTGTGAAAGAACATCTAAAAAAATCACATTCATTTCATAACATTTTAATTTATATTAACCATTTAAAAGATAAATTGTCGAATTATAAGAGGCCTTACATGGGACCTACGATGAGATGAGAACCGATGTGAAATTCTTTATGTTACTAATCCAAATTTCAGTAGAAAATGTTACTTTTTTACTTCAGTATTTGTTTAAAAGCTTTTTCCACAAAGAGGGATTTTTATGTTAGATGGTATAATGGATCCAGCAGACTAAATATATTTCACAAAAGACAAACATGTCTTAAATTATCAATATGTTAAATTATCTTTGAAATTGGGAGGGAATTTTTGATAAATTTCTTTGATTATTTAAGATATCAGATATCGGTCTATAATTCTGGTTTTAAATATCAAACTGAAGAGCACAAAAACAACTAAACTTCGTTAAATTCGGTTCATTAGTGTAGATGTGAAAATGTTAATCGAGTCAGATTTTGAAAAGATTTTGAATGTTGTATATACTTCATGGCATCTTTCATGAATATTTGTTCAAGTTACTCGCGGAATGAAAAACTTAATAATAATTAAGATCGGCTGTGCCATATCTTCCATACCATCCGCAATATAAATATGTAAAGTAGTAACAATATTACATCACAAAAAAAAACAATTAAAAAATTATTAAATGGTTTTACTGAAGTTTTGAAGTTGTCTTAGGTATGTATCTATAATTTTCCTCTACAGATCTAATTTTGGTATCTAACTAACATATATTTAGTTAGTTTGGCGAATATCGGTTTCCACGTAACGCCCATTGTAGAAAATTAAACCCATAAAATAAAACAATCAAATTGTAAAACTCCATATTTATCTACAACCCAAACTATATATTTAGATTTGAAATGCATTATATTCAACTCATGTAAATCTTCCATAATTTTTATATTTTCTACCACATTTCTTCCACAAATGGTGAAGATGGTATATTAACTTTGTCATTCCATTTGTAGGGCTAGGAAGGAATCGTTTAAGACCCAATAGTTTATATATATATTCTTGCATGAAAACAAAATCTGACTCGAATTAGTTATGTCCCTCTGTCTGTCCGACTACCTGTATATCTGTCTGTTTTTTCGTGTACCTGTCTGTCTGTCTATCTCTCCGTCGGTATAACTGTTGTTGGCACGCTGACATCCACAATTATTGACAAAGTCTAAACAATTGTTATTGCGGTTATATTTGGTTGTATATACTTCTTCCCAAAAATTATTAAAATCGGTTAAATGCGAAATATAATACATTTATTTTATAAACATTTTTGGCAGAGGGTATTATAGTTTCGGTGTAGCTGAAATTTTCATACCATTCTTACTTGTTGTATAACATTTCCTAATTACACGATATTTAAAATATACGATTTTTCTTTAACAGAAAACTTTACAAAGAATCAACATTTACGTTATGAAATCATAATGTCTAATAACTTAAAGCCATTTAAAAAAAGCGTTAACTACTAAAAGTAATATTTTAATATTAAAATTTCAATTTTCCACACTCACACACTTAGTTTATTAACTAATAAAATGAAAATTTCTTCAAATCAAATTTACGACATTTTAATTGAATAATGGAATTAATCCTTTTTTATTTTCAAAATATTTTCTTCATTAATAAAATTTGAATTTGAATTGTTTTCTTAATTTAATTTCTTTTGTTTTAAGACATTTTAACTAAATGGAAAACATTCTTACAAACAAACAAACAAACAAACATTAGAAATACATAAAATATTATGTTTAACAATTAAAAAGTAAATTAAAATTATTTTAAAATTCAAAAATAGAAACAAAATTTATTTGGAAATTGTTTGTGCGAATGTTAACAAAAGTGTAACTAATTGTAAGACATAATTCTTACATTAAATTAACTACATACACACATACGCACACATACATACAATGAATTAAACATACAAGATTACATAAAATATACAGATGTAATACTTAATACAACTGCTGTTTTAGACATTCATACACACTTACATACATACCTACAAGTGCTAAAGAACGAATTGAGAAAGAAAAACCCCACTTGCCACATCTACTGAAACGGTTAAATCTGGTATTTTATTATTCTCTTAACCCATTAATACAAAATTAACTACAATAAGAAATAAATATTTTAAAACAACACACTTTTTTTGTACATTAATATTAGATAGAGCAAAAAGAATACACTGGAAGAAATTTAAGAGTAAAATATAATTAACAAGCAAAAATAAGATTTTCTTCTGTGTCAAGATGCTCTATAATTACCTTTAAGATAAAATCGAATTAAAGATAAATCATAATCCCGGGTTTATATTCCTTGTAAGATACTGTGAAATATGGTGTAATATTCTTGAAATCCCCTACAGACATTTGATGCTGACTCAAATTTATATGTATCAAATTTTATTGAACCCAATACTGCGAAGAAGGCTTTAGTATGTTTGTTACACTTTTTATTTAATAAAAGTCTCAAATATGATGAAGTTATTATATCATTTCTGGGAAGGTGCCTCATATAGAAGCTATAATCAAATGTGGATCTATATATAAAAAAATAGTTTTTTTTTTTATTTCAATCAACTAGTAATAGTTTTATGGTATATATTTAAGAGATTTATAAGAGAAAATCTCTGCTACGTCTTAAAGGCCTAATGGGAGCTAAAGTAATATTTAGTTAGATGTTTTCGAATTCACTTATTCCAAGCAACCTCAGAGTTCTTTAAAGAACTTTATTATTTAAGAGTTTTTAAAAAATACATCTATATTTCGGATAATACGAAGAAAATTGCCAACAAAATAAGCGCAATAATAGAGAAACCCACAATCAAATTTTACGTTTCTAGCTTTATCAATTTAGGCTGTGAGTTAATGGTCAGACAGTTAATAACGTCACTTTTTATATACATAGGTTCCACCATAAACTTTGTCATTGAACTGTTAAATTAAAAGAATGATGACCTAGAGGAGTGGAAAAACTACATATAGAGCCTTAAACAGTTACGTAGAACAGATACGTTCAAGGAGAGTGGAATGACGGTAGTCATCTTTATCCGTTCTAAAAATATTCTTTATTTTCTAAATCTTAATTTCAACTAAATAATAATAAAATTTTTCTCAGTGTGTTTTCTTTTAACACTTGCTATTAATACCTTTAAATCAAAGTATTAGACATGTATATGTAATTTGGTATGGTGTGAGTATTTTATTATTTGGGATGGGGTTGATTTTAAAAATCTTTTAGTTGAAAAGAACAACTCTTTCACATTGTTAAGATGTTTTATACATAAAAACACAACAACAACATCTACAACAATGTAACAAATCGACTTACACACAATCTAACATAAAACGACAAGAGCAACAACAACAATTGAAACATGTTCATTTACAATGAAAACTTTTAACTTTAAACATCATTTTAAAAATCACAACAACAACAACAAAAAGAAAAACGACATTATTCCAATACAACATTCACTACTAATACTACAAAGCAAAAAATATCAGCCTTAACCTCTTTTTACACCTTTTGTTTTGAGACTATTAATATAAACTTGTGCCAATGTTTGTGCGAAAGTGTGTGTATGTGTGACGAAATAAGAAATGTTAAAGTATTAAAAAAATTGTTTAGAGAATGAACAAACATCCTTAATCCTTTCTAAAGCTTTTAACCGAACAGAATTGACTTAGTTGTATATGTACATGTATCTGTGTGAAAATAGATTTATATGTAACCCAACAATCCTAAACCCAACAAAATGTTATTAGGTAAAAACATATATTTTATACAACTAATTGGAAAAACACGTTCTTCCACACGTTCCAAATCAATGGGAAAACACGTCAAGAGTGTTTTGTAACCATTATTCTTAGGTCAATATTTGTCTATAGGTCCCAGATAAGTCGAATTTCCTAAATAATCAAAAATTTTACTATATGTCCCATAGTATACCTTTGATAAAACCATCATTCTTGTTTTTCATCTATTTCAGTCCATTTTTGCTTACTTACAGTTATTTGAGTTTATTATTACAGATCTTTTTTGAAATATCAAGAATTTACCACAAAGTAAACGCATATTGATATTTTGTTGCATTATTTATATTAGAATTAAAACAACTTTCATTTGGATTTTAGTGAGATCAGCGGACAGGTGTATATATAACCTGTTCCGTTTCACTGTATTCGATGAAGATATACAGATATTGTCAACCTGCTTCCATATTTTTCCGTTTCAAGAAATATATTGTGTTTTTGCAGTCTGAGTGATATTTTGGTTTCTGGTTCTTCTACCTCTGAAATCAGTCATCAGTTGTGAGCTCTTGGTTAAAATGGATATACTTAACATTTAACATTATCGAACATATCTAATATACAATCTATATTCTGGAATAAAGCATTTCCCAAAGTCTCAAATCAGTTCTCATTCCTAACATTCTTACAAAATTCGTATGAAATATATTGATGTGTTAGTTCTTTTTTGTTGGGATTCACAATTTAACTGAAGCGTGTGTTTGGGGCGTGTTATTCTTCTACATCAATATATTTATATTAAAGTGTCAATATACCCTCCAAATATTCTTTGCTCTTTAGTTTTAGATCCAGTATAAACCCCAGTGCTTTACTCTGATATTTTGTATGCCAACTCTTAAAAAATCTCTTAAAAAATTCAAAATGTTTATCTTAAATAAAGGAAAAATACTATTTATGAATTGGATCGAGTGCCAAAGTTGATAGTGTGCGCTAAGTCCACAAAGTTTAACCGAATGTTGCCATCTGATATCATGCAATGCTAGCTGTGCAATAAGCGGAACGTATACATTATAGAGCTTCTTCCACCCTGACTACTATACCTTTAAAGATATTGATATATTGAGGATACCGATTTTTGTGGACACCGGAATTACTCGTCACTTTCGACACCTGGACTGAAGCAAGTACGACATTGTGTTATCTCATAAATTGGATTATATCAATTACATTTACTTTTTGCCATTACAGTTTGTACTGCAATCAATGGCGTAAGTGTTGATAAGGTGACTGCTGTTGATGTTGTTGTAGCAGTTGTTGTGACAGCGATAGGGAAGGTGTTATATTGCAAAATTTCCAACCATGCCTTAAAGTGATTTATTTCGGAACAGATTTTGAGGTGATATTAACCTATACAAGAGTTACACCTTATCATTGTACATAATAAGCCATAATCGGGATTTCGCTCAATTCCTGTCGTGGAAATGTTATTTTTATGATTATGATTACTGGCTTTAATATGTAATATAAGAAAGTATTAATTCATAGATTTAAGCTTGTAAGTATGTAGTCCCAATACAAATTGTTGAAAGGCCATTTGGAGTCACAAGGATGTATATTATTATAATAGACACAGATCGTACTTTATTTTTTAAAATAAAGTCCTAATTCACTCGAACCTTTTAACACAATTACCAGCTAGAAGCCAACGGAAAAATAATAAATTGAAAAAGATTTCGTATTCTAAAATTCGAAGACTCAATTATATGTTTGTTGGGATATATTTAAACTATATGTATGTGTGCGTAAATTATTTTATTTTAAAACATGAATTGAAAGTGATTTTTAAGTAAAAGCTGCGTCATTTATTGTTGTTTCTTGTTTATCATCCACACAACAAAAGCAACAACAAATTTAATACACAAACAATTTTTATTATCATAAATATGTGAATGTATTCATGTGTGTGTGTATATATATGTAAAAATGTATAAGTGTAATATTACAAATTGTAAGTGTGAACGGGTTGTGATTTTTTATTTAACATTTTACATTCACTTTTTGTATGTTAAAATCATGAACCGAACGAATAAAGTGAGAAAGAAAAAAATGTGATTATTGTTGCTGTTCATTGTGTAACATTTGCTACAAATTGTCTTGTACAACATGTTGACACTCTTTTAGTCCTTGTTTCTCTTCTTCTTTCTGTGATGCCTCCACAAAAGTTACAAGTAGAAAAAAGCTATAAGAAAAGAACATGTTACATTTATAGTCCTGAAAATGAACTAATTTTAAAATAAAGAGAAAATTTATTATCAGTTGTTTTCTTTTTTATTTATTTTTTTCTTTAGAAAAGTGGTTTTAAATTAATATTAAGCATATGTGTATTTAAAAAGGGTTTATAGTATGTATATTGCTTGCAATGTATGTGTAACAGTGACACAAATCGAAAATTTATCATTTTCTCATAACTTAAAACTTTCATATGTTTTAAAAGATTTAGAGCTTAAAACTAAGGATAATGCGGTAGGAAATAAACATCTTTCACTATAATCTAAAAATCGGTAAGTACACGTTTAATTCAAATCTTTAGTACTGGATAATTTCAAAAATCTTTATTGAACTACTATAAATAATAAATAAATGATTTATAAATAATTTTGCATAATTTGGATGATAACCTTACAGTCCAAAAATATCGATAATTGTTAATTGCATTGAAGTTTATAAAAAATGGGAAATCAATCACTCAAAGTTAATAGTGAATGATTACGATTATTTCTCTCTAGTACACTCATTTCTCTCACGTTGTCTGTGTGTTAGCAAAAGATAGTGATCTATATTTTAGTGTCTGGTATCAAAGCTCGAAGTTTAACCTGAGAATAAAGTGTAGTATTACATAATTCTTGCTTAAACTGGTAGTTGTCTATACTCAAGTCGTGGGGTATATTGCATTCTAGTTTTGACTTTCGATTTTTCTGTGCAACAAATTTAAAAGTTTTGTTAGCTGAGGTCGCCTTAAAATGCACAGGTTAATCTTGAACATAATTTTCTCTTTTTTTATTGTGTGATTTTTTTGGAATTTTCGGTGGCAACGCTACCCGAGCTCTCGACGTTAAGCTGACAGAAGGTAACAAAATTTGAATTGAAAAATTTCGACTAGATAGTATTGTATTGGTAGCTCGCCAATTTTACTTAAAGCTCGTTTAACCGATTGTGATGGAAAGTTTATTATGGTACCCCGGGAGTCAAGGGCCAATAGAATTTCGGTTTCAGCCTGACTGTTGGTGCGACCCTTTAGGAAGCCTATATTTTACTGTATTTAACCGAGAACTTTACTGTAAGATGGACTGAGTTTTAAACTACAGCTACACTTTACACAGTCAAGGGCAGATAATGAGTGCAGAATTGGAAATTAAGTTGCTAAGAATAGACAATACTTACTTGGAATCAAGACTCATTTGTCTGAAAGTGAAGGTTATTTCTTCTAGAGGTTCTTTGTTTGATATTTAAGGATATGCGCCGTGTTCAAAGCTTTAAAGTCATCATTCCTCATAAGAGAATCTGGATATTGAAATTATATGCTGCCAATAGATTTATCATTATAGAAATAAATAATAAATCAACTATTAATGTTCAGTTGACTTACCGTCCAAAAGTGTTAGTTCACTGCTGTTCAAAATTTTTAGGTTTATTTAGCTTAACAAATATTTACATCTTAAAACAGCAGAGAGGACAAAGGTATATTAAAGTTTCTAACCTAATTCTGATTACAAATAATATAGAATTATATTATATATCAAAAAGAACTGAAAAATTTGAATTGATTTAGATAAAAGTCGAAAATCATTTATTGACTCTAAGTTTTCTAAAGAATTGAACAGCGAAATTCTAATAAACATTTCGTTCTTAAGAAATTCTTACAAATAAGAAAAATACAAACAATTAAAATACATTTTCTTAGCAGAAACTAAATTAATTCTTATTTTCCTGCTGCTTCAATAGTTTTTCGCAATATCCGCTCATAATATTAGATTCGTACGATATCATTCAATTCAATTTAATTATATATTTTTTGCATTTGTACAGAAATCTTTCAGTACTTAATCCCCCTTTTTTTGTTTCCGGAAAATATATTTACAATATTTGTCATACGTTTATGTATGTGTATGTATTTGTGTAAGTATTTATATTGATATTATTATGTCTGTCTCCGTTTGTTTAACAAGTTTCTTTTGTTTTTCTAATAAAACTTTTGCTGGAATAAAATAGATTTTTTTGTTTTCGATTTCCGATGTCAATAGGAAATGTACGTTAATTGAAAATTTAATAAATGTCAATGTATTAATAATTCAATAATACAAAATAAATGCGAGATAAGCTTCTTTTTTCCTGTTGACACACACACATGCTATTTGCTGTTTGCAATTAAGTGTTTAGTTTGGGGTGAGAAAGAGAGGAAAGTGAGAGTCTGGATACTAATTTTTTGGTTCATTTGAAATAAATTTAAAATAAACTAAACATATGAAACCATTTTATTTATGACACTTTAATTTCTGATTCTTCTAAGCCCATGTTATCCAAGTGAAGTTATAGAAGTTAAGAAAAATTTCGTGAATAAAAGGAGTTACCGGTTCTGCTTTGGAAAAGCTCAGAATTGGCTTCATTTTGAACCAATAATCATATAGGAGTATAAATCGAAACTGTAAAAATCACTGTACCTTATATGGGAGCTATAACGGCAAGAAACTTATATGGGAGTTATAATTGAAGATAGACCTATGTTCCCGAATTTTTTTACACATATTAAAAGCTGAAAACTGAAGATGTTTGTAAGAAACAACATGGTCAAATTTCATTAAAGTTTTATTGTGGGGCAGTGCACAGTTAGACAGAATATTTTTTTAATCGGCTGGATAAATTGACATAAATGACCCATTGTGGCTCCATGGGAGGAGTTTTAGAGGTGGCATGGTCATTATTTTTTTTTTTAGAGCGTGCACATTTTTTATTTAATTTCAAAACCGTACCTCGTGTAATTTCACACTGCGGCTGTGTGATATTAATCTTAATTTGAATAATAATATTATCGTAATATGATTTATGAGTTTCAAAGTGATATTTAGAATGGTGGTTGAACGGAACCTACGAGAAATAATGGACCGATCATCGTATTACTCGGCATATCGATTTAGATTATTATAAGACTTATTTAAAAAAAATAATTAATCGTTTTAAAGACTACAAAATTCATTCTGGGGGACATTTGTATGAGGTTTATAAGAAATAATGGACCGATCATAACCACTTTCAGGGGTGTAGGGTGTAATAAAATTCTATATATTGATATGAAAACTAAAGTATGAAAATATAACTAAAAATCCCACAAACAATAAGTTTAGACGAAATAAGTTTATCATTTTTTTAAGGTTTCATAATATTAAAAAAAGTTTTTTAGAATGAAAATTCAAATTCATTATAATTTTTGCAATTAAATCAAAATCTCTCAGTCAGTCAGTCATATGGTGTTTAGTTTAGTATTTTAGTACATGAATAAATATGATGGAAATTTTCTAAATCAGTCTTTTGTTTGCTTGTATGTGTTTTATAAAAATATAAAATGAAATGTATTCTATTTATTATTAAAAAACTTTTCCAAAAAAAATATTAAATTTTACTTCTAAATCACAAGCAAAACAAATAAAAATAAAAATCAAAATTTTAATAAAAATATTTTATTAAAAATATTTGTTATTCTTCTTTGCCGGGAAATGAAAAATATTTCAATAATTAAGTAAAAATCACTAGAAGCAATGTGTATGTATGTGTATGAACATTTTGTTATAACACCAACCGCCATTTAATTAATGACAAATTTATGTTAAATGTCTTAAAAAGTTTGCAACACATGATGCAAGCAATTACAACAATGTAAATTTAATAAAACGAGACGAACGAAAGGAGTGTATTTTTTTTGCTCATGCACCACTACAGAGATTATATACAGCGAAAACTTCTTTAAATTTGCTTTTGCACATTGGGATGACATGACTTAAATGTGACTATAAAAACGAAAAATAATATTTTCCATTTCTGATGAAATTTTAGTAGATGGACTCATCCTAGCGACTAACAATTAACTCTTCACTACCATCATAAACAGAGGATAATTGTATCAAGAACTGAATACTAACCGCTTTCTTTAAGACTACAGTCCATTTGAAATTCCTTCGATAAATTGTTAATAGGTATTATGGTACACACAGAAAAAAATTAATGTAAAATTATTTTTAACTTTCTTCAGTATGATTTTGCTTCATAGATAAAAAGTGATTTTTTTTTGAAATTTTATCGTTGTATAATTTTAATATATAATATATAATTATCGAAAGATTATAATTTGTACATTTTACCACAAACTTAAAAAAAATTAAACTAAATGAAAAAAATTATTCAGTCTCAAATCAACTATGTTAAACGTTGATTATGCTTCATGTTTTTTCTGTGTTTTATTTACGTTATTTAAAAATGTTCTGTGATTGGTTCATATGTTCATAACTAATTTGATATTCTGCATCATCGGGCCAAAATTATATATACAGAAAACTCTCTGAAATAAGAACCAATTCGTTCCAGGTGTAGATCAATTGTTTTTTTGTTTCTGGAACGTAAGAACGTCCTGTTTCTAAAGTAGTAATAAAGACCGATATCTTATAAGTCAATCTTAAGCAATATTATTGCTTTATAATAGAAATATATCAATTATTTGGTTTTATTTCATCAGACCCCCAAAGCTTTCAGATATCACATACATAAATGTGAGAAAAACAAAATCAATTAGATTTTTCCTTCTTTTTACATCAAACTATAAATCAATATACGACTTAGTGAATTAAAAATGTGCCGAAATACGAATTACAGGTTCAGATCCATAGTCTTCAAGAACATTCTTAAATTGTCTTTGGAAGCGATTCTTTGATAGGTACTTTTCTACAACTTCCACTAATCCGTTGAATAGAATGGCCGGCTGGCTGATCATTATCTCAAAGTCTCAACGCCTGAGGCTGGAAACATTGCATTTTTTACTGCGGAAATTTAAGCGATTAAAAAGGTCAAATCGGCAACTTTATATCACTTAAGCATAAACAAGTAATAGAAAATTTATTCCATTTATTTTCCTTTTAATAAAATAAGCTTAAGTATTTATTACTTTTTTGAAATTCGGCTTATTTTAGGGGAAAAAGAGTAAAACCTCTAAGTTGGCATTCAAATATCTACAATAAATTAAAAATATAAATTTAGTACTTTTTTTGAAACTCAAAACTTTGGAGGTTAAAATTGTTCCTATATTTGGTACGTTTTTCTTAAATATTTTTGCTTTACTTATAAACAAAATAATTCAAATACTTTTTGGTCATGCATTAAATAACCTTAGTCATAGCACATAGTACCAAATTTGGGGTAATAAGAAGGTATATTTTATAGAAGATATTTTTTCTTGAAATTAAAACAAGATTTGAATTGTTTGGATCATATATGTAAAATGGACATTTAAATATGCCGAGCATTTTGAAATTTTAAGTCAAATGATATGAAATAAGATATAAAAATAAATAAATGTATTTACTCTTAAATGAATAAAAAATAGTTTAAGGAAATCATGTGGTACTTTGCCTACTTTTGATTCTTCAGTATTTCGAATACTGCAACAAAAATCTATGAAAGTAAATTATAGACAATAGTTTCTTCCCATATAAGGATCCTTTCCAAACAGGGTTTGAGATAATAAAACAATTAAATATCAAGAAAGTGTTTCAGACTTTGGCATAATTAATTTAAATAAATAATTAAAACTTAAACTTGTGTTAAGTTTTATGAAAATCGGTCCCCACTATTTATATAATCAATGTCAAGTGTGGATCCATGTTTTGTAATATGTATCAGCCGAATACAGCATAATATTTAATCTATGTTCCAAAATCCTAAAACCTGAATATCGGGGTTATAATATAGTTAATGCAGATATAACCTTAATTTTTTCCTACATAAATCACCTTCAACCCAATGTGCCTTGCTGTACAATGACAATATTGAACCGTAAAGAAAACAGTGTGACGAAGCGAAAGGGGTTAAAAGAAATCAACATACAAATGGATTGTTTAAACGCAACACAATATTTCCAAAGACTTGAACATGAAGACATTTATATTTTATAGATATTTTTCTATTATTTTACTCTAAATACAACAAAATCGTTAAACGCATTTACAGACATTTACATTTGCAACATGGTTATTAAAAACATTTTACAAAAAAAAAAAAAAACAACAACAATACAAAACAATGAAATAAATTTGTTTTCAACACTTTGTTACAAGCGGCAGAACATTTAAAAGATTTCGTAAATTTGAAGGCAAACGAAATGAAAATGTTATTAAATGAAAAATAACAAAAACATAAATAGCAACAATTTTAACAAAAACCTCAAAATTCAATAACGTACACACACTCACATACAAGGGAATGAAAGAATACACTCAGCCAACAAACAACGACTTTAGAAAAACTTAGTTGTCGTATTTCCGTTTCCGCCAATACTCATATGTCTCTTATAGTATGTCGAACAGTAAAAGCAATTTCACATACTCACACACACACATACCAAAATAGTTTAAAAACTCAAAATGAAAATAAGGAGTGAGGTCGAAAAATGTTTCATACACGTTCTTCATTAAAACTTTTAACTCCAGAATTATTTGATTTTCTTTTTTTCGTTGATCAAATTCAAACAGTTATTATGTTTAATGTTAAACAAATGGAAATATACCTTAATTTGATGGAAATGAATGACCGAAAAAAGCGCTTACTTAAATTATTAAATATTTTCAACAAAACCCACCTTGGTCGTGTCCGTTCTTCTGGTATTCAGGGAGAAGGAATGGTCCACATGATGTTTACAAATCCAAAACGTGGAATGTATAAGAAAAGAGCACTCAACACATCCGAAGGGAAAGCTCAGCACTCGGACTATTTAGTGCGAAAAGTTAAAGCTAATTAAAGTTAAAGCTAATAGTTTAAAGACATATAACGCTCAAAAAGTTTAAAAACTAAGAGACCAAAAGTTGAAGTCAAGTTTACTTTAAAAAATAAAAAAAATTCGCAACTACCTGTTGAGGACCCGAAAGCAGTTCTTAGTATGGCAAGCAATATGCAATTGTAGCATCCAAGAGGCGGAAATCTACATTAAGGAATGTATACAAAAGAGGATATTTCTATTCATAAGAGTTGAAAATGTGTCCACTTCTTTTTGGCCTTACCATCTTGTCACTATGATAAACAAGCTCTTGAGTACAACAAGAACCATAATGTGGTATTTGTACCAAGAGAGACGAATCCATAATGCGTGTTAAATTTCAAACGGAAATGGGCTACATGTTCAAACAAAGTGAAGGCATTATATAATCGTTAACGAAAGGTTTTCAGAAAATTTCTATTAAATCACTGATTCGAATTATAAAAATATATTTTTTGTAAGTTTTGTGGTTTCGTTTTTATTAACATATACGTATATTTTTCGATCTCACTCCTTAATAAAGAAAATTAAAGAAAACATTAAAGAAACTACACACACCAAACACGTTCGGTATACAATCAAATAGTGTTCACGACAACAGAAACAACACCATCAGCATCCAGTCAAAAGTTTATAGAATTTCACAAGTTTGTATTTTCGTTGGCATTTTATATCGCAGCCCCTGTTATTGTTACATGTAGTTTTTGCGCAAAAAAAAAAATTAAAAAAACATATTTCGAGAAGTGCAGAAGAACGGTAGTCTTATAACAATTTTTCATATGTGGTTGTTGAGTAGGTAAGTGGTGGTTATGGATTTTTTCTTCTATTAAGAGCAGAATGAATTTTCATTTATTTATTTTTTTCCATTGACATGACAAATATTCAATTTGTTTCCATCTGATGGCAATTTTATGTTTCACTATGAAACATTTTAAATAATGAATAGAATTTTGTATTTTGCAAATTTTATACAAGTGAAATGATAATTGATTGTGAAAAACATTCAAAGGGAAAAACTTTGATCTGAATTTTAAGATATTAACGATGTATAAGAAAGCTATTAAAAATAAGGTTAAAACTTTTGGTTTTAGTAGTTCAACCACCCTTTTATGATTTGTGATATCTATGTTCACTTTTATTAATATAATTTAGTTGAATGGCATCTGGATAACTATATCGTTACTTATATGGACTGACATAGAATTTATCGATTATTTATAATTGTTTTTTGATCAAGTAGCTTTGCAAATCATGTCTGTTAATATATTTTATGTATAACAATGAATATTGTTAATCTGATTAGAATGTAAAGTAAATTGTAAATATTTTTGAAACAAACTCTAACTTGGTCTATAAAAAGTTGACCAAATATTCTAAGGTCTGCCATGAAACAGTTTCCAACGTTATTAAATACTACCGCGAGATTTTAGCCTTGTTCATGTCAGGCCAAAAGTTGGAAGACAAAAAGCTGTCAACACATTCGGTAGCAGGCCGATTAGCTAAGTTGTCGGGCTTTATGTTACAAAAAGTTAAAGCTAATGAAGGTTTAAATGTTCCTGAAAGGAATGCTGTTATAATTTAGAGGCCCAGAACAGAGCATGAAAATTTTAGTAAATTTTTCGAAATAAATTCTTGCTGCATAAAAGATGACGTGACGTATCTTCCGGCATATTTGTCGCAACTTGGTTTAAAAATCGTATGTTGCTAATGCTCGAGGGAATGCTGAAGAAAATTAGGACCAGAAAGCAGTCAAAATGTCCCAAAGTTTTTCGTATGGCAAGCAATATGCAGTTGCTCTCAATAGAGTCTAATTATTTGATCGACAGACACTATAAATTTTTGATCTCAGTCTTTATATTTGCAGATAGAGTTAGAGTTAATATATTCTACAAAAATGTACTGTTACGCCCAGCCCGTAACGATTCTTAAAACTTTATTTTGGCAATTTTGAATATTTTTCAATGGCCTATCACTTAGGAGACAACACTGGAGCAGCATAATTTTCACTGAGTATTATAAGTAGTTAATTAGGTTTCTTTATCCATACCCCAATTACTGCCGGGGATACAAATATAATACCTACAATGTTTTAATTTGTGTTTGCTACTTTCGCTCAGTGAAAAAGTTGTGTATTTCGTTGAGTTAACCATTTAGCAATTTAAGTTACCACATCAACTTCTGATGAAGCCACTGAGAATTTCAAGAGGTGGAAATTAAACAAGAGTGGCGACGACGACTTAAGTAATTCACGATCCATTTCTTCAAATTATTCGGTAAAGTGGAATGCAGGATGGAAGACAACTTTACTGCTGACTCTGCCGAAGGTTTTAGACAGGTTAACTGCTACCAGGATTCTTTGATGGTTGAAACTGCGTGTGATGTGAGTGAAGACTGCTGTTAATACTACTATAAACTGCATTTTGCGGGATCTACGTTGTTGACGAGCCTCTATAAGATGAAAAATTAGCTGGTGGAGGAGAAGAGACTTAAGAGTTTTCGCGATTGGTGATTGAAGGAAATCAGTCTATATGATTATCCTTCATACGCGTTTTTCACAGATTTTTGAATTCAGATGATGACACCTATTTTCCAAACTTTGGGCTTTATAAGGTTCTTGATTGACAGGACAAGATTTTTCAGCATCAACATTGATAATCCGCCGGGATTTGGTTTGCTTTGATGGCCTTTGCAACTTAATGTGGAGTGAACAATTGTGGTGTTCGTGAATGGAAGTCTGTAAAATTTGTAAATAATACTTCACAATACTCAACCAATTGCGTCAATAAATCAAACAGCTCGTGAACAATCCTTAGAATCGGAAACTTAATATCGTTAATACAATTCGCTGCTTTGGCAATAAAATGTGGACGCATCCCGGTAAGAATTTTGTGAAATTCCTCTCGATATCATAAGTTTCATAATTCCTACATAAGTATAGACCAGAATATGGTATATTATGAATTTTTATCCATCCAAGAATGAGATATTATTTTCTCTGGAACTTATAAAAATGTCTATCTTATTTCACTCATATTAAAAAACTCAATTGAATAAACTACAAACTTAGTAATTTGTCATGTTTTCCCCCCAAAAAAAGGAAAAACTTTAATTTTCGTTATTCTTAGAAATAAGTGTCAAAATCAAGTACCTTTTATGTATTTGCAAGAAAAAGAAAATTATAAGAAAAATGTGTGCAAAACCCCAGTTATTTGTTGTACATATTTCCACCATTAAATCCAAATAAGTATTCCCAAAACTACAAATATCTCTTAGTGAAAAGCCCTTAGGGTCACATATGTGATACCATTTGAAATGTGTCTAAATTTATATTAATATTTATTTATTTATTATTTTGACTTTGACATGTTATGAATATTGTTGAAAACACTTTTGGTGACTTTTGTAAACTGATACCAACTCACATACTTATTCACTAATATTTGACAGAAACAAAAACAGAAATTGCTCCATATGTGAGTTAAATACCAAAAATAAAGAAGAAGCAGTACAAAACTAGTGATTAGCTGATCTCATTTGTATGTCAAAAGAGCTAAAAACGCCCTTTTTATGCATAAAACAAAGTGCAGCAGTGGAAAAGGAAATTCAAATAAAAACATTTAACATTTTGTTAAAGCTATTAAAGGATTAACACAAGAGTCACTTTTCTAATTCAATTCAAATGGAATTATTTAAAAATATATACAAAAACATACTCCCAGAGCGAAAAGACTTTGAATGACTAACAACCATCCAGCCCGCCTAACTGTCAGTCATTTATATAAAAATAATGTTAAACGTCAATCCTGCAACAGAGTTTGAGTATCATTCCACATTTAATACCATCAAGAGGTGATGGTTGGTAGTGGCGGTGGTGGTAATGGTGTCAAATAGTTGAAATGTTTTTGTGGGTCATAGTGCATTTTTTTTGTCTTCTAGTATTTTTGAGCGCTTCCTTTAATTCTTTTTCATTTAGTTATTTTTTTCCTTTTTGGTGTATCTTTTTTTGGAACAAGCACTTCATTTAAACATTCATCAACAGAGAATTTTGTTTTTAACATGTTTCTAACATTAAAATGAAACAACATTTTTTTTGCAAAGTGCGGGTGTCAAATTGTTGTTCTGCTTTTTTCCTTTCTTCGTTTAGATCCTTCAGTTTTAAAAACACCAGACAATAACACAACATTGCAAAGGGATGATTTTTTCCGAATATTTCTTTTTGTATTCGACAACAGAGTTGCAAAAGAATTAAATACTTTTTCAATTGTCAAGTAAAGTTTTATAATTAATGCCTAAATCCGAAAGGTTTCATAATTGATTGGCAGTTTTTTTTATAAAACCAAAAATTATTGAGGATGATAGAAACATCCACATAACTTTTTTAGGATACAATAATGAAAATATTTTCTATTGAAATCGTAACCTTTACCTTAGTACTCAGATTGTTGTGCATTAAAAATAAAAGCGGGTAAGTTTTGAACGACAACCTTAAGCAGTCAGGCCTATACAAGTGTGTTATAAATTTCATTGGGTTCTATGTATATCGATCGATAAATTTTAACACACGTTAATGAAAACGAAACCACTAAACTTAATTATTTTTCGTTTTCTACAACGCACTTCTATTCGCAATTATTATGTTGAATTTAATATGAATCCTTAAAGCCGATCAAAAGTTACAAATTAATTTCCCAAAAAGTCGATTTTGTCCCACTGTCCCAAAATTAGTTATTGTATTAATTTTGAATGTTTACACTTTAAACAGTCTGTAGTTCTGATGAGTATTAGGAATATGTATCGTTTATGTATTTAGCACTTAAATAGTTTGCTTCTCCAGAGAACTACTAAGAGATATTCTAATGTGTAGGAATATTTTTTTGATCTCTTAAAAGAAAAAACTTTCACTTCTTTTAAAAAATTCATTCCTTTAGACTACAACAATTGTTGTTATTCTGTGATTGTAATAATGTGGAAGTAAATTGAAACAGCTTGTTTGCAGCACTAAGCCAAATTGCTTTAGTGGATTTATGTAAGTAGTCTTCTATAGATGACGAAAAAAATAGCACCAACAAAAAATTACTTACTACTGCTACTGCTACTATTTACAACAACAAAAAAGAGGGCGTCAACAACAACAAAATTTGTTAAAAGAAGTTGTTAAAAAATCTAGAAAATTGAGATGAACACAGATGTGTCTCAAAATCCAATGTAAATTAAAAAAAAATAATAATAATAAAATGAAAACAAGACAAGACTCAGGAAAACATTTACATTTACAAACGAACAACAAGAACAACAGTTTAAGGGGTTGTTAACTCTAGTTTTGAAAAGTGAGACCAGATTTTCATCATATTTATTTCAATATAAATAAAAATGATTGACATCCGTCGCATTTAAAACAATGTCTAAGGATTTATTCTCAATTTAATTATAATGTCAGACAACAAGAAATCACGATATACAAATTTCTATTTGAAACATATGAAAAACAAAAAAGAAGAAAGAGAAGAAGAATGTCATAAATATGTCATGACAATGTCACCTGGTTGTCTTGTTTCAGAAAAACTAATGGATATTTAATATTCGAAATCAAAAAAAAAAAAAATAAAAACATAAAATACGATTTGAAAATCCCTTTACGAAAATAAATCAAATCATAAAAATAAAATTCAATACAGATTTCAAATTGTTTTGCAATAAAAATTCAATAAAACTAAAATCATTCCCAATACGATTTTAAACCATGTTAATGTATGTATGTGAGTCTATGCCCGTAGATCTCATGAATAAACACATACATACATACATACATACATACATACATACATACATACATACATACATATGTATATTATTAAAGTTGTAGTTGTTGTTTGTTATTGAAAAAAAAATAAAATAAAAATCCATTATACTTTTGGGTCCACCAAAACAACAATTGTCATAAAGTGTTTTTCTTTTTTTATATTTGGC
Organism: Cochliomyia hominivorax; assembly: GCA_004302925.2. NCBI lineage: Eukaryota > Metazoa > Arthropoda > Insecta > Diptera > Calliphoridae > Cochliomyia > Cochliomyia hominivorax. The sequence continues at coordinate 58,471,801 of PYHX02000413.1, forward strand.
TCCCAAATCTCATTTGTTCATACATGTGTACGTATGTAAGTATGCATGTACATATGTATGTGTTTCGTTATGACACCAACTTACTAAATTTTTGCCAATAATGTTTTCATATGAAATCCAATAAAATATCTACCGCTACTCCTGTTACTCCTTCCTGACCCCATTAACCCCATCTATCTTTAAAATGCTTAAATCCATTTATATTTGTAAATGAGTGTGTGTGTATATTGGTGAGCAAGTGTGAGTTGGCATATGGCGGTACTAAAGTTTAGCTGTAAATCACAATTTCCTGTAACTGTTGTCGCCGTATTTTTAGTGGGCAATTTTGTGGTTGTCTTGTTGTTGTTTTTTTCTTCTTGCTATTGTTGCTGTTTGTTTGGCAATTTATTATGTTAAAGGAGTCTTCTTTTAAGGCAATAATGAATATCCTTCCGTTCTTTATTCCAAAATTATATTGGGGTGTATTGATTTAGTTTATATGTGTAATGGGAATGCAAACTTTCAGAGTTTTTAAATGGATCTAAGAAATTCTAAAAGTTCGATTATTTTTATTAAATTAGATTTTAAAGAATTAAAAATAAATAAATTATATATTTTTCTGATAATGAAAACTTTTGGAAATTTTCATCACATAGAGAAGAAAAAGTATGATTAATTTTTAAAGTTAAAGTTTAAACATACTAACCTGTCTCCTCTCTTCTTAATAGTAAGGAAACTAAACTTTGTTTATACTTTGAAAATACCCATCACATAGGGTAGTCATAATGGAGAGACTTACCCATGTCAGTAGACCACAAGTGGAGTACTAACGAAGGATTACTATCCCTCTATTGTGATAGCGTCTGCGTTTTTCCCTTTAATTGCGATAAGGCACATAGTGTGGAATGGTCCTTCTGCTCCTGTGAACCCTGTGCTTGTAAGTTTAGTTTCCATCTGAATCCTCAAGTGTTTGTTCACATACTACCCAATTTGTGGTCTGTGCCTGCTCTTAAGGGACGGCAGCGTTTTTAAATCCTGTCGATTAAAACTTCTGTCCTCGCTGTTGCCAAGGAGGTTACGACTAAGTGAAGATATGGGGCAGTTTGAATGTGAGTGTTGTACAGAAAGGTGAAGCGAAGGAATTCACTTATCTCTTTCCATCGCCTCTCTGTCGATTCCGGATATACTAAATCTCTTTTGGACAAAAATGCAGCTGACAAGACCACGACCAAAAGGAGTTCCGCTTACAGTTCATTAAGATACTTGGCTCCAAGTAGGTGGCTCCTAGAGTTGTCACATATCCACCCTACACCAACCTCATTCTTCTGCTATAGGTAGATTGGTTGCTAAACGGCAAGACACCTCAAGCTGCTGACAATCCGTCCAATTCCCAACAACTGCCGTTGAGCAGGCCTTACACAGAAGTGACAAAAAATCATCTCGATGAATGCTTTGCGTCTGTGCTAAATCTGGCAATTGGAAAAGTTTAGGAAGGTTCTACGCTGGACGTGGTTCTAGTAAGCGTACGCCTAGATCAATCGCCGTCGTCTCAGTCATTGATACCAGTGGAAAAACTACAATTGAGCCATTGGAAATGAATTAGCCAGAGAGGGTGTGACTCTTGGTGAATAGCGTATAGACCAGCTGGTTGCTCTGACATGCTTTAAAAAATGTTTTGAGGGTAAGCTTTATGGAATAGTGGAGATAAGGTGGTTAATGTGTGGTGTCCGTACAACTTTTGTAGACTCTTTGTTAAATATAATGGGCGAGAATGATGTGTCTTGTGAAAAATGTCCTTGGACCAGGGGAAGTGATCCCCCCATACAAAGCAAATAATGCCATTCGAATATCTAAAGAACTATAACAACAAAAGTTCTAAAGTTTTACTGGACAAAATGTAGGACAGTTTGGTTCAAAGGAAGAGGTGCAAATATTACATAAAATTTTGGAACGGACTGACCAGATTATATACATTTTCTTATATACGTTGTGATTTGTGAAATTTCTTCCGAGATCTTGGACAGCGAAGAATGTCTTGTGCAGCAAAGCGCAACAGCTCAATATTGTTTCAGACTTTCAATAATTTTTATAAGAACTTTTTGGGCGTTTCAGTACCTCACTTCCTGAAATATTTGAATATTAGGAAATTAGCTAATTCTGAATTAATATATTTATTATGGTAAATTTAGCCAAAAACCAAATATTGATTTTTATTTGTCAACAGGAAAAAAGAATCAAATAAATAATAATTAATATTCGCTAGACATTGACAAATCATGTTCATATTTATTATAGACTGCCAAACCTAAAGTAGACAAACATGACTACAAACATTTATACATATAACAAGTAAGAATGTTTTGTTTGGCAATGCCGAATCTTCAATACCCTCCATCACAAATGCGCGTGAAGTAGATACGTTTTATACATAAACGCTCACACATACACTCACAAATTTAATTCATATATAAAAATTTTTCTTAAATATAACACAGGAACATTTAATGAGTCAAAAAGTTGGGGTTATTTTTGGCTATAATTTTTTTCCTACTGGGCCGATTTTGATTTTGAAGTAAATATAATTTAATATTTTTTCATTCCAATTTGTTGATTTACAATTTACAACTTCAGGAAAGTTCTTCGCTTAATTTAATGGTTGCCTCGGATATTGGTATATATATTTTAATACACTGAACCGATTTTGCTGGTTTAAATATGGTAAATATGAAACTTCTCAGGACTATAGCAAATACTCAGGTCAAATTTCTTTGAGATCTGTCAATTATTGTGGTTGTGAGCGTGACAACAACAGACAGTAAGGCGGACAGACAAACAGACGCACATAGCTAAATCGAATCAGATTTTCATCTGATGCAAGAATATATATACATTATATAAACTAAGATGATCCCTACGCAAAGTTAATATACTCTCTTCACAACTTGTGGTGGTAGTGTAGAATATTAAAATCCATCTATCTGGCTGACTATATTATATAAACTCTTACATGTACACATCAATACATTCAAAAATAAAACATTGTTTCAACATGATTTAGCTTTTTTCAAACACTTCATTATGGTTCGTACTAGAAGCAAAAAAAAAACAGAAATTAACATAACTTTTGCTAATATTCACTCTAATTCGCAAAAACCAACAATAACAAAAAAATTATCACAGCAAAAGCATATTTTCATGTTCGAGTGCATTAATTTTTTTTCTGATAAACACACACACACAGACAGACAAACATTAATATGTACGTAGAGAGTTTATCTATGACTACTTGTCATGTCATTAATGTGTACATGACATATTTGTATATTAACAAACACCTACACAGTTACATATATATTATGTATATACGCAAATGTATACATATATTTGCAATTAAGTTTGTGTATTTGTGTATGTACGCATTTTCTAATAACAATGATACAGTGAAAGTATGTGTTTTGAAAAAACTCTACTTACAGGAAGTTAAACAATTGTTAACAAATTGATACATACAAACACACTTCAATCTATAAATTGTGAATGAATAAATGTTTTCTAAACTTTTTCCATACACTTACATGTATTGACACAACAACAACCACCGAAAGAAACGCTAACTTGATTTCTCCTCTCATCCCCATAAATGATCCAAACGCAAAAAAGCTCATATTCGTATTCATACATGAAACAAACAAAAACAATAACACGCACTCAGTTTATAATAAATAATGACTGTAAGTGAGTGAGTGACTGAATGAGTGTGTGTATGTGTTTATGGCAGTGATTTTAAGTTTATTTATGCACTAATTTCAAAATAATAGTTTTTGTCAAAACTCCATTCACTCCAAAATATTAATTCGAATTTAACGCATTTGAATAGAGTTTGGCGTAACACATGCACACGATACGATGCGATATGTTTCTCACATATAACAATGTGAACATAAGTGTGTGAGTATTTGTGTGTTTATGACATAATTTAATAAAATAGAGTAGCGGAAAATAGACGACCGGAAACGGAAGGGTAATGTTATGCTCGTATTTCGCAAAAAACAATGTTTTTTTCTCTTGTATAAATTAATGTATAAAAGTATGATGATTTGTTTTTATTATTTTGTTGTCTGTTTTGCATGTGTCGCAAATGTCAAAATGGCATTAACATACATGTGTATTTACTTACTCTTTGATACATGGACATTTATATAAAATATTCTATTTTAAATTTAGAAGGTTTGACTAAATCTCTTACTCCTTGAAAAATTTAATACTTTAATCATGTACGATTTAAAAATAGACGTAATAAGTTTCATTATAAACAAGTAAAATCTTATAGTCGGCGAAGCCCGATAGTAATACCCTACACTTCATTGTTAGTTGTAAGTGACAGCTATGAAAAATTTGTGAACGGCCCTCGTATAATATGCGTTTCTTATGTATGCTTATGTGTACAATAGATTATTATGTTACTCAAATTTATGTGAAGCTTATGCGTTTAAAAGAAAATTTTCCTGAAAATTTATATGGGAGTTAGAAAAAATTATTAACCGATCCTCGTATAGCGGTTCCGACTTATATTTATCTTAATTTGACTAAAAATGTTTACAAGACCCACGTGTATGTGCGATTTATGGTTTCAAATGATATATGGAAGGATGGTTCTATGGGAACTATGATAAAAAATGGACTGAATAAGACTTTTTTCTGCATTTTTTAATCGTTTCATATTTAGGAATTTTAAAATTTCATTAAAATATTTTCAAAACTGCGGCCTAAACTTTGCGAAAAAGCTTTGTATGGATAACCAGCTCCCCACCACCTATGGTGGTATAAGGTATAAAAATTTTCTTTAAAAAGATAATGAATACGAAACACATGCAATATTTTTCGGAACTTCAGCATATTTTCTCATTAAATACTAGAGTATGTATCGGTTAATCGAATAATATGGAAATTTGTTAAAGCTTTCATCACAAAACAATAAAATTAATAAATCACAAAAATAGCTTTAGAGTGGTAATGATTCTCCCATTAAATTAACTAAGTTCTTGTATTGTATGAATTTGTTCTACATTACGTTGATGAATGTATTCATCCATGTGTATTAAAGAAAAATAGATAAAAAAACTTCAAGATATGAGATATTTAAAGTTCCGTTTGTAAGGGGAATATACTACCCCTTGTCCTTTAAAAATTATACTTATATGCCAAATTTCGTGAGTATTCTTTATTAGTTATAAAAATATGCGATATTAAATATTTCGCCTTAAAGGGTCTCACACCTTCCCCGTGCTCTATACAAAAATTTACAGCACATTTAATTTTTTGCTGTGTTTTCAAGTCTTCATTATACAAAATTTTCAGTTTTATAGGTTACATCGATTATGGGTCTTTGAATTTATTTACACTCAACCTTAATAAATTATTGAAAAAAGCTGTTGACAGATACAGAAAACTACTTATAGTCGATTTTTAATAACAAAAATCAGCTCTCACGCGTTCTTGATCCAGTAAAGCTTTAAAGCTAAACATTTCGTGAAAGGATCATGAAATTTTATAACAAAGAAAAAAGCAACTGATAAAGCTAATATTGGTTGGCGACTTCATTAAATTTATATTTCCGTATTTTTATAAAATTACTTTATTTCATCAGAAGATGCGATAAATAAACATTAATTTCAAAACAGTTCTTTCCCATTAGGAGAACTTTTATTGGGTCAACACTTAGGATGCTTTATGCCATGTTAATCGCCCATGTTTACAAAAGAGTATTTAAGAAAGTCATTTGATTTCTTTAACTTTTTTATTATACCCTATACCATAAAAGGTGTATGGGGTACAATAGTTTATGAAGATCTTACACAAATGTTAGCATCATATTAACTTTTAAGCAAAAATCTCAAAAAAAAAAAAAAAAAAAAAAAAAAAATTATTTGTATTAAGTATTATCATTAGCCAATATTTTTGTTATGGTCGGAATTAATAGTTTACAACTTTCTCAATTGTTTCAGTTTAAATCTTGCTAAAGCACATATTTACTGAGTTATAGCAAAATAAAAAACTGCTTCATTTAGTAAAACGTCTCAATTTCAATTCAGGTAGAGAAGACAAAGGGAAAATTCGATATCGGAGTCCGCCAAAAAAAAGCACCGTTTTATTTCCGGGGACGTTTTGGCCCTCCATATGTTATTCTATATTGACTTAGAAATATCACTTCGATAGGTGTTTCAGCAAGACGATACCCAAAAGCACTTATCAAAGTCGGTGAAATATGAGTTATCAGCTAATGGGAACTTTTTTGAAATTTAAAAAGCAAAGTTTGAAAACAACGCAAAACAACTATTTCAACGAATCTTATGCAATATATACCTGTTATTGTTCTGAGAAAAAAACCAGCAATATCTGTTCACAATATAATAATATGTACACAGATAACTGAGGCAACCCGGTCAATTACTGGGAGAAGCTGCTTTCGTTTTGAACACTACAACCAAAATTCACTGTAGTACAAACGTACCAACTTCCATTAATGTAAATAAATGATTTGAATCTCTAATGATCGTCAAATGTCATATTATCGCATTGTCATATGATCAAACAAAATCATCATTTTTATAAAATATTCTCTCAGGACATTTTTACAAACAAAGTTTTTCTGAATCTTATGAGCTTTTCAACGGACTTTGATAGTTGACAATTTTGCTTACGATATAAACGAAGTCCACGAATGGTATTTTGATCTGAATATCTATTTTAATAAAAACCTTCTACATCAAAAGTCGTCTGTATGGCATATTTAGTTAAAACAGATTGAGTCGTTTAAGCTAATTTAGATATTAGGAGGTCATCTCAGACATTTGGGTTTTATAGAGTAGTAAACTCTTAATTAAATTGTTCGTGCAAACGAGATATAAGTAAAACCGATAATAAAGACAAAGTTCTTATCTGATAAAAATGGAAAATGTTTAATATTTCATACAAAGGACCCTTTGGATAACCTTAATACATTATCGACTCTGAATAGCTACCTCATTCGAAAATTGCATATGATACTAAGCTAAAACCCGATAAGTTTTGTCGCTCCAACTTTTATAATATACGATAATTAATATTTGCTATGCGTTTAAGTACCTTTCCCCTTGATTCTACCGGTCCTATATTTTGATCAGTTAACCAAACTCTTGAGAAAGTGATTGGGGTTGAATTTTAGAACTATTAATGTTATAGATCTTTACAAATTCGATTATCAACATGTTATTTGTATGGAGGTACCTCTAAAACAGTTCATTGAAAAAAGTATTGGGACCAAGTTTAAAAATTCTCGCTATTATAGTTCTTTTGATATTCGATGATCAAAATTTTCTTCGTTTGGGGGTTACCTCTTTTTTGAGCCTATTCGTCCAACATTTTGTCTAGTAAGACAGTTCCTTGAATAATAGATTTTTATATGTTACTTTCGGGTACATAGGGATCATTCTGTAGAAATTTCAGCAAAATCGGTACAGTGGTTTAGTTATTTGTAACTCTCAAACAAAGAAACACAGATTCATTTATATATACATATGATATAAATAAAATAAATTCATAAATTTGAATCATGGTGGAATAGGAATTATTTTCGTTATTCCCATTCCACTTCCAAAATAACAATAATTACATATTTACATAAAACATAACTTCATTAAATTAATTACATTTGAAAAATGTATGTTTACTTGTTGTATTTATTTAAATACTACATAAATGTCGATGTAAAATGTAAATAAATAATTTTAATATTAATTTTAACATTATTTATGTAATAATAACTCGACAAACTGACTACATTTATATAATTAAAACTCATGTACGCATACAACTGACAACAATATTTATTTACACTTTGTGTATGTGTATATGTGTGTATGAAATGAACCTGTAAAATAAAATTATATTTTTTAAAATAAACAAAAGGAAAAGCACGTGTATATGTATACATGAGTATTAATATATATATATATTATTTGTATGTATGTAAAATTTAATTAGACATTTAAAAGGACCTTTAAAACACAACATATTTTTTATATAAAAATCACACACACACATTCATACATAGAAAAATATTGTGTAAAATATTATTTACACTAAAACTGGGTGGTTGTTTTGGGTGATCCATTATTGGGACTATAAATGAAAACTACAACGGTCAGTAGAGAATGGTAAAAAGAGAGAGAGAGAGAGAGAAAAAACAAAACAACCAAGTTTATTGAAATGAGAAAGAAATGTTGATGGAAATTACTGTTTTTCAAGTTGACAACTCGAGATGAATGTAAACATTCATCGATGGCTGCATGTCATTTACAATTTGTTGTTGATGTTCCTCTGATGACGACAAAGTTCATGGAATGATGATATAAAAATACCTAAAATGAACATTATTAAATTGCACAAATAATAAAGACAAAATGAATACATCAAAGTAATGAATATTTACATAACTTTTTTCGGTTAAATATCATTAAATAAGAAAATAAAAATTTTAATTAATATAAAACATAACAAGTAAGAATGCTGTATTCGCCTATGCCGAATTTTCAACACCCACACCACCAAGCGTGTGAAGTAGAAACGTACATTCAAAGACGTATACAATGTTTAGAAGTTTTTCTTAAAGAAACACTTAATGAGTCATAATATTATTTATATATTTGGTTTTCCTTTTTCTTCTACTGAACCGGTTTTGTTTGGAAGGTTAATGTAATACATATAACTTATTGTAATGGCAAAATTTCATTCTCATTTGTCGATTTATAATTGACAATTTTACGAAAATTTTTTGTTTGAACTTAGAGATTTCCCTAGATATGGGTCTATATGTTTAAATATAGGAAATGAATTTTGCTAGTTTTACATAGAAAATGTCTAAGGACATTAGCAAATAATCTGGCCAAATTTCATTGAGCTCTGTCAATTTTTGAGGATGATTTGATGTAAGAATATAAATACATTATGTGGTCTGGGATGATTCATTCTTAGCATTACACACGGAATGACGAAGTAAATACATCCTCTTCACCGCTTGTGGTAGTGGAGGGTATAATAAGAAAAAAATTGAATTATAAAAATCATTTGTAGTCCATTAAAATGGTCGATGAGTTGGTATCAAAGCATTACACTCAGTTTGGCTGAACCAGCATTTGTGCCAATAACGACGCAGTTACTGTGATCGTAAATTCATAATTATCTAATTCTCAAATGTGTCTCAATTGAGTTTTTTCATACAAGGAATTTGGTTCTTCACACTAATATTTACTATATATCTACTGAATTGGTTACTTATACTTTAACCATATAACATATTTAATGGATAAAATATGCATAATATAGGATACTACAATATCGAACCTTCCACATTGAAACTGCCAAAACATTCGCCTAAATCTGAAACCATCCGTAAATTCTTTACAGATATCAGCTTACAAGAAAACGTCGAATAATATCTCTTTACATTAATAAAGCTGATGAACATTCCAATTGAAAAAATGTTTTGGGAATGACATTACATATATCATTTGTTTAATAACCATTAGAGTCTAAATATATAATTTATGCGTTCGGAAATGTAACGCTTGTTGAACACAAAATCAAACGCTAAAACTTGCTTTAATATTAGTTACACAATGAGTCATATGTCTATGTTTGAAGTCATCTGGTTTCATTTAAATATACATAGAATATAATTTTTCGACGTTACAAATGGATACATCATAACACCCATCGAATTTTAAACCGCCACCTCTGCACTAAAAACAAATGATTCATTTGAACAGAGCATTTAATGAAAATTGTGCAGAATCTTATCATTCATAATTACAGGACTTGGTCAGATGTCACTCAATTTTTCCAAAATCTTGAAAAGTCTTACACTCTATTTGGTTAAAAATTTAATGCAGAATGCTCCTTAATACTGCTTAAGGTTCGAATTGCTTTCATTATTTACTACAAAACCGTTATAGTTCTTTTAGGCGGAATCCACATTCGACCAGAGAGAAAGTAAAGGACGATATATTAAAGATTTTAAGATTTTTTCTGTCTCACTCTTTATTCTCAAAAAATATTTATTATCAAAAAATTAAATTATAATTTCATTTCATTTCGTTTTTAATCACAACCATAAGCAACACATTTTGTTAAATCAACCATAAAGAGACGAAATTTAATTAAATGATATTTTTCCTAAAGAAAAATAAATTACGACAAAAACAAAAATATTATGTCATAAACATCCTGTCCAAAAAAAGAAAAAGAAAAGTAATGTCATCATCTTTTGATTAAAATCTATGAAAAATTAACATGAACAAATTGTTGGCAGATAAAAAACCTGACGAAATAAAACTCTCAAGGATTAAAATAATAATCGAAGATGACGCCATTTTTCTATATAAAAATTCTTAACAAGAAAACAATTTTAATCCAAAGGAACTGTCAAAACGTGTTTAATATTAATCAAAATAGCTCCAGTTAAATTGACAGGTTTCGCTTACTTTGATGGTGAAATCGGAAAAAACTACCCTTTTAGTCCATTCAACAAAAGAAATAATAATAATTGTCAACTGAATTTTAATCAAAACAAATTAAATTTTTTTCTGTGTTTTCTTTTTCCAAAAGTTAAAAACAACTTTTAGCTCTTGATGATTATAATCTCATTAATAAAAATTAAGTTATAAAGATGAAATTAAATTAGAAAAACGAAGGGAAATTAATACATTAAATCGAAAAAAATATGAAATAAAAAATAACGAACCAATTTCCACAGTTGTTGTTTTTTACTGATAACAAAAATTAGTTTGTTCGCAATCATTCGAAATTAAACCACGACACGTGTGTTTAAACAAATTTTCAATTTTATATTCAATTTCAATTCCCCGTTCTATATTTTTTCATTACGCAACAAAGTGATGATGGGAATTAGTGGCAAAATGTATTCGATATTCACTAAAATGCTAAAAGAGAAATACTTATGAAACAATAATAATTTCATAAAGCAAAAAAGTAGCAACAAATAATACATATTTATATTTTTGGTGATAAAAACATGTGATGACAATGATTGTTTTCTATTCGCACGCTCCTATTCCACAAACACACACACACACTTGCTAGATGAACACTATCTACTGATAGAAAAAACAACAACCATCCAAGTTATATCTATACAGAAAGGGAGAGAGTAACTTAACGTAATGCATTGCATACTGCACAATTTTATCTAATAAGGACATAAAATAGATTGTAAGTGGTATTTACAAAATACCGTTATGACTCTCCGTTCTCATACTCATACACATTTTTTATTTACATTTATTCTACTACAATGTATATTTTCGTTGACAAACGTTGATTCTAGTTAATAGTTACCCACGTTCCAAAAACAAATATTTACTTTAACTAATCTGTCATTTAAAAGTCACACGCGTGAGAAATGTAAACAAGACGCTTGATAAATCAAAACAATTTCATCAGCCACGGAAAAAAAAAGAAAACACCCTCTCTTTTACGTTACTTTGTTTTTGCTTTTATCCTTCAGCAAGCAAGTGTATTTTTATAGGAAAGCAATAACAACCCTCTCCTCTTTCTCCCTAAGCACTTGATTTTAAATTCATTCTTGGGTGGGTGGGCAAAGTAATTTCTAAAATGGATATCATATTGAATATCAAAACCATGTTTGTAATTTCAGCGCTCAAAAGAAGTCGAGTTTGCTCAGAGAGTCTACCCAAAGCTTGTTATATAATTAACCTTCCATAAGATATTTGTTAGTTGTTTTAGTCAATGTATTAGATACATTATATGTGCACAATAGATATAATCAAATTGGGCTCTTCAGTGGAATTGTAGTTAGATTATGTTTTAAAGAAGATATTTCGACTGAAATCGTAAAAGAATATTTCTACGATGTTGAGTTCCTTAGTAACCTAAATAAGCGATAAAGTGACAGTAAGTTGAATATCATCGACTTTTCAACAGATCCTCAGAGCGAAAAAAAGGGTAGGACAGACCAACCTTCATACTCTTCCGATGATGGGCGCTTAAATAACCAAACTTTTTCGAGGAATATAGATTTTTTATTGAACTCAACAAATCGAACGGCTGGTGACTTTTCTCTTTCACCGGCACATTTTAATCTTAGCGGATTCCTTAACAGTCAGAATTGCCAGAAAAACTACGATTGGATGTTGAAAATCCGATGTTAATCGAACTTTTCGTCATCGGTTTCCGAGAGTGATGTTTATAAAATCACAAAGAACTTCATCTAACGGGAAATATGAACATAAAGTTCTAAAAATATTGTGCCTCTTAGCACGCAGCTGTGTAAACTTACCTATCGTTCCAGGATAATATAGATCGAATTCGGTGTAACCAATGAACACGAGAAAGGGAAATATTAACTTTAACTTGCAAAATGTTCACAAAGAAGACTTATTTATTCTTTAAAAATATCACTTTTTCATAGATTTTGAACCTAATTATGAAATTACACCCATCAACTCCAAGACTAAATCTCCTAAATTACTTTTTCACCACCCCAATAATTTTCACTTTATATTTGAATGACAATACTTACAACTTCTTTACCATTATAAACCCATAATGTCAGTAGCAAAACAACATCGAAAATTCTATCAAAGTGGCCAACCGAAAAAAGTTAGAATAACAAAGATATTGAAACAATATTAAAACAAATATACATATCGAAAGAACAACATAAGTCTTGGAAGGCGTACACACATACATACGTTCACTCAATGACATGCCTTCATAGTTAAAATGTCCTTTGGGTATGTTTTCTTTCCTAACCAAACAAATACTTGTTATATGAGTGAGTAAATTCAGTGAGTGTCTGGGTCTTGCAAACAATTTCAGATGATGTTTTAAGCCTTAACACGTGTTTTAGTTTTGTTTTTCTTAATAAAATTGTATTCATAATTCAAAAATGTTTGAAGCTAAAATATTCATGAGGATTTAAACTGTTTTGACTATTTTACACTAAAATAATGTTGGTACAATTTATGATTATTTTGCTTTGTTGTTTCGAAAAAGACTTCTATTTCATGATATATGTGAAATTATTGTTTATGGCTTTTAATATACCAAATTTGGAATATATTTAATAAGGTGAGATTTTTTTTTGAAATTTACTTCTTATAAAGGAAGTTTTTCGAATATGATTGTTAATATTACTTTTTGGAAATTTGGTCGAAACTAAGTATAAATAAAGATTTAGATCTGGTACTGTTTAAAATCTTGTTGGCTTTAAGCAAGTTGGAAATCGTATTTGAAGATAAAAATTTTAAGTTTATTTTCTGCGAGTGTTATCGTATAGACCGTTTTATGGATATATGATCTGTTGGGTGAGTTTAAAGATCCTAAGGACTGAGATTGGTAGGATTGGCAGGATAAAGGTTGGGATTGCAAGGCTGTCATATACTCATTTCGATCAAGTGGTACGCACTTTGAATATTCTTACTTACTTTCCTCGGGAGAGACTCCAGTTATGTAATATTGAATTTCGCATGAATCCTCCGATGATATTCAAGAAGGTATTATTTACTAAGTATTTTGAAATGTTCCTTAACAGAAAGTATATTCGTCTCCTCATGTAGATGGTATGTTGTGGTATGGATAAAAAAACCTTATGATGAAGGGCCTTATTCCTATATCACAGTTTATGCGAGATTGCACCCAATATCTCCTGCTCGTTAACAGCCTGAATTTGGACTTCATCGACTGAGTTGTCTAAACTATTTTTTACATCCTTTATCAAGGTTATGATGAGTGCTGCTGTCGTCTTTGAAGAAATGTTGATTTCGCTGAGATAATCATTTATTAAAAGGTTTTTAAGAAACAAATGTTTGTATTATTCAAAACCATTGAGATACCAAGAATTCTTAGATTTAGTCCTGAATCAAGCTTCGAAGGTTAGATAGATTTTTTAAAATTGTTTAAGAACAGGATATTGTTCTTACTTTTATTACTTACATCGGTCCAAAAATTAAGGAACATAATTTTTTTTTTAACAATATTTCATGTAGGTGAGCAAGTAGGTAGGCAGACTTAGAAGAGAAAGCCGTTTTAGGTTTCATATCTGGACTAGGAGTATCTATAAGAACTCCGTTTGAAAGGGTCAAGTTTAGGATAATACCGTTGCACAATATGTAATATTTAATGGTTTCAGTGTCTTTCCTACATGTACTGCATTCGTTTACATCAAATACGCGATTGCGATTTAAATGTTCCTGTAGAGCGGAGTGTTCAGTGGGGACTCACATTTCCCAAGTGCAGAATATCCATTGTTTTTCTCTCATCTGGTTACAGTCACTGTACTCTCATATTTTTACCAACTATTTCAATATTGCTCAGAGGCGTTGTAGTTGTAACAGTTTGCTTCTTTGCTGTGATGAAACCTCCTTGTTGTTCAATTTCGGTTCATGCAAAGAAGCGGCTGTCGCAGGAATTCCATCGCCCTTTCTTGAATACCTATAAGTGTATACCTATTGCTTGATATTCAGTACGATGAATGCTATCAGATTTTTTAACTTATTTTCGGCAAAAGTCTGGCATTTTAGTCAATATTGATCAAAAAGCGCGAATTTCTTGCTTTGTTATCTCATCTATTAAAAAAAGTCCAACCAAGTCAATGAATGAACATTCGTGATATGAATCCAGTTTCAATACTGACAAAGTCAGGCATAGTATATTTAAGTAAGATCACCATATACAATCTATTCGGTTAAATATTATATAGTTTTCCATCTTTTCAATGTCATATTGAGTTGAGTTTAAAAAAGGGGATACCTTTCATTCCGCTAAGCTCACTTTTTCCCAATTTTAGAATATCCATGATTTTTCTTTCATCTGGTTAAGTAAGTTTACCAACTAAATACCTCTTTGTTCTATGTGAATTTACAGCCTGTTCCTGAAGCTTGAATTTCAGAGTGATGAAGGGCATCGGATTTTCCAAGCTTTCATGCGGCAAAAGCTTTATTTAATTTAATTGCGAAATTTCAATGCAATTCAACCATCGTCAAAATATATCGACGATTCAGGTAAGACCACCCAATACAGCCTATTTTTGTCTTCTACTTATAACAATCAAACAGTTTTATATGCATTCACTTTTCTTATACCCGAAGCAAGCTTCCGAAGACCGAATAATCAATCGTTAATTTCAGAATAAAAATTGTAAATGAACTTCAATGAATTTTCCAATTTCACATTCCCACAAATCACTCCCATGACCAAATTACTTACATTACGAATTACTAACGTTACCTTACTACGCCTAATTAAGAAACCCTAAATTTCCCAATGAAACACTAATACGCTCGATAAATAAAACAAACAAAAGGAGACAAACAAAAACAAAAAAATGAAATAAAAAAGATTAAATGTCAATTTAACTGTGAAATGTAACAAAATGTAATAAAATGCAATAAAGTCGGAAAACGTGTCAAAGTCACAGCTTAAATACACACAACCAAAGTCATGAGAAATATTAAAAAAGATTCAAAATTAATACAAACTCATACAAATACAAATCTAAATTCATGGTTATATTTGTTAGTAAATCAAAAGTACATTGAATGAATGAATGAACGAAAGAATGGTGGTTGGGTGGTATTTTTATGTTTAGAATGTCCTGGCCATCAATAATTATTGTGAAATAAAACAAATAAAGGACGACGTTCCATATTTACACACTTTCAAAAAGTTGAATTTGATTATGACGATGATGATGATGATGACGCTGATGACGATGACTAGTGATATATAAAATGAGTAACCAAATAAAAAACATTTGTTTATCAAACAAGGGTGACTCTGTTATAATACTGAAACTGCCAAAGAGACATTCAAACTTGATCATACTTATCCGCAGTGCAATGTAACGAATTCGTAACTCATAATCAAAAAAGAGGGTTGATTATTTATTTGATTAGTTCTTAGTTATTTTTATGATGTTAGTTTAAGGATTTGAATTGGGCAAACAAACTCGTAATAAATATGTTCAAACAAGTAAGAATGCTATATTCGGCTATGCCGAATGTTCAACTCCACACATAAGATTTCGTACATACACTCACAAATGTATATGGCTATAACTTTTTTCTACTGAACCGATTTTTATAATGATAAATTTTGCAATAGTAATATAATACATATAACTTAATTTCATTCTTATTTATCGATGTATAATTGACAATTTTACGAAAGTTCTTCGCTTGAATTTAGAGGTTGTATCAGATATCGGTCCATATATTTTATTATACTGGTTTTAAACAGGAAACTTCTCAGGACTATAAAAAGTATTGAAATTTCAATGAGCTCTGTCAATTGTTGTGGATGCAAACGTGCCAACAATAGACAGACAGCCGAATAGACTGATAGACAGACAGCCGGACAGACTGATGGACAGACATTCAGACGGACAGACAAGCAGGCAGAATATAAATATACATTAGCGTTACACACGGAATGACAAGGTAATATCTCCACTTCATCACTTGTGGTGGTGTAGGGTATAAAAAAAGAATTCCTCAAACAAGCACTCATTCATTCATTCATTCATTCATTCTCTCCTTTATAATAAAACTCACACTTCTAAATTACTTCATATAACAGATCTGACTGACTGTGGTCTCGCCACTGCCATCATTGGTGCTGCGGAAAAACCTAAGAAGAGTCATCATTGTTGCTAAACAAACAAAACAAATCTGCAACAATAAATTTATGCATAAACAAACAATTCGGTGTGGGAATTTCATTTTGATACAAGTTCCTTCAAACAAAAGTTATAACTCACACCCGCCCAAAAATAAGCAGTAAACAACAACAAGAACAACAATTTCATGTGTAATAAAATCTCTCCGTCTTCCGTTAAATATACAAAAATAAATGCAAATGTTAAAATATTTATATGACCAATTAAGCGATTTTAATCATTTCACCGTATTTAAAGCCGGCAAAAATATTTAGTTGTACAAAATTGCAACAAATCTTCGTGGGATAAAAAATTTAATATTGTATTTTACTTTAACAAACAACTTAAGTATTTTGCAATCAATAATTAACGAAATGCTAAATTTGTAGGAGAAAATCAATACTTAACGTCTTAAGAAAATATTTTGTTTAAAAAAACTCTTCACTTAATTTATCATAAAATGAAAATATATTGCATACTAAAAAGTGAAATTGAAAAGTTCCTAACAAACGTTTTTATTTCTAACTTTTATCCCATTTTATTTTTGATCAAGTTGTCTTTTAAAACATGTCACTTATTATGAATATGAATATATTGTAAATCTGATTCAAATTAGTGACCAGAAAAAATTCGTACTTAAATTATTCAATATTTTCAACAAAACTCAACTTGATCCTACAAAAAGTTGGCCAAGCGATCAAAGGTCTGATGACAAACTTGTTTCTAAAGCAAAAAAATTGAAAGCATTTTCAAAAGAGCTTTCAATACATCCGATAGGAAAGCAGCCCGTTTAGCTCAGAGCTCGGACTATTTGGTACAAAAAGTTCAAGCTAATGCAAATTTGAAAACATACAAGGCTCAAAAAGTTCCTGGCTGGAACGCTGCTAACAATTTAGAAGCCAGAAACAGAACAGGAAAATTGAAGTTTAGTTTCCAAAAATATATTTTTGCTGCATAAAAGAAAACGAGACGTAAATTCCAGGTAAAAACTCTTATGTTAGTGATGCTCGAGGAAATGTTAACGTAAAGTTTTGAATTCAAAAGCAGTCCAAATTTCCCAAAAAGTTTTTGATATGGCAAGCAATATGCAGTTGCGGCAAAAAAACAATCATTTGTTACAACGGGAAATATAAAATATGTTCACTTATTTTTAATATAATTTGGCATCCTACCGCTTTGAGTGCCACAAGATCAATATATGGAGGCAAGAGACGCAAATCCTACAAACTGCTCGGAGCTAAGACTTGTGAAGAATTCAAGAACACAAAAAACGTGTACGAGTAAAGTGACAGAAAACACTATTAAACGTTATTCGAAAGATTTCCGAAAAAGGTTTGCAAGTCTTTCATTAAAACTGTTAGTTTAGTGGTTTTGTTCTAGTTTAGAATTTTTTTGATCTCACTCCTTATAAGTACTTTATCTCTTCAAATAAAATATTTCTATAGGATAATGATTGGTTTTGAATTATAAGTCTCTTCAGATATTCGAAAGTGATTAGCACTAATCGATAGAAAGTAACTTTTCTTTGTCGTATCCTCCAGTTCAACAGTTTTATGGAAAAGTTTTTTATCTAGAAAATCGGTTATGGTACCCTCTATCATCCTTTTTCATTCCGTGTGTGACGCCAACTAGTAATCATATCAAAATATCATGCATCAGATCAAAATCTGAGTCGATTTAGCTATGTCGATCTGCCTGTCTGGCTGTTGGAAATATTCTCATGTCCACAATAATTGTTCAAATTCAATTAAATTTGGCTACATTGTTTGTTGTTGTCCCAGGAAGGAAGTAAGTAAAATTGATCACAATTTTGAAGGCATTTTATTCGAAATTGCCGCATCCGTTTATTCTGTTATAATTATCGTCAAAGTTACTTTTCTAAATTCCCCTTTCCAGAAATGGGTTTTAGGTTTTAAAATATTTCATTGAAATTCTGACATTTATCTAATTGTCGTTAATATTTCATGGAAATTTCTTTCTACAACATTTTTTAAATTAAATCAGTTATTAAAATCTATGGATCCCTATAAACATTTATAAGTGATTTCACTGTAGTTTCTATATAATAAATTTTCCTCAATCGGGGTTTAAACACATAAATGAATTATTAGTTTTCTGGTGAAATATCTTCTATTTGTATAAATGTATGAAATATTCTTACTTGTTTAAGAAAATCGATTAGACTAATTAAAACTTTAGTTGCAATAATTTTACAGAAAAATTAATGTTGCATTGTATGGCGGGTCACTGCTCCTTTGGTCATTGCAAAAAATGTTGAACTCATTATTATATTGTAAATATTTCATGAAAATCAGTTCAGTGGTTTACATGCCAACAAGTAAAAAATAGATCACTAACTCCGATAAATTATATATATATATATATATATATATATATATATATATATATATATATATATATATATATATATATATATATATATATATATATATATATATATATATATATATATATATATATATATATATATATATATATATATATATATATATATATATATATATATATATATATATATATATATATATATATATATATATATATATATATCCAAAAACTCTGCAGGTTAACGTGATTATATTCGATACTTCAGAGGTGATTTTATACTTCAGTTCAATATTTTCATTTTTTACTTGCTTTACTTGCTGAGATCTGTCAGAAAAAATTGATTGATATTTCTCGGTTCGTGTTTGGCTTGAAAAACGCTGCGTCTGTAGATTTTTCTATTAAAATTATAATAACGAAATAAATGCATATATAATTTAAATTAGTCTGACATATTTCCTTCCTCTACATAAGAGCATCATCGTTTAACTCAATATTTGGTACATTGTGTCACAGTAGACTTTGAAGGATCCAACATAACTTATATAACTATATTATCATTTTTTAAAAGCCACAATTTAACAGGATCCTTTTGCACTCTCTAAGTATTAATATTTTATAATTTAATTTTTATTTCAAAAAAATAAATTTTAATCTTTCATCTTAAATTAAATTAAATATATCTGAATGTTTTGGCGCCACCTATTTGCTTTTACCGTGTGTGGCAAGATTTCCTTGGAATTAAAAACTGCGTGTCTTACATCTTTATTTAGTCATAATGATTTTTGTCACTAAATGTCCACAAGGACAGTTATCTAAAAGCTTGGAATCAGTAAATTAATTGAAATAGTGACATTGTTTAAGTCGTTAAAGTTAAGTTTTTATCGCCTTTAAAAAGTTAATTTTAAGAATTAATTCCTTTTTCAGGCTGCAGTTTTAAACTTCTTTAGTTATGAGTCTATAAATGTTTTTACATTTCTGTATATATTGTTCTATCGCTTCAATTGAAGTCAGGTGCCGCTTAACAATTAATTTTATTTCATTGAATCTGTCCGTCATAAACCATTTATGTCATTTGTCATGCAATAAGCGTTAATATTAAAAACCCGATACCATTTTGGTATGAGTATGAATTTTATATAAAATTTAAAAAGTATTTTGATTACAATCAGACAATATTGTTGTTGTAAACAAAATAATTAGTTGGAATTTTGCAAATGAATATTTCGTTGTTAATGTTGTTAATAAATTTACAATACGTTCATGTTCGAAGGCCTTGAAAAAACTTTAAAACATTTACTACTACGCAGCACATAATATTCATTCTTGCGGTAATTGTTTAGAATCAAAGACGAAGATGTGTTTAATTCTCAGTCTATTAGGGAGTTAGGAACTATTAAACAAGCTGGTTTCTCCGGAATACTAATTATAAAACTATAAAAAAAACTGCTTCAACAGAATATTTTGAGGTCTCCGATGAATCTGAATAAATGAACTTTCACACAATGATAGGAGAGATATAGGCCCAGGTTTAAGTTTAAGTTTGGACTTTGTAAAGTTCCAAATTTGGACACCTTCAAATTTAGGTATTAGTTTAAGAATTAATTTTGGACTTTATAAGCCTCCCGGAAGGCGCTCCACAGGTTTAAAAATTTGGATATCTCGGGTTATAAAAATATTTAAAATGTCCAGATTCCCTTTTATACCCTCTACCACCATAGACTATCTCTGTTTAAATCTACCAAACTTTTTGACACCTTCATTGTGCTCTATTTAACAGGTTATTTTTATTGTTCTTATACTACTCATGAGCTCACTGACCATAGTGACAGAATTCAAAGACAGGCCAAAAATAAATGGACACATTATGAAGTATAATGAATGGAAGAATCAGAGTTTATATACATTCCTTGATGTCGATTTTGATATTTATAGAGCCCGTTATAAAAATGCCACACCAAGAACTTTATGGAAAATTATTACGGATAACGAAATCATCCATTTCGTCATCCATTTTGCAGCAAGAATATTCTTTTTAGAAAATTTGACCTCAATTTCCATACTCTGTTTTTGGACTTTAAATTCTTAGCAGCGTTCGTGTCAGGAATTTTTTGAGCTTTGTATGTTTCTAAACCTGCATTAGCTTTGGCTTTTCGTACTAAATAATACGAGAACTGAGATAACCGAGATATTTTCTTACCGGATGTGTTGGGAGCTCTTTTAAAAATGCTTCCTTTTTTTGGCTTTAGAAAGCTTAGAATGTCGGCATTTTTTTCTACATGAACCAAATTTTCAATCAAGAAACAAGTTCTCCCGGTACTATTTAATAACATTGAAAACAGTTTTACGGAAGACCTTTAAACTTTTTTCAAGACTGAGTTGGGTTTTTTTTCGAAATTAATTAAAAATTTCTGTGCACAGTTTTTCTGGTCATCTACTTTGGATTAACAATATTTTACAAAGATACCTTCATTAAAAAAGCGTATATTAAGAATTTTGCGTTCTCATTCCTTATATTGGACATTAAAATCGACTGAGAATAAGCTTTAATATTTATTATATAAAATACTAGGAACTGTAAACAAAAGTTCATTCTTTCTAACTTGCAAAGAAGCTTTAAACTGGGATCAAGTATATCCATTAATTAAGCTGTATAATATGCCTTTATTTCTATATGTCAGTCCAAAACAACATCAAATTATTACTTATTACAACTTTACTACATTAATTATTATGATTATTTTTCCACATTTTATATTATTTATGTAACCTACACCACCATAAGAGTATTATGAGTTTGTACTTGGCTATGTTACTCACAATGTAATGATTAATACAGGCCCCATAGTACTACAATATTTTTCTCTTTTTCCTTATATAAAACTACTTTTATATATTTTTTTTAGTTTGTTTAATATTAATCATGTTCAACTTAATGGCTTATTCGATCCTTATTGATATAAGGTATAAAAGGAACGGTGTTGATCGTTTAAAACACTCTTATTTGTTTCTTTTTGTTCGCTTTGTGTTGCTGTTATAGTTGTTTTTCTGTTGCATAAGTGAAATGTCAATCAAAATGTCCAAATTGGTATGTTTTCAGAAGTGTTTTTACGCTTGTTAGACTGTCATTAAAAACAAAAGCAACAACAGCTTTGTAACAACAGCAACAATAATAACAACAACAAAAACTGTAATATACATAAAATACAACAACACTATGCAGATAGACAGACGGACAGCCTGCAAAAAAAAAATAAAAAATAACAATAAAATGAAATTTTACTAATTGCGATGTGTTAAACAGAAAAAAGTAACAACTAAACCGGGGAAAATATACAAGTTAATACCGATAATATTTTGAACGTAAAAGCAACAACAACACAAACAAAAAAATACAACAACAAATAACAAAAACAAGTTGGCAAAAAAACACATTCACAACAGAAACAAATACTTATAATTTATCGAAAAATTTTATAAATAATTGTTGTTAAAAATATTACAATGAATCCTATTTTGAATCGATACATAGTGACCTGATGGTAATACTTGAACTATTTCTAGTGTATTAAAAAAAACGACATTTTCAGAAAACCGGATTTCGACTTATTCGAATAAAAGGCGGTTCAGAAAAAAACAAAACAATTTCAAATACGGTTTTAAGTTTAAAAAGCGGTTAACCGCTTTTTGATTGATTATTATAAATTAATAGAAAAAAATGATTATTTAATAGAAATTTTGAGTTAATCGAATAAAAACATATATCATGTAATGACCTTTATATGAAATGAAGTGAAAATAATGGCTCCTTATCAAAATAACCATTTGTAGCAAATTTCATCAAATTATCCATACGCTGTATAATGCCCTAAATGAGTGGGACATACAAGTTTTTTTAGTGTTTTTTGGTATCGTATTTAAAATAATGTGTCGAGATATCGTAGTTATATTTAAATACATGATACAATACTTTGCTCGTGTAACACACGGAATGAAAATATTTATATATTCTCAGTCATAGTGAAATGTTTAAAAGTGACTTTATTAAAAACCGGTTAATCGACTGATAAAACCGGCATGTCGTATAATTCGAAAATAGAAATTATTCAAAACTGGTCGGTTTTCTGAATCCTGTAAGCTTTTACATTCAGATCCTTCAAAGTATGTACATTCATAAATGTGGATAAATATTCACAATATGATTGATTATCTGGCTGTATTTGTTTGTAAAGGCCTAACTAAAACTCACTATGAGTAAGTTTTAAATTCGAATTCCTGTTCAAAATTCGCCTGTGAATTTTTAACAAATAAAAGTCTCTTATTATTATTATCCATGTCTTCGATTCATGTAAACGGTGCTTTGATCAAATAACATCAACAAAAGCGATATCTAAAACTAGAAACCCTTAATAACAAAAATAAAACGTTAGTTTGAAGGAAGGGTGCCGATAATTTTACTTATATAAATTTTGTAACATGAACAAACCATTTGACAGCTTCCATTCCATACCTCTAAGTTGAGCTATATTTGTTAAAGTATTCTCCGAATTAATAAAAGATGGGAAATGCCATAAGATTATTCTATCCACAAAACCTGCATCCGTTAATATCATTAATTTTAAAGCAAGTTAAGCGTAGCGTAGAGTTCTCTCTGAAGACGCATTTAAATTGGTTTTATTATAATTTTATATCAAAACTAACTTCAAATTAGTATACGAGGAAAAATGTAAACTTTGGGATTCGAGACTTGTAAACAGCTGACATATATTTGAAAAAGTCCCTGCTATGACAAACCTTATCCTGTTTTGACAAAATAAATTTTGAAAGGTTCCGTTTAGAGGTTTATGATATTACATTTGAAGAAGATAGCGAACTATTCGAATATTGCAAGCGTTTTATAATTGCAAACTTGTAATAGAGTTAAGTGTAGGGTACAACTGCAAAAAAAATTAAGATATAAAACAACAAGCGAACAAACTAAATAAATGCAACAACATAAACTCAGTCATTTACATGTCAAACTAACTGTCAGTGCTAATAATACAACGCGTGTAGTAATAAAAGAAATAACAATATTATTATCACTCTTTGCTGACATCTCCACCAAAAAAAACTAAACTCAAACCGAAGAAAATGTTTCTCCAACAAGGTAAAGACCAAATGTACAAATAAATGTATGAATGAATGGAATGGAATTAAATGATGGAGTGAGTAGATGAATGAATGAGTGGCAGTGCAGCAAAGTAACAGCAGCAGCAACAACAACAGTCAAGCTAGATGGTGTGGTGGAATTAAAAGTAACCAAAATGGATAAGAAGAAAAAGAAAAAAAATGAACCTGGCAGGCAGCTGCGCCAAGTCAAAGTCCTTGTTAAGCAGCGCTATTTTTTACTTTTTGCTTTCCACTCCTCGTTATCACATAACACGTCACCATCACCATCACCATCGTCAGCACCAGTAACACCACCGGCTGTAGTTGCCACGACTGAACTGTGAAATGTTTACAACTGCATGTGAGTGTATATGTGTGCAAGAGAGTGTTACTTGCAACATTATTATTATTATTTTTGTGGTGTCTAACATTTACAGTCAGGCAGGCGGTAATTATTTAAAGCCGACCTCATGTCTGTCACTACCAACTATGTTGCATGCTTTCCAACTGATATTTTGTTTATAACGCTTCACCAATACAAGAGTTGAATAGGAATATAACAAGTTTATAGTGTCATGTACAACACCAAGTCTTCATATCTGTATATATATTGTTCTTTAACCTCATCAAACTGAAAGTCGTTTAGCTTCGATTATAATGCCTTCTGGTTTCTATTTTTTGAATTTTAAAGTTCAGACCAGTAATTGCAAATCACGGAAGTTTGGAGAAATTCTTTAGAACACAGAACGATATCTGACACAATTTCAAGACGTTATAGAAGTATATTCTAATTATCAATTGTCTGCCGATCACCTGGACATACACTTGTTACCTTTGGGAAGATTACAAAATTTTTCTATAAGACATAAAGTGGGTATTTAAAATTCGATACTGCCGAATTCTACATTCTCAATTTTTAGTTTATTTTCTTTTAGTTCTAAGACTTAATACAATTTAAATGTAACTAACTGAATTAACCCTAAAATAAAAACAAAACTAAACTAAACAACTCTCATTTGGACAGGTAACATTATGTTGGTTAACATTTTAATCAGAATATTATTTTGTATTTCAGATAATTTGTACAAGTCCGCATTCAAAAAAACAAAACAAAAACAAAAGCTTGTTTTCAACAATAATACTAAATAAGTTTTACTGTTAATTACTGCCTTTTATAATTATTCAAGTTTGAGAACTGCTCTGGAACCTTGTTTAGTTAATATTTATAATTAGTTTTCAAAAAGTTTTGAATGAAGTTGATTTAAAATGTTACAAAGTTAACGATTACAAAGAATAAAAATATTGTATTATTTTGCATTTTACTGAATATAAAACTTGAATTAATATTAATGAAGAAGCATACAATATAGTTCTAGATTAGATACCTCTTAATAATTAATCTATTAGACTTTTTAAAGAAGTTTTAACAGACTATTTCCCATATCCAGTAGTTCTCAACATTTAAGATCTAATTTATTGATAAATAGATAAATCCTAGATTACCGAAGGCTTTTGATATTTCCTCGTAGACCACGGCTTCTTGAATTCAAACGACAATTAAATAAATAAAATGTAAATATATCTGCACAGAAAGACTTTAAGAAAATAGTGGAAACTTAACTTCATAAGATAATGTTCTCTATACTATAATATTGATTATTGTGTATTTTTCGTGAAAAAAGCTTAGATCTCCGATAGTCATGGAGAATCTTTTATCACAGACGAAGTTTTTACAAATTTTTATCTATACCTGCTCCTGTAAAGCGTGCTTCCATTAAGCGGCCGGACCATTAGGTAATATGGAGTATTTGACGAGATCATTCGAATTTAAACTAATAGCCTGACTGTGTTAATATCTCTTTCGGGTTTCAATTTCACATCTACATAAAGGGTTACCCTGGTAACCCAGGCACATGAACTTGCTATAATCGGATTAACTTCTGCTTAAAGGAGACTGACCATGTAGTCGGCAAATCGCATACACCCTACAGATCTCTGTTATAACTGGTCATTGTGTTATAGATGTGTATGCTACGAGATTAAATCTTTCTTATAATGACTTCTATAGATGTTCCGGTCATGAGGATAGCATAGAAAATGTCCAATCGTCTCCTCTTAAATTGGACATTTTCTATGCCATAACCCCACACTCACTATCTTCAGCAAATCTACTTTCGATTCCCGTTCTCCATGACTTAGATGAACTCCAGGACGATAATGTTGGTAGGATCATCCACTACCACTAATGCACCTGGTTGCATTAAATCTAGACTGGACAAGGATAATTTTTTGACACTCACCTCGTTAACATAAAGGAATCTTCTTTTTGGACTCAAGTGAACTATAATGTTGGTGACGATTTAAGTGCAGCTGTGTATGATCTACACCATACACTTCTAAATAATTTTAATAGACTACAATTATCAAAAAACAAAAACTAATGTAACTGAAAATGTTACGTTTCTTCTAGTAGGCGTAGGTCCTCACTAATTCATGTGAAAAACATCGATCGACGGATGTTGTTACGGTTTTTAAAACTGCATTTTGACAACTTTTAATATTTCTTTATTGCGTATCATTTAGCGAAGGAGACTATAAGCAACTACTAAGATCTCAAGTTCTCTAACACTCAGAATTTGAGTTCCATCGATTATGTGGTCTAAATATGTGTTAAGAGTCGTCCGTATAAGTTATCACGTTAGAAGTTTCGAGAAATAGAAATTTAACAAGAGTGGAGACAGGACTAAGAGGTTAAGATACCAGTTACGATACTCAAATCATGACTTAAACTCACTCAAGTAATTCACGATCTATCTCTTCAAGTCGTTCGATATGATGGGCTGCAGGATATCCTGTAAGAGAACTTTGTGGCTGTCAGTGTAAAAGAATTTGGTCTCCGCTAGTTCAACTTCCCACTCGCTAAGGTTCAGTATTGATATTCCAATTAGCATTTCACCTTGCTTGTAGCCAGTGACATAATTTATAATTCCAAGTATTAATAAATTTGAAATTTTTTCTTTAAAATAATTTTAACTGTCCTTTAAAGTTACTTTTATAATTATCATTCTCTAATGCATAATGAATTTATTTTCCCCGTATGGGAGTATGAAAACTTTTATCATATTTATGAAAATTGTGATCAAATGGCGCTCTATAACTAAAACCTTTATTCTCTCTTTATTTAAGCCGCTTTTCGTTTATCAAACTTGTTAATAATAATCAGGGTAATAAAAAAACAAGACACTCTTTAAATTTTTAACCATATTTTATGACATTTTCACTGACACATGTCAGCAAGGTTTTTATTATATTTTTGATAGATAAACTGACAAATGTATAAACACTCACTTACTCACTCATCCACTCACTTTAGTTAACCATACACGCACTGCATTCAAATACAAATGCATTTTTATGCATTAAAATACATTTATATTTATGCACACGCATTATTATGTTTTAAGTATTTAAGGTTTTTTTTACCAGATACTGACACTATAAGAAACGTATGGAGGGACGGATGGATGGATAGACGGATGGATATGTATTTTATTTTCATTTATTTGTAGTGATCATGCCAACATTATAATTATTATATTCTCATTCACTTATCCCACTCTTGGTTTCATTTTATGGATTTTCTACGAAAAAAACAATGAAAACCAGGCACGAGTTTTAAGTTCAAATGAAAATAAAAACAAAAATTACCGCTCTCATAAAACATATGACAGGCATTTGACATAAAATTCTCTTTTTTCTTTTAATAAAAAAAATTAAAAAGTGAAAATTTGTTCATAACAAAAGATCGTAAATTTTATTTAGAAAAAATGCATTTAAGTTAAAAATAAAATATCATTCAGCGTGATTGTGATCTGTTAACGATAATTCGCTTTAAAGAATTTTATCTTTTCATTATGAAAATTTTTTAAATAATTTTTTATAGTTTTTTCTTTTACAAACGTTATAAAAGTTATAAATTGATTTTATAGAAACGTATCTCTTTTGCTACCTTTAGATATGTATCAACGACTACAAATATCATTTAGTTATCTTGACATATTGATCTTTATGTTGATCATTTCGTAAATGATATGAGAATATAATCGAATATTATGTAGAATATTTTATTAAGCGAAGAAATTTTATAAAAAACGTTAAATTTGTTAGGAGAGAAATTAAAGGAGAAAGAAATCTACTTACATTTAAAGTAACTTGCTTCACCAGACCACTCCTGCAATTAATGCATGCTTGAAAGAATTTTAGGCTTTAACTATATTCCGTGTTGGGTCCCTGTATTCCATGCAAGCTTTACCTATTGATCAATAATTGTCAAATCAAACTAAAGACTACTAGAAAAATAATAATGCCGAATTCCTAAGTATCTGGTTCATATTGAATAGTTCTATAAACTCTAAACCAAATTTCAGAATTTCAGATAAAAAATAATATATATTAGTGATATATATTATATACATATCACCAATGATGAAATTATACTTTTTCGGAAACCCTTCCATTAACGTTTTTATAGGGCTTTCTGTCGCTCTGCTCGAAGATCTAGTCCATCTCCATTTAAAATCTAACACAATTTTTGACACCCTTTTTCTGCTCTTCAATCCTCTTTTAACAAGAGCGCAATATCTCTTCACTGCTCTGGGCAGTTCTTGTACCACTTAAGGGCTTGTGTACCATAGTAAAAACATGTCAAGTCATATTATTATAGAGCCCGTTGTTCTTTCGCCAAAACCCAATCATTTTTTACCATTATTTTTTGAGAAATTTTAACTCCTTTTGCGTCCTAAATTTTCCTTCAACATTATCTCGAGCATCAGCAACATAAAATTTTTGACCATAAAGTTGCGAAAAATCTGTCAGAACATACGTTTCTGCATTCCTTATGCATTAACTTTTCGAACCAAATAATCCGAGCACTGAGCTTACCGGGTTACTTTCCTATCGGATCTGTTGGAAGCTTTTAGCATTAGAAACATTACGTGGACCATGAACGCGTTTTCTTCTGCTCACAGATGAACAATTTGTATAAAATGAATTAGAATAACTGATGCTTTTTTACTTGATAAAATGATATCAAATAATTTCATGAAAAACGTGTGTTAAGATTTTTTCGTTCTCAGTCATTATTTACGAAAATCTGCAAAATAACGCTGAATTTAAGTGGATTTGGTTCATATTATATAGTTTTTGAGCTTAAAACTCAATTGAAGGGAAGGTCCTCATGTTGAAACTTTAGTCAATTATGGACCGATATTTGTCAGATTTTGGTCTACAGCTCATTTTCTATTGTATCGATTAACTAGTTTTGAAAAAGAAACTGCTTACAACAATAGAATATTTACCACAGACATATGTACATAACTAAATCAACTCAGATCTTAATTTATTGCAAAACTATATATACTTTGTGGAGTCTTAGATGATTTCCTTCATCATCATATCGTGCTACCACCGTTCGACCCAGAATCTCTTTAGCTAGTTGTCTGTCTTCTATGAACACAAGTCGCAATTTTAGAGATATTCCGATGATATTTGAATCAAGCGATTTCTTTTTATTATCTTGAACAAAGCTTTTTGTTGAAACTTTATGATTGGTGCAGTATTCAGGTAGCTTCCATACAAATGTCATTCCGGAGTGTGTATTTGAACTCATATTTTGATTATTATATACAATATAAAGTAAATATCAGTGAATTCGCAAAATCAAATAAATTTCCACGATATTTCTTCGATTGTTCTCAATCCCCTTAACGAAATATGAATATTGAATTGAGAGATTGTTTTTGTTTCCCTACATCCTTTACCAATAACAAAAACTGGCAATAATGCTCATCATCAATACAACCAACAGCAGCATCTAAAAATCAGCAACAGTAGTCTAAATTGTTATTTCTACAATGTTGTTGGTTTTGTTCCTTGCTGCTGCCATTGTTATTGTTTTTGTATTGTTGATGTAGTACGTGTTATGCCCAAAGGATATTTGTGTGTTTCTCATGTTCTATAAACATAACATTTCTTGTTTTTCTTCTTCTTCTGCAGATTTGTTTTAACTGCTGTATTTTGTGGATCCCAAAAGTGCTTAAATATGCTGTCAATATTGTTATTTGGTTAAGAAATAAGAGGAAGATTTTCAACCCTTAAATACAAAATAATATCCGACAGGTTGTCAATAGTCTTAATTACAAATAAAGATTTGGGTTTCGGAAATACAAATAAACAGAAGAAATGAGTATTTAAATGTCTTGCAAAGGGTAAGCAGACATAACTTTAACATTAAAGTTTACAAACTTTAATGATTTGGAAGTAGATAGTTGTTCCAATCCAATTCCAATCTATTTTTAATTATAAATGAATATGATAAATGAATATGATTGTCTCTTTACTCATCCCAAAGGTTAAATCGTTAACCTTTTATCTCCCTAGCAAACCTTACGCAGGCAAGAAAAATTAAAGATCCACACTCGATATATCAGCATACGAAACTGCCATTTGGGACGTATTTTCATGTAATTCTCTTAAGTGTTCCAAATGTTTACATGGACCGCCATACGTTGGCTGACAGACGTTCTGAGGCGGATTGTCTCATAAAGTAATTCAAAATCGATCGGAGATCCCAATAAATCCGAAAGTAGGTTCAAAAGTAAATATCAGTTATCGAATAAATATAAAAAATTAAATGGGAGCATAAAGAATTTACCTCAATTACTTCCTCATTGAATAGTTTTACTGGACAAAATGCAAAACGTATAGGGTCAGGGGTAGAGGTAGACCCAATACAAAGCAAATATAAATTATTAAAGATCCAAAAAACTATTCATATCAAAGTATTAAAAATTCATCTCAATTAATTTCTTAAGGAACATTTTACCTGGATATAACATGGATGGATTGAATGGTTGGAAAAGGTAGCCCCGTTGCAAAGCAAATATTTTTTTAAATCTTAAGAACTATTGAATTGAGAGTTTAAAAAATTCATACCAATTACTTTCTCAAGAAACAGTTTTACCAGACAATATGTAAAATATCAAAGATCAGGGGGAAAAGAAGCGCGCTCCCAATAAAATATTTTATTATTTATTGAAGAACTATTTCAGCGATAATTATTTTTCCGGAAATTCCTTTTTTGCTACCTTATGAGAATTGTCATTCCGAAAAAAATCGAACTTAACTCCACTTCATTGTTTGGAAACTAATCGATTTAGTACAAAGATAGACATCCTCAGAAGAGGAATTGTCAGAATCAGAGAAAGACAATATCTACACACAGAGAAATGTCATTTCGCAATATGTTCGCTGTAAACATTTATTGTTATCGCCAACATGTTCATAGTTGAATTTCTTTTATTTTGACAATATTTACGTTGCTGTAAAAAAAATATTTTTATTAAATGAAAAAAATATGTTTGGCTGATCACAATGCAATTGTTTTGGAACAGCCTGTTATAATAAAACTATTATTATGAGAACAAAATATAATTTTCAGTTTACTGACAACTGAAGATGAAGAAATATTTTTTTACACTTTTTTTACAATTTGTGTTATAGTGGAAATAATAAATATTTAAATTAATATTTTCAATAATAATAATAATAATAATAATAATAATAATAATAATAATAATAATAATAATAATAATATCAATATAAGTAAAATATTATACAATTAAAACAAACAAAATTACATGACGGAAACATTTCAAATAATGTCAATAAAAAATAATGAGAACAAAAAAATATTTTATTGAACTTAGAATATAACAATAGTTTTAGTGACGATAACAATAATTGTAGTTGCGATAACAATAACTATTGTTATCAATGCAAAATAACAATGCAAATAAACAATTTTTTTTTATTGGAATAAAAATCAATTTTGTGGCGTTAACAATAAATATTTTTATTAAAGCAAAATCACAATGCGAATAAACAAACTTTTTATTGCAATTACAATATTTTGTATTAGAACAACAATATTCTTAGTGGTTTAATATTATTAATGCAAAATCACAATGCGAATAAACAACTTTTTTAGTTATAGTAAAAATATCTAATAACAATAGTATGTTGCTTCTCGTATATGGTTACCGCAAACATATTTTTCTCTTCATGTAGAAGAGGCGATATAACTCTCCAGACTTTTTTGTTGACGTTCCCTTGATATTCACTAATTGCTGCGAAGGATAAAAAACATTTTAGTTATAATTATTTGCTCTCTTTCCTAATTTCTTTAAAAGAAAATTTTCTGAAACTATAAAATAATAAAAAGAATTTAAATCTACATATTTTCATCTTCTTCTTCCTAATGCTATAAATCTACTAATTTTCTTATCATTTGATGATATCTGATTGTATCTGTTGTGGAAAAATATTTTGTTGTTTTCATATTTTCTTCATTATGATTTTTGTTGTTTTTTTTTTGCATTTTATGCAAATTTATTTTTCTATTTTAAGTTGTCCATCATTATTTGCCGGATGTCAGTCATTTTTAGTTGTTTGTTGTATTCTTCTTTTAATTTTTATTTTTCTATTTTTAGTTTTACTATAAAATTTCCTTCCTTTATATACATATATACTTATGTATGTGTATGTTTGTATGTGTTGCATTATTGACTATTATTAAGTCGGTATATTTCTTTTGATTATTTTTTATCGCTTGTGTTAGCGGTTTTTATGTTTTATTGTTTGTTGCATGTTCAAGTTGTTATAACTTTAAGACCAACAAAAAAAGTTGTAATGTAATTTTTTATTTTTTCTAATTTTAACTAAAAGAAAAGAAAATCGGTTGTAGTTTTTAATGGAAGACTTATTTATACAAACATCCATATTTCTAGAGAACATTTCCGCCTAATTGTTTTTGTTGAAGAATAATTAAAAATATTTTTCAATTTTGCCAGACTCAAGCCCTTCTTTTTAACATCAAGAGAGAAATTGACTCAAATCCTTATCAAATAATTGTGAAATTTATATACTCAACCATAAGATAGATGGTTCCCAGAATCGTTTATTTAAAAATGGAAAATTATTCAAAAGAAAAAATTAAAGTTCCTTTAGAATCCGACGGTATAAATTCTGCCTCTCGCTCTGCATATTACTGATGAGTCAATGAAATAACATTTTCGACCACAAACAAATTTAAATAAGGAGTGAGATCGACAAGTTCTTATTTTTTAACAAGTTACTATTTTAAAAAATGTCAGTTAATCTGATTAACAAAATTTTTGGCCAAACATTCAAAGGTCTGCCGTCGAACTGTTTCCAATTTTATTAAACGGTATCGGAAGAACTTGTCCGTTAAAAACCTGATTCAGGTAGAAGAAATGGTCCACAGGATATTTCTAAATTCAAACAGATAAAGAGCATTTTCATAAAAACTCCCAACACATCCGGTAGGTAGTTCTATACCCGGACTATTTGGGACGAAAAGTTAAAGCTAAAGACTAAACAAGTTCCTGACAGAAACGCAGCTAAAAATGTAATGCCTAAAGACATAATGCTGCATAATTGATGACGAAACGTTTGTTCTGGCAAACTTTTTGCAACTTCCTGGTCAAAAAATTATGTTCCTGATTCTTGATGGAATGATAAAGAAATGTGAAGACCTAAAAGCAGTTAGAATTCCCCAGAAAGTTCCTAGTATTGCAAGCAATATGTAGTTGCAACAAAAGAAGCCAATCACTTGTTGTAGTGATTAAAATTTTTGATTTTTTTTTGTAATTTGTAAAAATAATTTTAATTTAAAATTTACTAAAAATTATAAAAGTTTTGTGGTTTCGTTTTTATTAACGCATATGTATGTTAAGAATTTTTCAATCTCACTCCTCATATGTTCATTATCTTAAATGCTTTTTTGGCATTTTATACAAAGCCAAAACAGCTAATTAGTTTAATTACCAAAAATATTTATCTCAAATATTTACATTTCAATAAAATAAGTTTTTGAAATTTATTTAATATTTTAATAGACCTGTCAATTTCAATAAATTTGGACAGACTGTGTCTAGAATTTAATTTTATTAGAGGAAAAACTATTGAAAATAATATTTAGTATATAAATTAGAAAGAAAATTAGAGGTGGCATGGACCGACATTATTATTGCCTTTACCACTAAGTTCAGCGTAAACTTGGAACTGAAGCGAAACTTTGAAATGGGACTTCAAAATAGATATAAATATTAATATTACCCGGACTAGAAAATTAAAAATGTCAACACTTTGAAGATAGATGTTCATAGATATCAGTCTATATGTAGGAGAGCCATTAAATCGAATTGGAACCTTAATTCTAGAATGACTCACTGACTCCATAGAAATAAAATTGGAATTTTGCTAACCCTCACTTGTATAAATTGATAAACTCTGAAAATATAAAAAATGTACTGTCTAGGAATATGCAGTGGAAACGAAAGCTTACCTTAACCTATAACGTATGCAGTATTGTTCGAAACTTTCTCAGAATGTATTCGTGATTATATATGATCCTTTAAAATACCTTAAATTTACCACAAAAGTTTTTTTTATTATTAAAAAATATATATAAAATAAAAATGCATTGTTCGAAACTTAAGCAACATTTAACAACAGAACACCCATCATTTAACATGATGTAACATATGGGCAGCCCACATGTCTTTAAAAACAACAGTCCACTTTTGTTTAGACTTCTATGAAAAGACCAACTACACTGTCCGAATAATAGGTTAAAACCAAGAATGTAGTCATTGATTTGAATTGTTTAAATATCAATCGAAAAAACCATGATGCTATTGTTGTCGGCTCTTGACAAAGGGAGAGTGAATTAAACGAGAGTACAACGGGAATCCTTAAAGAATAATTATAAAGTATTGAAATCTCCGTCTTTTAAATATGTTGAAATCAGAATAGGATGTATGCTGCGGCCAATGAGTCACAATAAGTTTTCTTCAAGAGGTAGTTTGATCAATATTCTTTGATTTTGACCAGTCAGAATTTAGCAAGAAAAATATCTAAAAATGGACTTAAAGAAGTTTTTGGCAATGAAAGTCTAGAAAACTACGGATGCCCCTTGAAATAATCACTATCCGATGTTTTCACGTTTCTTACAGACCTGCTGGATGATATTTTGTACAAAACAATATGCATACATACCGACCTACATTTGAGAACTATATTTGTGTTCAACTCCATTAACAATGCACAATATGTCCACGTCATAGTAAATCTGTTAAAACTACATTCATAACTTAGTGGGGTATAATTTACAAAAGCTTCATATCGGATGTAAAGACTTTAAAATTCAATTTTAGGTCAAAATTGGGAAACATACATCTCAGAAAACTAGTAAAAATATATTCTTTGTATGTTACAAAAATCCGCATAAATCTTAATCACATATGGATGTATAAAGATGAAATGATTCATACATTCAATCCTATGATGTAGCAGCAAACATTTTGGCAAATCACAATTTAATAGCATTTTCAGCCGAAATAATATGTAAATTTACAAACCTTCTAATTAAACAATATATTTGAACTTATAAGGGAATGGAAGAATGGATCACCCAGCTCATACCCATGGAACACAAATTGAGACCGAAGTAGACAGCAAAACAAATATCCTGAATTTGGTCTACCATGTAAATGAAAATCATCTACATATGTATTGATATTTTTTCTATATCTTTCAACTGTCAATAGACTTTATAGAGGAAAAAACATATTGCTGATGATGAAGTTTATAACAGATTTTTTTTTGCAAACAGCAAAAAAGATCTTTTATTATTTATTCAATATGAAAAAAATATATATAAATATTTATTTGAAAGGACTAAAATGAGTGAATCTGTTTGATGAAATAAAGAAAATAATTTTGGAATTCAGTTATCAAGGAAACACTTTATACCAACTTTATTTGTATTCTTCCTAAATTCTCCAACCATGTTTTTAATACACATACAATGGTAATGGTAAGATAACTAATACATATAAAATGTATCTGTACATCTATATCTAAAAGTCCTTTAACATATGTATAAACTTGTGTATGTCTGAATGTTCTATTTGTATCGACCAATGTTATCTTATTTGGCATTTGGCAAAAAAATAAAATAAAAAAACGAATATAAAAAGTTACATTTTATCGATTGTCTAAAAATGAACATGTAGAAGAAGATGAACAAAAAAACATAATACAACATACATAGATCTTCTATTCTATAAAAAATGAAGGGACAAACCTCCCCAGTGTATTGAATTTGGATTGGACAGCAATAAGGATGGAAACGTAAAACAAATAAATACATTTGAAAAATATCCACAACATATTTACAGAGATTTCGATTGTTGTATTTATTAAACACTTTAGAGGAAATAAAACACAAAAAAAAAAAACAAAATAACTAGAAAAACAATATTTTATAACGGAACTACAAAACAAAATGGCAATAAAGTTAAATAGAAAAGAATAAAGAAAAATACTTGAAATATTGTAAACGGAAAATATTGATTTTCAATCGAGACTGTGGAAGAGAAAGAGTTTTTGATTTCAAATAGAAACATAAAATGAAAACATATTTAGAAATATTTAGACCTTCATAAAAAAACAGATTCTAATTGGGTATGCAAGTTAATAATGTGCATATTATTGCTAAAAATATGAATGAAGTTATATAACAAAATGAGTTGGTACATTAATTAAAATGTTACACATCATTACTCACTACTTCTTCCCGTCTTTCTGGTTGCTAATGGATTCCGTTCTAAAAGAATTGTTTAGGTTTATGGAGAATTAAACGGAAGTAAAGAGTATTTCAATAAAATTGTTCGCATCGATCCGAATAACTGACTTTAAGAAGTGCAACATTTTTATTGTAAGTCTAATGATATTCAACTTCCCATCCACTGTCCTTCCAATTGCTTTCAGGGGTTTGCTTTATATGGATGAAAGTTGACTTATTGTTAGATTATAACTTCGTTTCTAGTTAAATAATCTAGTTGTCTTCTATTGATGATTCATCAATCCTAAATCTAATACCCGTATTATATGATTATGTTATATTATATGAAAGGCGTTCGCTATGATCGGCTGAAATGGTGGTTAGAAAGGAAAAAAGTCTTTATTATAAGCCTGTTAGTCTGAACCTTCTAAAATTTGCTAATATGTTTTTGGTGGTTTTGCAAAAAAAAAAAAAAAATACTAACAATCTCTTCTCGGGATACAAAAGAAGCAAATATTAAATATCTTAAGAATTGTTACCGGGAGAATACAAACATGTTGACATAAAAACAAAATTCTTCAGACATAAAAAACAAAATTCTTACCGAAACAAGGAATTCTTCTTAGATATCATGGGCTAAGTTTTTCTAAGTTAAACAATACCCAATTGCAAGCTCCATGAATAATATTATGTTTATAAATATAAAAACAAAATGATAATGAAAGGTGGGATCATATGGAGAATGTAAGTCCAGTAAATCGGATCAGATTTAAAATCGGATTAAATTAAAAATTCAATCCGAAAAGTATATCCAAGTTATACAGATTCTTCTTCATCCCATATTAAAACACAAAAGAAAATTATAGCCGATCAACATCGATCAATAACCTACTATATATTAAAGAATAAAGAGCTACCAAAAATTTAAACAATACTACATTTATTATTATATTAAAATTTTTTTCAGTTTTTAGCGTTTCTAAAATGATTTTTCTTTTTTTTTCTAAAAATCTCTATATAGGATAACGATATATGTGTTAGCCCATTATTTATGTCCATAAAACACTAACCACCTATAATGGTGTAAACAATTATATTTATTATAATCGCCCTGGATGCTTAAATTGTAAATAGAAAAGATTCATTAAGACAACGATATTTGTTAGTGAAATTATTTGGAATTTCAATTACTTTATCCAAAACATCATTTAAGAAATTTTACTCGCTCCATTATTTTGGACACAATGAAACAAATTCTTTTTGTCTTTGTTAATTTTTATCTAACCGATATTTGTCACCAGTTAGTGCTTGTTATATGAATTTGTTTATACCCTACACCACCATAGGTGGTAGGGGCCCCATAAAAATGTCCTCCCGGAATGGGGATTTTAATCCATTAAATTCCGAAATATGATATGCCAAATTGCACTAGGATCGGTCCATTATATCTCCCATACAACCGTCCATCCAAATATCACCTTGAAATTCATAAATCGTACTTATACGTAGTGTTAGTCAAATCAAGATAGATATATAAGCAAAAACCACTTTACGAAATTATACAACGGTCGGTCGTATAATTTTTTCTAACTTGCATATAACCCTCTGGAAAGAATTTCTAAATTTTTCATAAATGTGTCATAATAATCTACTACGAAGGCTGTTTACAAATTTTTCGTAGCTGTCACTTACAGTCAACTATGTGGTGTTGTTTCTTAGTCATTTAATTCTAACTTGACATCAAATATGATTCTTTTCGTATTCATTTTTTTTATTTAATCGCTTATTATTAAAATAAAACTTCCTATTTTATATTCCTTTAGTATTTAATCCTTAGTGGTATTTTCCACTTATCATTAATTCACTCATAAATCAATTAAATTGGTTATTTTATCATGATAAAAAACGTCATAAATATAACTGACACGTGCCTTCAATCATTAAATCAATAAACGAAAAAAACAGCCCTCGATCTTTCAGCATTTCTACACTAAATGGAAATAATTGTGTGAATTTATGGTATTTAACCCAGTTTATTATGAAACGATCATTAAAATTTTTGATCAAATCAATAAAATATTTTCAATTAACAATTTTTAAATGAAAAGAAAACATATGTTGTTTTCAACTATTAAGTTCCTTTTCTTCTCTTCTTCCATTCACTTAACAAGGAGAAAGAGTTTATTTTGCTCATTTTCTGATCAGAACCAGAACAAGAACAAGAACAAAAAACAAAAGTGTTAAAAAATGTCACCTGAGGCTGTTGGTATATGTATGGGGATACGTTAATCCTTGCTTGAGTTTATAACCTTTTAGTATTCTTCATTATTAGAAGAGAAAAATTAGGGTGTATTAAGTTTGTCATTTCGTATGCAACACAAAGAAAGAACTCTTTAAGACCCCATAAGGTACAAAGTCTTGTGTTTATCTATTGAATAATACAAAGGCAGTTGGTCAGAATATTTTATTGTCGTCAGCCTCATATTTTTACTTAAAACAAGTAAG
Organism: Cochliomyia hominivorax; assembly: GCA_004302925.2. Classification (NCBI taxonomy): domain Eukaryota; kingdom Metazoa; phylum Arthropoda; class Insecta; order Diptera; family Calliphoridae; genus Cochliomyia; species Cochliomyia hominivorax. The sequence continues at coordinate 58,511,226 of PYHX02000413.1, forward strand.
AATGTAAGAGTCGTTTTAAACCGACATATGCAACATAAAATGGAAATGATCTTAAGATGGTCATATTATAGATCATTGTTTTGGAAATTATCTCTTCTTTTCAAAAATATTTAATAATTTCACCAATAAATAAATTCGTTGCATATTTTAATAGAAAAATGCGGGGAAAGTGTAGAAGATTTTCTTTTCAAATTATTTAATTTAGATTTTCAAATAAATAAAAAATATAATAAAATTTCCAAAAATGTGTTAGTTTTAGTTTTTATCTCTTCAACCGATATCGGAGTGAAAAAATTGTATTACCAAAAGTTTTCGAACACATCAAGCTACGCAATGAACATATTTTTTTTTTAAATTACAGCTTTGCGATTTGAGAAATTCGTTCGAACTTTGGTTGAATTTAGATAACTCTAGTTCTCTGAAAATTCCTTATTTAACATTTTTATGCTTCGTTCCATTACACAAAAGCCTATAAAGTAGACTTTTAGAACATTGTTATAAATAATATATTTCAAAAATATTGTATCTGCCTTTTCGGCAAAAATCTTAAAATGAAAATCTTATATCTTTTGCTTCTATAAAGATATTTTACAATTTTTCTTTTAAAAATTTTGTAATTAGTTCTTAAGAAAATAAAAGAATCTGTAGAAAATCGTTAAAAATTTAGAACCGCTGTAGCTTAAAAACTTCACCAAGATTAAAGTCAAATTTAAAATTTTTCAAACTAAATATCTTATAAACTAAAAGAGATAAATTGGACATTTGAGTTTCTTTATGAATTTTTGACATCAAAATGACGTACTAATTACCTTCAATAATTGTAAATCTTCAGGTAAAAACCTTTTCTATAGACACCAAATAATTGTATAAGATGTTATAACTTGTCTGGAAATCAAACCTAAACCAGGCCATCTTTTAAGTTATTTTCCATACATCGCGATAGAAAGCATAACTAGCAAAATGGAATTTTTTGACCGATATCTGAAGCAATTTTGTTCTTTTCCAAAAAACTATAAAGGGTATTTAATAATCGTCTTAACTGAAAATCTCTCACTCATTTGTATTCCCAACATTGGATCCCTTTTTCATTCAATGTGATTTCTTTTCATCTGAGTTATTGTTTGTTCGGACGTATCATCCTCAGAAGATCACACATTGTTAGAATTGAATTCTCATGTAATTTGTTAAATTTTGTTGTTGTTTTATTTAAGTCTTTCTTATTGTTGTTGTAATTTTGAAACACAACAGATGGTAAAATATTTTTAAGTTTAAAATAAGGAAAAGAATTCTTTAAAACTTCGCTTGTTTTTTAGGTTTTGTGCCCATAATTTCCAGGAACTTCGTTGAAACCAAAACAAAACTTATTTGTTTTCTTAAGGTGCGAAGGTGTTTTAAACTAAAAAATTTAAAAGCTACACAAACATACATACATTCGTGTTGGATAATATAGGCCTTTTTACGAATCATAAAATTTCCTTGACTTGGCCAAAACAACAATCATTATCCTAATTGGCGTAGCGATAAATCTTGAAAGAAAAATGCATATGTATGTCTGTCCCACTGTCTGTCCATCTATCCATTCGTTTGTTTTATCTTAAGTGGGAACTAGTGTGTTAAGAAATAGCGGATTTTTTAAACATGGAACGAGGTAAGAACAACAAACGGTAGGCTGTTATACCGGAATGCAGGTGATGTTTATAAGTTATTTATTACTTTTACAAGTGTTTCATTCTTCTGCTTCTTCTTCGTAAACTAAAACTACTAAAATAACCACATAACTTTTTTTTAAATATACATACGACTATAAAACAACTTAAAGTGAGGTCATGCGACTTGAAATTTCTCCTCTTTTTCTTGAATAAAACTTAAAATCAATATTTCAACACTGTAAATTTTGCAAACATTTTAAAAATGTTTTTTCTTTTTCTTTTTAATTTTAGTTGCAGAAAGTATTTCATTCAAAATTTATTTAATACAAATTAAGAAAGTTTAAAACTCTCGCAAAAGAATTTTTAAGGACCGGATGTCACAGCTAAAATTTTCATTTTGAGTTTGAGGAACTTAAAAATGGGTAAAAAGCGATTTAAATAAAAACCATAAAAGATAAGAAAAAAGTAGCCAAATCTGTGTTCATTTTCAATTTTCATCAGTAATAGATATTATAATGGAAAAATTAACAAGCTAGATGAAATAATGAACCGACCCCTGACTGATCCTCGTATAATTTAAAAATATTTTAAGAATTATTTGTATCAAATTTTGTTAAAATCACTTTATATTTAAGACTTTTATGACCTTAAAACCCCATTCCAGGAGAAACATTTGTATATTGTTAAGTCCCAAATTTCATTAAAATATCAAAATTGTTGTTCACAAGATTTACATGGATAACTATACGGGCGGATGGACAACGTGAAATCGATACAGAAAGTATATCTGAATCGAAAGATATACTTAAAAATTTTGCAATATCCCAACCACCTACGGTGTTTCTGTCATCGAGCGAGTGAACAATTGATGAATCAGTTTACCGGCAAACAATTTGATAATCGGTTTGCAATATAGGCTGCTAAACAGTTGAGAAATCGTTATTAAATATTGACTGGTGAACGGTTAGGTAACGATTTCCAGTACTGGTTTACGAAGTCGTTGTTCTCTGCTTGTCGAACAGAGATCGAGACTCAGACAGGCCATGGCTTATCTCATAATAATAAAATGTATCGTAATATGAAATGCATAGTTATATTGTGAGCTCAATTATCATTCACCCAGAGACCCTCACATATATTCTAAGATTACTGATTCAATTAAACTTGTTATTTTTTATGTATAATGATACGAACTTTTGTAAATTTTAGATATTAGACCGATATTATCGACCAATCTTATAGAGATTTGTAAGGTAAAAACCTCTTTCTTTTAGCAGATGACTGCCTTTAACCTAAAATATTAAGACATACCACAATGTTACATGGACAGGTAGAAATACTTAACAATGGTGTAGCGGACGGCGATCATTAAGTCGACTAAGGACATAGTTCTCGAACGGAATACTTAAAGTGTTGGTAGCCTGTTACAAACATCTGCCCAAACATAATACCCCAACCAACTATGATTTTGATGAAATACGAAATATTATAGAACGACCTTCGTATAATTTGGGTCTCAGGATTTGAACTAAAGAGTTTAATAATATGATACTAAAATGTGAATGAGATTTATGCGTTTTAAAACGATTTTTTCGGGGATGCTATGGAAAATTTTGGGCGGAACTCCGTAAAATTAATATTTATTTGATTTTTGCACTTTAAAGTGATATTCGGAAGATGGGGTGGTATCAAGCCTATAGGAAAAAATAGACCGATCCCCATAAAAACAAAAAACATATTGTTTGATACTTAGGAATTAAATGGAATTAAAAACTTTGCAAGGATAGTCAGCCAGACAGACACAGTTAAAGCGACTCAGGAGGCGAAATGCACCCAGCCTCTTAAAATTTGATCCAATTTCCTATTTAAAACTATTTTGGTCCAATACCAATAAAGGTTATAGAGATATATCTTAAACAACCTCTAAATAAATAAACAGTACTTACATTTCAATTGATCGAACATATATCGGTTCAACTACAGATTCTCAAATCGATCTTGAAATAAGTGAAATTCTTAATTATGAATTTGTGACACATTTAGTAAAAATATTTTTATTCGACTCATATTAACTTCCTGGGTTGATTTAACTATGTTCGTCCGACCATCTGGCTATCCATATACAGCTTGTCCGCAAATTACAGTTCGCAGTTTTGAAGATATCTTAATGAAATTTTTACCTAAAGACTTTGCCTATTGAAACTGTTTATAATATGTATATATTGTATACAGGTCCCTTACAAATGTCCCTCCCAAAATAGGGTTTTTAGCCCATAAAATTCCTAACGAACGAATTTAACAAAATTTAACACAAATAAGTTCTATAATAATCTTAAACAACGCGCCAAATTTTATGAAAATCGCTCTATTTGATCTACTATAACTCTCTTACTTGTTCTTAGTTTACAATATTTTCGGAGTATTTAAAACGTCTATATCATTTGATGGTAATTTCAGGTCAATGGCTTCTTGGTACGTATTATAGACCGATATCTAAAAAACACTCCAAAATTTAAAAAAATGATGGAAAATATAAAATGTGAAAAATCTTGTCAATAAAACCTATGTTCATATTTTACTGGGGCCTATATGTATATGAGCAACATAAAAAACACATGTATTTGTATATAAGGATTTGACAACCAAAGAGTTATATACATTATAATTTATATAAAATTTAATATTTACACAATATGCGTATACTATACATATTCATATGTGTGTATGTAAGTATGTGTATGTAAATATGTTTATATTTCTGTTAAATATTGTGTATTTCATATGTTTCGCATGTTGCTCGACATTGGAAAAACATGACAGTTATTACAACAAGAACACGAATGCAAGAATTTTACAAAACAAAAAAAATTAAAAACAGGCAGTAAAATATCATGCTAAAGAGAAAACGGGGCAAAGGCTTGCAAATACATACACATGCCATTATGTATATATATGAGCCCATGTATTTGTATGCATTTTCATTTCCGTTTTGTGTATTTAAAAAAGCCGTCATGTTAAAACAATACAAATACCATGGTTGTGCGTGTGTTTAAATGTAAAATTTGTATATAACGGAATATTACCGCCATGATTGTGTTTTCCGCTGTTTAGTGTTACCAGAGTTATAGTATTTTTGGTCATATATAAAGATATTAAATGAATGAAAATTTATTTATGACATAATCATGAACAACTTTGGAGATTAATTACCAGTTTCCTGGACCTATCAAAAACTTGTGCTGACTTAAATCAATTGGAAAAAAAAGAAGTTTTGATGACACATATCAATTATATAACTGTTTTATACTTATTCGACTTAAATGATTCCCGGAATAGTATGATATTTTAATCTAATTACTCGTTTTTGGAAAATTTACAAAAGTTTGGGTCTGAGTTTCAAGTTTTTCTCAAATAGCGATTATAGACCGCTACTGCTTTTGAATTTAAACTATTAATGTAGCTTTTTTGACTCAAATTTTAATGTGATACAAGAATTGCGATAATGGAAGTTTTTTTTGTTGTTGAAGAAGTTTCTTTTTCAACTTTTTTTATTTCTTCATATTTTTTAAATTTATTATTTGGTTTAAAGTCAAATAATCAGTACATAAATTACAATTTTTATTTATTTTTTTCTCCTGCTCCTCCATTTTGTAAATACAATTTAATTGTATTTGGAATGAGCACATTTAAATATGCAACCAAATTCCCAAAGAAATCATTATGTTTATATAAATTTGCCATAAATCAAAGACGGGATAAATTCAAAATTAAAATAAAATAAGAAACCAACAAGAAAACGAAGACGAGAAGAAGAAAATAAATAAATAAATAAAAAAACATTATCATGCAAATTTTATTTACAACTTTGTAATAGAAATAATATATCCCTATAAAAACATCATCTTCTATTCGTTCCCGCACATATATCAAATTTTAAATCTTAATACAAATATTGTTGGAATACTTATGTGTGTAAGTGTGAGTGTGTGTGTGAAATAAATATTTATTTCCATTTTTTTTCATTCTTTATACTGTTGTTTGCAATTCTCTAAAATGTAAACTACAAATCATGAGCTTTACCACACACAAACACAATGGACTGAAGTACAATGGAAACAAAGGGATAAAAAAAAAATAATGTAGAGGAAAAAAACGAAACGGTCCGCTTTTATGTAGAGATTGGAAAAAATCACCATTAGAAGCTATTAAACACGTCTTTAAGAGACTATTAAGACTTTATAAATAAACCATTATGAAAAATTGAAGAAAACATTGAAATAAACATAAAATATGATGTGAAGTCTAAGTCGAATTGTCGAAACACTACAAGAAAAATTTAATTTAGTAATTTCGATTTGGACAGTTTGTAATATGACTATCGCACATAGACGCCAAATATAAAACACACATATTTTAAATAATTTTTTTCTTTAAAACTTTTTGCGCGACCCTGAAGTTAAATTAATGTCAATCAAAAAGGTTTTTTGAAATAGAGGCCAAATTATTCCACCAGAAGCGAAAATCTTCCAAAACCGATCAAAAACAATTTAGACACAGTGGTTGAAACGTTTTGACTCATCTTAGACGCCAAACCTTGCTCCTACTGAATTTAGTTCGATAAGTTCATTACTTCAAATTCGGAACAGTTCTCAACAGCAGATGGGATCAGATGCTTTCTAAAAGATGTTTTTAAATGTGACTAAAATGATGATCAATATTTTAAATAATGAATTAACGTAATTTTGAGGGTCCCAACAAACAGAAGATGGCCGATTTTTTTCTGTGAATGACGATTTAAGTCAAGAGATTATATTACCATCCCCACGCTGATGAAGTGCTTTTGTGAGCAAAATCCCTAAAAAAGAAAAGAATCATAGGAGATTCTATGTTTTTAGGGCGCAGCGGGGAAATAAACCATAGCAGTATCAAATAATCGTAAGCCAACATGTTTTTAAGAATGAAAAAATTACGCATAACTTCTGATAACGGCTTTCCGTGGTACCAAATTCTTAAAACAGACAACAATTAGCAGAATTTATTGTCAGAGTGAAGTAAATCCACTACGCAGGTCAATGCACGGAGATAATCTTAAGCAATTGCCTCTTTCGAAACGTGTTTTCAGTACAAACTAAAATAAAGAAGGGAATAATAAGAAGGGAAATCAACGCAATTCTATCATCTTCAAATAGAATTGAAAATGAACTAACAGAAAAATATCGGCGGCTCTCATATCTTAATCGTCTATTGTCGTACTTTTCGTTAACATACTTCCTCAGTGTTTTTCCATTTCACACCTCTGTGAAATATTTTACCCAGCAAAATATCATATCTAAATTTGTAAATGTTAGTCCGTAACGAAACTTCTTCAACAGTTACTCCAACTGTAAACATAAAGTATCTTACTCAACTCACTTTTATTCTTTGTGAAAACAAAGGTCTTGATCTTTTTCCAATTGGATCTCCCCAAAGAAACATAATTTTGAATAAAAGTGTTATTGTAATACTGACATTTAAGTGAGATGAATGCTTTTTAAGGTGATTTCCGAAAGTGAAAGTTATACGGAATTGTGGACTCACCTCTGAAAATTTATTTATTATGTCAAAGTTGATATAATGGTTTCAGTTACAACAAATATTGTTATTAGATTAAAATATTATTTTCGATTTCTTGAACAAACATAATCAATTTGAGAATTTCAACAAAACTATTTTATTGGCTCAAAATATTTTTTGCAATTCATTTAGAAAATTATAATTATAAAAATAAAATTATATATGCAACAACGATTTTATTGTCTCACAAATATATTATGGTCAATAATAAGGGTTTGTCAGAGTTCACAACCATATTATGGTTGTGGGACAACCATATTTCGTTGGCCGACCAAAAAATATTGTGGATAATAATATGGATGTTTCAGTTTTCATAACGTTTCATTTTATCTAACAAACTAATGACACATGAACTCAATAAGCAAATTCTTATAAAGAACCCACCACAATCCATAATAAAGTCAAGGAACTTTGCAATATTCCACATAATAGTTTCTCACTCAATAAGGTAAGGGATACTTAAGGGTCGAAGTAGAAAAATATAATAAAATTTAAAATAAAAATTCTTATTTTTATTTCACAACACAAAAAAAAAATATGTAGTGGAAAAATCTTTACAGTTTTTTTATTATTTTCATTTCATTTCAAGTATGTTTTTTTTGTTCATGTTCGTAAGGAAATAAAAGGTGAAAGTACCGTTAAACACATGTTGGAGATCTTTTTTGCAGTTGAAACTACGAGTCCTTTGTTATTTTTTATTCTACTTAAAAAATATGGAAGAAGAAAATGAATCTGTTAAAACTAACAACCATAAAAGGGATTTTTTTTGTATATTAAAGTCTTTTTATTAAAAAAAACATTAAAAACACCATTAATGTCATATTTAAACATTTTTTAAGGTTAATAAATATGACTTTATGTATTAAATTTGGATAAATAAAGATATAAATGGAGTGATTAAATTTTGATTTGTAGGAATAATAAAATTGATATAACATGAGACTAATACGCCCAATTTAGGCCTAAGAAAACCACTATTTTTAAGGAAAAATTGTAGCGTTCTAAATTAAAGTGAAACACTGATCCTAAAAGATCTTTTTAACTGAATTTAATAAAACTTGTTCAAATTGTTTGATATAATAATAAAAGTTTTCTGTTTAAAATCATCTGGTCTTACTGGTCCAATTTCAAAAATTTTACACTGATTTATTGTTTTTAGCAATTAAAACCAGTAAGTATGAAATCCAGTTAGATATATCAGTCTGTCTTTTAGAAACGTTATCACAAAAATTATCAAAATTTAATGAACTTGGTCAAAATATAAGGATAATAGTTATGACCGATTTCTGAATCAACTTCTAAACCTCTCTGTCGGGAAAGGTTTCTAAATTTTTTAATATAAAAATAAATCGGAAAAATTTAAGTTATGCTGAAACCGTTAGTTGACCTAGTTCCAATATAAGGCATCTTCCTGGAATAGGTCTATAATAAACCTATAAATCTCATATGTATGAACCAATTCTATTAAAATTTGTTTAACTGTCTTTAATATAACTAATTAATTTTACTGAATATCGATTCATGTTTGGATACAGGTCCCATATAAAATCCATCTCCGGAATATAGTTTTAAAGTTATACAACTCTTAAATATGGACTTATTTCTAAATATGTTTCTACAACAAGATTAAGTTTCGAGTTAACGGGAGCCTTTCCATATGGCCCCAAATTTCGACATCTCAGATCATAAAACTATTTTAACGATGATTTCTTATATATATGCACCGATTTTACAAAAAAAATTATAAGAGTGAATTCTGCCAGAGAATACATACGAAAAATCTCGTCATATAGGTTTTTAAATTTATATAGTTCTAAAATTTTTGCACCCCGATATCAGTTGCATAGATATATAAAAAAATGTCAAAAATCCAATTTTTTTAAATGTTTAAAGATTTTTAAGAATTATTGTTTTTTAAGAAAAAAAATAGTTTATAGTTAAGTATCTCAAAGTCTATTCATTTGAAAAATTTCATTAAATTAACAGTTTTAAATATTTTTATAAACTGAGGTATCCAATACTGTGGAGATATCTTGATATTCTGTTGTCACAGGGAAATTTCAGCACAATCGGAGATGGTTCATATTTTTATAAACTGTTATTTTAGACCCGAATTAATAACATTTAATTATAAATCGTCATTACTTTAATTATCAAAAGAGCAATATGTTTTTTAATTACATTTATCAAATAAATAATAAAAGAAAATATAATTTTTATTTATTTTGCAACACACTTGGCAGATTGATTGATAGATAAAGAACAAAATGTCGTATCTCATAAAACCATTACGAATATTATTAATAATATTATTTATTATTTTGTTTTTTGTTCTCTTTTTTATTTTTTATTTATTTATTTTATTATTATTTTTTTCTTTTTTGGTAAATTGTTGAACAAAATGTTAACAAATAATATTTTGTGTTTTAAGTTGTTTTGTTTATCATTTTTGTCTTTCTACTCTAATTTGTTCGTTATTTATAAACAAAATTATAAATTTTTATCAGTTAATTAGTGAATTTATTTGTTAATATATTTTTTAATAATTCCGTTTAAATGCCAAAATAAATAAGTGAAACTAAATGCGAAATAAATACAAACATTAATTCGAATTATTTTTAACCTCAAAGTAATAAAACAATATGGACAAGAACCAAAAACATTTACGATAATAAAAAATATATATAATATAATTATATGACTAAAATTATCATTAAAACTAGAAAAAGAGAAAAAAACATTTTTTTATCAAAATAAAATGACATTTTTGCATATTAATTTAATGGAATTTATGGCTTAAACACGCGTACCAACATGTTCAACTCATGTTAAGGATGATAACACAAAAATACACTAAAAATATATAGATATGTATATTTTTATAATATGTGACTGAGGTCATTAAGAATGAGTCCAATCAAAGTTAGTGAAAAGCAGTAAAAAGGGAATAGAGATTAAGCAACATGCGAGTAGGAAACCGAAAACGATGTACTATAAAAATATTATTATTGATTCTTCACTATATTTAACAAAATCAATACCACTGTAATATCAGAATCTATGACATTACTAGCTAAACTTTCAGATCAGTTTTTCGGGTAATCTCGTATTTATAATTGGGTAGGGGCCCTTTATCGCCAAAAAGTGTGACATTAAATGTCCCAAACGATCACAAAGTTGTAAAGTAATAAGAGTTCAACTAGTCAGGAGATTAGTAACGTGAATAGCAGTGTCCCTTTCTAGACAGTTAGGTGACTAGTTCAAATATACAAAAATATACTTTTAAAGTTTTATATATTTTATACCCGACACATCGAAATCAACATATTCTCTGTTTTATCTTCTCCTTATGCTTCATAACTCTAACTAGATTAAAATGAATCTGTAAAATGGAGTATCCTGTAAGAACTGTTATCCTTCTCACTTTTGCATACATTTTGAATAATTATGATTACTTTCCCATTCAGTTCGCTCCAGAGTATCTTTGTGATGTTTAAAGCTTATGGAGTAGTAGAGGAATATAACACTATAATAAAATTTAAATAAAAAAATGTGTTAAGAATTTTCGATCTCACTCCTTATCTGGTGAATCATTTTATTCCATTAGTTTAAATAGTAATTTACACCAATATTAAGTTATGAGACTTTATATTTTTTCTATAATTCTTTGCAGACTGACTACGTTTTAAAAAAAAAAGCATTAAAACATCCGTTTCAACTAAAAACGTTACAAATGCCTTCACAAATTTATATTACAAAAACTACAAAATAATTCTTCCATCAAACTAGAAATGTGAAGGATGCACGAAACTCCGAATAAGTTTGCGTGACTTAAAAGAATTCAAAATAAGAAGAACACAAAACCAAACCCTCTCTATTAACACCTGTTTACCACTTACAACTTACTACATACACCAGGACAACGAAACACCAGACACAGGATCTTAATGGACGAAAATATTATAAAATAAAAATATTAAAAAAAGGAAACCATAATTTCATTTGAAACAACATTTTTTCATGTTAAAACATTTAAACAATTTTTATACCCTCCACCATTACAAGTGGTGAGGAGGGTATATTAAATTTGTCGTTCCCTGCGTAACGCTACGAAGGAATCATCAAAGACTTTGTAATATATATAATCTTGCATCAAATCCAAATCTGAATCGATTCATCTGTCTGTTGTTGCACGCTCACATCCGCAATAATTGACAGAGCTAAAATAAAATTTGGTCTGAGTAAAAAGTTTCCTGTTTAAAACTAACAAAATCGGTTCAGTACGTTAGGAGATTTAGACCGATATCTCAGACAACCAACAAAAAGTTATAGCCAAAAATATATCTAATTTTATGTCTCATAAAGGTTTCTTTGTTATATGTAAGAAATACTTTTATATAATGTAAAAGTTTGTGAGTGTGTATGTACGTATAATGTACATGTACGAAACATAATGTATTTATTTTCACGCTTTTGTGATGGAGGGTATTGAAGATTCGGCATAGCAGAATGTAGCATTCTTATTTATTTATAGTTTTCTATTTAAAATACAAAAAGAAGAAAAGGGAAGAAACAAAAGAGAAAGAAAAACTTGTAAATAGTGACATGTAAGTAGAAAAGGAATAAGTATTAACTTGTTAGTTAGTGACTTAAATAATAAAATATAAAAAGGGTTGGTTTAATATTCGGGGTTTTATTAAAACGTTAAACAATAATAGATCGACCATGTTTAATTTAAGGCGGAGTATTTTGTTAACTTCACACAACAGGGAAATAAAACATACATACACAAGTATATAAACACATATTTTAATTAAACTTGTGTGTGATATGGTAAATGATTAGATATCTTACGATATATTATGTTTTTTGTTATAAAAAAAAATTATTTATTTAGTAGAAGATACAATAATTAAAAGTATTAAAGTGGTTGAAATCTTGTCAGCCATTTTTGTTAAACTTTGTTTGTTTTTAGTAACCATTATATTGATAAGAGTCATTAACTATGAACTAAATAAATTATTGATTAACTATGTCAACTATAAAAAAGCTAAACAAAATATTCGGCCGTGTCGAATCTAAAATACCCTCCACCATTAATATTATGTCGAAATTAGTATGATTTGAAGATTTTACACCAACAAACTAATAATTAATTCATCAACTTAAACCACGTTTTCAGAAGAAGGCCTCTCTAAGAACTACAATGAAATTACCTATAAATATTGGTACAGAGCCATACATTTTAGAGCGCAATATTTTTCAAATTTTTAAAATATGTTTAATATAGTTAGAGAAATTTGTGCCGAATTTCAATAGAAATAGTAAAAGTTGAAAGTCTTATAAACTTAAAGCTTTTTTCTGAGATGGATTCTTAAATGGAAGTTATAGAAAAGTATGAATATATATTCAATACAGTTAGAATTTCCGAATTTCAATAAAATTGGTCATTCCCTCATAGTTCTATTAGCTCAAAACCTTTTCCGGCAAGGGACGTATTTTGGAGCCATAGCAAAATATGGACCGAGAATGGTCCATATTTTGCTATGGTTAATAATATATAAATAAAGATGATTAGAAAAAATGTGCCGAATTTCAATAGAATTAGTTTTTATTTGTTAGTGTTTTACGTTCAAAACAGTTTTCCAAGAAGGGGCCTCATATGGAAACTGTAGCAAAATATGGACCTTTGTTGGTCAAATTAATAACATATATCCAAAATAGTAAGATAAATTAAATTTCCGAATTTCAAAAAAAAAATCGTATTCCGGTAAGGTTCGCATATGAGAGCTAGGTCAAATAATGGCTCCAGCATAATCCAGTTTCTTTGAATTTATTATATCAAAATAAATAATGACAAATTTCAGATAGTTATCTCCAAAATTGCGACCTATAAAACCACAGATTTTGGGGTATAATAAAAATGTGTAGCTTTTTCTCTATTGATCCGGTTTTAATATTGTTTTTTATGATAATGAAATTTGTATAATTGTATGTTATGGTTAGATTTACTGCAGTAACTTTTTGCTGACAAAATTAGAAAAGTTGTTTTTCGGAATTTCGAGGTTTTCTCAAATATCGGTCTATAATTTGTTTACAAGTCAACTGATAATTACAAACAATGTTGCCAAACTTCATTGAATTCTGAAAATTATTTTAGACAGGCAACTAGACGAATATAGCAAAATCGATCCATCTTAGCTTTACACACAGAAAGATAAAGCTATATACCCTCATCATTACTTGTGGTGGTGAAGGGTATAAAAAACAACTTAATACTCACAAATATCGAAAATATATTTATTTCAATGGAAATTATTGTTTTTTTTTAGAAATTGCACGCAGACGGACAGTTGGTCGCAAAAAAAAACAAGATTGATGATTTAATTGTTGTTTTAATAAAAGTAAAACAAAATGTAAGAGTTTGTCGTCTTTCCATTAGTTATTATTAATTTAACCATAAACAATTGTTTGTTACAAAAATGTTGTTATCGTGTTGGAGGAGTTTGATTAGAACATTTTAAAAAGTAACACAAAATGGAAAACATAAAAATGACGTAGAATGTCAAACATTAATGGGTGCCATAAATCATAACATGAATACATTCACTCATACACACACATACACATATACAATATTGAATGAAATGTTGTGTTGACATGTTAAAAACATATAATGGAAGGCTAATTGATCAGTAATTAAAACAAATAGTTTAAGCAGAGTTTAAAAAGAAATATGACAAAACCGAAGTTTAACTTTCTCTTCTAATGGGAAAACAAGTGAAACGGCTGATGTCTGTCATTTATTTGATTTTATGAAATTTTTATTAGAATTTAATTTTTTTGAGATAAATTAATATTTCGTATATTTTTTTACTAATGAAATAACTCTTCTTACATTACATTTCATTTAACACACATAAAGTTGATATATATGGTCTTGCATGTTGACAACAATTCAATAAAATTTGGCCAGATTGATCGTTATTGTCTAAGCAAATTGCTATTTTAAAGTTTGTTACAAAAAGGTTCTACATCGATATCTGAGACCACCTTTTAATTCAAGTTGTCAATTTTTATACCCTCCACCAACACAAGCGGTGAAGAAGGTATATTAACTTTGTCATTCCGTATTCCGATAATTATATGTATTGTTGCATCACATCAAAATCTGAGTCGATTTAGCTATGTCCATCTATCTGTCCGTATTTCTGTCTGTTGTTGACACGCTCACATCACCAATAATTGAAAGAGCTCAATGAAATTTGGCCTGAGTATTTATTATTGCCCCGAGAAGTTTCTTATTTATAACCAGCAAAATCGATTCAATATATTAAAAGATAAAGACTAATATCTGATGCAACCTCGAAGTTTATGCGATGAACTTTATCTATTATAAGTCATTAAATTATAATGAAACTTTTCCGTAATATTAAGTTATATGAGATTTATTTCTATTCATCAAGTCGGTTCAGTAGAAAAATGTTATAGTCAAAAATATAAAAAATAAAAACATATAATTTTATGGCAAATTAAGGTTTCTTTGTTACATATAAATAATACATTCATAAAATGAAATTATTGTTTCAAGAATTATTAAAGTCGGATAAATAGAAATAAGTTATAGTAAACATATATAACATTAAGACTCCCAATACATGGAATTTCGTTTTATAAAAATAATTTCACTCAGTTAGATTTGAGATGTTTTTGAGTTAATTTCGTGCAGGACATGAACCTTTCTGATCAGGGACAAAGTCAGCGACAGTCCAAATTTTTTCACCTCGGAAATGGTGGTTTTTAAGAAATTTCTGATCATCCCACGTATATTTGGTTATTTAGTACAACTTATTTATTTATATATACATTATTATCATTAAGGGCTCTTTCATCCAAATTCACTTAGTAATAAAAACACATAACTTGGTTAATTACTTTAACTACTTAGATGGAAAAGAGACTTCTATTAAACCGCAACAATTTACTAATTATATTTAAGAAAAAATCTCATCATTCATATACATACATATGTATTTATGAATTTATGAAAGCCAACGTATGTCTAATGACATTTAAGTGGTTTATAAAAAATGTTCATAAACTCCTCCCTCCTGTTTTTCATTCCACCTCTTACACTTCTTGTTTTGTTTAAAAATGTTGTTAAAAAAATTATCTAAAAAATATAAATATTAAATATTCACTCTCATAAATACGATTTTGGTCTTTTCAAAATTATCTCGTTTAGATTTTAAAATAAATACAAAATTTGACACTTGCCTACAATTCATTATGGCGTTAATTCCGGCACGTGTCATCTTGATAAATTGTTTGGGCCAAATTTTTATATTTTTTAATAAATGAAAAGAGCAACAAAAAACGCATTATAAACAACTTTGATGCGGAAACGGATGCTGCTCACACATATAGTGAGAGCGCTGTCTAACAAATTTTGAAGGAGGGTTAAAAAAACCAACCCAAAATACAGTATGTTTGTATGTTTATAATTATAAAAAAATATATTTTTATAATTTTGTTATTATAAAATTATATATAAAAATAACACTGATCATTTCAAAAGTATAAATTATATATATTTAATGAAAGCCTGAATACTCGTTTTTGTATTTTTTATATTAATAGATATACAACGATATCTGAGACAACTTGCAAATTTTAAGCGAAGAACTTTCTTAAATTTGTTAATTATTAATATACAAATTAAAATAAAATGTTGACATTAAATCAAATAATATGTACCACATTAACATTCCAAGAACTATCAGAATCCGTTCCGCAGAAAAAAAAATTATATCTAAAATGTAAATAATTTGATGATTCATTAAGTGTAAGCATATGTTGAATGTGTAAGTAAGTGTATATGTGAGTGTGTATGTACATACACTGTATATTTATAAAACATTTACATTCATTATTCCATCAATAAAGAAAGATCTAGGGCTGTAGCGGACATGCAGTATTACTACTTCGCCACCATAACAGAATTGACGAAAAATAGGTTAAATATCAACCAACGAAACCTTTATTCATTATAACGAAAACGTTTGTTAATTTTTCATAAATTCATCAAATTGACGAAAACTTGTCAATATAACTTTTCAAATTCGTTAATAAAAATGGGGTAATTTTAATAAATATTATTCTATTTGAATAAAACGACCAAGGGAAAAGTACTCCCCATTTAAGGAAAAATTTTCAAATTTAGTCCCAATGACTTCCTCAAAGAACTGTTTACTGGACAAAATGTAAGATGGATAGGATCAGGGGAGAAGAAGACCCCATAAAAAGAAAAAATTTATTATCAAATACCTATAGATCTACTATAGCGTGCATTTGGTCGATTTTATGATTAGTGAAATTTCTTTCGAGATCTAGGACTCAGAAGAATTTTTGTACAGCAAAGCGCACCGGGTTAAAGAGACAACTAAAAATAGTGCAATTTTAATAGGACGCTGGTGCGCCGACCAGCTTATATTTCAGATGAAAAGTTACTTACATGTTTGTTGATCAGCTGATCTTTCATTTACATTTTCATGAATTTATGCAAAATATTCCTTTAATTTCAATCATACTGATTGGAATGTTCTATAAAATATTTTCCTCCTGTATGTTTATCTATATTCAGTTTACATTTTCTTTGTCATATTTCCTTTAATATGACAAAGAAAATATAGAAAATTATTTGACGAAAAAAATATTTAAATAAACAATTTTTTTTCAATTTAACTTCATTTTAGTATGTAGAATTGAATATTTTAATTATGATGCATTACTGGCATTTTTACTAAATATCTGTTGATATAACATATTTTTCGTTGAATTTTAACGGAATTTTATTCAGTGTCACATCTTTTACTGAACGGAATTTTATTCAGTGTCACATCTTTTACATCTTTAGTGTAGTAACTAAAACTATAAACATATTTTTATTTTAATTTTAACAATAATTTCAATCAAATTAAAAATTGAAACCGTATCTTTAGTGGTTTCCATTTTATTAACATTTGTATAGGTATATTCTGATTTTTTCAAGAACACTCCTTAGTTAATTTCACGAAAATATTATATTCCCACTAAACATCTAAGTGGGAATTGTTTAATTTTCTATAATTTTTTAAAAAATAGTTTTGTGCGTTTATAGGAATATGCTCTAGTGTAGTATTGATATATACATGTATTTCGATATCTAATTATACATTTGTTTTCTATTGTTTCTGCATAGAAATTAGGATTTTTATTATAAATTATTTACACTCGCAAACAAACAAAAATTATTCCAATCATTAAAGTAAAATGTCCTTCCGAATTATTGTCAAATTTGAAATGTATTTTTTCCCAATTTACATTTTATCTTAATTGTTTTCAAACATTAAAATAACGAACACACACATGTATAAAAGGCTAAATATATCCTTTGATATAAGCCGCCATTGCATGTTCTAATAATGTCTGAAACGATCAACTAATAAACTAAGAAAAACAAACAAAATTCGTATTAAAAAAAAACAGTAAAATATTTAATGCAGGACTTAAAAAAATATAACAAGGATAAAAACACATGTGTCTACATGCATTTATAATGTCCACTAATGAACAACGGTTTCAAACATTGTTGTACACTTACAGAAAAAAGTAAAAAGAAATCGTTAACTAATTTTGGAAACATACACATTTCAAATGTCCATTACACTGACGTGACAGTTTCACATTACAAATTCACATGTGGACAAAAAAAGCTGAAAACTTCCAAAAAAAAGGGGGATTTGCAACAAAATAAACCAATTGAAAATAAAACATGGAGTTGACCAATGTCCATCATATGTTGACAAGAGACGGTGGACGGCAAAAAAACAGCGAAAATGTTTTAGACACAAAAAATATGTTTAAATAATGAGCAGAAATACGAAATTAATAAAATAAAAAAGAACTGATACAAACTTAAAAAATGAGAAACGAAATTCAAATAAAATTCTCTGGTAACACCCATCCTCCCTCTCAAAAAAACGAAAAAAAAACATTATTATCCTTTATCCTTTAAACAGAAATTTTAATTTTTAATAAAATAAACAGTTTAAAAACACGCAAACGTTAAATTCATCTAAAATCTACAATCTAAAATTGTTTAAAAAAATGCTTAAACTTTCCGTTCCTTCATTTAAATGTTTATCCTTCCGTTTAACGGTATCTATCTCTACAACACATACATGCTGACATAATAAGGGTTGTTACCCCTTTCTCTTTGTGTTTTTTTATCTTTAACATATTTATATTCAAATTTACCGTTATGATAATGATGTCTTCCAACTTGTTTAACTGTATCTTCGTGTAAATGGCCATTATTTAAGCCATTTTCTATTAAGCAAAATGTCAAAATATCACATTAAACAAGTCATTATGGTTGAGTGAAAATATTCAATCTTATGACTATAACATTTTGTATTATTTAGTCTGTCTGTCTCTCAGTATTTCTCTGTCTGTCTGTCTGTCTGTCGTTTATTCATTCAGTTGTTGGCAAACATTATGCCACAAAACGGTTTGCTTTCCAATTTGATTACTGAAATAAAGACCAACAAAATACCAATAAAAAGGGGAGAGTTTTATTCTTTTGTTGTACCATTTGAAGTCTCAGGTGTTTCCAGAAATTTTCGGCTTAAAGAATTCGTGTTGATTTGTTAACCATCATGGTGTTTATATTGTCTGCATAATACTTATTTTTGTATTCCTTAAATGATCATAAAACGCCTGTTAATGGTTTATTATGAAATAGTGAGAGATTTAACAAATCGTCAGAATAAATATTTCATATAGTGATTTGCTTAGAAATATTCGGGGATGTAAAAAAGTGGTTTTAAAGTAGAATGGAAATCAAGAATACTTATGACCTCAAAACGCTTTCTGTTGAGTATATATACATATATTCATCTTTCATCTTGGGAGCATTCTCCCTTCCCAACAATTAACCAACTCTAACGAAATTTATCCAAAAAGTTTGTTATACTCCTCTGATATTTAAACTGGTGATTTCGGTTCAGTGTGAAAAAGATAAAACCAGATAACTGAGACAACCTAAAATATATAACAAACAGTTTTCTAACAATTATAATGAGTTTTAAAGCACACAATATAATTATACCCTACACCACCATAGATAGTGGGGATATAATGCGTTTGTGCTTAAACTTATAACGCACAGAAAAAATCTGATACTTTTAAGTATACCATTCGACTCAGAGTCATTTTCTGAGCCATTTCAACGATGTCCGTCCGTTTGGCTGACAGGCCAAATTTGTGAACGAAATTCAGTTGGCAATTCTTGAGGTACCTCGATGAAACTTGAAATTTGACCCAAATAAATCCAATAATATCCTAACATTATGTGCCAAATTATACGAGGATCGGTCCATTATTTCTAATAGGTCCCATATAAATCCCCTAAAAATATTGTGAAAAGATAAATAAAAGCGAAAATCGATGTACGAAATTTTTCTAGCTCCCGTATTATCCCCCTAAAAGAAGTCCTTTTAAAGCGCACAAATCATACATATATATAAGTGCCATAATATATGAGCCTCTTAAGCACAAATTAGAAAATATATTTATACGTGGGTCGATCGTAAATTTTTGATAGCTACCATTAATAAGCAACAATGTGGTGTAAAGTATTAAATATTCGGGCTTGGCTGACTATAACTTTTACTTGTTTTCATATGTGGTTTTCCAGAACTGATGAAACAGAAATTCAGAAAGTCAGCACAGCCAAATAAAAATACTGTTTAATATTTTATTATTTTGGAACTGCTAAATATTTTAGAGAAAATTTGCATGAACATTCTTGAAGCATTTCTAAGAGTTGGGCTTTCTGGAACTACAAATGTTTGTAATGGAAAAAAAAACTTGATGTCCGTCCGATGTCCGTCCTTAAGGCTGCCTAAATGACTCTCCATATAAACGTTGTAAACAAAATACCGGTTCATCTCACATGTCTCACACAACTCCTTTCCAAAAATCGATTTGAAGGGCTCAAAATTTTAAAAGTCGATGTTCTAAAGATAACAAACAAAATTTATCATAGAAATTACTGTTCAAAACCTTTTATTATTTCGAATTTTCTCTTACGATCTCAGTGCATATTTTTGGTACAGATTGCACAAGATTTATAAGAATTGAAGTTGGAATAGCTTCCCACAATAATATATGCATTTCTCAATTTAATTTTCATTCATTTTCTTTTTACATATTTTTTATAATAATTTTATAATTAAAAATATTTTAACCGCGGCACATTTAGCGTCATACAAACAATATGACAACTTAATATCCGCCCTCTAGAAATAGAAAGGCAGACATCAAATTAAAAAATAAGGTTTATTTTTAATATGTATTTAATTATGGATAAATATGATTAAGTTGTTTGCAAATAACTCAAAGGAGTGTAGACGGACTAACCGGCCATGATATTAAAAATAGATACAAGCCAAACAGCCATTGCTTCCAAATGATTACGCATTTTGAATACTAATCGAATTGAATATTCAATACAGAATGAAGCGCTGACATCAAACAAATCAATTTTCTACTCTAATTTCAACACTATCGCCTAATGGAGAAAACCTAATCTAATAATAATTTTATTGACTTTATTTAGAAGAAATAAACAGCAAAAGCAAAAACCACACACAAAACAATTCCAATGAAGAAACTTCTGGGAGACCAAATTTATGGTGGATACGTAACAACAAATTGAAATATGTTTGTGAAATGAACAAAGTCCGAAGAAGGTGATTTAGAATTTTTTGGAATAATAGTTATAGATGTGATGGTTAGTGGACGCTTGAAAAAGGTGCTACAATAGGTCAGTGAACTAAGCAGGTTATTTATCTCATAGTGGTCACAAAACACTTTCAGTAATTTTGGAACTACTGATAATTTATACCCTATCCGACCATAACTCTTGGGGGTATTATACGTTTGTCTGATATTTTTAATTCATACAGAAAAATAGTGTTACACCCCCGTTCGACTCAAAATCACTTTATCGATTAAACGATATCCGTCCGTTTGTCTGTCCGCCGGACTAACTATACATGTAAACGTTGTAAACACTCTACAACTCCCAATTTTTGAGATAACTTGATGAAATTTGGTATATTTTATTATTTTGGCCCAAGGACAAAGACAATTGAAGTTGGTCATGTGAAGTCTAAAATTTCAAAAGTTTGCCAAAAAAATGTCCTCACGGAATAACATCATTAAATTCGCAGATATGAAAATATTTTCATAAAATATGCTACAAATAGGACTTATATTAGTACAAATTCGCGTGTCAAATTTCAAGAAGACCGGTCCACAAGTCGAAAAAACAATTTAAGTGGCATAAGCTCAAAAAAATATGTATTGAGATTATTTCGTAGGTTAAATATATCAACGCAAACAATCTTAAAATTTATGATGATAGTTCCTTCTAATCTATTAATTTGAATTTAAATGCGTTCTCCGAATTTGAAATTGGATATTATTGGAAGTTCTATCTATATTTTTTAAGTTTCTTTATAGTTTCAAAACTATCTTTCTATTTGATATTTTTGGGTAACCCAATATTTTCAGATGTCAACTTCTGAAATCATCCTCAATGTAGGGTATTAAGAAATAAAAAGCGTGTTGCCAAGAATGTGTCCATTGATAATGTTTAAACTTAAATAATGGCACGTTTTTGTATTTTTTTATTCTTGGCTAATAATGCCACACTAGAGTCTGAATAGAGGAAATTCAATTGGACTTAAGTAAAGACAACTTAGCGCTGACAAATGGTCATCCTTTTATGGAAGCCAAAATATTACGCACGCCTTCATTTCAATCTACACAGGTAAAACAACAATTGTCATACAATACAATCAAATATGATCATGATCATCATAATGAAGATCACAAACATAATAATGAAGATAATAAATGATGGTAATAATAATGTACACATGTAACTAAAATACACTGGAATGACAAAGAAAAAATGAATGGAAAAAGTAACAAATAAAAATGTGAACCCATAATTTTTCAACTTTATTTTGCGACTCGTCCATTCATTCATTCACTCACTCACTCATTCAAATCGTAAACTGAACTGCACAAATTCTCTAACATGGATCGTGCAATAATGCTTCGTTGTAGGTCTATGTGGCCATAATTCATGGTGAAACTAAGACTCATGTACAAAGTACATTATCAGCTTTTATTTATTTTCATTTTCATTTTTTTTTGTTTTGCTCCTCAACTTGTTGTAACTCTTTAGTTTTGGTTTCTTTTCTAAAGAATGACAACAAAAGGAATTTGTTTCTTTTTTTGATATTTATTTAAAGTCTTATTGCAAGTTTCTGTAGGCTTAAAGCCAAACACACTTCATTATAGTCATGAGCCTTAAACAAATTTACAAGTCGCGGCTGGAATTATGATTATCATATCATTTTATGCTAAACACCTCGTTAGATTAAATTTACGAATGGCGCATATGACACCAACCAAGCAAACAACAACAACAACAGCAATAGCCCCAACACCGCCACCAACAAACAGCAGCAACACTAGCAAATGCATTAACAGAAGGAACTGCAGCAGCAACAAAAACATTGTTTTATAAATAAAAATTGCTTTCAATAGCAACTGAAACTTAAGCATGAAACTCTATTAATGGACAAACAACAACAACAGCAACAACTAAGAATTGTTTCTTGTATTTTGATGGCAGACAGCTGAATAGACAGACGAACGGACATTCAAACAGTCCGAATGTTTGCCAATTGCATGGAGAGAGAGAGAGAGAGAGAGAGAGAGAGAAAAGAAGTATTTAAACGGACTTGTAACTTAAATTGAAAGTAAATATTTGGGGAAAAACATTTTAACACTTTTCGGTTTAGGGGAACTCAAAGAAAAAAAATCATATTAAAAATTCTTCTGTGTAAAAATTCTCTATTATTCCAACAAGTGTGGCGCACTTAAAATGATTGAAAACCCAGATAAGGGTCAACTTAGGTACCATAAGATCACTTGTTTTCAATTTTCGATTTATTCTAAACAAAAGAAATTTTTTCTATCATGAATATTTCTCAATTAGAGCGCTGATGGATCGGATCTATGAAAACATCTATTTTATAATTTTGGAATTAAAAACGACGATTAATGAAAGATCGCTTATGAAAGATCGATTGATGAAAGATCTCTCTCTTTTAGTTATGTTGGCTGCATAATTTTCACGTCCAACCTCTTCATTGTGATTTGTACCGGTCTAGTTGGCATTGTAGTCGTTAATTATCTTCCTTTCCTAAGGTGTATATTGATTAATAGTTTGGACAAAAAATATTACACAAATATTTAAAATTCTTTAACCTTAAAGTAAGCGTTCGGCTCAAAATCACTTTCTGATTCGATTTAACGATGTACGTCTGTCAGTCGAAACTACATATTATTACATACATATTATTATTGGAGAACATTGGCCATGTTCGGTCCAATATTTCAGGTAACTTCCATACAAATGTTCCTCCCGCAATGGGGTTTTAAGGTCATAAAAGTACTAAATGCAAAGCGATTTAAACAAAACTTGACATAATATGCGAGCTCGGTCTATTATTTCTCATAGCTCCCATACAAACCCCATACCAAATATCACTTTTAAGTGTAAAAATCTGACATGTACGTTGGTATTAAACATATGCAAAAAACGATGTGTAAAATTATACGAGGGTTTGTTCATAACTTCTTGTAGCCCCCATATAACGCATAAATTATCATACATCATAGTGTCACAATAATGTATTACACACTTAAGAATAAATCAGAAAATCAAATTATACAAGGGTCGTTTATTCATTTTGCGTAAATATCATTTTTAACCCAAGATGTGGAGTAGGGCATTATTATTTAAACCTTTTAAATAAATAATACTGCATCCGATCTCTTTTTAGGCCCCAACAACACTTCACAGGTTGTTCATTTTCCTCCACTAAAATAATATATTGAAATGTCTAAGAACACAGATTATGATCATTATTTGCTGATTAAAAATTTTTTGTTGTAAAAAGTCGTTTGTTTGTAAAATTATAAATCTGTTATGTCCGTTTGTCTGTTTGTCCGTTAACAATAGTTGTAAAGTATATTTTAAATTTGAATATCGGAATGCAAGTGTTCAGTGTTAAGGACCACCCAAGTCTAAATGAAATGAATACAAATCATTGCGTATATAAAAAAAACTACAACAACAACAAATACAGTTAAAGATATTCAACTCAAATGTACAACAAATACAAAAAAGAATTATTATTTTGATTTTTGCATTTTAATGACGGGTTTCGTCAATGCACTTGCCATTCATGTGGCAACTTAAGGCATTTTTTCCATTTTTTTGTTGCTTTTGCCGTGTTTTTAGATCTTCATTTGAATTTCCGATTGGCTGACTTTGTGTTTCAGATTTCTATAAAAAATACTAAACGCATGCGTCAATTGTTTATAATAAAATCATTTTTAAATAGTTTGTTTCTCTGTTTTTATTGATAAATAATATTATTTGCCTTTTTAAACGCCCTACTGACATTATTGGAATTTCTTAATTTGGTTAAAGAATTTGTTGAATTTCTTTTAAATATCTATTTTTGTCATTTTGTCACATTTAGTTTTATTTGGTTAATAGAATTTTGATTTAAACTTTAGTCAGGAACTGGTTCACTTTTATGTTCTGAATTAAAATTAAAATCTGAATTAAAATTGAATAATATTTATAATGTATTTTTCATCTATTGAACCAATCAGAAAAATTGAGTCTAAATACCCACATCCATCTATTGTTGGTAACCAATTTCTACTTTAACGTAAGTAATGAGATCGAAAAATTCTTAACATACGTATACAGTTTTTAACTTTTTTTATTGACAATTTAAAAAACGCTCTAAACGTGGCAACCGAAAATATTGAAATCCACACAAAGAATGAATGTTATGTTACGACAAATAGTCTGTAATCCTGAATCACACTCATTCCATTAGTTCATTAGTAATCTAAGCCTCTGGAGTTTGATAAACATCGATAGATCGAAATATTCTTAAAGAAATTTGGAAATATGAGGAACGATGTGGACAACACCAATAATAATTTAATATAATTATTCAATCCATGAAATCTTGGGAAAAATACATTTATATATCGGGGTGATATGATTCATGATGGAGCCTCTATACTAGAATCAGATACTAAGATATCCCTTCGACTGCTGAGTCATAGTACAAAGTATTCCATAGTACATAGTATTCCAAACGGAGGTTCAAATAAGCAATTATTGATCTAGGCACGTTAAACTTTGAAGTTAAATGGAAGTGGAGCAAAATACTGTGGAGCACCAAATTTCTACAATTTTAAGATCCCAATATGACAATTTGAAAACTATACTGAAATAGGTTTTATGGACACTCCTCAATCGCATTGAAGCAACTAATAATATCAAACTCATCGGACTGGATAGTTGAACCGATTGAACTATTCCTAAAAAGCAGCCAAAAATTTCTTAATTGCGAGATCCCATAACTTCAAGGATAATGTTCTTCAAGGTCCTTTCTCATCTTGGGGCATGTACTCCTCCACTTTGATGACTATCATTTAAGGCAAGTGGAATAAAATTAACCAATTCAATAATTAAATAATAGAGCACTTTAAATTCGACCTTATCTAATTTCTTCATTTCCCACTTGTTATTTTCCCAATCGCCATTGCAAAAAAAAAAATCATTTAGGATGTTAAATTTTCATAATTTTTTTCTTCATCGTTCCTTTTCGCAAATGTTTATTTGTTTTAAATTGCAGTTATTTCACTGTTTCTATATTCATGTTGTTATTGTTGTTATTGTCGAATATTATTCTGTGCTTTTGTTTCCCTTTGGTGCCGTTGCCTTTTCGTATCATGAAAATGCCACAACGATCAGTGCAATGATGCGATGTGGGTGGCATCAAAATTGTTTGTTTAGCGAATGATTTCATTAAAGAGAGCATTTCTAATGGGTGGTCCATCGTAATTTACTTGTTATATTTCTCATGTTTTTATTGTTGTTGAAGTATTTAATTTCACTGTTCACTTTTCATAGTGTTTATTTAGTGATTTAATAATGATGTTTAAGATGATGATGCTGATCATGATTATGAATATTTTGATCATAATGATTTTGTAATGAAATAATTCGATTTCTTTTGATTGTGAGAAATTATTTTCATTTCTCGTTTTGCTAAAATTAAAATTTCTGGGTCAAAATTTTCAATGTTGTTTGTAAAAATTTCCACGAATAACACGTGGTTGTACAAATAATTTCTAGGAAACGAATATTCGAAAAAGTGTGGCAAAGAATTGTCGAAAACCATTATTGTGAATGACATTGAAGCTTAAGGTCGACTCTGAAGACAAAGGGAGGGGTCGAGTTTGCCAAAAAACTTGGAGGATGAGGAATAGGAAGCAATTCTCGATAAAGATTGTTGAAATATAATTTCGAATGCCGGAAATAATATTTGGACGCTACAAAAACAAATCATTTTTGCATCGTATTGGAACTGATTATTACGCTCCAAATTGCTAATTAACATCTCATCATTTGATGAACAACAAAGAATACTACTAAACACGAGGACATACATATCCATTTTGGCAACATTCGGCCACATGTTGAAAGACCTATGAAGTAAGACTGAAAAATTCTTAACACACGTTTTCATAAAAACTTTTTACCCAAGTACTTTTTGGTATGATTTGGTTTTTTATCGAGTTACCTTTGTAAAATATTTCATTTATTGTGTTTAATGACAAACAAACTAATATTTTTTTTAATCTGGTCAGATCAGAAGTGATCAGAAAAAAGTGCCTAAAAAATGTTGAAATATTTTTCAAAGAAATCCAATTTGACCCCACAAAATTTCGGCGAAGCATTCAAAGGTCTGCCGTCAAACTGTTTCCAATGTCACTTAACAGTACCGGGGGAACTTGTCCAGTAGACAGAAAACCTGCCTCTGGTAGAAAGAATAGTCCACTTGATGTTTCTAAACTCAAAAATAGAAAGCATTTTTAAAAAATAGGAAAGCAAGCCGGTTAGCTCAGTGCTCGGACTATTTTTTTACCAAAAAGTTAAATCTAATGCAGGTTTGAGATCATACAAAACTCAAAAATTTCCTGAGAAGAACCCTGCTAAAAATGTAGAGGCCAAAAGCAGAGCTCGGAAAAAGTCAAATTAAAAACAAAAAAATTTTGTTACATAATGAATGACGAGACATATGTTCTGACAGATTTTTTACAAATTTCTTGTCAAAAAGTTTGTGTTGCTGATCCTTGAGGGAATGTTGAAGAAAAGTTAAGGGCCAGGAAGTAGACAGAATGTCCCAAAAACTTTTTGGTATGCAAGCAATATGCAGCTGCGAAATTTACATCATGAAATGTTTACAAAAGAGGCTGCTTCCATTCATCAGACTTTATAATGTGTGCACTTATTTTTGGCCTGACTTGGCATCCTGTCACTATGGTAAACATGCCTCTGAGTGGTACAAGAATTATAATGTATATTTGTACCGAGAGAGGCAAATTCTTCAAATTGATGGAGCTAATGCCAGTGGATAGATATTTGACTCTCGTTATAAAAGATTTAAAACGGAAATGAAATATCTGTCGGGCAAAGTGGTAGGGTTTCCGAAAAATATTCAAAATTTCATCAATAGTGAATCGAACTAAAAAATATTATTTTTGTAAATTGTAATAATATTTTTAATCAAAGAAAAAATTAAGGCTCTAATTTTAATGGTTTCTTTTTTTAATTATAACTCCGTCCATAAAGCCTCAAAGCTATCAATACGTTTAATTTCCTCTGCCATCATTATGGTTAATTTCATGTAAAGCCATACAGCCGATCAAAAGTTGCAGAAAAAATATTATTATGCCAATTTTACGAATCTCTTTCTGAGTCGATTTAACAATGGTCCATCTGGCTGCCTCTCAATGCCAACCTTGTGAACAAAATGCAGGTCGCAATTTTGGAGATATCTTGATAAATATTAGCACGTATCATAATTTTGGACCAAGGACTGTACTTATTGAAATAAGTTCATCAAGTTCATCAAAATGTGATTGACATGCATTCCCGATTAGATTTTTCATAAAACAACAAAAAAATATAAAGTAATACATAATTCATAAATGATTTTTTGCCAAATTTTTAAATATTAACTTTCCCAAAGTGGCGGACTTTACCCCTGACAAGATAAGAATCTATAATCCGCCAAATCAACTCGAGATATCGCTTCTCTAACCGTTTGAAGTTTATGATATCTGTAATAGATCAAATTGAATTTGGTCACACTGTGTACCATCTGCTAAGCTCACCGGATGTACACTTTCACAATAATAAACTTCCTTCTTTTTCCATAATGAATATTGACATTAACTAATGAAACTACAATATTTTAATTTTAAATGTGGTCACTATCGTAAGTAATTCATTTCTACCAATTTTCCTGCCTTTTACAAATAAACGAAAAAGCTTTTGAGGTTAACCGCAATATCTTTACCGAAAAATTCATTTCATTTTGCGAAACGTATGAACTCACACAAAAAAAAAAAACAACAATAAATTGACAGAGAGAAATAAATTAATAGATAAAAAGGAAAATGTCAATAAATGAAAGACAATTGAAATTTAAACAAATTAATGTGAAATTTTAAAAGTTAAAACTAAAAATATAAATTTTAATTAAATTGAACAAGTAAGAATACTTAATTCGGCTAAGGCGAATCCGCAATACCCTCCACCAAAATGCGTGCGAAAAAATACGTTTCGTACATACACACTTACACATACACTAACAAACGTTAACATAAAACGGAATATTAAATGAGTAATAAAATTTGTTTTATTTTTAGCTATAACTTTTTTTTACTGAACCGATTTTGATAATTTTTGGAATGATAATGAAATACATACAAACTAATATTAAACGAATTTATTCTTTTTGTCAATTTATAATTAACAATTTTTAAGAAACAAATTTTGCTTGAACTTAGAGGATGCCTCAGATATCGGTCTATATCACTTTATATACGGAACCGATTTTGTTCGATTTTTATTCTGTAATTATATGACCTTTAAAGCTAGACCGAAGGATGGATATCGCTAAATTATGAGTCAAACATTTTGAGTCTGAGTTACAAACTTAAGAACAAATGCATTATACCACAACCATCTGTGATAATTGGAGTTACCGCCGAGGCATGTAAGAAAGGATATTCGTATATACGAACATAGCATACAAAGATATATGCAATATACTTTGGATCAAAATTCGTATATGACAGCTTTGAACGACATTCACAGAGACGCCTCAAATTCCGCGATTTCAAGTTACCGTATGAATGCCGTGCTAGAAGGCCATTCACCGCCCATTGCAGACAATGAACAGAATTTACCCTGATCAACAAGAGCATTTTTGGCACAAATGAGTTCGGGATGGAGCATTAGGCTCAATGCCTGGGATGGCACGTATTGACCGTGCCATCCCAAACCTATGTCCTGATTGTGGTCAAGGTCCACATGATACACGACATCTATTCAACTGCCAGTCCAATCCAACCTCACTTTGTCCTGAAGATCTATGGACACAACCAGTCGAGGTTGCCAGATTCCCTAGGGAACAACATGAACAAAAATTGATAAATTTACTATTTATTTCCAGCTGTTACAACAACAACCACCTATGATGGTGTAGGGTATGAAAATGTACTATTCAACAATAGAAATGTTGAAAAAAAAATTTATTAAAATAAAATTTAATTAAAAAGTTTTGAAATAAACTGTTTTTAAGCCTAAACTCACACACACATACACTCTCAAATACATATTCATATTTCATATCCTTTTGCTTATAAGTACGTTAATATATCCTTAACCATAATAAACTAATTAAACAATAGAATATTTTTCTATATTTTTTGTCTGTAACAACGAGCGAAAAAAAATAAATATTAAAAATGTACGAAGTCATACAGGAAATTTAAAAACAACGGATACGACAAAAAGACAACTAAAAATTTCCTTTCACTGCTAAAACAGGATTTCATGTAAGAATTATAAACTCGTATGTTAATTCAAAAACATATACGATCATAATTTATAATCTCATATTGTTATTCCGTCTTTGGCTTCTTCTTTTGCCTCATCACCATCTTGCATAGCCCTTAATTCTAACCCATTCTTAGCCACGTTCGCTCCAATAGAAATTCTGTTATGCAAAATGTGCATTTTTTTTCAATGGATGAAGAACAAATAAGTAATTTTTTAAGCGCACAAAATAATTAACAAAAAAAAACTGTTGAAAATATGTTAAATAAATAAATTGTCATAATTCTCTAATGAAAATTAAAAAAGTTTTCCATTCCAACAAAAGATTTTTTTATCATTCTCATCTCTGGTTTTTTTGTCATTATGTGTGTGAGTGTGTAAAATGTGTAAACACTCGTATGAGTTTTTGAATGTGTAAAGGAAAAATACAGTTATTCTTAAACTTTTAAAAAGCTATGAAGAAAATTTGATATGACTTACTAAAGCGTATTCACTTTATTCTGAATATTCTGAATTTACCTTATTCTACCCCGATACAATGGGGCAGAATCGATTCTTTTTTGGAAATAAATCTGTAACTTTTGATTGGCTGGAATTGCATAAAATTAAACTTAATGATGGCAGAGGAGTGTAGTATTATGACTTCGTAAAATTTGAACCCATGGAGACTCCAGTGGCGGAGTTATAGGGGTCAATAGCGGACACTTAATTTTTTTAAACGTATACCAAATTTTTGTTTGAACTCTGACAAGTTTCTCTTACAGTTTCGAATTATTTAGATTAAAATTTTCAACTTACACAATTTTGTTAGAAATTGAATCAGTTGTTTTAAGGAGTAAGACCGAAAAATGTTTAACATACATTCATGTTCATAAAAATCACTAGTGATGAAATTTTTTAACTTTATCCGGAAACCTTTCATTAACGTTTTTATAGTGCTTTCATTAACTTTATAGGCACAGACAAGACCTCTCCGTTTAAAATCGACCACACGCACAAAAAAAGAAACATGAAGCAAAATCAATGTTGAGTATAGTTGATTTCAGATTAAATATATTTTTCATTTAGTTTAAATTCAACGTATTTACGTTTGTGGTGAAATAATATCGTATATAGAAGATTCTTTCGATATTATTATATATAATTATGTAACGACACAAGTAATAGAAGAAGAATATTTTCAAGAAACTGTATTTAATGTCATACAATATTAAATATCCATTTTTTATCTATGAAGCAAAATCATAACTGAAAAGAAGTTAAATTATTTATATTTTAACTGATTTTACATTGCTTTTTTATGTGTGCACTTTTGGATACCATTTTTTGGGCACTTCAATTCTCTTTAAACAAGTGCCCAATATCTATCCACTGGCCTTAACTCCGTACAGTTAAGAAAGCGATCCTGTAAGGAACTTTTAAAGCTTTGTATGTTTTTAAACTTACATTAGCTTTAACTTTTCGTACTAAATAGTCCGAGTGTTGAGCTAATCGGGCTGCTTTCCTACCTTCTATCTTAAAGAGGTTTTCTACCAACGGACATGTTATAACATTGGAAATAATTTGCCGGGAGACCTTTTAATGCATGGCCAACTTTTAGTAAGACCAAGTTTGGTTCTATTGAAATTATTTAATAATGTTTTACAAAGGTAACTTAATCAAAAAGTCCAGAATCTCTCGAATTAGATCTATTTTAATAACAAATTTTTAGTTTAAATTATATGTTCTAAAAATCTATTGACCGAAATCCAAAAACTCCTAATTTTTTATGTTTATCACATTTTTCAAAACGCAAGGAAACTTTTTGTCTGCCACTACACTTTACCCATTCCAAGTGATATGTACCGTTCTCACTGCGAAAGCGCTTTGCTAATTGGACCCATCCTTAAAACTACCTGATAAAATCATCATTCATCTATTTTTTAAAAAGATTAGTTCAAGTGTATGATCATCCATCCTTTAAATATGAAACATCTTAGTAGATAATTTATGCAATGGGAGTCGAGTATATACTTACTAAGGAACCTTCACCTTCTGATAACCATACAACTGATTCAATAGTTCTAAAAGTGTAAAATAAATCCAATTGAGAATTTTTTCAACACAAAGTTTCCCCTAAATAAATAAAATCTTGCAATCTTTTTATATGTTGCAAAATTTGATTTGTTTCGATGGCTGGATTCATCGTCTTATTCTTTGGTTAGGAGCCATTTGGTTCCAAACCAATAACACAATGCTTTCCAAAGAGCGGAACCACCTGTTTTAATATAAAGCTAATATAAGCATTCATAAGCAAACGTTACGCCGACTTCAAAATTCATTTGATTTGGTTTTACAAATTCCTAAGAGATGGAACAATTCTATTAAAAACATTTTGGGAATCTCTGTCGCCTGTAAGAACGGAGGTTGGTAACATTGGTTTTGGCTCCACCATTCAAAGACTTATTTTCACGAGAATGTTTAAATATAATTATTCGAAATTCAAATACAATTTTTTTGTCCAACATTCTTTTATTTGAGGTACCTCCTTTTTTCACAAAAATATGAAAAACATTTTTTTGTTCTTATTTTTGTTTTATACTCGAATTTATCATCTGCATACATGCGAATTTACTCCTTTTAATTATAAACACTTTATTTTCATATATTCATACATTCATATATTCACATATGTAATATCATGACTCGATGTCTGTCTATACGTCCGTCTGTCTGCCTTTTTATTGTCTTTAGTTTGACTAAATTTTTGTATAACTTTTTTTGGTTGTTTTTCTGACAAAAACAACATACAAAAAAAAAAAAAAAAAAACTGGAGAAAAAACTGAATTATATAATAATTTATTCATTAGCTTATTATTAAGTAAATAAATAAATAAATAAAATCCTCGAATATTGTAAATGACAACAAGAACAAACGAAAAGCTGTTGTATTGTTTGTTGCGGTTTTAATTAGTTAAAACAATTTTTAATGAATGTACAAAATATGATAAAAATACACAAATACATACACACATACATACATACACACATACATAAAAATATTTTTATAACCTCCACCAGCATAAGTGGTGTAAACGATGTATTAATTTTGTCATTCCGTGTGTAACACCAAGAAGGAATCATCTCAGACTCCATAAAGTATATTTGTTCTTGCATCAAATCAAAATCTGAGTCGATTTAGCTATATCCGTCCGTCCGTTTATTCTCACGCCTAAAATAATTGTCCGAATTCAATTCGGCCACATTATTTGTTATTGTCTTAAGCAGTTTTCTATTTAAAACCAGCTATAGCGCATTATCAACAAAATAGTTATAGACATATCTCTGAGATAACTTGAAAATTCCGAAAAAGTGCTTTTTTTTTTTATCAATAAATCATCGTGCAAAATATCATCAAGATAGGATCAACAGAAAAAGAGTTATAGGCGGAAATGTGCGAAATTTTCATACACCTCAATTAACTGAAATTTTCCATATAAATTTGTTTTGATATAATAGTGAACCCAAAGAAACAAGATTGTGCTGACCAAGCTCCCATATAACTGCCCTTCCCGGAATATGGTTTATAGAAAACTCTAAAATATTAATGGATTTTATTGAAATTTTGCACAATTTATTTTCTGACGCTTAATATCGGTCCATGTTTTGAATTAGTTCCCATATCAGGTTCTGAAAAAGAGGTTTTGAGATTATAAAACTAGTAAAAAAGATCTATTCCATTGAAATTCAACACAATTATTTAAATGAAATTCGAAACAACTATTATTCTAACTGTATTCAATATAAATTAGAAATTTGGACAATATCGGTCTATATATTGCTATAATTCCCATAAGGGCCCCACTTTTGATCTTATAAAACTAGAAAATTAATTAATCTGAATAAACATTTTTAAACTGCCATTAATATATTAAACTCGTTTAACAATCATCCGCCATATTTGCATATTACTCCTTTATAATCCCATTTCTCGGAATAAATTATGAACCAATTCCACTGAAACTCAAATAAATAGATAATAATCTTCTATGGTGGAGGGTATTTAAGATTCGGCACAGTCGAATGTTTCATTCTTGGTTGTTTTATTAATACATTTGTTATGATAAATAGACAGTACACACACACACACAGAGAAATAAGCATTATTTCTAAAAATCCAGACAACATATTTTCTTTTTTATCAAAAGTTTTAATGAGGGATGGGTTGCAATAATTGGAATCCGAAAAAGTTAACTTTAATTATATAGACTTCAATAATATTGAAATTTGAAATTAAAATAATTCTTAACTCAGTCAGATCGTTGAATTGTGAATTGTTGCGAGCTCACCATTTCAAAAATATTAACCATAATTATATTTAAACCTCATTAATAAAATGCAAAGACAAATGTATAAGAGTGTTAATGGGCACCTCCGGTTTCTTAAGGTTATAATCATTTATATATTCAATATATATTGATTACTTTTTACCACGTTAACGCTCCCACTGGTCTCTGCATTTTTAGCCCAAATCAATGTTTTTAGGAAATAATTCTGTAACTTTGAACCGTTAATGATATCTTAATTAATCTCTTTTGGAAGTGTACAAAACTCTAGCGCCATAGACGTATCCCTCCAACGTTGGACATCTCGGGTATGCTTTGTTAAATTTCGTTTATGAATTATTTTGGTTATCTCTTATAGTTTTAGAGATACATTTATAAAAATATTGATGTAATAACTCTATTGCATCCCTTAAAATGTTATATAAACCTAAAGTTGGAATTTTGAAAAGAAAACTGAAAATTTGTCTGTCTGTCTGTCTGGAAGTCTGTTTATTTTATTAAGTTAGATTATCGCTCAATTGATTCCATATATCTTAAATGTCCCGTTTTTAAAATAATTTTATAAAGATGAGTTTACGTAGGCTTTAGTTCATGTTTCTAGGTAAATTTTAACGAAGAATTAAATTTTAACGAAGAATTCAAAAAGTACCACATAATGCTACGTTTTTTATCCCCGAAACAATTAAATTTTCAAAAAGTACCAAACTTACATTTCTATTTTTTTATACCCAACATCACCATAGGTGTTTGGGGTATAATGCGTTTAATCTTAAGTTTGTAACGCACAGAAAAAATATTGCTACCACCACTTTCAAATATCGTTTAAATACCGTTCGACCCAGAATCACTTTCTGAACCGATTTAAACATGTCCGTCCGTCTGTCCGGCAGGGCTATCCATTTAAAGTCTTGTGAACAAAATGCAGGTCGCAATTTTAGATATATTTAGATGAAACTTGGCACGTATCTATTTTTTCTATTGAAATTGTTGCTGATGGGACCATTATTTCACCTAGCCCCCATACACATATTCCTCTCGGAATTCGGTTTTATGTTCATAAAAGTTCTGAATATGAAGAAGCCTAAGTGTAGACCAATGGTGGAAAACAGCATTCAAGAGTCAGAAAAAATTGGCACGAAAACATATGAAATGATCAAATTAGTGAGAAAAATTAATTGTACGAAAAATTGTATTTAACGTTTCTTACTCATACTTATGTTATTGGAACCATTTGAGATCTGCATCTAAACTAAATTTGGATGTACTTGGTAAATTGCCCACAATCCCTATCTATCCATATGTTATCGAAACACCCAAAAAGTATTTTGTGCCAAAACATCGTTATATCGTTTCGATTTTATTAAAATCCAAATATAAATTTTATTTAAAATAAAAAAGTCGAAAATTTAAATTGTTGAGATCAAATGACATTCCTCTAACGTTTTCTTTAAAATAATAAATCTTTAAGTTTTTATAAAATATTTGCTAAAAATCCAACCCAAACTAGACTATTTTATAATGTAATGAACATATCCAAATTGGCTAAGTTGGGAAAGTCACCGACTTAGTTCTAATTAAGCGAAATTTCATTAAGATATCTCTAACATCATTTAGTGCCTTACAATATTACAATATTAAGAGATTCAAATGATTCCATGGTTAAAGGCAGTTGATACTTTCAAGCGTCATCTAAATATAGCGATCATTTGATTGAACTACTCCTTTTTAGTTGTTGTTGGAGTTTCTTCCCCGGAGATAAACTTCTGATTGATACAGCTATTGCTTAGTTGGTAATCTTTGACCGATTTATAGTCGGGTTATTCCGAAAAAGATATCCAATTGTTATTAACTGGCTCAATTACTTTTAAAACTCTTGATGCTTAGAGATGTTTACAATATTAGAAGATTCAAATGACTCAAAGTCTCAAGCTTGCTGATCCTTTTAACGATCATCAATATGTATCGATTTTCACTAAACTGTTTTTATTATTAAGTCCTTGAATCATATTGCTTTTAACTCCAGTGGACTTATCTTGAAGATATTAATAAACATGTGTAACAAAAATGTCCTCGATTGCTCAAGTCTATCATTAGTTTGGTGTTTAATGATATAGTTTAGTTCTTATTCCCTCCAATCCATAAGCAATACGTGCAGTTAGATGTTTTATTTGACTAAACGCGACAACCTTGTCAGATATTTTATAGTATCTTTTACGGTAAGATTCGTATACTCGATAAATCCATTCTTTTATTTTCTGGCGTGAAAAAGTAGTTTCACGCTGTACCCGAATTTCTATGGGATCGGCGAAGATTATTGTTTACAATACCATGAAGAGTGTTGTCCTCATTGCGTTACATATTATTATACGTCACCTTTACTTTTTGAAAGAATTCTAATAATTTCGTATAGACCCATTGATTTTCGTTAAATTATCCAACATATAGAATTTTATTCTAAATAAATTTTAATATTTTAAAATTTCAATACTAAAAATATTAAATTGTTTTTTTAACTGTTTCCAATAAGTTTCGTTTATCTCTCAAAATAAATTGTTTTATAAAACTAAATTATATTTTGTCTGTTTTAAACTGATAAAAGTTAGTGATTCAATTTACTTGAGTTAAAACATGCCACAGAAGACAATCGTCAGCAATCATCATCCCCTTTTAATTTTGGTTACGTTGGCCAATTTTGGTTGCAGTTCTGTGATAATTTTGAGGTTTTAAATTCAACAAGCAAAACATTGTTACATTATCGGAAAAACATGTTAAACAGCAGGACATTGATTTAAACATAATGAAAACAAGGATAACATAAGACTATTTGTTTAACACATTCACACGTACATACATATGTACACTCACACACATCTACATATAACAAGTAAACGACAATTACATTGTAAATGTTAAAAGTACACTGGATTTTATAATTTTACGGACGGATTTCGTCAAAGAACTAGAGATCTTATGACAAAGTATTTTTAATTCTATTAAGCAAAATGAGGGACAAGAAATCGGTTACACAACAAAGAAGGAGGTCCACATAATATTTCTGCAGATCCAGAAAATATTTTAATAAGGAGCCTGCTAAAATTCTAGACAGAGATGCTGTCCAGTAAAGTTAAACATATCTTTACGAAAAGCATGACCTTATCTTTCTCTTCTTTTTTTACAACTTTTTCTTTACCACAATATCTTCTTCTATGTTTCAAATTTTATAAACTTCCTTATATCTCCCAAAAGTGGCACATTGTTCTAGTGTGCAACTGTTCAAGCACCAACATATAAAGGTTACCAAAGTATAAGTAAAAATTTAAATGAGTCGAGCAAACTGTTCCAAAATGTGACTGAAAAAAACATCAAATATCAAGGTTGAGCATCAAAAACATTGGGGAAGTCTCAATAATTTACTATCCTCTATGTTTAGTCAATAGCTAATTTAAATATTGAGCTGATAAGGAAAGTCGTTTCAATGACTCCTCCAAATGCCCTGCAATTCGAGGTAGCGATGAGTAACAGTGATTATAGTTTGATCGTTTTACTAAGATCACTTTTATTCAAATCTGGTTTATTCGAGGTTTTTTTCTCATCTTAACGTGGTGTAAGTCCATTTATATAATAATTCTGTTGACAGTATGGCAATAGACTAAAATGCATTGAATTCTGAAAGTTTATATTTAAAGGCCTTCTTCCTCTATTTGATTCCTCAATTCTCAATTACTTTCCCTTAACCAGCATTTGCAATCTATTATAAGCATAACTATATTGGCTACAATCCCATTACTTGGAATCCTTTTGGATATTCAAGGATTTGCAGGCATTCCTAAATGATTCATGCTCAAAGTTTATTACCTAATGACTCATTAGGACCCTAATCGCTATATAAATGTTCATCTGTTCCTTATTATCACTGGTTATCTCACGTTGAGCCCATCCTGAAGATGTGATATACTTCAATAGGTTATTTAGCGCCTTGCTCGGGTTCAGTCCTTATATCTCATGTCCAACACTCACATTTTGAAAGCAGCCTCGATAAGTTTTCATAGCGGTTGTTCATGAGAAAGCTCATCAACCTGGAGACTTTGGAAAGAGTTGTCAATATTCGCTAGTTAATGGTTAAGAATTTTGGCTGGTGAACGGTTGAGGACTCAGTTCCCAATATTGTCTGGGGATCGGTTAAGGAATTGGTTTCCAATATTTACTGCAAAGCATCTGAGCAATCTGGTTGGTGAACGGTTGGGATATCGGTTTCCAATGTTGGCTGCGGAACGTTTGAAGAGTTAGTTTTAATTTTGGTTGAAGAATTAGTTTCATTATTTGCTAGAGAGCGGTTGAGAAAACGGTTTCCAATATTACCTCCGGATGAATCAGTTTCCAAAGTTGGTAAGTGAACCGTTAAGGAAACGATTTGCATTACAGGCAATTAAGCAGTTAAGGAATTGGATTCACAGAGTAGTTTATTATATATTTTCATTACTTAACAGTCAAATTCTAAAGCGAAGCGGCCAATCGCAGTTACTGCGCGATACCGACTTTTAAAATTATGAAATGATGCGCAGAGTGTTTATAATTAAATCGTTATTGGACTTATTATTTAAGTTAAGGAAATTTGAAAGATTAATGAGTTCCTGCTCAACTCACTCCCATGGAGAATTATCTTCATTGCAATAATGGCGAATATTACACTGAATATAAAAATGTAGTTATAATTATTTGCGGTTGTGTATGTGTTGTAATATATATTGAACAAACCAATTTACAAATACCTATACAAACACATGCACACATACACATACATACAAATGTTATGAAAATTGCAACAAAGCGTTTCAATTGTTAAACTATAGTTGTCAAACGCTTTAGGTGTCAATGTAGTTTGTACAAGTTAAAATCAATTATAAACCTACACAGTCACACACTTACACATATACAAATACACTTGTTACGTATAAATATATTAGTAAAAGTAAAGAGTTTTGTACTGACTACTGTTTGATTGTGGGTGTTTAAATGTTCACATACAGAAGAGAGTAATATTGTCAAATTCTTTGACCACAATTATGTGGTTTAGTGACTCCTGTTGTTTG
This sequence comes from Cochliomyia hominivorax, assembly GCA_004302925.2. NCBI lineage: Eukaryota > Metazoa > Arthropoda > Insecta > Diptera > Calliphoridae > Cochliomyia > Cochliomyia hominivorax. Next base: position 58,551,040 of record PYHX02000413.1, read on the forward strand.
TATGTATATAAATTTATATTAATACGAATATATATGTGTGTGTATGTGCATTATAATAACTGTTAGTTTATTGTGTAGACAAGGTTTAAAACAAATGCATGACATTATAGATATAAATGTATACATATTTGTAAGTGTGTGTGTGTGTGTGTAGTGTAAATATGTATATAACGGGTAATGCATTTGTGTAAACATGTTGTTGCTCATTATGTTTTTAACACTCTCACATACATAAAACTATTTAACACTTACTCAGCTAATGCATTTAATATATACATAAACACAATCACACACATACACTCATACATTCACATACAGATATATAGACGTGTTAATATTGATATTAATGTATGTTGTGATTATGTCGCCTGTAGAGTTTTACTTTAAATTTAACACATGTTTTCATCGATGTTTATTATATGTTTTAACACACACACACACATACATACATACAAAAACATACATTTACACTTGCATAAACATTTATATTTTCACAAATTATCGTTCTGGCAATTAATCAGCATGTAGATTATGTTCATAGAATAAATGACAATATGGTTTGTATTTGTAAATTGTTTTATTCTGATTTCTGATCAAATGGTCAGTAAAAATGTTAATCACTAAAAGGTAGTCCGTTTGCTTATGTATACATTTGAAATATAATCAGGATAATAAAATAATTGATTACATGAAAGAATTATATTGTTTACATTAACAAAAAATAAAGTATACGCCACCGTTTTAAAAGCGCCATCTTGTACTGGCTGCTGATAACAACAAACGAATTAAGATTTAAGTTAATTCCAAAACCCGCCAGATAGCTGACCACTAGCAGATGTTTAACCTTTGTAAATTTAAGTAACAAATATGTAGTAATCCCCTAATATGTTTAACTAGATTCACCATAATTCGCTCGGTTACGTTTTCATTATACTTTTCACCAAATTATGAGATATTTGCGACAATTACTTTTCACTCAAAAATACCTTTTCCCTAATTGTAATAATCGTAAATTATGGTCAATCCTTGTTTTATCTCTTCTATATATCAGGATCTCTCCTTTTTCAATGACGTTCAGTTAAAATATTGAATTTTGCGTGAAAAAGAATACTTTATTTGTGAAAACTGAAATCAGCGGCATCTGTGTGTCAATTTCAAACTTCCAGAAACTCCAAAGAGGAGGTATTGCAGTGCCATCTGCATGTCAAGTAAAAAAATTACATTTCCCACAAGCTACCAAGAGTAAGTTTTAGCTTTGCCAAGAACCTTGAGTTGATTTGGGGTAATTTTTCTGTTAAAAATAAACCGATTAAACTAATTCGCATAACAAAAAATCATCCCGTTGCATGACAGCAAAAAAATGTCCTACACCATTTTTTGAGGAGCCAATAAAGACAGTAAGACCTATATTGTTCTGCGTAAGACTTCTTTTGCAAAATATCATCGTGTGTGCGATGTTTATGGAAATTAAAGTTTAGAATAGCCCGATACCAGCATTGTCATTTTGATGATCGGTTCACAATTTCACCTAGCCCTGATACAAGCCTCATGGAAAAATATCCCTTTTTACATTACTCTAAAAATAATTATTAGTGTAATGGACGGGTAACACCACACCTATCATGGGCCAATCCTCATAGGTTCTTTTACTTTTTCCATAATACTCACACATAGAGGAGATTTATGCACTTTAAAGTAATATAATAGTGGAGGCTGAATGGAAGCTATGGTATATAAGAATTTTATAAACTAAAACCACGAATTCGGGGCACATTTGTATAATACTTTTATAAGCATCGCATTTGGACCCAATTAAATGTCGCCAGCCGGAAGGAAATGGTTATATCGAGTTAGGAAATGATTCTTAAGTGGTAGCAATACTTTTTAACCGCTACAAGCATCTGCACAAACGCATAATACCCCAACTGCTTACAGTGGTGAAGTAACTGTGTGATGTAACTTAACGCATCTTAGTCTTATGTGTGCGATAGACTCAGGATTTTTTAAGGTAAATTTTCATCAGGATATTAAATTGTGTTTCATCGTTAATTAAATCAAACGATTTCTACTTTATCGCATTTTCTATCCATAAAATCGATTAACTTTATATAAAATATTTAACCTGGTTTCTATTGTTAAATGATTATAATTCAAGTATCTTTTGACTCTTAAACGATAAAATTTAAAGTTTAAAATTCAACAACAAAAACAACAATAAACAAAAATAATAATAACAAATATCTAGTGATAAGAAAGACGTTGGTCGTTGTGTCATAATTTATTTAAATTAAACTGAATAAAATAAACAAAATGTGTTAAACTATATTAAAAAGGGTTGCCATGTGAATTTGATAAATATTATTTGGGAATATTTTAAAATGGAATAATCGAATGTTATCTAAGACATATGACATATTGAGATTTTATAATAATTTTTGGAAAAAAAAAAAAAAATATTTTTTGTTACTAGCAGACCTCGCAAGACCTCGTTTTGCTAAAACAATTTTTAGAGCGTTGTTGTACCGAAGAAAAATGAAAAGTCTTTTTGTGAAGAATTTAGTCAAAATAATTTCATATCTGATCATTATTAATTTTATTAGGATTCGTACTTGGCCTAAGAAAAAAATCAGTGGTTTCGACTGACTGTATATTGTACTCTTGTTTTTCTTTAAGAAAATTATTTAAAAATTACACTAAAAAATAATAACAAACCTCAACAAGCCAGTGTATCAACTTTGTAAAAGCCGAACAAAATTCCTGAACCAGTCAAAAAACCAGAAAGCCCAAACCAGCCAGAATTGGAAAATTACTTCCAGAGCCCTGTACCAGCCAGTATTGGTAGCCGATTGCTAGAGCCCTAAACCAGCCAGTTTTAAGAATCAGAATATCAGCTGCTCGTAATTTATAAATATTTTCGTTAAAAAGAACTAAAACAATATTTAAAATTAGAACCCTCAAAAAGGGTAAAAGTATCGTCTTATTAATTAAGGTTCATGATTACCTTAAGTCGACCTTGGACTAGACTAACCTCGACGACAAAACTAAGTTATAATATTAAGCATTTTTCGGTCTCACCTCTTACCAAAATTCTTTAATTATTTTGATAGTTGTCGCGATAAAGAATATTTGATATGGGATATTTTCCCCATCATTTTCACAAGTATACAGAAGCGTTGGCAATCATAATCGATATCAAACAACAACAGCAACTAAAAAGCAGACGTACACAATTAAGAATTTAGTTTAGTAATCTTCAAGACGACACATCGAGTGCATTTTTTAGCGCACAACAAAAATAAAAATAACAAACAATAAACAATTAAGGAAAAAAAGAATAATTAATAAAATCCTAAGCCCATTTTCATTACTAATCAATAAATATTGTGCAAAATAAGAAAAAAACTTAATTTATTAATTTCTTATTATTTATAGTGATAATAATAAAAATTCATATTTTGTTTTGATTATTATTGTTTATGTGCATATAAACACACGAACAAACAATTGTTTTTGTTAGTACAAGATTCTATTGCAAATGCAAAATAACACAACAAACAAACAAACAAAAACAACAACAAATAATTAATCAAAACGTGATAGTAAATTACAAAGAAATAAAATAAGACACGTATAAACATTTAAAGAAAAAGTAAAAAAGAATAAGTTAAAGAGAAATTTATGAAAAAAGAAAGAGAGAGAGAGAGAGAGAGAGTTAAAACAGCTGACTGTCAGAAAGTTAATAAACGAAAGCAAAGAGAAAGAATACACAAACAAAAGAAAAAATATTTGCTCTGCACATGTAATGAAGTTTCATTAAATAAATTGATTTTTTTTATTATTAAATTCTCAAAAAAATAAAAAAGTGTTTTTTTAAGATAAAAATTATAAAAATTTACAAAAATTAAGAACATTTTACTATTTAAAAAAAAGTGATAAGAAAAAAATACAACAAAAATATTTAGTGCGAAGAGTGATTGTGTTTTAGTTGTTTTTTCCCGGTTGTTTTTTTGTTTACAAATCGATAAGAACTCGTTTGCGCTGTTATTGTTTTTGTTGTTATTCATATTCATTCATATAAGTTCATTGCTCATTTATTAACATGACTGACAGTTGTTCAAATGGTGATAACAGCGCCACCTATGTCTCAAATAAAATTATAACAAAAACTCATCATTTGTTTGACAGACTACAAGAATTGAGAGAATTTTTTGTTAGAGAGTTTAGACAAGAACCACAATTTTATGTTCGTGTACCAGGCAGGTAAGTGCATTCACTAGTTATGTTTTATTCATGCAAGCATGATATACAAGTAAGCAAGATTGCTCATCTCACTTCATAAGAATTATTGAAGTGAGACAGTTAATATTTCATTTCAATAACTTTATCAAGCAACAGTTTAAATCGAAAATGATAGAAACACGCAGAGAGATAGGCCCCATATAATGCAAACTGTTAGTTTAGATTTTCTGTACAACTTAAACAGTGAGAATTAAAAAAAAGTGCCAAAATCTCTCTTCAAGATGTATTCGAGATGTATTCTATATTCAACTAAGGTAAACAAGGCCTTGAACTGTTCAAGAATAATAATGTGGCATTTGAACCAAGAGAGGCAAATCCTCTAAACTGCACAGATCTGCGGCCACTGGAGAGATATTGAACACTTATTAAAAGAGAATTGAAAAGCTGCAAAATGACAGAAAGCACTATAAAAACGTTAATGGAAGGATTTCCGAAAAAGGTTCAAAAATTCAAATTTAAAAAGTTTCTTTTATAAATTGTAATAATAATTTCAATCAAATGAAAAAATTAAAACTGTAAGTTTAGTGGTTTCGTTTTTATAAGCATATATGTATGTTATGAATTTTTCGATCTCACTTCTTGTAATGACTTCTGTCGCTTAGAACCAACACATAAAAAGATATTAATATCTTAAAGAAATTACATTCCTGGAAATTTCCCTTTTCCAAAAACAAATTGGTTTGTTGGTAAAATTATGAACTCTTCATAACACTCATATTTATCAAAGGACGATCATTTTCAAATAGCAATTTCTGTTTGTTCCAAATGAGTTGCCTTTCAGGGGTCTTTATGTGGTATAACAATTAATTTTATTTTAAATTTGCGTACATTGCAAGTTGGCTTTCTGCGGAACTTTGACTGAAAAAGTTTCTTTGTGTGATGATTGATTTCAAATAACATCGTTTTTTTCATTTCAATTTTAGAGTCAACATCATTGGAGAGCATGTAGATTATTGTGGTTACCCAGTACTGCCTAAGGCCATAGATCAGTGTATTCTCTTAGCAGTAGGATGTGATGAAAACTCCAACAAACTTCAGTTAAAAAATATAGAACAAACTAAATATCCAGATTATTCGTGTGAAGTAGACAACATAAGGTAAGTTAATTCAATTAAAACAACAACAAAGTTTTTAATATCTACCCCTCATAACAATGTAGTATAGATGTTCCTAAATTAGGCGGACCAGAATGGTACAAATATTATTTGTGTGGCATCAAGGGCATTTATGAAACACTAGATAATCCTAACAAGTATTATGGCATGAAAATAGCTTTAAGTGGTAATATACCTCCAGGATCTGGGGTATCAAGTTCTAGTGCTTTAGTAAGCTCCTCTGTATTAGCCACCGCTGTAATTTATAAAATTAAATTAGATCGTAAGCGTTTGGCAGCGATTTCGGCTGTATGTGAACGTTATATTGGTACACAGGGAGGAGGTATGGATCAAGCTATAGCTTATCTAGCCAAGGAAGGATGTGCTCAATTTATAGAATTTCATCCGGAATTAAATGCCACACCTTTGGAATTACCAACTGGTGCTTGTTTTGTAGTAGCAAATAGTTTGGCGGAAATTAATAAAGCTGCCACCTCCGATTTCAATGAAAGAGTTGTAGAATGTCGTTTGGGCTGTCGCCTTATAGCGTTTTGTAAGAACTTTGAAAATTGGAAACAAATTGTAAGATTTGTAGACTTACAAGAAGCTTTAAGTTGCAGTTTGCAAGAAATGGAACGTTATGCTCTAGAATTTGTAAATAAAGAATGTTATACACGCTCTGAATTATGTAATATATTCCAAATTGATAATGAAACATTTCAAAGAGAATTTCTAACTTGCAATACCCAGCACATGCAGGAGTTTAAACTAAAGCAAAGAACCCTTCATGTTATACAAGGTAATATGCGGAAATTATGTTTGTATGTGAAAATAATTCAATTCTAAAATACTTTCAGAATCCATAAGGGTTCGTACATTCCGTTCACTGTGTGAACAAGTGTCTTCCAATGGTGTTTATTCGAATGGCAATGTGGATCCCTCTAATGTCATAATAACAAAATTATCACAATTAATGAGACAATCACATGAAAGTCTTAAAACTTTGTATGAATGTTCTCATCCTGATCTGGATAGACTTGTGGAGATTTCTGATGAGTGCGGCATTGGTGCTAGACTAACAGGAGCGGGGTGAGTATATCTATAAAATTTTTTAAATATCTTTTTAATCAAGTTTTCATTATTTTTCAGTTGGGGCGGTTGTATTGTGGCCTTATGTGATTCCGTTGAGAGTTCTCAAAAATACATTGCAACATTAAAGGAGAAATACTTTGCTCTTTTACCATCCCATATTTTGGAGAAACACGCTCACAATAATTTTGAAACGGTAGTCTTTGCCACTTGTCCTCGAGATGGTGCTGAAATTTTTACTCTGTCACAATAAGAAAAATTGCCATAAATTGTTGATATTAAAAAAGTATCTAATTAGTCATGAAATAAATACATTTTATTAAATAAAATTTATTCAAATTATATTAATTTAATCAGAATGTGATTGATTAAAAATTAAGTGAATTTTTATTTTTCACCGAATATAAAACTGTTTTATCATAACCGACTTCAATCGATATGCAAATACATTTAAGTTTATTTCAAGTCTCTCTGAGTCACTAAGTCTCTCACTTAATACTGAGTTGGAAAAAATGTAAAACATCAAATAGTACCAAAAATTGTACTGGTTAATGGTACTTTTTGTAACGGGTTTAATATTCTCAATCTCTGTCCGCTGTTTGTTTCTTAAGATTAAATGTGTCTCCTAGTTCTCTTATGGTTTAAACCATTGTCATTATATTGCTAACGTTAGTCTACTTTCTAATGTTTCCTATACAATGATATATTGAAAGAAATATAAATATACTTTCTGAAGAAACAAAGATTGCATCACAAAGCTCTCACCAACTCCTATTGTCAAAATAAGTCATTCGGAGAAAAATCAATGCCGAAGCCTAATATTATTGACGTCCTTTGGTTCTTGTTTGGGTCAAGTGAATTCAGAGTTCCTCTACACATGGCTTTTTCCTACGGACATCTCATATTGGTCCATATACATCTGATCACATTGTGTATCTCTTAACACAGATCAACGTTGTTCAAGAGTAAAAATTCCAAACACGGTATTCCTAAGTCCTCTAAGTTCTGAACTTTAATACAATTGGTGAAAAACTGTCTCTTCTAGAAAGTCATGACAACTGCGTCTAAAGCCATTGTAGTCAATCCTTTTCGCATGGGCTCTCAGAACTTAGTGTTCTGTTAAATTAAACATCAGAAGCCTGCTTTCTTCTGTATCCAGATAGCTAATTAGTCCTCCAAATATCGTATCTGGACCAGATAACGCTGGAAGTCCGACAAGTAAACTCACTGAAGCTATCCCTATATATCGGTTTGTTGTCGGTAAAGATTCTGTTATATGGTACAGTCGTTTCAAAATCGGAGAAATGAAATATGCGGGAATGCACGTGTTTCCATCTGTTCCACCGATTACCAGCAAAAACCCTTATAGCAAAGTTAAAGGCAGACTGTTGACACATAAGGTCAAGAGGCTGTCAGTGTAAAATTGCATTATGTATCTTCGTCGGAGTCGATTCCAAGGTAAATGTCAGGATAGTCTCAAGGTCTTTGCGAACATCATCCGATGAACGTTCTTATCCATCGCTCCCCACCACACTAGCCCATCATAAAGTAACATGGTTTTCACAAATGCAACAAAGATCCATCTAAGGCACGTTGGTTTTAGCTCCATATATATATATATATATATATATATATATATATATATATATATATATATATATATATATATATATATATATATATATATATATATATATATATATATATATATATATATATATATACATATATATATATATATATATATATATATATATATATATATACATATATATATATATATCAATATTATATATATATATATATATATATATATATATATATATATATATATATATATATATATATATATATATATATATATATATATATATATATATATATATATATATATATATATATATATATATATATATATATATATATATATATATATATATATATATATATAAATATATATATATACAGCAATAATATTTATTGTGAAAACTTGATTTCAATATCAGTGCTCTGTTCTTGGCCTCTTTTTAAAACTTACATGTTTTTAAACCTGCATTAGTAGCAAGCTAACTGGGCTACTTTCCTGCCGGGTGTGTTGGGAGCTCTTTTAAAAAGTCTTTCTTATTCTTATTTACAAACATCATTTGGAACCAGGTTTTCTATAAACGCAAAAGTTGTTTCGGTACTGTTAAATAACATTGGAAACTGTTTGATGACGCACCTTTGAATGCTTGGTTAACTTTTTGTAGGACTAAGCTGGGTTTTGTTAAAAATAATATTAACTTAATTTATTCAGATTGAGAATATATTTATTTGTTTCGATAAATTATCAAAACACGAGTAAGAATGCTATATTCGGCTATGCCGTATCTTCAATATCTTTTAGTAAAAATGCGTTTGAAGTAAATTGGTTTATATTTCGTACTTATACACTCACAGGAAAGGAAAGGAACACTTTGGCTGCAACTTTTCACTACTGAACCGATTTTGATTTTGATTATTCTTGAATGGTAATAAACTTTATATAACTTATTCCATTTTTAATTGATTATTTAACGAAAGCTCTTCCCTTGGACTTAAAGGTTGCCTTAGGTATCGGTCTATATCTTAAAATATACTAAACCAATGTTGGTGGTTTTAAATAGAAAACATCTTAGGACTATAACAAATACACAGGCATTGAGCGTGACAAAAACAAACAGACTGACATAGCTAAATCGATTCAGATTTAGTTTTGATGCAATTATATATACATAAGGGGATCTTAGATTAATGACAAAGTTAATATACCCTCTTCACCACTTGTGGCGGTGGAGGGCTTAAAATCAAATAATACTTGGGTTAAAAGTTTTAATGAAAAATGTGTGCTAAGAAATTTTCGATCTCACTTCTTATTTCTATATTAGTTGTCTTTACTTGTGCATAAAGTTTGGTACTTTTACACAACTATTTGGTACCAAATATAAATTCCCTCAAACTCAACACTATTATACGGCATTTTTGCAAAAGATAACAGCGAAACTTTGAAGAAACAACAAGCAGCGAAAAAACACACACATCCATACGTACATACACTCTCATAAAACAAAACAAAAATTGTTTTGCCACCAAAATGTGGAGTAATTGAAACAACTGCGAACAGTTGAAGTTTGAAACTGAGCGCATACGCACGGTTTGTGAGCGAAATTGAAGGAAAAAGTAAAATTTTGGATCGAAATATTGAAAACAAAAATAATAAATAAATTAACTAATTAATAGTTAATAACGAAAGAATTAAACTTAAATCGTAAAGAAAAAGTTTGGCGCAAAATATTGAGTCTTTTTAAATTGTTTGTGTAAATGTGTGTGTTTAAGTGTTTTGTCATTCAATAACGTTTTTTTTCTTACAAACAAATAATTTCTATTTCTAATCAAAAGAAAAAAAACGCATGAAAATAATTAAAAATTTAAAACACGTTTAATTTGCCATTAATAAGAAAGAAATTCATAGAAAAATATTTTATTGAATTTTTTAAGAAAGAAAAAATCTAAATAAATTAATTTAAAAAAAGTTTTTATAAAATAAATAAATGCGGTCATTAGCCATAAGACACCCAACAAACAAACAAACAACTAAACAAACGATCATAAACCTTAAAAATCCAAATCCAGAATAAAAGACATCAAAAATAAATGCGTATTTCTTTGTAATACTTTTTTATAAAGAGTTAAAGTTTTTTCTTTATTATAACCTTCACCACCGTTAATAGTGAAGAGGGTTTATTAATTTTGTGCTTCCGTGTGTAACGCCAAGAAGTATTCATCTCAGATCCAATAATATATAATCTTGCATCAAATCTCAATATGAATCGATTAAGCTATGTTCGTCTGTCTGTTGTTGGCATGCTCAACAGTATTTGTCATAGTCCAGAGAAAATTCCTATATAAAATTAGCAAAATGGGTTCAGTGTAAGATCAAGCTAAGAACTTTTGTAAAATTATCAATTATAAATCCAAAAAATGGAATGAATTTCTGTCATAATATTAAGTTATATATACTTCAATACCATTCCAAGAATTATCAATATCGGTTCAGTAGAAAAAAATTATAGTTAAAAATTTAACTAATTTTATGACTTATATCTATATTGTTTACTTTTGTGAGTGTATATGTACGAAACATAACTAATTTACATCATACCCCTTTGTGGTGGAGGGTATTGAAGTTTCGGCTTAGCCGACTATAGCATTCTTTATTGTTTTCATTTCAAATTTATTTTGTGTTCTTTTTCGTCTGCATATGAAGAATAATTTTTTTATAATTAAAATTAAAGAAAACAACAACAACAAACAAAATAAATGAAATAGAATAAAATAACATTTTGAAATCCAGCCCAGCACTTTTTTCGAAATACAATAATAATAATAACAACAACAAAAACAGCAACACAGTCAGTTAACAACTTTTTGAAAAAAAACCGGGTTGAATTTTAACCAAAATTATTATAACAGACAACAACAAGAACCAGCATTATTTTTTGTTGTTATTTTTTATTCTGGTGAATTTTAAGAAAAGTGTTACAAACACAAACGAAAGAAAAAACTATCAACAAACTTAAAGGTTCATCTTCATCATCATCATCATTAGCAACAAGAGCAACAGGCAGAGCGACAATCGTCATCATTTTTATTCATCCAAAAATACAACTTATTTCATCTGGATACAAAACAAAACAACATAAATCGTTGTTTTTGTTCTTGTTATTTAAACGATAAATAAAGGTAACAACAAAACAATAAAAACCTAATAAACAACACAACACAAAGATACATTTATTATAACAAACACACACATACTTATCTCAACATTCTATGCAGATTGGAAATTAATGTATTCATTGAATTTTATTGAAATTTAATTTTTAATAAATTATTTTTAATCAAATTATTGTACACTCCGCGAAGGTATATGGTGAAGGGGGTATACTTATTTTGTCTTTTCGTGTGTAACGTCAAGAAGGAATCATGATTTGATTTAGCACTTTTAGTCTGTCTGTTGTTGGCACTCTCACATCTACAATAATAAACAGAGCTCCATGAAATTTGCCTGAGTATTAGTAATTATCCTATTTAAAATCAGTAAAGTCGGTTTTGTATATTAAATTATATAGACTGATTTGGCATAGCTGAATATAGGATTTTTGCTTGTTTTTATAATCAAGTAACTTTTGTAAAAAATGTCAGTTATTATGACAAATGAATATATATTTAATCTGATTAAAATGAGTGAACTGGGACCTAAAAAGTAATCAATTTTCTGTCATCAAACTGTTTTCAATGTTACTAAACAGTACTGGGAGAACTTGTCCGTTGCGAGGTGACAAGAATGGTCCTCATGAAGTTTCGATTAACTATTTGGTACGAAAAGTACAAACTTAAAAACATACCAGGATCTAAATTTTCTGGCAGGAACCCTACTATAAATGTAGAGGTCAGTAAGAGGGAATGAAAGTTATGTTTTACAAAAAATATTCTTGCTGTATGTAAGTTTACAAAAGAAGCTGCTTTCATTCATAAGACTTCATAATGTATCCACTTATTTTTTGTCTGACTTGGCTTGCTGGGACTATGGTAAACAAGTATTGGTATTTTTACCAAGAGAGAAATCTTCGACACAGAATCACTTCCTGAGTCGATTTTAGCATGTACGCCTAACCGACCGGCTGGCTGTCTATGTAATGCTTGTTCGCAAACTACAGAATCGCAGTTTTGAAAATTATTTTAGTCCAAGAACGATGCCCATTGAAATTGGGTATTTTCTGTCCATTATTTCATATAGACACCAAATAAATGTTCCCCCCAAAAGGGGAAAACATTTGTCCATAAATTCCTTAATACAAATCGATTTTATCCAAATTTTGCGAAATTAAGTCTTGTTGTATACTAAAACGATGTGCCAAATTAAGATAATTATAAGCCACAATCACTGAGCGAAATAATACAAGGATCGAACCAATTTTTTTTAATTCCCATATAAAAATTTTTTATTAAAATGCAAAAATTTCACATAAATGTTAATAACGTAATATTCTATTCCACACATTAGCATAAATAAGAAAAGCATATTATACGAGTGACGTTCAAAAATTTTTCGTAGCAGACTTTTACAACTAACAATGTGGTGTAGGATATTACATAGTCGGGCTTGAACGACTTTAACATTATTACTTGTTTCTGTTTTTAAAGTTCTTTTGTCAAATAAAATTAATTTACAAAAATTTCATAATCTTCACTCTTTAAGTTATGACATTCTCAATTCTCTTTTATTGTTTTCTTTTATTACAAAATATTCAAATTCAATACCAAAATTATTTAATTCTTTAACGGATCTGAATGTATAATTTATTTACGAAATCAGATAAAGATCCAATTAAAAAGAAATGAGGAAAAGGTTATGCCAAAAATCAAAAAACGAAAATATTAAAAAGAACTCCAATTATTTAAAGTAAGATTTATTGTATAAAATATATATTCATATACATATATAGATCCAACAGAAGAAAAAAAAACTTACCAAAACAAAAAAAACTAATAAGAAGAAAACAAAATAAAGAAACTTTTCATAAAAAAGCTGTTTTGCCGGTTTCAAAATGTAACGTTGATCTTTTCTTTTGAAGACTTTTCAAAACTTATTTTGAACTTACTGGAAGTTTGGTGATGTTATTGTTATGCCCTCTACCACAACAAATGGTGAATAGGGTATATTAACTTTCTCATCCTCTGTGTGACACTAAGAAGGAATCATCTCAGACCTCATAATGTATATAATAAAAAGAATCAGAGTAACATAGGCTATAAAAAATTTCGATAGGATCAGAGGGAGAGGTACCCCCATTTAAAGCAAATTTTGATTTTCTAATATCTAAAGAATGACATCAGCAAGAATTTTCAAATTTGGTCCCAACCACTTTTTTAAAGAACTATTTTACAAGACAAAATATGGGGCGGATAGAATAAGGGGGAGAGGTAAACCCCATACAAAGCAAATTTTAATCATCGAATATTTAAAAAAACTATAACAGCAAAAATTTTCAAATTTGGTCCCAACCACTTTATCTAGGAACTGAAGGAAGAATAAGATCAGGGGGGGAGGTAGCCTCCATAAAAGAAAATGTAGATAATTGAATATCTAAAAACTCACTACACAGAGGGTTTTTGAATTTGGTCCCAATAAATTCTTCAAGTAACTGTTTTACTGGACAGAATAAAGGGCGGATAGGATCATGGGGAGAGGTGTCTCCCATACAAATAAAATGTTGATTATCGAATATCTAAAGAACTATAACAGCAAAGGTTCAAAAATTCGATCTCAAACACTTTCTCAAGAATTTGTTTCAATAATCAAAATAAAGAACGGGTAGAATCAAGAGGAAAAACACTCCCATACAAAGCAAATTGTTATTATCGAATATCAAAAGAACTGTAAAAGCGGGAGTATTCAAATTGGTTCCAATTACTATCCCAATGATCTTTTTTACTGACCAAAGTGTAGAAGGAATAGGACCGCTCACATACACAATAACTGACAGAGCTCAATGAAATTTGGCCTTAGTATTTGCTATAGTCCTGAAAAGTTTCCTATTAAAAACCTGAAAAATCGGTTCAGTTTATTAAAATCTAAAGACAGATATCAAAGACAACGAAACATAACTCCCATGCTTTTGCGGTGGAGGGTATTGATGATTCGGCATAGTGGATTATAGCATTCTCACTTGTTTTTATATAAAAACCACTTTCTTTGAGGTTCACATAATTCTTGTAAACATTTCATTTTAATTTATTTCTATAAAACTCCAAAAAAAAAGACTTAAATTAAGTTTAATGACCAACTGAATTAATACGAAAACAAATTAAATGTTTTGAAATTTCTGGTGTTTTGTATTTTAAAAATCAAGTTATAAATTTATTTATAAATATTACCAAATTTATACTTCATTATAGTTGTTATGACCATTTTAGGAATATTTTGTATTTTATTTAATTTTTCCAATTTGGATTTAATTAATAAAAACAGTCATAATTGCAACAGTAGCTTAAATCATTTATAACTCGCCTCATCAGTGGTGCATTTGCAGTGTTTTTAAAAAGTTTGCTTTGCCAACTGGGACGGGACAATGTCAATTAGTTGGCAAGTGACAGTTACAAAAATATACCAGATTCGTTGAGGTGGGAAAAAATAAGATTAAGATTTTGTACATTTAAATAAATTATAAGTTTTATTTTTTTATCTGGAAAACGATAGAAATCTCCAATGATATTTACAAAAATTAGGAGTGGTACAGAAGAAAAATGTTGATATAAATAAATTCAATTATATAATAATAGGTCAGTCGTAGAGTATTAAGTACTCTCCACCACCACTATGGATATATTAACTTTGTTTTTCCATATGTAACGTCATGCATGATAATTGAATACTGCATAATGTATATGTATACCAAATGAGTCGTTATTAAAAACAGCAAGATCGGTTCAGTAGAGCATCATCAAACCACAGTGAATAACAGTTATACATTTTCCAATTAAAAGTAAATGGATTTAAAGAATATGTGCCTATACTTGCTCCATCTTGATGCCAAAAATATTAACATCGGATCAATAAAAATTTACATTTTCTAACTCTCAGAGTGTTTATCCTTGGTGTATTTGATGGAGTCTATTGAATATATCTCGCAGCCAAATATTGCATTCTTATTTAATTAGGTTAGTTACCTTTCATGAATTAACTTCTATTAAACTCAATAAGACATGACAGCAGGCCTCAGAGATTTTTAGCTAGATGTCTGACATCTAGGTAAATCATTGTGGAATATACAATGATTTTTGTCTGTTGTCTTTAGCATGAAAAACCTTTCACGCAATCGACAATTTAAAAGGTACAAAGTTCTAAAAAGTCAGAAAATTTTTAACCTGTACCGGTACCCTTTAGAATCATTTTAATATATAGATATCGCTTTTTGTCTTTTGACTTAACCCGCAACACATTTGTCTTTCAATGATATCATTATATGAAAAGTTCTCCTAAAACCCATTTTCGTTGCTTTTTTCTCCTCGATGTTTTCGTCTATACAATGGTTCCATATTCTTGCATCACAACGCTAGGCCATATGTCGCAAGAACTGTCGAAAACTATTTGGAAAACAGTGGGGGTACCAGTTTGCAGCACTGACGTTTTCCTTTCTTACTAAGATTTGTTTCGATAGATGCATAACGCTTTTACTCGAAACAGGATATCAGAAATTGATTCGATTGGCCTTTCCTTTTTGTTACTATTCGATTTATACATAACGCTTTTGCTACAGTTTGAAATAGGGTACTTGTAATGTACTCGATGAATTCTTTATCTCAGAATGAATAAAAGACCGATCGAAAACTATTTGGAAACCAGTGGTCGGAACCTTATATCTTCTAATTACGATTTCTTTGTAACGCTTTTACGCATAATGGCCTTTATTTCGAAACAGGATATCCGAAATTGACTCTATTTTTTCTCTACCTCCTAACCGATGCAGACATTATTAACTTATGTATTTAATATTATTTTTTATTCTGTGTTAAGCAACATAAAATTTCCTTCTTCAAATTGTTTGAAATTCATCCAAATTTGTCAAAACTTTCAAACTCCCCTAAAACGGAAATCATTAAAAAATAATATAAAATCACCATTTTGGTGATAAATTACATCATTTTCAAAAATATAATTGAAATAAAATTCTTGTTGCAATCAGAATTAACATTTATTTACACACCCGATAAACCTTGTCAGGCATGTTAAAGCCTCAGTACGTGATTTGAAAATCTTTTGTGAATGATTTTGTGGTTTATATATCTTTTTTTTTCAAATATTTCAATATTAATCACCTTTTTTATCAACATTCAATTGAAATGTTTTCATGTACTTTCTTGTACAAGTATTGAATTAAAAAAAATTCCTGTTTATTTATTATGTATACCCTACACCACCGTTGGGCTATAATGCGTTTGTGCTTAAGTTTGTAACGCAGAGAAAAAATTTTACTATCACCACTTTTAAGTAAACCGTTCGACTAAGAATCACTTTTAATGATGTCCGTTTGGAATGATACATCTGCCATTATTTTGCTCCAAAGATAATGCCTATTCAAATTGGTGATGATGGGTCCATTATTTCACTTAGCCCCCATACAAATATTCATCCCAAAATGAGTATTTAAGACCACAAAAATCCCAAATATAAAGCAATTTTAATGAAATTTGGCATAAATAATTTTTTTAATATTCTGAAACGATGTGCCAAATTACATGAGGATCGGTCCATTATTTCTCATAGGTTCCATACAAACCCCTTCAAATTAAGTCAATGTGCGATATTTTACATGTAACGCCCACAGAAAAAACCTTTTAGAACGTAATAATCCCACATGGAAGTTGGTACCAGTACAATATACACTACACTTAATCATGAATTAAAAAATACTTTATACGAGGGTGGTTCATTAATTTTTGGTAGCTAACACATATAACCAGCAATGTGGCGTAAGGTATAAATAGTCGGACTTGACCGAGTTTAACATCTTACTTGTTTTTTTATGTCAAGCATTTTGTTTTTTTTTTTTTTTTTTTTCAGAAAATAAAATATAATTTCATACGAATGAGTATTGGATCCAATATTTATAAACAAAATACAAAGTTGTACATTGAAATCTGTTTAATGTATGAATCACTTGATGTTTATTTTATTTTATGATTTTTTTCTTTTTTGCGATTTATAGCTGAATTATTGTTATTATTTTTTAAAGGTCTTTGTAACCGCGCTCTGTGTATGACTTGATCATAATGAATCGATCATAAGAAAATGTCGTCATCTTGTTTATTCATTATTATCATCTTGTTATTGGTTTGGTTTTATGGTGAATTTTCAAAATTAAATACCATCGATGGTCATAAAAATAATAAGAAAAAAAAAAAACAAATAATAATAATAATAATAATGACATTCATCATGATCATGATATCTCAAGAAAGAAAGAAAGAAAACGGACAGATAAAAACCGGCTGCATTTAATTCAAGTGAGAGTTGGCGGTTTTCTGTTGTCAATAATTTGTTGCTTTTTATTTATAAAGATTTTTAGCTTTTTTTCTCTTTTCGTTTAAATAATCATTAAAGTCGTGAATATAAGTGATAATCACTTTTAATTTCACTTACTTACTATTTAGTTCATAAATCTGTAATAAATTGTGTAAAAGATCACGTCTGAACTATAATAATCACATTCGTTAACGATGCCATTAATGAATGTATTACATGATGATCACTATTTATCATGTAATGAAATAAAATTAATAATACTCCAAATATTTATTTATATATATTATTAACGATTTTTAAGAATTCTATGTAGTGATCATGAAAAATCCGTCTTTTAATATTGTTCGGGAAAAATGGTTAATTTCCATTGTTGTAATGTTTATATTCAATTAAATGTGATGTCAAAATATTGTTTACATATCACGGAAATAATTGAAAATCGAATTTAATTAAAGAATTGTGTGAAATCTACAATTTCAATTATTGCATTTATGGAATTTGCTCCATTTAATAGAACTGTGTAACCAATAATAAAAATTTAAATTATCAATAAATATTTTGTAAAAATGTTGAAAAATCGTTATTGAGCATTCGATTAGTGAGTGTTATAAAAGATTTAACATTTTTTTTGTCAGTTCTGAAAGTCGGAAAATACCAATTCGAACAAAGCTTGTTTTAAACATGTAAGATAATAGTGGATCAAATCCGAATAGCCTTCATCACATTTTTGATAATAAATGGTTAACAAAAAATGTTGAACGACCCTCGAATAAATTTCTTTTCTGATTTATACTTGACATTTATGTTAGATTTAGCGTTTAAAATTGAGGATTTTCTGGTAGGATTATATGGAAGCTATAGAAAACATCAATTTCTGCCTGGTATTTATGTTATGAATGTGTTAGATTTATGCACTTCAAAGTGATATACAGAAGTGGAAGTTGTATGGGAACTAGAGAATTATTAGAACTATCTCAGTATAATGTGGCACATCGTTTAAGAGTAATTTAAAACTTTTTTACGAAAAATTAAAAAAATCGTTTAAAATCTTTTAAAACTTAGGACATTTGTAAGGTTAAATAATCCATAACCCATCATCACCAATTTCAATAGTGATCATGCCAAAAAAATGGCACATGCTAATTTCGTTAATATATCATTAAAATTTAATTAAAAAAGTTTATATGCTCAGCCAGCCGTCCAGACGAACATTGTGAAATCGGTTAAAAAGCATTTTGGGACCACTATGTGTTTCCCATTTCGTTCTATATGATGCACTGATTTTATTTTCAAATATGACAAATGAGACGTCAATTGCGACTAGTGATCGTGTGAAACAATTATTGAAAAAAATATTTAGATAATTACGTCGTAACCATTTGTCCATTAATATACATCACGCGTTTTATATTTTGGACTACCACACTTTATTAAATTATCGGCACTAAAATTCAAGTAGGTCATAAATACGCTTGCTATGAATAGGAAGATAGAAGGAATTTTGTAAAATAAATTGGAATAAAATGTTCTTAAAAAATATCTTTAAAACTATATTTTAAGTTTTTTTTTCATTTCGGGTAGGGCAATTGCAGTATGGTTATCGATTTAAAAATTAGCATGATTCGGTGCAATAAAAAAGAAAAAAATAGTTTTTTTCTTTCTCTCCAGATTAACTCATTTAGGATCACTTACTGATTTCATTGAGATAAAGGAAGGAAATTAAGTATATTTGACATTTAAACCGAGGTACTACGGCGGGTAACATTTCCAAAAAATCAGATATTTTAATTAAATTTCAAAGTTGATATAACAAAATAACTATAGATATATAATTAATTATGATTTGATTTATAACAAATTAAAAGAACATGAGTAATGTAACTGTTGCGGAAAAGCTACACTGGTCCAAAATTGATGTTATTCCGGATGTGAAAACACCTTCTAAGGAATATATGGTGAAGTATGGTTAAATCTTCTTCATACCGAGCCATGTTATTAGTTCTGGATTTCATCAAAATAATACAATATAAAACAGACTTTGGACCTTCGATAGGAATCTTGAAAATCGTCAGAGTTTGTCGTTACACATAGATTGTATAACTTAATATAAACTTTTCCACCCGTTGTGGTGGTCGAGCGTATAAAAGTTATGTTTTTTGTTAAATTTCAAATTGTTTTCACTTTAATTCAAACTTCATCCCATTGTGCTCGGTGCAATAAATAATAAAACATTTTCATACTTTGACGATAACATTCTTTTGATAATAATTTAAGTTTTTTTTGTCATTTTTATTTTTATTTCTATATAATTTTAATAAAAAAACTTTAAGTACGTGATCATTTATTTTCGGCGAAAATGTCAGTTACTTTGCGATGCATTACCATAAAATGTTTTTCATTTTTTTAAATGTTTTAATGCGTCCCAGTTTTATCTTATCGTATGACATTTTATAATAAAATTATTCTTATTCTAAGGAAAAAGACATTAATAGAAGAATGTTGATGATTTATAGCAATAATAAATTTTAGAATTTACAACAGTGGGTGTTTTTTGTGAGGATTATTAGTAAAATGCATTTTATCTTAAACCTGTGACTATGTTTCTATAAAACAAAACTTAACATTTTAAATCCGGTTATTAAAGAAAGTTTCATTTTGAAGATTCACCTATTTAAATATTAACACACTCACACACATTTTCCCCAAATTTTCCAATTAACCAAATAAAAATCCAGTTTTAATATCAAATAAAACAAAACAAGTAAGAATGCTTAATTCGGCTATGCCGAATCTTCAATACCCTCCATCACAAAAGCTTAAGAAATAAATACACATATACAGTCACATTTTCTAATGAAACGATTTTGCGAATGTTCTCTTTAATTTATCGATATCGTTTATAACTCTTAACATACTGACTGATTTTGTTGATTTTAAATAGGCAACTTCTCAGGACTATATCAAATACTCAGGCCAAATTTCATTTAGCTCTGTCAATTATTACGGATGTGAGCGTGCCACCAACGAAAGATAGACGGACATACCTAAATCTACTCAGATTTTGATATGATGCTAGAATATATATACACATTATGGGGTCTTCGATAAATCATTCTTAGCGTTACACAAGGAATGACAAAATTAATATAATCTCATCACCACTTGTAGGGTATAAAAAATGAAAACATGAAACCCGCATAGATATTTGACTTGTTTTGACCAACAAATTCCCACATTTAATGATAATGAAATCACTATAAATTCAAAACTTAATTGTGTTTTAAAAAAATGTTAACAATTCTTAATTTGTTGTAGGAGGGAAAATTAAGATTTAAATAAAGAAGGTTAATAAGTGAATAATGAAATTTAAATTGTGTCATTTAATATTTTTTACTTTTTTGAAATTTACTTAAGTAAAAACATTTTCAGCCGAATATCGAAAAGTTGTGGTCCAATAACGAAAGTGACCAAAAATTCGAAACAATGAAGATTTATTATTTATATAAAAGAGTGATTATATTTATGTTATATCATTCTGAAACTCCGCATTTTTGTCAGAAAATAGTTTCATTATTGTACCCTCCATCCATAGTTGACAGATAAATTTGGAAAAAAATCATGAAATTTGAAGAAAAAATCATCGTCAAATTTACTTTTCGAAATCGTCAAAATGTTTTAGACGGTCAAGCCCGACTACGTTATTATTGAAATACCAAAGTATATGTGAGATTAATGCCCTTCAGAGATATATTTGGAAGGGATCTTGTATGGGACCTATGAGAGGTATTGGACCGACCAACTAATTTTTGAAAATTTTTTTAAATCATTTAAATCATATAAAGCGATTAGGACTTTTATTAGCTTGAAATCTCATTCCGGGAGGACATTTGTATGGGAGCTATATTGGGCCAAACATGGCCAATTTCAATAGGCTTCGTCATTGGGCCAAAATAATAACATGTACCAAATCTCATCGAGATATCTCAAAAATAGTAGTTTACATGGACGGACAGACGACTCAGAAAATGATTCTAAGTCGAACGGTATACTTAAAGGAGGGTGTAACTCCATTTTTTTGTATGTTACAAACATAAGCACAAATACATAACACCCCAATCAAGTACGGTTGTGTTGTTTTTCAAAAAAGTATTAAATTTTAACAATTGTAATAAAAATTTTAAGAGTTTTGAGTGCCTCCATAATGTATATACATATATTCCTGCATCATATCAAAATTTGTGTCGATTTAGCTATGACCGTCTGTCTGTCTGTTGTTAGCACGCGCACATCTACAATAATTGTCTGAGGGTTTAGTGAAATTCGTATATAATTTTTGTTGTAGTCCTGAGAAGTTTCCTTTTTAAAAAGCAAAATCGGTTCAGTATATTAACAGATATAGATCGATATCTCTAAGTTCAAGCAAAAACTTTCGTAAAATTTTCATTTGTAAATCGACAATTTATAATGAATTTTGTCATAGTATTTAACTATATGAACTTCATTATCATTTTAAAAATTTTCAAAATCGGTTTTAATAAGAAAAAGTTATAGCCACAGATATAATTAATAATATGACTCATTAAGAGTTATATGTTATATTTAAGAAAAACTTTTATAAACTGATTACGACTGTGAGTGTAAATGTGAGATTGGTGAGAGGGTGTTGAAGATTCGGCATAGTCGAACAGAACATTTTTTTTTTTTAATTTTAATATAATTTGATATTTTGTAAAATGTTTTCAATTTTTTATTTTTCTTATTTTCAAAATCACCTTTCACCTTCGTTTATTTAATATAGGAAATAGGAAATACGTTAATGACTTTATTATACAATTTCTTAATTAATTTCTCTAGGGAAAATCATACAAGATCATAATTTGTAAAAAAATGCCAACGGCCATGTCACACTTAACAAAAAAAATCATTAAAAAGTGTCTGATTAAATAAAATGATGAACTCTTTATTTAAACAAAACCCAGTAAGCATTTCAGTACATTTCGAGGCCAACACGATAAAAATCTTAAAGTTATAAATAAAGGATCATAAAACAAACAATTTACACAAGAAAATAAATCTCCTGGTGTTGTCGACATTTCTGGAGAACTTCGGAAAACCGTCATACCAGTGCTAGAACAATACTGCCGTTTATCTAAAAATTAAACGAGACTGTAGCTCTGGATTGACTGCCTGATGGTAAATATTTCAGAAAAGGTGATATCAGGCATTGGCATCATCTATAGATGTTAACAAAACTTGATTCAGATCTTAAGTATCGACGTCAGTAGGTCTGAAGAGTTATATCTTAAATCCGAAAAAGCGAAAAGGAGCAATATAGACGCTATCAGATAACATCTCCTATAACGCTTTTTTGGCGTAAGATATTAGACCCACTGGTGTCCCTACTAATAGAGACACGATATCGTACGCACTCGTATATTGAAATAATTAAATTCCATATGAAATCTATACTTTTGTGTGGATGCGAAACTCAATCATATGCTCTGTTTTGGATCGATCATACACTCAGAAGGCGATTCAATGACATTTCAACAATTGCTATAGATTGGGATACCCAATAAAACAGAAATATGGGATGATAATGTTAAATGACAAGAATTTAAGAACAGTGACGTCTTAAGTCGAATATATATGTATTACATTTAAAAACTTCATTAAAAACCCATAAAGCTTATTGATGACGTTTTAAATTATATGCCTCTAGATTCAATTGAAGATTTCGATATTTAATCTCTATATCTTCTCCTATTACTTCTTTTATTCCATACTTGATTGCTCAAATGTCAGTTGAAGCCACTTAAAAATTAAATATTTACTTAATTTCCAAGTAAAATTGCATAATCGTAGAAAAAGCATAGCTTTTAATATTCCGATATTGGTCTGAATAAAGAAATTATATTTCTGAAATATATTTCTATCAGGCTGCCCCTTAACTGATACATAACTGTTCGAAAAATCGATTGGAACCAATTGAAAATTTCTTATAACCATAACGGAGACTAAATTATATATTTTTCCGATTTCGGGCAGGAAAAGACGTTTAAAAATAATTCGAATTTTACTAATATTCCGTATACATATGAATAGAATGGTCAAAGTTTTATTTTGATATAACTTCTTACCAAGGTAAACATTTTCCGACTTATTAATTTTTTATTCTATCTCACTTCTTATATATAACTTATCCAATTAGTGAGAATTAAAGACGGTATTATTTAAGTTCATATTATAATTTCTTTTATTAAACCAAATGAAACTTATTTCTTAAAATGCCGATATGGATTATATACAGGTGATACAAATTGTAAAGGATATTGAATATAAGGATTAAATGTCGGTAATTGAGAAATACCCGACATTGCCAATAAAGTTGGTGGTAATTGTGACACTGTTGCCAACTGTGGAATAGTATGGAATCCTGGCAAAGTGGAAATAGTTTGAGGTAGAGCAGAAATAGTTTGGGGTAAAGTTGAAATTGCTTGCATACCAGAAAAAGTTGGTATCATTTGCGGTATTTGTTGTAGAGGCGGAGGAATGTTATATTGGGCAATTGGATAATAACTAAAAGTGGGCTGTTGAACAATTGGTGAATGTTGAACTCCCATCGGTACAGGATTTGTTTTTTCGTTAACATATAATTGATTTCTTCGGTTGCCTTGATTTGAGGTAGAGGTATCCGGTTCAACTGCAATTGACTTACTCTCCTCAGTAGTGGTTGATGTAGTTGTTGGTTCTGTGGTTGTTGTAGTTGTGGTTTCTGTTGAACTCTCTTCCATGGGATAATCTGTAGTTGTTGTAGAAGTTTTCCATTTACTTAGCAAATGTTGTAGAAATATTTTATCATCTACAACAGCAGCTTGATCAATTAACTCATCTTCAAGTTTCGATAAATCCAGCCCATATTGATAATCTTCTCCTTCTCCCAAAATTTCGGGTTGTCTAGCCGCCTTCACCGTTAAATATAAAGTAAAAACAATCACTATATGAAATTTGTGCAGCATCGCACTTCTTAAACGTTTCATTGACTGAATGTAACTTTCACATTCTGTTGCATTCGAAACCTTTTTATACCGACTAAAAAAAGAAAAGAACCAATCAAGTTTTCTTTTTTTTTGGGGGGTATAGAGAATAAAGATTCTTTAGAAATTAACATAATTTAGATAATGTAACATTAAGATGCAACATAAAAGATGAATATGTGAAATATTAGAAGAAATATATACATATTTTTATTTGTTTATTGTCGTATAATCTTCTTAATAAATATTATAACCATTATGTAGAGATTCGAATTTACTGTTACCGGTTATATAAAAGTTTAGATATTTATAAAATTCTGTAACAAAAAGGTTTAAAAGTTTGAACGCTTTCAAATTATAACCTCAAAATCAATCAATTTAAACCGTAAATTTTCTTAAAGATTTAAATTTTTTTATATATCTAAACCTATTAGATCCGCTTCAAAGTAATACTCATTCACTGCAAAAAGCCTTCAGTTTTTTGTCTAATTATGTAACTCCTGCTTTGGGCAAAAATCTTTATAAAGTAATGTTAACAAGTTCTCATTTTAAAACTGTTTCGGCAATGTCACAGCACGACTCTCCACAAATAAATAAAAAAACTCTGCTAATAAAGCCCCAGCAAAGTAAAAAATAGCAGGTATTTATTTACTGAATCCGCTTCGTTTTTGAGGTCTCGGAATACTATAGAGATCATAAAAACTAAATTAAAAATTTCTTATTTAGAATGATCTGATTTTCCCTCTTCACTGCTATATCTCTTATATTAATCAATCCAGCAGTAACTTAAACCTTTCTGGAAAACAGATTTGAATAAGTCCTTAGTCTTATCGTATATTTTTCCAAACTCTTCTTTCTTCTTGAGCTCCGGTTATAGTCCGTAAAGCTTAAGAATGTGCTCCTGTATATATCAGAACTCGTTTTTGGAAACCATATGCCCATATTAGTTTTAAAACGGTTCTATATAGAATCATTTTATTGTCAAGGCTTAATTTTGACAGATGCTTAATTAAGGCTTAGTTTCAGTATGGCGGCGATATGTAAATTTCCTATCAAAATGAATTCCAAAGTATGTAATATAATCTTCATGAATGATTATGAGAAGATGATGTGCTTAATTTTCAGTTCGTTTTCTTTTATCCCGGGTACTCGTGTGTGCAGACAATTGCACTATCATCAGCAAGTGCTGAAATTCAGACGTGTATATTAAGTAATAAGTCGGTTCTTTACTCTGAAATGTCCATTATAGCAAAAGGTCTAACTTTGTACAGAAGGCACTTATAATTTAATTTTTAATATCTCCAGGTAGACGGTTTACATGCTCAATAGTTCCGTGTTATATTCATTAATAATTGTGTAATATTTCATTGAAATATTTTCTCAAATAATTTTGACAAGTAGTGTAGTCGGCTAATAGGTCTTTGATATCGTCAAATCCTTTCAAGGTTTTAGTAACTACGAAATTTTCCATATTTTGGGAAATTTCCCATTTGGTATTATCGCGTTGTAAATTATTGACATCATATTCGGTCTTACTCAATCATATACGGGACATTTTCTCATATTTACATTTAGTTAATTTTTTAATAAATTTTTTTTCAATATTTGTTCCGTTGAAAAACTTTACTTAACAGGGACTTGGAAATAAATTCCCAATGAAATAAAACTCCATTTTAACATGATTTGATATTCCTTTAATGGTTAGGATTTTTGTATGATCGGTGTTCGATGGAACTATGGAACTTTCTCCTCTTTGATAATTAAAAATCCGGCTTCTCTAAAAAAATAATCTGTACATTTCGAATAATTATGCAGAAAAACAAATGTTAGTGAATTCAACTTCTTTTAGGTCTGGCCAGACTTCTTATTGTCTTGTGTATTTCAAATTTTCACTTTTGAATATCGCAAACAATCGTTGACAAGTTCTTTCACTTGATACATATTGAGCGTAATCTTCTATCAATTTGCGATATCTTTAGGTATCCGTTTTCTTCAATGAGACTTTACCGAAAAACTTTTTAAGCACAAAATTCGATATTATAGCGATTTCAACAAATATGTTTCGAAGTTGTCAGCAAAGGTCTCAGACATATTTCCAGTTATGTGTATTACATGAAGTTATGAGAAAGCAAAAGCAGCACATTGAAATTGTTTGAAGTACATTTCATGCAATTCGATATACTGTTATTGTTAGCTGTAGAGTAGGTACAGAGTCATTAACCTTCCGCCTTTCAACGCAAAATCTCATGAACGTCACTGAAGCAAATTAAAAAAAAAAAGTTAAGAATCTTACAAGTTTCTATTGACTTAAGAGATAAAACCTCTTCAACATTTCACTTGATGCCAGTATACATCGTGCATTTTGATTGAACCACACATTATGGCAGAAATTTGTCAATGAAATTGGTAAAAATCACTATTGCAAATGAGACGTACTTTCCAAAGCCTCTAATATTTTGAAGTGGTATATCGAACAGCTGTCTCAAATGGTGCAACAGAATGAAATAAATATTTATTGGAATAAAGTTTTATGTAGATTACTGTAATATAATGCAGGATTCGAACTATAATATTTTTTATTTATAAACTGAGGTCAAGGTTTAGCAAATGTAATTTTAAATTTATTTGTGACAATAAAAAAACCTCTTAAAAGGTCTCTAATGAGTCACCAACATGCAGCGACTTATTAAGTAATTTTTTTGTTTCAAGTTGTGGGTCTAGGTCATAGTTTAAATATACATTTTAATTTAAAATAAGTACTTATAGCCTTTGTGTGCTTTATAATGTACTTGTAAAAATAAAGAAGGTAATAAAGAAATAAATCAACCAAAAAAAGGTTGACGAACCATCTTAAGATCAGTCAGGTTAAACGTTTGCCAAATGTTTATATTCATAATTAACGATTTTTTGGGTTCGTCTGTTGGTAAATTTACTTAGTATGAAGTTTTTAATTATAATCAAGTTTATTACTTTGTAATATTTTGTGGATACAGAGTAACTAACTATTTAGTTTACAGACAATTATTTATTTCCATCCCATGGCCCACTTCTCTAAATCAATTGGAAAACTCCTTAAATTTCGTTAAAAATATTAAATACTTCCAAAGCTGACTAGATAAGAAAGGTTGAAAGCTATTCGGAAATATTAGGAAGTAAACAGGTGAATCATTATACCTTTGTTGTTTTGCCTCACTACCACAGCAGTTCCTTCAGCACGGAATATGTCTTTCACCAAAAAGACGAAAGAAAATCTATAGAGAAAAAATTAATGCTGAATAAGCGTGCATTAGCATCACTGAATACATTCTCGTACTTGCTCAATTTGTGCCCAGTTTTCACGATTGTAGGTACATTTGGACGATTGCAAACAATGAACAGAATCTGACATGATTTACAAACGTATTTCTAGCACAACTAAGATCGGGATGGTAAAATACGCTCTACACCTACTAGTCTCGTATTGATCCTGACGTCTCAAACCTATGTATTGTCAAGGATCACACGATACACGAAGGTCTATGGAATCATCCAATAGATATTGCCAGATTTCTTAAACTGGAGTTAGGCCAAAACATAAACTAACATAACCAATAAATTCGTACTTTTGAAGCTGTTACAACAGCATTTACTTATGATTGTAGAAAATATTTTTCGTCACTCTGTATCGACACTTTGTTTGCATTCTACAATATATTTTTATTTATTTATTTTATTTTGCAGATAATAACAATCTGGGTGGATTTATGAAGCACTTAAAATTCAGGTTGTTTCCGTTCTTTCCTTTGAATCTTATTTGTTTTAATTATTGTTTACTTCTGTCACAGGAACAAATACGACTGAGGAAAGGAAATATTTGTTGTAAGGATTTTGTTACTTTTTAATGTGGCCGAAAACAAATAAGAACAACAAAAATAAAATTTACAAATTATATCCTTAAATGTTGGTCTTTCGGACCATATAAAAATATTAAAAGTATCTAAAAGAAATTTAAAAAAATATATACATATATTCATATGTACGTACGTATGTATGTATGTATGTATGTATGTATGTGAATGTATGTAAGTTGTACCACGTTTGACCTAGTGCGGTAGTTTAAGTTGCTTAATGCATGTTTTTTTATTCGTTTCTTTATTTTTGTTGTTGTTATTTTCGTTTTATTTTATTATTTCAATATATATTTTTTTAATTTCTTTAATATTGACTCTATAAACCATTTCGATATGACAGCGGTGGTCAGGAAGTGATTTAGACACATGACTTGTTTAGAAAGTGGTTGAATGAATGAAGTGGCATGAAAGTCATTTGTTGTTTAGTCATTTTGTCAAACCTACTTGTTCATATTTTCTTTTCAACTCAAAAAGAATTTTAATTCAAGAATAAGAAATAAGATTGATTGTGTGTTTAGGTGTTTGATTTCCATGTTAATCGTATGCAAATATTTTATAACCTTAATACATATAGAACTCTGGTCGGTTACCTGCATATTTTGCATAAAATAATAAAATTCATAAGTATTTTTTTTTTTGCATTACGGAAGAATAGAAATTTAATATTATTTTATATAATTTAGGTAAAATTTCATTGAACACTGTCAATTTTTGTGGATGTGAGCGTGCCAACAACAGACAGACGTAGTTTAATCGACTTAAATTTTTATGGGTTACACACGGGATGGCAAAGCTAATATACTATTTGGTGGTGGAGGGTATAACAAGTTAATTCAACCATTTTTGGCTTCGTAATCATCAGAATTTTTGTTACTACCGGATGTCGTATTTTGATTAAGGTCGGAGTAAATAGGAAGAGCTTTATTTCTTATTACGACCTTTTCAGTGGCATCCTTCGCATATTTTGATTATGTATCCAAATTGAAAGAAGGGATTTATTCAGCTAATTGATTTATATTATCAATGTTTCTGTTGCAAATTGTTCTTACTGTTGTAGGTGCTAGTCCAGTAGTTCTTCTTATATATTAAAAGCCTTTATTCCCGATTTAAATCGTTTTTTACGTATAATTTTTATTCCAAATATTTTACTTTTTTTTAATTATTTGGCGAATTACACAATATATTTTTATCAACTTGGTTCATTTATTTACTGGTGTTTCATTAAAACTTTTAACCCTCGAGTTACCTTTTCTTAAAATGTCAGTTATTATGTTTGATGCCAAACAAGTGAATATATTATTAATCGATTAAAATTTACCAGATTCTACAAAAAGTAGGCATAGCAGTAAAGGTCTGCCGACAACCTGTTTTCAATTTTATTCAATCATGTAAAACCTGGTTTGTAAAGATGGTTAATGTTTCAGAAGCCAAAATATAAAAAGCATTTTCAAAAGAGCTCCCAATACATTTGGTAGAAAAGCAGTCCGGTTATCTCAGTGCTGGAAATATTTGGTACAAATTTTTGGTGCAATACAATTTGTAAAATGTTACCGACAGGAACGCTGCTAATATTTTGAGATAAAAAATAGAGCATGGAAGTTTAAGTCAAGTTTTCGGAAGCCAATCATTTCTTACAGCGGGCTCTATAAATACCAAAATTTACATCAAGAAATGTTTATAAAAATGGTTGTTTCTATTCATAAGACTTCACTATTTGGCCATTTATTTTTGGTCTGACTTACATGAGTACAAGAACAATAATGTGGTATTTTAACCAAAAGAGTCAAATCATCCAAATTGCTCGAAGCTAAGGACAGTGGAGAGATATTGTAGTCTTGTTAAAAAAAATTAAAGATCACACAAAAGGTGTCCACTCCTTAGTTACCAGTTTTAAAAAAAGTTTTTGTGTTTCAAAATCTGACATAAATTTGAAACTCGCGGGATAACATTTTTTATATCTTGTTTATGCTATAATTTAACCAATATTTTATCGATTTCCGGGCACATGCCTTTACTGTATTTTTTGCAAATTTTAGTAAAAAATATCGAATAAAAATTATTTGAATAACATCAATTCATATGTGCAATCTTATCAAAATTGCATAAGAACATTATAAATTTATAAAAATAAAGTTCCTCGATAAAAAACTTTTAAATATTGTTAATGTCTAAAGGCAATATAAACCATTTTTTACAATTATTAAATTTTATAAAACAAAGATAAAAATATTTTTTATACCTTCCACCATAAAAAATACCTTCATTTCGTGTGTAACGCTAAGAAGAAATCATCTCAGACCCCATAATGTAAATATTTATACTCACAATTGCCAAAGTTCAATTATATTTGGCCTAAGTGTTGGTTATAGTCCTATTTAAAATCAGCGAAATTGGTGCAGTATATCAAAAGATATAAACTGAAATCTGAGGCAACGTCTAGGTTCCACCGAAGAATTTTCGTAAAACCGTAAAGAAGAAATCGACAAATAAGAATAAGATTTTGTCATACTGTATGTACATCATTATCATTCCAAAAATTATTAAAATCGGTTTAGCAAAAAAAGTTATAGCAACAAATTTAACTGTTATATTTAAGAAAAATGGTTATATATTATATATGTTTTTGAGTGTATGTGTGAGTGTGTATATACGAAACATAACGTATTTACTTCATACGCATTTGTTGTTAAGGTTATTGAATATTCGGCATAGCCGAATGTAGAATTCTTACTTGTTTATTTACACTCGTTTAATCGACTTTTTTGATTCCGATTAAGGAAGTGTACAGTAACTCCTTTTTTTAAAGCCTGAAAAATAATTTATAGGATCCAAAGAAACTTCTTAGTCATATCGAGCACCATTTCCGATTTATTACTTATTTTAACAATAAAAATGAATTAGATTTCACGGTTATTTCCCGTTATTTTTTTATTAAACAAACGTCAAGTTGTAAATATGATAAATATTTTATTCGATAATAATTATTTTTAGACTTTTTATAAAATTCTTAAAATTTAATTAATGAAAATATGATAAATATTTTTGTACAAAACAATGAATAACGTATTTATTTTTACCACACTCAAATCCCTTAATGAACTTAACATGATAACTTTTTATGAGCATGTTAAAAATAAAATACGTTTTTTTTTTTGAAATCATTATTTTGAAACAGATTTTGAAAAAAAATAAAGAAAAAATAACAGTAAAATACTAGCAGACCCGACAAACTTCGTTTTGCAAAAAAAAATGTTAAGAGCGTTGCTGACCCTAAGCATGGCCCTAAGCATTATCATATTAGTGTTACATTATCATACGATTTAAATAGATTATTAGTAATTTAAAGTTACTTTTTATGGGATTTCGATAACCTTCCCTTCCCCGTTTAACGTTCTGTCCAGTAAAGCAGTGCCTTAAGAAAGTAGCTGGGACTAATTTTGCGAAGTTTCCCTATTATAGTACATAATATATTCGATAATCAATATTTGCTTTGTACTGGTCCTATCCGCCTTGCGTTTTGTCATGGAGTAAATAATTTTTACCAAATTAAAGAACTATCGATGTTATAGTTCTTTAGATATTCAATAATTATGGTTTGTATTGGCGGTATATTACTCCCTGGTGTATCCGTCCAATATTTTGTCCAGTAAAACAGTATCTTGAGAAAGTTGTTGGTACCATTGTTATAGTTCTTTAGATAATCAATATTAACTTTGTATGAGCGGTAACCCTCCCCCTAGTCCTATCGGAATTTTTTAAAACCTTTGTTACTTTTGGTTATATTGGGATCATTCAGTGAAATTTTAATCAAAATTTACTCTGCCTTTTTAGAGTTTATACGTTATAAACATACATACATACATACATACATACATACATACATACATACATACATACATACATACATACATACATACATACATGCATACATACATTCTATTTTATATATAAATAGTTTTTAGGTATTTGATTACATTATTTATTACTCCTTGAAAGGTAATTAAGTAAATCATATGGATAAGAAGGTATTTTTTCAACAACAATAAATTATTAATTATTGTGTGTTGGACCAAAAAAAGAACTGAACATTAATATGAATAAACAAATGTACAAAATGTTATTATTTTTTTTTTTTGATTTTGAAATTTCTTAAAATTAAAAAATAAATACAACAAGAAAACAAATTTAAAAAAATACATAAACATACGTATGTATGTATATGGATGGATATATTGTTAATAAATCAGGCCAACTTCAAACGCTAGCAATCAGCAAAAAAATACATATATTCATTCAATATTACAATGATTTGGCAAATTGTTTTGTTAACATATAGACAGACTATACTGCTGGTACATATAGTGAAGGCATATTGGGTAAGGGAAAAAGTATATTAATTAGTAATTTATTATTTAATTAAAAGAAGAAGTTTTAAATTAAATTAACTAATTTACGATATTTTTTTAAGATCTTATGAAAACGCCACTTAACAAAAGCTTTTCATATTCTTCAGCACCAAAACCTCTGTTTTGGAAATAATTGTGGAACATGGGAACTATTAAATATTTCGAAATTCAACATGAACATTTTTAAGATGTTTTCTTTGGAGAATTCTTCATATTCTTAAAAGATTTTGGGGTTGGAAAGTTAGTAACCTCCTACCACTTATAATTTTCTACAAAAAATACGCTTATATATGTGGAAAATCTCTTAAAGTTTAAAAGATATTTAGACCAACGAAAATTTTAACTCAACTTTCAATATGTTTTTGTATTTTGGTGCGCTCTATTTGGGTTCAAAACAAATTTATAATATTGCCTAGAAATCTGTACAAAATTCTAAACAATTTCTATATGGATTTAATAAAAAGTTCACAAAGAATTTTTATCGAAAATGTAGGTAAACATTTCTCCAGTAGCCCTTGAAATTTCGTTAATTTCAAAAAAGGTTCTTTAGTTTGTTGGGAAGAGAAAAATGTCTAAACTAATATTTTTAAAAATATTTCTGCATTATACAGCTACTTGATTTAGTTATTTTAATCCAAAAACCTGTAAATGACCAACTCCCTAATAACGGCAGAGTAAACGATATACAGAAAAAAGTAAATTTTTTAAGATTTTTTCCCGGATTAGAATTTTGGGTATTTTGGAATAAATAAGTAAGAATATTGTTATAGAACCACATTAAGGATAATTTTATCAATATAAAATTCTTCTTACATAAATTTATAAATAACATCTGATGGATGACGAATCTATCCAGCCGATCAAAACTTAGAGATTTATTTACAAAAAACGATTTTGTTCCACTGTGAATTGTTTTTGTTGTCAAACAAATGTCAAATTAAGTTATGACATGACTTAAAATCAATATCGTTAATTATGGTTGTAATACGCTTTCTTATAATTTCAATTTTAATGTACACGAAACTACTTTTTCCCCTCAACCAATAGAAGTATGTAATCATTTATTTTTATGTTAATGTCTTCCAGTCATATTTGAATTTATTTCTGATGAAGTGTAAGTTAAAAGTTTATTTAGGAAAAAAAGGAATGAAAAATATCTAAGAAACACATTAATCGAATAAAAAACCATAAAACAATAATCGTGGATAAATAAATGACTTTAATGTACAAGACAACTTCTCTTTGCTGATCAAAATAACATAAAACTGAAACTGACTTTATTTTTATTTTTTATTGTTAAATTTAAATTAAAAAATGGTTGTGTAAGCTTCTTTTTTTATAAAAAAAATTGTTTAGGTAAAATTGTTGATTTATTTTGTTTATAAATAATTATTATTACGTTTTGAAACGTGAGTTAATTTTTTTAAATTTATTTTCTTTAAAAAGAATTTCATTAAAAAAATTATAATTTTGCAAATACCCATTTTTGTACTCATTTTACATTTCCGAAGTAGATAATTTACATAAGAGGTGTGATCGAACAATTCTTAACATACATATATGTCAATGAAAATGGGACCACTAAACTTACAGTTTTATTTTTTATCGTTTTAATCACTAATGATGGAATTTTAAACATTTTTCCGAAACCCATCCATTCCATTAATGTTTTTTAAAAGCTTTCTGTCACTTTCCAACCCGTTTTAACTACCACACTTTTGGACACATTTTTGGTGCTCTTCAATTCACTTTAAACAAGAGCTCAATATAATAATAGCCTTAGCTATGGACAGATTAAAGGATTTGCCTCTCTTGGTACAAACATCACTCAAGGGCTTATTTACCAAAGTGACAGGACGCCAAGGCAGCCCAATAAAAAATGGACACATTATAAATTTTATGAAAGGAAGTAGCCTTTTTTATAAACATTCCTTGATGGAAATATCTGGATTTATAGAGCACATTGTAACAAATGACTGCAACTGCATATTGTTTGTCATACTAAGAACGTTTTGGGAAATTTTAACTGCTTTTGAGTCCTAAACTTTTATTCCAGCATAATCAGCATAAAGTTGACCAGAAAGTTTCAAAAAATCCGCCAGAATATTCGTTTCGTAATCCATTATGCAGTAAGAATATTATTCTTCAGAAAACTTGACTTCAAGTTCCGTGTTCTTTCCTTGTCATCTAAATTTTTAGCAGCGTTCCTGTCAGAGCTTTTGAACTTGTATGATTTTATATAGGACTAGAAGATGTTATAGGCCGACTCTCGTATAATTTTGCACATTGATTTTTGCTTTTATTTATTTTAATTTGACCAGATTTTATTGCAATACTAAAATATATATGAGATAAATGCCATTCAAAGCGATATTTGAAAGGGAGCTTGTATGGGACCTATGAGAAGTAATGGACCGACTATCGCAAAATTTGGCATATCATAACACTTATTTTTTTACAAAATTTCGTCAAAAAGGATTTTTTGTGAGCTTCAAACCTCATTTCGGGAGGATAATTTTAATAGACTTCGCCCTTAGGCTAAAATAATAACATGTACCAAATTTCATCGAGATATCTTTTAAATTGCGAACTGTAGATTGTTCACAATGTTTACATGGACCAGCCAACCGGACAGACTGAAAATGATTCTGAGTGGAACTGTATGCTTAAAGGTGGGTGAAGCACCATTTTTCTGTATATTACAAACGTATAGCACTGTGGTGGTGTAGGATATAAATATCAAATAAAAGTTTTAATGAAAATCATGTGTTAAGAATTTTTCGATCTCACTTAAATGCATTTAAATTAAAAATTGAGTTGCATTTGAAATTATTTAAATAAAATTCTAATACTGAGTCATATTTTCCACATTTATGCATGTGAGTCGAATAAAAATTATTCGTTTTAATTTATATTATATTTATAGCACTAATTTAAGCTTTAAGAATAAGAATAATTTGTTTTCTATTTTTAATTAATTATTCATTTGTTTTTTTTTTTGTTTAGTTTATGTTTATTATATTATTTTTATTATTTTGTTTTTATTTTTTATTTTTTGACATAAATTCTAAATATTTAATTTATCACAAATGACTCATGATCACAAAATTCTTCGCGGAAATCTTAAATAATGAAATGTACACATACAAACAAAAATATAATTAGTTTGGTTTGGTTCCTTCTAGATATATACCGAAATGTTTAGTTGTTTAATTCTTGTCAGTTTAGACGAATTAAGTAGATCCTACTGAAATAATAAGGTTATCAGAAATGATTCGATATAATTGCACAGTGGTTCCACAACGCTTCTTTCTAAATACTTCTTTACTTTCTAAATACTGTTTTTTCTAAATACTTCTGTAACTTTGAAACTATTGGAGATTTTTGAACATGTTAGAAAGTTGGCAACATGACGGTTCCTTAAAAAATAGACAAAATTCTATTTATGACATGATAGAAAAATATTTTACATATATATAACCTTATAATTCTCTACAAAAAATAAGCTTATATGTGTGGTTATCTCTTAAATTTTAAGATATATTTATACCAATAAAAATCATGTAATAAATAGTTCAAAATATTACTTTGGTCTAAATATCTCATAAACTGTAAAATATATCATACGTATTTTGATGTGAATAGAATTATTTTTCATTCAAGTCATAAATTAAATGTTGGTGATTTTATACAAAAAAATTCGTACCCCGTACCAAATTTGGAAATCAACTTATCGCCCCTAAGACTCACTACAAACATGTCATTCTCCAAATCAATTGGAAAATGTCCATGTCAAATTTAATAGTTCCAAAGTGATACATTTTGTTAATGCATCTCTCTAGGAGCAATTTATTACCAGAGAGACAGATAATATTGAAATTATGCGAATCACGTGTCATTAAAAATATTTTAGCTGTAAAGTTTAAAATGAAAAACATATACAAATTCCGATTTATCGACTTTTATTCCAGATAAACGTTATAAAGTGATTCATTTCACTTTTAATAATTATTTTTTATATTTATACATTCGTCCTAAAATTATTTTATAAATTAACACAAGTTTTTAATTTAATTTTCTTGCAGATTTATTACCGATCGGACCAGTTATTTTTATTGCAGTGCAGCAGAGTCATAAACGTATGTATTCGAATTATATGAATTTCTTATAAAATTATTTTTAATTTTAAATTAAATACACATTATTATATTTTTTGTGATGTCAATTTTTATTGGTACAAGGGCGATCACTAGAAATTGGGTGATATTGAAATTTTGGATACATTGGATAAATCATGGAATAGCGGGGTAAAGGATATGGTATAAACCATAAGGAACTTGAAGAAAATAGTATGGATAAGGAATATTTGGATTTTCATTTATAAAAGCGCGATTAGGCAGTGGTGCCAGAGGTCCTTTCGTACCGACTTTAGTAGTAGAAGTTGAAATCATCTTAAGAGTTTCTGTGGGATTTGTACCGACGGATGTTTCAGTGGTTGGTGAAATTTCAGGCGTTTTTTCAGGTGCAATTTGTTTATAAGCGGAATCATTTTTAACTTCTTCTTTATTGAACAATATTGTTCCAAATGCTCGGCTAAAGGTTAAAACTGTAATGATTTAATAAAAAATATAATATTGTCGTTAGAAATCGAATTGTAAAATTAACTTGCCCAAAATTATAAATTTAAACTTTTGAAATTTCATGTTGGCGTTAAAACTTTTAAATTCTTACTGAAACTTCTGAAATTTTCAATCGACCTTTTATAGACGTTTTTCTTAAGACGTCAATAAAATATGTAAATTAAATTTATAATTTATAGTTTTCCACTTGGAGACTTTTGAGCATCTTAATACACTTTCCAAATTTAAAGGTTCTAATTAAATCATTTTATAGTTTTCTGTTTTATAACAGTTTTATTTTATTTCTTCGTTATTTTCAAATTAATTTCTAAGTTTTTACAACCGATAATATAATTTATTAATGTTTTTCTTAATTAAATGATTTAGAAAAATTTTGATTTAAGCAGTTTTAAAAATTAATTACATTGAAAACAGATGTAATCTTAAGTTTTGGATCAAAATAGGTCAATATTTAAACATCAGAAATTCACATTTATTAATAAGACATGAGTTTTCTTTTTTGTACAAAATGTGATATGATTAAAATCAAAATGCTTTTCGTGATTTTTTTTTGATCAGCATAGTCGATGAAATTTGTCAGGAAATGGGTGCTTAGGTAATGTAAAAATAGTTAGTCATACTAAACCAAATAGTACTGCGGAAACTAATTAACCTTCAATCATCGTAGTGCCCAATAATATTACATCTCACGAAATGATGCAAATTTTGAAGAAAAAAATTATTGATCATTTAATCATCAACAACGCTCATCTTGCATTATGGTTTGTTCAGCCTTTTACTTTACAAATTGTTGATCTTTGCATCGGAAACAGTTAATTTGAATGTAAGAAAGATGAAAACTTAACATATTAACTTCTTAGGAACAATCTGTATGAAGTATTTACGGTATTGAAAATGTATGTTATTTTATTATCATAATATTCACATATGCGTTACCTGTACAACTGACATTCATTTCAGATTTATTATATATTCGTATAAAGATTATACATTTTTTGTTTCAATTTAACCATTTTAGGGAAATTAAGAAAAAATAACATACCCGAGGTGGCCAACTTTGAAGGGTTCTACAATGTAAAATTTCATAAAGATATCGCTAACGTTTCAAATGTTACAGAATAAATCCCCAAAAGAGATGTAGTTGAAAACTGAGAAAATAATTGGAATGAATTGAATGCGTTGCCAGATAACCGAAATTGTTAGTTAACATATTTTACTCAATCTCTCTCAGTTCATGAAATAACCGTTATCAATTTAAAATTAAAATTTTTATTTTTTGAACTCTTTGAGGTGAATAAAAAACTTTTTTGTTGGTTTTTAAGAGCGTGAAAAATATATACTTAAGGTGAAAATTCTCTTTGAAACAAACACACACATACACACACACAAATAAACTAATAAAATCTGAAGAAATTGTTGTTATTATTGTTTTTGTTCACATAAAAGTACTCATAAATGCAATAACAACAATATTGGTGTAAATAAATTATTTAGCACATTGATAACGATGAAAATAAAGAAGAAGAAAACAAGTAAAAATACTAAATTCGGTTGTGCCGAATTTTAAATACCCTCCTGCGCCATTTATATTAATATAAACAATTACATGAGTAAAATATGTCGTACCAGAAAAACAAGTCAAAGTTTTAAGTTCAAAAAATTTTAAAGGAGCGATTATAAGATTTAAATGTGGATTTTTGTAAACTCAACGGGGCCGCTCCACAGGGTCACAAAATTGGACACCTCTGGACACAAAAGTAGTGAATTGATTATATCAACTGATTTCGAAGATTTTTATATGAGTGAATTCTGTTAATGAAGACCTACAAAAGGTTGTTATTTACAGTTTAAGAGATATTTAGTTTTAATGAAAATTAAAATTTATAATTACACTTTTTGGCCAATCTTATGATGATGCGATATTTTGTAATTGTGAATTTTCAAAAAATTTCGATTTTTCCAGAAAAGTAGTTACACTCTCTTTGAATTATAAACAAATTCTTAAGTTACCTATACCGTATTTATATTCTTCTGCTTTCTGCCCATTGTCCCTCTCCGTTTCAAATCTACTACTCTTTTTAAACATTCCCTAATTAAAATTTTGGTATTTATAGAGCCCGTAGAATGATTGTCATCTTTCAACGCAACTGCATAATGTTTGCCATACCAAGAACTTGTTGGGAAATTTTGACTGCTTTTGGGTCTTAAAATTATCTTCAACGTACACTTGAGTATCAGCAACAGAACATTTTTAACCAGGAAGTTGAAAAGAATCTACCAGAACATACGTTTCGTAATCCATTATGCAGCAAGAATATTTGACTTCAATTTCCGTGCTCTGTGTTTTAACTTTCCGAACGTGGGAAGCTCTTTTGAAAATGCTTTCAATATTTTTACCTATAGACACATCATGTGGATTATTCCAAATTCTCCCGGTACTGTTTAATAACCCTGGAAACTCGTTTAATCTGATTAGCAATATATATTTATTTGTTTGGCAGTAAACATTACTAGATCAAATAATTATTCATGAAAAAGTGTCTTAAGAATTTTTCGTTTTCACTCCTTAGATGATAACTTCTTCCCGATACAAACGAAATTACAAACTTAATATACTCTCTTAACCAATTTTGGGTATAAAAAATCAAGTAAAAATGTTATATGACTAAATGTTTTTACAACACCGATGTATTTGTGCGATTTATGACTTTCAGTGATATTTCTTAGGGTGATTATATGG
Organism: Cochliomyia hominivorax; assembly: GCA_004302925.2. Taxonomy (NCBI): domain Eukaryota; kingdom Metazoa; phylum Arthropoda; class Insecta; order Diptera; family Calliphoridae; genus Cochliomyia; species Cochliomyia hominivorax. The sequence goes on from PYHX02000413.1 coordinate 58,591,342, forward strand.
GACCTATAAGAAATAATGGAGCGATCCTAGTATAATTTTGTACATCGTTTTAGAATATAATAAGACTTAATTTTGCAAAATTAAGTTAAAATCGGATCGGGAATAGTGCTGGTAGGACTTTTTTTCTGCTCGTTACAAACATCTGCACAAACGCATAATACCCCCACCACCTATAGTGGTGTAGTGGTGTATAACAACAAATAAATTTAACTATGATGCAAATATAAAAACAAATAAATAAATGAAAAAATCAGATAATGACATGAATATAAAATAAAAAAAGAATTGAAATATAAAATCTTTATTTAAAAACAAAACACAAGAGTAAAATACCAAATTAGTTCTTAGTGAAACATCAGGGTTAAATCAACGTCATCATCCTTTGAAATATCGTTGATCACACGGGTAAAGTGGTGCAATTCTGAAATGATGATATACAGAGTTAAAAGTGTTTCAAATATTTTTCTAAACATCAGATGAGAAAATAATTAATTTACAATTGAAAATCTCAACAAATAAATAAACAAGAAATTCTCCACTTCCGGATCTATTGACACAATTTTTTTAACTGATAAGATATTGAATAAAACACACATATACACAGATCAAAAAAGTAACTTTTTTTCATTAGAAGTACTTAGTTGTTGGTACAATTTAGTACAATTATTAGTATTTAGATACTAACAACAACAACAATAGTAACAAAAAAATAGTTAATTTGTGTGCGTTTCTCTTCAAGTGTATGTATTATCTAATCGGTCTTCCCAATTATAGCGTCAATGAAAGAACAATTTGCCAAGATAACTTCAGCAGAAAGTTATTAACAAAATTTTTTAAATTTTTTATTTCGGTTTAATAAAACAGTTCGATCCGTTGCAACGTTTAGTGTCTATAGACGAGCGGATTTAAAACATATAAACGCGCTATTAACACGGATTAAAGGGGTTTGTTCGTTTTAAAAAAATATTAAAAACAAAAATCACGAAATAAGGATACAAAATGGCAAGGTGATGAATTAAAACAATTGAATTTAAAAAAATAATAAACTGATATAAAACATTTATCCCCAGATATAGAGATTTGTGACTATATACACCAACATATTTCAATCCATATTGAAATATGTATAAATTTAATGAAACTTTCTAAAGAATATTTTCAACAAAACAATTATGTAATTCTTTAATAAGTGAATTAGAACATTTGTTTAAATTGCTTAAAAAAGTTATATTAATTATTTAAAAAAGAGATAACAACACTTAAACTGTTATAAATAATGCTAAAGTTATAAATTTTTTTATTTCAATCATGTTTTTCCAGCTAAATGATAAGATTATATATATTTGGGATTTTAATGAAAAATCAATGTAATGGATATACAGTTTAATAAAAAAATATGATACTGAACCTTGATTGATACCCTTTATCTATTATATTTATGTGACCTTGGTTATAGTCAAGTATTATGATTATTAAATACACGTAAACTTTTCAAAAATTTACTAATAATCTAAAGTCTGTGGTATTATTTGTCAGATTCAGTGTATCAAATGCAAAGAGTGTAATAGTCGCACCTTTAGAGTCTTCGCAATGGATAGACAGCAACAAGTTAGCTAGACGAACATCGTCAATTCGACTCAGAATGTGAATCTGAGCGATCGCATGAAAAATTAAATGAAAATAAATCGATAACTTTCTAAAGTCTAGTCCGATTTCAATGAAAATTCATACTGAAATATTTATTATGATTTGTAATATTTTACCATATTTTGATTAGGTTTATATGTAGATATATTTACATTACATGGTGGCAAATATTTTATTGAAATAGAATCTATAAAAATTAAGTTATGAAATTTGAATTAAATATGTACCAAATTAACCTTGACGGAATTATAAAAAGATTTCCACTTTTCTATTCCAAAATACCCAAAATTCTTATCCGGGGAAAACTTGTTATGAGAGGTTTGGACCTTTTCCAGACTTTTTAGTAAAAAGCTAATTCAGAGAGCTACATAATCAAGGTACTTATTTGCAATTTTAGCTTTGATGGTTTTTTTCTCTCCTCAAGAAAAAAACGAAAGAAGAAATTTGGAAAAAAATGAAATTGCGATAGGATTTTCTGGGAAAGTATTTACTCTGTCCTCTACTTTACTCTTATTGAGAAAAAATTTTATAGTCCAGAAGTAATTAAATGATTTTAAAGTGAAAAAACTTAAAACCTTCTTAAAATAAAATAAAAAAAGATAAATATTTTTTTTAATTTCTACTTCAAAATAATATAACTGTCTACTGGATTTATTGTGATTTTTACATAAAAATTATTTTGAATTTTGAAAAAAAAAAATCCAGACATTTTTTTTTAAATATTTTTCTAATTATTTATAAGTATAAAATAAAAACTTGTGCACTGCACAATGCTGCACTTAATATTATTGACTTTAGACACGTCCATCTCCTGTTGGTTTGATGCAACAGTATTTGGTTTAGAACTACCGGAAATTAAATGGCCATGTCTTTTAAATTGCTTAAACGGTGCAGTATACGATTCGCTCATGAAGAGCATGGTTCATGAAGCAAACACTATCATCATTCTATCTTGCCTTTACATCTGTTCTATATGCATTCGGTCAGACTCATCGGGATGTGCACGTCTTAAGTGAACTCCCAATCATGTCTTAGTCGGGGAAGACCGTTCACACACTCAACACATGTATGTTTATGTATAACAAGAATACTAAAAACACTATCAAAAAACTTTTATATCCCACTTATTAAGGGCATTATACAGTGTAAGGATAATTTGATGAAATTTGCTACAAATGATTATTTTGATTTTACTTCATTTCTTATAAAGGTCACTACACGATATATGTTTTTATTGGCTAAACTCAAGATTTCTATTAACTAAAAACTTTTTCTATAAGTTTATAATAATAAAACAAAAACCAATTTAAAACCTAAAACCTTATTCGAAATCGGATTTTTAATAGCCTATTTTTCGAATAACTCGAAAATGTCGGTTTTTGAATACACTAATATTTAAACATTTTACGGTCTTATAAAACTAGAGAATCGACAAATCTTAAATCTCATATTCAAACAATCAAAATTCATTATATTTCTTATGTAGATGTTCTTTGAATTTCCTTTACTTTGGACTTTGAACGATTTGTAATCAAATTCGGTTCCTTTGCAAAATTGAAAAAATATTAAAAAAAAACGTGTTTCACTTTATCTTGTCACAGCAATGGAACCTTGATATTTTAATTAAATAGAGCAGAGAGATAAATTTTTTATTTAATTGGAAGTTTTGACGCACCTATTTTGTAGTTATTTTTAACTATTTACGAATTGTATTTTAATGGAATTGTTTGTATACTGTTGAATAGAAAAAGAGTTGTTCTATTATATTTATTATTCTCGAATAATTCACTATCAATTTTACAAACATATTTTTAGCTGAACTTAAACATATTCGAAATATGGATCAGAATAATTATTATTTTTTTTTAATTTTAACTCATATTATTTAGTAACATTCGTAAAAAGAATAGCGCCGGTCCACAATATTTAAGGCCAAATATTTCCTAAGTTATAAGAGATAACCTACAGATGCGAATAGATTTTTGTAATCGGTTAACTCAGAATTTAGGACATTTTTAAATACTTATACTATTCCGAGGTGTCCAACGTTAAGACTTTGTTGACTGATTCTGGTTATTCTGTAAGGCGTAAACTCAAAACACTTCCAATAGTGTTGTGGGATCATATTCAAAATTTACAGATTTAGTTTTATTTCAGATGCCAATATGTATTGAATTGCGATAGGCTCTAACCTAGTGCGCCCTCATATGCAAAACTATTTCTTTGAATTTTTAGTTGGACTCTGATATCGGTCGTTACAGATGTGGATTTTGTCACCTGTATTATATAAAGCTCAACCAGTCCTTCAATCTATTGGAATTCTGAATCTTCCCCAATCTCATCCAATCAACGTGTTACGTTACATATTTGTATGTTCATTGTAAATTTGGTAAGAAAAGCTTGGTCAGTGGCATAGTTATACATGCCCTTTGCCATTAATGACATCAACTCCATTAGGATATTATTGTATAGCGGTCGTAGACATATTCTGATTTCTGTTTTTTTCGCCCTTTTGCTTTGCTTGGGGTCATTCGTGTAACAGCGAGTCCCCACGGCCATTTATAGCAAGTTTCGTTTGACTGTCGAATTTTAAAATATCATGATGATACGTGATGATTTCTTTTGTGTATTGGTTGATTACTCTCCTAAAGTTTAAAGTCTATACGCCGTCAAGGCAGCCACTTATCGTTCATGAATCTCGATTGTCGAATGTTGTTGTCAATGTCGTCCTTATTACATCTCACATGCATTCAAAATTCATGCAAAATTAGTTTCATCGATTGTTAACATCATTTTATGGTCAACATTTTCGAAGTACATATACATATATATTTCCTATGTATTTTTATTTATCCTACAGATTGTAAAGATGTATTCAGTTTCAAGATTAAATTAATGATTAAACGAATCTTGAGATTGTGGGTTAATTCAATTATAAAAATTCAATTTGAAACTCTTAAATATTTTATTATATAAAAATCGATAACTTTTATTTTAATGTTAATACTTTTAAATTTATTTTAAAAGTAAAATTAGAAAATTTTATTTTTATCACGATTTGAAATAGAAAAAAATTCTCTTAAGGAATGAAGCTTATAAATTTGACTGTAATTAAGTAATAAAATAAATAAATTAATAAATAAATAACATATTTTTATTTATATTTTTAGACCTTCAAAACTAGCCATGGAACGTGGACTTCACGATCGTGATCGTGTGGGTGTACAAGATTTTGTACTACTCGAAGATTATCAAAGTGAAGAGGCTTTCATTGATAATTTACGCAAAAGATTTCAAGAACATTATATTTATGTAAGTTCAGATTCCAAATACATTTTAATTTTTTAATTACTAATTAATAATATTTAATATATATTTTTTTTATTTATTATAATTTCAGACATATATTGGCCAGGTCTTGATATCAGTTAACCCATATATGCAATTGCCCATTTATTCAGAGGCTCATATTAAAGAATATAGAAATAAGCATTTTTATGAAATTCCACCACACATGTAAGTAAATTTAATATTCAGTTTTGTTTGTAACCTTAGAATTTTTCCCCCAGTAAGTTCCAATTGTTGTATTAATTCTGTTTGAATAGATTAATGAAAAATATTTTATTTATTTATTATTTTAAAATGAAAATTATTGAAAAATGATAATAAAATAAAAATAAAATTAACTTAAAAATTCGCTGTTCATAACCTAAGCAAAAATTCTCTTTTACGATCTCAGTGCACTTTTTAGAATCAAATTGTATGAGATTCGTTATAATCTCTATTTTTGAATCCTTATGTTCAGAATATATGGGATTCAATCCCGTAGACTGTGTTAACCAATACAAGACTTGAATCCTGTTACTGATATCTAATCTAATCGTTGACTAACTTGAAGAATGCTTTTGTCTGAAGATATATTATTTTTCTTTGGTCTTCTTGCATGACTACTCCATTCATATATGCTTTGGCAAAAAAACTCTGCTCTAATTTTTGAATAAGTCTCGAAACTGTTAGTTTACTAATATTTAAATGATTTGGCAAAGAAATTCGGGATCTATCGTTTAATGATTTTCAGCTTTTCGGATCAAGGAAGTGTCACAGCTGAATTCTAAATAATTGGAACTTACTTGAAGCATCAAATTGATTTAATTTTTTTTGACAGCGATAAGTAGAGTTAATTCTGTCTCTGTTTTAATATTATTATAGTAAGGAGTTAGATCATAAAATTCTTAACACACATATATGTTGATAACAACGAAATTACTAAACACGCACTTTTTTATTTGATTGAAATTATTCTTGCAATTTCAAAAAAAAAAAAAATATATAGTTTTAGTGAACCTGGACCTCTTTCCTTTCTTTAACGTTTTTATAGTTCTTTTTACTTTTGGACACCCTTTTTGCGTTCTCCATTTTTTAAACAAGAGCCCAATATCTTCCCACTGGTCTTAGCTCCGGGCAGTTTGGGGGATTTACCTCTCTTGGTTTAAATTACACATTGTTTTTATACCACGCAACGTCTTGTTGACCATAGTGACAGGATGCCAAGTCAGACCAAAAATAAATGGATACATTATGAAGTCTCGAGGATCATTAATATTAATTTTTTGACCACGAAGTTGAACATATGTGTTGTGATCCATTATGCAGCAAAAATATATTTTTAGAAAAGTTGAATTCAATTTCTGTGCTTTCTTTTAGTCACTAAAACTTAGCAGCGTTCCTGTCAGGAACTTTTTGAACCCCGTATGTTTTCAAACCTGCATTAGCTTCAACTTTTCGTACCAAATAGTGCGAGGATTGAGCTTATCGGACTATTTTTCTGCCAAATGTGTTGGAAGCTACTTGAAAACGTTTTCTATTTTTTGTGTTACACTACATCATGTGGACCATTCCTTTTACCTGAATCACATTTTCTAACATTGGACAAGTTCTCCCGGTACTGTTTAATAACATTGGAAACAGTTTGACGGCAGTCCCTTGAATGCTTTTGCAACTTTTTGTAGCGATTGACTTAATAATTTTAAGTCGGTCGCTCTTTTTAAGCAGATTAACAATATCTTCGTTAAAAAGTTTTAATGAAAAACATGTGTTAAGAATTTTTCGATCTCAATCCTTATATATTAATAAATAACAGAAACATTTTTCATTATTCTATTTAAAGACCAGTTCTAAGCCTATAAGGACCACTAATTATAAATCAGCAAATTTAAAAATATATAAATATTTATAAATATTTGTATGTATTTCTAAATCATATGAATATATACATACATATGTACAGTACAAATGCGATTGTATTATTTTAGATATGTTCCAACAAGAATTGCAGTCTCAAAGCTTAATTTTATTACAAACAAGTAAAAATATTATAGCCATTCATGCCCGACTGTGTAATACCCTACACCACATTATTGACTGTATGTGTCTGCTATTTTTAAATATAATTTAGTATAATTTGCTTTCCTTTTTATTGAATAATGGACCGATCCTCGTGTAAAACTTACTTTTGCAAAATGCGGTTAAAATAGTTTTATATTTAGCTAAAAAACATTCTGGGGAAACATTTGTATGGGGCGCAACAATGGACCGATCATAACCAATTTCAATAGACATCATTTCATCTTTAAAACTGCGACCTGCACTTTGCGAACAAGCTTACATGGACAGCCAGGTGGACGGACATGCTTAAATCGATTCTAAGTAGAACAACCACCACCTATTGTGGTGTAGGGTATAAAAGCAATTAACAATCAACGATATTTTTTTATGATCGAGAGTTTATTGAACAAATCATTAAATGGCTTTGTACTTGTACTTATGTATGTCAATGTTACTTATTCCACTTGTGAGGTTCTTTAAAATTATTCCATTATTTAATTAAATTTCATTTTTTTTTAATTTTTTTCACTTTTTCTTTTCGATAATATTTACAGTTTTGCAGTTACTGATAATGCTTTTCGTTCCTTGATTGAAGAAAATAAAGGCCAGTGTGTTCTAATCTCTGGTAAGTTTAAATTTCCATTATTAAATTTTTAGCATAAATGTTTAGATTTTTAGTTAAACGTCAATATTTGACAAATCTAAATATGTACGTAATAATAAATAATAAAGTAAGTAAAATAAATAATATCAAGTATTTAAAATTATTTACGATTAAGTATATATTTACTTTTCAGATAACAACACTTTTTTATTAGCAACTAAAATACATACGTACTATCATTTGAAATTAGTTCGAATAACTAACTAATTATTAAATTTTAAAAATATTTATATTATTTATTAAATGATTGCAAATCATTTATTTCATATGATTTTTTTTTAAATCTACACCACCGTAGTTAGGGAAGGGGGGGGGGGTTAAGTATTATGTGTTTGTGCAGATGTTTTTATGCCCTCCCTAAAGTATTCCGTTCGAATCAGAATGACTTTCTAACCCAATTTAACACAATGCACAATGGTCTCAAAATAATTTTTTTTGTAACTTTGGAACTTGTGAATCCTTTTGGTAAAATCTACAAAAAATCAATTTTCTCTAAATTTCTATTTCAATATTTTTTATATAAAAGTATATGGATCTTCTATATTTTGAATATTGAATTTGAATCCGGAATGTTTCAAATGCTATTTAACATGTTACGCTGCTCAAAATTTAGAGGCCAATAACAGAGCCAGAAATTTAAGTCAAATTTTCTTAAAAAAAACTATTCTTGCTGCATAATGGATGAAGAAACATATGTTTTGGCAGATTTTTCGAAACTTCCTTAACGCGCGAGGGAAAATAGAGTTTAGGACCCAAAAGCGATCAAAAATTTCCAAATAGTTATTGGTATGGCAAGCAATATGCAGTTGTGGCAAAAGAGGCCAATAATTTTTTTAAACGGGGTCTATAAATACCGAAATTTACATCAAGGAATCTAAACAAAAAAGGCTGTTTCCGTTTATAAGACTTCATAATGTGTCTACTTATTTTTGGCCTCATTTGGCATCCTGACACCATGGTAACAAGCCCATAAGTGGTACTAAAATAATAATGTGGTATTTATACCAAAAGATGCTGCTCGGAGCTGAGACCAGTGGAGAGATATTAAGCTCTTGTTAAAAGAGGATTGAGGAGCACAAAATAGGTGTTCAAAAGTGTTGTAGATTTTATACGGAGATGGACTACCAGAAATATGCCCTGCTCCAATTGGAATAAAGTCACGAATGTGGAATGTAATTAAAAAGTATCCAATAGCTCTAAAATTTACAGAATTAAAAAAAAAAACATTTTTGGACCACATTTTCCCTCAATTTTAGAGCTATATCAATTAAATTTGTTATGTATAATTGGTTTAGACCAAGTTTGAAACCTATTGAAATTGGTGATAATCGGTCCAATATTTCAGGTTACTTAAATGCTAAAATCTTTCCGAAATAGGATTTTTCTCATAGACATGAAAATATTTTATCTAAATTTGTGTAACTACTTTTTAGATTCCGAAAATATCGATCCATAAATTACCGTAGTTTCTACACACATTGACCCGAAATTAACAAAATCTCTCATGATTAGAGCCGATATGTTTACGAGAATCGAAAAATATATTAATTTTAAAAATTTTCCGAAAAAATTAAAATTCATTTCAAATAAAACTTCTGTATCTTTTCAGGTGAAAGTGGTTCCGGTAAGACTGAAGCATCTAAAAAAGTTTTACAATATATTGCTGCCTGTTCCGGTCATCAGTCAACCGTTGAGGGTGTCAAGGACAAGCTATTAAAGAGTAATCCTGTGTTGGAAGCTTTTGGCAATGCCAAAACCAATCGCAATGAAAATTCCTCACGTTTTGGCAAATATATGGATATCCAATTTGATTTTACTGGTACACCAATTGGCGGTAACATTCTGAATTATTTATTGGAAAAATCACGTGTTGTTAATCAAAATTCTGGTGAGAGAAATTTCCATATTTTCTATCAATTATTGGCTGGTGCTAGTGATGAACAATTGAAGGAATTAATGTTGACGAGATCATTAAACAATTACGCCTATTTAAGTGATGGGGTAAGAGTTCTTTTCCAAAAAAAATAAAAATAATAATAATAAAAAACTTAAGACACAAAATTAACTTTCTTATATATTGCAGGATAAGGGTATAGTTAAAACCATTGATGATGCCGATAACTTTAGACAAGTCCAACAGGCCATGACTGTGATTGATTTCTCGGCTCATGAACAAAGAGAAATATTTAATATTATTGCCAGTGTTTTGCATTTGGGTAATGTGCAATTTGACGAAGAAGAAGGCAAAGCCAAGATTAAGAATCCAGAAATTGTGAAAACGGTAGCTAAACTATTGGGTGTTGATTTACAAGAGTTAAGTGATGCTTTAACTCATCGAACGATTGATGCTAGAGGTGATGTTGTCACTTCTCCTTTGAGCAAAGAAATGGCAATTTATGCCCGTGATGCCTTAGCTAAAGCTGTATATGATCGCTTGTTCTCCTGGCTGGTGACTCGCCTCAATATTTCCCTACAAGCTAAGGATTTGCGCGGGGCCCGCAATAATGTTATGGGTATTTTGGATATTTATGGTTTTGAAATTTTCAAAACTAATAGTTTCGAACAATTCTGCATTAATTTCTGTAATGAAAAATTACAACAATTATTTATTGAATTGACTTTGAAATCAGAACAAGATGAATATAGACGCGAAGGTATTGAATGGGTCCCAGTGCAATATTTCGATAATAAGGTTATATGCAATTTGATCGAAGAAAAACACAAGGGTATTATATTCATATTGGATGAAGAATGCTTGCGTCCTGGAGATCCCACCGACCTGACATTCTTGGCAAAATTAACTGATCGTTTGGGAGATCATCCTCATTACTTGTGCCATGAAAAAGCTCCCATACAAGTACAAAAAACCATGGGTCGTGATGAGTTCCGTCTTGTGCATTATGCTGGTGATGTGACTTACAATGTCAAAAATTTCTTGGACAAAAATAATGATTTATTGTTCCGTGATTTGAAGGAGACTATGAGCAAGGCCGATAATAATGTTGCTCGCGTTTGTTTCCCCGAGTCTGAGTATTTGAATAAGAAGAGACCAGATACTGCTATTACACAATTCAGAAATTCACTTAACAATTTAATGGATATTTTAATGTGCAAAGAACCTTCCTATATACGCTGCATCAAACCAAATGATCTTCAATCTCCTGGTATATTCGATGATGAATTGGTTTTGCATCAAGTTAAGTATTTGGGTCTTATGGAGAATTTACGAGTACGTAGAGCTGGTTTCGCCTATAGAAGAACTTATGATATGTTCCTTAATCGTTACAAATGCTTAAGCAAACAAACTTGGCCGAATTATAATGGACCTACCAAGGAAGGTGTTAAAATTTTGGTTAAGGAACTCAACTATGGACCAGAAGACTATCGTTTGGGTGAAACTAAACTGTTCATACGTTTCCCCAAGACATTGTTCGATACGGAAGATGCATTCCAAGAGAAGAAACACGATATCGCTGCCATTTTACAAGCACGTTGGAAGGGACGTCAACAACGCAAAAAGTATTTGAAACTACGTGAGCAAGTTATCATTCTTCAATCATTCTGCCGTCGTTACTTAGCCCAACAAGCGGCCAAGAAACGTCGTGAGGCAGTTGATAAGATACGTGCCTTTATCAAAGGTTTTATTACACGCAACGATCCACCCAATGGTTACAATGAAAAATTCATTGCCAATGCCAAACGTATGTGGCTCTTGAGATTATCAAAGGAATTACCAACAAAAGTTTTAGATATGAGATGGCCTTCGGCACCTAGTCATTGCCAAGAAGCTTCCACCTATTTGCATCGTTTACATAGATTACATTTGGCACGTAAATACCGTTTGGCGCTTTCGGAGGAGAAGAAGAGACAATTTGAATTGAAGGTTCTGGCCGAAAAAGTATTTAAAGGTATGTAGAACTGATAGGGAAGAATAAAATCAAATTTGAAATGTATTTTTCCTTTTGTTTGTTTTTGTTTTTGTTTTAGATAAAAAGAGTAGCTATCCTCAAAGTGTACCCTATTGGTTTAAGACCGATCGTATACCCTCGGAACATAACACTGCCATTAACAATTTCATTGGAAACAATTTCAATGGTGAAACACTTAAATATTCATCATCCTGCATTAAATACGATCGTCATGGTTATAAATCCCGCGATCGCTTCATTCTGCTTAGCAATAAGGCGATTTATGTATTAGATGGCAAAACATATAAGCAAAAGCATCGTTTGCCTCTTGAAAAATTAGACTTTGATTTAACCAATCACAGTGATGATTTAATGGTTATACGCATTCCCCTCGATTTGAAAAAAGACAAAGGCGATCTGATCCTCCTCATTCCTTACATTATTGAATTCTGTACATTCATCATTGATACTGTGGGTACGGCTGATGTGCTTAAAATTGTGGAAAGAGATTCGTAAGTGACAAGAATATTATTTCGCATGAAATAATTTGTTATAATAATTTTTATCTTCTCTACAGTTTGGAGCATAATATGGTCAAAGGTAAATCTGGTGTTATTGATATTCAAACTGGTGGTGGTGAACCAGGTGTTATACGCGATAAGAGTGGGCATCTTGTTGTTGTAAGTATTAAATTATAATAACTTATTAATTTTTTGTTATTTAATTATTTTGTGTTGTTGTTCGTGTTCTTTAGATTGCTGGCCAATAATGATGCCTGCTGATTTACGGAATGTATTAAAGATTTTACCTAAATTTGTAACCATGGCTTTAAATATACATTTTTGTTATTATTATATTATTTTAAAATAAACGATTTTTTTGTAAATTGCTGCTAAAATAATTCTTTTGTGTTATTGATTTTATAAAGAAGACATTCATACACTGGGGCATATTCCTATAAACGCATATAGCTTTAAACTTTTAAAGTACGCACTTTAGTTTAACAATCTCTATAGAATAAGAATTTAGTGGTATCGATTTTAAAGTCATACTGTGTTCGTTTTTCCATTCCTCTGCTCATTTCATGTATTTTCGTGCGAATTTTATATGATTTTCTTTATGCTTTTTTGGCTTCGGCTAATAATTTTGATTTTTATATTCATGAAATCTTAACGGGAATGAGTGTAAAGTAAATCCGGAGCAGCTTGAAGCAAAGATCTGTTCACAATATCTATTCAAATTTAGATAATTTTGGGAAAAAATTGAACTTGTGTTGTTAAGTTCTCAAATCGCCAAGTTGAATCATTCTTATTTTTTTTTAATATATGACTATATATTTAAGGTAAACAATGAAGGTCACTCTGTGATGCAGTGTTTAAGGTAAATACTAAACCACAGAGTGATCACTTTAATGAAATAACAACTAAGAATGATATATTAAGCATCTGACAGCATACAAAAATTGGCATGAGTTGAAGATATCACACCAAAAAACTAAAAATTATTTCAAAAACCTGAACACCGGTTCCCAAAAAGGTTTTTATATGCACTACAGTAGTAACTTACATTTTAATGGCCAGCTTTATTAAAAATAATGTTACAAAAGGAACTCTACACATGAGATGCAATATGCATAAAATTAGATTAATTTCTCAATTTCGATAGAATTGACTTATATTTAAGAACATGTAAAGCCTAAAAAAGGGAGTGATTTTATTAATGATTATTGACCACATCTGGCTCAATAATTGTCAAACTATATACATATATTAAAAACAGTTAGAAAAAATAATTATACCAAATTTCGTTAAAATTGAATCAAATTTAGTGGTCTTGTAAGCTTAAAACTCTTTTCTATGAAGAGCCTTTAATGGGAACTATAGCAAAACAAGGGCCCAATATTCGTCAAATTAGTAACATGTAGTTTATAATAGTTAGAAAAATAAATGTGCCAAATTTCAATAGAATTGGTCTTTATTTATTAGTTTTATAAGCTATAAGGTGCCATAGCAAATTATCGACCGATGTTGTTGAAATTAATAACATATATCAAAGAGAATTAGAAAACTAACATAGCAAATAATGTGACCAAATTTGCCTGAATTCGGACGATTATTCTAGGCGTGGGAATGTTTCCAACAAACAGGCGGACAAAGCTAAATTGACTCAGATTTTTTTTATTCAACAATATATAAACTTAATAGAGTTTGAGATGATTCCTTTCTAGAGTTACACACGGAACGGCAAAGGTAATCTACCATCATCCTCACTTGTGGTGGTGGAGTATTAGGCACTAATAGAACTATCGACTCTTACTTAACGCGGGGGATACTAGGACTACGAAATTATTTAGGTCTCTATTTGTTCTGTTATTTTAACTTTGTGAATGCGTTACTTTTTTTCTTTTCTCTATTTCTCTAAGCATGGACATTGGTCTTAATATTGGTCGAGTGTAGGAAAACGTTGATAACACCGTTGAACAAGAAATAGGCTTCGTTATGGTTCAAACAATCATAAATACCAAATTGTATCGAAATATCTCTAAAATTGAGTTTTAACAGTCTTCAAAACGTTACATAGACAGACAGCCATGTGTGTTAAAATATGACTAAAATACACTATATTCGATCTAAACCATCGACAACACTCTTTATCGAAGCAAACATTTTCTAAACGTTTTAAAAATGATCATAATTTAAAACACACATTAATTTTATTATCGACTGTACTTTTTATAAGTGTCATTCAAGTGACATTAATATTTTTTGTTTGCTAAATGAGATGGCAACTCTTAATTTAGCAATTTGTCAGATACAAATATTTTTTGTTAATAAAATTGCAACAAAAACAACTTTCTACGTGTACCCTGCTAAAAATTTGAGAACATATCTAATTTATTAATTAATAAATTAATTATATCGTTCAATAATGCCACCAACCAAGAATAAACAACAGAATTCTACTAAAAATCCATCCCAAAAATTTAATGAAACTCATGCAAGAAACATTGAAGTCGCCAAAAAGTTAGTGGAAAATTATGTTTCATCTTCAGAAGATGAAGACGAATTGGATGAGAAAACAATTTTAAGTAATGATAAATCAAAGTGAATAATAAGTATAAGTAAAATTGTGATTATCTTACCTTTTCCAGAATCTATATACCAGCATTATGGTACTCGCAAGGAAGATGAACATCTATTGGCAAAAACAGCCGGCTTTTTGGAGAATGTTTTGCAAAGTGGAGCGGCTACATGTCTTATTTGTATTGGGAGCATAAAAAGATCAAATGCTATATGGTCGTGTAAATTTTGTTATTGTTTCTTTCATTTGAATTGTATAAGGAGATGGTCCACTGATAGTATGGCTCAGGCGAAAGCCCAAACACAAAATGAACAAGGTTATTACAATCATATGGGAGAATATGTGCCTCCCAAAAAACCCAAAGCTCTACATTGGTGTTGTCCGCAATGTAGGCGCGAATTTCAGCCTGAGGAAAAACCAACAGAATATGAGTGTTTTTGCGGCAAAGAAATAAATCCACCCTCTCAACCTTGGTTAGTTCCACATTCTTGCGGTGAAATATGTGGTAAAACATTACAGCCTAATTGTGGCCACAAATGTACATTACTATGTCATCCTGGACCATGTCCACCTTGTGCTCAATACGCTTTTACATCATGTAAGTGTGGCAAATCTCCAGCAAAAACAGTTCGTTGTGCCGAAAAGTCATGGGAATGTCAACAAAAATGTGATTTGTTACTGCCTTGCAAACAGCATGTTTGTAAAAAAATATGTCACAAACCTGGTCAGTGTCCTCCCTGCCAACAAACAAGTATGCAAACCTGTGAATGTGGTCGAGAAACGGCAAAACGTCAATGTTGTGATTTGAAATGGCATTGTAAAAAACCCTGTGGGAAAAAGTATTCATGCGGTTTACATACTTGTAAAAAAATTTGTCATTCTGGTGATTGCGGAGAATGTCCCTTAAGCTTGCCACGTTCTTGTCCGTGTGGTAAAACAGTAAGTATATTAAAGTATGGAGAAACTTTAGAAAATGATGTTCAAATTGTATTGCAGAAAAAAGTAGGACCTTGTACGGAAGTGATTGATACTTGTGGTGATACCTGTCAAAAATTGTTAACATGTGGAATACATACTTGTACGCAACGCTGTCATAAAGGCAATTGTAATTTGGTATGTTTTTAAACGGAACTTTCCCTAAATACATTCTTTTTTAAAACTAATAATTGAGACAAATATATTACGAATATAATTTTACAAAAAGGTTAATAGATTTGAATGATCCTAAGGTTCGACTATTGCTATTCTTGGATTATTAGGGCATGGGTAATCTCAGAAGACGGTTCATTTGCCATTCTTAGAAATGATGTTGCAGGGAAGGAGACTGCAGTGGAACGCAAGACTGATCCCAAACCAGCTGAACCTTCTGGTTAATAATACCAACAGAATCAGAACTGGTTTGAATCGGATTTGTAATAAGCGTATATGAATTATACCTCTCCGACGTAGAACATGATTCTTTTAATCATAATTTATATGAAACATTATATAAATAAATGAAGGCCCACATAAGTACGTTTTTTATATACAAATTTCAGAACATTTGTTGTATGAACAAAAACGCATTATAAGGGACTGATAATCCAGACCTACGTTATACATATTTAATTGGACTCACAACAAACCAATTTTAAAGCGTTTACAAATCTTAAATTTGATAATTATTATGATTTTTTTCCATTTAGTGTTTAATTATTACAAAAAAGAAATGTCGATGTGGAATGCATGAAAAAGAATTGCCGTGTTCTAAGGAATTCACTTGTGAAACCAAATGTAAACAAATTCGTGATTGTGGCAAACATCCGTGTAATCGTAAGGTAATATTAAAATTTAATAAAAGCATTAAACATCTTCGCATATATTTCAATATAAAGATATTTGAATTTATTTCTAGTGCTGTGATCGCAACTGTCCACCTTGCGATAAAGTGTGTGGTAAACCATTGTCATGTGGAAAACATAAATGCCAATCGATTTGTCACAAGGAACCTTGTTATCCGTGTCAACAAAAATCTCAAATTAATTGTCGTTGTGGTAAAACGAAAAGAACTGTGCCTTGTGGGCGAGAGCGTACGGCACGTGTAGTATGTTTGGAACCTTGTCGGTAAGTTTTATTTACAATTTTTAGAGACAAAAATTAATGCACAAGTTTTTCTTTAGTATACCTTCAAAATGCCATCATGAAAATAAACATCGTTGTCATAAAAATGAGTGTCCACCTTGTAACCAACCTTGTGGTTTACCAAATGATACTACTAAGTGTGGCCATAAGTGTTTGGCTAGATGTCATGCTTCGGTTAAGGTAGCTAAGAAATCAAATCCCGATACTACAAACGTTTGGGAGCCCACGAAACAGGTATCTTTTATAACATTTAATAATAGAATAATTTAAATTGACATGAGTTCTGCAAACAGTTTGAATTTAAACAATTGCCTCACCCTCAATGTGAGCAAAAGGTTAGTGTTACTTGTATAGGAGGCCATGAAGTAGCAGAATGGCCCTGTTGGAATTCAAAACCTTCATCCTGTCAACGTTTATGTAATCGTGTCTTACGCTGTGGTAATCACAAATGTTCCCTTGTCTGTCATGCTGTACCCGATATAAGAGATATGCAGGTATTTTCATAAGATAACGTAGACTAATTCGTTAATAATATATAACAATACCATAATTTTAGGAACAAACTGGTTGTACACCTTGTGAAGAGGGTTGTCAAATTCCCAGGCCCGAAGGTTGTGTCCATAACTGTCCTAGACTCTGTCATCAACCTCCTTGCTATCCTTGCAATGTTGTTATCAAAACCAAATGCCATTGTGGACTAATGTATATTGTCTATAAGTGCAGCGAATATTTCAATAAAGATGGCAATGAAGGAGAAATTTTAGAACGACAAGAAAACTTAAAAAGCTGTGGAAATAGATGTTTAAAGAATGTAAGCCTAAAGAATATATAAAATCTTTTTTTAAACTTATAAACATTATTTTTAGTACCCTTGTGGGCATCGTTGCACTTCAAAATGCCATTCTGGGCCATGTCCATATCCTGAATCTTGTCGTAAGAAAGTGCGCATTTATTGTGATTGTAAACGTATCAAATCGGAAATTGCGTGCGACAAACATCGTGCTGGGATGACAAAATTGTTGTGCGATGAAAATTGTATTGAAACACAAAATATTGTTAAACAAGCTCGCCAAAAAGAAGAAGAATTACGACGTAAAGAGGAAGAAGAACGTAATCGTATGGAAGTAGAACAATTTGAAAAGAAATTTATTAAACGTAAACCAAAAGAACGAAAGACTTTAGAAGTGAAACAGAAAAATCCTATAAATTGGAAAATTATAGGAGTATATGCGGGTATTTTAGTAGCTGTATTGTTAGCTGTAGCTTTAGCATTTTATGAAGATCATTAATAACATTCAAAGAAGAGTAATCCTTTAGCAATGCAGTTTATAACAAGAGTAAACACAAATAAATTTAAATACTGAAGTATCTTATTGATTTTTTAATAATTTGGAAATAATTTAATTCAACAAATATTAGTTGATTATAAATTCTAGATTATTCTAAATTAGATTTAAAAACGGCGATTTCCGCCTCCTCCTCCAAAACGTCCCCAATTACCGGTACCACCACCGTAATTATATCCACGTCCTCCATATCCACTGCCGCCACCACCATAACGATTGCCGCCATTATAACCACCGCCTCCGTAACCACCACCGCCACTATATCCTCCACCTCTACCACCATCAAACCGACCTCTCTTATTAGGTATACCACTGCCTCCGCTACCACCAGATCCACGGCTTTGATATGGCATAACTCCCTTTTCACGTTGTATCTGATAGTCGCCAGCCGTTAGCACGCACAAATCTTTAACCACACTTACTAATTTCAAATGACTCTCATTTAATTGTTGTATTTCTGAAGGTTCATCACAAGCAATTGACACTAAATCTTCTAAGGCTGGTTTAAAAGCAGCCAACATGGATGCCAATTGTGGATCCATTTTGAAGTTTAGCCAATTATCTAAACGCACAATATTACCCTTTACTAAATCAATTTTACGGCAACCAAACAATAACAAATGCAGCGGTGTCACCATTGTCATTTGTTTACAAGACACTGCCCGTGTACGTATCTTTTCGCCAAAAACAAAGAATGGATAAGGGAAGGTTACAGCTAAGTTACTGCAGTTAACTGAAGTCTTATGTATCAGAGCAGCTTTTGATTCGGTAGTCAAAACTTTGCGCTTCTCTTTGTGGTAGCAGACATTTGGATAGAGACCCATACACAGAAGGGCAGTGGCTATATCGAGTACTGGATCATCAGAGTTCGCATCAATGCGTCCAGAAATCATAGATTCCTCTGGAAAACCAGCTTGTTGCAATAAATCCAATAGCTGATTTTTGGCTTCTGCCATAACACGCATAGTGGACAATTGTAGACCTTTCCACTCACAAAAACGAATTTCTTCATCCTCTCCTTTGTTGCGAGCACTTTCCCACATTTGAGTAGCAACAATCATAGCTACATGATCTGAACATTTAACACCACCTAATGCCTTCTGATGATTCTGCAGACGTCTTTGACCCAAATCCAAAGCAAAAATCTCAGAGAATGTACTTGAATAGGAAGCCATACTGGTGGCAATATCAGCACATCCAAATACTGTACTTAACACCACCATCTTTCCCAATCTAGGTTCAATTGGCAGTCTGGCTAATATACGACCCAAGGGAGTAAGTTCGTCGTTATTATCCAGACAACGCATATCTCTCAATAGAACTTCCGCCTCGATTACAGCGTCCAGTGGTGGCGGTTCCAAAGCTTTTGATAAGAATTGGTGAATAGATCCCAAACGCAAAAGTTTAATTGTTAAAGCCATTTCATGTAAAGGAGTACGGAACATTTCAGGCGTCAAATGATTCTCTAATGCCAGGAATCGAGCCTTTGAACATAAGGTAAAGCAAAAACCAGGTCTTACACGACCAGCACGACCTTTACGTTGTTCTAAATTCGTTTTACTGGCCCAAACTGTGGCATAACTTGTGAGATTATTGTGAGAAGTAAACATCTTCATTCGGGCCTTGCACAAATCAATAACAAACACAATATCATCGATTGTAATAGAAGTTTCAGCAATATTGGTGGAGAGTATGATCTAAAAGCAAAAAGTAAATTAAAGTTCATTCTCTTAACATCTGCTACCACCTCGTCTTACCTTGGTCACGCCATTTGGTACTGGTTCGAAAACCTTACGTTGATCTTCTCGGGGAATTTGGGAATGACAGGGTAATATACGATATTGTGGTCCACCAAATTGAGAATTTTGTAAATATTTCATTAATGCAAAAATCAAATTCCAGCCAGGTAAGAAAATTAAAATAGCTCCGGGTATATTCTTCGACTTAATGTGCACCAATAGAGCTTCTATAAGCTCAAACGAACATTCCGACTCCGATAAAAGTGCCATCGAATTTTTAGTTTGTTGTGAATAAGAGCTGTCAATGACCTTATTAAGATTTTGTTCAGTAACATCTTCCCCGTTTTCCTTGAGTACGGCATTTTCTTCTTCATCCTTATCTTTGTTCTTTTTGCGTGACTCTGGTGTGGGAACGAATTTGGTCATTTCAAGGCAATCCTCAAGGAAAAACTGTTGCACAGGATAGGCTCTACCAGGAACCTCTAAAACAGGACAGCGACCAAAGTACTCCGAAAACAAAGTAGTATCAATGGTGGCTGACATAAGAATAATACGTATATCAGGATAGGTATGCACCATATCACGCAAAATTACCAACAGAAAGTCGCTGTTCACATCACGTTCATGGATTTCATCAACAATAATGTGAGACACACCACGCAAACCAGCTTCCAATTTACGCAATAAAACACCCACAGTGCAAAATAATATTGCACCATATGGACGAGGCATCGCGCTTTCAAAACGTACTGAATAACCCACCGATTCACCTAGATTTTCGCAACGTTCATTGGCCACACGTTCAGCTACCGATATGGCTGATATACGACGAGGTTGTGTTACATAAATATTACAATAGGCACCCTGTCCCGAAGATACATAATCTTCTAGAATGTATTGAGCAATTTGAGTAGTTTTACCACAGCCTGTATTACCACGTATTATAACAACAGGATTTTCATTGATAGCTTCCATAATTTCAGCACGCATAGCGGCAATTGGTAGCTTTTCACGAAAATCTATGAACTTCTGATATTCCGGATTATTAAGACGTTTTTCTTGCTTGATGTTTCAAGATCATTACACAAATCATCTAATGAGGCTGTAGCCAAATAACCCTCATCAATATTACAAGCATTCCAGGCATTCCAATTTGGTTGTGGTGGTGCCCAAGGAATTATAGATGCAACCAATTGTTGATTATCCATACGTAAACGGTTACTATCTTTACCAGTATTGACCTTCAACAATTAAATATTATTTTTTTTAATAAATAAAAATTTAAATGATTTGTTTAAAATATTTACCTGCAAACTAACAGCATCATTTTCTGTATCAGTTTTAATATTGTTCATATTAATATATGGTAAGTTTAACTCTTGTATAACTTCTTCAATCTTTTGCACAATTTCAGGTGCTACATTAACATCGTAAGGTGCCAATTCCTCATCATCTTTCTTTTGTTTAAGCGTACCAGAGAAAGCTTCAATTACACCCAAATGATAAAGTTGACGAACCAATGAAAGTGCACAAGATTTACTGGCGGACTGTTTATTAGAACCAGTTTCACGAGCAGTAATTGTTCTCTTTAAATCTCGAACAAAAATATGCATTTCAGCCATAAAACTCCTACAATATTAAAATGTTAATTAAAATTATCCAAGAAAATTAGTAGGAAAATACATATAAAAATAATTTAAAAAATCTTACCATTTTTAACGATATTATAGCACCTTTAATTCGATAATATTATCTAAGTGTTTATCATTTTCTTTGGAACAGCCAGTGGTTTTATGGAAAACATACCTCGCTTACAATTAAAACTATAATATAAAAATATAACCAATTAGTTATTCAATTCAAAACAGTGACCAAATTATATTTAACTATTAGTATACTTGAACTCGTTATTATATTCCATAAATGTTCCTTCTAAGAAAAGAACATGTACGGAACAAAAGAGTTGAACCAAAATTAAATTAATCTTGTTAGCAGCATCATTTTTAGTCATTATTATTGAATTGAATAGAAAAATATTAAACAAAATCTTATTCCTAAAAATAAGTTTCCAAAAATATATCCATATAACCACTGGCTGAACATCCAATCATACCAGAAAAATAATAAACCTGACATAAAATCAATACAAGAAATCCATTTATTGTATTAAACCTATATAGTTAATACAATAATTGGATTTCTTGATAGACCAACTTTCGTATATTTTACAAGATTTTTATTTATAAATATTCAGTCATGTTCTAAATTCAGAAAATGACCGAATAACATTGACATACAAACTTCCAATTGTTTTTATTTAATTTTTATTTTAAGTAAAGGTGCTACAACATCGCACCATAATTTTTAACCTTTTATATATAAACTTATTTCAGAATGATAAAAACAATAATCTAAAATAAATATGAGCAAATTTTTAGTATTGCAGTTTCAAAAATATTTGTAATAAATTAAAATTTGTGATTTAGTGAATTTAAAATGTTCCTATATGATTATGAAAATGATAAGTCTTTTTTATAGGCGCACCAATTATAATGAAATTTATTTAAAAAATCTGATGATAGCAGTTCTTTTTTTCGAATATTTTCCGCTTTATATCCTCCACCACCACAAGCGATAACTTTATAATACTCTGCGTTAAGTCGGTTTATTATGTTTAATGTCAGTTGTTAAAAAATAAAAAGTTGGCCAAGCATTCAAATGTCGCCGTTAAACTATTTCCAATATTATTAACAGTACCGAGAGAACTCGTCCAGATTCAGCTAGAAGGAATGGTATGCATTATGTTTCTAAAGCCAAAAAATAGAAAGCATTTTCAAAAGAAAATGCTCGAACTATTTGGTACGAAAAGTTGAAGCTAATGTAGGTTTAAAAATATACAAATTTCCTGACAAAAACGTTGATAAAAATTTAGAATCCAAAAACATAGCATGAAAATTGAAATCAAGATTTCTTAAAAAAAAATTGCTGCTTATGTTCTGGCAGATTTTTTGTAACTGAAGAAAAAAACAAATCAGTCAAAATTCCCAATCGAAATTTACATCAAGGAATGTTTACAAATAAGGCTGCTTACAGTCAAAAGACTTCCAGTAACTTTTTACCTGTCTTGGCAGTATGTCACTATGGTAAACAAATTTCCGGGCAGAACAAAAATAATGTAGTATTTGTAGCAAGACTGCCCAGAGATAAGGCCAGAGGAGAGATAATGGACACTTGTTAAAAGAAATTTTAAGATAATGAAAAAGGTGTCCAAAAAGTAGTATATTTTAAACGAAGATTGACTACCTTCCGAGTAAAGCACCATTAAAACGTTTCTACTATTATTGGTTCTACTTTTAGTAATTTGTAATAATAATTTTAATCACAAAATAAAGACCGGAAAAGATTTTCTCTATTTGTAGTAAAAAACAGAATTCTTTATAATATACGGATAAAACTCACATTTTTATCAGTTATGAGTAATTTAGGGATTCAAACAATTTTTTAATAATGGCCTTTACATAATAGCTTTAGGAAATTATGAAACGATCCTCGAAATAATTTAAAGAAAGCTTTCGGTTATTCAAAATATGAAGGAAAATAAATTAAATACTTCAAATTTATTGACTATAAAGTGCAAAGAATAACGCTGATATGCTGACATGACATTTAATAACGAAAGAGCACTATCGATATCAATTTGACTATATAATTACACTACTATTACATATTAGAACACAATGTGTTCTAATGGACTTCCTAACAATTTCTTTTTGAAAAAATATACAAATAAAATGTATGTGCTTACATACATGTATAATAACAGTCTTTTCAACTATTAGAATATTTATGGAAGATTTTGAATCTACATTGGCAAATATTTAAACACATTTATATATTTTGAATTTCATATAGATAATAAACTTTTAAGTTTCTAAATTTAAATAAGACATACCTTGCATGATCTGGACCAACTGCTGTATATTTATAATCAGCCGAAATTTTATTCATTTGCATAAATTGATGCAGTTTTGCTTTTGCATTTTCTATAGTCCAATTACCATGTATAGCTGCATTTACATCAATTAACTCAGCCTCTTTCATTTCTAATTGTTCCTGAGCACGATCAATAAAATTGTAATGTTCACGGTTACTACCATGATCCAATGGTCGATAGGCCTGGCCCAAATCCTGAGGACCGGCATTTCCATCAAAAACGCGCCTATGTTGGTAATCAGAATTATTATAATTATTACCACAGTTCTCAGGGCCATCAATATTTGAAGGTGCTGCAGCAATGCCAGCATCAGATGGAACATCACTTGGTTGTAATTTGCCAGTTCGTACTAAGAAATTTACAAAATCTCTGGAGGCATTACGTTCGGCATCCTTTTTATTGGTCGAATTGCCTACGGCAACATAAGGAAATTGTGGCACTCTTATCTCACATAAGAAACGCTGTCGATGTTTAGGTCCTAATTGACAAATATTAATATAAATTTTTCATAAGCACATATTAGAACTTACCGGTCGGACGAACTTCAAATTTTGCTTCTACTTTGGTTTTTGCACACCATTCATGGAAAAATGATTTTATATCCGTCATTTTCGAATGCCTTAAATATTACAATTTTTTTGGTAATTACAATTAATGCAGTCTTCTAAAATTTGCAAAAATATTTCTTAATTACTGCACACTCCGTTCAATATTCTGTTGGTATAATATAAAAATGCAGAAAAAAAGAAAAATGTCGTCTTTCAAAAAAGTTGCCATATTCAATAGAAAACTACCCTTATTTTGACAATAATATTCGTTTTTAATGCTGCCAGATTTAAAATTCTTCTCGAAAGATATTGATTTATTTTCTTTCACTTTATTTCTTTACTTTGAGAGTTGTCGTTTTTCCTTTTTGAAATTTGTAATTTATTATGGTATTTATATTTATATCCTCCACCACCTCAAGTAGTGAAAAGGGTATATTAACTTTGTCATTCCGTATGTAACGCTGAGTAGGAATCATCTAAGACCGTATATTCTTGCATCAAATCACAATCTAAGTCGATATAGTTAAAACGATTTAGTATATTAAAAAATATAGACCCTTATATGAGGCAATTTCAAACAAAGTGAAATGAAATTTTGCGTTAAGATTAAGTTACATGTAAGTCATTACTATTTCAAAAATGATCAAAATCGGTTAAGTAGAAAAAGATAGAAAAGATGCGTTTTTTATTTCGCAATACCCAAATATTCAATTCTGAGAAAGTTTATTTTAAAACTAACCTTTTCCAGAAAATTTATCACACTGTTATTAGGGTGTTGGACCATTACAGGTTTCTTTATTTATTTACCTAATTTGTATATTTTTAACTTTTTTCTCGCAATAAACTAAAAAGAAATTAAAAATTATTGGAGAGAATATTTTCCACGCATTGCGTACTCGTTAATTAGGATAACCCATACCATAGGCGCATACTAGAAGCATAAACCTAATTTTATATTCCACTGCTCTGAAAAAGACTGTTTTTTGCTTTGCTGCTACTGTTAAAAACGACTCTTACTCTTTACAGATTTGATTCGTTTGGTGCTCTGGATCCTGTATCATGTGAATCCGCTGTGTTCTCCCGCATTGGGCGGATAGGGACTGGTTAGCTGCAACACAACACTAGGCAGCAGGTATAAATGATTACTTTCCAATTTTTTGAATTTTCAAAAATAACCCGGTCAAAGGTTCATGATCTCCGGGGACCAAAATCTTAAAGTGATAATACTGACTGTTGCGAGTTAAATGCTACCCAAACTAGTCAGGAGGCAAGAGTAGCAAGATCCTAATACACAACAAGTCGGTTAAAACTCCAGTTTACCTTGTGTCATCTTTTCGAACTTCTTTTAGTCAGTACAAGCGAAAAAATAGACCTAAAATATAAAACTCCGGAAGCTCCTTATACAACATTGAGCTTTTGTGTACTAAAATGGTCCAAAAACTAACCTGGGAGCAAAATGGTTCCTTGAAATAGGCTAAAGTTTATATGTCGATACAGAGGACGGAAAGATCTGGAAGATCTTTTAGGATAATGCAAGAACACCTCTTCAATGCGATAACTTTGGTTGGTATGGCTCACATTGTGCCTATAGGGAACACCGGAAAGACGCTGAGATGGATGTAATTTATTAGGAAAATATATATGTGTGCATCTTCGGTATAAAAAGTGCCTTAGTTTAGTAATAAATAATTGTGTTTGTTATAGAGGTTAGTCGTATATTAGGTTTTCAATAATTTCTAGCTTCAAATCTTTCTTAAAATCTTCAAAAATCTTGTTTCTAAAATAAAACAAAAAAATATGTTTGAAATACATATAAATTTATATTTTTATACCCAAAAGAAAAAATAAAGATATAAAGATTTAAATCCATTAATTAACTATTTTTATTAAAAATATCAAATTCATGTATATTTGCCATATTAGCGGTAAACTATTCAAATATACGCGTTAAATCATAAATACATATTTATTCCTCCTTAAAATCAACATATTTTGTTTGTCCACCCTTAACCAATATTGATCCATCCGATTTTCTTTTAAGTACACAATCAATAAAAGCTAATTTTTTGCCAACTTTAACAGTATTTGCGTCAACTATTATTTCTTCTCCTTCTTTAGCACTATTCAAGTAACTCACATAAAGATCTACACTAACTCCCGGATGTGATTCAGCTGTCATTAAAGCATATGTTGTTACATTGTCAATCAATGTGGCAGTGTAGCCGCCATGTAAACTACCATATGGATTTATATGATTCTTTCCAACAGTAAATTCTCCAACACAACGTCCATTACCACCGCCAACAATTCGAAACTATAATAGAATGTACATTTTAAATACGTTTTTTTCAATGTAAATAAGTGTAATAAATGTGATTCTAATGAATGATTTACAATTTGGAGAAAACAGAGAGCATCAGAAAGTAACAGTGAAACATGATGTTCGTCCTGTAATACTTATACCTAAAATGTATGCCCAGAGTCTATAGACATTATTATTTTGCCTGCAGTACAAGTTAATATTGCTTTGTGTTGTATAGTGGGATCGGTTGGTTGAATTTTTATGACTGCTGATGGCATGAACAGAGTCCTGGGACTCTTAAAAAATATCTAGGACATTATTTTTTATGACTTTTTTCCACAATTTACGATATAAATGAAAATGCCGTTATTACTGATGCTTTTAAAGCAAATCAAAGGTTTTGTGATATAAGTAAAAAATCACACGAATAGCTCGTATCTCTGAAAGAGATAATAATATAAAATATTTTATATATCATAGAATACAACAGCTATCAAACGATGCGCATATTGTTACCATACATTAACAGTGAAACTAGAAAAGTAGATCCGTGTATGAAAACTTAAGGTTCCTATACATTTGCCTTTGAAGCAGCGAAAAAACATTAAATAAATTCTAGCTCTGCTCAAATTGAAGCGAGAGTGAAATATGTATTTTGGGCAAAACTGCTATAAAACATTCGTAGAGCAGAGTGACTTTTCTTAATAATTTTTATACGGGGATTAAGAATATTTAACGTTTAAACTAAAAATAATAATCAGGCAACGCTATCTAGATGGAAATTGTTAACAGCTGTTTTTTATTATTAATTTTGCGAATGTGAAGCATTATTTGGCGTTAACATTATACATATTTAATTAAAAATTAAATAAATATTAAAAAATATAGAACAAAAAACATACAGATTTTGTTACAGCATCATGTCCGCCGTAATTTATACAATAATCCGCTATAGTTTTTAAAAATTCTACTCCACGTTTTGACGACATTTTCTACACTTTCAAAATGTTTTACAACCCGCTGTAGATATATAAAAACTAAGAATTATTTTTAAATAGGTAAGTTCATGGTCCAGTAATTGCCTACAAATAAATCACAACGTGACGTTTTATTTTTCAAAAAAAAAATATATATATAATTAATCGGTCGCTATTTGTTTTTATTTTCATTTTCGCAGAGGCATTTTTAGGACCTAGAAAAAGAGAGAGCGAGAAAAAAATATTTACTAAACATAGTTGCAATTAAGAGGAGTAATTTACCGTAATGACAAACATGAAATTTACACAATTATCAACTTCTGAATTTAAATTAGATTCCGTTGGAGATTTTTGTATAAATTCTTTTGATAATTGCATAGTTTTGTTAGGCAATTCTAGTGATATTAATATATTCGAATTAATGAATAGTTGTGATACATTGGTTTTAATGCCGTATAGCAACAAACAAATTTCTGTAATGCAAGATAAGCCAGTTAGTGAGATTATAAGAGAAGTTGATCTTGTTAAGATTTATGAAGGTGGAAATGTTCAGGAATCTCAAGAATTGGCTTTAGATGTTATTTATGCTGCCGAATGTTCAATGGAACCTCTTAAAGCACGAGTTCTACAAACCGATATTATAACTATCAATAATACAAAATATGTTTGTGTACTTACAAGTTATGGTCACTGTGAACTTTTTCAAAAAGCGCCCATTATTGAGGAATGGAAACCATTGGGTACTAATTTATCAAAAATTTTGATAACTGATGTTTTCTCCTCAAAAGTGTCACCGACTCATATAACCACATTAAACGATCTTAAAACGTATGTAAATAAATATATAATCACTTGTTTTGTCATGACTGTTGTATCATCGGATTTGATCATTTATTTGGGGACCGCTGCTGGTTATATAGTTGGTGTAAAATATAATCCAACGTCTTGTAAATTTGCGGAATGTTGTCATTTAAAAACAGCCCTGAGTCGTATATGTTATATTACGATGTATAAACATTTTATATTGATTGGATGTGATCAGGGAAGAGTACGTTTAGTTAAAATAAATTTTGAAAATAATTGTCTACAAGAACTTGACTATCTGTGGAGTAAACCTGATCGTATGGCCTGTCGCAAAGCTATATTAACATACAATGAAGAAATGGAATCATATCTAGTAGTTTTTTGTAAAGCTGCACATATTTTGGCTTATCGCTTAAATTCGGAAGGTGTGGTTTTATATAGTTCAACAATATATGTAAGCGGTATTAAAATAAGTGGTGAGTATTTCAAAAAGATGATAACATATTTCTTTTACGTATATTTTTTCAACAAACTTAGCAAATATGAGACAAAAAATAACTAAAGTGAGATACAAAATTTTGAAACTTACGTACTATTAGAAACTTAAGCAATTTTTTCCCATTAAGGACACATTTCCCACAAAAAATATATCTTTTATTGTACGCTTGTAATCTAAAACTAATAAGAAATTTAAATTTCATTTCCCAAGAAATAATAGTAAAACAAAAACATAACTTAAAAATTCGCGCACTTATGATACAGATTCTATATGATTCAAAATAGACGTTGGCATAGTTTTCCACTTTGATTTTGAAATATACAAACCTTTAATCCTAATAGTTGATACTTAACTTTCTCGAAACTATTAATTTATTAATGTTCAAACTATTTGGTAGAGAAATTCTGGAACTATTGTTCAGTAATTTAAAGCTTAAAAATTTTCCGTTATGTGCGGTATTTCTGATCACTATATAATTGGCACTCACTAAGGACTTCTTTTTGACTGTTTTTATATTCAAAAATTTTTTAGCAGCATTTTTGTGAGGAACTTTATGAGCCTTGTATGTTTTAAGCCTGCATTAGCTTTAAATTTTCATACCAAATAGCATTGAGCTAACCAGGCTACTTTCTTACCGGATGTGTTGTGATCTCTGCTGAAAATGCCTTCTATTTTTTTGGCTTTAAAAACAGTTACCGAAACCAGTTTTTCTATCATCGGACAAATTCCCCCGATAATGTTTAATAACATTGGAAACAGTTTGACGGCCGATCTTTGAATTCTTGGCCAACTTTTTCTAGGACAAAGTTGAGTTAAATATAACAATTGGCATGATTTACAAAGCTAACTTGATAAAAAATGCTTGATAATAATATTGTTAAGAATTATCCTATATATATTTTCTTTGAATATTATTTATTTAGGTATTGAGTCGATTAGTAGCAATAAATTTATAATTACCACTATTACCGGTGCTATAAAACTCATAAAAATTGCACCTGCTTGCAAAGAGGAAATAAATGTAGACGAAGAAGTGATTGAACATGATTTCGATTCTTCTAATTATCAAATACTGGGGATAGCAGCTTCATCTAGCAAAAATCTTTGGTCATTTTTATTATATCGCAACAAGGATTATGTTCATCAATCAAAATATTCATCCACAACAGCATTTCTAAATGTTTGCAAATTAAATACTCACGATAGTTTTATAAAATTAATAAATATGAATTTAAAAAACATGAATTCGGCCCAAGATTTAGTAATGGCTATTAATTTAAATATATTTAATAATCAGGAAACTGAAAGATATATAAATTATTTAGATTTGAATAAATTAAATTTCCCACGAGAACTCAATGATGCATTTTTACAAAAATTACAAATAAAATTAATAATTGTACGAAAATTGGCTGCATATCAAAAGTAAGTTTTACCCTCAACTAATCTAAGATAATCAATTATTATAACTTTTGTTTATTCCTTTTTTTCTTTAGTATAAAATATAGAAAAATTAAGGCACAAACACAAAGTGAGCTACAAATCCTGGAGCCATTTTTACAGTTACTACATATTTTAAGCCGTTTGCGCTATTTAAAGCAGCTGCATAATAAAGCTATAAAACTATCCAAATTTCAAGAATTATCCATTGTGTGCATGCAGTTGCAACTTAAACATTTGCTAAATGATTTTATTGCCTCAAATAGTAAAGAGGAAGAAAACATGCTACAACAGGCTGGTGATAAAATGTCATTATTTGTGGTTGATGAATTTGAAAAGTATAAATTTGAAACGGATACGGAATTTAGCAAGCAAATAGAGTATTGTATGATTTGTAATCAGGCCATAATAAGTTTTTTAAAATGTCAACAGGATCATGAAATTAAAAGATGTACAGTATCTAGTACACAGGTATGTAATTAATATTTATGATCAGTTGCTCCCATTAATATTTGTATTAAAATTGTATAATATCACAAAATGTAATATAAACCTAAAATCTTGTAGTTTCCAAGAAATAGCGAAAAAGACCAACAGTTTTGGAACCAAATTTTCAAACGTATCAAAAAAACTTGACCAAAAAGGCAAAAAAGAATTTAAAATTCGACGCGATTTTAATGATTTTTTAATTAATTTTAAGAAATTTAAATGATATATAAAAGATAAGAAAAAGTTTCTGGTAACTTTATACTGTAAAAGTGTAGATACTCCCTAAAGTATCTTAAGAAATTTCATTGACATTTTTGCATTTTAATTTCAGTAAAATAAAAATTAAAACTGAAACATTAGTGATTTCGTTTTTAATAACATTTATGTATGTTAAGATTTTTTTCGAACAAACTCCTTACCTATAAGATAACCTACACAAGTAAGCGTACTTTATTCAAAAATATATTTTATTATTACACATATTATAACAAAATTTTATTATTTAAAAAAAATCGATATGAACGCTCAGGGATTCGGTATTAATAGTGTTTTGCTTATTCGTAATGTTATATGAAAATTATTTACGTGTTGAAATAATTATGGGAGCAACTGTATGCAATAAAAATAATTCAAATAGAGAATAATGTTATTTAAAAAATATTTTCTTTCAGCTCACCCTATTCAAAACTAAATATTGTCCACATTGTTTTGCTTTAGCAAGAAATGATGAGGCAGCTAATTTACAAGAATTATATTCGGCTGAAGAGTGTATCACGTGCATATATTGTAAATTTTTATTCAAACAAGATGATTTTTAATTTATGTATATAAAAATTAAAACAAATAAAATTGAAAAGTATAAATATCGCTCATTTGCTGCAAGGATGACATAACTCAAAAATGTCATGTTTTAACTTAACATCTGTAGGTTATAGTAAATATTTAGTTTTATTAAATGACAGACTGTATTTCTACAGTTTTCAGTCATAAATTCTATGAAATATGTTTGTGAAAAAATATTAAAAAAACACATCTCCAAGAAAATTTGTTTTTTTATTGTTTTAAGTTATAACTATCTTGCATCAAATGAACGATTATAAAAAAAATTAATATTCAGATACATATATATCAGGATTATGTTCCATTAAATAAATATCTTGCTCCAATTGTCGTAAATCATTTTCTAGTTTACTTTTATGAAGCTTTTTTGCTATTGTATCAGTATGTAAAGATAATCTTTGATAATTTTTAAACAATTCAGTGAAATTTGTTTTTAGGCCCTAAAATAAAAAATGAAGTGAAAAATTAATAGTTATATTAAAAATTAAAACACCTGTTACCTCTAATATCTCCTGGCGCTCATTAAGTGTTAATTTCTTAACTCCTGGAAATCTTTCCACAGGACGTACACAAGCATTTTCAGCTTCCAAACGAGCATTTACACATTGGGCATTTAATTTGTTAAGAAATAGTTTACGTCCATTTAAATAGTTTGGTACTTTGGCGAATTTTTTCGAACATATATATTGTGGCACTAAACCAGTATTTAACAGATTATGCCTATCACCTTTAGGAGTATCTACATAACGTGGCGGAGGCCTTTTACATTTTAAATTTTTAATTAAATCTATATTAACAGCTATAAAGTTTGCACGATGTGCATGAATCTCCTTGTCAATAGGTTTTTCACCGTGTTTGTTTGCTAAAAATTTTGGTACTGGTGGTATTTCTTTCTTGGGTGGACATTTATGTTCGTTTAATCTTTGCCACTTTATACCATTATTTTTCTTTAGAAAATTACAAGGTAAATCTTTTGGTGTTCGGGCATAACCCATAGTTTGATGATTATTCTTGATAGCGCTAGTTAAGAGCTTCTTCCTGTCTGGTAGTTCTACAATATGTCTGGCTTGTTTTTCCTCTTTAACCATATTTCGAAATTTTGAAGTATAATTAAGTTTTTCCCGAGTTGTAAAGTAATCTTTTTCTTTATCCACATCAAATATATTTTCATCGTGATATGTTATATAGACGAGAGACATTTTGTTTTAGTTTTTAGTAGTTTTCAAATAACAAAAATTGTAGAGAATAAATATAAGAAATTAATGTATTTTTGTTTTATATGTTTTAATATTGGAATAAAAAAAATTGAATTCAAATATGTTTTATGATATTTATGTTGCCAAGTTTTTTTTTTTATGAAGTTATTATAAGAATTAATGAAAAGGTAACCATAGTATTAGACCATTAAGTTTACATTAATTCAGTTTCTATGATATATATATATATATATATATATATATATATATATATATATATATATATATATATATATATATATATATATATATATATATATATATATATATATATATATATATATATATATATATATATATATAAATATATATATATATATATATATATATATATATATATATATATATATATATATATATATATATATATATATATATATATATAACATTATGTAAATTTTGCTCTATAAATAGACCCCCTTGTAGCAAATGAATGCCTTCATTTACCGCAATTTTATATTCCTTGCATACCAAGAATTTTTTGGAAATCTATGAGTGCCTTTGGATCCTTAACTTTTCTTCAACACTTTCAAGAAGAAAAATTTATCACAAAATACGTTTCGTTATCTATTATGATGCAGTAATATTTTTTAGAAAACTTGAATTTCATTTCCTGACAGGACATTTATGAGCCTTGTATGTTTTAAACCTTCATTAACTTTAGCCGTATATGTTGGGAGCTCTTTTGAAAGTGCGGACCATGTAGACCATTCCTTCTACCTGAACCAGATTTTCTATCAATTTACAATTTTCGATCTCACTCCTCATAAGTTGAAAGTTGTTAAAATATTTTCGGAAGTGGATCTGTATGGGTGTACCCTTTTCGGTGCGTTACAAACATCTGCACAAATACATAATTATTATTTAAGGATATTAGAAAAGTTAAAAACTGCTATCGATTGGGTTATCTGCAACTGTTCCTAAAAAAACAGATATATCAGTGAAAGAATTCATTAAAATCTTCTCGTTAAAAATAATATTATGACTCTAGAGCAAAGATGCTCTACAATACTTTACATCTATACAGTAAATGCCTGCTGATTTCTAAACTGTATGAGGAAAAAAAGCTTTTTTTTACAGCTTTTTTCGAGTTGATTTGGAGGAGTACATTTTTTCAACAGGGTTTCTTGGAAATAATTTTTTGAGCAATCCAAAACATCTTTATTTAATTTAATGTTGTTACAGCTAATAAATATATTTTCATGTTGATTTGGAGGAGAGTAGAGCCCTTCATGGGGCGAAGCGAATTAGTTTCCAAAGGAATGTTTTTTTTAATTCGCCATAAATTCAAGAAGTCTTCTTATGGATAATCCAGTAATATTGTGATCGAAAGAATTATTACAAGAATAAAGTATAACGCGGGTATTGTAATAATATTTGATTAAATTAAGATTAATATAATCAAAATCCGATGTGAGAATTTATGCTGGGTTCAGGCCATTTTTTCTAGCTTCCATATAATATATATTTCACATAAATCTTAGTATGATTATAATGTACTACAGACTTAAGCATAAAGTAGAAAAGCAAATTATACGCGGGTCGTTCATGAATTTTACGCATTAACTATTTACAACCAAATATGTGATGTTGGCATTACATAGTGGACTTGACAGACTATAACATTTTCACTTTTTTCTCTCAACAGACTTAAAAAATGTACAGCTGCGGTCAAAATAATAGCACCATCCGGTTTCAACTATAACAAAAAGACATAAAGAAAGAATTGTTGTTTAATTTTAAAGTCGTATCATATCCAATTTATCTTACTACTTATTTTTAACATTTTGTAGTATTTCATTTGTTAGTAATATCTTCTTTCTATTGAATTTACTACATTCTGGCATCTTTCCAGGATAATAAAGTTTCATGTCTGCTCTATAGAAATCCAAAGATGGCTATTATTTGTCGGTTTAATTAGCGACTACTTATTTTATACGTTTGTACACAGATTATCGATTGGATTTACATTGGAAGACTGAGCAGGTCATTTCATTACAGTGACTTCATTATTTTGAAACAACTTTTTAGTTATTTTTTGACGTTGTCAGCCTCATTTCTTCAGATCTATACGTCTAATATTTTCACATATTCTGACACATCCATAAAAATTTTAATACGATAATAAGTACAACACCATAATACGAAAAGTTGTTCCAAACCATAACACTAGAACCATATTGTTTGAAAGTTTTTGTTTATATTCCTTTATAGGAGGCCTCCTTACAAAAAAATACTTAAGAATAATCGGTGCACAAAATACTACACACCTTTTTCAATATGACAATTGTAGTTGTAGCAATCTTTAATCTATTTGAGATATGCAGAGCAGTTAAGGGGAATTTACATGGCCTATGGGCTTGGTTATGGTGTTTCTAATAATTCTATTTGACAACTTTTGAATTATAAATTACAAAAGCAACTTTACACTTTTTCAGACTAAATGTTATAACAATTGTTTGGACTGTTTATTTTTTCCATCTATAATAGATTGTGAGTGGTGCTATTATTTTGATCGCAACTGTATATATCACTCATTTGCTGCAAGACCATTTTTTGGTAATTTATTAAAAAGGATCCTATAAGCGTGTGAAAAATTAACAATATTTCAAGTTTTCATTCAGAATTCCAAGAAATAATTTTATGCCAAAAATTTTAAAACGCGTTTCCTGAAAAATTTGAGTTTTTTGGTTATGACGATATTGCAGCAAATAAGCGATATCACATATTGAAAAATGAATGACATAACAAAAAAATTCTTACTCCTTAATCTTTCATGTCTTTGATATAGAAAAATCTCTACCGCAATGAACTTAAAATAGTTTATATCGTAATTTAAAACACTTTAGTTTTTTTTAATATTTAATCCATAAGATTTTTTTATTATGAAAATGTTTGATCTTCTTGTTTAAAATCAACAAATTTTGTTTGACCACCCTTGGCCACGATAGCATCATTCGATTTCTTTTTTAGAATACAATCGATAAAAGCCATTGTTTTACCGACTTTCAGAGTATTTGCTTCAACGACGATTTGTTCTCCCTCTTTAGCGGCTGAAATATAACTCACACGCAAATCAACAGAAACTCCCGGATGAGAGTTGGCTGACATTAAGGCATATGTGGTAACGTGATCAATTATGGTAGCTGTATAACCACCATGTAAACTACCACTAGCATTTAAATGTTCCTTAGCTACAGTAAATTCACCCACACAACGGCCATCACCACCACCTGTAACAGAAAACTTAAATAAAAAATCATACATGAAAATTTTATATTAAAGTAACGATTGGTATACAATACAAGTTAATAAAGTCGATTATTTTTAGGTTAATAAATTGATAAATTATTCAAACTGGTGTTCATCGCTAACTACTACTTCTTACCAAACGGATAAGAAGTTCTACTAAGAAGTGAATGTTAAATAAAATTAATAACCACGATTTTTCGATAAACTATTTTTAATCTGACATTTAGTCGATTAATAGAACCCTATAATCGAATTTTAATCGACTAAAATAATTTATTTCGATTAACAAAGTTTGAAAAATAAAAATTCATTTAAGGTGTGAGAAAGAGAAATTCTTAACATACATATATGTTAATAAAAATAAAACTACTTATTGAAACGACTGTTACAATTTACAAAAAATATATATTTTTATAGTTGAAATTACGCTTATTTGTGCTTTCTGTCATTTTGCTCGAACAGATTGTCCATAACCGTTTACAATCAAACACACTTTTGGACACCTTTATTGTGCTCTTTAATTCTCTTTTAACAAGAGCCCAATTATTGGAGAATTTGCCTCTCTTGTAAAAAATACCTCGTTATTGTTGTTGTCCCAGACAAGGGGTTGTGTACCATAATAACAGGATGTCAAGTCAGGCCAAAAATAAGTAGACATTGATCTAATTTTCGGCATTTATAGAGCTTGTTGTAACAAATGGTTGGCTTCCTTTTCCGCAACTGCATATTGCTTGATGCACCAAGAACTTAATGGGAATTTTTGACCGCTTTTGGGTCCTTAACTTTTCTTTAACATTGCCTCGAGCATCAGCAACATAAAAATTTTGACCTGGAAGATGTGAAAAATTTGCCAGAACATGCCAACAAGAATAATTTTTTAGAAAACTTGACTTTATTTTCCGTGATCTATTTTTGGTCTTTCCGAGCATTAACTAAACGAGCTACCTTCCTATCGGATGTGTTGGGAGCTCTTTTGAAAAGGCTTTATACTTTTTATTTACCATTCCTTCTACTTAAAACAGGTTTTTTATCATATAGATATGCGTTTAAACTTTGAAGTCCATCAAGTATAAATGTTTATCCTCTAAAGTACCATATTTGTTTTATTGACACAAACTATAGTATAGTTTGTGTTATGTCATGTGTTGTCCAAATCGTCTTTATTTACTTGTATCGTTATCTTATGAAATTCTAAATATAAAAATTCCAAAAAATAAATTAAGTTATTTAATGTTAAAACCAGATAACAAAGATAATTATAAATTGATAATTGTGGAGGAAATATATTGCCCATTTGCTGCCAGATCGTCATAAATAAAAAACTAATTTCCACTTAACATCAAAAGTGAATAATAATAAATAAACGAACTGTTCATACATCGGAGACAATCGTAGAAAAATTTTATTTATATTTGCAGGACTACAGTATTATTCTAGGTGCAAATCGGTTGTTGTGTAGTTTAAATTATAAGTTCTGAAAATTATCTAAATTTTATTAATGAAATTATAGAAATATGTTACTTTTTAAATATGTTAAATATGTCTCTCTAATAATTTGATTTCATGCAGCAAATGAGCGTTATGTATATAAGACTCAGGAATGATTTGACAATAATATTTGTATGTATTAATGTAATACTTTATTATAAAAATATTTTTAAATATCAATCAAACAATTATCTGTTAAATAAATTAACTGAATAATATTTCTGATTTGTATATATAATCGTTTAACACGTTTGCGGGCGTAAATGTTTTTGCAGTCATTTAAATTCTATACACACAGAAGCAAAATTAACATTGAACATAGTTGTTTCGAGATTGAAAAATTTTTTCATTCAGTTTAAATTAAGCGTTTTTACATTTGTGGTGAAATAATATTGTATTATACAGCGCAAAATTTTGAAAACCACTTTAAAATAGTAAAATTTGAAAAAAATTCTTAAGAAGCTGTATTTACTGTGAATGAATGTTAATTTTAATTTTTTTTATATGTAGCAAATCAATTAATTTTATATATATATATATATATATATATATATATATATATATATATATATATATATATATATATATATATATATATATATATATATATATATATATATATATATATATATATATATATATATATATATATATATATATATATATATGTGTGTGTGTGTGTGTGTGTGTGTGTGTGTGTGTGCTATGAAATGTGTGCTATAAAAAATTCGGATAGTATCGCCCATACAAGTTTTGATTACAGAAAATCTAAAGATGCCCCGACAACTTTCTCAAGGAACTGTTTTACTATAAAAAATGTAGGACGAATATTACCAGGGGGAGGGATATCGCCCATACAAATCAAATATTGATTATCAAATATCTAATGAGCTATAATAACGATAGTTCTCAAATTGGATCCCAACAACTTTCTCAAAGAACTTTTTAACTGATCTTAATGTAGAACAGATAAGAAGGGGAGGGCTACCGCCTATACAAAGCACTCCGTTACCGGGTATGCTAGTTAGACATGAAAATATTTAATCAAATACAAAATATATAAGTCCATATTTACTTGCTAAATTTCAACAAAATCACACAAAAGACAAGCGTGAAGAACACATAAACTTCATTCATTCAAGGTATATTTATTTCAAAAATAAAATTATTTGTATCATGTTATTATTCCGTCCACTTAAGAATTGTACAATTAGGAAATACTGTATCAAGTTTTACTAGGATAAGTCCATAATTTTCTTTAGTCTTCCTATAACTAAGAGCATTAGTTTCACAAAAATGTGACAATCAATACAATATATTTAATATGCAAATTTTATTCAAGCACAAATCTCCAAACAAATTCTACAAGTGCCTGTTCCTATTTTTTATGATTCCTCCAATGTGTAGAATATTATTATGCCGGTCTTAACTTATTGTAACACGCGTGTTCTAAAAGTAACTAATTGTTTCATTAGGGGTTTTAAATTTCCTCAACTTATTTTAGACCACTGTTGCGTTTTCGTAACTTTACAGATGCGTAGTACATAAAAATTGGTTCTCTCATATTTGGAACTGTCCAGAAATAAGAAAATAAGTCATAATTAATATTTGCTTAATGAAAGTAGTGAAAACGGAATTACCAAATTAATAGTGATGTGTAAATTGAATTCGG
The DNA here is from genome assembly GCA_004302925.2 of Cochliomyia hominivorax. NCBI lineage: Eukaryota > Metazoa > Arthropoda > Insecta > Diptera > Calliphoridae > Cochliomyia > Cochliomyia hominivorax. The sequence continues at coordinate 58,630,794 of PYHX02000413.1, forward strand.
ACAGTTAAAAACTTCCCGTTTTTTGGCAGATATTATACCGAATTGTTCTGCTAGAATAAATGGAACAATAATACTTCAAGATGTCAATAATATTCTAAGAGTCTAATGTATCTCAGAAATAATCATTCGATTTTATAATCAGGCTTTCTATGATAAGCAGAGTTCCAAAATGGGTAAAGAAATCCGAAATTCGTAGTATGGAATACTTAAAAAACATTGTTCTAATATATTCTACAATGTGGTATATGTCTTATCATATTTCTGATATATCCGACATTTACAAAAATAATTGCATGTCAATTTTTACACCTCCCCATTATTATTATTATTATTATTATTATTATTATTATTATTATTATTATTATTATTATTATTATCATTATTATTATTATTTGATTTGATCCCAATAAATTTATAATTTATTTAATTTCTGTATATTAATTAATAATTACAGCTTTTGTTATTGAGTCATGTCCACTTTGTTTCACAGAATAGAAATTTGCCACTTTTTTCAAGAAGTCAACACCGCGTTTTCCCGACATTATTCTTATTTATTTTTAGTTAAATAATGTTAATCTAATTGCGGAAAATTTAAAACTAAACAAATTTGAAAAATAGTGTTCAAGTTTATAGCACAATATGTACGTATGTAAGTGCAGTTGTAGATCAAATCATAATGACGGCATGACATTGTAGTTTTTTTTAATAAATAAAACGGTAATAGTCATGGTGGAAAAACTTACACGGTGACCGTATAACTACAACAAATACAACATTAGAAAAAAACAACAGGCAATTTTGTTTTTGGAATTTATTTTATAAACGTCAAAAAGTGTTTACGAAACAATATAATAAAACAAAAACAATAATAAACAAGTAAGAAGTTATGGTCGGTCAAACGCAACAATTTAATACTCTACACCACATTGTTGGTTATAAGTGTTAGCTACCGAAAGTTAATGAACCATCCTCGTATAAAGGTACTGTTTATTTACACTTAAGAGTGCAGTATATTATAATGGTACTAACATTCATGTGGGATTTGTGTATGTTAAAAGTTTTTATATGTGGACTTTGTATATATGCTAGAACTAATTATGCCTCGATCCTCGTAAAATTTCACATATCAATTTTTGCTTATGTTTATTTTACTTTGACCAATTCTTATTGCAATACCAACGTATATGAGAGATTTAAATCCTTCAAATGTTATAGACAGATAACTGTGACAATGTGAATAGAGTAAAAATGCAGGGTATTTTCAATTCACCATAGACGTGAAAAATTATTACACTCATTTATTTTTCTACAACAGAAGAGAGTGAGAGAGAGAGTTCATTAAGGGAGATTGATAAAAGCTGCTGACATGTGAATGTTTAATCAAATAATATGTGGCAACCAAAGTACTGTTTTTGACTCTTTTCATTATAAAAAAGAGCGAAATCGGAAAAGAGTTTAAAAATGAATAATTCGCAAAAATTGTTTTGAAGTCGTGTATAGCAGTCAAAAATGTTTTTATGCTGAAAAGGGATGTTTGTATGTTAACAACCTTTGAATGAATATACAAACGTACTTACACATTAAGATGTGCTTACTTTTGTTGAATGAATTTTTATGAGTTTTTGATATTTTTAATATAAAACAACAACAACAATAAGTTTTATTTTTTATGTAATTGTGTATGTTTTCTTTTCAACCATTTCGCATTTTTATAGTGAGTTAACAAATAAATCCCTTTTTTACTCTTAACTGAGAGAAGAGAAAAATAATTTTCCTTCGCAAAAAGAGTAAATATTAAGATCATTTGAAAATAAAGATTTTTTCGCGTTTTTTTATACTCTGACGACAAAGGGTTATCAGGAAATCGCAGAAAATAGTTGCTATCACCATTTATACCCTCCACGCCATAAGTGGTAATGAGAAGGTATTAACTTTGTCGTTCCGTGTATAACGCAAAGAAAGAATAAGACCCCATAATGTATATGTATTCTTGCATCATATTAAAATTTAAGCCGATTTAGCTATGTCCGTCTGTCCGCCTGTTTGCCTATCTGTCTGTCTGACTGTCAGTTTATATTTTATATTTCACGCCCAGAATAATTGTCCAAAATTTTGATAGACTCCTAACTATCTTTAATATATGTTATTAATTTATTGAAAATTTGCTATAGCGCGTTTAGCCCTTTTTATAACATAGACCCGATCACTTCCTTATAGAAGCTTTTTACGAAAAAAATTTTGTATGATCTATGTCCTTTAGGGAACATAATGATATGTATATTAAACAATTCCTTCTTAGACGTAATCGGAGGCATCATCCTAACTTCAATATAACACAATTGAAGTTATCCTCTAGGTATGTTAGAAAAGATCCTCGAATTGATGAACAGAGTATACAGAGGTATGTGAAAGAAATGGTGCAGCAAAGTCTAGAGTCTTTGGGTATATCATTGCAAATGTAACCGAATTTCATGGAATTTGGACAATTATTCTAGACGCAAGAATGTTTTCAACAGACGGACATATCTAATTGACTCAGATTTTCATATAATGCACAAAATATACAGAGATGATTCCTTCTTGGAGTTACACACGGAATGACAAAGATAATATAACGTTTGTGGTGGTGGTGGGTATAAAAAGTCAGAGGAGACCTCTATTTTCAAAAAATACAAAATAAACTTTCTGAAAATTTACAAAAGTATTGAAGTGAAATAAAATGAATTAAAACAACGTTTTTATTGACTTTTCTAAAATATTTCTTTTATTAAAAAAAGAAGTCAATTCTTATTAAAGATAAAAAAGCATTTTGCCTAGAAAAACTAATAATAATATTGAAAGTATTTTAATGAGCTCACATAGCATATTTTTTGTAATGATTTATGTAATTTTAGCATTTTTCATATACAGTATTGTTCGAAACCTGAGCAACTTTTGCGATTATGTATTTATTATTTTATTTCTTCTCTTTAAAAAAATTAATCACTTTTTTTCTTTTATTTATTATTTATAATTTATAATAATATGTCCATTATCCAAGGTACGGCTTTCGACTCTTTTTTACTCTTTATAAAATCGGATCTTTTAAAGTGTTTAATTTTATTTTTTATCGCTCTTCGACAATTTAATTAATTTAATTAAATTAAGTTTAATTATAAAAAAATGATAAAATTCCAAAGAATGAGCGAATTCCAAAAAAAGTTAAAAAATTAACAAATTGTTTTGAAGTCGTATGTAGTAATCAAAAATGTTTTTTATTAAGCTAAAAAAGGTATGTTTGTATGTTTACAACCTTTGTATGGACATACAAACGTATTAAGATGTGCTTACTTCTGCTGTATGCACAAAAGAATTAGGTGCAACGCTTCAAAGTCAGAAGCTGTGCTTAACAGGCAACTATTATTTATTATAATCACCAAGGAATAAAAATAAGTGTTTTTGTCATTTTTGGTAAAATGCCTGTTATTCAATAATAAATTAAAGAAGACGGGAAAGGGTTGCTTATGTTTTGAACAATACTGTACATATGTCTGTGTTGAAATTTTTATGTATATGTAATTATTGAGTGTATCTCAAAATATATTTTGTAAATAGCATATTATTTATTTAATATCTAATAATTTTTGTTGTATGAATATTTGTAAATAATTTTCTAATGGAATTATATATATTTTTTATAAATAATGATTTGTATAAAAATTAAATCTATTCATTTTTGTCATAACTATTTAATATGTTTATAAGGAAAATATGTATTTTTATAAAAATATCTATGAATATATATTGATTATATTAAATATTTATTTAATATTTTTATTATGTATAGTTATGTATAAAAAATAAAATTATTATTAAACATTTATAAAAATCACTACATATTATATTATATTTTGTTTTTTGTTTTTTTTTATATATATCAAATGATTTTTAGGCACAAGATTTTAATCGAAAATCTGTTTATTGCTTTAGGTCTTATAAAAAGAAGAGTTGTAATTATAAATGACAATAAATATATCAAGGATACTTATGAATATGATAGAATTCCGTCACCACGCCAACAAAAGTTCCTAAATACGTTTTTGTAGTTTTTCAGGAGAGATAAAAAACAGTACTTTTTGGCTGTAATTCTATCATTTAAATTTTTTGAATTCTTTCGCTCGTCTGAAATATTCGATAACTATTATTTCCCCAGGTCCTATCGGCTTTTTATAGCCTATTATTATTCATCAAAATTGGTCCAGCCATTTTAGAGTATATACGTTACATATAAACATATATATATATATATATAGAAGTAGTTTTGTTAATCCAAACCCAGTTAAAAGTTGGACAAAATATTTTATGGGAATATGTATGACCAGCTGGACGATTTGTTGAATATTTGATGAACAAAAATTATTTGAAATTGCATTCGTTTTGTGACTTGGAAACAAAATACACAATTTTTCCATTTATAATTTATATTATTTTTAATACTAAAATATTTTTAGTAAAATCTTTTAATATATTTTTTTAATAATTCAAATCTATTATCTATTGTAAATATAAATTATTATTGTTTAAGCTGCATCATAAAGTGTTTGACCTAAGGCTAAATTTTTATATTTTAATTTCAAAATATTTATATTTATTTCTTTTAAATATTCCTATTGCACATTGTTTTGAGAATGGAAGCATTAATATTTAAATAACTATTGTATATATAGTGTTTATGTACATTTGGTAATTGTATATTATTTAAAAGCAATTGCATATTATATATTTAAACTTTGGCGCTAAAACGTTTCCAAAGAAATAACTAATACTAAATATATTAAAGTATAAATATTAAAAAGTTTCTAAACTTTTATAAATATTTTTAGTAAAACTATGAATTATTGATAATCTAAATAAGCATTCCTATAATATACAGTTGTATGGAAAATAACAGGAGTGGTGGTATCAAAGTTTTAATTTAACAAAATTCATAAAATCGCAATTTTAAAAACTTCTATTTTTGTTGCAACGAAAAGTATAAATTACAATTTCAATGAATTAATTGTAATAACTGTTATATTTCGTTCCTACGTCAAATTGGACATACAAACAGACAAAGTTAAATCGGCTCAGATTTTGATTTAATGCAAGAATATGTACACATTTTGGAGTCTTAGATGAATTATTCTTAGCGTTGCACACGGTATAACAAAGTTAATATATCCTCTTCACCACTTGTACTGGTGAAGGATATAATAGAAAGGAGTTAGATCGAAAAATTCTTAATCCATGTTTTTAATTAAAAATTTATATTATTATTTGATTTCTTTTATCAAGTTACCTCGGTAAAATATGTCAGTTATAATGTTTAATGTCAAATGAATATATTGTTAATTAGTGACCAGAAAGAAGTATGTACTAAAATTATTAAATATTTAAAAAACCCAGATTTGATCCTATAATTAGTTGGAGAAGCATTCAAAGGTCTGCCGTAAAACTGTTTCCAATAGAAAACTTGGTTCAAGTTCAGAAAGTACTTTCCGGTTAACTCAGGTACTTGAACTATTTAGTACGAATAGTTGGAGCAAAAGCAGCTTTAAAAGGCTCAACAAATTCCTGACAGGAACGCCGCTAAATATTTAGAGGCCAAAAACAGGCATAGAATTTAAATTTTATGAAAAATATTCTTGCTGCATAAAAACATATGTTTTGACAGATTTTTCACAACTTACTGGTCAAAAATTTAATATTTAATATTTATGTGTACCTGACATAAAAATAAGATCTTTTATTAGCAAAATACTAATAATATGTAGAGTTTTAAATACCTGTTTAAAATGACAATTGGATCTCCTCTGCTGAACGAACCTAATTATACCCGTTCAAAGATTAACAACTCAGAGATAGCTGTATCAACTGGAAGTTTTGTGCCCTAAAAAGTACTACCAGAACAATACCGCTTATATTGTTATCCTCTGCCGTCATTCTTTCTTATATATGAATAGATCGTTAACAAAACTTGGTCAATTAAAAAATAGCTTATGATGTTAAAACGAAATTCGCATTTTTCAGTTGTGGGTTAATGTTTAACCTACATCGATTTCTACAGCTGAAACGTATATGAAACAAATCTATAAAGTCAGGAATTAGATTTTGCGTCCAAATTAGTTCCGAGGAGACCATTAACTTTATATTAACAGTAATGATAAATAAAGACCCTACATCGTGATCAGGCACAAATCTATAATTTATCAGGAATCACAGTTTTTTAGACATTCTTTTATAACAAAAATAAAGAACTAATCAAAAGTATTGATTATGGAAGTTAAAATATTCATTTTGATACAAAAATAGATCTCAATTATCAAATTGAACAAAAAATGTTTGTCATAACAAATGGAATTTTTTAAAATATTGTTTATGTAAAATGAGTTTATTTCATTTTCTTAAAGCGAAAATATTAAGATATTGATTTTTCACTAAATAATATAAATATTTTGAAGGAAGCCTGATATGTATTATAACACCAAAAAATATATACTAATAATTGTAGATAAATATTATTAGGCCCCATTCAAAATTATCTATTAAAATTTATGAAAAAAATGTTTTGTATATAAATTTGAATTATTACAACATTGTCGTACTATAATGTTAACTAACACACTTAAAGAATATTTTATTTTTTTTATATATTTAGCACATTCACAGATACTAATTTTATTTTAATATGCATGATTTTTTTTTTTTTTGTAAAAAAAGCTAAAGCTTATAAAAAATGTCATCATTATATAATAAATGCTTTAAAGCACACAAATAAAAAATTAAATCTAAAAAAAATTAAATACAATGGAATCTCTTTTTAACTATCAAACGTTACTAAACTTAATGAAACTACTTATAAATTGTTAAAATGTTGCCAGTACAAAAATAAAAAATATATATACTAATATTAATATATATTTTTAATATATGATGAATATAATGTTCTATTAGATACTTTATTTATTTGCATTAACACCTTCATTTTCTTTTTTTCTCTCTTCCCGTATTCGTTTAAAGGCCTCTGTTTTAACAAAGTCTACTGAATTATAGACTACTGTACTTTGTACTGGAGCCCTGGCTGAAGGATCAGCAGCTAAACCTAAACGCCCAGCGCCAGGGTTATTTAAATTACCCACACTCATACTTTGGCGATTAATAGCTGGAGCATTTGCCACATCTAAATCAAAATATTGTAGTTTATGTTCATTTTTAGGTGGCAGCTGCAATTGAGTGGGTATTGTATTTATAGATGATAATTGTTGCATACCAGCATTTGCCGATGCGGTACGTTGATGTTGTATTGTAAATATTGAATGTGGTGGATTAATTGCTGTTGGTGTATTACACAGAGAAGTATTTGATGCATTAAAAGCATAATTAGGTCTAGGTTGCCGGGGTAATGTGCGAGTCTCTGTTAAATATGTTGATGTAGATGATGTGTCACCGTCATTCTGTAGCACCATTGAGAGTGGAGCACTTGTGGTACGTCGTGAGTTGTTGCCCAAAGTATTTGAATTACCAATCTAAAGAGTTATAAATAGATAAAATTATAATTTTTAATTAAAATCAATTATTCGATGAATTTGTAAAATAATTTAAACATAAATTTATTTGCCGGGACTTTATTTCAACATGTATATATATATATGGTAGCTTAGCAGAAATTATATTCGTCTACCCTACGGCATATAGTTGGTTACAAATAGTAGCTACGAAAATTTAAAAAAAAAATCGATAAATTTATTTTCTGATACGAACTTTGTTTCCAAAACAATTGTTTTATAAATTTTATTAATTTAAAAAGAAATCAAAATAATGGAAAGAAATACAATTTGAAATGTTTTGAAATAGAATTTGAAACAATTTCAATTTTTGGTTTATTAGATGTTTTCTCCATGTTCTGCTTTAACTACAGTCGAAGAAATTGTGAATCATTTCTGGACTTAGAGAAGTAGGAATGGATCGGCAGTTATAATTATGTCGTGTGATTTTTTCATTTGTACACCAAGTACAGCTGGTTAGTGCTTTAGAAACATTATTCTTACTTTGCAATATATACATGATTACAATGGCATGCACTGAAGAGATAAGTAGGTTATCAAATATAACACCAGAGATCTTCAGGTTAACTGGGGGGAAAATTTTGTAAAGACCATTTAATTTTTGAATGTACAGGAAAATTGATCGAACAAAATATAGATTTTAACGATTTTTTAAGAATTCATTTAAAATAATTTCTTCGCTTCATTTAATAAATTAAACTTATAAAGCTAAAATAATTTATCATCCGCTCTTGAAAACCCTCCATTTATATCCGCTAAACTAAAATTATCTATTTTATTTAATTTTAAACATTAAATCTATATAAGAAGTTCACTAGGTTAAGTAGTCTTCTATAATTGATGAATAGGAAATTCAAAGTACTATTTCAATATTAAAAAATATTATATAATTTCTTTTTTACTTAGTGAATTGAAATAAATATAATAACATTTCCCTATACCAAGTTTATATAAAAAAAATTTGTAAAAAATTCGTTGAAACAACTTGTACTTTCTCGATATACTCTATTGGTTAGCTATTTGGAAAGAAAGAAACAAACAAATACGTATTATAAATTAATTTAAAATTCACCTTGTAAGCATTTGGTTTATTTTTTCGATCAACAGATGGTGGTTTTAATGGCATATTTTCATTGCCAACCAGACCAGCTGGTATTTGTATTTGTGCTGTTTGCAAACGATTTGCCAAATTATCTACTGATTGCTGTTGTTGCTGCTGCAGTGCTGCCAATTGTGGTGGTTTTGCTGGTAATTCCTCTGGTGGTTTATCAGCTTCAATACTTAATTTCGGTTTCAATTTTCTATTGACTGGTGGCACATTTGTTTGTTCGATAAAATCATAACGAAATACAGTGCCTTCAACTTTGGTGGGAGCTGCATTTGTATAACAATGTGGTCTTGGTAAAGTGCGCATGTTTGATGATTGTGGACCCAGTGAATGGGCCACAGAAATTACAGATGATGGTGATCCAGGCACTGTATCGAGGCCAGCCATTAAATTTGGTGTGGAGGCAGCTATGGGATTAGCTTCTGGACTTGTTACTTTTTCCATTAAATGTGCCATATTATAATAGGGCAATTGATGGGAACGTGGAATATCATAACTTTCATCCACCACAGATCTAGCATCACGCGGTCCTATTATGGCAGGTGAAGTATTTTCTGTATCCGAAAATTGTGGTAAATCCCGGGTTACTCTTTAGAGAAAAATATAATTATTTAATTAGTTACTTGAATGTAAAATTAATAACATTATGACTTACTTTTCGCTGTCCTTAAAGTCCAAAATTAAATTATTTTTATTTTTTAATACTTTTGCCAATTTTTCTAAACAATCATTGGAGTTTTGTGTGGTCATAACTTGTTGTTCTTTTTTGACATCATCTGGTAGTTTCGAAAAACGCTGTGAATATGTCAATACAAAAGATTCGTTTTCCACCGAACTATCGGAAGGTCTAGTATTGCGATCTGTAATATATTTATATATAAAAATGTATATTAACATTTCAATTTTAATTATAGTTAATAGATATACCCATATTTTCCCGTAAAGGCATTGGATGTGTCCATTCATCATCGTCTGTAAAGACACTTTCAGAATCTGAATCGGACTTTTGACTACGATTTTTTGAAACACTAATAGGTTGTTGCTATAATAAAATGATATTTAATTGATTAATTGTATAAAAATTTATTTTCATATATAATTTACCGTTCCACAATTTGTAATTTTCGGTGAATATGATTGATCATTTGTTAAATTCAACCCAATATTATTATGACTTCTGGGTGTGTCATAAAATTTGGGATCTAAATTGTTTAAAGGTGTGGAAGGATTATCGCTATCCACCTAATATGTATAAAAAGCAAAAGCAAAAGCAAAAAAAAATTAATAAAAATTAAAAAAATTAATTTCTCAACGAACTCACCATAAATCTTGGACTGCCAGAATAACATTCACTTATGGGTATATAAGGTCCTGATGCTGTACTTAAAGCAGGCGATGGTTGTACACTATTCTGCTGAGAATCTGGTAGTGGTGTATTGTTTAAAACTAAATTTTCTGGAATTTTGCGTACCACACCATTCGAACTAACTGATAAACGACCAGTATCCTGAAATGCAGCTGTATTTAAATATAAAGCAGATGAATTTCCCGTTTGTGCTGTTTGAGGTGCATTAGCATTTGCAATTGTCAAATTTGAGGCCACATTAACCAATTGTTGTTTCTCAAAATGTGCATCGCATAACAGTGTTTCACGGTTCGTATATTCTGTGTTAACATAAGCACTATCATTACTCTGTTGAAATGAAGTTGATGAGTTGGACGAAGCATTTGTTACACCACTTGCATTTGTAGATCCTGCTGTTAGAGGTTGTTGTTCCACCACATTTGAAGTTCTTCGAAGAATGTCATTGTTAAAACTTTGTCGAGTATTGCTGGCATTCGTACCACTTGAAGAGTTAATGGTGGTTGTTGTTGTATCATTCGATGTGTTAGTGTGTGTTGTAGCAGCAATATTATGGGCACGATTTTCGTCTGCATAAATAAAATTAAAGAAATATTTTTATATATAAATTAATTTTAACAGTATTTTCTTTTTATTATTTTTTACCTTGTGATTGTTTTGTATCATGCAAATGACACACCTGACATATACAATTAACCCAATCACGCATATCTGTTTCCGTATCCGCCGCTAAGTAATATGTACGTTTTGGTGTTTTAATATCAAACATAAATTGAAATTTTTGTTTGCGATTTTCTAAACGCAAACCACAATCCACCTGTTCGCATTGATCCAAATCGATGACACCTTTTAATTTGCGACACTTACGGTCGGCATAATATTCAAGGCAAAACTGTTCGGGTATCTCGCCTTGTTTCAAAGTAAACCAACGTCTACGCCAACGCTACAAAGGAATTGAATATAATACAAAAAGAAAACAAGAAAAACAAAAACAAAACAACAACAAAATCATTTTACTAAACCGTAATACAACACACTAACATTTGTTATTATATATTATAGTATAAATATTATATTAATTATGATAAATATTTTAATTTTACATTATAAACACATTCGTATATTTGTACATACATGTATAAATAATTGTATATATGTATATAATTGTATATATGTATATAATTGTATGTAGTTAATTTATAGCGTAAACAATATATTTAGAGTAGATAACATTTATAAAACAAAAACAAAAAATATATACGAAATTGAGGTTTTATTTCAAATATACATATAAATATGTATGAATCTAAATAACATATGGCGGGAAATCATATTTTGTAAGTTGAGAACGTTTTTTTCTTAATACCCTTCCGTTTATTATTAATATTCAGAAGAAAAGTTGATTAATTACATAATGCAAAATTTGAATTTTACTGTGATTCCTTTTACAGAACAAAACAAATTTTCATATAGTGAGTGAGATAGAAAAAAGGTTAACATACGTTTTTCAATTAAACTTTTAACCCATGATTTGTTTTTACCAATTTCGTGTGTAAAATATATTAGTTAATGTTTTATGTCAAACAAATGAATGAAACAAATGAATCTGAATAGAATTATTGACCAAAACAAAGCCGCAATTTAATTATTAAATATTTTCAACGAAACTTTGTCCTATAAAAAGTTTATCAATTCAAAGGTCTGTCATCTGTTTCTAATGTTATTAAACAGTGCCAGGAGAATCTCTCCATTAATAAAAAACTCGGTAAAAAGAATGGTCTACATGAAGTTTCTAAAGAAAAAAACATTCAAAGGTCCTCCGTCTAAATGTTTCCAATGTTATTAAACAGTGCCAGGAGAATTTGTCCACTAATAAAAAACTGCTTTAGGCAAAAGGGATGGTCTACGTGAAGTTTCTAAAGAAAAAAATAAAAAGCATTTTCAAAAGGCTGACATACCCGGTAGGAAAGCGCCCCGGTTAGCTTAGTACTCGAACAATTCAGTACGAAAAGTTAAAGCTATAGCAAGTTCCTAACAAGTACGCTACTAAAAATGTCGATACCAAAAAAGAACACGGAAATTGAAGTCAAGTTTTCTAAAAAAATATTTTTGCTGCACAATGGATAACGAAACATATTTTCGCAACTTCCTGGTCAAAAATTGTACATCCCTGATACCAGATTGATTGTTAAAGAATTTTAGCAGTCAAAATTTCCCAAAAATTTCTTGGCATGGCAAGAAGCCAATCAGCAAAAGAAGACAATCATTTGTCAATACTGACTCTATAAATACTGAAATTTACATCAAGGAATGTAAACAAAAAATGTTGTTTCTATTTTTTGACCTGACTTAGATTTTGTATCGAAAATGTAAGGAAATATTACAATCCTTTGTTTGTAATAACAGCAGTACATTCTCATTCCATTGAACATACTAAATTTTGTGAATTTTCCATAATAATTGAGTTCCATAGCTGTTTTATAGTGGTACCGTCAGCTTCTTTTTACGTTTGTTTACAAAGTAGCTATTGGATATATATATAAGAAGTCTGGACAGGTCATTTCATTACAGTGACTCCATTATTCTAAAATCACTTTTTAGCTATTTTACTAGCATGTTTAGGGTCGTTATCATGTTGCATGTTCAACTCAAACTCAGTCATAATAGTTTTAATACGGTAAATAGATTCAACACCATTATACGAAAAGCACCTCCATACCAAATTACTAAAACCGACGTGTTTGACCGTTTTTGTTGTAAATTTTGGATAGGAACCTTCCTTAAATAGGATCGAGAACAGTTTGCAAAAGAAATCAAAAGATTTAGACTCATCGTTAGTTTTTAATATACCATTCCAAGTATGTTTTAGCAAACTGTAAGTTATCTCATATTTGCATGTAAAAAGCAAATTACAAAGGATTCAATTTTTATAAGGGAATTCCGTTAAGGAAATCGATGATATATTATCTTCATATTCAGGATTGTATACATTGTCAAATCCCATGCTGAAAATTAAAACCATACCCATACTTTTTGAAGTAATTCGAATTGAAAGTAATATTATAAAACTTTACATTATGGGTATACAAGAAGAATTTCTTCCAGCGAAAAAATTATAGTTTAAGTGTTTCCATAGAATCTATTTTAAATAAATTAAAAAATCTCAAATATTTTTCACACCTGACTGGGAAAGTAACCCCACATTTATATTTTAATATTGAAAGATATAAAATTTTGCAAAAAAATACAATTTCGCTTGCAACAAAGCACTGTAAAATTTGTCTAAAAAATCAAAAAGAACTTAAATATCTATTCCAACTCCCAAAATAAAGTTTCATATTTTTCAAACCCTGCACTACCGAAGGTGGTTGGAGTATTATGCGTTTGTACTGATGTTCGTAACATGCAGAAAAAATGGTGTTACACCTTTAAGTAAACAGTTCAACTTAGAATCACTCTAAGAAATGATTTACCGTATTTAACTTTAAGATAAATATTAGCAAAAATCGATTTGCTACATTATACGAGGGTCGGTTCATAATTTCTTGTACCCCTCATATAAACCTCCAAAAAAAATCATTTTAAAACTGATAAATTTAAATTTAATAAATCGCAGTGTCAAATTAATAATATATATTGTATATTGTATATATGATATGAACTAAAATGTACCAGTTACTTTCAGATATAAGGTCACTAGTGGCATTTAAGACTTTAATTGTACAAATAATATTTTCTTATTCCTTAAAAAATGCACTTCATTCATAAAAACAGAGCTGCTAAAAATCCTTGAAAAAAAATTTTCACATTTTCAATGTTTTCACATTTGACACTTTTCAAAGTGAATAATTTTTTATTATAATGTTGTTGTTTTTATAATCGTAAACAGATATAAAAACGATATGTTTGCAAAAAAATTGATAATTAAAGGATTTTTAGTTGGAAGTTAAAATTTGTCATATTTTTAATAATTGCAAAGATATTTTTGACAAACTGTATTTAAAAACTTTTTTACCAATAGCCAAGAATACTTCTTAGGGAAGTTAAGTTTCTTATAATATTTTTATGTTTTTTTTTTTAATTAAGAACACAATTCATTTTATAATAACAATCATAATCTGTTAATGAATTAAACACTGATATTATTATTATTATTATTATTATTATTATTATTATTATTATTATCTTTTTTAATTTTGATACATTACAAGCTCTTAACCACTATAAAATGTATCAAGTTCATTACTTAATGTATTACACCAGCCAATATACTAATAAATCATGTAATCAATTCTAAATATAAACGAAAAAACGAATTTTTCTAGGACCAAAAAAATCTAGTGGTTTCATTTAAATATAAAAAAATAAAAACAAAAAAAAAACAATTTTATTTTATTTTATTTCACTAATTTAAAATTTTTTTAAATTCAAACAAATTTTATCGATTTAACAAAGAAGAGAAACTAAGTCTCATGACAAGTATTCGAATAAACTTTAACCCATAATAATTAAATTGTGAAAATAAAATCACGCTGTTAATGTTAAAAAATAGTTGATAAAATTATTGAAAAAAATAATAAATAAAATAAACAGCATTTAATGTAAAAAAATAACAATAAAACTTTTATGACTAATAATATTTTCCTAGAATGTAAATAAACTTTACGTTGTTTGAAAATGTCGTTGTCGTATTATTTTCTTAGTTTTTCAATAATTTACAATATTTTTTGTTTTCATTCTTTCTTTGAATTTTTAATATTCGATTGCAATAGTTGTTTTAATGTTATTAAATGTTATTAACTATATAACGAACGAGATATCAAAACGAATAATGAATGAGTTGTTGATTGTTTAAAATGCAATTTTGTACTAAAAACAAATTGGAAATGGAAAACTGTTAATACACCTAGTTCGGATCGATCGGTAATTTTGTGGTGGTATGTTTAAATAGATATGTATGCACAACAACAATAACAAAAACCATACATCACAAAATCGTACTGCATGATAAAAAAATTCTATTCATATACTAAAAAAACATAATACCAACAACTACGTCATTATTATCGTTTAATCACTTGACCGGCCGGCCGGCTGGTCAACCAACCAACCCATTTATATTTGCAAGACATATGTTTTTCTCTATTTTTATAGTGGTAGCACAAGGTATTGTTTTTTTAATTTATTTCCTTAAATTAAATTTTATGAATTAAAATGTTTGTAGTTATATTACTCATTTGCTGCAACATCGTCATAACTCAAAATTCGCAAATTTCGACTTAATATCAGCAGTCCATAGTAAATAATGTATTTTATTATCTGGAAAATTTTTGTGAACGAACTACATGTATATCAGAAAGGACTTCAACAAAAATATATTTTGTCAATCATACAGTTCATTGATTGTTAAGGTGTTTTCTTAGCATTTGAAAAATTAACCAGGTGTAAATTTCCAAGAAAAATGTTTTTGTCAAAAAATAAAGCATTCGTCTACAGAAAAACAAATACTTTTGAGTTATGACTACTTTGCAGCAAATGGGCGATATAACATTTACATAATCCAATATTTAATCGGGATTTTTCAAATCATTTGAATTAAAATAAAATTAAAAAATAGTTGCAATGAAATTGTAATGATTTAATAAAAAATATCTGTACAAAAAACAATCTTTATTTAAGATACGCCACATGGATCAAAATCTTGCCGCGATTGTCCACAGTGGTACATGTTTTTTAGATGTATTTTTCCTGATAAGTGATATACCTGTATATCATTATACAGTGTAGCCAACCAAAACAAAAAATGAAACCATTCTTCAATGCTTCTGACCGAATAGGATCATGTATTCCCCCACATCAACCCGAAAACACATAAACTCTAACCATGTGCAATTTTATTACCTCAAAAAGATTCAATACACAACCTAAATAAAGTTTTAGAGGAGTATCTATTATAATGACATTGTTGAATTATATTTATACAATCTAGGACATTATCCAAATCATGATGTATCATATATAGTTATAAGACCGAAGTACATACAGCATTAACCTTCCTCATAATATAGCCTGTTGGCGCCTAAACAGAAGTGGTTATACAAACGATTCCTTAAAAACCTGTTATAGATTGTTAATAGCATCAAAGGTCCTGTCCTTTTATTCATTCCATATTAAATCTAAGGAGTGAGATCGAAAAATGCTTAATATGTTTTGATAATAAAATGAAAAATGAAACTACTAAATTCTTTTATTTGATTGAAATTAGTATTAAAATTTCCCCAAAAAAAAATATTGTTATAGTTTTAATCAATAGTAATGAAATTTTGAACATCTTTCAGAAACCCTACCATTGCCATAGCGCTTTCTTTCACTTTTCTCGAACAGATAATCCATCACCGTTTAAAATTTGCCAAGTTTTTGAGCTCTTAAATCCTCTTTTAACCAGAGCTCAATATGACTCCACCTTAGTTCTGGATAGTTCGGAGGATTTGTATCGCTTTTTAAAAATACTATATTATTGTTCTTGTACCATAGTGACAGGATGCTAAGTCAGCTAAAACACATTATGAAATCTTATTCATGGAAGCAGCCTTTTTAGTAAACATTTTTTATGTAAATTTCGGTATTTATATAGTCCAAGACCTTTTTGGGAAATTACGAGTCCTACAATTTTCTTCAACATTATCTCGAGCATCAGCAACATACAATATTTGACTATTAAGTTGCAAAAATGATAAGAAACATCATGTAGACTATTCCTTCTACCTAAACCATATTTTGTGTCAACAGACAAGTTTTTCTTGGTACTGTTAAATAATATTGGAAACAATTTGATGGGAGACTTAAAACGCTTGAACAACTTTTTGTAGGATCAAGATGGGTTTGACATTAAACATAATAAATGTCATGTTTTACAACGATACTTTAATGAAAACAAGTAAGAATGCTATATTCGGCTATACCGAATTTTCAATACCCTCTACCACAAATGCGTGTAATGTAAATATGTTATGTTTCGTACACACACACTACCACATACAATCACGAAAGTACACAATATATAAACGATTTTCTTTAATATAACACTTAATGAGCCACTCAGTTATATAACTTTTTTCTATGAAAACCAATTCTGATAACTTTTGGATTGGTAGTGAAGTACATATGACATAATATTTTGGCAAACTTTCATTCTAATATGTCGATTTATAATGGACAACATTACAAATGATCTTCGCTTGAATTAAAAGGTTGTCTATGATATCGGTTTATATCTTTTAATATACTGCACCGATTTTGGTAGTTTTGAATAGGAAACTTCTCGGAACTATAAAAAAATATTCAGGGTAAATTTCAGACGGACAAAAGACAGACAGACATACAGACGGACATAGCTAAACCGACTCAGATTTTGCTTTGATGCATGAATATATATGTACATTATGGGGTCTGAGTTGATTCCTTTTTAGCGTTACACACGAAATGACATATTTAATGTCATTCACCACAAAAGGTGAAGAGGGTATACAAAGAAATCAAATAATGCTTGGGTTAAAAGTTTTAATGAAAAACCTGTGTCAATCTCATTCCTTAGGTATATAATTAATGAAATCTTAAGTTATTTGTTTCCTTTAAAATTCTGGATGTCTTCTTCGTATTTTTAACTCACATTTAGTTAGTATTCGTATGGCGTCAGATAATACTTTTCTTTAATAAAATTCTATTTTATGCCACAAAATCGTTCAAATTTAAATTGTTTTGGACTATATACAAATAAAATAATATTCCACAAGTTTTAGCCAGACGCCCACTTAAGATATCTGTTAAAGATAATCAAGAATAATAATAAAATATTCAAACAAAATGTAAAAATAAATATATTTGCATAGAAAAAAATTAAAATGAAATTATACCCAATAAACCAAACCATTAACAAAATGTAACTATACCCTAAAATAAACTATTTTCATAAAGTATTTTCGACAATATTTCATAGGCATACTTATTATTATATATCTATAGTAACAGTATTTTTAATACTTGCTATACACTTGTTGCAATAACAATATTTGCAAATATGATTGTAAAAGACTAATGCTCGCAATAGTTTTGTAAGAGTTTCTGTATAAAAATAAAAAATCTGTTTTTAAAATAAAATTGTAAAAAATGTCATATAAATAGTTCGAAAGGAATCAAAATAAATTGTTGAATTGCTCTTAATAATCAAATACCTAAAATAATTAATTCGAGTGAAGATTAATTCCAAAATGAGTGATGAAAATTTGCAGAGATTTCAAGTTCTAAAGATAATGTGGGCTCTAAGTTCTAAAGATAATGTGGGTTCCTTTGTAAGTCTACTTTGTAATTCCTCTTTAATATTCATTTATTTGGTATCCACAGATAAACGAGCTCAAATTGATTGCAAGAATTCCAAATTTCATTAAAACCGCCAGCAGTTTTTAATTTTTAATTAGCAGTTTTTAATGGATTAGTTAGCAGAAAGTTTATGTTGAAAAGGAACATCGGAAAAGTGCGCGTAGCATAAGAACATCAAATGCCATGAGAAGTAAAAAGTACATAAATTATTTATTTGAATAATTAAATAAGCTTTTTGTATACTTTAACGAAAAATATTAGCTTAAAGGTTAAATTTTCTTAATAAACTAATTGTTACCAAGTGTTTTACAAAAATCATAACACTCTTGCCAGACTTACGTTTATGCTAGTAAGTTTGTTATAAACTTATTTTAAAGCCTTTTATTTTGTTGGGTACCTAGTTGCCTACACACATAAGTATATACATAATTTTTTGCTTAAGTAAAAGACTATTAAAGTCTCCTGTTGTTAAGACATATTTATTAAACAATTTATTATTATATTATAATAATTAAACAAAGACTACATATAAATAATATTAACAACATCAAACATATTAATCAACAAGTGTCCTTAAATTTAGTTTGATATAAAATTTAGTAGATTAAAACCATTTCAAAATTTAATAGGATAAATATTTATTCTATACAGGAATACATTTAAAACAGTAATGTATAAAATTGATGAATTATCTTTAAGAGTTACAGAGTTATATTTTTGCTAGCAATGTAACAAAACATCCGGATTTCGAGTTATTCGAAAAATGTACTTTTCAAAAAATATTCTTTGGTTTCACCAATAAAAAACATATACCGTGTAATTACCTTTTTATGGTATGAAATTGAAATAATAGTTCTACATAATAAAGTTTATTTGTATTTGTTCGTATTCCAAAATAACCATTTGTAACAAAATTCATCCAATTTTCGTTGCACTGTATAATGCTTTGAATGGGTGAGATATAAAAGCTTTTTGATAGTGTTTCTCGGTAGCGTCTTTAATATTTAAAAAAAAGTTTACCATGATTTTATTAAAATTCATTATGTTTCCTTTACAGAAACTCCTTTAATTTCTGAATATGTCTAAATTGTAGATCTGTATATCTTTATCTAACAAATATATATTTCCGAATTAAAAAAAAATCTTGCAGAATCTCATTTAATTGTTTTTATTAACGCAAAGAATGCATACAGTAATTTGCTCTTATAGCACATGGAATGAACAATTTTATATACTCTCAGTCATGACGGTATATATAAAAAATTAACCTGAATATTCTTGTGAAAACATTAAAGTATCTTCCACTAAAAACCGGTTAACCGACTGATAAAAACTGGCATGTCGAATAGTCCAAAAATTGAAATTATGCAAAACCGAGGTTCCGATTTTAGAATACACTAATCACTGCATTTACAAATCTCCTGGAACCACTGCTAAACTACCGAAGTCTATATTCAAAAACTATTCATGATATTATATTTATATTTAGATATTTCTATATACCTAATAACTAATAATTTACCCTTGTAAATCATGTCAGTTATAATATTTATATATTGTTAATCTGAATAAAATGAGTGATAAGAAAATATATCAAATATGTTTAACAAAATCCAACGTTGATATTAAAACCCTTTTCAGGTAGAAGGAATGGTCCATATGATGTTTCTTAAGCAAAAAAATAGAAATCATTTAAAAAAGGCTTCCAACACATCTGGTAGAAAAGCAGACCGTCTAGCTCACTGCTCCGACTATTCGGTACGAAAGACCTAACGTATGTTCTGGAAGATTTAACGCAAGTTCCTGGTTTAAAGTTGTATGTTGCTGATGCTCGAAGGAATGCTAAAGAGAAATCTAGGGCTCAAAAGCACTCAAAATGGTGTGACAAACAATATTCAGTTGCGACAAAATAAGCTAATCATTTGTTACACCGGTCTTAATAAATACTGAAATTTCTGTCAATGAATGTTTACAAAAAAGTGTCAACTTATCAAAACTTTATTTGAGATGTGACGACCTTGCAGAAAATGAGCGATATGTATGTTAAGAATTTTTCGATTTCGCTCATTATTTGCCTATAACATCTTTGAACACTCTACAATATGTTTATATATAATTTTTTTCTAACATTTTAAAAGAAACTTTTTTAAAATCTGTAACTTTTAATTGATAAAGTTAGACACATTTTGAGGTTGTAGTTGTTGCTATATATACTGATTCGCTTTTACTGGAACATTTCAGGACATAAAAAAATATGATCTAACCTTACTATATTGAGCTCTGACAAGATTATTCATTTGATTTTAAAGATATATACATTGTTGTGTCTAAAATGGTTGTGTCTTGTCGTTAGCCACGAAATAAAAAATTATCATACCACAAACAGTGAATGAGTACATGATACATACACATGTTTTTCTAATAATATCAATATATTTGCCATTAATTTCCAAAAAAAAAAAAATGAACAGTCGTTTTTGGCATTTTCTATATGTTGATTTCTTATGGATTAATATAAACAAAGATAAAACTTTGAACTTAAAACGAATTATGAACAAAGAAACAATGATTGTATTATTAAAATTATTTAAATTTTTAGTTAAACAAACAAGTGGGTCATATTAGTTGAAAACCTCTAATAATATTCGCACTTAATGACACTTGTGGTCTTGATAATCATTATTTTCATAGTGGATTAGTTGTTGTATTTGTTTAGTCCAAGTAAATAAAAATAAGTGTTTAAGTAATAAAAGAAAGTAATGTCCACATGTAGATACAACAAAAAAAATTATACATGTTTAATTTATATTAATTTCAAATTGGAAACCAAGTATATCGTAAAAATATTATTGGCATTTTTACGATATAATTATTATATTTTCATGAATGCTAATGTTCACATAAAACTTGTTTATATTTTTAATTTTTTTATTAATTGCAAAAATTTAATTAAAAAAGCAAAACCAAAAAAGAAATTAAACAATTAAAAGTGTAATAGTCGGTTAACTCCAACTATGAAATAATCTATATCATCAGGCGGACATAGATCGATCCTCCTAGAACGTTTTAATTATTATTACGATTTACAAAAAAATAACATTTTAATAATAAATAAATAAATAAATAATAAATATCAATTATATTTTTTTTTAAATCACTGGTTGCGAAATGTTGAACATTTGTGGTAACCCTGCCATTAACGTTTTTATAGTCTATTCTTCCACTTTGCTCGAACTGTTAGCCATCTCCGTTAAAATCTTTTTAACATCTTTCTTGGGATCTTCAATTCTTTTTAATGAGAGCCTAATATCTATCCACCGGCCTTAGCTCCGGCCAGGTTTGGGAATTTATTCCACTTGGTAAAAATACCACAATATTTTACCACTTAAGGGCTTCCATATTAAAGTATTTCTATTACTACTTTTAAATATATCGTTCGACTTAGAATCTCTTTCTGAAATGCATCTTAATGAAATTTGGCATGTTCCAAATTATGTCATTTTGCACAAATAAGTTTTATAATATTCTAAAACGATGTGCTAATTTATATGAGGATCGGTCCGTTATTTCTCAAAGATCCCATATAAACTCCTTCAAAAGATCATTTTGAAGGGCTAAAATGTCACAAATACGTTGAAATTGTAATAAGAATTAGACTAATCAAGACAATGTAAGCAAAAATCAATGTACAAAATTTTACTAGGGTCGGTCCATAATTTCTTCTAGCTCCCATGTAATGCCCACGGAAAAAACCTTTATAGAACGTAGTAATCCCACATAGAATTTTGATACCAGTATAACATACTGTACACTTAAGCATAAATTAAAAATATTTTATACGAGGGTGATTCAATAATTTTTGGTAACAACCACATATCACTATCAATGTGGTGTAGGGTATTAAATAGTCGAGCTTGACCGAGAATAACTTTTACTTGTTTTTTTTTTTTTTGTAAATTGTAATAAAAATTTCTCTTAAATAAAAAAAATAAATTTGAAAATTAAGTGGATTCATTTTCTCTAACATTCATATATGTATTCTAAGTATTTTTCGATCTCACTCTCTAATATAGTCAAATTATTTATTTTATTTATTATTCACTAATTGTAGAGCAACATCTTAGTCTCATTGTTTATAAAATTATCTTAATAATTTATTATTTGCATTAACTGACTCATTATTTGAAACACTATTATTTCATTCATAAATTAATTGAATTTCTTTTAAAAACATTCAAACGATTTGAATGGATGAATGGAAGAATGAATGAATGCTTGAATGATTATTAATGAATACAAATATTTCAATAACTAATTCAAGATAATTTGCAAGTATAATTAATTTTTTACTAGACAAATAAATTGTAAATAAAATATACTTTAAATTGTCTATTTGTGTACAAAATTTAAATGAGTCAGTTGCAGTTTTCACTTGAAAATTTCTACTTATTACTTTTTGTGTAGTTAGCGGTTATTTTTTGTATTTATTTCTTTCTTTATTATAAACATTTCATTAGAACATACATAAATACAAAAGCAATAAAGAAATTGAAAAGAAAGAAAAGAATTTGATACTTACTGCACGCCATATGCGCTTCGTGGGCGGTGATTTGATCAACCAGCCCTCATAGTAAATTTCTTTGTTCATATCAATTTTAGAATGTTTCCACAATTTTAAATCAATTTTGTCGGTTTTACACTTTATTTGTTTATTATACCAAAAAAAACCTTTTTGTTCTTTAGAAAACTATACAAATTTGTTTTGTTCGCCTTTAATTCGTTAATCTCCACCCAAAAACTGAAAAAAGACAATTTTTGTCACGTCGTATTTCTTCTTTTTATTCGTTGTTTTCGTGTCACAGGAAGTTGTAAGGTCTTTTATTTTTTAATTTCTTTAAATTTTTTATAGATTTAACAAATAATAAACAAATTTATTATTTTATTTTATGTTTTTTAATAGTTTATAACACTTTTTTATCAAAAACACAATAAGAAAATATTTCAACAACAAAAGAAGGAAAAAACATAAATTCTCGAACACACAAACGAAAAACAACTGAAGAAAACACAAAAATATTCGGTAGAGTTGCCGTTGTTCAAAAATTCAAACTTACAACACAGTTGCATATTTAGTACTGTAAATATCAAATGTAAAGGAATTAAATAATCAAGTTTACTATAATATGCCAAAGTATTGTGTAATACTTCAAAATATCTTTTACAAAATTGTTATATGAATAAATTTAAATAGTTTGATCCCTGATCCCTATTCTGGAGTTAAGCATTTTCTAATAACTACCTTTTCTGTATCAATCGGAGTCATTTTTCCCATTGAGTCACATTTTCCCATTGAGTCACATTTTCCCAATTAATAAACAAGTTAACTGTTATATACACTAAAGTATTGTATAATACTGTAAAAAATAATTAACAAATAATTAGATGATTTTAGCTTCCATATAAATGTTCTCCCAGGTTATAATTTTTATCTCAAAGTTATGAATATTTTTTAATTTGATTTATCAGAAACAAATGCCAGCGTTGTGAATTATGTTGATAGACAGTAGCAGTGTAGGAGACTACTTAATAAACTCATGTCAGACTTTGTTATCAGGTTGTGTTTGATGCCCAACCATTCCAACGTTCTCAACAATTAAGTCGTTGACAAGCAGCAAGAGATGAGTGGGGCATGGTCGTGGTTACCGAGAATGAGTTGATAAGGTTACCTGTATGTTTCTTCTTTGGGAGCTTGGTAGAAGGCTTCAGACACAGATGAATTATATATGGAGTAAACGGTCTGACAGCAAGATGACAACGACCTTAAGACCGCGGCTTAACCCTAGGGGTACAGATTTCATAGAAAAGCTAAGGGAATTCCTGTATTTAAAACTTTCTGTGTAAAGGCGATTCTTTCAGCTTTTCCTCTTTTTACGCCTTCTTTCAAGTTCTAAACTTTTCTATTAATTTTTTCGCCCTTTTCCCAAAATTTTACTATAGTCTTCATTTATCCCCTATTTGGAAGAAAATCACTTCCTTTTGCATAAAACATAAAAAACGCCTTTCAGCGTTTTTTGGATTCAATATATAAGCCTCTACTATAATGCTATTTCAATATTCTTAGACTTATTAATGGATCTCATTTAATATACGCAGTTAACTGTACAACTTTTTGTAATATAAAACCTAACGCTTTTCATCTTACTACCTAAATTTACAACCATGTACACTAGTGTAGCTGTCAACCGGCATTATCCCTTTTCTTTAATTTCGCATAATTTTATTTTTTCTGCTAACTTCTTAAAGTGCACGCTAATTTATAATAAAATATATAAATTTTATTTAGATTTATAAAATTTATTAAATGAAAGTGTTTGTTGCCCAAAAGTAATAAGAATCAGTGTTAGAGAATCAAAACATCATTAGTTTTATATAAAGTAAATACATTTCTTTCATTTGTGAAAAAGTAAAAAAAGAAATTGTGTTGTGTATACAGTATAATAAAACATGGCGACACAAGTAACAAACAAATCTGGAACTGGCTGGCCACGCCGTAGTAGTCAGGGTCAAATGGATAATGGAACACAAAAATTCAATCCCAGTCAATCGTTGACGATAAATAGGACAATAAATTTGTAAGTAATAAAAATGTGGAGATCTTGGGAAAATACTTGTCTTTTTGTTCTATGAATTTATTATTATGGCATTGCCAGTTTGCGCCAAAAGTTGTTGCCAGACATAATAATAAAGCAGAGCTTTAAAAAAAATGCTTGCATTTCTATATCCATCATCACCATAGATACATGGGTTATTATGAATTTGTGTAGATAAACAAAAAATAATGTTACCACATTTTATTATATATCGATCGGACGAGGTATATATCAAAAAAAGTAGATTTGACTATGTCCAACACGTTATCCGTTCGACTAGTTGCAGACATTTTTTTTCAACTTAAGCCAATTCACATATGTTTTTCAAGTCCAATCGGCCCATTTATTTTATCCAAAAATATATTTTTTTTCTCAATTTTCAATCGTAAGTTTTTCAATTTTCTACTGGTTAAGAAATCGACATCATTACTTATTGTTTGATATATAATTTTAAATTCAGTATATAAAGAATTCCAAGCAAGATGGATTCAAAACTAGAATAGCCCTCATTGAGTATGTTGAAAAATTGCAAACATTTGAAACTTTCAAAGTTATAGAGTTATACTCTTCTTTCAAAGTTAGAACATTGTTGTTATCATAGCCCAATGATGTAGATAAAAATCCTTAAACTTAACCCATAACACTAGAGGACCTATTTGAATTTTTAAAAAATTTCCTTGTAAATATAAGACGGAGAAGAAACGGAGTAGAAAAAATCAAGTGTAGTTTGGAAAGATAAAAATTAGAATCGAAAACAAAAAATCACAACACGTGTTCAACCGTTTTCTCTGCTTCATCGTTTATGGTCCTTAAGGTTAATGTTTTTTCTATAAGTCCCTTGCCATACAGCCATATCAATTACATAAAAAAGTTTTACTTATGATGAAATCTTTTTTGAAAACACTTCCATTAATGTTTTTTTATTACTTTCTATCACTTTGCTCGAATAGATAGTCCATTTCCATTTAAAATCTATCACACTTTTTGATACATTTTTTGGTCTTCAATCCCATTTTTCAAGAGCTTATTTACCAAATGGACAGTATACCAAGTCAGATCAAAACTAATTGGACTCATTATGAAGGCTTATGAATGGAAGCAGTTTTTTTTTGTAAATATTCGAAGAATATTTTGAAAAGTTTTGACTGCTTTTGCGTCCGTTTCTTCATCCATTCTGCAGCAAGAATTTTTTGAAAACTTTACTTCAATTCTCGTGCTCTTTTTTGACATCTTTCATAAGATCGGAACATTACAACTATTATAAGGACAAATTCATTGGGGAAATTGATGAATTGTTAACTTCCACATAAAGGGTTGTATGCAATACCATATTTCATTGCAAAAATGAAGTAACCCCAGAATTAAAGTCATTTATAAATTTACCACTAGTAGAAAGGAAAACAAAAGTTTCATATATATTACAACATTGAAAAAGATTAATTTAAAAAAAAAAACAAAATTGCACTTTCAAAAGGACGTTTCAAAATTAGTGAAACGAAATTTTAAGTGATGCACCTTGTCCATAGCCATTTTTCACTAGAAATACTGTTCCATTTGTACTAATAATATGCAAGAATAAAAATATCACTTTAAATTCGCACGGTTATTACCTCACCAAGCCTGTGGACAGTTTTAACTGGGGTCTTTCTACAATTTCGTATTGAGATATGGTAATAGTATTGTGGAAGATAACAAAGGATCGTTTTTCTTGACGGATTTGCCCTTGTAACAATTGAAATTTACCAATATTTTTAAACTTGTCTTCCAAGCAATTTTAACCTACAGGTAGTAGTGGCAAACAGTTAAACAGGTATTGCAATAAATGTGTACAGAAAACAATGGATTGTTAATGGATTTTTAAATGGAATTCATTAATGAAGTTAACATTATTAATATTTTTTATGATTACAAAGATATTTTTAACAAACAGTATATTAATTTATTTTATTTAAAAGCATCGTCAGAAACGTGATCCTATACAATGGAAATAAAATATTTCTTTCTGTAATAAAATATTGTTATTAAATATGTGTATTTTTTAATATTTTAAAACTGAATATTTTTTCCTTTATTTGATAGATATCCGCTTACGAACTATACTTTCGGAACTAAGGAACCATTGTTTGAAAAAGATCCGTCTGTACCTTCACGTTTTCAGCGCATGCGTGAAGAATTTGATCGGATTGGTATGAGACGTTCTGTTGAAGGTGTACTTTTAGTACATGAACATGGTTTACCACATGTTTTACTTCTGCAACTTGGTACAACATTTTTCAAATTACCCGGTGGAGAACTTAACGCAGGAGAAGATGAAGTAGAGGGACTTAAACGTCTATTAACTGAAGTAAGTGTTGATAAAATTTTAAATTTAAAGTTGCGATCAATAAAACAAATAAAATAAGAGAGACAAAAATTCAAACAAACAAAAAAAAGTTAACATAAATTTTTAACACCAATAATTATTGTTAATTAGTTTAAAGAAATCAAGTTATTAAATGGAGATTTAAAGAAATGATGATAATGATGATATTTAAATATTTGTTCTATTTTGTTTTTATTATTAAAAAACAAAAGATAAAAAAGAAATGAAGCCATTGTATTAGTGGTTGTTTGTGATGTTATTTTGTAAATTCATCCACCTTCTTCCCAACATGCCGATTTAATGTAACATAAAAAATTGTATTAAATTTAATATTGATATTGTTTTATAAAAATCACATTGTTATTGTTATATTCGAATTGTAATTTATTTAGACTTTAGGACGTCAAGATGGTGTTAAACAAGAGTGGATCGTTGAAGATACTATTGGAAATTGGTGGCGACCAAACTTTGAACCTCCGCAATATCCTTATATACCACCACATATAACAAAACCTAAGGAACACAAACGTTTGTTTTTAGTACAACTACATGAAAAGGGTAAAGTTTTTAAAATTGTATTTTAATTTTTTCCTTTATTATTAATTATTATTGTTTGTTAATGTTTAGAATATAAGTTAAGGCAGTTAAAATTATTTTTAGTTTTTGCTATTTAGGACAAAGTTTTTTTCCAAAATTTAAATATTGTTAATTTCATTTTTCTACTAAAATGATTTATATTTCTAAATAAACATACACTCTAAATTAACATTGTATAATAATTGAAGAAATGCTTTTAGGGATGTTATATCAAAATACTAAAGTGTAATAATATAAAAATCTTACAAAACACTTTTTAAAACAATTTAACTGTATAACTCACAGTGTGATAAATTTCCTTAAATCCTAACAAAAATGTATTATAAAAAGTTATATATTTACTTTTCTTATATATTTATGTTGGAAGGAACATTCGTTCGAAAATTCAAAAGAATAAGAATTTCACACTTAAAAAAATTAAAATGATAAGGATTTTTTAAAAGAAAGTAGTTCAATGTAGTTTATTGTTATCACAATTATATAGTTTAGGTGGGGAAGATTAGACATTAAGATCCTTAAATAACTTAATAGACAGCTTAACGCCGCCACCAGTTCCTCAAAGTAATAAGTACACAGCCACCTCTGCAACCTATGGCTAAACGCTCCATTTTCCGTTAAGATTCCTATCAAAGCTCTCAACCCTTTGCACCCCTTGCAAGCTCGTCCGCAATTCTGTTGCCGTGAACATTGCAATGTCCGGGTACCCAGCGTAATGTGCCCCCTGACTAACTCGGTCAGCGATAAATATCACTATGGCATCAGCATAAGCAATAATCTTACATACCTTTTCCTAAAATCTCGTCAAAAATTCATTCACCGCAATCAGTCACAAGATATGTGATAAAACTCCCCCCCTTTGGTGTGTCCCTAGTCACTAACTTTCTAGCCTTTCGCTCTCCTTGAGCATTACTCAAAAGACCGACTCTCTATGATAAATATCAGTTTTTTAATAAAAAAAATTAAGTTCGTTATTGCTATCTTGTTCAGAAGTAATCAAATAAATTATTCAGATTAATAAGAAACGTGTCAAATTTAAACTGATTTTTAATAATAATTTTTTGTTTATTTCGATAGCTTAGGTTAGGTCATGAGGCTGTCACAAAAAGTGCAAAATGTATCATATTTTAGAAGGTGTAAAAGAAGTAGTAGGAAAATTATTGTCTGGAATCGAAGATGAAAAGATAGATAATAAATGCTACTTTTTGTTCAGCAATCAATATCACAGAGACTTGTCAGGGCAGTGATAGAATATATAAATAATCGCTTCCTCCATATTCCTATAACTCCTGCAAGAGAGTTCTTTTAAGATCATTTAAACTTGGCCATATCAGAATGATATGGCCAAGGCGGTGAGTGATAAACTACACAGATGATCTGTATCCTTATCTGTTAGGTTGGGTTAGTTTTTTTAATATTGTTTAACAAAGTCCAATATAACGAAAACACTTTTAGTATTTTTAGTCAGGGATTTTCAGTTTTTTTTTATCGTACTGTGAATCTACATATTTACACTTGTACATGAAGAATACAATATGAATAGTTTAAATTATGAATTTCATTAACGTGTATGTTTTTTCTCTCTCATATTTTATGCACTTTCTTGTACGAAATTACCTAAATAATGAAAGTTTTAATGTACTTTTCATTTTGTGCCAATCAAATTCTTTTTTTTATTATTTTCATATAAGAAAATGTTTGATTAATGTGAATATGCCTTGAAAATTGTTCAATAAAGGTGTATATGCTTAATAAGATCTCATATTATTATTGAAATGTTTTGTAATAATTCTGTTCAAGAATTTGAATTGGCTTATCTAACTAACAATCTAACAACAACTGTAACAGTTTTTTTTCTGAATTATATTTTACAAATTGTATTTTTGTAATATTTTTTTTTAATGTAATGTGACTTTTATGTGTTCATAGTCACATAGTGTTATCATAGGAATATTTAGTAGACCTAAATTACAATTATTAGATTTATTATAAAATAATCATAAAATTTAAAAAAAAAGACTGAAAAATATGTAAATTTTATAATTGTATTTTAAAAATGACGTTTTATAGAGGGATAATACTAAATATTTATATCATATAAAATATGAAATTTGTATAAATTATAAAAGTTTATGCAATGAACTTTTTATTAAACAATTTAATTATCTCAGGAACGTGGAAAAGATAATGAAGCTTTATAATTTTGATAAGTGGGTATCGCGAACATTATTTTTTTAACAATATGCAAATATTTTGTTCTTTATTAAACTTCAAAATTGTTACTTCAATTAGAATATTTGCAAGATGTTGCATCAAAGAGTAATATCAGAAAATTCTTACCATTCTTATATATTTTAATAAAAACGAAACCACTTATAATAAAATATTTTTAATTGAAATTATTGTTACAATTTTAAAGAAACAAAATATTTGTATAATTTTAATCATTTGGAATTAAATGTTGAACTGTTTTCTGAAACTCTTCTATTAACGTTTTTATAGTGCTTTCGATTACTTTGTTCGAACAGGTGGTTTAACTCCATTTAAAATCTTCCACAATTTTGGACAACTTTCTTGTGCTATTAACTGCTCTGTTTTAATAAGAGCTCAATATGTCTCCACTGGTCTAAGCTCCAACAAGTAAAAAAAATATATATGAAGATATGTAAATTTCGATATTTAAAGAGTCCGTATTAACAAATAATTGGCTACTTTTGCCACAACTTAATATTGCTTGCCATAGCAAGATTTTTTTCAGCATTTCTTCGAGCATAAGCAAGTTTAATGACATTTTTTGAATGCTTGGACAACTTTTTGTATGACCAAGTTTGGTTTTGTTGAAAATATTTAATACTTTTAGTATGCATTTTTTCCGGACACTGATTTTAATCAGATTAACAACGTAATCTTTTGTTTGAGATTAAACATAATAACTGGCTTATTATTAAAAAGGTAACTTGATAAAAAAATAAGTAGTACTCTGGGGTTAAAAATTTTAAATGAAAAACGTGTGTTAAGAATTTTTCATCTTAACTCCTTAATTATTTTAACTAAATATTAATAAACCATATTTTATGCAGAAATTAATTACTTTTTTATATAAATTGTCGGTTCAGTTTGGAGGGCCCAAACTCACATAAGGCAAATGATGGTGACATGTATCGATCCGTGTATATAGAAAGAATGCAAACAGATATGAATATTTGATTTGAAGATTATGTATTTTAAAACCTTTAATATTTAGGGTTAAATGAATATTTTTAAAATTTCGAATAAATTTTATTTAGGACCTTAATTTTTAAAACTTTTTAGTGAATGCATTTCGTTCGTAATACACGATATGTTGATGTTGACAATAACTTTTCCCATGCATATAAAACGTCATTATTTATACAAAATATTGTTAAATTAAAATCAAATTATAAAAAAAATAATACATTTTGTTTTATAAAATTCAAAATAATTTTTATTCAATTAATAAAACAAAAACAACTTGGAATGGTATATATTACAAAGTTTTGTAAATATATAAATTTTGCATATTTATAGGATAATAATAAAAATAGAATTAATTAAAAAAATAAATAAATAAATAAATAAATAAATAAATAAATAAAAAAAAAACAAAAAATAAAAATAAAGAAATAATCTTTGTTAACATTAACCTCTTTATATTAATTTTTTTTATTTTTTGTTAAAATACAACATTAAAATATTGTAGATTTACATACTTTACATAAATATTGTTAAGATACCAAAACAAACTTACCTTAAATGAAATAATTAAAGAAAACTCTATAAATTTTATGATACGAAATAATTTTATATTACAATTTATTTCTTTAATATTTAGCTTTATTTGCGGTACCGAAAAATTACAAACTGGTAGCGGCGCCATTATTTGAACTCTATGATAATTCTCAAGGTTATGGTCCCATAATTTCCTCATTACCACAAGCGTTATGCAGGTAAATTTTATTTTGTTAATTAAACAATATTTTTTCTAATTTTAATTCTTTTATTATTTTTTATCCTTTTTAAGATTTAACTTCATTTACATGTGAGTAGAGTGGCAAACATCCTCTATCCATATTGCAGATGTAAAAGATGAAGAAGAAAGCTATAATGCGGCTAATAAATCTATGGAAGTAACACAGGAACGATTTAAACATGATTATAATTATTATATGGAAAATGATTTGCATCCACATGCAACATCATCATTCCAAAAACACCACCACCACCATCATTCTTATTGAACATTTCAAATTTAATTATTATTTATAAAATATTAATTATTATAGAAAATAACTTAAATAATAATAATAACAACAACAACAAAAAAGTAAATAAATACAAAACTTTATTCTCATTAGATTTTAATTGAAAGAACACTTTAAAAATAAACAATAACAATTTCCCATAAACAAAAAAAAACAAAAGAAATTAAATTAAAATTACTATACTTACTTATGTTAATCAAAAGTAAATAAAATTAATGAAAAAAATAAATAAAGACTTATACAAACATAAAATATCTCAATTTGTCTCTATTTAAATTAAACTCTATGGAGTGAAATAGAAAAAAATTTCTCTTAACAAAAGTTTTCCATTAAAACTTTTTATCCATGTATTTTTTATAAAACGTGTCTGTTATTATGTTTAATGTCAAACAGATGAATATATTTTTAATCTGATTAAAATGAAATATTTTCAAAAAAAAAACCCAATTTGCTCTTACAAAAAGTTGTCCAAGCATGTTATTTAACAGTACCGGTAGAACTTAAAATAATGGAAAACCCTGATACAGAGAAAAGGAATAATCCACATGATGTTTCTAAAGCCAACAAATAGAATGCATTTTCAGAAGAGCTCCGGTCGGAAAGCAGTTAGCTAAGTGCTCTGACACTACTTGGTACGAAAAGTTAAAACTAATGCAGGTTTAGATATATTCAATGATAAAAAAATTTCCTAACTGGGTAAAATTTTGAGGCCAAAAACAGAGTACGGAAATTAAAGTCAAATTAAAAAAAATATTTAGTTGCATAATGGATGACGAAACGTATATTCTGGCAGATTTTTCGCAACTTCTTGGTCGAGGGAACGCTAAAGAAAAGTTTAGTCAAAAGGTTCTTGGTATGGAAAGTAATACACAGTTACAGCAAAAGATGAATGAATGTTTTTAAAAATACAGCTTCCATTCCTAAGACTTTATATGTCCACTTATTTTTGGCCTGACTCGGCATTCTGTCACTATGGTAAATAAATCCTTGGGTGTTACAAGAGCAACACTGTGCTAGATGTAGCAAAAGAGAGGCAACCCTCATGGTTAAAGAAAATTGAAGACCACAAAAAGGTGTCTAAAACTGTGGTCGATTTTAAAAAGAGATGGGCTACCTATTCGAGCAAAGCGACTATAAAAACGTAAATGGAAGGATCAAAATTTTAATTAAAACTGTAAATTTAGTGGTTTTATTTTATTAACAAATATGTAT
This sequence comes from Cochliomyia hominivorax, assembly GCA_004302925.2. Taxonomy (NCBI): domain Eukaryota; kingdom Metazoa; phylum Arthropoda; class Insecta; order Diptera; family Calliphoridae; genus Cochliomyia; species Cochliomyia hominivorax. Next base: position 58,664,325 of record PYHX02000413.1, read on the forward strand.
GTTAAGAACTTTTCGATTTCACTCCTTAGTCAAATAAAAATCTCATGTGAGTTTTTGCTTTCTTTCTTTAATTTTTCAATATTTATTTTTATTTATATATTATTTATTTAGTTAATAATAAATATTTATAAATACAATAATACAAATGTATGAATGACAAAGATTTTTCTTAAATTTTAATAAATGTGCTTGTTTCTTTTTTTATTTGTTTATAATTATCATCTATTTTTTAACATTCATATAAAGATTTTAGAAGAAAGAAATTTTGTTTATGTTTTGTTTTGATTTTAATTCATTTCAAGTTTTATAGATTAATTAGAGCATAAAATCTTCAAATAGTTTTTCATATGACTGACCTCTGTAAATGGAAGAAATATGTAGAATTTGTATTTTTATTCTCCATGTATGTATGTGTATGTGTGTAAGATTGAGTGAGTGTGTAAGAACATTTTTCTTTTTTTCTAAGATTTTTCTAATATTAATTAGATTTTGATATATTTTTTAAGTTCTTATTGTTAATTAAGTTTTTAAATAAAAATATTAAATGTTTGTTGTTCATTTCCAATAATCATGATTTAATAACGCTCGTTGTGAAAAATAAAAAATAAATTAAAGCCAATATTTACTAGCAAATAGTTATGTTAATAATACAATTAATTAACTTATTAAAGAGTTTTGTTTTATTTTATATTTATATGCGTGTTTTGTTGTATACAGTATTGTTCGAAACCTTAGCAAATTTTCCCAAGATAAATGGGTTACAGAAACATACTATCGAGTTGCCACAGAGGAAAACTTAGATAACAGATGACACTTGAAACCTGAAAACCTCTTGAATGGCGTACTCAATAACAAAAATTAAGACAAATAATGTTTAGAATATTCAACGCATGTGTGAAATTAACACTGCTTTATGGAAGTGAAACCTGTTTATTCATTTCGCAAAAACTACAGGTTTTCATCATATCAAATGTATTTCCGTCTGGTACGACCCAAGTCACACTCGTCCAAAGATTGTTAAATCACCGACAGCTGTTTCGAACGAAAGAATCAGATACAGCCGAGCTGTAACTACAACAACATCAAAAAACATGCGGAAAGTATAACCATGGCCGGCTCAGGAATGCCTGAAGACATGCGGTTCTCTAAGTTCTAGAACAAAGCAAACTTATATGGGAAGATGCAATAACAACTGTAGCAAACCGTATAAGATGGAAATGCTTTGTTGAAGCCATATGCTCCCAAGGAAGGTAATGAAAAAGATATTAATAAAAATATTTCTTATATAAAATTATTTAGGAAATGAAATCGTTGACCGACTTTAATGAACGCTTTGTACCATTGTCGTGCTAAAACAGTTATCGGTGTGGTATTTTTCACTTTATATAGGGAAACACATGTGGGCTTGTTTGGATTTCTTCAAAGGCACCAACTCCACTGGCCCAAAAACAGCATTAAACTTTCGTGTACGACGATTGTAGTCGCTTTTCCTTTGGTCCTCTAAAATAAGATTTAATGTTCGTCACTACATAAAATTGTCATACAAAGAGAATCAAGAGAGAATTGCAATCGAAATGATAGGATTTTCAATAAATATTTCTGATGCATATGAAATGATCCCGTAATATGACTCTAACGCTAGGATCTATAGATCTCCAAGTGGTGTTGAAGAGTAAGAAGTGGATATTTTTTTGCAATTTCTATGTTATAGTTACTATAGGCGAAGGTTCTTGTCGTCAAGAGGATGGTCAACTAGGTCAATTATAATCTGATTTAAGATATCAGGATCTTTGCTGACAACAAACAGGCCAACAGGTCAATCACAGTAATTATGTTTAGAATGACATTGTAAATGGGCTATGTACGATACTGCCGAATGAATGCATCGACCAGCTGGTTGAACAGTAGGCATGCTTTAGGAGCAGCTTTGAGGTTAAACTATATGAATAACGCGCATATAAAATGGCTACTTTAGTTAAAATTTCAAAGATCTCTCGTTATGTATCTCAGGTACGATATTCGAAAGTCTAAATAATTATCCAATAGAAATAGAAATTAGGTTATGCTTTTGGTAGCAATTATAACTGGATCATGTTTCGGGATCCCATGCATGAAGGATATGTCTTGCCGCTAAAAGCTTTTGTCACAGTTGCCTGTTTTTCACCCACTGTATCTCGTATAGCAGTGACTTTTGAGGCTCTGCATAGTACAATGGTAGCTTCAACAGCTCTGTCCACCTTAAAGCAGATAATTAAACCAGCAGAAACCATGCGAACGGACGATTCTTGTGGCACTTGATCTACCAAAAGGCTTCATTACTGTCAGCCAGAATGTTCTCGTGAATTACTTGAGTGAACGTCGGTCATTCATAGAGTTGCATGACTGAAAATCAAAACCCCGTAGAATCAAAAAGGAGTTCCACAGAGCGGCGTTCTGTCATGTTAAATTTCTAACTCTCTAAACTCCAAGCGTTTCAACCCGAAGATGACGTGATAAATTATGAGGACGTCTGTTCAATAACGGCAACGGGCCATAGAGTTGATGAACTATGCGTTTTGCTTAATAGTTATCTCACCGAAATCCACAATTTCTTCGTTGTACGTAACTTTAAACTTTTGCTTTAAATTGCATTCACAGAGACCATAAATTTTGTAGTTTCAAGTTATTATATGAATGTTCAAGTTCAACCGCCCACCTCCTATTGCAGACATAGAATTTGCCGAGATCTACAAGAGCAATTCTAACACAATTAGCTCATTGGCTACTGATCTCGTATTGATCGCACCATCAATAATATTCGTCCTACATGTGGTCAAGTACCACATGGTATGCAACATTTGTTTAACTGCGTAGTTAATCCTACCACTCTTAGTCTAGAAGATCTATGGATTCATACAATAGAAGTGGCACAATTTCTTGCCCTGGAGCAAGAACATGTTACAACAACATCAAGGTGATCCTTGTAATGTAAATCTGAGGTCATTTATTTCTTTCCTTACAGGTACTTGGGAAAAGTTTGCTTATGTTACGAACACTACTGTAATTGGATGAGTGATACCATTTTAACAATGTGCGTTCTTTTTTAACAATAAAAATAAATTAACAATTATAAATCATAAATTTAACAAAATATTTAGTAAAGAGAAGTTATTAAGCAATAAATAATTAAATAAATAAACATAAAACAAATAAAAAATAAGTAAACAATTGATTTATAAATAAATTAAAAAAGGAACTTTTAGGTTTTTGTTCACAATGCAGGATACATTTTGTTTGATAAGGAATATATATTTAATGTACGTATGTATGTGTGAAAGAGATGTTTTCTTTTTGCAAAAATCTTTTGTTTTTTTTTTTTTTATAATAAAATTTTACTTAAATTTGAGTGATGTTTCTTAAGCATGCGATATGTTTCGGGGAGTTGAAATAAGTGTCATATTTATCGTATTTGTAAGTATGTTTTATTATATTTTATAAATAATAACTAAAATAGTATACGTTTTAGAAATTCTTTATAGTTTTTATTATAAGAAATAAGAAATTATTTATTGGTTTGAGAGACTGGAAATGATTAAAATACATGATATTACGTTTCACCTTGTTCGGCATAAGTATTCGTTATATTATCACGCATGTGAGAAAATGCTAATTCAGATTTCTTTTTAACACTAGAAAGTTAAATTATTGTCAAAATGACTACATTCCCAAGGCAACCAGTTCTTCGCACCGGAGTATACCGAAATTCATCGGCCAAGGGCTGTCATCCCAATAAAGTAACATACCTTGTTGGTTGTGGAGCAACGTCTTCCGGTAATGCTGCTCTGAATTTTACAAGTACGTGCCGAAGTTGTAGAAAATTCCGACTTTGGTTCTGCCAACCATCATCAACGCAAAGACAACAACCACAACAGCAGCAGCAACAACACATAGGTCGCCGCTGAAATTCGTGATTGCATTCCGGACACCTGAGGTGATATCCATATTGCAGTTTAACCGCAATTAGATGAGATAACCCGATTTATGAGACAGAAAAATAAGTTGTAACGGATACAACATAATCTGAAAAGACCGCTCCAGGAGCAATGGTGGCAGCATCGCCTTTGCAATTTACAACACAGTTCAGTATAGAGCTCTCACTCTTGATTTGACCTCAAATGATCAATGTCGTGAAATTCAAGGTATTGCGGTCAGATCGGGAGAAGTTGACTTAGAACTTTAGAATGTTAATGTTGCGTTTGCTACCAGAATTGCTGAGCTGAAGTGTGAAATCAGCAGGTTGGTAAATGAAGACAAGTGGAAGAAAAGGCTTGATCAAGAACTGTAACCTAATTACTAGAGTGATCGAGGTCGAGCAATCCTAAACTAAAATGCACGCGAGCATTTTGCCGATAATGTTTTTTGAGCATCCTAAGAGAGATAAGGCGAAACTTTATAACCTTTCAATCACATCATCGAAAATTAAATCATTGAAAGCGATTGACTTTGACGGAATATTGACCTATCGTTGTGACACTGTCAGCCACAAAATTTCCTTCCTACAGATTCTGTAGTAATCTTTACCAAACCATGAATCCTGAGTGTTTTGAGTGGCCCTCAGTTATCCGTTGAGTTTCGTGACCATAGATCAAAACCTCGTAGAGAAAAACAAGGAGTTATATGCGCTTCCGCCAAAAGTTGACGTGATAACTTATGCGGACACTAAAGAAATCGACAGAGACATACTTCACTCCCTGGACACGTTCCCACTACGACGATACGAACGATACTCAGCGACAGATAAATCAAACAAAAATTTTTTCCCAAGAAAAAACTATCGGATACAGTCGAAATGTTACAACAAACACCTGGACTAAGAAGGGAAACATAAATGTAGGTATCATAACCGATGGAATCCAAATTCCTATTGTGAACTGAGAAGACAGTTTATTTCTGGAATATAATCTTAGAAATCATTATAACTTCAATGTTACACAATTGGAGTATATGGCGGGTTAGTACAACATTTACAGAGAAGTCACAATGAACAAAATATAGAGCAGAGAAGCCCCAAATACAGAATTCTCTACTCTCTAGGTTATACTAAAAATTCTGCTTACACACATCTATAGTGTAGCGACTGCTGGTATCTCTTCAACTTGAGCAGAACGGGTGCTAGTGAACACCCCAGATATAGACTGATTATTTAATCCAACACCAATTAAAGACCGACCATAGCCATATCAAATTTTTTCTTTAGCCTTTAGGTGAGGAGAATTGGCCAAACATCTTGTAACGACACTAAATTCTTTTTTATTGAAATCATAAGTGAAATTTTGGAAATAAAAAAATAATAACCGTTAATGAAAAATATCGGAAGTCCAGCATATGTTTCCGAAAAAAACGGACCATTGCGAAATACTCTAATAACAAAATGTGGTTTTCAGAATTGTATTCTTATCATATAAAAACTACTTGAATTAAGAAAATCGATTTTCCAAAAATCTCAAATTAAGAATTAATCACATCCAGCACACAAACCAATATAATTATGATCATATCTTCCAAACAAATAACCTGTTTATAATATTATACTCCCTATTACGTAATATGACTTAAGATTTTTCTGATATTTATTTTCTTACTTTAAATATTTTTAGCCGACTTTTTTTTTTTTTTTTGTTAACCAAATTTGATATAAAAATTGTATTCATTTTCGAATCGAAACTGAAATCGAAAGATCTCTTAAATAATGTATATAAGTTTTTTTCTATATAAATTTACTTAAAAATATAATTTAATCTGTAATTTTACTGACATGCAATTGAATAATTTTCGATTTGAAATTAATACGAATCGATAAAAAATTACCACAATTTATTGTGATAAAATTTTAAATCATAATAACCCTGATCGGTTAGACCCTCTCCAGTGGATGAGACAGTGGACATTGTTTCTTCATTGGCATTTGGTGATAGTGGTTGTTTACCAATGGGTCTATTTATTTTCACTACACCAAAATCTTCTCTGGACTCTTGATCGAATTCCATTTTTGTTGAAGGTGTAACAGCCATACCGACGCCATAAGAACGATTTTTCATGCCGGTATGTTGTTTGCTTAAATGGAAAGTGGGTGCTGTTTTACGATTTTCCATTTCGAATACTGAAGTACCTTTTGAGGGTTGAGAGGGTGTATGGCCTGTTGAATTCTGTTGCGATGGAGATTGTTCACTTTCATTTACAGTTATTTCAACTTCAACTGTTTCATCATTAGCCGTTATCGGTTGTTCATTATTATCTGTCTGAGTTTGTAAATCTTCTTCTAATTCTTTGTTATTTTGTTGTTGTTGTTGTTGCTGCTGTTCTTGATGATCATGTACATCATTTGTTTCTTGATCGTTAATATTTAAATTTTGTAAATTTTCAACAATTTCAACTGAAGGCGATTGATTACTAGAAATATTTTAAATGTGTGTGTGTGTAAAATATTAAAGCGAAATGTTTGAACATATTTTGGTACATAAATATTTGGACTTTGTCTTAGTGAATATTTAAATCAAAAAATATTATTACTTAAATGCTAAAGGTCATAATCGCACAAAACTTTCTCATGATATATCGAAAAATAATAATTATAATTCAATTTAAGTACAATTTCCAAATGCTACAGATCCAGCGCTTAATGAATAATAAAAAAAAAACAAATTTTTCATGATCTTGTGAATTTTGATATATTCACAGTATATAACGGTGAAAATATAGGAGGTTAAATATGTCTTATTATAAAATCCCAAATCGATCCACAAACCTGAAGAAATGTCTGATCGATTATATATATATCAATGAGGTTAGGACGAGACATTATGATTTTTACCAACATAAAGTCGCAATTTAGTCCAGGAGTTTCCAGTATGAAGAGGAGTAATCCTTTCAGCCACTGTCCTGTTTTAAGAGGCTTGCGGATGCGTTTCTTTGGCAGCAGTTCGCTACATTCTTTGCCGGATTTCAGATATCCGAAAATCGGGGTGCGACAGCCTCTGTGATATGAGTGTTTGTGCAAACAAGTTATTTTTCGTTGACAAACAAAATTAATAATGGTGTCTTAGGGAAAAGTTTCAAAACCTCTACTTCAGCAGAAATTTGAAATTCCCATTAATTTTTTCTCTACATTGAATTTTCAGCAAAAATAGTTTCCATGTTTTTTGCTTAGACGATCTTCCTTGAAACAGAATGGAATATGTTTTATGTAATAAAATTTCTAAAAATATCGCTAAAATACGCCCTAACATTTCTTTCTAAATTTGTCTTATACATGTAAGTGATGGATGTCCCCTTCTTCTGTTTTCTTAAGGGATCTTACGATACCCTTGATCTGCTTTTCAAGGATGTTAAAATATAATACGTATTTTTCTTATTTCAATCGCTTAGATTTGTAGGTCAGTTCTTTTCCCTTCTATTGGTTTTCAATTCTTGCGCAGATATCGCTTCAATAAGACTAACATATACATATGTTATTATTGATATAACATTTCGCTAACATACAAAATCACAGATTTCGCATTCACATTCAATTGTCGATATTCTCATCCCATTCCTCACTCTTCTTTGCAATACTATAAAGATAGATTTCGCCTCTTAGGCTTAACATTAGATCCAAATTTCTGTCAATCATCAGACTAATATCGTCCACGTACTCCTTGCAGAGTCCAAATAAAATCCCCTACTTTTGTCAAGTACTTTTTAGAACAACTTTGACATAACGAAATCTCATAGTACGACCTGTGTGTGTATTTACAGCTGCGTTCAAAATAATAGAACCACATGCATACATCTTCTTTAATAAGTCACAAAAAACATTTGAATAAAAAGTTTTTTTTTTTTATTTTTTAAAATAAGTTTAAAACGACAATATTTTCCTCAAAATGATTCTTTTCCAGAAGAATTGAAAATAATAGCACTACCCGGTTTCAACCATAACAAAAAGTAAAGTAAAAAATATATAATTGTTTCATTTTATAGTGGAATTGAGACTACTATTTATTTTCAGCACTTTGTAGTGTTTCCTTTGTTAGTAAACAACCGAAAATCACATTCCCATTTAATTTATTACATTATGGCATCTTTCCAGGATAATAGAATTGTATGCCTGCTCTATAGTGACCCAAAGATCGCTACTATTAGTTGGTTTAATTTTCGATCCCTACTTTTACACATTTCTAGACAAATTATCGATTGGATTTACATCGGGAAACTGGTGAGGCCATTTCATTACAGTGTCTCCATTATTCTGAAACCACTTTTTAGCTATTTTGTTCCTTATGTTTTGGGACATTTCCCTGTTGCATTATCCAAATTAGTGGCATTTTTTCGGTTCCATACGGTGTCATTACTTCGTCTTATGTTATCATAAATTCTGACACATCCATAATAGTTTTAGTACGGTAAATGGGTCCATGCCAAAACACTATAACCGTGCTTTAAAGTTTTTGTTGTATATTCCTTGCTAAGAGGCCTCCTTACAAATAAAAAATATTTTATACTGATCGGTCCACAGAATACTACACCCTGTTTTCAATATGTCAAATCAAATAAATTCAAACTTTAACCTATTTGAGACATACGGAGCAGTAAGGAGGAGGACATGAAAACATGGTCTATGGGCTTTGAAATTATATTCCTTAAATCTTCTCATACACTTTCAATACTTATTAACAGATTTAAATTATTTTTTTAATCCCTGCTTGACTTAATATAAGATGAACCATTAAAGGTGTCGCCACAGTTTTTTGTCCACATCTCCCTACTTTTTATTTGAAGATTATGGTTTTTCTTATTATTTTATTTGATTATTTTATTGTATATAAAAATATTCATGAACAAAAACACAATTTAGCAACGGAGATGTGATAATGTAAGTGATGCTATTATTTTGACCACAGCTGTATATTATATTCTTTAACAAAACCTATCTGGACCATATGAAAAATAAATTAAATCGTTTGAAACTTTGGCTGTTAACGATATACTCAAAATCTGATATGTGAGTGGTACTATTATTTTGACCACAGCTGTACATGTTGATCTTATATTTTAAAAAAGAAAAAAAGGATTGAATTTTAACGATTTACCCAAGAGAGAAAGAAATATGTCGTGTAATTAATAAAAATTTTATATAACAACAGATTTAACATTAATTTAAAACTTTATTAATTTTTTTGTTGTTTTGCCTTTTTTATTTATTATTAATTATTTTTTATTTAAATTTATTTTCCTTTTTCTAAATATAAAACGGCGCTGAGCTTATTTTCAGTTAAAAACAATATTAATTATAAAATAAATTCTTAAAAAACTTAAAGCAAATAAAAATTTAGTTAAATAAAAATTAAAATACTAAAAAAAAAATGGTTACGATCGTGCTGCCTTTTAAATGCTTCTTCTTCTTCTCATATATTACAAATTAAATACTTAATTAATTTTACATTTAAAAACAAACAAAACATGATTATTTAGAAAAAAAATTTTAAAATATATTAAATTGTTTTATTAAAAGTAAAATATATATTAAATTAATTAGGGTGAAATTAAAAAAAACAGCTACCAAAGTTTGTACAAAATGTCCAAGTGAAAGTTATGATATTCTGAAATAATAAAAAATAAAAACAAAAATAATAAAAAACGTAAGTAAATTAAAAAAAACATAAATAAAAATAAATGAAATCATAAAGGAAAAATATAACAAGTAAGAATGGTATATTTGACTGTGCCGAATCTTCAATATCCTCCACCACAAATGCATGTGGAGTTAATACGTTAAGTTTCGTACATACACACGCACATATACATTCACAAACGTATTAAATATATAGAAGTTTTTGTTATTAAATACCAGCAGACCCGGCAAACTTTGTTTTGTCCAAAAAAAAAAAAAAAAAAAAAAAAAAAAAAACATATTGCTTTGTATGGGCAATACTCCTTCCCCTGGCTTTTAGCTAGTAAAACAGTTCGGAAACAAATTTGAGAACTCTCACTGCTATAGTTCTTTAGATATTTGATAATCAATATTAGTTTTGTATCGGGGGTACTTCTCGCCCTGGTCCTATCGGAATGTTTTAGAGTCCATACGTTATATACATACATATACACTTCCTATTTTTTATATATATAGATAACACTGGATCATTTAATGAGTCAAAAAATTAGTTATATTTTTGGTTATAACTGTTTTGTCTACTAAAATGATTTTGATAATTTTTGGAACTGTAATGAAGCACTTTTAGGTTAATATTTGGTAAAATTTAATTCTAATTTGTCGATTTATAACTCACAATTTGACTCAGATATCGATATCTTTTTATTTACTGAACCGATTTTGCTGGTGTTAAATAGGAAACTTATCAGGACTATAACAAATACTCAGGCCAAATTTCATTGATATCTGTCCATAATAATTTATGGATGTGAACATGCCAAATTTTGATTTAATGCAAGAATATATATACTTTATGGGGTCTGCGATGATTCCTTCTTAGCATTACACACGTAACCACAAAGTTAATATACCCTTTTCAACACTTGTGGTGGTGGAGAGTATTATACAAAATTTGAAACTCTTATATGGTATAAGTGTTTCAAATTTTGATGTTTATAATTTTCGATCTAACTTCATTTATGAATAGTAAACACGTAAAAAGTTTTATTAAATCCAATAAAGCTTCTGAATTTCTACTGTTTATTCTTTTTTTAAAGAATAATAATTTTATAATCTTTTCACACAAAAAAATAATAACAATAATAATAATTTGGGCAATAAATATATAACAATAAATCAAGAAATTAAAAAAATAAATATCTATTGCAAAGTAATAGTAATTGAAAATAATTATTAAATAAATAAAATTTATTATACATATTTTACATATCTTATTAAGATTAAAAAAAAAAAAACATGTTATATAACTTACCTTCCTGGTTCAGCAGCGCCTTTATTTGGTGTCGTACCACTATGAATTATCTGTAAAGAATAACAAAAATTTTATATTCGAATTTAAATATTAAAATAATTTTTAAAAAGTTCTAATAAAATTAGACTAAAAATAAGAAAACAAAATGTAAACAGTTTCACTTTCTTTATAAATTTTATGTTAAAAGAATTTATGTTAAATTCGTGTATTTGTACTTATAAATACAATAAACTGTATATATTTTGTAAAATAATAAAAAAATGCCCTCCTTAGAAAGGAGTTTTACTTAATTTCATGTTAATACACTATGAAAAATGTTTATTATATACCAACAAATAACCGGTACTGCTTTATTCGTTAGAAACTTATTTTACACTGAAACATTTCTAAATCAAATTTATGTGTGTCTCGAGAATTTTAAAGAAAAGTTTGAAAATGTGGAGTTGATATAACCTTATGGTCAACGTAAACCAAGGAAAAGGAAAGGCCATGATGATTACTCTTGTAATCAATAAGAAGTCTCTTTTAAATCCAATGACAATGTGGAATGTGGTCAACAATTTAACTTTTTTCAGTTATGATAGAATCATAACTGAAAAAGTTAAATTTTTAATATTTTGGTTAATTTTACATTGATATTTTTCTGTGTATAGAGCCCGTTGGAACAAATAATTGTCTTCATTTGTCGCAACTGCATATTGTTTGCCATACCAAGAAATTTTAGAAGGAATTTCGACTGATTTTAGGATCCTAAACTTTTCATCAACACTTTCTGGAACATCAGCAACATAAAATTTCTAACAAGGAAGTTGGAAAATATCTGTCAAAACATTTATGGATGTTATGGCATTCATTTTGCAGCAAGCGTTCCAATCTGGAACTTTTTGATCCTTTTTCCAGGTCGTTTTGGCAACTCCTTGTGATTTACATTTTTTCCGTAAGAAACATGTGGACCATACCTTCTACTTGAACCACAACATTGGAAACAGTTGGACGGCAGACCTTTTTTGTAGAACAAAGTTGGGTTTTGTTGAGAATTTTTAAACATTTTATTAAGCACTTTTTTCTGGTCCCTCCTTTTAATCAGATTAACAATATATCAATTTGTTTGACATTAATAACTGACGTGTTTTAAAAAGGTAACTTGATCCAAAAATAAATCAAATAAAACTTGGGTTAAAAGTTTTAATGAAAAGCGCATTTTAAGAATCATTCGATCACACTTCTTTTACATTCAAAATTAAGTAAATTGGATCCCATTGAAATGAGGTCGAGAAGCATTGATACGTGATTTAACGTCGTGGGAAATAATGCTATAAAGGCACAATAGGACATTTATAATATCCATGACTCATCGAAAGTGGTACAACTAATCCTTCGACTATGACGAAAATCATTGGAGTTCAAAAGCAAAGAAAATGTATATCTTATGAAATGGAAGGCGATTTTGCATGTCAGAAAGAATGATGATCACAGTTATTGATTGATATATCAGAAATCATAGATGACTGTTGTCAAACACAAGAAAAAACTATTGATATATATTCAAAAGTAATTGGATCCAGTACCAAATAAAGTCGAGAGAATAATTTTTGTATTGTGTTTTTACTGGCGATGAGTCCAAAGTGAGGTTCTGCATTTGTTAGGACCAGAAGAACGTTTTCTATTAGGAACTGTTAAAAACAGGTCTTACAATCCCAAGTCGATTTTTTTTGGAATATAATTTTGAAACAAGATTTCGAAACAAGTGTTTTGGCTGATCCGAATTTTAGGCCAAGTCTCGCCTCTTCGTACTATCATTTGTTTGGATTGATGTTCAAGTATACAAATTTGTTTAATTTATTCTTTATCTTAAAACTGGAGCAGTTTTTCTGGCACGGAATCCATATACTGCTCGAATGATTGAAAAAGTAGCAGCGAAGGATATTAACTCACTTTGTCATTATATTAACTGGATTTTGATATTTATAATGAATTTCATTAGAACACTTTTTTCTAACTGTACTTTTTAAATATTATTTTTTGTTATAATAATAAATATAACAGTTCAGTTTAGTTTGTATAACATTTTTTTCAAACTATTCAACACACAATATTTTTCAATAAAAAAATAATAAGAACATCAACACAACACACATTCATACATTCATTTATACATGAGTATGAGTATTACAAACAATGAAATTTCCTGTTGAGCTACAAAAAACATTTCTGTGGCCCGTTCTTTAAACTGTAATAAATAAATAGAAAACAAACAAAAAAATCTGAAAAGAACAAAGAAACTGGAGGAGAACAACCCACTTGGTTGGTTGACTGCTGACAGTTTATTTGGAATGACTGAAATTGAAAACAGAAACATACAGTTCAGATAGCAAATCGTTATATGACACGCTTACGACACCATAAAAAAGAACTACAAAGAAATCCTTAAAACAACAACAACAACAACATCAACAGAAAAAAGTACAATCTAAAACAATAGTGAAAGTAGTTGAATTGTTTAAATTGTTGCAGAACATTTATAGAGAAAGTGATTTTTGGCTTTAAGCCAAAAACCAAATTCTATTGGACACAAATATCTTTTGTTTTAGATTTCTTAAATTAAAATATAAAAAAATAAAATAAAATAAAATTATAATTGATGGAAATTTTTAAAGTTTTTATAAAATATCAGAATTATTAAAGACTTGGGAATTTTGGGCCTATAAGGCCCAATTTTTTCATTAAAACGTTTTTTGATCAAGTTTAATGTCAATCAAATGAATATATTCTTAATCTGATTCAAATTAGTGACCAGAAAAAAGATCATACTAAATTATTAAATATTTTAAATAAAATCCAACTTGGTTCTACTAAAAGTTGTACAAGTACTTAAAGGTCTTTCTCCAAACTGATTCCAATCTTATTGAACAGTACCGAGAGAATTTGTCCGACAACCTGGTTCAGATAAATGATGTTTCTAAAGCCAAAAATAGAAAGCATTTACAAAAAAGCTTTCAACACATCCGATAGGAAAGGAATCCAGTTAGCTCCATGCTCGGACTACTTGGTACAAAAATTTAAAGCTAATGCAGGTTTAAAACAGTTCCTTTATAACGTGGTTGAGGCCAAATTCGAAAATTCTCGCTTTTATAGTTCTTTAAATATTCGATGATCAATATTTGCCTTGTATGAGGGCTGCCTCTTTCCATAATCATATCCGTTCCACATTTTGCCTCGTAAAAAATTCTTTGAAAAAAATTTTGGGACCAAATTTAAAAATCCTCGCTGTTGTATTTCTTTAGATATTCGATGATCAAAATTTTCTTCCTCTCCCCGTGATTCTATACGCCCCACATTTTGTCTTGCAAAATAGTCTCTTGAAAAAGTTATTAGTGTCAAATTTGAAAATTCTCGATGAAGTGTTTCTTTAGATATTCGATGATATATAATTTTTTGCATGGGGGTTGCCTTTCCCCCAGATCCTAAACGTTCTGCGTTTTGTCCAGTAAAACTGTTCCTTGAAGAAGTGATTGAAATTTGAAAATTCTCGTTGTAATATTTCTTTACATATTCGATAATCAATACCTGCTTTGTAAGGGTGTACCTCTCCCCCAGGCCCTATCGAAATTTTTTATACCTTATGTTACTTTCGGGTATATGAAAATTTCAGCAAAATCAGTCTAGTAGTTTAGCTGTCTATAAGTTCCAAACAAACACACAAACATTTCATATTATATAAAGATATGTTAAGAACTTCTCGATCTCACTCCTAATCATTTAAAGAGCTAATCTTAATTTCTTTGTACAACTCACAATATTCAAGAATAATTATCCACAATTCTAAGACTTTAATAAACTTCATTCAAATCATTTCAGGATTTCTTTAAGTAAAATTTTATATTAACAAGTTTTCCAATAATATACTAAATGACGAAAGAGGTTTATTACAATCAATTTAAACCACATTTACTAATACGTTAAATCATAATTTTGAATACAAAAAAGATCTATAAACTAATTATTTCCATATGATCATGCTGATCCCGCAGATGTCACTGCTACGTTATCACCAATTGTATGCTGAACACAATTATTAGATTCTTGATGCTTCACTTCATGTTTCATTTCTGGACTACGTACTAAATAAATTGTTGTTTGACAATTGGGACAAGTTGTACACAATTCTGGTTCTGAAATTGGTGTATTGTTGTTATAAGTGGATGTCAGTACTTGACCAGGATGATTATTTCCATGTAATGCAGCATTTTGGTTTGTAGCAATTTGTTGTTGATGGTAATGCTGTTGCTGATTGGAATCTTGTTGCTGCATAAACATTGTTGGCTAAGAAAATATATTAAGTTATTGTTATGACGAAAATAGAAAATAGAATGAAAATGGCTGACGTAGAGACACACGTGCAATTAATTTATAATATATTTACATTATTTAATTGATTTTTTGCGTTCATTGATTGTTGATTCTGTTGAAAAGTTCCAGTTGCATTTTGACACTGTGATGGTATTTGAATTTGAGGTGATACAAAATTTCCCTCTGCCTGCTGATGTGGATAATTCTGATGAGATTTAATTTGTGCCTGGGATGTTACTTGATTTGTTGTAATACCCTCGGAGGGAGGCTAATAAAAAATTCAAAGTATCAAATAAGGGTTCCTAATTTCCCAGTGGTTTCAATTGTAACCGTTAATTGAATATGAACGCAAACAATAACAGATTTTTCGTATAATTAATCTATAACAATTATCTAATATCTATCTTGCAGGGACATAACATTTGTTCCATAATTGAACAGTCTTTTTGATATCAGATAATATCAGTTTGGACAATATATAACGCAACTTTTATATATGGTTTATGTCAATTATTAAAAAGTGTAATTAAATTAATGTAATTTATTATTCAATGGACAGCAAACTTATTAATTAATGTCGACTTTTTGCCTAAAAAGCTGATTTTCACGGAAGTCAACAACCTTCTTTCATTTAAAGAAAACGGTTGTGAACAGTTATCGAATTTGGTAGAAGCTTACGGTAAATATTCACCAACTCAAAAGTGGTGATTTCGACACAGATCAAGGAGAGTTAACAAACCGAAAAAGTTATTTTTCTTATCGTACCATCATACCGGTTAAGAAACATAATGAAATGCTCAGTAAACAGTTTCTTCTTGAATGTCATCGGAGGCAAATTCCATATTTAGCAGCTTTGAACGACATTCACAGATACGCCACGAATTTCGCAGTTTCAAGATACCGTATGACACAACATGGCTCGGAATGGAGAAATAAGCTCAATGCCCGGTCTCGTTGTGCCGTCTCTAACATTTGCCCAGCATGTCGATAAGGACCACATGAAACACAATAGTTTAAGTGCCTAACCAAACCTACCACTTTTATCCCAGAAGCTTTATGGATCCATCCTATAGAAGTGGCACAATTTCTTGGCCTGGAGTTAAACCAGAACTTAAATCATAACAAATAACTTGTTTTTACAGTTATTACAACAACAACTCCGTAACGGAATACGTAAAACTAATTTTCTGTATTTGGTTGAATCAGAAGAGTATTTTCTAATATGACCTTTCGAAATTGGGTCATTCCATCAAAACGAAGCTTTATCAGACCCAATTTTTCATCACAAAGATCAGCCGAATGTTTTAAGTCCGGCCAAAAACTATTAGCAAAACAGTGGATTTGACAACTTCTGGCTTCCGATGAACGCTATTAATGCAATATTCTTCAGAATGGAGCCTAAGAAATTGGCTTGATTTAGTTTTTACTTCTAGAACCGCTTAGTTTCTTTGTTCATTACGTCGGTTAAGAAATTTATAAAAATTCCGAGCGCACCAAAATAAGGAAATCATATGAGTTGGAATGTAAATATTGAAACACTTCTATCGCGACTTTTCGTAGTTTGACTATAGATGAAAATAAGGAGATATGAGATGTTAACACACCAATTGACGGTATGCTGCTTAAAAATGAAGAAATTAACGACCTTTTCCTTGTTTCTCGAATGTCCACAATCATGGTTTGGAAGATAGCGTCACTTCCAAACTAGCGAATAAGGGTTAACATTTTTTACTGAAACTCCTATTGCAAAACCATAATACGTTCCACATTGGATGAGATAACCACCTTTTGCACTTCTAATTATAACCGATTTAGAGAGCATTTTTGTCACCAAAGATATTACAATAGAGATTCTCTTAAGTCAGTTTCAAGTCGTGCTGTGATCAATGAGAGTGTTATTCTTACACAGACGGTATATTGATTTCAAAAAGAGAATACGCCCAGTAGTTGTTATGTCCCTTTTAAGTAAATTATAACAAATTGGAGTTTAGTATAACAGGGAAATTTTTATAATTATTTGCACGAATTTTTACCGAACCGAAGCAGTTATGTGTTTTTCTAAATTCTGCATTTGAAACGTTTTTCACTTACATTTGAGTGTTGTCCAGAAGCAGGAGTATTTGCCATTGGATTTTGCGAAATGTCACCATAAAGACCCTAATGAAAAATTTTGATATATAATAAATTTTTATCAATAAAGTGAAAAGTTTTGTATTTTTTATTTGAGAACTCAAATAAAAAACCTCTAAAATGTCTAGATTAATTTCGAACTAATAAATGTCCTTATTATATTATTTATGACATTTATATAAAGTTATTGCAATTAAAAGCACATAAATGTTAAATCATATAGGACTTTTTATCAATACTCCGAAGATAGATCATTTGGAAAAATTGTTATAAATTTGAAAACAAAAAAATTACCGAATTTCGAGACACAAATGGTTTTCTGAAAATATTTTGTTTCAAATACTCTTCATCAACTTCTTGTAGACCCTAAAGATATTAAAAAAGTATTATTGTAACTGCTATTAATTGCTTCTGAACAACATATATATACCGATCTTCGTTCCACAGTTGTTTGTTTAATTGTCGTTTTACTTAATGCATCAAAGGGATGTTTACGTTCCTGTTTTGGAAAAACAAGCGATATTAGATTAGAAGAGAACGATATTAGATTATTCAATCTCATAAAACTGAATTACTCACATTCAATTTAGCTTGTTCTGCTACTTGACTGGGAGTCAAGCTAACATTGCTGGTATTTTTCTTTATAGAAAAAATATTCAAATTTAAGAACAAAAATTATGTTTTCTTTTTTTTTTGTAACAAAAACTGTTACATAAATCCATGATCAAATAATATTATAAAATGGAAATGGTTCCATATTAAAAATCATATAAAATATTTTTTCCTTTTTATTTTCGCATCGATTTATGTAACAGTTTTTCAAACTTTTATTAAATTTACGTACTATGACTTGAGTTTTGGAGACACCCTTATTAACACGTGGATTATTGTTTTGTATGTTGTTATTAATGGGAAGACGTTTGGAATCCATTGAGTTATAATTTTTATTTTATTTACTTAATCGTTTTTTATTAAAATATATATTTTTGAAACAATTATTATAATTTTTTCAGTTATTAAATGATTCTAAACAATATTTTTGTACTGAAAGTTAAAGCAAAGTTTTCAAAAAAAATATTTCACTTGATATACAGTAACGGTAATATATATAGGCACAAAATGAAAATTGACAAAAAATATACAAATTTTTATTTTCAATTTGAATTTTGTACCTATACTTATGTCTATGACTGTATTTGTTAGTATTTTATTTTTTTAACTTTGATTGCAAAGTAAAATATCTTAAATTGGAACTCCAACTTATTCGAACTGTACAGAAATTAGAGTCACGAATTTCAATATTTTATAATGTAACTAGAACCTGTGATTCTATTTCTGGTAATTTTTATTTGTTGTAGTCATTTATATATGTGGTATTTGATAGCAATGTGGGACAGTTGAAATAAAACGTCTATAGAAAAGACAATAAAGTTAAATGACGCTGCACAGTGGTCCCAATTTTTTTTAAATAACTCTGTAACTTTAGAACTATTGAATATTTTTTAACGAAATTTTACATGGACTTTCTTGAGGTGTTTTCCAATGGTTTTCTAGTAAGACATGTTTCTATTGGGTTCTGAGGTCAAAATGGTCACCTCGGGTATGAATTTTTTAAATCGCTAATTTTTTTTTGTGGTTTAATTGAAAAAATATTTTATAATTCTCTACAAAAAATATGCTTACATGTGTGGGAAAACTCTTATAGTTTAAGAGATATTTACACCAAAGTAAAATTCTCAACCATTTTTGGAAAGGATTTTTTAACTTTTTGAACTTGGTGGGCTTCATTCGGGTCCACAAAAACAATTTTAAAATATTGTCAGAATTTTGTACAAAATTCCCAATAATTTTTTCGCAAGAACCATACACCTATTTGGATTCAATAAAAGATATATTTCCTTAAAATAGAAATTTTAACATAAAATGGGATTTTTTTTGATTTTTTTGTTCACTTTAAAATCAACTATTTTCTTCTGGACCATACAATTTTTTCTTAATCCTGAAAGAATTCCTAACGTTAATATATATAAAGCAAATCCGAGGACATTAGGGGAAACATTTTTCCCGCTAGCCCAATCAGAATTTCGTTAATTTTCAGATATTTTTCTTTAGTTTTTGGAGGGGGGAAAAAACTAAAATCGTCAAAAAATACCATTATTATATAGCAACATTCATTAGCTATCCACACAAGAAAACTATAATGGGCCTAATATCTTATAACAGCAGGACGAAAAATTTAATTTATTTAATTTTATGAAAAAGTGAATTTTTAAACAAGTTTTCCCCGGATTTATATTTGGGGTATTTTGGAATGAAGAAGTGAAAATCCTTTTATAGTTCTACATTAGAAACAATTTTGATCATATTATATTGAAATTTCATTAAAATATATTTATTTTTATAAAATTTATTTAATGTCAAATATTAGTAATGTTTTCACATCAGTGCACGGAAAATAACTTTTTTTTGAATTTTTGACAAATTTATGGAAGATACTACATTTAAATAGTTTATTATGTACATATTTAAATTTTTTAAGTTATAACCTTTCCAACGACACCAAACACTTATATAAATATTTTTCACCACTCTTCAAACATTAACTGAAACCTGGCCCCGAAATTTGCACATTTCTCATTCAAATATGAGCTGCATTATTGTATGCAAATTTCAACATGTCTTTAAGTACGGGTGAAATTGGTCGCATCCAAGGTTATATTCGAGGTTTCGAAGAATATGACTCTGTTAGACTACAAGCCAGTTAGTCTAACAGAGGTATGCTGTGTTCGTTAAACCATGATTTAGACAGCTTTGAAACAAGTTCCACAACATTATCTTGCTGAAATATGCAATCTTCATCCAGTTTTTTCATCCATAAAAGAGAGAAGAGCAATTTCGAGCAATTCGTTATAAATTATGCTTTCATATTGCTATTCCAACACAACGCTACCACCTCCAAAATGTTCGTTAAACCATGATTTAGACAGCTTTGAAACAAGTTCCACAACATTATCTTGCTGAAATATGCAATCTTCATCCAGTTTTTTCATCCATAAAAGAGAGAAGAGCAATTTCGAGCAATTCGTTATAAATTATGCTTTCATATTGCTATTCCAACACAACGCTACCACCTCCAAAATTACGTTTTGACATCTGAACACCGTTTAATCTCAAATCGTGCCAATAACATGAGTATAAGTCAATACCGTCTATAATGTTCGACTTCTCTGCCCATTTAATGTATTTTCGAGCGAATTTTAGACGATGTTGTTATAAAATTATTAAGGTATGATCTAATCTACATATTCAAGACGCTCTCTCAACTCTGTACATGAAACTTTTTGATGACACTGTTGAAAGTATATTGCATGAGTAGAATTATTGAAATCATTTCTGAGACTTTACGCTGTCGTACCACATATTTATAGAATGCACTTAGGAAATTTTAAAGCCGATATTTTGAAGAATTCGTCTATTTTATTAAATTAGTACTTCTTGATTAAATTTAAATATAAACAAGAAAAAGTTTAATAGTCGCACAGTGTTTGGTATGAGTAATGAAATGTAAATGAAATTTCACAAAGTAATAAGACGTTTAATTTCGAACTTTCCGAACTGAAAGTCTTAAATTTGGACACCTCTGGTCATGAAAATATTTAAAACCATCCAGATTTCATATATCTGAACCGAAATATCAGTACAAGCAATACCATCACCGTAGGTGGTTGGAGTATTATTTGTTTCTAACATGCAGAAAAAATGGCGTTTAAATATACCGTTTGACTCAGAATCATTTTCTGAGTCGATTAAACGATGTCTGTCCGTCTGGTTGCCCATGTAAATGTTGTGAACACTCTTAAGGTCGCAATTCTTGAGTATCTCGATGAAATTTGGTACATATTATTATATTGGCTCAATTGATCATGTTCGGTTCAATATTTAGGGTAACTCGCATACAAATGTCCTCCCGAAGTGAGGTTTTAAGCTCATAGAAGTCCTTAATATAAATTTAACGAACATTTGGCAAAAATAAGTGTTATGATATTCTAAAGCGATGTGCCAAATTATGCGAGAGTCAGTCCATTATTTCTCATAGGTCCCATGCAAGCTCCCTTCAAAATATCACTTTGAAGAACATAAATCTCGCATATACTTTGGTATTCAATAATAACTATATTATTTATTATACATATTTAAATAAATAAAAGTAAATATCAATGTGCAAAATTATACGAGGGACGGTCCATAATTTCTTCTAAATCCCAGAAAATTTCATTTTGAAAATCTTAAACTTCACATAAATATTAGTTTCACACTAAATAATTAATCAAAAAATTAAATTATACGAGAGTCGTTCATTAATTTTTTTGTAACTGCTATTTATAATCAATATTGTGGTGTATTACTTGTTTTAATAAATATTAAACATTTTAATAGTTTCAATTAAAATGAAAAAAGACGTTAATATTTAATATTTTAATTAAAATGTTATTAAATAAAAAAATTAATATAATCATATTAAAAATGTATATAATTTTAAATAGTTATATTATAAAATTATTAAAAATATTTTTAAGAGATTAAAAAAAATATTCAATGTTATAAAAGTTAATAATTAAATACCTCAGCCATACTGCAGGTTGGTCTTCTGGCACCATAACGACCCACTGGTGATATCTGTGTTATTTGTGTCGCTAAATTAGGAGCATCTAATTGACGTTGTGAACGTTTTTTATTATTCTCATCACCCAAATATGTGGCACCAAAAAGTTGTGTGTTAGGACTTTTATTTATTAATTATAATTAGTTGATGTTTATTTATTTATTTATTTGATGATTTTTTTTTTAATTTTTATAATGATGATGGTAGAAATATTGTTTATTTGTTCGTTGGTAGTACACATATGAAATATATATAAAAAATAAATAAAATAAATTATTAGTTAAATTTTGTTAAATAATTAGTTACTTAAATATTAATTTATAGAATAAGAAATGAGATCGAAAAATTCTTAGCACACTTTTATCATTAAAACTTTTAATTTTTTTTGATCGAGATACCTTTGCAAAACATGTCAGTTATTTTATTTAATGTCAAACAAATGAATTGAATTGAATTGTTAATCTGATTAAAATGAGGGAAGAGGAAAAAGTGCGTTTTTAAATTAAAATTTTAAATTAAATATTTTCAATAAATTCCAACTTGGTCATGCAAAAAGTTGGCCACGCATTCAAAAGTCCTCTGTAAAACTGTTTCCAATATTATTAAACAATACCGGTAGAACTTGTCCGTTCATTCAGGTAGAAAGAATGGTCCACATGATGTTTCTAAAGCCAAAAAAATAGAAAGCATTTTCAAAAGAGCTTCCAACACTTCCAGTTAGAAAAACAGCTCAGTACTTGGACTATTTGGTACGAAAAGTTAAAGCTAATGCAGGTTTAAAAACATTCAAGGCTTAAAAAGATACTGGCAGGAGCGCTGCTTAAAATTTAGAGGCCAAAAACAGAGCACAGAAATTGAATACGAGTTTTCTACAACAAAAAATTCTTGCACTGTTTTGGCAGATTTTTCGCAACTTCCCGGTAAAAATTTCATGTTGCTTATGCTCGAGGGAATGTTGAACATAAGTTTAGAACCCAAAAGCAGTCAAAAATTGCCAAAAAAAGTTCTCGGTATGGCAATATGCAGTTGCAAAAAAGGAATGTTTACACTAATTTTTGTTCTGACTTGGCATCCTCAAGCCCTTGAGTGGTGCAAGAACAATAATATAGTATGCGTACCAAGAACGGCAAATCATCAAAGCTATCCGAAGCTAAGGCCAGCGGAGAAGTATTGGGTTCCTGTTAAAAGAATATTAAATAGCACAATAAGGTTTCAAAGGTGTGGTAGATTTTAAGAGAAAATGGGCCACCAGTTCGAGCAAAGTGGCAAGAAGGTTTCGTTTTTATTTAATTATATGTATGTTAAGAATTTTTAGATTTTACTCCTTAAATAGAATATTATGAAATATTACTATCAGATAAATTAAAAATTAAATAAATTAAAAATTAATTTTAAAATATTTAATAAATTTTAATTTAGTGTTTTGTTTTATATTTTTTATTAAATCATTTTTTTTATTAAATGAATATTAAAATTGCATGTTTGAGATCTTGATATGGTCAAGTTTCACATGTTAATTAGTTGTTTTATTTACTTTCGCCAAATGTCTTGTAATATTTCCGTTTTAACTTAGTAAAATGCATACACAAGTAAACTTCACATACATATTTACATACTTATAATTATATATATAACGATAGTTAAGTGTTTTTATTCTTTATTATAGAAAAAATAGGCTAAAACCACTAAAGAAATAAGAAAGAAAAATGTTCATTTTTATTAAAGCGGAAAACTTAAGGTTGCATTTTTTGTTTAAGAAATATACACATACATATAAACTGTACATACAGCTGCGGTCAAAATAATAGTAGCATATAACTACGTCATCTTTAAAAATAAAATAAAAAGTTGTTCTTTTTCTTTTTGATTGTTTAATAAAATCAAGACAGAGAAGAAGAAAGAAAAACATGTCAATTCATTGTGTTTTTTGACTATTTTTTTCCTGAACGAAAAATAGTATTCCATGCCGACTCTGTAGTCGTCCAAAGATCGCTATTGTTGGTCGGTTTAATCACTAACCCGTACTTTTATACGTTTCTAGAAAAATTATCGATTGGTTGTACATCGGGAGACTTTGGACACCATTTCATTAAAGTGACTCCATTACTCTGGAACTACTTTTTGGCTATTTTCTTCGGGTCTTCGTCTCATATTTTTTCATATATTCTGACACATCCATAACAGTTTTATTACAGTCCAAGACTATAGTACTAAAAGTACCTTCAAATCGTAACACTAGAACCGTCTTGTTTGAAAGTTTTTGTTGTAATTTTTTATTATATTTCTTGCTAAGAGGGCTCCTTATTTTATACTCATCGGTCCACAAAATACCATTCATTTTTTTCAATATGGCAAACCAAGTAAGTTTTAGCAAACTCTTATCTATTTGAAACAAGCGGAGTGGTTAAGAGGAGGAGTTTTCATGGTCTATGGGCTTTCAAATTATATTCACTAAGCTTTCTGATAAAGTTGCATTACTTTTTGACAGATTTATTTATTATTTTTTATTTATTGCAGCTAGATAAAAGTTGCCTTCATTATTTGTCGTAATATAGAATGAACCATTAAAGGTATCGATCGCCACAGTATTTTGTCCTAGCTTTATTTTTTAGGTTATGGCAGTTTAAATCATTTTATTTGATTATTAAAATAAAATTTCTTATTTCAGCGTAAGTTTGTTCATCAGAATCACGCTCTTTAATGAGTTCACGCTTTTTTGGAGTACAGCGTTTAGATCAACCCATTATTTAAATTATAATAACACGTTTCTTGAAAACTTCGTTAATTATAAATTTCAGAAGCAACTGTATGTTATAACAAAATGTTATAATGATTTATAGGAGTTTTTATGGTTTTTCCAAGTATAATAGAAATGGTGCTATTATTTTGAGGGATACCAATCTGATATTTTGTCTTTATAATAAAAGAAAACTCGTGTTAATTTAAAGTAAATTCATTCATTTTCTCCAAAAATATATTTTTAATAATATAAAATTGTGATAAAAATATTCATGAACAAAAAACACAAAACAGCAACGAAAATGTGACAAGTGAGTGGTACTATTATTTTGACCGCAGCTGTACATACATAAATACAAAGGAGCATTGAAAAGAAAGGAAATAGTTATTTCGTAGCAGATTTGTCAAGTTATGGATATCGAAAAAAATTGTTCTATATTTTGTTAAAGTTATACACTGTATTAGATATTGATTATGTTAGTAAGGACATTTAAACTTAACAAAGAGATTCCTTAACATAAAGAACAGGAAAAGAAAGTTTATGTTTATAACCCAATTATTTGAATACAAATAAAATATTTAAAAGCATAATTATGATTGCTTTAGTAGGTCAACGATTATTTGGTGTATAATTTTTATTTAAAGAAAGTTCTTCGAACCCCCATTCCGGGAGTGAGATCAAAAATGTCTTAACATACATAAATGTTAATAAAAACGAAAACCATAAACTTGTAATTTCAGTTTTTGTTTGATTAAATAATGATTATGATTTACAGAAAAATACTTTTCGTTAGAGCAAAACTATAGGCACACGATCCAAACCATTTAATATTTTGTTTACTTTTGACCGTCTGGCAATGACGAAAAAGCAATGACACAACATATTGAAGAAAAATCGTCTTCATTGTTTGTTTACAATAAGTTCCAAATTGATCAAAGTAAATCTTTTGCAGATTATGAGAATTGGTGAATTGTAGCCGTTTTACCATTCTGACGTTCATAAATCTTAAAAGTGGACGTCAATGTAAACTAACTGAAGGACATTTTTAGTTATTGTTTTATTGATCTAAATAATTCGTGTCATTTTTGTTATAGAAATTTTTAAAGGGCATAAAATAATTATCTGTTAATAAAATAAATAATTTGTTAATTGTTAAATGGTTTGAGATATAACTAAATAAAACTGAACATGATTATAGCTGGGGGTATTTGGATATATAATTAATTTCAATTTTGTTAAAGTTCAATAAATTACTTTTATTTAAAAAAAAAAAACACATTGCGTGATTTTAAGTTCTTCGTAGAATTATATCATCAAATAAAATTTTATAAAAATTTTCTTTAAAATTGGTCAATCTTCATGTTCTAACGTTCTCTTAGATGCCAAATACTTATGTAAAACAAGTAGGAATGCATTGTTCGGTTATGCCAAATCTCAAATCAGATATCGGTCTATGTTCTTTAATATACTGAAACTATTTGGCAGGTTTTATATAGAAAATATCTCAGGACTATAAGAATTATAGGTGTGAGACAGTTGGACATGGCTAAATCGACTCAAATTTTGATTATATGCATTATGGAGTCCGAAAAAATTCCTTTTTAGCATTACACATGGTATAACTAAGTTAGATTTAAGCTACTTTCCATACATTTCTACAGTTCTTATTTGATATTTCAGTAAAAATCTTAAATTTCAAAAAAACTTAAAGAATAAAGTAATAAATAAAGCTACAATTATTCTTGTTATTCTCATAAAATATATAAATTCAAACATAATTGTTAATACGTTTGTATATGAATTATTTCGAGTAAAACTTGTATAAATTGAGGCATAAAAAAAAAACAACAAAATGTGTGAAAAGTTTAAGGGTTTGTTGTTTGTTAGCTTTCACGACATCTAAACATGAAAATGTTACAATGAAATTAATCTCTTCATATATGTACGTATATTGTATTTGTTTTAAATCAACAACTCTTGACATGAAAAGCGGTTTTTAAAAAACAATATTCTTAAAACACGTCAAGTTTGTTATTTTGCCCCCATTCGTTACTTTTCGAACAAAAATAAAAATAAATGGAGAAAAAAATAACAAAAAATATGAAAACTTCCTTAATATTAATGAAATATAGAAAAAGCTAAAATGACGCATTGAGCGTAAACTTGTGCATAAAAACAAGGTGCCCTTTCTTCTATTTGGTTTAACACGTAGAAGAAAGAAAAAACACTTAGTAAGTCGTTGAATGAGTGAGTCAGGAATAGAAATTTATTTTCACTTACCTATTTGTGATATGCATGCCACCGTTTGTATGTTGTTGTTGTTGCTGCTGCTGTTGTTTATTGCCATCATCGAAGAAACCCTCATAGAGTACAAAATTATTAGCTTGAGGTATAGTACGTACTAAACCATAATGTTTCTTTAAGAAACCCAACAGCTTTTCTGATGGTCTATCCACTGAACATTTGACAGGTGTCCAATTTTCATCAGCCAACATAGTTTCAAAGAGATCCTTACCCAAACCAGCTCTTTGACGTGATTCATGTATATAGAAATCCAAAATAGATGGTGCATTTTCTACTTTACGTGTTTGGCCCGTTTCATCGAACAAATATAAATCTTTAGTGCCCACTTTAAGTAGACCTATGACACAGCCACTAAATTAATAAATAAATAAATAAATAAATAAATAAATAAATAAATAAATAAATTAACAAATAAATAAACAAAACAGAAAATATATTAATAATGTATCACTAGGAAAGTGTGGGGGGTAATAAAATTAGACTTAATTTGAAAAAAGTAATTTGTCAAAAGGACATTTTTAACATGGCTACGAGAAAATAATGTAGACTATAGCAAGTGAAATGCTTCGTTTAGAGGTTGTCTTAGGCTTACAATTCCAAAAATCTAATTAGTTTTAGTCTACGAGTCAGCATTAAACGGAAACAGGACATGTTAAAAATGTAATAAATTAATAAGACATTTTAATTAAAAATGAATTGAACAAGTTTTATTTTCAATGTATATAATCCAAATGTAGGGTACAAATATGATTTTGTGTCATTTTGTAAGAAAAAAATAAAGGAAATTATGAAACAAAATTTTACTTTTTGTAATATTTTTGTGATTTTTTCTTTTACTCTGTGTAGAACCTGTACAGTTACGGCCATAAATATAGACATACAATTGTGAAATTCTAATTTAACATTTTATTGGCAGATTATTGTTTTGTACAAGATGCCTAATCAGGTCAAAAATAAGTGGTCACATTCTGAAGTCTTATGAATAGAAGTTGCCTTTTTTGATCTTCCTTCATATAAATTTCGGTCCGTTGTAACATATCATTAACTTCACATTGCTTGTCATACCAAAAACATTTTGGGAAATTTTGACTGCTTTTGATCCTAGACTTTTTTCCAACATAACTTATCTATAATGCAGCAAGTATTTCTTTTGAAAACTTGTCATCATGTGGACCCGGAACTCTTTAATAAAATTGAAAATAGTTCAACGTCAGTCCTTTGAATTCTTGGAAAACTTTTTGTGAACTATAATAATTTTAATACGCACTTTTTTCTGGTCAATCATTTTAATCAAATTAACAATATATTTGTTTGACATTAAACATAATAAGTTTTAATGAAAATGTTTTAAGAAAAACGTGTGTTAAGAATTTTTCTATCTCACTTCATACAAGTTCATCTTAATATACTTTACAGGTATTTCCCTTAAATGAAAAATTAATTAAATTTTAAAAAAGAACTTTTTTTAGTTGTGTCCAAAATACAGATTTTCTGACTCACGAGATAAGACTACAAATTCTGTTTAATATGCACGACTGTGCTTTCTTATCAATTCGAACAGAGCGAGTATATATTCAATGTAATTTTATGCTGCTTCGCACCCATAAAGGTAAAAGTATAGAAGTTGGATTGGGCAAGAAAACTGACATTACTTTTCGCACAAGCTAAGGATGCAAATGAATTAAAAATGTATTAGGAAGACCACTCACTACCCACCAGGACAACCGAAAGTCTCATATCCTATTGTCTTGAAACTGCTGAGGGACGCACAGATCTATACGTTCTAAAACAAACACAAAAATAGAATTCATTTACTTACTTCTTTCCTGCATTTACATCGGCCATCAAGTAAATTGTTTGATTCTCTGACATTCTTAAACGCTGTGCTGTCGTTACCGGTTTACTAAGTTTTTGTGCACTCGCCGACAATTGACCCAAACGATCTATTATTTCGGACATTTTGGAAGTAGCATCTCTGCAATGTATAAAAAAATGATCATCTAAACTTTACGAGAAACACCACAAATTTTCGCATATGAAAAATTATATATTTTAATACTCACAAACATTGTCGGCGATCTCCACGGAAAGTGTGCGGCAATAAATTCGAGGTAACCTTTACAATGGGTTGAGTGAAGAGGGGACTTAAATCAAAACGAAATTCAACCATGATTTCCTTAAGTACCTGTCACTAGACAAACTGTAATGAAATAATAGAAAATGAAATGAAAATAAATTTAAAATATTATTTCATATGAATTTAGTTAAAAGTCGCATAAATATGATGTGATGTATATGAATTAATATCATATAAAATTTAATTTAAATGTTTATAAAATTAATGTTCAACTACCCATATGTAAGTCCTTAGTAGCATAAGAATTATTTCATGCAAAAAAATTGCAATTTCAGCATTTTATTTGAGAAAAAAAAAAGGTTTATAATCATTCATAATGGAAGGAAATGCTATCGTTGCTGCCTTCCGCAACCTATGATTTCAACAAACACAACTATTATATTATATTTGCCACAACATGAGGGTGTAACAATATACGTACATGTATATATATGTAATATTTAAGAGGGTTAATGTTTATTCTAATGTATTTTTTTTTTTTCATAAAATTATTTGCCAACACAACATCTTAAAAGCGTAATTCATAAGCATTTACCACAAGCTCCACACAGGTACATACATTCGTATGTACTGAGTCTTGTGCATGGAGGGGAAAATTATGATTGACGTAATCTACTCACACAATTACATTGTACGTACGTATACATCTACAATAACAAAATTTTTGATGGGATAAAAATCGTATGAAATTTAGTTTGGTATTTTTTATTACCATTTAATTTGATTTTATTTACTTCTGGGGTTCTGACTTGGAGTTCCAATTGCGTTGAGGTTTTTTTTTTCTAAAATGGGTATACACGTTATACGTCTATTAATTTTTTTATTTCATTGTATGTTAAATTATTATTTATTAAAAGAGCATTGAACTTGTACAAATTAGACTTTGAAATGATATAGAACGGAACGATATACAGTGTAGCTCAAAAGTGTGTAAATTCAAAATGAAAAAAATGAATTCATAATGCATGGGGTTGAGGAATAGTTTTTGGTCTACAAAAAAATTGGCCAATTTCATCAGAACCGTTCTGTAGGAAATGTGTAAAATCTTGTAAATTTATTGTGTAGAATACTGTGATATTGTTCGCGATTGTGCGGATGCAGCCACCCCTGACTCGACGTGGTTGGCCATTATTGAACATCTCACAAATTTCATAAATGCGTGTTTTATTTGGCTCACAAGCTGAGCAACTTCAAGAGCATTTTCAAGTATCTTCAATAAGAGTTGTTGTAGCAAATCTATTAATCAATAAGGGCATCCTATAATTCAAGAGTTTATAAATCTATGCGAGAGATTAATGTATGATTGCCCTGGAAACCCTGAATCGATGTTGTTAACTACAATTTAACATCTCATAAATATCATTATTGCAGAGTTTAATTGATTCAACCATTTTTAAGTAGACATGTCGTTATAACAGCAAGTTTGTTATTCATTAGGGCGCCTTCTATTGCAAGAGTCTATAAATCTTTGCTGGACATTTGTTCGGTACGGCACTAGGACCCCACATGTGTAAACCTGTGGTTGTGATAATTTGTCCAATGACATCCCAAAGGGAATTACTGTTTGAATTTAAGGTTGTTTCTATATTACTGTGCAGCATTGTGGGAATCACTTGCAGCCTTTTGGAAACTCGCTTTTGCTTTCGCAAACGGCAAAAAGACTGAATGCCAGGGGAAACTCAAGACATGGCAGTAACTAATGTCATTCCATAACTTATTGACTCCTGCAAAGGGCATTCACACATCACATGGGAGGAACGCGTCTATTGCTGGTTTCTCTTGGTAGAGTATTAAGCATCTACACTGATGGCTCCAAAAATAGGGACAAAATTGGTGGATTATTCAAGAATTCATTAGCTATTCGGTAAGCGACCAATTGGTACGATCAAGATAGATTACTTGATCGTATATTTTTTTAACTTGGCAGTAATTAGATCCCTAACAGAAGTCTACACGATATTAAAACTTGTACGGAAATGCCGCAAGTCATGAAATAAGATGGCAGAACAATCGAACATTGCAGTGGTCTGAGCGCACGGACATGGGAATAATCAGGGCAACCTAAAGGTTGATCGCGAAAAAAGGGCGAATCTCACAGATGAGGACGACATTCCTACTCTATAATTTTCTTGAGGGACAAGGTTTCTGAAGTACCTGGAATACATGCAGCAATTTTTACAGGAATGAGGAGGAGGAAACGATTCCTGATCTATTCTGCCACTGCCATACCTTTAAGGATCTACGTTCACGTTGTTTTTTACCGCAATTTTGACAGATTTGGTAACTGCTGATTTGGATAGTTCCATGACGAAATTACTCTTTAAACTCTTCATAGGTTCTGTGATACTGATTGCTGAATCAAAAGCAGCAGTCATCCATCTATTTACTTCTATGTAGATTCCAGACATCAGTCTATTTACTACTTCTTTATTCATCCTTCCTTGTACTCTTAACTGATACTTAAATATTTGCTTTCTCTTCATATCCAATTTTTCCCTATTCATTCTCGTTTCAGGTAACACAAAGGAACCTTCAGGAGCCACATTCTGTACCATCTTATTCGCGGCAGCCAGATGATATAACCTAAGAAGTGCCGTCTAGCGCTTAGAGAACCTTAGAAATGGATGGTTAGAAAGTTGCTGCTAACTTCGTTAGAGCTTCTCTAGCATTTTTAGAATAAACATTTTGTTTTGAAGACTGTGAAACATCTCCCAGAACATCGACAATAAAAAATTATTACTGAGATTCTGTATCCTTTAATTGCTTTGTCAGCTATTTTTTTGATTTCTTGCAGCAAAAAACCAAAGCTTTAAACTAACCCTAATGCTTTTATATCAAATACGTTTGAGTAGGTTTCTTCTAATGCAGAACTAAGAACTTGATCTCAATTCTTTAAACACTTTTGACAAACATTGTACATAAGTTTTCCCGTGTTGCATTTATTTGTTTAAAAAATTGGAATAAGACAATGTGGACGACAATATAATGCATTTCTGTACTACATAATATATATATATATATATATATATATATATATATATATATATATATATATATATATATATATATATATATATATATATATATATATATATATATATATATATATATATATATATATATATATATATATATATATATATATATATATATATATATATATATATATATAATATAAATTATAAAATACAATTATATTTTGTTTTTGTATTTCTTTGTAGAGCATCATTCGGGCATAAATAGGTTAAAAGGTTATTTAGATAACTTTCAGATTTATAAACCGGTTTTTTGGTTTTTCTAAAACATCAAACCAGTTTTTAATCTAGTTTTCACACTTCTCCAAAATATTTAATATTTAATTACTCATGAGACGTATTAATCATCACAATTCTGACCTTAATTTCAAAAATATAATTCTTTTATAGAAATTCCGTATTATTTGTAGATCTAAGATTCGATAGATGGAAATGAAATATTTTTTGTGTGTTTTAATGTGTCATAATTTTCCGTTTTTTATTAGAAATAAATTTTGGAAGCTTTATAAAATGTGGAGTATTCATTTTCCTTCATTTTTTAATACGATTGTTACCGATTTATAAAAATATTGCGACAATCAGACGTAAGTGAATTAAAGTATAAAAATACAAACGGTCGCTTTCGAGTTAGAATTTAGATAATTCAAGAAAATCAAATACAGTGTTATACATTAGATAACTCTTGAATTGAATATAGATTTGATAAAATGATTTCATTTCAAGAAGGAAAGTAATAGTCGGTAAAATCTGACTATGTAATACCCTACACCACATTGTGGATCATAAATGTTTGTTCATAAGGAGTGATAACGAAAAATTATTAACACACATTTTTCATTAACAACTTTTAACCCAAGTATTATTTGATTTTTTCAACCGAAATACATTTGCAAAACATAACAGTTCTTATGTTTAATGAGAAACAAACCAGAAATAAGTGCGCACTAAAATTAATAAACTCAATTTGGTTCTACAAGAAGTTGGCAAAGCATTCAAAATTCTGCCATTAAACTGTTTTCAATGTTTTTCAACAGTACTGGAAGAAATTCTCCGTTAATAAAAAAAGCCTGGTTCAGGTAGAAGATATGGTCCAAATGATGTCTTTAAAGCCAAAAAATAAAAGCATTTTCAAAGAGCTCGCAATATATCCGGTTCGAAGGACAATAAATTTCAACCTTAAGAATTTTTTGTTGTTCCTTTAAATAAGAAGAAAAGAACAGCAAATTAAAATTATTTAAGGCAGAACTAATTTTGGAAAGTAAATGGAACTTACTTGCGTAGCCCGAAAATAAAAAGGTATCTGGTTAAATATATATTTTTTAAAGCCTGCCTATTCATAAAATTTTATAATGTGGCCACTTACTTTTGGACTGACTTCAAATCCTGTCACTATAGCAAACAAGTCTTTGAGCGGTACAAGTACAATAATATATGTAAAAAATATATGTATGTTAAGAATTTTCCGATGTCACTTTTTATATATCTCAACCGATGCAAAAGTTACAAAATTATTTCCAAAAAAAAATATATCGATTTGAACAAACTCTGTGGCATTAAAGTGAAAAAATTCAAATCAGTTAAAAAAAATGATTTTGGACAGATGAAATTGTCTATTGAATTATGTTATATAAATTATAAAAGTCATAAATCATTATGATCATTAAGCTAATCATTTTCTTTTGTACGCTTTTAACTGCCCTCCCCTTAATTTAAAATGTCGAACTAAATTACAAACTCAAAACCATTAAAATTTAAAAAATTATTTTTTAAAATCTTAAGTCAACTTTAAAATAATCTCAAGTGTAATAAAACTTTTGAAAATGTTCTTTTCCTAAAAATTTAGTTATGTAAAAAGTTTGGTAGGTACCTGCAGACATTTAAACTACTCATATTAAATTCTAATTCTTAACAAAATATCACTTAAAAAGATTCCGAAATAAAAAATTTATGATAACCCACAAATGAAGGTCCTTCTTTGTTTAAGACCAAAACTAATTCCTTTACCTTCGACACTGATTTATAATTATTTTCTAAACCATTTTGAACTAAAAAAAAAATATTTATTGAACGGTTGAAAAAAGGAAGAAAATATGAACAGTTTGAAATTTTCTCACAATCGTTTTTGATGATTCGAAATAAAATGAAACAGCTGTGAGAAATTTGTTAATAATAAAAAAACTCATCAAAACGATGAATACAAACTAACAAGGTCTATTAACAACTTTTATTTATAATAACACTCGATTTCCATTAACAGTGCGTGTTATAATTATAGGTTTTTTAAAAGTTCGATTACGTATGGCAACCGAACTTTAGTTGCATCGTCTTTGTAAAGGGTATCAACTAAATACAACACTGTGTCATTCAGAGGAATCAATAATAAAATTTAGTTGCCAAAATTTTATTATAGATGGCAACTGGCAACTGAAGTTATCAATCTTAATTGCCAAATTGTAAATTGGCAACTGTGTTTTTCTGGTTTCCTGGTATATTTTTTGAACTTGTTTTCAATTTAAAAGGTACAAAATTATTAAATTTGCAGAAGGAAAAGAATTTGAGGTACTTTTTGAACAAATGGAGTTGAAGCCAAATAATGCTCGTCGGATATTTTCCTTGTTTTCCATAAAAAATATTGTTCAATTTAATTGTTCTTTCCTCAGCCATTTTGGAATCAATCCATTGAGAATAAATTGTTTGTTTTATTAACTGCATTATTATCTTCAGTACAACTGACATCGTAGACCGAGCCATCGCCAGATTAAAACCATTGCCCTGAGATTTTTGAAAGCTTTCATCATATAATTAAGCAAGGGTGGTATTGCTATTGAGGGATAAACTCGTTTATTGTCTTTGTAAAGGGTATCAACTAAATACAACACTGTGTCATTCGGAGGAATCAATAATTCAACAGAACCTACATTTTCTTTATTTTTAAATTCACACACATACAGTACATATGTATGTATTTATTTTTTTGTTTATATTTTTCGGTTGCCAAACTTTAAAAATGGCAACTGACATCAGTTGCCAAGCATAATAGGTTTTTTATTTCAGTTACGTTGTCAACAGGCAAGTTCGGCTGCAATACGTAATCGAGCCATAAGATTATATAAAGTTCAAATTTGGAAATCGTTGCTTTAATGAAAATGGCGGGATTTAAAGACTATTTTTTACTTTTATTCAGCAAAATTGGTTAAGAAAAAAGAGTTATTGTCCGATATCTGATACAAACTCTTTTCGATATGAAATTGCTCTTAGGTTAGGTTAAGGTAGTGAGGATATTTATTTAGACTTAAAACAGAATATAAGAAATAAAGCAGATTAGAAAAAATGGGTAACTGTAGAAAAAAGGCATAGAGAAAATCGCATCTAAAGGAATCCCCATATGAAGAACTCTTTAGGAAGACTCTTTTAAAATGGAACTATGACATGACCTACAATATTATTGGTATTAAATTCCGATTAACCTTATAATTATTGTATGGTGTGTTATTGAAAAGTTTTAGGTCTTAACCTTGCAAAATACTGTTAATAAAACTCAAATCACCAATTAAGTTCTTTTTATTTATACAAAGGAAATCGAAAAAAGAAAATAATAATAAAATTGCAGGATTAAGGAACTTAAAAGAGTTTCATTAACTAAATCATTTTGACACGTCAGAATTTAAAGGTATTTTTGTGAAATCAATAGTTAACAATTATTACCAACGTAACCATGAAATCCTTAAGAAACTTATTTTGCATTGAAAACCAGTGTTGCCAATTTAATTGATTCATGATTTAATTCAACAGAATTAAATTTATTTAATACGTTTTAGTTATTAAACACCATTTTAATATTAGAGTCGTAAAGCAGCTCTGGGTGAGTAAACACCCCTCTCGCGCCATCGTTGTTATCTCTTAAATGCGGTCAGGTTGTACTTCGTTTGCTCTCCTTCGAGAGTTTTGCGTTTCGCTCTTACGCATTAGTTAATCGCATAGCGGTATTCGTTTACCGTTGTTCGGGGTTCTACACATTTACCAGATGCAATCGCTTTTAACAGTATTATCACTAATGAAACCATTGAAAAACTTAAAGTTTTAACAAATGATTCAAGGACCCCTCCTTCCTTAATGCAGATATAGGTCGCGATTTGGAGTAACCTGAATCATCGTGTAATAACCTGGCAGTATATGTGCTGTTTGCACCACCATTTAAAATCAAAATCCTAAAAAAGTTAATATTAAAAAATCGGTCGGATATGACATTAATACCGACAATTATTCAAAACCTACCTAACGAGTCAATAATAGTGCTATCAATAATTTTCAAAGCAATTATACCAA
Source organism: Cochliomyia hominivorax (assembly GCA_004302925.2). Classification (NCBI taxonomy): domain Eukaryota; kingdom Metazoa; phylum Arthropoda; class Insecta; order Diptera; family Calliphoridae; genus Cochliomyia; species Cochliomyia hominivorax. The sequence continues at coordinate 58,700,947 of PYHX02000413.1, forward strand.
TGGGAATCTTTAAAAAAATAAAAATTTTCAAAGATTCCGAAACCTGGAAACGATTTATCCGAAACCTGGAAACGATTTATCAATATATCTCAACATACAGATCATATGGGGCTGTGGACTAACCTCTACTTGTACAAATTGTACGTGTTAATTGTATTTAACGACTTTATAACAGAGGAATTCTGTATAAAGGCTGATGTTCCTCAGGGAAGTGTTCTTTATATGCACACCAGACTTGCCCTTATGCCATGACCTGATACGGCTGTTCTCAGTACACATGATGACATTAACTTAGCATCTGGTACCATGGACATTTATTTCAGACGATTGGTCAATTAATCATCAGTCAAAATCAAGTCTTCAAAATAAACTTCTGTATAAAACCATTATTAATTTATGGTATCAATTTATGGGGAACGGCTAACAAACAAGTGTTGATAAGAGATGCGAGTGATATACAACAAGACTAAGGGCTCATACTAAACCGCTTGTCAGATGTCTAAAAAATTCTAATCCGGGGAAACTTGTTTAACAATTAATTTTTTCATAAAATTAAATAAATAAAATTTCACGTCCTGCTGTTATAAGAGGTTTGGCCCATTAGAGATTTCCGATGTGGATAGCTTATAAATATTGCTATATAATCAGGATACCTTTTTTTGGGAATTTTACCTTTCACATATCTTTCCTTTTTAAAAAATCTGAAGAAAAATATGTGAAAATTAACGAAATTCGATAGGGTCAGCGGATTTTGTTTCCCCTAATGTCCTCGAAAAATAGTTGATTCCAGTCCAGAAGCAAATAGTTGATTTTTAAGTTGGAAAATATTCCCAAAAGTTATTTCGAATTTTGTACAGAATTCAACCAATGTAAAACTTTGGAGGTCCACTTCCCGACCTCAGGACCAAAAAAAAAACTATATATATATATATATATATATATATATATATATATATATATATATATATATATATATATATATATATATATATATATATATATATATATATATATATATATATATATATATATATATATATATATATATATATATATATATATAGATCGTTTTGCTTTTTTACACAAACAACTTGTTTACAATAATACTCCTTTGTTTTTTTTTACAAATCAAATTTAATATTTTTAATATTTATTTTGCCATTTTCTATTTTCAACAACGTCAACTTCGTAAACTGATAACATAATTTTTTTTATTTTTATATTTTGTTCATTTGCTGACGTTTTATTTATTACATTGCAGGGTCTTTTAGCCCCCCATGAAGTGAATTGCTTTTATGCATTTTTTTCATCTTTATTTTTCAATGAAAATATAAAAATCCTCCTTGTATTTGAAGCCATTTCCCGTGTACACTAATGAACTTACACTCACACACATAAATATATTTCAACTGTTCATCACATTTTTTTGTTTTCGATTTATTTGTCACAATTCTGAATTTAACGATGAAATCTCATTTTTTCTATCTTCTGAAATGTGATGCAAGAAAATACGTTTCGATTGTCATTTCAATATTTATTCATTTAATAATTATGACTTGCAAAAGTGAACACAGTTTCACACACACAAAAATATATTTATATTTTCAAAATTTTTCAAAATATGTCAGACATGTACACACATTATTCGCACACGATTATTGTCAGTGAAGTGAATTGATTAAAAAAATTCATAATACAGAAAGTTCATCTGAAAGTATCACAAATATTAATTATATATAGATTAAATATAATAAAAACATCAAGTAATACACTGACTATGTAATAACCTACACCATGGAGCAGGTATAGAATATTACAGATCGACTATTGTAGACTCGTTTCTATAACTTACATTTGTTTAAAATTTAGTTAAAATATTTTTATATTCGAAGTTTAAGAGCCAAAACCCTATTTTGGAAAGACATTTTATGAGAGCTACCTGATATATTGAAAATTGGTATTGCCTTAGGCCCCCCAAAAAACATTTGCAACAATTTTCAACAAGATATCGCCATCATTGCGATCTGTAGACTCTTTACAACGTTACATGAAAAAAACAATTCGTAAAAACAGTTCGTAAAATCAGGAAATAATACTGAGTCGAACTGTATACTCGAAAAGGGTGGCATTCTAAATAGAAATTAATTGCAGGGGATAACACATCCCTTGTCCTTTTTTCTGATATATAGTGACGACCACCGTCATATTAAATATATCATATTTAGTTGTAAATGTTACCGTTCTTAAATTAAATCAAAATTTTAATCGATTTAATTATGTCCGCACATCTTTCAGTCTGCCCGTCTGCCTTTATTTAAATTCAGCAAAACTGGTTTTATGTTCGATATGAAGCTGCCCTTAGATTTGGTTAGGTTAAGTTAGTAAGAATATATATAAAAACATCCTGTCTATGATGGATCCATCTGCCGTTAGAACATCTATCAAAGCTTGCAAATCTCTGCGACACATTTTAAAGATGAAGTCTGTACGTCCAGGTTTTAGCCGTGAAAATAAGGTCCTTGTCACCCTACAGTCAGATCACTCACCGCACACATGATTCACTCAAGTCTGAATTCTCCAATTTCACTAAAGAAGAAACCTATAGGTAGGCTTGTCAACTCATTCTCATCCACGAGGAATATTCCCTTCCCTTACAAGCTCGTCCGCAATCTTGTTGTCATGAACATTGCAATGATCGGGTAAACTACACTGCACACAGTTAAGACACCAAAACGGTGCAACATTACCAAGCAAAAGATCTCAAAATTTCATGAGCTTTTCGTCTTTAAGGTACGATAAGTTCGGTAGATTTACCTTAAAAATGTTGATTGAAGAAAATTCCTAAGGTAATTTATATACCATCGTCTGGTAGCCTAGGTGCTGGAAGAGATTGGTTTTAAATCCATTTACAATTTATAGGAATTACATTGAACCAAATGTCGTGGGTAATATTAACGAAAATTGTTCGTAGAACTTTAAAAAGTGATTTTCTTAAATTTGAAGAATTTTCTTCAAATTGAAGAATTTTCTTCAAGTATACTAAAAAACATTAATAATAATGAATAAAATGACGTTAAAAAATTAACGAAAAATATGTTATATCAACAGATATATAGTAAAAACGGCACTAACGTAACGCAAACAAAATAACATACAAATTTATTAAATTCTACGTACTAAAATGAAATTAATGTGAATAAGATTTTTGTTACTTTAACTATTTTTTTCATCAAATAATTTTTTATGAATATGGAAATCTAAGGAGGAATATATTTTATGGACTATTTTAATTAATCTGATTGTAATTAATGGAAAATTTTGCTTAAATTCATGAAAATGCAAATGAAAATCAGCTGATCAACAAACATGTAAATAACTTTTCATAAGAAATATAAGCCGATCGACTCACCACGTTTTCTATACTATTTAATTATTATTATCAAAAACTGGCTTTTACCCGGTGCGCTTTGCAGCACAAAACTTCCCTTCAGTCCAAGATCTCGAAAGAAATTTTACAAATCACAAATCAACGTGTATTAAAAATGTAATTGAGACCAAATTCTTGTTGTAGTAGATCTATAGATATTCGATAATCAATATTTGCTTTGTATTGGTCGTATTCCTTTTCTTGGTACTTAATAGTCTAAAATTTCGAAAATTTTACTTAAATAAGTTATTACATCAATTTGAAGAATTTACGAAAATTAACGAAAATTTCTCGTTATTTAACTAAGTTTTCTTAAATTCTACACCCGTTTTCGTCTCATTTACTACCTTTTTTGGTTCAGTGTAGTATATATATGTATAATTATATTGTTCGGATCTTAATGAAAATATCCTCTTCCAAAATTTTGCATTCTCGCCATTAATTCAACGCCTTAATAAACTAATCACACTCATTAAATATTTTAGGGTAATAAAACGTGTTAATCTATTAAATTACAAAATTATTGTGATTTCTTTTGTTCGTAAATAATTCACAGACTTAATTGCAATCGAAATTGCAATTTTCCACTTTTTTTATTATTGTTGTTATTGTATAATAAAATTAAAATGCATAGAAACAAAATTTTCTGTAAATAAATAACAATTTTTTTGTTTTTATTATTTTTTAAATTGTTGTTGTGAGTTTTAAAAAGTTGTTATTAATTTCAGTTCAATTGAATGATTAATTTTCCCTTGATTTTGTTTACTTGCAAAATTAATTCGTATTTAAATTAATTCGTATTTGTAAAAATATTATTAAAATTAATTTGTTCTATAGATTTTTTATTAAATATTATTTATTATTTTTAATATTTTTAAATAAAAGTAATTAAAAATTTATTTATAAACGCTAAAAGTCTTATCTGATACTGTAGATATACACTGAATCAAAAAAGGTAGTAAATATAATGAAAAAGGTTGTAGAATTGAAGAAAACTAGATTAAATATCAGCCAACAACATTTATTCATCATAACGAACATTTTCATTAATTTTTCGTAAATTCTTCAAATTGACGAAAATTTTCTAATATGACTAATTGAATTCGTTAATAAAAATGGGATTAATTTTACTAAATATTGTTTGATTAATACGTTATTCAAATTAACAAAAATAAATTCTTTGTATTGATGAATATTATTCAATTTAACTACCATATTTAATTCAGTTAAATTAACGAAATTTAAGACTATTAAGTACTAAGGAATGGAGTATTCCCTATAGAAAGCGAATATCTAAAGAACTACTACAACTACTTCTTCTCTTTTAATAGGATGGATATGATCAGGGGAGAGGTAGCCCCATACAAAGCAAATTTACATTACTAATAACCTATTTAAATCGTATGATAATACAACACTAATGTTTAGGGCCAGGAACACACTTATATTTTTTGTAAAACGGAGTTTGCCAGGCCTGCTAGTTGTAAATAAAAATAAAATCTCAGAGAATTTTAAATATTTAAAATATTTTGTTTTCATATCCTCCACCTCCACAAGTGGTGAAGAGGGTATATTAACATTGTCATTCCGTATCTAAAACTCCTTAATGTTTATATATTCTTGCATCAAATCAAAATCAGAGTCGATTTAGCTTTGTCCTTCTGTCTGTTGTTGACACGCTCACTTCTACAATAATTGACAGAGCTCAATAAAATTTGGCCTGAGTATTTCTTATGATCCTAAGAAGTTTCCTATTTAAAACCATCAAAATCAGTTCAGTATATTATACACTATGTATGCTCAAAACATAATATATTTGCTTCACACGCAATTGCGGTGTAGGGTTTTGAAGATTCGCCATAGCCGAATTTTCTTTTTGTTTCTAAATTTCTTATTATCTTATATTTCAATTATTGGAATAATTTATATTGATTCCATTAATTGTAATACTTCCATGTAAACAACTTAATACCATTGGAAATGTATTTATTGCATATGATCGTATGATATAAAAATGTGTTTACAATTTTTAATTGTTGATATGCAATTCTGAATTTACACAAAAACATATATAGAAAACTGCATACCTCTCCACACTATAATATGAATCAGCGATGGAAATTTGAAATGATCATGCTTTTGTGATATTACAATAACAAATTGATTATCAGTAAACTTTGGGAAAAGTTAAAATTAATCTGTTCATTTTAACAAGAATAGTATATCCGGTTATGCCGAAAATTTAACACCCTAAACCATGATCAACTTGGAAATAATTGTGAAACATTTTAAAGCTTCCGCTTTTTGTAGTCAACACTAATTTGTTCTTAAAACAGTATTCATGTGCCCAATTTCGTTAGATTTCCCATATTAGTTATAGAGATATGCTATATGTTTCGTTTGCCAGGTGGATACTACTCCCTTATTGCTCTAATCGACAATTTTATAGTACGTTACATTTTTCATTGAAGACAACATCAGCGTGCATAATTTTTTGATATTTATATTAAGGAATATTGACAGAAAAGGCTGCTTCTATTTGTAAGACTTCATAAAATTCACACTTATTTTTGGTCTGACTTGGCATACTGTCACTGTGGTAAACAAGTCCTTGAGTGACACAAGAACAATAATGTGGTATTTGTACCAGGGGAGATAAATCCTGCAAACTACCCAATGCTCTGGCCAGAGGAGAGATATGGGACTCTTGTTAAAAAATTAAGAGCACAAAAGGGGTTGATTTTAAACAAAAACGGTTCAAAATTTCTTCACTAGTGATTCAAACTATAAAACTATTTCTTTTCGTTAATTGTAAGAACAATTTTAATCAATCGATCAATCAATTATTTAATCTAAAAACTGTAGGTTTAGTAGTTCCGATTTTACTAACATGTATGTATATTAAGAATTTTTCAATCTCACTTCTTATATGTGATAACCCAAACATGTAGGCATTTTTTATAATTACAATACCAGCTCTATGCAAAAAAATATTTGCTCTTTTGAAATTTTTACATATTTTTAAAAATCAGTACACTCCATGTGCCCTACTTCTGACCAATTTAAGACTTATAATCCTCTCCAAATTTCCATATTATTGTCTCTTTTTAACTGGCAACAATATTCCAAAATATTTAATAAACTTTTGTCTCTAAATAAATTAACCCAACGTGTAAATAATCGTTTTAAAAATGTTTGTACACACAAAGAACAAAGAATTTAAATTATCCATCCCTGGTGTTAGTATATTACTTTATTTTGTTGTAATAGATATTGGCGGTCAAATGGGGGCTTGTTATTCAACTGAAAAATAACAACAAAACAAAAAAAAAAAAAAAAAAAAAAAACAAAAACATTTGAAAATATTTAGAAGCATAACGTAACCACTAAATTAAATACTAACAATTTTGACAGCAATTCGCTTCAAAATTATAGTCGTTTTTTTCTTAAGAATTTTCCTCATAATATACACAAAAATATTTGTTAATACTGGTAATAGTTTTGTTTTCCATCCCTTTTCGAAAAATAGCATACATACGTATCAATAAATATTGAAAAACTGATGAGTCATGACGATTATTATGTCTACGATTTAACAATAAATCCAACAAAAACATTAACATGATCCACAAACAAAACAAAAAAACTAACAACATTACATGTCTGTAATATAAAAAGCACTTTTTACATAGAAAAAAGACACAAAACAAAAACAAAACATTTAACTTGTTTGTATTTCAAATGTCATTGTTCTTAATAGTAGTGGTAAGTAGTAGTTGTTGTTGTCAGTGGCCAACTTGTCACTAAATGAAAATTAACGAAAACAAAACCATTACAAAGCAAAAATATAGGCCATTAACATTAAAAGATCTTGTGTTTTGTTATTAGAAAAAAAAGAGTACCAATTTATATCTTTAAGAGAGCTTTAGAAACAAAGAGAATAAATGAGAACATTTGCTTGGAAATAAACAAAAACTAAACAGCTGATTTATGTTTAGTCATTGTTGTTACTCATGTGCCATATGTTTCAAACAAAAAAGAGTTGGGTATTTTTCCACTACACACAAAAAACATTAGACATCAACATTAAGAAAACAATACACACGAACCCATATAACCGTTCAATTTAATGTCTGATTGGCAAATATAGATTTTAAAGTTTATTAAAATCGGCAGACTCGTTTGTTTTCTCTTTAATACGGAAGATAGAAACTAAATTATGTACACACGTTCATAAAAGATACATAATAATAATGACACAACACGTGAACACATCATGCATTTGCAAACAACAATAAAATTATGCATAAAAAAACTGCATAAAGGGTGACGCAAAAATAGATTAGAAATGTTTTCTTTTCGACATAACTTAAGATTTAGTGAATTCCAAATGTCAATGAATGATGTATTTCACTTCACAGTATTATGGTTTTCATCTTGGAAGCATAAGGCTTACTCCTGCTCCAAAAGAACTACTCCTGTTTTGAAGAATGCAATCCATCACTAGTTGCTTTAATCAATTCGTTTATTCATATCTTTGACCTCTCTTGCATTATATGACTGATCGTTGTTATGGTGAAAGTTTGTAGGCACATACCTTTTTTATTTACGTGTTTTTTTTATTGAATCTGCCTCTCTTTTGAGGCTTTACTATATGTATGGAAATCTTACAAACTATAATTTAAATTTTAGTACTTTTACCACTTTTCCATCACCCGTGACACTTATATTAGCATATGGGTAAATCGTTCATTTGCAGGCGTTTCTCCAAAATTGGATACCATTACCATTAGAATTTTTTTAAAGTTTTTCTTCATCGTCAAAAAAAATTAATTGCCTGACCAAATTTCAAACGCGAAACACAATAAAAATCCTTCAGCACCACGAAAGTTAGGTTTAGGTCTTAATGGTATCGTAATGTATCAATTTTTTCTTATAAGTAAAAATGTAATGTAAAAATAACTTCGGAAACGAACCATTTGTGACAAACAAACTCAATTTTAATGGTTTTCATACGCTCTAATTTAAATAGTTTGAATGACTTTCCTCGGCTCTAATACCTATGGATCCCAAATTCGAAATACTATCAATCAAGGAGAAATAATGAATGATTCCCACTTAAAATGCAAGTTCTTCTAGATCTCTCAATGCTAACACCTTTGTAAACGCGAAATCATCGTTCAGTGGATAAAACGATTTCATATAAATATTTTACGAAGCACATGGAAAGCTGGACTTATACTTCACAAGTAAAGTAGACTTGAATTGACGAGCATACTGGAATTGGAGCTTAATAAGCAGCAGTTAAATACTTTTTTGTTGAATATTAGAAGAACATCATCCTTGCGATTGCCAAAGGAATACAAAATAGTTTTTAATAAATATGTTAATCTCTTCAGAATTTTTAAATATTTATTCAAGTGAAAAATCTTTAAAATCTATAAACGTTAACTGATCTTAAACAATATTTATTGGAGGATTCTTTTCTACGAGCACAAATATAGAAAATGTTTTTTTTTCAATTTACTCATGATCACATAAAACATCCGTTTAAATCTCTTGGTAATCAAAAAATTCCATATTAGAACCATATTAATATAAACTAAAGTAAACCAGAAATGCTTAGTTTTTTGCCTAGAATTTTTTGCCATAAATGAGCAATTGAAAAATCTAAGTTAATGATGATAATATCTTATTTAGATGAAATGCCAAACAAAATTTCTATTAGAAATTTGAAGATCTTACCCTCCATAAAAATATAAATGATTTCAATCGCCTTTGAAGAATAAAACTAAGATTTTAATAGTCAGATTTTAAATCAACTAGAAATAGTAAATAAAAAGAAAATGGCCGCAAAACTCAGCTAAACTTTTCCACTAATAATTAGAAAACTAAAAATGAAATAAAGAGTGAAAATATATTTTTATTTTAATATTAATATTATAAAATAAATATTATCAATACTAGAATCTTATTATTTACATTAAATTATATTAAATTAAACCCAAGTTAATTTCTTTAATTTTATTATTTGTTTCAAAATGGCTGGCCTGCCATTATTTTTAAAGGTAAAACAATGATTTCATTTTATTTAGAGTAAAACCCTTTTTATAAGAAAAATATTTATCGTAATAAGAATAAAACGTGTTCTCATTATAATATATATGATATTAGTATATATAAATTTTCTTTTTAAATTATTTATGGAATTATAGATGGGTGTGTTTGCTTGTATTTCTGTTCGTTCACAAAGACATGTGCTGTTTAAATACATAATGTCAGATAGAAAACATATATTTTGTAATATTTTGCAAACAAATTCAAGGTTACACAAAAGTGAAAAAATGCAATCGATCTGAATTGACCATATTGCACACTAGATCACATAGAAAAATATTATACGATATTTAAAATTTCCCCCCGCCATAAGCTGTGATGTAACTAATTTCTTAATTTTGGTTATTTTGTAGATTATTAACCTGTTTTGAATCTTTTGAATCTCTTTAAATTCTACCAAATCATTTGACGATCATTATTCCAGATCAGTAAAATAAAAACATAACGAATATAACCTCAAAGTTTTGAAAAAAATAAACATCAAAGTAGATTTTCTTTTTTCCATGAACTAATAAGTAGAGTTTGAATGACTTCGTTTTGACATGACCATTCAACACTTAAGATAATAAGTATCTAGTGTACAGACTGTACATAGCAAATATTTCAGCCTCAAATATATTCATCAGTAGGTCGATTAAAAAGGCATATTCCAAGATCCTCTGTAAAGACACCAACCCCTAAACAACAGCTCATTTTGCTTCCGAAAAAGATGCTCCTTTTCCATAGGTCTTTCAAAATTCAATTTTTAAAGGTCCTTCAAAGTATATTTAAGGGTTAACATAATACAAGTCCATAATCAGCCTCTAAAAGGCTTGTTCGAAGTGTACTGGTTATTAACAAGCTGGACTTTGTGACTTATACAGTTAATTTACTGTATAAAATACATTCCACCATTCTAAAGATCCAAAAGTAAGAATAACACTGTACATTTTTTTAAATTGAAACGATAATCACGTTCTAAACATCTTGCGACATGTTTAATAGACTACCGTAGCCTTGTTAACTCTGTGTTGAGTGTTTAGTTTTCATTATTAATAATGATAGTACTATTCCAGTTTCAATGAATTTGAGTCAGGACCTTAAGAACCTAAATGGAACTATGACATTAAAATATTTTAAACGATCCAGATTAATTTTATCTAAACCGATTGGTTCAAGTTAGGTCTATAACGTCCAAACTTTAAATTTAAACTCTTCTACACCTCTGCGATCTTCATATAAAAGACGATCACTGACTATCACTATCATTTTTATTTAAAATATCCAAATTGACAGTAAGACATAATATTGTTTACCGTCCATACCATTAAGTCTGTAAGAGATCAGTTCATGAAATTCTCTCAAAATACAATAAATGCAATTTATACTGATCATACGATAATGTTACTTAGTATACCTTTGATAGAGTTGCCATGACTTATAAAAATTCTCTCTCACTATAAGGAACAGAACAATAAAAAACTCTTAATTATCGATTAAAAAAGTTGAACTTGATGATATAAAAATTTTACAAAAATATGAATTATGAAATATGTTTTAGGAATTAATCATTTTAACTTCTTCTTAAAATGTATTAAACAGTCCAGTCGTTGGTTTTTAATTTGTCGGATGCTTATGAAATATTGATAAGAAAAGAATCACATTAAATGAACTGGATTTAAACTGGATCTATATAAATAATGGATTAAATATAATTCTGCACAAAAAATTGCAAGCCAAATTGAAAGCAAAATGAAAGAGTACAGTGGTCGTTGGGTTTTGGAGAAATCAGTATATGTTTATTGCTTTGTCACAGCGCCGTTTATAAACAAAAATAATAATTTTACAAACGGAGAAAACTTGATAACAAAGCATAAAATGAAATAGAAAAAACTATTCTCTCAGGCGATACAATAACAATGACAGACAAGTGGTCAAATAAATAGAAACAGTGTTGCAAACGCTTTCAATATTTGTTTAAGGCTACAGCAATATGTTTCGTTCAAAAATACGGCTAATTTTAGATCCTGAAAAAATGTCTAATCGAAAATTAATAAATATTACGATTAAATTATCCTACTTAATAGTATTGTGGAATCACTCTAGTTATGTCAACAACTGTCTAAATTTAAACGGGATCAACATTTTATTTAAATCGATTAAGACATTTAGAAATTTACGATTTTTTTAATATACTTAATATATAAAAATTGTGTTAATCGTTCAGATTTAAATTTGTCATTAAAGAGTACCTTTTACAACAGGTACAAAAATCAGGTAAACGAAATTACAACCATTAAAGTTATATTGAGAATACAAGTAACACAAGTCTGTCTATTTTTACATAAATCCCTAGATTATTTTTGGTTTTAAATTCATCATTAAGGCATCAACTTAAATGAGAGATTTGCATACAAATTAAGGTTCGCAAGAATAGAATTCTATTAAGTATTTGTTTTAATATAAATAAGTACAATTACGGATATACGTACATTTAGTACGCCTAAAATTCAAAATGAAATTCATTAATCGATGAGTAATGGAATCATATATGTATATGTGAATTCTATAGTAATAGAATTCACAAATACATATATGATACCTCGGAGAAATGTTTTTAAGGAATAAACGGCGGAATTTCGGTAATTATGAATCTTTGTACCATTTTGGTTTAAATCAATCTGCCGATTGTCGAAATAAATAGCAATCTATCGTGAGAGATGGTGTGAAAACGTGTAATCCGTGAAAACTAACTTTCGCCAATGAAACACAATTGTAGACTTTGCTAATTTAAATTTAATATGTTTGTTTGGCTCTGATGGAATGATCCTGTTTACATATTTCCTAGTCAAATCAAGTTAAATATCAATTATTGTTGTAACAGAAACTGTAGGCGGTTTTATCAATCCTTTTTGGTTTTGGTTTAGCTCTAGGACATCTGGATGAATCCGCTGATCTTTGTAAAAGAAAAATGCCTTATACAGATTTGGAACTTCACGTTATATGAATAACTAATAGACATTATGATTCTCCACGCCGAGTTGTACCAGAATTACTGTTGCAAATCACAAAATTTTTTTTATTATTTGCAATGGGAAGTTAACCAAACCAAGTTCACGTGATACTTTAAAACCACAAATTCGTGGCGTCCCTGTAAATCTCATTCAAAGCTGACATTTACGAGTTTAGGCCCTAAGGAGGAACGAAGAGCTAAATATTACATTGTGTTTCTTACCCCATAGCATTTCATTTCCTATCGACGACTGCGTTTTTGATAGTGGTGTAGAGTAACCAATATGTTGAAAATAAAATAATATTAGAGTTTAGTTTCGCAATCTCTGAAAATTTATTACAAAAGATCATAAGAAAAAAGAATTTTCCATATATGAAATCATGTAATAGTCAATAGATCCAATTATTAAAGACTTGATGATTTAACAAGATCTAAACGGCCCTTTATTTAACAACGAATAATTAACTAACAGGTACATTGAATGAATGATAGACATCTGATAATCCCGAATTAAAACCGCTCTACTATATTTTACAACATTCTTCTTAATATAACATTTAGTACCTGAAAGTCCTTAATGTTATATTATTGAAGAAACGCTGGATACCAACTTTTGAAAGTCCGTTATCCCTATATTTATTTAATAGAAAATTTGATTGATACTTTTCCGACAGTCAAATCTAATTTTAGCAGATGAATTAGTTGGAAGAATCTTTATAATCCGCCAAAATAATACTCAATTTCAAATTGATTACCAATTTTCATTTATTAGCGCTTTTTAAACGCAGATTAGACATTGCTGCCAGTGAAAACAAGTGAGCTGTTTTGTTGTTTATTTTGAAAACACAAAGTTTGTTGTGTTACTACGCGCGATCAGCAGGCCAACAGGCGGCAGGCGGTAGACAACGTATAATCATTAAATGAGTGTCGATTTTCTACAAATGTTGTTCTTATTTATTTTGTTTTCTTTTGTTGTTATTGGATTTATTGAAAGTAAAACAAAATAAATAAAACATTCACTCTCATCGTACTATTGGAAAAAAACCGAGTTGGTATTGTGAGTATATAAAAGAGTTTTCCCATACAAAAATTACAGCAAATAAAATCAGTTACAAATTGTTAGTCTGGCGGTCAACAACGTTGTTTTTTAATTATAAAAAATATATATTTTACTATTTTATTCGAGAAGGAACTGATTGAAATTAAAAGCAGAATAAAAACAATAAAGTGCAAAAATTTTATAACAGAAAAAGAAAAAATACAAAATTATCACGAGAAATCTCTTGAATATAAAAGTAGTAAAGTGAACAGATAATCAGAAAATTAATTTATAAATTTTAATACAACATTTAAATAAAAGAAAATAAATTTTAATAAAAAAACGTGTTTTATCTAAATTAATTGTTGGATCACACCATAAACGGGGGAGATCGTATTTTTTTGTTGTTTTAATCACCAAATAAAAGAAGAAAGCAAGAAAGAAAAGAAATTTATCTTCATCATGAATTCTACAATTGGATTAAGTCTTGGACGTACGGCTGCAAATGGTTGTGCGTCAGCAGCCATAAATGGAGCCGCTACATGTCATGCTGTAGCTGCCGCTACACTTAACGTCAGTAATCTACACACAATGGACACTACCCAATCACAGAATAAATGCAAAAACACCGAATTGGCCGCCAAGATTATAAAACAATCGCACATTGTGTGTTTTGATGTGGACTCTACCGTTATCCAAGAAGAAGGTATCGATGAATTGGCTGATTTTTGTGGCAAAGGCTCAGAAGTTGCACGTGTTACTAAAGAGGCTATGGGTGGTTCTATGACATTTCAAGACGCTCTCAAAATTCGCCTCGATATCATAAGACCAACCCAACAACAAATTAAGGATTTTGTTAAATTACGTCCTAGCACTTTGACTCGTAATGTCAAGCGTTTTGTAGAACAACTAAAGGCTGAAGGTAAACAAGTCTATTTAATTTCTGGTGGTTTCGATTGTCTCATAGAACCAGTTGCCAATGAATTGTCTATACCACTTTCTCATCTTTATGCCAATAAATTATTCTTTGACTATAAAGGTGAGTATGCTGCATTTGATGTAGAGCAGCCTACATCGAAATCAGGCGGTAAAGCCGAAGCCATCGCTCACATACGTAAACAATATGAAGCTAATACCTTGATAACAATGATCGGTGATGGTGCTACCGATCTTGAAGCAGTACCTCCTGCTAACTATTTCATTGGTTTCGGTGGTAATATTGTGCGTCCTGAAGTGCAAAAGCGTGCTCAGTATTATGTAACGGATTTCGATCAATTAATGCATTAATTTTCAACAAATGAATTTAGTAAAGTTAATAAGAAAAAGTATTTAATATAATAATTATGATGATACCTGTGTTTGTAATAGCATTTTTCATTAATTGTATGTAAGTTTAGAATACGAACAAAATGTAAATAAGAATTATTAGTTTAAATTATTTGATTATGTTAAATGTAATACAAATATAAGTTAAGAATACAGTTGAGAAGATAATAAATTTCTTAATATTAATTCTGTAATAAAAAAATGTTAAGTAAACATTTACTGTTCTTTTCATTTGATAATGATGATGACTTCGCAAAAAACTGTTAAAATGACTTTGTTATAATGTTAATAATAGTTTGAAAGAGAAACAACTGTTCTCTTAAAAAATTCTCTTCAAAACGAAAACACTCTTGATATTACTCTCTTCAGTTGGAAAAAAGTGATAACAATGTAGCTGTTTCAAAATCGTTTATAAGGAAAAATTTATTTCATAAGAAAAAATTCTGAACATACTATTTGAGAACCTACAATGAGAACTCCAAAAGCTACATTTTATAGTTAATGAAAGAGAAAACTCTTTCCGTTAAGTTTTACAAATAATTTTTAAGGAATATGGAAAAGCCAAAGGTACGTGCGATCACAGAATGCTTGATCTGTGTTAAATTATTATTTTTTTTTTTTCAAAATAAATACCTAATGATATAAACCTTTTTTACTTAAAGCTTTTTGGAAAACATCTTTAAGATCTAAGATAATGATCGTACGGTTCTGGATTGCAAAAGAAAGGATTCTGAAAATACTTGCGTAACAAGACTAGTGAATCTTTGAATAAACTTCGCAAATGGAGCACACTCATTCTATTAGGACGTAAAACATTATTTTTGAAGCGCTATTCATCATATTGTAATAGCGCTCCTTTGGGGAAATATGAAAAAGTTGGAATATTTTAAAAATTAGCCAAACGTTTTTATAAAATTGTTCAACATAGTCGAGTCAAATGTCACCGATCACGTCGCGTAAATTATACTTTCTTCAGTATGATAATGATATAAAAAGGTGCCTCTTATATTAGAATCATAGCTCTGGTTTAGTTCCAGGACACCTGGACTTATTGAAGAACAAATTTTGGATGTCACGTATTATGCGTGACTAAAGTTCTTTTTTTATACCGGGTAGTGCTAGAACTACCATTGTAAAACGAGATAGATTCTTATTATTTTCAGCAAGGGATGGTGGGTCAAATTTTATATTTCCGGAATTTGTGGCGTCCCTGTATACACCATTCAAAGCTGTCACGTACGAGTCTCAAATAAAGGATCTTCCACACATAAAATCTTTTAAAAATTTATGCATCTTTTTGTTAGAAAGAAATGGGACTTGATGATTTAAAGAGGACTCAAATGACTCTTATCCAGAACAGTATAATTTACTAACATCCATAATGTCATCCATCAATCCCGAATTGAAACCGTTTTAGTACTACAACTACATATTGAAGTCAGCTTAAAAATTTATATTTACTGGATGCATAAGTGTTCCTATTATATATTTTCTGATACGATTTAGCTATGTCCATCTCTCCTTCTGTCTGTTTTTTGGTACCTTCACATCCACAATAATTGACAGATCTTAATGAAATTTGCCCTAAGTATTTATTATTCTCATAACAAGTTTCCTATTTGAAAATGTTGAGTAGATACAAGTTGTAGACCGATATCTGAGACTACATCCAAAACTGAAAATCAGAACATCGATTATGATTAAATGTCTTATTCAATTTTCATGAAATATCACACCTTTAAATTTTGATAGAACTGCAGGTGGGCGTAATCGAAACGTTTAACAAAACAAATGACAACAAAATATTAAAACTCAAAAATTTTTGATATGGTACATGGAGATAAAGGAAATTTTTAATACTATAAATCTCAAAAATTGTTAATGACATTTAGATAAATTAATAATAGCAAAATATTATAGACTATTTAATTTTCGGAAAGGGCACGGGGCAATGGTATCGGAATTTTTAATAAGTTATTTCAATTATATCTAAACTGATCGTGACCGAGAATATTAAATCTTCGACATGACCAAAAATGACATTCTTACTGCTTTTTAATGAGAATACATTTAAACATTCTAAATTGTCTTTTATTATTTCCATTACTGTATATTAGTATTTATTTTCAGTTCTTTAACGATCAAATTTCGTTGAGTGTAACTATAAATGCTTGTACTTAAAACCGTTATTTTAATAACAGCAGATAATTTCACACGATTAACATCAAAAGAAATTATTAAAACAAAATCTCGAAATCTTATTAAACCATGAAAAAAATGTAATAGAATTTTAACTATTTTATTTTTTAGAAAATTTCCCCCCAAAATAGTGGAAGAAATTTCTGAAAACAGAAATTAAGTACTTAAATATACAAACAGAAAATTGTTACACTTTCTAAATACATCAAAAAGGCACTCACACACACACACATACAAACAATTATTAAGTTCTTATTTTTTTAAATAAAAAAATATATACTTTTTTCCTTACATAAAAATCAGATGCAAAAGAAAAAGACAGAAAAATATATATAAACAATTATCGTACAAACAAGTACAAGATACTAAACAACAGTTTAGAGAAAATTAAAATTTACCTCGAAACCATTCTCTTAATTAAGATCAAAGTTAAAAACCAACAACATTTGAAATGTTATAAAAAAACAAGTAAAAATGTTATAGTCGATCAAATCCGACTATGTTATAGCCTACATCACATTGTTAGTTGTAAATGACAGCTACGTAAAATATATGAACGACCATCGTACAATTTGTTTTTTTATTTATGATTAAGTGTGAAGTGCATTATTGTTTTATTAACATTTATGCAAAATTTAAGCGTTTGAAAAGTATTTTCACAAAAGGGTTATATTGGAGCTAGAAGAAATGATGGGCCGACCCTCGTTTAATTTCAATCATCCATTAGATTTTATTTCTCTTAATTTGACCAGTTGTTATTACTACGCCAACGTATATGTGAGATTTATGTCCTTCAAAGTGATATTTAGTAGGGGGCTTGTATGTGACCCATGGCCGAACCTTGCATAATTTGGCACAACGATTTTGAATATTATAAGTCTTGTTTTTCTTGAAGTTCATTGAAATTGCTTTATATTTAGGACTTTTATGACCTTAAAACCATTTTTATGGAATCTATCTGAAATATTGGACCGAAAATGACAAATTTCAATAGGTTTCGTCTCTAGTAAAAAAAACAACATGTACCAAACTTTATCAAAAATCAAACGGTTTACTTTAAAGTGGGTGTAACACAAAATTTTCTGTATGTTACAAACATCAGCATAAACCGACGGTGGTGTAGGGTATAAAAATAATATAGAAAGAAATAAACGCCAACATTATTTTATTTTTTTTTTGTTTTTCTATTTAAAATCGTTACCATTTTTGTAAATGTGGAAAAGCTCTGCTAAGTGTTTGTGCCAGTGAGCGTGAATGTTAAGAACAAAGTGTTGGCGTTCAGTTGTATCTGCTTTCAATGTAGTCTATCTTTGGTAGGAGAATATTTCTACAACAAAATAAGAAAACAGAAACATCAATAGATGGAGAAAAATCGTATAAACCCATAAGGTATATAAGAGAGAAACTAAAAAAGGTTCTAAACAAGTGTTGAATGTCATTTAAAAACAAAACATTGTTTACATACATAAGTATGAGTATAAAGTTTGATCTTGCAAAAACTCCCACACACACACGCATGCATACAAAGATAAATAGAAAAAAGTAAACTAACTATTATGGGAGAGTACACACAAACATTTAACGGTGGTGAGTCAATGACGCCAACGTCTAATAAACGTCACTATAACACATTCAAAACAAAGGTCGACGTGTGCCAGTCTAGAACTATCGTTATTATCTTTTGAATTATTAAACGATTGCCCTACACGAAAGATTGCGTTATTAAATTTTTAATGTTATTTATTGAAATGTTTAATAAGATATGATGCTCTTCCATCAGTGTAGCTTTATAGCTTTTAGGAGTTTGGATTCCATATTTTATAAAAGCTCTATTCAAGATCATGAGATGGTAAATAAATGTAGAAATTGAATGAAATTTAGGGAGCCTGCTAAAAAAGCTGTATATCCGAGGTACTTCATTTTGATCTCCTATAATTCCACCCATGAAGCTCCTATGGATGCCAAGCTGTCCTTCTGTGCATTGTTTGGCAACACAATTGAGTAACACGTTAAGATTGTTGAAATCTTTTTGATCATCATACTCGATCAAGAGTTGCATTAATATATATTAATCTGGTCAGTTAAAAATGTGAAAATGTCGTAATGTTTTGCAAAATCACTACCTGTTCAAGCATCGTTCAAAAATATGATACCTTCTTAGATTGTGGTATAGATGATTTATACTCTACTTCAACCAGAAGGCAATATTTTGATCCAAACTCTTCAAATGGAATGTCTTCAATGACATGACTAGTCCCACAGCAGTATAATTGACTTAACGGCAAACTAATTAGTACGATCATACATCAGCTTTCGTCTTACAAGTTTGACAGTGTACCTCAAAATGGCGAGGGCCATTGTCATATTTACAACTTTTGTAGCAGTGATTAAAGGAAAATTTAAAGGGAGATCACCGTGTTTAGGGTATACAGTTTGTGTTCCGAATTCCCAAAATTTGATCTTGTTTGATTAGAGAAGAACAGAAGGTCTGCAAAATGAAAGCATTTCGTCGATTAGAATATTCCCCTCCTAGCAACCGAGTAAAAAGTCATTTTTATGCGAATAAATTCTGAATTGAACTTAATAGGCTTAAGCATATTGTACTAAAGAGGGCTGATAAATTCATAAGATAATTATTCGAAAATATATTTCAACAGTGTCATTAACAAAAAACCTTTAAATTAAAGAATTTTGGACCATATAAATAATTGTTATTTTAGATTTAGAAGTTCTGTTCGAAATAGGTTCGGAATTATCAGAAAAGATTTAAAAATTTATATTAAAATATTTTTTAAGCGTCTTGTTTAAAAACCGCTGTTTCAATTAATTTTCTTTAGGAAAAAACTGAAAAACTCAATGGATCTTTTAAACCCTATTCCCGCTTGGAGGTACTATTTGTGGTGATTTGAGAAGTTAAAATTACTAATGATCGCGCTGCCTATATACAATTCGTACACAGCTATCAAATCAATAATCGTTCTCTAAACAAATATCATAAGGGAAAAAGACTCGCAAAACGTTTTTAAGCTAAAGCACCAGGGGTGCAAATTTTTAAAGAAGAACTCCCTGACATATTTAAATTGAACTGGCTTCTGCGTAGTTCCCAATAATATTCGCCTTCACCGTTTGTCAATTTAATATCGCTTCGCTTACAAATAATTTAACAAATAATTCGTTAAACGTTATAATTTTGTATGAGTGTAAAAAAAAACGAAAAAGATTTACTTTTATGGTTGCAAAATATTTTATTGAGATTATTTTTGTTTTTAGTTTTAGTTAAAGGGAGATTAGTCATATTAAACGGTAGTTAATTTGTTAACACATTTGTATCTCTTTTTGGTTGTAGATAATTTATGAAAAGTATAAGTTTAAGATCAATTAAAATGACAATTGTTTTTATAAGTCTAAATAAAGAAAATTGTTATTATTGCGACAGGTAACTCCATTAAGTATTCCGTTGGAATTACTTGGTTATAGATATACATAACTTTATTTAAAATACTTGTATCTCAATATGGAAATGTTTTGTCCAAAAAAATAATAAAAACGATTTTTTTTACAAAAAAGTACAAATTGTTCGATAAAACCAAATATGAAGAAATCCATGTCTGAGTTCTCATCTTTAAAGTCTATTTACAGAATATGTCTATTTATAATGATGACTAAATTAATTAATTTTGAAGACATTTAAAGTGTCAAATTTGAAATGAATTTAAACTTAGATTAAATTATTTAGTTAATAAAGATATATATCAATATATTTCAGCACAAATAGATTATATAGATCGGTCCAATATTTCACTTAATCCTAATACAGAAATCTCACTAAAATTAAGATTAATATCATGGAATGTTTAAGAAGATATAAATTTAATTTATTCGCAAATCTGGGTGTCAAATTAAAAAGATAAACGCGGACATTCTATAGGGTAGTATTTAGGACTCTACCTAATTTATACATCTAATTGACCAACATGTAAAAATCTAATTATATTAACATTTGCAAAATGACACGCCTGTACTCAGTTCCAATCATCATTAACAACCGCCTAAGAACTGTTTTACAGGACAAAACGTTGGACTGGTAGGACTAGGGGAAGGGCACCCCCAATATAAAGCAAATATTGATTATCGAATATCAAATCAACTATACAGCGAAAGTCCCAAAATTTTGCCATAACTGGGAAAAATATAAAATTTATAGGATCAGGGGGAGAGGTTGCAACATACTATTTCAGAAAATGTTAAACACATTTAAATAATATAAAGACTGATTTAAGACCTCTTGAACTGTACTGCGTTATTTCGTTTCCTCAAGAAGTTTTGGAGAATATTTTCAATGTGTTTTTTAAAGATGCCTAGTTAAGCTATTTAAAAGACTTAAAACTCCTAAAATTATTACAATTTTATCCTTTTCGGAAAAACAATTAAGAAATAAGTCATTTCACAATTTTTTGGACGAATGCGAAAAGTAAATTTGTCGATTTTCTTTCATCAAATTTGACGATTTGGATCCAATCATATTCTTATAGTAATGGATGGGTAGGACAGCGAAAGATTACGGATTTTGCTATAATAATAATAATAATAATAATAATTATTATAATAATAATAATTATTATTATTATTATTATTATTATTATTATTATTATAACAAATAGAATAAAAAATGACTTCCTTGTTTCATAAAGTGTTAAATAAACATCTTGACCAATATTATTTCAAATGAGATTAAATTTATATTAAAAATTCTCTAACATTATTCATCCAACTAAATATTTGTTTGATGTTTAAAAAAACTCTCTTCCACATTAAAAACAAACAACAAAGAACTCAAAACCAATTATTTAAGTTGTGAAGGTCTTCTCAATCAACTTGTTGTAAACAAAAGTAGTTGTTTCACGATTATCGAATTCCCAAGTTACTGCAAAACAAAACAAGTCTCGATAATACAATTTTGAATAAGTGAAATACAAATTTTACTTTATATCCAAAAAAGCCAAAACAAATAAAAAAATACTACAACATTTTTAACAAAAAATACACAGAAACCAAGCAAATTTACTCGAAATTTCACAATACTGAGATATTACCAACGAACAGTGTTGCCAATTCTTGAGGAGCACAAGTGACTAAATATTTATTAGTGACTTAAAAATGGCTAAAAATATATTGAAAAATTAACATAAAATTTTGAGTAAAAACAAAAGAAATGAATTTATTTAAACCTCTGTATCTGAAGTGATTTCATGTGATTTTTTACTGACATTTTTCCTATAAATTCCATTTTTTGAACCTCGATTATATTATTTACACCTCTAATTTGAGGTCTTAACTTGCTATTGAAGTTATAACAATAACTCATATTAAACTGCATATCTTTACAACATTCGTGTCTACTGGACTACTACTTAAATCGAGCTATTTAAACAAAAAATGCTGTTATTTTTCATCATTAATAGATTCATATTTTTAAACACGTAAGAATGCTATATTCGATTATGCCGAATTTTCAAATCCCTTCACCACAAATAAGTATGAAGTAAATACATTATGTTTCATACATGCAGTTTAAGTACATACAAACAAACTTATCCATTTGCAAGAAACCTTTATGAGCCATAATGGCTATAACTTTTTTCTACTGAACCGATTTTGATCATTAGTTTTGTAATAGTTTAGGTACATATAGCTTAATCTAACTGCAAATTTTCATTCCAATTTGTCAATTTATAATTGAAAATTCTATGGATAATCTCTTGAATTTAGAGGCTTTCCTAGATATCGGTCTATATTGTTTGATATACTTACCCGATTTTACAGGTTTTTAAATAGGAAACTTCTCAGAACAATAACAAATACCCAGGCCAAATTTCATTGAACTTTGGTCAATTATTGTGGATGTGAGAGTGCCAACAACAGCAGAAGGTCATTCCTAAATCGACTCAGATATTTAAGAATAAATATACATTATGGGGACTTCGATTATTCCTTCTTAATACACCCTGTTCACTACTTGTGATGATGAAGGGTATACAAACAAAATTATCTATAAACACAGATTCGTCAAATATAATCGAATCTATTAGTCTTTATCAATTTCCTGAAGAATACAAGCTCTATGGCATTTTTTGGTTTTCAAAAATTCTGAAAACGGGCTTTTGAATGGATTATTATCTTGCTTTTAAGAAAAATATGTTATTCTTAATTTATTTAAAGAAATTTCTTATAGAAACTGATTTACCATTATTTACATACACTTTTAATCAAATTTGATGAGATAATTCTTTTTAAGTGCTTTAAGGACACTTGGATGTGCCCAATTAGCCATTATAGAAACACCTAAGTGATATTTAAAATGACTAAAAAATATTTAATAGCAAAATCAATTTTTAGTGGCTAAACGAAATTGAAAATGGCTAAATTGGCAACACTGCCAACGAACTAACGAATGAATTAATGAATGAGTAAGTGACGTAGGTACTAAACTAAATAAAACAAAAATGATGATGAGATCACCGAAAAAAATCACTCAAAAAAGAAAGAATAAATAAATCATCGTAGCATTTATGTTTTTAGGAAGATAAAATACAGAAGAAAAAATTCTGAGCAAATATTTACCACACCAAAAAAGGTCATTAATTTGTAAATAAATTAATTGGAGAATAAACTATTTATAATTTAATTTAGTTTAATTTCAGCAAGTTTTTTTTCAAAGAAAGTTTTGCTACTTTTAAAGGACATAGAAACATGATTAATAAATATTAAGTCTTAACAAAAATTATTACAAAAAACCTAATTAGTTTTAATATTAAATATCAAGAATTGCTCAGCAGTTGTAAATAAAATAAAAATTTAAATAAATATGAATGTGATCATACAGTTAGATATCAATCCAATTACTGTGCTTAATTTCAATTCATCAAAAAAATAAACCCTTATTTCAACTGTTCTAGCAGAATTCTGCAATAAATGTTAGTTGCTTTCATATCTTGTGAAGTATATTATAAAAGTCTTTAAATCATTTCAATCCAATTCATACCAAAAATTCAAGGGAAATTATTGAAAATTACAAATAAAATTATTCCTCGATTTGTTTTTTAAGTAAAATGTTTAATGAAATATGTTTAATGCAATGCAAGGGCTTCCCACAGCTAATCAATCTATATTGCACTAACTGAAAAATCTGATCATCATATGGATCAAAGAATCAAAGAAGGATCGAGATTTGAACGCGTCTGATAACCGTGAATAAATCAAGCCTCATTTAGTTATTTTCTACAGGAAGATAATAGTTGATGCTTTGGGTAAATCTCACCATAAATGAACAAGAAAAAAATCCACAAGGGTAAACTAGAGATAATAGAACATCTGCTTTTTGTCACTCTCCAGCTTATATAGATGAGGAGACAGTCTTGAAGTATTTTTAAACTTATTCGTAAGACACAATGGCTAACAGATCCACAAAATCAGTGGTGTGTAAGCTTCTTTTTTGCTATTTTTAAAACATTCTGTCATTTTACAAGAGGATTGGAGTCTGCTCTTTCTGCCTTGCAACGAAGAGCTAACAATGGATATCAATTGTTGCCATAAAAGTGTTGTATAGGCTTTTTTCAAAATTATTCCATTTTGATCTTCAACTAAAACATTCTTAGTTAACCCATCTTAATTAAGTTTTGCACATAAATCGATTTTTGGATACTTAACCAGAAACTATTAAGATTATTTTATTGCTCTTAAATCCTGTAATCCGCAAAAATTTTTCGAAAATTTCTAAAAATGTTTTTTTCACATTTTTAAATATCTTTCTAACCGATATCGAGGAGCAAACTTTTCTATTACTAAAGATTTAAGAATATTTAAGGCTTTGAAAAAAACATAAGCTTCGTAAAATTTCAGATTTGCGACTAAAGGAATTAAGCCAGAAATGAGAGTATTGTAAAAAAATAGGTTGAATTTGAGAAACTCTAATTGTCTCAAAATTTAAGTTTTTGAAACTTTGTTACATTACACAAAATCCTATAAAGTAACATTTCAGAAAAGTATAAATACGGTATAAGTTACTTAAGAAAAATTCTATTGTGTAACTAATTTTTTGGAAAAAAATCGACAAAAAATCAAATCTTTTCCAATTCAGATTTAAGGCTTATAACTTTTAAATATATGAGGATATTTCCAAAACTTTTTCTTTATAAAATTTTTTCACAAGTTCTTAATAAAATAAAAAATATTTGACAAAAATCGAATAAATTTTGGACCCGTAAGAGCATAAAAACTTCGCCAAGATCGGTCAAAATTTAAAATTTTTAGTTTTTGAAGCTAAATGTCTCTTAAACTAAAAAAGATTGCCTATCCGTATAAAAATTTTTAAAATTGGTTCAGATATAAGGAATCTGGAACGTTTTAAATATTTTTATGACTCGAGGTAACCAACTTTATGACCCTGTGGTCCATAAATTTTCGAACTTAATACTTTAACTAGCCTACACTTCTACTGCCACTATGTGATATGACCGAACTAGCCGTTCGATTTATTTCCATTTCATTTTACATTTGAAACACTGTGCAAATATTATTCTGAAATGTTTAGCGAAATAAGTTTCTAAAAATTATTGTTCTTAAACTTACCTTTTTCAATATTTATATTTCTCAATCAAATGTTAAAGCAAATTTAATGCCTTTTAGTTTCTTCCTTTCCAGATTTTCTTTTTAAGGATTAAAATGTCTGTTACAAAACAATTTGAATTACTGTTAATTTTAACAGTTCAAAAATATTCTGTAAAATGTACCAAATAAACGATGTTAAATGAAAATGATGTTAACAGGGTGGGTGGCTGTAGTTTTTACAACAACAAATCAAAAAATGCAAACAAACAGAAAAAAGCACAAGAGATGAAAAATAAGATGAAAATTTTTATAGTTTATTTAATGCACAGAGAGGGTAGTTGAACTTTTATCGATTTGAGAAGGAATTGAATTTTTCGGTATAATTTAGTTGGTATAACAACATATAAACAGTCAAAATATAAGTAATTTTTTTTCTTTTGCAATTATTGTAATTATAAATTTTCAAACAAAAAAAAAAAAAAAATTAATTTAAAAAAGAAAAAATATTTAAAAATATTGTTCGAATACAGGGTGTTTGAAAAGTATATTTTTACACAAAAAAATATTTTTACACTTGAAAGAATTAATTTGTTATATTTTTCTAATTAGAAAAATGTTATAAATATTATAACTGAAAATCCTTTCAAGCGTAAAATATTTAATTTTTTTCTTCATTATTTGTTTATTATTATTTTTATTATTATTTTTCTTATGCCCACATTCACTCACAAGCTTTTAAGATTTTTATTTGATGTTAAATTTTTTTATTTAATTCTTTCTTTTATTTTGTTATTTATTTTGTTTTATTATATTTCTTTGTTAAAAATAGCGGAGCTTAAAATTGTGACAACACCCGGAACGTTTGGTTAGCACGTAACAACTAAATTGTATATTGAGCGTACTCGTGCGCATTTGCTATTAAAAATATATCTAAATTGTATTTCAGTTTGGCCAATAAAACCAACTACAACTACTGGCTTTCTGAGACAGTTGTTGTAGCAGATTTTTTAATTTTTTTGTTTTTTGTTTCATATCTTTTATTTTTATTTTGTTACGATATTCAACAATGATGCATGCTCCCACCGGTAAATGTATTGTTTGGTTTTTATGAACCCTACATAATTTTAGGGAAGCATATTGTTTTTATTATTTCATTTGAAAAAAATAAAGTGTCATTTAGTAAATAAAAATTACATACAAAGTTTTCCAGTCTTTAAAGAAAGCGATGAAGCTCAAAAAATTCCTTACTTACATATATGTTAATCAAAACGAAACCACTAATTAATCTTATAGTTTAAATTTTTTGATTGATATAATTATTACAATTCTTTTTTAACAAGATTCCAATATCTCCCCACTGACCTTAGCTCCAGACAGTTTGCAGGATTTGCCTCTGTTGGTACAAATATCACGTTAATTTTCTTATATCTCTCAATGCCAAAAAAGCCAGAAATAAATGGACACATTATGAAGTATTATGAATGAAAGCAGCTTTTTGAATACACTCCTTGACCAGGATATTGCTTACGTTTCGTCATCCATTATGCAGCAAATTGACTCCAGTTTCCTATTTCTGCTTTTGGCCCCAAATTTCTAAGCTGCATTTCTGTCAAGAACTTTGTGATCCTTATATCTTTTTAAATTATAAGTTAGATGACCTATTGAAAATGTTTTCTATTTTTTCGGCTTTAAAAATATGTGGATTATAACCATTCCTTCTTCTTTAACCAATCAAGGAACGACTTTTTGTTGAAAATATTTAATAATTTTAGTGCTCAGTGTTGCTTTAAAAACATGCAACGCTCAAAAAGTTCCTGAAAGGATCTCTGCTAAAAATTTAAAGACCAAAAAGAGAGAGCAGAAATTGAAGTCAAGCTTTCTAAAAAAATATTCTTGCTGCATAATAGATTACGAAACGAATGCATAGCAGATTTTTCGAAACTTCCAGGTCTAGAATTTCATGTTAAAGATGAAGTCAAAATTTCCCAAGAAATTCTTGGTATGACAAGCAATGTGCAGTTGCAAAGAACCAATCATTTCTTACAACGGACACTATAAATGCCGAAATTTACATCTAGGTATGTTTACAAAAAACGCTGGTTCCACTCAAAATGTGGCTTCTATTAGCCTGATTTGGCATTTTATCATTATGGTAAACAAGCTCTTGAATGGTACAGGAATAACAATATGTTTTTTTAATAGGAGAGGCAAATCCTCCAATCTCTCTGGTGAAAATGGCAGTTATAGGGCTATTGTTAAAAGAGAATTGAGGATCGCTAAAGTAGTGTCTAAAAGTGTGGTAAATTTTAAACGGAGGTGGACGGACTACTTGTTTGAGTTAAGTGGCACTATTAAAACCTTAATGGAAAAGTTTCTGAAAAAGATTCAAAATTTCTTCACTAGTGATTAAAACCATAAACTATTTTTTTAAATGTCTAATGTTAATCATTTCACTCAAATGAAAAAAATAAAATTGTAAGTTTAGTGATTTTGTTTTTTAACATATAAATATGTTAAGAATTTTTCGATCTCACTCTTTATAATTTTATTTTCTACATAAAAATGTTTTAATCAAATTTAATTAATAAACGTTTCCTCATGAGATTGATTACTCACGTTTTTGAGGAGGGTGCTCTGTATATCGTTGCGACCTTATACCAAACTATGTAATTTTCAGCTCTTTGTATTCCATGTAATGTAATGTAACGTATACAGATATATACATAAACACATACACACAATTAACATTTGTTATGTCTCATGAATTACAATATACATTATTACAATATTACATAGAAAACATGTACGTAAACATGCTTGTAATGTATATAGAACTTTTGCCCCCCTACAAAACATTGTTTCTTGTTTATTCATGTTGAAAATATTCCCGCCAAGTTCATTTTAATAATTTTCATTTATTACTTACTTTTGTGTTATTAAAATTATTCACTCTAATTGATTAACGCTAAATTTAAATTTATTATTGCTAAAACACACACTTAAATTATAATTTTGGCTAAAATCTCAACAACTGTGTGGGAATTTTTGTGTACAACTATTTTTTAACATTTTGTTTTCGTTTTATGTGTTAATTTTTCTATCAGCTGTCTAATTTCTTTCTAACTAGACAAAAGTCAAAAATAAGAAAACAAAGTCGGGTAAGGCAATCGTTTCTACGCCGCTGGTTTGACAGTTTTGTGAAAAGTCAATGGAATTTAAAGTTTAAAGCAAAATAATAATTTATTTTCAACATAATGAAAATAACTTTTGTTATGAAATGTTGTAAAAAAGTAAGGTGAATTAAAATTAAATTAATTTTTAAAATAATTTAATAGTATTTGTTGTAAATGTTGTAAAAAAGTAAGGTGAATTAAAATTAAATTAATTTGTAAAATAATTTAATAGTATTTGGTTTCTGTTAAAAGAAATTAAAGTTCTTTGCAGTGATTTACTAATTTCAAAGTTTTGTTTCATTTCATAATAATTTTAAAAACAACGTGCAAAAGTACCTTTTTTACTTTCAGTTATGGACATAAGTATGGGCACAAAATAAAAGTTCACATAAAAATTTAATTGTTAAGTATTTCAAAATTTAAATTGTGTATTTCTTAGAATTCATAAAAGAAAACTTAATATTTGTTTAATTTTTCAAAAGCTTACAGAAAATCTGCAATGTAAACTAAATAACTATCTGAAGTAAATGTCTTGTGGTGATTGAGAACATATTTTTACTGATGGATGATTTAAACGTTTATCTTATTATTTAAAAAATGGTAAGAAAATTGCAGAAGCAGTCATTCAAATTTCAACATTCAGCGCACAGTGTAAAAATGTGACTTACATATAATACTTGTCCTACCACGTAAATCCCATAGATCACTTGTGGAAATAATCACATCGATGAGCACATGAAGTCTTATGAATGGAAGCAGCCTTTTATGTAAACATTCCTTGATTGAATTTTCTGTATTAAAAGAGCTCCTTGCGGATGTGATCTTTTGGAAATGCTTTTTTTTACTTGAGAAACATCATGTGGACCATTCCCTTTATCATAACCAGGATTTTTATCAACGGACAACTGCTCCCGGACTGTTTAATAATGCTACATACAGTTTGACGACTGATCTTAAAATGCTTGGCATTCACTTTGAAGGACCATGTTGGGTTTTGTTGAAGATATTTATTTATTTTAGTACACAATTTTTTTGTCACTCATTTTAATCGGATTAACAATATACTAATTTTTTGGCATTTAAAGTAATAACTGTCATTTTTTACAAAGGTAACTTAATAAACAAAAATCAAATAATATTTATGTTTAAAGTTTTAATAAAAAACAAATGTTAGGAATTTTTTGATTTCACTCCTTAGCTGCGGGTTAAAATCTATATGCATTTGTTTTCTGCTTTTAAACATTTTTAAAAGTATTCCCTATAATTCTTATAAAATTCTAAATAATACAGTATTTTATATGTTTTCGCATAACGCAATTTCACTCCCTCGTAAAACACGGGGTATTTTTGTGTATGTAACTTATATAGCAAATGCAATTTCCGCCAGTTGTGTTATAAAATATAAAAACTACTATATTAATTAAATATTTATTATTTGTAAATGAAATATAATATAAAATATTTATTTTGAAGCCATTAATAGTGAAAAGGAAACAAAACATAAGTGAAAAAAATATATTTCTCAAAAAAAAAAAAAAATATTTTGGATCAGCTAAACCAGCAACAGTGTAGTAAAATGAATGAAAACCTGGGCAAAAATCATAAAAGTATTTTTGTTATTAAAAGCTGGGATTGTTTGACGGTGTTAACATTATTGGTTCAAAAGATGAGTCCGAATGATTTCAGTTTTAATCGATCCACGATTTCGCTTAGCCCCAAATTCATCTCAAAAATATACACATTAAAACGTTAAGGTAACAATTAAAATCAAATTCCATGTACACTAAATTACGATGTTAAATTTTGTAAAAATAGTAATCTTAATGGTTTTGAATTATTTTGTTGTAATAGGTTCACAATTTCCTACACGTCCCAGGAAAGGTTATCAGCTTAGTGTTAACAATTTCTTTAAGTATCTTTTTCTATTTTGAAATTCTACATAAAGGTGTTTAATGGAAATCTGATTGATTTTAATTTATATATTATGCTCGGTCTATAATGTCCTATAAATCCCTTAAAAAATAAATTTATATATGAAAAAAAAAACAAAAAAATTACCACAAATTACATCCTCCATACCATTATTTAAAGTAAATTAAAAAAATCATAAAAGTATTCTTAATAAATTCAAAATGCAAATGATCTAAAATATGTAAAGTACCATACAAATACAAAAAGTACAACAAAATACACAAAGGGGGATCCCTGTATTCGAAATTACAAGAGTTATAAAAAATTACATTTTTATCTTTCTTTGATTCATCTCCAATTTCGTACAATAAAAAATATATTCACTAGTAAAATTAATCTTTCTCATGACAGCTAGTTCTAAGCTCTCGAATAACCTGAAAACCTTCATGTTTTCACACAAATTCATACCTAAAGTACGCCCACCATCGTTCGCAATGTCAACAATAGTCTAACCTACCTGAGACCCATGAATTCCGACTGTATAGATTAGCCAATTCCTTAAGTTAAATCAGTGCCTTAAAGCTGTGTTTCCCACTATTCAAAACTGAAACTACGTAACATTATATGTTGACATCTTTCCTTTAGATTCCCACTATATATATATTTAATGATTATCCAACTTTCTTGATTTGTTTACACCAAATAATAAACGATGTTCACATAAACACATAATAACATTCCTTTTTGTCAAATTTAATTTTCTTTTTATTGATCCATGAAATAAAAAAAGAAACGACTCCACAAAACAGGAATTCTTTTTCAGCTAGAACGTAAACGAACTTAAACTCTAATTTCTACGGCTGTAGTTATTGGTAGAGGTTTGAGTCAATTGGAGACCACGAATGTTGTGGAAGTCCAAAAGTTTCAACATCTCCTTGGTGTCAGGATCAATTTCAATGATATCTTGTTCCAAGGCAGAAACGGCTGGAACGTAGTTATCACGACGTTCACGCTCTTCTTCTTGCAATTTAATGGAGATACCACGAACTTGAGAGTGGCGGAGACGACCCATTAAATGTGTAACATAACTAAAATAATAACAAAATACAGTAATTTATTAAAATTCAATCTTTGCTAAAAAAATTGTGTATCGAAAACTTACCCGGCAATCTTGTTCCTCAATGATTTGGTGGGGATGATAGCGACTTCTTCGCAGATACGCTTGTTGGTGTGGAAATCCAAAGTCAAGCGGGTGTAGTATTTTTCAATGATTACCTTAGCGGCCTTCTTGACTGTCTTGGTTCTTACACGACCCTGTCCATATTCAAATTACAATCCATTCATTTAGCACAGATGATGGGATAAAATTATGGAAGCAATTAAGAAAACAAAAAAAACATTAATACCATTTTTAAGCTTGATTTGCTTTTGCAATTCTAAACATATTTTCACATAAATTTTAATAACACTTTTTGCACAAAGAACTTTTGCACTTGATTTTCTTTTATTTTATTAGAAATTATCACTGATGTTATTGAATTTTTACGATTTTTTATTAAAAATTTGACAATCGGACACCTACCATGGCGGACGATTTTACCGGAAAAGAACAGCTAGATGTTGTGTTTCATCGAATGTCATTTTGACAGTTGAGACAGCGAGTTTTCAGCATATTCAGCTTTCATATACCCAGAGTTGGGAGATGTGTTGATTTTACATAATATTCACAGTGGTGGAGATTGAAAGAAATATAATTAAAAATATATTCGCAAAGATAAACGAACATCTACAAATATATGATATTATTTTTAATTTAATAATTTTCTTTTAAAATAAATTTTATATAATTTTCTAAAAATAGAAAAATTTAAGACCGATGATATAATGAACTAAAAAGTATACATTTAAAATTTTCCGGTTAAAAGTTATAATAAAGTAAATTTTTAAAATTGTTAATTTTTCTAGTCCCATTACTTTGGTATTTATTAATAACTGATATTAAATGAAAGCTTGAAGTGATGTTTACAAGTTAGTTTTATTATAAATGAGATGTTGGCGCTTTTGTAAAAGAAAGTAATGGAAAATTATAAAAACTGCTCAGACGACCAGTGTCTCCATTCGTAAGGTGAGCACCTATTTTTGCTACGGCTAAGTCATCATGTTGCCTTGGTTAGTCTTAGTTGAATGCTCTGCCATCCTATTCAATGATATGCGACATCCCCAGCAAGGTTCGATGACGTAAAGACACCCCTAAAGGACTGAATTGCGCCCTTGCTGTCGCTAGTTGATCGCTCTGCGAATTGCAGAAATTTCAGCCTGCAGAATATTACACTCACCCTGATGTTTGAAAGACATACAGATGTTGAGTTTTTTTTTCTCCGTTTTTCAAATCGTCAGTCTGAGATAACATCATCGTTCCTAAGATACTCGCATGGCCATTCGTCCTATATGTCTAATTGTCCTTGTTATTCGGACTAATTGCCATTAGAAAAGCAAGTTTCCTTGTCACCAGATCAACTGTTTACCAGATGAGAATTGAAAAAATAGTCTTATTAGATGTTGGACTAAGTGCACCAGTGATCGACAGCCCCATTCTACGAATTACTGATTCATATTTCGCGCGATTCGAAGACGTCTCAAGTATTATCCTCCAGAAGGTTGCCTCATAAAATGGAATTGCTCTCATTAAGATTCAAAGATTCTATCAATTTTCGGAAAATCCCAATCCGCTACCTATTGCCTTCATACAGATGTGTATCAAAGTCGACAAAGTGTTATATCTCCTAGTAAATAATATGGACTAATTCTTAATTTACTTTTAGTACTCCAATTATTAAAAATTTTAAAGATTATCTTTTTAAAGAATACATGTAGTGCCGTCTCAACCGATTTACCTTTGGTTTAGCGAGTTGGGTCTGCAATTCGAAGCTTTGAGTCCCTATGTTATTATCTTTAACCCAAATAGTACTTATGTTAAATAAGTTTAAATACTGAAATCGTACATATCTTAATTCGTTCCATTTTTAATATTATTCTTTTGAAAATAGATATTATTGAATATAATTATATCCTGCTTTAAAATTAATAAAATTTTGTTTTAAATCTGTTAATTTAATAATTTTTGTTTACATATTTTATGTAAACAAAATTCATTTAAAATCAAACATACTTTTGTATATACAGTTGCAAAAAGTTTGTTAGAGTTGCCACTTGTCGATTCGTTAATAATTCAATGAATCTACATGCAGAGTTGTATTTTTGACAATATTTTTAATTGTCAAAAATCTGAGCCAAATTATTCCTACGTCAGCGGCGTTTACTTCCAAAATTTACGTCGTCTTCTATTCGGTTCGGCTTAGAAGTATATTTTACTAAAATTTCTCGCAAAATGAGAGTTTTATTTCATTCTCTTACATTATTTAGACAACTGCAAGTTGCAAAGTATTGTCAGCAATTTTCTTATTCCGCAAAACGATTTTTATCCACTCGTAATCCATTAGAAATGACCGAGGAAGTGAAGGGCACAACAATTAATTATCCAACTCCACGCAAAGATGAGAGTTATGTGGAAAATTTACACGGTGTTGAAATCAAAGACGTCTATCGTTGGTTAGAGGATCCCGACTCAGAAGAGACAAAAAAATATGTTGATTTGCAAAATGCAATTAGTCAGCCTTTTTTGGAAAACTTTGAGGCCTGGAAGAAAATTAATGCAAAATTATCGAAATTATGGAATTATGAGAAATACGGTTGTCCCATAAAACATGGAGACTATTATTATTTCTACAAGAATACCGGCTTACAAAATCAAAGTGTGTTATACCAGCAGGATAAGTTAGACGGAGAGCCTCGATTGTTTTTCGATCCTAATGCGCTATCCACCGATGGCACAATTGCATTAGCTCAGAAATCCTTTTCAGAAGATGGCAAATATATGGCATATGGTTTGAGTGAAAGTGGTTCCGATTGGGTAAAAATCTATGTGCGTGATGTAGAAACTGGCAAAGATTTGGACGAGGTTTTAGAAAAAGTTAAATTTTCTGATATATCATGGACTAAAGATAACAAGGGTTTCTTCTATGGTCGTTATCCCGGGCAAGAAGGAAAAACTGATGGTTCGGAGACTAAACAAAATGAATTTCAAAAGCTTTACTACCACTATGTGGGTCAACCTCAGGAAAAAGACATTCTTATAGCCGAATTTCCCGAAGAGCCAACTTGGCGTATACAATCAGAGGTATCGGACTGTGGAAAATATCTGATAATGCCCATAGTAAAGGACTGTCGCGATAACATTGTTTACTATGCAAATCTAGAAGAAGCCGGTGAAATAACAGGCAAGTTAAAGGTAAACAAGATTGTGGAAAAATTTGAGTCCGATTACTATTATGTAACAAATGTTGGCTCAAAAGTATTCTTTAGAACAAATAAGAATGCTCCAAACTATCGTGTTATTGCCATTGACTTTGATAACTATGCCGAAGAAAACTGGGAAACCTTGGTGCCAGAGCATGAAACTGATGTACTCGATTGGGCCCGTTGTGTTGATGATGACAAACTTGTGCTCTGTTATATACAAGATGTAAAGAGTGCCCTGCAAGTGAATTCATTAAAGGATGGTAAATTGATTAGTAAATTTGAATTGGATATTGGCACAGTAATGACCTTCTCGGGTGAAAAAAAATATTCAGAAGTGTTTTATAATTTTTCATCTTTCCTTAATCCGGGAACTATTTATCATTATGACTTTAAGTGGAACGATTTCAAGCCCAAAGTTTTACGTGAAATAAAATTGAATTTGGAAAACTTTTCTGCTGCGAAATACAAAGTGGAACAAGTGTTTTATAAAAGCAAGGATGGCACCAAAGTACCCATGTTTATAATTTACAAAAATACCGATGTCATTAAGCCCAGACCTTGCCTGTTGTATGGCTATGGTGGTTTCAACATTAGCATGCAGCCTTCATTCAGTATTTCAGGTCTCATGTTTATTGATTCTTTCGATGGCATATTAGCTTATCCCAATTTACGTGGTGGTGGCGAATATGGTGAGAAATGGCACAATGCTGGACGTTTGTTAAACAAACAAAATGTATTTGATGATTTTCAAATGGCTGCCGAATATTTAATGGCCAATAATTATACTACCAAAGACCGTTTGGTCATACAAGGTGGTTCAAATGGTGGTCTATTAGTAGGTGCCTGTATCAATCAAAGACCAGATCTGTTTGGTGCTGCTGTTGCTCAAGTGGGTGTTTTAGATATGTTGCGGTTCCATAAATTCACCATTGGTCATGCTTGGTGCTCAGACTATGGCAATCCCAATGAAAAGGAACATTTCGAAAATCTTTTAAAATATTCACCACTTCATAATGTGCATACACCAAAATCACCCAAAGAGGAATATCCCTCCACATTGATTCTTACAGCCGATCATGATGATCGTGTCAGTCCTTTGCATTCGCTTAAATTTACCGCTGCCTTGCAAGAAGCTGTACGCAATTCATCCTACCAAAAGAATCCCATATTATTGCGTGTTTACAGTAAAGCTGGCCATGGTGCTGGTAAACCCACATCCAAACGTATTGAAGAAGCCACCGATGTTCTTTCGTTCATGCTTAAAAGTCTTAATGTTGAAAATGTAAATCTTTAAAGGACTAAAAAAGTAATCAAATCAAAAACCAATGTGTATTAACAAAGTAGATTTACAACAAAATAGGAGCCATCTTTTTATAAATATATTTATTATATTGTTAAAATAGATATAAATCAAACGAATATTTTAATCTTTAATAACTTTAACTTTCTTAAAAAAAACAAAAATACCAAACTTTGTTAGTACATAATAACAAATATACAAACATACATATATTAAATTCTTTTTATATTTATATAACGTTAAAATATTTAATAAAATGCATTTCATAACAGCTTAAAAACAATCTTTATCATTGTTATAGTAAATGTATTTTCATAATTTTTATTTACGGTTGAAATTATCCTAAATAATCATTCATATTTGAAATAATATTGAATTTGATTTTATAATGAATTAGCGGACCCGGCAAACTTCTTTTTTCCAAAAAAATGTTGCTTTGTATGGGCAATGCCCCTTCCCCATGGTCTTATCTGTCCTATGTGATTTACAGCAAAAAAATCCTTGAGAAAGTAGTTGAGACCAAATTTAAGAACTATCGTTGTTATAGTTCATTAGATATTCGATATTCAATATTTGTTTTGCATGGGCGAAACCCCTTGCCCTGGTCTTAACCGTTACACGTTTTGTGCAGTAAAACAGTTTCTGTTCTCACTGTTATAGTTCTTAAGATGTTCGATGATCAATATTTGTTTTGTATGGGAGGTACCTCTCCCCCTAGTCCTATAAGAATTTTTTATAGTCTATGTTTTGGAATCATTCTGCGAAAATTTCATAAAATTTGTCCCAGCCGTTTTAGAGTCTATACGTTACATACATATTTACACACTTTCTATTTTATATATAGAGATAAACGAAAGTATATATATTTTAAATATTTACCTGATAAAATGTTTATCTTAAATTTTTTGATATAAATGTTCGCTCATTTGCTGTTAGATCGTAATAACTTAATATTTGCATAACTAACTTTTTGACTAATTTGAAAAAATAAACATGCATAATAAATAGTTACCTACTACGGCCCTGGTCAGACCTGTCCTCCTACAAATTTAATTTCTTATGGTGTAATTTAAAATGCAACATCAAAAAACAACCGATTTTGTTGGTTAAAGGAAAACTTAAAATGTTAAAAAACAATAGCTTTCGGTGGGACCAAACTATAGACACATCTTACGAAGATGAAAAATTTGTTAAAATCTTGAAATATTTTGTTAGAAATCCATTTACCAACTTTGTAAAGATAGGTTGGAAGGTATTGGTCCTTTTTCACACATGAGCGATCAGTTCCAGATCTGGTTTACTTTGGTGAGATCATTTTTGGACTCACCAAACCATTTAGGGATCAGTCTTGCATTCTGATGCAGTCTTCTTCCCTTCACCATCAATCGGTGTAGGGAAGAAGAATCGGAGTTTGTCTGTGATCATGTAGTAGACAGGAGTATTGCTGGTAGTGCTTAATTTTCTTCCGATTATTGCTGTACTGGATTCAGAATGATTAGTGATTTCATTTTAATTAACATAAATGTTTGCTAAGAATTTTTCCATCTCACTCTTTAATACTGAAATCCATTTAAAGTATTTTATGAATTTTATGTAAATTTTCATTTTATGCCTGTACTTATGTCCATCACTGTATTTCCCAAAGGACATTTTGAAACACTGAATGCACAGTAATAACTTTTAAATTGGAACTTCATTTTAGAAACGTTCATTATCCATTTCATACCTGAAAAATGTTTCTTAAAAAATTATTTCAAAATTGAATGCAACTAAATAATCTGAAAAAGTCCGCACTCATATTCAGAAAGGTACTTATTATACCTAAAGATAATAAACAGTAAATTTTGTAATTTTCCCAATAAATAATGAAATATCTTTATTACTTTTATCTGTTACCTGGTAACAGAACATTGTTATTTTTGCAAATAATTTTCAATTACTTTCAAACACAAACTGTTTGAAAATTACTGAACGTTTGATAAAAATTAATATCTTATAATAATTATGTCTTCACGAAGGAATTCTTTTAAAAATACTACAGAGTTTTCACCAAACTCGATAACACCCTGGAATGATCAAAATATTAGTACAGATAATACGGAAAAGTCAATTAATTTAAATGAGTTTTTAGATTTTTTAAATTTATCGTGTCATGTCAATGACATGATTTCTCAGAATAGTGAAGAAATCAGAAAACATAAAGAAAGTCTTCTAACAACAAAACCTTTAAGTGGTTCGGGATTTAATGGACGTGGTAATAGTACAGCAAAAATTAATGCAGTTCAAAATTCTATAGATTTTCAGAAATTATCACAAAATCGTTTAGTGAATGATTTATATGGTTACAATCGTAAAGTAAATTTACAAGCGGAAGCTATAAATGATAATAATGTGGGGAATCGTGCAGGAGATGCATCCTGTTCCGTACGACATTCTTCCATCGCAACAACAACAACACCAACTATTTCAAAATCAAAAACATTGAATTTCAATGAAAATGGTGGCTTACATTCCAAACTAAACGAAAAATTGGATTATGTTTTAAATGAGGGTATTTTGGATGCTGTTTTACCTTTTATATGTCCCGTACCTTTGCCATCTAATTATACTAATCGTTTAAAACCTAAACAAAAAGAAACCAAAGATCCCAAAATCCAAACATCAAACACTTTGACATCTACAATAACTGAAGAACACCAGGATGTAGAAGGTGCAACCGGAAAGGATTGTACTTTAAAAGTTAAAAGTAAAACAAATACAACACAAATGAAGTCAACAACCGTAACAAATATTGTGAAAAAAGAGTAAGTCCATGTTCATTATTATAGATATACTAGAGTATTCAAAAAAAAAAAACGAAAAACTGGATTAATCATCTCACAATCCAAAGCGGGTCACCTCCCGACAAGTCTTTTTACCATGGGCTTGTTATAAGAGGTAACCTATTTTCTCATTTTAGTGGTTCCTCAACTTATGCCGACTAAGGGGTTGATCGTTTTATATATTATCACTTTACTATATATTTTGTAATTGTGGGCATGATTGTTTGCTCGCACTAAATTTGCACTGTCTTCCTACGATACTTTTGGTGGCAATAAAATGATTTTTATTGGTTTTTCAGGGTCTATTGTTATCAAAGAGATGTGGGGTAATGTTTCGTATATACTGAAATATGATTTCGTCTTGGTATTACACATGGAAGGACAAACTATAAAGTGGTGCATATTCCTATAAACACACATAATTTTTGGAGTGCAATTTTTAAAAGCATTTTACTGTAATTAAGTTTATCATTCTTTTTAGCATTATAAATTATGGGTGGATAATCCTTTGTTGTGGATTAGCCTGAAAATACCCTCTGGCATTAATTCCAGTAATTTTTTATGATGTGAGAAGAAAGTTTAAAAGTTACATAATTATTTCCAAAAAAAAAAAAAAAAAAAACATTTTGGAACCATTTGAACAGTTTTTTTCTTTTGTTGAATACTCTCATTTGTAATTATTTCATTTTTAATATGTAATTTAATGAATATTTTTGTTTAAGTCCCGATGTTATTATACATGTTTGTGATGAAGTTAAAAATACTTCTAAGGATTTTATGTGTCCTCAGAGTTTGCTCGTCAGCAAGATGGGTTATTTTGCCGATGTTACTGCCGGTCAAAAGCTCGAGGATATGGATATATCAGTTCATTGTGATATACAAATATTTGAATGGCTAATGAAATGGGTTAAATCCGAGAGTGTCAACAACAGCAGCAATAATACCAATGTCGATTCAAATAATGATGGTGCTCCCAATCTAAATGTCAATAATGTTGTTCCCATTTTAGTTTCAGCCAGTTTTTTACAGGTTTAGTATACATAATGATTTAAAAGACATATAAAATTTAAATAATTTTATTCTAAAGATGGAACCATTACTATTGGATTGTTTGAGCTTTTGTCACTCCCGTTTGGGAGAAGTGGTTAGAGTTTCTAATAATTTATCTTGTCTAAATGATACAATAATAACACGTATGGCCGCCATGTTTACCAATGTGGAATTAGAAATGGTATGCGATAAGAAAGATCGTTTGTTACCTCGTCTATGGACTAAACTTATATATAGTCTTTTTGAACCCGAAACGGAAGCTTTACGAGGTCACTATTATAGTCTAGCTGGTTTGTTTAAATGCTCAAAGTAGGTTCTGTTTTATTTAAAATTCTAGAATATTTCAATTAATAAAAATCATACAGATGTCAGAAATATTTGACCAACACTATAAAATCCTACATACAATGTGTACCGGGAAATGTACGTTTAAATAGATGGGGCCAAATAGTTAGTCATCATGTACGTGACCCATCTTGGGATTTAAATTACTATATAACACAATTATTTAAAGAGCTCAAATCATGGCGTTTAGTATATTGGAAGCTTTGGGGTCATGCTCATTATCTCTATTGTTGTTTATGTGAAATGTATTTTCCTGTTTATCAGGTAATGTAATGTATAATTATGTAACTGGAATCATATGTATAACAAATAATTCAGATGTCTTGGTGTCGTTATCATCCTGAAGCTCCTAGCTTTCTGGGACCCATAGCAGAAGGACGTACTACTGGTCCAGCAGGGCGTTATGCTTGCTGTGGACAACAGGCATTTCGTTATGAAACCTTACCGGGTCCTCATGTAAGTATTCCCGCATTTATACCCTACACCGCAATGGGTGACTGGGTATTGTGAGACTGGCAGTTGAATAAATGTCGTATATCATGTGGTCTTTGGCCACATGCAGGACAAGGCATTAACCTTGTTGCTCCATCCCGATCTCAGCATTCCCGTGACAGCCGGTTCTTCGTACCGGAATGACCCCAAATTCTTCGGCCAAGCGCTGTCACCTCAACAACGGAAAAGATAAGTACATTTAACGATGTCCGTCCGTTTGGTTGTCTGTGTTAAACTTATGATCAGATTACAATTGATATTGTGTAGATTTTATTCCAAAGAGGAGCCCTATTGAAATATATTTTTATCAGACCATTATTTTATAAAGCTTCCATACGAATGTCCTTCTGAACTGCGGTAAGTACTATTTATAATAAACAATACAGTGTAGGGTATTTTATAGTCGGGCTCGAACGACTATTACTTTCTTACTTGTTTTTTAATAATTCTAAAAAAATCGTATCTTTTTGGAAAAGGGTTGTCAGTTTCGAGAGCATAGTGTATTAGTAGAAACTGATCGAGAGCGTTCTATATTATCTATTGTTCAATTAGCTATAGAAGGTAATGCATTGGGTACCACACCACCCCATCGTTTACATGAAACCTTAATTAATGGTGATGTAGAACCAAGATGGATGGGTATATCCTTAATGCCTCAACGTTGTCGTCAGGGTTTGTTACCGGTTTTGAATCCAGATGGTGAGCTCTTTATACCATAACACACTTTTATTATTACTTAATAACACTGTCTGTCAGAATCAACATCCCGTTTGGCCAGACGTGTAAGACCCGCCTCCTCCAAATTCTTTGCCGATTCTAGTACCGAAACGGAAAGTACTGACACTTTGGAAAATATACGCATTACAAAATTTGGTATGGCTTCATATAATGATAGTTTTTCGACCAGTAGCAGCGATGGTTGTGAATCATCGGATAGTAAAACTTTTGCGCCGAAAAATACTTATAATAAAAAACAAAATAGAAAAAGGTAATTTTAAAATATGTTGTAACTATTAAAACTAATTAAATTATATAAAAAATAGAAAACCTATTGAAAATCCTGGCCGTTATTGGTCGGGCGAATTATCAGCCCGCAGTAATCAGGATCATCAAAGAGAGTTTGAAGAGAAAGTTATGAAACAAGTGATAAGTATGGTTCAAAAGAAAACCGGCTCAGATTTAGGCGTTAATCAACAGAACCGGCCATTGGGTGGAACCTATGTTAGACTCGAACAAGAATGGAAAGAACAATTAAAACAACGAATGTATATCCCAGGAGCCAGTACATCCACAAACGCTCAAATGAATAGTTCGAGCAATAATAATGTTTCATTGAATATCAAAGGATCGCGTAAGAAAGTTGATATTAATGGACAATAAGCAAATGAGATATAAATTTGTATGTGTATCAAAAAATATATAATACTAGTCAACTAAAAAGTAACTGATCATAATAAATGTTATTCTAGTCAAATCACTATTTTTAATTTTGTTTGTTATAGAAATCCTCATTTTACCATTTACATATTATTTCTATGAAAGGGAACTCTACAATTGAAAATATATATATTTAAATTGCGTACAAACAAAACAAAATGGACCCAAAATATGCACATTGGTTAACCGTCCACTTACCACCATTGCTGGAATTATAAAACGTTTTAAAGACGACCCAACATGTGAGCCTCAAACAAGAAGACGACGACAACTAAGACTATCTCTTCTTTAAAAGAGGAAAATATTAAACATAATTTAAAAAAGTCTTTAAATATCTTAGTACGAAATTGCTGCAATGTTAAACGTAAAACACTAGTACAAGTGTTCACTTCCGTACTGTGCGACGAGTACTAAATTCTGTCGGGTATAATGCCAGAGTGTGCAGGAAGCAACCACAAATTATAATTGAAAATTATCAAGACAAAAAAATATATATTTAAAGTTTTAATCACCAATAATTTGGGTTTAGAAATATTATGTGCACCACTCCTTCAGCCTGATTCAGGTTTTCTTAAATAAAGCAACAGACTTTTTGGACTTTTATAAAAGCAATTTTCCAGATATAAATCAGATGAATGTTTTTGACATTTGTACTGTCGACTATTGAACATCGTGGTGCCGGGCACATTGCATGAGGTTGTTGGGCTGTTGGACTTTGGAAACTGGTATTTATTGTGAAGTAATGGAAAAAATGTTAACCGTTCGGCTCGATTTCCAATTTACAGGTTGCACAGTTCAATGAGACGTTTTATTACTTTACAAGAAAGATGCCTACTGAAATTGGTTATGATCGGTTCATTATTTTACGTAGGCTCTATACAAATAATACCACGGAATGGGGTTTAAAGCCCATAAAACTCCTAAATATAAAAAGCTTTTAACCTAAATAAATAAGTCTTATGATATTCTAAAACGAAATGTCAAATTATACGAGGATCGTTCCATTATTTCTCATAGGTCCCATACAACCACCCTTCCAAAAATCATTTTGATTCGGATTCTAAACAAGATAAACATAAACCAACACCTCTGTGCGACACAAAGGTCGGTAAGAAAAAAATCCTACTAAAAAAGTTATGATCTAAAATCTGTGTTCGGAATTTTTTGCGGTACAAAGCATCCTCAATTATCGGAAGAAATAAAAACATTTTAAAATTAATAATTTTCTTTAATATTTTTTTTACGATTTTTTCAAACACAATTATTTCTTTTTTTATTTTACTTTAAACTTAATGAAATTTTATGTTTCTTTTTTATTTTCTTCTTTGTTTCATTACAAACTAATTTATTTTTTAAATAATAATTTTGTTTTCAATAAAATTCTATTGCAATTCAAGTGAACCAAATATAATGAAGTAAGAATCTTAATTTATCGACAAAATAATAAACTAAAAACAAAGGGCTTAATAAATGCTTAAAAAGGAGATTTTTAAAGTAAAATTTATTAAATTAAATACAACAGTTTAGGGTTCTAAAGCCTTTTTTTAAGCCAAAAACAGTTTAACTGTCTTTATAATTTCAAGACTTTAACAATAATGATTTCCAAAATAAAAATTATAAGACAAATTTAAAATAAAGAAAATGTTTACATAATTTAAAATAAGATGGGGGCACAATTAAAAACTTGTTAAAAATAAATTAATTAAAGAAGAAAATTATACAAAAAATATAAAGAAAATTTAATAGAAAATAATTTTTAGGCGCTTAAGTGCAGATTGTTTTCGTTTTGATAATTTCTTGTTTTGTTTTATTTGTTTATTAAACTTTAAAGCGCAGCAAAACCTTCATTTGTGTTTGTTTTCAAAACTTAAATAATCCCCACGAATTGCTACAAATATGGGGTATTGGAAAATGAAGCTAACTGAATAGACTCTCAGTGGCTTTTTCCAAATCCCAGTTTTCTTTC
The DNA here is from genome assembly GCA_004302925.2 of Cochliomyia hominivorax. Taxonomy (NCBI): domain Eukaryota; kingdom Metazoa; phylum Arthropoda; class Insecta; order Diptera; family Calliphoridae; genus Cochliomyia; species Cochliomyia hominivorax. The sequence goes on from PYHX02000413.1 coordinate 58,745,509, forward strand.
GATAGAACAGCACGAGCATCATGCTCATCAATGCCCATATCCTTCAAACGTTGTATCTTGGCATCACAGTCTGGATATTTATGGGGACCTTAATTAAAATCATTTTAAAAGTTTAAAACTAATTTAATAAAGAATATGCTGTAGTAACATACCACCCGCATAAACGTTGGTCCAATGACGGGCTGTTGTTACAAATAATGGATATTTATCTTTATACTGAAAAGCCACGACAGCATCTTGTGGATCATCTGGTTCTGCAGCAGCTAATAATGCTTGTAATGATAACAAAACCGTACGCAATGTCATGGCAGCAGCCCTTTAAGAAATTAAATTCATATTAATGAACAAATCAATTTATATATTTATATATTAAAAATCATTTAAATTACCAATTATCTTTTAATATATCCAAACATATGGCACCAGTAACAGAAGATATATTTGGATGCCAAATTTTTGTTATAAAACGAACCTGCAAAAGAAATCACATATTTTTAGTTTGAATTAATACAATCAATGCTTCTTATCCCACATTTACCTTTGGTGGATTGAAAGGATACGTTTCGGGTACTTTAATTTCCAGTACAAATTTGCCACCCTCGTATGGGGTATCAGGTGGTCCAGCTATTTCTCCACGTAATTCAGTCCAGCTGTCATTGATTAATTCAATTTTAATGGAGCATTGTACAATCTAATAAAATTATAAAAAAAATCATTAGTGAGATAAAATTTACTGCGGTTTTTTGTGAAAATAAGTTTGTGTTACTTTTATTTATGATCGAGAAAAAAAACTGGTCATAAAATAATTAAAATTAAATTGAAATGGTGTATTTCAGCCCATTGGACAATGGTCCCAAAATGTGCTTTGTAAAAATTGAATAAATTTTTCTGATTCTTTCCAAAGAAATGTTAATAAAGAACTTGACAATGAAAATCTTAAATGATTTATATTCTGGCCATTATCCTATAATATTGAAGTATTATGGAGTATCTAATACAACTAATAGTCCGACGAATTTTTCTAGTAGTCACCTCCACACGAGCCCTAAGTTTTTGTATCAGGAAGATGTCAACAAGCATATTAACGATTTTACGACGTTGATAACTCTACAACTTGAACATTCTAAATCCGAAACTGTTCGAAAGAGTTTCACTTACACATCAAATTCTGATATAGAGAAACTTCCTTGTGAATAGAGGAGATTCAGAAGCGAAAGGCAACGTACGAGATCACCAGCTGCAAAGGGAGACTGAGACTGTCGATTGCAAGTTGAGAAGTGTGAAAAATTATTCAGTTGGAGGATGATCGTCAAAATGCGGAATATATTAAAACCTTGGAAGTAAGCGAAAGATGTTAAGCCACCGGTTGTGGCGCAAAGTCCACTAAGGAAAGCTGACGGTACCTGGGCACGGAGAAAAAAGCTAACTTGTTTGCAGACTGTTTAAGTAAATTTTTTCAACCGAATTTCCCTACAAACGACTTTTAAATTGGAGAAACACCTGAACAAATACGAGAAAATGGATGACACAATTTCATTAGCATAGAGGATATTAATTTAGTTGTTAGACATAATGTTAATATCAGGAAATCACCTGGATATGATTAAGTTACACCGACTATGATCAAATACCTACCTAATGTGGCGATAATTGTACTGTTTAAAATTTTCAACGCGATAATACGTTTGGGAATCTTTCCCAGGACATGGAAATTTCACAGTTCAAATGATACCGAAACTTGGAAAGCATTTGACGATTTTATCATCCTATAGACCTATAAATCTACTGCCTTGCTTGTCAAAAGTCAATTCCAGTGCACTAGTTTGGTTTCGGGAAAAGTTTGGAACTATTGAATAGTTAAACCGTTTACCTGGAGAGATTAGAAAATCTTTTGAATGAAAAAAAGTATTGTTCGACAATATTTTTGGATATTGCACAAGCCTTCGATAAAGTATGGCATGACTTGCTCTTATGCGAAAATCTTACGATTTCAACATTTGCTGATGAAACGGCAATTGTCAGTACACACAATGACTCTAACTTAGCTTCTCATACCCTGGACAATTACTTGAAAAGTAAGCACGTCACCTTCGCTCTTAGAAGAGGAAAGTATTTACCAGTTTCTCTTAATGCTGTTAACTTCTCCCAGTGTGATTAATTTGTAAGATTTTAATACTCATTGTGAGACCTCAAAAGAGAGGCAGATTTAATAAATAAAATCCATGTAAATAAAAAAACTTCTCAAATAAATTATTCCAAATGTATTTTCCACCACATGATGATCGGTTTGGAATTTTGTTTATTTCAGTATGGATATGAAGGTATTTTTAATTCACTGATTCATGGTCAGGTTTTTATACATTAATACTATACATGTAATAATGTATATAAGCAAGGCTATTGGGCCTTGTAATCCTTTTTAAGATATCTTCAACGATTTAAATGTGACTGAGTTGAAGGCAGTGTAGATTGTCTGTTTTTTTTTTTTTTTTTTTTTTTTTTTTTGATGTTCGTAGATTTCAGGAAACCTTTCGATGCCATCAGACAACCTACTACATAGGAAGATTGAGAAAATATAAGAAGAACTATCAGTTCTTTGCAATGGCAGAAGCAGCTATCAGCTTTGTATTCACGATGGTATCAGTCTGTTAAGAGATTAGGGAAAACTATAAGAATCAACAACAAGAAGGCCAACCAGTCGAACACGTAGAAAGCTTCTGCTATCTGACTGAGTACAAATGCAGCGTAGTCAACTTTATACTGAAATCGAATCTTAGTGTTAATCGAAAAGTATAGTTTCTTACAGTTTCTTCTTATTCTGAAAACTGCAATATAATTTCCTTTTTAAATCCTTATAATATTGAAGAACAATTTTTTAAAAATCTGTTTTATTGACTATTTCTTAGCAGTGAACAAAACAACTGAAGCCGAAGATGATCTATGTATCATAACCGTTTTTCCATTTGGGCGGTTGTTGTTGTAACAGCTGGAAAGATTAAGTACATTTATCAATTTTGGTTCATATCGTTGTTCAACTCCAGGCCAAGGAATCTGGTTGGGTCCTCAGGACAGAATGAGGTTGGATTGGACTGCCAGTTGAATAAATATCGTGTATCATATGGTCCTTGGCTTGGGACGGAACGGTCTATACCAAAAGACATTGAGCTTGTTACTCCATCCAGATCTCAGTTGTGCCAGAAGTACTCTACTCCAAAAATAACACCCACACAGCTTGTCACAACTATAAGGAAGTACGCGCTAAATCTATTCGGAGATTGTGAGAAGATATCTATTATTTATCGGAAAATAGAAAATATGCGATGTAGCTTCTATAATCGGGTGCTCTTTTAAGTTTAATATTTTCAGACCTGTTGGACATTCTAGAGTATTTAAGGAGTGAGAACGAAAAACGCTTATGTTTATTCAGTTCAGTTTTTTATTTGATTGAAATTATTATTACAATTTACAAAAACTCTTTGCACGAAGAGATAGTCGATCCTCGTTTAAAATCTACCACACTTTTAGATAGCTTTTTGCGCACTTCAATTCCTTTTTAATAAGAGCTCAATATCTCTCCACTATCCTTAGTTCCGGAGGATTTGCCTCTCTTGGTACAAATACTACATTATTGTTATTGTACCACTAAAGGGCTTGTTTACCATTGTGACAGAATGTCAAGTCAGGTCAAAAATAAGTGGACACATTATAAAGTCTTATGAATGGAAGCAGACTTTTTGGTAAAAAAAGTTTGCTTCCATTCATAAGACTTTTTGCCATAACTGAATATTGCTTGCCATACCGAAAACTTTTTGGCAATTTTGATTCTTTTGGGTAATAAACTTTACTTTAAAACTCCCTATAGAATCAGCAACATAAAATTTTTGACCAGGAAGTTGGGAAAATTTGCAAGAACATACGTTCATACGTTTAGTCATCTATTATGCAGCAGGAATTTTTTAGAAAACTTGGTTGAAATTCACACAACTTCAAAGAAAGAATTTTTATGTCATCACCACGTAAAAACCGTTCAAAGATTGATATGTTATATTGTTAATACTGCACATGTCTTGTCACCTCCTCCGGTTGGATCAAAGAGTTCGAAGACAAAAGCAAAAGTTATTTGAAACCACTTTACTAGAGGACTGGAAACATTGGCAAAGATATTACAATAAAAAGTTATAAAACGGAGTGGATTATTAACAAAATATTAAGTAAAGTTTTTAACTTCGTAACTAGAGAACACTGCCCATAGTTATGTCCCATCGAAAACTAATTATATTTTTAACATTTTTAGTTATTGCTTTGTACTTTTTATTATTATTTTTTTTAATATTGAATGTTAATTAAATCTTTTCTGTCAATATTTAAAATTTTACATTTTATACCAACTTCATTTTGAATCATTTTTCTTTGACAAACAAAGAAATAAAGTCTAGAATTTCCAATAAAAGCAAATTGAGGAAGGATACAACATTAGATTTAAATGATTCATCATAATCTGCAATTATCAACAACTAACACAACAATAAATATACAAAAAATATTGGGAATTTTCTAAACAATTTTTTACAAATCAACAAAATCAAGGACAACCAATGAAACACATTTACACACTTTGACAAAAGTAAATTTAACAAAAAATCATGCCCGCAATAAAAATGACAACAAATGTCATGAAACAAGCAATAACATGAACATTTAAATTTAAAAGGAAAAATTAGGTTAGAAAAATTATTAAGGCAAACAGTCCAGTAAGATAAAAAATATAAAATAATTATTAAAGAATTTTGAAGTTATAGAACTTACCTCCTCACTGCGCATAACTTCCTTAAATTCGCGCTTAATACGTGATACTGCCATATTAGCCATGATGGACAAAATTTGTTTTGTTCTTATTAATTTACTTTTGAAAAAATTTTCACTTGAATTATTTAATTGTTGATGACTTTTCTGTTTATGTTGTTTTTATGTTATTTATATTTTTTGTAGCGTAACTTTTGAACCTAACAACTTTGTCTCAGACAGCCAACGTTGATGATGATGAGCAGCTCACAATGGAAAAAAATATTTAAAAATTTGTTTTTGTTTTAATCTTCTTTACTGACTTTCTTCTAAATCTTTTTATTATATTTTATGCTAAACGAACGAATGAAAGAAGGGAATATAAAAAGAACTCACAAAATCACACACACACACAAACTCATAAGAGAATTTTGCAAAATCAAAAAAATGAAACACAATTTTTAGCACAATCAATTTGAAACAGCACAAACAAATGGAAATTACTTTTATTTTATTGTATGAATTAAATTTCAGTTAATGTGTTTTTCATTTGTTTTAAATTATTACTATCAAATGTTATTCAATTTTATTAGAATCTTGTTTATTAGAATTTCTTTTATCTTGTTAAAATAAAAACTAATTTTTCATTGTTGCTCGCAAGAAAGAGCTGCGTCGACTCATTTTAAACGGCGGAGGCGGCTTTTGACAAATTTGTCGTCGTTGGCTTCAAAAAAATTTTTTGACACGGTAAATTTTCTCAAATAAGTTGCGAATGCGAATAGTAATTTAGTCATTCTATACGTAACATCGTGTGGAGTCTTCCTTTTTCATTTCCATTGGGCGCGTCCCCAGTTGTCAGATAGGGAGTTTTGGGTGTAAGTCACACTACAGTTTTGTCTGGAAATAGGACTTTTAGGCCCGACAATACAAATTGAGGATATAGATTACATCTGATCCTGAGATATAAGGGCAGTTTTAAGGACAAGGACTGATGGCTAACAACTCCCCTCCAATTTCTATGAGACAGGTTGTTTATATGACTAAACCAAACACATGTACGCCGTTACTGCGCGAGAGGAAAACATAAAAAACGCACAAAATATACAGATGATAATAATAGCAACAAAAGTGGAAATCGAGTAGACAGGATCTCCCACAAGGACGCTACTATTCGGAGGAATTTCAATCCCACACACAAGGCTGCAGATGCGAGTATCAATGACGAGTTAGAAGGGACCGTGCTAAGTACCCATGACTGAAGAACTTTTAGTTAAGAGCACCGCGATGTTAATTCGGCAATAGGCAGTAAGACTCTCTGGTGATCGAAGAATGGCGTTAGGGCCTCTATAAGCTATTTGATTTTGGTCCGGTTTTTAGACAGGAAAAACATCATTCATCATTTCAGGAATAATTCAGCATCTTAATACATTGGGAAGAAGGTCTAACTAGGCCCATAAGTCAACGGACTCTTTGAATTCCACGAGCGATGGTGAAAGGAAGGAGAGTAAAGCGGAATGCAAGACTAATACTAAACCAGCGTAGCCCTCTGGTTCAATTTCCAAAATTACTTTAAACAGGAAATACAACTTCAAATATAACAAATAGCGCCATTTTCAAAATCTCTTCATATGGCGCAAAATTCATATAATTAAGTGAAAATGATTATATTTGACAATTTTCTGAAAAAAATTCTTGCAATGAAAAATACAAGCGAAATAGTATTTATTTACAATATTAAATTTAAATTATAATTTTAAAGAATTTCTTACGTTGTTACTTTTTACAATGAATTATTATTATTAACGTATTTATCTACTTTTCATTATTTTACGCCGAGAATATAATCGCTGGCACTGTTTTTAATAAGCAAATGTCAAAATTAAAGCATAACAGAGTTGTTTTATACAATACAGTTCGAACTTGGTACCACTTTTTCCTATTACGATGTTTTTAAATTAGAATTTAAAGCGCCAAAAATTCATATAATGAATATATAAAAAAATGTAAAAAAAATTAATTAATGAATTTTAATTTGATAGTTTTTGCTTCCCGTATGGAAGCTTGATCATTCATGATTAATCATTACGAATTACGTCTTTAAACTGTTACTTGTAAGGACATTGTATAGTGATCTCAAAATTAGATTTTGTGGAAATAATCTGAAAATTCTAGAGCGACCGTATGTATTTGAATAAAATTTTAATATATTATTATGGAGATTCTTAAATTATTACTTGATTCTTATGTAAATTTGTTTAAAAGTTTGAAGTAGTTGATCTTAAATAAAATTAATGTATATTCAGGAAAATAGTTTCATAAATCTCAATTTTCCAGTAAACTGGTTATTCTGTTGTTATAAAGGAGAGCAGGAATTGGGATTTGTTCATTATGCCAAGTATCTCTTATTCTAGCTATCTTGAAAGAATACGCAGGAGAGGTTTTGATGGGCTCTCAATGCTTGCTACGCGTGTAAGATCTCGATTGGTCTTAAACCAAAGTTTGTAAACTGAATTTATATCTCGGTAGTTAATTAGTGGCAATGGAGATGAGAACTAGAAGGATTTTCTATCTAAAGTGTTAAGGTGTGTTTTAATGGGCATCACACGGGCTATTAAAGTACATCTAAGTAGGTAAACTAGAGGGGAATATTTATCGAGGATCTGTGACGATATACGAATCACTTGACCATATTATCACTGAACACTGAACATGGCTACGTATAGGTTCCACTGGATAGAAACGTAAGGTTATTGGGTTAGGACAGTATCTTTAGGGAATTGAGACTCGATGAACATGGGGGACAATATAAAAATCATCTGACCACAAGACCGGAAGATATCATTCCGTACAGGGGATGCTGGATGGGAAGAGAAAGAATCTTAACTGCCAATTCAGTCTATATATGAGGAGGTCGTATAGTCATCCTGATGATTGTAGCGTATTCCAGACCGAAATCAGAGCTGATATGGGAGTGTAGGGAGATGCTAGGTATCAGGACAATGCATCATCATTGGTAATGAGATGTCTTATGAATTGGCTCGCGGTAGATTGGTAATTGTGAACGGGTCAAACTTCCTATGGGATACTTAATAATAGGATAGTCGATAACGGTATCAAGAAATATGATCCTGCTTGTCCGAACATTCTTAAGGTTTAAGGAGTGTCATCGAATTCCTCACTGGACCTTGTCATATGACAATGAAATGAAATTCAGCACGTGGAACATTTACTTCAGCCCACAAGGATTGCCGACTCCCATTAATCTATTTTTTACGTTGCGTTGGTTGTAAGGACCACTAACTGGATAGGATTTTTTACAGAATTAATTACATATTTTAGACTAGTGATTGTGGAGAACTACTATCTATGTATTTGTTTAAAAATAATTTTGTTATAGAATTATTTTCCTTTATGGTAAAACTTTGTTAAAATCTTTTAAAAAATTTGTAAAGTGTTTCAAGTGAAAATTAAAATAAAAATAAATCTGTAACTTTCGAATGAAATTTCACATAGTGATAGCAGAAGTATTGTAAAAGTTATGAGTTTGGACTTTATGGAACTAATGGGGGTCTGGTCATAAAAATATATCTGCACTGATTTTAAAGATGTTAATATGAGTGGATTCTGCTAGTAAAGATCTACTTTATCATATGTGTGGTCTATCTCTTATAGTTTAGAAGATATTAAGTTTTAAAAATTTTAAATTTTACCTTTGAATTGTCTTATCCGATTTTTTAATATTTATTATTTTATTAAGATCTAATGATAAAATTTTATTAGGAAATTTTTTAAATATCTTAATGGAATTAAAAGTTATAAGCATATAAATTTCGTTATTTTTTGCGAAACAGTTTGTTACAATCTTTTTGAGATAAAAACAAATGAAAGTTATTGTCGGTCAAGCCCGACTATTTAATACCTACACCACATTGTGGGTTATTAATGAAAGCTGTAAAAACTTACGACTCTCGTATAAATAGATTTTCTAATTTTTGCTTAAGAGTGCAGTATATAATGGTACTAATATATATATGTATGATTTTTGTGCTTTAAAAGGACTTCTTCTAAGGGAGCTAGATGAAATTATGTACCTTATCTCGTAAAACTTCGTACATCTATTTTTGCTTATATTAACCTTAATTTGATCAATTCTTATTACAATACTTGCGTATATATGAGATTTAAAGTATTATTTTAGAGAGGAGTTATATGTAACTATTAAAAATAATGAACCGATCCTCGTATAATTTGGCTCATCTTTTTATAATATTATATTTGTTTGGAAGAAATTTCATGAAAGAAATGTAAACAAATATAAAATTTTTGGGAATTTCGAAAATTCTTTTAGAAAAACAAAATAACGTTAAATAGTTATCAGTTAAGTATCAAGAACTTAACAAAGAGTTTATTTGAAGATCAAATTTTAATAATTTACAAAAAAAAAATCAACACTTTCAAGACCTTTTCCGCAAAAATTGTGCAACGAATTTTACAATTATCAATTTGGAAAATTTGGAAAGTAGACATTATTTCCGATACATTTAAAAATAATTTGTCTATCTTTACTTTTCAAATGTCTCGGGATTTTTTCGGGTCATTTATTTTTGTAAATGGCGGGAAATTTTTATTTTCAGGAAGTAATTTAAGTGAGGAAGGTATGTTGTCTCCGTTTCTAACTCCAGAAAGGATCAACTAATTGTTCTAAGTAGTTTCTCATTAAAAACCTGCTATATGGCTCCAATAGCAAAATAGTTATGGACTGATATCTGAGACAGAATTCATCCGTACTATATTATGATACCAAAACTCATGAAAGACGATTTTCTCGTACATGTATTATATCAAATAAATATAACTCTATAATTAGCTCCGGTACAAGGACCTTGTTCGGAATATAAGCTTTTTTAAGTATTTAAATCTCATAAATATAGAGTATAATTTTTTGAATATCGGTTCAGAATAGACTATATCTCATTTATAGTTCTCCATTTTCTCTAAAATATAAGTATTTCAATGGAATTCGGATAAAATAAGTTTGGAGTTGGCATAAATATAAAATTAAAGTTTTTTTATATAAAATTAGGAAGATAAAAATTTCAAGTATATTCAATCACATTTGACCAGAGGATATTTAAGATTTGGCAGTACCGAATATAATATTCATACTTTTCATTATTATAATTTAAGCATATTTTATAACCTCCACCACCACAGGTGGTGAAGAGGATATATTAAATTTGTCTCTCAGTGTGTAACGCTAAGAAGAAATTATATCAGACCCCATAATGTATACACATCTTTGCCTCAAATCAAAATCTGAGTTGATTTAGCAATGTTCGTCTGTCTGTCTGTTGTTAGCTTACATCTACAATAATTGACAGAGCTCAATGAGATTTGGCTTGAGTATTTATTATAATTCTGAGAAGTTTCCTATTTAAACCAGCAAAATCGGTTTAGTATATTAAAAGATATAGACGGATATCTGAAGCATACTCTTAATTCAATAAATATTTTTTATTAATATTGAAAATTGTAAATCAACAAAATGGAATAAAATTTTGTCGTCATTTCAGTTTATATGTACCTCATTAACATTCCAAAAATTATCAAAATCGGTTCTTTAGAAAAGTTATAGCCAAAAATATAAGTCATTTTATGGATCATTTAGTGTTCCGTGTTATATTTAAGAAAAACTTATATTGTACACGTATGTGATTGCATGTAAAAGTGTGCATGTACGAAAAAAACGTATTCCTTTACACGCATTGTGGTGGAGGGTATTGAAGATTAGACATTGCTGAATATAGCATTCTTACTTGTTTTCATTAGAACATTAGTTTTATAGAATTTATGAAATTTTAATTTATTCCCGGGAATTCCTGGGAATGACAGATTTGATTTTTAAATTCCCGGGAACAAAAAACCCTACTATCTCTTCATAAATGGGAAAAGTCAATACGTTACCTGGTCATTATGAAGAACTAGTTAGACAAACTCAAAACTCGACTTCACTTCTACAATCACTATGCGTGATCCTGGCCCATAATTAACAATAACAGTATTTCTCTTAATTTAGTAAAGGAATTTTTTTCTCTGATCTAAACATTAATGAAAATGTAATTATGTCGAGATGTCAATATGAAAACGTGAGAAAATGATCATAACTGTTAATTCCATTAAGAACAATATTTCAAAGAGTTAAAAGTTCATTTTGTTAAAAAGAAAAAACAAAACTTTTGTTGTATTTTTCCTATAATTTTGCTACTTGCTAGAAATTTTTTTCTTAATATCAATAAATTCTGATTTTTTTTGTATGAAGATTTCAATTCTGTTGACAAAATAAAACAAAAAACTCTGAAAAATGACTTGGAAACAACAGAAGAGAACAGACAGAAAATTTACACATGTATTTTACGGATACAATTTTGATTGCGTACAATTTGAATACATTTCAAGGAGTAAAGATAATGGAACAAGTGAAGTGCGTAATAGCGATTTTTATAAGTGAAAAAGCAACAACAGCAAACATATTTTTTTTAAACATTTCACTACGCAATTAAAACAATTTTCGCTTCTTTACGTTTTTTTCTCAATTGTCAATTATTATTTATTTGTTATTGTATAAACAAACATACAAAGATATATAATTTGTATCATATAACATTTATTTCTTAATAATCACCTAAGGGGGCTCGTTTTTTTTTAAACATAACACTCATCACTACAGTTGTGATCAAATAAATATAATAATATTATGTTCGATAAATCGGTCTGTTGTTGACTCTCTCACGTTCTAGCATATTTTCCTTAATGAATTCAGTCTATATGATTTTTTATAGACCTTCACAGAACCGATACAATGTGGACCCAAAACGGTAAGAAGTATGGTTTCTAAGCAGGTCCATGGATACGGGCGATGACATCCAAAGTTTTTCTCCTTAAGTATGCAAATTTCTTTAATAATCGTTAAAATATAATCCATGAGCTAAAATAATAGAAAAAATCACTGCACAGTGGTTCAACATGATTGTTTTTCCTTTGGTTATCGTTTAAATATCGTATAAGTAGATTTGGAGAATTACAAATCCACAGCTGTTCTAAGGAGTAGTGGGTGGCCTTCCAAAGCTGACCATCTCAGTTATGTTGATTTTTTTTTTTTTTAATTTTTCAGATACAGACATATCCAAGTCTTGTTTTTTATTATCCTTTTTAACTTTGTAGGCTCGATATTTTTCCCAGAATTTTATATAACAAAGTTACACATAAATAAAGACACAAAATGACAATTAAAATTTAGTATTTTATAAAAAACTTTATTGGGTTTGATTTACAATGTGGAATGTATTTTTTGGAAATAATTTGAAACCGCTAGAGCCATTTGAATGAAATTTCACATGGTTAGAAGTGAGGAATATGTGTCAAATTTCCTATGAAATTCGAAGATATATTGCAGCAATAACCATATCAAAAAATATTAATCTGAAAAAAAAATATATTAATTAAATTGTAGAGGACGTGACAAGACATATTGTATGCAAGTCACATCTTTTCATCGCCTCTGACTCGAACTTCTCCGTCTTAATATTTTGTTAAAGTTTCTTTTTTCATATGCAGTGTTAATAATTTTCCTTGCTCTAGAATGTCCATCAGATCGAAAACTATTCAGTTTACTCTCATTTTGTTTTGCATTAAACATTTCCTACTTTTGATTAATAGCAGATATCAATTCTCCCTTCTAGCTATTCTTGATTCAATTTTCTCCTAAGAATATAGTATGAACTTGGTTCATATTATTGATGAATATTTTCATCAATAGTGCCAAATGAATGTCATCGTTCTTATAGGGAACTGTATGGTAAATTAAATGAATTATTTTGGAATAAAAAAGTGGGAATATTCATGTACATTTGTATTGAGGACAATTTAAAGTAATAATTGTTTTATTTATATGAACATAGAATACAACCAGAAGAGTAACTGAGACAATCACTCAATTAATTTAATTACTCTCTTACTTATATGGATAATGTGTGAATTCAACTTACCGTAATGTTCACCACAATATTAAGATAATCAAATGAAAATAATTAAAAACTGAATATTTGTTTATTTAATTATGCCAAAGATAAAGATTTTAGAATTTTTGAAAAAAAAAAATTAAAATAATAAAGAAATTGACTTATTTTTTAACGATACCCGACTATGTAAATACAAAAATTTATGGATGATCTTCGGATAATTTGCTTTGGAACCTCGCATTGATTTAGTATATCAAAAGATATATTAGTGTTGAATTTCTTTAAAATCGCTTTATATTTAGCAAAAATAAATATGTACACAATTTCATCAAGACATTTCAAAAATTGAAACTAATGTATACAAAAACCGAAACCGGTTTTTTACATTTCAGAAAATCGAACGGTTTCAAAGGATTTCTATTTTCGAATTTTCAATGTGATGTTTTTTCATTTCATTTTTATATATTCCGCAATGACTGAGAATTAATAAAGTTTTTCATTTTCATTGTGTTACACGAGCAAATTATTGTATGTTTTCTTAGACATCATATTCTGAATCGATTTTTCTATGTCCTTCTGTTTTAGACATAATCACGTCAATAAAAAAGACACAGCAAGTTTTTTTATTTAACAATATAATTTTTTAGGTAAAGAGGTATAAATCTATAATAAAGACATCGGAAATTAAAGAAAAAATTTCTGTAAAGCAAAAATAATGGATGTAAATAAAACCATGGTACCTCGCCACATTATTTTAAATAAGATACCGAAAAAACACTAACAAGAAAACTTTTATATCCCACTCGTTTAGTGATAATTTGATGAAATTTGTTACAAATGATTATTTTTACTTCATTTCTTTTAAAGGTCATTACACGACATATGTTATTGGTTAAACTGCAGAAGACAATTAAATAATCGTTTTCTCTATAAATTTATAATAATCAAATTTATAATAATAAAATACAAAAACCAGTTAACTATTTTTTTAACATAAAACTGTATTCAAAAATTTCTTTGAATAACTCGAAAACCGGTTTTCTGAAAATGTCGATTTTTTGAATGCACTCACCTTAAAGGCTCATAACGCTAACATGGACTGCCAGCCATACGGATTGACGGACATCGTTTAGTCGACACAGAAAGTGATTTCGAGTCGAAGAGTAAACTTAAAGGTGGGTGTTACACGCTTTATATCCAAACCATTATATCTACACCACCTACGTTGTAGTTGACTGAAACTTTGTCCCCTTAGAAAACTATTTCTAATACTCCATTAACACTACAGTAAAATCCAGTAGATTAGATTTCAAATTAGCTGAAAATCTAGGAAGTTAACACTTCTTTTATTTGACAAAAGCAAAATTTCATTTTAACAACGAATCGAAATGAAAAAATATTAATTATAAATTAAAATAATAATTTAAAATTACTACACCATTTATTTCAAAATAACGCCTTTTATTTAAATTATAAACTTTTATACGCTTTTTTTAAATAAATTGAATATTTTTTTAGCTGAATTGGCATTTTTTTTTTTTTATTTACTACAATTTTATAAAAATCTTATAGTTGAATTTTAATTTTTACAGAATTTTGAGTTGACTTTATCGAAATCGACTAAAAAGTAGATTTTGTTTTGTATGGAAAATCTTGTAAAATCAACTAGATTTTGATCAATATATAAAAAATACTTTATTTAGTTGTGGTGTAAATTGTTTCTGATTAAGATTGTTCAACACTCAGATCTTATTTTATTATTTTGCTCACAACTGTATATAAACAAAAATTAAATGTTACTAAAAATTAATTAAGTGAATTTTTATTATAAATATTGAATATTATTTTTTTGTGTGTGCGTGTGTCGTTTTACAAGTATAAAATTTCATATATAAATTAAACGACACCAACACGTGGTTTTTCAATAATAAAACAATAAGGCGTAGTAAAGTTTTTAAATAAAAGGAGTTTCATTATTTTAAAGTTTTATTTTTGTATTTTAATAATTCCATATCCAACTTAATATATTTGGAATAATATAATAAATAATGGACCGATTTTCGTATAATTTAATACATTATTATAATTTTCGGAATGAGGTTTTTTTATTAGTTAAAAACCTCATTCCGGAGAACCTATAGAAATGATGAACCAATCATAACCAATTTCAATGCGTATCGTTCTTGGGCAAAATAATGCCACATGACAAATTTTAATTAATAAATCTTCAAAACTGCGACCTGTACTTTGCGAACAAACTTTACACCGAGTGGCGGACGGTCGGACGGACATAAGTAGATTCTGCCTCGAACGGTGTACCCAAAATATTTCGATTTGCTGCTTTACAAATTTTTATTACGTCTAATTTTAATTTTTTACGTCCTTAAAGTACTTTGGCGAATCACACACTATATTCTTACCATAACCAGACATTTAATCCTAGCGCCACTTATATAACAAAGAAAAGGGAATTCTCCTGATTTCACTCAATCTGAAAATTTAATGTACAGTAGATGATAAGTGTTATCAGTTTCTAGCAACGCACCGAACCGATTTTTTCGGTTCTTAAAAAGCGACAAATCGAAACAATTTTATTTTAAAATACAAAAAATTTCTAATTAAAACTTTTTAATTATAATTTATGTTTTCGTTGTATTCTCCTCCCAAATTAAATAAACACGTGCTTATGCGTTATTTGTTTTTCTTTTAATTACGCCTCTGTTCATTTCCTAAATTCGTATTCGCATTTTGTTTATAACCGGCTATAGTTATGTATGTATGTATGTGTATTTTATCTCAAATTGTTGTTATTTTATTCGTTTAATTCAAGTACATTTGTTTTATTATTGTGTTCTTTAGTTTATTTTTCTCCTCTCACGTTTACGTCTAACAACAACAAATTACAACCAATACGTATTAGAATAGAATATGTATGTATGTATGTATGTATGTATGTATGTATGTATGTATGTATGTATATATGTATGTATATATGAATGTTTTTATAGTTGTTTATTTTTATTTTATTTGTTATGTTTTGAAAAAAAGTTCTTTTTAGCTTTGTTTTGAACACCGAACAGGGATGCAAAGTTGGTGCTTTTTTGAAAATTAGATTTTGAAAAAACGAATAGTATTTGATTAAGAGGAAAATTTTTGTAATAAATTGTGAAAATTTATTACAAAAATCTTCAATTTATCTACATAAGGGGAGTGTTACCCCCCCATTCAAAGCAAACATAGATTAAGGAATATCTAAAGAACTATAACTGATAGAGTTCTCGCGTAGTTTCTTAAAGATCTGCTTTACTGGACAAAATCGGGAACGGACAAGACCAGGGGGTGGTTAAATTCCTATTGATTATCGAATATCTAAAGAACTTTAATTGAGAGAGTTCTCAAATTTGATCCAAATTACTTTTTCAAGAAGGTAGGACGAATAGGTAGCCCCCATAAAAAGTGAATTTTAATTGTCGAATATCTAAAGTACTATTAAATTGATTATGATTTCATTCACATTACCTTCCCAAGGAAAAGTTTTACTAAACAGCGAACCTTCGATAAAAAGCAAATATTAGTTATTGAATATCTAAAGTACTATCAAAATGAGAGTCCTTACTAATAACTTTCTCAAGGAAACATTTTAACTCGATAAAATATACGACGGTTTTGAACAAAGAAAAGTGCTGTCTCAATGCAAAGCAAATATTATTATCTGTGAAATCATTATAGCTAAAGTTAAAAAAATTCAGTTCCAAGCACTTTCTTAAAGAACTATGGTGAAAAATTATGGGACAGATAGGATCATGGTACTGTTCATAAAACTTTTGCAGCTAGAAATCGTAAATTTAGTCCCAATTATTTTCCTGTAAAACAGATTTACTTGAGAAAATTAATAGTAGAAGAGCTGTCCCCCTACACATCAATTATTATTTTTTGAATATTTGGAGAAGTATATCACGTAGAGTTTCCAAATTTTGTCAATTTATTATCAAACAATTTATTGGAAAATTTAGAACGGACAGGTTTAGTTGTATGTTATTTTTGTTAATATACGTCGTGATTTGTGAAATTTTTTTTAGATCTAAAACTTAGAAGAATTTGTATGCAACAAAGCGCACTGGGTAAAAGCTAGTTTTTATATGAAGATCACTGTAGAAGATAAAAGTATATCGTATAATATTTATATGAAATGTTTATTATTCAATTAAATTATATTTTATCTAACAGACTTCTGTTTTTGGACTTATCGCGATTTTTTTTTTAAAGACTAATAAACGTTATCAAATATTTTATTAAAACTAAGTGATAATTTGCTTTAAATAATATTAAATTAATCTTAAAAATGTTTCGTAGAGATGATTATGAGATTTAATTATTGTTAAAAAGCTTGATTTACTAGAGAAGCCCCATTTAAGGTTAGATTTTAAATATGAGTATAAAATTTTTACAATGAAATGAAAACGATAAAACCTTAAAATTTATAAAGAAATATAAAAAATTCTGTCTACAAATCAGACAATTCAAAAATTCGCAATTTAATATATGGAAAGAAATAAAAAATCTTTTTTCCATTAAAATTATCAAACTGTCATTAAAAGGGAGTTCGGCATAAAATTTTTATTATATTTAATTATGATTTAGATTTATGTGATTTGAAAATTTTATTTAAAAATTTAAAATTTTAGTTCAAAATTTATTAATTTCGAATGTGGCTTATAGATAGATTTTTGTTCTATCGTTATCCGGATTTACTTTACTACAATTCATTAAGATTCCCGCAGAAAACAATTAGGCAAAAATTAGTTGAGGTTGAAACATAATTATACCAAAATCCCGAGGTGTTTTAAGTATTTTGATACCCAATACATAACTATCAATAAAGCAGCTCTTCGGAAATTAATGCTTGATTTCCATATTACTTTTCTATGAAACGCAAAGCTGTATTCTAATTTCTTTGTTGAGTTATTAAAGATTTTTAAAATGCTTTCTTTTATTATGGACCTAAGGAGAAATATATACAATATATAAAATTGTACAAACTTTATTTCTACTCGACCGATTTCGATAATTTTTGGAATGGTTAAGAAGTTCTTATAATATAATATAATAATATAATATAATATAATATAATATAATATAATATAATATAATATAATATAATATAATATAATATAATATAATATAATATAATATAATATAATATAATATAATAATATATATAATATAATATAATATAATATAATATATATAATATAATATAATATAATATAATATAATATAATATAATATAATATAATATAATATAATATAATATAATATAATATAATATAATATAATATAATATAATATATATAATATAAATATATAATATAATATAATATAATATAAATATAATATAATATAATATATATAATATAATATAATATAATATAATATAATATAATATAATATAATATAATATAATATAATATAATATAATATAATATAATATAATATAATAATAATATAATATAATAATAATATAATATAATATAATATAATATAATATAATATAATATAATATAATATAATATAATATAATATAATATAATATAATATAATATAATATAATATAATATAATATAATATAATATATATATAATATAATATATATAATATAATATAAATATAATATAATATAATATAATATAATATAATATAATATAATATAATATAATATAATATAATATAATATAATATAATATAATATAATATAATATAATATAATATAATATAATATAATATAATATAATATAATATAATATAATATAATATAATATAATATAATATAATATAATATAATATAATATAATATAATATAATATAATATAATATAATATAATATAATATAATATAATATAATATAATATAATATAATATAATATAATATAATATAATATAATATAATATAATATAATATAATATAATATAATATAATATAATATAATATAATATAATATAATATAATATAATATAATATAATATAATATAATATAATATAATATATATAATATAATATAATATAATATAATATAATATAATATAATATAATATAATATAATATAATATAATATAATATAATATAATATAATATAATATAATATAATATAATATAATATAATATAATATAATATAATATAATATAATATAATATAATATTACATATCATTTCGATTTTTAATTGACAATTTCAGGTACTTCGCTTGAATTTAGATGTTGCCTCAGATATTGGTCTATGTTTTTTATCGATTTTTCTGGTTTTAAATAGGACTATAACAAATACTCAGGTCAAATTTCATTGATTATTGTGAATGTGAGCGTTCCAACAACAGATAAATATAGCTAAATCAACTCAGATTTAAATTTGATTCAAAAATATATATATACATTATGGGGTCTGAGATTATTCCTTCTTAGCGTTACACACTTAATGACAAACTTAATATACCTTCCTCATCACTTGTGGTGTTGGTGTACAAAGTACAATTTGTTATAATTTTGAAATTTCTACTCTCCATCCCCGTTTGATTAAATATGCGAATGTCGTTGTTCGATTAATTGTATTAGTGAAGTATCTGTGCGAGTTCTTATGTCTGAAGTTATTGCGAAGCTGAAACCATAACGCATTTAGCATTTGTTTGGACAACAACTAATTCTTCTGTTCTTAAAGAAATTGCGGTTTTATCCAACAACAAACAAAATCAAACCGCATCTGTACAACGAAAATAAGAAGAAAAGTAACAAGTGCGTTATCCCGAATTCCAAGTGATTGTGTTTTATTTTGATATTAATTTTTTTCGGCATTAATCCAAATCTGAGAGCAAAATTTAAAGAAAAAAGTATTTTACGGAAATAAAAACGCAAAAACAAACAATTTTTACTGGTCAAATAAGTGAGTTCAGTTGAAAGTTTTATTTATTAAATTAATATTTGTTAATCACTTTTTAATAATCTTTAAAACAATGTCTTATTAAACATGATGACCTAACAGTTTTTAAACACATACTGTGTTTGTATGCAAGTAATATCATTATTTTGGTGTGCGTGTGTGTGAATGTGAATATGTTTGTACGTCTGGTTTTTGTGAGCTTCACTACACGTGGTTTCTAAAACAACTTTGTTAATTGTTTTGGTGTTTTCCAAATTTATTTGGCAAATTTAAAAAAAAATTTTCTTTCTTCATAATTACTGATGACGATTTTTTTCCGATTTTCATGATTTTTCTTAAACAATGTGATCATTTTAGCTGTTTTTAATTTGAAATTAACGTTAGTTGTAAATAGAAAAAAATGCAAAAACATATTTGTATTACAAACCAAATAAGTGAGAGTATTATATTCGACAGTGTAGAAATTTAGAAACTGTTTGCCGGAAAAAGTATTCCGAACTATTCACATAAAATTGATTCTATAAATCTTATATTTGGTCCCTATGGAAGCTGCTTGTCCTCTAGATTGTTTTATATACAGTGTAAAGCAAAACTCTAGGTAAACTAATTTGATTCCAAACTAAACACGTGAGTGTACTTTATTGGACAGTGTAGAAATTTAGAAACTCTTTGCCGGAAAAAGTAAATCTTATATTTGCTCCCTATGGAAGCTGCTTCTCTAGATTGTTTTATATACAGTGTAAAGCAAAAGTCTAATTTGAGTAAACTTTTTCCTAAATTTTAAGTAAAAATTAAAAATATATATAATATTTTTGTATATATTTTATTTATTAATTTATTTCTAATTAAAATTTTTATAACAAAATTAGTGAGTTTAACAAAATAAAACAAAAATAAGTTAAACTTTCTGGTAAAAAAGAAAATAAAATAAATGCAAAGCTTAACTGTATTAAAATGTTATAACTAATACTTAGTAAGATATATTTTAAGATTAAGTACTTAATTAAAACTATTTGCCTCAGAATGTACACGTTTTCTTGAATACTCTGGTTTGCCACTTAATTTTTCTTTGTAATTTGGTGGCTACGCAATTGTTTTTCCAAAATGAATATTTTTTTACATAATCGGACGTATAACAAAATCTTTTAATTGTTGTTTGAGATATCGGTCTTAAGAAATTTCACTGCTAAATAAAGTTTCAGAATTGATTTAATTTTGAAACAAGTAAAAGCGTTATAGTCGGTTAAGTTGAATTTGTAATAGACCTAGACCACAATGTTGGTTAAAAATAGCAGTTACGAAAAATTAATGAATGACCCTCGTTTAATTTTATTCTTTGATTTATTCTTAAGAGTGCAGTATTTTTAAGTGAAACTAAAATTTATGTGAAATTTAGAAGTTTTAAAATGAATTTTCTGGAGGTTTATATGGTACCTAGAAGAAATTATGGACCGACCCTCGTATAATTTTGCACATCAAATTTGATCATTTATTATTGCAATACCAAATTTATTTGAGATTAATACAATTTCAAAAGATATTTGGAAGGGATCTTCTTTGGGACCTATGAGAAGTAGTGGGCCGGCCTTCGCAAAATTTGCACCTCATTCAAGAAAATCATAACACTTATTTTTTAAAATCGCTTTAGGACTTTTATGAGCTAAAAACCCCGTTTTGGGGGGACATATATATGGGAGGCATTGTCTTTGGACCAAAATAAAAAAATGTACCAAACTTCATCGAGACATCAAAAACTTGTAGAATGTTTACAATGTTTACATGTACAGCCAGTCGGACAGACAGACGTACGGACATTGTTAATGATTCTGAGTCGAACTTATAGGTGGCATCGGCACAAACGTATAATACCCCAACCACCTACGGTGGTGTAGGGTGTAAAAATCCAAAATTATAAATTAATTAAGTATAATTAAACGCCAAAAATAATGTTTCATTTTGTTGATTTTATTTATCGCAAAACCTGGTCACACTAAATATCTGATAGTTCAAAAAAGTAATATATTTTTATATATAAATATATATACGTATTTGTTTTTGTAATTTTATTTGAAATACCAAAAATTTTATCTCTTCATTGTGTGTTTAAAATTTTTTTCGCAATCTATTTATAGATGTTAATTTGTGAAAAATAAACGTGATTTTTTATTCTAAATTTTATTTCAGAACACATGTTTCTTTTCCTATTGTGTATCGGGAAACAAATTCTTCTACAAAATGTATTTCTTTTGTTTCTATTTTTTTTACACCCAATAAATTTTACTTTCAGTGAATTTGACGTATAGAAGAAACTGAAACACTTCGCGATATTGAAATAAAATCACTTTAGTATGAAGTACCCTACATAGGAGCATAAATTGATAAGAACAGGCTGATCTTGTATAGAAAATTGTCAGTATAGAAAATTGTCTTGTATAGAAAATTGTCAGTATAGAAAATTGAAGTTTGGGTGAAAAAATGTACGGACTAGAGAATCATTCTATGTACCCCTTTACTAATTATCGAATTCTAAATAAATTCTATAACAAATTTTTTTTAAAATTTTCTGTTTTACTTTACTATGAAGCAATAAAGATGTTGAGGGAATATCTCTTAATAGGGTAGCTTGTGGCTTCTGATTTTACTACTTTTTCTTATATTTCTAGTAGATCATAAATTCCGTGCTTAAAGAACTGGTATTGTTTTTGGTCAGACGAGTGAGCCAATACTTACTGTTTCGAAATAGCTTTTGGCCGACCTTCCAATCCCATTAAACACAGAGTATTATTCTTGTGCTATTTTGACCATTTGGCCCGCTTTTAAATATGACTTTTTGGGCTTGGGATATTCGTTCATTAAAAGTAACAATACGATGTAAAATGGCCGTAAATTCATGTGGGACCCAATATTCCTGGTTTAAAGATATGCTCTTGTATCTTTAAACCAAAGGGAACTGACTTGTTGTGTGGCTTCCCATAATAATGAAAATTTTGTAAAGCTTTCAATCCATCATTTCAAACTTTTTTGACAGATCAGATGTCTTCTTGTCTTCCATGTCGAAATCGCAATTTTTGAATCACGCAAATCATTGTTGTCAAGATTTTTTTTTTAGTTAATGAATATTGACCTTAATTCCGCTAATTCCTCCTTTTTATATAATATACTCTTTTACCTCCTCTAAATTTGTTTCCAATAAACCTAAAATAAGTTGTTAATGTCAACAATTACAAGTTTCCAGTAGCTGATATTGTGTAAACAAGTGTTGCACACATAATGTTGGTATAAATAAATGAATATATGCTTCTGTGTGTATGTATATGTGTAGGCTCTTATATGGCCATATTTGTCTAAAGGGCCTTGAACAATTTTTCTATGTTTAAATATAGAATGACGTACAAGTGTACTTACGTACATGGGTTTACTTAATCTATTTAATCGGAATTCTCTATTATGGGTCACATTTCATTATGAATTTAAAAATTGTTACTTAGAAAAAAAAAGAGTGAAAGAGAAATTGATGGAATTATTAAATTAATTTTTATATAATTTATTTTAATAATGTATTTTAATAAAGAATTTTCTTCAGACATCTCTAGCTAATAACAATTAAGAATATAAGTTTGCGACAACATTTAAATAAAGTGTTTTTACATTTTTGGCATTGACATTTCTGAAGCTGTCAAAAATTTGTAAAATTGATTTTTCCAAACCTGCAAACAACTCTCATTTAAAATATGGTAAACATAGTTGCCAGATAAATTTCGTTAATTCTATTCTTTACCAATTTTTATTTAAATCCATTTGCATATTGATCGGTTCACAGCGGTTCATTGACCAAATATTTTAATACCCTACACCACTATAGGTGGTTGGGGTATTATTCGTTTGTGCAAATGTTTATAACGAGCAGAGTAAATAGGCTTATTATCGGTGTATTAATTTCTAAATATATATTTTATAAGGATCGGTCCATTATTTTATATAGCTCATGTACAATCTATGATCCACTTCCAAATATAATTTTGAGGTTTATATATATCTTAAGTTAACAGAAATTTTTGTTCGAAAATTTTTGAGCTTTGACCCATAATTTACCATAGCTCGTTCCTATATAACCCCCGGACAAAAATGTATTAAACTCTTTAGCAGATATCAGAACACCAAATTATATTAAAGTTATTAAATTTTCACCGTAACAAGAGATGAAAGAGGATCATCTGTATATTGTCTTGAACCAAGTCAAAGTCGATGTCGATTTAGCTACATCCGTTTGTTTACAATATTCTCAGATAATTTGTACGAATGATATTTCGATATCTAATTAGATCGATATCTAAGAAATTATTCTGAAAGTGAATGTACATTTTTCATAGTGCTCCGAGCAAAGGTATTCCCTTTGACAATGCATTTTTTATCTACTTAAAGTTTTTTTTGGATTGAGAACGGGGATATAGTACTTCCCCTGCAAGAGAAAATAGCTCTACAGTTCTTAAAGCGAATTTCAATATGCAGACTAAAAGTTTATATAGGGAAATAAAATTTTATGTAACTTAGGAAAGGATATGCATTTTAAAGGATTCGAAAATTTTACTTTTCTGTGAGTTATCTTCTCTTTTTGGAACTTCGGGTTCTAAAAACTAAGTTATGAAAGACCAACGTCTCTACACCATTTAAATATCAACAAAACTTTGTCCGTTATTTAAAAGTATTTTGACCTGTAGTTTGATTTTGCAAAATTGCGATTTTATGTGTCTAATTTCTATGAGGTCTATAGACACCGCTCTTTTTCCAATTTATTTCAAAAGTTTTGATTCGAAGACATGAGAAGAATCAGTCTTTTTGTTCACAAGTTATAGACAAAGACTGATTTATTTATGTCGCTATAGCATTAATTTTTGGCAGGGGTATTGGGAAACACCTTTGTTTACCTTTGGAACTACAATGAGACTTGTTTTTCCACAAATAAATTTGAAAGTTAATAATGAGTCGGTCCATTAGTTGCGAATTTATTTGCCAAACTGCTATGAGGATACATGCATCGTACTTTCACCGATAGGTTGCAAATGCCTGTAGCGTTCCCACGGTAATTTGATCTCCGTTCCAGGTCGACCGTAGTTACATTCGGCCAAAAATTGTCGAACGAAAGGTTTTCCTCAAGAAAGACCTTTCGGGTACAGCCGAACTGTACTAACAATTGCTTATGGATTAACTATTTTACCACATGATAAGAGTCGGTATCTTAATGCCCAAGTTATAGACAAAGACTCAAATTATATCCAATTTATGGCGGAGATATTGGCGAAAACACGAGAATAACTTTATTTTTTCTGTTTTTCTTCCCTTTTTTGAAGTTCTACGAGGGTTAAACATGAATTTTCCGGTATTTTGGGAACCTATATGAACTTGATTATTCTCGGAAATTTAATTTTCACAGACCGATTAGTAATATTAGTTTCCGAGTTATAAACGGAGACGCATTTTTCGGTACTTTGTAGCACAAAAAATTATTTATGTAGCAAAAAATGCGAGTTAAAGTAAGAAAATGAGAAGGTTTCAATAGCAGAAGGGTTAATTATAAACCAATCTTTGTCCTTATTCAATTTGCCGAGGACATTAACAAGCAAGACCAAGTTTCCACCTCAACGAGATCTCCGTCATCTCAGACAAATATTGTCAATCCAGCGACAGTTGTATCAATCGAAAGTTTTTCCCCAAGAACAACCAGACTCATATGAACTGTTACAACAATAAATAATTCGATTCAGAATTCAATATGGTTTCAAACATTATGGAACCTGATATGTTTTTTTTGTAAAACGACTCTTGAATAAAATCGTCGACAGTTTTGAATTCCCAAATGGAAAATTTGGACACTTAAAAATGCGAAACCTGGCAACAGCAGCTGTGATGAATATATAATAGTTGCAAGGAGAATACACCTCTCTAAAAGCTTTTTTAACTCTTTTATTGTGTAAAAAACAATTTCTCTCTTTAAATCGTTTGAGTGTGCAAATTTTCTCTTAAAATCATTATCAATTAAGAATGTTTATACCCTACACCACCGATGGTAATTAGGGTATTATGCTTTTGTGCTGATGTTTGTAACATGCAGAAAAAATGGTGTATTATTTCCACATTGATGTATTCGCTCGACTCAGAATCACTTTCTGAGTCGATTTAACGATGTCCGTCCGTCTGTATGTCCGGCGTTCCATGTAAACTTTGTGCACAGGTTTTTTGAATTACCTCAATGAAATTTGATACATATTATTTTGGCTTTGGGACGAAGTCTATTGAAATTGACTATGTTCGGTCCAATATTTCAGGTACCTCCTATACAAATGTTCTTACGGAATGGAATTTTAAGGTCATAAAAATCTTAACTACAAAACGATTTGAATGAAATTTGGCACAAGCAAGTCCTTTCATATTCTAAAACTATGTGCCAAAATATGCGAATACGAGGGTCGTTCATTAATTTATTGTAACTAAAATGTTTAACCGACGATGTGGTGTAGGGTAATAGATAGTCGGTCTTGATCGGTTTCTTGTAAAACCCTTCACCTAACTTGGTCAGAAGGGTATATATGTAAGTTTGTCACTCCGTTTGCAAATTCTATAAAAATATATTCTGGATCGCTATGTCCGTCTGTCCGGACCATTAGTTCCTGAGTTACATATATCATATTTTCCTATATTTTGAACCCCCTGTGAGACCTATAGATTTGGTTATGGCACTGATTGACTACAATTTTTTTTGCCGAATTTAATCTTTTCCATTTTTCCAAATCGGTTCACAAACCACAGAGATATGGTCAATTTATTCTTTAAAAATTTAGTCCGATGTGTTTGTTGTTGCCATTTTAATAATGTTAGAAATTTAATTGTTTTACTAATGGGTCAGAAATATTTTTGTGGATTTTTCATTGAAAACATAAACTCGATTGGGTCATTAATTTCCGTGATATGGGCGAAAACTTATTCTGACGATCCCGGTGCAGCTACGGACCTAGTAGCCACGCAGAATAATTACTGATTTTTTCCTCGAATTTTGTTTTTTTTTTTTTTTTAATTTTCAAATCGCTTCATAAATAGACGAGATATAAACAATTCTTTATTTTCCTTGTGGTTGTTGTTGGATTTGGTATTGAAAACAATAACAACGTAAGGCAAAGTAATGTTTACGACTTTTTGAGCGTTCTTTTTAAGCTAGAAACATAATGTTTGTACTAACAAATTGGAAATAATTAGAATAATTTTTGAGTTGAAAACATCACAATAAGCGGTCCATTAGTTTCCGATATTTTGAACGTTATATGTGGGATCTATAGACAAAATTTTGATGCCGAAAAGAAGCAAAATTTTTTTGTTCTAAATTTTATTTTTTTAAATTTGTGAAATCCTTCTACTTCTACAAGTGATGATATTATGAAAGTCCATTTATAACAGTGACTTAATGTTAAGTAATAAGTCAGTTGCTTAGAAAAAAAAGAAAAAATCCATATAAGCAAAGGTGAAGGGTATAGAAAATTCGTCACGACCGAATTTAACACTTTAACTTGTTTTTCTTTCTATATTTGTTGTAAATAGTATTTTGTACTTTTAGTACTTTTTGTTGTATTATTTTGTTTTTTCCCACCAATTTCATCTACAAGTTGGCTGACGGCAGCTGACTGGTAGTGGTGACAGTCAAACACCCAACTCTTCGGTAACATTGAATACAAACAACAGCAGTTACAACAAAAAATAATATTTTTATTTGATTATACGATTTAGTCTTGCGCCTTTTAGTTGGTAGCAGCTACACAGACAACAAGACGATGATAGAAACAATAAAATTATAAAACAAAACAAAAAAAAATTATAATTAAAATAATAAAAATGTTGTTTTTGTAACAGAATTTACGGCATAAACGGCATCACATCACACTGAACTGAAATGCAAATAATTTTCGTTTTGCTTTCAATTAATTTTTTTCTTTAATTCAAAATTTTATGTGAAAATTCAATCGAAAAGAAAAAGTGAAAACGCGAAAAAAAGAACTCAACATTAGAATCAAACGCATTTCTTTTGGTATTGAATTCTTGACGGAGGTCATGAACGGTCACATTTTCGAAATAAAGTCAAAATCAAACTAAAAATCAAGAAATCAATCGAAATCAAAAACAAGAATCAATAAATGAATAAAAAATTTGTGTTAACGAATTAAAAATTAAATCAAGAAACTAAAACGCGAAAAAAAGACTTCATTTTTATCAGGTCTGAAATTTACGAAATGCCTGGACGCATGGATACTGATGAAAATGGTTAGTGGAATCTTTTTCTGTTGTTGTATTATTAATTAAATTTAAATACATCTGTTAGATATAATTTATTTTTTATTTATTTTATTTTATTTTTTTAATAATTTTTATACGAAATAAATGTTTGTTTTTGTTTTTTTCGTCTCGTTTTTTTTGTTACTCAAATGCATTTTTTTGCATTCAGATTATTTTTTAATAGATAATTTTGATTTTGATGCAATTTTGTGTATAAATCGGGAATACTCTTCTGTATGTGGAAGCGTGTGTGTGTGTGTTTACATTTCAACACTCTCTTAAAGCTCAGATCAGTGGCGTCGTTTGTTTTATGAGAAGTGGGAGTAATTAGAATTAGAAACACTCTATAACATAAAATATTATCGAACAACCCTCGTAGAATGATATTCTTACTTGCATAAAAAAATCTTATTTAAACAAGTAAAAAAAGTTATAGGTTAGAACTGGCTATGAAATGCTCAACTCAATATGGTTGCTTATAAGAAGTGAGATCGAAAAATTCTTAACATACATATAAATTAATAAAAACGAAACCACTACAGTTTTAATTTTTGTTATTTGAATTAAATTTCTATTACAATTTACCAAAAATATATATTTTTATAGTTTTAATCACTTTTTCGGAAACCCTTCAATTAACGTTTTTAAAGTGCTTTGTGTTACTCTGCTGGAACCGTTAGTGCATTTCCGTAGCGTTCCCGTTAGGAACTTGTTTAATCTTGTATGTTATTTTTAACTTTTCGTATCAAATAGACCGAACACTGTGTCAACCGTGCTGGATGTCTTGGGAGCTCTTTTGCCAATGCTTTCTATTCTTTTGTTTATAACATTATGTGGACCATTCCTTCTATCTGATATAGGTTTTGTATCAACGGATAAGTTCTCCAGGTACATTTTAATTATATTGGAAACATATTGACGACAGACCTTTGAATTCTTGGAAGACTTTTTGTAGGACTAAGCATTTTAGTACGCTCTTCTTACTGGTCATTCATTTTACGAATTTTTCAAACTCGATTTCATTAAAAAATCTTAATTGCGACCAGTACGACTCATTTAAAAGTGGTTGCAGTTTTTTTAAAAACTTAAAACCATATTCCGGAAGTTATAGTGAAATGTAGACCACTGTTTTGGAAATTTGCCAGATATATAATTGTTAAACCAAAAATTATTGGTGAATATAATTGAAATACTTTTAAAGTTTTTATGAACTCAAACCCCTTTTCCAGGAAGATGAATGGATATCACAATAATATTTATGCAAAATTTCGTAGTTCCATAAGAAATACGGTCTTAAATATTCTTTAAATTTTATTTACATATCCTTTTTCCTGAAAAAGAGTTTCATATGAGATCTGTATTTCAAAATAACTTCATGAGTCAAATTTAATTTCACTCTGATTTGAGGGATATCAAAAATGCTTTTTATAATTTATAAAAATTATAATTTTTAAATATTGGATTAAATATCGGCCTATAATTTGTTTACAGAAGGGATATTATCAATTTAAAATGAAAAATTAAAGGGTAAAGGAAACGATTCGACCAAATTTCGTTAAAATTGGTGGACCGACATAGCTAAATCGTCTCAGATTTGAATTGTTCCAAGAGTTTATACACTAAGGCGTTTTAAATAATACATTTTCGGTGTACCGTATGTATGTATGTATGTATGTATGTATGTATGTATGTATGTATGTATGTATGTATGTATTATTTATTACTGTCGGTGTACCGCGTTGTTACAAACGGAATGTCAAATTTAATATACCTACTTGTCGCGTTGGAGATGGTATAAGAAAGCAAAAATCTCATGTAAATTATTGTTAATCTTGAACTGTCAGTATTTGTGCGTTTTTTTCAATTTTTTGTTATCATTTTAATTGTTTTTCTGGTATTTTAATTAAATTCTTATCAGTTATATATATTTTCCATAATTCGTTCACAATGTTGCTGCCCCCAAGTGACGTTTGTAATAATTGTAAATATTTTTGTCTCGTTATGCTTCATTGCGAATTGATACTGTGGGATCAAAGGTGTTACTAATGAAAGATTTCAAAATCGGGATCAATATTTTTATTAAATATAATTTGTTGTTTTAATGATGAAATATTTTATAATTTTATGTTGTTTTTCTTGAATGTCACTGAAAATGTGAATGTACTGTTAATTTTTATATAGATGAACCCTAATTTGGGATACAATTTGTTGGAAATTTTTAAATAATTGTATATATTAAATAAAGTGTCTTTAAAATTAGTATAAGCGCCTCATTTGAAAGCCCAAAATGCAGATTTCCAGCCCCGCGAGGCCAGACCACTTAATCTGCTCACTTTCACGTCATTTCTTCCAAAGGCACAGGATACATCCACAGATCTGTTTAAGGGTCTTTTTCTCTCTATATAAAAAGAAGCTTGGAGGAAGATTAAGAAAGTTTAAGCTGCTTTGAAAATTGTTGGGATCCTAAATATTTTTTTTAACAGAGCTTTGTACGGAGTTACAATTCCCAGTTTTGAAAAGAGCTGAAGAGAAATTGGATGGAGGTTTAAATACACACAAAAGTTATTTAAAAGTAGCATCATTTTACGATAAGTTTATGGCGAAATTTTCTATAAAAGATTATCCACAAATTGTTATCTAGACTAGTAAATTAGAGCTGCCTAAAGATCGTTATTCACTGGTGATGAAGATTGTAAAATTATTCTAGTACTGTTATAAAGTGGTTTTGGAATATAAATAAAAGAACTGTTGTAATGGTAGTGTTGTTGCCGATGGTAGATGTTATGATCCAAGTTCGTTATCTTTAGCGATGATATTCTCTCTACAGTTATATCTCATTCGAATGATAATGAATGTAGGAACTTTTTGAAACATTTGAAATGATGGAACATTACCTATTTCACTCGTTCCTAAGAAAATTGGTCACCTTACCTTACCAACCCAGCGACAGCAAGTTTTCCCCATTAATAAAATAACCACATACAGCCGAACTGTTACAACAACCAATGTCACTGAGGTTGCAAAAATTTAAGCGTCGTGGGTGATACTTTACCAAACATGTTTTACCTAAAGACTTTGATTATAGGAAATTATTCGGAATTTCTATAGGTACAAGTAATTTGGTATATGTTACAACAGTAGAAATAGTGGTCTTGGTATATGACTACGGACATAAGTCTTTAAATGAAGAAACCATTTCTTTCCACATCCCAAGATATTAAACAAGTAAAATGATAGGCTACCCCATCACGTATGGGCTTAATTTCGCTCATAATTGTTCATAGTTTCCATCAAATTCATATGGATCAAATAAACCAAAAGGAGATGAACGGTTTTATATAGATTTCTTTAAGAAGAGCCCACTATCACCGGGTTTTGTTCTTTTACCACTCAAGGGCTTGTGAACATAAAGATTTTTGACCAGGAAGCTGCGAAAAATCTGCCAAAACATAAGGTTTGTTTGAGCTTGCTGCACTGTTTTCTTATCGGATGTGTTGGGAGCTCTTTTGAAAATTTCTATTTTTTGGCTAAAAAACATTATGTGGACCATTTCTATTATGTGGGAAACTATTGAATGCTTGTCCAACTTTTTGTGCGAAAAGTTGGGTTTTGTTGAAAATATTTAATAATTTTAGAGCGCACTTTTTTCTGACCATTCATTTTAACCGGATTTCCAATATTTTAATTTGTTTGACATTAAACATAATAACTGACATGTTTTCCGGAGTCAACTTGATAAAAATAAAGAAATCAAATAATACTTGAGTTAAAAGTTTTAATGAAAAAACGTGTGTTAAGAATTTTTGATCTCATCTCTTATTTCAATCTTAGAAACTTCAATCTTATCTACTTTACCTTATTCAAAGGACAATGAATACCGGACTTGTAGGGACAACATTGAAACGATGGCAAATTACCTGTATTAAAGGATCAAAAATTTTCATGGAAGATGGTTTGCAAAAACATGTCTTAAGTTAGAGATGTTGATAATATAGAATTGTGAAAGTAAATACATGTATCGGAGTTTCCATTTGTTGCAACTATGAGCGCACAACAAGCCTAAATAGTGGCCTAAGTATATGCCTACGAGTATGAGACCTTAAAGGGTCTCTTCTACTTAACCTTTTCTCCCACATTCCTAAATATTTAACAGACAAAATGATAGCCCATATAGCCCATTAAACATGTGATAAATTCCATTATGGTTTCCATAAAACCGTTTTATAAAGTGTTCGGCTGTTTGCATTAAACTAATATCCGAAGCCTGGCTTTTGGACTTTAAATTCGATTTAATAGAAAATTTAGAAATCTTGAAAAGCTTGGTTTCACTACATCTCAAAACACTAATCATTTCTGTAAAACAATGTATTTTTTAAACTATAAACATTTTCGCGAATTTTAGTTTATCTCTCTTATTAATTTGTTTCAAAGGTCATATGAATTTACACCCTTTAGACGTTGATTGTGAAGGGCACTGATTAATTGCAATTTATAAAAACAAATATTCCTACCGGCATTTGAAACTTCAAGATTCTCATGCTCTTAAAAGAATTTAAGAGAGTGACAAAGTTTTATGTAATTTTCACATGGGGTAGCAAATAAAAGCTTGAACTCAAAAAGCTTTTAAAATAAAGCTAAAGAAGAACTGAAAAAAAAAACCCCACTATTTTATGCGAAAAAATAACTTGATAAATACGAACAAACTGAAAGAAAAAGACGCAACAACAAACCATCTAACAGATACAAATACATTCTTAAAAGACAAATCTTTTCGACGAAACACGAAGAAAAAAAAAACAATAACAAATGAAAGAGATAGTTTTTTTCATAGATTCTTAGTTCCGAGAATCTAAGAGTAATTATATATGCGATTCTGAAAAAAAGAGAGTATTTTTTACCTATAAGACAACTACTAACTTAACATTAAACTCATACTAATATCAATTTAAGAGAAATGAAAATGTTGTTGTTTTTATTAATGTGTGTGTGTGTTCTTTTTTGTTTGTTTGTAATATAAAAACTTGTACTCGTAGATTGTGTGATGCCAGTTCGATCTGCTAATCCGATACGCGCAAAAAGTTTGATACGCGACAATTTGGAGAAACAAGCCTGTACAATAAAATCATTACACTCCAGAATGCCAAACATTAAAGTGTTTTCGGGTACATCGCATCCGGATTTGGCCCAAAGAATTGTCGACCGTTTGGGTATCGATTTAGGCAAAGTCGTAACGAAAAAATTCAGTAATTTGGAAACATGGTGAGTAGAAAAATTTACAAGAAAAAAAAACAGAATTTTAAGAAAAAATGTGGAAAATTTCACTAAAACAAAGAAAAAAAAAGTGAAAAAAAGAATAAATTAAAAAAATAAAAAGAAAATAAAATTAATAATTAAATTTTTACTATAAAAAATAAATAATGTGAAAAAATTAGATTAAAAAAATAATAAAAAAAGAATGAAATAATTTTCTTGAAAAAAAAAAAAAAAAAAAAAAAAAACACGTGAACATTTAACAATTGAAAAATGTGTTAAGTAGTGAGTGTGTGTGTATATAATAAGTTTGTGTATGTGAGAGACTGTTTTTAAATATTGTTGCTGGCTGTTTGTTATTGTTGTTGTTTTTGTCAAGCCAGAAAAGCACATGCAAACAATTTATCATACCAGAACCAGAGGTGGTTTAAAGGAATTTTTTTTAATAAATAAATTTAATTTTTTTCTAATAATTTATTGTTAAACAAAAAAACAATCCCAACACACTAATTGCTTAATGGCCTAAAATCACCAACAACCACTTTTTCCACTTTGCGTCAAGGATGTCTGTTGCCCTTGCCAAAAGTCTTTTTAAAGTTATGAAGAAACAAGGTGTTTTTTCTTAATTCTTCCTTCTCTTTATTTCTGTTTCTAATTTAAAGTGTAAATGTGTGTGTAACTTAAAAAAAAAATATTAAAGAAAAAAATTATGTTTGATTTGTTGTGTTGTCATATCGATTAAAATTCATTCATTTTCTTTCTTTTTTTATTATTATTATTCTCTATATCATTGACTGTACCTTCTTCCTCTTCGTATTCAATTTAATTTGTAAGTTTTTGTTTTTTTAATTTATATAAAGAAAAAATCCATAAAATAACATTTTATACTCTGCACCACCACAAGTGGTAAAGAGGTATATTAACTTTGTCATTCCGTGTGTGTAGCGTTAAGAAGGAATCATCTTCTTTATTCTTGCGTCAAATCAAAACCTGAATGGATTTAGCTATGTCCGTCTGTTGAAAAGTTTTTGGATATTTGAGACCACCTCTAAGTTCTAGCGAAGAACAAATTCAAATGAAATTTTTTCAATATATAAAGTTACTACAAAATCGGTTCCGTAGAAAAAAGTTTTTATTACTCATTATTTCGGAAAAACTCTTATATGTTATAAACGTCTATGAGTGTATGTGTGAGTATGTATATATGAAACATAATGTATTTACTTCACACGCATTTGTGTTAAAGGGTATTGAAGATTCGTCATAGCTGAATATAACATTCATACTTGTTTTTATGTTTTATTAAATTTTACTCTACATCTTACACACTACTCTTCTCTTTTCTTTTTTCCCTTCTTCTGAGTTCACACTAAAACACACACACCTACCATATCAACAATTGAAAAAGGAACCAAAAAAATGAAAAAAAAAACACTTTAAATACAATTTATTTAATAACATTTACTATTTATTATTAATTAGATTAGCAATTTGAAAATTTATTTTGTTATGCTTTTTTTTCTTCTCATTTCATTCTTCTTTTTTGTTGTTTTCTTTGCAATACAAAAAGGAATTAAATAAAAAACACACATTAACGAAAATAATAATAACAAACAAAACGAAAAATGTGTGAAAAATACTGTAAATTGTAATGAGCATTTAAAAAAAGCAACAACAACAATAAACATTAAGTCCAAAAAAAGTGCTAAAAGAATTATGTGCTTTAAAAAAATACAAAATAATTTAATAATTTTTGTTGGTTTCCAAAATCAAAGTTAACATTTAAAAAAAATATTCCTTTAAATATTTAGTTTTTAGAGGTTATAAAATACAACAGTGTTAACAACTGAAGCGATTTTTGAAAGGGGCGTTTCTTAGTCATATACATATTAATGTTCTAAATACAATTTATGGCAGTTGGAATGCAATTATGGCGTATTAAAAAATATATTACGCAAGCAAGGCGAATTGAACAACATGGTCACGGTCAAAGTCTAAATAATCCGTTTTCTTAACATCTTTATCTTTTTTTTTAATATAAGTATCTCAAAAACTCAAAAATTACTAGAGAGTGGACAAACTTTCAACTGATTTATCTTTTATTTAATACTTCAAGTATCTAAACTTAAGCTAAATTCTCCTCGTTTTGTACTATTTCGTTTGGCCTAAAATCAATAGTCCTTCGTAATTGAATTAAGCAGTTTTATAGAAAATAAATCAAAGTGGTAATTTTTTTATTTGAACTCATATAATGTTCGAGTTATATAAACCTGAAGTAACGATATATAGATTAATTTGTCTGTATTATATGAAAGTATGGGTATCGCTTAAAATATCTTAAACACACTTTTTCCATGATATATAAACTATATCATATAATGAGAAATAGTCGAGAGAAAGTCACTTTTATGATTTGACATGACCTCTTTCACAAAAACAGACCTCTTAAAGAGTCTTTGAAAATGTTAAATTATCATTAATACCAACACATGTAACCAATCAATACATGTAGACCAATTAAATGCCAAAAATATGGCGCATTAAAATGTATACTTTAAAGAAACCGAGTTAAAAGATCCATTTCGAAAAAGTCAAGGGTGTAAAAAATAAGTTTGTTTATTTGTGATTCAAAATTATAAAGTACAGATGGTTCGATAATTTAAACTAAAAAAATTAAAGACCAATTAAAATTTAAGGCAAACGAACAACGCCTATTTAAGTGTAATCTTAAATCCTCATCAGTGATATATTCGTCGTATGATGGCTATCGTTTTGAAACGTTATCGTGAAGAAAAATTACGTTTTCATCAGTAATGGGAGAACATTTAAAGGATTTTTCTTAACCCATTGTGTAAAATTTTCGTACGCTTCATATGATCGCCTATTTTATTATAATTGTCCTCAAATATTGGAAAAAATTAATGTTAAATAAAATTGGAAGGCAATTAAGGCCGCCTTAAATAAGCTTATTAAAGAGCTTTTACATTTAAAAAAGTAAAGTTAGTTCCTAGGACTTTGAACTCATTTCAATATATTCAGAGGTGCGACAGCTTCGTAAAACCAGCCAGTTTCTGCGGGGAATGAAAATAGTAACTTCAGATTTAAATTATGTAGGCTCCATAATCGGTTTTCCTAAACCCTATATCTGCATTACAGCGACGCAGTAAATATCTCCTACTCCAAGTTATAGCGGTTACTATGACAGAAGTTGTTGTAAAGAGATAATAGAAAAGATTTTTTTATGAAATTAGCATTTGAAAGCTTAAACGAGGTTGGGCATAGATTGGAATTGAAATGAGATATAAGATTTTCTTCGAATAGATTCAGTTATGTGGAAGATATCATCAATTCTCAAACATACACAAAATATTTACTTTTTTAAATCATTCTCTATAACCTAAAACCTGAATATTTTTAATTGACAACATTTATTTCTTATTTGTTATTTTTTAAACACAGTGAAGAAGAAAAAACTGTATATATTTTCTTGTTTTTTATTTTTTTAAATTCTTTCTACTTCCAACTTTAAATTAATATTTTTCTCTTAAATGAAATGCGCGCGCATTTCATTTTTCCTTCAATATTCTCTTTAGAAATATTTCTCTTTTATAAATTCTATCATATGGTATAGATATAGTAAAGGTATTTGAATCATACATGCATACATATATATACGATATATATATACGACCGTAAATATATTTGAATAAAACAAGTTGTGTATTATTTTCCAAAAGTATGAATGAGTTAAAATAATAAAATAAAAAAGGGAAAAATTATTTAAAACAAAAAAAAACAAAGTGGGAAAAGGCAAAACGAATGGAGATAGGAAAACAAATATTGAAAAAAAAACAAAAAGAATTGAAACGAAAAAAAGAACACAATAACGGTTAATTGATGGTCAATCACATTTTTTAGTTTAACAAAATGTCATGCAATATGACAATTGATGTTGATATAAAGATTAGGAAAAAATATGTTTGCTGCTATATTTTCATTTAAAATTTAATAAACTGGGACAGTTATTAGGAAATGAACTTGAATTACGATACATAAATTTCTTATGCTAAATAAAGGTTATTTGAATTATATATTTAGGAGTTTATAGATTATTTTTTGTTATGGAGTGGGAGGAAGTATTGTCAAGGCTTTGTATATACTTTTTTTAGCACCTCTAACGAGTTACATTTAATAGCTTCCCAGTTTAAGCTATTGGATCACATTTATGCTGAAAATAAACTAAAAATATATTTAAAATGGATTAAAAGTGGCAGTCAGTATGATCTTTTTACAAAATCATCTTCGACCTGTTCATAAAGTTCGAAAATTAATAATTTAATAAGTTCTAGGTAAAGTTTTGGTGAAATATGACGGGAATATATCACCATGTTTTATTTGCACTACTTTGCGTTCCTACTGAGAACGCGTGCTTTTGAGATCAATGTTGTCGATGTTATTAAGCCGGAATATCCAGCCTATAGGGCTTATCTACAGACGGAGCATTTCGTGGTCGAATCCTGGTGAAGGACAAAATTACAAAAATACTTTATCATGTGTTTTGATATCTCATGAAATATAAAAATATACCAAATCCATCCAATAAACCCCTTCACCCAACATCGATGGAAGATCAGGAAATTCCGCCGCCAAGTAAGCTGGGAAAAGGTACAAATCTCAAAAATGAGCAGTCTCCGATGGCAGCATCAGCTTAGTAGAAACGCAAAAACTGATTACAGAAAAATAAAACAAAGCAAAGAAAAAAACCGGAAAGACGCAAAACCAGCGGCAGTCACTTGTTGATGAAAAGCATGTAGTTTTTGAGTAATGATGTTCGACATTAACCAGTTAAGTTCATCAGGATATTTGCAAGCTTCATGCTATTTTCGTCTGTATCTGTGCCCATAATTTGTAGTCACTGCACTGCCCAGATAGCACGAGATATTTACACATTTGGCTAGTTGCTTTCTATATGGCAGTTCGTCTGAATTATAATTGCCAGTATCATGCATAAGTTAGCATTAAGTAAAATTAGTTCTCTGGACTGAGAGCAACGATGATGACTTTAATCCAAGTTGAAAATTGTCTTCCTTCCTCTCACACAAAAGCGATGTGCGGTCATAGAAGTTTAACTATAGCTTCGATTTTTATCCGCAGAATTGCTGTTGGTATTCCATTTGGATTGTATTGTTTCTAAACTTTCCAATTAACTCCTTCGCCGCACTTAAAATGAAAGATTTGTTACATATTTTCTGCAGTGCTAATTTTGTCAATTTCGTTTTTTCAGTTGCGTCTCCTGTATTGACGTAGTGATTTTCTTAGGACTGTTCTTTGCGTGCTTTTTTATTAGTTAGTAGAAAAGCACGCGATCTTTGCGTGCTTTTATATTAGTAAGTAGAAAAGCATGCGATCAGTGCCAGCTGTTACCCTTACAATTGGTAAGACAGTTTAATGTTTGGTATTTTTTCTTATGTGATTTTTACTGGCAGCATCCTTTCGTTTGGCTTTCTTAACTTGTTTTGCCAAAAGTCGGTACTGATTTGAACAACTAACTTTACTGTTAGTGACCATTCCAACGACAATTGGATATCCTCTGAAGAACGACTCAAGTTATTCTCAGTCAAAGATTGTCAACTCAACAACAACAGCTGTATCAGCCTGAAGTTTTTCCTCAGGAAAGAAATTCGCGATACAATGGAACCGTTACAACAACCAATATTAAGCGAATTGAAAACAAATTAATTTTGTGATCTAAAAGTACATGTTAGGAAAGGAAACTTAACGAACTGTTACGAAATCGGTTTTTCTGTAAATCATATTTTTCGAATAACTTGAAAACCGGTTTTCTACAAATGTCGTTTTTTTTTGAATACACTAAACCTAACAGTTTAAACTTCTTCAAAGAAACTGCCTAATCTGATGTGTTAACCTCAGTTAACTGTATAATAGTTTTCGTTTAAATCTTCTATTAAGTTTAATTTTCGCTAATGAATGTTAATGATCTCCAAAGTAAAAAAACAAGATCTTAAAGTGTTAATTAATAAAATACAAAATATATAAATTGATTATCAGTAATTAAGTTTATTTTAAACGAAAAATATCTGTTTAAAAAAATG
This sequence comes from Cochliomyia hominivorax, assembly GCA_004302925.2. Lineage (NCBI taxonomy): Eukaryota > Metazoa > Arthropoda > Insecta > Diptera > Calliphoridae > Cochliomyia > Cochliomyia hominivorax. The sequence goes on from PYHX02000413.1 coordinate 58,784,916, forward strand.
AATAATAAATAATTTGTAAATTCTAACCTTCTTTTTCGCTCTTCTAAGCAGCCAGAAATCGAAATCATATAAAAACATGTGGTTTAAAAGAATTGGAAAGACGAAGAGAAGAAACTAAAAAAAAAAACAAAATTTACCTCCAACAATATGCGTTTTACATATTATGTTCGTACGTACATACGTATTTATTTATATGTATGTTTGTATTTATGAACAAAAAAACTCGTGTTATAAATATTTATTTGTGTGTTAGAAAATAAAAATAAAATAATAAATAAATGTAGACGAAAATCCCATAGAAACCATATGACTGGATAGATTGTAGTTTTTTTTTAGTTGTTGTTTTCTCCTTTTCTGATTTCTTTCTTTTCAACAATTTTTATTTGGCTTCAAGCCAACTGAAGAAAAAGAAATATTTAAACATTTGAAGGCATAAAAGAACAATCAAACAAAACCAAAAACAAAATAAAAAATGCGACACACAAATCTATTAGAGATAAAGAATATAATCGATAAATCTATTGTTTGTGCATCTTCGCACACAATTTAAACTGCTAAATAGAAGAAATACTAAAAAAACAACAACAACAACAATATAAACAGCTGATTTTGTCCATAAGGTAGAAAACAAGAAACACAATAATCACGGGCCCCCTTTTTGTATGTATTTTTAAAATGATTTAATAAATTTTTATAATTCATTTAAGATTTGCTTTTGAAAATGTTTTGCTAAACTTATGTTTGGCTCTTCGCCGGTCTGACCGTCTGACAAAGCGATTGACTAGCCAGTCAATAACCTCAACAATATTAATATTATCGCTTAATATCAAGCACTGTAACATACTTAGATAAAATACATTTTTAATTAAAGTAAAAAACAAATTTTATTTAAGTAGTGAGATCGAGAAGTTCTCAACATACATATTTCTTAATAAGAATGAAACCACTAAATTTATGGTTTTAATTTTTTGATTGAAATTATTATTACAATTTTTAAAAAATATATTTTTATAGACTTAATCATCCTTTTTGGAAAATCTTCCAATAACGTTGTTATACTTCTTTCTGTTACTACGCCTTTTTTGTGCTTTTCTATTCTCTTTTAACAAGAGCCCTATATTTCTCCACTGGCCTTATCTCGGGCAGTTTGTATTTTTGGCTCCCACATTATTTTTGTTGCACCACTTACGGGGTGTGTTTAAGGGTGTTTGACAGGATGTCAAGTCAGGCTAAAATAAAGCGTATACATTTTTTGTACACATTCCTGGATGTAATTCCGATATTAGTAGAGCCTGTTGTAACAAATGTTTGACTACTTTTATTGCGTCTCTATAGTGTTTGTCATATCAAGAACTTTTAATACAAATTTGCCTACTTTTGGTTGCTTTGCCTAATTTTCTTCAATATTTCCTCAAGCATCAGCAAAATAAAATTTTCGGCCAGGAAGTTGCGAAAAAACTGCCAGGACATATGTTTCGTTATTCATTATGAAGCAAGAATACTTTTTTTAGAAAACTGGAATTGAATTTCCGTGCTTTCTAATTTTTTAGCAGCGCTTGTGTGAGGAACTTTTTGTGCGTTGTATGTTTTTAAACCTGAATTATGATTGTTGTTTTAAGCAACGGACTTAGCATTATACATTAAGTCCCAATTATAAATAGGCTTTCGTAATATCATCATTTGTTGAAGATGGACGAAATGACAGCTGTTACAATAGCCTTTATATGAGTCAACGTAGATTCTCTAGAGCACGAAAAGTATTCGCTTTCATTAAAACAATACTTAAATAAATATATAAGATTAATTAATAACTTGGTTATTTATGGGCCGATTTCGAAAATTCAAAACTTAAAATTTAGAACAAAAAATTAGGTATTTTTCTGCATCAAATTTTTTTTCCATATATACCATAGGAGGTTCAAAATATCGGAAAATGCGTTTTTGCTTATAACTCGAAAACTAATGGATCGATTACTGTGTTTCAACTCAAAAATTATGTCTCAAGCTTAAGTAGAACGCTCAAGAAGAAGTCGAAAACATTACTTTGCCTTACATTGTTATTATTTTCAATACCAAATCCAACAACAACCACAAGGAAAATAAAGAATTGTTAACATCTCGACTATTTATGAAGCGATTTGAAAATTAAAAAAAAGAACAAAATTCGAGGAAAAAATCAGTAATTTTTGGCAACTAGGTCCGTAGCTGCCCCAGGAGCGTGAGAATAAGTTTTCGGACATATCTCGGAAACTTATGGCCCAATCGAGTTTATAAAAAATTAAATTTCTAGCATTAATAGACGGCCAAAATTTCCAAAACCTAATTTTAAACGTTGTTGTTTTCCTTTAGTTAGAAACAACAACAAACACATGGGACTAAATTTTTAAAGAAAGAATGTTCCATATCTCGGTGGTTTATGATCCGATTTGGAAAAATGAAAAAGATTGAAATCGGCAAAAAAATTGTAATCAATCAGTGCCATAACCAAGTCCATAGGTCTCATAGGAGGTTCAAAATATAGGAAAATATGATATATGCAACTCAGGAACTAATGGTCCGATTCATTTTATGTCTTCAGTGCATATATCCGCTAAATGATGGAAATCTATCTGTGAAAAAATGTATTCTTGTAGATTCTTCAACAAATAGAAAAACTCCGAAAAATATTTGAGGTATCTCCAGTGTTTTGCTAATATCTGAGCCATTTATGAACCAATTTCCCTTGATTTTAATAGAAAAATTCTCGAAAACATTTCCAATCGTTTGATATACATATCATGTATGTTAACTATAGATCGGCTTCATAAACTTGATTTCAACCGACACACGGACTAACGGACAGACGGACATAGCTCAATCAATTTCTCTTTTCCTACCGATCCAGAATATATATACTTTTGCCAGCCTAAATCGAAAATTGTGGAAAATACAATGACAACGAAAATATAAAAACAAATAATACTTGAGTTAAACGTTTTAATGAAAAACGTGTGTTAATTATTTTGCGATCTCACTTCTTATTAAAAAATCTTGTTTTCAAATTTAAGCTTTCAATCGTTCTGATAATTTTAATATTTTTTTCAGTTGGTTGTTCAATTCGTTTCCAACTTATTTTGTTGATTAATTTTATATATATTTTTTATTTTACAATGACATTAACATTTAATTATCATAATTAAAGATAAAAGATATAAAAGTGTTAGTGTTTTGTTAGATATTTGAGGCGATCATTTGTTATTTGTTATGCGTATTAAATAATTTATTTTTTTATTTTTTTTTTGCCAGACAATTTGATAAACAAATTTAATTTACTTTTAAATCATATTTATTTGTTGATATATAAAAACCTTATCTAAATAGTTGGCTAATAACAGACCTGGAAATTGTTAATTAATATAAATTTGAAAAACTTAATTAATTGTTTATTGTACGTACAACATTAACAAATACATTTTATATACTGATGTATTTTCCATCTCTGCTTGATAATTAAATTAACCTTCTTGTTACCTCCTCATTTTAAGTTTCACGTGCTCCTTCATATTTATTCTTTATTTACCTTCATTTATATCGATAATCAGTGTTTGCAATTTATTTTATTGTTATAAACTGTATAATCGACATTATTTTATAAATTAATGCAAAAAATAACAAATAATAAAACTCACTTGCCGTTTTACAAGCACACATTACGGTCCTAATTCTAACACATTGAAAATGATGTATTACCAAATATTGATTAATCCCGATCGCACAAAATTTCAGATAATATTGTGTCGAACAATGTTAACATAAAGAACTATGAATTAAATACGGTCTCGTGCGGAGTGAAATGTGCACATTATTTATCGATTGTAACTCTGATACAATTCTCGAACGATTGTGTACCTCGGAATTCTGCAGCGTCTGAAATATTAGAAAGTAAAATGTATTTCGATGTTGTACTTTCTGACTCTCATGAGCTATAAGGCGTTTTGAGAAACGTAATGAACTTACACATTGAAAAGATTAATTCTGAACAAACAAAATTATAGAGGACAATCCCAGAAGTTGACATAAAGAACTATGAGTTTTATTTATCGATTCTAACACTGATATAATTCGCGAACGATTGTGAAGCTCGGAATTCTGCGGCGCCTGTAAGAAACCCAAAAGTATTTCGATATTGTACTTTCTGGCTCCCATGAGCTATAAAGCGCTTTTAGAAACGTAATGAACTCACCCATGGCTCGTTTTATTTTGAGAAAATGCACTGCTATTCATATACGTCTTTTAGAAGAATTCCACCGTAAAAATCTACTTCATGTAGATTGCTAGCAATAGGAAAACTTTGGGCTTGTGATGGAACTCAAATCTACTTTAGATTTGTTGTGCAGTCTATAATATAATAACGAAATGAGCAGTCTTGTCCGAAATTGTTATGATTTTCGATCCAGCCGTTGTCTATCCCCAAAGATAATCGTACCATTATCATGCTTCCACTTGGAAAGACACCTATTTAGTGGCAAACTTTTCTGAGTGATTATTCTAATCGTGAAAAAATTATCATTTCAAAAAGGTACTGCATATGGTACTGCGCTTTTTTTATTTATTATTTAATAGACGAAGGCAGCCTGAAATACTACACCGTTCAGAAATTTTTGGAGCAACTTTGATGGCAAAGGTACAAGAATCATTTTGTAGTTAAATAAATTTAGACAAGAGAAAGATTTATTTAAAGATTGACCCTATTATTGTTTTATTTTGATTAAAAACCCCATGCCTTTGATCCACCCTCGTTAGTTAGTTGAAAAAAAACTTAGTTGTTTGTTGTAACCATTTGGCTGTACCCTTTCATCTTTCTTGGGGAAAAACCTTCGTTTGATACAGCTGTTGCTGGTTTGGCTCGGGTTCTTCCGGAATGCCGGGTTTTACGTACAGTTAGAAAAATCTAATTCCATTTAACATTTTTTTTTGTAAAACCAAATGTACTGCCAATTATTTTTGGTAGTTTCTATTTAAATTCCCCTATAAGTGTTTCTACTAAAGACTCAAATAGGCTCGAATAGAAATCTCTCTTTAAGGTTATTGACCAACATTCGATTCGTAAGAACATAAACAATATATTTCTTAATTGGTCTCAATAAAGTCTCAGTATAAAGGTTAATTTAAAATGAAGTTTATGGCAGAAAAAACTTTACATAAAAGACATTTTATTTCTTACAAAAAATCTTGTTAACCATAAGATTTTAATTAAAAGCTAAATAGACAACACTGGCTTTATTATTATACTTTTACAAAAATGTTTGTTTAAAGTCGAAACTTCAATAAAAAATAAGCAAAAAAATCAAAAGAAACACACGCGCAAAATTTTAACTCCTACAGTTGTTTTTGTTTTGCTTGTCCCCAATTTCTTGTCCCGCTTAATTACCCTTGATTCTATCTTATTTTACACTCTATCAGTCTTTACTTTTTTCCTTCTTATCAATATTATATTCATTCGTACGTATCGTACGAATCGTATGTATGTGTATCATTATAGTGATTAATAAAATTACGTAGTATAAATATTTTGTGAGTGGCTGTGTGTGTCAGTGATTGTGTGTGAACGTACGTGTTTCTTTCAATACACTTTTAAACCCTACAGTTTTGGTGAAGGTCTATGAACTATAATTTGAAAGAGAAATCTTGTTTTGACGGTTTTAAATTTAATATTTAAATAATTGTCCAATTGTTAGATTACTGAGGGTTGGTCGAGTGGAAGTGTAGTGGTACTTTGATTATGAATAAAGTGCTGTCAAATTTTGAACTACAGTAGTCCTGTGAAGGTAATTTACTCAAAATATATTTGAGGAAAAAGTAAATCTAAAGAAAGTAATTAATAAAATAATTATTTAAAACAGTGAATTATTGGCAACCGATTTAATATTTTGTTTTTTGTTTGTTTTGCTCCCTTTAAGCCGTTTTCAATAAAAGTATTCTTTCATATACAAACTTTTATAACATACTGTACACACAAATGCACGTAATATTTGGAAATGAACTTGAGGGAGAAATTACATTATAAATATAAATATTATTTCTCTTCTGCTGTTATTTTTTTATTTATTTTAATAATTTTGAGGTTATAAATTATATTTCTTCTTTTCTCTTTAATTAAATCAAATCAAATGTAATTTAATATAAATTATAATTATAATTTTAAAAATGAATTATTTTAAACATAAAAATTTTAAAGTTTTCATTGTAAATTAAATTTATTTATTAATTTATTTATTAATTTATTTATTTATATTTAAGTATTGACGGTATATTATTTTGATCTGAGATTTAAATATTATTTAAAATCGACATTTGGAAACAAATCTGTAGCTTTTGATCGGCTGGTTGGATTTGTATGAAATTTAACATAACTTTAGCCGAAAGTATAGAATTATAACTTTTGAAGTCAGGGAGTACCAATTTGGGGTATCTCGGGCATTAATTTTTTTCCAATCCGATGACAAATTTCCAAAATTTTCTTTCAACCCTTAAAGTTTTGCAAGATTTTGATTCCGTTTTTAATAAAAGTCCAAAAGTAAAAACAACATTATTTACTGAACCAAAAAAGGTAGTAAATATAACGAAAAAGGGTGTAGAATTGAAGTGGTTAAATATCTGCTAACGAATACTTTATTCATCATAACGAAAATTTTCCTTAAATTTTCGTATATTCTTCAAATTGACGAAAAGTTGTCAATATGACTATTTGAATTTGTTAATAGAAATGCGGTTAATTTGAATAAATATTATTCAATTTGAATAATACATTATTCAAATTAACAAAAATAATTTCTTTATATTGATGAATATTATTCAATTTAACTACCAAACTATGTAATGGACTTTTAAGGATCAAAGGAAGAAGTACTTCCATATAAAGTAAATATTGATTAAAGAATATCTTAAGAAATTTGACAGCGAGAGTTTTCAAATTTGGTCCCAATGACTTCCGCAAAGAACTGTTTTACTGGACAAAATGTAAGATGGATAGGATCAGGGGAGAAGTAGCCCCCATACAAAGCAAATAATGATTATTAAATATCGATAGATCTACTATAGCGAGAATTTAGTCCCAATTACATTTTTTAATACACGTCGATTTATGATCAGTCCTAGATCTTTCAAGATCTAGGACTGAGTAGAATTTTTGTGCAACAAAACGCACTGGGTAAAAGACAGCTTTAGGAAATAATTAAATAGTGTAGACAACTGAAAATGTGAATAGAACGGTGTTGAACCGATCGGCTTGTATTTCTGATGAAAAGTTACTTCCATATTTGTTGATCAGCTGATCTTCCATTTGCATTTTCATAAATTTATCCAAAATATTCCTTTAATTTCAATCAGATTAATTAGAATGTTCTATAAAATATTTTCCTCCTTAGATTTTCATATTCAGTTGACATTTCCTTTGTCATATTTCATTTTATATGTCAAAAAAATATAATAAAATTATTTGATGAAAAAATAGTTAAATTAACAAACAATTTATTAAAATTAACTTCATTTACGTATGAAGAATTGAATAAATTTATGTGTTATTTTACCTACGATGCGTTAATGCCTTTTTTACTATAAATCAGTTGATATAAAATATTTTTCGTTAATTTTTTTTAACGAAATTTTATTCAATTTAACTTCTTTGGCTAAAAATTTGTTTGATTAATTTTTTTAGTATATTTGAAGAAAATTCTTCAATTTGAAGAAAAAATTTGTTAATTAGAATAAAAATCTGTTTATTTAACATTTTTTTTTCGTTAAATTTCTACGAACATTTTTCGTTAATATTACCTGCGACATTTGGTAACAGTGCACGACTTCTCTGTAATTATTTATTTGAAATGATTTTTTTCAATTTTTATAAATGATCATCTGTACATAATTAAATCGAAATCAATTTATATTTTCATAAATTAAAAATTTTATTAGGAACATCATAAATTAGATTTTTTAAACGAAAATTAAAAAAACCGATTGTTCACCACAAAACACTTAATCAAATTTTTCTAACGTTCAGAATTCACGTTCAGAAAATTCATCATAAAAAAAAATAACAAAATAAAAAAATTTTTAATCAAAACAAAATTATCAAAATCTATTTCTATTTTTAAAAATAGTTTTAATTATAATTAAAAATAAAATAAAATTTGTTATTTGTTTAAAAAAATAAAATGCAAAAAATAATTAAATAAATCAATTTTAAATTTATTTGTTATTTTGAGTTGTTTGTAAACAAATGCAAATGTTTGTATGTAAATCTGTATGAATGTTTGTGAATTAAGTTTTGTTGTTGTTGTTAATTTGTTTAAAACAATACAAATTTTGTTAATTAAACAAAAAAAGGTGTTTTTTTCTAACAGCTGGTGCATTTAATCATTTAACGATGTTGTTTTAGTGTTGTTGTTGTTTTTGTTTCTTTTTAAATTATACGCTACACAAATCTCAAGTGGTGAAGGGTACACACACAGGTGTTACACCAAAAAAAAAAGAAAATCATTTGAAGATTGAAACATCCTATATCTGGGCCGATTAAAATCAACAAAATCGTTTAAATACCAATGTAACCTCGATTATTGGAACAAAGGAAATTAGATTCTGGTTTAACGGTTGTTTCGGCCGCACACAGTTGTTCCAAAATGTTTTTTCTTGGAAATAATTCTGTAACTTTGGAACCACCGATTTTTCCCAAAGACATTAATGAAGTGTTTTCCAATTGATTTGAAAAATGTCATGTTTCTAGTGGATTCTGGGGTCGGGAAGTGGATCTCTTCAAAGTTGGCCACTTTAAGAATCTTTTTTTTTTTTAATTTCAGCGAATTAAAAGAAACATCTTCCCCTATCGGAATGTCGTTATTTTTTCAACAATTGTTCCCCAGTTGTTTTAAAGAGAAAAAAGGGTTAAAGCTAAAACTTCAGTAACCGTATCTTGATTATATAGTTACATGGGTCAGCTATTAACTCAAGAAATCTGTAATGAGACAAACCTCTTCTAAGAGCAGAATACAGAATTTTATAAAAAAATGTTTTCCCTGGATTGGAGTTTTGGGTATTTAGAATGAAAACGTGGAAATCTTTTTGTAGTCCAACATTAAGGACAACTTTGTCTATAATATTTTCAAATTTCTCCACAATATTTTAATTTTTAAAGGTTTTTAGTTCGAATATTATAATTTTTATCAGTGCAGCCAAAAGGTTTTACTTTGATTGGAATTTTAGATTTAATTTAAGTTCGTATATCATAAACCGAATCGCAAAAGGTGCTAGAAAACTCTTGAAAAATAACTTCGTAACAACTGTTTGACATTTTACGAAATTTCAATGTCCATGTAAGAAAATATTCCGTAGTTCCAAAAAAATCGTTTTCAAACCACTGTGCATTGGAGATATCAATTAAATTGTAGAATCTAAAGGGTGTACTCACTAACCCCATCCAAACTTTGTTAATTTTAAAATGAAATTTTAAGTTTTTTTGTTAAGATCTCGAATCGCAAGGCTCTAATTGATTTAAAATTACTCTTGTTTATCCCCACATATATATTTTAACGTTGTCCTTCCCAATGAGCATACGGTAGCTGTTGGTGTTTGTTTATCATACCAATTAAGGAAATGATTTCTCTGCTGTAGCTAAGTTCTATGATAATGCATGTATCTTTTGTTCGTAAAAATAACGCCCTCTATATGTGTGTTATAATTGTGGGGAACTTTTCTATTTCAATGAAATCCAAAAATTATTTTTCCGCTCACACAAAAAAGAATAATAAAAATAAACATATTTTATATAGATTGTTTTTTCGGGAATTTCCGTATAAAAATGTGGAATTTTATATTATGTAAAACAAGGAACATTTTTAATCCCCAGTTTTATCCGAAATTCAATCTAAACTATGCCTTCTCTTACTTAATCCAGCTATTTTCCATATATTACAAATGGAGGGTATTTAAGATGCGGTATCTGCCAATATGTTTTAATTTTTCTTAATAAAATTTATTTTAAAATTAAAAGTACAACAAATAATCGTCATTATCATTTCATTTGTTAGTTTTGCATAAAATTCTTTTGATTTGATTTGATTATTTTTTTCTCATTCGTTTCGGTTTAAATTATGGGCATTTGGCCAAAAGGATTGTTCAAGCATTCATACTTGGACCACATAATACGTATTTGATTCTCTGTTATATACATAAATACATTGATATATACAAAAAAAAGATACGTAAATCATTTTATAGTGCCATATTATCACTTATATTAATCACACGATTTGTTGTTGTGATTTGTATTTAGGAGATTTATGGGATTTATTTGAAGTGTACACATTACACACATGCGATGGATATGTGATAAGTGTTAAAAAAACACTTTTACTCATTTTCCGGTTAGAGGATGTTTTTGGATTTTCGACTAACACACATTCCAACAAGTGGAGGAATGTAAAATAATTTAGATAATAATGAAAATATTTTGGGGGGGAGATTTTATTAGAAAGTTTAATTTGAAGTTAAAAATTATTAAACTTCAATGATGTTCGATCAACTTGTTAGGTAAAAGGAAAGCCCATAATCTATAATTAGTGAAAAGTTTTCTATTGATCTAAGAAGTTCATAAAGGACTTTTTATAATATACAGTCATGGACATAAGAATAGGTACAAAATAAATTATTATTATTTATTAGGAAATTCAAAATTTATTAACAGATAATAATTTAAATGCATCTAATGTTTGATTTAGCATAAAAAATAACCGAATTACGTTTAAAAACTAGTAGGGCCAAACTTATGCACTTTGTTGTTACATCTTCAATCATCTAGTTGCTACTTTATCGGTTTTGCTTGACATAAAATATGTTGTTGTAACAGCTGTTCATTCTTATGAAAAAAAGTTTTGTTTGATACAGCTGTCGTTGGGTTGACAATCTCTGGCCGAGTGTGACGCAAATTATTCCGGAACGGAGATCAAATTGTTGTAGAAACGCCAAGTTACATGTTCGTAATATTCGATCTAATTTTTCCCATTCTAAATATAGTTAGCTGAAGCCAAATCTTAACATCGTTAGCTTTAGATCATTATCGTGCTTTAAAATAGTATGAAATGGATAATTTCATCCAGCTAATCTTGAATACCATACCAAAATCTTCCTTTCTTTTATCTTTCGTACTATTTTGGCACGTTCTCTTTCAGTTAATTTATGTGGATGCCTTCTGCGCATCGCACATTTTGGAGCAGTTTCGCATTTAAAATGATTTATGATTGTCTGAATAGTAACCGCGATTTATCCTAATTATGCAAATGGAAAATAATCTTTTGTTGAGCTTCAGTTGTTTCGCTTTTATGATTGATGTGTTGCTATACTTATGTTCGTGACTATATTTGTGTGTTTAGTATAGAATTTTATTAAATTCCTAAATGTTTAGTATTTTTTCGCAATAAAAAAATTATTTCAGAAAAATGCTCAATATAATTTAATGCATGAATACTTAATGTTTAGTTGTGTATGAACACAAAGTGACAAAAAGTATTTACAGAAGATTTCATTATGATATGTTATTTCAAACCTAAACCAAGGAGAGTCTACTACCCATCATTCATTAAATTGTAGATTCTCAGAGTCGTGAAGACTGGGCAATGACACAGAAGGTGCTCTTTCGTACCAACGCCTTCACCACATGCCCTGCCTTCAGTGTGTCATTTCCCATTATCTTATTTAGCTCAACCTAATGCAATTCAAAAATACTCATGGATTCCCCTCATCAGGCGATCTGTTTGTCGCTTTCGCCCACTATTTTAGGCACGTTTTTAATGCATTAAAAAGCATAGACTTATATCTTGTAGCTCTCTAGCTAAGATTGCTATATTATTTGACTCTTCATTTCCAATATTTTCTTGGTGTCCCTTGGTACCCATATTATGTGTACTCTTCTAGCCTTGGAGTATTCGTTGATGGCAGTTTTTCACTTCAGAATAGTTCTAAGTTTAATATCCTTGGATGAAATGACCCTGATGGCCGTTTGGTTATCAATAAAGATATTCACATCCTTATATGGAAGGTTTGCTTGATGAATCTTGGTCTCCCTAAACGCACGTATCTTCGGTAGTGAAATATGTTACGCGCTATACAATTTTCGGATAGTGCATGTTGGATTAGGTATCCGTCCTAAAAAAGAAAACGAATATAGAAAACGTCACGGAAATTGGCACATGAATAATTCTTTAACAAAACATTATTCTAAACTACAAAATTTGCATATTGGGCACGGTCATTTTTAACATATTCCTACAATTATTTTCATTACTATTGATCGTAATGAAGAGTATTAAAAATTCGGTTATATTCTAACATTTTTCATATTGATTTCATTCAAACTCTCTTCTTTTGGTCAGAAATTTTTATACTGACAGAAACATGACATTATAAACTTTAAATATTGAGTTTACATTTCTATTTCCCTGCTGACCCCAAAACTCATTAAAGGTTTAATAACAATCTATGTATTTACGTTGTCTTTTAAATCACAAGAAATTATGACAATTCACATTTTTATCGCAAACGGAAATTTTGTATTAATGATATTTTAAATAATTTCTCTCCCTCTTCGTTTCCTCTATATTTCGATGCACAAAATTTCATAAAAAAAACTTCTATAAAAAGTTTGATCGATACTTAAATCAACATTAAAATCTTACAAATAAATATTTGTTGCTCGTTGTTGTTGTAGAAAATATTTAAACGTAAAAATCATGATACAACAAAACAAGGTAGTCTTATAAGCTCAGCTGATTTTTTACTGATATCGTTTAGTTGTCAACATGTTTGTTTACTTATATGAATGAGAACAGGTCTGGATAAAGTAAATTAAATATACAGTTTCCACAAATGTGTTAAATGTGTTCAATGTCCCTAATTGCTATTAAGTGAAGAGATGAAATGTTTTCTCCAATTTAGTTCAAAAATAACATTTTAGTGGAACTCAAAATTAGATCTCTGACAAATAGAAATCAATATTAAATGGGAAAAATATAAATTTAGCAATTAATTGCGATGAAACATGTTCCTCAAAATTAAAGTCGCCTTATTTCACTATAAGGTGATTTTTTTATATAAAATATAAATTAGGTTATGATAACGATAAATTGTAAGATCGAAAAATCATTAAACTTGTAGTTTTTATTATTTTGTTTGATTGAAATGATTATTACAATTACAAAAAAAAATAGTTTTAGTCACTAGTGATGAAATGATGTGGACCTACATTTAAGTCCTATGGATGTAAACTTCGGTATTCTTATGCCCCAACTGCATATTGTTTGCCATAACAAGAATTCTTAGGGAAATTCTGACTGCCAAATAGTCCGAACACTGATCTAACCGCTCTGCTTTCCTACCAGATGTGTTGGGAGCACTTTTGAAAATTCTTTATATATTTTTTTTGCTAACTGTACCAGTTTTCTATCAACGGACATGTTCTGCCATTAATAGAATATATTAGAAATGTAATCACTAAATTTATATTGAAACGTGGATTAAATATTATCAAAAGATCAATTAAAAAAATGAAATACCTGAAATTATTTGTTTGTTTTTAGTTGTCATGTGAATTAAAACTACAGAATATAAAGTTTATTTGGTTAAAACATGAAAAATTAAATCAAAAGCATTTAGAGAAGTGTCTCCATCTCTGACCACTGTCATCGTATTTGACAATAAAACCATGTTTTACACTAACATAATACATATGGATGTTGTTGTTTTTGTTCTAACGAGACTACCTTGTTTTGTAGTACCATGGTAAAAATCAGTAAACGAGACTCTCAGACAGTCAGGAAAAACTTCTATTACGCCAAATATACACTCAATCAATCAATAATAAACACAATTTCTCACATGCAACAAAATGTTTATCTTGTAGAAGAAAAATAATAATAAATCGAATAATAATATAATAATACTAATCTACATAATAACAATAACAACAACAATAATCAAATAAAATTAAAAAGTATCACAAAATTATATTAAGAAAAAAAATATATAATAAAAATATTTATTGGAATTTTTTTCAACCTTCAATTAACCAAAAAAAAAAAAATAAAAAAATTCGAAATGATAAAAATAAAAATGTAATATTGACGTCAGATCGGAAGAATAGATATTAATAACAAAAATATACTAAAAATATTAAATAAAAGAGAAATAATCTGACAATAATATTTGGATATATATAAATTTATATATATGTAGATATAAACATATTTAGTATCGAATATTATTTTTATTATTCTAAACATCAGTTTTTATTCAAAATAAACACAGAGTGTTTTAAAATTAAACTGTTTATTTTAAACAAAAATATTTGTAAAGTCATGTTCAGTTTAAACAAATATTTGATTAAAAATTAATTTTTATACCCTTCACCCACCACTACAAGTAGTGAAGAGGGTATATTAACTTTGTCCGTACGCTAAGAAGGAATCATCTCAGATCCTATAATATATATACATTCTTGCATCAAATCAAAATCTGAGTTCATTTAGCTATGTTTGTCTGTCTGACTATCTGTCTGACCGTATGTTTGTCTGTTGTTGGCACGCTCACATCCACAATAGTTAACAGGGTTCCTAAAATTTTACGTGAATATTTGTTAAAGTCCTCAGAAGTTTCCTATTTAAAACCAGCAAAATTGATTCTTTATATTAAAAGATATAGACCGCTATCTGAGCCAACCTATAAATTCAAGCGAAGAACTTTAATAAAATTGTCAATTATAAATCGACAAATTAAAATGAAATTTGCCATAATATAATGTTTTATTTTTTTAATTTTTAACAAAACCAGTTTACTAGAAAAAAGTTATAGCTAAATGTATAACTGATATTATGATTCATAAAGGGCCATTATCACAACTTGCGTTTATTGTTCGAAATACTAAAAGGTAACTTTAATTAAAGCGAGAAATAAAGTTAACTTAATAAGTTTTCGTTATTACATCTTCCTTGTAAAATAGGATGCATTTTTTCGAACATACGGCAATACCTTAGATAATACCGATCACTTTAACAATAATTATGTGCACAGTGGCAATGACTTTTATTTGTTTACAAAAAAAAACAAACTTTAATTGTTAAATTTTTGTGGAAATAAAAATTGTTTGTAAAAGTTAAGTTAAAAATAAAATAAAAACTTTAAAATATATGTTTTTGGGAACAAAATTAAATATATTGATTTTTCATTTAATTGTCATAGTTTACAGAAAATATGGCAACATTTAAATTATAAACTTCACTATAAAATTTAAAGGTAAAATGATCTCTTCTTAAACTTATCGGAAACTTTTTTGTTTAAAGTAAAGTTATAATGACCAATTGCTTCTTATCTGTCCGATAGAATTTATAACTTTAACTTTTGGGAAGTTGTAATAAGGGGCCTTAGTGTTCTTGAATTATATTGAAGAAAAATTTTATATATTGTATTTGTTTGCTAGTGTATGTGTGAGTGTGTATGAACGAAATATAACGTATTAACTTTACAAGCATTAGTGGTGGAGGGTATTGAAGATTCGGCATATATTTTTTATTTTTTATTAATGAAAAAAATTTTTTTTTCTAATATAAATTTTAATTTTTTATAAATAATTAATTAAAAATTCTAGTAAATCGTCATTTCTTAAAATTTTTTATGAACTTTATTTTTCATTTAGGGCTACCATTACTCCTGCTCCATGACGTTCTAAAGAAATTTAATTCTGTCTCAAAGTCACGCAGCACAGTGTGCCTAAATCTGGACCGTTTAAATAAAAAAATTATCTAGATTTTTATCCAGATTTTTTAGATCTAACCGATTTTTTGACCTAACTTGGATCAAAAATTTTATCCGATATTTTTTCTACATCTTTATAAAGAACTAATGAAAAAAGTCTTTAAAAACAAGTATTAATTATATATTCGGCTATTTCGAATCTTCAATTCCCTACACCATAAATGCGTGTAAAGTAAATACGTTGTATTTTCTACAAACACACTCAAACATACACTCGAAAATGTATATAATATATAAAAGTTGTTCTTAAATATAACCACTGAACCGATTTTATAATTTTTGGAACGGCAACGAAGTACATACAACTTAATATTATGCCGAAATGTAATTCCAATTTGTCGTTTAATTATTGATTTGATTTTACGTTAATTATTCACTTGGATTTGAGCGACGAATATAGCTAAATCGACTTAGATTTTGATTTGTTGCAAGAATATATATTTAAATTATGGAGCCTCAGTGATTTCTTCTAAGTGTTACAGAATGAAGACACAAAGTTAATACACCCTCCTCACTAATTGTGGTGGTGAAATGTATATTAATGTTTTACATTTTTGAAAATTAGACATAATTTTCGATAAACTGATTATAATATGATCATCTACACATATGAGTAATCCAAAAAAAGGATTAAGACTTCTACTAAATATTGCACATTTATTGATTGATTATATACCAGTATCATATGTATATCAATATTGTATTTTTAACAAAATATTAAAAAAATACTTTTCATTTTATTTCTTGTTTTAAATCTCAATTAATTTCCAATTTCTTTTAATTTCTTTAAGTGTTGAAATCGGTGAATCTGTACGTGGCGAAGATGTCTATATTGTACAATCTGGTTCCGGTGAGATTAACGATAATTTAATGGAGTTGCTGATTATGATCAATGCATGCAAAATTGCTTCAGCATCTCGTGTTACAGCTGTGATTCCTTGTTTCCCATATGCCCGCCAAGATAAAAAAGATAAGGTTAGTAAATTTTCAATTATAATCTAAACAATTTCTGATGATTTTTATTATAATGAAAATAATTTATTATTAAAAAAATAAAACATTATAATTATTATTTAAGTGTAAATAATTGAGAGAGAAAAAACTATAAACACACTAACTGTGAATTTTCTTGATTAATATTTATTTAATATTTTTTTACTATTAAAATTGTTTTAAGTTATAAAAACTGAGTTATTTTTTATTATGTTTTATTACAAAAATTGTTAAACTATTTTGTTCAGTTGATATATTTTTTTCAATTTGTTTAAATTTAAAAAAAAAATCATTCTAAGTGTTTTTATTATTTATTTATAAATGAAATTCTAATTGTGTATTTAATTGTTGTAAAAGCTTTAATTTGTTCTTTTGCATTTTGATGTTTAATTTATTGTTTATACCCTCCACCACCACAAATGGTAAAGAAGGTATATTTACTTTGTCATTCCGTGTGTAACGCAAAAAAGGAATCATCTCAGACCCCATAATGTATATATATTCTTGCATTAAATTAAAATCTAAGTCGATTTAGATATGTCCGTCTATCTGTCTGTTGCTGTCATGCTCACATCCACAAAAATTGACAGATCTCAATGAAATTTGGTATTTGCTAGATATCTGAAAAGTTTCCTATTAAAAATCAGCGAAATCGGTTTAGGCCCATTATTACAACTTCCCAATTGTTAAAGTTATAATTCTATCGGACAGTTAAGCAGCAATTGGTCATTATAATTTTACTTTAAGCAAAAGTTTCCGGTAAGCTAAAGGAGAGATCATCTTACCTTCTAAATTTTATAGTGAAGTTTATAATTTAAATGTTGCCATATTTTCTGTAAACTATGACAAATAAATGAAAAATCAATATATTTTGATTTTGTTCCCAAAAACATATATTTTGAACTTTTCATTTTATATTTTAACTTTATTAACTTTTACAATAAAATTTATTTCCACAAAAATTAAACAATTAAAGTTTGTTTTTTTTTGTAAACAAATAAAAGTCGTTGCCACTGTGCACATAATTATTTGTCAAAAGCAATCGGTATTATCTAAGGTATCACCGTATGTTCGAAAAAAAGCATCATATTTAACAAGGAAGATGCAATAACGAAAACTTTTTAAGTTAATTTTATTTCTCGCTTTAATTAAAGTTACATTTTAGCATTTCGAACAATAAAGGCAAATTGTAATAATGGCTCTTAGTATATATAATCGACCGATATTTGAAGCAACCTCTAAATTCAAGCGAAAAACTTTAGTTCTTATATGAACTTTATTAACATTCCAAACATTTTCAAAATCGGTTCAGTTGAAAAAATTTATAGTTCAAAAATATAACTGATTTTATGACTGATTATATATAAGAAAAACGTTTATCTAATGTAAAATTTTGTGAGTGTGTATATAGGAAATATAACTTATTTACTTCACACGCATTTGTGGTGGAGGGTATTGAAGATTCGGCACAGCCGAACCATTAAAACCATTCTTATATGGTTTTTTTTCTAAGAAGCAAGAAATCTGTATTACAAACAGGTAAATTTAAATTAAATTACCGAAAAAAAACAAAACCAAATGTGGATGAAGATAAATAATCAAAACAATAAGTACAATAAAATTATATAATTTCGTTAAAAAAAAGAAAGAAAGAAAGAAAAGAAAAAATATTGTAAATTTTAATAAATTATTTATAATTAATTAATTTTAATTTAAATTTTCTTTAGCTGGCTGGCTCAGATGATGGCGGTGTTAAACGTATTAAGAACTTCGATTGGAAATTTAGGGTATTATTTGTTTCAATTTAATTTATTCATTTATTAATTTTTCTCTTGTTTTATTTATTTATTTATTAATTTTTTTTCTTAAATATTTCGGTAAATAATTTAACAAATCAGCGTTTAATAAAATAAAAATCAACAACAACAACAAATAACTCCTCTCATATTCAAGCATATTTTGTACAAAATTTTATTTAATTTATTTTTGGTATTAACATTTATATTTATATATATAATCTAAACAAGATCTTGTGAAAAGGTTTATAACGGTTTTAAATTTTAAATTAAAAAAATGTTTTGTTTTATAATAAAGATAAATTCATACACTTTCAGAATCCAAGAATAAAGCACATGTAATCCTAAAGTGAGATGAAAGAAATCTTAACATACATTTTGCTTCTTAACTCCTATTCGATAGCTATAGATTTTTTTAATGGTTCAGTTGTATCAGGTTCTTTTTAGTAGAAGAAACGTGCTATTGATACAGCTGGGTTGGCAATCGTTGGCCGAGTTTGACTCGGGTCATAGTGGAACGGGAATCCTCTTGTTGTCTTTGATTTCTTTTATTTCGATTAAATGATTCAAGAAAAAGAAAAGTAGTTCGTAGAATTATTGTTTATGCAATTTAATGAGATTGACTGTCATTAATTATCGTCACCTGATCACACGAACAGGTTTAAAGAGGAAGAATTAAAAGTCTTAATTGTCCAAGATTGTTGTTAGACGAACGCATTGGGATTCAGAAAACAAGCCATTTCCTTACTTTTGAAAGCATGTAGAAATCGGGCCATATGGTCACAGCGTTCAAAAGTTACGAATGATGAACAGTTATTCCAGTAATATATCAACTTTCATAACATATAGCTCATGCAAGGATTTTTTGTAGTAACAGCTGTAAAAATAAGTTATTTAATTCTTATGATTCATGTTCAGGTTAAACTCCAGACCAAGAAAATGCTGATAGATCTGCTGGACTAAGAGTGATATGATCAGCTAGACAGTTAAACAAATGTCGTACATCGTGTGGTCATATGCTGAACATACGTTAAAGATACAAGTCTGAATTGATCGTATTGCTCTATCACGATCTTAGCTGTGATAGAACTGCTCTTGTAGACTTCAGCGGTGGCAGATGGACTGCACTCAAGTATTGTTCAAAACTGTCATATAGAGAGTCGGTAAAATCTTCGCGCCATTATGTTATATTGAGGACATTTGTATACAGCCCGTAACGATTCTTAAGGGTTCATTTTTTGAATCTTTGAATATTTCTCCATTGTGTATCAGGAGCATAAGAACACTGCCGGATATGGCTTTGAGAACCTATTCGCACTTCGCAGTTTTTCGTGATTGCAGTGTCATGAGCTGAAGAAGTAAATATTTGTTTTCGCCTAAAAGTCCAGGTGGTTTTTCACTTGCTATTTTTCTAATCCACGTAGTGAAGAGTGTTACTGTCGACTTCTGCGGTAAAAGTTTCAAGTTAGGTTCAGTGAAAAAATATGAGATAATTATTAACCAAAACGCATAGATCAACAACTTTATGGCCCGTTACTGCAATTGTAAAGTCGTTCGTATAAGTTATCACGTAAACTCCTGGTGGGTGAGCTGGGAGTTTGGTGAGGTGGAAATTAAGCATGGCATCTATGATAACAAATGATCTATAATCACTAAACTCAACAAATGTTTGATTACCTCTCAAATAATTCACAATCTATTGTTCGGTAAATAGGTCTATAGGATGTCCTGGAAGAGAATTTTGTTTCGGACAGTGTCAAAGGCTTTAGACAGTTCAAGTGCCACAATGATCATACATTCGCATGAATTCTGCTGGTTCAAACCATGTGCGATATGAGTCTTGATTGCAGTTCTAAGATTTGTTCAATCTCACTGGTTTTAAAAATCTTTATTCTGAATTAAATGGCGGAAAGTGTGTGAAATTATGTATTAGTGTTTGTTTTAATTTTTTGGTTGTCTCAATATTATGGTTTTTATTGTATTAATTACAATTAAATTATAAATAATTATGCATGTTTTATATATATTTTTTATTCTTTATGTTTATAGTTTTAAATATTTTTTTAAATAAATCTTGCAATGAAATACATATTGAAAAAAAAAAATCGAAAAATATACAAATTTTGTACAAATTAGCGCTTTAATTTGGCTGGAAAATAAATTTTGAAATTTTATTTCAAGAAAAAAAAATCTTTTAAAATTCGTTTCCAAAATATCTTTTTCCACATTTGATTTGTATTTCATGCTTTAGAACAAAAACGAAATAATCTTCATTGCAATAACGAAATATTTTAATCAATATGAACAACTTTGTTTAATTATTTTTTGTGATGTCTTTTATAAAATAATAATAATTATAATTATTTTCTATTAAATGGGTTTCAAATTTTATTTTTTTACAGATTAATTTATAACAACAAATATTAATTTTTTAATTATTTTATTATAAATTGTTATTATATGTTATTATTCTTTTTTTGTATTTGTATTATAATTTATGTTATTATTGTGCGTGTTATTTTTATAAAATCCTTTTTTTTTTGTTTTTTAATTATTTCACTTCAAAAATTCTATTTCTATTTGAATACATTTTTTTTTTTGAAAAGTCGAGTATTTTTGAATTCACAGCTTCTGACGTCTTTTTATTTAACTGATAATGATGCATTTATATATATAAAATTTTTGTTTAAATTTGATTAAAACAATTTCCTGATCTTTAGGGTCACATTTTATTTTGATAAGTTTATTTTTGTTTTTACATTTTAATCAATTTTTTAATACTGTTTTCAATTTAAATTTCATGGCAACACTTTTATTTAAGACTTAACTATATAATAAAATGATTCAGAAAACTATTAAGATTTTCAATAATTTAATCAGCAAACTATTTTTAAAGTTCATGACAGTTTAACTGTCAGATGTAATAGAGTATTTTTTAGATTAAAAACAGGAGTGATATTTGTTATTTGAATAATTCTGAATGACATGGAGCCAAATCATCTTAAAAAACTTATATTGGAACTTTATTTTTAAATTTGTTAATTCTCTTTAATTGGGTCCTTATTGAAGTCGAGTGTTTTAAATCAAAAGTGAACTGGAAATAAATCTGTAACTACCGCATAGCTAGATCGATTTCAATAAAATTTCTCACAGTGTCCCAAAATTGAACACCTTCTTACGTCTAAAACGATTTTAAAGAGTTGTATATTAGTGAATTTTGTTACTAAATACCACTAGAACTCTTGGATGTATCTCTTATATTTTTCGTGTTATTTTTTGAACGAAAAGTCCAGACCCTCTAGAACATGAATTTTTTTATACCCTACACCATTTCAAATAGTGATGAGAGTATACAACATTGTCATTCCGTGTGTAACGCAGCAGTTTTCTATTTAAAACCAGCTACAATCAGTTCATTAGCATGAAATCTGAGACGAGCATTCATATTAAGCCCCCTTTTGGAATAATTACAGCTCTTATTTAAATCTCGTTCCCAAAAAAAAACATAAAACTATAGACTTTTAAAGTTGAAACAATTCTTTGAATTTCGGCACAATTATTGCTCTATACATTATTCATTTGATGAATGTCGAGCCACTTCGCAGAAGGGAGTTTCAAATTTGATCTATTTTTTAATGTCTTTAATATATGAATTTAATTGATAGTTATCGGACCATATTTGGTTATTACTCCTTTCATTTGTATTATATTTTATGAAATCGGTCATTAAAATGTATGGCTCGATACCAATATTTATAGGTTATTTCCCGAATATGTTACCATATTTCACTGTACCTTTTATGGAGGTCTTTTTCGGAAAGGCATTTTCCTCTCCTCTGCTATCATTATCATAAGTTACAGATTTATTTGTAAAAAAAGATGATTCAACCGCACTGTGAAAGGGAAAATAGAAGAAAACTCAGCAAATTTTCTAAATTTAAGAAAGTTCTGAACTGTTCCAAATATTTATGCTTCTTCACCAAATTATATTTTGGAAATATGATTTTCAGTTTTATAGTTTTAAATAAAATTTTCTTATCTCAAAATTAAAACTTTTTGATTTTTTCATTTCACTTTATATACTCAATGTGAATTAAATACCCTTTTCCTCTTGTCCTCCCTCCTTTGATCTTTTAAAAACTTTTCTCATTATAATTTTGTTTTGCGTTAAGCTCTCTTTCTGAACTTTATGTTTCACCTGTTTTCTTTTTTTTATTTTCTTTCCAAATATCTTTTTAGGAATTTTCAGCTAAACAATATACTGTGAGTAGCTAAGGAACATGTTAGAAGTCCCCACGATTTAAGAAACAAAAAAATAGAAAACACCGAATTTAAAAGCAGCTTTTTTATGAAACTTTTTTCTAATAATGAAATTTTGCTTTTTAGTGAAATAAAATTTTAATTTCACCAACAAGTTGCGCTGTTCTTTATTGTTCTTTATAGTTTTAGTTTATTTGTGATTTTTCTTTTCCCCCATATTTCGGAAATCAACCTTTAAAAAAAATTCCCAAAACCCAACAAATTTTGTTTAAATATTTTTTTCTTTTTGCATGAAAATAAATTAAAAAAAAATATTAATAATTTTTACTAGATTTTTTTTTAATGTAAAAAATAAAACATAATTTTTGCACAATTTTCTATAAAAAACACGTTTCACCTTTCAATGATTTTATGTTTATACCCTACATCATCATAGGTGGTTGGTGTATTAAGCGTTTTTTGCTGATCATTGTAGCATTCAGAAAAAATAGTGTAACATCTACTTTTTATGTATACCGTTTGACTCATAATCCCTTTCTGAGTCGGTTTAACTATGTCCATCTGTCTCTGTCCGCCCGGCTAATTGTCCATGTAAACGTTGTAAACACTCTACAGGTCGCAATTTTCGAGATATCTTGTTGAAATTTGAGACATGTTATTTTTTTGGCTCAGGGACGAAGACTATTGAAATAGTCGGTCATATTCGGTACAATATTTCTGGTAGCCCCCACACAAATGTCCTCCCGGAATGGAGGACATATATATACATATAAGTCTTATTGTATTCTAAATGCTAAATTATGCGAGGATCGGTCTATTACCTCTGAGAGGTCATAGGTCCCATACAAGCCTCCTTCCAAATATTATTTTGAAAGACATTAATCTCACATATACGTTTGTACTATAATGACAACTGGTAAAATTAAGATAAATATAATCTAAAATCGATATTCGAAATTTACGATGGTCGATCCATCATTTCTTCCGATATAAAAAATCGTTTCAAACACACAAATTCCACATAAATTTTAGTATCATAATATTGTGCTTTACACTTAATCATAAATCAGAAAAGCAAATTATACGAGGGTCGTTCATATATTTTTTCGTAGCTGCCATTTACAACTAACAATGTGGTGTAGGGTATTACATAGTCGGGCTTAACCGACTATAACATTTTTACTTGAATCACTATTTTTTTGTGAATTTCACTACAAACAAATTTTTAATCAATTATAGTAAACTTTTAATTAAAATTAATATTATTTATTTGAAATTTATGTGATTTGTCTTTTTATTGTTAATTTTTTTTATAAAAATTATTTAGTTTTAATTTAATTTTTTAATTTTCATTTATAATTTAATCGTTTTACATAAGAGGGCGTTCAAAATTTTATTCATGGTTCCCATTTGGTCAGTCATCATTGTCAGCGTCTTTTCGTCATCATTTTGAATAAATTTTTATATTTATTTTAATTTACAATAACAATCATTATCAAACATTTCAGATATTTCATGTAAACAATTGATTATATAACTTTAAAAAAAATATATAAAATTTTTTTTAAATTATTGGATTTGAATTTATTAATTAATTTTATTTTATTTTCTTTCCTTTCTTTTTTGATATTATTTTTTATAGAGTCGTGCTCCCATCTCGGCGAAATTGGTTGCAAATATGCTATCAGTGGCCGGTGCAGATCACATTATAACCATGGATTTGCATGCTTCACAAATTCAGGTGAGTTAATGAGTTAATCTTTTGTGAAAATGTTCTGGTAATAATTTTTCCATTAAGACCTGAATAATCCAATCAGCAATAGCCGCATGCCGCATGTCTTTTAAAAAATTGCGCACAGCATGAATTTTGTATGTCTTAATAGAATCGCACTCTAAAACTGACCGCAATAATTAAACCAGTGAACCCAAATCAGCATAACTATATCACCACTCCTCTGAGGTTGTTGTCCGCCAAAGTACGATATTGCACCATGATTAAAATTTAATATTTAGGTTTAACTTCAAACCGAAAAATTGCCTATAGATCTGCTGGACTAAGAGTGTTGCAATGACCAAGCAGTTAAACTCAGTCCCTTTATCATGTGCTCCTTGGCCACATTATGGACAAATGTTAGGAAAGCCACAGTCAATACGAGACTTGTAGGCATTAAGCCTATTGCTCCATTCCAATATCAGTTGTAACAGAACTACTTTTGTGGTTGAGCGGCCACCAATTACGACATTCATACGGTAACTGGATAACATGGAATTTGCCGCGTCACACATTCACATATGATTCAAAGCTGTCATTTATTCGATCTATAGGTTCTTGTTCGTATATACGAATATCATTCTTACATGCCCCAGTCGTGATTCCAATTGTGTAATTTTGAAGTTAGAATGATTCCACCGTTATCATCCTTAAAAGAACTGCTTACTGAGCATCACATTATATTCCTTAACTGAAAGGATCCTCGTTTTTTTCATGTAGATATCCTATTGAACACATTTGTATACAGTCTGTTACGGTTCTTAAGGCTGCATATAGATAACTGTGGATATTCCACTATGTATCACTTAGCGGCGGTTACCGCACTGGAGCAGAATATTTTATCACTGATCGGAAAATCATTTTATTAGCAGGTTAAGAGTTTTCTTTATCCACACTTTAATAAAAGATTCCTCAGAGGTGTTTAGTGCTGATAATATGTTTGGACCCGTTTTATTCGCATTCCATAACGTGTTAAAATTTTGCCACCTTGCTTGAAGTGAACAGGCCATGAGACACAGGCCATGAGATACAGGCCATGAGATACTGTCCTATTTTTGCAATTACATTACGGAATTTTCAGACTTTGCCAGCCTCAAGTCCATATAGGTTTTTAATAATTGAACTCATAATTGGTTTCACAAGAAGTCACGCACAATATTATTGTATATTAAGCGGATTTTGCTAATTTTTTGCCTTGACTTTACAGAGTAAGAGTAGTACGTGGAAAGTAATATCGGTGGCAGTTCTTAAATTATTTTCTTTTCTCAAAGAGTTCTATTTATTGGGTTTTTTTTCTAAATTTTCTCAATTCTCACGTCAAATTTCATTCAGCTCTGTCAATAATTGTGGATGAGAAAGACGTACAGACAGAAGAATGGGATCGTAGATGATTCTTTCTTTGCGCTACACATGGAATGACAAAGTTACTACTTGTTGTGGTGGAGGGTGTAAAAATTGATTTCATAGACCCAAAAAAAGCAAAATGAATGTTAAGATTTTCGGTCTCATTTTTTAAATCCCTTATTAAATATAAATCACAAACATACATTATATTTTGTGTAATAAAATAAAAAAGATAAACAAACGAACTTTTTTTTCACTCGAAACAATTTTTATCTACACAATTTAAATTATGTGCGTTACACTTAAAGAAATTTAATTAAAAAAAAATGTTAATTTTTCCCTTGACTTGCAATCAACATCTTTAAGACTGATCTTTAGCCACATCAACTGGTGGGGAAATTGTAGGAGGTTCTGATACTTGACCGAACGATTCTGATGTAAGCGAGAGTTTAACTCTTTTGGGTAGACAATTACATGGAGAATGAGAACTCGTCATAGATTCCTATGAAACAAAAAAAGAAAAAAGAGATCTTTTAATTTTCTAATAAAAACTCTTTGTATTTGTTGTAAAGGAATTTTAAAAAAATATATATATTAAAACTTAAAGAAGTATTTTTCAAGAGATGCTCATACTAGAATTAGTATATTCCAAATTATTTTGTGATAATAAACTTCTCACCGTTACTTTAGCCAATTGGGCACACAATTCCTCTATTCTTTCCTCTTTCAATTTCAAAATATTCTCTAAATGTGTTATCTTTTGTTGACTTGTTGTTATGAAGTTTTCCTTGGCCTGAGATTCTCTTAAAACTTGTTCGTATATGGAAAACAATATCATTTTCTGTGGCACTTGGACAATAGCATCACCAATTTTCTTATTCACTGTTACCATCATAATATCATCATTTTCTGTCCAAACTTGTTCCTGTTCATCCGGCTTATCACCTTTACTCTTTTGAGATTTTATCATAACCATAATGTCATATAAAAGAGCCTCTACAGCTCCCACAGTTCCTTTAGATAATTTATCCAACATATTTTTCGATTGTTGTAAACCCAATTTGGTTAAAACTTTATAGTTAAATGTTTCCCAATTGTTTAATTTTAATTGGGTATTATTGCGTGCAGGATAATTATGTAAATCGACTAGTTTGGGATAGAATCCCTTAAGCAAATTCGCTACTGGCAAAGCATCTGAAAAGTCACGATTTAGATTTTTATACGTAACTTGTAACTCTTGAAGCCAATTTTTAAGTTCATTATATTCTTCAGGTGTTAAATGTTTTGGCATTTTTTAAGATTGTTGTTGCTACTTTTTAAAGATGTTGAAATTAATTTGGAAAAATACTTTTTTTATAAAAGTTTTATTTTTATTTATCAAAAATATATTTTTATTGAAAATTTGAATTCTGAATTTGAATTGAAGTTTAGTTCTAAAATTACTGAGATTTAAAAAATAAACAAAAAAATATATATTAATTGGAATATCAAAGATGTATATTAAATGCCCCCTTCGTAGAAGACAAATTCGTAAATGTTCAAATACATATCGCTCATTTGCTCTAAGATACGACACAATTCAAAAATTAATTTTTTTCTTTCATGAATTTTTATCTTGGAATTCATGAATGAAAACTTGAAACGTGGTTAACATTTACATGCCAAAAGGAATATTAAATTAAACACTTAATCTACATAACACTTTGCGCACTCAGAATAACGCTTTATTTCCAACATTAATTAACAACACCGAAGATGGTTGGGGTGCTGTGCATTTGTACTGATGTTTTTGACATGCAGAAAAAATGGCATTACAACCACCTTTATGTATACCGTCCTTCGACTCAGAATCACTTCCTGAGTCAATTTAATGATGTCTGTCTATCTCTCCGGCTCTGACTGTCAATGTATACGTTGTGAACAGTCTACAGGTCGTAATTTTTAAAATATCGCGGTGACATTTCGTACATATTATTATTATGGCTTAAGGATGAAGCTTATTGAGATTGGCTTGTTCGATCCAATATTTCAAGTACCTCCCATGACAAATGTCTCCCGATGGTTTAAAGCATAAAGTTCTAAATAAAGACGATTAAAATTGCAAAATTATACCACATTCTAAACAGGAAAAACATGACTAAAAATGCAATTCGTTCATTATCTTTCTGTTCCAACAATTCACATTAAGGACGAAAATCTCAATATACGTTGGTATGTAAATTAATGTCAAATTAAAGATAAATTAAGCAAAAATCGATGTCGTTACCACCATTTAAAACCTACATGATGTGTGGTATTAGATATTCGACGTACCTATTATACATTCTTACTTGTTGTCATAAATATTTTTGGGCCGCGTTCCTCTCGTATACGAGCGTAGTTTATGAGCTAAATATGTTTAATTAATACAAAAGCATCTTCACATACACTAGTGATATAAAGTCGAAGCTATGAATTTTTGAGTTATGATGACCTTGCAGCAAATAAGCGATATGTGTAAATTTCGTTCATTTTTTAAATTTGGATTATTATGTGATTTTTATTTCCAAATTTTGATTTTTACTAAATTTTGTTTGTTCTGTTTTCTTTTAGGGTTTCTTTGATATCCCAGTCGATAATCTTTATGCTGAACCAGCCGTTCTAAAATGGATCAAAGAAAACATTCCAGAATGGAAGAATTCTATTATTGTCTCACCAGATGCTGGTGGTGCTAAACGGTAAGTTTTCTTTTTCTTTTTAATTAATTATTCCAGATGCACTTCTTATAGTCGTTCAAAAATGATTTTTTGAAAATAATTTTATATAACTTTTGAACCGATAGAAAAATATTAATACAATGGTGTTTTTTAATGATTTGGAGAATTAAGAGCTCCATGGTCGGGCTGTAAAATTAGTCAAGCACACAGTGATAAAAAAGTTAAAAGTTTGAACTTTACAAAATAATTTCAACAAAACTCAGACTTGGTCCTTCAAATAGTTGGTCAATCATTCAAAGGTCTGCCGGGAGAACTTAACCCATATAGCAGAAAAGCAAGACTCTCAGCTCAGTGCTTGGACCTTTTGATATGAAAATTTTAAGCTAATGGAGGTTTAAAAACTCACAAGGTCCATAAAGTATCCGACAGAAATGCAGTTCTTAATAAAATTAAATATATTTAAAAAGACCGGATAAATTTGGACCTGTTATAGCATGAAAACTGCGCCATGATAGGTCAAATATTAAATTTAAAATTTTGGAAAATTCTCTTAAACTATAAGAGTTAATCGTCTGAATCGTTTAAATATTTTTATAATCCGAGGTGTCCAAACTTGAGACCCTGTGCCTCTGCGGGATCTGTTAACTTTCCAAAACCCAAACTAAAAACATAAACTCGCATACAACTTGCCCATCACTGTGTGAAATTTCATTCGTAAATTACTGATTTATTTCCATTTTATTCGAAACACTGAGCGAAGGTTTTTGTAAGGAAGAAATCGAGTTTTAAATTTCAAAGTATTAGTTATTCATATAAACGAAAGGAGACTATAAATTAAATTATCGTTTATATTTATTTAATATATTTTTAATTAAATCATAAATAATTCCACTATTTCCCTTTTAGTGTTACGTCCATTGCTGATCGTCTAAATGTTGAGTTTGCTTTAATTCACAAAGAACGTAAGAAAGCCAACGAAGTGGCTTCTATGGTGCTTGTCGGTGATGTTAAAGATAAAATTGCCATATTAGTTGATGATATGGCTGATACTTGTGGTACAATTGTGCATGCTGCCGATCGTTTGGTTGAAGCAGGTGCTACAAAGGTAAAATTTTGCATTAAAACAATTTAATTTAAAATATTAATTATAAACAATTTTAATTTTAGGTTTATGCCATTTTAACTCATGGCATCTTTTCGGGACCAGCGATTTCACGCATTAACAATGCTTGTTTCGAGGCTGTGGTTGTTACAAATACCATACCTCAAGATGGTCACATGAGAGATTGTCCCAAAATCCAGGTTTGTTTTTGATTGATTTTAATTTGTGTGTGTAGTAAAAATGATGTATACGTATATTATTGCATCAAATCAAAATCTGAGTCAATTTATCTATGTCCGTCTGTCTGTCCGTCTATCCGTTCGTCTGTCTGTATATATGTTGCTGGCACATTTACATCCACAATAATCGAAAGAGCTCAATGAAATTTGGCTTGAGTTTTTGCTAAGGTCCTGAGAAAATTCCTTTAACAAAACCAGCAACATCTTTCAGTATATTAAAAGATATAGATCGATATCTGAGGAAACGCCCACTTTTAAGCAAAAATCTTTTCTAATCAAATTATAATGAAATTTAGACATAATATTAAGGGTATTGAAGATTCGGCATAGACGAATCAAGCATTCTTACATCTTTAATTTGAAATCTGTTTAACTAATTTGTTTTTGTTTTTTTCATACATTTTTAGTGCATTGATGTTTCTATGATGTTTGCCGAGGCTGTGCGAAGAACACACAATGGCGAAAGTGTTTCTTATCTTTTCTCAAATGTTCCATATTAAGAACTATTTTTTTACATTTTTTTAAATATATTTTTTATAATTTTAATTCAAAATAATATTTCTTTTCCTTAATTTCGTTTGTTTTAAAAAAATACAAAACCAACAAATAAGTTATCAATCAAACTTTAATTTAATAGATTTTGTTTAGAAAACCTACACTTTTAATTGCCACTGTTAATAATTATTCTATCTTAATTATTTCCTCTGCTTTATTTTTATTTATAAAAAAATATTTCTTTTAAATATTTTCGTACTCTAATGAATATTTTTATTTTATTTTGTTTTTGATTTTTTTATTATTCTTTCTCTTCTTTATATAAATATAATTTTTACATAATTTACTTATATTTTAATTAAGACAATTTTTAAAATTTCTTTGCTATATTAAAAAATATAAATACATATTTACTGTTTTTAAAACCGTTTTAAATTAAATTTAGTTAAAATAATAAAAACTAATTTATAGTTATTACTATTTACAACACTAAACAAAAAGAAAACATATACATACACCAAGGCCCAACACACATATATATAAAACAATAAAATTGTAAAATCCATTTTCTTTTTTTTTTAATTTTTCTTTAAAATCTTGTTCATAAATTTTCTAAAATTTTCAATTTTGTTTTATTTTTGAATTTGTTTTTTATAACAATCAGAGCACTTTTGATCAGAACTTAAAAGGAAAAAAACTCACATAAATTAAATATTTTTTATATAGAATATTAAGATGTTTCACTACAGTAAACAAAGAAAAAATAAAATTAATTAAATTAAATTAAATTAAAAAATGAATATTGAATAGTAAAAAATAAACTTTTGCAAAATAATATAAAATAAATATTTAAAGAAAAACAAAAACAAATTAATCATTGTTATAGTTAAGTCTTCATTATTAAAACGCATAGTTCAAGAAAAAAAAATAAATAAATAAAAATAAACATAATTTGAAAGTAATAAAAATAAAAGAAAAGAAAACAAAAAATTAAAATAATGAATAAACTAAAGTAAAAATATACAGAAAAAAAAATAAAATAAATAAATAAATATAAGACAAAAAAACTCATGAATTTAGTTTTATTTGCTACTGGCTTTTTTACCCGGTATGTTTGCTGCACAGACATTTAATACTCATCGTCACAAATCACGACGGGTATTAAAAAAAGTGATTGATTTCTATTGGGGATTTCCCTCCCCTATCTGTGCTGCAGTATGTCCAGTAAAATATATCCTTGATAAAGTGATTAAGATGAATCGATGTTACAGATCATTAGATATTCGATAATCAATATTTGCTTCCTCTGGTCCTATTCCTCCTACATTATTTTACATTACAGTTCCTTGAGAATGTAGTTGGATCGAAAACTGTAATCGATTTTTAGATATTCGATAATCAATATTTGCTTTGTATGGGGAGTACTACTTTTCCTGTAAGATCAGCGCTAGTTCGGGAGTGTATGAGGACTCTGAGGTGTTTAATGGACACTCACTCGGCAAGACTATACTGGTTACCGGGACATTGCGACAGTGGTCGGCAATGAAATAGCTGATGAACTGGCGGTTCGGCACTCGTATGGTCCTTTGGGTTTCTTCCTTAATGTCATAAGGAATAAGGTTTTAGGAAGGGCTCAGCGGAAGTGGGAGGGTAGGAGCGACTGTAGAGTGTCGAGGAGTGTCTAAAGAGAGCCAGAGGTTTTTTAACTGGACACTGTTGCATTGGGGCGTTGGCCATGAAATTGGGCTCGAGCAATTCAAGTATTGATAGGATGAGGATGAGCTGGAGTCAGTGGAACTCTAACTTAATGTCCTCGACTCCAGCTGACTAGGATACAGTGACTAGGCCGGCTATTTCTAGATGGGCTGGAGGACTTAGCAGTCATAGAACTGAAAACCCTCATACTGAGGGTAAGTTGGCTACTGGAGCCAACGGATATACGTGAATAGGATATGTTGGGCAACTGGATCTGTCTCTTTTTTTCTTCCCTCTCTTTCTCTTATTTTCTTTATTTTCTTATTCAGTTAATCAGTTACCAACTGATTTGTCCTGTTCTTTCTTTTCTCTCTCCTTCTTTCTTGATATTTAAAGTGTGCATTTTTGATGTGACGATAATGCATACCACCCTTCCCTACCTACCTACCTTTCCCTGGCCCTTTAGCAATTTTTATAGCCCATGTTATTTTTGGGTATATTGGGATCATTCTATAAAAATTTCATCAAAAACGCAACAGTATAGACTTTAAAACGGCTGGACCAACGTTTTGAAGTCTATACTGTTGCGATTTGCTGAACAAAAATACATCTTAGTCCTAGATCTCGAAAGAAATCACGTCGTGTATTAAAAATGTGATTGGGACCAAATTTCAGAACTATCGCTTCAGATATTCTATAATCAATATTTGTTTTATATTCCCCTTCCCTTGGACTTATTACTTCTACATTTTGTTTAGTAAACGAGTTTGGGTCTTGAAGGTCCCTTTGCGTTACCTGTAAGAGAAGAATTGGACCAAAGTAAGTTATAAGTTATGAATTCAGATTAGAGTTTTAGAAAATAGTAGATGCAAATACATGTTCCAGGAGAAAGGAAGAAGGGGAGAGCGTTATTGGTCTAGTATGTCCAGCAATTTATAACAAAAACTCCGAGCAATAACGTCGCTCGGTGTTATATTATATTTCTCACATCAGCAGTCGCCAAATCCGTCAAAGATTGTAAGGAACTACATCCAAAGAAGCGCGCACGCAGGTCACTGAACCCTGGATAGTGGTAAAAAAGAGAAAGAATAGTTTTCTCCTCCTCTTCATTCATTCAACTTCTGCAAAAGTCGTTCGCAGTAAGCTCCATTCTTGATGCATGTTCCCCGAATCGACAATGTCCAGATACTGTGTCCTTCAAGAAAGTTTTCGAAACATTGAGTAGGAATTATGTTTTTACCTCATCTAGCCGGGACCATATCATCCTGGTCATTAAACACCATGATTATCTCCTCCTCTACGCGTTTCCAATAAGTCAAAGTATTAAATTAATTTATTTTTCGTCAGATAGAATTACAAACCTTTATTGTAGGGTTTCCCTTTTCCCGATTTCTTTTATTCCCTGTTGACAATGTAACCGAGTTAATCCCTCAACAGCATTACCAAAAATGTAACGACAATTATTTTAATTTTGGATTAGCTCAGCCTACGACACTTAAGGTTTCAGTGCAGTTAATAAAACAAAAAAAATATCCCCAGTGGATTGGTAATAAGAATTATGGGACCTAAAACAACATACGATATTCTTATCTAACACCAAAGGCCCGGACACCACGAGCAATATTTGAATTCAACTCCATTTTTGTTCAAAAAGTTCCTCAAAACATTTCAATTAAAAACAAGTACATAAAATGTACTTGGCACCCACAAAAACGCAATTGCCGAAATATTTACCATATTTGGCAACAAAAATTGACAACTTCAGTTGCCAGTTGCCATCTATAATATAATTTGGGCAACTGACTTCGCAACTGAAGTACGGTTGCAATACGTAATCGACACATTATACTTTTCAAAATGATATCCGGAAGGAGGTTGGGCCAAAATAATAAAAATATATAAAAATTAAATGCATTTAAAGGAATATGCATCAGTGTATATATTTTTGTATAAAACTTGAATCTAAATTTTAATTAAATAAAAACACATTTTTATTTATTCTCTATCAAAAAAAAATCAACTTAATTTTTTATTAACAATTTGAATTTCACTTTAATTTTAGTTTAAAATTTTAATTTAGAATTATAAAATTAACTTTTTTTTGTTTTTTGAAAACTCAAAATTATAACTTAATTAACAGAACAATTTAATAATCACTAGAATATTATAGTTTACGTAATAGTTTGAGTTTTTTTTTTTGGTGAAATGTTCTAACAAAAGTTTTATGTGAATAAAAAACTGATCCATGCAAATTTAATATTCATAATCACCATCTTCACCAGCCTGGGCAGCATCATCAGTGCCAACTTCTTCGAAATCACGTTCCAGAGCAGCTAAATCTTCTCGAGCCTCTGTAAATTCACCTTCTTCCATACCCTCGCCAACATACCAATGGACAAAGGCACGTTTCTTAAACATTAAATCAAATTTATAGCACAAATTACTGAACGCCACAGCAATGGCTGTGGTGTTCGATAGCATGCATACGGCTCTTGAGGTCTTCGCTAGATCACCATCGGGAACATAGGCTGGTTTCTCATAGTTAATACCGATTTTAAAACCCGTTGGACACCAGTCGACAAATTGAATGTGACGTTTCGACTTAATGGCAGAAACGGCGGCATTAACATCTTTGGGTACCACATCACCGCGATACAACATACAACAGGCCATATATTTACCAGCTCGAGGATCACATTTAACCATCATATTACCCGATTCAAAACAGGCATTAGTTAGAGATGTGATGGCATGCTGTTCATGAGATGCCCGGGCAGCCGATACCAGTGGAGCATATGCCACCAATGGGAAATGTATACGTGGAAAGGGTACCAAATTCGTTTGGAACTCATTCAAATCAACATTCATGGAGCCACTAAAACGCAGAGAAGCTGTTGTGGAACTAACAATTTGTGCTATTAAACGATTCAAATTCCGATAGTCTGGACGATCCACATTCAAACTATTCTTACAGATCTCATAAATAGCTTCATTGTCCACCATAAAAACACAATCCGAATGCTCCAGCGTGGAATGGGTGGTGAGCAGAGCATTGTATGGCTCCACAACAGCCGTTGATACTTTGGGCGATGGATAGACAGCAAAATCCAATTTACATTTCTTGCTAAAATCCATTGACAAACGTTCCATTAATAACGAAGTAAAACCCGAACCAGTGCCACCACCCAAACTGTGAAATATTAAAAATCCTTGCAAACCTTCACACTGTTCGGCAATTTTCTGTATGCGTGTGGTTACATTATCGATAACCTCTTTGCCAATCGAGTAATGACCACGAGCATAATTGTTGGCAGCATCTTCTTTGCCCGAAATCAACTGTTCGGGATGGTATAAACTACGCATAGGACCATTGCGTACATCATCAATGACCGTTGGTTCCAAATCAACAAAAATTGATCGTGGCACCTGTTTACCCGAACCAGTTTCAGCGAAAAATGTACGAGCATCATTGGTGGCATTTGAGGTACCTTCATTGCCCACCGTACCGGCACTACTACCACTGGCCAACATTTCTTCTTTTGTTTTCACAGAGCCATCAGGCTTAATGCCATGTTCAAGCAAATAGAGTTCCCAACAGGCGTTACCAATTTGAATTCCTCCCTGACCAATTTGAATTGAGATAACTTCACGCTATGAAGAAACAAAAAAAAAACAACAAGATTAGATATCGCAATATATATATATAATATAGCGAGAAAATTGCATTAATTGTTGTATAAATCGAGATTTTCATTAATATAACTTTCTTAATTACAGTTATTATTGTTATACCCTCTACCCCGACAAGTGATAATATAGGGTATATTTAGTTTGTTATTCCGTGTGTAACACTAAGAAAACATCTGAGACCCCATGTATGAAAGAATATTGCTTTATATCAGAATTTAAATCGATTTAGTCATGTCCTTCAGCCCGACAATCTGTTGGAAACATTCTCACGGTCACAATAAATATCTGTATTCAATAAAATTTGGTCAGGTTGTTTATTATTGCCCTAATCGGTGCACTATCTAAAACCAGTAAAATCGGTCTGAGACAACCTCAAAGATTGAAATAACTGTGATCCTGTCACGCTGTTAAAGATTAATACTTTATGTACAGTTGGGTAACAATATAAGTAAAACTTTCATAATCTGATTCTGAGATTCTGAAAATACTGAAGGGCTTAGAATTGATTATATAACATGTTGTTAAGGGGACAAACGTAACTATTAACGTTGATAGTCAGGTTTTACTGAGAGTAGTTAGGCAACTCATGGTGACTACGAAGGAAACTTAGAAGGAAGATAGGGGAGTAGATGGGATACATTAATTCGAATATTAACCATAATACTGACCCTAATTAAACCTTTAAATTTTTACTCTTTAGTAGTATGTTGGACATTGATGGAAGTGAAATGTAACATTACATTATGCTTAGGAGTAAGTGGTTCGTATCGACGTCACCATAACAATACTCTTTGTCCAGCCTATCGAGATTTAAATACGAACGGAGTATCGATAGAGGAGAATGAATTATCCGAGAACACAAGTAACATTTTCAGCATATAATTGATGACCTGCACGGCAACAACATGATATTGAAATTTTCGACACGATGCGAAGCAAACAGATTAGAACCAACACATAATGGCCTTAAAGTGCTTTTTTCTGTAACTTTGAAAGATAGGATCAGGGAGAGAGGTAACCCCCATACAATATTTATATAAAGAACCACTTCATTGAAAATTTTCAAAATTTGGTCCTAATAATATTTTCAAGGAACTATTTTACAGGAAAAAATAGGGGCGGATAAAAACAGGGGGAGAGGAAGCTCCCATACAAAGCAAATTTTGATTATCGAATATCTAAAATACCACTACACCGAGAGTTTTTATATTTGGCCCCAATAAATTTTTCAAGTAATTGCTTTATTGGACAGAATGAAGGATGGATATGATAATGGGGAGAGGTATCCTCTATAAAAGAAAAATAAAGAAGTATAAGAGCAAAAACACTTGAATTCGACCTCAAAACATTTTTCAAGAATATGTTTAACTGATCAAAGAGAAGGATGGGTAGGATCAAGAGAAAGGTACTTCCATGCAAAGCAAATATTAATTATTAAATATGTAAAAAACTGTTTAAACGGGTTTATTCAAATTGGTTCCAATTACTTTCCCAATGATATTTTTTTACTGGACAAAATGTAGTACGGACTGGACCAGGGGGAGGGATATTACCCACACAAAGGATATTATGATTATCGAATATCTAAAGAACTACAAAGTTCTAAAAGTTGGTACCAAACACTTTCTCAAGAAACTATTTTAGTGAACAAAATGTAGAATCGATAGGACAAGGGAGAGGGGTACACCTCTTTCAAAGGATATCATGATTATCGAAAATCTAAACAACTATAAAAGCTAAAGTTCTAAAATTTGTTTCCAAACAGTTTTACTGGACAAAATATAAGACGGTTAGGATCAACTAAAGAGTTAGCTCCCATGCAATGCAAATATTAAATTAAATTTTAGAACGGACAGGGCCAGAGGCATTTGGCCAATTGCATAAAATTTCCTTAATACACGTTGTGATTTGTGAAAATTCTTTCGAGATCTTAGACTGAGAAGAATGCTTTTGCAGCAAAGCGCAACGGGTAAAAGCTTATTAAAAATTATATTTATTAGTTATTAAATTGAAATCGTTTTTTGGTCATGTTCCACTGTTACAAAATTCCTTTCTAAAATGTTAACTTTATTGAAAAGCCTAAAAGTATACTTTCAAAAAAAAATAACTTGTCACAAGTCACATTAACGTTTTTTATTAAAAAAAATCTTACAAATTGTAAAATAAAAAGTTATTTTTTTTTAAATCTCGTGTTAATTTATATAAAATATTTTTGCACTTTAAGCTTTAACTAAAGATCGCCATTTTCTTGTTAACTTAAGAAAATAACAAAATAACAAGATCACAATTGCAGATGTTTCTTTTTAGGGATCAATTAGATGAAAGAAAACTTGTTTTATTTTCTTCCAACCCTTAAGAATGTCTTTTAGTAATTTCTGGTATAAATTATAACCTCAAATGTCCTTGTATATATATTTTTTTAAAAACACTTTATACAACAACAAAATAAATGTTAAAAATATATCACTTACCATATTGTTAGATGGATGTTTATTATTTTTTTATAAATAAAAAATAATTATTTAAATTAAATTTAAACTGATCACCAAATTAGACGTTATTTTTTTGGATTTTCAAATAATATTTGCACTTCTTCCCGATTGTTCCAAAATTATTTAATTTAAATAGAAAAAAAAATAAAATTAATTAAAGAAACACAAGGAGCAATTATGTACTAAGCGCCGAAGTTGAGAAAATAAATGCCGAACAGCTATGAAGATGTCGAAGAATGTGATGATGATGACGATGAATGATGATGATCTCTCTGATCTCTGGTAGCGCAAGTATTTTTGCCACTCAAATTCAACGAAGAATATGGAAAAAATAAATTCGCATTGTTCATGTGAGGGGTTGTTGCTGTAATTAGCAGTTGTTGTTGTTGCTTTTAGTATAATGTGTACTAAAAAAAAGTCCTGTTATGTTACGCAGCAATTAATGATCGATAACTGTGTTAAAGCGTTGCTATCGAAATCTATTACAAAATATCTTTATGCTTTAGATTTTTAAAAATTATTGCCAGCATGAAATTAATTATTGAGAGTTTTAAATATTTTTTAATATTATTTTTTATTATTTATTAAAAAGTTTAGCTTTTTTCAATTAAATTTTAATTCTTATAAATTTAAAGTTTTATCTGTTTTGCCCTCCACCACCACATGTAGTGGAGTGTAGTGTATTCAAAAAATGAAACCGAAAATCTGGTTCGAATAATTTATATATTCGAATTATTCGATATGCCAGATTTTTTCATTCGCTTAGCCGGTTTGAAACGGAAGACACTTTTAAGCTTTTCACTAAAATATTCAGCTTCATTTTTGTTTATTCCTCCATGACTGAGAAAATATATAAAAATATTCATTCCATGTGTTATAGGAGCAAAGTTCTTTCTACATTCTTAGACATCATATTCTGAATCGATTTTGGTATGTTCGTCTGTTTTAGATATAATCACGTTAATTAAGATAATTAAATGAAATTCTGCAAGATTTTTTATTCAGAAATATAAATCATTTAAGTTAAGAGATATGGACCTATAATTTAGACATATTCAGACATTAAAGAAAGAGTTTCTGAAAAGGAAAAAATAATGGATATAAAGAAAACCGTGATAACCATGAAACACATTATATTAAATACGCTACAAAAAAATACGCCACCCATTTAGAGCATTAAACAGTTCAGCGATAATTTATTGAAATTTTGTACATAAAATTCTTAATTGTTTGATATGAAAAAAATGCACATTTTGATTATGATGGAACCATTATTTCAATTTCATTATATAAAGACCTTTAAACGGTTTATTTTTATATTTTGGTTACCCGGTTTTTAGACATAAAACCGTATTCGGAAATGTTTTTTTGAAAATACTATTTTTCGTATAATTCGAAAATGACGGATTTGAATACACTAGCGGAGAGGTTATTTATATATTAAGTTTGTCATTCCTTGTGTAACCCCAAGAAGGAATCATCTTAGACGCCGTAATGTATGTATATTCTTGCATCAAATCAAAGTATATCCGTCTGTTTGTCTGTCTATCTGTTGTTGACACGTTTACATCCACAATAATTGAAAGAGCGTAATGAAGTTTGACCTGAGTATGTTTTATAAGTCCTGAGAAGTTTCCTATTTAAACTCAGCAAAATCGACCAGCATATTTAAAACTATAGAACGATATTGGAAGCAACCTCAAAGTTCAGGCAAAACACTTTTGTAAAATTGTCATTGCAAATTATTATTATTTAAATTTGA
This sequence comes from Cochliomyia hominivorax, assembly GCA_004302925.2. Lineage (NCBI taxonomy): Eukaryota > Metazoa > Arthropoda > Insecta > Diptera > Calliphoridae > Cochliomyia > Cochliomyia hominivorax. The sequence continues at coordinate 58,825,085 of PYHX02000413.1, forward strand.
TTTGTATGAAGGGTACCTCTCCATCTGGTCTTATCCGTTCTACGTTTTGTCTGGTAAAACCGAACTTTGTGAAAGTGATAAGGGCCAAATTTGAAAACTCCCACTGTTATAGTTCTTCAAATATTCGATAATCAATATTTGCTTTGTATGGGGGCTACCCCTCCCCCTGGTACTATCGGAATTTGTTGTAGCCTATGTTACTTTTGTGTATATTGGGATCATTCTGTGAAAATTTCAGCAGAATTCGTTCAGTCGATTTAGGATCTATACGTTACGTACATACATACATACATACATACATACATACATACATACATACATACATACATTCAAAAAAACTTTCATATATTTTATACGTCTGGGAGTGTATGTGTGAGTGTGTATGTACGAAACATAACGTATTTACTTCACACGAATTTGTGGTGGAGGGTATTAAAGATTCGGCATAACCGAATATAGAATTCTTACTTGTTTTAGTTCTAATTAATACATGTTGCGGTATTTTTTTTTAATTTAATTGAATATAATTTATTTTAAGGCATGATTGATTGATTGATCGATTGAACAAAGAAGCCTCCTTTTTTATACGTTTCTTTTTATTTTGCAATTGAGCATTGATTTAATGTAATGTTCTTTTAATTAAGCTAAACAAAAATTTGTTTAAAATAAAAAGATTTGAAAACTAAAATATAAATTGAACAAATAATTAAAAAACTCCCTACACAGTGTGTCCATTTTTGGGAAATTATTCTGTAACTTTTAAATCGTTAGAAAACCGTATGCCATAGATACGCACGAAAAATAATTAACATTTTATTGAACAAGAGCCCAAACTCCCTCCACTGACCTTAGCACCTGACAGTTTGAAAGATTTGCCTCTCTTGGTACAAATACCACATTATTGTTCTTGTACCACTCGAGGGCTTGTATACCATAATCACATGATGCTAAATCAATCCAAAAATAAGTGGCCACATTATGAATTCGTATAAACATACCATAATATAAATTTCATTGTTTATAAAGCCCGTTGGAATAAATGATTGTCTTCTTTTGCCGTTTCGACTGTTTTTGGGTCCCAAACTATCTGCCAGAACAGAAAATATCTGTCAGAATAGAATGTTTTGTCATCCATTATACAGTAAGAATATTTTTTTCAGAAAACTTGATTTCAATTTTCATACTCTGTTTTTTTAACTTTTCTTAAAAGTTAGTGGAATCATTGCCGGACCGTATTTTTTTGAGGTAATCCTCAAAAGAGACTGATATACTTAAGTGCGTTTATTTTAGTTTACAATATTTTATATGATAAAAATATTATTTTTAAATTGAAAAACTTGGATGGAGCTTGTGGATGATTTGGGATTTCAATAACCTTGATCTCCGAAACGCTTAATTTGCATTGCAATCACCACATGTCAGGAAACAGTCTCTTAAACTGTTAAAGAATTCCGAAAAAAAACGTTGTACATTAATATCCAATGAATAATTAGTTCCTAATCCAAAGTGTATTATTTGGTCTGGTGCTGAACACATTAGTGCATTAGTAGTGACCATAAGGTTAATTGATTTCGGAATTAATATAAAAATAAAATAACATAAACATATACAAAATAAATCTGCATTGAAAATTAAAAAAATATCTTTTATTTTCAACAAATAAATTAGGTGCAAACATAAAAAAACAAAAATATAGAAATATAAAACAAAAAATAATAATAAAAAATAAATTTGTACAAAAAATATATATTTTCCTTAAATAATAAACATAACTATGTGTATATAAAAAAGTATATACAACTTTAGATAAAATAATAAAAAAAGACTAAATTACTTAAACCACCTGTAATTGTTCTTTACTCTTAAGATTTTACTCATCTTTACGAACACCCGGAGGCAACGTTACATCAAAAACAATGGGAGTATTATTTGGTAAATAATTAATATCGCACGTTGAAGCATTTACATATATAACACGACCATCTGACGTTATGCCATAACCCTCATGAACATGACCAAATACATGGTATTTGGGTTTAACACGTTTTTGTATTGTCGTCAATAGTTCTACACAACCGGCACGAACACCCGAACAACATAAATCACCATGACCAACGGGAGGTGTGTGCGTTACCAAAATATCAATATCAGATGGTATTTTATTCCATTTCTCTAAACAAGGCAAACCACGTGGCACATTAAAAGCCCATTTACAAAATTCTGGTTGCCAAGGGCTGCCATAAATACGTATGCCCCAAATTTCTATAAGTTCATCTTCTATATAGGTACAATTGGTTAAAACATCACGAATATTTGGTGTCTGAATGGCGTCAACAATATTTTCTTTGGCATTACCCAACGTGGGTAGATCATCAAGTATGGACATACCAGTATGTTTGGTTCTAAGAAGAGAAGAAAAGCAAGAAATTTATTAAAATTGGTGAGTTTGATTATTTCAAAGTCTAAAAAAAATAACTTAGGGTTGAGTTCGAAAAATTCTTAACACACGTTTTTCTTTTTAACTTTTTACTAGATAATTTGTTCTTTTTTTATTGAGATTCCTGTGCAAAACATGTCAGTTAAATGAATATATTGTTAAAATGATTAAAATGAGTGATGAGAAAAAAGTGTGCACTATAATTATTAAATATTTTCAACAAAACCCAACTTGGTACTACAAAAAATTGACCAAACATTTAATGGTCAAACTGTTTCCATGTTATTAAAAAATAAGAGGAGAGCTTGTCCGTTGATAGAAAACTTGTGGACAATGTTGCTGCTGTATAACAAATGACAAAATGTATGTTCAGGTAGAACATACATTTTGTCATACTTTTGTCATACATATATTTGTCCACTTATTCTACGCCTGATCTGGCATCTTGTAATTATGCTAAATACAAAGTATATACAAGAACAATAATGTGGTATTTGCATTAAGAGAGACATATACTCCAAACTGCACAAAGCTTAGGTTAGAAGAGAGATATTGGATCTTCTTAAAAGAGAATTGGAAATCACAAAAAGTATTACAAAAGTTTGATTTATTTTAAACGGTGATAGACTACTTGTTTGAACAACAGAAAAGTGACAGAAAGCACTGTAAAAACATTAATCGAAGGGTTTCCGAAAAATGTTCAATTTGTTATTAAAGTAGTTACAATAAATAACTGTACAGTTAAGAGCGGATTATAGCTGAATTCGCAATTTTTAACAGGTGGGAAATATTCCACAAACTTCTATTTGATGGCCTTTTAAGCATTGTAGAATTTAAGTTCACAGCGTAGGAGGTGTTACAATATTTACAAATGTAATTTTACCACTAAATACGTTCGGGATGGAGCAATAGGCTCAATGCCTACTGGTCTCATATTAAACGTGCCTAATAATATACATAAGTTTTGTCCACCATGTAGCCAAGAACCATATAATACACAATATTTTTTTAACTGCCTTGCTTATTCTACTACTCTTAGTCCATAATATCTCATCCTGTACTCATCCTATAATAGTGACACAATCTCATAGCCTGAGGTTAAATCAGAATCTGCATAATAACAATTAAATAAATTATTTTTACAGTTATTATAAGAAAACTTCACTATTTTTTTATTTTAGTTAAGAATGAATGCACTCAGCTGTATTCCATAATTCTTTCTTGGGTAAGGGATTTTAATTTGATAGAACTGTCGCTCGGATTGTTCCAGAACGATGATTCAATTGTTGTGGAACCGTATAAGTTGGTACATTACCTCAGCTTCCAATAGCATAACATGGAACCAATTACATAAAACTGGATATCTTTTCAGGGAGGAATCCTAATAACAGCAAAACCGTCACAGCAATCAATTTATGTACTCTTTATTATTTCATTTCCTTTCTTTACTTCCTGATTTACAAATTTCTTACCTTTCATTTCGACTTTGAAATGGGTGAGTAAAAGTTGAATCAAAACTCAACTCATGATTTCCAGCAATTACAATTTTATGTTTATGCGGCAAAGAGCCAATCCAATTATTAAACTCTATAACTTCCTCCAATTGGCCACATTTAGTAAAGTCTCCAGCATGTATAAAAATGTCACCATCAGGTATATCAAACTTAATGTAGGGTGTCAACGAATGTGTATCACTCATGCAAACAACGCGCGCTTTATTAAACGCCACTCCTGCTTGGGGTGGTTTCATTGTAACTTTTATGACACGCTGAGTCTTAGAGATTTCCTTCCAAGCGGCAGTAGGATCACTTGTTAATGGATGTATGGGTATATCCATGATGACTACATTACAAATAAAGCAATAAAAAAGTTTAATATTTCCGGATTTTACAGAAAATTATGTAAATAAAAAAATACGCACCTTTTTAACAACTGAAGACTTCTTTGATGACCTTTGTTGGAGTTATTTATAGATAAACAAAATAAAATTATTGTTTTAAATTGTTATTGTTTATGTTCTTAAATTATTTGTTTATTAATGAGCCATAATTTCCTGTTGATAAGAACTTTTATTGCAAATATTTTTACTAATTTATAAATTAAAAATACAATTCGACAAGAGAAATATGACGTCGTCTTTGATTTATCGAAAAACATTGATGTTATTTATAAGGGTTGCCAAGTTTTAGATATCCTTTTCCTGTAATGATTATTACATGGAAAGGGCCCAAAATGTGACTTCTTTACAGATTATTCCCCTTAATATTCTATTCATATATTCAATACATCATTTAATTTTTAAAATATTTTAATATTTCATAATTTAATTGTTTTTCAATTTAGAGTAAAAAGCTGAAAATAATTTCGCGGAATAATGTAATTGTATTGTTATGGCAGTCCCATGTACAGAAGATAAGTAATCTGGTATCGATAACTTTACAACAAATTGTTTAAAACAGAGAGGGAGAGAATGAAATAAGTGAGAACTATTTATTATCATCAAAGAGAATAAGAAAACGTGCTTCCAATGTTGGCCAAACAAATTAATTGATAACAAATTTGGTACTATTCTGGGACCATTAATCCTGAAAGGCAAGTCTTTGTTTTAGTACATTATTATATTATTATTATTTTTGTTTCATTATAGCGGATTAATTTTTAGTGGAATCATTTGTGGTGGAGGGTATTTAAGATTCGGTATAACGAAATATAGCAAAAATTCAGATTTGTTAACCTTTTGTTTTATTAAAAAGCAATACTGTTTGGAGATTAAACAGTTAAGTTAAGAAATAGCGTTATAATATTTTGAAAGCCTTCATGCAAAAACTAAATTATCTAGATATAGGTATTTGAAATGTGGATTATCCTTCAATATATGCCGTTTTATAGTTAATATATGGTAACAATACGGATACTCCCATTTTTATTAAAACTTATAGATAACATTTCAAATTGGCATTTCGTACCTTTATTGTACAATTAAATAAATTAGTAACAAAGATATCGAACTACAAAGTTAATAAATTAATAAATTCACAGTTTTCATTCTGAAGTTTTGACTTTCCTTCGCTAAAATAAGTTTTTCTAAATAATAAATCCAAATGTATAAACACTCTTAGCGATGCTGGTCTTTTAATTATCGTTTTAGTCCAGTCGAATCGAGAGAGACTTTGTTGGAGTGGTGTTATCTTCAGGGAGTGTAAACGCTTCTTCCTATTTCGCAGGGCTGCACAGCTGCTGATCTAATAAGATTGTCCAACGGCCTTGCTTCGTTGGTCTCATTGTCATTAATTATAACTGTATAATACTGTAAACTACCACCCTCATAGAATAGAATTGGATTTAAAATATTTTCATGATGAGAATTGTGTGGATTTTATAAGTGCTATAAGACCGACCCTCGTAAAATCAGGTTATTGTTGTAATAGTTTGGATGTAACCGATAGTTCTGTCTTGGGGAAAAGATTTTCATTGGATACAACTATCGCTGAGTTGACAATCTTTGGCTGATTGTAACTCTGGTAGTTCCGGAACGGAACTAAAATGGGTTCATTGTTTTTGGTTGTAAAAATCTTAAACATACAAATTATCATCATAATACCAGCATTTTTTTTAGGCTAACGAACTTTAAAGTGATTACCAAAAGTAAGTCGGTATAGGAGCTACGGTTATGAAGATATCTAAATTTAATTGACTTTATAATCCCATTATACAGGACATTTGTATGTTATGAGCATGACTAATTTTAATAGGCTTCGTCATTAATTCAGTATAATACTACGTTTTTAATTTAATCAAAATATCTAAAAAAGTTTATATAGATTGTCAGCTGGACAGACTGATGAACAGACATTATGAACTCGATTAAGAAACAGATTCTGAGACGAACAGAATACTTAAAGGTTGATGTAAAACATTTTTTTCTGAATGGTACAGACATCTGCACAACCACTTGTGGTGGTGTAGTGTATAATAAAATTAAACAATTATTACCTTAAATATTATATATCAATAACATAGATAATTTTTATTATTTCTCTTTCGAAAAATTCCCTTTTTTGTGAAAATTTAATTACATATAATTTTACCCATCACTAATCAGCTGTTTTGCTCTCAGTTTATATTCTCTGTTTACCTTTTCTATAAATGCTGTGTTGTGCTCTCATTCTTTAATTGTTTATCTTAGTTTTTTTTTGTTAAAAAAAGGAAACAACAACAAAGAAAATAAAAATAAATAACAACAAACAACAGCTGTTCGACCAGCTCATATGGTCTTGACAGCAACAATTTGGCTAAAAAGAAAATGTCAAAATATTTTGCAATTAGAAAAAAAATGAAAAGAAATAAGAAGAAGTAAAGATGGCTACATTTTTGTGCAGTTTTTTTAAGTACGAGTGAAAAGAATTTAGAAAATAAAATCAAAAGTGCATAATTAAATTAATTTAATGTTTTTTTACAAATTGAAGATATAAAAAATTGAAAATTTTATTTGTTCTCTGTAAAAGAATTGCAAAAAGAGAAAAATAATAGAGAAAAAGTGATAGTGAAACTTACGGAATAAAATATGGACAATTTCGATATGTCTGCCGCTGGCGACGACGGGCAGATGGAAGAAAATTTGGGTAAGTTTTTTCCTATAAGAAAATCAGGCCAAGAACGTATTTTCATACTAAATTTTAATTAAATATTAAAATGATTAAAATGTTCTTTTTACGAAGGGGGCGTTGTTCTCTAGACAAATTCTGTTTTTTTGTTTGTTAATATAATTGTGTCTTTCTTTACTAAACTACTCTAGTACCATCAATTCCAAACCATTGACCTCATTCTTCTTTGTTTATTACATTCGTATAGAAATGTGTATGCGGCATTATTTAGTTTTGCCTTCAGTTTCATTTTAATTTAATAAGAATTGAAAGAAAAAAAATCTTGTTTTCCATGGAATTCATTGGTCACAAACCAATAATTCTTTCATTATTTTTGTTCTTTACGTATCTGCAATTTTGTGTGTCATTTGGTGAAAAGGCGAGAAAAACGTTTGTGTGATTCATTGTAGTTTTACATCTAAGTTTGTATTCCACTTGTTAACAGTTTGTAGCCAATTTTGTTTAACCAACGAATAAGAATAATGATGATTTATATATTTATATATTCTTTGGTTTAAAACAAGTGAGTAAATTCATTGCATTTGTTAACTAGAAACACGAAAAAAGTTTTAAATTGTTATACATACAGTTTGTCAATTATTCCTTTGCAATCATAACTTCATTATTGAATTACAACTAAAAATATTTTAATTATTCAATATTTTCTAAGCAGATTTCATTACTATTCCTGTTCACGACTATAAGTGCTAAAATAGACGGACATATTACAACAACAATATTAAAAGAAGAATGCGAAGAAGCGTTCCCATGAGAATTGGATCTCCGTTCCGGAATGACCCAAGTCAAATTCGGCCAAAGCAATGTCTGCATCAAACGCAAGTTCTTTTCCAAAGAAAGAATTACCAGATACATTCGAGCTGTTATACAACAAAAAAATAAGAAATTTACTTCTTTTGAAAATTGTCAAATAAATTTTTCCAAAAGGTTTGAAAACATTGAAATGGAATTTCTGACAATGTTTTTCTTTTATAAATGAAATATAATTTTTAAAGAATAAGAAAATGTTCCTTTTAAAATTAATGATTTGCAAGTCATAGTAACCACATATTTGGATGTAAAAACTATTTCGATAGCTTATTTAAAAGGATCGTTACATTTTAATTATTGCGGGAGTAAAACTAAAACGATCCTATGTTATCTTCCACAATCACTATTACATTCACGAAATTGAAGAAAGACCGGAGGTAACTGTGTGAATTGAAAGTAATATTTCTAAAGCTGCAACTAATAAATATAAATAGAGAAGCATTTCCAGTAGAAAATTACTGTGGATAATGTATATTACTTAAATTCAACCCAAATTTGTAATGAAGCCTCAAATATTCCCCACTAATATCTAGAAAAAGAATCCCGCGCTTATTTCATATTAATGAGAAAAATATTAAAAATATGTCGCCAAGCACGCTTCACTCACTGTGAAATAGTCGGGAGATATTCTTCTTAAAAAACTTCAAACTTTATTTTGAGACGCGGAATTGATGTTTATTCCTTTTATGAATTTTTTGGGGAAAATTACAGTGGTCTTTTTTCAATATTATTAAGAGTACGGTTGCTTTCCTTTTCCACTGGTGTAAAAGATTTTAGTTTTTGTAACACATTAAGAATAAGTTTATTGAACACCCCTTTTTCTCTGGAAGAGGTCCTGCTTTAGTACATAATATTAACAGTTTCAATATTGTTGCTTTGAATTTGCATTGTTATCTTATTTAACCAGCCTGTGAAAGGTTTTAATTCTGGTCTTTCCTCATTTTTATAATGGGATGTGGTATTTTTTATAATCCTGAATGGTGTATATCACATAGGATCATTTTTCATAATGGATTTGCCCTTATAATAATTAAAATGTTCCAATTATTTAAAACTTGACTTTTTATATGGAATAATGAAGTCACTAGTAACTTCTAAAACATCAATTTTACAAGGAACATTTTTTTATTCCTTAAAAATTATATTTCATTTAAAGAAATTCACATTTTCAATTATATCAACGAAATGTGTACAGAAAAAATAGATAATTAAAGGATTTTTAGTTGGGATTTATTAATGAAGTAAAAGCGATGTCGGTCCGTCCGTCATGTAAACGTTATGAACACTGAACAGGTCGCAGGTTTTAAGTTCACAAAATTCCTAAATATAAAGTGATTTTGAAGAAATATGATATAAGTAAATCTTATAATATTCTTAAATGTTGTGTCAAATTATACCAGGTTCGATCCATTATTTCTCATAGGTTCCATACAAGCCTCCTTCGAAATATCACCTTAAAGGACATAAATCTTACATTTACGTTGGCATTGTAATAATAATTTGTCAAAATAAGATAAATAAAAGCAAACAAATTGATCATCTTTTGTATCTCCGATACAGATGGCAATTTTTGAGATATCTGGGTGAAATTTGGTACATATCCTTATTTTGACTCAAGGACAAAGCCTACTGAAAGTAGCCAGGTTCGGTCTAACATACAAATGTCCCTCTGAGCTGATAAATGTCTTAAATATACAGCACTGTGCTAACCGGATTAGTTGGGAGCTATTTGAAAATGCTTTCTATTTTTTTAATAAGAAACATCATGTGGACTATTATTTTTACCTGAACCAGATACACTTCATTTATTAATTGCTGATTTTATCCTTTCAAATTACTTAACAGTTATGATTTAATACCGAATGTCACAATTACTTTTACTTTTAACAATCTAAACAAAATCTGTATCCCTTTAGTCATTACCATCTGCCTGAAGATATCTTAAACAATCTCCTAAACTAAATATTCGAAACATCGGTTAATATAACTTTCATTAAATTTAACAAATACAAAAAAATCTCACCAAATTTGCCACATTAATAATTATTTATCAGTATATAATTGTAAACTTTGGGGAAAAGGTATGAAGAAGTGGCATCCCACAACAAACGATACTTTTAATATCGCCTAATTTTGCAAAACGTTAAAATTAAATACAAATTTGAAATTCGGCACGTAGATAAAAATTAAAAAATTAAAAAAAGAAACAATAAAAATTAATTTTTAATTTTCTGTCTTTTATGAACTCAGTCCTTTTTTGAAGATAATTTTTATAATATACGTTAGAATACACGTTTGTATCGCTTTCAGTCAGCTCTAGATTATTTCTGAATCGCCGTATTCAAGCTCTCTCTTTTTTAATGAGAAAGAGGTTGTCTATGGCATTATTATTCGGGGTCTGCGGTGACCAATTCAAGACTTGGATACCATTAGCTTATAATTAATTTTATACCAACTTTCATGAATGCTTTGTGCAATTGACGTGCTACGAGGTATTTCTCTCTCAAGATAGGAATGTCCCTGAAAATAAACAGTGTTCGAAAAAATGGTTTTAACTAAACACCACATTTTGTCCTCTTCTTTGTGGTTATTTTTTGGATACATATTAACATTAGCAAATAATAAACAAATTAAAAAGTTTAAATTAATTTATAGAGAATATATAAGACAAGAAGTTCTTGGCGGAAAAAATTGATCACTAATGAACAACATGTACACATCCATTTTAAATATTATTCAAAAACATTTAATAGTTGCAAAGCAACGGAACTATTTTTAAGAAACCTTATTTTGGCATCACTTTGTATCGGTTATTAACTACTGAACCGATATTTTCAGTTTTGAATAACAAACTATAATGCAGAACTATTATGATCATTAGTTTATACATAACAATTCCATATACACATACGAATATAAATAAATTGACTCGACCTATTTTGCTTTGGTGTTACACATGGAATGACAAATTTATTATACCTTCATTTAACACTAATTAAATGTTTAAACTTTTGGTTGCAACTTGTATGTTTTCAATTTGTATCTGATTTAAAATAAAAAAATCTTTTGTACTCTTCAGTGTTTGTTTTTTCAAATGCACCATCAAACCACAACAACAAGAAATTTTTATAAAAAATATAAACAAAACAACAAATTCATTCATAAACAATTTTTAGTAGCAAAATACTACAAAAAAATTTGCAATAGAAAAAAATACAAATAAAAAAATGGCAAAAAAATAAAATAAATAAATAAAAGAAGAGAAACGATACACAAAAAAAGTTATCAAAACAAAACCTTGATAATGGCCCTGAATTAAAACAAAAAAAAAACAAAAAACAAACTACAACAAATGTAAAAATAATATAAAAAATAAGTAAGGAACAAATTTTGAATACCCTACAACAAGCAGTTATTTTTCAAGATAAATTTTTTCTGTTGATCATTCATTTTTGCATTATGGAGTGAGATTGAAAAAATTCTTAACACACGTTTTTCATTAAAACTTGTAACCTAAGTATTATTAAATTATTTGTTTTTGTTTTTTATATAAAATTGCCTTTATAAAAATTTTCAGTTATTTTTTTAATTATCAAACAAGTGAATATATTGTTAATCTGATTAAAATGAGTGACTATCTTATTACATTTTTTCAATAAAACCAAACTTGGTCCTACAACATTAAAAGGTGCCGCCAAACTGTTTCCAATGTTATTAAATAGTTCAGGTAGAAGGAATGTTCCACATGATGTATCTAATGCCAAAAAATATAGAATTTTTTTAACACACATCTGATATAAATTCAGCGCTGTTAGCTCAGTGCTCGAACTATTTTGTACGAAAAATTAAAGGTAATGCAGGTTTAAAAACATACCCAAAGTCCTTGACAGGAACACTGCTGAAAATTTAGAAGCCAAAACAGAGCACGGAAATTTAAGTCAGGTTATCTAAAAAATATTTGTGCTGCATAATGGATGACGAAACATATGTTCTAGCAGATATTTCGCAACTTTGTCGTCAAAAATTTGATAATACTGGGACTCAAGAGAATGTAAAGAAAAGTTTAAGCAGGCAAAATTTCCAAAAAAGTTCTTGTTATGTCAAGCATAATGTAGTTGCGGTAAAAGAAGACAATCATTTGTTACTACAGGCTCTATAAATGGCGAAATCTGCACCAAGGAATGTTTTACAAAAAGGGCTACTTTCATTCATAAGACTTCATGTGTTCACTTTTTCTGCCAGACTTAGCATTTTGACACTATGATGAACAAGCCTTTGAGTGGTACAAAAAAGATCTATATAAAATTAACTAAAATATACATAATTTAACTTTTTTGAGTTATGATTTTGCTTTATAGACAAAAAATACTTAAAAGTAATTTTAAAATTTTATCATTGCATTATCTTACGATATTAATCGTAAGATTCCAACATGTACAATAAGATTCCAACATGCACCACAAACGTAAAAACGTTAAACTAAATGAAAAAAATATTCAATATTGAATCAACTATGTTCAATGTTGATTTTGCTGCATGCTTTTTTTCTATGAGTATTTGTGCCAAGAGAAGCGAATTCTTCAAACTGCCCGCAGTTAAGACCAGTGGAAAGATATTGGGCTCTTGTTAAAAGAGATATGAAGAACTTCAAAAAGTGTCCAAAAGTGTGGTAGATTTTAAATGAAGATAGACTACCTGTTTGAGCAAAAAGACAAACTACAAAAACGTTAATGGAAAATTTTCCGAATAAAGTTCAAAATTTCATCTCTTGTGATTAAAACTATAAAAATATTAACATGTTAAAAATTTATCGATATCATACCTTATAATATTGTCTGGCATAGGTCCATAACTCTGAACTAATTGGAATAGTTGTTGGCTTTATAAAGCAAACTGAAACTGGACAATAATATAATATAATACTGGATAATTATTATCTTCGAATTGTTAGCCGATATTGTATCGCCTACAATGACAAAATTTTGTCGAGTTAGAATCATTAGTCTGGTCGAATAAATGCTTTTTACAGTACAACGGATATAACAAAATTTCTTCTTTTAAGAATATATAAACCTGGTGGGAAAGCTTTCTATTATAAGAAATGACGAATTTAATATACAATCATTCACCACTTGTGGTAGTAAAGGGTGTAATAAGGTAAAATCTCACAAAAAAATAATAAAATAAAAAAATGGCATCACCCCAAAGCAAAAGCAAAAGAAAAAAATAACGATTCAAACAAATTCAAAATAATAAAAACAAACACTCTCGTTCTATAATAAACGTTCATGTAATAACAAAAACAAAATAAAAACAAACCGAGAGAGAGAGAACGAGCGAGAGCCACTTCTGAAACACTTTATCAGTCAAAAGCCAGTCAGTCACTCGTTTCATTTGGTCAAGTCGTTGTTATTTTTTTTTTGAACGTTTGTTAAAAAAAAAGTTTAGCAAAAATATTAAAAATAAATTAAAACTTTAAATGTTTGAATAATAATTAAAATAAAATTATATTTAAAAATAGAAAAAAAGAAAATTATTTCAAGAAAAAAATTATACAAAATTGCATAATTTCATTATTTATTTTTTTGTTATCGAAATTTTAAAATTGTTTTATTGACCAAATAAATTCTTAAATTTTAAAACGCGCGCGCATTATTTATTTTGTAATAAAAGAAAAAATAAAAATAAATTCGCAAATTAGTTAACAAAAGTGCATAATTAACAAATTCTGTGTGTGTGCGTGTGTGTGTATGTGTATTTTCATTTCGGTAAAATCAAGTTTTAGAAAATTTTATTATAACAAAAACGTTAATTTAGTATTTTTTGTGTTTTTTTATTTAAATAAATGTGATTTATCATAATTTCTTTACTAATTTCAATTCTTTTTTTTAACTTAAAATGTGATGTAATATTTATTTAAATATTTAAGTTATTTTTGTTTTGTTTTTGTTTTTTATACACGAGGTCAGTTTGAAAATTATTATATTGTGATAATTTCTTTCTGCCACTTTTTTGTGATGAACTGAAGTCAAGCTGTTAGAAAAGTTGTGTGGTAAAATTTTTGTTATCAGAAAAATTTAAAAAATTCGTAAAAGTCTAGAAAATGTACCATAACAACGAGCACAAAAAATGCGACGTTGACCACTCGGTGGCCATATAATCCATTGTGAAGCCTTAATCCAACTTGAAGTCAGGGTTGGAATCCTGTAAGAGAAGTAAAAGAGAGAGAAAAGAGGAAATCAAGTGGGCAATTGATTTATTGACTAAGAAGGCAGAAGAAAAAAGAAGAAGAAGAGAGATAGACCGGCCCCAGTAACCAGCCTACTCTCGAGTTGAGTCCAATAGGGGTTGTCAGTTCTATGGCTGCTAAGTCCTCCAGTCCATCCAGAAATTGTCGGCATAACCACTTCATCCTTGTCATCTGGAGTCGAAAGCACTTTTAAAGTAAGTGCTCTCGATTCTTATGCTGAAACGGAAATCAGGAGAAATTTTTTCCACAGTTGAGAAAGCAAATTTTTTTATAAATATATCTCCGTATTTCTTGATATCTTGGTTTAAATTATGGACCTACTACATTGTGGCTTACAACATATGTAAATGCGTCGCGCACTTAGTTACATAAAGTTTATTCCATTTGTGATTAAAAAATAATAATTTGACTGTAATCGCTTCACAGTACTTTTCAAATGCCTCTATATTTTTTGAGTTATTTAATCAGAGGCTTCTTTGTGAGCACGCATTATGAATTTCATGACAACTCCCACTTTCGATGTCTCGGAAATAAAATGAAGGTGCACATCATCTTATTTAACTTTTATACAGCGTTAGAATGCTCACGGCCTCCTTATCCCTGTTTTCTCTTAGAGTATTTCTGTTTTATTATTTCATTGTGTTTGCTCCTGGACCTTGCTTATTTGAGTGCTCGAAAGCATCGGATTATCCAATGTATATTCGCCAAGTGATCTAGTTTAAATTGTTTATCTCTGCTATTTCGATCAGGTACCCAGATAATATGAAAAATTTTACTGGGAATGAAGTTTTTAAAGTAACACGTTTCGTGATGTAGTTTCGGAAGATTCTAACCTTTTAATCGCTATTCGTCTTTAGATCTAACAAACCTACAAAATTATTTAAATTAAATTCCATATAATAGAACGCTTTTTTGCATTGAGAAATATTTTAGTTTCTTTCTCAACTGAGCGTATAACCCAGCACTTGGGTGTTCCGAAAGGTCTTTAAAAAGTTTATGTAAAAGAACTTCGTTTAAAGGAATTTGGCCGAATATTATTTTCTACCACAATCTTTAATATACGATCATAAACATAAATGACCCTGACGTTCGGTCTATCGTACCAAGTATCGTAAGGGCAATTGCATAAATGGTTTCAATTGACCAGGAGTGAACGTTTCAAATCTTCACATCTAGTAGATTTTTTAATGTTGTTGTAGTGATATCTGCAAAAAAGTCAGTAATATCTCAGTGATATGGTTTGTTTTAGAGCAGCCTCAAATCAAACCTGTATCTTAATGGGCTGGACAAAGTAACAATTTCTTTAATTCTACTAAAACGCAAGTAAGTCTTATATGATTCCTGTAGAGCTTGTTTTTGAGTCTATCGTACTTTCCTCTAGATGTTATATCCATTTCAGTTTGCAATCAAGTATAACCTGGAAGTATTTAACTTGCTTATTGAATTTATATCTATATTGAATTTATATCTTTATTGAATTTATATCTATATTGTGTTCCCTCGTAGCTGGTTTTGTTCGAGAAGAATCAGCATAAGCCAAAGTATTGTCGCATTTGATCTTCATTTATCAGGTTAAGAAAATACAATGCAATCATTATCCTGTTTCTCAAGGAATAATAGTCGTATTGGGCAATTTTGCTTAAAGAAATATGGCTTTTATCGGAATGTATGTTAAGATTTTGGAAGTATCTATGGAATTCTTTTTGGATTACCTTCGTATAATTTACAAATTTGTTGTTGATATATTTTCTAATATAATTTGATTGTGATTTATTTATGTTTGAATATGTTTTAGTTTGCTTTTTCTATTATTATTATTACCGTTGTAACACTGAACATTTTACTCTCTCCGCGTCTCTTTCTCTCTCCCTTTTTAAATGTTCACTATCAGTTGTTGTCAGTTTAACAGTTTGTTTTGAGTCTTTTTCTTTTATTTGTTTACAAAAGTTACTATAAAAATATTGTTGTTTTTGTTGTTGTTGTTGTTTTTTTTTTTTTTGCTTAAAGGTGTGTTTTTTATTTGTTGTTATTGTTTACTTGTTACCTTTTTGTGTTTAGCTGTTGACATCTTTTTATTATTGCTTTTGCTTTTGTTTTTTATTTCTTATGTGAATTTTGTTTGTCTTTGATTTTGTGTTTTCTTCTTCGGATTTGAATGATGTGATTTTTTGTTTAATTTTGCTTTTTAATTTTTTACAAAAAAACATTTGCCTAAATCGTCGTTAAAGCATTTAACCGTCATACACTTGAACTTGTTTGCCAAAATATAAAAAAAGTAAATAAAAAAATAATTATAATAATAATGATTTATTTATGAATATTTTAATTTTGTATAGACCATATAGAAGCAACAACAACAACAATAATGATAATAGAAAAAACACAAACACGTTAAAAACTGATTAACAGAACTTGATCTAAATTTAACACTCAGATGAGAATTATATTTAATACAGAGTGTTTAAATGAGAAATGTTATTTTCTATTTTTCATCTAAATTTATCTAGAGATTTCCTCACAGAGTGAATTTGCCTTTGTAACTTTACATATGTATGTAAATCCTTAATAATCATACGTCCTGGTGTCCATGTACCATTTAATATTGAAACTTATATTAATCATACGTATGTATCCCTTATAGAGCTAATGAAATAAGTTTAGTTTAACAGTTGGTGAATGTTTTGTTTTCACCATGTGAAAAAAATATAAATTTCCTTTTTTTTCTTATTAGGAAAATTCTCTCAAAAAGTTCATTAATACCATTAATGTTGTAATGGGACCACAATTTATTTTTACTACAGTTTCTAATGAAACAATAAAAACAACGATAAACAATAAAAACAAAATAAAATACAAGAAAAATATACAAGAAACCACGATATTTTTTTGATTTGAATAATTTCAATGACTGATTGTGTCATAAACACGCAGCATATTTTTGGAATTATATACAATATATCGTTGTTGTAGTTCTTACTATTTTCATTCTTCTACCATATTTGTTGTAAAATATGGTATATGTAGTTTGTCATAACGGGTGTTACTTATTATTTTCTATTTGTATTTGTGTATCTTGACTTAAGTCGGAATTTTTTTCGATACCAGGGACATTTCACTGTTCATAATGTCTGCAAAATACCCAACCGGATATATCAATTCCTATATCAGCCAACGAAACTTTTATTCATTATAACGAACATTTTCGTTAATTTTTTGTAAATCTTAAAATTGAAGAAAAATTTTTCAATATGACTATTTGAATTCGTTAATAAAAATGTGATAATGTAATTTGAATAAATATTATTCAATTTGAATAATATATTATTCAATTTGACAAAAATAAATTCTTTATGTTGATAAATATTATTTAATTTAAATAAAATATTTAAGTTAAAGTTACGAAACTTTAGTTGAATTGAGAAAAGCATTACGTTAAATTGTTGTAATAAATTAATACATAAACTATTAAGGACCAAAGGGACGTGATTTTGTGCAAAATATTCCTCTAATTTCAATCAGATTAATTCGAATGTTCTATAAAATATTTTCCTCCTTCGATTTCTATATTCAGTTTACATTTTTAAATAAACAAAAATTTTATTTAAATTGATTTTAGTTTAGACTTTTCGTTGAAGAATCTTTTACAAAATTATTGAACCAGCAATTCTATATGATACATAGAATTTTGAATTCGGTTTTATCCATATCAAATTGTGGGTACTTTTCTGGGGGAACTCTCAATCCAAATATATTAATTTGTATTTCTTTTTATATCGCTAGAGGTGATTGATTTAATTGTATTTGCACTTGCATTTTTATTGCCTACAACATATTTTCCTATCAATTTTAAAAGGAAGATAAAAAATAATGTTTTTGTTTTTGCTATTTTCCTTTATTTCTTCGTTTCCGCGGAACTTGTTTCTTTTGTTTAAATTTATTTATGACCTTTGGAATATTTTCTTTTATTGCATTTACAACATAAAATTGGGTAAAGACTAAAGAAGCTGTCATGAAACTCTTTTCATTGACCTTTAAAAATATCAGCAGACGTTGGCAATTTATAAGAAAACTGCATCGGGAAAAAATAATATGATAATATCCTGAATGCGCTTAATATTGAAGGCTTGAAAAATACGTTTAAAAATACTCACGTTGCAATAATTACTACTTTGACAAACTTTAAGCGTTGTTTCATAAGAGAGCACAACGTCTTGTTAATTGATGCTTAAACAAATTCTCTGCAGTTAAAAGACATTGACTGTTAAGGCCTGTTAAAGAGAGTTTCAAAAAAGATATTCGAAAAGATATTCGAAAATCCATGGCTGAAAACTAAAAAAACTTAAATATATTTTGGAAGAACAACAAACACTTTTCTTCATTTAAATGGTGTGTTGAGGATATCTCAACACAGCCTCTTACGTTTCTTAAGGCTGCATTTTGGCAACTTTAAATTTTTATCACTTAGCGAAGGTGTCCACACTGCTGAATCAAAATTCTTTTCTGACCGGTCAATCTTTTTGTACGTAGCTAATCATTTCTCTTTGTCTATATCCTAATTACTGCCGGCTAATTCCCGATTCTGCCAAATATAATTCCCAATATCTTCGGGTGGTCAACATTTGCGATTTGTACTCCATCGACTACAATGCCTAAAATTGTATTTACCTCTTTTATCCGTTGCCGTTGACTTTTCTTAACTCTGTTGGGGAAATGTTACAGTCGTCCACATATGTTACCACATAAACTCTGGTTGTTGTCGCGTAAACTGTAATATGACTGCTGACAGGAGGGAAATTGGTCTGTAAAATTTTCCATCATTCTTGTCTTTCGCAGGTTTTTGTATTGAGATAACTGTACATTTTTTTCACACATTGAGTATTTTCATCATCAGCATCGATATTCCGAGGTATATATGAGTTGAATAGTTTGGGATGTCTATGACTGGAAGTTTTTAAAGTTTGGAAACAACACTTCTTTACGCCTTATCTCTGATTGATTAATAAACAGTCTTCAAAAGCTCTCGAGTAACGCCAATTTAATCTTGATCTCATAATTGTTCTTCTTAGGGTTGGAGAGAGATCAAACAGTTGACCACAATTTATTCATTCCCGTACTAAAGTTGAAGTTGTTTATGTGATTCATGAATTTCTTCTGCCCGATCTTATTTAATCAACCTGCTGATTTCACTATAAACCTGAGAAATCCCAAAGTTTTCGAAAATTCCTACTTATACATTGTGAGGTTAAAATGAGGCATATTCAATTCTTTTGAGTTATAACTACTCATATATCGCGGCTTCATAAAAATTCTTTATGATGCGGATGATCTTATTCGTTATTTCTAAGAAATTCCCATTGCACGGTACTTAAGATTCGTCCAAGCCGATTAAATTAATATTTTCATTATCCATTGACTGAGTGCTGATGGTAACGCAGACGATGTTTAACATTTAAATATTTCATTTTTTCTAATTTTGATTTTCTCTCTAACTTCTTTTTACTCTTCGTATATTTTTATTTTACGATTTTTCTTGTTTAAGTTTTAAGTTCTCTTACACACATTGTCCTCTACGTATGTATTTATATGTATTTAATTTGATTTTGATTTTGTAATTATACAGGGGTTGTTTTATAAATTATTAAACTGGCCATGAACTGTATATATTTTAATTGTGTAGATTATTTTATTTCCATTTTCATTTAAATATTTATTTTCTATTATGTTTTTGTATATTATGATTCTTAAGAGGTGTAATAAGTAGTGACCAATGAAAAACGTCTTGAGGTGTAAAAAGCTCTTGTAATTCTTATATATAAATCTTGTGGTATTTTTAAGGAAAATTATTTTACAAAATTTATATTAAGAAAATATGTTAAATGAAAATAATTTTTTTACATGGTGAAATATTTGAAAAAAATGCTGAAAGTAATGATTCTACACAAAATGGAGAAGTATTTAGACTTTTCACAACCTTCTAAATAAAACTCTTCGAGGAACTATGCGTTTATTAAGAAAATTAATCAAAATCTATGTATGTAAAAGTAGAATAAATATCATTATAACAAAAATTTTCGTTAATTTTGCGTCGATCCTTCAAATTGACGAAAAATTGTCAATATTACTATATAAATTCGTTAATAAAAAATTTGGTTATTTGAATAAATATTATTAAATTTGAATAATACATTGTTCAAATTGACAAAAATAATTTCTTGATATTGATAAATATTATTAAATTTAAATATCATATTTAAGTTAAATATACGAAATTTTAAACTACCAAGGACAAAGGGAAGGAGTACTCCCCACACAAAGCAATCATTGATTATATCATATCTTAAGAACTGTAGTAGCGAGAATTTTAAAATTTCGTCCAAATGACTTCCTCAAGGAACTGTTTTACGGGACAAAATGTATGACGGATAGGATCAGGGGAGAAGTAGCTTAAATACAAAGTAAATACTGATTATTGCATATCTGTAGATGTACTACATCGAGAATTTAGTCCCAATTAAATTTTTTTCATACACGTCGATTTGTGAAATTTCTTTTGAGATCTAAGAATGATTAGAGTTTAAATATAACAAAGATTAGCACCGGGCAAAAGCGAATTTTAGATAATAATTTAATAGTGTAGAAAATGTAACAAACAACTGCAAAGGACGATGGTGGGCCGATCGGCTTGTATTTCTGATGAAAACTTACTTACATGTTTGTTGTTCAGCTGAGTTTCCATTGCATTTTCATGAATTTATCCAAAATATTCCTTTAATTTTCTTTCTTATATTTCATTTAGAAATTATTTGACGAAAAAAATAGTTAAATAAACAAAAATTTTATTCAAATTAACTTCATTACGTAGAACTGAATAAATTTGTGTTTTATTTTACTTACGATGCGTTGCTGCCGTTTTTCTTCAATTTGAAGAAAAACTATGGTATTTAGAATAAAAATCTGCTCTTTTGAACACCCTTTTTATTCCTTAAAGATCTACGAAAATTTTTCGTTAATATTATGACATTTGGTTCAGTGTAGTATTGAACCCAGGACAACCTCATGCAAAAGTGGCATTTAATTTTCTGTATCTGTCCTTTATCATACACAGTTGTTTTGGTAAAAATGCTTTACTATTGTTTGGAACCATTTTAGAGATTTCTTATTGCTAGAAATGATGTCGATATTTATGGGTCCTAATTGGTTAAAGAAGTCTCAAATTAAGGTTTCTTTTAGCATTAGCAACATTAACAAAATTGACGGTGATGTCGACAATCTATTATACTACAAGATTATTAAATATTCTAGTCCTTTTATTGACTTTCAAACTTTTACGTGAATAGTAGAGAGGGGAGCTCTCTGCTACATACTTTAAGATGAGCATCAATTTTAATCTTTAATATCAAGTAAGAATACTTAGTTTGGTGCAAATTTTAATGTTCATTCCTTCAGTTAGGAATATGTGTACATCCTAATTTTGATATTTTTAAGAAGCCATTTTTTAGGATTTCACCCTGATAAATCAGGGCCTTGATTTATCAGGGTTTTAATATATTGTGGATCTCATTCAAACATATTAAAAAAACTAAAAGCCAAAATGTATGTTACTGCAACTTTAGGAAATCGTACTTATCAGAAAGGTGGTTGGAGGATATTGTGAATCATTATTCATTAAATTTTGAATTCGGTAATTTTAAGCCGATCTATGCCCCGATCACGCACAGAAACTGTTTATCTATTCAGTTAGATCATAATATCTAACGATCAGTGTTATATATTGCGTTATTGTGACATTGACATTTTATTACTCTTGATTCGGAAATTCCTCTAAGAATTGTCGTATCATTAAGAAATATTGAAAGTATCAAATTAAGGCAAAAGTCAGTAAAGACGTTGACCTGCAACACTTCCAACTTTTATACAGAATTCTCTAGTTATAACCTTGTTACATTTTACCCTGAAATGCCGATTATCCAAATTTTAACAGTTTCAGAGTTCATGGTGGTAGCAAAGATCTATTTTTGTATATGAGGCCCTTAGACCATACTTTATCAAAGGTTAAGCAACAGCCAAAAATTTTTCTATCATTTAAGTCTAATATGCCCATAAATGTATTTTGTCAAATACATTTGACAAACAGAAGGGTGGGTTAATAGGTCTATAGGGTGATGATATCACCAAATCATTTTCCAGGTTTCGGTATCATTATAATTTGCGAAATTTTAAACAAAGTTCCGATTACATTACAACTTTATACGCTGCATGTTCTGCAAATTAGTTGGATTATCATAAAATGAAGGCTTAATTGTATTTCATTTTTCTCTATTACTTACTTTTAAATCCACCCACGTTAAAATTACGACAATGAAACAAAACCAAAAGAAAAAAGAGAGAAAAATGCGTTGGCATGCAAAGTTAGATTCTTTTTTTGGAAGTCTATTAACCTTCAACCCCCTCCTTAAGGGGTGGGGGAGTCATGATGAGTAGGGTGTTGTTTGTATATATATGTATGTGAATGTATGTAGTTTTAACATTATTCATTATTTATTATTCAAATATTTTATTGATTTTTCATGTTCAAAATGTGAAAGTCAATGTCAATATGTTTAATTTAAGGATGTTTGTTGTTGTATTTATTGATAAAACTTACAACTTTTATTTTAGATAAGACATTTAGTTGTCTACACTAAACCTAACTCAAATCAAAAAAGAATTTTGCCCGTTTATTTCAAACAGTTCGGAAGTTATTTTTTGAAAAGTGATAAAAAAAACAGGGAAATAGTTTTCTAAAGTTTTTCTTTTCTTAATGAATTTTATTTAAAAATATTATATTTTCTTTCGTTTTAACTTTAAAAATATATTTGTTGAAATGTTTATTTATTAAAATGTGAATTTCAAAGTATAAATTTTTGAAATCTTTTGTTTGCGTCTTTCCGGCTTCTCGTGTCAAGTGTATTTCTTTTCCTTTTCCTCTTATATTCTGTTTGTATTTACGAATTATTTTCTTATTTTTTTATTTTTATTCAAGATTCACAATGAATTTAGATGAATTACAAGACATCTGCATGTAATTAGTTTGAATTTAAATATTATTTTAATGTTTTCTATCTGAAAAAAATAAATAAATATATTAAATATTAAATATTTCCTTATTTAAATTATTTTGTAACGATCAAAAATTGTTGCTCACAATATCTCGTTCATTTGAGAAAAATAGAGAAATTCTTAGAAATTATTTGAAATTCTTACAATTTTCTTTTGAAAATTATTTATTTAAAGAATTTTTACTGAAGTTGATTTTGATTTATAAATAATTTTTATTAAACGAAAATTCATTGATAATTTTTATAATTTTAAGCATGAAATTTGTATTCCGGGTTTCTGGGAATCGGTAAAAAATATGTATTTCCTTTAAAATTTTCATTTTTCAGTTTTGATTATTTACATCAAAAGTTGTTTAAGGGAATGTAAAATTTTTAAAAATTTCGAAATTCGTTAAAGTTTGGCTTTTTAAGCGGGTCCTAGGTTAGGTTAGTTTAGGTTAGGTTTCTATGATAATTCAATAAGCTTAAGAACTGTCAAGTAGAGTCAGAATGACTCTGTTTTGTCATGACCAGACAACACGTAAGACAATAAATGGTACCTAGTGTATAGTCGTCACTAGGTGGAAGTACTAGACCCATACCGTCTCTGTATGGTATCTAAGAAGGTCATTCAATTTAACCTGAGATACCTCACAAAGAGAGTCCAGTAAGTGTTTGGCCAGGAATCTATTTCTTTTGATCGCCAATGTCGGGCATTCATAAAGTAGGTTATAAACACTTTCCTTCGTCTCCAAATCATCACATCTCAACAATGTTCATTAAAGGGTAATCCGAGTCTGCTTGCATGTCTTTCTAGCACACAGTGGCGCGTGATTACTGAAAACCGACTAGCAGGCATGTGTGCCTGCTCAGGAGTTATCTCGAGCGTCCTAGGTTGAAAGCAGGCCACATATCCTTGGCGACCCTGCATGTGCCCAGTTAAGAGCAACTATCTCTGGCCTGTTAGAGAAAGTATTCAAAAATATTGCTCCTAATATGGCCAAGTAGAATTGCAACTACCCCTTGTTGTATATATTAGATGGAGAACCTTCTTTGACTAACTCGTCGGGCTGCTCATTACCGAAGTAGTCCCTATGCGCTGGGATCCAAACTAGTATAATGTCAGATGTTCGAGACAGCCTTGTCAACTTTTCTCTATACCGGCCGACGAATAGGAATTTAATCACGTGAGCTTCAGTGACAAAAGTGCCGCCTGACTGTCAGCATATATTTCGATACTTCCGGAAAATTTCTCTTCCTCTAGAGGCTCTCATGCCATGCAGTTTTACTATCTGCATATTTCAGACAGAAATACACTACATTCATCAGGAAGCCGATATGAAGTTAGTATACCAATATCTTTCGAGAAGACATCAGCCCCTAAACCACAGGTAATTTTCGAACTATCAGTGTATATCCTAGTGCTATGGTATCCGATTAGGTTACTCCCATTCCACTCTTTTCTGGAGGGTATTTCAATTTTGAATGTTGTCTCAAAGATCAAAAAGGCCGGTCCTTATTTGGGGTTTGCAAGAATAATTTATCTAAAGTGATTCCCCACTAAAGTGTCAGTATAAATTTTGAATAGGATCTTTGTAGGATGCTAAAAAATATTATTTAAAACTTACAATACATGATATTCCATGTTTTGACAGTGCACTACTGTGGACAAATAAATTTACGGATAGGGCAAGGAGACTTTTATTAACCCCACCCCCCCTCAAACGATATTTTTAATATTGTGTGTATCTGAAACTGTTACAGGAATTTTTATATATTTAATCTATAGTGGAGGAGAATATTTCGCATAGGATGATGACGATTATAATGACAGATATCTATAATATTTTTTATAGATATCTGTCATTATAATCTTTTTTATCGTTTCCAAGACAATTGTACCGTAACGAATCGAGTTATAATAACAAAATTATTACCTCAGCGACAGCTGTAGCCGGAAGTATTTTCCCAGGGAAATATCTAGTCGATACAACCAAACTGTTACAAGAAGAAACCTTATCTATACATTGTGGTTATTTATTGTTTAATCACGTATCACTATGGACGATACAAATTGAAGTTGATAATGATGGTTGTTTCATCCACCCTTCATACAAATGTTCCCCCAGAATGGGTTTTAAGCTCTTAAAAGTCTTTAGAATAGAAAGATTTTAATGAAATTTGGTACCGGAAAGTTTTGTTTTAAAAACCAAATTTTGATAAGACTTCCCATGAACATAGAAAAAATAAGATATACAGGAACTATATGAAAGTGATCTATATTTAGACTTTTATAAGCTTAAATCATATTTCCCGAAGGCCCTTAATGGTAGTTTTTTGACATTTTCACGTTGTCTCAGGTAGCGACCTATAAATTTCAACCAAATTCATTACTACCAACAGGAGTGTGGGTTTATTTCACCATCTTGAGAAATTAAGTCTAAGTTGCTTCGTCTTGTTGCTTTCCAGCACTTTTGTCAGCGTTATTCTACGTCGTGATATATTCGTAACTCTTTCACAGTGGAATTTATTATAACAGCTTTGTTGGTCATTTTACACTGAACCAAATGTGGTAGGTGATATTAACGAAAAATTTTTGTACAACATTAACGAAAAAAGTTGTTAAATAAATAGATTTTTATTTTAATTAACATAATTTTTCTTCAAATTGAAGAAATTTCTTCAAATATACTAAAAATTTAATCAAACATAATTTTTATCAAAAGATGTTAAATTGATTAAAATTTCGTTAAAAATTAACGAAAAAAATGTTATATCAACAAATAGTAAAAGCGGCAGTAACGCATCTTAAGTAAAATAAAACACAAATTTATTCAATTCTACGTACTAAAATGAAGTTAATTTGAATAAAATATTTGTTTATTTAACTATTTTTTTCGTCAAATAATTTTTTTTATTTTCTTTGTTAAAGAAAATGTAAACTGAATATAGAAATCTAAGGGGGAAATATTTTATTGAACATTCTAATTAATTTAATTGAAATTAAACGAATATTTTGCGTAAATTCATGAAAATGCAAATGAATGATCAGCTGATCAAAAAACCTGTAAGTAAATTTTCATCAGATATACAAGCTGGTCGGTTCCACACCATCCTATTGACACTGTATTATTTTTAATTGTCTATTAAGTTTTCTACAGTATTTAATTATTATCGAAAACTGGCTTTTACCCGGTGTAACTTGCTGCACAATCCTTTTTCTCAGTCCAAGATCTCAAAAGAAATTTCTCAAATCACAAAAATGTAATTGGGACCAAATTCTGGCTGTAGTAGATCTTCAGATATGCGTTAATCAATATTTGCTTTGTATGGGAAGTATCAATTAACTTAAATATGGTATTTAAACTTTAACTTAAATATGGTATCAATATGAAGATTTATTTTTTTTGTCAATTTGAATTATTCAAATTAAATAATAATGTTCATACAAATTAACGGCATTATTATTAAATAATTCAAATAGTCATATTAACAATTTTTTCCTCAATTTGAAAAACTAACGAAAAATTAACGAACATTTTCGTTATGATAAATAAAAGGAGTTTTAATAGTTGCGAGGGTAGGGTGAACATAAATTCCAATCGGGGATCATTTGGTTCGTTGCTGTACCTTTAATTCTCCAATGACAATTGTTATTGCCATCTATATAGAATTATTATATCATTTTAATGAGAAGAAAGCTGCAACGAAGTGATAGATACCTGAAAAAAATGAAAGAGATTCTGTAGGATATTGTAATGGACAACAGCTCAGTCTAGGCAATGGTTGTGGTTCCTTGTAACAGTTTGATATGATTTGATAGCGCTGAACAGCCAATCTAAACTCTTTTTGGTTAAAAACAATGGCGTTAAAACCGATTCTATAGTACCCGATCTGAAACGATTCAAAACATATGTTCAGAAAAACAATTGTATGAAAGCTACCTGAAATATTGGTTGGAGCTACAACTAAATGTAGTCTGAAAATTCCTCAACCTGTTTAGTGCTAAAATAAAATAATTATTTATATAAAAATTCCGTAAATTTTATCAGCTTAAAACATTATTCCGGGAAGGATCTTATATTGGACTCATAAAAAGCTACATATATATAACACAGTCCGAACTTCAGTAGGTTTTTATTAGTATGATTTTAGCGAGATTTCAATTTATTTTATTTTTAATTTTAAAAGCAGACAAGTTTTTATCTAAATTTTAAGGTTGTCTCAGTTATCGGTCTACAACATCTTTGCTATTGTACCAATATAGCTGTTTTTAAATAGAAATTCGATTAGAACAACATTAAATACAACAACAAATAATTTGCCAAAAATTCACTAAATTTGGACAATTAGTCTATAGCTAAATCGATTCAGATTTTGTTTTGATGCAAGTATATAAACTTTTTGGGGTCGGAGATATTTTTGTCCCCCATATGTTACGCGTTAATCAATATTTGCTTTGTATGGGAAGTATCAATTAACTTAAATATGGTATTTAAACTTTAACTTAAATATGGTATCAATATGAAGATTTATTTTTTTTGTCAATTTGAATTATTCAAATTAAATAATAATGTTCATACAAATTAACGGCATTATTATTAAATAATTCAAATAGTCATATTAACAATTTTTTCCTCAATTTGAAAAACTAACGAAAAATTAACGAACATTTTCGTTATGATAAATAAAAGGTTTCGTTGGCTGATATTTAACATACTTTTCTTTTTCGTTATATATACTACCTTTTTTGGTTCAGTTTATATATTGTTAATCTCTTCCGATACATCTGTTTTAAAATGAATATAAAAACAATCCAATCAGTTGGTTTACAGATTTAATGATTTCATTCTATCTTTGCTCTGCTTTATTCACTTAGAAGATGTTAATCATAATTTAACTCCATAAACAATTTTTTTTCATATGAGTGTAAAAATAATTTGTTATAAGTTTGCTTTACTACAAGACATACATACATACATACATACATACATACATACATACATACATACATACATACATACATACATTCATACATTCATACATACATATGTCTGTTTATAGGAGTTATGCATTAATTGTTTTTTTTTTTTGATGAAACAAAATTATGATTTCAATATTTTATCTTTATAAAAACACTCACTCTCTCTCACGCGAAAAAACACACTAAATAAATAAAGAATTTTTGTCTCTTTTTCCCAAATGAAACAAAGTTTGATTTTCGCTTATTTTCGAAAACGCTTGCAATTACATTATTAAAGTATTGTTTCTTTTGGGGGGATTTTGTTTGGGAGAGTTCTTTTTATGGTTCTAATTTTCGTCAACATACCGCCGCGCTTACTTTTACGTTTAATTCTCTGATTTTTTCTTTAACAGACGATCGTTGCCAGATTTTTTTTTATATTTATTTATTTAGTGGGGAAAATAATATTTAAACTGTAATGTAGCTTAATCAATCATCGGAAGATAATATGAATGAAAGGCGGTTCTGTGAAACATCGGTTCATAAGTTATTGTTGTGTCGAAATAATGTCTTCGACATGTCAAAATCGATTCATATTTTAGTGTATTTTATTTATCCTTGCAAATCCAATAATTATTTTCTATATACACGAAGAGAAACGTCATTTCGTAATATGTTCGTCGCAAACACTTATATGTTTGCAGCAAAGATATATTGTTATCACCAACATGTTAATTATTGATCTTTTGTTAACAATTTCGTTGCTGTAATAAAATTATTTTTATTAAATATATGTCAAATATTGTGGTCGCAATATGTTTGACTGATCACAATTTTATTGTTATTAAACAGCTGTTTATAAAAAACCATTGTTATCAGGACAACATATTATTTTCAGTTTAATGACAACTGAATATAAACAAATATATATTTTTACAATTTGTGTCAACATGGAAAATGAAACATATTATTTTACATATATTTTTAAAAGTTTTATTACAATAACAATAGTTTTGATTGGAGATAACAATATTTTTGATTGGAGATAACAATATACTGTTATTAAAGCAAAATCATAAAGAGAATAAACAAATATTTTAGTTATGACAACAATATCTAATAACAATAGTATGATGCTTCTTGTTTGTGGTCAAACAAGGCAAAAATATCTTTTCTCTGCGTGTATCTTGAGCGTTATACGCATAGTGTAAATGTAATACAGTCCTTTAAATCGAACCAATTCACTGCTTTATTGATTAAATAACAACGTTACAGTTTTGGATCGGTAAAGCAAAATCAGCACCCACACTTCTCTTTGTGTTTGAGTCTCTTAAAAGTTATCGCAAAGTATGATGTTACACTGAATACCATCCAGTATTACACTGTACAATGAAATACTTCTTTTGAAAACAGTAATTTGTTTCATTAGAAAAATTGTTCCAGTTTGATATCTGAAATAAACTCCAAAACACTGGAACTTTTTGTTTAAATCGTTCAATATATTTTCGTGAAATAATTTGGGGCTTCGAACAAAGAAAATTGTACACACATACACATTATACATTGTATAACACGATATATGTACATGTAACGATCGGGAATGGAAAAGTGCCCCTTTAATTGTTATAGAGTTTTAATAGTTGCGAGGGTAGGGTGAACATAAATTCCAATCGGGGATCATTTGGTTCGTTGCTGTACCTTTAATTCTCCAATGACAATTGTTATTGCCATCTATATAGAATTATTATATCATTTTAATGAGAAGAAAGCTGCAACGAAGTGATAGATACCTGAAAAAAATGAAAGAGATTCTGTAGGATATTGTAATGGACAACAGCTCAGTCTAGGCAATGGTTGTGGTTCCTTGTAACAGTTTGATATGATTTGATAGCGCTGAACAGCCAATCTAAACTCTTTTTGGTTAAAAACAATGGTGTTAAAACCGATTCTATAGTACCCGATCTGAAACGATTCAAAACATATGTTCAGAAAAACAATTGTATGAAAGCTACCTGAAATATTGGTTGGAGCTACAACTAAATGTAGTCTGAAAATTCCTCAACCTGTTTAGTGCTAAAATAAAATAATTATTTATATAAAAATTCCGTAAATTTTATCAGCTTAAAACATTATTCCGGGAAGGATCTTATATTGGACTCATAAAAAGCTACATATATATAACACAGTCCGAACTTCAGTAGGTTTTTATTAGTATGATTTTAGCGAGATTTCAATTTATTTTATTTTTAATTTTAAAAGCAGACAAGTTTTTATCTAAATTTTAAGGTTGTCTCAGTTATCGGTCTACAACATCTTTGCTATTGTACCAATATAGCTGTTTTTAAATAGAAATTCGATTAGAACAACATTAAATACAACAACAAATAATTTGCCAAAAATTCACTAAATTTGGACAATTAGTCTATAGCTAAATCGATTCAGATTTTGTTTTGATGCAAGTATATAAACTTTTTGGGGTCGGAGATATTTTTGTCCCCCATATGTTACGCTACGTTGAGTGAGAATGGCAATGGCTCCAAGCATTCATCAAAGTTTGTGATAGATTAGTTATCAGCTAATGGGATCGAAATATTGGGTTTGCCGCCCCAGTGTCCGGATTTGAACCAATGACATTTTAAATGGGATAGTTTGAGTACGATGCTTCAGAAATAATTTAGAGCAGATAAACTGCATACTTTCAGAGTCTGAAGTGATGCCTACATCAATTCTAACAAATCTTTTAATTTGTATTAATATTAAAGTGTGCTAAATTCGAAAGAAGGAAAACAATTAGACGAAATGGTAAATGTTGCTTATGTTTCGAACAGCTTATTTTAAAATTAATTTTTTTGTTTTATTATAATTTTCAAGGAAATAGAAATTATTCTTTGTTGTTTTTTTATAATCGACCTATTTTAACTAATTTGGCATGTCCTTGTCCAAAAAAATGACTTTAAAGTAATTATTCATTATGGTTGGCCCACCTTGTAGAAAGTGAATAAGTTTATTGAAGATCAATCGGGTGTTTAGTGTCTAAACTTTTGATAAATTAAATTTATTATTTTATTTAATAAATGAAATGTTGCTAAATTTGGCATAATTTTCTCAACAATATGGGATTTGGAAAAAATACATAACATCTGGCATCACCGGAAAGTATAGTGTATCGTACGCTCAGTAATATTTATATTTTGTTTTTGTTTGTTCATTGAAATTTGATTTAAATTATAGAATTTTTTGTTTTTGAATCGTTTTACTTTTGTTTAGCGGCAACAGTTTGCGATTCGCGTTTGTACAAATTGTATAAACAAAATTTGCATGTCATAGAAAAAAATAATAATAAAAATTAATTATAATAAATTAATAAAAAAACATTATAAAATATTGATAATAAAAAATAATTTTAAAATATTTAAAAGAAAATGAAGAAAAAATTAAAAATAAATTTTAAAAATTAGAAAAGTTGAATTAAAAAATAAACAAATTAAATATAAAATATAAAAAAAATATAATAGTGCAAATTAAAATAAAGAAAAAAATTTAAATTTAAGGTAAATTTGTTTAATTTATAATAAAACAGTGAAACGTATTTTCATTTTCGGGAAATTAAAAAAATTCATTGATAAAATTAATAATGAATATTAAAAGAACAATTAAGAATATTACAGTCGGTCAAGCCGGTTATAAGTGATAGTTACGGAAAATTATGAACGACCCTCATACATGATGACATTAATATTTATGTAAAATTTATGTGTTGAAAAATTTATTTTTCTGAAGGGTTATATGGGAGCTAGAAGATGTTATGGACCAACCCTCGTATTATTTCGTACATCGATTATCTCGCATAATTTGGCACATCGTTTTAGAATATCATATGACTTATTTTTAAAAAATTTCGTTTAAATTGCTTTATATTTAGGACTTGTATGAGTATAAAACCTCATTCCGAGAGGACATTTGTATGGGAGGTAATATAAATATTGGACCGAATACGTTTACATGGACAAACAGACAGACGGACGATTATGGTTAAATCGACTAAGAAAGTAATTCTGAGAGGGTGTAACATACAAAAGCAAAAAAAACGCATAATACCTCAACCACCTTCGTTGGTGTAGGGTATGAATATTAGAAACAAGTAAAAATGTTATAGTCAAGTCTGCTATGTAATACCACATTGTTGGTTATAAATTACTACTATGAAAAATTTATGTACGACCCTCGTATAATTTGCTTTTCTTATGTATGCTTATATATGCCATAGATTATTATGACGCTAACATTTATGTAAAATTTATGTGTTTTAAAAGGAGTTTTTTCTGAATGGGATATACGAGAGTTAGATAAAATTATGAACCGACCCTTGTATAATGCGCACAGTATTTTTGTTTATATATATCTTAATTTGACTAAATATTTCTACAATACTCACGTGTTTGTGCGATTTATGAGTTTAAAAGTGATATTTGGTAGGGTAGTTGTATAAGACCTATGACAACTAATAGATCGACTGTATAATGTGACACCTTGTTTAAAATAAAATAATAGTTATTTTCGCAAAATTTGGTTAAAATCGTTTTATATTTAGGAATTTTATGGACTAACAACTCCATTCCGTGAGGATATTTGTATAGGACCTAGATGAAATAACCAATTTTAATAGGCATCATCCTTGGGCCAAAATACTAGTACGTGCCAAATTTCATTAATATATTTTCAAAACTAAGATCTGTACTTTACGAACAAGCTTTACATGGATAGCCAGCTGGACTGATGGATGGACATG
This sequence comes from Cochliomyia hominivorax, assembly GCA_004302925.2. Lineage (NCBI taxonomy): Eukaryota > Metazoa > Arthropoda > Insecta > Diptera > Calliphoridae > Cochliomyia > Cochliomyia hominivorax. Next base: position 58,858,072 of record PYHX02000413.1, read on the forward strand.
GTTAAATCAATTTAGGAAGTGATTCTGAGTCGAAAGGTATACTTCAAAATGGTGGTAGGACAATTTTTTTCCGCCCGTTACAAGCATTTGCTTAAACGCATAATACCTCCACCACTTATGGTGGTGTAGGGTATAATTTCAGATATTTGTAAATTTATAATTATCGATTATTATTAATCCCCCATGCTTTCGTACGAATGATTAAGAAATTTGTTTGAATCAATTAAAAAAAAATAATAATTGAGTGAATAATAAAATATTTTTGAAAATTAATTAAAATCAGCAAAAAAATCTTCTGCAAATTATTTAAATATTTTTGTTGTTTGTCATTGTTTTTGTTTATTTTTAAAAAATAAAAAAAAATATCGAGTATTTAATTGTGAAAAAAGTATGAAATTTACAAAAAAAAATACCAAAATTTCAATAAAATTGGATCAAACTGGAATCAAATTTTATTGAAATTGAATGTGCTGATATTTAATAGAATTGTTTCGTATTTAAAAGTCTTATACGTTTGTTTACCGATATTCCCCATGAAAGTAAGACGTTGTAGTAAAATATGGGACAAAACTAGCCAAATGTTTAAAATATGTGCAGACAGTTAGAAAAATAATTGTACCGAAATTCGATTGAACTGGTGTTTATTTAAGAGTTTTGTTAGCTCAAAACCCGTTTCCCAGGAAGGGGTTTTATGGGAACAAAATATAGAATTACTTCATATCTCAGAGTTTTAGAAGTTTAAACCATATTCCGGGAAAGGGCCTTATATGAGAGCTAAGTTAAATTATGACCCCATCACTATCTTGTTTTAAGTTTATTATTGTATTATTGCCGAATTTTAGAAGATTATCTTCAAAATTCCGACCTATAGGTCACACACAGATTTCGGAGTGTATCAAACATTTTTTTTTTCAATTTTTATGTGTTTTTGTACGATAATTAACTACATATAACTGTATGTTACAGCTAAATTCTTGTTCAAATTCAGATACTTTTAGTTGAAAAAATTAAGTTTTTTTGGAATTTTGAGGTTGTCTCAGTTATCGGTCTATAACTTTTTTGTTAATGAATCGATATCGTTGGTTTTAAATAGAAAACTGTTTAGGACAATAACAAATTGTGTGGCCTATTTTTCATTGAATTCGGATTATTATTTTAAGCGTGAGAATGTTTGCAACAGGCATACAAGCGAATATAGATCGACTTAAATATGATGCAAGAATATATGTGTGGGATCTTAGATGATTACTACCTGGTGTTACACATGGAATGACAAAGTTAATATACCCTTTACACCACTTGTGGTGGTGGAGGGTATAAAAATCTTCTTAAAAACAATAATACAATTTGTTAAATGTCTGATTTTTATATATTTCTGTTACTTATTTTTTTTGTTGCTTTTGTGTGTGTGAATTTCTAATTAACATAATAATATTTTTTTGTTTATTTATTTAACCCCATTTAAAAATAAAATGAGAAAAGAAAAAGAAATATGCAATAAAAGAAATTGTTTAAATAATAAGAAAATTATAAAAATGCAAATGAGTGGAAAAATTAAGAAAAAAAAAGAAAAAAGTGACTTAAATTGTTTTAGAGATTTTGCGTAATAAATTTTTAATAAAACACAAATTGAATGGACACAATTGGAGAGATAAATAACAAGATGTTTTAAATAAAACTACCGATTTTTATGGTTTAAAAAAATTAATAAAATAATTTGAAACTTAAATATTAAAGAGTGAGATTGTAAAAAATTGTTAATATATATCGCCCATTTGCTGCAAGATTGTCATAACTCAAAAAACGCTAGTTTGGACCCAACTTCATTAGTGGATAGTAAGATCGTTGTTATAACACACAAAAAATGTGCTTATAACTCCAGAACAAGTCCCACTTTAAAACTTATAAATCTTATATATAAGTTGGACTTAATAAGACAAACATAAGTAAAGACCGATGTTCGAAATAACACGGCGGTTGGTAGTTTATATTTATACCCAACAATGTGGTGTATTTTTTTTCATGGTCGGATTATCTTATATATTTAATATATGCTTTTAAAGTTGAGGCAAAGGACTGAAAATTTTTATGGACAATATTTTAATGATTCTGATAATAAAACGAATGAGATCTTTATAAAGTCCTAGTTGAGGCCGTTATGTTTTGCCGTCCTTATAATGTGTTTTCCTGAGAAAGTAAAATTTAACCAATCGATTTTTTTTTAATTTTCTTTAAATTTTTACAGAGTGGTCCTAATATTTCCATAAGTATGAGTGATAGGATACTTCCGTACAAAGCAAATAATAACAATTGATTTTCTGTAGAGCTTTTGTAGCGAAAATTTTAAAATTAAGCCTCAAATTACATTTAGAATTAATTCCTTTAGTAAAATAGTGATGGGTGGAAAGGATCATGGTAATACCTCACAATACAGAACAAATAATTACTGAATGACCATAAAACTATTTCGTGAGAGTTTTAAAAATTCCATCCAATAACTTTCATATTGAACTGCTTTACTGGAAAATATTTAGAGATCCAACCTCGATTTCATAACAAAACTACTTTGTTTGGGAAAAAATGTTGGACGTTTAAGACTTAGAGAAGAAATTATCTGTTCCGAACAAGTTGGAAGGAGTAATTGCTCTAGTTTGTTCTATTGCAAATTCATTAATTTTCCACTAATTCTTCCATTTATGTAGGTTCTGAAATCCTAATCTGAATCATAATAGTTATAGTAATATTATTAACACGAATTGGAGCCGTTCCACTTGATGAAGCTTACGTTTTAGTAGGACAAATTTCTGTTAGGCAAAATATTAATCATCGAAATGTCTAAAGAAACAGCGATAATTTGAGCGGCATTTAAAGATTTCTTCGCTATTTGGTATCCTACAATATACAACTTCTCCAGTTACTGTTCAGTATTATTAAAAAGAGATGGTGAACAGAGCTCTATTACATCTGGCTTAATATTAATTAAGTTTTTTTTTTTTCGAAAATTTTGTAATTTTTGGTCAAAATCCCACAATTTTTAAACTAATAAATAAATGTTCAGGCAGGATTTTTATATCCTCCACCACTACAAGTGATAAAGAGGGTATATTAACTTTGTCATTTCGTGTATAACGCTAAGAAGGAATCATATCAGACTTCATAATGCATTAAATCAAAATCTGAGTCGATTTAACTATGTTTGTTTGCCTGTCTTCCTATCTGCCTGTCTTCCTATCTGTCTGTTTGTCTCTCACGTTCAAGTCCACAATAATTGATAGAGCTCAATTAAATTTAGCCTGAATATTTTGTATAGCTCTGAGAATTTTCCTATATCTAAATCGGTATACTAAAATGTAAAAATCGATATCTGACTTAACCTCCAAATTGAATCGAAGAACTTTCGTTAAGTTGACAATAAATTGTGAGAATGAAATTTTGCCATAATATTAAGTTACATGTACTTCATTATCATTCTAAAAATTTGAAAATCGGTTCCAAAGAAAAAAAATTATAGTTAAAAATATAACTGATTTTATAACCCATTAAGTGTTCCAGTGTTATATTTAAGAAAAACTTTTATATAGTGTATATGTTTGTGATAGTATGTGTGAGTGTGTATGTATGAAAAATAACGTATTTATTTAACATGCATTTGTATTGAAGATTCGACATTTGGGTATTGAAGATTCGACATATCCGACTACTGCATTCTTATTTGCTTCGGTCAAACTTTTTGAATCTCAAAATCAAATCGTTGAAGGTTTATTTAGTGTTGCCATGATTTTTGATAACACTTTGCGGTTGTCTAAGCCAATTTAAGTTCGTTAGCTTGTATTGTAATGTTCATTTATATAGTTCTAATGATATATTCTACATTAATGTCTAATTAAAATCTATATTGACAAAATGCAACTGAAAAAAATTAGAAAAAGTTCACAATTAAAGCGACACGTTTTTTATTTGTATTAAATGCGATTTTTAATTGCTTTCTCGCCGTTTTTTTGCACTTTTTATTTTATTTTACAAAAACGTTCAAATCGTTATCAGCAGTCTATTTTTGATTCCATCAACCAAAACAGTAAAAAAGGCGGGAGCAAACACTAAAATACAAACGAATATTTATTTTTGTGGTTTGTCGAAATACTAAAGAATAATCCAGATGACCACCACCTTAATCGTTTCGATAATAAAGTATTTTGATGTGATTTCTTAATACGACAGCTGAGATTATGAGTGCGCAATTTATGCTGATAAATATTGAAATGTGGTAGATTATAAAAGGAGTGATTAATATAAATATAATACAGATTTTTTTATATTTTGCTATATAGTTATATAAAGCGGGCGAGGACCGATAAAGTCTACTATTTCATATAAAATTTTCGTAAGTCATTTTGACTTCTTAAGAAGTTTTTAATGGAGAAATGATTTTTGCTTTGGAAGTGAAGAAATTTCGTCTTTGTCATTATTTGATTACATATATGTGTCAAATTTCAGAAAGATGGATTATGCATTATTTGAATAATTATTATGCATTATTTGAAGTAGTTCCATTATGGGAAGGATATAAAATAGTGATAGAGAATTAGTTCTTATATAATTAAATATTCCTGTGATCTGTCCAAAGTGCCCATAGAATAGTAAAGTTTGGTTTAAAAACACTAATTTCGCTACAATATCTTGTGATCTGATTTTTTTCCAATTATTTTGCCATTTCATTAATCAGTAAATTACTCAGTTGATGGAATCGCCATCTTAGCCAACCTACTGATTGGCTACTAGGAGAACTGACACTGCCGTCGCTCTACTAAGAGAACTGCCATTGCAGCCCCCTCTAACAGTTTAAAATTGCTTGACGAGTTTCAGAAACAGGGGCCACCACCAGAAGCTATGTGAGTCGACTTGAGATGTAAGGATTACCTTGGTTTCACGAAATCGAACTAATCAAAATCTTTATCATTACAAAATTCTGTTGATGTTATTAAAATGTTACCCCATATTAACGATTTGCTTATTACGACGTATCTGGAAGCTAATCGAAGGAATTATAATAAATATACCATTAAATAGTTTAAAATCACTTACACTGCAGTCAAAAAGTATATCCAGGTTGGATTTAGAATCCATAAATTCAGTATCCAACACATAACAGTACAGTAGCTTTCGCCATCGTATCTGTACTTCATGACCTTCGGAAAAGCATTTTACAGGTTTAACCGCAATGTTAATGGGATCGAATTAGAATGTAGGAAAATACCTCTTATTATCTCTTTATAAAAAGCTTATACAGTGATTTATCCTGTAGGATAAAACAAGAAAAATTATTGAGTTTAGAAGTGAAAGGTGGAATAGGTTTGCGTCAGGGTTGTCTCATGTCACCACTTCTATATAATATAGTTTTTGATAAAATTCTAGAGTTCTAAACGATATATAATTGAAATGAAGAATTATTTGCAGACATTTACAACCGTTTGCAGAAAGCAAAACCTATTTGGATTTAATACATGAAAATCTGCCATTCGAGACAAGCAAAATATGCAAGTAATCGTAAGCCGCTGTCTATCCAATATCTTACGTGTATTCGGACACAAAACCATTTCAAACAACACTCTCTGTGATTTTATCACTGTGATGGAGTGTTAATTCTACGGTGAACAGTATGAACACCAAAAGAGAACCGAATTCGCTCATTTGCAAAGAAAACAATGCCATCTTTTGATGAATCCTTCCGAAAAGTACAATCACTTGACTGTCTTAGTGAGAGGGTGTTTTCCGTGGTTTTCCATTACTTGGTTTAGTTTTGACGCAAATTCTCACGAAAAATTTAAATTTAATACAGTTAACGGTGTGCTGATATACATCGCAAAGGTGTAACCCATGGATCTCTTTCCTCTAAAAATTTACTACTTCTTTCAGCGTTCCTATCAGGAATTTATATATCTTGTATATTTTTAAACTTGTATTAGATTAAACTTTTCGTACCAAATAGTTCAAGCACTGAGCTGCTTCCCTACCGAATATGAATGCTTTCTATTTTTTGGTTTAAAAACATCATGTGGACTATTTATTCTATCTGAATAGGGTTTTCTATCAATGGACAAGTTTATCCGGTACTGTTTAATAACGTTGGAAACAGTTGGTTGGCCAACTTTTTGCACGACCAAATTGGCATTTGTTGAAAATTTTTCTGGTCACTCGTTTTAGTCAAATGAACAATATATCCATTTATCTGACTTCAGACATTATAACTGACAAGTTTTACAAAGATAACTTGATCAAAGATATATATCAAATTGTACGTGGGTTAAAAATTTTAATAAAAAACATGATGTGTTAAGAATTTTGTCAATCTCTTTCCTAAGTTGCTTGTTTTGAACTTAATGCTTTAACCTTTGACCTCTCCTAATGAATCAAAACACCACTTCAAATGTTGAAAATAAGCCCTAAATTATTTAAATTTGATTACTAATTAATGTTAAATTATTTAAAATGTTAACAAATAAAAATAAAATCTAAACTATTTAAAACAAATAAATAAATAAATTAAGTATAAATAATATTTGTATAATTTATTTTTAATATCAATAACAATAACAAATAAATATATAGATTTTGTGTCTCTTATCAGTCGGACCACTAAAGTGACTCGAACTAAATATTCTAAAAAATATATATTCTATTGTTTTTAATAAATAATTAAAAATGTATTAATTATAAATTATTTTCTATTTATTTATTTAGATAGAAATCCGTACAATAAAATAAAAAATAATAATTTTTATATAAATTTAGTTGTTATTGGATTAAAAAAATAATTGATATAAATAAAATCAACATTAAATTATAATAATAATTAAGTGTTTTATTGTAAATATAACAATAATTTTTAAAATAACAAAAATAACAAAAACCGCAATAACAATAAATTGTTAATAATAAATTAGAAACCAACAAAAATATTATTAATAAAACAGCGAAAACAACAACCCCAATAAAAACAACAAAATTATAAAATTAATTGTCAAACGTGTGAAAATTTGAAAAATTTATGCAACTTTTTAATGTTATGGAATTTTCAATGGACACAAAAGAAAATAAAAGGTTCGTTCCAATTATTTCTGTTTCAGTTTCAATATCAGTTCTCACTCATTCCGTTAATCAGTCATTCACTCACTCACTTATTGTGTTAACATTTATCACGCTCTCTTCATTGATGAAAATTAATATTTACTCAGAATTTTTGTACCCTACACCACAGTAGGTGGATGGTTGTGCTAATGTTTGTAACATACAAAAAAACGGTATCCTTTAAGGATACCGTTTGACTCATAATCACTTTCTGAGTCAATTTTAACATGTCCGTCTGTCTGTCTGTTTGTCCGGCTGCCTGTCCATGTAAATGTTGTTTACACTCTAATGGTCGTTATTTGAGATATCTTGATGAAATTTGGGGTATATTATTATTATTTTGGTCCAAGGACCAAAATTGGCCGTATTTGGTCCAACATTACAGGTACCTCCCTTAAAAATGTCCTAGTGGAATAGGGTTTTAAGCTTAAAAAAGTACTTAATATAATGCGATTTTAATAGCGGCAAACATAAGTCTTATGATATTCTAAAACGATATGCCAAATTATGCGAGGATCGATCCATTGCTTTTCATAGATCCCTTACAAATATCACGTTGAAGGGCACAAATCTCAGATATCCGTTGTTGTTGGAATAATAAGTGGTCATATTTAGATATATATAAGCAAAAGTCGATGTGGAAAATTATACGAGGGTCGGCCTATAATTTCTTGTAGCTGCCATTTCACAAAAAAGTTAGCATCACAATTATGTACTGCAAACTTAAAAATTAATTAGCATATCAAATTATACGAGGGTCGTTCATGAATTTTTCGTAGCTACAAATTTTTAACCAACAATATGGTTTAGGGTATTACATAGTCGCGCATTAGCGACTATTACATTCTTACTTGTTTTCTCTTACAAAAATAATTATAATTACATTTTATGCATTTGTTGTTGTTTTTTTTTCTGTGGTATGTGTGAGCGTTTTATTGTTTACATTTTCTGACTTAATTGTCCATTCATTCATATGTCATTTATATATATTTTTGTGAATTAACTAATAATAAAATATTGATTAAAAGATAAATAATTCTTAATTGAAAATAAGTAAAAAAGTTATTGATCGTCGAGTCAAACTTTGTAAGACCTCCAGAATCACTTTCGAAGTCGATTTAGCGGTGCCCGTCAGTCCATCTGGTAGGATAACTGACTGTTCATGGAAACCTTATGAACAAAATACAGATCACAATTTTAGAGATATTTTGGTGAAAAATGTGTCACTATTTTGGCTCAAGGACGATGTCTATTAAAAATGGTTATGATGGGTCCAGATTTTCACGTGGTACCCATACAAATGTTCCTCTTGGAATACGGGTTTAATTAGTTTAAGAAGTCTTATAATATTCTAAAATGATGTGGCTAAATTTACGAGGATCCATTATTTCTTATAGGTTCCATACAACTCCCCTTCCAAATATCACTCTGAAGGGCTTAAATCTCACATATATGTTGATATTGTAATAAGAATTGGTCAAATTTTAATAAACATAAGCAAACAATGATGTGTAAAAATTAATAAGGGTCGGAGCATTATTTCCGAACTTCTATTCTTGATTTCTGGTCAAATTTGTATTTGAATTAAAGATTTTGCAATCGGGATTCTTTGTCAATTTTAAACTCAAGAGATGATCATTCCAGAAATCAGATGAAACTTCCCGTGTACATTTTTATTAAGGATGTAAAGTTTGTCACAGTTTGTTTTATATTAACTCTCTCTTAATCAGAGGTGCCCAACCGCATTTGTCTTTATGTGAGTACCACAGCATAAACTTACAATGAATAAATACCTGCTCCTCTCAAGTTTACGAGAGAGCAGCAGTCGTTAATAGAGTACGTGTGAAGTAAGCAAAATTTGTAACATTATCTTGTGAGTCAGGAACTGTGTATGTTGGGCACCTCTGCTATACATTAAGTCTTAAATTGTTTCATTATTTTTTTAACAAGGTATTAATGATCTTGTTACAAAAATTCTGACAGCAAATAGCCATGAGTTAGCTTATTACTTTGTATATACTTATTGGGTATACAAGTTAATTATTTCGTTTGAAAATATTTTAAAATATCGTTTCTCGTTAGTCACCACAGTTCACCTATTTTCTGTAGTATTCGCGTCTAATAGAACGGTTTGTTTTTCTTGGCAAAAAAAAATCACTTCAATTTCTAAACCCCTGTTCTAGAATGTGTGTTCTGCATTGATCGAAAATTCTGCTTTTTTAATAGTTTTTGATGGGTTACAATATACGGTCGATCCACAGTAGTTGAAAAAACAGTTTTTGGAAATAATTATGTAACGTTTAAGATGTCTTCAAAAAATATTTGTGTTTACACACACGTGATATAATGTGCACCTATTGTGGTGTAGGATATTAAATGTTTGAAGGACTTATTTTGGGTGTAAAGAAAATTATTTTCATGTTTCATGAAATATTTCAAGTTCATGGTAAAAAAAAACTATTTATTATTTATACACTTTTATGGTGTATTTTATTATTTATATTTTGGACATTTATTTACACCCGTATAAATTGTATATTGGTATTATTTTGTTAAAATCAAGGGCAATCAAATAATATATATATTTTAAGAGTTCATCAAAAAAATATAAAAATTAGGAAATCTTTCTGGTAACTTTATATTTTTGCTCTGCAAAAGTTGAGGTACCCCCTGAAATATTTTACGAAAACGCAATGGCAACTGCGCAATTCAATTAAAAAATATTTAATCATTTCAAAAAGGAAAACAGAATTGAAATTAAAAAAGATCTGGACGTTCTTAAAATAAGTTATTAAAGAAAGAAGAAAAATATCATCAATAATTAAAATAAACCATTTAAAAAACCTCTAAAGATTGGAAAAGTATTTATGCGGAGCTGGAAAAAGCTCACACAGAACGCAAGAAGTCCAACTTTAATGGAAAAAATAAAAAAGATTTTTAGGACAAGGCATTTTTTGGGACGAATCAAAATATGGCATTTTCGGCTTAATCCAAAGAACACTCATAAAACATTAAAATATAGAGGTGGTAGTATAATGGTGTAGGGATGTATGATTTGTACTTCCAACAGGACAATGATCCTTAACATACTGCCACTTATGTTAAGATAAGACCTACCTACAAAGTTGCAAAATTAATCCACTTGAGCATTTCTGAGATCATATGAATGGCAACGCTACCAAATTTAAAACAATAATTAATTGAAAAACTTGCTTATGTGTGGATGACAGCAAATATCAACGGAGTATATAAAACACTTGTGCCCAATTCCCAAATCTTTTAAATGAAGTACTTTGCCTTAAGGAACATCCTTCTAAGTATTTATAACATTTAATTTGATTAGACTTTGCGTTTTAAATTTATTTTATTTTCTTCTTAGACTGTACTTTCACATTTGCAGTACAAAAATATAGATTTATAAAAAAAGTTTTCTTTATTTTTATTTTGTTTAACAAATTATATATATTTTTTTAAAATTTTTCTTTAAAATTCATAAAATTGTTTACACAAAATGGAGTTCCTATACTTATGTAATTCACTGTATATAATACTGAATAAAATTGGAAATTTTTTTCATGGAAATTTATAGCACCTTTTCCTAATTTTAATGAATTTGTTAATATGATCTAAAAAGGCATTTTATCAATATACACTTAAATTACTGAGGTAGAGAGATTTGGTTCTGTGACTTTTGTTGCTGCAACATAAAAAGTTTGATAGCTTCAACAATTTAGACATAGAAAATTTTCAATCTTTATCGATTGTGATTTCATTTCAAATTTTTTCTCGGTATTATATTATCACTTCATCGTACCATATCGCTTTGATTAATGACCTAACATCCCCATTTTTAAAAGCGACTTAACAACGTTATTTTGGCGTTATTTGGCGTTGAAAAATATCCAACATTGATGACAGTGGACTTAAAGGAGAAATGTAGTTCTATATAAAGTGTTATGATTAACCTTCTATTTAGGCGTACTATCCATTTAAAATCCTTGTTCTTTTGAGAAACCATTACTATATTCAATATAATCAACCTCAGAATTAAGGCCTGTTACTTAATTCTGGCGATTTGAAAGTGCCCATTGCGGGAAAATTTTAGTTTTAGAAATTAGCGGAAATTCTAGTGACTTCTAAAGCTCCTTAGATACAATTTTTTATAATATATAATTATAATTAGTTGAATACAAAAGAAAAAATACATCATCCTTCTTTTAAGATTTACATTTGTACCGTGGGACAGAAAAAATCTGAAACTTGGATTAACTGGTTGGATTCATTCGAAATTTAATATACCGATAGCAGATGAGTGGAGCTTAATAACTTTGAATAATCCTATTGAATTTCGGCTCAATTAATTCTCTAAATGTCTTGAATATATGTTCATAATTTGATCAATATCGGTCCATATGTTGCAATAGCTCCCATATAAGGCCTTTTCCCGGAAAGCATTTTTGAGCTTATAAAACTAGTCAATAATGAAATATTATTATATCATTATATGTATATCAAAAGTTGGTACAATATTATTTTATAAATAATCGATAATAATCGGGCCATATTTGGAATATTGTTTTAGGCTTAAAAGGTTCAATTCTGTCAAAATTTTATGGAAACTGAATTCAATTAATGCTAATTTTTGTATAACATTATTGGTGGAGGGTATTTAACATTCGTCACATTTTTGTTTGTTTTTTTTTTCTACAAAAATTTGAAAAGAAAATACAAGAACATTTATTAAGAACATAAATCCATTGGAGCATTTTTGCTCCAATTTCTGTTATCGAATTTGATGCAAAATTATTTATAAATTAATGAAAATTTTCGATATGATGAACAAAAAAGTTTCATTGGCTGATATAAAACCTACTTTTCTTCAATTCTACACCATTTTTCGTTGTATTTACTACCGTTTCTGGTTCGGTGTATAGGAAATTTAGATCATATATCATTTGAAATATTGTGATTGGTGAAAATACGTAAGTGCATTAGTGAGCATAATTCTAGTAGCATATCAATATTTATTCTATTTATTCAATGTTTTAATTGTTAATATTTTTGTTCAGGCTTTTCTGAATGATATAACTTTTAATTATATATGTATTTATTCTGATACGCTTAAGTTTTCAATTCCTAATAATCTAAACAATTGATGACTTGACTCTAATTTGCGTTAAATGATCATTAAAAATTCCATATACATAGAATTCCGAAAAAAAATCTAATCAAATTGATCGCATAATAAATAAATTCGATCATTTGTTTTACACTACACACTCCTACAAATAAATTTAATTTTATTTTTTTATTTTGTTTACGAATTGATTCGTAATTAAAACGGGACTATGTGTCATCAACTTTTCTAAACGTCATAAAATACAAAAAAATTAACTAAAAACATGATGAGTTTTCATGAGAGTGAGAGAGAGTGAAGGAGGGTGACAGAGAGCATAGAAATAATTATGGTTGTGGTTTGTTATAAACAAATACAATTAATCAATAAATACAACAAATAAATAATAAATAATTATTTATAATTTATTTGTTTTTAGGCTTCTTTTATAGACAAAAGTTTATTATTATTTTGTTTTTGTTTTAATTAATAGAATTTTATTATAAAAAAATTCATTATTAATGTAATGGAATCGTGTACAATAACATAATTGAAGGTCATTTTAAATTGTTTTGTAGTGTAATTGAAATATTTATAAGGGAATTGATTTATTAAAAATTGATAATAAATTTATTGAATTTTTACATTTTGAATTAATCAAAAGAGATTAATGTGAAAATATTTTAACAATTTTTAAGTTTTAAACTTTACAATACATCTAAACATATTTTTGGTTATGTATTCACAAAATGATGATTGTATTTCAATTATATTATGGTTAAGCATTTTTACATTTTGAATTATTAAAAAAAAGTTAATGTGAAAATATTTAAACAATTTTCTAAAGTTTTTGAAAATATGTAATCGATATTTTCCAGTTTGCAATACATTTAAACATATTATGGTTATGTCTTCACTATATTGTAACTATAATTTTATATTATCAATACTACATTATGTTGCTTTTCAATTGTGGTTTAAGGTTAGTAGGATGTACAATTTTGACCCAGAACTTTCGATCATTTTGATGGCTTATGTATCAACAGAATGGACCAAAACTACCATTAACAAATATTGAAAAAAATAACAACAAAAGTTTGCAAATTTAGTTCCGATCTTAGGATCACATTTTTCTTAATTTATTTAGAAGTAAAGCGCATCAGAAAATCCCTATCTCTTTTATCTTCCTCATATTTGAACGATTTTGAAGATTTTCAATGTGAATGAATTTTGCTTATGATTGATGTATCTTGTCTTGCATTGGCTATATAAAATTTAATTGAAATTGGACGTGGCGTTTACAAGTTTCAGATTTATTTCCATTTCATTTCTCCTTTGAAACACTGCAGGTTGTTAGGTTGCTTGGGGAGAATTGTGAGGACTTGTAAAACTCTTTCCAGTGATGGAACTTTAAAATTGATGGATCAATCCAGCATCATCCAGACCCACTCAAGCTCTTCCTAATCAATTGCAGAATAAATTAATAATTTCTTTGTGAAACATCATTAAAATTCAATCAATGATTCCTGACATTTTGTTCTTTTTTGCAACATTTTGTTTATATAAAAATATTTTCCTTTCAATACCTCAATTGTATAGAACATATATATATAGTCTGATTTTTTGTAGAATGATAAAATTGATTGATAACTCAGAAAAAATGGTGTTTACAGATCGGAGGTTAATAGAGATAAAATTTATAAAATTCCCAACTTTTAATAGATAAAAATTGTCTGCAAATCAAAATAAATATTTTATATCAATATTTTTATCTATAAAATGTATGTATTTTTCTATATAGAAATTCATCATTATTCACTAAACACACGTTCATACATTTAAGTGAATTATTTTTTTTATTTCAGTTTTTCACCCAAAATTCATTATGAATTCGTTGATAAAAGAAATAACTTTAATAGACAGACGACTGTCTCTTTCATGTGTGATCACGAATTTATTTATTTTAAATGAGATCTATTTATTGGAACAATGACATTTTATAATTGTTCTAAATAATTAAACAATATTTTTTTATTAATAAATATTTATTTTATTTTTATTTTTATTTTAATCTTTAATCTTAATTAAATCATATTTTTATACCCATCACCTGACTAGGTCCGAAGGGTATATATAAGTTTGTCATTCCGTTTGTATTTTCGACTTAAACCCTGGAACGGTATGAAAAAAATGAATTGATTGAACTATGTCCGCCTGCACGTCTCTCCGTTCGTGTGTCGGTTGAAATCAAGTTTATGAAGCCGACCTATAGTTAACATTATATGATATGTATATCAAACGAATTTTGCTATTAAAATCCAAGGAAATTGGTTCATAAATGGCTCAGATATTAGCGAAAAACTGATGGTATCTCAAACTTTTTTCGGTTGTTTGCTATTTTTTTAAGAATCTACACTTCATTTTTCCACTGATAGATTTCATTTAATTTAGCGAATTTATGCGCTGAAGACATGAAATAAATCGGACCATTAGTTCCTGAGTTATAGGGAAAAACATATTTTCCTATATTTTGAAGTCCCTATGGGACCTATGGGCTTGGTTATGTCAGTGATTGACTACAATTTTGTCCCGAATTTAATAATTTTTTTAAAATTGGTTCATAAACCATCAAGATTTGGTAAATTTTTTCTTTAAAAATTTAGTCCCATGTGGTTGTTGAGTGTTTTAAATAATTGTTTTGAAATTTTGGCCGTTTTACTAATGCTAGAAACCCAGTTTCCATTAGTTTTCGAGATATGGGCAAAAACTTATTCCGACGTTCCTGGAGCAGCTACGGATCTAGTCATCATGCAGAAAAATTACTAATTTTTACTCGAATTTTGTATTTTTTTAATTCAAATCGGTTCAGAAATAGTCGAGATATTAACAATTATTTATTTTTCTTATGGTTGTTGTTGGATTTGATATTGAAAACAATTATTTTAAGAGTTTTATATTTAAGGTAGAGACATACTTTTCGTACTTACAAATTGAAAATAATTCGGAGAATTTTTGAATTGAAAACATCCTAGTAATCGGTCCATTAGTTTCCGAGTTCTAGGCAAAAATGCATTTACGATATTTTGAGCCGCCTATATGATATATAGACAAAATGTTGATGCATATAAATAGCTAATATTTTTTCTAAAATTTTAGAAATCGGCCCATTATTAGCCGAGTTAATAATTACTCTTATAAATTTATTTTAGTATTGTTTTAGTGAAAGCGACAACACTCGTGAATGAAATTTTGTATGCATATTGAGTGCTCTAGAGAATCTATGTTGACTCATATAAAGGCTGCCTTTTTCTCTTCTTCTGCAAGTGATGATATTGTGAAAACCTGTTTATTAAAGCGACGTTAAAAAAATCCATATAAGCAAAAGCAAAGGCGAAGGGTATAGTAAATTCGGCACGGCCGAATTTAATACTTTCACTTGTTTTTGTTTAATTTTATTTTTTATTCAATATAAATTTTTGTTCATTAATTAAATTTTTCTTAATTTCTTTTTCTTTGTGATGAAAGTTTAATAAAAAACTTTGACATTGAATAAGTGAAATGTTACGCTCTGGAACGAGCTATTCGTTTTATGATCTATTGCATTTATTTTCGAATGGTGGAGGTATTTGTATTTGATTTCTATTTTTCTTTTCTAAAAATTTGTTGCTACATTTTTTATTAAATTTGTGTAAAAATTAATGTTAATTTGTATTTCTTAAGATTTGTAGAATAATATAACAGAAAATATGAAGTATATTTGAGAATCAAGATCATGGTATATATAGAAGATCACTAAATTTCACTAAAATTTATTAAACAACATCATCATCAAGTACAAATTTCCTATCACATCAAACATTTAACATAAGATTGTTGAGCTCATGATCATTTAATTTAAAACTCATCCGTTGTGATATCCAATTTTCTATTCACAAGAGTCCATTATCTTTCACCTGGTTCAAAAATTATGAAGTATTGGCCTTCCTTGTTCTTTAAAGTTGGTCCGAAACTTTGGGGACTCATTCTGTTTTTATGAAATATACTTTTCGCATAAAGTTTGCCAGTTAAGAAGAAGTTTTGGGCTCCTTAATTTATCTTCATTTGTTCCCCGGCATTTTTGTTCTTTCCTCTACCACATGTGATGAATGGAATTGTGTGAGACCCCTTGAGGTATTTATATTCTTACATCAAACCTTAGTCGATTAAGCTATGTCAGACTGTCTGTTGTAGGCCCACTCATATCCACAATAATTATCAGATCTCATTGAAATTCGACCTAATTATTTGTTATTACCCTATATTTCAGTATATTATAAGATATGGACCGATATCAGTGGCAACTTCTTAATTCATGCGAACAACTTTAATAAAATTTTCATTTATATATCGACAGATCGGAAAAAATGTTCTATAACATTCATCAATATCTACATAATTAGCATTGCAAAAATTATCAAAATCGATTCGGAACATTTACCTCTTAAGCATTTAGGGTGGGGGGTATTGAAGATTCGGTATAGAACATTAACTTGATTCCTTTCCATTCTCTTGGGAAAAATTAATATAAAATTATGAAATATTTTCTACGCAATACAACTTGGTCTTACAAAATGTTGGCCGTACAACTATTTCCAATGTTATTAAACAGTACTGGGAAAGCTTATTCGTTGATAGAAAAATTGTCTCAGTTAAAAGGATTGGTTCACATGATGCTTCTAAGGCCAACAAATCAAAAGCATTTTCAAAAGACCTTCCAACACATTCGGTAGAAAAACAGCCCGTTTGCTCAGTTAGAGGGCAAAAACCGAGCAAGGACCCAACAGTCAAAATTTCCTAAAAGGTTCTTGGTATGACAAACAATATACAGTTGCAACCAAGTAACCAATCACTTGTTTAAACGGGCTCGATAAATACCGAAATTACATCAAGGAATGTTTACAAAACATGCTTATTTCATAGTAAGTCCACTTATTTTTGGCCAGACTTGGAATTCTGACAATATGGCAAACAAGCCCTTCATTGTTACAAGAATATTAATGTGCTATTTTGTACCAAGAGAGGCCCGGAGCTAAAGCCAGTAAAGAGATATTGGGCTTTTGTTAAAAGTGAATTGAAGAGCAAAAAAATGTGACAGATTTTTATCGCTGATATACAGTGACAGAAATGAGTCTTGACATTGTTTTATTGTCAATACGTTTCTCCAAAACTTCAAGTCCAGTGCGACTAATTCTGAGTTATAAGAGATTCATTTTTTATTATGAATCACGGTAAATTGCTTCGAAACCGTTTCAGCTTTATAAACTGGAATATTGCTTGAAAGTCTTTGGCAGGTTTTCGTTCCATCTTTCCAGGAAACTCTTCTTAACCGATGCCATAATTTTTTATTTATGAAGTTGGTTTCGGCAAATTTTAAGTTTTGCGGCATGTGAATTGCGTGTGGATGGTTCAGCTTGTGACGGTCTTTATCTTTTCCTGTTACCTCAAACAATTGTATGAGGATATTTTTTATCGTACTTATATGAATACTTCATGGTGAAAGCTAAAACAATTTGGAATTCCTGGGAAATAATGATGTTTTACATGTATTTTCTTGAAGGTTTAACTATTGGAAACAGTTTTTCGGCGGATCTTTAAATTGTGAGCTCATTTTTTGTGGTTCTATTTTGCATATTCATTTAGCTTCATTCTGATTGAACTCATAACAATTCAGAGTATTCATCACAATATTTAATTCATGTAATTTTCAAAGCTTTACAAAAAAGTTTTGATCAATATTGTTTAAGAGTGGTTTTCCCCATCTGCAAATTTTGATTTCTCATCGCATTATTCCGCATACTTAATTGTGTTCGGAGAGCTTTAAATCATCCATAAGCTATTTCAATTCATATATTTACAATAACATTATCATTGAGTGTTATTTCCCTAACTGTTGGCTTCTTTACGTTACGCAGTGTAAAATAAATATGCTATAGTTTCACCTTTAACTTTAATAAATAAAATTAATATTTTTATATTTTTCGATATTATCAGGTTCAAATCCAAACCAAAATGAAAATATAAATACAGCAACTACTTTAGGTAGTCCGACCGCAAGAAATGCCCCAAATTCACCGACAACTACAAGTCCCATTGTAGGATATGAAGAAAACCAGCAGCAGCAGCAACAACAACAGACGGTAGCATCCAACGTAGCACCTGTAGCCACTAATTCAGCCACCAATAATTCAACACCTGATAATAACGAAATTTGTTTAACACCTCCTCAACGTCAATCTACAAATTCCAATGAATTTCAACAACAGTCGACTCCAAAATCTTCACGTAATACAAATATAACACAAAGTGCTGTAGCAGCAGTTGGTGATTCCGTTTCTGCCACTGTTGATAACAATAGTGAAAGAAATATCTTAACAAATGAGGAAAGTCCTTTGCCACAAAATTTTAATAATATCGAAAGTAGCACCTTAAATGAATCGCAGTTGGTGGCCACTGGTGCCAATATTGTAGATACTGGTGGTGCTGGTGGCAGTGGAAGTGGTGGCGGTGGTGGAGGAGGTGTGGGTGTAGTAAGTAGTACCGGTTCTCCTATTATAACCAATCAACAGAATCAACAAGTTGTAAATAATCATCCGGGAGTACCATCGGTAACCTCATCATTAGGTAGCACACAAAACGGTGCTAATCGTATTTATAATCCCATAATGATACCTCAGCGTCAATCTCTTTTGCCTTGGGGTACAAATTCACGTTCTTCTATTATCAACGTTATACCCTACACAAATCCAATTGGCACCACTGGCAGCACAATGTCCTCAAATTCGGTTAATACCAATCAATTGGAATCAAGTGATAACAATTCCTTGAGACCAGGAGAAATTGTAATGCGCAATTTATTCACAGATTTTACGTTGCAAGCGGAAAAGAAAATCGAATTGGTAATGTTGGAGAGTGTTGATAAACCGCTTTCAAAGCTTTTGCAACGAGGTGAAGATCAACAATTTGATCAATTACTTTCCGCTTTAGGCAGCGTTGCTGAACATTGTTTACCCTCACTGCTGCACACCCTACTCGCTTGGCACAAACGCCAACTTTCCGATGCTGAAATAAAAAATGATCTCAAACGTATGGAAAAGTCTGCAGTTAATCTCACAAAACCTTTGAATTCACAAGATATTGAATTTCAATTGCAACGTCGTGAAGCCGCTGTGGAATTCATCTTTTGCTTGGCACTCATTGAAATCCTCAAGCAGTTACCCTTTCATCCAGGCCACGAGGATTTGGTTAGAAGTATTGAGAATTTAGCATTTAAACATTTCAAATACAAAGAAGGTCTCCAGAATAATCCAAATGCTCATAACATACACATGATAGCTGATTTATATGCTGAAGTCATTGGTGTTTTGGCGCAGTCACGTTTTAGTTCAGTGCGTAAACGTTTTATGAGTGAACTGAAAGAACTGCGTGCCAAAGAGCCGTCACCGCATACAACACAAAGCATTATTAGTTTGCTTATGGGCATGAAATTCTTTAGAGTTAAGGTGAGTTGACAGAATATTACTTAAAGAGTTTGAAATGATTATTAAGTTTCTTTTCCAATTTTCCAGATGGTACCCATAGAAGAATTTGAGGCATCATTTCAATTCATGCATGAATGTGGCCAGTATTTTTTAGAGTTAAAAGACAAAGATATAAAACATGCTTTGGCAGGCTTATTTGTAGAGATATTAGTTCCCGTCGCTGCGGTAAGTTGAAAACAATTCTAAAATAAGTAAAAAGTGTTTTATTCTAAAATTAAGCAAATTAATTATTTATGCTTCGTATTAATTGTAAACGAAGTGATGATTTCCGCTAGAGTTGTTTTAAATTGTCTCTTCAGTTCAAAATCTTAATAATGTTATTATTATACGATAATGGTTACTATTCAATGTGGGTGTTGGAAAAATTATGTAATAATTTAATGAGTGAGATCGATATTCATTTAATTCATTGAATTATGTAATTCAGTAGCTTGCAAATTGTAACTTTTATAGTTTTTGGTGTGTATAATGTAGCGAAATTTTGCTTAAAATATGTCTTTACATTATGCTCTCTTATAGAATAAAGAAGTATGTTTTTTCATTAATGTCAGATTATTTTAATTTTGTTAGATTCATCTACAAAGTTGTCTAGATTAGATATTAGAAATAATGTTATCGAACTCAAAAGGGATAAATTAGTATTGCAAAATTTATTATTATCGAAAATTAAGTTGTGCTGAATATGTCTACGTCTATTTTTATATGGGCTTTTCAAAAGACTCATTGTTAGAGCTTTATTTTTGATGTATATTGTAAAAGTCAACACTTTCTAGTATTTATTTTCCTTAAGTTCCAATAAGGAGTATAAACAAATATCTGTACCAATATTAATACCAATTTGCTTTTGTTGATAATATTTGGAACCCTCTTGCGTATGTGGTTGATTCAGAACCATTTGCTTCTCTATTTCTTGATCAATAAGGGTTGTTGATATTTTTCATTTTAAAGTTTCTTATTATGTGTACTTCTCTCTTAGCCAGAACACTTAGAATTTTCGCACATCACCAGTATAATCTTCCATTGTTCAGATCGTAATTTTTGAAATATATAAATGAAATTTGGTACACATTATTTTTTTGATTCACCAATCCAGCCAATTAAAATTGATCGTGTTCATTCCAATATTTCAGGTAGTTTCCATACCAATGTCCTCCAAAAAAGGGGGTTTAAGGTCATAATGTCCTAAATATAAAGCGATTTGAACGAAATTCCATAGAAATCGATCGATTTAGAAATTATGATATTCTAAATCGATGTTTTTAAGATCATATACAACCCCCTTCCAAATATCACTTTGAGGAACTCAAATCTCACATATACGTTAGTATGTGAATAAAAATTTGGCAAAATAGAACAAAGCAAAAACGATGTGCAAAATTTTACGAAAGTCAATCCCTAATTTCTTCAAGATTCCATCTAATCTCCCAGAAAAAAATAATCTTAACACAAAACCCATACGAATATAATGTACTCTTAATCATAATTTAGAAAATAAATGTTTACGAGTGTCGTTCATTAATTTTTTTGTAGTTACAATTTATAACCTACAATGTGGTTTAGGGGTTTAAATAGTTGGGCTTGATCAAATTAAACTCATTACTTGTTTTTAATATTGAAGTCTATTAAGGTTTTGTATGGCATTTAACTTTGGACTTTTAAAAACATTGAACTTGATGTCATTGCTTTTGTGTTTACGCAGGAAATTTATTTATGTATATTGAAAATATCATTTTCTTCATGTACTAACTCTATCTGTGTTTAAAAATATTGAGTAAATAAATCTCTGCGGATTTGCCTTCATTTTACACAATTTTTTCCGTTTCGGTTTACTTCTGAACTAACACCATTTGCCTCTGTTTGGATTTAGATTTGGTTAAAACACTAATATCTTTTCCATATTACGAGGATTAACGTTTCATTTTTCATAAGCTTACAAAACAGTGGGCTGATAGTTGTTGATAAAAATTATGATTTTCAAAAATGTCTAAAAGTGCCATATTTGGCAAAAAGCTTTCTGTAAGCAAAAATCAGTATCCTCGCTCGTTTTTGGATGTTCTATTAGCATAACATTCATACAGTAACGCAAAACTGCAGAATTTGTTGTGCCTCTACGAATGTCGTTTAAAGTTGTTATATAAGAACTTTGATCTAAAGCATCTTGCACATATCAAAGTATACTGTGTTCCACGTGTTATTAGCATGGCTCTAGAGGATGATTGCCCCGATGACATCAAAGAAAAAAATCCTTACTTAGCATTTCATTATATTCATTACTGAAAGAGTTTTGTCTTCTCATGTTGATGGTGAATTGAGGACATTTGAATATAACTTGTTTCGGTTCATAAGGTTACACTGAAGCTATAGCTTTTGGCTGCAGTTGTTTCCTTTGTTTGTCATCATTTACCAACCTGATGTTTTTACAATTGTGCTGAGCGATGTTAGGGTCACTAGGGTTGGTATTGCGGATATTCTTAAATTCGTGAGAATAAGTAGATCTCCCAAACGACAGTTGATATATTTTCTGAAGCTGCGCTTGCCTGTTTTTTGGATCATATACGTGTTGCGTTCAGAGACGATTAAATCGTTCGGTCGGGCAAGAGATTATGGATACGTGAGAGATTTTTGTTATGAAAAAGCCTTTCCAAATTCCTATACTACACAATTTATATCCGTAAAGGCTTTGTCTCACATGACTGTAATTTTGTTTACGCCCTAAATCAATTCATGAAGGTTTTTTCCAAGACTACAAAACATAGATATAATAGTAAACTGTTTGTGCTTTTCATGTGTTCGATAACTTTATCTGTTTCAAGATCCTTTTGTCAATTGTCTGACAATCTACTTGCATATATATAAAATAAGCTGTGTGTATGTATGTAACGTATAGGCTCTAAATCAGCTGAGTTTTGATAAAATGATCACAGAATGATCCCAATATATAACCGAAAGTAATATAGGCCATATTAAATTCCGATAGGACGAGGGGGGGTACCGCCCATACAAACTTAATTTTGATTATCTGATATCTAAAGAACTACAACAGCGAGAGTCCTCAAATTTGGTCCCAACAATTTTCCCATGGAACTGTTTAACTGGACAAAACGTAGGACGGTAAGACCAGGGAGAGGAGTACCGCGCACACAAAGCAAATATTGATTATCAAATATCTAAAAACTATAACAGCCATAGTTCTCCAATTTGGTACCAACTACTTACTCAAGAAAGTGTTTTACTAGACAAAGCGTAGGACGGATAGAACTATTAAAAAACAAATATTGATTGATTGAATATCTAAAGAACTATATTAGCGAGAGTTCACAAATTTAGCCCCAGTTATTTTCTTAATGCACTGTTTTAGTGGACAGAACGTTAAACGAAAGGATCAGGGTGAATGTTCCCCCATACAAAGCAAATATTGGTTATGGAACCCCCATACTAATTAATTTACTATTAATCTATTTAAATCGTATGATAATTTAACACTAATATTTGCTTAGGGACCAACAACGTCCTTTACGTTTTTTTGCAAAGCGAAGTTTGCAATATGCAAAAAGTATTGTAATACTACGTCAATTATTGAGATCTCTGTGGTCATCCCTTTTTTATTAGTCTGAGTACTATTAAAGCTCTCAGCATTATATAATCCTGCTGTAATTCCATTAACCTTAGAGATGAGTATCTCTTCAGTTTGCTAACATAGCTTGCTACGTTAGT
The DNA here is from genome assembly GCA_004302925.2 of Cochliomyia hominivorax. Classification (NCBI taxonomy): domain Eukaryota; kingdom Metazoa; phylum Arthropoda; class Insecta; order Diptera; family Calliphoridae; genus Cochliomyia; species Cochliomyia hominivorax. The sequence goes on from PYHX02000413.1 coordinate 58,881,604, forward strand.
GTCATGTTTCATATATACATTCATTACGTAGTGACTCTTAAATAGTTCTAATCAATGATACCGTTCTCCCCAAATTATCACTTCATTTCAAATACAAAAACAACATTAACAAAATACGTTATTTCTTTCTATTAAAATTAGAATCGTTATTAAATTATTAATCGGATGTATTTTATAAATACAAATTTGCCTTAAAATATCAATTAAAATTATTCGTTTTTATTATTCTTTTAGGCTGTTAAAAATGAAGTTAATGTTCCTTGTGTTAAGAACTTTGTTGAGTTACTTTATATGCAAACATTGGATGCCTCAACAAAATCAAAACATCGTTTGGCATTATTTCCATTGGTCACCTGCCTTTTATGCGTATCACAGAAAACATTTTTCCTCTCAAATTGGCATTATTTTCTTGCCATGTGTTTAAGTAATTTAAAGAATCGTGATTCCAAAATGAGTCGTGTGGCACTAGAGTCATTATATCGCCTACTCTGGGTCTATATGATACGCATTAAATGTGAATCAAATTCAGCCACTCATTCACGCTTACAAAGTATAGTGAATTCATTGTTTCCAAAGTGAGTATAACAATAAAAGTAATTAAAGTATTTTTGTTTAAAATTCTTTTGTTCGAAATTACAGAGGTTCCAAAGGTGTTATACCACGCGATACTCCCTTAAATATATTTGTAAAAATTATACAATTCATAGCACAGGAACGTTTGGATTTTGCCATGAGAGAAATTGTTTATGATCTATTGTGTGTGGGCAGGTCAATAAAGGTGAGTTTAAATAAATTTCCAATTAAAATTAAAAAAAAACTTTAAAATGTTTTCTTTTTCTTTTAGTTAATTTTGAATCCTGAACGTATGAGTATTGGTTTGAGAGCATTTTTAGTTGTAGCAGATTCGTTGCAGCAAAAGGATGGTGAACCTCCTATGCCTCGAACAGTACCTGTTTTACCTTCAGGAAATACATTACGAGTAAAAAAGACATACATCAACAAAATGCTTACAGATGACACCGCTCGTAGCATTGGTATGTCTACGTATTTTCCCCATGTGCGTCGTGTATTTGTGGATATATTAAGGGCGTTAGATGTTCATTATGGCCGTCCGCTAATGATGACAAATACCCAGAATCAAAACAAAGAACCTGATGAAATGCTTTCGGGTGAACGTAAACCACGTATTGATCTCTTTCGTACATGTGTGGCAGCTGTGCCACGTTTAATACCGGATACGATGACTCCACAAGAATTAGTGGATTTGCTATCACGCCTAACCGTTCACATGGATGAAGAATTACGTATGCTCACTCATCAGTCATTGCAAACATTGGTTATAGATTTTCCGGATTGGCGTCAGGATGTCGTGCACGGTTATACACAATTTCTGGTGCGCGATGTCACCGACACTTATCCGCAATTGTTGGAAAATTGTACACGTATGCTTTTCGTATTTCTCAACATTTGGCGTTGTGCCATCAATGTCACCGGTAATGGTAATTCCGGTAATAATACTTTGAAAACACCCACATCCAGTGCTATCGCGACTACAACGAATGCAGGAGCCACAAACACGCAAAATGTTTTACAAACAGGAACTGGTGTTGGTACAGGTATTGCAGGCAAAGATACCGCCACCAGTCAATTATCCAGTGCTAGCAATGTCAAGAGCATTACAACCAACTCGAGTGCCACTTCAAGTATAACATCAAGCGGTATGTCGAGTATAACACAGACCACTGTTATAAATATGGCCGATGCAGGAAAAAAGAATGAAATACCGTTGGCGACAACACTGCATTTTGTTGAAGGTTATGCATTAGTATTATTGTGTAATTATCGTCCATATTTACGAAAGTTGGCAGCCATGATTCTGAAAGAGGTGAAGAACTTAATGAAAGCTTTAGGAATACCAGAAACCGAACCACCATTGTTGGATGTCATCGATAAATGTTGTCCACAGGTAAGATTTTTACGAGTTTAATAGAAACTCGTAAAAAAATCAGATTTGTGCAATTTTAATCTTCTTAACAATTATACGCGAAAATGTTGCATGATTTACAAAATGATTTTAAAAATTTGAAAATTATTTTAAAAATATTGCTAGAATCCTTAAAGTTTTCCACGTTTCAATTTGTTAATGAAATATTATAATGTGAATCGTTAAAGTATTTAATATCTGAGTGATGTATCAAGTTATTCCAATGACTATATACTTTATTACCGATTTCTTCATTGTATATGGTAAAGGGAAAAGATGCACAAAATCACTATCTGTAGAATCAATCCCATATAGTAAAAATATACATCATATGAAAGTGTTTCTTATATTAAAAAAAAAAACAAAAAACCATAATGAGTTATAAAATTTGTTACATTTTTGGTTAAAACTTTTTTTCATTTTTGAAATTTTATTCTAATTTGTCGATTTATAATTTAAAATTTAACGAAAGTTCTTCGCTTTAATTTAGAGATTTTCTCAGAAGTCGATCTATATTTCTTAACATACTGAACCGGTTTTGCTGGTTTCAAATAGAAAACTTCTCAGGACTATAACAAATACTCAGGCCAAATTTAGTTCTTACACTTATTACGGATGTGAGCGTGCCAACAGTCAGGTAGACAGACGGATAATGCTAAATCGACTCAGATTTTCCTTCTAAGCGTTACTCGCGTAATGACAAAGTTAATATACCCTCTTCATCGCTGTGGTGATGATGAAAAACTGTTAGTTTAGTGGTTTTGTTTTTATTAACATATTTGAATGTTAAGAATTTATCAATCTCACTCCTTACTCTACCGCTTCATACAGGTTACATAATTTTGGATAAAGAATTTTCTGACATCACCATCTATTTCCAAATCCACAATTTGATCTAAATGAATTATATCATAAGAGCTTCATTTATCAAGAGTTTAGTTCAAGACTCATTCCATTTAGAAAGGTATTCGAATCAATATTGCTGTCATAACTCAAAATTAATTAATTAATTTAACAAATTATTATTGTTGGAAATAAAGTGTTACTTCAGGTCCGCATAGCTTGTTTAGTATTTCGTATTATAGTATTTTGATAATATAAAGAAAGAAAGAATTCCAAGAATCAAATAAAGTTTAAAAATTTAAAATCGAGTTATGACTATCTTGCAGCAAACGAGCGATAAGAGTATTTGAAGTGCTGTTGTGAATAAAATGATCCTTTTATTTGAATTTTGTTTTGCCTTTACCTTTCTTGGATGTACCACAAGAAGTGGTAAAGCCAAGAAGAAATCATGTGTCATGTTCGTCTCTCGGTTGGAAACATTTCAATGTCTTAAATAATTGTCCGAAAATAATGAAATTTTATTGTTCGTTATCATCCGAAGCAGAATGCTATATCGATCGCATTATCAAAAAGTTTTAGACCGATATCTGAGACAACATCGAAATTCCGATCGAATTTTTTAATAAAAAGCAACTTCATCATGTGACAAAAAACGTATGACAGAAACATGCAAAATAAAGGAGTTATTTATGATCATATTAATGATCATTTTCTGAAATAAACACCATTATTTGTCCTATAAAATAACCCTACTTATCGGAATATGGATTTATTTTGAAATCTTCACAATTTATTTCACAAATTGTCTTCAGTAAATGTAATTTGTTTGATGAAAGCTTCGATAAAAGGGGTCTTCCCGAAATAAGATTTTCAATTTTTATATTATTGATTTATTGACTTGAACTTGAAAATTATATTTCTCTCATAACTAATTCAATGAATATTCTTTTCTTTTCTTTTATAATTGTTTAAAGTTTATGCAAACAATTATTTGTTTTACATTAAAAAATGTGTTGGACTTGAATATAAAGTTTGAAAACCATTGGTCCACTTTTGGTTGCAGATGAAAAATAGTGCATGAAACCACTTTAGCTTTCATATGAACAGAGAAAAAGGAATATAGCATTTTGATTTTTCATTTTGATTTAGATGAGCGAAGAAAAAGGGTTTAACTTAGTCAATGAAGTAAAGATTTGTCTTGAAATCTCATTTCAACAGTATTATCATGGGACCGTTGATTGGATATATGTTTTGAGAAGAAAAAAACTATATTAAAAAAGAGGCCAATTCATCCTTACCGCACAAGTTTTTTTGTTTTTGTGAATCTTTTTCCTTTTTCGCTTTTCAAAATTCTACTTTCAATTTGCAGAACCAAATATTCTTCAATTATCGGTGTATAATTTGTTTTGCTTGGATTTTATCAAGAAGTCAGAGGTGTCTTGTGAATGCATCCTGTTTTAATTCACATAGTTCAGGCATCTGATTATTGGTGTTGGTGTAACAGTTCGGTTGTACCCAATAGGAAAAACAAATTTCGTTTTATACAACTTTCGCTGAATTGACATTCTTTATAAAAGTATGACTCGAGACGTTCCGGAACGTAGATTCAATAGTCGTAGGAACGAATCTGATTATTTGCTTTATTTGTTTCAAATTATAGAGTTCGACCAAGAAATTTTTTTATTCGAAAGGGGTAATAAATATTAGAAAACGAACCCATAAGAACTTTCGAGTGCTTTATTTGTTTGAAAATGTATTTCTGCCTTGAAAAAGATAAAAATGATTTAATATTATTTACATCTCTACAATATCCCATTATACATTATATCTTTTACGATCTTATTTTAGTTACTTTAGCCTAAAGCGATTATAAGCTTTTAGTAATACTTTTTGCAAACTCGTTATTTTAAGAAAAATAATTATTTATTTACAAAAAGTCTACATTTTTTTCTTATCAAATATTGAATCCACAATTTTTTCGATAAAATTATTGTGTATTTTCACAATTGTGTGTGTGTCTGTGTGTTTTATTTATTTAACAGGTTTTGGAGAAGTGTTTACCGCATTTACCTCAAACGGAAAAGACGGCAATCTTAAATGCTACACAAATCGATTTACAATGGATAGCAGAACGTTCAAGTGGTGTGTGGTTAGGTGGTCTAACAGATGGTAAGTGTTAAATGTAAACAGACATTATTTACTTTTAAACATTTATTTCTTATCACGTAGACAATTCAAAATCTTCTACTTCCACCCTAAATCTATCACAAACAAGTACAACACCTCAACAACAGTTTGATCCATGGTCAGCATGTTTGTTTGGTTTCCTTGAGAGAGACCGGATTTTACAAAAATGTCCTTCAGCTGTTGCTCAAGCATGGCCAATTTGTTATGCTAGAGTAACAACCCTATACAGTGTCATAGATCCTACGTAAGTATTTACACTTGAAACTTTTCTTTTTAATTGTAAAGTAATTGGAATGTAAAATGTTTTATCATTTAACTTACAGACCCGTAAGTGACAATAGAGCATCGTTATTACGTTCATCGGCTCCAACAAAAAAGGTGCCAACAGAAAGTCAAAAGGATTTCTATTTACGTTTATGGCGTAATCAAGTTGTCATGGCTATGCGTTTGGTACCCCAAATACCCAGTGTTGCAATACGTTGTGCTTCGCCAGATTTAAGTTTGAGGTAAGTTAATATTTTTTGTTTATATATTCGTTTGTTATGCATTTATTTTGTTCTCTTTTGTGTTTTATTTTCAATGTTTCGTTTATTATTATTTGCTTTATTCTCATACTTAACTGATTCATTGATTTTACTACATTTGATGATGATTGGTTTGTATACACAAAATTTCTAGTTAGGAAAAATATAGTAAATAAAAGAGATGAACCTTTGATGGGTATGAGAATGTAGCAGCCATAATTATTATTTCTCTAACAAACATACAACATAATCCCATAACAAATGTTCAACTATTTTAAATGGTTTTGTTTTGTTTTGTTTTTTTTTTTTTTTTTTTTTTTTTTGAATATAATTTATTTTATATATCATTTTTTGTTATTCATGTTTGTTTATTATTTATTTAAGTTTATAATTGTAGTCTTTGTTTTAAATTCAATTCATTTATTTCATTAAGTATTTTCTACATAATGTGAAATCATATTTCTATCATTGTACGTAATCGTATCATAATTTATTAATAGAAACAATTTTATGTAGATTATTTTGTAAATTCAAAGGGAAGTGTGAATTTTTATTTAAAATATTTATTATTTGAAAAGCTAAATATTGAGTTTTACAAACATAAAATATTAAAATTTTATTTAAAGCTCGTAAATCAATAAATATTTACAAATCAATTGTTTCAATTTATATTTCAAGTTATGCAAAAAATGGAGATTAAGGTTTTGGGATTAAAGGAAAAAATAAATCCTTTTGTGTTTAAGTTTGTAAGACATAAATTTTAATTGTTTACAATTAAAAGAAACATATTTGATCTAAAATCTAATGGGATCAATTAATATTTAATAGTAAATATATGTGCAGTAATATGTATGTAATGCATATAATATAATATTTTTCTTTGTCTCTTATACCTCACACTTTCATAGGTGGTTGGGGTATTATGCGGATATTTGTAGCATAATGTTTTACCCTCTTTTAAGTATCAATTAAATCAATTTCGAAGTCGTTTTAAATCTGCCCGTCTGTCTGTTTGGCTGACCATGAAAAAGTTGTGAATATCTTAAGAGATATTTTGTTGTAATTCGGTTCATATTCTTATTTGGGGCTAAGGACGAAGGCTATTGAAAGTTGTAATGTTCGGTCCTGTAGTATGGTTTAGTATATCCGATAACAATGTTCTCTCGGAATGTGATTTTGAAATCATAAAACTCCATAATATGAGAATATTTCAAAAATATTTCAATCCCAAATGACAGTGGCTTCCATAAGAGAACCACTTTCGAAAATCACTTTAGAGTGCATAAATCTTAAACGTTTTTTGTGTAATATTTCGTATGATTAAGATTTAAACAATTAGAAAACACCGCACAGTGTTTCAATTGAAAAATTAAATGAAATTAAATCTGTAACTTCTGAAAGGCAAATCTGATTTCAATGAAGAATAAAAGTTTTGAGTTCCGAATTTGTGGTGGGATGATGTAGGTAGACAAGTTATAAATCAGTATATCGGAAATTGTTTTTGTTCTCTTAAAAATGTATAATATTGTTTTTGACCAGGTAGGATCTTCTCGTCCTCATGTAGATGGTGAGTTGAGGATATCTGAATACAGACTGTTACGGTTCTTATAACTCCGTTCTGACAATTTTATTTATTAGCGGAGAAGTCCACACTGGAGATGCATAATTTATAAACGATTGCATAATAGTTTTGTGTATAGCTAATAGGGTTTCTTTATCCATACCCCATTTGATTTTAGAACCTCATTTATACTTCGTAATTTCTGCGCGATCGCAGTCATATAAGCTGAAGAGATAAACTTGTTGTCAAACACAATGTCTATTATTCCGGCTGTTTAACTGTTTGAATTTGGAGACCGAATAAGTCGTCTTAATTATACAGTCATCCCCTTATCATGTTATCATGTCAACTCCAGGTAGAGGTTCCTGATTGGTTTATGTTTCGTTGTTTTCTTTCAGGAAAAAGGTTTGGATTAATACAGATGTTCCAGAGTTGGTAATTTTTGATAGAACGGAAATCTGGTTGTTACGGAAAGTGACAACCAATTGTGAATTTCGTTGGTATAATCATTTACCAAAATTTCTTAGCTCATTTACATTATTGCTCTTAAACAATAATTATCATCTTAGTCGAGAGAAATGGTGTCCAAAACAGTGCTGGGTAGATAGAAGTTACACGGAGTTAAATAAACAATTGTTTTTACGACATTTCTCAAGAATGATTTATTATTAAATATGTATTATTCCTCGATAATTAATGAAACTGTCCGTTTTATTCCTAAACATTATTCCATCTGATTTCTTAGATCATTTAATATATATTTAACAAAAACTTGCATTTCTTTCAGTAATATAAAAAGGAATCTGTATATTATTTGCGTTAAAAATTATTTAAATAAATGTGAATCTTATTAATTAAATACTTGTTTTTTAAAATGTTTATCGTAATCCAGATTTATTGCTTTGGCAGAAGATATCGATAACATTAATGAAAACACAATTTTTTTATACAAGAAAAGTATTTGATGTTTTAAAAAAATATCGTTAAACTGATTTATTAAGCAAAAATATTCAAACTGTCTATTAGACAATTGGATAACTGCATTCAGAAGCAATGCCACAGAAGTTTTTACCTCTGGGCAAACGGAAGTAACCCTCTTCACCCCAAACTTTGTTCCAGGAGTTCTTGACAATCCAATAATCCAAACCATTTTCGCTGCCATAACCAACCACTAAAACTGAGTGATTAACTTCGCCCTCATTACATTTTTCATCAGCGTATATACCGCTCTTGTACAACAACAAAGACTCCAAACCATTAACAGAACAGGCTAAGGGACCCAAAGTGGCAACAATTTTTTTCATAGTTTCCTCGTCTTTGGGATCAATTGTGGCAAAACCCTTAATTTCAGCAACTTTTAAATTATCTTTGTAAGAGCAAGTTTGTTTTTTGTCCACATAGGGATACTTTTCACCAGCAGCAATACCATTTTGGGTGGTAACAAATTCGAAACCATATTCTTGGAAACCACCATCACAACCAGCCAAACCATATTCTTCTTTACCACAATCGATCAAATTTTGTTCAGAGAGATTAATCAATTTGCCAGTCTTACGGAAGACATGACCTTCAATGGCTCCAGTAACAGCAAAAGACCAACAAGAACCACATTCACCTTGGAATTTAACTGGGGTAACACCACCCTTTTCACGCCAATCAAAAGCGTCAGGAATGGAAGCATCAGTTTTGATAGCAGCCTTTTGACGATGTTCTTTGGCCAAATTCCTGTTAAGAGAATGGAAATATTGAATAAATTGTAATGATAGGATTTGCTAAAAGGGTTATACTTACTCGCCCAAACTGGATTTGCGATTACCGGTGAAATGTTTAAGAAATTCCTCATTTGTGACATCAGCAAAAGCATTGGCAGCCAATTCATAAGTGGATTTGCCAGCAGCAAAGGCAGCATTGTTAACATCCACCAATTGTTTGTGAGCATTGAAAACACCTTCACGTAAAGCTTTTTCAGCAGCAGTTGCATAATTCTTACCAGCTTGTTGCTGTAAAAGAGTTTAAATTATTCTATCGACATTAATTAAAGGAAACTAATTTTTCACTCACAGCAAAATCAGCAAAATTCTTGGCATCATTTACAAATGGAACATTTTTCACTTGGGCTGCAATGGTGTTAATACCCTTTTGAAAGGTACTTGCCAAATTACCACCAAAATTACCAAAACCACCAAATTGGGCCAAAGCCAATCCACAAAATAGTGGTAAAATCCAAACAGCTGCTATAAGTTTCATCTTATCTAATGCGTATAAAAAAATTGATTATAAAATTCAATAACGTTACTAATTGAGGAGACACAAATCTAGTCCGTTAGCAAGCCGCTGAATAGCTGTTTAGACGACTAAACACCAACAACCAACCTTTCAAATGTAAACAGAAATAATGTTTTAGCTTCAATATCTGTCAGCATCTTTTATAGATTTTTTTTCTAATTTTTAATTCGTGTGTTAATTAGCTACCGATTAGTTAGTTAGTTACTTGATCATCTATCTGTTCGTATTTGGCATTGTAGAACTATTAAATACCCTAAGCGTAAGTATAATGTTTAATGAAAAAACCTTGGTGGTATTGATTTGAAAATCTATATTCTTATTGAAATCAGAGTTTTAAAATTAATTTTAAATAGAAATTAAAAGTTTAAATAAAAAATTTCTAAATTAGTTAATTTAATTTACATTATTAGTAGTTTACCCAATCGCTTTTGAAAAACTGTGCTATTTTGGAACATCTTTAATACGTTCTTTTCTATGAGAACCCAATGTCTTTTCAATAGACTTACAAGTAAATAGATATAAAGCTTAATCCTCTTCAGAGTGCTTTCTTATCGTAATAACTTTATTTTAAGTTGAGCAAAAGATGTGTCAACCCGTCATTCACTCATTACAATTTAATGAAGCTTTTTTGCAAAAATCGGTATTTTTAATAAATTTTGTGTTCAGATCATAAATTTATCTTCTATATATTCTCGAGCATGACGAACGTGCTACTTGGACCCAAAAGCTATAAAAAAGCTTTTTGGTCCACACGGAATGTGACGTTCAGGAAAGGATGACAACTTTGGTGACATCTTGTGGGGAAGTGATGATTAAGCATTATGCTGCAGTTCTTAAATGGAAGAATTATTTCATAATGCAAGTAGTTTGGTGGGGTCTGCACAGATTCTTAGCGCTGAATTTTTGAAATTTTAATTATTTTCCACTACACAACGTGTCCAAGTAGGAGCAATTGTTTATTCAGGTATTGAAGTCTCTTATCCCTACTCCCCTAAAGCATGTGTTTTGGACGGAAATAAGATGTCAGATATCAGGACCCAAAGGATTTCGGAATTTTTGTTCCATCGATTACGAATTTTATTTTCCTCATTTGTTCAGGTGGAAAAAAAGGTTGATGTTTTGTTGCTGTTAATGATTTCATGCTGACGGAATTATTTACCAATTCAGCTATGAAATAAAAATTATGGTCTGTCACGAATATTGTACGTATTCATTGCCTCTGCTTCCCACAGCGGACAATACTATTTTGGATCCATGCTGATGACCAGCTGTAGATAAATGTCAATTCAACTAGCGGTGGAAATTGTTTCAGTAGTCTTCGTAGCAGGTGAAAGGAGAAAAATCGGCCTGTGTTATCGTACATATCCATCACTTTCGTCTTTATTGACTTGAAGATTTTTTTCTCAGTATCTGTGATTTTCGTGAAATATTTAATTGAACATTACGATCAAGGTCAACATGTTCGTAAAATAAAATTAGTTACACAAGTATTTCCTCATTTCTAACACATCCGATCCGGTTGGCCGAAATTTATGCACATTTGTCCTAATTGTGGACACATTTGGTCGATGAAGGATCCCAAAATTCATTCTTATTATAATTATCCCTTTCACTCAAGGCTAAATGATCTAAACACGTTGTTCTGTTATTTAATTTCGCTTTTAAGGCGTGAAATTTTGATAAATCTCTTAAATATCCACTGTTTATTAGTTGGGTTCATGAGAATCCATTGTAAAATTGCACCCATAAACCGTACAATTTTTCTTATTTATAAATTACACTTATTTGAATAAGAATGAGAGGGAAGAACATATTTTTTATAAAGTTTCCTTCACCAGTGTAGAATTGTACATTTCAACATATTTTTGTTAATTACTTCGTCTGTTCTTTTAAAAAAAATTTAATTGGAAAACTTCTTAAAGCAAATTCTAATGCAGGATGTGAGGAAAATGAGAAATTTCTCCCTTTCTGTGCGCAATGAAAAATTAAAGTGAATGTTGGATTTAAACTCTTATTAAATAAAATGTCAGAATTTAAAGCAAATAGAGTAAAGTCATTAGGACGACGTATTGGAAATATAATGCAAATCCATTTAATTACCTAAAATGTTAAGGCATTGAGGAAGAGCTGTATTTTATAGCGCAACACAGAGTAATTAATGGACACAGAGAATTTGGTGATTGCTGATATGGGTGATATATATATTTTATGCACAAATATGGATGGATTAGGAAGTTTCACAATCTTTGCGGCTGGACTAATTACTGGGATTAAATATCTTTTCTTCTTTCCTCTACACAAAAGGATCTTCAGAGTCACGTGAGCCATATTATATTCCTTCTAAACTTGCCAAATAAACGATAAAAAAGTAGAAGAATATTTAGGCAATAAGTTGAAAGTAATTTTCAAAGCATCAGTAAATGCGCGTGTATTTTCCTATTAATTGGCAATACTGGAGCATACATATTTCATTGGTGAAATCATGTAATTCCTTCTTGATAAATTGTATCATAAAATTTAGGCCAAATTAATTCGTTGTAGAAACGTGTATAATTTTCTTCCCACCAGGGATGTGAAATTAATCAGAGATTTAAATATTTCGATACATACAGATTCTGTAACTGGTTAAGAGATACAAATTATTCGATTGACAAGAATTTTTTATACGATTTTGTAAAAAGAACCTGTCGTTGATCTAATCGTAATAAAATTAGTCAATAAATATTTGCAATTAATTGATTGATTAATGGGCGAATTCCAATGGAGACTAAAAAATAAATAAAATAGTTTAAATCAATAATTCAAGTTGCGATGACTTTCCTTTTTATCTATTTCAGTCTATAAAAAGGTCTTAGATCGATTTAACAGATATCGGCCTTTTCCCTCATTTAAAAGTATTTTGATATATAAATTTCTGGTTTGTAATTTAGGGTCAAATGTCTCACGAACCTATGATAACCTTAAAGTCTTTTAGCCAATATTGATTCATTATAGGGATGCAAAGTGGAGTACTTCAGACATTAATTTTTTAACCATGAGTCTAATTTTTGTTCCTTATTCAATTATCTACCATTTAATAGTCCCTATCAGATTCTTACATTTTTTACTTATCACTTTCCTTCAGTAAGTTTTTTTATATATAAAAACTATAAATCCGATTTAAAAATATTTATTTCCAAAAAAATCTATTCTGCCCTATTCTCAAGTAGTATGTATTTGTAAGTCTACCCGATTAAAAAGATTGGCCACGGGATCGAGTGAGAAATCATGTATCTAAGTTATTTAAAAGAGGTCTTTACTCAAAATAGAATTTGAATCTGGTTTGAATTAATTTTCCTTTGTGAAAATCGGTTTTATGTAAGTGAAGCTATAATTTCACTATTATAACTGTTCCATCACTATATTTTCTGATAAACTTTACACATCTATTTTTTATCATAAGGAGATCTGTTTTATTATTATTTGCTCATATATTTTCAAAACATTAATCATTATTTTTTATATTCTTGAAACCAATAACCGGTTAACCGGTTAATCAATTAATTCCTTTAAATCTCGTAATAAATCTTAAAGCTCATCAAATTTGATTACAAGTTCAAAAAATACAAACAAACAAACAAACAAAAAAACAAACGAACATGAATAAATAATAAATTACACAAAATTACACAAACAATTACACATTTGTGTAGATATATATGTGTGTGTATGTATCATATAGAGAATCATCCAAACGTATGTAAATTTAATAGACCTGTTTGTTGTTCTTTTCTAATTTTAATAAATTAGACTGAATAGAAAAGAAAGAAGAGAGAGGGAGATGCACAGTGTCTTAAACTTGTTTTATTATTTTGTTTACAGTTAAATAATAAAATTTATATACAAATTTGGAATAAAAAAAACAAAAAATAAAATAATAATATTAAATAATTTATACTTTTTATAGCGATATATTTTTTATTACACCAACAAAGGATGCATAAATCCAGTAATAGAATAAATTAGGAGTTGACTGAGGTAGAACATACGTATATCTTAGATATTTTCTATTATAATGAATGAAGAAAACTTAAAAAAACCTTTTTAAGGTCTTCGTGAGTATGATGATAAGTTCTTCGCAATTGTGGTTCTTTAACGGACGTTTGCTATTTCGGTGAATCTCAATAGTTTAACAATTTTGTTTTTATACTAAAAAATATCCAGGTGTTACCTCTTTGTCCAAAACAGCTGACATTTGTTTGTCTTGAATATTTAGTTCAAATTAACCAGTTTGGTTCAGTTCTATTTAATAAATAAAAATATATAAAAATTATAATTCGATAAACATGTTTTAAATGCAAATTATCGGGGGTTTTAAATTTATCGAGGAGAAATTTAAATATTGAATTAATTTATTTTTAACAAAAGTTGCTGTTTTTGTACGCTACTTAAAAAGAGATCATATTCAAAATGTATTTAAATAATATGCAACATAAATGTTAAAACTGTCAATATTTATATGCACTGTTGCATATTTCTATAAACGCACTTAATTTTTTTTAAGAATTAAAATAACTTCAGCAAACAAATATTTATTGGAAAAACGTTATTATTAAATTAACTAAGACTTCCATTTTATATATAAAAATGAATCTGTGTTTGTTTGGAACTTATAGACAGCTAAATCACCGATATAAAGCAAATATTGATTATCGAATATCTAAAGAACTATAAAAGCGAGAATTTTCAATTTAGGTTTAAACAATTTTTTCAAGGACGATAGGATCAAAGGAAAAGGTAACCCCCATACAAGGCAAATATTGATAACTATAACAACGACATTTCGAATTTGGTCCCAACAACTTTATAAAGGAACTGTTTTACTAGACAAAATGAAGGATGGATAGGATCAGAGGGAGAAGTAGTACTCCATACAAAGAAATTGTTGATAATCGAATATATTAAGAACCGCTACAGCAAGAATTTTCAAATTTGGTTCCAATAAAATCTTCAGATAACTGCTATACTGGACAGAATAAAGGGCGAATAGGATCATGGAGAGAGGTGTGCCCCATTAACAGAAAATGTTAGATATAGAGTATATAAAGAACTATAACTATTGACCCCTATCACTGTCGCAAGAATTTGTTTTACTGATCAAAATATAGGACGGATAGGATCAGGGGCAAATGTACTTCCATACAAAGAAAATATTAATTATCGAATATCAAAAGAACTTTAAAAGCGGGAGTATTGAAATCGATTCTAATTACTTTCCCAAGGATTTTTTTCCGGCCAAAATGTAGGACAGATGGGAACATGGGGAGAGGTATTATCCACTTTATAAGGGCGGCAAAGCGCATCGGGTCTTATCTTCTTTACACTATTGTTAAGTGCTATAACCACCCTTGTTGTGGATTACCTCAAAAATACAGTGTGGCATGGATTAAGCTAATTTTTAAAAAACGATCTCAATCAATTTCCTCCCAAACTTGCTTTATTATTAGCTTTAGCTCTGTGAAAATCATTATGCTTTTGTTTTCGGCATTATTATTTAAATTCGCACTGCAAGAGGGCCAATACCACTGCTTTAAAACATAAATCGCATCATTATCTTATCTGGAATATGCAAACTTTGACCATTTTGCATCCATAAAAGAGAGAAGAGTATCTTCCAGCCGAAATAACGTTTTGGCATCGTCTGACCATCTCATGGATTTTTGTGCGAATTTGTTTATTCCATTTTATACTTTAATTTTTTCGTTTTGAATTCACAGGAAGATTAAATTTATTCTTCAATTTTTTAGAATTCAATTTGTTCCGGGTTAATTCTTCTTTTTTTAAATTCATCTGTCTTTTTTTTTTGTTTCATTTGTATTTCCCTTGATAGGTTTCGGAACGTTTTATTTTACGACCAATTTTTCTATTGGAATATCTTGCCCATAAAAAGTGTTATTTTGTGGGTTTATAGGAACATGCATCATTGTATATATTGTATTTCAGTTCCGTAGTTCTGTAGACATTTGGTTAATTGAATATGGTGAAGGATAATAAAAAAACATCACCCCATATCCTGGGGAAATAGAAAGAAAGAAAGAAAGAAAGAAAGAAAGAAAGAAAAATTAACAAATTTCGACACCGCCACCATACGTAACACTTAGAGGACATTGTTCTAGGCAACAATAGCTATCAAACAGCATTATCATAGAGCTTTGCTATAGCATCCACACCAATACCAATCTGCAATTAAAATCCTAAAACGATTAGAAAACTGAACACTCCCACTACGTGAAATGTCTCTGAAAATGTCACAAATCGAATTATTAAAGAAGAAGAAAAAGATAATCATTATTCATATGTAAAATTTCCTTTGACTCATATAAGTTTTTGGCAAACTTTTTAGAAGTCAACATTTCTGAAATGAAGAACTTCAATATTCACTACTCGCTGACAAGCTGTGGCGCCCAAGTAAACTCTCGAATCACAGCACCCATAATTATATTAAATTTTATTAAGACGTCTCTAATGGTTAACAAGTTACAAAATTATTTCCAGAAAAAAAATGGATTTGAATCACTGCGGATTGATTTTCATTTTTAGAAAGTCACCATTTCGTGAAAGAATGTCACCAATCTAAAATGGCTTTAAAACAATTTTCCAACTTTCATAACCTCTAAAGATGGACCCACTTCATTTATAGAGTTCTTTACCGTTGGCTGTTTCAAAAGTTTAAGGAAAAGTTTCCTTAATATTATTTTATTTGCAGCATTTTAAGCTTCTCATAGTTGTTACACTGTGCGATTATTGTAGCGGTGAAAATCATTATTTGAAAGTAAACCGGTTTTATATTTTGATTTTATTTATTATTTAATATTTAGTAATAATTATTTTTATAATTTAATGATCTTTATTTTGTTTAAATATGTTCTCAGTTAATAATTTAGCAATTAGGCTTAAATTTGAGATCAGTTATCTTTTCATATATGAAACAATGTCATTATGTCACCAAAATGACACAATGAAAATGCAACCAGGAAATGTTTATTAAAATTTAATTGAGCTTTTAATAGGGATTATTGATAATTAAATATTGTCGGTAAAGGCTTTCTTTCGGAAAACCGACCAGTTTCGAATTATTCCTATTTACGAATTATTCGACATGTCGGTTTTTTCAGTCGCTTAACCGGTTTCTAATGGAAGTCACTTTTAAACTTTTTACTATTTTATTTAACTTCATTTTTATATATTCCGCCATGACTGAGTATATTCATATTCTGAATCGAATTTGCTATGTCCATCTGTTTTAGACAAAATCTCTTCAATAAATATAATTAAATAAGATTCTATAAGTTTTGTGTTTATTCAGCAAGATACATTTTTAAGGTAAAGAGATATAGATCGATAATTTAAACATTTTCAGAAATTAAGGAAAAAGTCTCTGTAAAGCAAATAATAATGGATTTAAATAAAACCATGGTATCTTGATATAATATTTTAAATACGATATCGGAAAACACTATCCCACTCATTTAGGGCATTATACAGTGTAGGGATAATATGATGAAATTTTTTACAAATGGTTATTTTGATATGGAACCAATATTTTTAATTCATTTCATATAAAAGTCATAAGACGATATTTGCTTTTATTGGTAAAACTTAAAATTTCTATTAAATAATAAATTTTTTCTATACATTTATAATTATCAAACAACCGGTTTTATAACATAAACCGGGTTTATAACATAAACCGGGTTTATAACATAAACCGGGTTTATAACATAAACCGGTTTTATAACATAAACCGGTTTTATAACATAAAACCCGTTTTATAACATAAAACCGGTTTTATAACATAAAACCCGTTTTATAACATAAAACCCGTTTTATAACATAAAATCGGTTTTATAACATAAAACCCGTTTTATAACATAAAATCGGTTTTATAACATAAAACCCGTTTTATAACATAAAACCGGTTTTATAACATAAAACCCGTTTTATAACATAAAACCGGTTTTATAACATAAAACCCGTTTTATAACATAAAACCGTATTCGGGACTGGTTTTTTTAAAAAGTCCATTTTTCGAATGACTCGAAAACCGGTTTTTTAAATACACTAGTTAAGGCCCATGGAAAACTCATGTACTCCAACATATTTTTTTATAAAAAAATTTGGATTTTTTGCGAACATAAATTACGGTGAAGTTCAGTAGTGATAATTATAATGTTTTATTGTTAAAACTAAATGAAATGTACGAAAACACCCTTTATTTTGACAATGATCATTAATTGTAGCAAAAATCCTCAAGGCAGGCTTGATGATATGAGACAGATTAAAATATTTATATTTAAAATATTTATTTTTCACTTGAGGATGAGGAGGTGTCGTTAAAATAAATTGTAAATTTAAACGTAACCACTAAACATTTTAAATCAAATTAATTTAATTTAATTTAATTTAATTTAATTTAATTTAATTTAATTTATGGAAGAATATTTTATATTTACCATTTGGATATTATGCAACTATAAGAACACAGAAAAAAACTTGAAGCAAAATCAACGTTGAACATAGTTGATTTGAGATTGAATTATTTTTTTATTTAGTTTAAATTAAACGTTTTTCTATTTGTAGTGAAATATTATTTTATAAATTAGAATATTTCGATAAGTTTTAAAAAATTACATTTAAATAGAAAATTTCAAGAAGAAAAATTACCAGAATATTCTCTAGAAACTGTATTTACTGTGGAACAATGTTAAATATCCTTTTTTATATATAAAGCAAAATCTTAACTGAAAAAAAGTTAAATTATTTGTATTTTAATTGATTTTACATTGATTTTTTTCTGTGTGTATATTCATATTCAGATGCGATTTTAGTCACAAATTTCTTTTTTCGTCGTCGGCTAAGATATCTAACTCGATTAAATTACACTCTCAAATATCTATATACACTGCTACATATTCCTATAAACGCACGTAACTTTTTTAAAGAATTAGAAAAAAATAATATAAATAATATTTATTTAGCCGACGTTTTTATTTTGGGCAATTTCCTCCAGGTGAAACAAGCTTAAAATTCTTATCCAACAAATAATATAAACTAAATGAGAATTATTCCCAAAAATGTTTGTTTAATGTTTGTCTGCAAAACTGAAAATAGAATGAAATATCATTGATCCAAATATATAAATTTATTAATGCTATTGCAGAGCTCTAAAGGAATAATATAAAATGTTGTTACAATTTAACAGAGATAAAATATTTATAAATTTTGAACGATTTCATATCAAATTTGATTTTTGTATCTCGAATTTTCCGAATTGAAATGTCAAAATCAGTCACATGTTCCTTGAACTTGTAAGAAAAATTATACTTTTAAGTTAAAAATCTTTTAATTGCAATAAAATTTGTATTAATAATGAAGTTTTCGGAAATTTTGGATCTAAATTAAATTCCAGAAATGAGATTATTTTGATTTTTTTCTATAGAGTCTACATTTATTGGAGGTCTGTAAAAGCTGTTTAAAAAAACATATTTTAAGATTCAGGCTTTGAGAATTTATAACATAAAAGTTAAAGTCAAAATATTTGGTCAAATGTGTCAAATTTAAGCGTTTCTGAACTTTAATAAAATTTATTTAAGATAGAAATGAATGTGGAAAGTTTTTCAGTCAATGACACGATGTTAAATCTGGGTTAATCTGGGCTCCTCAAGTTATAATGATATATCCTCTGCAATCATTATGTTAAATTCCATGTTAATTTATTCAGCCGATAAAAAGTTGCAGATTTATTTCCAAAAAAATTGATTTCGTCCCACTGTGTAATATTCCATTCATTTAAAATTTATTTTGTCAGTAAACTCCTAAACCAAAATTCTGGATGATCTCTGAGGGTATTTTGTAGTCGTTCTTGGCCAACCAACACTTTCTCACTATATTAATTTTAGAATATAATTTATATTCAAGCGAAAGATTCTCATAACATAAAGCGCGACATTAGTCTACTTGCAACCAAATGTTATAAGAGTTAAAAGATATGAAACATTTTAAAGCAAAAAAAAATATTATTAAAATTATTTTACTGATGTCGAAGTCTGTCAGTCGGTTCGAATTTATTTACATGTGCACTTTTCCGCGATTTTGTACCTCCCTTATTTTAATATTAAAGGGAAAATTGACGCTGGAGGCATATTCGGACTTAACAACCATCAAAGTCTTCCGATCTATACCATTAATCTTTGTAAGCTATTAGACCAGCATGTTAGGAATAAAATCTCGTCCGATAAAAAGAAATAAAAAGAGTTTTTGAATGGTTAATGAGAGAAAATTTCATTCAACACATTTATATCTTTAGTCGATGTTATATATATATTAGAGGTCTTTAAAATAAATAATTTTTTATTAAAATACAAATTTCATAATTTTTAGCTCCCATGAAATTTGCACTTTAGGGTTGCATTTTTTGTGCCCACTACTGTATGATTCGTCAATGGTCAGAAACAGTTACATTTTCCAATTTTATTAAGTTTTAAAACATTTCTATCAAGTTCAGTGTACCGTATATATTCAACCTCTCGTTTTTTGTTCCAATTTCTATAAAAAAAAAATACAAAAATTGCATCACTGCAATCGTAATATTAATTATATTTCACTGTTTCCTATGAGCAAAATTAATTGGAATCCGTTTTCAGATTGTTTTTCTATGACGTATTAACTCTGACTGGGTTTCCTTGAATATTACATAAATTCTGAGAGAAGTTGAACAACTTCTGTATCGATTTTCTTGGAATTTTCACAAACTGTATCCATAAATTTAGTCTTCATTATTTCAAACAAACATTACCGTTTAAGTCAGGGAGAATGGTAACCCTACTTATTGTTTCTCTACTCTGAGAGTGTTTATTTTTAAATTATTTGTCTGATTCTCTCTTTTTTTAAACAAAAGTCACAAATTGTTTATTTAAAAAAGTCGTGTTATAATTAAGAAGAATTTTGATATTTTAAATCAATTTAAAAAAATACATAATAATTTATCTCCATTGACAATTAATATTGTCAACATTTTAAATGTATAAATCATTCGAGGGGATTTTTTTCTTAAGAATTAATTCTTCTTTTTATTTGTTTATAAATATTATTAATAAAAAAGTTATTAGTTACAGAGACCCCAAAAAATATGTTTAAACAAAATCATTTCATATTTGAAGATTAACAAAATATAGATTTTTTTATTCCCTACACCACCGAAGGTGGTATCCCTACAATCCTAATGCATTTGTGCTGATGTTGGTAACATACAGATAAATGGTGTTACACTCACGTTTAAGTACCGTTCGACTCAGAATCACTTTCTTAGTCGATTTAACGAAGTCTGTTCGTCTGTCTGTTCGACTGGTTTTCCATGTAGAGGTTGTGAACAATCAAGTTTTAAAATATTGCAATAATATTTGTTCATATTTCTGTTTTGGTGTAAGCGCAAAGCCTATTGAAATTGGCCATCTTCGATCCAATATTTCAAGTACTGCCCTTACAAATGGTCTTCCTGGAAGAATTTTTTTTTAAGAAATTGGACACAAATTTGTTTTATATTATTATAAAACAATGTGCAAGGGTCGGTTCAATATTTTTTATAGGTCCCATGCAAACCCCTTTCCAAATATGACTTTTATTTTTAAGGCAAAAATCTCACATATACGTTGGTATAATTACATAATTGGACAAATTAAAATAAATGCAAACAAAAATTGATGTGCAAAATTATACGAGGGTCGGTTCATAACTTCTGGTAACCCCCATATAACCTCTCATGAATCTTAGTGTCACAACAATGTACTACACATTTAAGAATTAATCAGAAAATCAAATTATACGAGGGTCCTTCATTAATTTTTCGCAACCATCATCTTTAACCGATGATGTGGTTTAGGGTATTAGATAGTCGGCCATGACCGTCATAAAATGTTTTAGCAATCGAAAGGCAGCTCTACAAAACATGTCTATTAGGTAATGTCCCTTTCAAACTGGATTTATTTGGAAACTTCTTATTATTTGAGATTTTAAAAGTTCTGGGATATAAAAATTTGTGTGTGTTTCCACTTTCCCGCAAAATCATTAAATTTGTATTTAAAATATGTCCCATAAAGCATCAATTTCCAAACGTGTATGCCTTACAACTGTAACAGGCACTTCCGAATATATTTTTAAATTCCGAAAATGGATTTCAAATGTTATGTTGTCAAAGCTCTGGCATAAGTACGGAGTCTTTTGAATTTGGTAATGATTGTGAAAATATTGTGGGTTGCGCACTTAGAGAAGTCCTTCCAAATAATGTTAGGATCTCATACGTTCTTAAATGCGGACTATTACAATATATAAAATTTCAAGAAAATCGGTCGATAGAATTGTAAAACAATTTTAGGCAAAAATTTTGTATATAAGTGGAATTTTATGATGATCGGTCCATAGTTTCTTACAGCTCTTGAATAACCCCAAATGAAAAAATCTTCTTAATATCTCAGTTGGTTCTTAATATTTAAAATCTAAGGTACAGTGCAAGATATTTCGGTCCTGACAGTTATTATTTCCTTTACATGGTTTCAAATCTGTATGTAAACCGATTTGGAGAAATATAAGCTCCCACCTTGATGGAATGATAGTGGGAAACTTTCCTTAAAAAGTAATGCAAATTAAAAACTCCAAGATTACTTGTTTCTCTTTTAAGATTAAAATATTCGTGGTTCATAGCATACAAGATCAAGGTTTGCTCCGTAATTGGCCATAAGTTCCATATAAAGCGCCCTTAGAAAAAGTCGTTTTAAATTATCACAAAAACTTCTAATTAAAAAGGCACATTTGGAACACGACTCTGTCATAATAAACAGAAGATGATGAACTGAAATAAGAGTGAAAACTGAGCCGACAGCATTTCTAAAAATCGTATACAATTTGTGTCGAAAAAGTGCAATGGAAAAAAAATCAATGTTGCCTAGGTTTCGAACAGAGAATTTTTAAGATAATTTTGTATATGTTTTATTATAACTTCCGAGGAAATTTGGTTGTCTATTTAAAATTGAAAGTAAAAATGTTGCTTAGATTTAGAAAAGTAATGAATAAAATTTTTGGAAAATTTGAAATTGAACAAAAAATAAGTTATAAAAAATTAAGTTTAATTTTTATAAATATGATGATTTTCAATAATTAAATTTACTTTTAAATCAATTTTTTTATTAACTACTTCCCTTTGATTAAAATTAGTAATAGATTTATTATTTATTAAAGTTATTTTATGAAACTGTAATTTAAAATTTAAAAACTTAAAATTAATAAAAATAAAAAATATTCATTAATAATTAATAAATAATTAAATGTGTTTGTATGTCTTAATCTATATTTTTGTGTTAAAAAAAAGAAACAAGTAAGATGTTATAGTCGATTAAAACCGACTATTTTATACCCTACACCACAGTGTTGATTATAAATGGTAGTTACGAAAATTTAATGAACGACTCTCGTATCATGTATACTAAAAAGTAGTGCAGTAGTTGATATGAGTGATATGTGAAGTTTATGCGTTTTTAAACGGTGCGTTATATGGGAGCTAGAAGAAATTATGTGCAGACCCTCGTTAAATTTCGTACTTTGATTTCTGCTTATTTTTATCACAATTTGACTTACTTTTTAAATATTAATAATGTATGTGTGAGATTACTTTAAGACTTATTTGTGTCCAATTTCGTTAAAATCGTTTTATATTTTGGACTCTTATGACCTTTAAGCTCCATTTCAGGAGGAAAATTTTGACAAGGTGTAAAAAAGAACACATGGGACAAGGTGTAAAAATCATCAATTCATAAATTTAATAGGCATCGTCCTTGGGACAGAATAATAACAGGTACCGATTTTCATCAATTTGCCAGTCAACCCGTCAGACAGACGGACGGACGGACATCGTTCAATCAGAACGGTACAATTAAAAGTAGTGGTAGCGATATTTTTTCTTTGAGTTACAAACTTTAGCACAAACGCATTACATCTCATCCACATATGGTGGTGTAGGGTATAAAAATCAAACAAAAAAATCATTAATTATTTTTAATAAAAATTAAACAAAAAGTCTTCATAATTTAGCATTTTCCATTTAAATGTTTTTTGTTTTTTTCTCATGGAAAATAATGCAAAACATATTGAGATTTAATTTTGAAACTTTTTTTTGAACTTTTTATTGTGTTCATTTCAAAAAAAAAAAAAAACATTAAAAATTCATAAATTTTGGGTCATTTGTCGGGGAAATAACAAAATTTGTTATTTTTGTTTTTTGCACTTTTTGAAATAACAAAAACAAAAAACAATTCAATATGAGATGTTTAAAAATCATTCAATTAATGTATCAATCAATTAATAAATTAATCAATCAAAATGCTTGTGTGTAAACTAAAATTGTATGATTTTGGTTAAAATATTTTTTGTTTTTTTTTTTGTGTTTTATTTCCTGTTTCCTGTTCCCCACCATTATTCCTTTTCATTAATTGTTTGTTCCAAATCATCATTCATTCAAATGAAAAAAAATCAAATTCAACTTGAATTGCTCACAAATTTATGTTCTTTTCTCTGTATAACTTCACACATATAATTTTTGTTTTAATTTAATTTTGTGAGATTTTTTTTATTAAAATTTTTTAATTTTTAATTTTTCAATAAAATTTAATTTCGTAATGCTCGTACAATTTTTAGTTTACAAGATCAATCGGATTCACGTTCACTGTCCGATTCGTTGGATAATATACCTTCAAATGTATTTGGACCCGAAGGGATTGTGACTCGTTTTACTTTGCCGTTATCGTATGGTCGCAAAGAGGCGCGACAAAAACGTTTGGGGTAAAATTAATTATGAAAGAGAAATTTCATTTTAAATGTTTAATTTATTTAAGTTTAAATTTTAAATTATTTTAATTTCAATTGATGCCCTGCTGTGTCCCCCTTTTTCCTCTCAGTTTACAAGAAAAAAATGTCTAAATGAAAATGAAAAATTGGAAATTTTATGAAAACAAAAACCCGAATTGTTCATGTTTAGTTAATAATTAAGTAGAATGCTTTAGTAGTCATGATCGCATTAACGTTATGATCCACAAAACATGATCAAAACGATCATGATCCAGAGAAATGTCATTGGTTTAAGAATGTTTTTTTTTTTAATTTAGTTGTTTTACAGCCTGAACTAGAGTTTAAGTTAATTTATGCTTAATTTGTATTGTATGTATGTATGTGTATATTTTGCTATGTATTTAGATTTATGCTTTTATATTCATTATTCATAATTTAATTAAGATACTTTTGTGAATATTTATCTGATCATATCTAAGATCTCTCCGGAAGCTAACATGTAGAATCGTTTGGTAATAAGTCCTCCATAGGGATTGATTCTGAATTGACATTTAATTTAGAAATAATTTAGAAAAGTAGTCCATGTATACTCCAAAAAGATAGCATACACCTGTTCACTGGAAATTAAGTTTAGGACCTAAAAATTAGTACATAGTACATTTTTACAAATAACCGCAGCTTCCATAACATTAAAGCACTTAAATATTAAGTTTTAAATAAAAAGAAAATTCTGTTTCAAACTTTACGATGATCGTTCCGTAATCTATAATTTGTTTGTTGGTTTGTTTGTGACTTGCAACAAAATCTGTACAATAGTTAAGATGTCTAACTATTGTACCGACTTTGTTGAAATTTTCGCAAAATGAATCTCTGAATCTCTCGGTAGGATCAGACGTTTCCCCATACAAAGAGAATATTAATTCCAGATCATCTAAACAACTATTAAGCAAGAGTTTTAAAATTTGGTCCCAATCACATTGTCAAGTTACGGTTTTATTTGACAAAATGAAAGATGAATTTGGTTCAAGGGGAGATGTAACCCCCCATATAAAGCAAATATAAATTGTCGATTATCTGTAGAATTGCTACAGTAAAAAGCTAAAAATTTGATCCCAATCACTTTCTTAAAAATTGATGTAGTGAAAAAATATAGTGCAGATAGAACCGTACAATATTAACTCCATACAATATTAATAAGAGAAGAACTCTTACAGTAACCGAATAAAGAAGAACTATTACGACGAAAATCTTCCAATTTGGTTAAATAATAATTAACTTATAATTTTTACATCTTTAGTCGATTTAGCAAAAATTCTCCCACCAAGAATAATTCAACTCAACTTTGCTAAATTGTTTGTTGTTGTTCTAATCAGTTTCCTATTTGAAAACAATTATACCATTCCAAACAAAGATATAGATATCTGACATTATCTCAAAATTCCGAAGAAGGTATTTTCCAAAATTTCCACAAGTATTTGGATTTGGACAGAAAATCTCCATAACTCACAGATTTCAGTGTGTCATATAGAACGCATTTTGCTGAATTTTTCCAGATATACTTATTGTGATATAAAAATGAATCAAAAAAGTAGATTGCGCTGAGCTGTTATTTCTCATATAAAGCCTTTTAACGGAATTTGATTTTAAGTTTTTAAAACTTCCAAATATAGACGATTATATTGATTCTATTCTATCTGCTCAACTATTTTTTAACGGTCCATATTTGGCTAAATTCCCTTCCCTGTGTGGATTAGTTAGTAACGATAATACCAATTACTATGATATGCATACATAGAAATCGTGTGGTCTATTTTATTACCTTATATTTGTTCTTCCTTCCCTCTTTGACACACACAATTTTGCCTTTCTGAAAACGGGTTATCTTCCTATTCGTTTGCTTTTTCATAACCTGACATATTCCTATGGTAAGATATCCAGCACAGGCTAAAAGCTGCAGACTACCTTACTCCAAATATTATCTGTAATTAAAGCTTTTAGTATAATCACTTTTCTTTATATTTTAACATTAAGATTTGTCTTGCCGCCATATAAATAGCAAAAATCAGCCTGGAAAATCCTGTACTCCGTTCTCACACGTTAGCATGATTCGATTTAGTTTATCACAGAATATGTGGCAATCAGTTCCATCATACTCTTAGATCCATCTGTGTAAAAATTTATTTTCGTATATTAAATGATGCCTTCTAACCAATCACAGATTATGAATCGCATTATTTGTAGATATCAAAAGGTTCTCACTTCCAGTGAATTAGTGTCTTTGGGTCTCCAAAAATAAATATGAATATACCACTGTTGGGGTCGTTCACATAGTACCCATTAATGCTACTCCATTGAGTCTGTGATTTAATTAAGTTTTCTTTATTAATGAAATTTTTAGTCATTTTTATAAAAAAACTAAAATTAACAATATTCGTATCTCTATTAAAGCGTATTTTTACATTTTATGGAAAAATATATTTATTTCTCTCTCTTTGTCTCTCATTTCTGAAAATGTTTCATATAATAAAAATTCGCAAATAATTTTACTTGACCCCACAGACAGACAATTTTCTAGGAATAGTTGATTATGGTCTGTAGTTTTCTAACCTACAATATGCATCTATTCTACACATACATATCTACAGTTATATATATGAGTGTGAATGTGTGAGTGTATATAGACACAATTCATTGTAATACTTGGGGAAATTTGTTTAAAAACTTATTTAATGGTTCAATATTTACTTGTCTGTTATAAAATTTAATTTTCTTGGGGCAATAAAAATTTAAAAAAAGCGACAGTTGTTAATTTATGATCAACTAATATATTTAAAACATTTTTAAAGTGAGTGATTTAAATGATTTAAACTTAATAATACAGATCTTAAATTGTTGCTAAGTGTTTTTGTGGGAGGTTATATTTAAGTTATTTTAGTGTTAAATTTAATTTATAGATTCTAAAGAAATTTTAAATAGACATTTAATATAACTTGTAATTTTACTACCAAAACAAAAACATTTTTGATCTGTTCCGTTAAATCCAGGGTAAAAGAAAATCGGTGTAAAATCTTTATTTTTGGATTTTTTTCAAAACAAAAATTTTTTTCTTATCTTAATTTTTAAAATTCTGATCAATATTATAATCCAAAAAAAAAAAATATATAGAAAATTTTACAGTATCTTCCTGTAAACCTTGAGGGTAACATAGCCTACAATTTTTGATAGAACCAAGTGGAGAGGTACAAAGTTAATATGTATTATTAACTTTGTACCTCCACTGAAACTTAATTCCTCTGAGAAAAATATAGGACGGATCGAATTTTGAAATTTTGGTTTCAATAATTTTCTCAAGAAACCGTTTTACCGACAAAAATGTAGGACGGATAAGGTCAACAAAAGAGAAATCCCTCATAGAATTTATTGATTATCTTACATCTAGAAAACTATTCCAATGGGAGTATTAAAATCTAAATTTTGTCAATTCTGTATGAAACGGCATTTCGGAAAAATTTACAACGGCAGTTTCAGAGAAGAGAAGTAACTTCTATCCTCACCCACAAATGCGTGTAAAATTAATATACATATAAACTGCACATTCACACACATACTCATATATATTCTTACTCTATTAAAATAAGTTATAGTTTTGGCTATAACTTTTTTGCTACTGAACCGATTTAGTAAATTTTTTTGATTTTTAATTGACAATTCTTTCTTGAACTTAGAGGTTGCCTCAGATATCGGTCTATATCTTTTGAAAATCTTTGATGGCTTTAAATAGGAAACATTTCAGGACAATAACAATTACTCAGGATAAATTTCATTAAGCTTTGTCAATTATTGTGGATGTGAGCGTGCCAACAACAGACAAACGGACATAGCGAAATCGACTCAGATTTGTATGTTATGCAAGAATATGTATACATTACTAGCTAAGACCCGGTGCATTTTGTCGCCCTAAAATTTTTTTAATTAAAAAGGCGATAAATGCAATTTTATAAAAACAATTCCTTAAATCTTCCACCGGTCCAAGTTTTTGCCCAGAAATAGTTCCTTAAGAAATTTAATTATTAATTTTTGATTTAATCCGTCCTATATTATGTCCATTAAAACTATTCCTTAAGAACGTGGTTGAGACTAAATCTTTAAATTAAATTTGGGTTTGTATAGGTACCCTCATACATACATATTTGCTTAGTAATGAGATAAACTTTCTTCCTGGTGTTATTCGTCCTACATTTTGAGCAGTAAAACAGATCTCCGCCTTTCATTTTGTCCAGTTAAACAGTTACTTGAAAATTTTATTGGGACCAAATTTGTTAAATTCTCGGTGTAGTGGTTCCTTAGATTCTCCTGATCCTATCCGGCCTTTATTTTGTCTAGTAAAATTAGAAAATTCTCGCTTTCTTTACATATTCGAATACAATATTTGCCTTGTATGAGTGTTTCCTCTTCTCCTGATGAACAAATTATTGGAACCAAATTTGAAAATTCTCGCTGTTGTAGTTCTTTAGATATTCGATAATAAATATTTGTTTTGTATGGGGGATATCTCTCCCCCTGGTCCTATAAAAAATTTTTATGGCCTATCCTACCTTCGGGTGTATGTCGATGTAAATAGATCGATAGATGGGGTCTTTCTTAATTCCTTCTTACCGTTACATGCGGAATGACAAAATTGTGGCGAAGGAGGTTATAAAAAGAAAGCGTCTATTAGTGAGTTAATATCGACTATATAATATCAAAATTATGGAATGACCCTCACAGAATTTAGATATTTTATTTCACTCTTCACGTCAAGCGATTCAAAATATAAAAGTTTGTTTAAAAAAACGCATTGAATAGATCGAATCTTTAAAATGATTCAATCTTTATGGCTGATTAAATCATCCTCCATTTTATACTTTTTATACTTAAATTATGACTTCAATAATTCCTGCCAATTTAGTAGTTTCTAGAAAATCAAAATTTAAAAATTTATTTGCAGTTAAAGTAGAAGATTTTAGATGAACTAATTTTTTAATATATTTATATATATGATATGCATTATATATATTTACTTATTACATAAGGCTTTTTTATATATTTTAGTTTAGTTTTAAAAATATATTTTATTTTATTTTACCTTAAATGTTATTAAAGCAAATGAATGTTAATTTGTGATTTCTGTTTTGTTACTTTCAAAATTTAATTAAAATTTTTAATACAAAAGAATGAAATTTATTGTTGATTTTATTTTGCAATTAAAAATTTAATTGATTTTTATTTATTTTGAAAATTTAATTAAAAATTTTGAAAATCTTATTTTTTATAAAATTGGAACATTTGGAAAAAGAAGAAGAAGAAGAAGAGCTACATTTGTTTAAGCATTTTGTGAACTTTGTTTTTTTTTTTAATTTTCTTCTTAAATGTTAAATTGTTCTCTCTTTTTTGTTTTGTTGTTTTAGTTATTAATTAATTATAATTTTTAATTTAAATTAGATTCCTTTAATTAATTATTAGTTAAAGTATTTAAATTAAACAAATTGTTTTACTCATGTTTAAACATTGATTTTTTGTAGTTCATCACCGGATTCATTAAATGCTGATCGAAGTGATAAATCTGCTTTGGGTATGGCATCACCTCAGGCTTTGTATAAGTTGGTGGTTCCATTGTTACGTTGTGAGGTGGTTGATGTACGTGATGCGGCTGTAAATGCTTTGGGAATGATAAATCATGATGCCCTTAAGTAAGTTTAAGAAAAAAATTTATATAAATTTTATTCACACTCATTCAATCATTCAATCATTCATCCATGCATTCATTCAATTTCTACTGGGTGGCTTAAAAGTATTAAAATTTCATGTTATTGAATATGTGGGTTATATTATATTGAATGTGTGTTATTTCGGCTTTAGGGGTTTCATTCGGGAAAATATTTTTTCTACTATCGGGAGAGATTTTACAAATTTTTGTTTGCATTTCCTGGAAAATCGAATTGTGAATTGACTTTTATGTTTTTTTTAACTTTTAAAACAACCGACAATCACAGTTTATTTGGACGCATATCACATTATTCAAATAAACAGCGACATCTATATTTTTCAACATTACCATGGAATGTTTTTGTGCTTTACTTAAGTTTAAGTTTCTGAAATATATTCATCCGTTAAAAACTATTGAATTTGAACTCAAATTACATTCCGTAGTAATACACTCCAATATACACACTTTCCGAATTTGTGCCCAAAGGAAAATGTTCTGTGATGGTCGTAGTATCAGTTCGACTGTATCTGTCTGTTCCTTTTTGAAGAAGCTTACGTTGATTTCGATACAAAAAATAAGTAGTGATCTTGTCAGCTGGAAAAACTCGAAAAAACTGTTTCCCATATGATTTGAATCCGAAAGTCTTTTTATGACGATTGTGGATTAAGGCCATGACTTTGGAATATTTCAAGAATGAGACATTTTTGGTGTTGTATTGTTACTGGCGCTGAATTATTCCAGCCATATTTAATGCACGACCAACCACCAAATTAAAATCTAAATCGAATATCGATTATGGTATTTTTGGAATCGGAAAGGGGTTTTAAGATCATTTTCATTTGAAGAGAACAATAAATTTAAAATGAGATCAATATTAGACCAGCCACAAGACAAAAATCTTCAAAAATTATTGGAAAAACAATGGATTGAAAGTTTTAGGTGAAATGATTTTTAGTCCAGACTTTGATTTTATTGGTTCGATTTTAATGATTTTTTTGAAAAATTCTTTGTTTCAGAACAGGGTATTAATAATTAATTCGATTAATTCTTTACCTCAACCCCGTGTCATTTTTTTGTTGCAGAATCTATACGCTATCAAAATGATTGGAAAACGTAGTAACTTTTAATAGAGATTTTGCTATAATGAATTAATTTTTAATACGACGGAATTGACATTATTGACTATAATAATTTTTATCGGTTGCCCTTTTTGACTGGTCTAGTTCCTGCAATTCTTTAAAATGCGACTCGTATTGGGGACATTTTATTGTATAGTATTAGGACAGTATAATAGGACCATTTCATCAATTTCTCAAGCGAAATAATTTCAGCGGAAAGTTGTCAGGGCGAAACTTAAATCTACCACTGCCTTTTGTGAAGAATGATGCATTTTCCCTTGGACTTTACTGCAAGTAGCAGAGTTTTTATTGGCTCCTGCTCAGAATTTATTTCTCATTTTAAGTTCTTCTCATTTCATTTCTCAATTGGAATGATTTTTTCCAAATGATACAAATGGGAGGAATGAAATTCTCTTTAAATTTGGGCATTAACTTTTTTAAATTAGTTTAAAGTACTATAGGATTCCTGAAGGGAAAGTACACAACTCTACAAATTGGTCTTAGGTATAGTAGACTGCAACAAAGGGAAAGTAGATAAGCTGTTACTATAGCTTATCTACTTTGCCCTCCAAAGACGATTAATATTTCTTTAGGTGAAACAATGAACCTAAAGAATATGTTACTACTTTGGTATAAATGATAGTGTAGAGTATTAAAATACCTGTTATGCGGAGCTGTTGTCACATTTCACATTGCCATTGACATTTACATGTACGTAGTAAATCAACAATTGGAATTATTTTCTCTATTACTATTTAATATTATTTTAACTTTAGTTTAAGTTTTAGTTAAAACGGTTATATAAAACAAATTTTAGATTTTAAGTATTTTTACATTTGACTTTAAAATAAATTTTTGTGGGTGATTTTTGCATTTTAAATTAAAATTATATTTAGTTAATTATAAATTGTATAACAGAATTAGTATAATAGAATTTTAGGTTATAAAACAAATTTAAGGAAGTAATAAATGACATTAAAATTTAATCTTTTATCCGAGAAATTATTATGTTCAAAATAATTTTGTATTTGTAACATAATACATTGTATTAAATGTAATACAATTATACTAATATACGTACAGGGGTTCACAGCTTATTTTTGCCATTAAATCGTCTAAAATGAAAATGAGTATAACTCCTGAATATAACGAGATATCAAAAATATTTTAATACAGATTTGAAGATTTTGTATATGAAAATAACAAACAAAATTTTTGATCGATTACCGCTTTTAGCCTTTTTGGCATGGATTCAACCAACTTTCGAGACGTTTGGGGTGTGATTTTCGATCATTTCTACTTCAAAGCATTTTTTAGTTTTTTTTTTTTTTGAAAATCTGGTGATTGCGAACGTTTTGATTCAAAATCGCCCATAGATTTTCTATTGCATAAAGATCCGCTGGTTCTGCTGGTGGCGCCAATAGGTGACGGCAATTCCAAATGAGACAAGATTGAACAATATCCATTTTGGGTGCCGAAAGCTTTGGGTCGTCTGTTTAATAAAATATTTTAAAAGGAGCTGCCTTTGTTATGGACTCGATTCTCGTATACATAACGAGATATGATACTTTATATCGAACAGTAACTTAAACTGACCCTTTGTGGTTTATTCCGATTTAGCAGTCGGAATGAGGATTCCGTCAACTACGATGTGAAGTGCAGTGAAATACATTTTGATAATAATTTTGCACAGTGTATATCAATTTAATTTCGATTTGAACGAACACATTTGAAAATGATTTGACCAAAATCAATACTCCACTCAATTATGTATGAGATATGTCCCGCAATTAATATTGTGTATTATGCAATTGTCTAAATCGATCTCAGAATTATCTACATATGAATAAGAAATCGTGTAGGGTGTATAGGCTATGAACCAAAAACTTTTATATGTCTGAAATGTAATTAGGTTATTTAATATTCGACTATATTTAACCTTTTTTATTTTATATATTTTTTTTGCAGAGATTTAATGGAGGAATTGGTTGTTTACATACGTGAGGCGGTTGACAGGAAACAAGAGAACATGCGAAGACGCAGAAGACGTGATGCCTTACGTTTACAGTTAGTCCGGGTATTAGAGAAAATAGCAGAAAATGGTACATTTGGTGTCAGGTGAGTGTAAACATTTTAATGTTTCCAATTTAATTTTATAAAAATATTGAATAAATTAAAAAAGTGATTCAATTATAAATAGACACGTGTAGACGTGATTTGTCTGTAAAAGGATTAAATTCAATGCTTTTTAATGGACTTGTATATATAATTTTGTATCCATATAAAAAGATGTATTTACATATACATATACATATACATATACATATACATATACATATACATATACATATACATATACATATACATACGTATGGGTTATACATTTGTTTTATTTATTAACTTTAAGTGCTTAACAATTACTTATGGTTCCGAAGAAGAGTCTTGTAAATCATACAGAAATTTTGAGGTTATTTAAGTTGTGAATCATTTATATGATTATGATTGTAATATGATTTTAAAACAGTGAATACAGTGAAATTGGACCATTAAAAATTAATTTATTGTGAATGTTTGATGTTGAGTGGTTTCTATATATTAATGATCCATAAGACTTAACATTTCATTTTGTATTAAGGACTTAAAGCTTCAAATAAATACAATCGATTTGTTAGGTTGAACATACTTCTAAGTATTAACTAAAAACTTCGTCAGAAAGTTTATACTCTTGTTGTATAGAAATGTGGTAATTTAGATACAATTATGTACAAAAGTAAGGAGTGAGATCGAAAATTTCTTAACATACATAAATGTTAATAAAAACGAAACCGCTAAACTTACAGTTTCTTCAACATTCCACGTTATGTCTTTAGAGTTCAACATAATTTAAACTTTAAATTCGTCTGAGACATATTCAGCAATGTAATGATCCTGAATAACCTTACTATCTCACTAATTTAGGTTCTGGTCGCCAATATTCAAGATCATAAGTTGTTTTAAGCTTATCTTCTATTAATACTTTTAGCTGTTACAAACCGCTGAATTTAAACTCAATTGTCATAACTCCAAAGTTTTTTTTAATGTTCGAGATTGTCAAACTTTTTAATCTATTGAAATTTGATAAAATTGTTTTGCTTATTGTCTTCAATATATGTAACCAATTTGACTAATATTGATGTAACAGCTGCTTTATAAGACCTCTTTCTGGAATCGGAAGTTTTTATAACTAAATTTACATCAATCAATGGTTACAATAAAGTCTTCTTCCATTCACTATTATAAACGGGCCCTTGAGTGGTACAAGAACAATAATTTGGTATTTGTACCAGGAGAGGCAAATTTTCCAAACAGCCCGGTGCTAAGACCAATGGAGAGATATTAATCTCTTGTTAAAAGAGAATTGAAGAGCACAAAAAGGTGTCAAAATGTGTGACAGAAGGTTTTAATAATTATAGATACGAAACTGCACTGTCATTGAATTTTGAAAATTGCAACAGCGAGCTTTGTTGAGGATCTATGCTCCTTGTAGGGAAACATTTTTCTAATATTAACTTATTTTATCAAAATATAGACTTCGCATCAACTTATGTAATGGATTTCAAAAACATCTGACCACATTTCAATGTATTTCCCGGAGATGAGTTTGAGTCCATAAAAAATAAAATATTTTTTCTAATC
Organism: Cochliomyia hominivorax; assembly: GCA_004302925.2. Taxonomy (NCBI): domain Eukaryota; kingdom Metazoa; phylum Arthropoda; class Insecta; order Diptera; family Calliphoridae; genus Cochliomyia; species Cochliomyia hominivorax. The sequence goes on from PYHX02000413.1 coordinate 58,916,399, forward strand.
CAATATCTTCAATGTTTAACGAAACTTTTTGTATAATGTAAGTGATGAAGGAAGGGTATCTAGGATTTCGCAAAGTCGAATGTAGCACACAAACACTTATAAACATAAACACAGTAACACTTAATGAGTAATAAAATTAGTTATATTTTTTGCTATAACTTATTTCTACTGAACCGATTTTGATCATTTTTTAAAAGGTAATAATTTCCATACAACTTAATATTATAATTGAAAATTTTAAGAAAGTTTTTCGCTTGAATTTGCAGGTTGCCTCAGAAATTGGTCCTTATCTTTTAATCCAAGATCGCTTGGTTAAAATGGGTAACTTTTCAGGTCAATAAAAAATATTCAGGTCAAATTTCATTGAGCTCTGTCATTTATTGTGGATTTGAGCGTGCCAAAAGCAGAGAGATGGGACAAACAGATAAATAGACAGACTGACAGACGGACAGGCAAATAAACAGACAGATAGAGAGGCAGACATATGGGCATAGCTAGATCGAATCAGATTTTAATTTAATGCAAGAATATATATACATTATGGCATCTGATGTGATTTCTTCTTAGCGTTACACACAAAATGACAAAGTTAATATACCCTCTTCACCACTTGTAGTGGTGGAGGGTATAAAAAAGAATAATTAGCCGTTTTTTAAATAAAACTACAAAAAAACACGTTGTAATTTTCAAAGAAAATCAAAAAAAGTCATAAAAGTTTCCAGGAAATATAAATTATTTCTTTATGTTGAAATAATCATTAAATGAAATCATATAAAGTGAAAATTATATTCTTTAAATAAAAATTAAATTCATTAAATATTAATTTCATTTAAAAACTAGAAACCATAAACATTAATGCGAATCAGTTATATGAATCTGTGATATTAAGTATACGCCCTAACACACACATAATTTAAGCAGGATTATTTCTGTTACATATGGAATGAATTTTATTAAAATTATTTTATAAAAATATTTCACATTTTACAAAAATCTTTTTTTATCTAAATTTTTGAAAAAAAAAAGTTTTTTATCGTCGCCTTTTGGTTTCTAATGGGGCACACAAATAATTTTTAAAAATAATTACGGCCAATCAACCTTTATCGACCAAATTATTTTATTACATAATTGTGTGGCATAATTCGCAAGTCGAGAATATTTAAAATATTTTCCCATGAATCATCGCCGTATTTACTTTTAACTTTAAATCCTTCAAATAGAAAAATTTTCGAATGTTGTGGTTACAAAAATATATGCAAAAGTTAATGAGGGTGTAAAATTAAGGAGTGAGATTGAAAAATATGTTTACAGTTTTATTATTTTCTTTTCAGTTAAAATATTATTTCAATAAAAAAATATATATTTTTATAGTTTTAGTCACTACATATGAAACTTAAAACTTTTTTCGGAATCCCCTACATTCCTTCTACATGAACTAGGTTTTTTATTAACGGACAAGTTCTCCCGATACTGTTTAGTAACATTGGACATAGTTTGATAGCAGACCTTTAAATACTTCAACAATGTATTCATTCTTTTGAAATTAAACATAATTTTTTATGTTTTATTAAAAAAAGTTTTGTTAAGAATTTTTCGATCTCACTCCTTAATTTCGCAATATTCTATTTGATTGCAACTAATGATTTTTGAAGCGATTATGTCCTTCAAATAAATGATGACAATATAATTTAAAATAATAATCTTAAATGTGATGACTCTTTACACTGAACCAAATATCGTAGGTAATATTAATGAAAAATTTTCGTTGAACTTTAACGAAAAAAGGTGTTTAATAAACAGAGTTTTATTCTAATTTCTTCAAATTGAGGAATTTTCTTCAAATTTAGTGAACAAAATTTAGTAAAACAAGTTAAATTGAGTAAAATTTCGTTAAAAAATTAACGAAAATATGATCTATCAACAGATATTTAGTAAAAATGGAACTTGTTGTTCAATTCTACGTACTAAAATGATTAAAGTTAATTTGAAAAAAAAATTGTTTTATTTAACTATTTTTTTCGTCAAATAATTTTGTATATTTTGTATATTAAGACCGAATTATCGCTGTAGTAGAACTTAGGATATTCGATAGTCGTTTTTTGCTTTGTATGGAGGCCATTTTTCCCCTGATCCTATCCGTTTCTTTTGTCGAGTAAAACAGTTCTTTGTTGAGTAAAGCAGTTCTTTGAGAAAGTGATTGGGACCAAATTTGAATATTCTCGTTTTTACAGTTCTTTGGATTTAAATAGTACTCATTCCCCTGATCCTATCGGAATTTCTCATGAAATATTTTATACTTAATATTTTATTTATTCGTAAATGAATTAAACGTTATTTTTCCTCAATTAAATTAAAATTTCGTAAATTTTACTTAAATATGGTTTTAAAATTGAATAAAATTCATCTGTATAAAGAAAACTATTCATCAATGTTAAGAATTTATTTTTGTCAATCTGAATAATGTATTATTCAATTTGAATAATATTTATTTAAATTAACCCCATTTTTATTCACGAATTGAAATAGTCATATTAACAATTTTTCGTCAATCTGAAGAATTTAAAAAAAAAAAAATATTAACGAACATTTTTATTATGATGAAAAACATGTTTCGTTGGGTGATATTTAATCTACACGTCTTTAATTCTGCACCCTTTTTCGTTTTAATTACTACCTTTTTTGGTTCAGTGTATGTACACAAAATTAAACAATCGTTACTGTTTTCTAGTTGATTAAAATTAATTTTCGATCGATATCTTTTATAATTAGGCGGCTTAAACTCACACCTAAAAGTTATTGTTATGTTTTGCAATCGGACGTTCTAACACCAATCACAGTCGCAAGTCATCGTTATACACTTTGTGCTATTTATGTTTTTCTATTGGGTTAAAATCGGAATACGAGCTGGTCAGTCCAACGCAGATGTGCTCTGTTCATTAAACCATAATTTAGACTTCTTTCAAACGTGTGCTACATTATCTTGCTGGAATATGTCATATTCATCCATTTTTCATCATTAAAAGAGAGAAGAGCCTCTTCCAGCAATTCGACTATGCTGACCAAATCATAAACGCTGAAATAACGTTTTGTCATGCGAGTCAGGACCATCTAAATTATTTTTTCGTCAAAGAAAATTTTTTAGACGATAATTTTTATGCAGTGTTTTGGCTGCTCTTATTTTATGTTTTTATCTTCTCGTAAAATGTGATAGAATTCAATTTATTACGGGTTGCTTCTTGATATATATGATAAGTCCCTCTTTTTTTGAATTTGTATTTCGAACACCATAATTCTTCCTTCCTTCAGGAAGTAACGCAGTTACGTTTTATTTTACGACGCATTTTTTTATTTTCTTAATCGGACAAAAAAGTTCCCGTGGGCATATTGTCATTAATGACAATTGAAAAACAATTTTCACGTCTGCTTTTTTAGAAATATTCCACATAAAAGAGTACCAAGAAAATTGATCGCAAGCCATAATACTAAGGACTGTTTTATTGCTTTATGTTTTATACCCCCAAAACCACAATTGGTATATAGATTAAAATTCCCTCTTATCCATTCCGTCTGTGGCGAATCATTTGAAGGCTCAGTGCTCCGACTATTTGGTACGAAAAGTTAAAAAAAGTTAAAAAAGTTAAAAAAAGTCAGAGCATAGAAATTGAAGTCAAGTTTTCTAAAAAAAATATTATTGCTGCATAATGGAAAAAGAAGAAGACATTCATTTGTTATTATGTGCTTTATAAATACCGGAATTTACATCAGAGAAAGTTTACAAAAAGGCTGCTTCCATTCATAAGACTTTATATGCCCATGCGTGGTACATGAATAATTGTGTGATATTTGTACCAAGAATCCTGTACAAAAAAGATGGCCAGTGGAAAGGGAATTGAAGAGCAAAGTAATAGATAGCACTATAAAATCTTTAATGGAAGGATTTCCGAAACAGGTTTAAATTTTCATCTCTTTTAATAAAATAAATAAAAATATATAAACAAAATAAATATAAAAATAAAAAATTAAAAATTAAAACTGTAAGTTTAGTGGCTTCGTTAACATGTATGTATGTTGTAAATTTTTCGATCTCACTCCTAATTAAAATAACAAAAGTTTTTAATTAACTTTTTCTGAAGCTGAATTTTGTCCAGTAGTTATTTGAACAACTGGTATGTAATTATGTGGTACTTTTTGAATTTTCTAAAGGTACTATTTGTTTTTTTATAATAATTCACGAAATTGGTACCACTTTACATTTAGGTTTTGCAATCAACAACTTGCGGGAAAATTCTAGTAACTGATATAATTTTTTTAAAAACTTTTTCTAAAAATTTGTCGCGATTCTAAAAAAAATCTTTTAGATCTATTTTTGAACCATCTGTAGAACTAATTAAAAATTATTTTAATAATTATTAATTAAACTAAGTGGTGCTATTTAATTGACACTAACTGTAAATATATGTTTGTGCATTATGCGCGTATTAATTTGATGTTTATGTTACTTCTTGTTTATTATTTTCTGTTTTGATTTACTTTCTTTGTTGATAAATTTCAATTTATAACTTTGTTTATCTTTTCTTCTTTCCATTTGAATTTATTTAGCACTTGTGTTTTGGAACGTGATACAATGTCTTTGCATCCAACATTTGTGGAATATATAGATGGTGCCATGCAATATCTGGTTGCCGAAACGGACAAGGACAACATTAGTATACGTGAGGTCAAGGCACATTTTTGTAATTTTATACGCAAAATGATTAAGAACTTTTCACGTAAGTCCAAAATGAAAATGTTAATAAATTTCTATTTATGTTTATTGACTGACGGACTAACTGACAGACAGACAAGAAGTTATATAAAATTTCCATTGAATTGGAAAAACAAGTTAATTGAATTTATTTAGAACGAAATGTGCATTTAACTAATTTTTTTGGAGAATTTGAAACAAAAATATTACAAATGAAAACGTAGAAAGAAGTCGGATTATAACAAATTATTAGGGCGGTATAATCGTTAAGGTTTTTATTTCAATTTAAAAATAATATTATTTTAATAACCTTTAAGTACCACCCTCGTTAATGTTATCATAGAGATTTAATAATAATTTTTAATTTTTTTATTTGATTTATTTTCAGTGGAATCATGTGCCACATTATTGACTCGTGATTTAAAGAGAAATTTATTCAATTTATTTGCAACATGGTGTGGTAATTTTTCTAAGCCTCTGGGCATTACGTCTCAAATCGGTCAAAGTGCTGAAGAGGAAAAATTGCAATTTAGTGCTTTACAGGTAAAAAGTTTCTTTTCTTAGTTCATTCATTCACAAATATGCGATAATTTATTACAACTTATGTTGCACAGTGGTCACAAAATGCTTATTTTGAGAAATAATATAACATCCAATAATGAAAGTTTTGAAGTGTTTTTAATAGATTTGAAGCATTATAAACGCTTAGTGTGTCCAGGGTACTAGGAGTGGCCTTCAAAGCTTGTCAAACCCAGTCTATAATTTACAAATATTTAGATCCGAGAAACTTACCATTTAAGGAAACGTGGTGTATCCTATACTAACATTGTCGGAGTCGACTGATTGGCTGCCTGTTTATGTACAAGTTGTGAACACTCTACTGATCGCTAAATCTCGATGAATTTTGGTACTTATAATTTGTTTGTCCCAAGCATTAAGAATATTAGAACTGGCGATGATCTGTTTAATATTTCATGTACTTTACATACAAATGAACCCCCCCCCCCCTCCTGCGAAATGTTATTTTAAGCTTATAAAACAGATAGATATGAAGGATAAATGATAAGTTATAAAGATCATCCCGCGAGAGGGTGCCTGCTTCATGAGTACTTCCACAAAGCCCTATCAGTGCTCTTCTCTTTCATGATGATAATTTTTATAGAAGTCATTATAGACGAGCTCCATTCTTCTAGCACGAGTGTCCAATGCGCATTGTGCGGTTAGTACCGATCCAACACCCTGACCTTTCTCCAGGCAGATTTAAGAAGTATGATGACCAAATAATACGAGCAGTGCGACAAGCGACCTTGATGATCTATCTGGTCTGTGCAATACCATATAACACTGTGCCAATGCTACTTTTTTTGTAAGTCAAGGATAATCCTACTACTAGTCTAGCTTGTCTATACGCAATATCATTCTCTATTTCACTCAAAGATACCTGGCATTTGATTGTAAACACAGATGTAGATTAAACGTTTTCATAGCTCCTTACGGCTTGTCTACTAACTATAAAAATTCCCAGATATCTGACAGTATCTTCAAAAGATGGCCGTCCACTTTATGTTTGAAATCTTCGTCTGAAGGCTGCTTCTGGTCTCGAAACACAATAGTCAATCAGCCAGTCAGTCACACATGGTGAAAAGTCATTTAGATATGGAAACCTTCTCAAAGAAATTAAGGTGGAATTGCTTCTCCATCGCATGGCACCAGTGGCCCATGCAAAAGCTTAGGGTTGACCACGGAATTGCCTGTTTCTTGGATTCAAACCTCAGGTACGTCTGACGACCTTCCAGCAAGTATATATAGCCTGGTCTTATCTGGTCTTATCTTCCCTTATTTACATAGACTTTAACCGGGGTAACTTGCTATTAAGTATCACTCTAACATGTTTTAGTTTTCGAACTTAGTGGGCTTGGAATATTGCTCGGATTCTGTGAATCATACATCATTTTAAAATAAATGTCCATTAAAACATTTTAGTATTTTAAAAGGATTATTGTTGTAGTAGTACGTCCGAGGACATTGGGGGAAATATTTTCCCCGCTTCCAAAATTTTGTTAATTTCACTTTTTGTGGGAGAAAAAAATTAAACTCTGTAATTAATGGAAAAGTACTTCTATTATTTACCAACATATATTTGCTATAAACCAAAGAAAGAAGGAGCGTTTTGGATACACTGTGTGCATTAGTATTCATGAACTAACAATTTGATTTGTGTATTTTATATGACTTCTATATAATCTAGGCCATGTCTGCTCTATTATGTTGTGGCCATGTATTTTATACGCCCTATTTATCCGATGATGGCATCATCTATAAATGGCTTGATATGCTTTTAACCTCCAAAGATGAAAAGGTATGTGTGAGTGTGTTATTAAATTCCATAGAATTTATGTTTAAATTAATATTTTTTTTATTATTATTCTTTGTGGTAGATTTATCAATTGGCTCGTGATACGGTGGTTTTACTATTAGAATCAAATCCTGATATGGGTCAGCTATTGGAATGGGTTATAGATCGTTGTTATACCTCAACGCCACGAGAAGCAGATGCATGTTTTTTGGCTTTAGCTTCTATCTTTAGTGCAAAGTAAGTAAAATCTCTTATATACACTACCTCACTATAAGTGCTTTGGATCTTTTCTCTTATGTTTGGTCAGGTAGAAATGCGATTATGAATTTTATTTCTTGTTAATACCAAAATTACAGATTTAAACGAATTTATCTTCATATTTTTCTCCAGAATACATTTTGGTTTTTTTGCGGAAATTATATCGTAATAAAATTATATTTATTTTATTATTTTTATACAACAAAATCATTGTTCTTAGACTCATGTTTGAAAACAATTTGCACAATTATGTTTCTTTATTTCGTAAGTATGCAGATTAGGGTGGATCGGAAACATTTTAACTTGAATTTTTCTTTCCTTGAAAGATTGTTCAATATGCACTAGACTTTCTTAAAGTTATATCGGTTAAGATTTTATGAAGCATAAAGGAAATAACGATGACATGTTTTAGACAATATAATCCCATGAGGAGATAATAGAATTAGAAAAGCTGAAGGTTGAATTGTTCACCAATGAGATCCTCCACCATAAAGACGTGAGCAGCGGAATAACCCGATATTTATCGACTACAAGAAATATGTTAACTATGTAGTTCCTGTTGTGGTTAAACTCTATGCCAAGGAATTGTGCAAACTCAATTGGGTGAATCCTCCATACGCTTCAGTACTCAAAGAGATATGATTGGAATGTCTATTTGAAGGACACAGGATTTGGCGGCAAGTTCAATGTGAGGCCAGAACGCTTTAAGACTATTGCTTCATCCTAATCGAAGTTTTGCAAGAACTAATTTTGTAGTCAGCGGCAATACTGTTTGCAATAGATGGCCTCCAACTACGGTCACATGACACCTAGGAATTTATGGTAATACTGTGAATGTTGTTCTAATAATATTATGGATATTTCATAGGAGGAATTTCGTTTTGGTCCTTAACTGGAAGAATCCTCCATACCTTATGTAAATAGTGCGTTGAGGATATCTGAGCATAGCTGGGTAGGTAAATAGGTTTCCAAAAGTAACTTTCAATACCTTCGGATCTTCTTACCTGGATAAATTGCTCATATAGAAAGTGTTTTAAGAATATCCGAACGTATTTATAAGTATGCTTTCTTCGAATATTCTTTCTAACACACCTCGGGAGAGACTCAAATTGAGTTTTATTGAAGTTGGGATGATTCCTCCCTCCTATAAAAGGAACTGCTTACTAAGCATTTCGTTATGTTCCTTAACTGGGAGGATCTTGGTTTCCTAATGTAGATAGTGAATGAGGATATTTGAAAGTAGCTGAGGAGGAAAAAAGACTGCCAAAAGTAAATTCCAAGATTTTCGGATCTTCTTTCTACTGTAAGTAGGAATTTGGTAGAAAAAATGTATAGAAAAATGTAAAGTCATGCGAAATTCGACAATTCATTTATCAGTGTTCCTTGAAGATCCTATTTAAATGTTGCCTTGATTCCGGTTGATATGATGACCAATCATGACAGAGATAAGGCCTAACAGTTTACATGCTTGGACTAGGAGAGTAGAGATTACGGCCTCATGCATCTATTTCAGGGATTTTAGTAGTCTTTCACAATAATTGCTTTTGTAATTATGAATTTTCTAAATAGTGTTTATAATGTTTTGACATCGGGTGAAAATCCAATTATAGAAAATAGTCTAAATGTTTATACGGAAGAATCAAAATGAGGTATAAAAAAAGAAACGGTGACACTTTTCGTTTTGAAAAACTTTATATTTAGAAAAACTTATAGTTTAGACGGTTGAATGCTTTTTATTAATTTCACTATTTGATGATCAGGGCTTCACTTAACTTTCAATTATAATTTAGACAGTTGAATGTTTCATGGAAATTCCACAAGCGATGATTAAGGCTTTTTAAACAGAATTGATAAAAACTTTACAATTTGAGAAGTCACGAGATGTGATATAATCATATTTTTCGAGTAGCATAGTCAATAAATAATGTCGATTCTATTCCAAAATTGGATTAAAAATATAAGTTGTTTATGGGTTAATCTCACTGCTATCGAATACCTTTTATGTGATCTGAAATTATTTTTAGGATGATCTAAAACCTACTTAAAATATCAATATATTGCTACAACCATATAATTTCCATAGTCGCTGAAAGTATCAGTCGTACTCAAAAGGTGGATGTCCAAGTGGCGTTTAAACAATATTTTGACAGGTTTCATTAAAGATATGAAATATTCGACACTTGAGTTATGTCAAATTATTAATGTTAATTTCTATAAAAGTTATGATCTTTGTAATAATGGAGGATTTACTTCCTCTTTTAAATTTTCAATACGAACCACCCTAATGTTACCATGTATTTACGTACTTAAATTCTTAAAGAAAAACAAGTAGTTTTGTTGGTTATTACCACTTATCATGGATTTAACACTTATTCATATATCATATGATATGTTATGAAATATTTTATATGAAATCATAAAATATATCATCTTAATTCACTTTCTAGTGGAAATAACCATAACAGTTATAACATTAAAAAAGCGTTAAATTTTAAATTGTTTGCCATTCTGGTTCTTGTTTTTTCCAACTCAATTGAATAATAATTTTTATGTTTCTTACAACAGATTTACAAAATGTTTAATTATATATGTTTTACATATACATATACATTTTTATATAATTAAAAAAATAAACGGTAAACATACATTTAATTACAACCATTTTTATTACAGAGAATACCCTTGTGATCATTATACCTCAGTTATAACAGTAACTTTGCTTATGACAGGCTGTCCACGTGTAGAAGTCCATTCAACAGCTTTATTACTGCTACAAATTTTGGATAAACGTTTCTTTGGTAGTGTGGGTCCACTACATGCTGAAAATGAAAAAGGTATGTTATTGCAACCGTATTCAGTTTAAATGAGATGAACCAACACAATTGAGAATAAAATGGATCTAATTCAAAGAAAAAGAACAAAAATACTTTAAATGGTTAAATGTTTTTTTTCGAATTTTGTAAAAAAGAAAACATAAAGAATTTTTGAACTGATTTTGTAAAACGAAAGATGATATACAATGGGATGGAATGTAGTAAATGTGGGAGAATATATTGAGGTGTCCGATTTGGCATTTTTAAAGTTTTTATTTTATTTATGAATTTTACAATTCAAAATTCTAAGTTTTAAAACGGGATACAATTTCGGAAGGCTTACAATATTCTAAGTCCTTCAGTAATTTCGTTTTTTCTGAACTTAAATTAATTATGGACTTTTAAATCAAAATGTTATTTTTTTATATTTCGGAATTCTTGGTTTGTAGAATGATGGCTTCACATTTTTGTAAAGGGCTTTAGAAACAAATAAATATTGGTGAGGAGTGAGAACGAAACGTTTTTCATTAAAACTATTAACCCACGAACTTGATTTTTTCGATGAAGTAACTTTTGATTAAAATTAATGACCAAAAAATTGCATACTAAAATTGTTAAACTTTTCAACAAAACCCAAATTGGTCCTACAAAAAATTGGCCAATCATTGAAATGTCTGCTGTCACACAGTGCCTTAAATGAACAATGAAATGGAAATAAATCTGTATCTTTTGAATAGCTAATCTGATTTTAATGAAATTTCACATAATTATAGTGAAGTATTGGTGAGTTTATGTTTTGAGTTTGGACTTTGTGGACCCAGGGGTCGTTTCAGAGTTGACCGGGTCATAAAAATATAATTTTCTTCTATCTAAACCGGTTTTAAATGGCTGGATTCCGCTACTGAAGACCTATGGATATGCTATCTCTTATAGTTGAAGAGATATTTAGCTTCAAATGTTTAAAATTTCACTTTTCGACCGATAAAACTTTGTAAAGAAAAAATTTTTAAAACATCTTCATTGAATCAAAAGTTATAACCCTTTCAATTTTAATTTTCAAAAAATGTAGATTTTTCGCCGATTTTTTGCAAAAAAAAAATTAAAATATTAATAATAATTACACTCTTTTTAAGTTATAAAAATTTCTTTTATAACCTTTTTCCGAATTTTTGAAAGGTTACTTTATTGCCTTTTGTGTTATAGAAAAAAAGTTTCAAAAACTTAAATTTTGAAAGGGCCAGAGTTTCTCAAATTCAACCCATTTTTTCACAGTACTCTTATTTCCAGTATAATTTCTTAAAACGTTAAGCTGGAATTTTAAAAGACGTATGGTTTCTTCAAAGCCTGATAATGTTCGAAAATTTTTAATAATAGAAATTTTTGCTTCCGGATATCGGTTAGAGGATATAGCAAAATCAAAATTTAATAATTTGCAAAAAAAAAAAAAAACTATTCAATACTTTCATGGTACTTTTCCGCAAAAGTGTGCAACGATTTTTATTATTGTCAATAATGTTATACATTTCTGATACATTGATATATAACTTCTTCTTCTATCCATGTGCCAAAAATATCGACCGAAACATTACAAGTCTTAGTAAATTATATTTCTTCATCATTATGAAGAACTATAATTTTCTAAGATTTACAAAAATTACCCACATTGGGATTACTTTTCTCTGCCCCATTGTGCATTATAGGGCAAACATATAAATTCCCTTTTAAGATTAAAACAAAATTATTTCAAAACCCCTGTAGTATTTATGTTCTTTTTACATGAGGAATCAAAATGTAAAGTTAGTTTGGTAACAATTATTAAATGGTACATAACCTCAAAGTATGAATGAGTAAATTCATAAAAATTAAAACTGTTAAAATTGTTTGTTGTTTAATAAAATTCATTATTTTAATATTTTTGAATATAAACAATAAAATAAAATATAATTGGAATTTTCGGAAAATTGTGGTCATGTTTTAAGCAACAAAAATATTTAAAATAAATTTATTTAAATTGTTTTGTAATATGTAAAATATTTATTAAATAAATATTATCATTTTACATTTATTTTCACATTTTGCAAATAAACAATTTAATAATGGCAATTATTTTGACGAAATAAAATGCGTTATCACCTAATTTTTCTATTATTCTGGTAGCAACTGGATTCCGCGTTTTAAGATGCACCGGTTTAGGATAAATCAATCCAAGTTCCGATAATCTGTTCTCCAAAATACCCCAGTTAATGTGTTCTGCATTAATCCAAACGAATATGGTAATAAGCTAAAATCGACGGGGTTTGATTACCTCTATTATTGAAGTAAAAAAATCTAAAAAAATTATTTCGAATACGATTGAGGAAAATTGTCATGTTTGTTTATTTAAAGAGATATTAGACTAATGAAGATTGTTTTCTTATTTTAAATCATGATAACCATCTTTGATAATATCAGGCTATCATGAGATTGAAGATAGAGCCAAATGTAGCTCCCATGGGTTCTTAAGGTCCCTTTGTTACCTGAAAAGTAAAGTAATGGAAGGGAGGAAGTGAAGATTCTGAGGAGAGAGGCAGTCTTTCTTGTATCAGATAGTTATTTTTTGGGGGAAAACTTCAGTTTGATACAGCTGTCGCTGGGTTGACAAACTTTGGCCGAGAATGACTGGGGTCAGTCCCATTCTCGTGGTAATGAATGAACGCTGTAATTAGTCCAGTCGTAAGTATCGCAGAAAAACATATAAAGCTGCCATATTATGGAACCATTCACATATTTCTTCCATATTAGCGGTCGTCAAATCCATTCGAGTTATCCATTAGTAGGGAACTGCAATTGCAACCTTTCTGTAGTTAAACATCATAATATCTCGTCCGCATATCTTAAAATATCTCAGAAAATCCATCGCACTTCTAATAGCAGCTCTCAGTTTGCGAAATTTTTAACTCTTTCGGCGGTCTGAGTGACATCCGATTACTAAATTTTTCAGTGAAGTTACCTCCACCAACTCTGTCCCTGAATCATCAGTATAAATGTTCAGTACATTGTCATGAGATATAGTTAGTGTCCACGTGTTCCGTGTGATAGGTAAATACCCTATGAAAAAGAGGGAAAGAATTCTGTAGTCAATGAATTACACTATTTACTTTTAAGATACTGGTATGTCAACACATTCCTTTTCTTTAGATAAGAATATAATCAATTGGAAATCACAAAAATATAGTTCTAGCCAATGTGGCCCTAAGCGCATCACTCTCCTGAATACTGAATCAAATTTCGAATGCTTTGAGGAGTTTACTTTTCAATTGTTTTTTTTTAATAAATTTTATAAATCTAAATAATTTTTAATGAAAATACATTTAAAGCATTAGAGGAAGCACTTTACCAAAGGGTTTTTTCATTACGACAAAGTGTCCTTATGAAAGTGAAGGACTTTGTTATTTCGTTTGTTTTGCCAAGAAGGAAGGACCTAAGAGCCCATGAAGTTTATTTGATACAATAGATACAGGTACAGAGGAAAAACTGTTTATAAGAAATACTGAAACTGTTTATAATAAAAATTCGGCTGATTCGAATATATATTCCTCTTCACCACTACCACAAGTGGTGAAGAGGGCTTTGTCATTCCGTGTGATACGCTTAGCTATGTCCGCAATAATTGACAGAGCTCAGTGAAATTTCAGTGAGTATTGACTATAGTCCTGAGAAGTTTCCTATTTAAAACCAGCAAAATCGGTATAGTATATTAAGAGATGTAGACCGATATCTGAATCATCCTCTAAATTAAAGCGAAACATTATCAATCAGATTAAAATTATATAAAATAAATTACCATAATATCAGAATATATGTACCTAAGTCACGCAAATGGTTTCATTAGATAAAGTTATAGCCAAAAATATAATGAATTTTATGACTAATTAAGGTTTCTTTGTTATATATAAGAAATACATTCATATATTGTATGCGTTTGTGAGTGTATATGTGAGTTTTTATGGGCGTATAATGTACGTGTACGAAACATCATTTATTTCCTCGGCATTTGTTGTGGAGGGTATTGAAGATTCGGCATAGCCGAATATAGTATTCTGATTTATTTTTTTAATATTTTGTATAAAATTTGAACCGATAAATATATTTCTATGACATTCAACATATTTATGTTTATATTGACCTCCCTGAAGTGATTTAAAGTTGTCATTTCTACCGACTGGTAATCAATGTAAAGTTTGTGATGAAAGTATGTGGATTTGAGGAATCTAAATGAAAACATTAATTAATTAATTGCCTGCTGGTTACAAACATTGCCACCTAGATGTTTCTGCAATAATATGGTTTTCTAATAATTTTTTTATTATTTATTTTATAAAGAATATCGGTCCATACTTTCTAATTGCATCTATACAAATTCCCATTGAAATAATAAGTTTATCAGGAATAAACCTTTAAGAAATGTTAGTACCGTTCCATAATTTTCTAGTGTACGTGTATGAAATCCCCAATACTTTTAAATACATCTTATCATAGAACAACTATAACTCCCTTACCTTTTTGAATGAATCGATAAAAATGCCAGAAATTGTATCAATTTTGTAAACTTTTAAAGAATTTTATTTATATTTTTATTGTTTATTTAAAATATTAATTTAAAGTTGGTGAGAAATATATTTTACATTTTGTTTAATTAATAAATTTAATTCTTTAAATTTTATTTCCTGTTAAATAAAACAAATTTGGCAAACAAAATTTATGAGATAAAGTTTAAATTTAGTTTAGTTTATGGATTATAAATGCAAAAAAGGCTTAAATTAATAATAAAATATTAACATTGTGAATTATTTAATGTTATGAATTTTATAAAATAATTTCTAATGAACTTTAATTGTAATGAATAAATGTTTTATTAAATCATGAACATGAAAATCGTATAAAGTTTAAATTGTTGTCTTGTAATTTGAGTGCAAAAATAGTTTTCTTTTTATACTTAAATAAATTTATGACATAATTGATCACATAATTATAATTATAAGAATAATGTTTTATGTAATAAAGTAATAATTAATTAATTAATTTATCAAGGCATGAAAGACACAAAAGTAGCATAAATTTCATATTAATAATCATAAACTCTTATTTAACCTAATAAATTTGTGTATGTGTATGGGTGTAAATGTAACAACACTGTATATATTTTAATGATATACTAATAAAGGTTATTGGAGTATATGCAGATGTTTGTTATACACTAAAAAAATAATATAAAGTTTGTTCAAACGACAAAACCTAATTTTGCTATGATCGGTTACTTCCCTTTCAATAACAAGTCTTCTCCTAAAAGAAGATCTTTTGAATCATTGTTAAATGTAGGAAATTTGTCATTAGGATGTTATATATTAGCAATATATAGCAGTAATTGAATGCAGTCGGTTTATAATTGACTTTTGTTCAGTATTTCTTTGGAAACTTTGTTCTCTAAAAGTATCTACAACTTATAGTCCAGTTTGCTCAAATCTGAACTATCAGACTTATTCCTGAGATAATATAAGGCAGTGGTTTCTAGTTTATCTCTGTACGTTTACACAAAATTCCTTTAAGTGTGAAAGAAATTCAAAATAGTTCTCTTTAATCCATACATACTTTCGGATATATTTGGTCCTTTCTTTCATTTTTATACTCTACACCACCGTAGATGGTTGGTTTATATGTTGTTTGTGCAGAAAAACAAGGGCAAAACTGCGCTTCTACCACTTTTAAGGCCACCGTCTATATACAGAACAAAATACAGGTCACAGTTTTAAAAATATCTTGATGAAATTGACATGTGCCATTATTTTGGCATAAGTAATGATGGGTCCATTACTTCACTTAGCTCCCTTTCAAATTTTCATCTTGGAATGGGTTTTGTGTTTTTAAAAGTAATAAATGTGAAATGATTTTAACAAATTTGTCGCAAATAAGTTTTATAGTATTTTAAAACGATGTACTATGAAAATCGGTCCATTATTTCTCATAGGTCTCATAACCCTTCTAAATATCACTTTTAATGGCATAAATCTCTCATATACGTTGGCATTGTAATAATTAAAAATTGGACAAATTAAAATATATTAAAAATCGGTCCATATTTTTCTAACTCCCATAGGAGTTAATCTCATAAATTTCATATAAATGTTAGTATCATAATAATTTACACATACTGAAGCACAAAAATTAATTGTTTGTATTTCAAAAATAGCAGAATAAAATTCGGATCGAGGATCGACTTCAAATTTTTTAAAGCTCCCATACAAAGACATTGTGCAAAAATTAACATCAAGTACAAACTTGACTTTTTCAACAACTTCTTAGCCGATTTCCATTTACTCAAATATATAAAAAGTGTGAAGAATATTTGTCAGATGTCTTCTTCAAATTTTCAAGAATAAAGATATCTGTTATCGCGCATTAGCAACTTTTAAGAAGTAAGAATATAATAGGTTTCATCCAAATAAGACTTACAAAACAAATTTCATCGAATCTCTAAAACTAAAAAAAATTCTCTGTGTTGAGTGTTTACAACGTTACATGGAAAGAAACTAGCAGGACAGACGGGCCGGTTTATTTAAAGCTGAGAGTATCATTATAGTTTCTGTGCATTACAAACAACTGCTCGAAAACATAATACCCCAACCACCTAGTACTGAGGTATAAATTTTATTTTAGAACCCTTTAAAATTTGCTAGAAACTATGTTTAAGGAGAGAGATTGAAAAATTCTTAACCCACGTTTTGCATTAAAACTTTTCATTCAAGTTTTATTAGATTTTGCTCAAGTTGTCTTTGCCAAACATGTCAGTTATTATATTTAATATCAATCTAATTAAAATGACTACAAGAATAAAGGGCGTATTGAAAGTATTAAATTTCTTTAACAAACTCCAACTTGATCCTATAAAAATCATTCAAAGTTGTGCCGTCATAGTGTTTCCAATATTATTAAATTGTTGTTTGAAAACCCAACACATCCAGTAGGAAAGCAGAGCAAGCAGCTCAGTGCTCGGAAGATTTAGCATGAAAAGTTAAAACTAATGCAGGTTCAAAAACACACAGAGAGTGCGGACTTTGAAGTAACATTTTCTTAAAAAATAATATTCTTGTTGCGTAATGGATGACAGATTTTTCGTTCGAGGGAATGTTTAAATAAGTTAAGGACCCAAAAGCAGTAAAATTTTTCCAAAATTTTTTAGTATGTCAATTAATATGCAGTTGTGGCAAAATAAACCAATCACTTGTGTCAACCAGCTCTTAGAACTCCGAAATTTACATTAAGGAATGTTTACAAAGAAAGCTGCTTCCTTTCTTAAGACTTCATAATGTGACCATTTATTTTTAGTACAAGAATAACAAAATGGTATTTGTGCCAAGAGAGGCAAATACTTCAAACAGCCCGCAGCTAAGGCCAGTCATTATTAGGCCCTTGTTTAAAGAGAATTGAAGTGCACAAAAAAGGTGTCCAAAAGTGTTGTAGTTGTTAAGCGAAGAAATAATTGTTAAGATTTTTACATCTCACAGTCTTCTTATTAACGGATCAGTAGAACAAAAATGTTTAACCTTTAACCTTAGACCTAATTTGATATTCATTAGTATTGTTCATAGTCGCTAGAAAGAATAATTTTATTGATGATTTAATGATTTTGGGAGATTCGTATAGAGAATTTAAAAAATAATAATAATTTTAATTCAGCAAAATATTTTAAATTTGTTTTTCTTAATTTTAATAATGAAGATTTAAGTACGTTTTTTTTTGTCTTAATTATCTAATTGTATAAAGAAACCTTTCGATATTTTTATTATTTATTTTAATTATAAAGATTATAATTTAAAATACATTATGATTATTTTCTTAGATTAAAATATCTTTTTTTCTCTTTTTTTTTTTGCAAAAATTCTCAAAAAAGTTTAAATATTCAAAATTAATATTAAATTTACATTTGTTATTCTTAGAATTCTATTAGAAACTTTCATAAATCTTTACTGGTTTAATTTCTAATTAAAATGTTAATATAATTTAAATTTACTTAGAACAAGTATTTTTATACAAAAAAACATTTGTCACAAAAATAAAATTCTCTTACGTGAAAGTGATGCTTCATTAAAGACAATAGAAATTTCTTTTGTAATTTAATTTTAATTTTATTTTAAAAATAAAATTTATTTTAAATGTTGCAATTCATGAACTTCATTCCAACGATTTTGATTCATTGTACGTCGCATAGAATTAACTGCTCCACTGTTGCCCATGCCACCACTATTGCGATAATATTCGGAAACTGAAAAATATAATAAAATAATGAAATTTTGAATTAGAATGAAGTAAAGTCTATATAATAAGAGAGATGGAAGAATTTTTACTTATGTAAAATACAATAAATTGGAAAAAGGAGTGAGATCTCAAAATTCTTAACATACAGTTGTAACTTTTTTTATTTGATTGAAATTATTGTTACAATCTCTTTAGTGTTGAAATTTTTAAACTTTTTTCGGAAACCCTTCCATTTTTATAGAGCGACAGATACGCTTTGCTCGAACAGGTAGTTTCAGCTTGTTTTGGACTCTTTTGTGCTCTCAATTATCTCTTAACAAGAACCTTATATCTCTCCAATGTTCTCAATAGTTCGTAGGATTTATCTCTTTTGATAAAACACAAGGACTTGTTTACCACAGCGACAGGATGCCAAGTCAGGCCAAAAATAAATTAAAATATTATAAAGTCTTGTGAATGGCGTTTGTGATTTGTAATTGCATATTTTTTGGAACTTTTGACTGCCTTTGGGTCCTAACATTTCGGCCAAATCTGCCAAAAGATATGTTTCGTCATCCATTATGCAATATAAATATTTTTGACTTTAATTTCCGTGCTCTGATTTTGCCTCTAAATTTTAAAAAACGTTCTTGTCAGGAACGTCCTAAATTTTGTATGTTTTTGAACCTGCATAAGATTTTAATTTTCGTACCAAATAGACCGAGCACTATGCTAACTTGATAAAAAAATGAAATAATACTTGGGTTAGAAATTTCAATGAAGAACGTGTGTTAAAACATTTTCGATCTCACTCCTCAGAACTGTAATCTCGGAAGTTTTTTGTGGAAATATGTTTCTAACTTTGAAACCACTGAATATTTGTTGTTGAAAGTTCGAACCGACGTTGCTTAGTTTGCATTACAATTTATTTGGAGGTTCACAAGTTTTTAGTGGGTTCTAGGGGACAGGGACAGGAACTATCAAAGTGTCACATCTTGTATAAAAATTGTAAAAATGACAACTTTTCATTTATGATTTAATTTAAAAATGTGGAAAATATCTCTTATTGTTTTGGAGATTTATTTAGACTAAAGTAAAATGTTGTCATATTCTCGGTCATGATCCAATAGATTAAACATATTTTGTATAGAAAAATTTGTTCTGTTGAAGACAACTCAAGAACTTTCCCATGAATAAATATTGAAGCTAATTTTTATGTATTCAGAATCGGTATAAAAAAAGAAATTGATTGAACTATGTCCGTCTGTCCGTCCTATAGTTAACATATATGATGTGTATATCAAATGATTGGACATGCTTTCGAGAATTTTGCTATTGAAATTCAGAGGAATTGGTTCATAAATGGATCAGATATTATCAAAAATTGAAGGTACCTCAAATTTTTTTCGTTTTTTTATTTTTTTAAGAATCTATGAAATTAAGAGACTTAATGCTTTCACAGATAGATTTAAATTAATTTAGTGCATTTATGCGATGACGAAATGAAATGAATCGGGCCATTAATTCCTGAGTTATAAGAAAAAACATATTTTCCTGTATTTTGAACCTCCAATGAGACCTATGGACTTGGTTATGGCAATGATTGATAACAAACTTTTTCCCCGAATATTTTTTTTGTTTTTTTTTTTTTAAATACCGAACGAAACAATATAAAAAATTATAGATCCTCTATTTAATGGTCTTTAATATTTTAAATTTTAAGTATTTTAGAACATGACGCCAAATAATTTATTTCTCCAATGAAGCTCTCTCTCCCTCTCTGTTCTTTATTGTTGTGCAAACAAATTTGGAAAATGTTTTCTAAATTTTTCAAATTTGAATATTTGTTAACATGTGTTAACTTCTATTTTTACATGTGTATATATGTATGTGTACATGTGTATATGTGTGCATATTATATTTTAGGTAAATATTTTTTATTTTATATTAAAATTTTGATTGATTCATCATCATGTTATTTGAGAGAAAATTGTTTTACGACTGATAAATTACCAGGGTAAGTGGCAGAAGCATTTAAAGGACACTTTAGGAAATCAGTCAATATTTACATTTTCAAATAACGAACCCACATATTGTCGTCTGTTTAGTTTACCAAAAATAAAACAATGAAAAAAAATATTTTATTAAAAAAATTTTAAAAATTACAAAGAACTTTTTCTTCCACACAAAAGCAAAATATAAATAAAAAAATCAAATAATTCTATTTTTGGCTGTGCCGAATCATTAATACACCATCAATATACAGTATAAAGTAAATATCTTGGGATGAATATTCCATAATAAGGGAATTAAGACAAATTTTCTATTGACAAAGATGGTCTCTTTGGGACAGTTTTCCTATAGAATAGAATCGTCTCTTCGATACATTTTTTCTATAGAGAAGGAAAGTCTTTTAGGCAATTTTTTATGTAGAAAGGTGTTCTCTTTCAGACAATTTCTTTATAAAAAAGATGGTCTCTTTGCAACAGTTTTTCTATAGAAAATGAAATAGTTTCTTTATAGAAAAAGATGGTCTCTTTAAGACAGTTTTCTATAGAAAAAGATGATCTGTTTGATACAGTTTTTCTATAAAAAGGTGGTCCCTTGAGACAGATATTTTATAGAAAAAGATGTTTTCTTTGAGATAGTTTTTCTATAGGAAAATATGGACTTTTTGATACAGTTTTTCAAAGGAAAAAGATGGTCTCTTCGAGATAGTTCTTCTATAGAAAAACAGTCTCTTTGAGAGAGCTTTCTATAGGAAATAATGTCTCTTTGAAACCGTTTTTCTGTAGAAAAAGATGTTCTCTTTGAGACAATTTGTCTATAAAAAAGATGTTATCGTTTGAGAAATTTCTGTATAGAAGAAGATGGTCTCTTTGATACAATTTTCTATTGAAAGAAATGGTCTCTTTTCTGAAGAAAAAGCTTGTTACTTTAAGGTAACTTTTCTATAGAAAAACTTGTTCTTTTTAAGAAAAAAAACTAATTCTCTTTGGGAAAACTTTTCTATAGAAAAACCTTTTCTTTTTAGGAAAACTTTTCTATGGAAAAACGTGTTCTCCTTAAGAACACTTTTCTATAGAAAAACTTGTTCTTTTTAAGGAAACTTTACTAAAGAAAATCTTGTTCTTTTTAAAAACTTTTCTAGAGAAAAACTCGTTCCTTTTAAGAACACTTTTCTATAGAAATCTGTTTATTTTTAAGAATACTTTTCTATAGAAAAACTCGTTCCTATCAAGAAAACTTTTCTATAGAAATCTTGTTTTTTTAGGGATACTTTTCTTTGGAAAAACTTTTTCTTTTTAAGAAAACTTTTCTATAGAAAAACTGTTCTATAGAAAATGTAAATACTTATTATATTTGTCATAATATTTCTACAGAAAAAGTTGTTCCATTTGTCCCAATTTTCCTAACTTTTCTGTACAAAAAGTTGTTCTATTTGTCACAAATTTTTCTGTAGAAAAAGTTTTTCTATTTGTGACAGTTTTTCTTTATGACAACTTTTTGTGGTACCTTTTTGATTGTGTTTTGTTGTGTTATCACGTCATGTTATTTAAAGTGAGATTTGACTTCATCGCAAAATATGTGTTAAATGTTAAAAACATTTTAGTTACCTGTAATCTGTGTTGTTCCATCTCTTTGTGTTGTAGAAACTTTGCGAAACATACTGAGTACAGCTTTTCTGTTCGAAGGGAAGACAGAAACAGATTTTAATTAGTTGTTAATTTAAAATTATTTTAAAGTGTTTTTTATTTATTTTAAGCGATATTTGATAACGTATTTGTGGTGTTCTTAACTCTTTTTTTGGAAAATATGAAAATAAAAAAATCTTCACAATTAAAACAGATGAATAATTTATTTGTAAGCAAATGAATACGAATGTATAGAATTTGTATTTTTTTCCCAAAAAGTGTTATATGTCACAAAGACTTATCATGTCACATAGACTTACCGAAAATTTTGTCCACTGACACAATACAACACAAAATTGATGCCAAAATTAGTTATAAATAATAATTGAAATATGTATTGCAAGACCACAGTTGTCTTCTCATTGGCTGATGATTGAGTCTGAAATTTATACAAAAAAGATAAAAATAAATTAAATTTTTATTACTGTTTATGCA
The DNA here is from genome assembly GCA_004302925.2 of Cochliomyia hominivorax. Lineage (NCBI taxonomy): Eukaryota > Metazoa > Arthropoda > Insecta > Diptera > Calliphoridae > Cochliomyia > Cochliomyia hominivorax. The sequence goes on from PYHX02000413.1 coordinate 58,938,971, forward strand.
GAAGTAATTGAGTTATAAAAATAATATAAATAATTATTTTTATTTCTTATTTCAATTATTTTAAAGTAGTAAAAAATAATTATAATTAAATTAGTTATTAAAAGAAATTTAAGGAGTGAGATCGAAAAATGTTTAACATACATATATGTTAATATTTTTTATTATTACTAGCAGACCCGACAAACTTCGTTTTGCCAAAAAAAAAAAAATGTTGCTTTGTATGAGCGATACCCCTCCCCCTGGCCTTATTTTTCCTATGTTTTATCCAGGAAAACAGTTCCTAGAGAAAGTTGTTTGGACCAAATTTGAGAACTCTCGTTGTTATATTTCTTTAGATATTCGATAATTAATATAAGCTTTGTATGAAAGGTACTTCTCCCTCTGGTCCTATCGCAATTTTTTATAGCCTATGTTATTTTCGGGTATTTTGAGATCAATACAACATTATCGTTCTTGTAACACTCAAGGGCTAATTTACCATAGTGACAGTATAACAAGCCAGGTCTAAAGTAAATGGACACATTGTGGAGCTTTTTTGTTAATATTTCTTGATGTAAATTGATGTAATTGCGGCAACAGGAACCACATGTATCAATAGCACATATTGAATCAAATTATTGACTCCTTTTGCCGCAATTGCATATTGCTTGCAATACCAAGAAACTTTGAGGAAAGTTTTACTGTTTTTGGATCCTAAACTTTACTCTAACATTCCTCCTCAGCATTACATTTTCGATTAAATTATTGACCACGAAGTTGCAAAAAATACATTTCATCATTAATTATGCAGCTGGAATGGTTTTTAGAAAACTTAACTTCAATTTCCGTGCTCTGTTGGTACCTAAATTTATAGCAGCGTTACTGTCAGGAACTTTATGAGCCCCACGTGTTTTCAAATCTGCATTAGATTTAAATTTTCGTACCAAATAGTCGGAGCACTAATTTCCAACCGGATGTGTTGGGAACTCTCCTTTGAAAATTCCTTCTATCTTTTTCGTTTTAGAAATGTCATGGGGACAGTTCATTTTACCTGAACCCGGTACTGCTTAATAAAGATTTCGACGGAAGTTCTTTGATATTTGGCCAACTTTTTGTTGGACCGTGTACGTACTTTTTTCTAATCACTCATTTGAACCAGATTAACACTATAAACATTTATTTAATATTTAACATAATAACTGACATGTTTTACTAACATTAAAAAATTAAAAGTTTTAATGAAAGACGTTTGTTAAGAATTTGTTGATCTCACTTCTTGTTTAACAATTTATTTTTTATTATTTTCTTTATTAAATCCAAAAATTTCATTTATTTATTTTTATTTAACTTTACAAATGTCAATTTTCACTTTATTAAATTTGTGTGTGTGTGTGTTTTAAGTACGTGGCCATAAGGTGACGGCAGTATGTGTGAGAGAATTTTCAAAGATAAAGAGATTTATAATTTTGTTACCAAAAAGATTTGTTTTATTTTATATTAAAACTTAAGTTGAATAACAATTTTAACCAGATGTTAAATTAAATTAAATTAAATTTATCATTTCCAGTGAAAATTCTAGGAAAATTATTTAAAATATTGAATAGATTTGTTATTACCGCAAAACCGTCTGTAATTGAATAATATTACCACATCGATGAAATATGCCAAAACTGTTTATTTTTTCCGCAGCATCTTTTAAATATAAATTCCAAACGTCCAAAGTTTGTAATAAAAAAATTTATAAATTGACTTAAAATGTGACCGGAATTTTCGCAACTATATATATGTGTACGTTCAAACTCACACATAAGTAATGAATTATTCTTGTATGTGAGTTTGAGCATATATGTAAGTCTGCTTGGTGTTACATTATAAATGCGATGGTGTAGGATAGACGTCATTGAATGCCAAGTTACATGGAAATTATGGAAATTGTCAAGTTTTAATTTTGTCAAATCAAATAAATTCCTTAAATATCTTTAAAAAGAACATTTGTGCTTGACCTTAATTTACGCAATATAATTTGATTTAAACAATTAATTTCGAATAATTGCAGAACACATTTTTGAAAAGGTAATTCGAAATTAGAAGGAGCCACAATAATTTTCAAAACATTTTTTTAGATAAGAAGAAATATATTTAATACAGTCTGTCAAGTTTGACTTTGTACCCTGAAAATATAAAATGTTCTCAAATAAATAAATAATCTATCGAACAAGTGGGAGTTCATGTTCATAACCTCTAGCACTACAAATGGTAAATTATGACTTCTGACAAAACAAAACAACCTAATCAATGCAGTTTATAACACAATTTACAGTGGGACACAATCAATTTAAATAACTGTGACAGTTTGGTCCCCGTTGGGACGCAAATTAGGGTTAATTGAATCCCAGTTCATATTTTGGTTTCTCATAAAAAAAAACACGCTTACGTATGATATTTATTTCCTAAAGTTTTCGGGTTATTTATATTTAAATTTTTCAAAATGTATTGACTTGAATCATTTTGTATATGGTCCAGAAATATATCCGCTGCTATGCAAAATTTATTTGAAATAAAAATATTTCAAATTGTTTCCGCTATTTAGAAATAAACGACATTTTTACAATTTTTAATAATTTTGGAAAATTAAAAAAAAGCGAAATTGGATGAGAAAAAATTTTACACGCATTTAAAAAAATTAATTAATTAAAATTAATTTTCGTGGTGCCCCAATTTACGCCTTTATAACTCCGTTGATAAACTCCCTATTTGCGGTCTAAACTACGGAAGTTATAATGTCATACCGCTTTGCTATCATGTTTGATTTCATGCAAATACATTCAGGCGATCGAAAGTTAGAAAATTATTTCCTTAAAAACAATTTTGCTCCACTGTGCAAAGTAAAAAATAATAATAAATTAAATATAATTAAAGAAAACATTGACAATTAGCAATATTTAGTTAAATCCCGCAGTCATAAACAATTTTGGATTTAATGATACTAAACATTTTGGAGAGAAAATTATGGAAAAATTTTCAGAAGTTTGGTAATATGAGGACTACAGGAAAGTATGGACCAATCCAAGTAAAATTTATTACAGTTTTTCAAGTTATATAAATCTGACTTAGATGAAATGTTACTTTAATGTGTTTTTTAGATTTGGGTCTGTATGAAAACTACAATAATTTGTGGACAGGACAATTGATATTCGGCTTATATATATGAGGTAATAAAAGTGGTTTTGTGTCAAGTTCAAATTAAAATATTTTCATATTTCCAAGTTTCATAACCTTAAACCCTCATTTGGTGAGGACATTTGTATGGGAGGAACTGAAATATTGGACCGATCAGCAATTTCAATATGCTTCATAAATGCTATAAAAATTGAGGTATTATTATGATATTTGAAGAGATTTCTCTGTAATGTATAAAAAGATTAACACATTTTCATTCCTATTTTCACTAAATGACTTACAACGTCGTTATAAGAGATTTGGCCCTTTACCGATTTCTTTAGTATGTATATAATTTATGTAGCCATATAATCAAGGTCCTTTTTAGGCAGTTTTCTCCTCAAAGAACCAAAAAATATTTTGAAAACTAAAGAAATTCTGATAGCACTAACGGGGAAGGTGTTTCCCCTAAATGTCCTCGAATTCAATTTGCATGCATTTACGTTTGAAATTCTTGTCCAAATCAATTGGAAAACACCTCAAGAATGTTCACGTGAAAAATTTAAAAAAATTCAATAGTTTTAAAGTTAGAGAATTATTAAAAAACGTTTTGGGACCACAGTGCGTAGCTAAAATTATAGCCCATTGTGTACTCTAGTATTGCGTAGTCGTACTATAAATTTCTTACATGTTTTCTATGTTGATTAAAATTTAGTGTTAGAAGTGTTGACCACAAATATTGCACCCTTTTTATAGTTGATTATAATTTCCTAGAAAAGCGGTTATTTTTGTTCATTCTTTAGAAAAAGATTCCTAATTTGTGTCCATCTGACCTTTTTGAATTAAAACGTTATTTATCTTAAGCAAAAGTAATTTTTCGCTTGAATACGTGTTAAAGTTTCTTTTACAATTTATTTTAAAAGTGATAATGAATTTCAATTATTTTTTTTTTCTACAAAACAGAAAAGTGATTTATTAAATTTATAAAATAAATTTCAGAAAATGTTTCCAAAAAAAAAATGTTTTTAACAACAAAAAATTTACATTAAATATTTTGATTTGTAAGACTTTTGTTGTCAAAGTTTTCATGTTTTTCTGACAAACATTCCTAAGTAAAATATAATGCGGATTAAGGTTAATGGAAAACTTAATGTTGAAATGAAACAAGGTGGACAATGTCAAGGATATTTAAGAGGTTATTTTTTTATTTTAAGTTGATCACCACACAGTGGAACTGAATACACTTTTTCTAATAATTTTATGAATTTTAAGTGAAATTTTTTTTAAATAAAACTTTTCTTATTTTATATTTATTTATATATTTATATATTTATATATTTATATATTTATATATTTATATATTTATATATTTATATATTTATATATTTATATATTTATATATATAAAAAATGAAAAATTTCTTGTTACTCATATTTTTTGCACTGCAAAATTGTAGGTACCATGTTCTACCTAATATTTAGTGGGATGTACCTTAAGGTTTAAGTCCATTCATTCATACGATTTCGCAATGAATTTACAAGTTTTTTCGTTTAATTTTTGTTTGAAATTTCCTAGCTACGCCAACGTTTTTACAAATATTATCACAATTGCTCAATTAGATTCATATGGAGGTTAAATAAGCTTATGGCAGTGTGGTAGACATGCCTCATTTTCATATTAGAATCCCAAATTTTTCCGTACTTTGTATTGTATTCAAAAACCAAAACCGGAAACTGGGAAATCGACCGGTTTCAAATAATTTCTATTGTCGCATTATTCGACATGACGGTTAACCGTTTTTTAATAGAATGCAGTTTTTAATGCTTTCACTAAAATGAGCTAAGTAGTGCACGCACTATTAGACCTCAAATATCCTGAGTCTATTTTGCTATATCCTATGCCTATTTAAAACATAATCACATCTAATTAATGAAATTCTAAACGATTTTTTATCCATTAATATAGACAAATTCAGAAACCAAAAAAAGGATTCTGCAAATGTTAAGGAAAAATAATAGAATTTTGTAACGCCGTAGTATTTCTTCTATTTTTTCCCGTTTATGCAGATCTATGTACGGTATCCTCAAAAATGCTTTAGCCCAATATTTCCTTCAACTCTGTAGCAATCTTTTGATCGCTTTTAAGTGAATCATTTTTATTTATTTAATTTTTTCGTATTAATGATTTATTTCCCTTTGCTATTTATGGTGATTAATGATAACATGTATTTCTTTCTATCCTGAACAAACAGTCATTATAGATCAGTGAATTTTTGCACTAAAATTATATATTTATTATATTATATTATATTATATTATATTATATTATATTATATTATATTATATTATATTATATTATATTATATTATATTATATTATATTATATTATATTATATTATATTATATTATATTATATTATATTATATTATATTATATTATATTATATTATATTATATTATATTATATTATATAATTATATACTTATCTCAATGAAAATATATGATTTCAAACACGATTTGCATTCGTAACGTATTTTAAGGGGTACCTACACTTTTACAGTTCCTCATTTTTAATTTTTTTTCGTTGAACACATTAATATTTTTAATTTATTATAAATTAAAATTATGATTCATAAAATTGTTTATTCAAATTAGGGTAACAGACTTATGCTTTACACTGCATGACCGATTTTCCTTATATATTTTTTCTTCATGAAATATATCGTGCACAGTTGTGACAGCATAGTGAAAATTAACTTAATTCATTTTAGGGGATCAAGGTTCAAGTATGCTCTTCACTTCGGAACTCTTTATTAAAAATTGGATTGATTCATCTTCTACCTAATTATTCCGGCAGATCCTATTTTTAAAACGTCTGTTGTATCCCTTTTCCCAGTTCTTTCTATACTAATGAAATATCCAAGTCCTCATGGATACTGTCATTTCTTATATATCAATACTCGTTCTGCATGCTCTTTTTAATAATTGGATCTCATATGTCCGTATTGGTTTTACAGCTTTATAAAAAAGCTTTGCTTTGACTGATGATTAATAAATTAATGAAAGATTGAGACTTTTAACTTTAAATAAACACTCTTTTTTCTATATGGTGGCACTATGTAATTCGCCTATTGAACTGAATATCGCAATCACCCTGAGGTGATATAACTACCATTATGAGAGACTAAAGAACAATTCCTCATTAACCATCAAAATTAAGTCTTATCGGGCTTTAAAAATGAACCACTAATTTACTAATTTATCTTCAATTGAATTTTATATACAAGATATGTTTACACACACATACACCGTTTATGGTTTTTCTTGTCTGCGGTTATGAAGCTAAATATTTTTAGTTGAAAATCCATTTTTATCCATCCATTGTTATCATCCGCATAGTGAATATGCGATGTTATTAACACGATACAATTTTTTTAGTTATAAATGATTTATTTATGTTTTTACAAACTTGTTATCCTAATTGTGTGCTAATTCCTCTGGTATTTACTCCATTTATCTTGGTCATCTTCGTGATCCATTGTTATAAATAAGGAGTGAGATAGGAAAATGTTTAGCATACATATATATGTTAATAAAAACGAAAACACAGAATTTATTATGATTGAAATTATAATTACAATTTAAAAAATGGTAAATTTAATCACAAGTGATGAAACTTTTGAACTTTTTTTCGGAAACTCTTTCACTAAAGTTTTTTGTCACTTTGTCCGAACAGGTAGTTCATCTTCGTCTAAATTCGACTACATTTTTAAAGACCTTTTTGTGCTCTTTAATTTTCTTTTAACAAAAATTTTCTTTTAAAAGTCGTACAACTTTTGCTTTCCAAAATGACAAGAAAACATGTCATGACAAAATAGGGATACTTTGAATTCTTATGAATGGAAAAGAAGACTATTTTTGAACATTTCCTGTTGTAAATTTCGGTACTTATAGTGCCAATTGCAACAAGTAAATGTCTTCTTTTTCCGCAACTGTATGTTCCTTGTCATACCCTTGAGGATCAGTTACATAACATTTTTGACCAGGAAGTTGCGAAAAATCTGCCAAAACATACGTATCGTCATCCATTATGCAGCAAGAACATTTTTTCTTATTCGGTACTGTTTAGTAACATTGGAAATTGACGCTAGACCTTTGAAGGCTTGGCCAAAGTTTTGTAGGGCCAATTTGGGTTTTGTTGAAAATATTTAATAATTTTTGTACGTTCATGACCAGAGAAAATGATCATGTAAACATTTAATAAAAATTTAACACAATAACTGACTGTTTTACAAAGGTAACTTGCATTTTAACTCCCACTTCCCGTTGCAGACTTAGAAAAACTATGTTCGGGATGGAGCAATTGGCTACTGGTCTCGTATTGACTACGCCGTCCCCAATATTTCTCCTGCATATGGCCAAGGACAACATAATACATAACAAGCAAATTATAACAATCTTAGTCCTGAATATTATGGACTCCTCCTATGGAAATGGCACAATTTCTTGGCCTGGAGTTAAACCAGAACCTGAATCACAATAATTTACTAACTTGTTTTTTAGCTGTTGCAACAATAACAAGAAATAAATCGTATAATGCTTGCGGTAAAAGTTTTAATCAAAAACGTGTGTTAAGAATTTTTCGATCTCACTCCTTATCATCGATATTAGTTCTTTATATAATCCAATATTTCCTTGTAATTTTTTCTTTTTGCATGTTACTATCCAAGAGCAGGTGCGCTTAGCCGGTACTATCCGTTCTAAAGTTTGTCCAACCTAACATGATCCTACCCGTCCTATATTTTGATCAGTAAAACAAATTATTGAAAAGGATCGAATTTGAGAACTATTGCTGTTATAGTTCTTTAAATATTCGATAATCAACACTTTCTTTGCATGCGGAACACCTCTCCCCATGATCCTATCCGTCCTTCATTCTGTCTAGTAGAACAATTACTTCAAAAGTTTTTGGAACCAAATTTGAAAATTCTCGATTAAATGGTTCTTTGGATATTTGATAGTCAATATTTGCTTTGTATGGGAGGTACCTTTCCCTCTTCCCTCGGGTGTATGGGGATTATTCTGTGAAAATTTGGTCTAGTAGTGTAGCTGTTTATAAGTCCCTAACAAATAAACACACAAACAAACAAAGCACATATTCATTTATATATGTGTGTATATATATAGATATAACATTTATACAAAATCATTAATAACAGTTCATTATCAATGAAATGACAACTTGTTCGTTCTTTTGTTCATAATTAGTTCAATTTGTTACAGTTATTTTCTTTGTCTTCATTAACAAGAACAAAATTTGTTTTTGCATTTAAGTCATAATTAAAAACAAGTTACTATTTTTGATAAATGTGTCCGTATGGGTGTGTTTGTGTGTGTGTGTTTGTGTTGTATTCATACTGATTTGTACTTTTAAGCAAATGTCAATGTTGGACATCAGTTACATATTAATACATGTTCTATCCAACAGATATACATACATTCATGTATTATAAATAATCCTTGTTAAATAAATAACAAAAATAAAACAATACATTATTAAATCATAACCCAGCGAGAAATTGAGTGAGTAAATTAAGTGTTTTTTACAAAAAAAATCTTCCGAAATATAATTGAAAATTTAAAATTGTTATTTCCTTCTTTTAAAAATATGAAATCAAACGCATTTGAAGTGGCTTTAAAAGGAGCATATGCCTCTTAAATATGGTTTGCCATATAATGTCTGCTTATACAAGTTTTACATTCTTTGTGAGGGTCCTTAAAACTTTTAACATCACTAATTATTTAATTTCTGAATTATGATGAGATCTGCTGAGCTGAAAAGTAGGAAGATGGTTGAATAAGATCCTTTCAAACTCATGATCAACTTGCACTCTTGTTAGGAGTTATACAATGTGAAAATCGTATGTAAAGAATAAGAAATCAGACTTCAAGGTAATGATCTGCATTTGAATGGATCAGAAGGATATTGATATCCAGCAACATTTTGTATCAAAAAGCGTACTTCAATTATTAAATATTTTCACAAAAACCAACTTGGCTCCTACAAGAAGTGGGCCAAGCATTCAAACGTCAAACTTTTCCAATGTTATTAAACATAATGGGTCCACATGCTGCTGCTAAAAGCCAACCAAAAAGTTCCCAACGCATTCAGTAGGAAAGAAGTGCGATTAGCCTCAGTTCTCGGATTATTTGGTAAAAAAGTTAAAACTAATGCAGATTTCAAAACATTTAAAGTTCAAAAAAGTTTCTGCTGCTAAAACTTAAAGAGCCAAAAACAGACCACAGAAACTGAGGTCAAGTTTAAAAAGAAAATATTTTTGCTGCACAATGGATGACCGAAACGTATATTTTGACAGATTTTTCGCAACTTTCTGCCGTACTAAGAACCGATATTCGAGTTCTTAGTATGGCAACCAATAAGCAGTTGCGGAAAAAGAACGCAATAACTTGTTACCATGGGAGGATAAAGCGAGGGAGTACACTGGTCCATTAGTTTATGATAAAGTATAGTTTATGGTAAAATTGATACAATAAGATATTTCCTATCTCAATAAGTCATATGTAAAGCACGACTAATCACACAGATCGTCTTTGTGACGTCTAATTGAGACGTCAAGGTATTCTTATATTATAAATTGTTGAATGAATGGGAAGTTTTGGCTCTCCCGTCTTATCTCAGATCTTCAGCCTTCTAACTATCATTTGTATCAATTTGTATACCCAATAAAATTATTAATTAAATTAATTAAGTCTTTTAGTTATCCTCTTCAACTTCTGTACATTTAATTAAAATAGATATCAAAGTTCTTGACCAAATTTTTTTCCAGAATAACCTTCAAAGACTTTTACGATTCAGGTTTTATTATGTCAATATAACCGGAACAGTATTAGACGATAATCTAACGGATCCAAATTATGTAATCATGTTTATTGAATTTTTTGTTGTTGGACCTTAACATAATGCTGATTTTCGAAGAATTAAAAAATAATCGCAGAACTGGATACAATTGCTTTCGGATCCAAGTGTAAAAAATATTCGACTAATAAGTAATATTATTGAACAAGGTTTCTTGCTCTGTTGCCTTTATAATGTTTAATTATTTTTCATATTTTTTAGTTTAAATCTGAAATTAAAATATTGCACAAATCGTTTAAGAGGTTTTACTGTGAAAAAGACAATATTATTATTGTTCATCTGAAGCTTCGAACTTTGAATTCATTTGAAGGGTATTGGCTTGAATCTTTTTCTAGAAATGTGTCCTCTGTTATCCAAAATTTATTTGAACTAAAAACTATTTAAAATATTTTCTGTTAATTAGAAATAAAAAAATTGTGAATTTCGAAGAAATTAAATATTTTTGAATAGAAATAAAATGTTTACCTATAAAGATATCTTTCTGAAATTTTCAGAAAATATGGACCTTTTGATTATAAATTATTGTGTAGAAAGAAATTATTGATTTGAAGAAAATAATCTCTTTGCATTATCGAAAATATGGGAAAACTTCCTTAAATTGGGGTTTTTTGGATTTTGGTCCACATTTATTGTCGGTCTGGAAAAATGGTTTCAAATATTCTATTTTCTTTTGAAATTCATACTTTGGGATTCTAAAATATGAAGATTAAAGTTAAAAATTTGAGAGGAAGAATGGATCGAATTGAAAAGGGCATAGATTTAGCTTTAAATAAGTCTTTATTATTTTATTTCTTCGGCCAAGAACATAACGATTTTTTTTTAATTTTCAAATTAAAATTTGTTTGTTTTTTTGATTTGTAAAGATATTGACCTCAATCAATATCTCATAAAATGTTGAATATTGAAAATTCGAATAACTTGAAAACTAGAAGAGAAAATATCACATATAAAGCGTTTTTTAACTTTTTCTAGCGATTTTAGTTTAAAGTGATTTAAAGATTGCGAATCTATGCAGAACATAATAGTTTATTTTAATTAGTAAAGTTTAATTAGTTTAATTAGTAAAGTTTATTTTAGGACTTTTTGATAAACTTTGTATTTTGTTTTTCAAGAATATTTAATTTTTTACTTCAGTAAAGACTGATAAAGTAAATTTAACTCTGTTTTATTTCTTTAAAAGAAATTTTTTAAAGTATGATTTATTTTAAAAACAAGCAAGAACGATATATTCGGATATGTCGAGTTTTCAATACCCTCCACCGTAATACGTGTGAAAAAAATACATTAGTTTTCGTACATACACACATACATACTTACAATATTGACAAGTTTTTTAATGCGAAATAAAATTAGTTCTAATTTGGGCTACAACTTTTTTCTACAGAACCGATTTTGATAATTTTTGGAAAAATAACTTTTTTCTACAGAACCGTTTTTGATAATTTTTGGAAAAATAAAAATTATAGTTTAATAAATGACGAATATATCTTTTTATATACTGAACCGATTTTGTTGGTTTTGAATAGAAAACTTCTCAGAACTATAACAAATACTCAGGATAATTTCATTCTGCAAACAGACGGACGAAAATTGCTAAATCGACTCAGATTTTGATTTGATGCAAGAATATGTACATTGTGGTGTCTGAGATGATTTTTTCTTAGCGTTACACACGGAATGACAAAGGTATAAAAATAGTGTCCTTAAATTTAAAATGTGAAGAAAGCATATTAATTTTGTCATTCCGTTTGTAACGCCATTGAAATTTGTCCATATTATTTTTATTATTCTAATCCAATCAAAAACTTTCTTTATCGTTTTATTGGCAAAAAATTTATAGAACGATAACAAAAGCAACCTCAAGATTCCGAAAAAGAATTTTTCTAATTTTTTCAACAAAAGGTAACTGGACTTTTACCAAAGATTTAACTCTAATATACAGTTATATATATATATGTTCTTCACCATCATACAAAAAAATCTTCAAAATCGGATCAATAGAAAAAAGTTATAGGCTGAAATATGCATAATTTTGATACACCCCAAAATCTGTGTGATATGAGTAATTTTAAGAACAATTTCTGAAATTTGTCAGAAAACTAGATTGTGTTGGGCCCCTTCCGGGAATATGGTTTACAGATTATAAAACATACAAAAAATGTTAGAAAATATCATATTGTTGGTTTATCAAAGGTTCAAACCCACTTTAAATATTTAACAACTGGTTGATGAATTTGATTATAAAATTTTATTTTGAGGAATTTAAGAAATTTCGGTTTTAAGCTTTTTTTAAAGGCTGTTTACATTTTATTTATTTTGTTAGATTTTTTTTATAAAAATAAAAAATATATACAAATATTTATCTGAGTTGTCTCTTAAAAATGCTCTTGTCATTTATCACAATTCTTGAAAATGATAACCAAATATTTGATATTTTTCATATTTTATATTTTTAATCTCTTAAATTTTTGAATTTATACCAAAATAAAAATATTGTAGTCATTAGTTTTTTTATAAAAAAGAATTAAAATCCAAACAGTTGTTAAGACAAAAAAATAATTCTTAAAATTTTTATTATGACACACAAGACTTCAGCTGCCTTTGAAGCATGCTTCACAAATTCCCTTCCTATACCTCACAAGTTATAGAAAATTTTTGGTTCTATTTTGTTTATTTGTTTATTTTTATAAAGTCCACGGACATGGTGCTGAATGGTTCTATATATAGAATGTAATTTATCTAAGTCCGTCCATCTGTAGCTGATAAAAATTCTTTGATCAACTCTGATGAAAGTTTTTTTGGGCCTAAATGTTCTTAAAATGTTCCAATTTTGTTTGGATTTTTATAAAGGGGTTAAACATAAACACTGCCACTCCATGGCTTTGTTAGGCCTTGAATATAGTCACTTTTCCTTTGTTCTTCTTACATGACACTTCATTAGTATTGAATTCGTTAAATATAGTTTGATCTCTAAATAATGAGTCAATTGAAGTTATGGGAAATTATGGACCGAACATCGATTCCTGTTTATATATCTCTTATTTAAAGCAAACGTTGATCTTGTATGATAACTATAAGATCTTCCAAAAATTCGGTACAATTTTTTAAAGAATATTGCAAAACTTATTTGTCCAATTTTCAATTAAAACATTCTATATTTAGGAATTTTGTGGACTAATTGTATAAGAAATAATGAACCGATTCGTCTCTAAGTCAGAATAATACTACGTGCTCGCAAAGAAGTAAAATAGGAGATGGTATTATAATTGTGTGGGGAATTGCTCACACTTTGTGACAGCATATCAAAGATTTTATTTATTTTATTTTTATTTTATCTTGTTCAATGTTTGAACAAGACAGTCTCTTAAAATATTCTTAAAAACTAACTCAATCAAATTTCCAAAAAATGGATTTTGGATTTTAGAACACTCAGAATTTTGATTGGAAATGCTCGAATTTGAGAGGGTTTGGAGTTGGCCCTTTATGCTTTTTTTGGATACAAATTTTCAACTAACAAACTTACACTTCTGTGTAATGAATCCCTTCAGAAAAATATAAATTTTAAAAATCTTTCCAAGAACAATTTTATTTACGATCAAAATAAGTGAAGACACTTTTTCGGTAAAAAAAAGATCGTATTTTTTCAACTTTCAAATTAAAATTTAATTATTTTTGAAAAAAAATTTTTTCTAAACTAAGTAAAATAATTTTGATAAAACCGGGACAACATATTAAAAAACTAACTTAAGATCTTGCAAAATTTTGAAAAGAAATTGAAATACAAATAACTCGAAAGCTATAAGAGGTGAATATGACATCCAAGCATATTTTTAAAGGTCTTTTCAATGGTTTAAACGGTTGTATATGTTTAAAAATAAAGTAACAAAAATTTTAAACCACCTGAGGTTTAAAAAATTGAATGGCCGAGGTAACCCTATTCAGACCTCTATAACTACGCCCATGGAGCCCAAAGAAGTCAAATCTCCCAATGTCATATTATGTCATACTTCTCAGCTGTTGTTAGGTTAAATTTCATGCAAATCCGTGTAGTTCATCAGAAGTGTCAGATTTATTAAAAAAATAGTTTCTACCCCACTGTGCATTGTTTTAGGAAATCGTAAATTTGTAACTTTTTGGAAAAAGTATGAAACATGACACAAATTTGTTAAATCTTTTTTAAATTGATTTTATTTTATTATAAATAAAAATTTATAAAACAAGACATTCGAATTCCAATTTAACTATATAATATATATCTATATAGGATGTGTGTATGTACGTATGTATGTATGTATGTATGTATGTATGTATGTATGTACCATATAGACTACAAAATATCTGGACCCGAAATAAGTATCGAATATCTGAAGATCTATAACAGCGAGAGGTTTCTAATTTGGTTCCACCCACTTCTCAAAGAACTGTTTTATTGATTGAAATGTAGAACGGATAGGACCAGAGGAAGGTGGTACTCCCATACAAAGCAAACCATTTTTCTATCATTTTCTCAAGGATCTGTTTTGCTGGAAAAAATGTAGGACGGATTGGACCAAGGGAGGGGTATTCCCCATAGAAATTAAACATTGACAACGAGAATTTTTTAAATCTGGCTTCAAAGACTTTAAAATTTTTTTCAAGATTTATTACTGAAGAGAATATTTTGTGCAGCAAAGCGCACCGAGTAAAATATTTAAATATTTTCGAATAGAGATATTTAATTTGTATACTTTTTATTATTTTTTTAAATATATTTTTAACAAGAGTTATATTTTTTGCCAACTTTTCTAAAAATTTAATGAAAAAAAAAAAAAAAGAAATTCTTTGACAATAGAATTTTTATTATTTTAAACAAAAGTTGGTTCAAAAGTTCTAATTTAATTTGATATTTAAATTAAATGGAAATAAAAAATCTTAATAATTCTTTCAATTCAATTTTCATTATTTTATTGTATTTTTATGAATTTTATTCATTTAAGTATTATTTACTACATGATGGAGGTATTTCTATTAAAAAAGAATAAAATTTGAAATAAAGAGATTAAAATGGAATGAAATGAATTTTAGTTGGTAAATGATTTCAATATTTATTTTAAATTCATTAAAAAAACATATTTCATGAATAAAATGTGTTCTTTCGGAGGAGTTAGAAAAGATAATATAAAGGACGCATAACTCACCCGGTATTATCTGCTTCCATTGTGCAGACCTCATAAATTTGCAATTTATATATACTAAAAATAAAAATATCGGATATTTCAGTTATATAGACAGTCATAACAAATTGTGGATCGACCTTTTTTCAAGTTTAATTTCAAGATTGTTTGCTCGAATAAAAATACTTATTTTAAAATAAAGCACGTTTGCTGCAAAGTCACCATAATTAAAAATTCGTAAATTTCGACTTAACATCAGAAGTGTATGGTTTTATTTAATAATATTTTTTGAATCATATGTTGTACCAACTATAAAATTTATTGAATATTGCCGAAAACAGGACCAAAATTCTTGAATTCTTAAAAAAAATAATATTTGAGTTATAACTATCTTGCGTGAAATAAGCGATATATGAAAGATTTTTTGATTTTGAGAAGAGTTTCGGAAACGATATAAAACTATGTACCAATCAATTGAACATCTGGTACGGAGTACTGAATTTCCTTATTTCCTCGAAAATGGGAGAATAACCCTCATTTTCTAAAGGTCTAGAAAGAAAGGTCATAACTGGATTCTGTTCTAATTTTCATAAATTGACATTTTAGAAAATTTAAGGAGTAAGATTGAAAAATTCTCAATCTCACGTGTTTTATAAAAAAGTTTTACAAAAATACTATTTAATTTTTTCCTTTTTCTCAAGTTACCTTTAAGATTAAAATGAGTGACCAGAAAAGAGTGCGTACTAATAGTTTTAAATATTTTTGACAAGACCAAACTTGGTTTAACTAACAGTTGGTCAAGCATTCAAAGGTCTGCTGTCAAACTGTTTCAAATGTTAATTAACAATATCGGGAGATATTAAGCTCTTGCTAAAATGGAATTGAAGGGCATGAAAAAGGTGTTCGTGAAAAGTATTAGAAAGCACTATTAAAGCATTACTGGAAAGTAATGGAAAGGTGTAAGTTATTAACATATATATTTGTTAAGAATTTTTTGATCTCACTCCTTAATACTCGTTTGAGCATTTGTGGTATCATTTGGAAAAACGATTGCTTAAACACCAAATTTCAAACAAAAATACACTGAAAAAGTTATTTTTTATCAAATATAAAAAACTTGTACCTACACTTTTGCAGTACAAAAATGTACTGACGATGTTAAAATATTCATAACCTAAAATTTCAACCCGACTACCAACTTTTACAGAATGATTTCAACTACTTCTATGTCTGATGTAACAATAACTTGATGGAGCTTATTACTAGTAAATGTAAGCACATGAGGTTCAGAAGAAACAAGACTTTTCAAGTTAATTTCAATTTGGACGGTCATACCTTGGAACTGGTAAATACTATCCCCGGTCTTGGAATGATGCGTGATACTAAACTAAGTTTTGTGCCACATATAATAATGCTAGAGGTGTTCTTGCTTTTATCAAATTATCGGGAAAGGAATTCACCGATCCTTATATTAGGCAAATACTTGTATATGGTTCAATTGTTTGGGTTCCACTTAACATGGTTCATATCGATTGTATTGAATCTGTACAAGAGCAATTTCACATTTTCTGTTTTTTTTGGGTCCTTTCATAAGCCTTTTTCTAGCAGTATTTTTTTACTTTTAAAAATCGCTTGTGTTCTTGTTTTTATCTAAATCAGAAATTTAATCGCCGTATGTATACTTTTGTTACTCTGTGTATTATAGAGCTTTTATATTATTGAAATATCTAATGTTCCCTAATTAATTAACATTTGAATAGAAAATATCATGTTTTATAAAAGTGAAATTAAATTTAGTATATATTTACTCACCTCCAGATATGTAATCATTCTCATAATAAAACTGGGCAAATTCAGACACACAAACACCGTTGAGACAATAAGTAACATTTTTGTTACTTTCAGTTGGGACGAATTCGTAACTTTTCTTCTTCCTGAAAAATTAAATTGAATAGAGAAAAACAATGAAAAAAGTAAGAAAAAATAATAATAATAATAATAATAAAAAAAGAATAAAAAATAATAAAAACTTTCCTTAAAGAAACAAATTTTTGTTATAAACAATTAAATAAATCTAAATGAAATGATTTTAGTTTTATTTTTATTTGTCATTACACCGTTTGAAAATTGTATTCATTTATTTATTATTTCGTTTTGGTTTTGTAAATAACGGAAAAAGAAAATTTAAGATTTTGCCAGATTTAAAGCAAAAATTATATATCACATATCGCCTTTTTGAAGCAAGATCGTCTTAACTCAAAAATCAATAAATTTCGACTGCATATGAATGTTTTTAAACTTTAGGTTTTTTTAAACTAATAAATGCTTTCGTATTTATTCCATAGTGGTTCCATTTTTATATCCTCCCCCATCACAGAATGATCTAAGACCCGGGTATTTATGGGTTCTTAATCTTACATAAAATAAAAATTGTAATCGATTCATTCGAATCGAGGAAAATCGGTTCAGTTGTTAAATATATTTGAGTCAACCTCAGGAGGAATTTTTATCAATTTTTAACACAAAACTAAATGGACTTATTTTGCCGCAATAAATAGCTAAATGCACTTATTTATTATTTTAAAAATCATTGAAGTAGAAAAATAATTATAAGTTCAACCACCGCTTTTTTAAAACTGAATAAATTTGTTGTATTAGAGTACGTATGTGTCCCAAAATTACTCAGTTAGTTAGATATAGATCCTCGGAAGACAATAAAATTTCCTTATGCTTTCAATTACTTCATTGCTCCCAAATGTATCGCTAAGAGACAGAGAAGACATCAAGCAATCGTCCCCACGAGTACAAAATAGGTAACAGAATAAAAAGATACAAATGTATTCAAATATACTGTAGTTTTCAGTCATAGAGGCCTAAGACCACGGTGGTCTTCACACCTGATGAATACAAATGCACATACCAACGTCCAGACTCCTGAAATCTGAATTTTGATTCATCCTATCTGTACCACTTTTACTTGAACAATAGGATCAATATACTAGTTTTAAAGATCCCTTGCAGAGGTCTTTTTCTCTTACACGTATAGCTATTGTCCAAGGACTTATCTCCAAGAACGTCAAGCCCGTAGAGGAGTGGATAGATACAATAATTTCAGCCCCTGCATCGACACGAGTTATATAAAATTGTTTTACTATACAGTTTACTGTAAAAAGACTTCACTGAATTTGTAGGATAGACACTATATAGAAAACACAATAGGTTACCTCCTAGGTCAAACCCATGTTAATGTGTCTAACCGGGAGCAAAGCAAAGTAAATAGTAGTGTCCCTTATTAAACGGTCGGATAACTTATTCGCACAGTAAAAAATGCATTAAGAATATTTGTGTAACATTAAGTTCTTGATACTGATATTTATTTGGTAGAGGGTATTAGTGAAGAAAGGTGGTTACACCTGAAATTCCTGGACAACAATTTTATGTTGCTGATTATGAAGGGAATATTGAAGAAAAGTTTGGGTCCCTAAAGCAGTCAAAATTAAAAAAAAGTTTTTGGTAGGACAAACAATATACAGTTTAGGCAAAAGAAGTTACAACGAACTCTAAAAATACCGAACTACTATACCGAAGAACTGTAAGTTTTTTGATTTCGTTTTTATTATCATATATGTTTGTTAAGAACTTTTCGATCTATAAGAATTTTGATATTTTGATCTGGATAATTTTTATTGTATTCGAACTAATAGATTCTGCAAAGGAATATTTTTAATCCATTCAGATTTTAATTTAGTCCAGAATCCTATAGGAATCATGACATACCTTACATTTTGAACACAAAAAGAGGTTAAAATTATTATGTACAACAATTTTATCATATTAATTGAATCAACTGAATGAAATAAAAAATAGTTGAGATATTTTATATCTCATACGTTTCATATTTTACAATGAAAAAATATATTTTTTTTAACAATTCAGTAGATGAAGTAAAATGAATCTCATTCTTTTCATATTTTATAATATTTTTATATGAATTTATTCATTGGAAAGATTCTTATGAATTTCTATTTCATTTATTTTTATTTTTAAACTTTGACATTTTGCAAAATATTTTCATATTTTCGTATATTCATACATAATGTCATATAATGCACATGTTTATTATTCGCCATCGAAGGCGATCGAAGGAATCATAACAAATTTACAATTGTAACAGTATTCAGTTGTTGTTTTTCAAAGTAGCTAATACATCGGAAAGTTTTTAGGCACATTGGAAGTGACCTAAGGGAAGGGTGTGAAACTTGTAAATAATTTGTAAATTTCTTTTCGATTTATATTTCAAACAGTAAAACTGAACTTAAAAACACGTTATAGAAAAGGAAAGAAAGTGTAATCATTATATTGGCTGTTTACCGATTTGAACAACCAACAAGAAAGAATCTCATATTCGTTGTTACGATTCACCACGATCAATTTAGAAATTAATGTAGGAACTTACTAAAAAATCCCGTTTAAGAATTCATTGAGCTCTGTCGATTATTGTAGATGTGAGTGTGCCCACAAAAGAGAGTCTCTCAGTCAGATCGATACAGCTAAATCAATTCAGATTTTGATTTCTTCTTGGCGTTTGGCACGGAATGACAAAGTTAATATACCTTCATCACCACTTCAAACAGTCCAAATCCAAGTCCATAAATCACAATAAGACTCTCAAATATGGAAACACTTATTTTGCCAACTCACGAACTAATATTCCTAGTTATTTCATGTTTTCAGCTTAAAAAAATGTATTATAATCAGGTCTTTACTTGTCATAGTATTTTCTAAAAAGAGGAAAAGGCTCAGAAAAAAGTAAAATAACATATATTTTTTTGCTGTTATATCTGCCACTTATAAACCAATTTCGCAGAATTTTAATAACAAAATTCTCGGAACCTTCTGATCTAGTCTGATGAAAGCTATAATTTATCTTTTAGATATCCTCTATTCTCCGATTTTGATATGAACTTTATCAGATCTTAAATGAGTCCTTACTGCTGTTACAAATGTAATCATAAACTTTATAGACTCTCAGAAAAACCTAGTCCAAACAAAAAAACGGAATTAAATGTTTAAAAAAAGCTTACTTGATTTCCTTGGTAAAGCATCATCATAATCATTGATACTACTTTTAGTAGAATGTTTTATAATAGTTGCACGATTTGGATGAGAATGTTGTTGATGCTGTAGCTGTTGTTGTTGCTGTTGATGGGATGTATGATGATGATGTGTAATCATTTGAGTATGTTGTCCATTCGAATGTGTTGGCTTCATACAAGTTGTTGACTTTTGTCGTTTCAATGATGAGTTTGTAACACGATATGTTGTTATTGCCGGTCCACTTTCTCTTGCCGAACAAGACGATGAAGGCGATGACATTGTGCCTTGAAGTGGCAAATGTTGTGTTTTCCTAAAAAGTAAAAAAAAAGAATAAGAAATCATATAACAATAGAAAATTCTTTTTCAAAAGATATTTTTGCAAATGGATACTGGGAACTTTAACTGAAATATTTAATGTATTTGAAAAAAAAAGGTTTTTTAAATTGAATTTAATTTGTGTATTTAAATGAAATATTTTCAAAACTTTAAAATGTATATTTTTTTTAAATTAAAAACATATTTTATAGTTAATAATTTATTAATGTGAAGGTTATATTTATATGTGTGTGAGTGAATGTGTGTGTGTTGTACAAGTAATACATACATTTTTTGCATTGTCAATGTTCTTCTGACGGTGGCAAACTTCCAAACAGTACATCCGGTAAAAGTATTTAATATTACAATCCCAGTAAATGGTACAGCAAATACAACAATTGTATCCCAATAATTGAATAATAAAATATACTCCTGTAAAAGAAAATAGCAAAAGGATGTATTTCAAGTAATTTACTTTTGATTTAAAGGGAAAAATATTATTTTATATGCTTTTTTATATGAAATATGGTTTTTAAAGTTGTTCGTTTAGTACTGTCTTTATGTTTTTACACTCAGAATAGTAATTAAGGGAAATTAAGCGAAAATTTTTATGATTCAACATCGTTTCACTTTTGAATGAGCATAAAAATTTTACAATGTTTAATCAATATTGGATTGTGATGATTTAGCATAGTTATACATGTTGAAATAAACCTGATTTCTTTTGAATCAAAATTGAATCATCATTGAAATAAAAATTTCCCGGTTTAACGCATATTCAGTTTTCTCATTGAATACCTTATATTGCAAAAAAAAAACTAATAATTTAGTACTCGATTTCACAAATTTTTCAAAAAATATACATTAAAATCATAAAGAGATATAAAAATATGCGAAAATAATATCAGAACATATATATACCCTTCATCGCTATAAGTGGTGAAGAGGATATTTTAACTTTGACTTTCCGTGTGTAACGCTAAGAAAGAATCATCTGAGACCTTATAATATATATACCTATAATATATATATTTAGTTATGTTCGCTTGTCAGTCTGTTGTTGGCATCCACAATTATTAACAGAGCTCAATGAAATTTGGCCCGAATATTTGTTATGGTCCTGAAAAGTTCCTTATTTAAAACCGGCAAAATGAGTTCAGTATTCAAAGATATAAACCAATATCTGGGGCAACCTCAAAATTCAAGTGAAGGACTTTTGTTAAATTGTCAATTGTAAATCAGCAAATTAGAGTGAAATTTTGACATAATATTAAGTTGAAGTATGTATTTCATTCTAAAATCGGTTCCGTAGAAAAAAAGTTGTAGCCAAATTTTTATAACTGATTTCGTGACTCGTTAAGTGTTCCTGTGTTTTATTAAAAAAAAACAATTTAGACTCATTTGTAGTGAAAACTCGACATAGTCCAAAATAGCATTCCTACTTTTTTTGTATCACTTTTAAAATGTATTACACACGTTAAGAGCAAAAGACATGGGAAAAATTTCAGATCAAAACACAGAAGAGTAATAAATAAAATTTAATTTTGTTACCAAATAAATCATATAATGTCTTACTGACTTGATGTTATATCATTCGTTAAATCACTGATATTGTTAACTTATTGGCTTTCAGTGCAGAATTGGCAAAGAATTCAATGCCCTATGCATCTTCCTACCTTAATCTAATAGAAGGTCCATCTCCGTTTAAAATCGACCACACTTTTGAACACGTTTTTTGTGAAACTTTCTTTTAACTTGACCCCAATTTTTTTCACTCGCCTTAGCTCGGGCGGTTTGGAAGATTTGCCACTCTTATTCTTGTACCACTTAAGTGCTTGTTCACTATAGTGACAGGAACAAGTCAGGCCAAAAATAAGTGAACACATTAAGTCTTATGAATGGAAGCAGCCTTTTTCGTTTCGATATTTATAGAGCCCGTTGTAACAAATGATTGATTTGTATATTGATTGTTGAGAGTTATTCCTTAATAACATTTGAAACATTTTGAAGGCAGACCTTTGAGTGCTTAGACAAATTAATATAGGAGTTGGGACATTTTAAACAAACATGTTTTACAAAGGTAACATGATCAGAAAAATAAATCAAATAATATTTGGATTCAAATTTTTAATGAAAAACGTGTGTTAAGAATTTTTCGATCTTACGCCTTCTAAATCGATAAATTATAATAAAATTTCACTTTAATATTAAACAACAAACATTCAAAAAGTTATCAAATTCGGTTAAGTAAATGAAAAAATTATGGCTAAAAATATGACTAATTTTGTAACTCATTTGAGTTTGTATTTTTAAGTGTATATGTGAGTATTACAATGTGTATGTTTAACATCTCACACGCATTTATGTTGAAGACTTTTGAAGATTTGACAAAATATTCTTACTTGTTTCAATACGAAATAATTTGTTGGGGTTAAAGTTCCCCTTTTCTATACATATAAATATAACATACATATGCAGTGAATGACTTCCGTGAAACTAACCGCATTTAGGTCATTTTTAATTGCAATTCCAAGAAATTTTAATTAACAGCTTTCAATTTCACCGACTGGGCACAATAATAAGGATAAAAATATTTCATTAATTTTCTGTCAATTGTGAACAATTTTTAATTAAAAAAAATATATAGAAAATGTGGTTTCAACTAATTTTTGTTCTTTATCGTGATGAAGAAAATTTTTGTTTGCATAAGAAAAAAAGAAAAATTTCATAAATCAAATTGAAATATTTATTTAAATTATTCAAATCAATATTATACAATTCCTATCGAATGGCATGGAATATTCGCTGCTTTGCTTGATATTTTGATCAAATATTTTCTATCATATAAAAGCAAAGTTATCGCTGTATTTTTTCTAAAATTTATATAAATTTTCTGTTAATAAATGAAATTAATAAACTTTTTATAAATTTTCCTTAAATATATTTAATACAAGAGAACATGAATTTCTACAATCTATTAAATTGAAAACAACTCTCCTTCAATTACTTACCCAATGTGAAATTCTATCTTCCTTGGTAGTATTTACGAATAAATAAATCTTATTTAATATTAAGAGATTTATATAATAAATCAATATAAAATGAATTCACTTCCAAAACGTGATCACAATTTTTGTTTATTTGTTAATGAGAAAAATCAATTTAAATGTTGTTAAAAAAGTAAATTCATTTTCAAGTTTAATCTCTATTAAATAAGTATTCCATTGGCCTTATCTCCGAGCAATTTCTTCTTGTACAACTTAAAGTCTTATTTATTATAGCGATAGGACGCCAAGTGTGGTCAATTAAATGAACAGATTGTGAATTCTAACAAATGGATGCCGCGTTCTTTCGACATTTACTCTGTCCGTTGTAACAAACGATTGACTCCTTTTGCTGCAACTACATTTTGCTTGTCATACAAAGAACTTTATGGGGAATTTTTCTGCTTTTGGGTCCTAAACATTTCTTCAACAATCTAGAAAAAAATAGAAAAATTTACTTTAATCTTAATGCTTGGTTTTTGAGCTCTAAATTTTCTTGGAGCGTTCCTGTTAGGAACTTTTTGTAGGGCTTAGTTAGGTTTTGTTAAAAATATTTTATAGCGTTAGTTCGCATATTTTTCTGGTCACTCATTTCAATCAGATAAACAATATATTTAATAGAAAACCTCATTCAGTTGAGAGGGAGGGAATGGTCCACATATGATATTTCTTAAACCATAAAAAGAGAAGGAATTTTCAAACAAATTCGCAAAATATACGTTAAGAGGGCAACCGGACTATTTGGTACGAAATATTAAATTTAATGTAGGTTTTGAGACATAAAAGGTTCACAATGTTCCTGACAGCAACGCTGCTAAAAATTTAGAAGTCAAAACAGAGCGCAGAAATTGATGTCGTATGTTCTGTCAGATTTTTCTCAACTTCCGGGTCTGATGCTCCTTATGTTGCTGATGCTCGAGGAAATGTTGTAGAAAAGGTTAGGGCCTAAAAGCATTCAACATTTCATAAAATGTTCCTTATATGGCAAGCAATAAGCAGTTGCGCAAAAGAAATCAATTATTTGTTTCAATGGGATCTGTAAATACCGAGATTTACATCAAGGAATATTTACAAAAAAGTCTGATCGTATTCATAAGTTTTTATTTAATTTTTGCCCGACTTGGCATCCTGTCAATATAGTAGACAAGCCCTTGAATGAGAGGTAAATCCTCCAAACTACCCAGAGCTAAGGACTGTGTGGAGATATTGGGCTCTTGTCACAAGAGAACTAAAAAGCGCAAAAACGGTGTCCAAAAGTGTGAAAGATTGTAAACGGAGATAGACTACTTGTTCGCGCAGTGTTAAAAAAACGTTAAACGTTAAATTTAATTTTCGAAAAAAAGTTCAAAATTCAATCAATAATGATTAAAAAAATAATAATTTCAATTAAACTGTAAGTTTAGTGGTTTCGTTACAACAAACAACAATTTTATTATTCTTAACAAACATGGAAATATTTTGCGTATTTAAAAACTAAGAAATATAACATATTTAACAATATTGGCAAAAGTCAAATAAGGTCGATTTATATGTTGACATTTATTAGCGCCTAAACAAATAATTAAATTAATGAATTAATGACGACATTAATAAATTATACAGTTATTTAACTGTTTTGTGTCGTTAATAAGAACATATCTTCACATTTACATTCTTATGTAAAAAATAATATTAATCGGTTATCGTTATTGTTATTATATTTTTTATTGGAATTATTAATTGAAGGTATTTTATTTTTATTTTCTTCTCGTTACAGGTATGTGGAATTATTTGGTTATTTCAATACGATATAAAATTAAAAATCCAGAGTAAGTTTACATTTAATGTTATATAAAGTCATTTAAAGTAAACAACTTTATTGGACTCTATAATATTTTATAGGAAGGTATATTAGATATTAGATAGAATAAATATGCTATATATTAGGAAGGTATATAAACATATGGTTCTGTAGTTTACTGATCTTTTAAGTATGTGAGATTAAATATGATTTGATCTTTCCATTACCTGTTTTAAGAGAATAACGAATTTAAATGTGTGTGCAAACTAAGAGGCGTTCAGAGGCAAATTAAATCTTGATTGGAGGTGATGGAATCTGAGATAATCCCAAAAGTTATAAGATAATAGCCGATTTTTATAGATCATTATTTAATAACTGCATGATAAGTGTTTTATTCCTCTAAATATATAAAATTTTGATGTCCTTTTAAATTGTTTTTTTTTATGTAAAATATGAAAGTGATCTGATATTTTTATTAATTTCAATTCACATATAAATGTTTATTTTAAACCATTTATTGACTTAATATTAATTGTCATATTAAATAAATAATTTTATTAAATATTGTGTAAAATTTGTCATTGATCCATATGATTTCATCAAAAAATGAATGAAAAATACTTAAACATTTTAATGTGAATTATGGGCGAATTTGTTATACCTTTATTTCAGTCCATAAAAATGTCTACTAAGATTGAATAGTACTCAAAATAGTAACGGTTTTAATTAAAAAAATATTTAAGATTGATCACTTAAGAAGTTTTATTAAAAAGTCTTAGATACTTTTTCTAGATCGTTATATCCTCCATCAATACCAGTGGAGAAAGTCGGTATATTAACTTTGTTATTCAAGAAAAAATCACATAAGACCCCATAAAATATATAAATTCCCGTATTGGTTTTTCATTGTTCGTCAGTTCATATCTTTTGACACGCTAATTTCAATGATCCGAGTTCAATAAAAAACATATTTCTCAATTCATTCAGTAGGAAAAAGTTATATAGTTTTTTATTGGAACAATTCTTCACTATATTTAACAATGATAAATTCGGATTAGTACAAATTGTAGCCAAAATTTTTCTCATTTATTATAACTTTATATTTTATCAAATTCGAGGTCCTTAATGGAGATTTGTTTTATTTAATTAAACGATGAAGTGGTCACTGTTCAACCCACTCTAAAACATTCAATTATATAATTGCTTCCACGATATTCTGGATTTATATGAAAGTTATAAACAAAGAACGTTCTTATAAAATCTAAAGTGCCTTTTTATAGGGTGTTGTACATATTAGAAATTATAGACAGACCATCGTAAAATTTAAGGCATTGGATCTGTATATATACCTCAATACAAACATCTGGTGTGGAGTAAAAAACCTGCATTATATATAATCAACTAAGTTCTGTGAAATAGGAAATAAGTAATCATGTTTTGGGTATAGTAATACGAACAGTAGTGTTAAGACAATCGGGTGACCGCATACCAAATTTTTGTAGCTTGTCCGTATGGCTCGAAACCATAAGATATTTTTTTCCAGGAAAAACTAATTTTTAAATTTTAGTCTTTAAAAAGGATTAATAGAAAATATCTCTATTATTACAAAATTAACTCTAAAAATCGCTGTTCGAAACTTCATTGTTTTATTTTCTACAAAAACTATAAATTTTAAGAAAAATGTCCAAAAAACTTGAACATTAAATTAATAATTTGGAGACATTGAAAAAGTAAAGCTTCTAGGAAATTAGCATAAACCAATTTAGACTACAAGAAACTTCTAAGCGAACAGATTTGAAAGATTTTCGTACAATATAAAAAAATCGCGGTGATTGGACAAAACTTAGCAAGTTTTATGAAATCTTTAATGTTCATCCATAAAAAAGGAAGTATTAGAGTATAAATGTTTGCATTTCTCTCTTGATAGCTTATTTATCCATTTGATTCAGTTGAAGTGTGTTCTGAACACCCATTATTACACTTTGTTGAATGAAAGTTACTTCGCACGACAATGACTCGAAGCATTCATGGAAGTTGGTCAAAGATTGGTTATCGACTAATGGAATCCAAGTCTTTGATAGGATTCAGCTGTGCTTAGATTTGATTTCCATAGAGAAACTCTTTGGCATTTTAAAACGCAGTATTGGAGCACGATGCTTTTAAAGTCATCATTCGAACTCTACATTCCAGTAAAATTCTTTTCTTTTTATTTTTCCAAATTATATTCGATATTTTTGTCATTTGAAAATGATTTATTTTTATTCGACTCAATCATTGTTTTGCTTGAAAAATAATATATACTTTTTCTAATTAATACTTTCGAATTTCAGTCAAAAATACTGACCCAACAAGATCTTGCAAAATTCGAAATGTTGCAAATTGAAATGCAAATAATTCTTAAACTCTCAAAGATAAGAACCATATGAAAGCACATTTTTGAAGGCTTTACCAGAGACAATAATAGTAAAACCACATCCCCCTGCCCCTCAAATTAGTCGATCAAGATACTGATTGATTTCTAAAAATATCGAATATTCCTCACTTTGACAAAATAACATTATTCATTCCATTTCAATAAAAATTTTAATTAGTTTAAAGAAAATAATAATGGACATTTGTTCTTCTTGACAAGTGTAGAACATTTTTATGAAATTCTGCATAAATTTTTCCACACAAACAAATAACAACAAACAAACAAACAAACAAACAAACAAATAAACGAATATTTAAAGTTAAAAGATATTATGCCATGAATGAATGATTGAACGAATGGGTGGGACTGTATTCAGTGATATATGAGTATTTTAAATGGATTTTATTTAAATTGAATTTTATTAACAATTTGTAACGAACAAAGCCCAAAGCCTCTTACCTTATATTCATTTCTTATATCACATATTGTATCCTCCACTTTTGATGAATAAACTGTGGTTGAGTAAATCCAAAAGGGTATACAATGCAAACAACCCAGTATTGTCAGACCAATTAATACCATTTTAGCTCTTCTCACCGTACACATTGTTTGTCTTCTCAATGGATACATGACGGCTATAAAACGTTCGACGGTAAAGGCTACCACAAACCAAACCGAACAAAAACATGCCAAATTACTAAAGAACGTAAAGAACTGACAGAAATATTCACGATTATAAATGCGAATATCGAAAAAATTCAGCCACTGAGCAAAGAGGCCCAACAGAAAGCATGTATCACTCACAGCCAAAGCAGCCAAATAATAACTCGATGAAAGTTTACGTAATTTGGTCTTGAAGAAAACAAAAACCGAAAGAATATTACCAATGGAACCGGTACCCACAATAATGGGTGTATAGTAAAAATTTAATATTGTACTCATATATTCGATAGTTTGAAATACTTCATTATCACCATCACGATAATCATCATTCATATTATCGATGTTGTAGGTATCATTATTGATGCTGGACGAATTATTTAATGTTGCATTCAATTTTTTAAATGTATTTATAAAATTACTATTGATGATGTTATTATTGTTGTCGTTGTAATTGTTGCTGCCGTTGTTACTGTTCAAAGAATTTAAGTTTATCTCTATGTTGCTGCTACTGACAATATTTGTCAATTCATATATATTTGACCATGGGGACGGTGTTGTAATAGTTATATCTTTATTATTATTATAGTTATTTGGTGAGATTGTTTGTGTTGTTGTTGTTGTTGCTGCTGCTGTTGCCAATGGCTCTATTATAGTATTCGTTGTCATCATCATCTTCATTGTGATTATGTGAATTGTTGCAATATCTTGTTGCAGACACTTCAAATGATTTGTTTTTATAGTGATTATATTTCTATATGGTTTTTGCTGTTGTATTATTTTCAAATTAACTATAAATATAATCGATATATAATAAAAATAATAATAATAATAGAAGTGATTGAATTGCTGATGTCCCTCCTCCAGTTGTGATTTCAGGATATCATTTTTCACTTTATATATTTTTGCTGTTAATCTTATTCTTTCATAATTGTTATGAACTTTTTTCTATTTCACTTTCTTTTGTTGTAATTTTTATTATTTTCACTACAGATTTTTTGTGAATTAATACACATAAAGGAGTTATAATTGTTTTTGGGTTAACAGATTCGTTTAAAGTTAAAATTGTTATTTCATTTGTTTTTGTTGTTGTTTTACGTGATTCATGTTGATCGCACCAAGACAACAGATTCATTTTTTTTGTCAATAACTTTTTGTGTCCCTTTCACTTTGTCTGATTTTAGTTTAAGGATAAATTTTCTAATTGTATCGTTGTGTGATGAAACATGGATCTGTTGATTATTGAAATATTGATATAAATAAAAAAAGTTCAAATATCGTATTTTTATTGAAAAGTTCTATTAAATTTACATAGAACATTTTTTGATTATGCTTCCTGTATTGAGATAAAAAAGTGATTACAAGTGTGAATTCAGTAACTATCGGAAAAAATAAATATTTATATCAAGACAAACATGGGAATTCTCCCTGAGTCGAATAAACGATTTTGTCCGTGTAAAGTTTTTGATCAAACTACAGTTCGAAGATATCTTCTTGAAATTTGGCAGATTTATTTTGGCCTAAGAACAAAGCCTATTGAATTTAGTTTCGTTCGTCCATTATTTTATTATTTCGTGGGTCCTTTTCTTTGCCCACAGTATTATTTCGCAGGACTTATATTTATCTGATAAAAAATTTATCATTCATATTATTTTATACGAAATTTGAAGACATTTTTTAAATAAAACCCAACTTGGTCTTACAAATAGTTGGCCAAGCATTCAAAGGTCTGCGTCAAGCTCTTCCTAAGGTGATGGTAAATAAGCCCTTGAGTGGTACAAAAACAATATTAAGCTCTTGTTAAAAGAGAATTGAAAAACAATATTAAGCTCTTGTTAAAAGAGAATTGAAAAACTCAAAAAGTTGTTCTAAAGTGTTTTTAACGGAGATGGATTACCTGTTGGTACTATAATAAGGTTATTGGAAGGGTTTCATCACTTGTGATTAATTTTTTTTTTAATTGTAATAATAATTTCAACCAAATAGAAAAGCTTTTAGTTTAGTAGTTTCCCGTCAAAATGTAATAATTCATATCTACACAACCATTGGAATTCATCATGAGTCGATTCCGTCCGGCTGTCTCCGTTTGGAAGAAATCTTGATCCCGGAATGATCTTTTTATAATTATTTTTTGCTGTCTTAGCCAATATTTTGGTTTTTTATAACCGATTTTACAATTTTTAAAGGAAAAAAGTCGAGAATAAAATCGGTAATTCCTCTGTATATCAACTGTGTTTTTATTTATTTCAGGAGCACTAGAATAAGTTTTCACCCATAACTCCAAAACTAATAGTGTATTTCATTTGAAGAAAAATTCGCGATCGGACGGTTCATTCCTTTACTGACTCTATAGTAAACGAATGAGGTTAACGTTTATAGAAGGGACAAAACATAAAAACATTAGTTTGATTATTGTTATTGATTTCCTTTAAATCGGAAAATTATTGGTTATAAATACCTCAGCGGGGTTTCTTAACTAAGTCCAATGTCGAAAATTTCGTTTCACTTGTAGCTGAGAAATAGTGAGTGGTATAAAAATGTTTTCGAAAAATAAGAGTTTACATACTTTTTTGGCCAAAGGGAAAACTCAAATTTAGTATTGAATTCTGTTTTGGGACCCCTAATGAGTTCTTAATCATTATCGCAAAGTAAACGTCATGTTTCCAATATGTTCAACGTAATATTACGATTTTCGTGACAAACATTTATTTCTATCGCCAACATTTTAAATATTGAATTAAATTTATTTTGAGAATAGTTTTGTTGCAGCAATAAAATTATTATCAATATATTTACAATAATATATTAGTCGAAGTATGTTCGAATAATGTTCAACTGACATTTTCATGTTGATAATGACTCTGTTACAACAAAATTATTGTGTCTCTTAAAGGTTAAATGATACAACCATAATATGGATATGTCAGCGTTCGCAACCATAATATGACTATGGGACAACCATATTATGTGGTGGGTTAAATATTTTTTCGTTCTACTTCCTTATTGCAGTACTGTGATGTAACTGTTATAACTCAAGCGGAAAAGAATTTGTTTTGCTATCAAGTGTTAATTTAATTATCATATTTTTGTTTCAAGTTTATTTTTAACAAAGAATTTTTAAGTTGAAGAAAAATAAATAAAAAGAAAATCCCTTAAAAATGTATTTTAAACTAAAAAGTGTTAAATCTAGCAGAAAAAGCTACAAATTTATTTTAATAAAAATAAAAATACCTCTTTTCCCCTGACAGCATTTTGTTATTCATTAAAACATAAAATTTATTCTGTCAAAACCTCCGTCAATATTGAAGTAAAATGAAGTAAAGTGAATAAAATATGAAATAAAAATCTCATAAATTTCCACTTTTTAAATGTTTGAATTAAATTTATAAATTTTTAAAGTCTTAAATTAAAATTTAAATAGTTAATTTCTAAATAATTCAAATTTAAAGAAGAATCACTACTCTATGGAACTTTATCGTTCACTTCAAAATACGAATCGTAAAATGTTTTCGAAATACAATTTTTCAAATTGGCAAAAAATCGGAAAGAACTTAAGTTTATTATGTTGATTTATACATACAAATATATTTATAAAAAAAACACATAAAATGGTTAATATTTCTATCGCATTCAGAGTACTCCAAAGTCCAAAAAAAAAGAAGGTAGAAATCATCATAAACATACATCAAAAATATGGATACGTAAGAGTGTTTTTAATAATAGTTGGTCATACAATTAAAATTTCAATACGATGTATTTGAACTTGAAATTATAGTTAATTTTTATTTCAAATTGATAACTATATTTTGCAAAAATTAAAAAGTTTTTTGTCTAAATTTTGAGTTTGTTTCATATATCAGTCTATAACTTCTTTACTTTATCTAATAAAAATAGTTTTAAAATATGTTATTGACAAAAATGTTATTCTCAAAAATAAGTGTAATTCAATAATTGACATTTTGGCGGTGATAATAAATGCCTGTCGCAAAAATAGTAGGGTTGCGACAAACATATTGTAGAAGTAACTTTTCTCTGTACATCATCATGCAACGTCATCATGTAGGCAATAATATAATCGGTCTTAACCGTCTATTAGACTTTTAATTTTTATAAATTATAATTCATTGTAGTATAACTTTAAAACTTGCTTATAAACGTTTACTTCCCTCCAGTTATTTAACACAAAAAATTACTTTGTGTTCATTCTTTTTGTTTAAGTAAAATTTAGTTCACATATTTAGTTTATTTACTACTTTTAAAATTTAGCCGCAAGTATTAAAGTTTTTGATAAACAACGTTGTTTTTCCGTTCATATTTAACTGATTTCTGTTATTTACAAATAATATTTTCCAAAGCTCAAGTATTAACTTAAAAAAAACCCAATAAGCAATTTTGCTGGAATTCAAATGTATTTCCAGCCTTACATTCAATTTCAAGTATTGAAAATAACTTATATTACACTTTTATTCAATAGCATTTTCCAGTTAAAAGGAAATTTAATTGAAGTTTTGTCAATTTTTACTTGACAATTGTTAACTGTGTAAACAGTTTAAATTATGCCCAATTGAAGTAAAATTTGACATCCTTGGATTTTATAAACCTTCAGTGCTTATTGGGAAACTGTAAAATGAAAAAAAAACTTTATTATTTCATTATTTTCTTGTTTACAGAATAGATAATGTAATTGAAATTACTGAAAGTCCTGTGGAACATGAAGATGTTTAAAATTAAAAAATTAATACTTCAATGTCTATAAAGAGTAGAATGTTTTATTCCCTTCTCCCATCGATGTAGGATGGGAATAAAAAAAATTGTCAAAATCATAATTCAAATTTGGATTTTTTGAAACTCTTATTTTTGTAAACAAGAATTTAATTAATTTTAATAATTTAAAATAAAGTGTGAGATTCAAATACTCTTAACACTCATAATATTTTCCGGAAAAATTATTTAACTTGTAAATTTGATAAAAATGAAATGATAAACCAGTAAGGAGTGAGATCGATAAATTCTTAACACATACTTATGTTAATAAAAACGAAACCACTAAACTAATTGTTTTTAATTTGATTGAAATTATTATTAAAATTAAAAAAATATAATTATATTTTTTTAGTTTTAATCACAAGTTATGAAATTTTTAATCGTTTTTGTAAAACTTTTCATTAACTTTTTTTATAGTGCTTTCTGTAACTTTGCATCTCCGTTTAAAATCGAACACACTTTTGGACACATTTTTTGTGCTCTTAAATTCTCTTTTATCAAGAGCCCAATATCTCTCTACTAGTTGACCATAATGACAGAATGGCAAGTCAAGCCAAAAACAAGTGGGCACATTATTAAGTCTTAGCAACCACATATGTATTACATGGAAAATTTTGACTGCTTTTGGGTCATTAGCTTTTCTTCAACAGGAAACACGTTTCGTCATTCATTATCATGATCGTTCATTGTTATTTTTTAGAAAAATTTTGGACAGCATTCCTGTTAGGTACTTTTGAGCCCTGTATGTTTTTAAATCTGCATTAGCTTTAACTTTTCGTACCAAAAAGTCCAAGAACTGACGTTACCGGGCCAGGTGTTTTGTGAGCTCTTTGGAAAATTCTTTCATTTCGATTAATAGTTTGTTTAGAATTTTTCGATCTCAAATATCACGTTATTAAACCGAATTCAATGAAATTTGGCCAGAAATCGTTTAAGTAACAAAGAGGTTATAGACCAGACCGATATCTGAGATATGTAAAAGGTGGGTTAGAGTGTATGTGTCCATCTTGATGTTGTTGTAACTTTATACATATATGAATATAGTAAAGAGTTTTAAAGTTTCGGTATAGTCGAATTAGTGTGTATATATTCTCAATTGTTTTTATATTCAAAAATAAAGTTGTTATAAAATTTACACCTCAAGTTTGGGATGTAAAAAATTTTTTCATATCATTGGAATTGATAAATCGATTCCAATTTTGATGTAAGAATATATAAAACTTTACTTTAACGTTTCCTTATTAGCGATATACACTTGTGGTGTATGATATAATAAATTTAAACGTTTTTCCAGTGTACTTTTTCTGACAGTGTCTCCTTCTTAAGCGTGAGCTGCTGTTTCATGTTGGTTTTACAAATAGATTTTAAATTTAACACGTGTGTACTTAACTTCAAATAACTTTCAAATATTACAACACATATAATATTAATGTTAATATCAGGAATCATATCAAATATCGATTTTATATTAGTTCATTTTTAATAAATAAAGTTAATAAATGGAAGTTTCAAAGAAAAATTGAGAAAAAACTTTAATATATTTTTTTCAGACATTCACAATATTTGTAATGTCATAGTTGTGTGTCGGTCCATAAACATCTAAATATCCCGGTAAAATTATTGGTCCGTTAAAGCTTAAATTAATTATCGTAGTTTTGTTGAAATTTAGGCAGCTTATTTGTGATTGCTATGAATTTAAAAAAGTTATAGATCGATGAAACGTTAAATATTACAAAAAAATTTAACTTTTAAATTTGAAGTACTAATTTTTATTACATTCACAACCACAAATAGTGAAGAGGGTATATAAATAATGTATTATTATCATTATGTGTGTAATGCTAGGAAGAAATCATCTCAAATATATATGTTCTTACATCAAATCAAAATCAAATTAAAAATCGGCAATATTGGTTCAATAACAAATAAGATATTGAAAATGATCTGACGAAATGGGATATAGGATTTTTAATAACAAATTAATTTTATCTTAAAAAGTCTACAGCTTTACTTGATTTATCAACGTACAAAAAATCAACAACATCGCTTTACAAAAACATACTAAATTTTGATACACCAGAATGTAAGAGTGTCACATAGATGGAATTGTAACTACATTTTTCTTAAATTGTATCATAAACATTTATTTTAATAAAGGAATAAAACCAAACAAGTTTGATAAATTTGGCAACATTATTGACCCATAGCTCCCATATAAACCTCCTTCTCGGAATAGGAAAAGAAATAAAATTTCAATTGGCATAATTATTTTTCGAATAGACCTTAGTAAATTTAACTAATTTGAAAAATATCGGTACATATTTGGTTATAGCTCCTACACGCAGAAAAAAATATGTTTGTCAATAAATATGCATCATACAATTGTCATTACCGCAACTAAAATATTTGTTTCTTTGTTTTATGATTTTGCATTAATAACAATAGTTATTGTTATCACCATAAAAATATTGTTTTGAAAATAAAAGGTTTGTTTGTGATTTCGATTTAATAAAAATAGTTATTGTTATCGGCACTAAATTTATTTTTATATCAAAAAAAACTTTGTTTATTTGTATTGACAACAATAGTTATTGTTATTGTCACTAAAAATAATGTTATCGTCACTAAATGTATTGTTTTTCCATTAAAAATATTGTTAGCTCAATACAATTTTTTAATTCAAAAATATTATCATTTGAAATATTTTAATATTCTTTTCATTTTATTAATTTATGCCTTTTGAAAATGTGAAAAAATATTTGAAATATTTCGTCATATAATTTTATTTATTTTAATTGTAAATTTTTCAATAAATAATGTTAATATTAATTCAAATATGTATTACTTTCCACGTTAACATAATTTGTGAAGAAATATTCCTTCATATTCAGATGTCAGCAAACTGAAAATAATATTTTGTCCCATTAATAATAGTTTTACTATAACGAGCTATTTAATAAAAATAATATTGTGATCAGTCAAAAATATTGCTACTGCAATATATATTTTTATTTAATAAAAATAATTCTATACCACAACGAAATTGTTATCTAAATAAAATAAACTTAACAATTTTTATATTGGTGATAACAATAAATGTTTGCCGCAAATATATAAGTGTTTGCGACGAACATATAACGAATTGAAGTTTCTCTGCGTGTATATAAGGCTTTTTTTCGGAAAATAAAACCTAAATTTGGATACAATTCGATTTTTTATATATTAAATATGAAAATAATTTTAATCTGAATTAAATCAAATTCATACATTTTATTGACTCATAAAACACAATTTTAATCGCATAATGATTAATGCATCTGTTTTCTATCCAAAAGTTCAAGGTTTTAGGTCGAAACTAATTTTTTTAAATATTAATTTGATGATGTTTTTTGCTTTATAATTTTGTTTATTATTTTTATTTATTTGTTATTTTTTAAAAAATATATTTTTATTACATTTATTGAGGTGTATTTTACATTTTAATTTATAGATATTAATTTATCTTATTGAAAAAAAACACGGTCACTTTTTGTCCAACTGCTTTATTTTTTAAATAAAAAATAGATTTTTTATAAAAAATATTTTATTTGAAATCATATTTAATCCAATTAGAGATTTTAATTGAATTTTTTAAGCGAACACTTTTATAGTTGAATTAACTTTTCTAATCATTTTTTGAAATCGCTTTTAATAAATTTCATATAAAATTTTGTCATCTTGATTCATTTGATTACGAACAATTTCTAAATTTATTGAATTTAAATTGTATTTTACATTTATGTTGTTTTACTTTAATCCACATGATGTCAATGGGGCATTTTCATTTTTATTCACAAAATATCTTCAAAAATGACCAGTTAATTTGAAAAAATCATTTTTTATATTTAATTTTTAATTCAAATATAATTTTCATTTCATTTGTTGAATTTCAAATTTTCTTTTATGTAAATTTTAGCCATTTTTTGGTTAACTTCACAATCACAGAGCCCGCCAATCACTAAAGAAAATCTACAAG
The DNA here is from genome assembly GCA_004302925.2 of Cochliomyia hominivorax. Lineage (NCBI taxonomy): Eukaryota > Metazoa > Arthropoda > Insecta > Diptera > Calliphoridae > Cochliomyia > Cochliomyia hominivorax. The sequence goes on from PYHX02000413.1 coordinate 58,976,285, forward strand.
TTACTGTTGCTTTTAAGGATGTCATTTATTAACACTTGTATAATTTCCGTTTTTGGCTTAAATTTCTTAAAATCCAAGTGCTCCCTGATACAGCGCGCCAAAGACTAAAAGTATTTTACAAGTTAATGTTGTTTTTAAGGATAATTTTGTAGACTTGAGTAAAGGAAATTGAAAAAGAGAAAAAAACATTTATCCATGAAATTCCAGTTGAATTTCATAAACAAATAACAAAACGGGAAATTCTCTTAACAAAATAAACACTGCTCTTTACTACTCTTTAAGGATATTAAAGAGACTTAGTGTTGTGCTCAATTAATGTTATCCTGTTTAGTTAGTTTGTATTCATTCATAAAAATTATAAATATTATTTAGTACCGGCATTTTGTCTTTTATATATGTGGGAGTAAATTGAACATGAATAACAAAAAATAAATTATGCAAGAATTAGCAAATAAATTTGTTTACCTTTTTTTTAATAACAGTTCCGTTTCCTTTCTTTCTCTTTCGTATCCCCTTTGAAATTGCAGTTACTATAACAATTATTAATATAGAAAATGTTTTCCTTTGAAAATCTTTTTTTTTTTCTAAATCTTTCTTTTTTAAAATGTAAATATTCAATTAAATTGTCATTTTCATATTTTTAATGTTTATTTGGCATTTTTAGAAATTAATTATAATTTTCAATAAATTTAAAGGTCAAATATTTTTGGAATTAAACTGCTACAAATATACAAATTATATAATTTATATTGAATGTAAAAGTGCTAAATTAAATAGAAAATTTTAAATAACTGTTGGTTTAGAATTAAGAAATGAGATCGAAAAATTCTTAACACACATATATGTAAATAAAAACGAAACCACTTAACAATCTATAAATTTTCGTATTCTCTTATTTGATTGAAATTACTAAAACAATTTCAAAAAAATATATTTTTTATTTTTAATCACTAGTGATGAAATTTTGAACCTTTTTCGGAAACACGTCCATTAAAAATTGTACAGTGCTTTCTGTCAATTTGCTCGAACATTTCCGTTTAAAATCGACACCTTTTTTGTGTAATTGAAGAACACAAAAAAGATCTCCTGGTACAAATACTACATTATTGTTTTTGTACCACTTAAGGGCTTGTTTACCAAAGTGACATAATGCCAAAGTCCCATAATGAATGGAAGCAGCTGTTTTGTAAATATTTCTTCGATTTTTATAGATTCCATTGTAAAACTTAGTGGCTTCTTTTGCCGCAATTGCATATTGCTTGCATTACCAAGAACTGTTTGGTAAATAATGACTGCTTTTGGGTCCGAAACTTTTCTTTAACATTCCCTTAAGTATTAGCAACATACAATTTTTGACCACAAAGTTACAAAAAAATCTTCCAGAAAATATCCATTATGAAACCAATCGAATTTGTTCCAGAATTTTTAATTTCATGAGTCTAGATGAATTAAAAAAGGTATCTTTTTTAGCAAATCGAATATGATTTTATTATTTGGAAATACATTTTATTTCATCTTAATGAAATTTCAAATGGAAAGAGCTAAATAATTTTCCAGTTGATTTGGATTTGTACAGATACCAGTCACGTTGTCGGTGAACCTCCAAACCGTCTCGGAAAAATGTTAATATTATAAAAATTCATTTAATCAATTCAGTACCCAGTGGAGATCATAAAATTTGTTTTATTTATGATTATAACTTTTTTCTAATGATTCGATTTTGATCATTTTTGACATAATGAAAATAATATAAAGTTGCATATAATAGAACACGGATTGATAGTTTATATACCCTGTTCAACACTTGTGTTAGTGGAGAGTGTAAAAGTGGCCTTAAAATTTATTTCATCGTGAATATCTCCAGAACTATAATAAATAATCTACGAGTTTTCAATATACCTGATTTAGCTAAATTTTAAAGGTTGGTCACTGCACCCAACTGTTCTCCTCCAATTCATCTCGAAACACCTTAGAGAACCGTTAATTTTTTAAATATTTCCAACTGTTTATTAATAGAAGAATTGGAATGCTCCAAAATCCCCTAATTACTTTGATTCGACATCGAGTGTTTTTATCTATTTAGAAAACTAAAAATATTGTAATTAAAAAAAATATTACAAAACGTATTTTGTAATATTTGATAAGATAGTTGTATTCCAAGGATCTCCGAAGGATAGATTTGCTATTGACCGGAAAATTCATTGTATAGTGTAGCGTATTAGAAGGTGGTTTACATTTAATGTGAAATTTCAGAATAGTTTCCAATAAAAATCGATGTCGCCAGTAATTATATTTTATTTATTAAACTGTTTCTAATTTAATTATATAAACATATTAAATATTAATTTGTTCTTGTATTTTCTACAATTATGAAATGCATATATTACGTGTTATTCTTGAATGAACTCTTCTTTCGAATAATTAATATTGTCATTAAATACTACTCATACGTAAATGAAAATTCTTTTGTAATAAAAATATAATATAAAAATAATATGAATAAAATAAAATACATATTTTCTGAGAATTTAGATTTTTATTAAACATTTAAGAGATTATTTAAGTTTTTATTTCTCTAAGGATTTAAGAGAATTCATATTATGAATTTAAGAGAGCATTTGAAAGGATATTCCAATTTTACAATTTCCATATGCATTTATTTCATTTGTAGAGTTTAGTATTAAAACAACCTTTGATGCACAAAGAAGTGTTTTTATTAAACCACTTTTGAAGATTTATATATTTTTCATTAGATATTTTCGTAAATCCACTTTAATGTCTGGTAATTTAATGACTGAAATTGTTTGTTTAGAATGAAAAGTAACATTTCCTTTTTATTTTTACTCTTAAATTATTGTTTTTGTTTGTTTTTCTTTTCTGCATTTCTATAGAAGATGACAAGGTCGGCACATTGGATGTGTTGCTTAGCAGTGCATATTGTCGTTCACAGAGATTTTTATCAAAACAATTGGCACAACTGAGACCGGAACTAACCATGTCTATGTTTTCTGGTAAGAAAATATTTTAAAGACTTGTTGAACATAATTTATATTCACATTTATGCAAACTTATTTATATAGAAATTACACATCGTTTTCAAACTGCTAGAGAAGATGTACGTACTTTGTTGTTGCAATGTTTACAGCCTTGGTTACATAATATGGAATTAGTAGCTACCACAGTGCCACCAGCAACACCACTTTCCTATATTATGGTAAGTTATACATAAATAACTAAAATAATATTTGATTTAATATTCATTGGAAAAAAATCATGTGTATTTTAGTATTTTCCAGATTCAGGTACTCGAGGACGTAGGGAGGGCACTGGTTCAACAGAAGCTACCGAAATGATATTAAACAATTTGTTCTATATAACAGCGAAGGTTAATAACTCAATAATAATTTTCTATTTTTTATATAATTTACTGAAAATAATCATTGATTATAGTTTTCCGATACCCACCCCCGTGATATTGAGGAATTATGGGGCACTTTGTGCCAATTTTGGCCGAATAATTTAAAAGTGATTTTACGTTATTTGGTTATTATGAGCGGTATGGCTCCTAATGAATTATTGTCTTATGTAAGTATTTTCTTCAATATTCAAGCAATTAAGTTTTAGTTCTCATCAATACTAAACTTAATTGCTTGATTATTCATTTACATTGATTTTTCCTTTCTTTTTTTGTAGGCAAAACGTGTTGCTTTGTATTTGGCTCGCACCTGCCCTGATCGTTTGTTGGATGAATTAATGGCAGAATTGCAAACAGTTGAAACACTTAATTGCTTAATCGAACGTACTGAAACACCACCGTTTTATCGTTTGACAAGTATGCGAAAAGCTTCAAGTCATTCGGCTGATGGTAAGTTTTTACATATTTATTTAAATATATTGGGTTATAGAATAAGTATATGATGTTTGTATTTTATTTAAGTTATTGTAATTTTTGTCATTGAATCTTAAATAAACGTCCTTATCGTTAAAAACAGATTTTTTTTGGAAATAGAACTAGATTAGGTTTTTAGTCAACAAGTAGAGGAAAAGAAGCCTTTAAATTCACTTGGGTCCTAAGGGTGTCTATGAGTTATCCGAAAAAATAAAAAAAGAGAAGGCAGATAAAGCAAAGGCAAAATAATAAGAGAAAATAGAAAGTTACTATAGTCACGACAAATTAGTTATAGAGCTACTAATCTGAGATCAATAAAATACGTCTTATATTAAATATAGTACCATTAAATAAGCCGTGGCATCAGATTGTTAATAAACAAGCGTTTCCTTTTAAAAAAGTATTTTCTCTTTATCGACAGCTACGAAAACATCATTAGAAATGTGTATTCTTAGACGGAAATAACCCGATATCTCAGAGAAATTATTTATCAATAGTATTCTTGCATTTTTGATTTAGGACAGATGACGCAAAGATGATCTGTATCCCTGTATTAAAGGTGCGACCTTTGTTTTGGTTGGTTACATTGATTGGTTTCCGCAAACATGTAAGAACCGGCATTCCCGGCATGGGTCAGTGTACTTTTTCAAACTGCACCAGATCATACAAGTTTCAAAAGAAGTGCTGTAGTATATCATATATCTTTTGTTCTATGTCTCTTTTACGTTCCTAGAAAGCGACCCTACATATATGATCTATCTCTTCCAATAAAAACTCCGCCCTATGTTTTGTTAAACCCTTTGTCCTCGGTTTTGACAACAAGGCTGTTCTTTTGGATGATCAGATGTCCCCGCACCTATGTAAGTGTCTTGCTTAAATGCTGTGCAAAAAAAGGACCTATAATAATACCTCAAGCAGTTGATTACTCTCTTCATGGACGCGCTGTTAGCCTTAATGTGTTACAATTTGCTGGTAGTCCTAAGGATATCTGCATGTCGAATTTCTCTTTAATTGCACCACCACCGTAAATGCACAGTATAAAATCATGAAGGAAATGTTATGTCTCTGTATCCTCAGTGTAATAGAATAGAATAGAATAGAATAGAATAGAATAGAATAGAATAGAATAGAGTAGAGTAGAATAGAATGGAATGATAGGGGGAAATGTCTATATATGATTTTAATATAAGCAATGCTGCACCCAAATTCAAACATCAAACATTTACCAATAGTTTTAAAAAAAATTGAAAATTTATTTCACTCTACATACATATTTGTTATCTCTTATATTGTTATGTACATAAATATTACTTTTTGTTGTTATTTAAAACAAATATTTGCCAAAAACTCTTGATATCTGTTAAAATTTACCTAAATTGAATGTTTTCAAATATAAATATTTCAATTTTGGTTGATTTCAAATTTCATATCCAAACAAACATAGAAATGATGAATGTGTGATGATGATTATATTGATTGTTTCAACGTGTGTAAATGAAGAAATAATGTCACACCCAGATGAAATTGAACATGACTGGACTTGAGAATCAAGTGTTCTCCTCTGTTATATAAATTTACTTAAGGTTAATCAAAGAAGTTAACAAAAATGTTTACTTATAAAAGAAATATAAACGAAAACATATGAAGGGTGTGTTCATATTGTTGGGATTTTTAATAACAAAAAGTTAATATTTGTGTACAAAAATACTCGATCTAATCAAAATAGAAAATTTTCAAACGTTTACATAAAACGTTTTCATAATTAAACTTTCTTAAATTTGTATACATTTTAACATTTTAGTTTTTCAATTAGATAGATAAGATGTACTTATTATTTGAATATTATTTTCTAATTTGATGTTCATTTATTTAAGGTCAACCTGTAGGTGGTATTAATGATTCACGTATTCAAGATCTCACTGTGGAAAAAGGCACCATACACACCAAACGTCATAGTGGCGAAGATCCTATTAAAACAGGGTAAGTGAAAATTATGTTTATTAACTTTTAATTATTTTGTATAGAACAAAATGGAAAATGTTAACAGAACATGATACAAAAGAAAAATTGTATTAATTAATTAATTGAAAATTGTAAATAATTCTATGAAATCAATATTAAACATTGAGGACTTATTATTAAACTAGGAAAATCTATTTTATCTATATAAATATTAAAGGAAATAGTTCAAGGATGAAAGCGAAAAGGTTAAAATAAGTGATACTTTTGATAAAAGTTCAATCTTATGTAAACTTTTCCGTATGGAAGTTATAAAAAATAGTTAGTGGAGATAAATGTTTGAATCTGAGTAGGAATGATAGTAAAGGAATTCTGCATTTGTTCAGCAGTCAGTTTCACTTAAGGGCCTATGGAGTAGAACTATCGTGAGACCAATATAGATGGTCCAAATAAAACCACATATGTCCCATAAATTAGCATTAGTCAAATCTTTCAGAGATTGTAAGGAGCTGCAGCCTAAATAATGCAATATTAGGTTCTCAAGGGTATCTGGATGTGTAGAAGTCCTATGCAAGATGTTGGAGAATCCACATGGCATTCAGCCTTATCATCATTTAAAAAGCAATTTTCTAGTCACCAAATCTGCCGGTAACCAGTTGAGAATCTGCTCCTATGACTGTAGATATTAATAGCCGCTATATGAAAGTGCCAAAGTCATCCGCTTAGGTACATTTACTCTAAAGTCAGGTATCTTATACCTCGTGAACAATACCAGTTCCGTTTTCCTAGGATTGGCACTTAGTTCATTCCTAGTGTACCACTTGATAATTCCGCAGAATATGAGAAGTAACACCTCATTGTGGGGTTCCCCTTGGAGCGCGATCTTAAGATATTCCTCTCCAATTCAAGATTAAATAGAGCATGGTATGTGGACGCCGTATTCACGTTATTCACCGAAATTTATTCTTTAAATTTTTCCTAGCAGATTGTTACTTTTTATAATAAAGAATGCTTATTTTTCATCTCTCGGCCTTGACATATGGATGGCGTATTCACGTTATTTAAAGCTTCTTCAGAAAGCCGTCATTGTGTATTCACCAAATTCCAATTACCTTTCAACTTGTCTTACCAAGTCAAGAGTCAAGAGCCTGTGCATAAATCGTATAATGGGCCATTAAATGTTCAATCCTAATATGGTTCTAATGGTCGGCTTCGTTTGTGGATAAAATTTGATACAATAGATGTATATTACAAGACTGCAGAAGTTTATCTAAAACTTTTCTAAGTTTATTAATTAAAAATTTTAAAGTAAACCAACCGCCAACCATTTTAGGCCCATTAAATAGTCTGTAATATTCTATGTCGTGTCGATTGCTAATAATTGATAGAGTTGGAATAGATTGTAACATTTTTATTAAATATAAGTTATGTAAATTCAATACTTAAATTTCAGAACATGTAAATCTGATAGTGGCATAAGAGCATTTACACAAGCTACAAACAACCGTCCCCCGCGAGGTGCAGACAAGATACGTGCAGCATCAGGTCCCTCAATATTGCCAAGGCCAGAAGACATTTTAATCAATGACCCAGAGGTGAGAATAAAAACATTTTTTTTTCAGAAATATATCTCAAAATTTTAAAAACTTTCCCATTTCCATATGTTGAACACTGTGAATTAACTTTATTCATTAAAAACCAAAAAGTATTTAACAATTTGTGATGACATGAGAACTGAACTGAATCAATAATACACAAGAGAATATAAATATAAATGTTATAATATTATTCAATAAATAATAATGTTTTTTTCTTGCGATTTTCAATTTGTCATAAATAAATTGTATTCACTTTTAGTTACTTCAAGAGGAAAATGTTGAATTACGTTCAGCTGATGCAGGACAAACAGTTTCGGCATCCACAGCGCCGCATCCATTGCCAATGCCAGAATATGGTGGATATTTTGCACCTCTAACAGAATTCTTGCCAGACGTCAGTTTGCCCATTAGTGGTTTCCATCGGTACGTACTTTAAAAATAATCTCTCTTTGGTATTTTTTTTTTTTGTTTTTAATTGACAGAGATTTACTACGTTTTCCTTTGCTAAAAATATTCATGTTTTTCCATAAAAAAATGTGTCATTTTAATTTTTATATTTTTCTTTTATATTTTAATCGTAGATGCAATGTGGCTGTTATGCTTCTTACCGATATTGTTGTAGATGGAATACCTGGTATTGATTGGACATTGCATTTGCCATTAATGTTACATATTTTATTTTTGGGCCTGGATCATACGCGTGTAATTGTACGAGAACATTGTAAACAATTATGTATGAATTTACTGGTGAGTTGTTGGAAAATGTATTTGATGCCTTAATTTTGTCATTTAAAATGTGTATTATCTTCTTCTCTATAGATTGTTTTAGCTGAACATAATGATCATTTGACGGTAGCACGTATTTTATTAAATAGCGAAACTACAAAACTTGATTTGGGTTTAACGGTTCCATCGTTGCCAGTAATTGATAATAATTTTACAGGTAATTTTGTTATAATTTAATTTTAAATTAGACGTTTGCTTAAGAGTACACAATTCTTTTTGGTTTATTTTGGGAATTTGAGCACAGAAATTCTTTTGTTACTTTTTTAGAATCTCATCAAGAATTTGATAGTTACCTTTATAATAATTGTTGCATTATTGCGACCAACACATCAACAACGCAACTACAAGGTTCGGCCTCAACAACAACAGCCATCTATACACAATATGCAGGAATGCCGATGCAAAATAATCAAATTCCATTATATCATCAACACACGATAATAAATAACCAGCAACAACTCATACAACAACAGCAACAACAACAGCAGCAGCAACAACAGTTAATTACTGCAACCAATTTACAACAACAGGAAGTACAACATACTAATCTACAACAACCGCCACCCATTAATCAATCATCATCACCCTCATCGTCTACAGCATTGACACAACAACAGACACAAACACAAAATATTGTTAATACAGGAAATTTACAAATAAATCCAAATACCACCGAAAACTCTGAAGTTCCTTTAATAATTGCTGACGAAAATGCCCCACCACAACTTGGGCCAACAATGCCAATAGCACATGTAATTAAAAGTCTGTTGAAATTCTTAGCACAAGACTCTTGTCAACCGCTGTGGAATTATGAAGATATTACTGCTAAAGGTATTTATAAATTGTTATTCTATTGAATGTAGGAATAATTACAATATACACTGTCTCTTAAAGCATAAATATTAAACAAATGAATTATTAAGCAAAACTTTGAAGTTAGAAAAAAAAAAATGTACCAGAATACTCGTTGTCACTCTATCCTGAACCCCACGGGGTGAATAACGTATATTTGTTTGCAACAAATCCGAGAAACTCTTTGTTGTTACTTCGGGGTTCTTGGATAAGTGCTACATCCTTCTCAGATCTTTTAACATGTTCTATTAATTTGGCCAATGCTGCTCGTATATTCGAAGATCTTTCCAAACATGCCTCGGAATTAACTTTAATTGTGTTATATTGAAGTGACGATGTTGCAGTGGAATCCAAAAAAGAACTGTCTCCTAAGCATTACATTATGTGCCTTAACCTGTACGAGTCATTAGTGTGTTGAGGAGGCCTTTTCACATCTTTGAATATTTCTCCAATTAGCGAAGAAGACCACTCTGGAGCAGGTTAGTTTATCACTGATCGTTCAATCCTTTAAAAGAAGCCAGTAAGGTACTGCCCGTTAATGCTTTAAGAATTTATGCGTGATTGCATTGACATAAGTTGAAGAAACCCCTAAGATTTTCGGGTGCTTAACATCTGGAGTTATGACCCCATACACTATGATGCTTAAATTTGCATTTAAGTCCTCATGTACAGGTGGTTAAGTGTATTGCGTATGTGTATTGAAATGAGGATGATGTGCACAATGCCTACTGGTTTCGCATTAAACGTGCCGTCTAAACCCATAGGACCTAGAACCTAGAAGGTGGCACAATTTCTTGGTCGGAAATTAAACCAAAACATGAACCTTAACAACCAACAAACCTCTTTTGTATTAGTTACAAAAACAATGCTGATCTTAAGTCAGGATCAATCTAGTCAGTCTATTATTCAATTAAAAGTATAACATCAAGTTTTTAAATTATTTTTTATCAACTAAAAGGAGACAGTGTATAATTTATCGAACATGGATCAATATTTCCGTTAACAATATAAAAATTCATTTAATTGACAAAATTCTTTTATTCGTTTATGTAATTTATTGATTTAATATTTTTTAGTTTGGAGCATAAAATCGGCCGAACAACTAAGTTGTTTTCTACGACATATTGTCAAAGTATTCTCGGATAGTTATCCACAGGCTCGTATTGCTGAACGTTGGGCCCAGACTGCTTTACAATTGGGACTCTCGTGTTCCTCCCGTCATTATGCCGGACGTTGTTTACAAATATTTAGAGCTCTGAATGTTCCCATTAATTCGAGAATGTTATCGGATATATTGTCACGTTTGGTAGAAACAGTGGCAGAACAGGGTGAGGATATGCAAGGATATGTTACCGAACTGTTACTCACCTTAGAAGCTGCTGTTGATAGTTTAGATTCTGACTTTAGACCCTTGGATGTTATGAAGGATATATTTAAGAGTACACCTAATCTCAATAACAAAGACGGTGGCCCAAATTCCATTTTACCTGGCGGCAAAAAATCACCATCTGGTATGACACCACAATCTCCCAATTTTTCCGTACAGAGTCATGCACGCAGCACCAGTTATTCTGTATCATATTGTGCAAGAAAATCTACTAATTCACCATGTGATAAGCAAGTTGAATTAAGAAATCGTGCCACGGGCATAGATATGGAACGTAATATGGCGAAATTTAGTATTGTAAGCGGTTCGGCATTATCACGTTCACGCAGTGCTCAGAGTTTGAAAATGTTGGGAGATACCGCTACCCAAGATGATAAAATGACAATATTAGCTCAATTGTTTTGGTTGTCCGTATCCCTATTGGAGAGTGATTATGAACATGAATTCCTTTTGGCTTTAAGATTATTGACAAGAGTTTTGCATCGCTTGCCTTTGGATAGACCTGATGCCAGGGACAAAGTTGAAAAGTTACAACAACAATTAAAATGGACTTCTTATCCAGGAGTACATGCTCTCCTATTGAAGGTTTGTGCTTATTAAACAATATATTTATATAAAGCTTTAATGTTTATTTCTAAATGCATTCTAGGGCTGCACTCACACATCAACATATGAACCTACAATTACTTTACTTTCACAATTTGCTCCATTGCTCAATCTACCAGTCTGTGATCCAACGCAAAGTTGTGCATTCCCCATGAATGTTATTGCCCTCTTACCTTATATGTTGTTGCATTATGAAGATGCTAACGAAATTTGTATTCGTAGTGCCGAGAACATTGCTCAGGTCTCCTCAGAATTGGGTGCCAAACTGGAGAATCTTGGAACGGTTATGACTTTGTATAGTCGCAAAACCTTCTGCAAAGAATCCTTTCAGTGGACCAAATGTGTTGTAAAATATTTACACGATACGTACGCTCATATGGGTCTACATATGTTGGCATTTTTGATAGAAATTTTGGAAAAGGGACCTCAACCGATACAGGTGCCCGTCTTAAATGTTATACATTGTATGTTGCACTATGTGGACTTAACACCACCTCAAGCACAAACTATAAATGCTGATTTGCTGAGAGCTATCGGAAAATATTTGGAGGTAACTGTTGTAACAGAAAATAGAAATGATATCAAATATTTTACTACTTTTCTTTTCTTTATAGACCGCTAACTGGAAGGATGCTTTAAAGATATTGAAACTTATTGTAACGCGCAGTTCTTCGTTGCAAGTTGTTCCGCCCAGTGAGGGTGGTAGCGTTGGGTTTTCGTTCTCTTTCTATGGTACATATCCGGATTCGGATATGTTCTGTAAAAAGGAACTAGCCGGACGCACTATGGAATTTACCTTCGATGTCTCCCAAACACCTTTAATTGGTCGTCGTATTCTATTGAAAACTGAAGAAAATACTGCTAACACCACTGCAAATGCAAATAATGCTGCCACAAATACTGCTAATCTGACATCACAAAATCAAATGCGTTCAAATAACTACAATAATGGTTCTCATTTACATCAACAACCTGCAGCTGGTGCACATAATAACAGTAATGTTGGTACACCTAATTCACCCAGACGTAGTGCTAGTTTATCACCAGCCGATACAGCACCTCTTAGTGGCTGGAAACGTCCTTGGATGTGTCAAAGTCGTGTTAGAGAATGTTTGGTTAACTTACTCACCACCTGTGGTCAACGAGTTGGCCTGCCCAAATCGCCTTCGGTAAGTTTTTGTCTCCCTCTCTCTCTCCTATTCATTACCTGATCTTTCATATCAGAAGTTATATAAGTTATATATCCTGTCATTGAATTTAGATTTGTATTTAGGAAAATATTGAAAGATACTAGAAAACTTGTTCTAATCCTTATTTGGTTGCATGGTTTTCAAATTTTAATTTTATTCAAAAAGTTATGTTTTTAATAAAAAATCATTTGTTTTAAACATTTTACTCCTTTTTGCCTTCGCCTAATTTCCCCAAATATGTTCATACATACATTTTGGTAATTTAGGATGATTTCATAAACTCCATATGCTCCAAGGTAATAAATATTTATTTTTCTTTTGTATATAAAATTAACAAAATTTATTAAATCAACAGTCTGCTTTTATGCTATTTTTTCTTTTTCGCTTAAATATATAGAATATACACCTATTTACATATACTTTGAAATCTTTAGATCTGTTAGAGATTTTTAATAAATATACTTAAAGAAAGTGATACCGAATAATATTTATTAAATAATTGAAAACTTATTGAAAATCATCTGATAGAAAAGCTTCTCAGTTAACTCAATCCGGGAGGATGTTCGAGAGGGTTCTATCTGAAATATAAGACCGATAATTGGAGATTTTTAAATGCTTATACTTTGGTCAAAAATCTGATGTACCAAAAGAATGTTCGAAATGTTGCATAGACGGACATCTATTCGTCCACTTGGCATTAAGCCGTTTTGTTCCATCTTGATCTCAGTTTTGCCAGAACTACTCTTGTTGACCAATGGAAATTCTGTTCCACCACTTCTCACTTTAACTTGGAACTGATGACTTAACATTTCATTATGTTCCTTAACTGGAAAGATCTTCATTTCCTAATGCAGATGGTGAATTGAGGACATTTGAATGTAGCCTGTCATGGTTTTTAAAGCTGCACTTTGAAAACTAAGTATGCGCATCACTAAGCAATATTCTATCAACGATGGTGTCTAAATTTGTCTTTATTTGTTTTGTCATTTGGCGAAGAGTCCTGATTTCGCTGTGTGAAGTTTCAAGTGAAGTCTAGAAATTGTGGATTTCGTTGAGAAAACCATTACCAAACTCATAGTTCATCAACTCTATATTCCGTTGCGGTAATTATTAGTTATCACGTCTGCTCCGGGTGAAGGCGCTGGGAATTTCGAAAGATAAAAATTAAACAAGAATAGTGGAAGTACTCCGCACTGTGGAACTCCTTTATCCGCACTTGGGGAAGTAGAATGACCTCGAAAGTCATGGGAAGATGGTGATGTTGCGTACAATAATGAAGCTGACGCTGCATCATTTTGATGCTGTTGGTAGCATGGAGCAACAATTGTTCCGTCCATTCCCTTTGATTATTCAGTCCAGAACAAGAATTGAGGTGACATCAGCAAGAGTTGCACCATAATTGTAAAGTCATGCGGTGTAAGCGATTCTGACACACCGAGCTGAATCATGGTCCGGGATTCTTTTTTATTCCGGCGCGTACTTATAATAAACAGAGCAGTACTGCCTGAATATGCTGGTGACATCAGCAAGAGTTGCACCATAATTGTAAAGTCATGCGGTGTAAGCGATTCTGACACACCGAGCTGAATCATGGTCCGGGATTCTTTTTTATTCCGGCGCGTACTTATAATAAACAGAGCAGTACTGCCTGAATATGCTGTTCCGAAATTAAAATGTACATTTTTTCATTTCCGTTGCGGGGATTTGTTTAACGACTTTTATTGATAAACACAAACATTTTCTAAATAATTTCATTCTATCGAAATTTCACAACTTCGTATTTCTTTTATCGATACTCTAACAGATTCTAAAGAGATCATAAATAAACGTTACACCTTCAATCACAAATTAGTTTTGAATTAATATATTTATACTATTAAATAGTTCTTTCCCTCAGCTTCTTTATCGATTTTTGCATGTACATATATACCGATATATATATCTCTCTGTCTCTTCTCTGTTCCATGTGTCTTTCTGTCAAACTTTAATTTCTTTTATAAATTTATAATTTACTTTTTGCATGCTGAAATTTCCAGTCTTTAAGCCCTACGCTTCAAACTGGATCAGTAATCACCAGACAAAGCGTAAGCCTATACATTTCTAAATATTCGTAAGAAATATAGAAAATAATTAGTCCAAGAATCAGTACAACTCAATGTTTATTTATTTAAAGCTTTTTATGTTTAAACATAATTTTCTTTGCGTTAATTGTGTTAAAATATGTTTGTATTTGTGTTTTATTTCACCATATTTAGGTTATATTTAGTCAATCTTCGGATCTTATGGAAAGACAATCATCTGCTGCTTCTTCCACCGAAGAGACTTCAGGTCCTCAAGGTGATTTGAGCAGCGGCTCGCGTAGGGACGATGGCCAACCTGATTTTACAGTATTCAAAGATTTCGATTTCTTGGAATATGAAGACAGTATTGCTGGTGAATCTACCGATAACTTTAATTGGGGTGTTAGACGCCATCAATTGTTTGAGGGCGAAGAGGATATGTTTAATTGTGGTAGTGGTATGGGTGGCGGTGGTGGTACCGGTTCTATTAAAGGTGGACACTCCTCAGCCTTAGAGGATAGTTTCAGCGATAAAACACCTATTTTGAGTAAACGACGACGTCAAACAGCAGACGATTCATCTGATGAAGAAGCTGAATCTGAATCACCCATTGATGAGGATCATCGTCAGTCTTATAAATCTACCTTTAATGTGGGTCCACCAACTTCTTTAAGTTTACGTGAAAGACGTCGTAGAAACTCAGTTTCGAGAAGTGATACAAGTGGCTCCAGTGCAGGTGATTTAGGAGACATAACACCTTGCAATGCCTCGCCTCATTTGCCAGGTATTATACGTTTCGGTGCAGCCGTACGCGATGAAGCCGAAGAAAATTGGCGTAAACAATTACAGGCCATGTTGATAAATCAACCTTCAGCTCATACGTCTGAGCTGTTGATGCAATTGTATCGTTTGATAAAGGAATTAACATTTAAGACCATAAGTATTTCAAAAGAAGCGAAAAAATTCTTCACCGGCATTGGATCACAATTGGGTAATAGAATTTCCTTATTCACCGAGTTATTAAGTTCAAGAGCAGATCCGCCACGTGTTTGGTGCAGCGAAAATCAGACAACGACACCCAGATTATTCGAGATATTACGTTTTAATGTACTCGAAATTCAAGAGCATTTAGAGACCTTCTTTGATCGCAAAGATCAAGTTTTAGAAGTAAGTTGGAAATCTTAAAAAAAAAATTAGAATAAATTAATGTTCTTACAAACATTACAGTGTTTGGACTCCGTTAAAACTTCCTGTAAATTGTCACTGTTTAATGAGAATGATGTGGCAGCTTCTGGTCTTGATTTGGCTACTTCATCTACCATTCCCTATATGCCATTTGATCCAGCCTCCACAGAAGTTGTATTGGATTTAGGAAGAGCCTTGTACAAGCTCATGTTTCAACTTTTATTACTAATTGAATCGAATCATAAAATAAGCTCGAATGTTGTAAATCACTTTAGACAAAATGAAAATGTAAGTGAAATTTGTAATTTACATAACATTTGAAAGTAACTGGGATAAATTGTGTTATATGTGTATAATTTGTTTTTATTTTAGATGCATGACATATCCGATTTATATGCATTAGTACGTGATGCTTTAGTACGTAGTATTAGTGAATCAGAATTGGAGACACTTGATACGTCAACCTCAACAGAGGGTGAACACACTCCCACTCCTTCGCCTGGCATACCCATGACAAATGAAGAATTCGAAACAACATTGCAAGAATTAATTGATGCTCAAAAATGGTCTGCAGCCATACAACATGTACGTCAATACAAACGTATTACACAAATGACTGGTTCTAATTTGAATCTAACAATATTCTCATACACGAATTTGGATAATCGACTGAAATATGATGAAATGTCAATAATATTGAATGCATATGCACAATGTATTATGAAAGATAGACAAGGTACGGTTAATTAAAGTCACAAAAATTTTGAATGAAACTGAGAAAAATGTTAATTTAATTTTGTTTACTTTTCTTTTTTTTTAATATTTTAGAAGCATTTATTGTTTCGAAATCGGATTCCGAATTATTTGAAGTTTATGCAATTCTATCGGAAAACCTTTATCATGTCTCGAGCGCTTTAACAACTACGGAAATAAATATGAAAAGTTATAGCCAAAATCATGCTTCAAGTTCTTCACAAGTTTTTCGTAGTGGCGAATCAAGTGATGTTGTAACAAACCTTTAAATTCTTAACAATTTTGCCGAGGAAATTATAATTAAAAGAAGAAGATTAAATATCTCTTATTATTGTATTTTTGTTATAAACAAAATTTTCATAACTAAATTCACTTTTATTTTGAAATAAAAAAAATTCCCGAACAAAATCACGTTAAATTAGTTTTAAAATTTGTGTTTAACTTAATTATGAAATTAATTAAAAATGTATTAAATTTATTATTTTGTTATTAAAAATTTTTACTTTCATTTATATGAGTTTTCGATTTAAAATTTATAAATAAAAAAATAAAGAATCGGTTTTAAATTTAAGACTTCATATTCGTAAAAATGTATTTATTGAAAAAAGAAAGATATAAATAAATTAATTCAATTCATACACAATCTATAAAATAAAAAAAATTGTTTAAATTAACACAATCATTATTTAGTTGATTGATGGTTTACGAATTTAATAATCTTGGATACCGCATTACTCATTACACTGACTATGTAGTGTACGACACTATATTGATGGTTCCAGATTGCAGATATGCGTGAGATTTATGTTTTGTTTTTTTGTTATATTTTCAGCTATGGGCCTATGGGCCTATATATCGATTTTTGTTTATATTTATTTTATTTAAATCAAATATTTACCAACGTAAATATGAAATGACTGCATGGTTAATCGTATAAAAACAATAAGTCTGAAATGTAGATAAGTATGATTTATCTATTTTATCAAAATTTATTAAGTATTCGCCCAGAGTCAAATCAATAAGCAAACTAGAGATGAGCGATATTTTTACGACTGTGATTTACTCACTGTAATTGGTAAATCACTGATAACTACGTTGACTGAAGTTGTGAAATTTGTTGTATACTTAAAAGTGGTGCTGAGTATAAATATAATATAAATAAATTCATCTAAATTGAAAATTATCCGTCTCAGACGGCGCGCAGTGTGAACTCTAAAAGAGACTCCCATATTCAAAGAAAATAATGTCCTCTATAGTTTTTGGAACCCTTTTATTTTCCATGATTCTTTTAATAAAAATAAAAAAATATTATTTTTTTCCTTTTGAAATACTGCGATCACTGTCACTGTTTTAAAGAGTAGTGACTTAAAAATTACTTTCGCTGAGAACGGCATTATTCAAAATTCACGGTATCGCTCATCTCTAAAGCAAACACTAATTAAACAAACTGAATCATTACTTTTAATAAGGGTTGAGATCAAAAAGTTCCAATTTGAGTTAACGGTACTGGTGGAAGTTGTCCATTGATAGAAAACCTGAAAAGTTCTCTATCAGTAAAATAAAGGTTTCTCTATCTAAAGTTAAATAAAGGTTTAAAACTTGCAAGGCTCAAAAATTTCCTGACAGGAACGCTGCTAAAAAATTAGAGTCAAAAACAGAGCGCGGAAATTGAAATTAGTTCTTTTAAAAAAACGTTCTAGCTGCACAATAAATGACAAAATATATATGTTTTGCAGATTTTTCGTACCTTCCTGGTAAACATTTTATGTTGCTGATGCTGGAGAAAAGTTTAAGTCCCAAAAGAAGTTAATATTTTTTGGTATACTTTTGCTGTTGCGGCAAAAGAAGCGAATCATTTGTTAAGTGGGCTCTACAAATATCGAAATTTACAACAGGGAATGTTTACAAAAAAGGCTTCCCAATTCATAAGTCTTCATAATGTGTCCACTTATATTTTTTTCTGACTTTGTGGTATGTATACTAAGAGAGGCAAATACTCCAAACTGCCAGAAGCTAAGTGAATAGAAATTAGGTTTTTTAAAAGTACTGAAGAGTGCAAAAAAGATGTCCAAAAGTGTGATAGAATTTCTTCTGGAATGGACAACCTGCACTAGTAAAGAGATAGTAAACTAAACAAAACACAATCGTTAATGGAAGAGTTTCTGAAAAAGGTTAAAAATTTCATCACAAGTGATTAAAAATATAAAATTATTATTTTTCAATCAAATTTCAATCAAACAAACAAATTAAAAGTATAATTTCACTCTTTTTCTTAACATATTTGTATATTAAGAATTTTACGATTTCACTAGTTAGAACTCTATTCAGTGATATATGCTTTTGTTTTAATCTTTAAAAAATTTAATGTTTTTATTAAGTCAAGAACATCGATGCTTATGATTTATATCAATGAAATTTATTAAGTATTCGCTAAGAGCACCAAATAAACAAATAAAGAAACTTATCGTTATCATTATTTCTACTTTAACATAATAAACTGTTCAATAGAAACTATTAAATAAATAGTTGATAGTTGTATTTTAGTTAAAAATCTTCTTTAATAAATCAGTTGATCTACCAAAATCATTTGAATGAAAATTTCCTTCATTTAATTTGAATTTTTTTCTTAAATTGAAATGAAAATACAACAATATGTCAGGTATTGACATTTATTGTAATATTCTGAACTTTGTATTATTTGTTCGACATACGTGTGTATGTAAATATATACTTAAATGGCGTGGAAGGCATTTAAAACAGGCAGCATAATGACATTTGTATTAAAATGACTTTATTATCTTTATAAAACCGCGACATTTTTATCATCCTTTTAAGTATGAAAATCGACTTATTTTCTTTTTTATCTGATAGAACAAGATGTTATTTTATTGTTGTTCCTGTTGCTTTTCTTTTTTGTAAATGTGTCTTGTATAAATGTTTAAATATGTTTATGTTTACACGATTTAATTATGGTTTGAAAATTGTTTTTTGTTGTCGTCTTTGTTTTTGTTTAATGTCGGTAATTAAGAGAACATTTTCTAAAATGAGTTATAAACTAGAAAAAAAATATGTAAACTTATTTACATATGAAAATATACAAATATTCACCTTGGTTACATGATTAATAATGAATGCATAAATTGCACAGTGGGTTTACTTGTTACAAATGATGTTAAAATTTGTGAAATTAAACAACAAAACATGAATATAACAATTATTTTTTTTTTTTTTCAATAAAAAATGTGGAACATCTCTGAAATTTTATTTATATTTATTTAAAACTCACTAAGATCCTGTGAGCTTTGTCGCCTTTATAAAGTGGGTTGTACCTCTTCCCATGGTCCTATTCGTTCAACATTTTGGCCAAGATCCTTGCGTAGATAATTGGAAACATGTTGAAAACTCCTGCTTTTACAGTTCTTTAGATATTTGATTATTCATCGTCCTTCATCCTGTCCAGTAAAACAACTACTCAAGAAAATTATTGGGACCAAATTCGAAAATACTCGCTTTTATAGTTCGTTAAATATTCGATGATCAATATTCGCCTTATATGAGGGCTACCTCCTTTCCATTTTGTCTTGTAAAATAGTTCCTTGAAAGAGTTATCAAATCAAATTTAAAAATTCTCAACTCTTAAGATATTCGATAATAAAATTTTGCTTTGTATGGGGGCATCTCTCCCCTGGTACTTTCGAAAGGTTATTTCGGGTATTCTGTGAAAATTTCAATTTCAGCAAAATTGGTCTAATAGTTAAGATCTCTTTAAGTCCCAAACAAACTAATATAGAAATAAACAAACAAACACAGATTCATTTTTCTATATAAATAGTGATAGCAGAGTTGTATGCGAGTTTAAGTTTTTTTAAGTTTGGACTTTATGAACTTACGAGACCGGCCCACAGTGTCTGAAAGTTGGACTCCTTCAAAACGTTTAAATTTTAAATTAACTTACATATCCGATATGAGTTAAATTTGGTCTGTGTCTAATACTGTGTGAAATTCCATTAGAATCGGAGATTTTGAAATTAGTTCACATATAATTATGACCTGTAACAAATGTTTTGTTAGCATACAGATCAAAGTCACTTTCTTACTTGATTTAACGATGTTCGTCCATCAATTTGGTAGGGGGACATATAATTATTTTGAGGGCAACGCTTATTGAAATTAGTTGGTCTAATATTTTAAGTAACTCACATACAAACAGGTTAACGGATTGAATTTTTAAGATCTAAAAAATGTATATATATTTCGACTGTAACAATTTTGTATACTTTGACTTTATAAAAATCGCTTTAGGTGAGTGTATTATGGTAATGTTTTCAAGAAGCATATTTATTGGCAATTAAAATCATGGAATCATTTTCTTAGTCGATTTAAAGATGTTCGTCCTGCCGGCATTCCATGTTAACAACGTTCGTCGCAATTTTTGAGATATCTAATTAAAAATTTAATCTAATTTTATCCCAAGGACGAAGACTATTGAAATTGGTTATATTTGGTTCAATATTTCAGGTAGCTCCCATACAAATGTCCTTCTATAATAGAGTTTTAACCTCATGCAACTCGCGATATAATTATATATGTCATAAATAGGCCTTCTATCAGTCCAAATCTACATAACAAACTTCGGAAAGATCGGTTTACAATTGACCGTAGCTTCCATACAGACCGACTTCCGAGATTCAACTCAAATTGCATATGTGAGTATGAAGAAAATGTTAAAATTATTAAACCAGATTCTACGAGGGTCGGTTCATAATTTTTCATACCGGCGCAGTGGTGTATAGTTATATATAGTCACTCTTATCCAACTATAACACTTTTAATTGTATTTAGCTGTTGCTGTTGTCTTTATTTTTTATGCTGAAATGATTTTGCAGATTTTCAATAGTAATCTAATTTCTCTTAGTTGATAATCTTAACAAATACAGATTTTACATTTTTTCTAATTTGATGATTAATAATTGAAAATTTTACAGTAGTTCTTTGTTTGAACTTAGATGTAATCTCAGATATCGGTTAAATTTTTAATAACTGAAACAATTTCGCTTTAACAAATACTCAAGCTAAACTTCATTGAGCTCTGTCAAATGAATGTGAGCATGACAACAACAGGCAGACAGAAGGAAATAACTTAAACGACTTAGATTTTGACTTGATACAAGAATATCTATTCAATATGGGAACTTTGATGATTCCTTCTCAGCGCTACACACGAAATTACATACTTAATGCATACTCCGTACCACATGTGGATGTGGTTTGTGTAATTAAATTTCAAACTAACTTCAAGGTATTAATTTCAACATAACCAATGCAACACCATGCAACATGTTATCGGTCTAACCAGACCAACCATGAAGGATTTTACACATTATTGCAATCTGGTCAAGTAAAATTGATGCATTTGCGGTTTTGATTTATTTTCCTTATTAGAAAAATTTATGGTATTTTTGTGGTAAAAAATAAAACTTATAAGATAAGGAATCCACAGTGGGCTAAAATCAAACATCTGTTAAAAAAAAAAACTCTAACAACTTCATTTTAAAATTAGAATCAAATAATTTATTTTATAAAACAGAGATAAAATTAAATTTAAAATATTCGGTGATGCCACTGTTCCTCCCAAAGTCTCTCATATACTGTTTGTATGTTTGTTTGTTGACAACGATGATGTGAAATGATACAATTTTGTTGTTCATTCAACTGAGTTCGTCTCTTTGATGTTTTAATGATGAGTTTATGATTCGAGATATTGTAACTGTTGTTGTTGCTGTTAGTTCATCATTTATAAGGAAGTAAGAGGAAAATAATGGCAATTACATCCCAGTTAAAAGTGATAAATGTTGTATTTATCTATAAAATTCTTTGAACAACATATTTTTTCTTATTCTGTATTTTAAGTTGTTTTTGAAAAATACCGAAATACGTTCTTATTGCGTTTGTAAAGAACATTATATGCCAAAGTTTGTGAACAGTAGACGAAAAATGCTGCACTTTTAATAATTTTTAATTTAATAGTTGTAGTAATATTGATTTTATATCACCCTACATCGTTATATATCTCTCTCATCGAAAAACATTGTAACACTAAAATAAGAGAAATCTTATAAAAAAACATATTGGAGAGATATGGTTTTGCTTATAAATAGAATAATTTTTTGGAATATAACGAAATGAGATGATATTTGCGAATCGTTTTATCTGAACTGGTGTATTCAAAAAACCGATATCTTCAGAAAACCGAGTTTCGAGTTCATCGAAAAATGGGGTTTTCTGATTGTTTTAGTGAAAAGCTTAAAAAATGCTAATATTAAAAAACCGGTTAACCAACCTTAAAAACCCAACTTGTCAAACAATTCGAAAATTGAAATTATTCGAAAGTGATCGGTTTTCTAAAATGCAAAATCCCGGTTAACCGGTTTTCGTATTTCTGGATTAATTTTTTGTTTCAAATAATTTTAAAATACTTCTTAAAGACTCATAAAGGGTTAATAATTCCATCTACTCTTTTGCATTCTTTTGGAAATATCTTGAAATAGTTCATCATACATTTAGTTCTGTAAATAGTTTTAATGAATAATAGACAATCCTTTGTAGCATCGAAAAAAATTTATTAGTTTTCATCTGATTTAAAAGAAATTTTAACGTCCGGATGGGTGTTAATGTAAACGTTGTGAATACTCTTCAGGTCCATTTAATATCTTGATGAAATTTGACATAATATTATCTAGGACAAATGACAAAGTCTATTGAAATTGGACATGTTCGGTCAAATATGAATTTTTTTTCGTTTTTAATTAACTTTTATTTTCTTGGAAATTATAATACAGTAAATAACTGTTCCTTTAAACTCAACGCACTTTTTATATGAATTGTTTATAATTTTTTGCAATAAATGTAGGCATCGCATTATACTCCGATTTTAGGTAGTTTATCAGCGACACGTTACTTCTGAAGCATCGTACTCGATCTTGAACCTAAAAATTGCTTACAAATTAAAAAATTCACACCCCCATGACTTTGGTGGGCATCGAATGCCCAGTTATTTTTTTGAAAATCCAGTTAATAAATTTTAAAACATCTGTTCAAATTTAAATATAGTTCCCATGTGCAATTGGTTTGATATTAATATGGGTAACAGATTTAAAGAATATCAATCCAGATTTGTTTAAAGGCCCATAAAAGGTCCCTTTACGGAGTAGGATTTTAAGAAGATAAAACCTTTAAATTTAGTTCCTTTCAAATTCGTTATCAATAATTCCTGGATTGGCATTGACATATTTAATCAATCCACGAGGGAAGCACTAGAAAAGCTAAATATTTAGAAATTGATTATTTACGATATTTCCGAATTACCGAATATTTAAAAATTTTTAAAGCTTTTTTAATTAATTCACAAAATATCTGTTCTGATCCTGTTTGGCTCATGTGTAACATTTTCGTATTACAAAGAATAACACAGATGGAATATTTGTAGTGAAGAGTGAATAAATATAAATTTATCGAAATAAAACGCAATTTCTCACTATACCACATTTTTTGTTACAATTTTTCTTTTCACATCATATTTCAATGAATTTTGTTTTTAAGGCAGAATTGCATTATCAAATATTTAAGTCTTAAAAAAGAATTTTACGGAAAAGTACCAGATTTGTATTTTTAATTGTTGCGCCTTAAAATGTTCAATTCCATTTGAAGTCTTTTCTTATTTCAACATTTGCTTCGTCTCTACGTATATGTAACCTATAAACACAAATTAAGCTTGAATTCAAGAGAACATATTAAATTAGTTTTCATATTTATACACACATATACGTATGTAATATTAGATACAACGTAAAAGTACTGAAAATGAATTAAAATAGAGATGAATCCAAAGACGAAACTTAACTCTGCCAATGAAAGAATCAAATTACTTAGGATTGAGATTCTGACATTTAATTTATAATATTTTATTTGGTATTCGCCCATTTGTTAATTAAAATAGAAAACTGGTGAACTTATACACACATACTTATAAAATAATATTTAAAATTCTTTTTGTTGATAAAAACAAGTACGAATTCTATATTCGGTTATGCCGAATCTTCAACAGCCTTCACCACAAATGCGTGTGAAATAAATACGTTATGTTTTATACATAAACACTCACACATACACTCGCAAACGTGTACAACGTATCAAAGTTTTTCTTAAATATAAAACAGGAACAGTAATTGAGTCATAAAATAAGCTATATTTTTGGCTATAACTCTTTTTGTACTGAAACAATTTTGATGGTATGGTAATGAAGCACATATAACTTAAAATTATGGCAAAATTTAGAAACCTTCTCAGCATTACTGTAAATACTCAGGACAAATTTCATGGATCTATGTCAAATATTGTGGATGCAAATGTGCCAACAATAGATAGACAGACGGACAGACATTGCTATGTCGGCTCACATTTTGATTTGATACAAAAAAATATATACACTATATGGCCTAAGGCGATTCCTTCTTAGCGTTACACACGAAATGACAAAGTTATTATAAATATAACCTCTTCACCACTTGCGTTGGTGGAGTGTATATAATTACACATATATATAGTATATACATGTGTAAATAAAATACTTAAATTATTAATTTTATAAAATTATTAACCTTTCGCTAACGTATTAATATTTAGCAGCTTTTCCAATAATCCTTTAATTTAACTCACATGTTAATTTATAAATATATGAATATGAATAATATATGAATATGTATTAAATATAACTTATACGTTACCAAAAACATAGAAGAAAATACTTTAGGCCGCAGAGTGATTTCA
This sequence comes from Cochliomyia hominivorax, assembly GCA_004302925.2. Classification (NCBI taxonomy): domain Eukaryota; kingdom Metazoa; phylum Arthropoda; class Insecta; order Diptera; family Calliphoridae; genus Cochliomyia; species Cochliomyia hominivorax. The sequence goes on from PYHX02000413.1 coordinate 59,001,376, forward strand.
AAAAATTTAAGCTGGTTGTAGATGTCTGTATTCTACGAAACTGCAGGTGATTGTGGTATAATGCGTTTACGCTGATGTTTGTAACATACAGAAAAAGTGGTGTAAACACTCATTTTTAAGTATTTCTTGGGACTCAGTATTATTTTCTGAACACTTGAACTGAACACTTATTTGTGAACACTATACAAGGTTGCAATTTTTGAGATATCCTGATAAAATTTGAATCATGTTATTTTCTTGGTTCAAAGTCTATTGAAATTAGTCATGTTTGTTCCATAAATTTCAAAGAAATTAACAAAAATAAGTCTTCATTCTAAATAAGTTCATAAATATCGCATATAATTTATTATTGTAATAATAATTGGTAAATTTAGGATAAATATAACCAAAATCAGTGTTCGATATTGTACTTCTCGTACCGATATAATCCAATTCAAACCGTATAAATTTGACGAAAATGTTAGTATAATAATAATGTATTTCACATTTAATCATTAATTAGAAAGCAAACTATACGAGGTCATTCATAAATTTTTCGTAGCTGTTATTTACAACTAACAATATAGTTTATGGCATTACATAGTTGATCTACTATAACATGTTTACAAATTTTTAGTTAAATTGGAGTGTTACTACAGTTCACGGATATTCTTTTCTTTTTTTTAAATTCTCAAAAAATTTATAATGATTTGATAGAAAAAATTTCGTATATAAATAGTCCATATAAAAAAAGCTCTAAAAAAACACCTGCTGGTTTTGAAGATATTAAAGACCAAACAAATTTTGAACACTTTTTAGCTTTAATTTACCCTTTAACTGATATGGCCAAATGGAAATATGTATATAATTTCGTCATTTTGTATTTTCCACAATTTTCGTCTTAGATCCTCAACTGTATATATTATGGATCGGCATGAAAAAATAAATTTATTTTACAATGTCCGTTTGTTTGTCCATGTGTCCTCGACGACCATTTATGTCTCAATTTCTAGGTTGTCTAAGATATCGCTACAGCATAACATTTTGAAATTATCTAACACAAAATGTTTATAACACGAAAAAGCTGACATACCCGTGATGTTAACAATATTATGGCTGTGCTACAACAAAAATATGGTTCACCCATAACGCATCCTTATATTTCTTTGTATTTTCTATAGAGCCAGTTGAAACAAATGGTTGGCTTTATTTGCAGCAACTGCGTATTGCTTGCTATAACAGAAACTTTTTGGGAAATTTTACTACTTTTGGGTCTTAAATTTTTCTTCAACATTCCTTCGGGCATCAGCAATATAAAATATTTGATCAGGAAGTTGCTGAAAATCTGCCAGAATATGCGTTTCACCAACCGTTATGGAGCAAGAATATTTATAATTTAAATTTAACTTCAATTTCCGTGCTCTGCTTTTGGCCTTTACATTTTTAGCATCGTTCCTGTTTTCCACACGGTGTCTCTTAAGCCAAAAAACAAAATTTTCTATCAACAGACAAGTTCTCCCGATAATGTTACATAATATTGGAAATAATTTGCCGGCAGACCTATGAATGTTTATCTAAATTTCCGTAATGCCAAGTAAGGTTCATTTGTTTGACGTTAAACATAATAACTGAGATAAAAGTTTTAATAAAAAATGTGTGTTAAGAATTTTTTAAATCTCACCCCTTATAAGATGAAGTTATTGGTAAAACAAAATTATTATTTTGATTGAACAAATGTTGCTATTTTTACACAAACACTTGACTCATCGAAAAAAAATTGACTGAAATAATTGAAGTCTTCTTAAAAATATAAATTGATTGATTTCCTTCGGCTTCTTGTTTTTATTTGTTTTTAATTTTTTATGTTTTTGTAATATTAATCTATTTTCTTAATGTCTTAACAGTGATCAGGTTTACAATTTATATTTATTTAATTTTTTTAGAAATGATGTTTTTGTGAAATTTTGTAAACTTTTGTTAGAAAAGGCGTTTTTGTAAAATTTTCTTACAAAAGTTTAATACGTCACTTAAATGACTACTTTTATCCCACAGTCAATCAACCAACCAAACATTTTTCATTAAAACAATAACATGTTCTCACATGATGATATGGTATTTTATATATACACTGGTATTTATATATATATGTTTTTTATGTGATGACTCAATGCAAAAAAAATCATTTTTCTATACAATTGGGATTGAATTTAATTGCTTGATATATATTCATTCTTATGTTATGTAACTTTAATTATCAAAGTTTTTTATGTTTTTTTTTTAATGTAAAATTTATTAATATTTATTTAAAAGATCCCCATAAATATGGTTCATCCTAAATAAACGATTTTCAATTTGAAAATTTAATAAATTACGATTTTTTAGCTGAAAATCATTAATAATTATTTTCATCTATAAATATTTATAAAACACGTCTGATATTAATATTTTTTTTTAAATATCTGATATATATTTACATACATCTGCTAAGAATTCAAAAAAAAAAAAAAAAGAATTCATTGTTACAGTAATGAACAAAACTAGTGACACAACTGGCATTTTATGTTTTATCTTTATTTTTCTGCCATTTTAGACAAACTTTTAGAAAAAAAATCATTAATATTGAATACAAACATAAATATAATATTTTTTGCATACAATCAATAATTATATGTCGGTTCTAATCGGTTAAAAAGTCAATTTGTTGATATAATTTCAAAAGATAAAAGATGAAACCAAAAATGAGTTCAAAACAAAAGAAACTAAAGAATCTGAGCGAAAGAAATACTTCACCTGCATAAACAAGACAAGTCATATGCCCACATATTTTCCAAAGTTCAAATAGAATCAGTTTTAAGTTCCTACCAAAAAATTAAACACAGTCCTTAAAAACATCTACCTAAATTGCAGCTGCAGATCAACAGGAATATAACAAAAATATTCACTACTGTTCCCAAACCGTCAATAAACTAAATTAAGCGCTTAGAGTATGCGCAAAAGTTTAAAAGTAAATCTATTAGATTTTCGAATCAGATACTTTTCTCCGATGAAAACAAATATAATGATTTTAGAATTACCGTGTTTAGAAGGTCCAATACAAAATATGAAGAACAAAAACTTTCTACTTCCTTTGGTTACAGCCAAAGCGTTTTGATGAAGTTATAAATAAAGTTTAAAATAAAGTTTAAAATATTTTTTTATAAGTTGTGCCAATACTTTTCTTCGCAAAATCGAGATATTATGATTATAATTAATTAAAAAATGCTTATGAAACAAAAAACTACTTACGTTATTTACTAAATTCGTGAAAGAAACTCTCAAGACATTTTTTATTAGTGTGAAAAGTTTTAAACAGCTAAAAATGGAGATTAAAGTAAAATACACTTGTTAAGCTAAGTGTTTTGTTTGAATTAGTATGTAATTCTTAAACTCAATGCTTTTCGCTTAAATCAAGTATTTATATCATATTTTTATCTTTATTGGTATGATAATGAACATTAATACAGTTTATGTCATTCCTTAAATAATTTTAAGATTAATGCATTTTTTGAGAAACATACATGAAGTACTTAATTTTGGGTTAATGTAATTCCGATAATTTTACTTATTGAATAAAAAGCAAAAATTTGGAAATCGGTTTAAACAAATTTACATACCCCAATTGGCATGGAGCCTGTATGAAGTATATGTAGTGTTGCAATTTGTTAAAAAATTCCTTTTTTCTCTTTTTCTGGTGTGAAAAAACTCTCTATTTTTCCCACCCCGATAAAAACGTTTTAAAGTTGTTTAAACTTTTAATAAAATTTCATCAGATACAAGTAAGAATGCTACATTCGGCTAAGCCGAATCTTTAATACCCTCCATTACAATCGATTAAAAAAATTATGCAAACACATAGAAAATACGGATTGATACCCATGTCCTATCAAAAATTATCTACTTTATAATATAGTTTGTCATAATCGCTTTTGCCAAATTTTCAATTTTAATAAAATTTCCTGTAACAGTTTCACAGAAATGCAATCTTGTTAGTTTTGTTTGTCAAGGGGATACCAATCCCCGTGCCCTATGCAACATTTTTTAATGTATAACGCTTCTAAATATCAGCAAATGTTCATAGGAGTGATTTCTATGAGTTTGAGTCGGTATGTGATTTCTTATAATTTATATTCATTTTAATTTGTTTTTTGTTTCATTAAAAACTCTTTTAATAATCGAATCATTCATTATGTAACAAAGTTATTTGGTTTACATATAAATATATTTAATTAAAATCTTTAATAAAATAAATTAATCATTTTAGTGTTTAAAAAGAGTATCAAAAGCATCAGTAACTCCTTTACACAATAATTTACTTTCATTTATTACAATAAACGTTTATGTAATTAATTGGAAACATGTGTTTCCGTTTCCTGCAAAGAAATGTAAATAAATCTTAAATTAAATTAATATTTTTTTTGTAACAAATAAAAATATTATAATTATGACTTTAGTTAGATAATTATAATATTAGAAAGGAAATGCATTTCTTATGTAAATTAATAAATAATAAAAGTAAATTTAGATTTTTTACTTATAATTAAATTTAATTGAGGTAAATAAAATAATATCAATATTATGAACAAATTATAAATTATTTAAAACATTCAATACACAGTCCTAAACCATCGAAAGTGGTTGTCAGTCTTACTGGTTGTCCATGTAAACGTTGTGCATAGTGTACAAGTTGCAACATGTTATTCATTAATTTATTAACAATAAATTCATTACAGCAACAAAATAAAATATAATACAAATTTTATTTGTGTCATATTTAATTAGCATTTATATTCACGAGTTTTATGAGCTTAAACTATCAATCTGCGAGGAATTTTGTATGAAGAATTGGAACATAATCAGTATTCAAACGTACCACATTAAAAGAAAAGTGCTCACATCTTTACATGGATTGAGAAAAATCCATGTGAACAACATTAAATCGAATCAGAAAGTGATTTTGAGTTAACGATTATAATGTTTATATTGTGACTTTTTGTACATCGTACTATTGTTTCCCATTTTTTCCACCTTCTATTTTATAAACCTTCCTTAATAGATAATTCTAATTTATGTAGTTAATTATATGCCTTATCAATGCATCTACTAAGATGTGTTTAATTTAATTCAGAGTATAGAATGCCACAGAGAAAAATCTTTAAAATCCGATGATCTTTATTTTGAATCTATGTTACTCTTCTTGAAATGAAGAGTCAAAAAAAGCTTTATTTTTACTTGTCAAAAACGCGAAGAGATTGAAAAATATCAAAAATATAAAAAATATTATTATACATAAGTACACCAAAAAAAACTTGTTGATGCAATAAAATTTACTGTTGTTGTTTAATATTAAAAAATTCAATAAGAAAACTAAAATTGAATTTCACAACTTTTTGATTTTTATTTTATTTTGTAGGATTCAACTCCCTGCGAAGACCGATAAAAATATTAAACATTTTTTATACCCACCACCACCACAAGTGGTGAAGAGGGTATACATAATATAAAAGTATATAAATATAAATATATAAATTTTATGATCTATTAAGTGTTTCTGTGTTATATTTAAGAAACGCGCATACATAATATATATGTTTGTGAGTGTATGTTTGTATAGGTATATTTGCCGAACCTAACGTATTAACCTCACACGAATTTTTGATGGAGGGTATTGAAAATTCGGCATAGCCGAATATAATTAAACTCTATAAAAGATCTGCGAAAAAGAGTAGAAAACTGTATCTTAGTTATTCTACACATTTTAACGTTTTTAAAATTTAATAATTTATTAATAATTTTCAAATTTTCCCTTTAAAAGGTTGTCAAGTATTTGCAGATATTAAATTTTTGAAATATTTATCAGGAAAACATAATGGAATTTGACATATCGAATTGAAAAGGTCAGTTGAATTCATTATATGATTTTCAATACAAAATCAAAAAAATATTAGTTTATGAATAAAACTGTGATAAATTTGAACGCAGTAAAAATCTCGTGCTGTTTTTTATGGTCAACATAATCACATATTTCTTCATGTGCATAAATCGTATATAAAAGTAAATTTGCACTGAAATTTCATGCTGACTTTATACATGATTTTCTAAGAAATGAATTTTGTGTACTTTTTAATAAATAATCAAAAAGATATTAATTAAAATATTCTCAATTCATTTAGTCAAATTAGAGTATTGTGACTGCAGTTACTAATGTTTTGTAATAATTAGAAATGGCGTTTGGGTTCACTTTGAGGAAATATTGTTTTTTTTTATTAGACTTTCAGCAGAATGCATTTTTGGCAAGCAGTTTGATAAGGACATATTTTTTCAAAATGTTTTAATACTGATTTAGTTTAAATTAACTAAAATTTAATTTTAGTTTATTTTACTTTATTACGGAAATACTCATTTAAGCAACTCTTATTTCATATCTCTCAATTTCAATTCCTCTGAATTTCATATTTCGTTTTTTTTTATTATTTTTTAAACATTTCAATTCAAAAAATGTGCAAACAAAATTTTTTTATGATAAGAACGTAAACAAACACACTTGTTGGCATACAGCGAGTGTTACCGTCGTAGATTTAATTATACTTTGGCGACTCCTAAATTACTCATTTGACATAAATTAAAAAAAAATGCACAAGCATTTTTTACTATACCCTCCACCACGACATGTGAAACTCATGTGTAACTCATTAAAGAGTTACACAATATCCAATATTGAGTGATTAAAACCGTTTTTATATTTATTTTTTGATTGGTAAAACCGATTCTGATTTTTTTGATGTATGATGTCTCTATGATGTTAAATCATGATTGCTCATTAGGTTATATATTTGTTCATATGCAACTATTCCAACATAATCGTAGTAAAATTATAAAACTTTCATGGATTTACCTTTTAGTTTTATAATCAATACGAATTTCTTTTTGAAAAAGATTAAAAAATTCTAAATAACATATAATTTACACATCAAAACAATTACACATGAAAACAAAAATATTACACCCAATATGTGTAATTACACATGAAATGGCAATACTGCATTAAACCCGAAATATATAACACATACATATCAAAATACTTCTTTGCGACCAATATGGTATGTAAAGTCATATATATTTCAGACGGGTTGATATGAATTAAATGGATTAATATTCCATTGAATATGATTAACATTTGTGATCTAAAATGTTGATATTTTAAATAAATATTTTTAAAAAACCATCATGTGTAAAAAAAAACTCATTTAATATCACAACGTAATATTATTCCATATTTGTCTAAAAGCTCATTTAATATCGATTAAAGGTGATTATTTATTTAGTGAAATGGTGTTGCAAAAAGTACCCACATCGCATATATACAACTGAAGTGAAAACAATATTACACATTAGATTTACACAGATACTCTGCACATACACATAAACAAATAAAAACTAGTGTTTTCTGAAAATGTATAAACAGACAAAACGTAGGATAGATAGCACCAGGTGGAGGGGTACCACCTTTACAAAGCAAACACTGATTTTCAAAATTTAAAAGAATTATAACAGAGAGAGTTTTAAAATTTGCCAGAGTGATAGGATCGAAGGAAGAGACACGAAGCAAATTTCAATTACAAATAATCTATTAAAATCGTGATAATAAAACACTAATGTTTCTTTGGGGCCAGTAACGCCTTTAAAAATTTGTTTTGGCAAAACGAAGATTTGGACAAGGTATACAAACAAAATGTGAAATACCACTTTTAGAAATTGTTATTATTTGCAGTTATTTTGATATGGTGTTTTCATCTTTTTTATTATAACAACAGATTAATTTAACATTTGTTAATGTTAATTCAACATTGTTTCACAATTTATCGAGTTTTTTTAGAATTTATTTTCTTGAAGTTTTACTACTAAAAAGTGATTTTAAAAAATTATCGTTGTATAATTTTATAAATTGATATCGAAACATTTTTTTATGTACAATATTATTTCACCCCAAACTTAAAAAGGTTTCATTTAAATTAAATAAAAAATATTTCAATCAATCTAAAATCAAGCCCTATAGAGCCTACCATTAGTCCATTTGTCTTTGCGGGTGTTTTTTTTTTTTTTTTGGATTACCACTATCAGATTTTTATAAGAAAATCAAAATTTATTACTATTTACGAAGGATTGATTCATACTAAAGGGGCGTCGAAAGTTACGCATGTATTTCCCACAAAATAATAAAATTTCGCTTTTTTTGCTAATAAAACTGAATATCACATATCTCTGAAACTTTTAAAGCTATTTTTTTGGAAATCTAGTACACGCAGGGAAACGTTGCAAACACTAATACATCCGCTGCAAATATTTATTGTTATTATCAACATGTTAATTGTTGAACTTATTTCATTTTTATAACAATTTTGTTGCTGTAATAAAATTATTTTATTTAATAAAAAAATTATATATTGTCGTCGCAATATGTTTTGAAATATGTTTGACTGATCACAATTTTATTGTTATTAAACAGCAGTTATAAAAAAACTATTGTCATTAGGACTAAATATTATTTTCAGTTAATGGTTTTTACAATTTGTGTTAACATGGAAAATAATATATTTGAATTAACATTCTCATTATTTATAAATAAAAAATGTTTAATTATTATAAATAAAAATATGGCGAAAACGTTTCAAATAATGTCTTTACATTATTTAAATAACAAAAATAAAAAAATAAGTATATTAAAATATTTCATACGAAAATATTTTAATTCAAAAACTAAATAATGCAAACAAAATATTTGTGTTAAACTAACAATATTTTTTGTTGGAATAACAATATTGTTAGTGAGGATAACAATAACATTTATTTACAAAAACAATAATTTTTATTGAAATAACCATATTTTTAGTTGTGATAACGATAACTATTTTTATTATTGCAAAATCACAATGTGAATAAACAAAAATTTTCGTTACGGTTTTTAATTTAAGACATAAATATTAGTTTCTGGTCAAAGTTTTGTTACTGAAAGTTACTTATTTAATATGGGTAAATAACACATACATACACACATACGAAGCAGACTAAATTAAAATATCAAATATTTTTGCATTTATTTACTTTAAATGAAATATAAAAAATATTAATACGTTCGTTTGTTAACAAAACATGAAGAATAAAAGCAATGAAATTATTTATAGTTCCTCGACACAATGCACAATGGGTCGATCTCATATAAGCTCTTATAAACTATTGAATTAAAAATCACATTATATTACACATTATTATTTTACAATGAAATGTGTTTTATAAGTTTTGGATAAAATTTATTTATTTATTTTTTGTAAGCATTCAGCCCCATTGTACACTGTCCTGTAAGCATTAAATAATATATTGTGTAAAGGGAACAAATTTATCAGAGTTCCCAAGTTATTTTTCATTTAACTTTTTCTATAGTGCTAAAAGGCATTTCAAATATTTATTTGTTAAATAAATATATGAGAAAAATATTATTTATTCAGTTATTTCCGTATTCTACTCAAAAAATATATACAAAAATATATAAAAGTTTAAATAAATAACAATAAAATTTAAAAAAATATAAACTTTCAAATAATAAAGTTATCGAGCCAAGTCCACCACTATTTTTTTTATATTGCAGACTGTAAAATTTCCTTTGCATCTTATCTGATCAGATAAAGCACAGTGCGTCCAAAATATATATAAATATATAGAAGTTTAAATAAATAACAATAAAATTAAAAAAAAATATAAACTTTCAAATAATAAAGTTATCGAGCCAAGTCCACCACTATTTTTTTATATTGCAAACTGTAAATTTTCCTTTGCATCTTATCTGATCAGATAAAGCACAGTGCGTCCAAATCGATTTTTTTAATTATTCTGAAACTTATGAAATATCTTAATAAAATCAGAACTAAGGTATTTTTGAGTAGATTTGGGTGAATACAAGTCTCTATATGTTGACCACTTCGGGTATGTTGATTTTTTGAAAATTCGCCAAAAATCCAATTACATAAATGACTTTTCGGCGAATTTTTGAAAATCAACTGTCACTGACTACGCCCCTGTAAAAATATCTCAGCTCTGACTATGTGAAATTTCATTAATTACATTACATTTATAAAAAAGAACGATTTTTACACACTGTGCTTAGCTTAAAAGCACCCAATTGCCCCCAAGGATATATAACAGAATTTTTTTGTCACAAAGTGGTAGTTGAAAGTACTATTCAAGTGATTTCCTTATTGTAATAAATCCTTATTATGAACTTAATAGAACTAAACTGCCCAAATTGTGTCAATCGGTACTAAGGATATGCCAATGAAACTATTCACAAAATTAGTATACAAACTCTGTTGGAACCTCTCGTTTTCAATGTAACACAACACAAATTAAAGTTTAATAACATTTTGGAATGAAACAAGTGAGAAAGTTATAGTCCGTCAATCTCGGCTATGAAATAACCTACACCAGATTGTTGGTTATTAATAGTACATACGAAAAATTATGAAACGACCCTCTAATAATTTAGTTTTTTTGGATTTCTGATAAAGATTTTAATACATTAATGTGATGCTGCATTTGTGTGAAGTTTTTAAATTTTAACGGACTTTTTCTGTGGTTGTTATACGAGAGCTATGGAAAATTATAGGACCACCCTCGTAATAATTTGAACATTGATTCCATCTTATTTTATTCAAATGTTAATAAAATAACAACGTGTATGTGAGATTTGGAAGAGGAGGAACTTAGAGCTTTGAGGAATAATGGACCGACACATATACAATAATGCATCGATCAAAACAAATTTCCATAGGCATCATTTTTGTGACAAAATAAAACTACGTGTCAGGAAGAGATTTCGAGTCGAACATTTTACTTAAAAATGGTTGTAGCAATATTTGTTTGCCCGTTACATACTTCTGTACAAACACATAATACTCAAACTATCTATGGTAGTGTAGGGTATAATTAAAGCATCAAATGAAATGTTTTATTAAAATGTTTTCGGTAAATATATTGAAAAATAAATTTTGTGATAATTTAAATCCACAGTGGATGTGAGAGTTCATATGTACAAAACATATTTTCACACGAATTTGTGGTGAAGTGAGAAACGTACCCCTCATATGCAGTGATATGCAACTTTGGAAAAATTACTGTAACAAATTTAATTTATCCAAATTCATTTCCTTATAGATCGATTTTACTGGGAAAAATGTGGAACGGATTGTAAAGTGCAAAAACAGCTTTTAATTTCGTTTATTTATTTTGCGAATGTAGTTTTCCATTTCAACGCTTCTTAAAGCAGCGTTATGACATTGATGTGACATTAAATAATAATCCAACAACTCAGTATGTCATGCATAAATTCAATTTGATTTTTTTATATTTAAATGTGATATTAAATTCATTGAAAAAGGGGTTAATGTAAGGACGTTTTATGGGGCATTAAGTCACAATATTAAATAGAGATTGTGTGTTTTCAAAGAAATTGTGTTCTGAAGTAAACCAATGGTTTCTTCTAGTTTTGAAAGGTTACTCCAGTTCAAATTGAAACACTTTCCATTTGGCTGGACGGGTGGCATAGTAACTTTTTGTGCCCTGTGTATTTTTAAACTAAGTATGGGCTTTAACTTTTTGTAACACATAGTGTTAGCTCTTTCGGAATGCTTTTTATTTGGACCTTTTCTTCTACCCGAACTATCTATTAACGGACAAGTTCTCCCCGTACAACATTTTTAAGGCAGATCTTTGAATGCTTGGGCAACTTCATGTAGGTCCAAGTTGTCTTTTGTTGAAAATATTTAATAATCTTAGTACGCACTTTTGCGTATGGTCACTCACTTTAATCAAATTAACAATATATTCATTTCTTTGACATTTGAATAATAACGGACATGTTTTATAAAGGTAACTTGATTAAAAAATTCAAATCGTAATTGACTTGCAATTTTTAATTGAAAACGTGCGTTAGGATTTTTTTTATCTCAATCCTAAGTTCAAATTTTATCACAATTGAATCATTTGAATTCAGATCGGTTCAAGTCCATAAATTATAAAAACTTTAATATGAAAATAAGTAATTTTAAACATAAAAAACAACTCATTCTCTATTTCCGCTTTCCTGATTCTATCGTATGCTCAGTATTGTATAAGTAAGTATACATACATACATAAATACATACATACATACATACATACATACATACATACATACATACATACATACATACATACATACAAACATACATACATATGATGATGATTCATGAATAAAATTAAGTTTAATTTTTTTTAAATTATACTGAAAAAAATTTAATTTATACATTAAAGGGACAAATGTTGTACTTTGAATGTAATTGTAAAATGCTTGTTACTCCAGAAATATGTGTCTCATGATTAAACTGACTAAAGTAAAGGAAAGAAAAACTCTTGAACTTTTCTTCGAAAGTTTTATGCAAATTTTCAAATTATGTATGTATGTATGTATGTATGTATGTATGTATGTATGTATGTACAATGAATGTACAGTTGCATATAATGAATGACTTAAATGATACTTTGAAGAATTCAATAATTTAATGTTTATTAATGAAATTCATGAAATGTTAGCATTTTTTTTCATATAAATTTGAAAATACAAGATTTTTTTTAATTTTAATTTTAATTTAATTTCTATTTTTAACAATCTGGAATATGAACCTTTAAAGAAATGAAGAAGTTAAATTTGTAAAACTCTTACTGTAAACTGGTCTTGATAATGAAATCGATTTAATTTAAATTTAAATTTATTCGTGTGACAAATTCATATGAAAACAAAAAACTTATTAAGGAAAATATTCGAATGATTTTATTATTTTTATTCACAACTCAAACTCGAATTTAATTTCAAAAGAATTAAATTATTAATTTTACAATTTCAGCGCTACAGAAAATAATAATTTGACATTCAATGTAACGTGGATATTATTTTTATACCCTCCAGCACCACAAGCGGTGAAAATGGTATATTGACTTTGTCGTTTCGAGTGTACCGTTGAGAAGTAATCATCTTAGACTCCGTAATGTATATATATTCTTACATGAAATCAAAATTTGAGTCGATTTAGCACGCTCATATCCGATAATTGACAGAGCTAAATGAAATTTGGCATGATAACTTCTAGTTCTTGAGAAGTTTCTTATTTAAAACCAGCAAAATCGACTTAGTATGTTAACAGATATAGACTGATATGTGATATAAACTCTTAATTAAAGGAAAATCTTTTTTAAAATTATCAATTATAAATCGACAGATTAGAATAAATCAAGAAATATATACTTCATTATCATTCCAAAAATTATTAAAATCGGTTCATTAGAGACAAAGTTATATCCAAAAATATAACTAATATTATGACTCATTAAGGTTTCTTTGTTATATATAAGAAATACTTTCGTATACCGTATGCATATGGGGAACATAATGTATTTATATTTTAGGCATTTGTAGTGGAGGGTATTAAAGATTCAGTATAGTCGAATACAGCATTTTTACTGGTTAAAATATTTAATTAATAGAAAAATAATAATGCAATAATTAGCTATTCCGAATAATCAATACCCCAACCGCAAATGCGTGTGAAGTCAATACGTTATGTCTCGTTCATGCACACTCACACATACACTCACAAACACATACAGTATATATATAAAACTTTTTCTTATATATATCACAGCAACATTCAATGAGTCATAAAATTAGTTATATTTTTGGATATAACTTTTTTTCCACTAAACGGATTTTGATAATTTTTGAAATGTTAATAAAGTACAGAAAACTTAATATTTTAACAAAATTTCTAAATTTATAATTGACAATTTTACTAAAGTTTTTGCTTCAACTTATTGATTGCCTATTATATCGGTCTATATTTTTTAATATTATTAAACGATTTTGTAACTTTTAAATAGGAAACTTCTGAGGATTATAAAAAATTCTCGAATTTCTTTCAGTTCCGTTAATTATTGTGAATGTGAGCGTGTCAACAACAGACAGACAAACAGGCAAATGCGCACAGCTAGATGAATTCAGATTTTATTGTGATGCAAAAATATATGTAGACATTATGGGCTCTTAAAAGATTCCTTCTTAGCGTTATACACGGAACGACAAAGTTAATTATCCTCTTTGCCACATGAGGTGGTGGAGGGTATAATAAAATAAAGTAATTATAACAGATGAAATATATCTTTCATATATCTTTACATAATAGAATTTCATATGTGACCGATTTATATTTAAATATAACTCTAAAATATGATTTGTAATGGATAAAAATCCACGATCCACTATAAAAAAGGGGATTTAAGACTTTTTGTCTTAATATTTCAAACTTAAATATTTCCCACGATATAATTTTGATCAAGTAAGAATGCTAGATTCTGATATATTTTGGTTGCTGTGATATTGTCAATAAATAAACAGTAATATGTTGGTAGCAATATATATTTCGAAATATATATTGCTACCAGGATACATTAACAATATTTTATTGTTAATGTATCCTCAGTTACAACATGTTTAGTGTTTGGCATCAGTTGTGAGTCAACAAAAAACAAATAACATATTAAAATATTATATATATTGAAAAGATATAAATAACAGCTATTTAATTTAGTGAGTACCTTAAAGTCCATAAAAAACAGTCGCATTAAAACAAAATAATCACATTTTTGTCAACAATATATGTGTATAAAAGTTCTTAACAATAATATGGTTGCGGGACAACCATCCTTTTTTACAACCATATTATGATCAACAACATGGTTGTACTTTATAATAACATTTTGGGACAACTATATTTTGTGGTGACACAACCATATTATATTGTTTTATTCCAAATAATTCTCGATTACGGTACCACAACTGTGTGTATAAAATTATAAACCAATTCATACGCGTCCCAACGTAATCTTTAAAAAAAGGCAACAAAATTTCTGGCAATGTAACGAGTTTTTCCAGTAATTGAAACAAAGACATATTTATTCACATTCCGAATGACATCACGACAATACAATTATTTCCACAAAATATCTAATTTTCAAATATTGTTATTTGTAATATGTGTTTGTTCATTCAAATAATCTCAATTAAACAATAAATTATTCATATTGGATAAGTGCATTTTTATCATGAGAATCAGTTTAATTTAATGCTAAATTTCTATATTGGAAACAAATATTTATATATAGTCCCCATTGATTCCTTTAAGTGTTAAATTAAAATTCAATTAAATTCTTAATTGTAGTTTATTTGGATGTTACATTAAGTACGAATATAATGTGTTTATATTTTGTGCATAGAGGCTTCGTAAACACTCATTTATTAAGAATGCGTTTTATGCGATGGAATGTTAGGATCATGTTATCACCATAACGGCTATAGCAGTTTGACTTGTTATATGTAGAGTTATATGCATATGAGAATTATACCAAAGTTACATTTAGTAAATAACTCCCTAAACTGATTTCTTCTTTCAGACGTTAAAAGATGTTTAAAGTAAGAATAATTATATGTATGAATGTGATATTTCTTTAATTTAGTTATAATTAAAACAAAACTTTTGTGAAGAAAACTTATGAAAGATATTCAGATCTCATTAAAATAAAATTTAAGTTAAAATGCATAAATGACGTTTACATTTCATACTAATTAAACAATTATGAAAGTTCAAGTGGAACAGTGGTTAATTTGTATAAAATTAGTGTAATTCCAAAGGATCATTCATCACTTGAGGTGGAGAACGCTTCTGCATTATGTTATTAAGGCTAATAATGAGCAATTAATATTCAAATTTTTGCTTGAATTATGTATTTCTATTTGAATTTAAACCAATTTTTTTAAAATTTTCATAATTTATTGAATATTTTGTTCATATTTTGAATTAAAAAATAAAAACCTCAATTCGCTACGGTTAGTGAAAATTCAGCATTAAATATCAAAGCTAAACTTTTATTGTTAAAATAAATGTACACTTTTGAATAATTAAATAAATTTTATTGGTTACAATGTTTAGTTAAAACAAATTTGAAAATATTAGAATAAATAAATTTTAAAGTTCAAATATTTATTGAATTTAAATTCATGAGAATTTATTCAATGTTCGATTGTAATTTAAAAAATGCTGGAATCTATTTCGTAATCGCAATACTTAAATCTGAAAAAGTACCATTTTGATGATTATTATGAGAAAATCAAATAGTACATTTAGAATATCCAAAAAATACATATACAATATGCGTATACTTAATATAAATAAAATTGCATATAACTCACACGCTTCAATGTTCTCGATATTGATACATTTTTCGAAATGTAAGTTTACATTTTTTAAGTAATTTTTTATAATTCTTTCGTAAAATTAAGGAATGAGATCGAAAAATACTTAACATTCGTATATGTTTATAAAAATGAAACCACTAAATTTTGTTATTTTTTAGAAATTATTATTACAATTTACAAAAATATATATTTTCAATTTTAATCACTAAGATAATTTTAGTTTATTATTATAAAATATTGGCATCGACTCCGTTTTTAAGATTATTGTGAAAAATTCAAATAGAATATGCGTATACTTAATATAAATAAAATTAAATCACATAACGCATACGTTACAATGATCTCGTTTACATATTTTAAGCAAAACTTTACGTTTGTTTTTTGTAGAATTATTTTTAATTATTTAAAATTATAACTGCAATGAAAATAACTGTTGTAATTATTCGGTTCATTAACTATTTTGTAATATTTCCTTTCATTCAAAAACTGAAACAATTGTTTGATTGATTTTATTGAAATAAAAAACTGTTTAAAATTTTTGCAATAATGACGTCACAAGTTAACATTTTTATTTATAAAATTTTTTATAACGACAACTTTATGAAATATTTATTGAAAGTGAAAATATCTTCATTTCCAACTTTTTAGTCTTCGATCTCTATTAATATTTTGTTTGTATTACGATATTTTACTTTGAAATTAATATTATTTACATGTTTTTCAGTGAATTTCTTGCCTACAGATAAGTGATAAAAGGGCTGCTAAACTTAAAAGATGCGTTAAATTTTCTTAAACTTAGCCCACCTCAATATATATTGATCTCTAGCTTCTTTTCTAGTAGAAAGATTAAGGACAAAAAACTGCCATATAGAAAGCTTTGAGAAGAAAAGGTGTAACCCAGAAGATAATTCAAATCATTCGAGCTTTGTGCGAGGATGCTGAACACAGTTCAAACAAGTGTCAAATTAAAGCAAAGATACCCCCTATGATCTCGGTCATTTACTGTCGTGAATATGGATGATATAATGAGCGAAGTCTCTTAGTAGAGAAGAGGAATAGAAAGGAATCTTTCACTAAACAACAGTGTTGGCACTTGAGTGGGAATTTTCACAGTTCAAGAAGCCGTGGCCGGCCAATAGATACCTGGAGACATTTGCTACTCCAAAATCTAAGACATCTTACATGGGAAGACGACAAAACAATTTCAGAAAACTGTATAAGATGGCAATTCTTTGAGGATTCATTACCTCAATTTATGAAGAGGGTTTATTATTGTTATCATTTCAAGAGGAAATCATTTAAAATCTTTATAAATGTACGAGTTTTCCATATAAAATCAGAGTTACTTTAGTTATGTCCATCTGTCTAATGGGAACGCTAAAAATAATTGGTAACATTATACCGTGAAGTTAGAATATAAATCATTATTCATATTCTTTCGTATCACTTAATCTCAAAAGTATTTAATTTTATATATTTTTTATCATTAAGTTCAAAAATATTTCTAATAAATGAGAATTTTTAACAGAGTTAATCAACGTGTGCCAAACTTCTCCATATATATCCATCCAATATAATAGGAAGTAGATGGTCCGATAATCTGTTTAGAAATTAAGATGATATCATCTGCATTTGCAGGAAAATTGCAATAGGATTTCAAAATAATCGTAAAATTATTTAGGTCTTCATTGATGGTAATGTGGTCAAATAATTTTCGCTGTGATATTATTCTTAGTACACATAAGCTTTAAGTTGAAAGTATTTAAGGCACCGTTCTGCTACCATAAGTTTATGGAGTATTATACGTTTGTGCCGATGTTTATAACATGCAGAAAAATTGGTGCTACACCTTATGTACACCCTTCCACTCTAAATGTGATGTCACATTCGAAAAAAATTTTTACCTCTATGGACTTTTATATTTAGAACATTAAATGTTCTAAATATAGAAGTTCATTTGATTATTTACACAATTCAGAACCTAATCACATATTTGCATATACACATGCCGCATTGATCCCTTTGTGTTACCCTAGAATACAGTCTGCATCTGCAAAATAGCTTTGATAAGCCAGATAATACCTAAAAAGAAAACAACAGCCGTTTTAGATTTTAAAAGGATATCTTTTTCAAGAGTATAAGCCAGTTTCCTAAGTTCTCTAAATGCCGGAAGGTGATTTAGAGAATTTAGGAACTTCAAAATAACAGAGATATATTTTATTGTAAAAGAGTCATTAATAATATAACAACTAAAAATACTATATTCAGTAATGTTGTATATAATATTGTTTTAGATGATTCTAATGACAATTTTGATATACCGATTTCATCACTTGTTGTGGTGTACGATGTTCGTCAAATGGTATACTTAAACTAATAATACCCAATCACCTGCGATGGCGTGATGTATAAATATATATAATAAAATATTTAAATAAAGAATTGGATATATCTCGAGTGTTTATGAACCGATTAAAAAAATTGAAAGATAAAATTTACAATCAAATCCATAGGACTAATAGAGGTAGCAAAATGTGAAATATTTGTTTGATTCACCATAAAAAAGTGAAAAAAGTCAAAGGTACTACCAGTTTTTTGCAATATTTTATTAGCGAAATTCTCGCAAGCATTTCGTATTGTTTGATATACATAGGCTGGTTGATATGCATAGGTTGATATACATATAGGTTGGTTCCATAAACTTGATTTCAACCGATATATTAATTTTTGACCTTGTCATATAATGGGTATAACAATAATAAAGATCATTTTTTATTTATTTTTTAATAATTTAAATAAACTTTACAATAACAATTTCACTTTCACCAAAGTTTTTTTTTACTGAAAACTTTAAGTTAATTTTATAGAAGAGTAAACACAAAAAAGGTCTTTTAAAAAAATCAACTAGAGTAAATATTTCCTTACCTCAAGATATGTAATCATTGTTTGTACACTACATCATTAGTGATGGTTGTTGGGGTATAATAAGTTTGAAATGGTTAAATAAAGAAAAATAGAATAATGTTACCTTTAAAGTGTACCAATCGACAAAATATGTTTAAAGTCTTTTTGAAACAGGGAAATAATATAAATACTAAAGATACGGGCAAAATGGAGTAAAATAATTATATTCGATTTATCTTCTTCTCTCAACTCGTTTTCAAAGATTTAAAAAATAAAAACATTTTTTTTTCAATTCGGATGAGAGCATAATTTAAATCTTAGGTGATTCCTTAAAAGAGCTGGCTTTAGATCCGGACAGTTTGGAAGATTTACCTCTCTTGTTGCAAATAACACATTATTATTCTTGCGCCACTCAAGGGCTTGTTTTCCATAGTGACAGGATGCCAAATCAGGCCAAAAATAAATGAAGTCATTATGAAGTTTTATGAATTTCGGTATTTATAGTGCCCGTTGTAGCAAATGAAACCAATTTTTTGTGGCAACTGCATATTACACCAAGCACTTTTGGGAAGTTTTCACTGCTTTCGAGTCCTACACTTTTTTCGGCTTCCTTCGAGCATCAGTCAGAATACACATTGATCCATTATACAGCAAGAATACTTTTTAGAATACTTGACTTCATTTCCTATGCTCCGTTTTTAGCGTTTACATTTTAGGCAGTGCTCCTGTCAGTAACTTTTATTTGGGGCTTTAGAAATATCATGTGGATTATTCCTTCTATCTGAACCAGTTTTTTTTCAAAGGATAAGTTCTGCCGGTATTATTTAATTACATTGGAAATAGTTTGAAGACAGACCTTTGAATGCTTGGTAAACTTTTTGCAGTTTAGTCAGCTAACAATATATTCGTATGACATTAAACAGAATAACTGACATTAATATAACAAATAGAACTTAAATTAAACGTTTAAATGAAATATAAAGAATATTTTCTATCTCACTCCTTATACTTATTTTATCAAATGAAGTCATAGTTTCACATAGGATCCAAATACAATCACTGGAAGCGATTGTATTTGATTGCAATGAAACTTATATCTTATTTACAAAAAAAAATTGAAATTAACTGTATGATAAGTGTAGGTTATAAGAAGGTCGTTCATGCCCAATTCTAACTTTATTATTTATTTTCATTATGTAACTGTGTAAATACAAACAAAAGACCATTGAGACAATTAACAACCTTTTTTAAACCTTCAATTTTGATGAGTTTTCATCTTCCTGTAAAAACGAAAAGAAAAGAACAAAGAATAAGATAAAAGCAAATACAAAGAAGTGTTTTTGCTGTAAATATTTAGATAAGAAAATAAAATAGAAAAATATAAAAAAAACTCAACTCAAATTGCTTTAACCGTTAAAAGTATCTCTGGATTGTCGCTGGTTTTCTTTTTTTTTTTGATTCTTATTTAATTAATAAAACAAATTAATCTAAAACCAAGTAAGAATGACGTTCAAGCCCGATTATCTAATACCCTACACCACATCGTCGATTGGTAGCTACGAAAAATTAATTAACGACCCTCGTGACACTATGATTTATGTTAAATGGGGGCTACAAGAAATTATGAGCCGATCCTCGTATAATTTGGAACATTTGACCAATTTTTATGAAATTTTTACCCTCTAAAGTGATGTTTGAAAATGGGTTTTTATTAAACCTGTAAGAAATATTGAACCAAGATTATATTATATTTAGGACTTTTATGACTTTAAAAACCCATTCCGGGAAGAACATTTGTATGGGAAGTGAGATGGTGGACAAAACATGGCCAATTTCAATGAGCTTAGTCCTTTGACCAAAATATAAATATGTACTAAATTCCATAGCGATATTTCAAAATTTTGCAGCTTGTAACGTTTACATGGACCAGTCATACAGACAGACGGACATCGTTAAATCGACTCAGAAAGTGATTCTTAATCAAATGGAACGGTGATTTTAACACCAGTTTTTCTACATGTTACAAACACCAACACAAACGCATAATACCCTTAATGAGGTGAATTGTGTAATTATTTTACTTTCAATACAAACATTTGTCAACGAACAATTAAAATGAATACAATGTTTGTCATTTACAGTTCTTTTCTATTTTATATTAAAATACAAACTTTTTATCTTACATTTGTTACACTGTGAGAAAAACTAAAAGATAATACAGGAGTTTGAAATAAAAAGAAAATGCTTTTCGTGATAGGGACCTAATAAGGGAGCTATAGTAAACATATTCATAAGAAGTCAAAATGTATTATTGTAAAATTTTGTTGAAATACTTTAATAATTTCAAATTGGGTCAAAAAAGTGAAAAATCACATTATTATAAAAATAAAAAATTATTTATTTTAATTAACATTTGTTTAATTTGTTAAAATTATTAACTAAATATGTCTTAGACGCAGAAAAAACATTATAAAATCAAAGAAAACTTATATTAGATAATGACTTTTTAGCTTTTTATATTTACAAAAGTAATATTGGAACCAAAACATTTATTTTTTTTTTATTTTCAAATTTAAAAATATTAATTATATTTTTTAAATTATAATTTTAATTTTGCACAGTGTATTTTATTTGTTTTATTTATATGTTTTTAATTAATTTAATTTATAAATAAAAAACAACTTTTTATTTTTTGTTAATTTTATCAAATACAACTTCATAATAAGGAGTGAGATTGAAAAATTCTTCCCAATTAATATTTATACCCTACAACCCAACACCAAAAACGGTGTGAACAATCTACAGGTCGCAATATTTGAGATATCTCGATGAAATTTAATATATATTTTTATTTTTGCCTAAGGACGAAGCATATTGATCCAATATTTCAGGTACCTCCTATACAAATGTTCCTTCCGGAATAGGGTTTAAAGGTCATAAAAGTCCTTAAAATAATATTTTAACGAAATTTAGCACAAATAAGTTTTATAATATTCTAAAACGATGTGCAAAAATATGCGATATAGGTCTCATACAAATATCTCATTTAAGGCAAAAGTCTCCCATATACATTGGTATTGTAACAATAACTGGTCAAATTTATATAAATTGAAGCAAAAATCTATGTGCAAAATTATTAATATTTCGTAACTACCATTTATAACCGATATTGTGGTGTAGGGTATTACATAGTCGATTTTATATATATTTATTTTATAAATCTGGTTCAGGTGAAAGAAATGGTCCATATTATGCTTCTAAAGCCAAAAAAGTAGAGAGAACTTTCAAAAGAGCTTCTAACACATCCGGTAGGAAATCAGCCCGGTTATCTCACTGCTCGCACCATTTGTTACGAAAAGTTAAAGCTAATATGTTTAAAAGCTTAAAAGGCTACAAAAGTTCCTGCTAACTATGGTAAATAAGCCCTTGAGTGTCCAAAAAATCCTCCAAAAATTCAAGGAGCTAAGGGCAGTTGAAAGATATTGGGCTCTTGTTAAAAAGAATTGAAACGTACAAAAAAGGTATCGGAAATTGCGGTAGAATTTAAACGGAAATGAACTATTTGTTCTGGCAAAGTGACATAAAGCAATATAGAAATTTTAATTTAAGGGTTTCCGAAAAAGATTCAAAATTTTATTACTAAAGATTAAAACTATTAACATATTTTTTATTGTAATAATAATTCTCTTTTAAAATCCCTAAGAGGTTCTCTATGAGATTCAAATCACTTGACTCGGGTGGTCAATTCAATACATGGGTACACCATTAGCTGATAACTAATCTTTGACCAACTTTGATGAATCTGACCATTGCTTAAGCAATAATCGAAGTTATGTTGCATTAACCATTTAATTATTACAATTCAGATGAATTGTGCCATGTAAGATCAGAAACACGGGTGGCGTTTTTGTTTATATATTTCTAATACATTCATAATTTAACAGAGTAATTCTATTTATGTATGACATGAAACACATTGACACTACTATAAATAGAAATTGTTGATATATATAACGACTAAGAGATACTTTTGAACAAGTCATTGACCATAATTTTGGTAATGTAAAAGAAATTTGAAATTTAGTTCATTTTATTTTCTATCGCTGAGTTATAAATATATAATAATAACATAATCATCAAGAACTGTAATAGTTGACCTATTTTTTTTTTCACTTAATATGTTCCTTAATATTATGATGTTGGCAAAATTTTAAGATTCTGGCTGTAAACAGTCATTAGAAAAAAGTCCAAACCTACAAGACTCTGTGACACTTGAGCAGGAATCTAAAAAATGGATATTTCTGTTTTAAAAATTTAATTAAATTTAGCTTTTAGTACTCTGAGCGTATACTTAGTATATTTGACTAAAATAACTTATACACTTCAATGAAGGTATTTTAAGTATTAACCTTTATCTCCTCATTAATACATTTATATGAGCTTTTACCGTAGATAAATGTTATTTTAAAAATATATGCTGAGTTGTGAGAGACTTGTTGTCAATACCGTTGATTTTATTGATAAAATTGTTTTATAGCCTTCACCACTCTAGGTGGTTGGGTATTACGCGTTTATGTTAATGTTTGTTACATGCAAAAAATTGTGATAATCCCACCTTTATTATCTTGGCCTAAAGACAAAGCTATGGCTATATTCGGTTCAAAATTTCAGGTTCTTCCCATACAAATTTCCTCCCGAAATGTGGTTTTAACCTCATAAAAGTCCTAAATATAAAGCGATTAAAAAATAGGCATGAGTAAGTTTTATGATGTTCTTAAAAGATGCGCCAAAATATGCGGGGGTCGAACCATTATTTCCCATAGGTCCCATTAAAAATATCCTCTCTAATATCTTTCTTAAGGGCATAAATTTCACATACACGTTGGTATTGTAATAATTAAGATAAATTTAATAAAAAATCTGTGCAAAATGTGCAAAATTATACGAAGGTCGGTCCACAATTTCTTCTAGCATACATTTTATATAAATGTTAGTGTCACAATAATGTAATGCACTGTAACGGTTAAATGAGAAAATTAAATTTTACGAGGATCGTTCAAAAATGTTTGGTAACTACTATTAAGAACCAACATTTTTGTGTAGAGTATTAAATGTCTGGGCTTCATCATCTTTTCATGTTTTAAATACAATAGTCATTACTATTTTCGGAACTTTTTGTGTTTGTATTGTCAAAATACTTCCATACATTTGTGATAGAAGTGTTGTTGGTGATGGTGTCAAAAGATGTTATTGTTATGGTTATTTCCAAGGGCGTTATTATGTTCTTCGTTGTCGTCATTATGTTGTTATTGTTAACATTTGAAAACAAGTAAGAAAATTATTGTCGATCTAATACGACAATCAAGCAATATGTAACAATGAGATAAATGAGAAAATAAATGAAATCTTCATTAAAAAAATTTCTGTTACAGTAACGTTTTCCTGACTATCTGTCCCTCCAGCTGTCGGTCCATGTCCATATAAATCTTGTTGAAATTTGATACATACTAAGGTGTGTGATCCCAAAAATTCTTAATTCTTAGTTGTTTAACAACGTCCAAATCAGGAACTTTTTGACACATGTGTGTTTTTAAATCTGTATTAGCCTTAACTTGTCGTACCAAAGAGTTTGAGCACTGATCAAACCGGCTGCTTTCCTACCGGCTTTTCTATCTGAACCAGGTTTTCTTTCAACTGACAAGTTTTCCTGATGCTTTTCAATAACACTGGAGACAATTGGACGGCAGAACTTTGAATGCTTCACAACATTTAGTGGGACCCAGTTGGGTTTTGTCGAAAATTTTAGTACGTACTTTTGTTGGTCCTTAATTTTAATCAGATTAATATTATATAACTGAAATATTTTACAAAGGTAACTTGATCAAACAAATATATATATATATATCAAATAATATTTGGGTTAAAAGTTTTAATGAAAAATGTGTGTTAAGAAATTTTCAATCACACTCTTAATGTGTAGTTTTGTCTAATATTTTAAATAAAATAAAATAAAATTTATATATAAAAATAGTTTTACACAGCTGTTTTCCGAAAGCTGATTTCTATGACCGTATTCTAAAAATAAGCTTTTCCAGTAGGTACATTCTAAATCCGTGACAACTGGTAGTAGCTGGTTTGGAACACGTGAGCTAAAAATTTCTTACCACATTTTCTTAAACAGTTTTCTATCAGTCCTGGAACTAAAAATTTTGTTTGATTTCTCCTTTCAAAACGATAAATTTGTTTTCGATCCGTGAATCATCGCATGGTTTGTCATTACCTTCCGTATAAAAAAATATAATAAAGGGTATTATGTGATCGTTTTAAATCGACTAGAACTTCTTCATTTTGTTTTACAAACAACAACACGAAGACGTACTTTTCTAACCATCGATTATGGTCAAAAGTATAAATAATGGTGTTACCCCAAATTATTATTTTCTTCTACTTTTACAATGGTCGTGTGTAGTTTGTTTTTGATTTTATTATGATTATTTACCCTCAAATTAACTACAATAAATTTTTGTGCGAATTTGTGTCCACATTTAAACACAACAAGTGTTTGTGTGTATTTTTTATGCTGATATTTTCCTTAACATCCGATTGCAAATTAATGATGATGATTTTGTTGTTGACCTATCGATTTTCATAAAAATTTCGTCATCATTTTACTCACTAGTTGCGTATTCGACATAACTCAATAAAAGAAAATTTTGAAATTATTATTAACGAAAAATCGCAAACGCATCCTTTCTACATCAGTTAAGAAGTAACTCTTTATATATCCCTTTTTTGAGTTATGTCATTTTTACAACAAATGTGTTGTATTTAAAATAAATTCATTTGAATCTATTGTTGTTAGTGGGTTATGACTGTTATTATTTTTCGTATATATTTTTCTGTTGACTTTCTTCTTTTTTTTTGTCAATTGTTGTTGTCACTAGAGTGTCATTAGAATTTAATATACTTAAAGTGATTACAATATTTTGTGGCATTAAAGTGGATTTGATTACAGTTTGAGTTTTATTTTGGCAGCCATATTAACGCTAGATTTTTATTAAGCATGTAACACAGACAGATATTATTAAAAAATGCTTCTGTCCTCGAATACTAAAAATATTTCAAAGATTAAACTTTTTTAGCACTTTTAAGGAATTTTTACTTTAATTAATTTCTTTTGTGACTTTCATATATTAACAGATGTTTTCGGAAAGGGATATTAAAGTTAAGCCTCTTATATGGTTTGGGTCAATAACAAATATGGATTTATTTTAAATATCTGTCCTTTTAGTCCATTATACAATAGACACTAGAATGAAAACATGCCAAAATGGGAAGTCTGATAATTTTTTCCATTTGGAAGAAAAACTTACTCTTGTCAAATTTCGTCACCATTTACAGTAGGCATCGTCCTTGGATCATAATATTGACAAGTTCTAAATTTAATTAAATTATTTTTAAATCTGCATTTTGTTTACAAGGATTTCATGAAAAGCAAGGCAGAAGGATGGAAAAATGGACATCATTAAATGACAAAGGTGGTCAATAATTCAGTAACTTTAGATAAAATAAATATTTTTTAACGAATCACAAACAGATAGACAGAAATAGGGATATCATTAAATCGGGAACCCGTTTTGGGATCTTTGTTTGGAAATAATTCTGTAACTTTGGAACTATTGAATTTTTTTTTAGAAATTTCAGATGGACATTCTACAGTGATATTTAATGTTTTGCAATTAATTTGAAGAAGGATAAATCCTCCAATTAGTTGAAAATATTCCATTATTCTGGTGTGATAAAATCCCTCCATTTTTCTCTACTCCATAAAAACGTTTTTATATAGAAAAGTTTTTATTAAAAAAACACAGTTCATAAGGTACCAACAAAACTCGTAAAAGCTATGCCGAATTTTGAAAATTCTGTTTTTAAAAGGTACCACTCCCCACTTTCACCAATAATGCGTTGTCAAAACTCATGTTATTTCCTGTATTAGTTATTGAGATATGCGACATTACCTGTTGCATTTACAAGAAGGATATTACCTCCCTTTTTCTTTCTAAATGAAATTTTCGTTAAAAATTCCCACAAAAAAAAAGAAAACTCCCACCATCTGACATCACTGCACCCGAACATCGTTTGATCTCAAATCGTGCCGACAACATAGGCATGAATTAGAACCGTCTGAATTAATTTTTTCCTTTCCGAATTCTCTGACCATTTCATGCATTTTTGCCAAATTTTTATTTCCGAACATTATGTTCTGCCCATTCTTAAAGAAATTACAAACCGAACTTAGGAACGTTTAATTTTACGGCCAATTTCTCTTTTGGAACAACCTTGGTTATGAAAAAATTAATTTGAATATTTTCATGTTCATATCGAAAAGTTTAAACTTAATTGAATTTTTCCAAATAAAATATCAACAAAAACCATTTAATCGCATGAATAAGAAAACAAAAAACTAAGAAGAAATTTTGCTTACTTCTCATTAAAAAACAGAGATTGAGAAAAAATTAAATGCGTTTATAGGAATATGCAGCAGAGAGGTTCTGTGTATATATGTGAATTTGTATGTGCGTATAATACATAATTTATTTATTTGTAGGGCATTTGTGGAGGAGGGTATACAAGATTCGGCATAGCCGAATATTAGGATTCTTACTTGTTTCTAATGTTTAGCAGTTATAAGTTTCTAATTCCTCCTGATGCGGTATACAAAGTATTTGGGTAGATAATGATGCATTTAATAAGCACACAACAATGTTTCCTATAGCTTTTCTATAAGATGTAAAATATAGGGTGCTTTGCCGGATTGACAGACTTATACTTGTATTTTAACACTTTCATTTAACACTTTCATGGAACTCACAGTTTAATAAATTAAAACAATTTCTGTAATAAGACAAAAAGCTTTGCCATAAAATATATTCGTTTTTATAGAATTACTACCTTTTACCCTGAAAAATTCAGAAATCGCAACGTATATTAAAAAATTTCATGCAACACAAATTGGTTCAAATTAGAAGATTTTTCGTAATAATTCTTCAGATATTCGATAGTTATTATTTGCTTTGAATAGAGGTTACTTCTCCCCCTGACCCTGTCCGCTCTAATTTGTTATAGTAAAACTGTTTATTGATAAGTGTGATTGGGATTAAATTGTTTAATTCTCATTGTAATTGTTCTACGAAAAATCGATAATTTGTATGTGGACTATATAGGACCTATCTCTTCCTCATATTCATCCGTCCATCATTTTGTATGGAATAACTGTTCCTTGTTAAAGAAAATTAATATATAATTAAGATATTTGATAATTAAAATTGACTTTATACGGGGAAACCTCTACCCAGCTATCACATGATTACGACAAAATATTAATGAATATATTATATATTTGGTAATTAATATTTGATTTGTACGGGGGCTACCTTTCCACCAGTTCGTATCCGTACTATATTTTATAAATTTAAATTTATTTTTTTAGGGGCTATCACTTGCCCTGATTCTAGCCGCCTGATTTTTTTCTCAGTGAAGTTATTTTCTAGTAGCATAATTGCTACAAAACTTTAAGATCGTCGCTGTTTTAGTTCTTTAGATATTCAATCATTTAAATGTCACTTTATATGGGGAGTACCACTCCCCCAATCCTATGTTTCCTTCCTGATGTTTAGCCTTCTATCAGGTACAAACAAATATAGACACATACAAAAACACACATTGATTTTTATATATGTATAGATAGAATACAGATGGAAGTTATGAGGTTCTTAATGATATCAAAACTAACACTAATGCATTTAGCAAAGACGCACAAAAAACTTTTTTTTTATCACTTAAACGTTTACGTGAATCAATCCTTAAATCTAATTCATATTTTCATTATAACAGATTCATAATTGACCAAAGGTCTCTTATAGCCAGATTTCCCTAACTCCTTGGATGGTTATAAGCATTTATATAAAATGGAACATGTCTGACTATAAAAGTTTACTGTTTATCTTTGAAATATAAAAATGTTCCAGAAATAAAATTTTATATCTCCTTAATTTTACCTCAATCTGTGATGTTTTGAGTAGGATTAAGCGATGATTTCATGTTGCTAAAACTTATTTGAAGTTTACTTATTATGATTTTATAGCAACAAAATAATAACATTTTCTTTTATGTAGATGTTTGCAAAAACTAACCAGAAAAAATATACAAGTAAAAGTGTAATAATCGGTTAAGTCCGTCTATGTAATACTCTTCAACAGATTGTTGGCTGTAATTGACTGAAAGGAAATTTGCTTTTCTGATTTATGCTTAAGTGTGCAGGAAATTATTATCCTGCTTTTGAAAGTACTATTTGGAAGAGGGCTTGAATGGGACCTATGGGAAATAAAGGACCGATTCTCGTATAATTTGGCACATTTTGGAATACCATATGATATTTAAAAATTATATGGTCAAAAACCCAATTCCTGGGGAAGGGGCAAAAATAATAACTTTATGAAATAATGGTCCAAACATAACCAATTTCAATAAGCTAAACTTCATGAAGATATCTTCAAAACTACATCCTGCACTTTGGAAACATCGACAGCCAGCCGGACGGACATGGTTAAATCGACTAAGAAATGATGCTGAGACAAACGGGATGCCTGCTACAAACATCATACAACACGCATAATACCCCAACCATCTATGCGCAATTAAAAACATCCTATAAAATTTATATGTAAAGAGAATTATAGCAAATTTGTTCACTTGATAGTAATTTTCGTAAGTGGATCTTATTATAAATTATAAGGAGATTTGTGGTCATTTGGGAATTTACTCGTAACAATTATTACTTTATGAATGTATTTAAATCTTGAATAGACAGATTTAAATCTGTCGAAATGAGCAAAGAGAAGAACTTTAATTCGACTAAAGTTTTTGTAAAGTGATTATCTATATATACAAATTAATCTGTGTTTGTTTGTTGGGGAAGGGTACCTCCCATAAAAGGCAACTATTGATTCTCGAATATATAAAGAATTTTAAAATTTGTTCCAATCACTTTCACATGGTTCTATTTACTGGACAAAATGTAGGAAGAATAAATCCAGGGGGAGAAATACCCCCATACAAAGTAATTTTTCATTATCGAATATATATAGAACTATTGATATGATGGCATTAAGATTTCATTCAAATTTATTTCTCAAGGAACAGTTTTACTGGACAAATATAGAAAAAATACAATCAGGGAGGAGGGAAGGATGTTTCGAGTTTAAATATTTAGTTCTAATTACTTTCTTAAGGAATTCTCATGATGAGAAAATATAGGATAGATGGGACCATGTACTTTTGCAACTATCCAATCATTTAATATCGAATCTTTTTGACACTTCCCTATGAAACGATAGTATTGGAAAATTTTGGTTAGACAGGGTCAGGTAGTTTGGGAAAAATCCCCGTTGCATGAAAATTTTTTACATGTTGTGATTTGTGAAATTTCTTTCGAGATCTAGGTCTGAGAATAATTTTTGTGCAGCAAAGCCCACCGGTTAACAGCTAATGTTTTATATATTTCTTTTATTTTTTATTTCAGAAAAAAAATTTTAAATATTTAAACATTAAAAATTGCTCTTAAGATTAACCCTCAAAACCAAATCGCCCACACTGAACATCATGTTGATCACACTGAACATGTGATCAACAGAGGTCGACTATAATCAGCTTCTTCATTTCATTTGCTTACTGTTCGCAGCTATTTGACTATAAGTTATCTCCTGCGGCAGGTGAATAACCATGGTTGTTGATTCTTAAGATTCGTTCCCCGTTTACTAAAAAGGGGAACATTCAAGTCGAATGTCTTTCATTTTCACACATCCTTGACATTAACTTAATTTTATTGGAAGAGTAAAACTGTAACATTAAACTCAATCAATTGTTCCAAGTTCAATAAACTTTTTTATATTTTTGTCAATTTAAGGGGTGCTAACGTTTTATGGATATTTCGAGATATCATGATTGTCATACTTTTTTCTTTATTTAACATTTTTTATGATTAAAGAAACTACGAATAAAGGAAAAGATAAAATAATTTGATTGTCAAAATCAACCATAATGACGTCTATAAATTATCAGTAATTTTTTTTTGTAACCATCACAAGTACTGATGTCATATTATGTGTAACAATAAGAAGGAATCAATAGAATCCTATGGATACATTCTCACGCGCTGAATAATCGTTCGAATTCAGTGAAACTTTTTAAGTAGTTTCCTACTCAAGTTGTTAATAAATAGGAAACTTCTTAGGACACTAGTACAAAAGTAAAAGACCCATAATGAAACATCCTCAGAAATTGGATTGTAGTATGGCCTTTATTTGACCTTGCTATCATACAAGGATTCCTCCCTGAATATGGTTCACTATTATAAAATTCTTAATACTGATCAAATCTATTGAAATTTATCTCAATTATATCAAAATTGAAATAGCTCCCAATTAAGGGCCCTTCCCGGAAAAGGGTTAATATTTAAATTAAGTTATACAGCAATCACGGCATATTTAGTGTTAATTAAAATTCTTGAATCGGTACCTATATTTATAGGTTATCATACCCTACACCACTGAAGGTGGTTGGGGTATTACGCGGTTTTGCTGATGTTTGCAACATGCAGAAAAAATGGTGCTTCCCTTCAACTTTAAGTACACTGTTCGATTCAGAATCACTTTCTAAGTTGAATTAAAGGTATCCGTCTGTCTGTTTGTCCGGCTGGCTTTGCAAACCTTTGGAACCAGTCTACAAGTCGCAATTTTTGAAATATTGAGATGAAATTTGGTACTTATTATTATTTTGGTCTCAGAACGAAGCCTATTTAAATTGGCCATGTTCGGTCCAATATTCCAGGTATCTCCCATACAATGTTCTTGTTTCCCGAAAGGCATCGAAGGACGGTCCATTATTTCTTATAGGTCACATACAAACCCTTAACACTTTTAAGGGCAAAAATCTCACATAATTGTTGGTATTGTAATAATAATTGGTCAAATTAAGATAAATATAAACAAAATCGATGTGCAAAAAATGCGAAGGTTGGTTCATAATATCTTGCTGGTCCTTATTAATCTCCCCCAGGTAAATTCATTTTAAAATGGATAAATTTAACATAAATCTTAGTGTCACTATATGTACTCACCATTTAAGAATACATCGAAATCAAACAATACGAGGGTCGTTCCATTAATTTCCCGTAACTACCATTTTTAACCGCAACGATGTGGTGTACGTGGTATTAGATAGTCGGGCTTGCCTACTTTACACTTCCTAACTTGGTTTTTTATTTGCACGTTTTGTTTTATAGAATACCTTTTTTCCGGAATTGGGTGTTTAAGCTTGATAACTGTAATATTTTTAACTTATAAAAATATTTACATGTAAGTAAGTCGTATAGGAATATTTAAGAACAGCATTTTTATTTGTTCTGCTTTTAATGTTTGCAAATTCGATCTGGAAGTTTGCAAATTCAGTCTAGAAGTGCTGTAATATTTCTATCATTATTTATAACACATGGAAAGGTGAAGCTGGACAAATTATATATTAACGTATCAGAAATTCTTTCTGATAACTAACTTTGGGACCCTGTTGACTGACCCCGTTAGTTCTACACAGTCCAAACTCTAAACTCGACTACACTTCTACTATACTATGTAAAATTTCATTGACATCGAACTAGCTGTTCGGAAGTAACAGATTTATTTCCATTTCATTTCATTTGCAAACACTGTGCGACTTCATAAAGTAGTTATTCCATGATTAAATTTTTCTATGTTCGTCAAAAATTTTGTCAATAAACTTTATTTAAATCCAAAATTGCGCCCAAAATTAATTAATTATTAAAAATTCTATAAAAGTGATTTATATTTATATAAAATTGTTGTTCTCCTAACATATTTGAAAATTATTTTTTTTTGCGTTTCAGCAATTCAAATCATCCTCTGCAGTAAGTTTTGTCAATCTTCATTAAAATTTAAAAATATTTGTTATTGATTTTAGTTGATGATCATCAATTCGAAAACTCTTTTATTGTTGCAAATTCAATACAATTTACTTGTACATGAAAAAGGTGAAACATTTATAAAATACAAAATAAATCTTGAAATTTTCAATAGAAATTTATTATCTGATATGTTTTTCTATAAAACCTTTATTATGTTCATCAATCAATATACCCGCAGCGAGTGGCTAATTCGTAGTCAAGCTGAGGCAATAAGATGAAATTAACCAAATACCATAAATCAAAAATTTTGAAAAACAAATATGGAATAAGGAGGGAAATCGAAAAATTCTAAACACATGTTTTTCATTACAATTTATAATCCAAGTATTATTGGACTTTTTTTTAGCATGTTACCTTTATAAAACTTATCAGTTAATCTGATTAAAATGAGTGATTAGAACCAGAGTGCGCACTAAAAAATAATAAATGTGTTTAACAAATCCCAACTTGGGCATTTTAAGGGCTACCGTCAGTTTATTAACCAGTACCGGCAGAGTTTTTTCTTTTCATCATTATGTTTCTAAAGCCAAAAAATAGAGAATATTTTTAAAAAAAGCTCCCAATACATCCGGTAGCAGCCCTTCCCGGCCTCTAAATTTTTAGGGCTTGAAGTAAAGTTTTTAACAAAATATTGTTGCTGCATAATGAATGATGAATCCATGTTCTGCTATATGTTTAAAAACTTCATGTTTAACAATGTTTATTGTTGATGATCAAGGGAATGTTGAAGAAAAATGTTAGCAAAACGAAACCAATCATTTGTTTTTTACGGGCTCTATAAATTCCGAAATTTACACCAAGAAATGTTTACGAAAAATGCTGCTTCCATTTATAAGATTTCATAATGTGTCCACCCTTGAGTGGTACAAGAACAATAATGTGGTTTTTTGCACCAAGAGCGGCAATTCTCCAAACTGTCCAACGCTGAGGCCAGAGAAGAATATTACGCTTTTGTTAAAAGAGAATTGAACATCACAAAAAAGTGTCGAAAGGTTTGGTAGATTTAAAACAGAATTGGAGTACCTGTTCAATCATAGTGACAGAAATCAGGTAATGAAAGGGTTTCCGAACAAGATTCAAAATCTCATCACCAGTAATTAAAACTATAAAAATATTATTTTGTAAATTGTATAATCGTGTCAATCAAATAATAAACTAA